>CM062649.1:57941117-60828617 GCA_031772095.1 Zeugodacus tau | reverse complement strand
CAGCCAGTGAGTAGAGTTGCAATAAATTTCAATTTGATTGTAATTTCAAATAAAATTTATAATGTAGGCCAAGAACCTGCACACAGACACACACATGCACAGCAGAGTTCTACAACTTGAAGTGTTTTTGTTGTTGTTGCATACTTACAGACAGATGTAGCACAGCAGCGCTTTGGAATTGAAATAAATTTGATGCGAAGTCATAGCGGCAGTGACGCGGAAGTGCGTCACAAGTAGCTGTGCGGGGAGAGAGAGTGAGCAGCAGAGCGGTTGCATGAAAGAGAGTGCAAGTGAAATCTGTGTTTAGCGGGCGGCGGAGGCGGTGCAGTAAGCTGCTGGATGTTGTAAGTCGCTTATTGATGTGCTCGGTGCAATGTGTTTTAAGTGAAATGTACATTTGCAGCTGATTCACTCGAGCGCAACACAGCGTAAATGTGCTGTGTGGCAGCGGCAAGCTGCTGTGTGGCATGTATATATCTACTGTTGTATATATGTGGCATGACTGCAGCTGGCGTCTGCTTGCACATAGCTTTCGCTGCAAATCGAAATTGAAGTGGCAGTGCAAGTGCAACATATACATATCTATGTATATATCAATATTTAGACATATAGATTGCTAATATATAGCTGTGACACTATACTTTCGATCTGTCTAGCTTGCAAGCTATGCATTTCCTTCGTATATATTTACATATATGCACATAAGTAGCTCTGTGCCGTTGTTTTCTAATATTGATTTCTACGACTTGCAACATTACTGTTGTTGCCACATATTTTATCTTTGCTTTATTTCGCACACGCATCCTTATGGCTTTAGTTCACTTTTTAACTACTATTTTGTATTTATATTTTCATTTGTTGTTGTTGTTGTTTTTGTTTTCGCTCTGCTGATTTTCTGCTTTTCTACTTCAGTTTCAAGGACTTGCAAGAATTCCCTTTGCAACTGCGAATATATATTTTTTTTCTACTATAAAACCACTTGCTTTTTGTGCTTTATCAACATAAGCTTGTTCCCGCTCGCATTTGTTGTTGTCTGCAAGTGTAACGGAGGTGAAAGTTGCAAATTATGTCACATACTTCGCATAGATTCTTTGTTACGTTAACTTTAATTTGTTGTTGTGAGTTGTTTTTATTGTTGTATGTTGTTGTAAGTTGTTGTAAATTGTTACAATTTGTTTTTGTTATTTTTGTAGTGTGTTATTGTATGTTGTTGTATATTGTTGTTGTTGTAAGTTGTTGTCGGTCCGCTCTTTGACCAGCACAATGTCTGTGATAGCTATGAATGGGGCCACTAAACTTGCTTGCAACATTTAACTGCTAGCTGCATGTTGCATGCCACACCCCCACCAGCATCTGCAAACTATACCTGTTAGCCTACTTTTGTAATGCTTGTGCATTTTATTTCCTTTACACAGCTGTGATTCCACGTTGTTATTTAACCATGCTCTTGTTTTATTTACTGTTAGCTCAGTGCTTAGTTTGCTCGCTCTTCACATGTGTGCCACACACACATGCATTGTTTGTTTGTTGCTTTAACTACGCACTGCTGATATTTTATTTAAAAAGACTAGCTTCTTGCCTTCACTCCCCTCTTTCTTCATACTGCACGCTTTCCTTCCTCTCTCTCTCTTTGTCTAGCTGCTATTTCAATGACTCTTCACTACTGTTTGTTTTATGAGTATCCAGTGAGTGAGTTTTACGTTGGCCCATAACGGAGCTTGCACACGTGGCAACATATTATATAACTAAGCTACCACTTAAATAAATACCACATATCTACACTCTTATATATACACATACACATATATATTTATGTGTGTGTGTGCCCACTCTTATGTTGTAATATAATATATATAATTTTCCGTTTGCATGCGTTTTTGCTTTGCTTCTCTTGAACTGTTGAGTAAATATGCGCATTTTGTTCGCCCATTTATTTAATCATTCAATGGAGTGATTAAATGTGGCACTCAAGCGCGCATTCACACACACACACACACTCAAATACTCAAAGAGTCAAGCTGCGCAAACAGTTTAATATCTAACTCAGTGCAAATGCATACTTAATTGGAATTCTTGTTGAAATAGGTAAATATTTGCGCGCATACTTCACTATAATATTGATGAGCACACACACACACAGAATGCCCATCAGATGAACTGTAAATTGTCTAATAATATTTACTCAACTACACACCATTAGCTGTAGTTTTATGTGCGATTAGCGCAATTATTTGTATTTGTTGTAGCACTCGAAATTAACGCGGTTTGATAAGGAGCAAGGGGAGTTTATTGAATTCTATATTATGTATGAGTGTGCTGAAATGGGTTGGCCTAACAAATGGCGGAAGCTTATAAGGAGTGTGTGCATGGAACTTACTGTTTTACACTATTAATATAAAAATCTAATATTTTTATATTAGCTGTCAGACATCCTCATTAACTCTGAAACCTCCGAAGAATATAAAAAAATTATCAATACGGCTTTATGGAAACATGGACTATCGCTAGATAGTGCTACTGTAAAATTTTGCAAACGAGCATCTTTTTGAGCTGATTGGACTCATATTCGAAACAATATATGGGCATTTCCGCCAGAAGGTCAACCACAGACAAAATATTAAACACTATTAGAATTACAAATTTTTTGCATATTTTCATAGGAAAATATTTAAATTTATTATTTATAAAACATTTTAATTCATTGACCAATTTACGAGATATACGTAAGCTGATAAACAAGCAACTTTTCTCATTTCGATAAATACTTGCATAAGCAGACCTGCCGTCAAAATTTATGGACATGATCTTGTATAATTTTTTGAATTTGTGTAAAACCTTTATAACGGTACAAAGAGCAAAATAAAATTGACATAACCTAGGACGATTGCAAATAACTGTGCAACAATTTCATAGCTTCAATATTTTAATGTCCTGTGCGACATCAAAAAACAATACTTGTTCACTGCTTCGCAAATATAAGCAGCAAGCTCGCCAAATTTTGGGTCAGACTTTAGACTGAATGCAGGTGAAATATATTGCTTATAATTTACATATACAGTATCCGAGAAAATTATGGATACCCGTGCGACATCGTAGGTGTGGAATTTAAAAATTGAAATTTATTTTTTGAATCTTGATAAAAGTGTTACTTCAAAGTTTTTGGAATAGATACATTTACATTAATTATTTACATATGGGAGCAAAAAACTTTAATTAAAAAACACTGAAATAGGCTATTCAAATAGATTTTGGCGAAAGAGTCATGCTAGGTTTACAAATCAAAATAAGAGTGCACTATTTTAGGTTAGGTTAGGTTAGAAAATCGTTTGCCTTTAAAAGTGACACAGTTAACCATTTTTGGTCTCTTGCGATTAAAATTAAGAAATCCTTTGGTCACTTTTCTAATGAGAAGTAATTTACTTTATGTAACTGCTCTGCAGTTTAAAATCAAATTTATATTGTCAAGCCTGGTTGATTGTATACGAAATCTCTTCCAGATTAACTCTTCATTAGCCCCAAATTTTTTTGCAAGGAGCCGTTTTCTTCGATGGACATTTACAGATACATTTACTACTTTTTAAGCCATTGTTTCTCTGGTGCCTTGTTGTTAAATAATTTCCTGTATTATCAACAAAATCAACATAAATCTTATGATGGAAAAAATGTCACAAGACACGTCCCAGTGAGTATGCCGTTAATAATTAATTAAAAAAAACTTTACATTTTCTGGATCGAAATTCATGCCATCTTAAAGACCATCAATGCGCAACATTTTACAATCAAAAACATTTGCATTCCCGTATTGCCTTCAAGGCAATTCGCTGAAAGTTCGCCGTTTGAATCGTTGTCCCCAAAAACGACTTCCATTTTTGCTGTGCGAATGTGGTTTTTTCAATTATCTGGTATTAAAACCGTTCCAAAATCAACCTTAAAACTAAATATAGAGCTAATGAAGGGCTATTAAAAAATCCTACAGTCAAAATTAAAAAACATTTTAGTTCATATTTTTTTATAATTGAAAGGTGTACGATTGTCCCGTTCGACATGGCGGAAATGCCCATATGTATATATTTTAAAATTGTTAGTGCTTTGCTTTATATTTCAAGAGAAGAGTAAAATTCCTTAAATTTTTATTACGTATAAAACAATTTATTCATTGACATTTCATTGAATGATAAACAAGTAAAATTATTGATTCTAAATAAATACTTCATAAGCAGACCTGCCGTCAATTTATGGACATGAGAAATCTGAATTTGTGATTTATTTTTAAATTAGTAAAATTGACTAACCCAGGACGATTTGGTGCAACAATTTCATAGCTTCAATACTTTGTGAAGAAAAATGTCAAATTTCGATTTTTTAAAGGTAATTCACTTTAATTGTCAGACTTTAGACTGAATGCAGGTGAAATATATTGCTTATAATTTACATATACAGTATCCGAGAAAATTATGGATACTCCACCACATTTGTCTGTTGTAAAATATTTAGTCTTTTTTGATGATTTGCGAGTGCTGATAACAACTTTTGGAAATATACTAATATTGGAGTAATTTTGGCAGCAAGCTTTAATTACAATATACCCATAAGGCTTTCAAAAAGTTTGACGAAAAAAGTCATCAAGGCGATCCAAAAATTTCACATCCAAGGCACCATTAAGTTCGGAGGTACAAATTTTGTATTTTAGGGTTACTGTAGCTATCAATCAGGTATTAATAGAAGGCAAATAACGGGAGAGCCCTAGGGAGTGATGCTGAGTAAAAATTTGGAGCTCTCAGCACAAGAAATGGGCTTAGAAGATAACTCTATATGCCAGCAGGACAATGAGCCCAAACATAATTTTTTCGGGTTAAGAAAAAATATTTCGATCAAAAATCTATCTAATAAAATAGATATTTTAAAGAGATTGAAGGACTTCTGGGAAAACATACCACAATCACTTCTGAACTTGGTAGACAGCATGTCTCAAAGTCTTTTGGTTGTAACTAACTTACTTTACTTAGTGTTGTAAAGGGTACATATAACTTTAAACTCTGTATATATGCTTCAAAAATATATGTTACTCATACGCCACGGTGACTTTGTACTAATCCTAGTAGAGATCGTCATATCAAAGTGAATTTAGAGAGATTCCTTTTTTGTTAAATACTGATTTATATATTGTACTTGAAAACAAATGCGAAATGAACTGCTTTAAAAACCAAAAAAATACAAAAAATATGTTACTCATACGCCATGTATGCATTACTTCAAACTGGTAGTTAGAGCTGAGCTTTACTATTAAGAAATGTAATTAAGAAATCTACAGGAAATGTTGTAAAAATGTCCGCATAAAGCACTCCATAGTGTTTTTTCTGCTTATGGTATTTAAGTTCTACGCTTAATAACTTAGTCTTCAATTTGAATTTTTTTTGAAGTTTTAATTTTTTATCACCATTTCTTATAATATTGCTTTCATCTCCTTAAGAAAGATAAGCAATTTACCAAAAAAAATCTTTAAGATTATCAAGCAATCCGATATAAATCGTCAAGTGACACATATTATGTGTACATGTGCAGACAGCTGAAGAAGATTAATAAGTCAAGCAGAATAAATAAAATAAAAAAAAACAAACAAAACCATAACGTGTATGTGTCTGCACTAAGGCTTCCAAAGTGATGCCAGTGAGCAAACAAATACAAAACATGAAAAGCTGCTTTCAGCTTAACGAGATTAAAATGCGAAAAATAACTTAAAACGCTTTTAAATAAGTAAATATGAAAGAAAAAATATTACAAAACATATTACATATGCAGAATGCTGTGTGAATATGTATGTGCGCTAGCTACGTACATATGTGTAAATAAAACACATTACGAGAGACAAAGCAACTCATTTAGCGCTAAATGAGACACGTTTTGCGAAGATACACACTCAGTATTTTAAGCATAAATTCCTTTCTATAGCACATCTATGTGTGCACACAAGTGCCTTGACAAACGCAAATTAACCGCTTTGATAGCCTTGATAATGCGCTGTGTCATTTGCAGCAGATACAGAAATTGAGATCTCGACTGTGGCGAATGTCATTAAACTCGCAGAGTTGGAAAGCCGCGGAATTCAAGCCGCCAAATGCAAATTAACAAGAATGCGCCGAGACAATTTCTACAATTTAAATTTACCACACATAATCACATATATTTGTATGTACATATGTATGTAGACAACTTCAGCAAGTGTCTTCCATTCGGCAGGAATTTCGTTGAAAGCGAAAATTTGCGGTTGAACCGCTGCCATTGGTATCACAGCAACGGCAACAGAGCGCGCGTACTTGCCACAAATACGCTTCTGCCGCACCGACGGTTGACACGACACGCAGACAGCGAATGTCTTCATTCCGCACCTAGATACAAGCTGAAGCTAACAACAAGGCATGGCGCGCTAAGTATGCTGTGACTACAACAACAATAAGCATGAGTGACTGTTACCGCAGCAGCCGCAAGATTTTGTGTGGGAAATTGTTGGTGTTGCGCCTAGGAAGCAGCACCTTTTCTTTTTAGTTTTTTTTTCTCGCTGTCTTTTACGCGTCAAGGCTGGCAGACTTTGCCGCGAAACCCCAAACGACGTTGTGTTTATAAATAAAATGCGCTAAAATATAAATGTCAGTATGACGTGTGCTCGTGTGTATGTGTGTGTTTGTTGGTTTGTGGCAGCGCGCTTCATAGACTGACATGCCCTTCGGTTGTCTTGTGTTGTGCTGTCTAACGTAACCTTAGTTAATGTCTTTGACAGTCACCGTAAAGGCAAACAGCGATGACTGCTGAAAGATATACTTGGATACAGGGTGTGCATTTTGATATTATATTTTGATATGTATGAAGTCGGGGCAGAAATATCGGAAATTCTAGAGTTGTCCAAGACAGCAGTTGATATAGGCGCCGGGATAACGGGGCCACACCTCAAGCTGTTTTTATCCATGGAACAATTTCCCAGCATTTTCCAGGCTTAGGTCTATGCCATTACCAATTGTGCAGAGCTCTCTAGTCAATATCTTCTTTTGAAGTAGATTCAGGGCTGGTTATGGACTGCATTGGCAAACTAAACAGAATTTGTAACAACAACAGCATAACCTTGATCTGGGTTCCAGAACAAGACGGTAATGAACTTGCGGACCAACTGGCAAGGAAGGCTGCGGCTATCAGGCCGGTGGGGCCGAAGCCCTTTATCGCTGTAGATCGGCATGTTCTTGGCAGCCGATTACAAGAAGCGGAATTGTCAAGCAGGAATCGCTGCTGGCCGCATATGCAGGGGCTTCGACACTCCAAACTGTTTCTCGGAGGATACAATCAGTTGGTAGAAGACACACCAGAGCACTCTCCACTGCACGGCGATCGCGAAGAAAAGGGGTCAGACAATTGGGTCTGTATCCCCAAAGCCCTGGAACACAGTTAAGGTTTCTAGACGGGATTAGAAGGACTACTGCATAACAGGAGAGGGCACAATAGACCTTAGGTCGCTGTGCAATCCTCAATAAGAATCTAATCTAGTGTTGTTGTTTTTGGTATATAAAACTATTCATGGTTAATTTAGAGTGTAGTGGGGGTAGAGGCACGGTAGATAAAAATATATCATTTAGGATATGAAAGTACGTCGGAAGGCTGATTGAATGCATAATTATTATTTTCTAGAAAACGTTTCTTGAAATTCATTCATTCTCTGTTCTTATAAAGAGTTCTGCTCTTAACGGGTTAATGTTTACTTCGAAGGAAACCACTTAATTTACTAGGAAATCAAACCTCTTATACTGATAGAATTTATGTGGTAAATGTCATCAAAGGTGTAATTTAACCTGATAATTCTTCCTAACATTCAGAAAGCATGATCTGCTTTATCTTCAAATGGCTACATATGTATATGTATAAATATCAGCCCCCAAATTCCAAGTAATGTGAAACCCTTAATTATTCGACGAACATAAAAAATCAATTGATCTGGAAGAATTTGTTGTCTTTTAACATAATGAAAACATTAGAATGAGTGAAAAGATTGATGAGAGCATGTGTCGAACTATGGAGGAAAAATGTGGGAGAATAAACCCTTTATCTTTCTTAGAAATGAAATGTGCAGTATTAGATATGATCTGTTTAATTTTCTCATACTTTAGAGATTATTCGGATTGACTGAGATGTCTGAAAAATGTAAAACATAGAATTTTAAATTTGAAAACATTTTTAATAGAGTTACCATCTATTCGGAACAATAAAACTGAGCTATTTATATAAATACTTAACTCGTTCATACAAAATGTATGAGATTGCTGAAAATATTAAAAATCTAAGGAATTTTGGTATAGAGTTGCCGCCGTTCGGAATAATATAATTCTGGGGAAATAAATTTTTCAACTGAGATGTCACTTTTCGAAAAATGTGAAGCAATGAAATTTTCTTTTAAATATTAATTTATTTGGGATAGAGTTGCCACCTATCCGGAAATATAAAATTTAACTATTTAAGGCAAATACTGAGCTAATTTATATGAAATATAGGGTATCCTATGTATTTCAGAAAATATTCGAAATTGTTAAAATTATTTTGTAATTCCGATCTAATTTATGCAAAATGTATGACAGCGTAAGTAATATTCGAGCGGCTTGTAAATTTAAACAAAACACCTTTCATTTAAATTATGAGCATACTTTAATTCAATATGCCTCGGCGTAAATCGTAAAGCGTTAGTAACGGCTGCTGAATTAATGTCAGAGCTTTTAATATTTTATACTTCCGTTTTTATTAGTTCATTTTTCCATCATTAATTTCAGCTTTTAGATTGCCTCAAACGCCTCAGGTACACACATTTTTTTTGTTCAACTTTACGATTATGATGGTTAATAAAAAATCACTCTCTTTTTCATAATTATTATAATTTTTTTGCCGCAATTTCTACTTACACACAGAGTTAGATATGTAGATATATGAAGGCAGCTACCGAGTATCCGCATATGAACTTACCTGCAAAAAATAATGAAAAAAGGTTGAAAATATAATATAATATTTAGCATGAAAGTCAGTGGTGCTTATAGTGTTTAAAAGAAATGAAGTTAATTAGTTTACATTTGGCTAAGGGCGATTTGCGCAACCAAATACTGATGACTGACTGACGCACACACACACAGATTATTTTTTAATGGCGTTGGTGCTGTGCTGCAGACAGAGGTGATTGTACTCACGTAAGCAGGTCAGTTGATTTAATATTGTCATAAAGCAAAGCCCAGCACTTAAATCATAAAAAGCGTCGAGTAAATTGCAGAGAAGGATATTATAAATACACTTTTAATGGCGGCGGATGCATTAAAACTTTAAACCACAATAAATTTCCATTAAGAAGTGAATAATTTAATTCATTACTTATTTTTGTTGCTTTTTTTGGAATAATGATGCTGAAATTCTAGAAAGGGTTAGCTGGCTACCGGCATGACATAAAAGGGTCAAACAGGTAATCAAGCCGCGCGTAATCGCTTATAGAATGCTTGTGTGCGCTTGATTAGCGTGTGTCGCTCTACCACAGGGCATTTGTTTAGTCGATTTATTTTCAAAATATTTCACTTCCTGCGTGTAACTCACTCATGGTGTAAGCTAAAAATGCAAAAAAAAGAGAGGAAAATACCAACAACAACAATACACGTAATTAATTTGCTTCTAGTAGTGTTGGTGCACGCACATATTAGGTGCAAACACAAGCCAGCTTATGACTCGCGTCTAACTAGGCCTTGCAGCGCTTGCAAGTTGACGCTGTAAGTGTTGTTTTCATTTGTTGGTCCTATGCTGTTATAAATTATAAGCTTTAAGCATGCAAAACTAATTTGAAAAATGAAATTTTGCATGTCACCGCACCGCTAGCAACAACAAACAACAAAAATGGTTATTTATATACACATACATACAACAAAAGCAAACACGCACTATTTTACTTAACGCACACAAACAACAAAAACGTCCATAGTAAATGAGTATGAGTGTGCACAAACATAACCATCAAAAGCACATCAAGCCATAGCTAGCCTAGGAAAGGAAAGGAGCAGAGGAGTAGCGGAGCACCAACTGCGTGGCTCAAGGCAACCAACGCAATGTTACAATGTCATTTATCAAAATTAATCGCTGTCGTTGTGTGTACGGAAGAGTTAAAGTGCGTCACAATAAGGTGGAAAAAAGAAATCACAGCAAAAGCTTGTCACAAGCGCCCGGTGAGCCACGCATGTGTTGGCAGTCAGCGTGAAAGCAAAGCGGTTGGTTGAACTCTACTACAACAACAAAACAAACGCAATTACCAATACAATGACACCACATTCCACCTGTTTATACACATAAACATAACGACATAGTCGCCATGTCCTTCGGCACCCTGTTCATGCTGCGTTCGCTATTATAGCGTACAACGCAACCAGATGACAACGAACTTCGCCACTGCTTTGCTGCTGCGGCTATGTTTAATTATTGTTTTTTCCTGTCAACGCACGTGGCCTCTCAGTGCTTGTGTTTGCTGCGTCAGTGTCCTTGTGTGCTGGCGACCAAGTTGGCTCGCAATGCAGCTCCTGTGGCTAATAAGTGCTGTATGTCGATTAATTAAATCGCATTGCATTCAAGCGGCCTTCTGTAAACATACAATTTACCACTAGTTTCCGTTACTCACTACAACAAAAACAGTAATACAGCACAGTGTGACTGAGGGAACCTCCTGAAAGCAACTACTATATTGTCCTACTTGACTGTGCAAACATTCAGAGGAGAAGAAGTGAGAAAAGGGTAAGAGAGTTATGAATTCATAACATTCAAAAAAACAAAATAAATGTTAAATGTTAAATGTTAAATGTTAAATGTTAAATGTTAAATGTTAAATGTTAAATGTTAAATGTTAAATGTTAAATGTTAAATGTTAAATGTTAAATGTTAAATGTTAAATGTTAAATGTTAAATGTTAAATGTTAAATGTTAAATGTAAAATGTTAAATGTTAAATGTTAAATGTTAAATGTTAAATGTTAAATGTTAAATGTTAAATGTTAAATGTTAAATGTTAAATGTTAAATGTTAAATGTTAAATGTTAAATGTTAAATGTTAAATGTTAAATGTTAAATGTTAAATGTTAAATGTTAAATGTTAAATGTTAAATGTTAAATGTTAAATGTTAAATGTTAAATGTTAAATGTTAAATGTTAAATGTTAAATGTTAAATGTTAAATGTTAAATGTTAAATGTTAAATGTTAAATGTTAAATGTTAAATGTTAAATGTTAAATGTTAAATGTTAAATGTTAAATGTTAAATGTTAAATGTTAAATGTTAAATGTTAAATGTTAAATGTTAAATGTTAAAATGTTAAATGTTAAAATGTTAAATGTTAAATGTTAAATGTTAAATGTTAAATGTTAAATGTTAAATGTTAAATGTTAAATGTTAAATGTTAAATGTTAAATGTTAAATGTTAAATGTTAAATGTTAAATGTTAAATGTAACCTGAAGTGCTTTGCAGCAAACGGCATTTGTTATTTACTGTAATAACAACAACAAAGCATATGTAATGCTTGTCTTCATTGAAGTCGTTGCATTTCATACTACTATATTCACTATTGAATTATAACTGGACTGTGTCCGCTACTTTAAAGTGAAATAATAATAATACAAAGCCGGTTAGCTGCCACTGGCAACGCTGTAAGTGAATATGAGCAATGTGAAAGAAAAATAAAAATCATGAAATATAAGCAGCTAAGTGAGTGAGCTGAGCAGCAATGGCTTGAAGGATAAGCAGCACAACTGAAGTGTTGGCTCAACAAAAGTAGGAGTGAGGAGTAAATATGTGGTGTACAACAAATGCGGTGTACAAGCAATTTAACAAGAAATGCTGCTGGACTTTCAACCAAGCGCCAGCGGGCACTTGACCATTGGGGCTAAACGAATAGTTGAATTGACTGGCTGCCAGATATGAAATGGGAGACATACACATAGTAAATAACGGTAGTGTATATATGCCTGTATACATATGTGTAATTGCTTGTAAACAGAAGTGTAAGCAGCAAGCGTATTAAGTAGCTTATAGTGAATGCTCAAAATGTAGAAATGGGAGAAAATATTATCGAACAACAAACGTAAATTCCCAAAACGAATGAGTAGACATACGAAAATAAATTATAAATTTGCGCTTCGTGTGCACAGCAGCAGCAGCAGCAGCACAACTGAGCCAACTGAGAGTAAAGTAAAACAGAAAAAAAGAAGAAATAAAGTAAACCTAGCAATCAGTACACACTCACACACATCGCTATACATGTAATCATAGTATATAGCTACTGGCAGCCGTTGTTCGAAGTGCAATCAATGTTACTCATACGCCCCGCAGACCACAAATATGCTCCGTGCATGCCTTGAACGAGTTGAAAGTGCTCGTTGGATTTGAAGTGGGTCGGAAGTAGTATGACAGCTTTACGACGCATACGTGAGCGTAAACACACACACATTTCACAATGTTTATTGTTGTTGTTGTTGTATTCGTTTATTTCTTATTTTCGCTCGTAAGTACAGGTATTACAACAACGTTGCCAGAAGGGATAAAAATTGATAGCTCAAACACAAAAAATGACTGAAAACCGCAAACAAATCCTTTTCGTGTGAGCTCTGTTGCACAGGTGCGGCGCAAACTGTCGTGTTACAGCTGAGCGCAAAAAAATTGTTTCGAAAATTGCTGGCTAGCGAAAAAATGATGGCAGCGTACGTTTATTTTGCTAGCTAAATCGTCTGCTCAGTGCATATGCTGCAATGAGTAGTTGTATGTCATTGCAACAACAACTGAAAATGCAACAAAGAACAGTTGTATACATTTTAGTTAAAGCCTTAACAGTTGTTAGTTGGTTAGGGTATAGTATTGATTTGAGTATTGTTTTTGTACACACACCCACAAAATCCCTGCAATACAAAAATCAGTAATCACAATAACGGGCACATCTCAGCTTAACTACAATACCGCTATGCACTGCGGTGCCGCTGCAGCGTTAGCGGAAACGAAAATTGACAAGCTGACAAGTGTGCAACTCCTGGGTGTTTGTTTTCAATTTCGTAAATTGCCACATTTTAGTGATTCCACATACCGACGCTGTCCACCTGGCTTCGCTGCTTTCTGCTAGCATTCATTTCCGTTAATCCTTTTGTTCATAGCGAAAAATGAGAAAAATTTCAAATAGCAGCACACTAGACACTCTTCGTTTGGCAAGTCGCTGCCAACTCCCTGTAGCATTGCTTTGCAGCAGTCTACATAAAGCGCAGCATTTGTGCTGCTGGCTAGCCAAACCTTGCTATTTCGATTATTTATGTGAATTGCTACATTTCCGATTTTACTTTGAATCATTTCGAATTTATAAATTCTTAGTTTGTGCATGCAAGTTGTCTATCTACCTGGGAGAAATCGAGTTACTCTATTATTTATTATTTACTATTTACGTGTAAAAAATCGAACAGTTTTTGCTTGTGCTTGTGAGGATTTGCTACTAAACACAGTGGGAATTATTAGTATTTTCCAGCAAAATTCAAAATTGCAAGTCTATCACTTCATAGCATTTGGATTAATATTTTCATTTTCTCTAACTTTGGGCTTTAATTAAAAACTTGCTGTAATAAAGTAAGAGAAGCATGATAGATGCCAAAATTTATGTTTAACGAAGTTCTACGTACAGTGGGAAGCATTTTTGAAGCCTCAAAATACATTTCTCATTATTTAAAGTATTTTTTTTAGAAATACTTTAATATTAATAATTTTTGAAGTTAATTTTCTGCGAGCTCAAAATACCATATGTGTTCGATTCACCACTTGTTCACTCAGTGCACTCTCGGCCTTGCACTCTCGTCAAAAAGTCATTAGTTTTTGTTCGATTCCCCACTTTTCAGAATTCGGTTTGAAATCGTCTTTAATATTTAGTCTATATGTGATTATACCAGTTCGATAAATTTATACCAGTTGTTTGTTCGACTCGCCACTTTTCAAAAGTTGGTTTGAAATCGTCCTTCCTATTTAGTCTGTATTTGATTATACCAATTTGATAAATTTATACCAGTTGTTTGTTCGATTCGCCACTTGGTTGGTTGAAATCTTCCTTGCAATTTAGTCTATATGTAATTATGCCAGTCCGAAAAATTTATACCAGGAGTTTGTTCGATTCCCCACTTTTCAGAATTCGGTTTGAAAACGCCTTTAATACTTAGTCTATATGTGATTATATCAGTTCGATATTTAGTCTATACATGATTATACAAGTCCGATGAATTTATACCAGTTTTTGTACAATTCGCTACTTATCAAAATCTTCATTCGTAATTGCTCGGTATTTCTAATATCAATAAGACTATCACTTTCCGAAACTTAAAATATTTGTAGAATATACCAGCATGCTCCATTATCGGTGAAAAAAATTTCCCACTGTTGCCTAGCTTACCTCCTTTTAAGATACTTAAAAATTATTACGAATTTTTCGACGAAAAAAATGTGCACAAACACATACACACATTATAGTTGTGTGCTTGCTCGATTGAATTTCGTTTCTCTATCGGAAACAAATCGAAAACAAGCAAATCCATTTAAGCTGACGCATGCAACTGGTTAGTCCTTGGATTCGCCAAAATCTACAATATCTCCATGAATACTCCTATATACACTTGCATATGCACTTAAAAATGTGTATGAGTGTGTGGCAGCAGCTGTTGCACACAGCCGGTTGCGCCGCACATTTCAAAGCATATTGCAACATCGACAAATATGCATAGCCGGGCACAGCTAGTGGTATGTAGGCAAAATAGCGCTACGGAGCGCTGATAACTTGCCTGACACAAATGCTGTGCAATTGAAAACATATGTCGGCTTAAAAACGTTATGTATGTCGGATATAAAGGGATTTGTTGCAAATGGATTGCAAGTGAATTTTTTGGAGCATAAAATTTAGTGAAGCTAATTTGGTCTTCTAAAAGAGGCGAGCACTTTATGACAAAGAAAGAGAAAGGAGTTGGTATTGTATTCAAATTTCTTGTTAATGATACGCTGATGGATAGATTTTTGTTTTATTGTTTCTTCTCGGTTTAGATATTTTACATTTTTTTCTGAGTCATTAGTTACTTTACTGCACTCAATTACTTATTGAGAAATAACTGTATTTGTTGCTGGCATATAATTCTTCATCACTTTGAGATATGTTCTTTGATGAGGTAAGTTAAAAATCAGTAGAAAGAAAGGAATTTCCTTGGCTTAGTAAGGTTTTGTCGAAAAGTGCTAGATTCTAGACAACACTTACTATTCGACCCTGAAGTATTATCCTTCGAAGACAAATATTCTCCGAAATTGTTCTTCGATAGACCTTGAGGTATTACCCTTTGTAGACAAATATTTCCCGAAATTGTTCTTCGATGGACCCTGAAGTATTATCCTTCGAAAACTAATATTCTCCGAAATTGTTCTTCGATAGACCCTGAAGTATTACCCTTCGAAGACAAATATTTTCCTAAATTATTCTTCGATAGACCCTGAAGTATTACCCTTCGAAGACATATATTTCCCGAAATTGTTCTTCGATAGACCCTGAAGTATTATACTTCGAAGAAAAATATTCACCGAAATTGTTCTTCGATAGACCTTGAAGTATAACCTTTTGAAGAAAAATATTCCCCGAAATTGTTCTTCGATAGACCCTGAAGTATTATACTTCGAAGACAAATATTCTCCGAAATTGTTCTTCGATAGACCCTGAAGTATTATACTTCGAAGACAAATATTCTCCGAAATTGTTCTTCGATAGACCCTGAAATAATAACCTTCGAAGACAAATATTCTCCGAAATTGTTCTTCGTTAGAACCTGAAGTATTATCCTTCGAAGACAAATATTCTCCGAAATTGTTCTTCGATAGACCCTGAAGTATTATCCTTCTAAAACAAACATCCTCCGAAATTGTTCTTCGATGGACCCTGAAGTATTATACTTCGAAGACAAATATTCTCCGAAATTGTTCTTCGATAGGCCCTGAAGTATTATCCTTTGAAGACAAATATTCTCCGAAATTGTTTTTCGATAGACCTTGAAGTATTAACCTTCGAAGTCATATATTCTCCGAAATTGTTCATCGTTAGACCCTGAAGTATTATCCTTCGAAGACAAATATTCTCCGAAATTGTTCTTCGATAGACCCTGACTTACTATACTTCGAAGACAAATATTTCCCGAAATTGTTCTTCGATAGACCCTGAATTATTATCCTTCGAAGACAAATATTCTCCGAAATTGTTCTTTGATAGACCCTGAAGTATTATACTTCGAAGACACATATTCTCATAGATACTCATCAGTTGTACTGTTGATTTGACCCCTCGATTGTTGGTTGTTTATATCTACATAGCTGGAATGGTCTCCGATTTTTATCCAGAAATATATTCAGAAATATTTTATACTACTGAGAGTGGTGAAAAGCCTTGTTGAAAAAACTATATATTTTTTTTTAAATATTTCTAGTGATTAGTGAAATTTTTTTGCCATGCATGTATCAAATATGGGACAATTATTTGCCAATATGCGATTAATATTAAATTATTTAAGTTACAGTTACATGCATAATTGATGCCCGCATACTTTTCTGATACTTATGCGCGCGCTATAACATTTAATGAAACCATTTACGCAGCGCATATGACTCGAGGGAGTGCTCGTGGGCTGCGTGTCAATTAATTTGCGGAAGTTGTTTGCCAAAAAAGAAAAAAATATTTTTTGTTTGCTAATTTTTTTAGCGCGCTAGTATTTGACTGCAAATATACCAACAAATATAGAAACAGTTATTTAAGTATATTTGTATGTGCATATATATACAGTTATGCGAAGATAAAGTTATAAATATCTAAAGCTAATATATCAACGCCGCCGATGAAGTCATTGACAACTGGCAACTTTTCGCTAACATGTCAACTAACTGCCAGCTTGCTTGCCAGCTGGCAATGTTTTCCCATACATTTGAGAATTGAGTGGAGCGTACAAATATACTAGATGCTTATAAATATTTGTATATATTTATATATGTATGTATATATGTATGCTGACATATTTTCTTTCATTGCAGTTTCCTATTAATTTGATGAGAAACATTAAGTGGCAAATACACACTCAGACACATACAGCTATAGATATTTGTTTGTGTTTATTGATTCGCCTCATTTCAGCGGTTTTCGTGTACAAATTAGAAAAGTTCTTAGGTGAAACTTTTACTTTGGCCTCAAATATTGACAATGACAACAATTTCGCCGCTCTCAACGGGTAAAGTTGCACTGCCGTCGCCGCTGTTTGACTTGTGCAAAGTTTTTCGAAGACACTCGCACACTTTGTTTTTGTATTTGTGAGCCACTTATTTTTTTGTTTTTGTATTTATAAGCCACTTCTTTTTTTATTTGACACAATTTGTTGTTATTTTTGTTATTTTTTCCTTACTAAGCGCCACATTTTGTTGTTCGTTTTTTGAGAGCACTTCATCTACGCCTTCGGGCTGCTTCGGGCGAGAAAAGCAGAAGAAGAGCAGTGTGTAGCACAAACGACTTTTCGGTTCAATTACATTTTGGCCGCAATTTAAGTTTGATAGATTCCACGCCTTTGCCACACTTGGCTTATGTTACGTGTGTGGCATGAGTTTTGTTTTTGTATTTGTATTACTTAAAATACAATGTTTGTCTGTGTCGAGCGGTTACTTTCATCATGCTCGTGTTACATTTACCGTTTCAACTTGTTTATTTCATTTCTGCTGATCGAATCAATAAAAGCGGCCGCCAACACACACACATAAAGAGCGTACAACGAACGCCCGCATCCTTTGCTCTCGTACTTCACAATTTATTTCTGTCCGTGTTGGCTGACAGCAAATGTCTTTTAATCAATGTGCATCACCCATAAAAACCATTTCGCAATGGTCATAATCGTATTGAGCGAAGGCTTATTTACGCCAAAGTAAAACTTTTTTATGACCGTAATTCATTGCATTCGTACTTTTTGATGAGACTGTTATGCTTTCTTACACTTCTTTTGAACACGGAGCTATTGCATGGCATCGCTATTCAAGTGAATAAATTTTGCAGCCCAAAAGAAGGTGTGTGCGTTTACTAAATACATATATATAGAGCTGGACCAATTCCCTACAAAAAGAAAGCTGAATTATAGAATTGCAGCCCATTTTTATGACTTTTGTTCTATAAAAAAGTTAGTTGTAAATTAAATTTATTCTCCGCGGACTTGTGACCCAGACTTGGCATAAAAAGTAAGAAAAACTTATTTTATTCACCGAAGTAACTTTTGTGTGAGTTGTGTTTAACGCTGAGTGGGATTGATTACGAAAAGAATATTGCGTTTAACTGGATCACTCTTCTTAATATTAAGTGGGTACGAGAAGCAGAAACTTTAGACTTCACAACTACAACAAAAAGAATTTTTATGTTTCAGCAGAAAAGGTATCAAATTTTCACTCTGTCCTCCTGGCATAGTGAGTACAAAACCTAAACTATCCTGACATATATGAGACTAATCGAGAACCCAAAATATTATTGAAGCATAGTTTGTATAAGAAGAGATTCAAGCGACGAATGATAAAGTATAGAGCAAGAAAGTGTTCTGGATGCTGATACTAACGGCATCAGATTTAGAAAATCACGCTTCTCTTAATACATCCCTAGAGCTTCCAAACCATCGTAATACATATGTTTCAATTATCAGTTTTCAATTATCAGCCCTAATACATACAACGATAGTCAAAAAACAATCGTAGAGCTATTGATAGATCATATATCTCCCTTGAGGTGCTGTCCTATAATGTTGTCAAGGAAGATGATAGTTGAGCTGTGTTTATCTTGTAACAGTTAAGATCATGAAAATTATCAACTTCCTGTCAAGTTATGCAAACATATTTGCGTGACAAGAAGTTATTGTGTTTATTTCAAATACCATCAGAGCAGCTCTTTGAGACATTTGACTGCATCATTGTAAGTCACCTAATAGCAAACATATGAAAATCATCGGTTATCAAACTATCTTCTATTTGACGTAGTAATCTGACAGATATTCAATTGAGGTAGAATTTGAGTCCGACAAGTCTAAGGATTGCTTCTGTCAAATATCTCAAAGCAACATTATGAGTCACCTAACAGCATCTTCTGACAGCATTCATCTGACAGTACCCTTGTGACAGCATTCATCTGACAGTATTCATTTGACGTAGATTTTGAGTCCGACTGGTCTAATATCTTCTGTCAAATATCTACTATTAAAAAATGCTGTCAAATGAACGCTTGTCAGATGACTATATCAAATGACTTGTCGTCAGATTAATGCTGTCAGAAAAATACTGTATCTTTTCACATACTTAACTTAACTATAACTATTGAATAAAATGAAAAATGTTTGGAACGTAATTTTACTCAACAACAAAAATAACACTATTTAACCGTATTATGAATCTAAGGGATCCTTGTAACAAGTCATTCTTTGTAACAACGTCTAGTCAATACCAATTTTTTTATTCCAAGATCTTAATGGGTAAAAAAAAAATTGTTTTTCAACGATTCTTAGCTGTAAGGAATTAAAATGGAATTAGGCATATTTTTAATTGAAAGCTAAGAATGCGAATAATTTTCAGTTTACTACTACAATATATACATATTCGTATATAGACATACATATACATACAGCCTTGGCCAAAAGTATTAGACACCCTATTAATTACTGAATTTTTTTGTTTTAACAAGTGAAATAATGAAGTTTTATTAGTAAAACAGTGAAAATACAATGAATTAGTGATAATAACATTAAACAAAAAAATAAAAAAAAATATTATAAAATATTTTATGAATTTCTTAAAAATGACAATTTTTAGTTTTAGCTTATTTTTATTTTTTTTTAATAATCAATCAACAGTTACATTTAAATTTTAATCAACAGTTAAACACCCATGTAAGACATCTACAAAAAGAAGTGGTAACTTTGATAGCCACATTTGAGAATACTTGTATTTTAATGGGGTGCCTAATACTTTTGGCCAAGGCTGTACATATTCATATGAAATGAATTTTCACAGTCCTATATTGAATTAAAAAAAAAAATCGTTTACCATGACAACTATACTAAATGCTATATACACCTACGTACGAATTATCACTTTTTTTAGCACATAAATGCTAATTAATACTTCACAATTGTATAAACGAAGCAGCTTAAAAGTTATAAATGAAATTCGGTGAAAAAAAATTGGATTTAGAAATATTTCGCAGCTCAATAGCAACAAAAAAATCTTCAAATCAAAAGTTCAAAACAAAGACTTAAGGCTTTAATACACGTTAATTAGACAAAGAAAGACGCTCGGGTAGGTTTGAGTGCGCAGCAGCATGCTTTTAGGCGCATAAGCACACAGATGATGCTGATAGGCGCACACACACCCAAGCGCAAATAAGCGTTGAATTGGACAAATAGTAAAACGAAAAGAAATAAGTGAGTATTAACTCAAAGAGACTATGCATAAATTTAAAATTTTCAACAAAGCGTTGAAAAGGCGAAATTGTAGCGCGGGTGTTTAAAGGTACTAGTGTACTTTCTGTGCTTCCCGAAGTTATAGCCCTGCTTATATTTTCAATTAGTAGCGACGAACAAGTGACGACGCTCATCTACGGTATTGTTTCATCAACTAATAAGAACGTCAGGTGTATTTTATGGCAGACGACAGACAATGTCAACAATAGAATTTCAAGATAAGACCCAAAAAGTATTGAAAACAATAACGCCAAGGAGACATAGAGGAGCTGTAGTGTGCGTAGAGAGAAGAAAGTGAGACAAAATGTGTGCTAAGAGAGGGTGGCTTGCCAGCAAACGTTTAAAAGTAATTGCTTAGAAGCCAAACACAAGCGCTGGACTTGTGTAAACAACAGCTGTAAATAATGGAGAATGTGTGTGCGAGGGTGTATGTGTGTTAGGAAAAGTGACAAGTGCCTAAAATGAATAATGGTTGCTTGGCATATCAAGTAAATATATATGTAAAATTGTTTGTATGTATCACTGTTATACAAACAAATATTTAGAAAGCGTAAAAGGCAACAACAATAACAACAACATTTACAACAAACTATTTACAGTGCTTGAAATTTAAACTCAAGCAGCCAAAAAGTATGAAATTCTCAGCAAATACTTATAAGTGTATATATGTATGTAGGTATGTGCACATACATATATAAATTTAACTGTAATTCCAGCTATACCGTTATTTAGTGTATTGCTGCCACTTGTCGTGAATTAACAATGGCATGTAGTATGCTATGCTTTGTTGAATTTCTTGCAGGTGTCATTCTTGACGCCGGTCGCTGGGATACTATCACATACATACATATGTACATGTCTTACATAACTCAAACCCACTTCAAATTAACACAGCTATGACAAATATGCGCGCTGTTAGCTTTCAACAGCAACAACAACAACAACAAATGGCAAGCGAACCTTGATAATAAAAGTGAGAAGAAAACACCAACTTTTGTTTTGAAAGCGCGCCTTGGCAGGACGCTGAAGTTTTACAAAACATATGCGGCAGCAAAAACAACAAACAAGAGTACTTAGCCCTGAGCGTCAGCACTTTTCGTGTATTCTCAACCGCCTTTTCATATGTTGTTTACCACCTGAGTCAGTCATATCTGCAACTTGCGACGTTTAATGAATGCCTCAAAGGCTCAAAAATGTCTGCTTTAGACAAACACACACACACACGTACAGGTGCCAATGGGAGTGAGAGTGTGTGTATGTCTTTAGAGAAACAGTAAACACCTCGAGGCGCTAACAAACAGGTGCCTTTGTTTGATTGTGACAAGCGGCAGCAGAGCGAAATGTAAATGAAATAAAATCATATGAAATGCATGTAAAGAAAGGAAAGCCCACACAGCAGTTTGTTGTTTTTGTTTGTTTGGTTGCTAAGTAGAATCAAGTATTTGTGTATGTGTGTATGAAGCGTGGTTGCTTAACAAAACGCCTATTTAAAGTATTGCGTGGCGCAATAATACATGCAGTACAACAACAATTGCAACAACAAAGCCTACAGTATGTATCTGAACATGTGAAACAATTAAAAGTAAACAATTAAACAACAAAGCATACGCTCGCATACACACATTCATACTGACGCAGTATCTCCTTATAAGCATGCAGTTTCGTCTATTGTTTGTAGAATACCTCAACTGGCAGGTAAACGTTGCCGCAGGTGTTGAATTCGATACAATAAAATAAACACAATAAATATGTAAATGAACTTGCTCAATTGTTGAAATCTTCTGTTTTATATTTGAAGCTTGAAAGCGGAGAAATTTCGGTTTTATTTAAAGGTTGTAGTATCATAAGATTTAGAATACAAAATTTAGTAAATTAGATGCTTTTAAAGCGTGAAAGCTCCGATTAAATTAAAGTTTAATACTCAAACTGTAATATCAACCTGCTGATATCGTTGATAACACTAATATTGAAGGAAGTTGTCCTATAAACTCCAAATCTTAGTTTCTTCGATGTGTTTTTCCTTATAACAATTTATTAGCTTTAACATATATCGATGCTGTATTATGAGAGAGACATCTTTTCATCGTATACTGCCTCGAATCGAGATGGACGAGGCTGGGCATATCTTTGACATTAAGGGGTTATATACAGTTAGACGGCCGAAAAAAAGTGAATTTTCCAGACGTTTTTCTGAGAAAACTTTTTAATTTATTGATCCAAAAATTTATACACATATTATGGTATCTTTTAACTGTATTTTAAGACTTAGTACTAGTAAAAATATTTATTTGAAAAAGAGCTACAGCTGATCTCCAGGAGCTCCTCTCAAAAAAGACGTTTTGCGGTGACCACTATATCTCGGAACTGGATCATCCGAAATTAAAAAACCAAACAGATTTCGTTAAAATAATGTTAAATCTAGTAATTAATCGAAGGAATAAGCAAAATAAAATTTTTTGACAAAATGGCGGTTTCTAAAAAAAAAAATCGATTCTTCACCGAAATTTCGGCCTTAAATTGTTTATAAAAAAAATATTTATCGGAGAGAAAAAATCTTCGATTAATTACTAAAAAATATATTTAAGAAGGTCGTGTTCAAATTTGAGACTAATCGGTCTAGCCGTTTTCGAGTAATGTTGGTCACCGACTTTGAAAACCCCATTTTGAGAAAAACGCGTTTAAAGTTTGGACCTTGTACTTAAAAGCACTCTGAAACGCCTTTTCAAATTTTTCATTTGCTTGTAACCTTAAAAATATTCACCGGAACGATATGAAATTTTCTGTGTGTATTCTTAAATATATGTACATTAAGAAAATGAAATAAAAAAAAATCGATTTTTTGAAAATTCTAACTGTATATAACCCCTTAAGGACAAACCGTACGATTAACTATCTTGTTTACAGACACTCTTACTACCACTTGATTGTATGTAATTAGCGTATAAATCGTTTAGACGAATCGATAATAGCGCGCCATTCTTCTCTTTCCCTCGCAATTCGGCTTCAATTGGATATCTCAAGTGTAACCAAGTCAGTCTCCATCTGGTCTTCCCAACGGTCTGGAGGCCTCTTCCCACTTATGTTGATTAGACCAGTGAAATCACCAAAATGGAAATGAGAGAGAGATCTACAATAAAATTGCTGAAGTATTTCCTCTCTTTATCTAATGATAGTTATCAAATCATCGAAATATCAGCGTTTTCAAAGCGTTCAAACTCTCCAAAATGTAGTGTTATCATTAGTGTTTTAACCTTGATTATGGAATACTTGAGAAATAATTTAGTTCTTTAGGTTAATTTTGAATCGAAACTATATTCGAAACAAAAAAATCCGAATTTATGATAAAATATTCTATCTTTTTTCGTTTTGAAAGATCTCGTCATGAGTCATGTGACCTGCCAAGACTAAATACACTAGATATACAACATAATTAAGTTCTATATAAGTATCTACCACTTGGTAGACCCAGCGGTCATTTCCTCATATCGTTCAATAAACCTGAAACTAAAACAGCCAACTAATTAGAACGAAATATACAACAATTTCAACATAAATAATTGCTTTACTCATAGCAACTAATTGGGTATAAATTTATTACTGTTATAATGATAAACACTTTTTGTGTCTGTTATATATGTAAATCCAATATTTCAGCTTTGGCTTCGACTACCACCTGTTCGCCAGAAGGGCTTATATATATATATAATATATTACAACATCACTAGTGATTGATTAGTATATTCGGTGAATCAATTATTCTTAATTTGATGGCTAGAAAAACAACAACAATATGGTACTATATATATGTATAGTAGATCAACATGTTGTTTCAATGGTACGCAACTCAATGCAATGAGGAGTTGGTTCTATTACATTTTTGTATCTATTTATATGTAAATGAAAGTATATATCTATGTCAAATGACCCTAGTGTTTTTGTATATAATTTTTCAAAGACGAAAGAAGACAAAAAATTTAAGAAATATATAAGAAATGTTGCCTGAAGAATGAAATGCAGAATGATTCTTGTGGAACCTTAAAACCCCAAAAAAAACTTTAATAAAGTTTCCTTGAAAAATGTCTCGCAACTTGATTGTTTAATGATTTTCGATGTCATTTCTTAAACTTTACCTTTCTAAACAAAATATTTTAGAGCAAAGTCTAACCCGGTTTTGGATAAAATGATTTAGTATATTAGATGATGACAGAGTCCATTACAGATATATGGATATAGCCAGCAATTGCTACAGATCAGACCGTTCATAAGACGAGCAGGTCAGATCAGGCAAGAAGCTTGTGTAAGTTTTTCGGTTAGTATTCGAAAGATCTTTAATTTAGATAAATATTTTCGAAGAGCGATCAAATTTCTACTGTGTGATAAAAATTAAGTTGAGATAAAGGAATTGAAATCCTTAGAAGAAAATATTTGAAGAGGTCCAATTAAACAGATATTGAACAGAATTGCCAAATATCGAAATTGTGAAAACCGTCCTAACACAAGATATACGAGCATGTGTTTCGGATAGTATTTGCCAGATATTTGATGTGAACATAATTTAGAGTAGAGTTGCCAACAATCGAAGAATTTATTTACTTTGAAGTCTCATTATTGGAAGATCTTGACAGGAATGATGATATTTTATTGTATATCTATTTATCTTATATGTATATATAATATTTTTTTTTTTAGCAAACGTAAGAAACTTCGAAAATTGTATCAATATAAATTATCTGTCCAACAAATTTTTAATAAATAAATATTTTTATTTTGCAGGTTAAACAGTCGGATTACAGTGGTGAGTGCATTTTATAGAAATTATTAAGTCTACTATTTATTTCACTTCAATTATATTTTTATTTAATTTTTTTTTTATTTTACTTACAATTATATAAAAGTATTTACCCTTGATATGTTTAAATTTTCCACTTTACTGCACTACATTTCATACTAAAATACTTGAAATGGTAAATAAAATATGCTAATGGCAATTTAAATTCATTGTTTATCTACACGAATTTGCCATCGAAATTTTGAAATGAATACACAGAAAATGCCAATAATTTTAACCCACTACACTTCAAGAAAGACTGTCTAACATGAATATTAATTGGCATTTATGCGCCACTTCCGCCGCACCGGCAAGTAAGCCACCCTCCCATCAGCAGCTTTTGTAATAACTTTCAATGGCAATCAGTGCGTTTCTTTCATTATCCACAAGCTGCCGGCGGCAATGTAAGCAAGACGCACGTTCAGCCAGGCAGCCGGAGTTGGCAATAAAAATTGATGTCCAGGCTGGCATTGCATAAGGTCTTTCTGGTCCGTATAAAACCTTAAAGTTGTTTTTGTAAAGTTGAAAGACAATGCTATTATTTTAAACAGCAACTACTCGGCACACTAATCCTGTCCACAGTCTCTATTTCAAGCCGGCTGCGTCTTCGTGACAGTCTCCCGTGCTCATTTACAGTTCGCCAGCATGGCGGTATGACAACAAGCCACTAACTTCGCTATGAATGCTGGCCCTTTGTGTTGTTGTTGTTGTGGCGACTTCATCATATCACAATTTCAAATCTCTTATTGCGACAAATTTGCGCTTTATCTGCAATCTTCGTATTATACGCTGCTGCTGCCAGCGTGCGTCCGTCCATACGCTGAGCAAGCTGTCTGAGACCTGATTTCATGCGCCGTGCCAATGGCAAGCTGAGACAAGCCAAGCAGTTCGACAGCCAAAGCGAGATGAGCTGAAATGTCTTCATTATTTCCGTGACGGCTGGCTGTAGGTATATATATGTATGTGTGTGTGTGTGCTGTCAGTCTTATTTACATTGTTGTTACAACAAACTTTGTCTTATATAGAGATAGTGTGCAGGGCGCACAGGGCTCTTCTCCTTATACTCTTGATACCACACCTCACCAAGCCTACCCACTTCCCAAGCGGCTATCAGTGAGCTCGCGCGTGCTCTCCTTCTCCCTCTGCTTCAGTGTCTGCTGCTTACAGCGTCACGGCGTTTGTCATCCACTATGCTTTCAAGTCCCCGAAAGGTACTTAGCATCTTTGCAACTTAATTTTTTTGAAATTTCCACTTTTTGTTTTTGTTGTTTTTTATGTTTTCCATGCAATTCCGCTTTGTTTTTATCTCCCCTCGCATTGCTTATGCGCCCGCTTAACTGATATGGCTCGCTGCTGCTCGTTGGCGCACGCTTCCTGCGAGCCGATAACAAGTAATGTTGATATTCCCTGCGGAAAACTTAGATTTACAATGGCTGACGTGCAGCAAACTGTGGCCGGATTGGCTTGGCTTGGCTGCTTAATAAAGTATCTATGGCAGTAAAGTATACTTGCTGTATGAATAGCGTAGAGTAGGTAGTGTAAATATGAGAAGAGTACGTGTGTATCAGCATAACGGTCATTGACAGTCATTCATTTTTGCGCTCCACCTCATTTAATTACAACAACGGCGCCAGTTCATATCTACACTTGCTGCTTCGCTGAATCTTCCGTCTTGGACCTCAACCTCAGTTGAAAACATCAATAGCTACCTGAGTGGCCCAGTTCATGTGACCTTATTATGTACTCATACTCGTATTTATTACGTTCCCCTGTATATATAAGGCAAGTATATACCAAAATATTTCTCCTATCTGGCAGACACGTGCCAATTCTGCATGCCTATTTGTCTTCTACTCGCGCTCCAATAATATTTTTAGTGAATTATGGCTGCTGGGCATTTTATTTACTGCCGTTAAATTTACAAATAAATTTTATAACCTTAAATATGGTTATGTGAAATTCTCTCTTATGTCTTCTAGAAACACATACACATAAACATCAGTGGTTTAATATGCCATTTTTTCGTTTCAAAAGCGTCACGTGTCTTCGTTTGACGCAAATTTAATTTCAGATATTTGCTATTTTTATTTCGGCTGTCAGTCGTGTCACGTGTATTAGATATGAGCGATATCTTAATATTCCTCTGCTTCTTTGTTTATCTGTCGAAAAAGTATACATTAAATATTTGATGAATTTTGGAACTGTCGCCTGCGGCACTTGTTGAACGAGATAACTCACGATTTGACTTATTCGCTGGAAATACCTTAGGGTATTGTATAGACAGAATTTTAAAAAGAGTAAGTATAATATATTGAACAATTTATCTGTTTATGTCTGTAGACACAGATAATATTTTCTTTTGGCTCCAAACAAATTTTTTTTATCGATTTCGTATAGTTTGAGAAAAGCATCGGAGATTGAAATGACTCAGACTTAGGATGAATACAAAGTAAATTGAAATGAAAAGAGAATTCGTTTTTGTTTTTAAATAATACTTAAAACACAGAAAAGTGACTTTATTTGTTCGAATAATCTAATATTGGAACAGAATTTCGGACATATGGTGACCTTGATTCTGTCTTATTAAAGTTATAGGCTCAGTTTTTCATCGTTGTTTCCTTCATATTCAACTTTATCTCGCTAACAATAATCAACAACATAGACCACTGAATTACCGTACCCTCAAAGAGTAATTTAACTCATCTGAGTATTGCATCAAACTAATCTTTTCCGGGAAATTGAGTCATAAATAAAAAAATTGTATTCTTCGATTTTCGAAGTTAGCCTCAAAAATCGAAATATTTGGATTCGAAGTTCGAAATAAAATACTTAAAAAAAAAATAGCTAAAAAAAATATAGTATATAGATATATATTGTATCTAAATTTTCTTCTTACTTCAATGGTCAAGCTTATATAACAGATGATATAAAGGGTTTTCCGATATAAAAATGTTTAATTTTTATCGCGGATCAAACATTGACCTTTCATATTTTTTTCTAAAATATCTGAAAAGTTTACAGATATTTTCTATAAAAAATTAAGATTAGATTACTTATAAGATCGATCGCTAGCTAGTTGTGTAACTCTAAGCCGTCAAGTGATGACCGCAAAAGTCTAAGAGCTGTCATTACAATTTTATTTTATATTGTAGAAACCGAAGAAACAATAATCTATATCCATTAAACCAATAGAATTATTTTTGAAATGAAAATCATCCAGCTTTAAAGTCAGATTTTATAGCTTGAGTTAAACTTTTATTAATACTTGCTTAGACTTTGAGTATAGATAAGAATAAATACGTAAATGATGTATACTTCTATTCAAGATTATTTTCCATTTGTTTTTAATTTTTATCAAAAACAAGATAATAAGGTGAAGGGTAATAATATACCCTTCACAGGTGATTTCGTGAAGATACCACGTCAAATGCGAAAATTTTCCATACAAGCCATTGATTCCGATCGTTCGGTTTGTATGGCAGCTATATGCTATAGTGAACCGATCTGAACAATTTTTCGGAGATTAAATTATTTCTATGAAAAATAACTCACACCAAATTTCGTGAAGATATGTAGGAAAATGCGGAAGTTTTCCATACAAGCCCTTGATTCTGATCGTTCAGTTTGTATGGCAACTATATGATATAGTGGTCCGATATCGGCAGTTCCGACAAATGAGCAGCTTCTTGAAGAGAAAATAACATCTGCAAAATTTCAAAACGATATAACTATTAAAAACTTAAGGAAGAAAAGTAAGTAACGGGTGATTTTTTTGAGGTTAGGATTTTCATGCATTAGTATTTGACAGATCACGTGGGATTTCAGACATGGTGTCCAAGAGAAAGATGCTCAGTATGCTTTGACATTTCATCATGAATAGACTTACAAACGAGCAACGCTTGCAAATCATTGAATTTTATTACCAAAATCAGTGTTCGGTTCGAAATGTGTTTCGCGCTTTACGTCCGATTTATGGTCTACATAATCGACCAAGTGAGCAAACAATTAATGCGATTGTGACCAAGTTTCGCACTCAGTTTACTTTATTGGACATTAAACCAACCACACGAATGCGTACAGTGCGTACAGAAGAGAATATTGCGTCTGTTTCTGAGAGTGTGGCTGAAGACCGTGAAATGTCGATTCGTCGCCGTTCGCAGCAATTGGGTTTGTGTTATTCGACCACATGGAAGATTTTACGCAAAGATCTTGGTGTAAAACCGTATAAAATACAGCTCGTGCAAGAACTGAAGCCGAACGATCTGCCACAACGTCGAATTTTCAGTGAATGGGCCCTAGAAAAGTTGGCAGAAAATCCGCTTTTTTATCGACAAATTTTGTTCAGCGATGAGGCTCATTTCTGGTTGAATGGCTACGTAAATAAGCAAAATTGCCGCATTTGGGGTGAAGAGCAACCAGAAGCCGTTCAAGAACTGCCCATGCATCCCGAAAAATGCACTGTTTGGTGTGGTTTGTACGCTGGTGGAATCATTGGACCGTATTTTTCAAAGATGCTGTTGGACGCAACGTTACGGTGAATGGCGATCGCTATCGTTCGATGCTAACAAACTTTTTGTTGCCAAAAATGGAAGAACTGAACTTGGTTGACATGTGGTTTCAACAAGATGGCGCTACATGCCACACAGCTCGCGATTCTATGGCCATTTTGAGGGAAAACTTCGGAGAACAATTCATCTCAAGAAATGGACCCGTAAGTTGGCCACCAAGATCATGCGATTTAACGCCTTTAGACTATTTTTTGTGGGGCTACGTCAAGTCTAAAGTCTACAGAAATAAGCCAGCAACTATTCCAGCTTTGGAAGACAACATTTCCGAAGAAATTCGGGCTATTCCGGCCGAAATGCTCGAAAAAGTTGCCCAAAATTGGACTTTCCGAATGGACCACCTAAGACGCAGCCGCGGTCAACATTTAAATGAAATTATCTTCAAAAAGTAAATGTTAAAAGTAAAATTTTATGCGTTTTTTTTTTTAAAAAAGTTATCAAGCTCTTAAAAAATCACCCTTTATATATACAGACAGACGGACAAACAGATGGACATGGCTAAATCGACTCAGTTCAACATACTGATCATTTATATATATACTTTATAGGGCCTCCGACGCTTCCTTCTGGGTGTTACAAACTTCGTGACAAACTTAATATACCCTGTTTAGGGTATAATTAATACCAATAAATATTTCAGAACCAAAATGAGTACTTTAAGTATTCCAGAATCGGAATGAGTACTTTGAGTATTTCAGCATCAGAAAGAGTACTTTAAATATTGGAGAATCAATGAATACTTTTAATGAGTACTCTGAGTATACCATCTTTTTGAGTACTTTAAGTATGTATCCATCAGAATGAGTACTTTTAATGAGTACCTTTAACATCATACAAACTTTAATATTTATAAAATATATTAATTTTATATTGCATTGAAATCAATTATTTCTACCCCCAAAATAAGTGCCGCAATCACTCAATGTCCGAAAATTTTCATAAATTTCTTCAGTTTCAATGCAAAATGTTAAAAGTCGTGAAAACTTTACACTTTACACTTTCCACTTTTAACTTTTCGCTTTTAGTTTGCATTTTGCAGTTGATGCCTTTCAATGATTCAATGCAAAAACTTTGCGACAACTCGCCGCGCTCATGCGCATTTGGTCGCGTCGAAATTAATGTTTTATTAAAAAGTGCATTTTCTCAATAATACCGAAAAGCGCCATTAGCAATGAATTGTGCTGCCAGCCAATGGCGCGTTAACGCAAAGTTTTTGCCAAGAATTGAGCTTTTGCAGCGAGCGACGAACAATGCGCCGAGCGTCTCCGCTGCACTGGTGGTGGCAGGAAAAAAGGCGCATAACGGATTTCTTGACAGCTCCACTAATTGGTTTGTTTTTTGCCAGTGACACTAATTAAAAAATTCTATTCCACGACATTTTCGCAGTTTTCATAGTGCGTTTTTTCTGTTATTTATCATGTTTTCGCTGCAAACAATCGATGTACTCGGTGTTGGCGCCGGGTCTAGGGAAGAGCGCAGATTATTTGTGACCTTAATTGAGAGTACAAGCACATATATACTCGCTGGTGGATTGCATGCGAAATGAGGAGCATTCGTACTCGTACTCATTCAACTGCGCTGTGATTGGAATGGGTTCCGGGAAATGTTGGCGCATTTCTTCTTGTTGTTGTTGTTAGTGAAAATATGGCAACCATAAATATGGTGCAAAAACATTCACAAATATTTGCAGCGAATTTGGCATAAACGCGATTGGAGTGATAACTCTGCCGCTGGCTTTCACCCATACACAAACTAAAGCGAATGCGTGTAGGCGGCAGATATGAGCTTTTTCTTAAATTTAGATATAAATTATGGTAATATGGGTGAGAAAAAACTAAATGACATTATTATTAGAAGTCGTTAGGCCGCACTTTTTTTTGGCGCGCGTTACAAACACAATTTTTTAAGCGCACATTTAGGCGCACAAGCCCCCAGCTGACTGCTTAGCACTGCTGAAGTATGCCAACGCTTTGTTTGCAGTAAAAGTGAACGACCTTTTCGTAACTCGCCTTTATGCTCTCAATTCCTCGAAAAAATGAACTTCTATAAATCAAAGTAGATAAGTACGCAAGTATAAAAGTTTAAAAGCCTACCTACCACGTGCCCTCTGCCGTCCGCACGGCGTCGATACTTTGCACGTAATGTCGTTTAAATTTTATGTTGCTTAATTAAAAACGCAAATAAGTTAGCGTTGTGAGTTTTTATTTTTTTCTTTTGTGAAATGGGGTGCGAGACACAAAACGACGGCGAGTAAAGCCGCAGGCGATTAGCCGACGCTTTGGCTTACCGACAGCAAGTTTAGTGTTTGCACAGCTACAACACATATTTAATGGGAAGAAAAAATGAGTACAACGAAGTTTGCATAAACCCTTGCGACCAGCGCAGCCGCTAACGGTCAGTGTTTTAAAGAAATCGCATTGTTTTTGTGTTTAATTAAAAACAAACGGCTAGTGACTGTGGGTAAAAATAAAAAAAAAAATTGAGAAAAAATTTGTTTTATATAGCCATTATGCCACGGGCATAAACAATGCGCTGTCCCCTCTCTAAACGTGGCATACAATCAGGCGCTGCTTACTTGAAAAAATAAATTAAGAAAAAATGGCAGGCAAACAACCGGGCGGCTGAAATCCTCTTTTAATGACGCAAATATTAGCACTGACGGTCAGCGGCGACAATCTCTCCGCCACCACTACCGCGACAGCGTGTTGGTTGTGCATGAAGCCAAGCAGCTAAAACTATGCTTGTGGTTGGTTTGAGCTCATTTGGCAATCTGCTCGCTGGCACACGCCGTTTATAAAGTCATCAACAAGCAGGTTGCTTAAAGCGCACCATATTTTATTCCGGGAATATAGGCATAACGGTTGTAGAAAGAAAAAAAATGACGAAAAATTTAAATAATGTTCAATAATGAGTAGAATGACGTAGGTTGGTTATTTTGGTTGAAAAAAAATTACGAAAAAATATGAGCTTGAAATAATTATGTCATTGCATAACCTCAAATGACATTAGGCTTTATTTTAAAAAGCTTTATTGTTTTAAATATTTATAGTAAATATGCTCCCTTTCACTACTAATGAATGCTTACGCTTCTCCACTTTTATTATTTTACCCTCCCTCTGTCTGCTTCTTACTCGGTCGTCGTATTTATTATTTGCTTAAATATTCTATTGTGCTTTGTGAAAGTTTTAGTGCGCACTTTTATTATTATTTACCGTTGGCTTTTGTTAGTATTTTTTCGGTTTTTATTGCTCATATATTGCGGGCTGCGGAGACCCGTTAATTCACTGTTGCTTGAGAGTTGAATATTTTTTTAAAATTGCAGAATATTATAGTAGTAAAATGTTTTTTTTAAGCAACACTATATATGTGTATATGATCAATTGATAAGCTAGAGAGCTACTTTGGTCTTTGGTTTTTGTCTTACAGTGTTCAGAGATAATTTAGAAAATATTTTGTTATATTGCCGCTTCTTCAAAAAATTGTTTCAAAACGAACGTCATTGTATCCTATCTCAATGTATGCAATGAGGACTTAAGTCACTAAGACAGAAGACGTTATGCCAATTTCTTGAAATATACAGTGCAATACATAAGATCAATAAAGAATATTATTAAACTGATTCATCACTGTTTATAATTCTCAAACGGCTTATCGAATACAGATTTTAATATGTTCATCTAATTGAAAACTAAAACTGGTAGTATTTATATTAAACGGCTGTAAGCTATATATATAATTTATTTTATACCATATACCTAAAAACCTTAATATAAGAGCGGTAGCAAAAGATGGCTGATCTCGTGTTGTGGTGTTAAAAAAACGGAATTTTCGAAATTTGAGTATTGGTGAGAAAAAGGAAACCAATCAAACCGCTCTCTGTTAACGCCGTCTCTGTTAAAGAGCCCCATTAACTCTTCGCTTCGCTAATGGGGTCTCAATTCAATTAAACCCATACAAGTATACCATCATCAGCTATCAACTTCAACTGAACAAAATTTACATCAGAAATGCTGCCCAGCTATGCCCCAACCAACGGTGTTACCTCTACTGCGATATCTATTCGATAATGAATACATTGAAGACTCTCGATTTTCTCCATTTAAAAGAAAATTCTAGTAAAAAGTGGCTTTTTAAAGCGAATATGGTTCCATTCTGCAGTGATTTATCACAGTTATTCATAGTACGGCAGAACCAAAGCATTTTCTGGAACAATGGATGTCCAAGTCACACAAATTACATATTTCCACATTATAAAACTGTCCAACTAATCTCATTATCAACATTGTCAATTATTTACTACAAAAGTCTCACTTCTATTTCAGGGCTACTTTTAATATCCCACAAGTATTTGAATTTCTGTATGAAAATATACTTCTTCTTATGGTGTACTAATACCTATAACAATATCATTGATATATTGAACTTGATACTTGACACTTTGCAAAAGATGCCACCTTTTTATTTTCAACGAGGATTCATCGATCATCGGATCTATCGGTCATGTGGTTTAAAAAAGTTATCGGTTCCTGATCAGTTCAGCAGAAAAACGAGAGTTGGATGAGCAGTGAGACAAAAGATGAATATAGGAAATGAAAATAGATCCATGATTGATACCGATGACATATATTTAAATTATAACAACAACAATTACATTACAATTTTCAACATAAATTAACAATAAATCACTTTCGAATAAATCCAACGACAATAGCGAAAGAACAACAACCCCCCTTTCGCTTACTAACCGAACTGATATCAGAAATTTCGCACAAGGCACGAAGAAGCCAACTAAACTCTCGTATCCCCGTATTTGCTGTTAGTAAAACTTATTGCCAAAGCCAACAAAATGAATTACCTTATAAATTTGTGCATAAAAAGCGAGAAGCAGAGCACATGCACTTTATTCACTCGATAAACTAACTGAAAATGTGCGCAAAGAAATTTTCTTCAAAGTTTCAACAGCAACAAAAACAGGAAGCCAGCACTTTTTACAACAGCAACAACAACAACAATGAAAGCAAGTTTTCTTCTTTTTTTTGGCACACAATAGATCAGCGGCAAAGCAGAGTTTTTGGCGAAAATAAATTGAGCCAGCATTGATTATACTTTAAGTTTGTATTTTGGCATTGAAGCGCAAAAAGTTCACTATTTTCTATTTAAACTTTGTGCAAAATTTACTTTTCAACAAAAATGAAAATTTTCGTTTCCATACAAAAAGTGAAAGTGAAAGAATAGTGGATATAAATTAGCTTTATTTGTTAGCGCACTTGAGGGAAAAACAGCAGCGGCGTTGTGAAGAGGGAAGAATGCGCAACTGTCAATAACAGTAAAGTGTGAGTTTGTGTGAAGAGGAGATGTGTGTGTATGTGTTTGGCAAGTGAGCAGCTAATAAGTGAACTATTTGGTGCCAGCAGATTGGCAACAGCGCGTTTGCAAATGTAACAAAACCAAGATTGTGCGAAGAAAATTACTTCAACTTTTACTGCTTTGCAACAATAACAACAACAGTCATTTTGGTCACTATGCGGTGACATTACTTGGCCGCATCGTGTATTTTTTCAGCTCGAAGACAAACTTTCCTCCAACTTTATTACGCTCGCGCTGACTTTTCTTCGTGTCTTTTATGGCATTTTGCTTTGGTAAAAGTTCGCCACACTTGCATTTCTTCGGCTGACAAATACGCGCTCCATTAAATGCTAATTTTCCTTAGCAGATAAACTGCGCGTCTATTTATTACCCATACGCAGGAGCACAATAAGTTTCTTCATATAGTTATAGTTTCTTAGAAAGCACGCCGCTATAGTAAATAATTGTAGAAAACTGCACGCAACAGCTGTTGTTCTCGTGAAAGCGCACATTAACCAATTTATCTCAACGAGCTTCAATTCTATTTACCAAATGACAAGTGTGCGCCTGAATATTTAAATTTATTATTTATTTATGCGCTCACTACTAGCGTGTAGCGTGAAGAGGAGGGAGAGGGAGTGTGGTAAAAATATAAAAATAAACCACCAAAAACTTGCACTTCGTCTGTCCCTATCGTGTTATGTTACTTAATTTTTCTGTTGCGTTTTTGTCATTCCAAGTTTACTGCCCTGTAATTAACTTAATTCCCTACAATTACTTCAATCATGGTCAATCATTTAGTTGCACGTTAGTATCGTGATTGCGCTGTCTGTTTTTACTTCGCTTACATTACAGTTACGCGCTGATTTAATTTAATATCCGTTTAGTCTCCTCCTTCTCTATTTCTCTTTTTCTCTAAACTTATATGGCTTATTGAATTAATTTGTTTTGTGTGCTGAGGTTGCGTATACGCACCGTACGACGCAAAATTCTTAAAATAACGCTGTGAATAGTTTCTAAATGAGTTTTAAGCAATTCAAGTTATTTCTTGCAGTTACAAAAATATATTAATTATATATTTATAAAACATACAAGAAACAAATATTCAAAAAAAAGGTTTCAAGGTTTAAAAGTGTTTTTTTTTTTAATTAAAGCTAAAGCTAAACTTAGAAGATTAGTTCCCAATAATTCTCTTCGATTTCAAAACAATTTTCTGATATTTTCAGTAACAGTTAAGCACTGATTTTTGTTATTGATATATTTTTAAGTCCGCATTCAACCATATAGTTGGGCTGTTCGTTAAATTCAAGGCATGCCATGCATTGACTCAAGAAATATTACTGAAACTTAATGGGGTTAAGAGTAGTCAGAGACACGAAAAAATTAAAATTTTCAGAATATTTTTTTTTGGCTATTAAATCAAGTTATTTTACAAAAGTAATAATATGACATTATTATTCAATGTTTTGACTTGAAGTCACAAAAATTTGAAGAAAAAGAATTTATAATTTTCAAAGTTATAGGTGTTGACCCAGTTCAGAAAAAGGACCTTGCGGTAACAATCATAAGTCCTAGGACGTTCATCTAAAATCAATCGGATAAGAAAAAATAGTTTTATAAATAGATAATCCTGGGCCTATTCGAAGCTTTTTTTTCAAAAATTAAATAAAACTAAAAATTAACAAAATGGCGGCCTTAGGAATTTTTTGTCTAGATTTTTGGGAAAAAATTAACGCTTATTCAGTCAGTCTTAAAAATCGAAATTTTGAAAAAAAAAAACAGAAAACCTTCGATCAGGCCCACGATTATTATGTATTCTAAAACTGTAGCAATTCTATTAAAATCATTGAGCGGTTTTCGAGTGACAACTACCAGTTCAAAAACCATAGTTTGAGAAACACGCATTTAAAGTTTCACACTAGCGTTTTGGAACGCCTGAGCGCTCTTTGTGTTTTGTAGAATAACTCGAAAATTAATTATCGGATCAACTTCAAATTCAAATTCAAATTCAAAGAATATTAACTTAACGAAAATACAAAAACTGATTTTTGAAATTCCTAACTACCTCTAACCCCTAAAAGAGATTTTAATTTTATTTTCTAGACATCATTTGTTTATGACAGACAATAAATTATAATATATGATGGAATGAAATCTTTTAAGTTTAGTGAGGGGATGTTCATATATTCCATATTATTTTGGTAGTATTCAGTAGTATCTCAAATAAGTATATACAAGTAAATTAGAGCAAAAAGGCATAAACTAAAATTTTATAGGTCAGTATTTACCAAAATAAAATACGTTTTATTCCAAAAGTTAGTTATATGAGATGAATATTTTACCTAAATTAAGCAAATTTTCACCTTTCCTTTTGATTTGGTGCTTTAAAATTTCATAACATCAAGAGGAGGATAGAATATTTCAGTATCTAGGGACGCTAGTTTAAATCTATCTTACTTAGTAATAGGTTCTCTCCGCAATCAATAGGCCCATTTGAACCACCAAGTCAGCTTTTACTTTCATATTTCAACCATAGCTATAATTCAGCGAAAAAAACCATGTATAAAATATAATAACTGAAGGTATTTCAGCTGACTTAAGACATATTCCAATTTATGGTTATAATGGAAATTAGGAAAAACATTTAAAAAGATGTAGAGATTTTAATTTTTTTATTTCATAAGTCAGAAGTTGTACATTTTGAACTTAGCTGCACTATTTTAGAACGAGAAAAAGGTTAGTTACTGAAAATTAGATTCATATTAAATTAAGATATATGAACTCATGGCTCAAATGCATTTGAGAGCTACTACATATAACCTTTTTTACAACAGTAGCATTAAACTTAAAGTAATTTTCTTCATAAAACAAGAACACAAATTCATGCAAAATAAAAACTCCGCATTTTGCTTATTTCACTTTTATAGCTTTTCTAGGCTAATTAAAGCTGCACAGAGCGACTACAAATCGCAACCGCAAACTTGAACGCAACCGAGAAAGGTTTGCGAACGCAGATTAACCGTAAAAAATGCCGAAATAAAATAAGCAGACCGACGAGCAAACCAAATTCCGTTTTTAAATATTTACAGGGTACACTTTATTATGCTTATGGAAGCCGGTTTTTATGGTCGCTGACCCAGTAAGCAAGTGAGCAGTAAAGAAAACGCAAAGCAAAGGTCAGACAGCGGCAAACATTGGCGGCCACACACAACAACAAAGTGATTTTTGTGTTTTTGTTAGCGACTGCGTCTGAAATCAAGACATTTAATATACAAACATGACTAACGGATTTTGTTTGCTTTAAATTGTTGTAATTCTGGTAGATCTTCTACGTAAGACTGTAAATAACAAACTTACGGATTGCTGCAACCAGCTTAGAAGACAGGCTGACATTTTGCAGTTTTTTGTTTAATTTTGCGTTAGCTTGTGTATTGTTATTTAAGAAATTCACAAAAAAAAATCTAAAATAAATAAAAAATGCTTTGCTTAGGCAAATTCACCGCTATGCAGACCCTTGAGCAAGGTTGCCATTCAATTTCTTCCCTCAAAACAACCACTTGTAATGTGCATTTGTAAGATTTAATATTCATTGTATGCGGCAGCAAGCTATCAACAGCTCACATACACACATACACATGCAAATATATGTACGTATGTATGTGTTTAAGAGTTGCGCACGTAGTAATAAGAAGCCACAGCCGCAATCTAGGTAAACATATGTAACCACTGTAAACAAGTCTTCGGCCCTTTTCTTTTCATATAAAAAATATTTTTTTCTTCCCTTTCCTTTCCTCACACACAGCCAACCAGCCAAAGCGCCCAAGGCCAATATGGCGATAATAGTGCTTCAACTTGTTGGCAAAACATATCACGTACGAATACTTTAAAATCCGTCCGTTGCCGCTTTTGTGCGCCGTTTAGCTGTATTTGTGTTTATATTTACAGTTAGCCAGCCCCTTTGCAATGCCTCGGCGTATGTATTCAAAGCGGCCGCTTTGTTGGAAAATTTGTTAAAACTTAATTTGTTTATGGCAGATTTGGGCTTATCACAACATGCCTAAGGCAATCTATTGAATATTGGCTGTGTCTGTACAAACATATGTTTTGCTTTTGTTGCTTAATGCCGATATATTGTATGCATTGAATTGCTTTGTAGAGTCAACATTAGCTGAAGTAAGTTGGAGCGCATTTAAATTACTTTAGTTGGGTTTTGCTTAAAGAAAATTGTTTTGTTTTTATTTTTTAAAGTAAATTGCATAATTGGAGAGCAATTTTAAGATTTGTTTTGAGTATATTGATTTAGTTTGTTAGCGAAAACTGTGTCGAACATTTCTTTAAGCTTAAATAAATTATTTTTATACTCTTACAACATGTTCCAAAGAGAGTAATATAGTCTTGTTCACATAACGGTTGTATGTAACACCCAAAACTTAACGAGTTAGATATAGAGTTATATATATCAAAGTGATCAGGGTGATGAGTGGTGTTCAAATTCGTGCAAAGCTGCAACTTGTGTAAAAATTAAGATATCTTGATGAAATTTTGTACACGTGTTTCTTGACACCATAGTAAGGTTGCTTTCGAAGATGACTGAAATCAGACTGCCACACCCACAAAATGGCGAAAACCGAAAACACAAATTTGATAAAAAGGATCGTTCTAGGAAGGAGCATATTTGGATGTAATTTTTTTGGAAAATTGGGCGTCACCCCGCCCCTTACTAAGTTTTATGTACATATCTCGTAAACTACTAAAGCTATATCAACGAAACTCTCAGAAGTTGTTTATGGGTCATAAACCATATCTCCGAAACTACTCGACCAATTTCAATGAAATTTAGATCATAATTCTTGATGCATTTCAAGGATTTATAATTTATAGGAAATATTTTTCTTCTAATAATATGTCTCCGTGCCATAAATGGGTGAAATCGGGAAATAACTTCACCTAGCTCCCATATACCTAAAATTAGGGATTCCAACTTTCAAAGGACTTTATACCATATATATGACGAATATGTGGGTCAAATTATGTGTTATATGCATTTTCGTTAAGTATATCTTAAAAATATACTCTGAAATTTGAAGTTTATCCGATAATTGCTTTTAGAGTTATTCGACAAATAGTAACGAGCGCTCGGGCACTCCAACACGCTAGTGTGAAACTTTAAATGCTTTTTTCTCAAAACTATGTTTTTGAACTGGTGACATTTGTAACTCGAAAACCGCTCGGTAGATTTTAATGAAATTTATATAGCTTTTTAAGACCAATTAATTGTTGATTTTTCCCGAAAATCTAGAAAAAAAATTTCCTGAGGCCCCCATTTTGTTAATTTTTGAAAAAAAAAATTGGTTCAGGCCCAGAATTATTTATTTATAAAACAAATTTGTTTATCCGATTGATTTTAGATGAATCTGCAAGGACTTATGATTGTCACCGCAAGGACCTTTTTTTTTGAAACTGGGTCAACACAAAAAGCTATAACTTTGGAAATTATATTTTTTTTTTCAAATTTTCGTGACTATGTCAAAACATTGTATAATAATGCCATATTATTATTTTTGTAAAAATTACTGAAAATTCTAATTTTTTCGTGTCTCTGACTACCCCTAACCCCTTAATAAAATTAAATAATTAAATAAATTGCGAGAGTATAAAATGTTCGGTTACACCAGAACTTAGCTCTTCCTTATTTGTATTTTCTATATTTAATTGCCAAAGTGGTGCTTTAATTTACGAAAAATTCGAAAATTTTCAATTTTTATAAAATAATTTTACTGACAAAGTGAAACCTATATATGTACTGAAAAGTAGGTTGTGGAAGTGAGCTTTGGAGAATCCACAAGTTATCGGTCTAAAAAGCGAAAGAACTTAAAGAACATAAAGAACATAATTTTTCATTCTTAAATTTGAACATAAGCTTTCGAAAGCGGCTTATCATACAATCGTATTTGCTGTAAAATATTCGAAAAATTAAAAATTTCCGCAAACAATACACAAGAAAATGCTTCCTAAAAAATTACTCATACGCCATGTACTTCTGAGAAATATTGCTATTCAAAGAATATATACTTAAGTTATTTAAAAAGGAAGAAATATTCTGTTGAGAATTTAAATAATTAATTGAAATATCGAATTTAAATAAATAAATACTTTAGATTTTATTTTACTACAAACAATCATACATACATATGCATCTATATATAAGTACCTCTAAATATATACCACTTTCTATTAGTCCACTAAAACTGCTTTTCTTAATACTGTCCCTTTTCGGTATCCCTTAAAAGTACTTAAAAATACATTATAATCACAGTTTTGAAGTGATCAAGTGAAATAGTCACTCACTTCTTACGTCAAAAGGGACGCTCGAAATATTAAATAGCTCAGCGTTTGTCGCCGTACATAAAGATATTTCTCCTTCGACTCTTCTCGGTAGCAGCTATTGAGCCTTATTAATGCAATAGAAATACCGAAAATAAAAAGGCGCAATCGTTTAGTCCGAAAAAAGCTGACAAAAATCACAACAATCACAACAACCAATAAAGAAAGCCAGACGGGTATATGAAAGCACACACATTAAGCTGCATAGAAAACATTTAAGAACTACATGGAACACAATAAAAACAACGATGAACATGTAAGCGTGTCGTCGATATAAAAAACATTCAACTAAGCTGACACGTGCATAGCATAACCCAGTGAACGAAATTGTGGGGTTTGTGGAAACTGGAGAATTTTATAGAGGTGTGCGAAAATTCGAAGCTTCGTTTGTTTTCATATGAAAATTGTGTTAAATTTTTTTAGAAAAATTATTGAAAATTTTTATTTTATATTTTTGGGTACCGTTAATTATTTTTTACGAATTTATTATTTAGTGCTTGTATATGTTTGGAAACTATTGTGGGAGATTTGTCGTAAAACAGAGAAAAAGTGAATATAAAAAGTTTCAAAACTTATATTATTTTCGATTTCGAAAAGTCACAAATTTTCGCTAACATAACGGTTTCAGGTTTTGGAACGTAAACAATGCCGTTATGTTATATTGGTTTAGGTCAGTTAGGAATAGTGTTTTTACGCACTAAGTTGTTTGTATAATTTTTTGTATCTGCTGACAGTTAAACAGCTTTTCTTGATAGTCCAAGTAAGTAGAAGAAATGAAGTGCTGCTTAAGTGCATATGAGAGTATATTGCGATAGCTTTTCTTATGTACTCGTACATGCATATATATTTTTATCTATATATACTCTTATATATATACAAATATCTCTCAGCCTGCATATGTGTTTCCTTTTGTTCAACATCTGCTTAGTAGCTTGACAAAAACAACTACACTACTACTACGACAATAACTATTACTAGTAAACCGAAGGACATGACAACTTGACACAATTCAATGCATTACACACACCCCTCACATCGATATATGCATGTGCATATTAAATTGGTATACCATTCAATTGTATAGCAATCATCTGGCTTCGACCGTCTATTTGGACAATCAAACCATTGTTTATTACTTCATAATTACATAACATACAAAATTTCCATGTTGTTAAGTTCAATATTTTACTGTTACAACAATGAGTACTATTTGGTGTTTAGATGATAAGCGCTTATGTAATATTAATAAGACATTATTTAACAGTTGGCACGCACATTCTGGGTTTATTTATATAACGGGAAATAATACACGTAATCGAAATTAATTGAAATATGTTACAGTGTGTGATTGGACTGACTGTTGGTGACGACATAATTTAATGATTTTATGTATGAATGCGATAAATATATATTTTAAGTCTACATTTAACGCTGTCGAATATTTATAGTCCAAGCAACTAACTAAATTTGTTGTTATTGCAAATAACGAATAATTTTATATGTGTGTGGGGGCAGTGATACTATTAATATGTTTGTCTACTGTATATTTTTGTTGGTTAAAAATAATCAATGCGAAAGCAAACTAATATTGAGCTTTTGTTAGCACATATAACGTTTATGTTTATTATATCGGGATATTTCTGCTCAAAAGAAAGTCTGCTCAACAGATAAAACCGCAAAATCTTCAAATTTCTTTCAATCAATTGAATACTTGTCTTAAACATATGAAAAAATTATATACAAAATAATTTAATATTATATAGCATACTTTAAGGCGCTTCACAAAGCAAAAAGTTAATAATTAAACAATGTTAAACATTATATAGCATACCTAAGGGCGTCATACAAAACAAACTTTCTATATAAACACACATCAAAATATCATACTATGTTGCATACTTCAAGGCGCTTTACGAACCCACACCAGCCTTAAAGCCGATTTGCGGTGTGCAGCTTTTGAACATCGTAAGCATGACTAATATGTAGATTATATTTCCCTGTGTGCGACTTTAATTAATTTTATAATGAAATACACGCACGCACACACACACACACAATGCGTGCCTACACCAATTTCTGTATGAATAACTGGCATTAATTTGTGTTGAAACGTTTTATAATATTTTATTTTCTATTTTCACTGTGATGAGCACATAATCGCTCAACAAATCACTGTGATGAGCACAAAAATTTAATAAAATATCACATAAAATTTACAAAACATTAATCAAAGCCATTGAAGTGTATGGCGACTGAGAGGAAGTGAGCGCTTTGTGTGTTTGCCACAACATATGCGGCATAAAAGTAATATCTCGGCTGTCGAAAGTTAAATGGAGCTCATTAAATGCTTAAAGTAATAAATGAGTTACACGCATGCATACATATTTACATACACAAAAATACTATTCTATATACTATGTAAACATATATGAATTTTCAATTGAAATATCTAACACACATATACCCCGCATAGTTTTTGGGTTAGTAGGAAGTAGGCGCCAAAATAGCTGTACAGTGGGGCAAAAAGTTCACAAAGTTTTGACAAATAAAATTTTATTTAATTTAGTGTAGATATATACTTAATGTGGTGTGGTTCTAAATTATGTAAAATACAAATGTATATCCCAAAAAATTGCCTACATTCAGGCGCAATAAATAAACAAGTAGTGGCATAAAAAAAAAAGCAGACAAATATTTTTTCCATCAAAAATGTTTTTTTTTTTTAAGTTGAAAGCTCAAAAAAGCTTAAAAGCTCTCAAAGCCAAAGTTAAAAAAAGGTTTACGTTACACTAAAAAGAAAGCAGACAAAGATTTGTTTCCATCAAAAATGGTTTTTATGAAAAAAAAGTTGAAAGCTCAAAAAAGCTTAAAAGCTCTCAAAGCCAGAAGTTAAAAAAAGCTTACGAAAAATAAAGAAATTTTAGTTACTTTTTAAAGCATCTGAAACTAATAGAATATTTTTCAATATTACAAATCAATGTTAATAACAGAGTCCCTTCAAAACAGTAACCAACATAGTTCAAAAGCTCAGCTGATTTGTTAATTTCGAACAATAAGCTTTTGACCTCACTCACTTTTGTTTCGTTTGTTCTCACTTGCTGTTGCTATTTCTAACCTCTGGCCGCAACCACTGTGCGCGCTTGTGGCACATTAAAACTTTTCTAATATCAAACTTTCAAAAACCGAGGCGGCAACCGAACGCCAGACTACGCCAAACAACAGTTAGCTGCGGCCAGAAAAGTGGCAACGAAGGCGCTGCGCTACAAAACTTTAAGTATTCTTGTGAGGGAAACAACAAAAATTTGTTCAAGAAAAAGTAGCCGAGGTTTTACTTACAATTGTTGTTACTGTTGTTGTTTAGTAAAACAAGTGTGTAGTGTGAGTAAGACAAACAATGTGTTGTCCCGCTTGCGAGCGATAATATTTAACGGCATGCCAAACTTGGTCAACTTTAAACTCAGTCAAATAGTTAGCACAGCAGCAACAATAACAACAACTATATTGACGGTAACAACAACAACAGCAGTGCACGCTTAACGCTAACCAGCCATTGCTGTAATGAGACATTGCCACCAACAAGGCCACAAGGCGTTACTTACAGCCAGCCGCAAGCACAAACTACAATACAAGTTGAGCTGGTCTAGCCGAAAAAACATGCCAGCGCATACACACACAACATTTTTTGACTTGGAAAAATCGAAATACACAGCACTGCAGCAAAACAATAACACAGTCAGGCGACCCGCTTGCCTGACTGTCACGACGCCTGAGTGCGCGTTCATTACACTGGCGATTACTTTTATGTTGCCGATGAGCCCAATAATGACGACGATAATGTTATTGTTAATGAAGGTTTATATTTTTAGATTTCACTGTTATTAAATACCCGTGATGGGTTAAGCAAACAAAATTCAATGAAAAATGATGCAAACACACATTGGTTGTGGGTGTTTGTGTGTTTGTATGTTTGTTGGAATAAAAGCGAAAGTCTGTTGTTGCACATGCTGGCATAATAACATGTTTGTAATAACAATAACAAAAAAGTAAATTCGTTAAGCGACCCGTGTGACAATTGTTCATCAAAAACAAAGGGTTTATATGTGAAAGTTATGTCATGAGTGTTCATACTATATGGGCGTAGCCAGGAGTAGATTTAGAAGCTCAAGAAGGCTTTAAAATATCCTTTAAAAAATATAGTACATGAAATGAAATTGTCTTTTCGGCGGATTTTTAATTAATAAAATTATTCAATAACGACTTGAAAAAAATATAGTCAATTAAGAGAAATTGCTGATTCAGTCAACAGATGGCGCTGTGGTAATAGCGTTTTTAGACAGCCAAATAAATTGATCAATTTAAATTTTTATTGAGAAACCCTTTTTTGCCTTTTATACTGCCGGCTACTCGATAACCAATCAGCTGTTATACATTTTTGTTTTTGCTTTTCATAAGAAGTTGGTAAGTTTCATCAGCTGATTAATATTTTTCAGCAGCGACATCTACTGTAGCTATTTTTAAACAAAAAATTCAGCCAATCGCAGACAAAGAACGTATATCGTACGTCTTTATCGCAGAGTTGCATTTGATTTTCAAGTCGATTTAAATTCAATTTAAAATAAATGGAGATTTAATATTTAATTTTGTATGGTAAATCGATCTTAATAAGCGTTTAAATTGAGCAGAGGTCGGTAAATTGAACAATTAGCTCCTGTCTATAAACGCTATAAAAGTATTTCAAAAAGTCATATATTTTGTTCAACCCGGCTTAAATTCAAAAGGTATATTAGACAAATCATATATCAGACGTGAAGAAATTCTAATAGCAATTACCCGCTTGAAGAACAATAAGACGGCGGGGGCCGATGGATTACCGGCCGAGCTATTCAAATACGTCGGCGAAGAGCTGATAAGGTGCTTGAATCAGCTTCTTTGTAGAATATGGTCGGAAGAAAGCATGCCCGACGATTGGAATCTCAGTATACTCTGCCCAATACACAAACAGGGAGACCCCACAATTTGCGCCAATTACCGTGGGATCAGCCTCCTCAACATCGCGTATAAGGTTCTGTCGAGCGTACTGTGTGAAAGACTAAAGCCCACCGTCAACAAACTGATTGGACCTTATCAGTGTGGCTTTAGATCTGGAAAATCAACAACATACCAGATATTCACTATGCGCCAAATTTTGGAGAAGACCCGTGAAAATAGGATCGACACACACAATCTCTTTGTCGACTTTAAAGCTGCTTTCGACAGCACGAAAAGGAGTTGCCTTTATGCCGCGATGTCTGAATTTGGTATCCCCGCAAACCTAGTACGGCTGTATAAGCTGACGTTGAGCAAAACCAAAAGCTCCGTCAGGATCGGGAAGGACCTCTCCGAGCCGTTCGATACCAGGCGAGGTTTCAAACAAGATGACTCACTCTCGTGTGATTTCTTTAACCTGATGCTGGAGAAAATAATACGAGCTACAGAGCTAAATAGAGAAGGTACAATCTTCTATAAGAGTGTACAGCTACTGGCGTACGCCAGTTGTAGATAATTTCGTCTACCTGGCATTAACAGCAATAACAATGTCAGCCTGGAAATCCAATGCAGAATCACTCTTGCCAACAGATGCTACTATGGACTAAGTAGGCAATTGAAAATTAAAGTCCTCTCTCGACGAACAAAAACCAAACTCTGCAAGTCTCTCATCGTACCCGTCCTACTTTACGGTGCAGAAGCGTGGACGATGTCAAAATCCGATGAGACGGCACTAGGAGTTTTCGAGAGAAAGATTTTGCGGAAGATTTATGGTCCCTTAAGAATTGGCAACGGCGAATACCGCAGACGATGGAACGATGAGCTGTACGAGTTATACGACGACATAGACATAGTCCAGCGAATAAAAAAAAAAGCGGCTACGCTGGCTAGGTCATGTTGTTCGAATGGATGAAAGTGCTCTGAAAGTATTCGATGCAGTACCCGCTGGTGGAAGCCGAGGAAGAGGGAGACCTCCACTCCGATGGAAGGACCAGGTGGAGAGGGACCTGGCTTCGCTTGGTATAACCAATTGGCGCCAAACTGCCAGAAGGAGGGATACGTGGCGCGCTGTTTTGGACTCGGCTATAACCGCGTAAGCGGTATCTACGCCAGTCAAGAAGAAGAAGATATTAGACAAAATTGTTCAGAAATGTTACATAATTGAATAAGTTAGGCAGACTCGCTGCTGAAATATTCAAGAAAAGCTCTTTCCTTTAGCTGAGATCCTACCGTAAACAGTATTGAATATACGTCGCTTTTGGAAGGCAAAGCTTTTCACAGAGTATTCTAGCTGTACGTGAAAATCTTATAGTTTATCCACTTTGATATGCAGACTGTTGTCAGGAACCAGATCAAACTTATGAAGAGAAGCTCTGAAATTACATATTTTATGAAGATCATATTCACTGATGGCATTTAAATATCAACTGAAATTCTCTAATCGATAAAAAAGTCGATTGAATGCGCCCCTCAACCCATTATACTTAGAAGAAATACTGTGCCAACCACAAAATATCCCTCCAAACTTTCCAAGAAAATAAGGTGTGTGCTCTACGCGAGCCCAGAAAAAATAGAAATTAAAATAAGGATTAAACGTTGTTTGCTCAACTCTTCTATCTTTTTTGCAAGGCCAAGGTACTGGGCAGTAACAGTCTCTATCAATTCTTTTGAAGAATCATTCTTAGAAGAATCGTTGCGCAACATATTTATTTGACTTTTCAAAGCCAATACCTTCATTATTAAAATTTTAAAGTCTTCTTGTCGTGATTCTATAAAATCCGATCATTAATAATAATTATAAACAAATATTAAAGATTCCAACACTTACCATTCTCGTTTCTCAAATTTAAACAAACAAATAAATTTCTGAACTGTCATTGAAAACGCATCTAAAACACATGATGTCTGTCAGAACGACTTTAGTTCCACAATCCACAAATTGTGTTTTCAAGATGTTTTCAAGATGTTTTCAATGTCGCCCCGAACGTAATATTAGAGTAACTCAATGAAGTCGACTTGATAGAGGAAATGCCTAAAAAAATCCTTTTCAGTAATTTTTGTACGTATACACACCAAACTTTTCCTACAAGCCATGCGATTATTTAATACATCTATCAAATCTTCGAAATATATACTTATGTTTCAATGTAACACTTTTAATACCCCAGTGCGCGTCATGCATCAACTTAAACAACATGTTAAGTACGCAACTAAGCGACGCACATGGCGTATACGTAACGCGATACTCGGAAGCGTACACACATAGGAAAGCTATACACACACACATACACTCACATGCATTAGTGGCTGCTTAAGCGTAAGATATTGAAAGTAAGTGTGTGTTTATATCTATATACATACATATATGTATGGTTATATATGCATGTGTGTGTGCCAACGGATTTTACAAAATTACAACATCAAATTGAAGTACGGACGGCGGCAGACGTGCATAAAACATTAAAATACCGTAATGTATGAAATCATAAAAGAGAAGAGCAACAAAAACATCAACAGTAACACCAACAACAACACCAACAACAACAAGTACCGCCAAACAGCTAAGACGGCGTCACAGATTGATGTGCGTAAAGGCGCGTTGGGCATCCGCCATAATGCGCGTATCTATGGCAAACATAAAGTTTATTGTATTTGTTGTGCTCTTAAGTTTTTTGTTCTTTGTGTACATATATGACACATATGTTTAAACTTGGTTGATTTTTTCACTTTGTGAATATTATATTTGACTTGCTGCGCGTCTTCCGCCACTTTTTTTCTCAATGATTAGCTTCTTTTTATGTTGTTGCTGTTGTTGTTTTTTTTGTGCCCATAGAAAGTTTAGCGCTCGGGGATTTACTTAACTTTATTAGAGCGACTTTAAAGCCAATTTAGGCCAACTCATGTCACTTTCACTTAGTCGGCGTGTGCAGGCAAGCAAGCGCGCAAAATGCTGCTAAATTATAACCGTTATATATATTGTGCATTAACTGTGCGTGAAATTTTAAACTTGCGTTAAGTGTCTAAGTGTGCCATGAAAGTGGCTGGGCATATACAGTTATTAAATCACATTTTTGATTGGTTGTTAAAGTTCTAATAAACTTGGTTGATATAATATGAAAAACATTTTCAATTTATTGATTGAAAGCGCGTAAGATGTGCGTAAATTACTATTAGAAAGCTGTTCGAGGCTCAATGAGTTAGCGATATGGCGTGGTTACAGTTAATGTTTTCTGCTTTAAGGGGTAAGCAATAAATTTCGTTAACAGATTTTATATTTTTGGTCTTCAAAGAAAATCTGTCAATAAATTTGCAGAGGTTTGTTGAGTTAAAAAAGAGTAAGTGAAGTTTCTTAGTTTCATGTGCATTGTTCTAAAAAAGTAAATATATGTAATAAAATTTGAAATTGTAGCCATTCAACAACACAACAACCTCCTTTCCTTAAATAAACTACCTTCGGCGACCACCAATACAATTTGGACCAACTCATTCATAACCTTCGAATCTATAGTCATTTGAGTTTTAAGGAAATTGCTGGTTGAACCAACAGGTGGCACTGTAGTAATAATGTTTCAAAATATCACATTTCTGGTTCCATCCGGCTCAAATTTAAACATATTATAACATAATTGTACGAAAGGGTTATCTATTTTGATAAAATGTGGGGAAAACAAGTAAGGAAGGGCTAAGTTCGAGTGTCACCGAACATTTTATACTCTCGCAATTTATTTATTTAATTTCATTAATATAACACACAATTTGACACACATATTCGGCATATATATGGTATAAAATCCATCGAAAATTGGAAACCCTAATATTAGTTATAAGGGAGAATATTAGTTATAGGGAAGTTATGTCCCGATTTCACTCATTTTCAGCACAGAGACATATTATTAAAAGAAACATATTCCCTCTGAATTTCTTCAAAATAACTGAGGGACTTATTTATATTTTCGGTAAAAAATTTGTTAGAAGTACTGATTTTATCATATTCGATATATAGGGTCTTGAAGATTTTTGGTCGATTTTTAGAAGGGCGATGCCACTATTTAAATGCAGTATTTTTGCAAAGTTCTGTTCCGATATCTTCACTAGTGCTTACTTTATATATTGTAAAGTAAACGATTCAGATCGACTTCAAAGTTCTGGTATATGGGAACCGATTTGTGAACCGGATTGGACTATTTTCACAACATATCATTGGGAAGCAAAGAAGATATTATGAACAGAATTTCATTGAAATTGGTCCAGTAGTTTCGGAAATATGGTTTTTGACCCATAAGTGGTCGACGCCACGCCCATTTTCCATTTTGTAAAAAACTCTGAGTGCAGCTTTCATCTGCAATTTCTTATGTGAAATTTAGGGTTTATGGTAGTTTTCTTTACCGAATTAAAGCATTTTTAGTAGTTTTCAACATAACTTTTGTATGGGGAGGTGGGCGTGGTATTAATCCGGCTTTTTCCATTTTTGGACTGTATAAGGTAGTACCTTAAAAAACGACTCTAGAGCGTTTGTTGTTCGTTGTTCCGGCTTAAGTAGTTAACGAGATATGTAGAAAAAACTTAGTAGGGGCGGGGCCACGCCCACTTCCAAAAAAAAACATACACATATGCCCCTTCAATAGATCAATTTATGGCTAAGTTATAGCTATTTATATGTTTTTGGTTATTGTCACTTTATGGTCGTGGCAGTGGTCCGATTACGCCCATCTTCAAACTTAACCTTCTTATGGTGCCAAGAAATACGTTTTCCAAGTATCATCAAGATATCTCCATTTTTACTCATTTACTCAGTTACAGCTTGCACGGACGGACGGAGACAGAGACATCCGCACTTAAACTTTACTCGTCACCCTGATTATTTTGATATATACAACCCTATATCTAACTTGTTTAGTTTTAGGGCTCACAACCAACCGTTATGTGAACAAAACTATAATACTCTCTTTAGCAACTTTGTTGCGAGAGCATAAAAAGGGAACAAGTTAGCATATTGGTTAATGTTTCATGGAGAAGGAAAATAATAAATATTTAAATTGATCGTTTGTAGAAGTTGGGAAATAAGAAACTGCTGTGTTACCTTTCGATTCGCAACTCGTTTACTAATTAATTAATCGAAAAATTGTTATTTACTAATATATATTTTATATTCAAAAGCAGTTCTTATTTGTAGCAAAAACTTTAAAATTCAAAATTCATTTTTCATTTTTATTTCACATTTAAACGATACATTCTTAGCTCACATTCCAATGCTTTAATTTTTATGTAAAAGAACACACTTATATATCTACTTCACTCCATCTTCATTCACCATCAATTAATTCATATTTCTTCTTACATCTTTTTTTCTTTCTGCCAAAACGAAGCCTGTGATTTATTTTGCATTTATTTTATCTGCTCCCATTGCATTTGGTATTTGCTTTGAGGCAAACGGCATGTCACCCGTGTATAACAGGTAACCTGAAATTACTTTGCAAATATTTTCACATATTCTTTGCTCTTTCGCTCTCTCTCCCCCCCTACAAGCGAAATTCATACAATTTCAAAACTATTACCATATCGATGGCATATAACGCCTGCAAGCAGCAACTATGCGAGCATTTGCCCCACAGCGGTGGCAAGTAAGTTTTGTGCAAACATATAGTTATGTTGTATGGACACTTTATAGCACACATCCAAACATATACAGATGTAGTTATGGCGGGTTGTGCCATATTCGACCTCTTCGAGGTAATTCGTTGCACTCACTGGTGCCATCTTTATTGACCCGCTGTAGCGGATAGTGAAAAGCAAAAAATTGGCAAAAAAAGAGGCAAAGAAATGAAAAAATGAAATGAAATAGACACAGTCAGCAGCATATACATATGTATAAGTATAAGTTCATGAATTCACAGTTATACTCAGGTGTGTGTTTTGTAGTTGCTTGCAATTCATGCACTTTCAGCCGCCATTTGCTATTTGCCAGCCAATTCCTTTTCCAGCAGTTCGCTGATTTTGGTTTTTGTATACCCTCTTCTCCCTTCTTTTTCCTCTCTTATCTGCTATAGCACCCACGAGTGTGGGTGAAAAGCTTGGCTTATAAATTGCGAGATAGCGGCATATACAGCCGCACACCCGCTCCACTGCACTGTAGCCATGCAAATTCGCTCTCGTCCAGCTTTGAAGGCGAGGCCATTTTCTGTTGTTTGCCTGTCTGCTGCACTGGATCCAGCCTAGGTGCTGTTCTATTTCTGTTATTTATTTATTTCATTTTTGCACATTTTTGTTGCCATTCTGACACAGTTTTGCAGACAATTCTACTCTACTTGAATTTGTTTTTGCTTTTAGTGTTTGTCTAAGTTGCTTTGTGTGCATTTGCATGGCAGTGATTTGGTTGAAATTCCCCAAAAGATTCAAATTACTTATTATTTGAGATGTTCTGCAATTATTTAAGCATTTCAATTGATTTGTGTAGCTTGCAGATATTGCTGATGATTAAGCAGAGCGGAGAGAAGATATTTAGTTTTGTGCGATAATTGGATTTATTTAAGTTTTGTGTATTTTATTTAATTAAGGGTATGTATATCATTGGTCTTAAAGAGAGCAATTGGTGTGATTAATTGGTGGTGAATTTGACAAATATAGAGGACCTTCTAAAATGAAGTACCGGTAGTCATATACCTAGTACCTTGAGGCACTTAAACGGGATTCATTTAACCTTTCTGCACAAATTGGGTCAAAATGACCCAAATTTAAGAAACAAACGCGTATTCCCATGCCTTAGGATGGCTAATTGCTTATAAAACCATTTTGATATCCCCAGTCTGAGTCTTATGATGAGTTGTACGTACACATTTTTTTTCCAGGACAAGCCAGTTTTTTTACATAATTTTTTAAAAACTTTTCGTACGCGTATACAATTTGTGGGTCATTTTGACCACCAAGAAACTGTATGCTCAAATGTGACTAAACAGAAAAAGCGTGCTAGTGCTTCATCATTCGGCAGAGACTAGGGATGATCAGAAAATGAAACCAGAAATAATACATCACTATAATACGACTAAAGCAGGTGTTGATGCGCTGGACCAATTAGTAGCAACGTACACATGTAAACGCCAAACGAAACGATGGCCAGTTGCACTCTTTTCCAATATGGTCGATGTTTCGAGATATAACGCATATGTCATATGGACCGAACTTAATCCCGAATGGAACAGAACTAAAAACTTTAAGCGGCGATTATTTTTAGTAGACTTGGCCACATCTTTGGTAACCCCGCACATTGCACGCCGAAAGCGAATGCCCTATGGTCCTTCTGCAAAAAGAGTTGTGGAAAACATCCAGGAAGCAGTCACAGCAGACACTCCCAGTTTATCCACGGTCGTGCAGCCTCAAGATTCTCCTTTATGCTTCTTGGGTAAGAGACAAAGGTGTTTTTATTGTCCATATACTAAAAACTCCAACAAGCATTCAGTTCGTTGCGATAAATGCTTGAAATTTATATGCAAACAAAATAGTGTAAAGGCAGTTATGTGTATAAATTGTCAGAATTTATGTATTTTTTACTGACTCCTATTGAAAACAATGTTGAATTTGTTAATTTTATGTTTGAATAATAAAAAAATGAGTTTGCCATTATAATTTTACCATACTGACGTGTTTTTGCTATTGGGTCATATTGACCCACAAATTGTTTATGAGGGGTACAATCTCAATTTGTGCAGAAGGGTTAAGTGCTTTTCCGTTTAAAGTATTGCATGTGAAGAAAGGATGTATTCCTTATGACTTATGACTCAGTATGCAGAGAAAATCAATCTCAAGGCCCATAAAAGCCGTCACTTGCGTTTAGCCTTAGTTCGTTATTTGCTTTACTAATATTTGGGAACTATTTGTAGTAATTGAATGATTATACTCTAGACGCTGATCATACTCCTCCTTTCTTTTTAAAGAAAATTATCTCCGGTGACCACTAAGATCAACTCATTTATAAAAGTATTTAAAACCATAGAGATTAACGACTTAAAATTATAGTTGATTGAGTTTTAATTGCTGATTGAGTCAACAGGTGGCGCTGTGGTAATAATGTTTCAAAATGTCACATTTTTGGTATAACTCGGCTCTGATTCAAATTTTACAAAAAAGTTATCTAATTTGATAAGAGATACTCTTGCTGATGGCTGAACTATTAAAGAAAATCTGATTTAGAGAACCGCTACCATATTGGTTAGTGAGACTGCACAGTAGACCCCTATGATGAGCTCGAGGGAACTGTTTTACAGCCAGCCTTATGATGGTATATTTCTATAACCCCTTTATTATGTGTAGCAACTTCATATATACTTTATACTTTCAAATCCACATCTGCACACCATATTGCCTAACCATTATTACACAATTCTTCAAAAATAATGCCTTAAATAAAATTAATTTTTGAACTACTCAAAAGCATGCCTTCGTAAATATAATTTTTAAAACTAACTGCTGACAGTGTCTGCAACAGCATAACAACAGCAACAACAAATATGTCGAGTAAAGCATAAAACTTCTTGAAGATGAAGACAACTTGCAACACATGCATACTAGTATATTTAATGTTAGTTGCCGACAGCCAAGTAATGTTGTAGTAGTTGACAAAGACGTGCGAATTCCGGCTTTGTAGAGCATAAGAAACCAATGTGAGAGCATATGTTGCCGAACACTATGCGCGCGTATATGCCAGGCATGGTGCATGCAACATGCAGCGTGCAACACTTGAGACACGCGCTTGTATTGCATGAGTGTGAGTTCAGGCAGATATACATACATACACACACATACCTAAATGCACAGAGATACAAGAGCGCACGCCTAAGCTTACTAGCTGCTCCATTAAGGTATGGTATACTATATGCTTTGTGCGGCCGAGGGAGTATGGCTAAACTTGTAAGCGCGAGTTGTTGTTGTGGCAGCAAACTTTTATGACAATAAAATTGAATATAAAATGCGAAATGCATGAGCTGAGCATGTAAAAGTAGTGCAAGTTCTTTAACTTTAGCACAGAGTTTCTATGAAGAGTTATGGTGGCACATAAATACGAGTGTGTGTGTGAGGCAACTACTTCCAGGAAGTAGCGAGATGCTAAACTAAAATTTGAAATTTATTATGAAGTGCATACGAGGCATGTGCCACAGTGGTAGTGGTAGTGACAGTGGCAGCAGCATGTTGCAAATACAACTAACAACAGTGAACTTGTGGCATTATGAGCATGCGATTTTCAATTGCTAGCAAGTTCACATTAACACTAGCTTACTTGCTATCGCCGGCTGTGGCCTGCGCTTAAGTATGCGGGCACTGTATGAAGCTTGTATGCTGGTATGAGTTAGTACTGAAAAGTTTTAGTCAAATATTTTTCTGTATTAAATTTAGCAGTTTCTTATTCTCTCTAGCTTTTGCCGGTCAGCAAGTCATATGGCTGCATTTAAGCATGATCTCATGTCATTTTTTACTTCCGACTTAAATTGACATGGCTTTAAAGTTGGTTGGGGTCTTTAAGGCTGAATTGTGTTTTTTTTTGTCCAAAATTGAACTTTTAGCATTAGTTTAAGTACTAGATATAAGTTACTTACGTTATTGATTTGTGTAAGAATTATATTAAAACATACCTGAAAATAAAAATATGAATTAATTAATTAAAGTATGATAAACAATGATTATATATTATTAAAGAATTCAAGTATTTTATACCAAAGAAAAAGTTAGGTTATGATATACTATGTATGTAAAATATGTATACGATATGTCAGCTAGCATTATTGGTCACAATGGAAGATATTATTTTGAACTTGGACTAATCAACTCCAGAACTCTATTATCTGAAATGATAGTTCGAAATAGATGAACCTCAATATTCAGAAAAAATCGTGTAGATTTGTTCCAAGGATGATTAGATAAGTAGGTTAATGAAATATTTATTCAGAAGATATATAGACAGTCATAATATAAAGCAACAGTTATGAATCTACTTCAAAAAAAATCCATGGTGGCGAAAGTAATAAGTAGTGATTGGTTCTTTTGCAGTTCAAACATAGGACTCTTAAATCATAAAATGTACCAGACAAGAAAACAAAGACCGCTAATATCATTATCATTATAGCACACTTCGACTTCATCCCGAGGTTATGTCATCATCTCCATGCCGCCGAGCATAGCTCTGGCAACAACTTCTCTGCTCTTATTCCTTCAAGGGACGTTTGGACGGGAAGGAGTCGCTGGAGGAGAGGCGCGGTGAGCTTCTTCACGGATGGGTCGAAGTCGGCGGGAAAGGTTGGTGGGGTAGTATACTGTCGGGAGCTTTGCATGAACCTTAGTTTCAGGCTTCCCGATTATAGTAGCGTTTTTCAAGCGGAAGTGGCTACTATTAAGACAGCGATGGATATGTTGCTTCGAAGCGCAGCAACCTTTAGGTAGGTGACGATCCCCTCGGATAGTAGAGCGGCGATACTAGCCCTGAGTTCACAGACTATGCGCTCAAGGATGGTTAAGGAATGGAATGCCTATACTCACTGTCGGTGACATCGTTATACTTTTCAATTAGATTAATCTGGGTTCTTGCTGGGTTCTGCCACTGCGGAATCGCTGGGTATTGTAAGGTTGATGAGCTTGTAAGGTCAGGAACGACGGACTCACTATTAGAAGCATGAAAGCATGTAGGAGCACCGTTGTCCTATTGCAGTTTGATAATGGACAGATGAGCCTCGGCTGAGCTGGGTTGGCGCTGATCAGTTACAAACACATGATCACAAGATCTTTCTGGCCTAAGGTAAATCGCGGTAGGTCTAGTTTTCGCCCTCAGTAAACCTTACCTCTTCTTAGCCGTAGGGGTTCTTACTGGCCATTGTCCCATCGGGATCCACGCTGTAAGGTTTTGCAGGAGGATGAGGTGGAATCGTCTCATCACTTTCTTCTGGAATGTCGCACCTTTGCGAGATCAAGAAAGAGATTTATTCGAGCAGGCTCGCGAAATAGCGATTATAGAAGTTAAAAATCTCTGCAGATTTGTAGTAGGTTCAGGGCTTTGTCGACACTTAATTGTTATTCTAGGTGGCTCCAGGCTTCACAAAGGACTGCATTTTAAAGTATACGTGTGTTTTCCTTTGGGAAACAGCCTTAAAACCTAACCTAACCTAATATCATTATAACGCTTGGTCGATATTCGATCATCATAATTAGTTAACAATTGTTGACGGTATTTTTAACTTAAAAAGAAATATTTCATTAAAAAGTGAATTAGCTGTTTTCACGAATTTAACTTCAATATTCTATGAAAATATTCTCCTCAACATATTTCCATTTTTTCTATCAAGAATTATTTTTTAATCCACCTTATTTAATGTGTGTGTGCACATCATTTTCATTATTTCTGCGTCATTGCAGTCGGTTAACCAAAGGAGCTGCGCTCAGTCATTTTTTTGTCTGGAGCTTAGTAACACAAGACACTACACGCCCCTACTACTTACCCAAACCAACCCACTTGATGTGCTGCTAAGCGATGATACGTCCCTTCCACATTCGCCTATCTGGCACTCCTCCCTCCTCTGAAAATCCTACCCACGCGTGCTTCCACGCTAAAAATACATGCGTGTACCTACAAATTTCTTGTTTGCAAACTTTTCCATCAATTGGCAAGGCATTTGTTACGGGCCTATCGAATTATTTACAAAGTATGTGTGTTTGTGTAGAGAGAAAAAATTTGACAGCCGCGGCTTTGCGCATCGTGTATTGACGCACATAATATCGTTGAATTTTTAGCTTAAAAGGAGCGTGTGCTTTTTCCTTTTCCACTACAAGCAATCTTTACCACGAAATTCTCAGTATCTACAGGCTTGTCATGTGCTTCTTCCTTTAAACAAGGCTTTGCTGCAATATTTATGTAGAATTTATTGAAATGAGTTTTCATTTTCACTCACAATTTGACAGTTTTGTTGTTGAGTTTGCATTTCATTGCTTTATGCAAATAGCATGCGTTGTTGTGTACGGTGAAAACGTTATTCTGCAAGGCTTAAATGAATTCATGACAATTTAACTGTAATTCTAATGCAAATACTCGTACCCGTTCGTTATGTATGTTATTTGAACGCCGCGAGTTCGTGAAAATTACGCGGAAATACTCCATAACCTCAGAGTGTGCTCGAAAATGTGTCATCTGCTTAAGGGCTTAATTTCCGCTTTGTATTGCAAATTTCAATGGAAATGGGGTGCGTTTTCAATGTTTTATATATATTTAAATGTAACTAAACAAATTTTAATCGAAAAATATTTTTTTTAATATAGGATTGATCAGGTTATTCTTAAATTTCTATTTATCATACAAAATTATACATTTATAACAAGCAGCAGAAATTTTATTAGAGATTTTCGAAAATTTTATAGACTTGTATTAGAGATGTTATTTCGAAAGATAAACTCTGCTGATGTTTGGTAGAAATTAGAAAGAAAACATTTTTAATTTTTTCAGAATATCTCTTTGAGTAACTTTTCAAGATTCTAAGTTCGAAACCATCGGATTCTACAAAATAAAATTGTTTAAAATTTAATAATGAGTTCTTAACTTATTCAGGTAGGGTATTCTTTTATCTATTAAGAATAATTTTCGATTTGCTCAAATTGCGCTCTACTAATCGTTAGTTATTTTTAAAGATACTGCCAGCAAACCTTTATAAAGTTTCTTTATATCAATGCTTAAAAGCTCTGCAAGTTACAATATTGAAGAAATAAAAGCGCTTTAACTAAGAACAGTTTCTCAAGCGTGATATGATTTTGTCATCCGTAGTTCGTCCAACCAAAGTGCTAGTTTTAGGTTCCGTTAGACTTTTTCCTCGAACTATTTTATACTCAAACGATTCATATTATCATGACGAATCAAAAAGTTCATTTGTCTGTAGTAGTTTGAAAGTGTGGTATGGACCAAGAATATCTTCATCATGCTACCCATTCCAGACAGGAATTATTAATTAATATAATTTCTGAACCTGAAAAGATTATTCTAAAATTCCACGAGCAAAAATACTCAAAATTTTATGAGAATTACTCAAGAAAAAATTTAACGGCTTTTAAGAATACTTTTAGATTTTTTTCATAAGTGCTAATCTAACGGTTTCTCCAATTTTTTTTTAACAATTATTGAATTCTTGACCAATTCTTTTGTAGTTAGAATAATTCCCGAATCATTTGCCTGTAGAAATTTGAAAGTATAGATCAATAATACCTTCGGCATGCAACCCATTCAAGACTGAAATTTACGGAAATGAATCTGAAGAGAACAGTTTTTTTCTAAAACCCCACGAGCGCCCATTGACCTCTGAACTGTGTTCTTCAAGTTGTTCGACTTTTAGTGTATCTTTGCAACCTATATTTCCATACTTTAAAATGTTTTCTGTCGTCGAGAATGTCAAACGCGAGTGTTTACGTTGACAGCTGTCTTTATAGGAATCTATGTATTTCTATAAATATACCCTATACATCAAGCCTATAAAAATGAGTTTTTATTCAAATTATCTATTGGAATTGTTGACCATTGATATTATATGGTTAAAGAAACATCTGAGACTATGAAAATTAAGCTCTTAGAGAGGTTTTAAAAATTTTCATTTACATTTGGTTTTGTTTTCGAGTTCTTCGATATTTTTTTTAATTCGTATAACTTTTCAAAATATAGAAACACTACAATATAAAGAATTAAGTATCTGAGAGTTAATGCTGCATTAAACTTAAATCGAATTCACAATATCTAAACGAAAGCTCTCAAAAAGCTGGTAGAAAGCTTGCAAAAAGCTCGAAACAGCACAAATTAGTAAATTTTAAACTTAAATCGTACGAACTATAAAGACTAATTTTCGAAAATATCTTTTCACTCAATCTATAATACTATTAATTATTATATTAATCAATCTATAATCTATAATACTATTATAATACTAGGAAAGATTTGTATGTATGCTTGTAATGAATAAACTCAAAAACTACTGTGCCGATTTCAAAAATTCTTTTACCATTGGATCACATTCACCCCGAGTAACATAGGCTATATTTATTGCTAGAATCTCAACTTTCTGGAAATAGTTCCCAGCTGAGGGTATCAAAAAGACTCCGTGATGGAGAATCTTTATCAGAAACTGAAAATCGTCTTGCAAGTCATTCTCTTCGTATAACAATCGCGTGCCAGAGAGTCAAGTACGAAGTGTGTAAAAACTTATAACTTTTGAAATGTTTGTTCAAACCCGTGCGCAGCCGGAGCGGTCTGCTAGTATTTTATAAATTCGTCATAATAATCAGCCAAATTGTATAAAACTTATACAAATCGTCAGAATTAATATTAATATTATATTACATTCATATTTATCTGAGGTAATTATAAAAAATGTATGGCCTGAAATTTTAATATAAAAAATTTACATTTCACCAGAGGAATAAAACCTCTAATAATAAATAAAAAAGACTTCAACAACAACACTAAAGTTTATGTTTTATGCCGCAGCGAGAAAAAAACATAAATACCAACATCAAGCACAAAACTTTAAGCTCATCAACTTTAATTAATAAATATTTAATATTTAAGTTAATTTAAATTTTTTATTTACCGTTATAATACACGCAGCAAAACAAGATAAACAGAAATCAAGTGTAACGTTTTTCACAAAAAAAAAACAAACAAAAAACTAACATTTCCCAGTTTAATACGCACACACACACCGCAGCACACATGTTTTTCACAATTTAACCGTTAACCGGCGCTTCAATGAAATATAAAATATAATGATAATAATAATTTTTACGCCACAACGCTTTTTATTATTTTTGCTGTTTTCGTAACATTACGCTGCTGTTGTTGCTGCTGCTCTTGTTGTTGCTGCTCTTGTTGTTGTTGTCGACGCTTTTTTTTTACTATTTATGTAATACAACAACAACCGTCAAATGCCGTCGAGGTTAAGTATACGCCAGGGAGCCGCGCTATTTCGCTGACTGGCGCAAATATGCAAATAGGGAAATGTACAATAACAACAACAAAGACAAGTGAAAAAAAAAATAATAATTTACAGGTATTACTTATGCAGCAATATCAGTCAAGGCTAACGTGTTGCGGTTCATGATATTTGCGGCACTTGGCGTGCAAATGTGTTGAAACTCACCACCTGGCCCGCTCGCCACTCTTTGCCATGGCAGTAAACGCGCAAAACAAGCTTTGTTGTTGTTTGTTGGTTGGTTGTTAGGTTTTTGCGTTTCTTTTGCGACAATTCATATCCGCGCTCATTGTTTTTGTAGTTATTGTTGTTGCCGTGCCGCTGTTTGCCACGTTGAATGAAATTGAATTTTTAAATGAGCCACAAAAGGAAAATATGACAAAGTAGCAATACAAGTGACACCAAACACAAAAAAAAAAAACAAAGCAAATGAAAAGAAAAGAAAGTAGAAAACGGTACAATATTGAGCAGCAAGCGGAAATAAAACGAAAAGTAATGTGGAATGAAAAGCAAGCAACAACAACAACACTAAGCGCAAATGTGAAGACACACGCTGCTGGCGTGGCGTGTTGCATGCCACATAATACAAGCCAGCGAATGAATGGAGAATGGCAAAAACAGCAATTGAAATGTAAAATGGTTTGTACTTGCGGCACATACACACACATACAAACATATTTGCAAACCATTATATTCACATACATATCTACACACACACACCCCGCTGCATATTATGGTTTCATAATGGCGTCGCTGCTTCCGAAATGAAATGTAATGAAATTCAACGGGATTTTATAAAAAAGCAAGCGAGCAAAAAGCATCTTGGGAAAATTACCACAAGAATATGTGTTGATAAGCGCATATTTGCAATTCCATGCACACATACATACACATACACATACACATACATATATATACAAACATTTCTGTGCGCTGAAAACATAATCATTTTTTAATGAATCCAAAGCAGCGAAGCAGGCGGTGAGTCTTGTGCGGGCAAAAATTAAGTGGAAAAGCCAAAACAATGAAGCGCCGCTAATGGCCGCCCTGGCTGTGGCTTGTGCCGCAACCGCTTCTTCTTATAGTATTCTTATAAAATATACATTTCGTATAAAACACTGCGGTTGCCAATAGGAAGTCATGCGGTCTGCTTGTATTCGTGCCGTGTAACGGTATAATGGCAACCACCAAAAATTCCGTCTATTGTTCGCCGGTAAAATGCGCGCCAGCATTGTCAGTTGCTAATGACCGCGTTAATATCTTCTGGTTGTGTGTGTGTGTGTGCGCTTTGCCAGCGGCTACTCTGTGCGCGCATAACGGTAAATGCAATATTTTCTTTATATTTCTCATATTTGCTTTAAATTTTGCCGCTTTGCATTGGCTTAGGCAGCATTTCGCACTGTCGTGTCCGCATAAATATATTCGTTGTAGTGAAAAACTGCATAATAATAATGAAAATATTTTAATAAATTAATTCTCTATTATTTCATATTTTCTTAAAGCTTCGCTCATCAAAGCAAAATGACATAAATTAAATAAAATATATAGAAAAGTGTCGCAGTCAAATGAAATTCTCTTTCTGGAATTTTGCTCTGATTTATTTGAAATGTGACAGGGATTGCAATTTATTATGAGAATCTCATAATTTAATGGGAGTATTAATTTATGTGAAATTTTGAGCTATCATATGCTACCGGTAGTCCCTAATTAAAAAATATAATTATTTTCAAATGTTTAAGTCGATAGAGCAATAAAATAATCTACCAATGCAGTATGCAAGAATTAAAGAGGTTCTTCTCAGAAATGCATAGCATAGATTAAATAATTTAAATATGAACATTCTGGAAGTCATCTCATATCATAGTTGACATCCGGTGATCTTTGTATATTTGAACTCTCTCAATTCTGTCTAACGAAATTATTTTTTCGAGACAGTAATGTTTAGTATTCCAACTCCAGTTACAAAAATTAAAGAATACAATCAATCTGATTGGTCTCTCTATATCTGATTATGCTGAAGTCTAAACTGCAAGTACAAGCAAAGTTTAACTTTTGGGCGGCTACGGAAAACAAGTATTTTAGAAGTCCTTGAAAATATTTAATTGTCTACATTCATTATTAAAAGTAGATTCTCAAAGAAAAATAGTTTAACATTCAGTATATCATTTATCGAGCTGAGCATGCTCTCCAATATCTATAGAGGATAGAAGATATGAATTGTGATATGTTTTCAACATTTTTTTTTTCCATAGTCACTTTTTTGGAAATTAAAAACTGAAGAGGATTCAATCAACTCAATAAAAAAAATTCAAAATCGTATACCTTTATAGTCTAACCTCCTTAAGATAAGCAGGGCAGATAGATATGTATATTTATATATAATAATATTCTCCTTCTGAAAACTATGACCACGTTTCTTTTAATTGTGCTCTTGATCTTCAAAGTAAACCTAAGATAGCCAAAAAGCAATAAAGGCTATCCATTGAGCCAACACGATGTCTCCCTGCGTTAGACCAAACAAATGGGTAATTAATAGACTAGCCGGAGAAAACTCAGTCAATATGAACTGCATACCTGGTATATAGGCATAGAATGAAATGAAAATGCGGATGAGTTAGAGCGCTCAAGGGCAGCTAGGAACGCAGTTTCCTTAAACTGATCTACACCTTTCAGTTTACTCACTCGCTGCCTAAAGCAGGCTAGGGGAACGTCTCAGTTCTTGGAGTGATCATCACTGCGCACTTAATTCTAAGAGGCCACCTGCACAAACTAGGCATAGATAAACTCGCGGAAGATGAAGAGGCTTTAGCGCAATAGCATTGCGAATGTCCATCCTTCAGTCGATTAAGAAGGGACACTTTCCACGGATCCAAATACTCTAACCTAAGAAAAATTAGGCAGGTGATATGGAAAAAACATAGAAGTTTCGTCAAATCGACCGAGATGTTTATGTTACGCCTATCAGGGTACCTTTGGGGAGCACAATGAACCTAAAGATGGCCTAAGTGCGGTCAGGCTCACTTTGTTTCCATTTTCAACAACCAAGCAACCAACCAAACTCAAGACCAACAGATTCTTTTCAGATTCATCGACAAACACTTGTAGCATCTTGTGGATTGATTCACTAACTTTTTATACTCTCGCAACAAATGTAGCTAAGAGAGTATTATAGTTTTGTTCACATAACGGTTGTTTGTAAGTCATAAAACTAAACGAGTTAGATATAAGGTTATATATACCAAAGTGATCAGGGTGAAGACTGGAGTTCAAATCCGAATGTCTGTCTGTCCGTCCGTCCGTCTGTGCAAGCTGTAACTTGAGTAAAAATTAAGATATCTTGATGAAACTTGGCACACTTATTTCTTGGCACCATAGGAAGGTTGCTTTCGAAAATAGGCAAAATCAGTGCCATAACTAAGCCATAAATAAAGCTATTGAAATAAAATTTGGTATGAAGGATCGCACTATGAAGGGGCATATGTGGATGTAATTTTTTTGGGGAAGTGGGCGTGGCCCCGCCCCTACTAAGTTTTTTGTACATATCTCACAAACCAATAGAGCTATATAAACCAAACTTTCTGCTGTCGTTTTGTTTAGCCACTTCCTAATGCAGTCCAAAAATGAAAAAAATCGGATCATAACCACGCCCACCTCCCATACAAAAGTTAGGTTGAAAATTACTAAAAGTGGGTTAACTCATTAACGAAAAACGTCAGAAACACTAAATTTCACATAAGAAATGGCAGATGAAAGCTGCACTCAGATTTTTTTACAAAATGGAAAATGGGCGTGGCGTCGCCCACTTATGGGTCAAAAACCATATCTCAGGAACTACTCGACCGATTTCAATGAAACTTGGTTCGTAATACATTCCAATGTGAAAATAGGCCAAATCGTTTCACAACCACGCCTCTTTCCTATATACCAGAACTTTGAAGACAATCTGAATCGTTTACTTTACAATATATAAAGTAAGTACTAGTGAAGATATCGGTGCAGCACTTTGCACAAATACTATGTTAATAATGTGGCAGCCCCATTCTAAAAATCGCCGAAATTGGACCATAGGTTTTTAAGGCCCCATATATCGAACACGAGGACCCCGGTGCTTCTAACCTAATATTATGGTTTCCAACTTTCAATGGACTTTATACAATATATATGACGAATATGTGAGTCAAATTGAGTGTTATATTAATAAAATTAAATAAATAAATTGCGAGGGTATAAAATGTTCGGTTACACTAGAACTTAGCCCTTCCTTACTTGTTTGTATACGATTTGGTAGTTTAAGAATAGCCTCACATGACAAATGTGCTAATCATAAACTAAGATGACTGTTCCGACAGCTTTTTAGAGTCTTCGGACATCTAAGCTCATTTGTCTCCATTTCTTTCATACAATATATACCGTAATTCTATTTGAAAAAAACTTTGGTTGATGAATCAGAGTCAGTTTGGAGTTAACCGTAATTTTCTCAATTGCAAGCAGGGTGTAGATCAATCATATCTTATACTTTCTAATTCTGTTCGTTTTCGATGGCGTTATACCAGCAATTGAAGACGTCTCTAATCTTAAGGTTCTAGAACATTTCTTTTATCAAAAAATAAAGTAATCTTAAGCACAATATCTGCCAAGTACTGACCCATAAACTTGTGAACATAAATATTTAAAGATACTTTAATTTTACAGACATATTATATGCGCTCTTTTAGTACACAAAATTTAAGCTTACTGTAGCTTATAAGTACCTAAGCGTACCTAGTGTAGGTGAGCATTTGCCCTGCGAAAGACGTAAATCTACTTTGCTGAGCTAATGCAAATTTACAAAGAACGCTACGACAGTTATTCACCCACTTACACACACGCACATATGCGCATGCACATCTCGTACATTGTGGCGATTGACTTTTGTTACAACAAAAAAGTTTTTTATTGCACCATCCATACTACGTCTCGTCTATAAATTGCGTGTATGTGCATGTTGCCCTGGGTAAGGGATTGCCATAAAAAGTTATTGCCAAGGTGCACATTTGACTTCATTGCGAAGTCGATATTCTGCGCAGACACTTCTGGAGTTGCTTTCTTTTTGTATTTTGTTTTGAACATATAAAGTAGTGATGGCAATAAAATGAAATAAGCCACAATAAATATTTATGGTGTAGTTTATTTTCTGTTTCTTTAGACGGCAGGTAGCGAATTTTCGCCTTTTTCATTTTTTTTTCAACCAACAAAATGGCCTTCAATAAAAAGTACATGACTTTTTTACTGGTTATCGTTTATGCATAAATGTGTTTAAGTAACACATAGTATTTTTCTGTTATTTTAGTGGAATTTCGTATTTTTAAGACTGTTAAATTCGTTCGCAGAATATACAAAATAAACAGTAAAATTTTAGTATAACCAGATCTTTATGGTACTGATGTTTGTTTAGTTAGATTAGTAACTTTCAAAGAAGTAAGTAATGGTTTTTAATACTGCTGTAGCATAATGTACAGCGTATAATAAATTACAAACTAGTAGACCGATCTAAACAGAATTCGGTTCCAATATTTTCAACACGTTTTATTAGCTCAGAAAATGAACACCAACCATGCCTCGAGTTTTGGAACTACTCGAGTGAGATGGAAAATGGTTCTCAAGTATTTCTTAAAACAAAACAAAATTTTTGGCAATATTTTTGTGTTTAATATAAATAATTGCTTAATAGCCTTTTCACAAAGGAGCTAATTGCTCAATTAACCGGTTTCTGCTTGATTAAAACGCTGATTAAGATCGATTTACCATACAAAATAAAAACCTGCATTGATGTTTTATTGAATGTTAATCTACTTGAAAAGGAAATGCAACTCTGCGACAAAGACCGTATTTGTAATTATATAAAAATAACAATCAGCTGATGAAACTTACCAACTTCTTATGAAAAGCAAAATCAAAAATGTATAACATCTGATCGGTTATCGAGTAGACGGCAGTGTGAAGGGCAAAAACTGGTTTCTCAATTAAAATTTAAATTGATCAATTAATTTGGCTGTGTGATAAGGCTATAAGTGAAATTTCTCTCATAAAAGAATGGGAAAATCATTGTTTTGAAGAACCCAGGCTAAATTTGTCCAGAATGAACCGTTAACACTTACGGAAATCGTCGATTTGATGGTTTTGCGATTTAATGCTTAAAATTCTTAACATAGAAACAGTATTTTTTAACTATTAGGGTTCCGCCATACATACATATAAATTGTATTGAAGACAATAGTGAATAAAAATGTATAGTTTTTTTTATAAATAATTTACAACAAAATCGCATTTTAACATATCCGTCAAAATGAATGTTTTCGTATCCCTAAATCTAGTGTTAAGGTTCATGCAGAACTTATTTTTCTGTAAGGTGAGTATTGCTTCAGATTTTTTCTATTTTGGGATATTAAGAGATCGACGGAGGGACCGAACAACTAACAACTAATTTCATGAAGTGGAAACTTTTTATATTTTCTCTGTGAATATTCGGGCATTTTTGATGATATGGATACTAAATCGCTGTCCCTACCCCTCCTAGCAGTTAGATGTTCCATCGAACTTTTAATAAAAATGTGATAAATTTACGATCTCGACTCCATTTAGATTAAAATTGTTGGTGTGACTTGTTAAAACATAGTTATTCAGATATTTTAAAATTCATATACCGTTATTGAACATCATTTACCAGCAATCAATATTGTTAATGTGGTCTCATATGAATTCAAAAGTCGAATATGAGTTTCCATATCATTCTTTAAACAGCAAGCTACAGAAGTCAATATATGCTTTACGCTCCATTTTATAACTGTAAACAAATTTGAGTGTTTGCTTACAAGAAGCAGTTTGTGTCGAGTGCTTGTATGTGTGTGGGGGTGCTGATTTCCCTCTCATTCATATTGCTTTACAAAACTGCAACTCCATTAGATTTTCAATAATCATCTAGCCAACAGCAACAACAACAACAACAACGACGACGAGAGATTGCTTTCACTCTATTTGCGCTCATTTACCGACATCCGCAACAAAAGCAAAAACAAAAATTACAAAAACAAAGTGAAATTTATAATGCAAGCGCACATACTCAAACAAATATGTGTATGTGTGTGTGCCTGCCATATAATGTGCAACATGAAAAGTTTTGTTGAATCAAAGGATTGCCAGTGTAGAGTTTTGTGCAAAGTCATGAATTTAAATGCGCTGCTCGCTGGTGTTGACCTCAAAGCGAACTCGGTTGAAATGAGCGAATCAACAAATGAGGCAAAGCGTTACCTAACGGCACTCCATATACCAACACACACACACATGCATACATATATGACAAATTAACGATTATGAGTGTTGCCAGATGCGCTCTGGTTAGCATGTGTGTGTTTGTTGCTTTGGTAATGGTTTTTAAGTTTTCTAATTACAAGTGCACTTGTGCTACTTTTTATCATTTTTTTTCTACTTCCAAATACATACAATTTGTGGCAAGTAATAAATGCTTTTACTCGCTGCTTTTATTAGTGAAACGTGGGGGTGCCACTTTAGCCAAATGCTGCCCCATTTTTCGATTTTCGAGTGTTATTTTTTCGCCATTTTCTGCACTTCAGCGCGAGTGTGTTAAACAAAGTGTAGGTGGAGTGATGCCACAGTGGCAGCAATTGACACCAAATAGTTAGTGTTCGTTACTCATAATTTGTGATAGAGAAATGTCACAGGCATATATAACTGTTAAAATATAGAAATTAGGTTATATTTTAAACAACAAGCTACTTGTGAAGTCGCGAACCAACGATGTTCGTGCCAACATAGCCATCCATTGTCGTATATGTTCGTTCGAACACAACCAAGTTGGAATCTTTTCTAATATTCTCGAACAAAATGTCAATAATACAAATTTGAACACGAACACTACCACCAACGACGAAAATTTCATCGAACCGAACACGTTCGTCGAACAAATTCTACTGTGGATGGTGTGCTTCACATAAAAATAGAAATTGAAACGAAATAGTTGAAGAGTGCGGGATAATAGAAATGGGTACTGAGGAGACAGTTCTGCAAGATTCTATATTAAATGAAACCTAATTAGCTGAGATCTGGACTATTGGCTCCAAGAAATAAATAGGCATGCTTGATGTAGAAATCAGTTCTCTAAATTGTGGAACCTTGTTCTGTATCTTAGCCAATGACCATTAACTATGATATGAATTATATTAATATAAAAAGTACTCCCAATTTTATTGGATTAGATTGCATGGAAGTAGTCTCTCATAGACGTCATTTCATTTCAAACTCAAGATACATGTGCAACTACTTGAACTAACTCTCAAGTTTAGATTTCATCCCCGCCCATCAAACTAGAGATAACAAGTAAGGAAGGGCTAAGTTCGGTTGTGACCGAACATTTTTTACTCTCGCAATTCATTTATTTAATTTTATTTATATAACAAACAATTTTGCTCACATATTCGTCATATATATGGTATAAAGAAACCCTAATATTAGGTATATGGGAGCTGGGTGAAGTTATGACCCTATTTCACAAATGTTTCGCACGGAGACAAATTATTAGAAGAAAAATATTCCCTACAAATTTCTTCAAAATATCTGAGATACTTACCCATATTTTCGGTAAAAAAATTATCATGTTCGATATATGGGGCCTTGAAAACCTATGGCCGGATTTCGACGATTTTTAGAAAGGGGCTGCCACACTATAAATACAGTATTGCAGTATGCATAGTTCAGTTCCGATATCTTCACTGGTGCAGATCAGATCAGATCGAATTCAAAGTTCTGGTATATAGGAAGTAGGCATGTTTGTGAACCGGCTTGGCCTATTTTCACAACATATCATTAGAATGTAAGGAAAATAGTTTCGGAGAAATGTTTTTTGACCCATAAGTGTTCATTAAAGTGATGTACCAATTTAAATGCAGCCCTTGTTGCGAGAGTATAAAAACTTTAATAGAATGCGCCAAATAAAAAGTTGCTTGAATGTTCCCAATATGCCATTAGAACTATATTTTGATATATGATTGGCCGAGCTCCTTCAGCTAATTGTAGTAAACGTTTAAATGTTTTGTTGATATTAAAAGTCTTCTGTTGCCAATGTATGGAGAATGGAGTTCTACCGAAGCCTATCTCATGGCTTTCTAGTTTTTTCAGTAACCACTACTGGGAAAACCTATTTAATTTTAATGTTTAGATCTAGTCTAAGCCATTGCAGGGCATCATTCCTTTTAGGAAAAATTTGGGAACAGTATTATATTTGTAGTCGAAAGTCAAAGATTTGATGCAGTATCTGTATCGGAAGAGTGAGGATATTTAATGGCATCCAACTAGAATGTGAAAAAACAAAAGTTTTAGTATTCCAAGACGACATATCTAATGTATTAACTACTTGTTTAGACTGAGTTTAGACATGAAAGCTGTAGTCCCACTGTTAAAATTGTGTATTTAAGAAACACGAATCAAGTGGATCTCTGATTCAAATAAATACCAAAATGATGCTTGTCAAGTGTGTTTTAAGATCTTTGCCATAAATCCCAAAGTTTTTAAAGTGTCAAAACTGTTAAGCTGGAAGTGAATTTAATGCACAAAGGATGATATTCTTGCGCTTTGACTATAGAGCTTGTCTACCTTTCGCAATAAAAACACATGACTATGTAATAACTGACATTGAAGAGTCTTTATCCCAGTCACATACAACGGTTAAGCGCTCAGCTTAAGACATAAGCGATTGTAGTAAATTTTACTAGCGGCTTAAGTGCAGCCTTAACTAATACCTCCAAGCCTCCACACACACACACGCACAAGCTGCGTAGCGAATCGAATGTGCTCAAAGTGCTTAAAATTGCTTACGCAGCTTATATAAGCAAACGAGAACAATAAATATATGACAACAAAAACATTTAACAACAAGCAACCAACTAAAATCACTGAAGCTTAGAAAGCAACCATTACAACAAATACGAGTCAGTCGCTCAAGAACAACAATAAAAGAGCAGAGAATCGGAAGGTATTATGCCTGTGTAGACATAGTATAGCAACAAATAGTTTATGAATAACCGTTAGCTGCCAGCAGCAAAGCGTGTAAAATTGCTTTTCTTTGTTTGTTGTCAGAGCAACTTTTCAAAAACATTTCCACTCAATTAAATCGCTGAAAACCGAAATTTATTAATTACGCGCGACTAAAAGCGGCAACGATGGCAACATGGTGCGGTGGTTGCCACATGCATGCAATATATATATATATAAATATAAATATATAAAGAGCTATATGCCAGTAGTTATGTGCTATGTAGTTTAGTAGAACGGCAAAACTTGATGGCAGAACAAAGAAAATCAATTTCGGCTGACTTTTGTGCGATGCTATGCCGCAACATTAAGTGGCAACTAGCAATTTGTGACTGCAAAGCGAAAATACGCCACTAACATAAACAAAAATCACTGCAATAACAACAAAAAAGTCGAATAACAGATTTGTAAATATAGATAAGGCATAATTAAAACATTCACGACGACTGGGTACAGCAATTAGAAGTGATTAGAAGTTGAAAGAATAATTAGAAAAGCAGCTAACCCAACTCAAAGCGGCAAGCAGCGCTGCAAAATGTAAGGATTAAACAAGTATGTCTGACACAAATGCCACAGCAGACAATTCCCACGAAAGTAATTGGCAAATCTCAGCCAAAACATCACAGTTCCACAGATTCAGAAACCCACAAACCCACCGACCCACTAACAACACATCCGCCTCGCTGCCGGTGAAAAGCCGCCGCCGTCAAATGTTGCTGCTAATTTATAATGTTTCCCGAATGCGCACACAAATTCGGTTTCGGCTTTTCTACATCAGCTGTCACAAGCGGCGAAAATCACCGCTGCAAATATTACTACATTGTTGTGGATTTAAATACAAGCATTTTGTTGCTATTTATGCCGCATATTAATCTGTTTGTCGGTATGTAGAAGCATTTCATTGGCGCGTGCATTATTTTTGTGTGGAGGTTGGGACGGCGGCCCTAAATAACTTTCGGCTCGTTTGCGCCAAATCAATTGCGTACTCAAAGGGAAATGAAATATTCGCTTAGTTGAAGAGTTTCAAAGTTGTAATTATGTTTGACAGCGAGACGCGTTTAATTTCTCCGTGCTTTGTAGCTGAATAGGTGTGCACTGGGTTTGGGTGAGCCTCTTAAGTATTATTTTCCTTTTCTGTTATAAAATATGAAAATTGGAGCGCATTGTCTAAGAGTTTTGTTGACATGAGATTCATTAAAAACCTGCTCCAGCTACTGATTTTAAGTTTCAAACACACCAGTGAGCTCATGAGTCCAATTTAGACAAGTCTGAATATGGTATCTGCACATTCATATATAATCATAATCGAGTATATTTGTGATGTACAAAAGCATTTCTCCATTAAATGTGGACACTCAGCTGGAATTAATAAACTACCGAACACATGAAGTTGGAAGATGCTTCATATAAGGTTATATTAAACCTTCAGTGTCTTGTTGGAGGTCTGTACATTACGAGAATAGCATCTTTCTTTCAAAAGGTTGAGGGATTTTAATGAATTATATATATCTATGTCCTCATACTTCACTTTCGAACATCCTAACTTGATCATTGTTGTTGTAATGAAAAGGAATCACTAAAATTTGTGGAAATGTGAATTCGCAGTCCTTTCCCACATAAAAATCGAAACAAATCGGAACCCCTTCGGTTACGTAGATTTGACAAAAAGCGAATTGGAACCCTGAGCTATAGATAATTGATTTGCTGAAACGTTCTAGCTATTGGTCTACAACTTTGCTTCCGCCGTTTTTTTCGTAAATTTATTTTTTTTTTATAAAAACGGTAACAAATGTCGATGAGCCTCAGCCGCACTTTTCTTGGAATTAAAAAAGAAAAGCAAAATTTCCTGCAAATGTCGAGAATTCGGCTCAAAAAGTGACATTTTCAGTTGAGAATAAGTTTGGGATGCAAATATATTGTTGGGTTAATGTTGACACAAATGTCCAAAATCAATATAAAACGATTTAATCGATTTAATCGAACAGTGCTTGACCCTAGAGACATCTTTTGGAAAACGGCGGAAGCAAAGTTGTAGACCAATAATACAGGAGTTTCATTAAAAAAAATTGAGTGAATGATCTAAAACATTTATATTATAAAGCAACCCAGAATATTTTCTGTTATAATCGAACTAGTGTCGTACTTATTCAACCATGGTTTATTTTTGTGTGAGATAATTTAGAACATAACACATAAGTGGATTGTTCTTAAATCTATTAATCCTGAGTACCATTATAAAGTCAATGCACATCGAAGAATAAATATTCGGACAAAATATATTAACTACAGTTTAAGGTTTTCGCCAAAATATGGTTAGAAAACTTAACAGTCTAATGAGTAAAGTTCAATAACAGCTTAAGAGCCCAAACGAATGGATCTGTTACGCCCGAAGGCCAAGTCGAAATATAGTCGACTGTTGAGAGGAAACGTATATCTTTTCGTATGTCAGAACTATGAGTTTATTATTAATATACTATATTATCTACTTAAAAGCAAAGTTCGAACTTTCTGTGTAAGTCTCTCAGTAACTCAGATACTGAAGTGTTCCAGGAGTAAATTCTATCTAATATTCCTTATAGCTTTGCTTACTTACTTGACTGCCAAAAAGTAAATATTTGTATCATCACAAGTTAATATGGCGGATTGAGCGGACTTAGAAAGCTCATCGATTACGAAAGCAAAAAACAAACGGCATATTCTACTATAGAAAATGCAAATTTGAATGGAGTGATCAAAATTAATGATCTCACCCCTATCTGAACTAGATAATAGAAGCTCTTTTGGGCTTATATGTGATCGTTCAATGCTTGGCATCATCGTATCAAACAGCTTGGCACATATTTTACCTATACAATATTTAATTTTTACAAAGTAATACGGATTTTAATTATTCCTTATTTGAGGTTGTGTTTTCCTGTTCGCTGTAAATTATTTAGAAATTCATGAAACTTTTTCATTATCTTTTCTGTTTACATCTTACTCACTTTGTTTGTAATATTTACGTCTACCAGAAGAAGAAGAAGAATAGTGCAACGGTATATCTAATCTACACTTAAATTTTGGTTTAAAATATATATAGTTAATTGGATGCACGAAAACTTTCGTTAGCATCAGGTCTCCGGTTGAAGCAGCCGACAGACAAAGAGGTAACATAGCTACACGACTACAAAAGATCAGTTACAAGATTTGTACAATATACGTAATATACGAAAATAATAGTCTCTCTACCGAACGTTCTACATTCTACTTGAAGCTTCCAGCAGCTGTAACGCTGTGCAGTTGAACTTAATTAAATTTGCAACAATTTTCGAACGCTTATGCAAGCGAACTAAATTGGGGCAGTGTTATATACATATGTACCTTTCAGAGTGCCAAAATGCAACTATATATGTGCAATTGAAAACTCTTGTGAGGCAAAAAGAAATAATCGTTTGCCTTTAACCGGAATTCCAAGATGTTGCTATCGCTTAGCTTCCGGCGTACCGTGTGTACTACTTTTGGCATGGCGAATTTTAGAGTTTGCTTTGACCCGGCAATGGTATACATATGCGTTGCAAGTATAGCAAGGATGTGCTTTGTTTTAGCTGAATTTTATATTTGTATTTGCATTTGTAGGAGTTTGTATATACTTTTGTGTATGAGGGCAAAGAGACTCATCGCTATGGAATATGGCTTAGCCAACTGCTGTCTGTGATATGAATTGTACAAATTGTATGAGGAAATTTATTTGAAAAACTGAATGTACACAGTGCCTTTGGTTTCGTAGCAAAATTTCACTATTATACTGCTTTACAAAGTTACTTTAAAGCACTGTTCCACAAGTTCATAAATATTAGAAAGCTTTTTGGCAACTCCAATAGTCACGTTGGCATTAAATTATTGATATTATTTTTGACTAAATCTTCATGAAGTTGAGTTAAGTTATAGTTGAAATTAATAAATTGTTTAAAGAAGAGCTTTTTTTCAAAGTAGACCAGCGAATGTATACTGGAGCGGGGCGTATGAGTGACATTCCTGAAATTATGAATACAGTTCTCAGCTCTCATTGTAACAACAAGAAAATCATTTCAGGAAGAACACTAATGTTAAGTAGATCAACGTAAAACTTCCTGCACTTCGGCAAACGTACGAAAGTGCGCAAGTAACCTAAAAACCAAAAAAATAACGGTAATAAAAGTAAAGCGGCTGCAATGAGAGGGCACACTCGCACAGTTTTCTTTGCGCAAGAATTTAAGTATTTTGCCACGCGTTGCCACACAGATAACTTTTTAATTGTCTCTACTGCTTGTTGTAGTTGTTTAGTTGTTTTGATATTTACTTCCTCAGGTTGTGCCGCTTACGAAAGAGTTTGTGTGGCGCCAACATGTATACGTGTCAAGTTAAAAGTTAAACAACAGGCAACCAGCGCACGTATGTAGTTCGGCGCAGTGATTCGTGCAGGGTAGGATCAAGGAAGATGCAAACTGCATTTTAAGAATATTGTGGAAGAAGAAAGGAGAAAATAGAAAACCGGCGCAAAGTGCGTAATGCATAAAAAATACAGTCGCCACACAGAAGCGGAGGAAGTGAGAGAGTGCTGCGTTTGCGCACAGAAGCTTTTGTAGTTAGTTGCGCCACAGGCTACCGCTACACACACACATATGTACGTAAAGCTTTTAATGTATTTGTGGCAGGAATAAAAACAAGCTTTGCAAAATTGTTGTTGCCGCTGAAAGTGAGTGCATAACGCAGAGAAAAATAGACTGCTTCAAAATGTGGCGGTATTTAAGCTCATTTCCGCAATGTAATTTACCTGTGAGGCTAAAAGTATTTACTTTGCAACATGGCGCACGCCTTACGCCTAGTATTCTACATAAATATGGCATAAATATTTACGTGAGCGTTGCACCGTATAATATAGTAGAGCACAACATAGCACAGCGCAACACAAGGCAACATAGCTCCACATAGCAGACAACCACATCGTCCCACTAGCGCCGTCGACTGTGCAGTAACTATTAGCAACCGCCTGTAGAAACGCGGCAGGTTTAAAACATCTCCAACTCAAATACGTACTTACTTGCAACAAACCCTTTAGCGACTGGCTAAAAATTTGTTGTTGAGTGCGTTGCGGTGGCGCATTGAGTTAATGTTGCCCGCTTAATTGTTGCCATTTGCAGCTAGCGGTTGCTGCTGTGCTGTGGTCGCAGCTTAGATCCCTGTAACGGCAAGTGAAGCATAGCTAGTGCACTTGAAGAAACGTTCATGTGATTATCATAAAAGAGTACTTGGAAGGTTCAATAGACTTCTTTTCTATTTAAGCCGCACTGGAACAGCTGGGAACGGAAGACCTTTCGGCGGCTTTAAGTGTTGCTTGGAGGAACACGTCAGGTCTTGGAACATAGAGTGTTCTATAAAATTACTTTGGCAAGTTGAAAGTAATCTTTACGTGGTTATTGCTCTTAGACTTCCGGTTCTGTTGTTTGGAAACCCAGGATCGGCTGAATTCAAAGCATACACAGACAATGATAAAATATGGCTATACTTTTGCGTACGCCTAACCTTCTATCGACTGAGTCGGGATAACTTCAAAGACTAACAATGTTCTAATCTAAAAGAAATTGTGTAGTTGAGTCGAAAAAAGTTAAGGAAGGTATTATATCAACCGTGCCAAGCTTACTTGAGACTAATTAGGAACACCATTAGCTCAATGATAGTGACTCAAGTGTCACATTTTGCAACCTCTCCAGTCAACAAACGCACCATCCAAATGAAAAGCTTGCGAGTTCTACATATATAGATATATGTACGTCCGTTAGATATTTAGTTTCTGAAATACACTCAGTGTCTATACATTATGTCCAAGGGTGTCCACTGCCAAAAAAGATAGGTTAAGTTGCAAAGGTTAGGTTAAGTTAAAGGTCTGATTCAATGGATCTCACTTGGACAGCTGTAGTCGCCAATCCTTTGCGATACCGTGAACTCCTAAATATAAATAACTCAGGCATTCAAGAGTTTGTCGACTTTGAGTCTATTAGGTATTTGTCGGGCTGATTAATGAGGTTTGCTGAATCTTGTGCTACCAATATATTCCAACCTCAGGAGGCAAAAGCTGTACATCAAAGGAAAAAGGTATTATATTTCAATCTCGTCTTGCTCCATACAACATCGGTGATCTGTTTAGTCTCACGACATGTGAGCCTATTTGGCAGTGCCCAGTAAGGATTATTACCATTCGATAGAGCTGAATCTAGCTGAGAGCAAGTACATAGTTCAGTGGACCTCATACGATGCACTCTGGGCCAAAACGATCTCGCAGTCGGGCAGGTGCTGGTCATTTACATCGTTTACCGAACTCATGCGAGGTTCCCAGATCCAAAGCAGAACTTAAGAGAATACTGTGGCACCAGCTCGTTACCAGTCTGATGAGATCGTGCCTCGAACTTTGCAGATCCTAGCGATTACGCTGAGACCCGCCACCCGGCAGTTGAGTCCAATACTGAAGTAGTCTGATGCTATTGATAGAGATCAGATATATCTTCACTAGTTTTGAGCACACAATCAGCGCGCCCAAATCCATTATTGCCACTCTGCTACATATAGTAAAAAAATTTATAATGGCTTCTCAAGGTCAAGGTTAAGAATAGTTTACGAGTTTGGTTTCGAAAATTATAATAATTATTTTAATTTATTCTTAATGTACGTGTAGTCTGCGTGATACATCCATGTAAGAGATTGAGATTGAGTGAGAAAAAAATATTGAATTTATTTTCTGAAATTTCAAATTAAATATAGTACACTTATCTAAGTAGATAAAATTGTATGAATAAATTTCAAGTGTATGCGGCACACAGCGTCAAAGCGGGATTTGAACTTTCGAGTGGTTTTTGGTGTTTTTCTGCGCGCATTGTGGTTGCGAGTGTAACTCTCTGTGCGGGTGTGTGTGTGTGGTATTTGTGTAAATGCGTTTTAGAAGCAAGCAGCCGCGACTTGCAGCTACTTGCTATGCCAGGCGGATGCACGGCGAAGTGAACCGGCGGCGTGGCAAGCGTGGCTTACGCAACCTATTTCGCCGACGACTAGGATTTAAGCATTTACGAGTGTAAACAAAGGAAACTGCAAAATAAAGCTAGTGGGGGGTAAAAAATGAAAAAACAGTGAAGAATTTATATCTGAGGGAGTGTGTGTATGTGCGTATTAGAGTGGATGCAAAGCAGAGACAAAGCTGAAGGTTGTTGAATAAAATAAGGCAGGAAGTAAAAGCAAAAATGTGGAAGGTAGCGCATAAATGGAGCGGATTTAAGCAATAGATGTGTGGCATATATGTATATGTAAATATATGTGTGTATATGTATCTACCATTATATTATCCACTGAGTGCTCTCACTACTCTATATGCATGATATAGTAGCATTGTAGTGAATTATTTACAGCCACACACTTTTTCGCACTTTTGTTTAAGCGTTTTTCGCTTGTTTTTTTTGTTTCATTTTGCGGTTTCATAAATGAAGACACTTACGCGCGCGCATTGAAAAGCGCGTTTTATGCGACTTTAGCAGCTGCCTGATTTCATTTTTCACGCGCCACATTTCAGCGCAAAATAAACATTTCAGCAATGTGCTTGTGTCTGGGAAAAAGCTAAAAATATGCAAAATCTAAAGTTTTGTTTAAAAATCTGGGACAGTGCTACAACTAAAGCGCTAAATTTGCATGGAAATTGCACCATTTGCGCGTCTACTCAACGAAATTCCTATAAATAATGGCAATTTTGCGAATGAATTCAAATGCATTGCATACCTCAAGGCGCTGGCTGGGAACTTACGCAGACACACACACACTTTATCAACACTTTTTCGCTTTTTGCTTACACAAAATTTATTTTCTTCATTGTTTAATTAAATTCTTTTGAACATACATACATACACGCTATCAGGGGCATAAGTGTACGGTACTTACCTCGATTTGAGATTGCTGCACTTGCGCCATGCCACAGCAGACCGGCATGCAGGATACAAGCGAGGCTAATTACAATTAAAATGGGGCAATTCATGCTGAATTGTGCAGCGTAGGAGCGACGACGTGGCTTGGCTGTAGTTGATAGCGTCTGCGACATCGACTGCATTGGCCGTTGTGTAGCTAACGTAGTAGTTGTGGACGCGTTGGCGGCTGGCAATGTGTGTGGCACAGCTAATGGCGACGCGTCAACGGACCGTACGGCGACCTGGCGTTGTTGCTTGTGTGGCGTAGCGTTTGCAAATATTTTGGTGGCTTGTGACTGCTTCGTAGCGGTGGAATTGGTGGCTGACAATACGTTGATGCTGGTGGTGGTGGTGGGGTGTGTAGCACTGTTTTTAATTATTGTGTGCGTTGCGCTGGCAGCATAAGCTTGCGCGCCGCAACGTATGCTATGCGAAATGATGCGCATTGTTACGAAAATGGCCGCACTTGTGTATATAAGTAACTGTGTTTGTTGTTGTTGTTCTTGTTGTACACTGCTTAATTATTTTTTGTGTGCTTTATTAACGTACGACTGCTTTGCCTGAGCAACTTCTTTTATGTTCACTTTTTCAACGTCAATTTTATACTTGCTTTATACGCGTTTTCTGTTGCTACTTCCGTTGCCGTTGCCTTTGCCCATTCAAAACAAAAACAAAGCGGCTTAAGCTAAGTGGCTTTGTTATTTAATTTTACGCTTTTATAAAAGATTGTTTCTCCAGTTCTTTTACTTTTCTGCTGTGGCGCTTTGACTGCGCAATTTCATAAGCCGCGCTTCCACGAATTTCCTGTCTTTTATAATTTACTTTATTTCCGCCGGCACTTAGTTTGCCTTAAATACTCTTATTGTTGGGTTGCCGTGCAACGTTTCACTGCTTAAGCGCTGCAAATGCTCGGTCGTTCACAATTCATTGCATATGCACAGGCGCTGTGTGGCGGTTTCTCATATACACCACTGCCGCAAATACAAAAACAAACGCGAATGCACTTATTTATGCGGTTATGCATTTGTTAATTTGTTACCGCTATTAATCAATTACGCGTTGTTGTTGTTATTGTTTTTTCGAAAAATTATTTTTTTCTCTTGTTAAATTCAAATAAATAAATAAACGCATAAATTTCGCATTAAGTATGCGTTGAAAGTCAGGAATTTCAACAAATGTGACGCGCTATAATTTATTGCCTACTTTTTGGCGTTGCAACCTGCATATGCCGGCAAATATTTACTCTGTCAACACGAAATATTTGCTATTTATGCAAATTAATTTTTAACACGTTCACGCCACAAAATGACACACAAATGCGCATGTGAGCCGCGGCTGCTCTGCAGGTGGGCTGTTGCAGTCGCACACTCGGGAGTTGCGTTGACAAGCTTTGATTTATTGCGATTGTTTACTGACACACTGCTTAACGAGGATTGATGCTGCTGCAGTCTGAAAATTAATTTCGAAAAAACAGAAATGTTTATTAAAATTTTACAAAAACGGTAAATACTTGTTTGTATGCAGGTGTGCCAGCATATTATTTAAATATTTATATGCAATAGTTGAGTCTAAAAAATAATTTTCATATTATTTTGTTTTACGCGGCGCATAAATATTATGCAAATTGCTTATTTTGATTATTTACGCGTTGTTTATGCTGGCAAATTAAAGTAATAAATTAGTGATAAATAAATCTAATTTAAATGAAAAGTGAAATTTTAGGTGGAAAATTGCAATTTTTTTTAAATACTATTTGAGGCTTCCAATTTCTGTGAAATATGAAAATTAACACTAAAAAGATTTTATTTTTATACTCAACATTTTATTATTTAACGCTAGAATAATGTTTTATTTTTATATAAAATTATTATTTTTTTCATGCAATTTTATTGGAATAATTTATGCCACTTATATCAATAGCAAATTTATTAATAATAATAAAAATAAAATGTTCACATTTTTAAATTGAACTCTTTAAATAAACTATCAGAGTAAAAATATTTTTCAATGGTGAAATTTATGTAATTTGCCTGCATAAATTAAAATAGCTTGTCTTAGGTAGGTGGGTATAGTGTTGTAAGGCCTTGATAAAGTTAATCAAAGGGTAAGGGAAGGGGCTGCTATTAAGGTTGCGGTGGATACATTGCTTCGAAGCGCAGCAACCTTTAGGGAGCTGACGATCCACTCCGATAGTAGAGCGGCCATACTAGCCTTGAGTTCACTGACTATGCGCTCAAGGTTGATTAAGGAATGCCTATTGATTGATTGATCTGGGTTCCTGGCCACAGCGGTATCGCGGGAAATTTCAAGGCTGATGAGCTTTGCAAGGTCAGGAACGTCAATTTCACTGTTAATAGCATGGGGACATACAGTACATCCGTTGTCCTATGGCGGTTTACTACTAAACAGAGGGGGGTCCGCTGAGCTGGCAGGCGATGGTCAGTCACTAGCACTTGCGCAGTCGCCAGATCCTTCTGGTGTAAGCTGAACCGCTGGAAGTTTACCGTTCTCTTCGCCCTCAGTAAAGCTGGAGCGGTAGTTGTAGGGGTTCTTACTGGCCATTGTCACAACGGGATCCACGCTGTAAGGTTAAAAATCTTACGGAAGGACGAGGTGGAATCATCTCATCATTTTCTTTTGGAATACCCCGCCTTTACGAGATCAAGAAAAATATTTCTTGTATCTCATTTTTTCGAACAAGCTCGCTAAATTGCGAATATAGAAGTTAAAAACCTCTGCAGATTTGTGGTAGGTTTAGCTACTAATCTAGGGAGGATCCAGGCTTCACAAAGGACTCTCTTTTATATTTTATATGTGTTTCCCTTTGGGAAACAGATTTACAACCTAACTTAGTGCAAGAAATAATTTTCGAAAATATTTTTCTTCAACGTCTTCCATAGGCATTGTACAATATTTCATAAAATTTTTTTTTATAGTTTTTTCATAATTTTTTTTTTTTTTAAACTTTCTTCTGCGATTTTCTTTTAGGTACTACCTTATACAGTCCAAAAATGGAGGAAATCGGATTATAACCACGCCCACCCCCCATACAAAGGTAATGTTGAAAACTCTTAAAAATTAATTTTAATTCAGTGAGGAAAATCACCAGAAACCTTAAATTTCATTATAAAGATGGTAAAGAAGAGCTGCACTCAAAATGATATACAAAATTTTGAATGGATGTAGTTCCGCCCACTTATGGGTCAAAAATCATATCTCCGAAACTACTCGACCAATTTCAATGAAATTCGGTTTATAATATCTTCCTAGCTTCCCAATGATATGTTTTTGAAAATAGTCCAAATCAGTTCCAGAACTTCGAAGTCGATCTGAATCGTTTACTTTACAATATATAAAGTAAGCACTAGGGAAGATATCGGATCAGAACTATGCACAAATACTGCATTTAAAGAGTGTCATCGCCCTTCTAAAGCGCCGACGTCGGTCCATAAGTTTTCAAGACCCGATATATCGAATATGAGGACATCAGTGCTTCTAACAAATTTTTTACCGAAAATATAGGTAAGTTTCTCTATTTTGAAGAAGCGAGCGAATATGTTACTTCTAATAGTATGTCTCCGTGCCAAAAATGAGTGAAATCGGGTCATTACTTCCCCTATCTCCTGTATACTTAATATTAGGGTTTTCAAACTTTCAATGGACTTTATACCATTATATATGCCGAATATGTGAGTAAAATTGTTTGTTATGTTAATAAAATTAAATAAGAGAGTATAAAATGTTCGCTGACACCCGAACTTAGCCCTTCCTTGCTTGTTTTTATTATAATTGTTTTCCTTTCACATATTATTATTATAGTACCTCAGTGATCCTCTGAAGTGCAAAAATTTAATTTTCCAACCAGAAAGGACACCACGATGTGCAATTAGCAAATATTCAATTATCAAACTTTCGAAAATGTTTTCCGTTTTATGGTCGTAATATGGGAGAGTTGACAAACACACATATATACTAAAAATATTTGGCACAGCAAGAGGAATGAAAATGTAGCTATATAGAGAGTGAGAGAGAGAAATGTCATCCCTATACATATTAACCGTTAGTTATTTAAAAAATTCCGTTTCGTGTACGAAAATGTTGTTGTCGCATGGCCTACAAACAAAAACTGAAATTATTTCATTATCACGTGCCATAAAATGACAGCAACAACAACAATTTGCCGAAAATAAAACGACCAAATCTGGGTTAGATGGCATTACCAGCGCATTATATGCAGTTAAGCAAGTTGACTGGGTACATATTAACTCTGGCAGACAGCGGACGCTGTGCCAAGGGCGAGAGACACGCGACGCTCGACATTCAATGGCGAAAAAATGAAGTTATAAATTTAGATTAACCGCAAAGTTCCGACAGCAGCGCATATAGCACACACACATACACATGCTTAGCAAGCAAACACAGGCACTAGATACATGTACACACACACACACACACACACACACATTCATATAAAAGTATATGTATATGCATATAAAGCAAACTTGGCAGCCAACGTTGGGCAGTCAACAAGCCAACAACTCGGCAAGCCATTAAAAGTCGCTACAAAAGTCGTCCGATGCTAATAATTATCGTTTGCATTATGAGCTAACAAGCACACACACACATACACAGACAGGGAGTTGCAAGCACTCAGCCAGGAGTCGCACTGCTAATAGCCCCTGTGTTAGGGACTTTGCGGATCAGCGCTAACGGTGGTGTGATTTTACTTTCATTTTGCCTACAACAAAGGCGCCAACGCTGGCTCATTCATATCCTGAAGGTGCAATAAAATGTTGTTGTAATTGTTCTTTTTTGTTGGTTTTTGTTTTCGAAGTGGGGCACAGTGGAGCTTTGGTGGTAAAAAATCGATTTTTTTAACCATTAAATTTGTAACACTACAAATTCTCATAAATTTCGAATAGGCACGCTGCGAGAAAATATCAAAAATTAGTACTTACAATTTTCGAAATCGATTTTTTATATATTTTAATGAAAACAAAAAGTAATGAAGGGCTAAGTTAGGTTGTAATCCAATATTTTATACTTTCGAAACTTATTTATTTAGTTTTATAAATATTCGGAATAAAGTCCACTAGAATAACAAAAAGACGAAATATCTCCTGTCATCAAACAAACAGTCAGCGCATTCGCGTCTTGGCTTACACGTCACTGTTGACAGTCATTACTTTGAAGTTGTTGATAATTTCGTATACCTAGGCACATGCATCAACACCGATAATAATAACAGCCTTGAAATGCAACACAGAATCACTCTTGCCAACAGGTGCTACTATGGACTGAGTAGGCAATTGAAAAGTAAAGTCCTCTCTCGACGAACAAAAACTAAACTCTACAAGTCCCTCATCATTCCCGTCCTACTTTATGGTGCAGAAGCGTGGACGATATCAATATCCGATGAGACGGCACTAGGAGTTTTCGAGAGAAAGGTTTTGCGGAAGATTTATGGTCCCTTAAACATTGGCAACGGCGAATACCGCAGACGATGGAACGATGAGCTGTATGTGTTGTTCGACGACATAGACATAGTCCAGCGAATAAAAAGACAGCGGCTACGCTGGCTAGGTCATGTTGTTCGAATGGACGAAAGTGTCCCAGCTCTGAAAGTTTTCGATGCAGTACCCGCTGGTGGAAGCCGAGGAAGAGGGAGGCCTCCACTCCGATGGAAGGACCAGGTGGAGAAATACCTGTCTTCACTTGGTATTATCAATTGGCGTCAAACAGCCAAAAGGAGAGATGCGTGGCGCGCTGTTGTGGACTCGGCTATAACCGCGTAAGCAGTGTCTACGGCAGTCAAGATGAAAAATAACAAAAATCATTATATATAGTAAGGGGTCTGAGGTACTTTCTGTATCGATATCACAAAGTTATGACTCCAAGTTACCTTATATCCAAGGCTATACATTCACGAAGTTTTGCTAAGATATCTCATATATGATGCGATATATACGGTACAAAAAGCACTGTAAGTTAAGAAATCCTAATATTAGGTATATAGAAGCTGAGGGAAGTAATGACAAAATTTTTACCATTTTTGGCACTTGGACTCACTATAAGAGGGAAAAAAAATCCCTATGAAATTCTATAAAATGTCTGAAAGATTTCCTCATGTCCGGTAACTAAGGGCTTGAAATGTTAAGGAAAATCAGACAATAGATTTAAAGAATTTTTGTATGGTCGATGGGCCACTGTGCAGCTGCTATCTGCATGTCTATATATGTATGTATATCTAACAAGAAGCTACGTTGCTGGCTGCTCGGCCCTTTAGCATACAAATCCGCTGCAAAAGTAATTACTCAAAAAGTTACTCCCCAATGGAGTGCTTTATGGCCAAGATAGCAAGTAAAATATCTAAGCGGGCATGCGCTAAAGCGTGTAAATCAGCGCGGGCTTGGATATGCATACTTCCCTCACTATATGTACATAGGTATAGGTACATATTGCCTGCAAGGTAAGCTCGACTCCTTGCACAGGATAACACATGGAGGAGCACAGGATAACACCAGCTGAATTAGTCAGCGTAAATGGCGGCGCGCTCTACAGCTCGTTCGCTCCAGTGGCGCAATCAAAGAGAAGCATAAATATTTTAAAATTTATCTGCATATATCCTCCTCATAAGTAAACACACACACACATATGTTTATGAGCTCACATGCCAACAGCAAGTCCACTTAGTCAGCACCCACTCACAAACCCATACACATAGACATAAACATGCAAGGACATGGGCGCTTTTTGGTTATCAGCGAGGTTATCGCCTTTTATGTGCTTTTACGGATTTTTATGTTTACACTCGCCACCTTTGAGGCGCTCGGTCAATATCTTTTTTATGGCGTTGGCGCTCGGAAACAATGTCGCTGCGTGTTTATTTGTATTTAAGCACCATAGCATGTTTTAGTGCTTAGAGATATGAGCTCGCCTCGCTTGGCAAAACGTTTTCACCTTTTGTTCGTTCGCATTTTTTCCATTTTTTCCACTTTTTTTCCGCACACAATTTGTTTCGCTTTGTTGTTGGTTTTTGTTTCACTTTGTTGTTGTTGGTTTTTTCGCTTGTTGTTGTTGTGCTTTTTTTGTTTTTGGCGCTCTGCGATTTTTGATTATATTTATGGCCCCACAGCCGGTCATTTGATAACCCTGGCTCGCTCGTTCGCTGGCAAATGGCGGAATTATGTTTTTACTCGCTTATTATTGGCATAAAAATTACAGTTAGCGCATTTTAAATGACATTTTGTAATTTTGACGCCGCTCAAATGCATATACTTTTCCTGAATGACCGTTAAGTGGTGCCCACTGGCTGTGGCGCTTGTGTGGGTGCTAACGCGACTGGCCGTAGATAAAAATTGAAATGTGTTAACGTGGGAATAATGAGAGGGTCATATACATGATTATCCGATTAAAAAGTCTATGTTTTTTTGCGTTGTTGTTGTTGAGCGTATTTTGTTGCTTGCAATGAGTGAAATAACGCTAATTTGAGATGCATGCAAGCCAAGGGGTTGCGGAGAGGCACTGACTGGTCATTACTTCAATTAACAAAACTTTTGCGGTATATCTTAAACTCATTGCTTATAATAAAGGTCTTTCAAAAGGGACGCTACAAAAATAGACCTATAGGGACATTAACGACGCCATATTTTTTCCCGTTCTTTTAATATTTCTCTTCAGTGAGGTTTGCCATTTCATCATGGAAAGATATACGATCCAACAACGAGTCGAAATTATTAACATTTACTACCGAAATTCGGAGTCCGAGGCCTCAATTTTAACAGCGCTTCTTCCAATTTATGTTCGTCATAATCGTCCTGTCAGATCAAGATTTAATCGTCTATTGGAAAAATTTGAATCCAACGGCACAGGGGAAAATGTTGCCATGCCAGTGAGACAAAGATATGCCAGTAGTGTCGAGAATATTGCTGCCGCTAGCGCAACAATTAAGGAAGACCCAAATCAGTCTCACACATCATTCTTAAGCATTGGACATCATTGTGACGTCGTTGTGGCGAAAGAGATCTTGATCTACACCTTACAAGATCAAATTGAAAAAGAACTGAAGCCCCTTGACCAACAGCATCGTGATATGTTCTTGAATTGGGCTGAGCAACAACTTGAAAACGGATTTTCATCGAAAAATCATCTTCAGCGACAAGGCTCATTTCTGGGTGAATGGCTTCGTCAGTAAGCAAAGTATGCATTATTGGTCAGGCAGCAATCCACTCGTACTCCATGAGTCACCATTTCATCTCGAAAATATTACGGTTTGTTGAGGTTTATGGACCTTATTGGGCCGTACTTCTTCCGTAAGGCACGTTACTGTAAATGCGAATCGCCACCGCTCAATAATAACCGAATATTTTTGGCCCAAATTGGATGAAATTGGATGACTTGGACAATATGTGGTTTTAACAGAACGGCGCCACAAGCCACACAGCGAATGTCACAACCATTTTATAGAAAACCAAGTTGTCAACCTAAAGTTAACTGTCAACTCTCACTTACTCTGTTTATTGTCTCTTGCTAGATTGGAAAATATCTGACTATGATCCATCGTTATTTACTGCTTTTACCTCCCTTGGAAGAACAGATATTGAGAAAAGTTATTGTGCCTTACGATATACCTCTCTTCGAGGTAGAGGCATAATGCTACCATAAAAACGCCATTTACATATTTTAATAAAAAACCTTCTTTCTCAACCAAATGCATTAGCATACACATCAATCATATCTCTTATACATAATTAACACTAATAATAACAGCGATGACATCCAGCCACTCAAGACAAAGCGATGAAGATAAGTGACAGAGCTGTAAGCGACAAATTTCAAATATTTATTTTTAATGAAACCCAATTCACTCATTTGTACGCCAATTGCCAGCGAGACAACATTTTAATTTTTCGTTCCTTTTTTAATTTGTTTACTTACAAAGCATCAGCTGCATGTCATAATGTTTAAGTGACAGTTAAGTGAAGGCTCTCGGCGACAATCAATAAGCAGACAGTTAATCTGTCAAGTGCGTAGACATGAGATGGACGTATGAATCGAAGTAATGAAGGCAAGAAAATAAAAACCAAATAATTTTTAATTTAAATAATTTTATAAAATGTTAGGTGGAAAACAAGATTGATTTAGAAGACGAGTAGGTCATATTTGATAAAATGAGATAGAATTTCTTATAATCAGATATCCCTCTGTTTATACCATTTAAACCTGCGTAAGCAAAAAATTACATAATCCTCTACCACTGCACTCTACACTGCTGTGCCATTTTGCTTCAACTTCAATTGAAAACTTTCTACTCCACGCGCCAAGACACGTGCGCCAACATGCGTTGCTGTTGTGTAAGGGTTGCACATGAGTATGCACTACATTTGCTTTCTTTGTTTGCAATATTACAAATAAATTTTGCAACGCAAGACTTGTTGCATATGCCAACAACTTAAACTTATGAACTTCAACCCATCGTCTGCAATTGTACTACATATAAAATACTTGCAACAATGTTGCAATGCAATCTTACTTCGTTCTTGCTTGCCATCTTTGTTGTCATGCATTTGTTTTGTAGAAGTTCGTTATCGCTTGGTTTGCTCGTTGAGTTGTTGACAATAAAAGCAAATTTACGGAAAATTGCAAAGAGTTATGTTGAATGGTTTATATGGGGGACTGCCTTGCTACATGCTTTGTTGCAGCTCAGAGATTTCCTTCTTTACATTTCAAGTAGAGGAAAATTATAAGCGGTTTTTGATTAAGATGCGCATGAAAATGAAGTAAGATGAGTTTAAGAAAGTTATATGGTCTATAAGAATATTTCCTAGAACACTTAGTTTGCTCTATTTGCAGGAAAAGGCCACCACTTTCAGGCAAGTGATTAGTAATATCAATACGACAATTAGATCTTAGATAGGAAAATTAAAATTAAAATTAAAATTAAAATTAAAATTAAAATTAAAATTAAAATTAAAATTAAAATTAAAATTAAAATTAAAATTAAAATTAAAATTAAAATTAAAATTAAAAATTAAAATTAAAATTAAAATTTAAATTAAAATTAAAATTAAAATTAAAATTAAAATTAAAATTAAAATTAAAAATTAAAATTAAAATTAAAATTAAAATTAAAATTAAAAATTAAAATTAAAATTAAAATTAAAATTAAAATTAAAATTAAAAATTAAAATTAAAATTAAAAATTAAAATTAAAATTAAAATTAAAATTAAAATTAAAATTAAAATTTAAAATTAAAAATTAAAATTAAAATTAAAAATTAAAATTAAAATTAAAAATTAAAATTAAATTAAAATTAAAATTAAAATTAAAATTAAAATTAAAATTAAAATTAAAATTAAAATTAAAATTAAAATTAAAATTACAATTTAAATAAGGTACTCGCCTCAAATCCAATGCAATTCTGTTCTTATTATCTTTAATATCATATCTCCAAGTATAATTATATCAAACTACGTATGGTATATTGGAGTACTATAAAACTTGTAAGTTAGTAGAAGCACAGGCTCCTTTTCCTATCAAAGCACGCCAACACACGCCTGTTTTGCATCTTACATGTATGCATGTCTATTCAGAAAAACAGAAAACACTTTATACGATCCCATAAACATCCGTTTTTCCCCAATTACTGCTTTACATGCCAACACAGGACGCACGTAGGAGTATACAACACACACATATGCATTTTGCATATTTTTTTATTGCGCTGTAATGGATAATCTCTTCAATAAAGTAAGCTCTACGGCTGGTTGTCTGCCTGGACTTAAGTATGTAAATATGTTTGTATTTGTATGTGTGTGTGTTGTAGTTATGAATTGCTGATGGCGCTGCTATTTTTGTGTGCAAAAATTTTCTATAGCACTTGTTTGCTTACATACAAGCAAAACTTACCGAGCTGACTTGTTTATCAACAGCAGCAGCGCACAACCACAACAGTTGGAGAAAATACATGCATTTTTATGTGAGTGTGTGTGAGCATGTCTACTCTTCGCATCATTATTATCAATCGAGTTGTGAGCTCACTCTTTTATACAAACTCATATTCATAGATCGAAATACATATGCATATTATGTCTTCAACTCCTCTAACCAGTTATGTTTGACACTGGCACTTAAGCAGTGTTGCCAGCATGTCTCATATTGCCTGACGCTCGCAGTTTACTATGTTCTCATAAGCATCATATTCACTACCCAATAGCACGGATTTTTCATACTCTATACTTTAAGTACTGCATGCTGCTGTAGCTTAGCGCACACACACAGAGACACACTCAAGCATATATTAAGCGTTGATTTTCTATGCGCTTTCCATACTAACAACAGCGTACTTGTATTACAGACTAGGCACTAGGTATTACTTGAAAAAGCATACATTCGTATATATACATATGTATATACGAACTCTCAGGCAACAGCTCCCTGCTAGACTTCCTGCCTTGCAACCTACGATTTCTTTACTGCCGTGGCATAGGCTTGACTTTCTTGCATATTCCACTCCAGTTTACATGCTGTCTCTCCTCTCCCTCTCTGCAGCTGCAACTTTCGCAAATATGCAACAGAAATCTGATTTGCTCTGCCGTTGCGCCCGGATACATTATTATTATGAATTGTAATTGATATGGAAATTCTTTTATGCATATTTTGCCTAGGGAAAATGCATAGAAAATTGCGCCAGCTTACAGTATTTAGTGCAAACACACACAGGCGCACACACGGCTCACACTACTTTCGGCTGCCGGTACACAAGCCGGCGGCAGCGGCAGATACTCGTATTCTTGTGTGTGCCTAAGCGCCTGCACGTATGCCTTGCTGTGGCGCACTTATGTGCTTATATGAGAGGCTGTATATATACTATATGTATATGTAATTTATATGTGCTTTCTATACCACCTCAGGTCACATGTAAATCTGTGTACGCAAACACTTTCGTAGAAAAAAATGTCTTGCTGCATATTTTCCTGTGTTACGTACGTGCCGCTCGGCATAGCTATGCAGCGGCAGCAATGTGTTGTTATTATTGCTATTATATTGAAGTGTTATGCATATGCATATATATATATATGTGTTTTCGCCTGTATTGATATCGCTTTTGTTTGCATTTTTCCACATAAAAGGTTTTTTTCAACTTTTTTCTTCCACTCTTTGCTTCGTGTTTTGTGTTTGCTTCACATGCTTGTGCCACATGTGGGGATGCAACGTGCATTGTCGTGCAAAATATTTGCGCATCCTTTATGCACTTCTATGAAATATTATATTTCTACCGAAATTTCCTGGAAATTCCTAAAATATATAATTGAAATGGTTGGCAGCGCCTGTGCATAGGCAAAGCTTTCAGTTTGGCAGCTCGGAATATTGCAACTCTTATGGACATTTGGGTAATAAATTATAATGGTTGCTTGAATGGTGCTTTAGTTAGTCTGAAATTATACTATATTCCCATACAAATACTAACAAGTAGCATAAGCAAATATTAACAAGTAAATATTGTATTACAAAGTATTTGCACGCACACACACACATACACATGGGAGCAAATATTTACGCTGTATACTGCTTCTGCAACCCACATAACGTAATTTTAATATTTTTCGGAATTCACTGCAGTGCCACTCGAGTTTAGGTGCAGCGCAAAGTGCTTGCTACTAAAATAGCTAGCATATAAAGCTCAGTGTGTGCCTGTATGCCACTGTGTGGCAAGTGCATTTTGGGCAATTACGCACTTAAGGGATTTGGCTTGCCATGCAATTACGATGTTTTTTGCAAAATGTCTCTTCCTCTTTTAGGAAAACAAATCTTGGTGTTTTATATGCGGCAACTTAACCTGTGCTGGTTGAAAGCACATAAATCTTTTAATTAGGCATTTCGAGCTGGTATGCTTGAAGTTTTATTATATTTATGTGGAGGGCGATAGAGAATGGGAGTGAGTGGTATTGAGAGAGTTATAAGCGTAATATTAGCAGAATTGAGATTTATGTTTGAATATGAAACTTATTAATAGAAAGGGATGTAGGAGAAATATATTAGAAAATATATTATAAAGTGCATTGAGAAGTGAAAGAGCCTGACTTTTAGTATTAATCTTATAATAAACAGCATTTCTTCTGAGCTTTACACAAATATACTTTCAATTGCGAGTTTTTGTCTAAATTTGTTCTAACAAAAGACCAGCGTATTTTTGCTCTGAATTATACATTTTCTGAACTTTTGAAAAATATGTGCTTTAAATGAATAGCTATCCACTGTACAAGTATTTTCTTTCCATATTTGATTCCACATAATAAACCGATGAGGTTGTCGATAAAGTTTAAACTCGATATGCATTCGTTCTTTAGATAATAAATGTGATCAAGTTCGATTCTGTATTTACATTGTTATACCTAAAATGTCCTCGTAAACGCCTCTAGTATTTATCTTTCTTAATTTGAAGGAATTTCACGTGACCTTCTGGAAGTATAAATGAATTCTGATCATGAATATATGTTTTGTTGATTTTACGATCGGTTAGTGTATGTATCGTGAAGAAACAGAAACTGGACAGCTAAAAGAGCCGATCCATTTTAATGCTAAAAGACTCATAAGTATATATCATACAAGAGATTCTTATATATCGCTGAAGCACTTTGAGACTATCGAAAGGATCCTAAGACGGTTAATATCTATTTACCCTACCGAGACTATTCAACTTAAGTCTTACGACCGCTATATTGATATTTTGATATTTATTGTGAAACGAGTTTTAATTTTTGGACAAAATTAATGCCGTGGTATGCGCCACAATACTTCAGGAGTAATTCGGGAAGTCTATTTGTATGCAATGATCCATTAAAGAAGGGTCGGGAGATCGTCAAACACCTCTCTCAGACAATAAAAGTTTATTTGTTAAGAATATTTTACTCTCATAGTATCGTTTAAGTGTCTAAGAATGTGCTAAGATCAGAATTATTAGGTTGTCAAATATCCCCTTTTTTGCTCTTTGTTCAATGCTTTATAAAAAGTGTTATAGTGATCGGATTTAGTTCAAATATGCGCCGTTTCGTTCGATAATATGTTTATATCTAGACGGCATGTTCATAATACTCCCTCGTAGAAGCCCCCCTCCTTACTTGCGATGAAACTCGGACAGCCACTTTTCACAATCCTCTTTTGAGTTCAACTTTATACCACCACGGGCGTTCGCCATGGACATAAACAGGTGGTAATCACTTTGCACTATGTCCGGGCTATATGGTGGATGTGATAAAACCTCTCATCCGAGCTCCTGTAGCTTCTGACGAGTCATCAACAAAGTGTGTGGCCTGGCGTTGTCCTGGTGAAACACTACACCCTTTCAGTTGGCCAATTCTAGACGTCGATCGCCTGCTTCAAGCGGTCCAGTTGTTTGCAGTAGATGGCAGAATTAAGCAACTGGCCATATGGAAGCAGCTCATAGTGAATGATTCCCTTCCAATCCCACCATTTTTGGTCGCCATTTTCCATCCGCTTCGTTCCGTTTCAGTAGCATATCGCCGGCATCCAAACATCATGCTTTTTTGTGTATCCAGCCTTCTGCAGAGGGTTTAAAATGGTTTTGTGACTAACTCCCATCTCCTGGGCGATGTCACGACTCGGTCTAACTCGATGTTTTCTATGTCTTGATCGGTATTCGTCGTCACTGGTTTCCCACCTGCTGGCTTATCCATGGTGTCGTTTTCACTCGCTCTGAATCGTTGAATGCAACTTCCAAATTAACCATGTATATCGTCGTTTTGTAGCTTATGTCAAGACCTTTCAAAAATGTATAGTATTGCTAGATACGAGCTCTGCAGCGCTTTATACATAGCCGCGAAATTCAAAAGTGAAAAAGGCGGAAGGGAGATATTGACAACCTAATATCTGACGAACATGTACTATTCCACAACTAATAGTTCTCAAGTCGGTGGCTTCTAGTTGTCATGAAGCGTCAACAGTACGGATTTCCGTAACTTTTTAGCTACTCCGAAAATATATTTAGTTTTCAAGAAGAGTATTTTTAATTTTATTGATATGTACTTTATGTAATTTTGAAAATTTTCTTCAACGATCTTAATTAACATGCCGAATGAAGAAAGCTTATATTTAGGTATATAATGACTAACTTTGAGTGTCCCACTTTTAAACAAATTTTTTATTTCACTTGGAACAATATAAGACAGAGAGATAGAGAGAGAACGAGTGGAAAATGAAATCTAAAATAGCCTTGGCATCAATTTCGCCCAATTTGAATTGTTTTTTTTCGGCAATTTAGACAATAATTGACAACAGTGATGCATATTAAGGATTTATATGCCTTCGTAATAATCTCTAGAAATACATAATGCAGTTTTGCTTTAATTGACAGCTAAAGCATGACTTTGACTTCTTCTATGCCTGTTAAGAGCTTGAAAATATTTATTTATACAAGAATATAGTGGAGAGAATGGATATGTACTACTACATGTGTCTATAAGTGTACTTATTTATTTTTATAATACTCTATATTATATAAGTAAAAGCCTATGTATATATGAAATCGAACTTTTTTCGCACTTACAAATCACATGGAGTAAATTGGAACTTCTAGAAACACTACTTTTTGCCACTTCCCTTGTGAGGTTAACATTTCCACTGACCCACCCACTGCGCCGCTGTTGGCTAGCGAAAAACTTATTAAATATTAATTTTCCATAAATCTTCATGCATCTGTGCACGCATATCCATAAATCACTTTTAATAAAAACTATATAGAAAATGTCATTGCGGTGTGGACAACAACAAAAAAACCAAAACAAAAAAGGAAAGAGAGAAAGAGTGGGAAACAGAAAAAAGTACGCCGAAAGGAGGTTACCAGTGGCGCAAGTTTCGCTGAAGCTGAACGACATATTGACATCGGAATGCGAACATACACATTTATATATACAAATATATGCGAACAGTCAAAGCACGGAACGCAGCAAATAAAATGCCAACGCAACAGTGAAATGTACAATCGGAATGCTTTGCATTTTCATTGGAATGGAACGACAAAAATGAGGGCGACGGAATGTTATGCATAAAAATTTGGACGAAAATTTCGCAGGCCAAAAAAAGAAGAAACTAACGAAAAGAGTGCAAAACAACAAAAGCAATCAACGATGAATGTGACACGGGCAAATGTGTTGTTTTTTTTGTTGTGAACAACAAAAAAAGGGGAACTTTCAAATGTTATAAAAATATTATTGAACTTCAAAAGGTAGCACAGAGACGCTTTAAAAGCACTTGATTTTGATGTGGAAAAGTGCGCATGGTTGCGTGCAAATACTTTGGCGCCTGCATGTATGCTACAAAATGTATATCTTTAAACTCAAATGCTGTGGCAATGGCACGGGGGCTGCGTTGAAAGCGGGAAATATGATTAAAAAATATTAAAAGATACTTTAAAAAGTAATGTAGAGAATATTAAACACGAGTAGAGATGAATAAATAAATAATTTTTATAATTATGTAAGTTAGGGTGGTACTTAATATAAAATTATGAACTTTTTTGTGGGAAATCTATTTTCTTTTACATACAAAATTTACATTTAAAATAGTTTAATCCAATTAAAATCGCTTGAATTTGTTTTTCATAATAATGACACACCCTAATGTTATTTCTAAACTAGAAAAACACAACAAACACATGTTCAAGTGTTCACACATGAATTACAAAAAACGCAATCGAATTGAAATCAATGTGTGTGAAATAAAAAAAAAACATATTACTAAATAAAAAACAAATGAAAAAACAAAAGCAGCAAAAAACTGAAAAAAAGACCAAGTAAAAAATATAGAAAAAATATTATATTACAGCAAAATGCGCGCTGAGTTGTCATGAAAGCTTACACGCAGCTGGCTTTACCGCACACACGAGCACCCATTCAATCACAATTTGCACCCTTCACACACACCGCAAGCGATTGAGAAAGGTTGGCAGTTCGGTTATATTGTATTAGCCACCTATAGATATCAATAAATAAAATTATATGCATACATATGTATGTACACGCTGCTTTACTGCCAACAATCAATTCAGCGTAGCATACTGTAAGGCGCTCACGCGTGTTAAGCAACAAAATAAAAACGAAAGAGTGAGAGTGAGTAACAGAAAGCTGCTTAAGTTGTGGGCGGCGAAAAGAAAAGCTGAAAAAAATAAAATAAAAAATAACAAAGAAAAACCAACAACAATAAAGCTAAACGACGACAAGTAACCGCAGTCAATACAAACAGGGTTTCACTTAACGAAATAATAGTACCAGCTGCTTGCAGCATTCATTGCGGCTTTCACTGTCGATACACGAGATATATATACATATATGTTTATATAGATTCATATATCCATATGATATACACACACACACACATTTCTTCACATGTGTATGTATGTATAACGCGTCATATCAGTAGCCTACTTTTCAATATAATAATATGTTTTGTTGTTGTTGTTATTGTGACACTCATGCCGCTGTCGCCAGGATATTTCTTGCGGCGCGTTGTCACAATGGGAAATGACAAAGTGTGATAAATGCGGCTGATCGCATAAGCAGATAGTTGTTGGCGGAGCGGCAAGGCAACAGTTCACGAAGACGCTTTTTAATAAACGCTTGGTGGGTTGTGGAAGAAGGTAGACATAAAGATGAACGGAAACTGAAAGGAATATTCATGGCAATATATGCAGTAGAGTTTAAGGTTTTCCAGTGAAAATGATCTCACGCTGTAAATGATATTTAATTTTTCTGCTTGTGAAAATTTTAAGCTTTTTAAAGCTTTGAGTACGTATATATGCCTATTAAGTATAAGACCTTTAAATTCGACTTAAAGAACAAACAAATTTACAGTGAAACAGTTATCAATAAAATGGATTGACCAGTCTCGAAAACAGTAAATAAAGCTATTATTTACCGAAGAACAGCTATAAAACTAACTAAAATTGTAACACAGCGCCATCTAGTTTAAGCTTTAGGTGGTTAAAAACGGAAAATATATTTTTAAGCCTATCGAAAATTTAAAGTTTTCAGAATTATTTCAACGGTTAACAGATTTTCATTAGCCAGATACATACTGTGACAATGTGGGAAATCTGTCTGACTTTTGATGAAAGAGCTTTCTCGAGCAAAACTTTAAACGAAACGAAAATCTGGAAGAGGTATCGATAGTAAAATCACATAATCTTTTAAAATTTACTACGCGACGGCACTCTATCTGGTATCGCAAAGGATCAAAAGTGGTCTATGTGTGGGTTATTAGCCTATCAGACTAATCTAACATAACATTAAAAGCTCGTTTATGGCTATTTCCGGATCCAAATCTGGCAGTTTTCTGGTCTGGTATGGTCTCATCATCAGAATGGAAATTAATTGAGGTCAATAAGACATTCTAAGAACGGTGCAAAAATGCTGGAATAAACTTTCTCTTCCAAAAAAATGTCAAACTCAAAGTCAAAACTTTTCAATATTTTTTCGAAATGTGACCGAGCTTTTGAGCTTTTAAGCTTTTAATTGAATTTCCAACTTCAGGTGGAAATACTCATAAATATAGATGCTTAACTTTTCTCTAATAACTTCCTGACTAACATTCTGCTATTATTTATACCCAATTGCTTATTTATTCACTTGTCCAGCTAAACTTTTTCATTTCCATTAGCAGAGTGCTGAATTTTTTTCCGCCATAAATATTTTGCGCACAAATTCAATGACAATTCTCGCAGAGACACACAACAACAATGAAGAGCTACCAGCAGCTGTCAAGCAGCTGTCATTGTTATGTCAACATAAGCGCACAGTATTAACTAATCCAATTCAAAGTTAGCGGATCAGCCTTGTTGCGAGGGGGGTGGGAGAGGGAGCGAGTGCAGGCGAGCGCTTAGTTGAAGAGCTTTACGACAATGAATCAATTCTGACATTTCAATGACAGTCAGCAATTCAGGCACTGCGTTTAGCTGGCAGTAGACGGCCAATGCGCTCATTAATTTCGTTGACAACGTCAATGCGCTGCGCTGAGCATGAGGATGAGTGAGTGACAAGTTCGCTCGGCAATTGCGTGAATTAAGTGCGACCACACACAAATTTAGACTTGAGGAGGAGGGAAGGGAAGAATTAGAGACAGCGGCGCATAAATAAAGCTATAACGGAAATAAATAATTGAAAGCATGAACATTACGAGAGAAATGTGTCTGCGGTTGATGACAGAAGCAACAAGCCAGCGAAAAAAAAATCCACAAAATTGCTGGATAGGCAAATTAGCTGGGTAAATAAGGCGTGCAGGTAAGAGAGCGAACGCCATTAATGACTTGTCGGCGGCGACGTAGGCGAAATGACTGACAGTTGACAAATTGTTTAAACAAATAAATGCCGTATTTTGTGTGTGTCAACAACAACCGGCAAATAAATGAAATAAATTGCTTTGAAGTGCGGCCGTACGATGGAGAAAAAAGAAGAAGAAGCGTGAGTAGCAGAAGTAGCGTTGCGAACGCAAATGAAAAATAATTATTTATATTTACTAACTCTTGCTGCACATTAATCCCGATTTTGCTAGACAATATTTGTTCCGCCAAATTGTTTATGCCACAAACAATGAAGATCGATGCATAGTTTTAGGCGCATACACAAATTCATACAAACACTTCTGTGAGTCTATATGCTCTAGGCGTGCGACATTGCACGCGTGTTTTGTACGTGATTGCTTATCATAGTGTGTTGGGCAACTCACGCGTGCGTATCCGTTTCCGTTTAATTGATTGCCGCCTACACATGTGCATACCCGTGTCGCGTTAAACAACAACAAAGGCATGTGTACCGTTATGTAATCGTTGTAAAATCAATTATATTTGTATAGATGCGCATAAATACATATTTGAGTTCCATTGAACTGGCCCAAATATTGCAATACATGCTTCGTATACGTGTCACTGCGCCTGCTGGTATGCTTCGCAAAAGTTGTTTAGTGTTTTGGGTGAGTTCGTTATGCAATTTGCGGTCGATTCGGAAACCACTAGTGTTGCATATTTCAGTGTGAGATACTCAGAACAATATCTTTTTAGTATGTAGTCTTATATGTAGTATTTCGAATGGAAGAGTTTTTTGGTTCAAGATATTGTTCCACATATCTAAGTTCTTAGACTTCATTCAGTAAATTACCGACTTTTTAAGTTTAATATTATAATTATCAAAGTATTAGAATATGAAAGTATTATAAGGTATCTTTAAGATTTCTTTAACTTTTAAGCGTCTGCCATTCTATTAGTGTTCTTAACTTCTTCGAACAACTTTTGGGTAATTTACAGAAAATAAAATATTTCTAAAAACATCATTATGTTCAATCGTTCTCTAACATGTACTCTCTGCTATATATTAATAGTATACACTGAACTAACTGTATTAATTTATTTTATTTTCAGATTGAAGTGCAAACCGAAAATGTATGTAAGTATTCAAAATTTTTGAAATTTTCGTTCAATTAATTTGGCATAAAGCTGTCAATACTATATACACCTCTGCCAAAAGCAACTCATTCTATAAAAGCGTATTTTATCTCAAGCAATATAAAGTTATTGTTACTGGCAATTGCTGCAATTTCCTAACCAACCAACAGTCGCACATACAACTTAACCTTTATTTTGCAAACTTTTTTGTTTTGTGTTGGCAGGGGATCAAAGAAAAGTAACGGTAAAAGTGTCCCAATATTCAATTAAAACTTTTCTTTTGGCAATTTCATTGACTACGTGTGTGGAGAGTTGATTTTTTGGCAACTTTTTATTGCACGTTATTATTAGTACCCAAATATTTTTATATAGATAAGTTTATGTTATTTATTTTCTATGATGTTCCTTATGGTTATTTAATTGGGTGTATTAAGTGCCTGTATTTATTATAACTTCTATGTTTTGTTCATCTTTACTTTTATAATATTACATAACTATATTCGGATAAAGGATTATTGGCATACTCGGTTTAAAGTGCTTAATGATAATGCTCGAGCTTATACAACTATCGTTTTATCTCAAAAATGCCCAAAATTGAGAAAACAATTGAGTCAATTAATTAGTATTTATTTTACATTCTAACAACTTGTTAAAGCCGCAATTTTGAGTTCGAATACATAGCGAGATCGTTGAACTTTCATAGATCTGCTCGCGAAAGCACATTTTGTCGTTGCTAAAGTTTATCAATAGATGGCACGCATAGTAAATAGTACTTAAATTTGAACTTGAATTAAAACCACCAGTGAATGCAGTTATAACAAATACTATACTCTCGGAAATTTTATGCTCTCGCAATTGATTGCTATATTTTTATTAAGATAATACACAATTTATAAATATACACCCATATATTCGGCATAAAGTCCAAATGAGGTCATTCCTGAACCGATAGATATCTGAGAGATTTACCGATATTTTCGTTGAAAAAGTACCCTAAAGCAGTGAGTTCTCCATAATCGATATATGGGGCATTGAAAAATTATTGTTAGATTTTGACAAGTGATGCCACAGATCATATACAGTATTTGTGTAAAGTTTTATTCCGTTATCGTCTTTGGTTTCTGATGTAAATTATATGTATAAAGTGAACAAATCAGATGGATTTCAGAAATAAGTTATTTGGGAAGTTGTCATGGTTGTGAACCGATTTCATCCATTGTCCACACGCACGTGTCATCAGGGTGTCAAGAAAGTGTTATATATCGAATTTCATTGAAATCTGTCGAGTAGTTCCTGAGATATGGTTTTTGACCCATAAGTGGGCGACGCTACGCCCATTTCCAATTTTGTAAAAAGGTCTGAGTGCAGCTTCTTCCTGCTATTTCTTCTATAAAATTTTGTGTTTCTGACGTTTTCGTTAGTGGGTTAACCCACTTTTAGTACTTTTGAACCTAACTTTTGTATGGGAGGTGGGCGTTTTTATTATCCGATTTCAACTATTTTCATGGTGTGTGGTGGGGTGCGTAAGGGAACCGACTACAGAAAGCTTGGTTTATATAGCTTCATAGGTTTGCGAGATATATACAAAAAACCTATTTGGGGCCACGCCCACTTCCCCATTGAAATGAAAATATTTAAAAGCGCTTCAAAAATTTAATAATTTTAACAATCTATGCGGTATTTCAGATGTATTTTGTTCACAGCGCCACCTATCGTCTAAATTTTGTGTGACAAAAATAATTATTTTTCCCTTATACGTGCGCTTGTACAAAAAAAAATAATTATACAGTTGTTCGTCGTGCTTGCTCGTCTCCTTTTCAAGGACTATATATATATCTGAATAACTAATTTTCATTAAAAATGTTTGATTGAAAGCACATGAGTATACTCAAAAACCATCGAAAGCTACGCAACCATGTAGAAAATACCTGCTTATCATATCCTACAGTGTACGTGTATGTATGTGCCCCGATTATCTGGAAACCGCAAACAGCGTTCGTGCCAAACTTACATTGGCAGCTAATCGATTTCACCATAACTCATTATATTTAATTGAAACTCTCTAAACACGTAGAATACCCTACACCCCTACACATAAGTATGAAATTTTAATTTCACACATGTGTCTGGGGTGTGTGTGTGTGTATGAGGGGAAATAAATGTTTGCAAATACGAATATATTTCGAAGATTGACAGTGTGCTATATACTCAGGGCATGTGTTTGTATGCTTAAGCTCATTTGTGTGTTTATAACTAACGGTTAGTGAGTAAGTTGTGGTTGTCTGTGTGTATGCCTTCTTGACACACATATTTCGTCAAGGCAAGCGCGGCAGCAATATTAAGCAACTGCCGCCGCTTGCTTAACTGCTGATTACACCGGCATATTACAGCATATATGTACAATAAAATACCGTTATATGTATGAAGCAGCAGGCGCTAACAAGGGCGTGGCTGAATATTATATATATGTATGTGAATATTTAAGCATAAGTGTGCTCATTTGAGTTTATTGTATATATGTATTTATACTTAAAGAACACCTAACCTCATACATTGGCACTATGTACATGAAGCCTCCAGCCGCTCACTAAAGCTTTGCTAAAGCGTCAGAAATTAATTTCTATGCGCGCAGCGTTCACTTGAAACTAAAGTTATGACTTAAATAAATACACACGTAAGCAAACATGCACACGCTAATTTCGATTACATACATACTAATATGCCACACATACACACGTCTGTATGTGTGTATGTAGGCGTCACATATGTGGCAGCATACAAATTGCTTACGCTGTAAATGGAACCCTTTCGCGCTGCGTGCAGATTCTTCGGAGAGATTACGAAATGGCGTTGAGCTTTGAAAAAGCGCCGAAAATATACGCGCCGCGGTTGTTAGCAAGCACACCGCACACACTTCTTTATATATATGCATGTGTGTGTGTTTGAGAGCGCACTTGCAAACACCGGGCAATTTGGTGCCTTAACTAATTATAGTAATTACCGTTTTACTCAAATTAAATATAAGTACAATAAATAGCGCAGCGTGCAAATGAAAAGCGCACAGAAACACACACACATACATATAACTACAAAGACAGTTATATATGTATATATGTATATATACATACAGGTGCCACCTGCTTGGCACAGTTCCTCGTTTGCACTTTCATTTTCGCTGTTGGCGCTTTCACTTTCACCAAAACCATTTCACGCAAGCACAAAGTTTACGCTATAACTGTACATCTGTATGTATATATATATATATATGCATGTATGTGTGTGCTTGTTGGTTGTGTTGTAATCCGCACCTGTGCTACAATTTTAATGAGTACAAAGACAAATTCAAGCACTTTAAATGGAAATGCAAACAATTGAGCAAAGGAGCGAGCACAACAACACACGCACACCAACACACGCCAATCGGTTGACATGCCGTACAAGTGACACACATAGTAAACACTACACTCACACATATATATACACAGAGATATAGAAGAGCGTAGCTCCCACATTTCACACATTTTTCGGCTCGCGTTTGGCAAATGAAAGCAAAATGCGCTCACTTTGTGTACATGAATACACAGGCAACTAATACACAAGCAGGCACAACTAATGGCATGCAGCTTCGCCTAACGGTAGTCTATTGCTAATACGCGCCTAATACTGGCTAATACTTTTTAATTTAGCATGGCATGTTGTAGTGCAGGTGCGCGTTGTTGTTGTTGCTTGTTTGTTGACGGCTACTAGGCTGGCGTTTGTAATAGTAGCCTACTTTTAGGCTGCTACCTATTTGTTTATTTTCTCCCAATTTCACGCCTAACAGCACCGTTACAATGCTGCTGTGCCAAATATTTTGTAATACAAGCTGTTGCTGTTGTTTTTGTTGTTGTTTTACTCTATTTCATGTACCACCACCATTCCATTAAGAGCTGCGTGTGGCTACGCGCTTAAAGTTCGGCATTAAATTCGCTTTGGCGTTGCTGTTTGCATGCGGTGATTTCTGTGTGCGGCTATTTTAATTGTGTGTTGCTGCTGGATAGTATGTACGCAAATCTAATTAGTGTTTCAGTTTTCAAGGTGAAATGAGGTGATGCTCCGAATATTTAAATACAATTTGGGTGAGTCTTTAATGGCCAGATAACGCTTGAGTTTATTTGCAAATAAGCGAGGAAGGAAATGTTGCAAAAGTCGGAGGAAAGAATGTAAGTACTGTTAATAGGCCGAGAGTTGTTTATGATCTACTTAAATTCTTGCTTGACCATATACGAGGATTTTACGATTGATCTGAGATTTGCTAAGGTTGAAGAGAGATGTTGGTCTTCTAAAGAGCCACATATACTATATGACTTATAAATTATAGTCAGCACTAAGTGCCTTTATCTATTTATCTATCTAATACATATATCACAAAGAGGTGTCGAGTCAGAACTCAGTCTAAAACAGTCAGCTCTGGTTTGATTGCTTGGAATCCCATATTATTACAAATATTGTATATTCAGTTGAACCTTCTTCGAAGCATATTAGAAATCTAGCAGGAGTTGCCATATAACGACCTTCGCTAATAGCTGTAATAGGCCATGTTCTCACGACTACACTATAAGTGGTTACTCTTTTCAACTCAACGAGTGGTATAGCTAGAGTGCCACACCATTTATTGAAAGACTTTTCTGTCTTGGAATCATAATTCAACTGATGACCCAAAATACATACATCTATTCCGGAAGTATCAGTAACTGTATACGATTTAATTTTAGTCTGATAGTCAGAGTGATGATCTCTTAATTTCTTGGATATATTACCTTTATTAATCCACAGTTTAATATACTCTGTAGTAAACACTGTAGCTAAATTATATGGTACTTCGATTCAATAGAAGATGGAAATGGAAGACGAACAGGTCTTTCAGTGCCACTGAAATCAGTGGAACCTATGTTTTCATCAAGACTCACACCACAAATAGAAGAAGGAGCCATCTGGCGGGTAAACCATATAGTTCGTTGTGCAAATTAAACATTTTTCAATTTTAACATTTTCGAATATTTTTTTGAATGGAGCACCTAAATTAGAACGTAAAAATATTTAAAATCCTTATAGCTTATGCTCTCGACCATAATTTACTGGAATAAAAATATTTTCCGTAAAAATTACTTAAACTCCCATTAAATACAGTACTTTCTAAACTCAATATTATTTCAAAAACAGTTTTTCCAAAAATTTTGTAGTTCAAATGGAAAAAGATGACCTCCCCAGATACAGTTAAATCAAAATTTATTCCACCTAATTGCTTTTAAGTTCCGCTGCAACACAACAACGCAACCTTACCAACAACCAAACTCTATCTGTGCACATTTGGAATTCAACACGCAGTTAAATGTCTGTTTGTATTAGACAAATATTATGGTTTTCAGTTACGTAATTGGGTTTGAGTTACACCTCCACTACATGAACTAGCATAAGAGCACCCTTAACCCCAAATTGTTAGTTATACACAGACACACATATGTACCTACAAACACATTTGCTCTGGTTCTGGCTTTGAAAACACTCGTAATACACAAGCTTTTGAATATCACTTCAAAATCATATCTATGTGTGTGTGTACATTTGGAAAACTAACACAAGCACATATTTTACAAATCAACGATGCGGTTACGTGCAACTGCAACTGAATATTAGTACATTAAGCCGCTGCAACCGCGAGCGTATTCGCTAATTTGGTGCATAATTTTTCCAAAATGTCTGTAATAACAGAATTTCACATTGAAATCGACAAATTTGTTATGAAAAATAATTGCGTGCTGCATTTTTAATTTTAGTATCTATTAAGTTCATTTGCCCTTCGCTCAATTAGTTCATGTCCAACGCTCGCGAGTTATTAGCAGCGCTCTTAATACCGGTATGCATAATATGTTTTTGTTGTTGCTTAAGTGGAATGTTAAACTCAGCCGAGTTCGTAACCTGTTTCGTGTTTTTCTTTGTTAAGTTACTTAATTAGAAATTACTCTTATTACTTTAGGTTCAGAGTGATTAATATTCAGCCGTCTGAAGTTATCTTATGCAAAGAGTCTAAGTTTTATCAGGAAATATTGGAGGTAGAAAAAAGAGAAGATATAAAGTATAGTCTATTAGAAAAAGTGCCAGTTATTTTAGAAGGGATGCCAGGCTTTCAACACACGTTTTGATAGTAATTAAAGGCGCTGAAGCCCTTTTGTGAAGAAAGTAGTAATAAGCATATATGAGCCAGCTATACCCATAGAAAAGAGTTTAGGATCTCTGAATGAGGCTCATATAGTTTTGCATAAAATCAATTCCGCAGTTCTAAATGCAACCCTGAATTTAAGATATCTCTAGAAGTTATTTAATTCAAAAATAGACCAGCTATGATGGTCCGAAACCTCTTTAAGCACACAACTAATGAAACAGGCTTAAGAGCCTCTCATTCAGAACATGAAAGCTTGGAAATTTATAAAGAAAATAATAAAAAAATATTATAGGAACTATTCACGCAGAACACTTCCATAACTTCATCATAGCTGTCTTAAGATTAAGCAATAAAATCGGTTCTAACTATAATTGACCAAATTCCTTCTTCAAAGTGTAATAAACGAAAGAAGACACACCTGGCTTCTGATGTTATCAATAACTTGAAGAAGATCCAAACTGAAACACGCTTCCATTAATCTAGGTTGGAGAAATTGTTGCAACTCATTCTGTTAATAGAAAATTTAAAAAATACCGTCGATACCTTATCTTAACCAATAGTCTGATTTATAATAATCATTTCCGCTTGAAATCAACCCTTTCTCACTTACCGCGTATTTACCTGCTAGATCATTTATTTAATTTATCACACGCTAAATCAACACAAGCCATTAACTTAACCAAACACAAAGCGGCAAATCAAACCAAAGCCAAAGTGGAGTAACTAACACCGCCTTAAGTCAATAATAATATAATAAGAGTCTTTTAAGCTGATAAGAGCTACTACAACAACACAAGAAGAATATAAAAAATGATTTAAAACATTTGAAAATACGCACTAAAACCATTTACATTTTCTTAACTTGAAGAAAAGAAAATCTCACAAATACGATTAGAAATTACAAGGGAAAGTACAGCGATGAAAACAAGCACGCTTGGCTGCCACAAAAAGGACATTCAATCATTTTTACAAACACTCAAAAGTGGCAAGCTGTACCAGTGGGATATACCCCTGCTATATCCAAAGTATGTTAAACAGGCAACTTTACCTGGCGGATATAGCCAAAATAAAGGGATATAAAACACTTCTTTGTGTGTGAAAAAATTAAAGAAACACAAAAAACGTTGCATACATTTAGGGGCACGGACTATTTTTTAAACATAGCGCTTTGTAAGCAACTCTTTTCTTCGCTGCCTTGATTATATAACCTTTTCGCTTACTATCTTTTCGCCGTCGCTCGTCGTGTGTGCGCCTAAATAAATTGTTTTTGCGTGATTGAGGTTTTCCGGTGCGCCTTTCAGCCTTACATTTTATCTGGTTTTTAACATTTTTCACTTTCTTTTTTACTTGCCCACACGCTAGCCAAATTTCGCTTTGTGTGATATTTTTAATGTTGCCATTTTTTATTTCTTGCTTTATTCTTATTTTTTACTTACGGTACTTCCTACTCGCTTGTTCTTTTCGTTGGTTGCTCATTTAAGGTAAGCTTTTATTTATGACTTAACAATCAATGTGGTTTAATGTGCCCAAGTGAAGGGAGTACACAGAATATGTATATTTTCTTTATAGCAGCTGAAAAAAGAGAAATGCCTGTCCCTTAGTCTATGAAATAGCGTGTGGGAAGTTGAAAAGAACATCGATTTTTTTTGTAGCCACGTGTCGCACATGGCGTGTGTACTTAATATTGAAGAAACGCTTTTTGGCAGTTATGATGCCGATTTTTTTAGAAATCTTCTAAATTGTTTTTGCTTTCTGAATAAACCTGAATTTGCGATGTGTTCGAGTTTTTCTCTCGTTGGTCACTCAAAGTGACAAATATAGGCTTTCTTCTCTTCTCTTATCTTTAATTAAATTGTTTTCACTACTGAGCTATCGAAGTAAATAGTGAGCAATTCAAATTTCCCTGATCAGCACATTTTCCAAAACAAACAAAATCGGTAAGTTTGTGTTGAAGAAATAAATTTGAGATCCAGTGATTCCAAACTAGAAAACACTAGTAATGGAAGTCATGTATTGTAGTGAATAAAGCGTATGCTATTCAAATTAAATGGTAAGCTCATCAGGTTCAGATCTGATAAGACCTTGCCTAAAGATCAAATCTAGATGGGATTCAATCAGTTAGATCGGTGATTGTTCCAATAGTCTATAAATGATCCCTAACGTATTTAGTTTATAAAAAGAGAGAGAGAGAGAGAGACCGACAGAGGGAGATAATATCCGGCACAGTTTCGTGTTAATATAATATTGAGCTTATTTTTTTTTAATTTTCAAACCGGTGGCAACTCTTCCTCATATTTTCGATACAAATTTCACCTGAACCTTTTGAGTTTGTTTGATGATCATTTTTAAATTTTTCATTTAGTTTTCCAATTAGATTGTAATCAGATTTTTAAACAGGTGGCAACCCTTCTTACTTTGCTTAAAATATCCAAGTCCACTCAAACCTCTATTCTTTGATCCAATATTTAAATAAACCGTTCATACAATTCGCGTAAAAACATAATTTTAAACAGGTGGCAACCCTGCTTAGACATATATTTTAACTGTAAATCTTCTCAAACTTTATCTAAATTTGAAATAAATTTTCACATAACTTAAAAAAAAATTGTAAATGTATGGCAACCTTGCTTCGAAATGATTTTAATTGTAAGCACTCTCAATACTTTTTATTTTGCGACCTATATTTTAGTAATTCTTTTAATATATAAATTTTAGTATAATATAATTAAATTAAAAAGCTGGCAACATTTCCACTTAGAACATATTTTCTAAATTTAAGCTTTAAGTTCTCTTAAACCCTTTACTACTGTCATATGTGCATAAAACTGTTCCGAGCTTCAACTACTTAAAATTAATGTCTATGTTCTAAAATAAAACGTTTAAATTTTTGCACCATCTTTAATACCCTTTAACATTTATATTTGTTATCTCTCACTTCTAGTTTACTAGCTATATTTGTATGTACAGCCGTATCAACTCCATCTCCCATTGAGCTCATATCAATCAAATAAGCAAATGTCAAAGGATTTCACACACTTTTTCAATATACAGTTATTTTTTCCACTTTCTTTGCCACAACATTCTTTTTCTTCTCTTTCCTTCACAAAATTTGATTAACCGAAATTTTAAGTGTATCTTGGGGTTTCAACTCATGGATTTTCAAACATTTCGCAAAACTTTGTTGTTGCGGTTTGATTTGCTTTCATATTTCATTTATATTATAATTTGATTAGGTGTGTGGTGTTTAGATAGGATTGTCTGTTCATTTGATGTTGTTGTTTGTAGTAGCAATGCAGAAAATTTTACATATTTTGTCTCTTGCGTACTTTCTTCCCACATGTGTTGGCTTGGATATATGTTTTTATACTCTCGTTGTTATTTTTTTTTGTTCGAGTATGTATGTATGTGCTTTCCTTTGTGGTTTTCAACTGTTGACTTTTCAAATTGAAATAGAAAGTTGGCCAAACCGTAAAAAGGGTTCAAACGTAGGTGAGCGCCCACTTGCCTATATATTTTTGTGTAATTTTTGAAGCAAATAGTGAAACCTCGACCCGACAATTTCGTTTGTGGGCGTGAGAAATTGTTTTTTATATGATTTGTTTTTGTCTGAAAGATTATGTCTTCTTTCTTTAAATATTAACCAAAGTTGGTGGTTCATGTGGCCTAAAACTTTACTTTCAATTATTGTGTGGTAATTTATATAAATAGTTGTGGTTAGATATTTCGCCCATACTTTATTTATTAAAATTATGTAAAAATTGTTGCGGATAATGATGAATGTTTGCCTTACAGCTTACAGCAAGACTTTTCTATTGAAAATTAAACTGGTTAGAAAGGCATACGGCTTACACAAATTACCTTGAAAGCTGGTTAGAAAAAACTCTGTTACCTCGACAAAGCCGTAAAAAGACTGATGATCTGATCACTACAAATTAAAACTGCTTCAGAGAAAGAAATTTAATTGAAATGAATGTAATATGGAAATGAAAATAATCAGCTAATAGCCTTTTCGCACAGTAAAATTAATTTAATACATTAAGATTATAATTGAGAAAGATTTTGCCTTTCGCACAGCCGGCTTACTCGATTAACGATTAGCTGTTATAAATTTTTGTTTTTGCTGTTCATAAAAAGTTGCTATGTTTCATCAGCTGATTGCTATTTTATCAATTTAAAACATTAAGATTATAATTGAGTTTTTGCCTTTCGCACAGCCGGCTTAATCGATTAACGATCAGCTGTTATACATTTTTCTTTTTGCTGTTCATAAAAATTTGCTATGTTTCATAATTTCATGTTTATGGTAAACCGATCTAAATTAAAGCTTTAATAGAGCAAAGTCCGGTTAATTGATCAATTAACTCCTGTGTGAAAAGGTTATAAAGTGCGCGGAAACAAAAGCGAGCGCAATTTAAGGAAGAACAAGCGAAATGTGACATCAATGTTGCGGACGGAAGCAAAACTGGAGTCGAAGAGGGGTCGAACGTTTGAACCGACATTTAAAATTAAATTTTCGCCAACGTATGAGACTATTTTATGGGTGACTGAAATTTCGATATAGACCGAGGATTCGATATTTTAGAAGACAAGAAAAATATAAAAAAATAAAGAAAAATATAAAAAGAGAAAACAAAAAAATAAAATTTTGAAGGTTATCATTTTTGCTTTGTTAAAATATTTTTGTTATTGTTCAATTGTATAAGGTTGTGTCGATAGCCCAAAACAATTTGTAAAAAATAAGGAAAGGCTAAGTCCACGTCCAATATTTTACACTCTCGCAATTTATTGATGTAATTTTATTAAGATAACACACAATTTGACCTATATATTCGGCATAAGTCCAATAGAAAATCATCATGTATAGTGTATAAGGGTTGATGTAATTCCAGAACCAATTTCACTCATTTTCACCAAGGTTCCAAGGTTTCCAAGGTTAACGGGAATAGGCACCTGTTAGTAGGCAAACAAACGGCACATTCGGCCTTGAAATTACTCCTAAATTGCAAATGAACGAAACACCAGTCGGCAAAATCGCCAAAAATAGCGCTATAACGAAGATTTTCCAAATATTCAAGAAGTCGCTGGAGGTACTGCACAGGACTTTAAAAGATCTTGATTGTCGATAAACGTTTTTGATGGAGCCAGGATTCTGTTAACAGGTGATTTACGCCAGATTCTTCCAATTATTCCTGGATCAAATGTTACTGACGGGCTAATCGCATGCCATGTCATTTAATTTGTACACATAAAGTATCGCCAATTAGCAACTAACATATGAGTGTTTTTGCAACAATATCAAATTGCGATTGTAGAAATAGTTGGCAGTTGACACCTCGATGGGTTAATAACATTTCCAACAGATTTCTGTCACTTCATTGACTCGAAAGAGAAGTTTTCCTGACATGAAACCTCAATATGATAACCACAAATGAATGATTGAATGACCTATATTGGTGGTAAAAAAAACAAAGATATCGATGATCTTAATGCGACAATTTAGAATTTCGGTCCAGGAGAGTTGACACAGCTACAAACCAGAATGACGTAGTCAATTATCCCAAACTATTTAAAATTGCCTGTACTATCACCACTCACTTTGCAATTAAAAGTAGTGTGAGTTGTCATCATGCTGCGTAACATAAATCGACCTCGAGTAATCAATATCGTCGCCGAAGCCAAGATTGGACCAACTTAATTTAATGTATACCTTAGCCACAACAACGTGTGGCCGGGTCTGCTAGTCTTAAATATAATATTTTTTTATATCAATATAGGTTGAACATTCCTAGCTCGAATCACCATAATCCGAAAAAAAAACTTCTAGTTAGAGAGCCTTCCGAAATACGGAAGGTAATTTTATTTCAATTGCCAATTCAAGAGTCCAAGTACTTTTTAACTCTTACCTAAGCCAAAATGAGCTAAAACGAAATTGATGCCTAAATATCCAAATATAGTCTTCAATTAAAGTCAAAGTGAAAAAAAATCATATTTGTCATTGATTAAATATTTAAACCTTAAAAAATATTTTTTCCTGAAAATTCCTTTAAAAAAATTTCTGTTCACCCTCGTTCGCTATTTGTCTTTCTGACAACCCTGCTAACATATTTGTCATGCAATTTATTTCAATAAAAAATATATAAATAATTTGCACATCTCATTTTATGCAACGTTTAGCGAAAGTAACAATATGTTTATAAATTAATGCAATATTCTCTGCATGACAAACAAGTGCATAATTTATTTTAGCACAATATAGACCATTATATTACTAAATATTTAATTGTTGGGCCAAAAAAAATAAAAACACTAGAGCTCAGCATTATTTTGCAGGTTAATGCACAACGGAAGTGATTTTATTATGCTGATGAATTGATTTAAACACAATTATAGTTACAATATAAACATGAATAGCATACATTTAGGCGCAAAACAAATTAAATCACTGAATTGAATCAAATTGATCAATGTCGTGTGAATTTTTGCGGTTTGCAAATGAAATAAATATGACACCAAGCGTTAGATGTAATTTATTAATTATGATTAAATTCAATAAGTTTCAACTTAATTACAGTTTTTGTGGGCAAACACACTAAAATATGTTGCAAATAAAAGTTATAAAAGCTAATGTGTTATTAAAAAGTATTTTTTTTTATTTGGATTGGAAAACTAATTAGATATTTTTTTAGATTTTTTATTTATTAATTTTTTCATTAAGTAAATGATTATTTTTTTTTTTATTGATTTAATAATCAAATATTATATATTACATTTATATTAAGTATGTAATTGTAATCTTTTTACCTCATGCGCAAACTAATTTCGTATTTTTGTGTCACTCGAATCGATATTTTAAATATTTATCATATTTGCTACTTCGACATTCAAATTGCCATTACTAACAATTAGTGCGCTAATTACTTAATTTTTAATTTTTTAATTGCAAACACTACAGTCGTGCATTTATTTGTGCGCTTTTTTTGCACCGTTACATTTTATCACTTTATTTATATGCCATGCGCATTCTTACAAATAATTACATAAAACATTTGTTGTTTGTGGTTGTTGTTGTTGTTGTGTTTTTTCGCTGCTGTTTTATAGCTGCTGCACTTTAAATGACTCGCAATGTAATTAACTGCTGTTGCGGAAGGAAAGTAGCAAAACAAATAGATTTAACTGCAATTGAAACCACAATAACGGTACGTACGTGTTAGGGATGCAATTAATGCTTGATTTATTTTCTATGACGTGTTGGTAATGAAAATTGTGCACGAAAAAATTACCCTGTTTTTGGTTTTAGTTTGAGTTTTAATTACTTTAATATTATATATCTACTATTGTAATGAAGATTACTAAATGAGATATAGTTCGAAAAAATACAGTTAATTAATGTTTTATTGTTAAGTGTTATGAGAATTGATATTGAAAACTGTATATTTAATTGTTCAAATAATTTTTATTCAAATTTCCACTATCATTTTCATATAAATTTAAGTCAGCGCCATCTAGCGGCTATACACTCTATAAAAATTATTTTTTAATCCATATTTAAAAAAAAGCTAATCGTTAATGAAATTTGAGTTCAGCGCCATGAGATTGTAAATTACATAAAAACAAAACTTACAGTTAACATATTTGAACCATAGTATGTAACTTTCAGAATTGAATTAGACTGCAGCGTTTGTCAATTAATAATGGATAATTCAAATTTCGATTAAGATCGGTGCGATTGTTTTTATGCTATTTTTCAGAAGTGGAAAAATTAAGAAAATATGAAAGAATTTAAGTTCTGAACCAGTAAAAGATCTTTCCATACATATTCATTGCATACTTTGTATGTAACAGCCGCTAAGGTTAGCCGTATTTGTATGAACTTGGCGATTTTCTCTTAAGGCAGTAGTCTGCTTTCAAGGCTTCAAAAAATCGATTTTTTTGTTTTGTTTTAAATCTCTTCCAAAACTATCCAAGAATATGTCTTTAAAATTCCAGAGGCCAATTCGATATATATTTTCGAAGCTAGAGCCGTTTTAGTGGCCGAGCGTCGAGCAGACTGTTCAATATTTGAATGTTCATCTTTAAAATCACAGTTGGTACAATCTAGTTTATTTAAAGACATGAGTATGCAAATATGGTCGGTTAATGATCCAGTCGTTTTATTGAGCGACTCTGCGTTCAAACCCGTACCCATTTTGTGTAAACCAACCTTTGGTTAAAAAAAAATTAACAATGTACTCTCAAAGCGCGTTTTCTCGAGTTTTCAGTTTCACAAGTGTTAGAAAACGGTGCCGCCGATAGCGAAAATAATATATGTCCGATCGAAAAAAACCAAAGTGATCTAGCTTTTTCATACTTCGAAAAAATTTGAAATTTTATAACTTCTTCGGTATTTTTTTTAGTTCATAAAGAAAAGCAACTTATAAAAATTAAAAAAAAATATGGTTCGACTGTTTCAGATGCATCGCACGACCTCCAACACCGGCATCGATTTACAAGTGCAGACTCCAGGCGCTCCAGAAAAATAGTTACAACTTTGAAAAATTTCAATATTTTTTAATAATAAATATTGTTTTTTTAAGCCTTAAATATAGTACACTATCGTTTACCGCAATCATTTCCTTACCTTTAAAAAAAAATTGCTAACAAAACTCTTTTCGTCTTCTAAAGCAGACTACTGCCTTAAGAAGAGCCTTAAAGGAGGGCCTTCGTTTTACGAGCAAACGAGAAATCGATGGAACAGCCAAAGGCTATCCCAAAAATCGAGTTAGAGAAGTGTTTCGACGATCGGAAGAAGCGCTGGTATAAATGCGTTTTATCGAATGTGGACTATTTCGAAGGCGACAACAATAATGTAGACAATTGAATAAATATTTTTTAATAAAAATTACAGTTATTATTTGAACATAACTCGTCTGTTTCTTTTAGAAATAAACGAGACTTCAGTGTTCCCTAGAAGCGTATTTGGCGCATGTAGAGACCTATTACTTTATAAATGATAATCGAAAATTCGATTGAGATGGGTTTGATTGTGGTTAAGACGATTTTCAACTGCAAGAAAATTAAGAAAGTTCAAGTTCAGAGCCAGAAAAAGCCATTTCCATACACATAAAGGCGTAAGTACAGACCGAAAGCTGGTAGAAGGATTCTTATATCATATGTGTATAAAAGAGCCTGCACCTAAATTGGTTAGTATTTTGAACTTTTTCTTTGAAAAATTATGCTAAGTAAAGGCAATGACTGCAGAAATATATTGATTAGAGTTCAGTTACTCAAAGAACCGAACAAAATGATCTTGACCATGCAGTATGTTGACTGATTTAGTTAAAAGCTTCTTTCTATGCAATTTGAAATATATTTTTTCCTTTAATCATTTAATAATTGTATTTTAGTTGTTTGAAAATTATACGATATGGTGATTTGATGCTCTCGTGAGCTTCCGGTTGTAAATGTGGTGTGTGTATCGGCTAAAATTTTCAAAAACAATTTAGCGAAAAGTTGATTTCAATATATTCAGTACATCAGTTACAAAAATATATTTATTCAATATAACTAAGAACTCTATAAAAAATTATTATATGTAAGTTCAAATAAAAAAGTGAACCAAAAACAATAACGGTACGTTTGCTATACAAAGAGAGAGAGAGAGAGAGAGAGTATAAAGAAAGCAACTTCTTATCTAGAATAATTACACTCCTCCAATTAAACCTTTAACTACAATATTAAAATTACTTTAACGACTTGCATGCAATAATACCAGCTGCAGCAACTCCAACAACCAGCAAATCAACAACGCCAGCGAAAAGTCAGCATATATTAATAAATAAACGAGTCGATATAGAATTTAATTAAAAACTTGAAAACAACAACAAAGAACACAACCGCAACGAGACCAACAAAACGCCGAAACCACCAACAACACTGTTGACTTGGCGGAACTCCTTTAGAGGTTGGCTTGAAATAAATAAATAAATGAAAAGAAGCCGGTCTCGCCCGAATATGTTGTCTACTTCGACGTGAACTTTGCTGGTGCTTTTGCTGTACGAGTATAAGACGGCCCTCCACAGTCGGTGCTTAAGTCGGTTTAAGTGCTCGGTATGGGTATACTCAAGTGAACAGACGTATCTTAACGCTGCCAAGACAGAGTTATATTGACTGTGTATAAGTAACGGCACATTCTATATACATATGTATATACCGATATGAGGCATTAATACCGCCTCTGTAATGCCATGGAAAAGCCCGAAATAAAATCGTTAACCTTGAAGCAATTGCAGCGATATTTCGACTAAAGCAACAAAACAACTTGCACACAACTACTTGCATAAGCGAGCGTACCAAATATAACGGTATTACACAACACAAATGGCAGAAAGGAAAATGGTCTTTAAAATTCAAAAATATTCGTTTGGCAACAGAAAACTAATTACAAATTCAAATGAGTCATTCTTCCAGCGTCGTGACTTTCAACATTTCGCCGAGCAGACCAGTGAGTTTAATATTTCCAAGCACACATTTACTCAAACACTCGCACTTTACTGTTTAGTATTAATGTATATTTTCCTGTATTTATGCCTACAAGCGCTGGCATCATTAACGTACCCTTTCGGGAGATGGACAAATGGCTTTTCTAATGATTCAGACACACTTATATTCACTTGCTTTGGCCTTCATTTGTTTGCCTTAAACGCTTCTATTTGAGTGTCTTTTGTCTCAAGTTGGAATATTTGCGCTAAGTAAGTGCGCTCAGACGAAATATGATAAAGGACTTCTTTGCAACATGCCTTTAGTATATATGAACGATTTAAGCTACTGTTTGCGTTGTGCAGGTAGTTCTGATTAGATAAATATTTATTTTTAACAATGTTTTAATAATTAGAAAAATAATTAATTTCATAGAAATTGTTTTTTGAGCTTCTTTTCCTATTTATTTCACTATTTAAACAAAGAAGTGAGTTGAGGAAATAATGAGCGTCACCCGCGAAGTTTTTTGAGAATAGAAATGCCAATAAAAGTCTTGGTGGTCTAAAGAAATATGATGAATTCAGATAATAGCGACGCCCTCCTCCCATAGACATTTGCTGTCGAAAACTACAACTAGGTTAAATCGCTAATGAAATATAGCAGAAGCACTTAATTTCATTGTGAAAAGAGTACAAAGAATGTAGTTTCAGAATGGGCAAATTCAAGTGAAAATTTGAGGTGTCGCTCCTCTAAAAAATAGGACGAAATAGGACTATAGCTTTTCAAGACCCCAGATATCGAACTTGTGGGCCTTAATGTCTAAGAGTTATTTTTTACTGAAATATCTGTAAGCCTTTCATATATTATATAACCGTGGAGAAAATCGCTTAATTACTTCCCCCACCACCCGTATATCTAATATATATTTTTTCAGGCATCCGCTGGGCTTTTTAGCGTATAGATCGGTTAATATGTGGATATCTTAGCAATATCTTAGCACAATCTTGGATATAATTGGTGGTGAAATCGGTCCTGGAATTACCACAGCACCCATAAAATATATACTAAAATGATAGTCGTTATTCAAGTGGACTTTTTACCACATTCTGTATCAAGTTGTGCGAGTTCTGAGCGTCCACTCTACAAGCACCCTAACTTCCATCTAGCTAGATCTCTTTTCAGTAGTTAAGTAGAATATAAGGTGTTCCAAAGGTGTTTAGGGCATGACATTCCCGATCATCCGAACTGCTATATAACTTTTGTTGAAGAAGTTATATTTAGGTTCGGTACTTAGTTATCTTATCTAAAAATCCCTGTTGTCACAAGGAGTCACACTGTAAAATATATATGAATATGCTTTGAAGGAACCGTAAGTTGTTGATTTCTTTCGAAGTTATTAAACTCATACTGTGAGAAAAAATATAATTTTATTAAATTTTCTTGAAAGTATTTTCAAACGTCAATTGGAGATCCCGATATTTGGTATAAATTGAAACTATGACAAATGTATATAAAGTGATCCGTGTAGCATCTATAGCTCAAGTTTTCAAACCCTAGTCGATTGGCTGATATCACCTCAATTATTTTCATCTAAAGATGCTTTGATGAGCGAATTTTAATCTTTTAGGCCACTCATTTAAGGTTTAAACTTTCTTGGAATAAAAATTTCATTTAATAATTATATAATAGCTCAATAAATTATCTAAACGTATAAAACACATTAATTTGTATACTATAAATGGAGGGCACTACAAGTATTAAAGCCACGGAATCTCTAAAGATTTCTAATTTGTTTCTTTACCAAATATATCAACTATGAAATAGAGTTATTGAAAAAAAAAAATATTTATATTTCATTTAGAGGCTTTAAAGTTCTTGAGCAAGTATCTATCTGATTCAGAAAAACAATGGCTTTATAAAAAAAATGTATGTATTAACTAAGAAGTACAAAAGTTCAGTTAGTGCGTTTTGAGCAGCATAATTAACACATAATACATTTTCAATATTCCTTTTATTTATTACAAAAACATACAAAATTTCGACCTTGAAGATACTCGACAGTACATTGATTTTAAAGCACACTCGGCTTACTTGAGCGATAAGCGATGAGCGATGGGTTTGGACAGAAACAATAGCAATATGTAAGCTTATTGTTGTATACAAAATTAATAAGCTTCTATTTACTATATACCCACATACATACGTGGATACAATACTGTATTCAAAATGATAATGCATTCCTTGTTTAACTGTAATTACAATACTACAAAACCTCGAGTGGAAAATCTCCTGACAATATTGATGACAAGCAGTATACAATTATTCACACATATGTATATGCAATATATAACATTTGTATGTGTTTGTGTATGAGGCTAAGTACGTTGTCAGCAATGAATTCATTTAAGAGATAGATACTATCGTCACACACGTGCTTTCGTAATATCAATACAATTCAATTTAGCTGGCTCAATACATTTGTTGCTTATAATAAGCTCAAATACATGCGCTTCTCTCTATATATATATGGTATGTGTGTGCGTGTGTCAGCAAACATGCTCATTTATAAACAACACCGTTAACGCCGCTGCTGGGCTGGCATACATTACACTGTCTACACGGTGTATTATATGCAGCACACGACGAAAGTATCAATCAATCTTAATTTAATCCAATTACAACAAATAATAACATTAGTATTGCACCAGCAACAACAACAACAAAGAGGAAATAAAGTTGTACGAAACTAGTGAGAGACAGTGACGAATAAATGGAGAGCAAAGCAAACAAATCGAAAGTTCAATGCGCTGCATTTGCTATTGAAGAAGATAATATAAATAAATAAAATAAAAAAAATTAAACGAAAAAGAATTAGAAGAAAAAAAACAGTTGACTGCAAAAAACCGTTAGCAAAATTTACTTAACCGTTTTAATGTGGCAACGACACTTGTGGCATAAAATTGATGTACACCCTGATGACAAGATGTTACAGCTGTGTGAGCGGCAGCAGGCTTATAAAAACCTAGACAAGTATGAAAAAAAATATATATACACAACAAAAACAATCATCAACAAGGACAAGCGATTTGGGCAATCGGCATTAATACGCTGGTAGTCAACTTAAATGGCATCATATGCCACTAATCTGACCGCAAAAACAACAAAAATCAACAATAACAAAGAGCACATAGAGTTACAGCGTAGCTCACTGAAATCCCATCAATTGATTATCAATCAAGTGAGAAAAGTGCTGCCACAGTTTTAGTTGTTGTTATTGTTAGTGATATAACCACCATTAGCCTTTGGTTGACGCGCTGTGCCCAGCTTGAAGTGGTTATATCACAGACCCACATACACATTACTCTACTCAAAGCATACATTTAGGCGCGCCCACCCAAGCGAAAGCTGTGCGCTCCACACAAGGGATAAGTGAATGAGTGAACGAATGGCAAGCAAAGAAAGACATCCTAATGGAATTTAAGTTGTCAATTTCTGGCGAAATGGTTGACAACATTAAACCAACACAAAATGAAATGAGCAAAAGAAACTCACCAAAAAAAAAATAAAAAAAATGAAAATCGAGAAAAATTTAAGTGAAAACAAGCAATGGGCGTCACAGAAATAAATTGAAATGGCATAAACAAAAATGCGGACTAGCGGCGTGACATACAATTTTAGGGATATATAACGGCTGCTGGCGCAGAAACTGTGGCGGTAGTCAAGTTAAGATGGGGTCAGCTTTGAACTGTTGACTGTCAATCCCAATTGTTGAGGTTATGTACGGTACAGTTAGAGATTTTTAGTAGAGCAGCTTTGAAAGGGCAGGAGTGATAAAGGGAGAAGGAATTAAAGGGTGATATATAAAATTATTTATGCCAAAATGATCCTTTTTAACATACAGACAGACTTGAACTTGAACAAGGGACCCTAAAATCCTAGAATCATTAATTTGAAAGAAAATATGTTTAGATAAAATAATTGTTAGAATTATACCAATAGAAAACATTCCAACAGCATTTTTAACAAGAGTGCTGTCATGACCGAAATGAGTTCTAGGCATTACGGATAACCTCTAACCATTATTGATACATTACCATTGTTTTCGACCTAACTTTCCAATCTTTCTTTCAATAATACCGCAGAGAACTCGAATTCACATAGAAAAATCTTAGCATTTTATTCGAAAAAAATTAATTTTTACTCATGAAAATGTATTAAAAAGGCTATACTTCTGCATTTTACCAACACCCTTCAAATTTCTCAACGCCAAATTCTTGTGGTCCTGGTATATAGTTCCCCATTTGAGATAATGAACAAACACAAAAGTTCATTTGTTTCTAAAAAATACGCCAAACTTTTCTTGGCAATTACACTTTTTACACTTAATTAAAATATATTTATTAGCATAAAAGGCAAATGATACAATTTTCTTGCACTCCTAAAGGTATGCTACATTTAATATCAACCAGCCAATGTGGCCTGTTGTCCTTATACAACTTGCTATTTACTTACTTTTATGGCACAGCCCAAAATAGAAGAAAGTTTTCACTGTTCTTTCGCTGCCAGCTTCTTGGCCCAAATTTTAATGCACACCGTGGCGTATACTTTTGGGCGCTAAAGCACAATATATAGCTGAGGTGTTAGCCTGTTTATTTGTAGCGCGCACACACACACACACAACGTTAAATCGGTACGTGTAGAATGAGATTTCTTATAAATGGACGAAGTGCACGACACTCCCGGGTGTACTAGACATGTAACTGTGTACACACGGTGTTAGGTTAGCAGCTGAGTGAGGTTATGTGTGTGCCTTCTTTTTCGAAAATGTAAATTAGCTTGATTTGATTTCTTGACTCATCAGTTATTCACTTAAGGTGCATTACACTTACACTTTCTACAAATGAGATTCGATTTTCAATTTGTGCTTGCCACACACATTCCATTGGTGGCAGGTATTGGCAACAATTTTATTGATTGTTTGTTTGTATACGCTTTGTAATCGCTCCACTTGCTGTCTTACTGATCTGCTTGTACACTAAGCATAAAACCGTATTAGCTGCGACGTTGAAGCTTGAGGGCGTTTACGCTAACAAAATGGCTGAGTAAGAACAAGCGATAAAAATGAGACTTAGCTATGCCTGTTGCTAAATAAATACTGTCAACCGTTTGAATTACTTGTTAGGTTATGCGCCTAAATGTATGTTGAATGTAAATAGGCGCGTAAATTTGAAATACAAATTCAAACTTGTTTCGTAAATTAGTCTGCGCCGTTACGTAAATTATTTTTTTTAAATTTCCACTATATGCTTTCAATAATTACTTGCCACATTAATTTCAGTAATTTTTTGGTTCAGAATTCCACACAGTTTAACTCACGCACGTCTATGCGCCCAAAAGTGTGTTTCACTTATGTGTTATGCGCTCCAAAAAGCGCACTACAATTATCCAACACGTGTTTATGATCGCACAACAATATTTTTAACACACACTGTTCAATTGGATTATTTATTTTAAATTTTTGTTTATTTAAATAAAGTTTCACTCCCGTACTTTTGCAAAAATTATAACTGTAATTTACTTTTCGTCATTTATCAATATTTTTCACAACAATATCTGACTACAACAACTTGCTGCTGCTGCTACTTCAAATATCAAATCTGTCCATATACCGTTACAGCGTTAACGCGTTAAACATGTCAACATTGCCGAATAGTTCACTTCAAACTAAACGTTTTTGCTTTTACTCCTTCAAACCAACTGAAATTCCAACTAGACGAACAGACTTCGTTAAATCCGCCGTATACACACTTCGTGTATGCACTCGCTTCTTTAACAACACATAGCGGTATATGCTGCCTCGCTACCACCGTTGCCCACGTCGTTATTGCTATCTGCTTGTTCGTTTACCGGGCTTTCGCTGAGGTTCGCCAGTCTATTCGTGAATTCGCCGAAATGCCCTCTTTGCTGTGAGGTGCTGTCGTCAGTATTATGAAAGGGGTCGTGTACCAGTAAATTGATAAGTAGAACGTGCAGCAATAAATTTTGACCGCGCTCAACAGTCAACCTCACGAAGTGTGGCTCTCCTAATGCGGCGAATTTAATCAAAGATTTTTGAGAGTTGCTTAATGTAAGAGTATGTACCGTTAATCAGTTAAGAGTTCATTGAATTAGATACTTTTTGGGTATTTTCATGTGAACAAACAGGTTTTCGTTCTGCTTAGAAGGCTTATCAATTACTGGTTGAATTTCGAAATGTAAACAAGTGGCCGGATTGAAGTAATTTTTTTTTATAATCCATTAGTTTTTAGATTTATCCCAAACCTTCCAGTAGAGACTGAAGAATATAATTTTTTCAGTGTTTTCCGTCTTCATATTACCAAGAAACAGAAGTACAAGGTTTGAATGTGACAACCTTAAGATTAGACACAAGCTTAAAGTTAAGATCTGCCTAGAGTATATGAGAATGGATATGGGCTGTAGTTGTTAGATATGGGATGGAAGAGATAGTCTGAGTTGGCTGGGTACTTTTGCAAGGTTTTTACTAGTTCAAAGCGTTTACGTTTGAGATATTAGTTAAAGAGGTGAACGTATAAAACATTATTTATCTAAGGTGAGGTAAGGTAAAATGACAAACAACTATGAACACATTGGTAGTCCGGCGCCAACAAGTGCTTTAAGAACTAATATATTTATGCTTTCAGCCCACTTTTAGGCTACAGGTATATCAAAATAATTAATGATCAGAAAAGTTACGTATATATTAAACATAGCAATATTTTAATATTATTTTTTCTATCAAAAAATATTTATTTTTAATTGTATGAACTTCAAATTCCAATTGCAAGCGCGAAAATTCAAAATCTTCACACACATATCAAATCATTATCACTGCCTCACACTCACTGCTCTTTATTTTATTGTACAAACCCATTCTCTAACTTGCTCTCTCTTTTATGCTCACCTCAACCGCTCATTAACTCATTTGAATGTGTGCGCAAGCGCTAACTACCCCTAAAATTCGCCGTAAATACCCCTTAGCAGCAGACACGATTGATTCCTAAAAAGTGGTGAGTTCTTTCAATAAACACTTATTTCGCATTCGCTCAATGTTGCCGCAACATTGTTGCCAGTTTGTTGCTCAACCTTTAATATCCATTGAGGCGTAAAACGCGTGCACATATGCTCGTGCCCTTACAGACCCATGTACATGAAGGCTTGCAGCTACGAAAATTTATTTTCTGTGTCATTCGCTGTTCGATAGCGAAAGTGAACGCTACTTGCGGCGAATTGCGCGAAGCCGAGTGTGAGCCTACACATTTTTGGCAAGTCCTTTTCGTGCAGCCTGTTGGCTGCCCGGCTTCTGTGTCACTAAAGCGTTGAGGATTTTATGTACATTCGTGTTTTTGGTATTTTGCCAAAAATATTTAGTAGCGAGTTTAGTGAATTTGATTATGCTCGTTTTCTTTATACACTATTTGATTTTACTTTGCAGTAGAAAAGTAAGTTTGCTCCTCTAATATAATTTCTTTATATTTATTTATCAATGGAGGATAACTTGGCAAAAATTGCTTACCTTTCGGCGCTGAGACGAAAATTATAAGATTATGATACAGTTTTCTTAGTTATTTTTCTAGTACTCATTAAGTGTTCCATGTTTATCGCTACTCTCTTTAGAACTTTTAGATTAGATTCTAAAACATTACACAGACCTTCAAGAAGCTTTGCTTGCCATGTTGCTTCTGAAGTTACCTATTCTTCAACGAACACTACTATCAATATCCTATTATTTACTTCATTTTCGACCTGCTCTTGACACTCGATTTGAAACAATAAGTAAATAATTCTTCAATTCGAACCACCATTTTTTGTGTCTCATTACTGATCTCTTGTTAAATACAGAAGTACGATATTCTTAGATAACCTATTGGTGATTGTTGCTTTCATTCCTCTGGAGATGTGTTCCAAAGTAGTCCAAGATGTTTGGTCATTGTTAAAGTCCCCAGGTTAATGGTAGGTTCAATTAATCTATATTTCCATACGTTAGATGCTATTCAAAAATCAAGGACGTACTAATTTGGGTAGAGCCATATTACCTTCAGAGGCCGTAGAACCTAACTTCCATAGAGGGCGACTAATGTCACAGCACACAACTATTAGTATTTTCAGAAACCGCCGTTTACAAACAATATTTGCCTTTCTGGCTGTCTCTTTATACTATCTGTCCATTCAATGAGGAATATCGATATTAATCGCCGATTCTACCAGATTCAGTTAAAGAAAAATAAAAAAGAGAAATATTAAACCGCTCGATAACACAATACCTAATCACATGTTTTTATCTTTAAGATCCGACCATAAATGTCTTGTCATAACTTCGATTCTTTTTTTCTGTACTATTCCCTCAAATTCTTGCCATACAAACACTCCATGATACGTATAATATATAATATTTTTAAACATTCAACATAACCTACAAACTACATACATATATTCAAAACATTTAAGAACGAAAATTCCCAAAACAAATAAAAAGCAAACCTGGTGCGGCTAGACAGCTGGTGAGTGAAAAGAAATGTCAAAATATTAAGTCATAATCCACATCAGACAAAGGCACAGTCGAACATGCCAAACACGAAGAGTCAAACGGGGGGTGAGGTTAGCGGAATTAATTGAAAGTCGACAGACAAATGGACGGAGTCAAATTGGTTTTTACCACGTGGCCGTCGCCAAGCAGGAGGTCGGGTATTCTAATCATTTGAAAAATTATGCGTCAGAAAATTAGACGAAAAGCCAGTCAAAGGTGTATAAATGTGCGCTTGAAAAGCAGAACTAATCAGAAAGTCAGTTGAAAAATTAGCGGACAGGAAATGCAACGTCATCACGAATGCATACGAAATTTTTTCTGTAGAAATATACTGCTGTGCTGTAGAGAAGGACCTTTTTTCTTGTTTGAATTTTTCCGTGTTTTAGCTTTGTGGGGTGTGTTTTATGATTTATTAATGTGCAAGTTTAATTTCGAAAACATAATCAGATTAGAGCGACTGGTATGACAGCGCACACAAACACATACATACTTATATACGAATATGCTTAGATGAAAGGATAACAGAAAAAGGTAAAAGGAAAAAAGTTGAACGAGCGTGTCAAAGCAGCGGCATTAAACTGGACTAAACAGCTAATAAATGGTAAAAAAATAATCTCTTTGTCTGCTTTTGTTGTTGCAAAGTGTGAAAATGTGTGTAAAATGAGTGAATCGGACATTTATGAAAAACGTGAAACAAACAATAATGATTATGGCATACAGGACAAAAAAACATTAATTAAAATACCGAAAAAAAGTAAACAGTGAAATAGGAATTAAAAAATTTGACTCGGTGTGAAATACACTGAATTTAAATGAATTATGTATTTTAGTGTTAAATGGTGGATGAAATATACTTTGAAACAGAACAGCTCGAGCTGATTTTTAAGTATGCTATGGATTTTAGTTGGGTAACAAAATTTAGTTGGATATTTTTTGCTGAAATAGGTTCATAACACTAATAGCCTATGGTCATCTATAGTTAGCTAGAAATAATATTTTAATTTTTTCCAGAAAGAAAGAAATGATAATTTCATATTTTAGGCCGGTCGATTGGCCACCAAGTTCGTGTGATATCACACCGTTAGACTTTTTCCTGGAAATAAACAAGGTCACAGAAGAAGAGGTGCTAAATATCGATTGGGGCCTTCGATTCAGGCCTTGGAGCAAACATCACGCGCGTCATACGCTAACTACAAGTCGAAATGCTCGAAAGAGTCATTGAAAATTGGACTCAACGGATGGACCGTTAGACCTTTTCCTTTTGCGATATGTAAAGTCTTCGATTCAGGCCTTGGAGCAATGTCATACGCTAACAACAAGTCGAAATGCTCGAAGGATTCATTGAAAATTGGTCGCAACGGATGGATCATCTGAGATGTAGCCGCGAACAATATTTGAAGGAAATAATCTTAAAAACAAGTAAGGAAGGGCTAAGTTCGGGTGTAACCGAACATTTTATACTCTCGCAATTTATTTATTTAACTTTATTTATATTATATAATACACAATTTTACCCACATATTCGTCATATATATTGTATAAAGTCCATTGAAAGTTGGAAACCATAATATTAGGATAGAAGCACCGAGGTCCTCATGTTCGACACATGGGGCCTTGAAAACCTATGGTCCGATTTCGCCGATTTTTAGAAATGGGCTGCCACACTATAAATACAGTATTTGTGCAAAGTTCTGCACCGATATCTTCACTAGTGTTTACTTTATATATTGTAAAGTAAACGATTCAGATCATCTTCTAAGTTCTGGTATATAGGTAGTAGGCGTGGTTGTGAAGCGATTTGGCCTATTTTCACAACATATCATTGGGATGTAAGGAAACAATTACAAGCCAAGTTTCATTGAAATCGGTCGAGTAGTTCCTGAGATATGGTTTTTGACCCATAAGTAGGCGACGCCACGCCCATTTTCCATTTTGTAAAAAAATCTGAGTGCAGCCTTCATCTGCCATTTCTTATGTGAAATTTAGTGTTTGTGACGTTTTTCGTTAGTGAGTTAACCCACTTTTAGTAATTTTCAACCTAACTTTTGTATGGGAGGTGGGCGTGGTTATTATCCGATTTCTTTCATTTTTGGACTGTATTAGGAAGTGGATAAAAAAACGACTGCAGAAAGTTTGGTTTATATAGCTCTATTGGTTTGCGAGATATGTACAAAAAACTTAGTAGGGGGCGGGGCCACGCCCACTTCCCCAAAAACATTACATCCAAATATGCCCCTTCATAGTGCGATCCTTCATACCAAATTTTATTTCCATAGCTTTATTTATGGCTTAGTTATGGCACTTTATGTGTTTTCGGTTTTCGCCATTTTGTGGGCGTGGCAGTGGTCCGATTTTGCTCATTTTCGACATTCGGATTTGAACTCCACTCTTCACCCTGATCACTTTGGTATATATAACCCTATATCTAACTCGTATCTAACTAGTTTTGGGTGTTACAAACAACCGTTATGTGAACAAAACTATAATACTCTCTTTAGCAACATTTGTTGCGAGAGTATAAAAATAAATATCAAGGAATGTTCTTTCGAATGATAATAAATATTCCCCATTAAATGTGAATTTTCCGTGTTTCTTCTTTAAAAAAGTAGAGAACCTCGAAATGGATCACCATTTATGTCTTCGTCCTTTCAAGAATAATCGATCTTATTTAACCATTAACTACCTGAATATTGGTCTCAAACTGGTTAATCGGAACTCATTGGACTTCTTATTCTTCTTTACTGGCGTAGACACCGCTTACGTGGTTATAGCCGAGTCCACAACAGTCCACCACGCATCTCTCTTTTTGACAATTTGGCGCCAATTTGTAATACCAAGCGAAGCCAGGTCCTTCTCCACCCAGTCCTTCCAACGGAGTGGAAGTCTGTCTCTTCCTCGGCTTCCACCAGCGGGTACTGCATCGAACACTTTCAGAGCTGGAGCACTTTCGTCTATTCGAACAACATGACATCATTGGACTAGACTCCACAAAAGGGTAATAGAGTAAAAACAGGTTACATACATAGGTGAGACCAATTGATCAAAAAACCATATATATAATATGATTTTGATACGATGACTTATACGTCTTGATGATGCTCACAATTTTATACATTTGATCTCGACATTAGAAGATTTTTAACTTAGGTTTCTGATTTTTGTGTGAGTTTCGAAAATAAATGTCCCCGATTATCGGGTCTTTGCTGGGTAATTTGCTAAAAAAATTTAAGAGTGTCAGCAAACAGTTTGACAGTTGTTTTGAGAGCTATCCCTCTATTAGATTTCAGATCTCTGCGAAATATTTCCTAAATTATATTGTTGAAAAATTATGTCTACTTAAAATTCTAACTCCCACACTGTCTAAAAAAAATTAATCTAAAAAGTGGACCAATTGGACTATGAGACAAATTATTGGCATCACTCCATGATTTCAAATTCTAATCCAGAATTAACTACTTACAGTTCTTGTAGATCACTGCATATATATACATATATATCTATAAGCGCGGTGCATGGTCAAACCAAGCCGTAAACAAGCTTTTGCAACACAAAGACCAACTGATGCGGTGAAACACACACACCCATATTAACTAAGAGTGTCAGCATCCTTGCGTCAATCTGTACCAACTGTCCACACAGAGCTTGGGCTTAACTTACAACGGTATAACACGAGTGTCTGCACCGCTTGAATGTGGCATGCAACATTGAAATGCGGCATTGGCATTTAACATTAACATGCGAATAAATAATTGAAAGAAATTTTGTTGAACACAACAACGAGCACCGAGCACCGAGCAGGCAGCAGCAATCAGGCAATGCTTGGCTGGTGGACATACAAAATAAAAAAAACAGGACGAAGGATGCGAAATGGCAGAGTGAGTGAATGAAATTCCGTGATGGAATACAAGAGCAAGCGAATGTTGTTGAATGAATACGAAGGCAATAATAATAACAACAGCACGGAAAGCAGCGCAAATGTCCAGGCAGTGAGTGCTTGTGGGCGACAGGTAGAGGTAGACACACATGAACAGCGTGAATAATCAGACAGCGAAGCGTCTGCTGACTGTCAACACGGCCAAGCGAGACTGTCATTAACTGGGTGTCGGTGCTTCAAACGGACGATGGATTGCCAGCGCTCATTTATGTGTATATGTGCAACGGTATGCGCACCCATGTGCTTAAGCCACACACCAACAACAAGGGCGCGAGCAGAGCAAATAATCATTGAGTCATCCGCAGTGTGCAATTTAAAATCCAAAGTTAAAACTCAAAAGTATGCTGGTGACTCTGTCGCCCTACGTCGTCACTACGCCTCTCCACCGCTTCACTGCTTTACGGGCTCACCTTTTACCGTTATACACCCACAGTCATGCTGTTCTGGCGCGGCACGTTGCAATCCTGCTGCTGGCCATTTAAATCGGATATAAATGCCACAAATCATGTTTTACGTTGATGGCTTTCAAACTTGTGGTGGCCGCTGGCATTAATGGTGCTGTTGTTGTTGCTGCTACAGCTGTCAATATGGCTGCTGCTCTTACTTTACTCCCCATACATACCGACTCGTACAAATTGTATTGCTCTTTGTTGTTTTTGCTGTTGTTGTTGCTTCATTTGTTCGCCGCTTGTTGGCAGTTATTTTTGATGTTCGACATTCAATCATTTTTCACTGCTTGTTTAGTACAAGTGCTCGTCGATCTCTGTGGGTGAACTTCTCGAACTGATTGATTTTTTGTTGTTTTTGTTGTTGCTGCTTTGCTTTCGTTATATTTAATCTTAACTTTTGATAAAATTTGTTTAGTAGAAGTTGAAGTTTTACTTTGTGTGGTGTGTTGTATTGTATATGTGGCCAGGAAACTCTGCAATTTTAACTTAAACTACCGTTATGTTTTGGTTTAGGCGAAGACTCACTTAGTTGACTCCATTTGGATAGCTGTTGATTCTGTTTATGCTTGAAATTCCTGCTGGTGCCTTGATAGCATTCACGAGGAGTGAGTTTGAGAAGGCTTTCATTGACACTCTGTGTAAAATTTTTGGCTACCTTTTGATAGTCACCGTGTTTGCTGTGTGTATTCTTTAGGGTTATGGAAGATATAATAGTCATTTCAGTTGTTTCTGAGGGGTGGTTCTTATTTAAACATTGACTGCTGACAGAGTGACGTTATGCATTTTATAAGTGAATTGGAGGCTTCATTGCTAAAAGAAGAATATTTGAAAGCATTCTTCCGTGAGTATAAGAATCGATCACATCAAACCCGGATACTCGAGTTACTACGCAAACTATTTCGACTGAAAGTATAATTGAAATAGGGACTTCATTCCAAGAGGACAAAGAATTGAAAGCTTTATTCCTTGAGTGAGAGAATCGAACTCATTACACCCTTCTGTCAATGTGCGGATATCCGGATTACGGCAGTGAAAGTTGTTAAAAGTTTAGTAGATCTCACTATAATCATATCATAAGCTTCTTCTTCTCTCTTCTATTACTAATGTCCTTGTTGGGCTTGCGAAGTTTAGGACTGAGCGATATATCCGCTTGTTTACATATTGGAAATGTGCAGATTACTGATTGTAATGACGCTAGGGTTCTAGTTAAGCGTCATCAGCTTAAATATTATTGTAAGATACATTTTTCTTAGACCCGTATGATTAGAGCCCTGGATTAGAAGCGAATATATGAAGAAGCTTGGAATGGAATACGGTTACATTAAGGATGTTTGTATAATAATGAACTTAGCAAAGTTCCCACTGGTGGTTCTATGTTTTTATGCTAGAACTTAAGCAAAACTAAGGCATGTACACTAGTCCAATTTTGAGTTCAGAAGGTCGTCATTTAGAGTTTGCGGTATCAGAGTATTCTGGAAAGCTTGATATATTATCTATTGACCACTATGGATCTATTTTAATCAAATTTATTCAGAGAACAAGACAAAATATCTCCTGTAATCAAACAAACAGTAAGCGCACTCGCGTCTCGGCTCCAATGTCATTGTTGACAATAATAACTATGAAGTCGTAGATAATTGCGTATACCTGGGAACCAGCATAACAACACCAACAATGTCAGCTTCGAAATCCAGCGCAGAATCACTATTGCCAACAGGTGCTACTTTAGACTGAGTAGGCAATTGAAAAGTAAAATCCTCTATTGACGAACCAAAATCAAACTCTACAAGTCGCTTATCATTCCCGTCATGATATATGGCGCAGAAACGTGGACGATGTCAAGAACTGATGAGACGGCACTAGAAGTTTTCAAGAGAAAGGTTGTGCGGAAGAATTATGGTTCCTTAAACATTGGCAACGGCGAATACCGCAGACTATGGAATGATTAGCTATATGTGTTATTATTGGACTATGTTTATCCAGCTAATAAAAAGACAGCGGCTACGCTAACTAGGTCATGTTCTTCGAGTCGACGAGTGTGCTTCAGCTTTGAAAGTGTTCGATGCAGTACCCGCTGGTGGTAGCCGAGCAAGACCACCATTCCGTTGGAAATACCAGGTGGAGAAGGACCTGGCAGCACTTGAGATTTCGAATTGGCGCCAAACTGCCAAAAGGAGAAAGGAATGGCCTGTACTAACCACTATGTCAAACAGGCGTTGTTAGATTAAGGTGAGTGATGGTGACTAAACTTTAAACAGAATTTGGATGCAACAGAAAAACCGATATAAATAGTATTATAATATGAAAACAACTACACCAACAACAACTCAGATTACAATAATTAAAGTTTCACCAATCTAAAAAGGAGATCAAGTAGTCACATATACATCCAAACATATATATTTACAGAAATAGAGGTCTAAATATGACAATTCATAGTATATTCATGTATATATGTATGTATGTAAGTCTGTCTGTTTGTGTAGTTTCTTAAGAGCCAATTTGTTGTGGTAATTTGCTTACGATGCGGCTTGCAGCCAAACAAGCATGGCACACGTTGAATGGTTGTTGCAGTTGTTGTTATTGTATTATCAATATTACCAACTGACTTATTGTTGTTGTTGCTAAGTAATACACGCTGTGCATGTGCAATAGCGACGCATTGGGATCAAACGACATTTGCAAATATATAAACAAACAATATTCGCAGCAGTTGTTGTTGTTATAGCTGGTATTTTGTTGTTGTAGTTGTAGTTGTTGTTGCTGCTGTTTGAACAATTGTGCAAATATGTGTAAAAGTACACACGTGCAACATGCAAACACTCATTGCCATGCCAGGCCAGGCCACAATGATTGTGTCCAACACTGTCATCGTCATTACAATTGTCAATTGCCAATACGAACTCGAACCGTGTAACGGTTCATACATGCATACGAATATATGCTGTGAGTGTGTGCATGGGTGTGTTTGTGCAGTGAGTGCGCCATTCGTGGTTGCAGCGGTTTTCCAGGTGCACAAGCACAACGGTTGTTAATCCATACAAAAGCGCCAACACGAACGCAAACAAACACACATACATACATATATATCTACAATACATATATATATTCATATATAGAGAAACATTTGTCTGTGTATGTGTGTGTTCACAATAATCGCACTTGGGCAGTCTAGCTTAGCGAATTGGCTCGATTCGGCAGGTGAGGGGGAAATTGTTGCAGTTGTTGGGGGAGGGTGTCAGCAGGCAATCTCTCTATATATACATATAAGCGCTTGTAAGTGCCTGCCAGTGTGTCGGGCGTTAGTGTGGCCGCAGTGGCAAGTAGTTATCGACCGATTGCCCGCAGTGTTTATGGTGTTGGTGACATAATAACAACAACCACTACTCGCAGCGCGCACACAGCAACCTTTATTTACCGTACACTCGCTCATTTCGCTTTTTAATGTCGCCACCGACCAACCGACCGCCCGACCGCCGACTGCTGAGTCAAGTCCAACTGATTTTCCACAACCAAAACTGCCATTCATGGATGTTGCATGCAGCATGCTGTTGCAACCAGGTTATATTGTTTTTTTTTCTCTTTTCTGGTATGGGTATTGTTTTTGTTATTGCCAGCATTGTTGTTGTCACCAGCACCGCAGCCACCGCGATCAACTGTAGTTCGGGGTTTACCTTGCCACTGCCGCTGCTGTGATTGTTGACTATGAAAATTGCAGTGCAAATGTGGCAAGTACAAATAAAATCCGTAATAACGGTGCAATGCAACCAATGACAAAGCCAACAATAACAATTACCAGCACAACAACAAAAAAAAATAAACACTTACAACAACCAAACAAATGACAGCGTGGTAGTTACTTGCAACAGTGGTGATGCCACATTACTATTTGTTGTTGTTTTCTTGTTTTTTTTTGTTTTTTTTTTTGTCTTTCCCAAAACATAAGTCAGCGTTGTTTATCTTCGTTGCATACAAAATGTTTTGATTTCATTTATTTTGCGTCAACAACAACATAAATTACGGTGCGCATCCTTCTTTTTTTGCTTTGCTCTTTTGTGGCATGCATTTCCTGGCATTTGGCTAATAACGGTGAATTTGGGCATTAAGTGCGCACCGCACCACCACGCAGTGTTTATTGTTAGTTTTGCAGTTTTTTTTTTTTTGGTTTGTGTTGCACGTCCCGCCTGCTCATCGCTCGCTGCGTATCCTCATAAGCCGCTTTGCGCGCTGCAACCAAATGTGTCCGGCACACACACAAAAACAACAATAAGGATGACATGCGCTCGCTATCATTTATGGTTTTGTTATTTTGATTGCATTTCCGTGGTACTTTTGATGTTTCCTCCACTGTCATCATTATTGTATTAGCATTTTATGCGCACACACACACACACTCACTTTCTCTCTTTCTCATACACACACACCTTCACATATCTATAAAGCAGCGTGCTGACAATGCATTGTTGATGGCACTTTACCGTTACTATTGTTAAATTTCGCTGACAATGTGCTAAAAGCCTATAAATTATGAGCTAACGGTGCGCTTCCGTTATGTTACTGTCTAGATTTTATTGGATTTACTCAAATGTGTTGCCACATTTTAGTTTCATTACTGTTAAACAGATGGTTTCTTTTGTTGCTTTTACGCAGAGCTTTGAGGGTTACTGTTAGATGTGAAGAGAACGTCTTTAAAAATGCACCGTAATAATAATATATGCATTATTCAATCAAGATCTGACCATCTGCACACAGACATCAGCTGCAATTGGTACTAATGCGTGCAAAGAATTCCTGAAAAAAGTAATTCCGTGATTGTAAGACAGCCAGATTTGTTGAGCTCAGTAAAACTGTTACAGTTAATCTTCTGCAAAAAATACATTAGCATCTGTAAGTTATCTACTCTTGAGGTGGAGCTGAGTTAATCACAAATAGATCTGTATATCTCAAGGAAGTTGAGGAATAAACCATTGAAGTTACCTATTGAAATTTCGAATTCTACCGGAGACCACTTCAACAGTGGCACTCAATGTCATAATGACATAGCCAGTAGGTGTATGCTATCATAGTCAGAATTTTTTAATGTCAAAACCAACTTGACGATGAATTCCAGTTTCATTTGTTGTGGATTTCAAGGGGGGATCCATTTCGAGGTTCTCTACTTTTTTAATGAAAAAAAAAAACCGGAAAATTCTAATTTAATTAGGAGTTCTTATTATCATTCCAAAGAAATTCTTTGGTTTTTATTTTTTAAAGATTATCTCTTTCAAATGTTGGCCGCAGCCACGTTTCAGATGGTCCATCCGTTGAGTCCAATTTTCGATGACTCGTACGAGCATTTCAACTGGTACTGGCGAATGATACTCGTGATATTTTGCTCCAAGGCCTGAATCCAAGCGGAATTGTAGGCATAGACTTTACATATCCCCACAAGAAAAAGTCTAACGATGGGATATCACACGATCTCGGTGGCCAATTGACTGGTCCAAAACGTGAAATTATCTGCTCACCGAAGTATTCTCTCAATTTGATTGATACAATGTGTGGGAAGTGATGCCGTCTTGTTGAAATCAAATTAAGCCAAATTCACGAACTTCAATTTCAGACATGAAATAGTCAGTTATGATGGCGCGATAACGGTCGCTATTGACGGTTACGTTCTCACCGGCATCTTTTTAAAGAAATATCGACCGATGATTCCACCACACCAAACAGTGTTTTTTATGGATGAAATGACAGCTCTTGAATCTATTCAGGTTGCTCTTCGTCCCAAATGCGGCAATTTTGCTTGTTTACATATCAATTGAGCCAGAAATGGGTCTCATCGCTGAACAAAATTTTTCTCTAAAACGTCGGATCTTGTTGGAACTTTTCAAGAGCCCATAGAGCGAATCAATGTGGCTTCACGGCTTCAGTTCTTGCACAAGCTGTATTTATTATATGTATTTATTGATTATATTGACCGAAATTGAGCGAATCGCGCGAAACTCATACTTTACAGAAAGTGAATTTTCGTAATATAGTTGAAGAATTTCTAAACGTTGTTCTGACGTAAGTCTTCTCATGATGAAATGCCAAACAATACTGAACAAAAATAGCGTGACAGCTTGACACGACTCACGCGTGATCTGTCAAAAAGAGGCTATTGAAAAAAGTTCCTCTACTGGATCCCCCGTAAAGTCTATTCTTCATTTACTACTCCGATGCACAACACCTTTCAGAGTTGTAAACTGATCTTGAGCTCAATAACCATGGACTCGAAATTAGTTATTGAAAGTATATTCGTACTACCAATAACATCGATGAGCTTACAACGAAAGACACTTCTGTTTCTATATCAGCAGCAAGGGTGTGGACTTGCGTGGACTTTCTAGGTTGAGAAAAAACAAACAATGTCTGTCTCCTCGTACTCCACCAAGTTCATGTTTTTTAATTGTAGAGATATTAAATGACTATTATCCAGCCATCTCTGCTTTAGTTGAAAATCTTTCCAGGTGTAAATTGTTGAAGTTTTTGGACCCCCATTTTTGCAATTTAAAGGCTAAAACACCATAAATCTTACAACTTGAATCAGACGATATCGTCTAAGCAGATTTGTGACTACTTCAAAGCGCTTTGTTGATATATGAGATCAGCTTTCCAAGTACGGCCTCCAACACGACAAACAGCCTTAGTCGCACAGCCGCAACTTTGAGTCAGCAGTATGAATGTTTGAGTCGGAGTCATATATTAGACTCTAATAGCAAAGTCGACCCCACACATTAATAAACGATACATAATTCAAATAAGCAAAAACAAAACAAAAGATTTCTTCCAAATATTTATTATTGCAGTTATATAACAAACTTAAGCCATTAGCGTATCATACAGAATATCATTCCTCTAACGGCAACTATTGTGTTTATGTGCATTAGAAAGCAATTAAGTGAAATATCCAAAAGTAATTAAAATAATACTCAAAGGCGGAATTGCGGAAATTACAATAATTAAAAGCCAAATGTCTCAATTCACATATTTCAGATGAAAACTTTTGCTTTCTAGCACACAAAAACACAACTCGCATATACAATCCGAAACTTCAAGCGAACTCATTTCCTGCCAAACATTTGCACTAGCTAACATTCCATTAACCAGAGAATTCATAAATAATTACAAAGTAATTCTTCGAAATTCATATGATTTGCACACAAATTGCATACAATTACGCATGTATGCAAGGACACACAGAGATACAAGGGAGCATATGTAAATAGGAAAATTGCAAATTACGCATTAACAAATTCCTTAAGCAAATATTTATTAATAATAACCAATTTTCTGTTTTGTCTCTTGCCAATACGCTTGGCAGAGAGAGTTGGGGTGAGTCAGGAAAGAGAGACACCCGCCATAATAGGGTAACAAATAAATTAATTGCTTTAATATTGCATGGGGTGACACTGAAGGGAAAGCAATTGCAGATGAAACTGGTATAATCTCAAGCAAGTATTAGGGTGGTCATTAAATAAAAATTAATAATTTAATTAGATTAATCTGCATCGCTTCGAAGGTTATAATAGAATATTTTTTTGATTTTAAATACATATTTTTCAATGCACATTTTTTAGGGTGGTTCTGAAATTTTTTCAAATCGTATTTCTTAATTTAAATTTTTTGAAAGTACTACTTTATTCATAATATTATATTTTAAGATTTTGCGGAACAACCATGTATATACACATTATGGTTGTTATAAAATATTTATCAAAAAATTTGTTAAGGGGTTAGCAGTAGTCAGAAACACGAAAAAATTAGAATTTTCAGTAATTTTTTTTTTTGCTATTAAATAATGTTATCATGTTAATTAATTATTATACATTGTTTTGACTTAAAGTCACGAAAATTTGAAAACAAAAATTTGTAATTTTCAAAGTTATAGCTGTCTGTGTTGACCCAGTTTCAAAAAAGGTCCTTGCGGTGACAATCATAAGTCCTTGGAGATTCATCTGAAATCAATCGGATAAAAAAAATTGGTTTTATAAATAGTTAATCGTGAGCCTGATCGAAGCTTCAGGAATTTTTTTCTATATTTTCGGGAAAAAATCAACATTTAATTGGTCTTAAAAAATCGAAAATTTTGAAAAAAAAAATCCTTCGGATCATGCCTGAGTTTATTATGTATTCTAAAGGCTGTATGAATTTCATTAAAATCTACTGAGAGGTTATCGAGTTACAGTTGTCACCAGTTCAAAAAACATAGTTTTGAGATAAACGCATTTAAAGTTTCTTTGTTATTTGTCGAATAACTCGAAAAGTAATTATCGGATCAACTTCAAATTTTCAGAGAATATTTTTAAGATTTTACTCTTAACGAATATTAAAAAAAAACGAATTTTTGAAAATTCCGACTACCCCTAACCACTTAAAATGAATCTAGAAGGTAATTTAAAAAAAATGGTATTTTTTAGATATTTTCGTAAACATTATAGAAATGCACGAATTTTAGGGTGGTTCTGGAAAACTTTTAATTTCTTTTACTTTTACTTAACATCAGCCCTTTGGAAACTACTACCAAGTTATGTTATTTCTCAATTTCTACTGAAGATATCTCATAGTAATTTGAAATTCGATGAGTAAGTCGAAAATTGCACAGATTTTCGTTTGAGGACCACCCTAATATGAATGCATCAAACGCTGATTTTTATATTTTTTCCAATTTCGTCCTCTCGTTCAAGTCCATGTAAACAACTAATCTATAAAATTAGCTTTTTATTAGAGATATTAGGTACCTGTCTGTCTTAGTATAAGGGTCAGAAATCGGAATATATCTTGAAGAGTAAAAACTTAATACTATTTCATATATAATATAATTATATAATCAAATTCTATAATATTTATTACGCAGGTAATGCGTATTCATATACTTAAAAAACGTTGGTACAGCTCAAAAAACTGCTAGAGAAAGTTAAAGTTTGGGACTCAACAGTGTCCTCTAAACTCGTGATATTGTTCTCTTTTTTTGAAATATTGCTGTTTATAGTACTAAAAATGCTGTATAAAATGATAAAGGAGCTAAAAAAAATTGATTGCTTAAATATTCTTCGATCATTTAAGTACAACCCTAATACTAAACACATTTACTAATCGCATACTTATGAATCACATGATCGAAGGATTAGCCGAAATAAAATTCATAAATTTCAAATATTTCCCGGAGCTACTTTGGCAATTGGCAAACCAACTGAGAAATCATACAAGCAATTACCAATGTGTAACGGTAAAATTAATTAAAAGTTAATGCAGAAATATATCAAACTGCTATACTTTCTGGCATACACCGGCACATTTGCTTGCATAAATTTTGTATTAACAACGAAAACAACAAAGAAATTGCAGTAATTATGTAACATTGTCACACCGTAGGCTCGTGTCACACACTTATTTAGAAATGTGTGTATATATATATATATATACAGCATTGAGGTCGCAAGCATCGAGAGGCAAGAGACATATATACATAGATATTCATAGTGCGTTCACTTTCAACACATATGGATAGTATAATTTAGCGACACACGCACGGAGGAGTATCTCCAGAGCAAATAACAATGTGACACCCTCATCAGTAGAAAACCACAACCAGCACCTGAGTCTTGCATGTCGCTATATACGTTTGTATGTATGACCATATTGGGGGTGTGCGAAATTACTCTTACTTAGCGCGCTTAGCATGCTTTCAGGCGCATATGCATTGCCAGTTGTATATGGAAGGTAAGCAAAAACATATACATACATGTGAATGTTGTTGTTGTTGTTGCAAATGTATGTTGTTTTATTATTTATGATAATGTTGTGCCATTCGTTTGGTTTATTGTGCTAATGTGCCGCAATTAAGATTAAGAAGATGATTTTCCTGCCGCTTTCCGTGCAAACCAAATAAACACACATGGAATATGAATACATATGTATGTTTAAATATATATGTATGTATGTATGTATATCTGAAAATAAATACATGTGTGAGCATAAACTATTAAATACACATGCACATGAGCAACACTCTTGTGCTTTTAGCTGCATATATTATTGGGTAGAACAACAAAGGAGATTTGTTGCCTTCATACAAGCATGCATGTATGTGTGTATGTGCTGTTTTGCTGTGCCCTACGGAAATGGACAAATGAATGTATTTACAGTAGCATAAAAATATTATTAGCAACATTTGACCAACAATTATAGCGTGGCCTTGCTTGGTTTGTTGATGCTAGGCAGCATTTCGAATTGAGGTTAGCAAATAACGTTTGGTAGGACAAAAAAATTTAGAATACTTTGTTGGCATTCCAAATAAGTGAGAGATGAAATTAATTTGTACTAAAATTCTAAGAATTTCTTGTCTGCTATCGAACACTCCCGCTCATAGTGGGAAAAAGTTAAAGCGCCTAAAAGCAGACATTCAAAAACGGTATTTACAATAAAATCGGAGTTATTTTTAATTTCTATTTTAAGAAAGTGACTAAATTAAGATACTGCTAAGCGTAAATTTTCGCAATCAATCAACAGAATTCATGTCATCCGTCTTTACTTGCGTAATTCTAATATGTGGGAGTGCTCTTTGTCATCACCTTAAATTTTAATTTCCATTAAAGCAATTAAAAATAATTTATTTATTTCATGAGACACATTATCTGGTCTTCTGTTTAAAAATATTATCTCGGAATAACTCACTTAGAGGTCTCTGTCAAGTAACTTACATATATGACCTAAATATTCTTGGATAGCTTTAATGTTCAAAAAATGAGAAACATTGCTGACTGCTGTGGACATTGTTCCGCAAATCGAGTCCGTATGGTTCGTCTAGCGCATTATGATATATTTCGTCTCCCTAGATTGGAGAAATCCACCACAAATAAAACTAATATTTTCTTTAACTAATCGTAGCCAATTGTTAACATCACCAGTGTACACTTCGGTTGACCAAACTCGTTAAGTTGGTTGCGGATTACCGAATAACGCCAATAAACGCTTTTCAGTCTATATTTTCGAAAATGATAACCTACCGTTCTAAATTGATATCTAATATTTGGAAAATATCCGTTACTCGCACAACTTTTAAAACACTTGTCAGCGTTGGAAAGGAATTTGGCGTTGGACAATTTAGATTTTACTTCGAACATTAAAATCAAAAAAATCTGCAAAAAAAAATTGTATCTAGGGTTGCCACCTAGGTGTAAAAATTATAAAAAAACCTACAGTTATGTACAAATAACCTTCAGGTTTCGAAAAAAAACTTTTATTAAATTTTTAATTACACTCTGAGTTGTCATACAACTTAATATTTTCAGTTTCTAAATGTTAGAAATGCTTAGTATTTCTGTATGGGTGTAGATCCATTCATTTCTACTTTTTTTTAAGTTTCTATATGTATATTTGAAAATTTTCGACATTCGCTTCAGAAAAATTAAAATTATTTTTTATTATTTTTATTTTTATCAAAATCTTCGTTTTTTTTTCTACAAGAAAATCTGACTTCTTAAGCTTTAATGAAAATCCCTTGACAACAACAACTCTCTTCAACAACATAACACATAATTGCATTTGTAATTTTATTTTCAAAAAAAGAGCACACACCATATTGTCTTCATAAAAAAGTCACACACCCGTCTCTAACTGTACGCTGTGGGTACACTCGCTTTTATTTCGCTTTGTTGTATTATTTTATGATTTTTCGGCTTTTATACGATTCCATATTATCTTGTTTTACTTTTATTTACACGCTTTTGAATTTGCAGGCTTTTGCCGTTATTCAGCGTGTGTGTGTGCTAAATCGTGAAAATCTCGCATTAACACTTCGTTGATGCGCTGCTGTGGCGTTTAGCACGTTTGGTGATAGCTAAAACAAACACAGGCACATATGAGACGCCGTCGCTCCATTTATGACTAAATATATATGTACATACAAACACAATTGTACATATGTATGTATGTGTGTGGGTGTGTGTGCATAAATTAATATTATTGTACCTTTAATGGGCAGAAGATGAAAGTGAAGTAAAAACGCACACAGTCACACAAATACAGGCAAATAACGTTATATTAGCCAATTTACAGCGTTGGTCATTGCAATGGAGATGCAATTATGGGTTATTATGTTTTTTGAGTTACAATGTGGATTCCTTTTATGAGAGAATGACTGTCGGTGAGCACTGTCATGAAGCCTGTCTTCTCAACATTGTCTATAAAGTACTCTCGGAGGTGTAGAAGGTCGGGTTTCCACTTTGGTCTGTAATATCTTGTATTCTCCCCTCTTTCCAGTGCCTCATTTCATCACAGTCTCAAAATTCATTACTCTTATAGAGTATAGGGTTGTCCATGAGGCATCTTTTCCTTTCTCTGGATGCTTGAATGGATCTGAGAATCTTCCAAGGTAAGTTGTAAATGTTGTTTTAGCCGAGCGTCTCCACTTTAATGCTGATAGTTGTAGTTCACAGTATGTGTGTATATAAGCTCATTACAACTGAGACAAATAAAGGTGCCGCTAACATATCGCCACTGCTGATGATGGTCAATCCTATGGAAAAAAGGCAATGTTTGGGGATATCACCAGCATAATGGTGATAAATGAGAGTAAATATGCGTTGCTGTACAAAAACAAAAACACACAAATGAACACGCTTACAGTTCTATATCACCTATATATTATACTCTCACATATGTATCTACATATGTGTGTATATGAAGCACAAAGCAAATAGACTAATAAATGTATTTCTGTGTTAAGTGCGTGTGTGTGTATGTAATTGTGTGGTTTTCTCATTTTACATGTACCCAACATAAATACCGTTAACGCTTGTACGCCTCTCCACTTGTATTTGCTGTACTTCATACTCACTTAACTAACCACTTTAACAACCCACAGCCTTCTAGAGCGACGGCTTTAATCATATTTCACATATACAAGCAGATATAAAGGGTGATTTTTTAAGAGCTTGATAACTTTTTTTAAAAATAGCCCGGAAAAATAGCTCGGAATAGCCCGAATTTCTTCGGAAATGTTGTCTTCCAAAGCTGGAATAGTTGCTGGCTTATTTCTGTAGACTTTAGACTTGACGTAGCCCCACAAAAAATAGTCTAAAGGCGTTAAATCGCATGATCTTGGTGGCCAACTTACGGGTCCATTTCTTGAGATGAATTGTTCTCCGAAGTTTTCCCTCAAAATGGCCATAGAATCGCGAGCTGTGTGGCATGTAGCGCCATCTTGTTGAAACCACATGTCAACCAAGTTCAGTTCTTCCATTTTTGGCAACAAAAAGTTTGTTAGCATCGAACGATAGCGATCGCCATTCACCGTAACGTTGCGTCCAACAGCATCTTTGAAAAAATACGGTCCAATGATTCCACCAGCGTACAAACCACACCAAACAGTGCATTTTTCGGGATGCATGGGCAGTTCTTGAACGGCTTCTGGTTGCTCTTCACCCCAAATGCGGCAATTTTGCTTATTTACGTAGCCATTCAACCAGAAATGAGCCTCATCGCTGAACAAAATTTGTCGATAAAAAAATTTCGAACCGAACACTGATTTTGGTAATAAAATTCAATGATTTGCAAGCGTTGCTCGTTAGTAAGTCTATTCATGATGAAATGTCAAAGCATACTGAGCATCTTTCTCTTTGACACCATGTCTGAAATCCCACGTGATCTGTCAAATACTAATGCATGAAAATCCTAACCTCAAAAAAATCACCCGTTATATACAAGCATATATGTATGTATATATGTATATAAAGCAAAATGTTAACCAAAAATAAAACGAATGAGCAAGTAAATTGCAAATAAACTGTAATAACAACAAAACAAAAAGAGTGCTCCAACCAAATGACAAAAACAACATGCTCATTTAGCAATTACAAGACGAAATGTGTCCTACTGCGATTCATCAAAATTATGCGGCACGCACGCACACTAAAGCAAAAATACACACACACATATACACACATACATATAGGTATATATTTACTTTTATTTGCGTGAGCTTATTACATGCATGACGAGTAGAACTATAACAAGCGGACCCACAGTAATACTTCATTTATGGCTTACATATACATACATACATACATACATATATAAATATACAAAAAACACATATATATATTAGTATTATTCATTTACTTATTTATGAAATATTGTAATTGTGTCATTTGTCTGTGTTTGTGTGTTAATACCTGTATGACAGCAGGTTTTTAAAACGTTGATTTGTTGCTCGGTGAATTTTGATTTGTTATGTGGTTTTTGATGGCAGTCATGCACGCTATGCGTGGCGGTTTGATCTATATGCCTACAAGCTAGCCATCAATATTATGATTTAATAGCAGGTTTAAGCAGTCTTGTGATCGTCTGTGCTAAGGTGAGCGCTTTGATAAATTAATTTAAGGAACAATGTCGATTTAGGAAACTCAATTATAGCTTTTGTGTGGTTAATGTTGTGGTTGGCTTCTTAAAATTTGGCGTAACTGATGGCATGCTATTTCTATGGATACGATATATTTGAATTCGTATCTGAATTGCAGTAGGTGTAGATTTTAAGAACTGCAGATTTACTCCTTAAATATGAGCAACCTTTAATTCGTCAAGCATTAGAGCAAGTAGAGAGACTAACTGCACGAGCTGTCGAGCCAAACTGGTGTCACTTCCCGTGCAACCTTGCGCTGACATTCCCATAACAGTAAGAACAGTAAGCGTTTTGTTACTTTATTTTAATGCAAGCCTTTAGGGATTACATAGATTTCACGGTTTCAAATAATCTATTTATTATATTGTATTATTAAATTCTATAACTTCACTGGAATATGGTTCTAAAATTTCTAAAGATAACCATTTTTAAAGATACAGTCTAGAAAAGTCAAGCGCTCCAACGTAGCATTATTTTTATTATTTTATTTTTTGTTTCAAAACTAGGTTTTCAAAGCCGGAACTTGTCAAGATTTCTCGAGAACTACTCTACTGGTTTTCATGATATACATATATTTGAAATTTTGAATTTTTTTTTTTAATTTTAAAAATTTTTTTTCGGAAAAAATTTTGTCAAAAATTCTAATAAATTATTTTTTCGCCCAATTCAAATTTAAAGTCTTAATTTATATTCTATATTTAACAAAATTATTGAAAACTAGCAGACCGCTCCGGCTTCACACGGGTTTAAACAAACAGTTAAAAAGTTATAAGTTTGTATGTATGTACTTTCCCGTTTCTTGTGAGGGTTCATATAAAAAAAGTAAAATGTGGAAAATACGAATATGAAATTATATTTTATTTGTTATTAGATAAAATTTATGACGACCTCTAGTCTTTGATATTCGTTGTTTTTCACTTTACATTTTCACATTATGAAGGCGTTGGGAACGCTCAGAGTTCGACGCTCTAGTGCAAGCTTGTATATTTCTAATATTTTGTTCTTCAAGCCCCTGCACACTCTTCGAACTCTACTCTCAAGCGTGTACTTGGAAGGTTTTGAAATGTTTTTCAGCAAGCAGCTTCGAGCGCTCGTTACTCGACTCTCTGGCATGCGATTGCGATGGGAAGATAATGACTTGCAAGACGATTTTCAGTTTCAGATTAAGATTCTCCATCACGGAGTCTTTTTGATACCCTCGGCTAAGAACTATTTCCAGAAGAAGTTGAGATATATATAGACAATGTTACTCGGGGTGAATGTAGCTTTCCAATGGTGAAAGAATTTTTGAAATCGGCACAGTAGTTTTCGTTTATTCAATACAAACATACATACAAATCTTTCCTCTTTATAATAGTAGTATATATAGGGAAAATTATTGAATATTTATACGTAACCCATATAACCGTTTAAGTCATACAATCTAGACTTTCAGTAAAAAAAAAAAATAATAATAATTTAATGTTGTTTGTCTCTTCATTTTAACTCTCTGACTTTCATTGACTAGCTTTTCATGAATATTACTGACTTGAATTTTATCTTATATTGTAACACTGGGATAGGGTTCTCCAACTAGTCCAGCAATGTACTGGATGCATGATAGCTTCCTTCAAAGCATGGTAAGCTTAATTATCTACAACAACACAAATAAAGTCAACCAGATGTACGAGAATTTTTCCATTGGGTATATGGTCTAGCGGAAGTATGGACGCAATTCAATAAATTTTATTTAAATGAAATTTTAATAAAAATTGTTTAGAATCAAATTACAATATACTATATCATATATAGATATTTGATATAAGACAATTGAGAGAACAGAGATCCATATATGCCTTATATGAGGGCTAGAAGAATGCACGTAGACGTATTTCGACATAAATAGTTTTATATATAAACTTATGTGGAAAGAGAGAGTAGTTATTACAAACTTCAAATTTGTTCACTATATAAAAGAAACTGTGTTGAGAACCCAATTTTTAATGTTCTAGTCACAGTGTTATCAAAAATCATAAAATTTTAAAGATATTTCTCTGATTTGCAATAATATTACAATATGCCAAAATCTAAAATTGTGCTGCAATTCGATAGCTTCAAATAGCCAATTTGATTGGTATTCGCACATATGAGAGTTTTATGATGTTTCCAGATATATATGTATGTAACTATATATGTAACTACACTACGGGAAAAAATTAAGGGATCAAAAAAAAATTCCAAATTTTTGGGCAAATTTCAAACGGCCGTAACTTCGAAAGAAATGGTCGTACAAGAAATTGATAAAGAGGGAATTATAGCTCCAAGTGTCTAGTTTTTGGATTAGAACTTTAAAAAATTTTAACCTCTTCGGTTTTTGAGTAATCGTAGAAAAACCAGCAACAAAAAAATTTTCAAAATTTTTTTAGTTTTTTTTTTTGGTCTACGGGCGTGGAAAAAATCTTTTTAACTTAACCACTATAAGGATCGGATACTTTGTTCATTTAGCTTTAATTTGGTTTTTTGAACACCTCGATACGTCCACTTCTCCCCGAGATATCGGTCTTCAAATGAAAAAGGATCCTTTTGTCTTTGATTATCGATATCTCAGCAACCAATGTACGCACAGAAAGTTAAAGGTGGGTTTCAAGAACTTGAATGAATTCTCCTTAACGACTAGCCATTGCTTTTCCGGAAAAAAATTTTTTTCTTATTGTCACATGAATTTGAAAATGCAACAAAAAAAGGGCTTTTTGTGGTTTTTTGGAAAATCGAGCGCTAGATCGAAAATTTTGAGGAAACCACTAATGTTAAGTGTGCCTTTTACAGTTCAATATGTCCACAAAAACCCTACAAAAAAATCAAATTAATCCAGCCAGCCGTTTTTTTGTTTCACTCGATCGAATTTTTGAAAAAATTAAAGGATCACGTTTTTTGCTCTGAAAGCTCATAATTTAAAAAAATGAGAAAAAAATCGTTTTTCCTAGCTTTTTCCACATTTTTGCTCCAGAAAAAGCTTAAATTTAAAACAAACAAAATAACAAGTTAAGGAAATTCAAGAAACCATCGCCCAATCATTTTTAACGCGTTTCCGCAGCTGTATTCCTTGATTCTACTGATCTCCTTTTAATTAAATTAAAAAAAAAGTTAATACCAATCGAATTTCGATTAAATTAACTTGTTTTTTCCGGAAAAGCAATGGCTAGTCGTTAAGGAGAATTCATTCAAGTTTTTGAAACCCACCTTTAACTTTCTGTGCGATCATTGGTTGCTGAGATATCGATAATCAAAGACAAAAGGATCCTTTTTCATTTGAAGATCGATATCTCGGGGAGAAGTGGACGTATCGAGGTGTTCAAAAAACCAAATTAAAGCTAAACGAACAAAGTATCCGATCCTTATAGTGGTTAAGTTAAAAAGATTTTTTCCACGCCCGTATACAAAAAAAAAAACTAAAAAAATTTTGAAAATTTTTTTGTTGCTGGTTTTTCTACGATTACTCAAAAACCGAAGAGGTTAAAATTTTTTAAAGTTCTAATCCAAAAACTAGACACTTGGAGCTATAATTCCCTCTTTATCAATTTCTTGTACGACCATTTCTTTCGAAGTTACGGCCGTTTGAAATTTGCCCAAAAATTTGGAATTTTTTCCCTTAATTTTTTCCAGTAGTGTAGTTGTGCCTACAGCAGGAATATAGCTGAAAAGAACTGCCTTTTTGCAGAAATTGTCGGCTCAGCGGCCACCATAGCCACGCTTTTTAAGTGCAACACGCGCAAAAGCTCGACTATGAACGAGTAATGGATTGAGATAACGGTAAATAAAACAAAAATGCAAGTGAAATACAACAAAATCCAATAAATAAATAAATAATAATAAATGAAACGGCACAATAAAACAGTTTGCAATAAAAATTGGTGACTGAAAATGTATTGATTTTACGAGCAACGCGGATTCAACAACACAGTTGGAATTGCTCTTTTGGAACAGTCAAAGCGATTCGTACAGAAGGGTGTACATATGAAGGTGGATAGGCAACAATCAACACCATTGCAACTGAAAGTGGAACAACAACAGTTGAACAATGTCAACTGGCAAGCGCGTTTCGCGAAATTCGCGGAGTGGACATCCTGGCTTCAGCAATCAGACAACACGAGCCGGTGCTGTCACAAATGAATGACGAACTAAATGTTTCGCATGTAAAGTATGCCACTTTACGGAGAGGAAACGTGCAATTGCAGAAGCTATGAAAAGAGACGCGAGCTTGTGGCAAGGTGTCGGCTGTGTGGGTGGGAGTGAGACGATGGAAATAAAGATATTTAGTTATATAAATTATCTGGTTGTTGTAGCGCAATTGGAAACTATTGAAGATGTTAAACACTATTTTGAATACAAAATGTAGAAGGACGTTACGGAATTTGGTCTTTTTTCGTACAAAATCAGTGAAAGAACCGAAGAAGGTGGGTGAAACCTCTTGGTTTGTTTCCATCAGCTGGTCATTTTCAGAGCTGGAGACAAATTTCCACAAATTCGGCTCAAATAGTGACATTTTCAGTTGAGAAAAAGTTTGGGATGCAAACAGATCTCTACAAATATTTTGTTGGGTTAATGTTGACACTAATGTCCAAGATCGATATAAAACGATTTAATCGACCAGAGTTTGACCCTAGAGACATTCCCGCAAACGTCGAGAATTCGGCTCAAGAAGTGACATTTTCAGTTGCGAATAAGTATGAGTTCACCTAAAAGTATAAGATCCCATATTTTTAGCCTTAGTCTCGAAAAAGCGACAATATCAAAAGGAATTTGAGAGTGGAATGTCTCCGACCTACATCATTGATTTTTTTCTTTCGAAAGAAGTTCTAATATAACTTCCCATCCTTCTATTAAGATCATTCCTTCATCCAATTCTTATGAATTATGATTAATAAAGGAAATTCATGAAATTTCGCTAAGACTAATAATTTAAATTAAATGAAACTCAGCTTGAGTTCTACAATATTTACCAACGCTTGTCTTTTGTCTCTTTATTGCCACTGATGGTTTGCAGTCGCACGATACACATACTATTGAGCATTCATGAGCAGAGTGCACATATTGTGATTGACAGATGACCGTTGCCATTGAGCTCGATTTGACAGCACTTCACTTTTGTTGTAAAAGCACCTTAAACAACAACAACAGCAGCAATCAGCGTTAACAAAATAAAATCAATACGCGAAATGGAATTCTACAAAAGCGTGAAACGTAAGAGACTCCACATGTTCACCGTTTCTTTTTTTCGCAGTTGCGAATATTTTTTTCATACCGTTACAGCAAAAAAAAAATACGTAAAAATCTGAAAAACAGATATCAGCAAGGATATGCGTAATCTCTGCTTCTGTCCACTGTCACTGATGACTGCTGCCGTAGTAAATCCAAGTGGTTTCGGTGGAGTTGAAAACTAGTTGCTTTTAGGCAGGTACTGGTCCACATAAAAGTCCAATGTGAGCCAATAAGTGTAAGGGATACGAAATGTGGATGAAATATCAGCTTTTTTTAAGGAAATAATATTCTTCTCGATCTTTGTAATATTGGAGTTTGAAGCCGAATTACTCGGAACACTAATGTTAATATCAAGGAGAACGAGTATCTCTCTCACTGCTACATCCTCCCTTTACCCATAGGTGGTAGTAAAGATTATACCTCGACTAGTTTTCTCAGGAGACTGTTTCGTCTTTTGCTTCTGCGTTACTCAATTCACTTCTTTTCAGAAAAACAGCTCACTCACTTAGCCACTGAGTTTCTCGCACTCACACTCGTTTGGCAGCGTGATAAATGATTGTCATAAATAAAACGATACGACTTTGCGCCGTCAAGGATAAGTACGCATATTTGTACCTATGCACTCACGTATTTATGTATGTTTACCTATAAGCACGTACGCATTGGCCTTCACAGTGTACAGTAGCGAGAAAAGAATTTAAACTCCTAAAGTCCTGCATTCAACGTAATTAGTACTACGGATGAATATTCTATCAGTACTTATAGCCAAAAGAGAGTTTTTTCATCTTATCCTTCGGCATCTTAAAATCAGAAGTAATCTAATACTCCAGATTTTTTTAAGCCTTCAACTCACCAGGATATCTTAAAATCGAATCCGACATGATAATATTCGAGTACTTGCAGATAGTAAGCTCCAGTCTTTAGTTCAAGAATTGAGTGGAGCTTATCTCAAGATTATAACTATATCTAATTGTTATTATATCTCGTCAGAGACAAGGAAGAGGCTTTTAAAAAGAAATTTCTTTAGAATAGGTAGGAAAATCGTTGGAGTGACTGAAACAAAAATACGTAGCGGATCTGAGGAAGCACCAAAAAACTTATAGTTGAACATATTTTCGGATAAATGTTGCCATCTTTTTGAAACATTTGTTTTTCATGAAATTAATTTTTTACTTACATTGAGATATTTTATCAACCTTTTGGTTGTCGTAGATCTCCTCAAGATCTTGAAGAGAACCAATTCTTCCAAGTGGAACTTCTTATTTTGAAATAAATTTCTTACTTTTGAGGAACTACAACGGAACTCATCGTTATTGTCGTAATTACTCCCAAAATTGCGAGACACTCCTTTCATTCTTGTAACTACTTCCAACCGATTTCATATAGTCATATATATCTTAACACAATGTCGAAATTTATAATCTTCAATCGTTGGTAGTGCTAATTGTACCTTCTCCTAGGCAATGAGGTTAGTCTGCATCTCAAAATTGTAATTTTCGTTAGTTCCACATTCCATCCTTTGTTCCTAACCGCCAATATTTAGTCCCTCACATACTTGTTTAACGATTTATTTATATTTCGAATGAATATTTCTTTGAAATTGTAACACATGAGTTCTTAAGATCGATCTATCATCTCATATCAACTTGCAAGAAAGTGAACTTTGATCATAAATCTGATAAAATACGAAATATAAATTATTTAAAAGGATTCCAAAAGTGTTTAAAGTCCTAAATAGAGGTTCCTAAAAAATGTCGGAACATAAGCTATCCAATTTTCAGGGTTTCGTTACACCACTTGTGGACCCAAAGTCTTTAGAACAATGAATTAAATGTTATAAACATTAATGTTTTGGGAAGGTCTTTAGAGGGATCCGGCTAATATTCCCAGAAGTGTTCTTAGATGTTATGTATATTATGTTTTGTATACTTTTTTAGGGAAGAACTTTAGAGGGATTTTAGTTTCATACTCTATGTTAAACAAGTAAGGAAGGGCTAAGTTCGGGTGTAACCGAACATTTTATACTCTCGCAATTTATTGATGTAATTTTATAAAGATAACACACCCATATATTCGGTATAAAGTTCAATAGAATAACGAAAATCATCATAAATATTATATGAGGACTGAGGTAATTCCTAAACCGATTTCACTCGTTTTCACCACCAAGATACAATGTATCGAAGACTATACGCTCATTTAATTTAATATTACTTATAATTAGGTATATGGGATCTGGGGGAAGTTATGACCCGATTTTTACCATTTCTGGTACAGAGAGACACTGTTATAAAAAAAAATTCAGAGGGAATGAATTACATTAAAATATCTGAGGGATTTACCTAAGTATCTTTTCGGGGAAAAATTACCCTTTGGCACTGAGCTCTTCATGTTCGATATCAGGGGCCTTGAAAAGTCATGGTTCGATTTTGACAATTTTTTCACAAGTGATGCAACAGATCATATACAGTGTTTGTGTAAAGTTTTATTTCGCTATCTTCATTGGTTCCTAATGTATATATTATAAAGTGAAGGAATAAGATGAAATTCAAAAATCAGTTATATGGGAAGTTGTCGTGGTTGTGAACCAATTTCGTCCATTTTTCACATGTGTCATCAGGGTGTCAAGAAAATATTATATACCGAATATCATTGAAATCTGTCTAGTAGTTCCTGAGATATGGTTTTTGACCCATAAGTGGGCGTGGCAGTGGACCGATTTTGCCCATTTTCGAAAGCAACCTCCTCAGGGTGCCAAGGAACATATGTTCCAAGTTCATTAAGATATCTTAATTTTTACTCAAGTTATCGCTTGCACGGACAGACGGACGGACAGACATCCGGATTTCAAATCCACTCGTCATCCTGATCATTTATGTATATATAACCCCATATCTAACTCTTATATGTCTTGGTGACACAAACAACCGTTAGGTGAACAAAACTATTATACTCTGTGCAACAGGTTGCGAGAGTATAAAAAAAATTGTCTCTCAGACATTTAAAAAATCGCACTGAAACGTATTTTATGTTTTTTTTTTTACCAAAATCCAGTAGATGAAAAGGAATCACTTATATTTTTCACAACACTGTAGTATGCACGCATATCTATCTGTATGCTATCATCCTTTGGCAACTTACACATGTGCATTCCGAGAAACTTTCATGAACTCGCAAACAAACCGACATTCATCGGTGCGTCGGTGTAAGCCAAAGGAAAATCCTTTTATCGTTGATTTTAAAAAATCATTAATCAAAATTCGATCTTACGCTTTCACAGTGTTCGACAGACGCCAGCGCGCGAGTGAGTAGTCATTGCAAAGCACCAGCACCAACAATCCGATTGATGCGAAAGAGTTACCGTAAATTTACGAAAGTTGTACGATTGGTTGTAAACTTCTTGACTTTTACTGTTTCTATGACTCGAATCCGTTTACACACTTTGCTTTCTGCTTTCTGCCGTAAACTTTTCCTGTTATTAAATTTATGCTTCCTCCAATTCATACCTTCCAATGATGGCTGGCAATATTTTTATTTGTCTGTTGAATGAGAATGAATGAACGAAATTGATGCCGCACAAGTACAGTTGGAAATTTATTGTTGTCAGTTATTCGCAGGACACCAGAATTTATAACGCGCTGAATTGGTTGTACGCAAAATAAGTTCTTCAAGATATTGCTTTACTCGCTTGTTTACGATATTATAATTTTGGGAATTGGTTGTAATAAACTTAAATGGTTTAAATATTTAGTGATAACTAATGCAGGAAAGAACTGATGGAATCATATTAGGTCGGAGCTAATATGAGTACGCTAGTTCAGGATATAAACAAATATGAAATAAAGCATTAACAACCTGTAAAAATAATAGAAACGATGTTCTTCTTCTTCCGATTGGTAAAAAATTTGAGGGGTTTCATGATTCTCAGTTGTCTATCGTGAGAACATTTTCTAACAGTATTGCTATTGCCGTGATGAATGTTTTTACTCAACTTTGGATTCTCAGAACCAAATATATTTTCAAATTTGTACGATCTACAATTTTTGGAGATTGGGTCGAGATATATGGCAACGAAGCTTAGTTGAACTATGTCTTATATGTTCTCTTGTTGAATAATGAAGTCTGTGTGAGATCTCATTTTAATAGCATTACTTTTGAATATGTTTTCAGCTATCCGAAAGAAGTCCGACATATGTTGTAAATAAGTTGAAAATCATCTGCATTTGTAGAGAGCGCTTTATATTTATACGGTTACAAGCAACTTCTTTCTCGAATATATATATTTGGTGTACTACTCTGAGAACTAAAATAATAAAATCCCTTTCAACACCTGGATAGCTGATAGAGAGCGCAATTTTAATATAAATATGAGCAAGGTTATAGCTCTTTTTAAAAAACTAGACGGTGGCAAGGGGTTTTTTCGAAGTGTAGAAACTACAGTTTTTGAAGCTCTCTGGAGCGTATGCGGCATAAAGTGAAAATTAGACCTTTTAGCTCGCTGAAAATACATATCAACTTGAATATATTGTTTGTTCCAAGAGTTAGTATTTATTATATAGGCTGGAAAATATCTCCCATCCGCTTTTTATTCAATGCTTTATAAAAAGTGTTACAGTGATCGGATTCATTTAAAATATGCGCCGTTTCGTTCGATAATCTGTTTCTATCTAGACGGCAACTTCATAATACCCTCTTCGTAGAAGCTTCCTCCTTATTTGCGAATAACTTGGACAGCCATTTTTTCAAAACCCACTTTTGAGTTCAACTTTACACCACCAAGGGCGTTCGCCATGGACAGGAACATGTGGTAATCACTTGGCGCTATGTCCGGGCTATATGGTGGATGCAATAAAACCTCCGATCCGAGCTCCCATAGTTTCTGACGAGTCATCAACGAAGTGTTTGATCTGGCGTTGTCCTGGTGTTACACTACACCTTTCCTGATGGCAAATTCTGGACGCTTCTGGTCGATCGCCTGCTTCAAGCGGTCCAGCCGTTCGCAGTAGATGGTAGAATTAAGCGTCTGGCCACATGGGGGAGTTCATATTGGATGATTCCCTTCCAATCCCACCAACCACACAGCAAAACCTTCCTGGCCGTCAATCCCGGCTTGACCACTGTTTGTGACGGTTCACCGGCCTTCGACCACGATCGTTCTCGCTTGAAATTGTCGTATGTGATCAATTTTTCGTCGCCAGTCACCATCCGCTTCAAAATTGGGTCGAGTTCGTTCTGTTTCAAAAGCATATCGCTGGCGTTGATTCTGTTCATAAGGTTTTTTTGCGTCAAATCATACGGCACCCAAACATCAAGCTTGTTTGTGTATGCAGGCTTCTACAGATGGTTTAAAATGATTTGGTGACTAACTCCCATCTCCTGGGCGATGTCACGAGATGACACATACCGGTCTAATTCGATGTTTTCCATGATTTGATCGGTATTCGTCGTCACAGATCTTCCGCCGGCTGACTTATCCATGATGTCGTTTTCACACGCTCTGAATCGCCGAAACCTTAACTCCGCAGTTAGAAGTGACAGAGTACCAGGCGGAATGGAGATATTTGCCAACCTAATATTTGTAAAGTACAATAAAATTTTTTTTATTTTTTGGTTCTCTGAACTCGCTTTAAAATCTTCTCCCAAACATTAAACAAGCGCCACTCTCAGCGTGCATATTTAAAACATGCATCTTCTTCCACTTTTTCTCCGTTTTGAAGCAAAATTCCAAGCACATGAGTATTTTACTAATGTTCGGCACGTGAATTGCATAGAGAAGTACATTGCCAATTGTTACAACGACAATAACAAATTTTAATACATATCTACACACACAGTAGAATACATATTTACACAAAATCCACATGTTTATGCATGCAGATGCAAAATAAAACTGCAACATGCAAAAAAGCACACAAAAATTTAGCAAAACACATACATACAGACAGTCATTCACATATATAAATATACATTCATGTGAGTAAAGGACATTCATATGAGTAAAGGACATAAAAACGAGCATAAAGCAAAATAAAAGCTACCAAATGTCGTAGACAACAGCCATGCGGCAAAGAGGCGTGCGGTATTGTCCTCTGCGAAGCGCTTGCTTAACAATACAGCGACATCTAAATATCCGTTTTAAAATTGAGATTTAAAATGCAGAAAGTCCAGAATAAAATGCTTAGTGAAATGTGCGCTGCAGTCACTGCAGAGCTTGACTGCTGTTGGCTTTAGCAGGCAAATGAGTTGAGGACGAGTATGTGTGTGTGTATGAGAGAGAGAGAGGATAAGCAAATGTGAACAAGAATTCTTTTTTTGGCTTCTTTTGGAAGGAACAGCTTAAAGTCATGTGTGCAAATGTGAAATTTTAGAGGTTGGTCTGGTAGATCCGTGTTTTTCAAGGGTTTTTTAATGAAACACTGTCAGTTACCACAGACTATTGTTAGAATTTTGGAACTAAAAAAACTGTCAGATCAGAAATTAATTTTCATATTAAAATGGCTATAAAATCGACTGTTCTTTTACTATTACCTATAGCTATTGAGAACTAGTGACCTTTTTAGTTGAGTAAAGTTTGTAAATTATATTACAACTCTACATCTTCAAAGAGATTAAGATGAACTTCACAATGAAAGCAATAGATGATGACCATAAAACACTATAGAACATACGAACGTTTCAAGAGATTAATTTCAATGGATTTAGACTAATCTGTAAGTATTTATCCCCAATCTAACAGTGACACAGAGATAGGGTGACGATGAAAGCAAGACCAACAAGTAAGGAAGGGCTAAGTTCGGGTGTAACATTTTATACTCTCGCAATTTATTTATTTAACTTAATTAATATTATATAATACACAATTTGACCCACATATTCGTTATATATATTGTATAAAGTCCATTGAAAGTTAGAAACCATAATATTAGGTTAGAAGCACCGAGGTCCTCGTGTTCGATATATGGGGCCTTAAAAACCTATGGTCCGATTTCGGCGATTTTTAGAATGGGGCTGCCCCACTATAAACATAGTATTTGTGCGAAGTTCTGCACCGATATCTTCACTAGTGCTTACTTCATATATTGTAAAGTAAACGATTCAGATTGTCTTCAAAGTTCTGGTATATACGAAGTAGGCGTGGTTGTGAAGCGATTTGACTTATTTTCACAACATATCATTAGGATGTAAAGAAACTATTACAAACCAAGTTTCATTAAAATCGGTCGAGTAGTTCCTGAGATATGGTTTTTGACCCATAAGTGGGCGACGCCACGCCCATTTTCCATTTTGTAAAAAATCTGAGTGCAGCTTCCATCTGCCATTCCTTATGTGAAATTTAGTGTTTCTGAGGTTTTCGTTAGTGAGTTAACCCACTTTTAGTAATTTTCAACTTAACATTTGTATGGGAGGGGCGTGGTTATTATCCGATTTCTGTCATTTTTGGAATGTATAAGGAAATGGCTAAAAAAACGACTGCAGAAAGTTTGGTCTATATAGCTCTATTGGTTTGCGAGATATATACAAAAACATAGTAGGGGCGGGGCCACGCCCACTTCCCCAAAAAATTACATCCACATATGCCCCCTCATAGTACGATCCTTCATACCAAATTTTATTTCCATAGCTTTATTTATGGCTTAGTTATGGCACTTTATGTGTTTTCGGTTTTCGCCATTTTGTGGGCGTGGCAGTGGTCCGATTTTGCTCATTTTCGAAAGCAACCTTCCTATGGTGCCAAGAAACAAGTGTGCCAAGTTTCATCAAGATATCTTAATTTTTACTCAAGTTACAGCTTGCACAGACGGACGGACGGACGGACAGACAGACATTCGGATTTGAACTCCACTCTTCACCCTGATCACTTTGGTATATATAACCCTATATCTAACTCGTTTAGTTTTGGGTGTTACAAACAACCGTTATGTGAACAAAACTATAATACTCTCTTAGCAACTTTGTTGCGAGAGTATAAAAATATATTCCAGCAAACGAAGGCATTACTCAACCCAGTCCATTTTGAGAACTCTATCATTGACTAATGCTGCCACGTCAAATAGCTGGGACCTGAGTATTACGGGATTTATTTGAAATTGTCTTTATTTTCTTATTTTAGTTTAATTTAAAGTATTGATTGTAATACGAATAGACCTTTTTTCGAACAACAAAACTACAAAATAAACTGTATTTTTAAACGTCTCTCGTCGAACACTCTAAAAGTACAGTTCTTCTCCACTAAAAGAAACGAAACTGTGCACGAATGCAACAACAACAACGAAAAGTTAACGCGAAGTTAAAGTGTATATAATAAAGTGACTAACTGCAAATAAAGTGGAGAAGCTTGAAGTTAGCGCAAAATGCGAAGAGCACTTCAGCCTACTACTTTTCGCTCCTTTGCACGCCCACATCACTCAGGTACGTGTAAGTACTTTTGCTCTTCATCGTATACACTTTATATAATTAATGGGCGCAGACAGTGTCATTACCGTAAATGTTGCATATTCGCTGCGAGTGCAACCGCAAAAAAAAATAAATATAACTAGTTGCGATGTGTCTTTTTGGAGCACAAAAAAATTGAATGTGTTTTACAAGAGTACATATGGAGATATTTAAAGTGAAAAATGTTATGAAGATAACTCAGGCGGCAGTATGAGTAGAAAAGATAGGGACTCATAATATGATTTAGTCATATTCGAAGGGTTATTTATGGATCCATAGTCAATTGATTCTACCATACTCAATCGTATATTCAACTAACCTTAACATTACTACTTTTGGTACACCATTCAAAGCTGACTTTAACCTCAAAGTCATCTACAATGCCTGTCGGTCGTGGACCATAATTAGCAGTAACTTTTGCTATGACTCTAGATAGTGCTACAACTCCAATCTAGTGATTACAACTAAAAGCCACGGGTGTTATTCACATACTCAATATTCTCGCTTACGACATTTTAATAAGAAATGAACGCTTAAAACACATTTTTAATTAAAATCATGAGCTACTTCCAAATATAGTCAACATAAGTAAACTCATCTTGCCCACGAAACAACTGCTCAGTTATCTACTGTAAGCTATCCTTTGTCACTCCTATGATGTCTCACTCGCTCTACTTCACCTTAGCATTTCGAAGTTTAAAGTCACCATAATTAATAAACATCACAGCTGGGGCATATTCAATACACCAAAAAATTACTGCGAAGTATTAAAATTCACTTTTCTCAATTTTGCTGAGCGCAATAAACGAAAACAGCAAAATATTGTACGTGTAATCAGTGCACACACCGGGGCGCCTTCAAAGACAGTTCATAAGCAAAGGCTGGACGGCAATATTTGCAATGGGAATACAGTATGTGGACATTGAATTAAGACTGATAATTTTTTTGTTGTGTTTATATTTCAAATTCATCAAAAAATCGTAAGAGAAGTGATATCGATAACTAAGAGTAGAATTTAGAATTATAAAGTTTCAAACGAGAGTAAGTAGACATCAGATAGTCTTCAATTAGTTCTTAAAGGTATGACTTCATGATGGAATTTCTATTTAAAAAGAATTTATGTCTTAAATAAAAGTACTTATGGGTGTAAAACAGACTATCCTCAATTCATAAATACTTAAGAACCGTTCTAGTATTCTTAGCACTTAATATTGTTCTAAGTTCTGTTACAAGTTCAGGTCGTTATAAAAATTAAACTATAATACGTTTTGTTTTTTAATTAAATAATGAGCGATGCACAAAATTGTATGAAATGGTCACATTTTACTTTCACCCAAGCCCTCAAACGATTCGGTTTTTATTGGTGGCTCGAAACAAAGACTTTTTGAAATTCTCCAAATTACTGTCGAGTATTCGTTAGGCCATGTTCTTCAACTCTGAGCACCAGCTTTAGTTCAATGGATTCAAATCTTGACTTCCGGACGGCCAATCATATGCAGCTATGAAACCAGGAATATTGCTTTAAAGCCACTGCTGTGTAGTTTTTGCCTTATGTGCTGGAGCAGAATCATGCTGGAAGATAGAATGTTCTCCATTTACATTCCTTCTAAAATATCTTGCCATCTTACAACACTTCCTCTCTGTAAAAAAATGGGTACGATTTTTTTACTGGGTAAGATTTTTTTACAGAGTGGAAGTGTTCTAACGCCTTTACAGAACACTCCTTACCAAACCATTACAGCACTGAAATAGCTGGAACCCTTGGAATAACACCTTTTGTGTCTCATTTGCTTCAAGCGAGTTGTCTGCAGATGACCAGTCGACCGATGGTAGACTTTTATGCGAATATCATCTCGAATAAGTGTTGACATTGATCTGGTCGTATTCATGAATTCATTTCCCTTAACATAATTGTCTGTTTTTAAAGGTTTCTTAAAGGGATTTCTGGTGTCTCGAGTTTCTAAGCTTAGAAATGGTTTTCTAGAGGATAAACTTTGAAAGTGACTCGTTTACGCAAAGAGAGAGAAAAGAAGAGAGAACGGACGGTAACTGTTTTATGGAGTGCAGCTATCTCTCTTTCTAGCGAAATTATGCAACTTATTTCTCCAATGCTATTATTATATCTAGCAAGATCATTATCCTGTAGGGCTATAGGAAAGGCTTAAGGATTTTATGAAATGCTCTCATTGATTTCATATTGTCGGAGTAGTTCCAAAGGGATCCACTCTGAAGTTCTACAGAAGTGCTTCCGAAACAATTTTTTTTCGTCAAAAAATTGTCCCTTCTCTAGTGCAGTCAATCCCAAAAAGTCTGGTTCTATATAATAGCTTGAGATATCTACTCAAAAATGAATTTCGGATTTCTCTCAGCGGTCATAATTATATGATCCGATGCTGTATAAGCTGATCTATAGTGGTAGGTATGTGTCGATTTACTGTAATGACTGACTCTTGGCTGCACTTGCTTACGCTCAAACCAAAAATATTGTTGTTGTTATTGTTGTTGTAGGTTGCTGCTGCAACTGCCTTTATGTATTGTTCATTTTAAAGCGATTGTGAGCAAAGGCAAATGTTTAAGTAAGCACTCACAGTGCGCAGCTAGTGTCAATGCGAAACAATAAGGCCAACACAACAACAACAACTGCAATTAGAGTAGCTGCCGTCAGTAGCAGCAGAGTAAATAATAATAATAACAACATAAGCGATTACAATGCTGACAAGCTTTGCAGCGTTGGTGGCAGGAGCAAAGACGAACAGCAACAATAATAATAATAACAACAACAACAACAACAACAACTATAATATAATACAGACCACATCAAAGGCGTTTGCTGTCGTTGCACTGGATGCTGCATTATTACCGTGGTTATTAATGTTAATATTTTGTTGTTGTTGTTGTTTTTTTATTTTCAGTTTTTTTGTGTGTGTTCCTTCACTTGCTATTCATATTGTGCACTGCTGTGCCGCTTATTATAATCATTATTGTTAATGTTTTTGTCATTTTATTGGGCGTTGCTGGCGACTGCATGAAGAACGCTTTGCCGTTGCTGGCCTTCGCTGGTGAAAAATTCTGCGAAAAAAACACGAAAAATATGAAAGTAAAATAAGTGCGAAAATAAATATAAATAAAAATAGCGCCACATCGCAAGCGGCAACGGCGGCACGATAATGTGCAACGTTGTGAAATGTCATTGCCGGATATGAAATGAATTTTCACGGATTTACGGGTAATAAAATAAAAATCAGCTTACTTACATAAATACTACGCGCGCGCGTCGTTTCACTTCATTCTTTTCCTTCGACTTAATTTTGCGTTGACCGCGCGCTATGCCGCACCGCGACTCCTTAATGGCGGCTTGGCTTTCTTCATTGTTTGCGTAGCGCGCATTGTTTTTCACCAATTTTGTTTTGCTGTAAAAATTTAACTTTTTACTGTTGGTTTAAGAGCAACGCACACACACACATCGAAGCGTTTGCTTGCTGCGAAGGTCCTTTATGCATATGTGAGTGCATTTGAGTAAGCGCGCCGCGCGTTTTTGCTGCCCAACTGGGCAGCGTGCCAACACTGTCCATGCGGTCAGCGGATGAACCATGAATTAATTTACGGTTAAAAATGAAATCCTTACGTCTACAAACACACACGTCAGCGCTGCCACACTTGAGACTGTGTGTGCGCGCGCTGCTTGTAACGCTTAAGTGGGGCGTCTGGTCACCGATGTGTGCACACGACAGCGCCGCGGACCGCGTCAATCGATACGGTCTATTTGGCGTACTGTTGTTGACTTTCTGTTCATTAAATCTTTAACGCGCAATTTTTATTTACAGCCATTCTTTTCTGCATTTACGCCACACGCGTTGCTAGGCTTCAGTGAAATGTTGAAATTTTGTTCTTGTATTTTCAAGTGAAAAACAATTTGTGCAAATATTTATATGTTTAACGGTAAAAATAAATATCGGTAATCTTTAAACACTTTCTTGGTAGGATATAACAACAACATTTTCATTTAATGTCATTCCATTCAGTATTGAAATATTAGCCAGGTTCTGTCTGATCTAGGTCAGGCTCAGCTTACCTTGATTTGCATTTATCTGACATTAAACTGCTGTCCATGTTACGCGCTTAGAGGCATGTTTTTATACTCTCGCAACAAAGTTGCTACGAGAGTATTATAGTTTTGTTCACATAACGGTTGTTTGTAACACCTAAAACTAAAAGAGTTAGATATAGAGTCATATATACCAAAGTGATCAGGGTGACGAGTAGATTTGAAATCCGGATGTCTGTCCGTCCGTCCGTCTGTCCGTCTGTCCGTCTGTGCAAGCTGTAACTTGAGTAAAAATTAAGATATCTTGACGAAACTTGGCACAAATATTCCTTGGCACCTTAAGAAGATCAAGTTCGAAAATGGGCAGAATCGGACCATTGCCACGCCCACAAAATGGCGAATACCAAAAACACATAAAGTGTCATAACTAAGCCATAAATGAAGATATAAAAGTAAAATTTGGAATAAAGGATCGCACTAGGAGGGGGTATATTTGGATGTAATTTTTTTGGGGAAGTGGGCGTGGCCCCGCCCACAAATCGATTATTTGTACTTAACTCGCAAACTAATAAAGCTATATAAACCAAACTTTCTGCAGTCGGTTCTCTTACATACCCCACCACACACCATGAAAATAGTAGAAATCTGATAATAACCACGCCCACCTCCCATACAAAGGTTAGGTTGAAAATTACTGAAAGTGGTATAACTAACTAACGAAAAACGTCAGAAACACTAAATTTTGCAGAAAAAATAGCAGAAGGGAGCTGTACTCAGATTTTTTTACAAAATGGAAAATGGACGTGGCATCGCCTACTTATTCGAATGAAATTCGGTATATAATATTTTCTTGACACCCTGATAACACGGTCAAAAAATGGGCGAAATCGGTTCACAACCACTACTACTTTCCTTATAACTCAATTTTGAAATCCATCTTATTCCTTCACTTTTTAAAGTAAACATAAGGAACCTATGAAGATAACGGAATAAAACTTTACACAATTAGTGTATATCATCTCTGGCTTCACTTGTGAAAAAATTGTCGAAAACGGACCATAACTTAAGGCCCCAAATATCGAACATATTGAACTCAGCGCCTAAGGACAAATTTGAACCGAAAATATGGGTAAATCTCTCAGATATCTCAATTTAATTCAGAGGAAATTGTTTTCTTCTAATAGTGGGTCTCTATTCCAAAAATTATTAAAATCGGGTCATAACATTTCCATATACCCCATTGTAGGTTTTTCAAAAGTATCTTCTCCTAGCTCCCATATACCTAATTATAGGTTTTTCAAAAATACGGTGAGCTTTATTCCGCATATATGTATTGGTTAAATTTCTTCAATAAATTGCGAGAGTATAAAATGTTCGGTTGCACCCGAACTTAGGCTTTCCTTACTTGTTTAATTTTAAGCTTAAAAAAATATTCTGTCACGAGTTGGCAACCCTAGCGAGTCTCTGAAGATATCAGTATAATGTGTGTAATATATCATATATGATGTATCGGATACCTGAAAGTGAAAGCTCTGAATTTACTTTCCATTAATAAACCTTATAATAGGTTGTCCGATATCCGCTCTTTCTCATGTAGAATCTCACCACCATCTTAAAGTTTATTGAGAGTCACTAATAATATATTCTTAAAAGAAAATGGGTATGGTTCGGGCATGTTCTAAGACGAGATCTTGAAACAATCACCCGGAACGCTATCGACTGGAATCCACAAGGCAACCGGCTCGAAAGTCAATCCGGTCTAAGCTGGCGTTGATTTTTCCATATCTAAGGTCCAAAAGAGTTAAGGTCAAGTCAAGAGGCAAGCACAAGATCGATCCTTCTCTCCTTCCCTAAATTCACAGTCCTTAGTTGGGAGTTAGTTTTAGAACGGTATAGTCTTTTTGAATCTTTGGTTGTGGAAATGCTTCGATCATATAAAGTATTTAGCTGTGTCAATACCTGGGACACCTATTTTATAATTCCTTTATATCTTCCCTACTTTGTTCACAGTAATCTATTAGGTTGTCAAATATCTCCCTTCCGCTTTTTTGCTCTTTATTCAATGCTTTATAAAAAGTTTTACAGTGGTCGGATTTAGTTAAAATAAGCGCCGTTTCGTTCGATAATATGTTTCCATCTAGACGGCAACTTCGCCTTCGTAGAAGCCCCCTTCTTATTTGCGAAGAACTCGGGCAGCCATTTTTCACAAGCCTATTTTGAGTTCAACTTCACACCATCAAGGGCCTTCGTCATGGACAGGAACAGGTGGTAATCACTTGGCGCTATGTCCGGGATATATGGTGGATGCGATAAAACTTCCCATCCGAGCTCCCGTAGCTTCTGACGAGTCATTCACGAAGTGTGTGGTCTGGCGTTATCTTGATGGAACACTACATCCTTCCAGTTGGCCAATTCAAGGGGTCCAACTGTTCGCAGTAGATGCTAGAATTAAGCGTCTGGCCATATGGGAGGAGCTCGTAGTGGATGATTCCCTTCCAATTCCACCAAACACACAGCAAAACCTTCCTGGCCGTCAATCCCGGCGGTAACTGTTTGGGACGATTCACCGGTCTTCGACCACGACCGTTTTCGCTTGATATTGTCGTATGTGATCCATTTTTCGTCGCCAGTCACCATCCGCTTCAAAAATGGGTCGAGTTCAAAAAATCATGCGGCACCCAAACATCAAGCTATTTAGTGTATCCAGCCTTATGCAGAAGATTTAAAATGGTTTGGTGACTAACTTCCATTACCTGGGGGATGCCACATGCCAGTCTAACTCGATGTTTTCCATCGGTATTCGTCATCACAGGTCTTCCGCTTAAGCCATGTCGTCGAAACCATTCGTCCGCAGTTCGAAGTGATAGAGTACCATCCCCCAAAAGCAGATTTGCCTTTACCGAAGGAAATCTTTAAAGCAGCGCGAATTTTGGCGTTAGTGAACTCCATGTTTACAAGTCTATAACTAATCATGCATAACGGCGTTTTGTAGTTTATGTCAAAACCTTTCAAAGATGTATAGTATTGCCAGCTACGAGCTCTGTAGCGTTTTATATATAGCCGCGAAATTGAAAAGACAAAAATGCAGAAGGGAGATATTTGCCGACCTAATATTTATAAGAGGACTTGAATCTTTGAATTTCCAATGTCAATACCTGGGTCACCTATTTTATATTTCCTTTATAGCTTCCCTTATTTTGTTCACAGTAATCTATAATAAATTCTACACAACAGATACCATACAAAAAATACTCTCCCCAATTCGTTATCAACAGTTATGGGCGATTATAAATTTTTTCCCAATCCATTAAAAGTGTGTATGCGCTACATTTCCCATTACTGTGATGGCTCAAAATAACTCCGAATCGCATTTAGTAGTTTTGGAAAAACAATTACAAACGAAATACGAACAAAATAGGAATGCTTAGGCATAAACCAATAGCAACGGCCAAATGTAAAGAGTGGAAGTGTGCAAATGAAATTCCATGAAATATGAACAAATTGTTAGGCAAACAAAATATGCATAACTATTTATGTAATAAATCGAAAAAGTTGTAACGGCTAAAATAAAATGCACCGAGTTTTGCTTTTATTTCGTAATAGAAAACAAATTTGATTGCATGAATATCGAAAACATATTTAGATGTGTTGTACATGTGTTCAATATATTGTTAATTGCTGGACTACAACTTGTTTGGCATTGAAAAACGCTTAGATGAACAGTGGTGTGCAATATTATAGCAATCACATGGATACAGGGTGGGTCAGCGTATTACAACGTATCAAGAATCAATGCGAGAAATGTTAAAGAAAAGAATAAGTAAGGAGAACCACTATTAGGACCGCCATTGTATGAATTTCATAGGACATTCAGTACTAATAATCTAAAGGATCGCATCATCAATTAACATTTATTGGATTAAAATTTCAAATTTGAATTCAAAAATATGTTTATAGAGTTGAATTTTTTCCCAGCCACCCTGTATATGCCTGCATGCCGGACATAGAGAATAACTGCTTACATAAAACGTTTCACCATTCGCAATCGTTCGCCGCAATCACTTCAGTGGCCATAATTGCTTACGAAATCTCCAAAGTATTACAACACTGATTAGAAACATAAACTAAATGAATATCAGCAATTTTCAAAATCCAATTCAATACAACCAATTTAATAGTCAACTGAGAAAAAGGCGAACGAAGTAAGTAAGCGAGTAAGTGAGTGAGTGAGTAAGTTTGCTCCGACCACCACTTGCCGCTTGTTCTTTGCATAAACCATTAAATCGTATGATTGTGTGTACGGTCCTATAGACGCCTGCACATAGCAAGTATACCGTTATTCGTTCTCTGCTTGTGGGATTGCATTGAAAGGCATCAAATCGAACTGAAATGTGCTTGGCATCGAGCATCGAGTACTGGAGTATAGCTAAATTGCAGCGGCATGGCGGGGAGTCGAAGTGCGCTGGCAAAGGCGAAGTCGAAAACAATTCCCATAACTCAATTCTAATGCAAAACGCACAAGCAGGCCAACAAACTCTTTCTGCTGTGGCGGTGTGCGAAGGTAGTCAACGGTAGTGTATAGTCAATTTGTGAAGGAGTCGTTCTGCCAACGCAGCGCTTGTTACAGTGGGGAGCAAAATTGCGCTTGATATAGTAGAATATTAGATGCTTGAGTCCTTTTTTCATATAAAGTAAGATAAGTTAAGGTAAAGAAATATAGAAAGCGCCTTATTGAAATTATACTTTTCACATTAAATAGATCTTGATATGTGCTATGTTAACTTCATAAAGGGCATTACAAATATCCAATACAACAACAAAGTAGCTAAATTTTTTTTCACTTGTGAAAAATATCGATTTGAATATTACATCTTTCCTACGTAGTAAATAACTGCAGAAAGGCCTTGAGCTCTCTAGCAGAAAAACTACACCTGTCCATAATCTGGGTTGCCAGCCATAGAAACATTATCGAAAACGAAAAATCAAGCGAGCTGGAAAAATTTTAAGCCTACGTAGATAAATCCGAAGCGGAACTAACAAGAGAGAGCTATATACACATTTTGAACAAATTGCTTGAAACATATGGAAATCTATAACCCAAAGTAAAATATGAGAGCAGATATGCCCTAAGTATGATAAGATAAAAACTAAGGACTTAGTAAATAGATCCAAAAAACATATACAGACTATAGCCACCATAACAGGGCATTAACCATTTGGAGAACATGCGTTGGCCGACATACATATGTCGTTCCTGCAAAATAGAAGGGTACAAGGAAACGGTCTTTCACTTTCTTTGTGACCGTTTGACGTTCATAAAATTTAACCGAATTATCCTTAATGGTTTGAATTAAGACCCTAAAATATCACGATCCGCTTTTTAAATATTAAATATCTCATTTCCGAGTTTATTTGATAATAAGACAGTGTAGTAAGGTGGCTCGACGATAATCCGTACAGTTTAGTCCAGAGTCCAGGTCGTTTATCTGGCCATAAGACTGTTAAGATGTATAATTCTCTCAAACTATTTTGAAATAACCTTGAACTTGAGGACGACATGGAACAAATATGACATGGTTAAACATATGGGCGTTAGATATACATAAATAATTCGAAAAGAGTTTACACCACTTATAACGATACTTCTTTAACTAACTATAACTAGAATCTTAAACTACTAACATCGCAATAAAACACTAAAAACATTGTAGGCATCATTTATATAAAAATTGTCCAAACTAGACTATAAATTTTCAAGGCCTCAGATATTGAAAATGAAGGCTTTAACATTAAGATAATTTTTTACAGAAAATTGCCGTACATCTCTCAGATATTCATTATAAATTAAGAGATAAGATTCTTTTTTAATAATGTGAAGAAATGTGTGAAATCGGATTGACATTCTAATTGACATTACGCTGAATTTGTAGGTCCAATTGAATATATATTTTTTTCATAATCTAAAATATGAAATTTTCGGTCACACCCGAATTTATTTAGCTCTTCCATCTACCATCGATATGAGGACTTCCAAAACTACTCGAAACCGGTTAATACTTTGGCATGTCTAAAAGCTCCGTCATGATTGGGAAGGACCTCTCCGAGCCGTTCGATACCAAACGAGGTTTCAGACAAAGTGACTCACTATCAAGTGACTTCTTTAACTTGATGCTGGAAAAAATTATACGAGATGCAGAGCTAAATAGAGAAGGTACAATCTTCTACAAGAGTGTACAGCTCCTGGCGTACGCCGATGATATTGATATCATCGCAAGCAACAACCGCGCCGTCAGTTCTGTTTTTTTCCGTTGGATAAGGAAGCAAAGCGAATGGGTCTGGAGGTGAAGGAGGACAAGACGAAATATTTCCTGTCATCAAGCAAACAGTCAGCGCACTCGCGTCTTGGCTCCCACGTCACTGTTGACAGTCATAACTTTGAAGTTGTAGATAATTTCGTTTATCTAAGAACCAGCATTAACAACACCAACAATGTCAGCCTTGAAATCCAACGCAGAATCACTATTGCCAACAGGTGCTACTTTGGACTGAGCAGGCAATTGAAAAGTAAAGTCCTCTCTCGACGAACCAAAATCAAACTCTACAAGTCGCTTATCATTCCCGTCCTGATCTACGGTGCAGAAGCTTGGACGATGTCAACATCAGATGAGACGACACTAAGAGTTTTCGAGAGGAAAAATTTCGCGCAAGATTTATGGTCCTAAGAACATTGGCAACGGCGAATACGACGACATTGACATAGTTCAGCGAATAAAAAGACAGCGGCTACGCTGGCTAGGTCATGTTGTCCGAATGGACGAAAACACTCCATCTCGGAAAGTATTCGATGCAGTACCCGCCGGAGGAAGTCGAGGAAGGGAAGGCCTCCACTCCGTTGGAGGGACCAGGTGGAGAGCGACCTGGTTACACTTGGGATCTCCACCAGGCGCCGAACTGCGAGGGAAAGAGAGCGCTATCATCGATTCGGCTATAATCGGCTAAACGGTTTCAACGCCAATCACAATCATACATACATGTCTACATTTATAAAACGAAGATTGGATTTTAACTTCAGATTTCATTTAACTTTAAGTTGAGTCTAAAGTTTTTGACCAACTCTAGAATTTATTTGAAAGAAGATTTTTTCTCTCTAGAACACCGAAATCACGCAAGATTAATGTTGAAGTAACTTGAATCGTATACCTTTAGGCATCTAGGTGGAATATCTGGCGGCTAAATCAACCGTCTTAATTGTTTTATGTTGGTCTCGGGATCACTTTGTGAATAAATTAGACATTATATTTTTTTACATTTTGGTAGCACAAAGGACCAGCTTACATGTTCTCAATTGTTTTTTCACACGAGAGAAGTAGCCTTCGTAACTATCCTTATCTCACGATAGATGTCTCTGGGGTTGAAATCTGTTCATATGTATGTGAAAAGAAGCAAGGAGTTTCTTAGTGACGAATGGTTTGGTTAATGAAATCATTTAAATGTTAAAATTTCTTGACTTAAATTTCTAATCTTCAATCTATGAATGTCTTTCTCTTCCTAAAAATCTTTGTTCTATATAATCTCTCTTTCATTCTCTAAATATTTTATTTTCAGTACTTATTATTATATTTCTTAATAAAGCCTTGTAAGCAAATCTTAATATGTGCAGAGTAACCATCCAAAATGTCTACAGTCTACAGTCTGAGTTATCATACTTCATTCTTAATGGTTCATTCTGCAATTTCCCTTCAGATATTTTCTACTGTTTTATTTCTGCCAGAACTGAGCTTTTCTTACTTTTTTTTTAGCAAATTTTGAATGAAAAAACGCATTGATCACTCCAGTGATTTTCCAAACCAAAAAAGTAATACTCAAATAGACAGTCAATATTTGCACAAACCCACACTTTCCGAACCGACTGTTATGTAATTAAATTCAATAGTTTTAACTTCTAAATCCGCTGATTCGAAGCAAAGGTAGCTTCAGCTCGGCAACCGCAGCAAAAAAGCACAAAATTGTATTGATACAATTGAATTTGTAGAGAAATCTCGAATTTCATGCGCAAGTGTTAGTAAATACAATGCGTGCCACTAACATAACTACAAATACATAGAATTCGTGCAACACGCAACGTGTGAGCAACGAGCAATGTGACACACACAGACACGCCGCAGCTGTGAAAACCACATACACTCATACGTACATACATATATGTGAGTGGCAGTTGTGAATGTGTGTGTGTGTGAGTGAAGAGAATATTTGCGAAAGCTTAGATGCACACAAACAAATGACGGACAAGCGGCCATAATCCCTTTACAATCTGCAGCAAATTCTGGTCCATTAACCGAACGTGCTTAAATGCCAAACATTGACATTTTGGTCAACCGAACGTGCAAGCGCACACGAACACCAACCAACACACACCTATGCACCAACACAAGCGCAACGGCCATTTAAGGGCGCTCAACACATGATGGCGCTGGTGATGGCGTCGGTGCAAATCGCTTGGTTTAGAATTTGCATACGCAAATACCCAAACAAAAACACAGTGCGGCACTAAACCAACACACACACGTACGGGTGTATATTGGTAGCTTCGGGTGCTTTTGAGGCGCTACCTGAAAGCTATTTAAAGCGCTCAGCTTGCAACAAACACACACACACGCGACGGCAGAAAATCAGTAAAAATGATTGCACTGGGCTCGAGTTCATATTTCACCACATTTACAACAACAACAACAGCGAAATTTGTCTATTGATTTGCCACTGCTTGCTGTTGCAACATGAAGCATATGAAGTGGAGTTGCTTGTTGTTGCGGCAATTCACCTGCTAAGCGCATACAATCAGCAAGTCAGCGGGTCTCATGCCATGTCCACATAATGGCAGCGTTTAAATGCGCCTATGTAAACGAAACAGTGCGACGTTGCATGCAACACGACTAGAGAAGAGCGATGTTGCCACTTGATTACGCACGCGACTGACATGTTCGTATGCCACCACATTTGCGAGTACTACATAATTTTATGCAGCCACAAACACAGAGCGCCACATATACACATGCCACACTTACTTGCCACATATGCTTGCCACTCGAACTACGCGCTATTCACTATAGGCATGCGGTGCTTTCGGCGCTAGGCAATCGGAATTCCAATGATACTTCAGATAGAATACGGTTACATGCCGTTACCAATGTTGCAACATGCAACATATTTGATATATACATATATCCAAACTATATTCTCTGTTTGTGTGTGTGTCCACTTGTAGTCATTAAAAATTGCCGCGGCGTTAATTATACACATTCGCTACACTCAGCTGTCCTGCAAATCATTAATTATTAATGCTGCCTGTCTATCGCATTGAGTGACCTATAAACTTTGTGCGCCGCGTTCGTGTTAGTTTGCGTTTTTTTGCATTTCTCGAAAGCAATTAGGTGAGTGCACACTAAAAATTATCGAAAATTATTTACCAACTCATTAGTGGGTTCGTGGAATTGCGAGTAATTTGCGCGCTCTATCTCTGCTTCTTCTACATCATTGCCGTTGCAAGCTATTGATTTTGGACGAGTGCACATTTACATAAGAGGTCGTTCTCCTGTTCTGTTGCATAGCATACTTACAGAGCAGTAGCATGTAAACCTAATCGATTGGCTTGGGCAAGATGAACCTATTGACAGGGCTCTATTCGCAGCAAATAGCAGCAATAAAGATCTCCCAACCAAACGCAATAACCACGCTTCTGAGCCCTATACATATCAGTATTATTCTGTAGAGTTATTTGTTACTAAATTGCCTAGCCATTCTAAAAAAAATCACTTATTGACAAGAATACGTCAAACTTGTATTTTTTTATCAACTAACAGAGCAAGAGTGGGACATAATAGTAGTCCATTGCCTATAGAGTGAGACTTCGTATCGATTAGTTTTGGGAACTCCTTTCATATTTGACAACATTTTCCTCATAAAATATTTAGTCGAGAACAAAATTTTGCAGATCTATATCCTCACAGACCATAAGTATATTCAGTTTTTAGACAAGTTCCATGGTAGTTTGTTCAATTTGTTGGTGGATTCTTCTTTTATTTGAGTTAAAGCACATATACTTTTCTACCGGCAGTTTTGAATTTGTCTTACTAAATGTTGTGGTTTCGGGTTTCTACTATATTCATATTTGAGTGACTCAGTTGGGGTTCTATAAAAATTTTTAAGGTTTATACTTCATTAATGAGACACAAATTTCATTAATAAAGACTGTAATACTTACATTTCCCTCCATCACTCTATTCATCTATAAATCATTTTATCTTTCTCTCGATCTCTCTATCGATCTCCTTTTCTTTTCCTACCTCTATCTCTATCTTACTCTATATTTCCCTCGATCACTCTATCTTTCTCTTATTTACTCTCTCTTTCCTTCCCTCACACTCTCTCCATCTTACTCTACATCTCCCACGATCACTCTATCGATCCGTAAATCACTCTGTCTTTTTCTAGATCACTCTCTCTATCTATCTTTCTTTCCTTCTCTCACTCTCTTTCGATCTTTACATTTTCCTTTCCATCCCTCTCTTTCACCCTCTCTCCCTATCTCTCACCTGCCTTTTGAATATCTATAAAACTCTCATAAGTAATGCGGATTTCTAACAAAAGTATATAATTCTTCACAGTATGTACTTTTTCCCCTTATACGAAATTTTCCAGATATCATATACTAGGCTCTTTGGCAACCTGAGTCAAAGTCGAAAAAGAAAATAAATATGCTAAAAACTAAGTATATCTATACGACGTATACCAGAGATCAGAGAATTACCTCTTCAGAAAAATATTTTAAAGGTGGTCTCTCTTATATTAATAACCTTCCTTTTTTTCAAATTCTGAACTATTCTACTATACCGTGTAGTATTATATTGAGAAAATGTTGCAAATTATTTTATATTAAAGTTGTGTGTTTCGCTTAATTGCCAACCAATAAACGATGACCGTTGACAACCATCTGTCAGTTAAACGGAAACAATATCCGGCACGCGCCGACAACGTGAAACGTATTCTATGCAGAGAGCATGCTGTCAAGGAAGGTGCGTTGGCTTCAATTTAAATAAAATTGGCTAACAGACAATTGATTCCTAAAAAAATTGGTGAATTTCAATGTGTAGGCTGATTGATGATATTTCATGCAAAAAATAGTGGATAAAGCAACCTCTCGGTAGGTTCTAAATTAAGGATTTGTTTTGGTTGAAAACGTACATATTTCTTAAAGAATTCGCCGATTAATTTATTCGAAAATTACAATAGATATTATTGGGAGTTAAGAGTGTATTAATCTGTTTTTCAATAAATATATGTGTTGAAAAATGGTCACGAGGAGTCTCTTAGGAAGACTACTAAAAATGAGTTAACCCACTAACACCAGATTTCAATGAAACTTTATAGATAAAATTTTCCTATATATATCAGTACAAAAATAGAAAGTGGGCGAATCGGCGCATGTTTTTACTTTATAATATATAAATCGAGAACCAATGAAGATACGGGAATTCAACTTTTCACAAATATTACATTTAAGATGTGGAACTTATTTGAAAATTGTCGAAATCGGACTATTACTTTTGAAGGCCCCAGATATTGAACATGACGACATTAGTATCAACGGATAATTTTTTACAGATATTGTCGGTAAATCTCTCAGAAATTCAGGTGGAATCTTTCTTTCATAACTTCGCATGGTAAAAAATATATGCCTTACTGAAGTTTGGTTAAGATAGATGTGTCTTTCTCGCAATGAAGCAAAAATTGGTAAAAAATTAGTGAAAGACGCGCTGCTTGAGCCCCAAAGCAGTCTATAACACAACAGATTTGATTACGGATAGAAAAATATTTTTCTTCAGCCATAAGACTAACCACCACAAACTAATTTTTGAAAAATAAGAACAAACCTTAAAACTGTACTTAAGAATGTTGACATGTTATACCGTTATTAAAAATAATTCAAGATTTCTGTAATTTCTTCAAAACATATGTCTTTGGCGCATATTTGTACAAATTAATTAAACAATTAAGCGAAAACTAATTAATGCGACAGCATGCGAATATGTTCAAATATGACTAAACATCTGCATATATGTGTATGTGTGTGTGTGTGTGTCGATGAGAGTGTTAACGACAACAGATTCAATTATCCCGAAAACATGTGTCTACAAAAGCCGAAACATGCCAACACCCACACACACATACGCAGAAGCGCCTACTACCTATACGAAATTACATAATCAGATTAACAGAACCCTTATCCACCTTAGTGTATACACACACACACAAACAGAGCTGAGAGCTTATGTGAAAACACACACACATACACTACTTAGTTATGCAAAAACCAAACCGCTCTTGACTCATCGGACACTAATTCACTGATTTAATCATCGAATAGTTTACGAAAATCCAGCAAATACAACAACACATATACACCCACACCAACATCTAGACAAACACTAACGATCCCATAAACAAACTAACCAGCAGCAGCAACAGCAACAACTATAAGTATCATTAAGACAGCATCAACAGCATAACGAACGGTAATAGCAGTGGCAACAACAACAACAAGAAACAACAAACACCAAACATGAAACATCGATGGATAATCTCGACGCATCAACAACACTATCAGCGGCAATTAATTCAAATGAATGTGAAGGAATGACGAAAGGGACAACACAGCGTCAAGCAATGGCCGATGGAAGGATGTTGGAATCCATTATGTATATGTATGTATGTGTTCGCAGTGGATGCAAATGGTTTAATTTAGAAGTTTGCCGTTACATAGTTGTTTGTATGTGTGTGTGGGTGTATATGTGCCTCGTTCTGATCCCGGAGTTGGGACAACAAATCAAGCTCGACAACGCACATACACAAACATACAAGCAAATTCACATACACACATACACGCTTGCAACTAATATGTGTCTGCTTAAAAGCTCGTGTGGCATGCAGCAGCAGCAGGGCGCGTATGGGGTGTCGCCGGTAGGTGTGTTGATTTGGGGATTGAAATAATTATGTGTTTAACAACAATAACATCAAATGCCACTAAGTGATTAATAATGCGACAAACACACACACGCACACACCGACAGCTGTCTAATCTTTATTAACGGTAAATTCAGCGGTAACGGTAACGGTAACGGTAACAACGACTAACTGATTAATATCACCGCACACAACTGCAATTTCACGCCCATTCATTAAGCCAAACCAAGAGTTTGCCAGCAATTGATTGATAGCGGTGTAAATGGCGCAACGGCGCACACACACGCTGAGATTTATGTACTGCCACACACACACACTCACACATGAACAGTTGAGGCTTTATAAATAATGTACATAAGATATTGGCAAATTAGGCGCTCGGCCTCATTTGTAACGGATGCCGGCATTCGATATGCAAATTCACCGTTAATATTGTCAAAGACAAACAACAAATCCTTAGCCAGCGTTGCCATATGTCATGTGCAAAATTTGCACGCTAGAAATGTATGTGTGTGTGTTAGCTGGTGGCTGCTATAAGCTTGCCAAATACCTGTATTTAAATTTGCATTTATTTGGCTCAGAGCGTAGATTTACGGTTTATAGCGTGTTTGCTGGGCACGACAGTGATTAGTAGACCTAAAACACGGACATATACATACATACATTTATATGCATTTATAAATGAGGCAGAGGCCACACATTAGCTTTCAGTTTTACATATAAATGTTTTGACTTTCATGCGCTCATACAGACACTCGCATTCAACTGTTCTACTGCAGTTATTCACTCATAGTTCAATTGGTTATTTTGCATTGCATCGACTGTTATAGATTGTGTGCTTTTAGGCGCTGAAGCTAGTATATGTGTATTTTGGGATTCTATTATATTTCGATTCGAATGTTGAACGTAGTTTGGTAGTCCAGCAAGCGTTAAGGTAGTAGAACTAACGGTTTTATTTATAGAGTTTCGAAATTTTAGATTTTCACGGTGATAGATTTTACAGAGAATTTCGAGAACTTTCTTTACGAAATTTTCAATTAGTTGAGTATAATATGGTTTCTTGTGAGAACTGTGATTTATTGAGCCTTATTGTGCTACACACAGTTTCTTTAAGTACAAACATTACTGTATCTATGGCTTTTCCTTAGTAGATCACATGATATATTCAGCCTTATTGTAAATTTCATGTGAATTAATCATTCCAATGAATATTTTTATCCACACGAAAGAAAATTTCGTATCGTGAATTTCGCGTGATTGAAAACTTATATTCGAATTTCGGCATTCTGTCACAAATATTTTTATACTCTCGCAACAAATGTTGCTAAAGAGAGTATTATAGTTTTGTTCACATAACGGTTGTTTGTAACACCCAAAACTAAACGAGTTAGATATAGGGTTATATATACCAAAGTGATCAGGGTGAAGAGTGGAGTTCAAATCCGAATGTCTGTCTGTCCGTCCGTCCGTCCGTCCGTCTGTGCAAGCTGTAACTTGAGTACAAATTGAGATATCTTCATGAAACTTGGCACACTTATTTCTTGGCACCATAGGAAGGTTGCTTTCGCCCACAAAATGGCGAAAACCGAAAACACATAAAGTGCCATAACTAAGCCATAAATAAAGCTATGGAAATAAAATTTGGTATGAAGGATCGCACTATGAAGGGGCATATTTGGATGTAATTTTTTTGGGGAAGTGGGCGTGGCCCTGCCCCCTACCAAGTTTTTTGTACATATCTCGCAAACTAATGTCTATAAACCAAACTTTCTGCAGTCGTTTTTTTTAGCCACTTCCTAATACAGTCCAAAAATGAAAGAAATCGGATCATAACCACGCCCACCTCCCATACAAAAGTTAGGTTGAAAATTACTAAAAGTGGGTTAACTCACTAGCGAAAAGCGTCAGAAACACTAAATTTCACATAAGAAATGGCAGATGAAAGCTGCACTCAGATTTTTTTACAAAATGGACAATGGGCGTGGCGTCGCCCACTTATGGGTCAAAAACCATATCTCAGGAACTACTCGACCGATTTCAGTGAAACTTGGTTTGTTATAGTTTCCTTACATTCCAATGATATGTTGTGAAAATAGGCCAAATCGCTTCACAACCACGCCTACTTTTTATATACCAGAACTTTGAAGACGATCTGAATCGTTTACATTACAATATATAAAGTAAGCACTAGTGAAGATATCGGTGCAGAACTTTGCTATACTATGTTTATAGTGTGGCAGCCCCATTCTTAAAATCGCCAAATCGGACCATAGGTTTTTAAGGCCCCATATATCGACCACGAGGACCTCGGTGCTTCTAACCTAATATTATGGTTTTCAACTTTCAATGGACTTTATACAATACATATGACGAATATGTGAGTCAAATTGTGTATTATATAATATAAATAAAGTTAAATAAATAAATTGCGAGAGTATAAAATGTTCGGTTACACCCGAACTTAGCCCTTCCTTACTTGTTATTTATAGGTTTCGAATTTTTAGAATTTAGCTTTGATAAATTTTCCGTTAACGCAATATGTAGCATGCGGATGTCAACTCCGGCTTACATAAAATCAGCTTATCGGGAATTTCGAGAACTATTTTCACTTATTTTTCAATTATATTATATATCATACTATAGATATTTTGTGAGATCTGCGATATTTATGAGTAACAGAAAAGGTGTCAAAGTAAATAGTAAGCCCTTTTGTGCTATACACAGTTTCCTCAAATACAAACATTGCTGTATCCATAACTTTTCCATAGTAGATCACATGATATATTATCTCTTGTGAATCTCTACATATATGTCATAGTCCCTCTCTGGCGGTGAGGGCATGTATTTAACGTACTTTTTTGTTCATCTGAAGCTGATCTCCTATAAAAGCAAATGCAAATGTTTGCTCTCTTAAAAGCTTAGTCCTTCCTCGAACAGAACATTAACTCTCCAGCTTCGAATGTTACCTAATGCGTGACTCTATCTTATGGTGATCCCCTTTTCTGATCTTTATACCAAACATTAGAATCTTCAACCTCTCAATCATCTAAAACCTCACATTATTTCCATATACTTAATCCTCTCTTGAGAGGACCCCCCATTCTCGGATTAAAATTTTGACGGTATTCAATGGGCTGGTAAATTAACATAAATTATTTTTTAGGGCTGTAACTTTGCATAGATTTATTTGAAGACTTAAAAAAGAAGAAAACAGTTTTACTTATTTTTTGTTGTTGTGTTTTGTGATCAAACAAAAGCCCTTCTTTTCGGCAGCGCATGTGATTTCCGCTCACTGGAACATCTGAAACCAAAAATTCCAACGAGATTAGAAAGAGTACATATTTGGCTCTGGTATGAACTAGGATTATTAATTTCGCACAAACATGAACAAAATGGCGGACCTTTGAAAATTTTTTTTTGAAAATAGCCTTTTTCAGCCACAAACCAAGTTGAAAAGTAAAGAAGATCTTCACCGATTTGATTTACCAAGTTCATACCATAGCTTTATATGTATGTATAGAATAACGTATTAAATTTTGGAACTGATTGGATTAATCGGTTTTGAGTAACCTCATGCGCCAGTTTTAAAAATATTGAATTAAAAAATTTTAAAGGAACATTCTTGAATAGTTCGAATTAAATAAAAAAAATCGATTTTTAGAAACTGAGATTGAAGGAGGGGGTTTTGTTAGCAAACATTTCTTTCCTTCTCTTTCCGCTTTCGAGTCATTGTATGTATGTATGTGATTGGCGTTGCAACCGTTTAGCCGGTTATAGCCGAATCGACGATAGTGCGCCATCTCTCTCTCTCCTTCGCAGTTCGGCGCCAGTTGGAGATCCCAAGTGTAACCAGGTCGCTCTCCACCTGGTCCCTCCAACGGAGTGGAGGCCTTCCCCTTCCTCGGCTTCCTCCGGCGGGTACTGCATCGAACACTTTCAGGGCTGGAGTGTTTTCGTCCATTCGGACAACATGACCTAGCCAGCGTAGCCGCTGTCTTTTTATTCGCTGAACTATGTCAATGTCGTCGTATAACTCGTACAGCTCATCGTTCCATCGTCTGCGGTATTCGCCGTTGCCAATGTTCTTAGGACCATAAATCTTGCGCAAAATTTTCCTCTCGAAAACTCCTGGTGTCGTCTCATCTGATGTTGACATCGTCCAAGCTTCTGCACCGTAGATCAGGACGGGGATGATAAGCGACTTGTAGAGCTTGATTTTGGTTCGTCGAGAGAGGACTTTACTGTTCAATTGCCTACTCAGTCCAAAGTAGCACCTGTTGGCAAGAGTTATTCTGCGCTGGATTTCGAGGCTGACATTGTTCGTGTTGTTGATGCTGGTTCCCAGGTAAACGAAATTATCTACGACCTCGAAGTTATGACTGTCAACAGTGACGTGGGAGCCAAGACGCGAATGCGCCGACTGTTTGCTTGATGACAGGAGATATTTCGTCTTGTCCTCATTCACCTCCAGACCCATTCGCTTCGCCTCCTTATCCATGCGGGAAAAAGCAGAACAAATGGCGCGGTTGTTGCTTCCGATGATATCAATATCATCGGCGTACGCCAGGAGCTGTACACTCTTGTAAAAGATGGTACCCTCTCTGTTTAGCTCTGCAGCTCTTATAATTTTTTCCAGCATCAGGTTAAAGAAGTCGCACGATAGTGAGTCACCTTGTCTGAAACCTCGTTTGGTATCGAACGGCTCGGAGAGGTCCTTCCCAATCATGACGGAGCTTTTGGTGTTGCTCAACGTCAACTTACACAGCCGTATTAGTTTTGCGGGGATACCAAATTCAGACATCGCGGCATAAAGGCAGCTCCTTTTCGTGCTGTCGAAAGCTGCTTTAAAATCGACAAAAAGGTGGTGTGTGTCGATCACTCTTTTCACGGGTCTTCTCCAAGATTTGGCGCATGGTGATTATCTGGTCAGTTGTTGATTTTCCAGGTCTAAAGCCACACTGATAAGGTCCAATCAGTTTGTTGACGGTGGGCTTTAGTCTTTCACACAGTACGCTCGATAGAACCTTGTATGCGATATTTAGGAGGCTGATCCCACGATGTAATTGGCGCAGATTGTGGGATCTCCTTTATGGATTGGGCAGAGCACACTGAGATTCCAATCGTCAGGCATGCTTTCTTCCGACCATATTTTGCAAAGAAGCTGATGCATGCACCTTATCAGTTCTTCGCCGCCGTATTTGAATAGTTCTGCCGGTAATTTATCGGCCCCCGCTGCTTTGTTGTTCTTCAAGCGGGTAATTGCTCTTTTTGACAATCATCTGACTAATAAGTCGTTAAAAACGAAAAATAGTTGTCTGAAACATTTTATAGCCGCTTATATGAAATCTTTGTTGACAAGTCTATGAGAATCAAGTATCAAGAGTCATCAAGAATTAAGTAAAAATTTAATTTAAAAGAGTACTTTTGTGATATTTGTCTCTCTCAAACAGATAACATCGGTTTAAAAACTACTTTTATAATTTTATCTTTCGATATCCCCGATATGTTAACTTCTCTGCTCTCTGCATCTCATAAATTGAACCAGTCGGAAATCAGTATTATAATACTAATTGTTGGGCAAGTTGGTTCAGAAGTGAGTTGAAGAAGTGGCCGATCAGTAACATCCTGATAAACGACTTATGAGCAAAATGTAATAGAATTTAAAAGAGTTCTTGAGAAATTATATTAAACTAGGTCATTATGTAGCTGTTTTGAACTAGTATGGAAACCAGTAAATTTATATCTCAAAACTGCCCTATGCAATGCCGTAGGATATTATTATATAAAACATAGTTGTGGCTTGCACAGAAAATAGGTACTTGACATATTAGTTGTGAAGTGGTTTATCAGGTTTATAAAGACGTGAAGAAGTAACTACTTCAATTAGTTGCAGGAAATAAATTTACAAACACTTGTGTGTATAAATATGAAAATTGTTTATTTTCCAATTGATCAGAGAAAGCAGCCTTCTTCCTCGATGTTGACCACTGCAAATAGTCAAATAAGCAACCGATAAACAAACGCATTTTTGCATAACCGCATTTTAGGCTAATTTGCATTTGCACAACACTACCAACAACAAAAACAGTAACAACAACAAAGTAAATACTCGATACGTGTATGCAAATCACTTTGACCTGCCCTTGTTGTCGTTGTAAGTGTTTGCCGCTTGATTTTATGCCAAATTAGTTTGGTCAAATTCAATTCAATACTTAATTACATGTATTCCGATAAATGGTCATTCATCTAATTATATGATTGCATTGTGGCATGTATCTATTTAATTAAATTGCGCCCATTTACATAGCACAAATGTATGTATGTATCGCTCATAACTCATATGTATGTGTGTACTGCACAATCAGAAGGTCTGCTAAGTGCCCTGCTAGGCTGCCTTCCCTCAGGACCTGCTTTAATTTGCATTAATCAATTGATGAATGTCCATTTACATTTATGTCCAATAAACTCACAATGCCAGCAAAAATCATTGACTTGCTATTTGTGCTGCCTCTTTGTTGATTATGTGGTTATACATGTGTGTTATAAGACGTTCGTCATTAATATAATTAGTTGCAACTTATTGGCGGACATCCGTAGGTACAAATGGGTGTACGAAGGTGAGTCAGTACACACCTAGATATACTAGGGGAAAGAATGGTGAGCTTATTTGTTTTAGTACCATTCATCAATTACAATACGCTCTGGCTTCAGGAATAGTCCAAGTTCGGAGCTTCGCTGCATCAATAGTAGTCATCGAATGTTGTGACTGGAAATACGTGGAGAGTTAGATTTATCTCATAGTTTTTGATCACCTAAATGTCGAAATGTTCCATATTTCAATAAAATATACAAAATTTATTGACTGATCAAGGAATATTTAACCTAATTTGCTGTATGGACGAAGAATATTTCTAGCAATTAATTATAGTGTCAGAGACCGTCCGGGAAACCTGGAAATATTCTCATATCTGTGGCACTAATCCGTTTTCAGTAAACGAGTTTCGACTATACAGAACTTGTTGTAGGATTAAGCAACGAACCAGAATATATATCATTATAAAAGTGTGGACGAAACGCAATACCATATAACTATGATAGATATGTCTATAGTAAGTAATAGACCTCTGCAGATTACTTTTGATGTGAGTAACAAGAAAAACCGAACATTTTCTTACTACAAGATGATTAATAGGATTTCCAAGGAGATCACAGCGAATCTTATTAGTGAATTGAGAATACTATATACGAGTATATAAGTAGATCCCAAAAATACTGATGCAGGTCTTAACGAAAAAGTAAAAATAAAAGAAAAATTCAAAACATTGAGAATGCAGTACAGTTATGAACAACACCTAAGAGTATTGATATGATCGGCGGAGTCTGTATATAGTAAAGAAAAATGTAGTTCTGGAAACTAATTGCACTACCCTCGTATATTTGTTAAAGCTCTTTTCTCGCAGCCAAATATTTAATATGCGAATAAATATATATACAAGTATCGTATATGTATATATATATATATAAATTTGTACATTTTCAGTTCATATAAAGTTATATAGTAAAATCGTTTCCAACATTATCATTCATATAAATAGTGTGTGGTAGTGCCAAGGGCGTTTGAAAGGCGTAAAGCGTAACGTAAAATGAATTAATTAAATACTGTTGTGATCTATGAGACACAAAAGCCAATGCCTCAATAATATTAACTGGTTTAATATGCAATAGATTTTACCAATTTCCATTAAAAAATTAAATATATGTATATTTCACTATTAACGACGATACTCATCATTGAAGTTCATCTACGAATGTTTTCAAGTCAAATAAACTTGATTTGTAAATCCATTCACACTGCTTCCGGACAGTTTCGGACAGTTTAGGCGTGTGCGATTTATCCCGTGAACCTATTAACCCTCTTCCAACAGAACGGCAAGATTGGTCTTTTTAGATCATTATTGAGTTACTTCCAGGTCGTTTCGTCAGATTACAAGTTTTTACGGTGAGATCAACCTCTTGGAATCTTTTTGTCCTAAAAAAAAATTTCTCCTTGATTTAGTCCGCAAAGAATAAAATAGTACCATTATGTTCTCATCACCTCCTCTTCCACGACCTCTTCCAATACCATACTAGTTCTCATATCTTTATATTTGCCTTACAACAGGTAACATATAATTCTCAAGGGTTTTGCCTCTTCAGAAAATGAAGTTAGGGGAGTATATTTTCTACACCTCATCCAAACCCTATCTATATGTTCGTTGTAATGAGTTCCACTCCTATATATGATTAACTTTATAAGAACATAGTGCAAGTATACCCATTAGCTAGAAAGATGTGTGTTTCATAACCTAAATAGAATGTTAAGCTTAGCATAAGATGGTTTTAAGGCTAAAATGCGTGAAATCGGTTAGCTTACAAGGTATATGTATTTATATATAACTTATCAAGCGACTTATTAAAAGTAGGCACGTAATTTATACCAAAAAATACAATATTAAAGCGTTTGTTTTATAACGACTATAGCTGAAAATAGTAAATTCATAGCTGTAAATAAGTAAAGAGAGAAAAGAACGAGTCATATTCATATGGGAAAAACTAAATCCTTCCAGCAGACACACGCGTTACGTCTGTGTGTTGCAACACTCATGAATAAATATAGCAATTTATATACAAATATATGTATATATATTTTTTTTAATATCTAACTTTTTGCAAATCATCTCAATGCAGCAAAGCCGTGAACGTAATGATGGTTGGAACCACACGGTGGAGATGGTGCAACACTGGAGAGGGGTGAGTAGCCATATAGTTGCTATGTTGTTGCTGATAAGCCCGTAATATTGCAGAGAAACTAAGCAGGGAGATTAAAGTAGTGGGAAATTAAGGCAAAAAGCGCACGACTGCGCTGAAATAACAAAAATGAGTCGACACTTTTTTTCAAAGGTCTGATGACAACAAACCAACATAACAGTAATATATGGAAACACCGTTGCAAAATAGTGCAGTCGAGGTATATTTAACATACCAGGAAAACTGCGCATAGAAGGCGTGTGTAGTTAGAGTTTGGCGAGCAAAAAAGAAACACATTTGAGATATTTGATAGCCACGTGAGAGTAGTGCGCGTGTGTAGGTAACTCTTTGGTTGTCTCATATGCTTTTTTAGTCACACGTTTGTCGCATATATATTATTTACCAAAACCACAATAAAGCAGGTGAACTTTGGCTTGGAAACTCAACAAAAACTGAAAGCAATAAGACTAAATATCTATTTTTATACATCTATTTACATATACACCCAGCAGACGCCGAACAGTTGAAACGGCAAATGACAGGCATAAAATCACTCAATGCAATTCAAAGCTTGAATTTTTATAAAAAAATAAATAAGGAGATTTGTTGCGTTCAACTTGGGAGTGGGAAGAATTGAATGTCAGGAAAAAAAAATCATAAATACTATATTAAGCTTTGCTCTGGGTTAATAGCAAAGCTACGATGCTGTAAGCAAACCAGCTCACAGTGAAACATACGCTTCTTATGAGATATGGTTTTTGACCCATAAGAGGGCGATGCCACGGCCATTTCCTGCTATTCTTTCTTTTTCTTTCTGCTATTTCTTCTGTCAAATTTAATGTTTCTGACGTTTTTCGCCAGTGAGTTAACACGCTTTTAGTAATTTTTAACCTTACCTTTGTATGGGAGGTGGGCGTGGTTATTATCCGATTTCAACTATTTTCATGGTGTATGGTGCAATCGACTGCAGAAAGTTTTGTTTATACAGCTTTACTGATTTGCGAGATATATACAAAAATTTGGGCATAGCCACGCCCACTTCCCCAAAAAAAAAAAACATCCAAATATGCCCCTTCATAGTGCGATCCTTTACACCATTTTCGAAAGCAACCCTCTCACGGTCCCAAGGAACATGTGTTCCAAGTTTAATTGAGATTTCTCAATTTTTAAGTTCAAGTTATCCGTTGCACGGACGGACGGACAGACAGACATTCGGATTTTGACTCGTCTCGTCACCCTGATTATTTTGATATATTTAACCCTATATGAGTTTAGTTTTATGACTTACAAGCAACCGCAATGTGAACAAAACTATAATACTCTCTTAGCAACTTTTGTTGCGAGAGTATACAAATTTTAGAAATTTGTCCAAATTTATTAGTCGACTAGAATATGCAACAGACAAAGAACAGAAGAAATGTCTTGTATACAAGATAGTTATAAAGTTTAGTTTACCAAAATTTTCAAGATGACGAGATGAATTTGTTTCCTGATAGTTTCAAAAGTTTTAGAAAATTGGCATAGCCAGCCCTCCAATACGGTTAAATGTATTAGTATATATCTCGTAAACTACTAGAGCTATTACAACTAAATTTGGTGACAATATTTTTTTATGTCATCGCATGGTGTAGTGGCTACCACAATTGTAGTTAGCGTTATATTTCAATCTTATTTTTAGTAAATAATTTCTACCATTATACTCACACTTGTCCCACTGTGCGGCATTACTAGTTCGCATTTCCAATGCGTTTATGTTGCTTTTGAGAAATATTTGGTTTTTGTTTTTCAATCAAAATGGTTGCTTTTTTACTCGTACAGTGAATCGAAGTAGACGGTCAGTAAATAAATACGAAATCATAATATCAAATGTACAAGTGCAAGTGTATACGACAGGCGACCCCAAGTCCACAAGTGGTCCTCTACACTGCGCTGCTTATGCAAATCCCGGCAAAAATGCAATAACAATGAAAGAAGAAAACTTATAAGTTTCTATGTGTGTGTATGGATGTGTGGAGACCAGCACGGAAGCAAGCTAACAAGAAAATCTGCTCTCCAGAGACTCATTACGCTGTGGATGGGATATGGCAGACAAACAATTGCAGACGATTGTCAACTACAGTTATAAGCAGTCGACCCTCATTCCTCTCACCATTTTCTTTATCTAAAGTTTTTGCAGTTCTTATTTATTTTGCTATTTATTTGGATATACACTCTTATATCGCTCATTAAGTGTCGCCTGTTGGGGCGTTGTGTGCTGTGTGCAACTCAAGTGGCATGTTCGTCCCCTAACTGCATCGATGTGATCAATAAATGTTGAGTGTTGACTTCCCCCTTTTTGTTGCGGTTTTATTTGATTCCATTTTGCGAGTTTAAATGCTGACCCGACGTTTTTATGCAAACTCACACTTTTTATTTCGTGTATCGGGTTTTAAATAAACTTGCAACACTGGGGTTTCGCTGCCAAGTGAGGTCGTTATTGCTATACACAGTTTTTCTTACTTCAATTTAATGGAGTCACACACAACTGCTGGGTTTCATTTAAACGGATTTCATGTGATTAGAGCTTGCTGCTTTATTGATTCAATAATATTGAGTTGTTGTTGCTAGACTTATTTGTGAATATGTATATTTTCCGTGATTTATCCAACCTTATATTTTTATTCTCGAAAATTTCTATAGAAATTTTCATTAAAATACATTCGGAAAATCCAGAGGACGATCTCCAGGTCCCATTGTATTCAGAAAGTTACTGATCTGTGGGTTTAATACGTCATTTTTGGTTCATAATATTCGAAACAGAAGAGGGACTCAACGTTGTTATTAATGAGGACCTCATCTTCTAAAACTATCTCTTCATTGGTTGAACTGGTCACAACAGACACTTAAAAAGAGTTCCATGAAATAATATAAAACCTGGTTCTAAGCTAGAAGTCATCTTTACTGTATATTTCAGTCTTCAATTGGCTACTTTGGACAGAGTAGGCAATTGAAAAGTAAAGTCCTCTCTCGACGAACCAAAATCAAACTCTATAAGACGCTTATTATTCCCGTCCTGCTCTACGGTGCAGAAGCTTGGACGATGACAACATCCGATGAGACGACTCATGGGGTTTTTGAGAGAAAGGTTCTGCACAAGATTTATGGTCCTCTAAACATTGGCAACGGCGAATACAGACGATGAAACGATGAGCTGTACGATTTATACGACGACATTGACATAGTTCAGCGAATAAAAAGACAGCAGCTACGCTGGCTAGGTCATGTTGTACGAATGGATGAAAACACTTCAGCTCTGAAAGTGTGCAGTACCCGCTGGAGGAAGCCGCGGAAGAGGACGACCTCCACTCCCATGGAAAGACCAAATTGAAAGTGACCTGGCGTCACTTGGTGTTTCCAGTTGGCACCAAAATTTAAAAAGGAGGAATGAGTAGCGCGCTCTGGTGGATTCGGCTATAATCGGTTCCTACGCCAAATATATATTTATATATATGTTGAATCAGTAGATAGCTTATAGCTCATTAACAACTCCGACAATCCTAATTTGCCTTTCGAACCTGAATGAGAAATACTCTTCCAATAACAAATCCTTTGTCTATTCTTGCCACTGTTCTTATGTTATTTATGAACAATTTTTGGTATACCCGTTACTAGAGAAAATTATTTTGGTGCTCAATTCTCTCGAAAATATCGTAAATACTATATGTAATAGAGTTCGTTCGACATGTCTCTTGTAAAATATTTATGTGGGACATTTTTTCACGGAAGTAAATAATTGAAGTTCTACGCATAAATATTTCCCCCCTTTCCCGAAACTTGCTCTACTTCAAATTTCATACGTGCTTATACATACTTGACCGAGTTATGCTGTGAAATTCACTTTTTTTCCACACAAGGGTGTCCGAAAAGGATTACGAAGTGTGCAAAACTCGATTAACACAACACTTGCACCGAAAATAATTCCATCATAAACTATGGAATTTCGCAAAAAAACGCAAGCATAACAATAACAATAATAATAACTATAAATTTGCTCGAAGGAGACCGCAAATAAAAATGCTCTTGAGATTATTTTCTGGGCGAAAGTGAACAAAAAAAACTTATTTTCTCGCAATGGGTGTATGCAATTACCTTTCCTCCCCCACATGTGGGTGGTTTTATTCGCATCCCAGCGCTTATCGCCGGACACCGAAATGCACACACGTACACGATTTTAATAATAAAGCACATAAATAGTGGAGCAGGCTAAGAGAATAGTGGAGTTATGCTGAGCCTCTTGGTCAGACGAGCACTAGCTGATTAGTACCCATGATGATCCCCATTGAAATGAAGCTTAACACAATAAAAGTGTAAGTGGAATGTATTTATTTGTAGCAAACCATGAAACCCATTTACTTGCAGACTCAGTTATGTTTCGAGACAGCCAGATGGTGTTCTTAAGCTATTTTGATAAAAATTTTCATATTTATACTCTCGCAACAAATGTTGCTAAAGAGAGTATTATAGTTTTGTTCACATAACGGTTGTTTGTAACACCGAAAACTAAACGAGTTAGATATAGGGTTATATATACCAAAGTGATCAGGGTGAAGAGTGGAGTTCAAATCCGAATGTCTGTCTGTCCGTCCGTCCGTCCGTCCGTCTGTGCAAGCTGTAACTTGAGTAAAAATTAAGATATCTTGATGAAACTTGGCACACTTATTTCTTGGCACCATAGGAAGGTTGCTTTCGAAAATGAGCAAAATCGGACCACTGCCACGCCCACAAAATGGCGAAAACCGAAAACACATAAAGTGCCATAACTAAGCCATAAATAAAGCTATGGAAATAAAATTTGGAAAATAGGATCGTATTAGGGAGGGGCATATTTGGATGTAATTTTTTTGGGGAAGTGGGCGTGGCCCCGCCCCCTACTAAGTTTTTTGTACATATCTCGCAAACCAATAGAGCTATATAAACCAAACTTTCTGCAGTCGTTTTTTTTAGCCTTTTCCTATTTCAGTTCAAAAATGAAAGAAATCGGATAATAACCACGCCCACCTCCCATACAAAAGTTAGGTTGAAAATTACTAAAAGTGGGTTAACTCATTAACGAAAAACGTCAGAAACACAAAATTTTACATGAAGAATGGCAGATGGAAGCTGCACTCAGATTTTTTACAAAATGGAAAATGGGCGTGGCGTCGCCCACTTATGGGTCAAAAACTATATCTCAGGAACTACTCGACCGATTTCAATGAAACTTGGTTTGTAATAGTTTCCTTACATCCCAATGATATGTTGTGAAAATAGACCAAATCGCTTCACAACCACGCCTACTTCCTATATACCAGAACTTTGAAGACGATCTGAATCGTTAACTTTACAATATATAAAGTAAGCACTAGTGAAGATATCGATGCAGAACTTTGCACAAATACTATGTTAATAGTGTGGCAGCCCCATTCTAAAAATCGCCGAAATCGGACCATAGGTTTTTAAGGCCCCATAATCGAACACGAGGACCTCGGTGCTTCTAACCTAATATTATGGTCTCCAACTTTCAATGGACTTTATACAATATATATGACGAATATGTGGGTCAAATTGTGTATTATATAATATAAATAAAGTTATATAAATAAATTGCGAGAGTATAAAATGTTCGGTTACACCCGAACTTAGCCCTTCCTTACTTGTTTTTAATACGGAACTTACAGTAAGCTATAAAAAATATTTTATATAGAATTTACAAAACTATAAAAGTTAATAGTAATAAAATTTAATAGGATGCCTTATGCCATTTAATAACTGCTTGATTTGTTGAGTTGCACTTTGGAAACCTCAGATGATCCAGCTAAGACTACCCAGAACTATTTAAAAAAAGTAATGTCGAGAAGATGTTAATATTGTGAGAAATGCGGTAGATAGTCTTTTACCGGATAAGGATCCGGGCTCGTTCCGGCTTCGTTAACCGCACTTTCGTGGGACGAATGCCAAAATATATTGTGATATTGACAGAACACCCTGATCGAACTCCTTCTTTTGATATCAATATTCGAACTTAACAAAGAATCCACACAAAGAAAATTTCGGAAAATGGACTTAATCTAAAAAAATATCTACTTTGAGATTTATTTTAAAATTTAAAAACTAGAAGGTTATCCTATCCAAATTTCTTTCACCATAATTTTTATATAAATATTAGTTTAAGATTTCTTTTGGAGCGGAAACTGTCAATCAAAGAAACACAATATTTCTGAAAGAACGTATACAACTTTTGAGATCTTTCCAAATATATATCAAGCACATAAGCATTACGAAATGCAAAAAAACACAAATATCTGCGATCGAAGTTAACACTACATATATGAGTAAGTCACTTTCGTCTTTTCAGCAAAACGCCGAATTTAATAGCTGTCACTACAGTCTTCATATATATACATAGGTACCATTGGGCAATAAATTTGTACCAAACAATTACTTTACCTACTCTTACGACCTTCGTGACAGCACGACGGCCAAAACGAAAGCATTCCAAGTGGAAAACTCGCCTTTTCATTATTACTACAATTCCTAACGGTTTGTGTTGGACGGTTAAATTATAGTTGATAATAATTTTTAGTTAACCTCCAAGTGGCATCAAATAAAAGGTGACAAAGAAATTGCTTTTGAATGCGATTGGATGACAGTTGAATACGATGGCATAAGAAATGAAAGAAATCCGCGAAAGGTGTAATCTTTATCTGAAATTTATTGAATAGTACTCAGCTTAACGGATATCACCAATAATCACAACTGAAAAAGATAAGAAACTACTATATTGTACGAGTACATATATACACTATTAAATTAATTCACTGAATTATATAGCAGATACCTACAAATAATTAAAATAAATGCTTACAAAATTGTAATCTTAAGATTTTCAAACCCCTGCCAGCAAATGCACAAACCACTTATTCTCATGCTGCTTTTGTTTTTCGATTCATAACAAAATTTGAGAGCACTTGTTTATGTCTCTACACTTCCGTTTGAGCCATCTTGACATCCTAACTTTAAAAACTACATAACTAGAAAACGAAAGTAGCTGGAAAAGTGACAGATTTTGCTGTAAACGCTACCAAAAAATAGTCAAAATATGCAAGCACTCTAGAAAATATACAACGAAAGTAAAATTTATTATTATTATATATCACTCTTTTAAGAACAAAGCAAAAATTATGAATATTTCAATAAAAACGTATTTGTGAGTTAACTCACTTTTTGTGTATACTAAGCGACACTTGCTTGCACTTGCAAATTTTGTCAAGTAATGCCGTTTTATTTTTGAACTGTTTTCACTTCCGCAGTTGTTATTCATATTTTTCTAACTTTTCTTACTTCCGCTACCGATGGCCTTTTTCATATTTTCAACAACTTTCGTCAACGAAAACAAAGTCAGTAAATGAAGTAACCTTAAAGAAGTTTTCGAGTGTTTCATGTTTAATTTCAGTGATGTCCTTCTTTTGGTGGACGTGGTTTACGTTGAAAACTTTTCTTGTACAGACGCTGAGTTGCAGTTTTGGGGTTTTCAGAAGAAGAAGCAAGTGATTTCTTTTCTCCTAACTTGTTGTCCTCAGTTATTTTTTGGAGTGCCGCATCACTGCTCTCTTGATTTGTGTATGAAGTTTCTAAGTACAATTAAATACTTTAGTATAGATGAACTGTTTTTTCTTTGTTGTTTCCAAAGCCACTTTAACACACACATACATTTATTCATGCATTATTGTAAAATTTTCACTTGGCCTCTCAAAATGACATGCAAAAACTTTGCAAGTTCTCATTTCTAACGGTGTAAATGGTCAAAGTTTCGTGTTTATACCATTGTGTCCGTTGTGTTCTCGTGTGTCCTTGCGTCCTTGTGCTAATTTTTGCTTAATTTTTTGGCAATAAATTACTACAAATAAATTGTCGTAAGAAATATGTAGCCATATTTTAATGGCTTTTGGTTGACCAAGCTCTCATATATCAAAGTAAATAAGTGTAATTTAGACCAAACACACATTTGAAACTTATACTTTGCGGGTAAATGTGTGTGTGCGTGTAGGGCGACTTCTAGCATGCACTGTACGATTTTCTATGTGGTGTGCACAAAGTATTTCATAGTAATGTGGTAAGTGGACAAAGATTTTTGGTTAGACGGCAGACACAATTTCTTTATACTCAAGCATATGTGCGGGACGGAGGAGTGCTAAGAGAAAATGTGGTAAAATAATATATAGAATAAATAGCTGTTAATAACTTCAATTAAAATTTTTCACTTTGGCAAAACTGCATACTTGTAAAAGGACTAGTGGACTAACATGCATTGAGGGTAAATATCCAGCCGAATGCAAGCTGCCAAAGTTCTATGGAGGAAGACGAGATTGAAACATCTAGACAGTTCTCTTTCACTGTCCAGCTTTTAGCGGTGTAAGCCTGAAACATCTCGGTGAACCAGATGAATTTGTCCGAATACATATTAGTTGCCTCAACAAATATGTAACATGCTCAAAGTGTTGTGTCGACTCTTGAAGGTCTATGGTATTCATATTAATGAGTTTTCAGCATTAGAAAGGGCAGGCGATTTCAGCAGTCCAAGTCGGATCCATTGGATCAGCTCTTTAACTTAACCTAATCGAACCCAACCTAACCTGACAGGTGATACATCAAGCTTGTTAGTCTTGCGATATCTAGAATCCAAACTTCCATTGTCCCACACTTTTCTTTAAATTAAAGCTCGTTGAAAACTTAATAGATTAATATTTTTCAAATGAAAATAGAGACAACGAAACGAGCACGCATAGAAATAGGCCGAGATACCAGCTATAGCAGATTTTAAGGACGTAAAGAGTTCTTTAGGAATATGGGATGAACTATTTGCTACAAACTCCTCGACAGCTGCTGTGTGGAGTTAATCGAACTCGTTGTTTCGGGACGAGCTACGACCAGATGATCCGAAAACGAATACCCTGGAGGTTAAGGTGAGGATCTCGATCCACACTAACTCATAGTGACAGGCTGCCGTTTGAAGATGTGCAATCTCAGCTGTCATCACAAAGAACTCTATGGGTCAGATTCTGTAACAAATGTTGGGCACCAGTTCAATCCCCATTAACTCATAGTGACTGGCTGCCGTTGAAGGATGTGCTATCTCAGTCGTCATCACAAAGAACTGAATTGGTCAGATTCTGTAACAAATATTGGGCACCAGTTCAATGTGTGCCGAGCCCCAACAAGCGGAGTCACTTCAAACGCAATAAGGATCCACTAGTACACACTAGAGGTTAAGGTACCGACGAAACCGTGAACTACACAGTGAACCGGGTTCAAAGAAGACGGAGACTGACCTATCGACCGGAAAGGTGATGATCACCGTCTTTTATGTCTCACAAGATATGATCTACATCGACTACCTGGAGAAAATAAAAACTCTCATAGGGTCTACTATGCCGAATTATTGGAAAAAAAGGGCTTTTCTACCATGACAACATATACAAACAAACAAATATGATAAACATATCTCCATCCAAACCTAATTACATATTTAGGTGAGTGAAAAATTATTGGCGTAAACAAAATATCAATCAACATATTTACGTGGAAAATTAATAGATAAGCGCACACATATAAATTTACCGTTAGTCAGTAATCATAAAAAATGTGCACACTTTAACCGAATGCCAGAGCGCATTTATCAAATGCCAAACATTACACATTTATGCAAAACGCAAAGGTAAACAGGCGACCAACACACCGTCGCTACTGGCAGGACGAAGGACGCAGAACGCGAATGGGGAAAAAGTCAAAAAAGCAAAATTAATTAATTAAAAGCCGGCAGTGAAATGACTTTTATGAGCACAACACCACCACCGCAAATGCAACGGTAAATGCGAGTGTGGCAATCATTAGCCACCACCGCCGCCACCACCACCGAAGTGGCCACCCGCCGCTGAATGTGCTGCCCAGCTCGTCGTGGTCTATACCTATAGTACGGGCAGTGGTTGCGCAGCGATGACATGGATTTTCGGAATGCATGTCAAAAACACCGAAAAGCAAATATAAAACTTAATGAAAACAAATTACGATTTTATATGCGCCACACCACAACAACAAACACACCAAGCGCCTCGCATACACTAACCAACACACAAACAGCGCACGCCTGGCGATCACATTGTCGCATGCATGCACGTAACGGTGCTTCCGAAATAGTTAACACACACAAATAGCGGTATGCACGAACACATTAATATAAAGTCGTACTCAACGTAGTGAACTCGCGCCGTCATCGGTGCTCCAATAAACCGCAATCGACAGCGAACAGCGCGAACGTCATGTGTGCCAATCAGACGGACCATCGTGTCGCACGGCGGACCGAGCGAGCGAGCGCATATGACAGACGCGTGACACGTGTCGTCGATTCGAGCTTTCAGCGCCACAGACACACACACTTATACCCGCACTCATACGAGTGCATGAACTGTGCACTTCACCGTTAATTTGCAGTGCAAATGTGAAACGAAAGTGACAGTTTAAAAAATGAACTTAAAAAATTTGCTCAATACACAGCTGCAGTTAACTCCATTTGGATTTTGGTTTGGTTGTGGGGTTGCATGGATCGGTGCAGATACATATGTATGAATGTTTGTGTTGTGTACATTCGTCATCGGTCACCGTTGGCAATCGCATGACTGTGACTTTAATTAATCTGTTAACGAATCAACATTTGACATTAAAATTGGTAATCGATGAAAATCAAATGTCATTGTCATACACACAATACACGAGTGAAGCTAAAGCAATGCGAATAAAACGAAACAGTTTCTGCTTTGATGTTGAAATATGGTGATCACTAGGTGTGTATGTAATGTTAAACAAGAAAATATGAGAAATAATTTATTGTTTTGCTGACGAGAAGCATAAGGTCATAATGATTGAACTTTGATAAGCACATGTTTCATATACGGAGACAAAAGGGAAACCATAGAGGAAATATAGAATATCGATTTATATCGACAAAAATTTTTAGGCACAGCGAATATCCAATGACATAGCTGAGCTCCTAAAATGCTAAATTGGGCGAAGAGTCAAAATTAAAGCCCTGTCTAGAGAGATCAAAACGATTTTCAATTTCATTTCAAAACTTCAAACAAATTTTTCTTTTTTTTTTTAATGAAATCAAGTTGACAGGTGGATCGAACATGATCAAGTATTTCAATATATATGTAATATTAAACGGCTCTAGAGAGTCTAACTTAAATATCTTGTGCAATGTCTAATTTTAAGAGATGTTGCTTTCAATGCAAATACAATGATAAATTCTGCATGATTTTCCCTACCGTCTGAAACGAAATTTTTAATATTAATAAGATAATTTATATAAATATCAACAGAAGTGTACTGTGAACCGAAATTGGTACTTTAAAAGAGGAACTACAATAATTATTACATAAATAGGATTACTGTTAAGGCTTCACTACTTGATCACCGATTTAATAAAGTTCACAGATTCACTTCCAATGGTTCCTGAATCTCGCTTTAATAGTGCTCAACAATTAGTACTGCTGTCAATAATACGGTGAATAATAACAAGTAAGGAAGGGCTAAGTCATCTGTTCAAAAATGAACATGTGCGTTGATGCCAAAGGGCATCACTTTCAGTACGCATTAATATATTTAGTTTTTTATTATTACACATATAAAGAATAGAAATATTAAATAAGAAAAATGTAATAACACATACAGTCCACTGAGCATAAATATGTATGTTCAAATATATTTAACGAGCATACATACATACATACATATAATATATACATTTATATATACAACGTACATATATTTATATGAGACACGCATGCATCTATATGCAACATGCATGCACTCAACAAACACATTTATATGTATGCACAAGATAACCTATTGGTTCTAAAAATACATTTGGGCAATTGCTTGTATGCATTTGAAATAACCTCTTATCGTGCAGCATATAAAATATACATATAAACATACACACAAACATATACATATATTAAGATAGTTAAGATAATTCTAAAATTTGTATATAAATAAGTAAAAAAACCAAAATAAAATTAGAATGAAATAGTTCTCACTCAAGCTTGGTGTTTCAAATATTTTCCCCGACCCACGGTAAGAGGTATTTGAAATCAGCTTGTTTTAAACACATCAAATATAGTATATGAGCGCTGAGGTAATTCCTGAACCAATTTCACTAATTTTTACCATCAAGGTACAATATATCCAAGTTTATACGCTCACTTAATTTGTCTAAGATATTTCACATATTAACCGATTTATAAGGTACTAGCAGATCACTCCGGCTTCGCACGGGCTTAAACAAACGTTATAAGTTTTTACACACTCTCCCATACATATGTATGTACTTTGCCGTTTCTTGTGTGGTTTCATTTTAAAAAAGTAAAATGAGGAAAACTCGAACATGAAATTATATTTTATTTGTAATGAGCAAAAACTTGATTACGACCTCTAGTCTTTGGTGTCTGTTGTCTTTCTCTCTGATTATGAAGGCGTTGGGAACTCTCAGAGCTCGACGCCCTAGTGTGAGCTTGTATATTTCTAATATTTCGTTCTTCAAGCCGCTGCACACGCTCCGTACTCGACTTTCAATCGCGTACTTGAGGGTTTTGAAATTTTGTTCAGCAAGCAGCTGCGAGCACTCGACTCTCTGGCACGCGATTACGATGCGAAGAGAATGGTTCTCCATTACGGAGTCTTTTTGTTACCCACACCTGGGAACTATTTCCAGAAAGTTGAGATTCTAGCAATAAATATAGCCTATGTTACTCGGGGTGAAAGAATGTTTGAAATCGGAAAGTATTTTTTGAGTTTATTCATTACAAACATACATACAAATCTTTCCTCTTTATAATAGTAGTATAGATTAAGCCAATCGTATTTTTGAAAATGTTTAATTAGGTATATGCTCGCTGGTGGAAGTAATGATCCGATTTTAACCAATTTTGGCACATAGACGAACAATCAGAAGGAGAATAACATTAAATATCTGAGATATGACCTTATGCTCCTTGTAGAAGTAACCTGAACTAATATATATGTATATTTACATTTTTCTTAATATTTCTGAGATACTAACAGATATCTAGGGCCTTGAAAATGTATATCCCGATTTCCAAAATTTGTCCACAAGTGATACCTCAGCTCAAACACAGTATTTGTGTAGTTTGTTCCGCTATCTTCATTTGTTCCTGCTGTATGGATATTTATAAAGTGAACAAATCAAATGTAATTCAAAATTGTATTATATGGGAAGTGGGCGTGGTTCTGAACCAATTTCGAGCATTTCCAAACTAACCATTGGGTTGCCAAAGAAATGTTATGAACCGAATTTCATTGAAATAAGTCGAGCAGTTTCAGAGATATGGTTTTTGAACCAAAAGTGGGCGATGTCACGCCCATTTACATATTATTTTCTGAATGTAGCTTCCTTCTGCAATTAGTGTTTCTGACGTTTTTCGTTAGTAAATAATAACCTTTGTATGGGAGAGAGCGTGAATATTATACGATTTATATTTTTATGGTGTGTACTGAGATACGTAAGAAAAGAGGGCGGGGAGATGATCACTTTGGTATGTATAACCCTTTACCCAACTCGTTTAGTCTTAGGTGTTACAAACAACCGTTATGTGAACAAACCTATAGTACTCTGTACAACATATTGCGAGAGTATACAAATAAGTCTAATTTTTTTAATTTAATGTGTTTGCACGTATTCGGATCTTATTTTGGACTTTTCAAAGAAGAAATTCCGATCTTTTTGCTAGTGAGTCCACGCTTATGTTATAGGAAGAAGGAAAACCAAACCAGATACGGCATATGTGGGTATTTAACTGTATGAACACTACCATTCTAAAGCGCCCGCATTACACACAATAATTTAAATTTTTTAACACAGTTAACGCCTACTGAGATCCAACTGATGCAAGTCTAACATTTTAATATGTCGGCTTTGCGCTGTGCTCATTCTAAGGATTTATCTGTCAAATGCCAACATGAATGAAATTTATTTATTAACGCAGAATGAAGCGTAGGTGTTCGTAAATAACAGCATATGCTATGCATTTAGAGCTGTTTGGGTGTGTGTTTGAGTGTATTTGTTGGTTGCACAATTTGCGCTGAACTACGCTAAGTGTCGCTAAATTAATCCTTGCATCCTTCAAGTTGCCACAGCAGCGCAGAGCTGCCGTCACAGCTGACTTACGGGAAAAGACACAGTGACAAACGGGAAATAAGCAACAAAAAATAGATAGAAATAAACACATGCCTTTACAACTCAGCTGAAGTTAAATGTTGTCTAACATTAGGTTGGTCCCTAAGTCATACTTTTAGGGTGGGACAAAAAAAACTATAGATTATTTAAATTTTAAATTTGGTTCCCACGAGAATATAGACGGCGATTGGAGCCTCGATTGGTATTGAATACTAAGAGTTAATATCAATATAAAGCCTTTGAGACTCAATTGGTCCCGAAGACCAAGGATTAATATGCAGTTTGGTCTCTGGATACTCAATTAGTAACGAATACCATGGGTTAATATGCAGATTGGTTCTTGAAGACTCAATTGGTACCGAATACCAAGGGTTAATATGCAGATTGGTTCTTGAAGACCCAATTGGTACCGAATACCAAGGGTTAATATGCAGATTGATCCTTGAAGACTTAATTTGTACCGAATACCATGGGTTAATATGCAGATTGGTCCTTGAAGACTCAATTGGTACCGAATACCATGGGTTAATATGCAGATTGGTCCTTGACGACTTAATTTGTACCGAAAACCAAGTGTTAATATGCAGATTGGTCCTTGAAGACTCAATTGGTACCGAAAACCAAGGGTTAGTATGCAGATTGGTCCTTGAAGACTCAATTGGTACCGAAAACCAAGGATTAGTATGCAGATTGGTCCTTGAAGACTTAATGTGTACCGAAAACTAAAGGATAATATGTACTTGAATCCGTGGATACTCAACTGATACTGAATACCAAGGGTTAATATGCAAATTCGGCCTTGCAGACACAATTGGAACCGAATACTACTGTCTTCTTTTCGATTATAATTTCGTAGACTCCGTTAGGGTGACCCGAATATTTGAATTTTGATGTTTCAAGACAACCCTAATGTCTACAAATATTTATATGGGTACATGTGCGCTCCAAATCCACTCGGCAAGCACGCACTCAACACATGTGCATTCACATACAAGTCCATATGTGCGAGTTGATTCAATTTCAGCCGAGTTGGCGAACGTGTGTTTACGTCGTGTTTGCTGGGAATTAGCTGCATGCGCTAAATTTTCTTCTTTGTCGCGGCTGAATTAGATAATACTTACTGCTAACAGATACGCCATGTTAACACATGCTTGCGCTCAATGCAACGCACACAGCCACACACACAATCACGCGCATATAAGAGGAAGCGGAGTGGGCTCCTCCACGTCGAAATGCCTGCAGTCGCGGTCCGTTTCCGCTTGCCGTTTCTCATTTCACGCTTTCGCAAGTTTTTCGCGCGCGCGTTTCAACTTGACTTGCATTCACGCCAAAACTCTAAATCACACACACACACACACATAAAGCCAGGCATTGACACACACTCACTCACTCACAAGGCTTTCTCCCGCCAATTCAGAGTCGTCGGCGCTTGCCGGTGCCGTAAGTAAGCCGGCGTTTTAATGTCAGACTTCAGCCAAATGCTGGCAGTCTCTGGAGCATCGCAAATAAATTAACATAATGCGCGTGTATATGTGACAGCCGACTTCCGGTTTTTATTTCGTCGCAATTTATGTTCGTGCCAACAAACAGTAGCTCACACTCACGCTCACACGCTCTCCTTCAAGCGTACACTCAGTTCAAGCGCACATGTGCACAAGCGAATGCATTCACATGTAATTGAGTTGACACACATGCGATTCAGTCGCCGTTTTTCAAGCGTGTGTTTGTGTATTCAACATGCTTGAAGCGCGCTAGTTCAGCTGTCGCCTAAATGTATGCTTGATTACTTGCACAGTAGCACAAAGCATGATTTGGCGTGAATTGTGCCATCAAGTGGCGTGCCACACTGGAAGGAAGTTGCAAAATTTTCTTAGCGCTTCTGGCATTTAATTGTGTATTCGCTACAGTTGCTTTCATTTGGCATGTGCTTTATTTCTATTTCTATTTTTCTTAATTTTCATACACCTTCTGTTAATTGCATCCAAGCACACCACATTGGCACACGAGCACTTTATGCGGGTTAAAGGAAAGCATATGTAAAGCTAAGCTCTATTAGATGTCATTGCAGAGCCCCGGTTACTCAGTTGATATTAGTAATTGTCTCAAGTCTTATTATGGAAGGATTTTTCAATGTTATTTACCTTGCCTTACCTTGTTATTTGTACTTTGACTTAAGCTTATAAATTCATTTGAAATGGCTTGGATACCTAATTTAAGTACAAATCTCAGCCTAAATCGCTTCCCACCTAAGAAATGTGTCGAAATACTGAATGAAATTCACATTGAATATAGGAAGCAAATCTACCCTTGCTGTTTCACATTGTTTTATAGTATTTATTATCAAAATGTTCGTACCCATATAAGCTCGACGAAATGCCCTTGCATGACTAAAAAGGTACTGTCTGTGCTATCGGTTTCATCAAAATCATCAAGTTTCATCAACACTAAAAACGCGATGGAAATCGAAAACTTTGAACTCTAGCTCTTTATGTTGATCCACGAATTTGTGAAAAATGTTTCGACACTTATTGGTTTCAACAAGATGACGTGTCGTGTCACACCATCCCTCGAACTGTTTAGTTCTTCTGAAATGTGGAGTTCTTAAAAGGAGAAGTGTGTATTAGCGATCCAATATTCCCAAGCTCAAAGTATACATTCTTGTTAAAGTATCGCTCAAAATATTCGAAAAATAATAAAAGGGGGTTAATTTGGTCTACCAAGAGTATGGTACATTTTACGAATAGTCCAAGTAAATGTAAAAAGTCCAACTTAAATAAAAATATCTCAAAGGCTTCTTTAAGTTATTGATAGAAAGTAAAAAGAGCTAGGTCGCCTGGAGATCAGTTATAGTGATCTAAAAAATGATATAACATCGATCGTATGCACTTTATATCTTGGGGACAGAGTTGACATGTAGTTGTAGATGAGGACTTGACATAAGGCCTTATTCACTTAGAATCACATTTTTTTAATAAATAAGGTATAACTGATTACCTGATTAAGATCATTAAAATGTTAATGTATCCAATTATGGCGATAAACGAGCGCAGGTTAGAGAAATAAAATTTCGCTCGACGAACAAAAACCAAACTCTACAAGGCCCTCATCATTCCGTCCTGATGTATGGCGCTGAAGCGTGGACGATGACAACATCCGATGAGACGGCACTAGGAGCTTTCAAGACGAAGGTGAATACTTCAGGCAATGGAATGATGAGCTATATGAGTTATTCGATGACATTAACATAGTTCAGGAAATAAAAAGACAGCGGCTACGCTGGCTATGACATCTTCTTCGAATGGACGTAAGCGTGCCAGCTTTGAAAGTGTTCGATGCAGTACCCGTTGGTGGTAGCGGAGGAAGAAAAAAAAAACAGGTGGAGAAGAACCAAGCAGCACTTGGGATTTCCAATTGGCGCCAACTGCCAAAAGAAGAAATGATTGGCGCGCTGTTGTAAACTCGGTTATAATCGCGTAAGCGGTTCCTACGCCAGTCAAGAAGAAGAATAGAACGCTCATACAAAGGAGAAACTTGTTTATTTGTATAGAGAAAACAATACTTATTCGAAATGCACCGAGAAATATGGCAATGATTCAATCCTAATTTGTTAATTTTAACCCTCATTATTACGTAATGATGCTGGTTTATTCTTCCAGAATCTGACTGTGGTTGAAGTTAGGTTTATCTTTGGATATCTTCTGGTTCTGTTAGATATTAAATGAACTTCAGTATTTAGTGTGCGCCTGAAGACACACCTCTGAGTAATTAAGAACGCTACAATATAGAATTCGTTCATTTCTCCAGCTACAGCTGCTGCATGGAAGAAGAAAGAAATATGATTGTTTATGTAAAGAGCAATAGATTACAAGATCACAACACTGTATGCCACGTATGAAACGAACTTTCAAATGTTCCTAATAATTCTAAAATTAAGCCTTTATTCGTTCATGACGTTACAAATTAGCTTAATTTTCACTCAAACATACTTCAAAACTAAACAGCCTTAATGCCTATTTATTATGCTTAGATTTATGTAATAATGCTGAATCATCAGTGCGGTGTTAAGAAGAAGATATCAAAAAATACGTGAGAGGGGAAGGCGATATACACTGAAACTCCGTATATTCTTCACTCATTACTAATTTATTCGGCAGTAGGAGAGTGGATTCTTTATGCTCTATTCTTATATACTGTACATCAAGAAAGTCGCCTCAACTCAAAGCAGAAGCGAGCTTAATAATATGTATATACACTATATATAAATTTTCTACATAAAACTTAACACTTATATTGGATCTTTAAGTTATCGAAATCGTAGCCACATAAATTTCCCAGGCGGCTGAATGATTAAAGAGTCAATCATTCGACCACAAAAACCGCGAGGATTATGAAATTATTAGCCAAATCGATGGCACATAAATCATTCAAGTAAAGAATACAGAGATAACTCATACCTCACATCCCAGCGGTATTGAAGGCATTGAAACACACAAGACTGCGCCTAAACTGTTTGCACGCCAAATACACACACATACATAAATCGCCATACAGAAATTGGCACACAAAAGCCGACGCTTGCCTAAGCCATTTCGTATGCAGACTGTGTGCGCCCAGGTGCCAATCTGCAACTACGCTTCGAACTTGGCCAATCATTTCCGCTCTCGCGTCGTGCAATTTAAGTGCCTACATCCCCCCCAACTTGCAACACGAAGCTCAATTGTTGCAAAGCGATTTTAATATTCAGCGCTCACAGATAATTTGCGTGTGTGTGAGTGTGATGTCCGATGACTACACACCGCCAACTGACACATTGCCGCACTGTTTGCGCCGCCTATTAAGACAACCAGCGCATTGTTGGTGGAGCTGGTGGCCAGCGTGGCAAGCGTAGCACCACTGATTATCGCAGATAAGCGCGCCATAGCGCAGCAAACATATCAACGCCAACACTCAACACCTTCGCCAAGCTGAGCAGCTAAATGAAAGCGAGCGGAAAATGCAGAAAGAAAGCTGTGGTTGAGATAACGGTGTCTTTAATGCAACAACAAAATGTATGTGCATTTTATGTTGATTGTGCGTAGTAGTTGTTGTTGCAACGTTTTTATCTGCGCTGCTTATTTAATTTATTACTTTTATTTATTTATTTATTTTCGCTCTTCATAAATTTACGCCATTTTGTTTTTCTGCATTGCCATTTCAGCGCTGTCTTCACCGCACGCTTAGCAAATACATTTAAATTTATATATGCAAATACAATAAAATACCGTTATGCACATACATACATACAGACCAATGCAGCAAGCCATCTTGTCACACACACACACTAACACACTTGTATTTATGGTTCGCGTTGCTTATACGCCACATCAGGCTTACCTTTGACTTCGTGCGCTTACTCGCGCTCTCTCGCTTTGTGATTAACATAAATTTATACACTTCCGTTTCCGCTGTGGCGTTGTTGGCCTCGACTTTTGCGTTTGTCTGCAGACGATTTGCATTGCGTATGCGTTTAGCGTGCGCCATTCAACGCAAAGAAACACACACACTCACAATATTTTCTTCTCGTAGTCTACGCCGCGCAAATCCACCGTTATTATGAGTCAGAAATTTTTTATTAAAATTGATCCTTGCAGTTGCTCTCTTGCGTTTGAGGCGCCATCATCAACTGCCAATTGCGTCTGGCTTTTGCTTTTGTGCCTACCACCTGCTTGCGTGTGCGGCGAGCGCCACCAGCTTTATTGCTAGCAGTCATGAGTCGTTGCTAGGTGCCTTGCCACTTCCACCTACATACACTTACATAAGCTGTCTATGTTCGCTATTTATACGAGTGGATTACTAGCAGTAATAGGCGTGCATATGATTGCCGATGTGCGCCTATGTTTATAAATCATCATTTTAATCTACAGTTCGTGAATTGTTTTCGCAATGAACTTATATTCTCCATATTATTCATATGCCTTTATGTGCATGTATTTGTATCAGTATTCCTGTGTCATTCCATGTGGCATTTGTGTACATATTAAATTAGGTTTGGTGCTCTTTATTTGCTCAAGGTGAAAGGCCTTAACATCCTTCATTTCGTTTCTATTAATTTCAGTAAAATTTTAGTGCTAAGATCGTGTATGCAAAGCAAGATTGTAGAATGTATGACACTAGCAGCATAGTTGTCAAATCAGCTGTCAAAGTGAATACATGGCTTTGAGAAATTCATCATAAATTAAATTTTAATTACTTCGAAAAGTCTGAAGCCAGCACGCAAATCTCAGAAATTTGCTTGGTTTGAGTGTGAGGAATTCTGAACAGACCCTTCAGACGGCTTTGGCTCCGACTTTAGTTAGTTTTGTTGACGAACATTCCTGAGCAGATCTCTCAGACTGCCTTGTATCTAAAAAAAAGGTATTGCCAGGTGTGATTGGTATGTTAAATGCTTGTCGCAAGTACTGAGCGCTTGTTGGTACTGTATGTTATTATCAAATATCTCACTTCTAAATGGTTCCAGTAGGAAGATGCAATAAGGTATAATTCAAGTGAAGCTGCCACATCATATAAGGATCAGTGGCGGATACAGAAAAAATTTTTGGTGGGGGTTTACGAAAAGTTTTATTACTCAACGTATTTTTTAATATAGCAGTTCCCTCGCCAAAATTCAGTTATTCAGACATGTTTTGTTTTTCTTTTATTGTGTATTTTAACCAAAGTACGAATTTGACGCTAAAAAAGCTCGAGAAATATTTTCTTTTTATGAAAGGGTGATCAACTGTTCAGAACAAAATTTTCTTGCGGAGGTGAAAATGTGGAAACAGCGAACTTCAGGCAACCATTTTCGGAATGCTCTCGAAGCTTTAGAAGCAGTGAACAAAAAGTCTTTTGGGAATGTTTTCAAGATTTTACGCATATTGGCGTTATTGCCTGTTTCAATAGCATCACTGGAAAGAAGTTTTTCAAGTTTAAAGAGAATTAAACCCTATTTACGAAATACGACAGGTCAAGATAGGCTTAATGGTCTAGCATCAATGAATATTCATAGGGATATTGATCTGTCAGTCGATGAAATACTAGAAGAATTCTTTCAAAAACCAAGGAAAACATAAAATGGAATGTGAGATCCCGTGTAATCCTCAATTAATCACTGAGCTTGTACAAATGTAAAGAAAATTCCAATCATATGAATAAAAACAAAAATCTTGTAACTTATTATAATTGCTCATAATTTGATGTGATTTTTTTTTTTTTATCAATAACCTCATTCCAAACCCATATCAACAAACATATATTTTTCTGAGTTTAGGAGGTGTTTTAAAACCAACTCTATCTCTATCTCTATCTCTATCTCTATCTCTATCTCTATCTCTATCTCTATCTCTATCTCTATCTCTATCTCTATCTCTATCTCTATCTCTATCTCTATCTCTATCTCTATCTCTATCTCTATCTCTAACCCCTTATCTATATCTATACCTCTATCTCTATCTCTATCTCTATCTCTATCTCTATCCTCTATCTCTATCTCTATCTCTATATCTCTATCTCTATCTCTATCTCTATCTCTATCTCTATCTCTATCTTCTAATCTCTATCTATTCCTATAAAAACCTGCTCTATACTCTATCTCTATCTCTATGCTGCATATCTCTATCTCATATCTATCTATCTCTATCTCTATCTCTATCTCTATCTCTATCTTCGCTATCTCTCTTATCTCTATCTCTATCTCTATCTCTATCTCTATCTCTATCTCTTCATCTCTTCTTCTTCACTTTGATTCTTATATCTCATTCTCATTCTCTTTATCTCTATCTCTATCTCTATCTCTCTATCTCTATCTCTATCTCCTATCTCTATCTCTATCTCATATCTCTATCTCTCTATCTCTATCTCTATCTCTATCTTCTATCTCTATCTCTATCTTTATTTTTATTTCTATCTCTATCTCATATCTCTATCTCTATCTCTACTTATCTCTATCTCTCATTTCCCCAGCTCTCATTCCTCTATTCTTACCCTATCTCTATCTCTATCTCTATCTCTCTATCTCTACTTCTCTATCTCTATCTCTATCTCTATCTCTATCTCTATCTCTATCTCTGTCTCTATCTCTGTCTCTGTCTCTATCTCTATCTCTATCTCTATCTCTATCTCTATCTCTATCTCTATCTCTATCTCTATCTCTATCACTATCTCTATCTCTATCTCTATATCCATCTCTATCTATATCCATATCTATATATGTATATATCTACATCTATATCTCATCTATATCTTTTTTGTTTTTGTTCCAGAGTTTTATAACATCACAATCGATCATTGATGAGAAAATGGTGAGTTTATTTACAGGATTGATAAAGTTATATAATTCAAATGTCCTCCTAAAATGTATAATTTTTCTTGCATATCTGTTTTCTTTGTTATCAATGTTCATTTTCATTATCTGATAATTCTGGGTAAACAAGAAATTTCTCCGCTTTTCGAAGTCCAAAGTCGAAATATAAGCCTTCGATTTTCGAAATTGGATAATAATATTCAAAATGTACAAAGTTATGAGAATCTCTCATCGACTTCATCTCTTAAGTCACTAAGATACAAACAAATTTAACTCCAAGCTTTGCACGCGCCTTAAGATTTCGCTTCAAATCTCATAAATTCCTGCCACTATTTCCGCTCAATCATAATAATAATAATTTTTCATATTCATTTCAAACTCAAGTACTAGTCGCATATACATATCCGACGCTGGTGCGCCATTATCGCTGACGATTATGCATGTAAGGTAATGTAATGCAATAAAAATAACACATCAAATAAATTTTAATTTCATTTGAATATCACCCGCGGCGTTGAGATATGCGCGCATATAAAATGTGAACAACGCAACGGGTGGCAACTCGCTGATATGCCCAAGGCAAATGTCAAAAACAATAACAAAGAGCGCGCGCACTGAAGCTATAAATCTCAGCGAGTGAAGCGAAATATGGCATATACAACAACAACTCAGCAAACGAAAGGAACTCAAAAGTAAGAACAAGAACAACAATAAGTGAATGCGAAAAAACAATGGAATTGTGAGCGGAAGTGTAGCAGCCGACTGACGAAGCACACCAGCAAATCTCAAGCCACCGGAGAGATGAATATCGAAATAATGAAATATAGGTGAGCAGGCGAGTGTACAAAAAAAATAATAAAAATAACAACAACACGAGCCACGCGTGCAACACGCATTTGGGAAATCTCACACACGCTTATAGCTCACAGCTGAGCGCGATTGGAGTGCGCGATAGGCGTGCTTAGAGAAAACAACGCTGTAAATTAAAGAAAACAAATTCAACAACTGTTAAAAATCAGATTTCAACATTTTGTGTGTCATCAAGAATTAACCACTTTTGATGGAATACGAACGTCTAACAACCCCTTCCAACACGCCTGTGCCTTTGATTCATACTGCATTTGTTGTTGTCGCTCATAATTGAGATGTCTGTGTTGTAGTCTGTTGATCTCATAAAACCCGACGACCGCCTGCATTGCGTCCTTCGCCGTTGAGCAGACAGCGAAGTTAATAAATGATTTCGGACAAAGCCAGTCTCCCGTGTGCGTGTTCGCTGCGAACGATTGACGGCATATAATCCGTTTAAGCGCATCTTTCTTTTATGTCATCACCGAAGAATTTGCATACGCTCACCAACCGAGTGCTTTCGTATAATGGAATTATCACTATCAGGATTTATGTTCACGCAGCAGACGTCTAAATTGTTAAATAATCTCAGCTAAACAATAAGTGTTCGGAAATAACAGCGATGAGTGCGGGAATAATAAATTCACATATGTGTGGGATGTGCTTAAACACAATTTATTGATGAAGCTGTGGCTTAAATTTGGTACGATAATAGATCTTTCGTGTTACTTAAACAACATTTTGTTATTGTCATATTAAATTCTACAACATCTCTAGAATATTGTCTAGATATTGTAGATCCGTTTTTCTCGTTTATTTTTTTGTCTTAAACTTAGAAGTCACTATATAATGTATACGAAAGCTGGAGCATGATATGTACCAACTTCATTGTTCTGTAACCCTAACCGATACTTTGGAAACAAAGACAGAAATGAGCGCGGAGTTTCTGATCTTCGGGATCTAGGGATTTGAAAGATATACATTTATTTCGATCAATTTCAAGTGGAAGTTACATAGACCATTGAAATCCTAATTCAATTGGTTAGTTCAACAAACATTACTTATGCTCAGTTATGCTATAAAGAGTCAGAACCGCTGTTAACTCAGTAGTACTATTGGCCAAAGCAAGATCGATTCGAAGGTTGACTGTAAGTTCTGTTTTGTTGTTGGTCCCAAGATAGACAAATTATGTTAAAGCGAAAATGCAAACATTCTAATTGTTTACTCGATGACATTTTATCTTGCCCAGACACATTCGCTTGGGCAATGGAGTCTCGCCTTCACCCGACAAATCCTCAATAGTTTATGTGTAAATTTCTCTCACTTCTCTCACTGAACTTTTACATCTTCAAGACCCAAAAAGTTGAGTACCTTTTGTTATTGTTATTTGCCGCCTGGAACCGATCGGAATTTTTTGTATCGTACTGTGAAGATGTTTGAGTATACTTTGTGGAGTACAAGACCAAACATCCGACCGTTCGCGCATAGTAAGAAATTCGGAAGCGATCAAATCCGTGAAGAAAGGAATCAACACACGGTTACAAGCAGCATATTGCATTAAAGGAAAAACGGTAGCAAAAATCGAAAGTGTTACTCAGACGGTATCTGACGAGAGAATCTTCACCATGAAAAAATCGTTCAATTATCCATAGAGCTATCCAAATTCATTTCAAATGTTCAAAGAGGTCACCATTCCACGTCTGTAATGACATAGTATGGTATGAGCTACTATGGCGAATTTTAGGAGAACTTAGTGAAAACATTGGCAAAAGTATATCAACCGAACGTCTTGAAACCAGTTCCGAAGCTTTTAACTATCCAGCAAAACTATACTCGTGCTCACAAGGCAAAACCAATTAAACTGTGGCTCAAAAACAACGTTCTTCAACATCATATCAACGGAAGATTGGTCAGCCGGTAATCCAGACCTGAGGATTATAAGTTGTCCACGTCCGAACTTGGACAACTTCGCTGAGTGGCCAGAACATCTCAAGTTTTGCTGAAAGGCAAACGGAAGTCATTTCGAATAAGTTGTAGTTAGTTATATTGAATTATTTCGATCTCATGTGCTATTTTATACTTATGTACATAATCCCACAAATTCAAAAAAAAATGTTAAAAAGCCTTTCACCATCTCTTTTCACCAACCTCATTTGATGACTGTTGCTGCAATTAAATTTGGAATGCTTCCAAAGCACCAACCCAGCGCACCAACAGCCACAATCCACACCCAGCGATACAGTAATGGGCATAAATCATTTTCGTTTTTATTGAAATTTATATTTATTATGTGTTTGCGCCACTGAGCACAAATATTTTATGCAAGTATGAATATATCTATAGTAGAGATATACATATCTCCTTGTAAACACTCACGCGTGTTTTTTTTGTGGAATTGTAAACATGGTTGAATAGCATTTGAGCAGAAGACACGAGCGCTTTTGCTATCGCTGAGCTTTCATCGCATTTTATTGAATTACGCTTTCATAAATAAGTATGTGCGTATGTATGTTGCTTGAGATGCATGGTGTATGGCAAAGAAAGTTGTCGGAAAAGTTGGCTCACAAGTCTACACTTTTGTTTTGTCGGCATCTTTAAGACTTCCGCTTACACACTTCCGTAAATACGCACACACATTTCACACACCAAATGTCTGTGGCGCTTTTGCTTTTGTTGTTGTAAATTTGATATACGATTGTAACTCTTTTCGACATTTTCGAATTACTTACGCCGACAGCATTCTCTTTAAGTTGATTTCGTGGATTGGCACAGTGGATTAGACTTTGTGGAAATTTGGTTTAAATGGTTTCATTAAAGACGATGGAAGGTTTTCGAGAGACATTCTACAGAGACAGGCTGTTTTTTTTGTGTACATATCAGCGCCTTGATATAAGAAACAAGCCCTCTGCAGTTAGAGACTTAGAAAAAGGCGACTAAAGAAGGAGATAGGTATTATATTAGATCGATAAGAGCACCATTTCGGTAATTTGATCGGTCGAATATCCTTCTGTAAGTCTATTCAAAGTCAATTCTTTCTTCGTTCTAATTAAGGGCATGAATGTAAGTAGAAAGAAAACTCGGATAGCGCAACTAACTATTGGCCATTTATGTGTAAACTAGAAAGAATGCTATCTGGATATAGTAGATTTGTTTAGTGTTTGACCAAGCTTCTTAGTTCCATTTCTGCGAACGTTTTGCTATTACCTAACAAATGGATGGTTCATCTAATTCAAAGTTGATTAAATTTATATTTAGTTCACTCAGAAATGCAGAAATTACCTGATTCAATACAACGAGTATTGTAATATATATATTTCTAATATTTTTATCTCAGAAAGATTACATACGATCCACAAAGTTAGGAATTCTACTTTGGTGGCGAGCAATTTAAAGCGAAAATTTGTCGAATCGAACAAGCAAAACTGGTATAAATCCAATTAACTGGTATAATCTATTCGAAATAGAATATCAAACTATCACATTGCTTAGGAGTGAGTCAATGCCGACTTGTAACATCGAAAAAGGTACCTTCTGCATACTTAGTATAGAACTATTTTCCTCAGTTATCTTAATAATATTCTTCACTGTACCCAAAAGTAACATTTACGCTGCCATCTCTCCTCTCCTATTCTTTATCCACCTTCAAAAAGTCAGAAGGAAAAAAGGTACCTTCTGCATACTTAGTATAGAACTATTTTCCTCAGTTATCTTAATAATATTCTTCACTGTACCCAAAAGTAACATTTACGCTGCCATCTCTCCTCTCCTATTCTTTATCCACCTTCAAAAAGTCAGAAGGCAAGAAAACTTTCGCCAAATTGCACGGTAGCATAGACAAATAAATCTTGACTCGATTTTAATCAATAATTGATTAAAATTTATGAGAAACTGATTATTGTCTCAGCAGTGGATAGATATCTAGTAACGGTACATGTAGACACTCACATAAATTGTAGCGAACTCACACCCGCGCGCTAATGCGTTTCTAAATATAAACGCTTATCCACGCCTTTCGAGACAGCGCCGCGGCGGGCAATGGCGCGTCAAATTTCCCATACTGGAACATAGATATATTCATATGTATGTACATATACAGTGGCAGATAACGAAGCTGCGGCTACACACGTGTCTGTCGTGTGGCAACGCTTGAGATTACAACACAAAAATTGTCGATAAATTTCGCTCCCACGTACACTGGCGGCTGAAGACACACAAGCACCGAGCAGAAACAATAAAATTGTGTATATGCACTCGCATAGTGGGTGGGCCGCAGCCGGCGACGGAGTCTATTGAAAGGTCAAACAAATTATGGTGACGACGGCGCACAAATGTATGCAACAATTTAGGCGGCCACAAGATATACGAGTTATTTGAATACAATATTTTTGGCGGCTGCCGTTGTAATTGTAATTTGTTATTGTTTTTGTTGCTGCTCGCGTCGTTGCTATTGTTTTTGTTTATATGTTGCCATATTTTGTTCGAAAAGCACTCAGCAGCAGCTCGTCCATACATTAGACGCGTGGCCAACAGCCCGACCACCAGAAATCGTATGTAAAATTACAACAAAAACACCAAACAACGTAATGTGGTCGGAGTAAGAAAAACAATTATGCGAAATAGCCGCATGCGGCATACCAAAATACGCACTCACACCGCGGTGAACTCGCTCTCAGAACGTATGCGTTCGGGCGACAATTTAATGCAACCCTTTGTTGCCTGCCGCAGCCGAATTTTTTGCTCACAGCGGTTGGGTGCAAATTTGAAATTGATATTGTGCGCGCCGGGAAACCGAGCTCGGCGCCCAGCTTGTGCGCGTCGTTGCTTGCTTCCGGCACATCAGCAAGCAATGCCATCGATGAGCAGCGCCACTCGCCACCAAAATTGCTGGCAACATTATCGCCTGCTCAGCGCCACAACAGTAATGCATATGGACTTACATATAAGCATAAGGGTGGTACTTAAATGCAGTGGAACTTTTCCTAAATCGGTTTTACTAAGCTGCCAAATATCAAAAAATATAGAAAGACATTTAGATATCAGATATAATGGTTAATAAATCGTTCCTTAACCTCAATAATTTGAAGTTTACGAAAAATTAAAAAAAAAATCGTTAATAGAGCATTAACGTCCACCTCATGGTCGAGTCAGATTAATATATTTCCGCTTTTCAGAAGTTATCTTTTTTTAAAGTAGTTTCGGAGGCAAAGAGTCTGAAAATCTCGCACCTTTGATTTCTTTAGAACCACCCTAACCACGCTAGTACGCACTTTTCTTTTATTATGGCGAGCCATCATCGTACGAAACAAAGCTCAGTAGTAGTTGGGTGGCCTGCTGCGCTTAGCAGCTGTAAGTCGTCGACCCCCGAAATTGTTTGTTGACGCCAAAACAAGGAAACACACGTCGGCCCGGCCGTTCGACCGCCTTTTATGGTCGTGATTTATTGAATTACATAAATAAGAATGGCAATGCAATCATGTGGCTGAAAACATCGACTGAGCGCCCTCAAAGCAAGTGACCGCTTCGACGAATTTAGTACGCACTTGCTACCTCGCTGCCTTCGTGGAGTTTGCGGTGTAGCGAAGTATACAATATTTTCGACTCCATTTCGTTAGAAAGTCATTAGAGTGTTTTTTCTTCAGCTGGAACCCATTGCTGTTGAACAGTTAGCCATTTCTTTAGCTGATTTCAGCACCCCAAATCGCATTATGCGTGTTGCTCCACTCGCCCGCCCCTCTTTGTCGGAGTTGCGGAAATGGATATCGCTCTTCAGCGCACTTTTTTGTTGTTGTGCGTCAACTGTAAATGTCCTGTAAAATTATTTTACGCTTACACGAACTCCCTTTGTGTATATAAATCAAAAATGGCATTTTTTTAACTTCCGACCTCGTGCGCTCAACTTCAACACATCCACCAATGGAGCTGGCCAGTTCCCAAATGGCGACTGACATTTGTTTTCGCATTCTTTACACCATTTCCTCCGCATTGTCTTCAGCCAAGCGCAGTGCCTTTCATGTTCTTTCAATTTTGACTCTAACTTAGAGTGTCTCATATGCTTATGGCTGATTATTACTCCTCCGGTTTTTCTTCCTTTTGGCCTTTCGCAGTTGTTGCGCGTGAATGACGCCGCCTAAGCGTCGGGCGATTTGTAGAATTCCGCACAAAAAATGGTTGAACATGAGCTTTCTTTATGAAAAGTATCTCTCACTTCAAATATCCCTTAACGCTTACCCTTTTATTCACTTTCAAATACTTTTCAATGCTCTTCATATTCTCGGCACTCGTCGACTCTTTCTATGTTTGTATGTATGTTCGCAAAGGCCATAAGCGACATTGTCCACAGTAAATGAAAAAATAACTGTCTTCTAAAAAAGACAATCGGAAAAGGTTAAAACGAGACCCAGCGCAAAGAGATGCGGCGCTTCTTGTAAACATAAACGGTTCACAGCTTTCAAAAGATCCCCACACGTTGTCTTGTATCCCCCAGCGGCGGCTTGCCACTCTTGGCCTGTTTCACTTTGTCCAAGTTCGCGTTGTTGTCGCCACAAGTTATGCATCTTCGGAGACTTTGGGACTATTGGCGCTCATTGGCTCATTCGCCGCTCGAGCGTTCGTTGTCATTTTTGCTGTTGACTTTCTACAACTTGCTGGTCTTGTTTGTGATATCGATAGTGCAAAGTTGCAAAGTTTTTGGGTTTAATGTTGCGGAATGTCTTCCTGCAAGCCATTAAAGTGCGACTGCAGGTTTTCTCCAACATAAGTTCTGTTCGTTTCGATAACCTTTGCAGTAAATAAAATTTTTTGTGTATTTATCAGTCAATTATTCATATTTTAGAGAAGACTATCAAAGAAATTCGAAGAAAACAAATTGTTAGGTAACGCATAGAGGGTTCTTACGAATTTGTTTATTCCTCTATCTTTATTTAGAATCCTAAAAGTCTTTTTACAGATATTGTGGAAAGTGGAAACCATACTGCTTGATTTCTATGATTGTAGCTTTCTTTTATTTTCAAAGAGACATCTTTCGGTATGCCAGAATATATATTGCATTCTCTTCTTATCTGACTTGTTTAAAACGGTTTAGCTCCGACTGCTCTTAAAGTTATTGAAGTTAAGTAATTTATCTTTACTCCTTATAGTCTAGTTATTAAAGCTCAGTACTAATATCTTGGGTTAATCACGAGTTTAATTAAGATAAGACTGACGATTTGTGTAAAATCGTCAGTACAGATCTCTACCATATCTAACCCTTGAGGATTAAACTCTTTAAGTTGAAATAGATGATATTATGACGCATCTAATATCTTTGAATGTACCCCTTCTTCTTCTTCTTGACTGGCGTAGACACCGCTTACGCGGTTATAGCCGAGTCCAAAACAGCGCGCCACGTATCTCTCCCCCCTGTACTCCTTGATCTAACATAAATTGTGATAACTATCCTCGATGTTTTCGACAGATATATGTCTTGTTTAATAAATAAACTTAAAGATATCTACTGACCGGCATTCGTGTGCAATGCTCATATGTAGCAACAAATACTAAGGCCAAGACCAAGTTCAAGACCGGTTTCATCACTATATACTGTGAATTCAGCAACATCGTATCATGCATAGTTTTTGAATGACAGTGTTCTAACGAGTTATCGCTCACATGTATTAACCATTATAGTTGAAGCTTTAAACGCGTGACTTCAAATTGAAACTGAGTATTCTTAAATATATTTACTTACAATCTTACCAAAACCTACGAACCTACCTATCTTTTTGATTGGTTGAAAATTGTCAATTTGGCATTAAAAAATTACAATTTTTTCCTAAAAAACCGACACTTAGTTCAGAACTACGACATTTTGTTAATTTATGATATTTTTCAAAAATCATAATTGTTTAGAAAATACCTTCAAATTTAATAAAATTTTTGAAATTTTAAAAATATATGTATGTATATTTCAGGTTCTCATTTGGCCGGAATTATGTCAGCAGTTGGGAAACTTTTTTTTGGCACCTCCGAAAAGCACATAACTCCGTTATTTTTCAATGTTTTTGTAAAAAAAAAGCATTAAAATATACATACATATGTAGCTTAAAATTTAACTTATTATGTCCAAAAAACTTCGAAACATTCGATCGATTCCAATTACAACTATTTTAAAGAAAACAAAATGTCAAGCAAATTTGACCGAAATTCTTATTTTTGTTGGAAAAATGTCTGCTAAAATTCCTATTTTTACTATATTTGTCTTTCCTTCGTTCAACCACGAGTTTTTATTAGCACGAGTACTTATTTTTGTTTTTTTCATTTTGGATGATCTTGGCAGGAGTTATACTGACAACGCGGACCCTCCTTTTTTCCGTGGGGCCACCGGAAATGACGTCACAAATGAGGGATTTTATTTTTTTTTGAAATTTCAGAAATTATTCTTTCTTTAATTAAATTAATAAATTTTTAAATAGAAAAAATGTTGAAAATAAGCCTTTTTTCCCGACAAAACCTATGTAACCCCTTTAATGATATGGACGATGCCAAGTTTTCGGACGTTGGCAAACCGTAATATTTCATATATGGGAGTTAGAGTAAATATTTACACTTTATTTCGCACATAGGCACATTTTTAGAAGAAATATATTCCCTCTGAATTTCTATAAAAAAAAAACTAAGAGATTTACCGATATTTCGGTGAAAAATTATTTATAAATGTAATAAATTGACGTTTTTAATCACTTCTGTGCTAGTTTTGGAAATAAATTTCAACGATTTTTTAACCTGTTTCCAGTGTAAGTTCTTGTAAACATACTGAACCTTGATACATACCCTTAAAAGCCTGATAACTCCGATTCACTCAAAATTTTGATATATATTATTGTCGGTTACAAACAATATTTGTTTACGATTTTTCTAAAATATTATTATTTTACATTTTACAGGCTATTTTACTTGGAGGTTCTTTGAGGAACCACTAGGTGCTCATTAGAGAAATACATTTTAAATATATATTTTTACAAAAATCCACATTTTATTGATATGTGGCCATCGTGCTCGATTTCCTAAAACCACTTCATTCGTCATTATTGTCAGTCACTTCAAAATACAAAATTGTCCCTGAAATTAATTGTTTGATGCACTCTTACTCAAGTCAAAATGTAAATGACTACAAAGCTCTCACAAAAGTGGCAAAGGAACTAAAAGTTAAGTTGTGGATATAAAAAAGAAAAAGCTTGACAGATATTTCTCCATAAAATACTATATACATATACAGAGTCCGACAAAATTATGTATACCCTATGAATGTAAGCACAAAAATTAGTATATCTTTTAAGCAGTGAAATGTATGGCTTTGATTGTTATTGTATTTTGCTTATGGGTATATTCATTAAAAATTAAATTTAAATATTGTGCATTTGAAATATTTGTTGCAAAACACGCGATCATCTGAAAAAGACAAATATTTTATAACGATAAAAGTATGGATATCCCTATATATTATAAGGTTTGCTTCTAAATAGAGCTTCAATATTTAATGTTGGCACCTTTAGCGTTAATTACGACCAAAAGACTTTGAGGCAGGATGCCTACCAAGCTCAGAAAAAGTGGTTGTGGTATGTTTTTCCAGGAATCCTTCAATCGATTTAAAAGTCTCATTTATTGCGACGACAAGAATATCGGACGAGCTTATCATTCAAATATTGTTATAAATACTTAAAATGATTTAATTCAAAGGTTTTGGTAAGCCACAGTTGGAGCTCTATCGATTTTTTATCGAAACATTGTTTCGTAACCCGACTTGTATGCTTGTACTCATTATCCTGCCGGTATATAGAGTTATCTTCTAAGTCCATTTTTTGTGCAGCGGGCTCTAAATTTGTACTCACCGTCACTCCGTAGGACTCTCCCGTTATTTGCCTTCGATTAATACCAGATTTGATAGATCACTGTAGCTACAGCAACCCCAAACTAAAATATTTTCACCTTCGTACTTAGTCGTGCCTTGGATGACTTACTTTGGAGCCTTTCATGACTCTTTCGTCAAACTTTTTGACTGCCTTTCGCATTTCTTAATTAAAAATTGCTCACATTACTCCAAATTAGTATTTTCCAAAAACTTGGCGGCATTTGATAACACTTTTTTGGCAAATTAAAATCAAGAAATATTCAAATAAGAGTAAATGTGGTGGAGTATCCATAATTTTGTGGGATACTGTATATCCTAAAAGAATTATACATATGGTCATTCTGCTATTATGTTAACAAAAGTTCATCTTATTACAAAAAACATTACCTGCTTGTGTTCGCCATGGTGCACGCAATTTCCCACCGCTAAAAACCGCTAAGCTGTTGCATTCATTAAAATTAATGAGTGTGCTGTATTGATTTCGTGAAGAATTTCTTAAAAGAATCCCACACCAAAATATCGCAACTTTATTCAGCTGCAGCAAACGTGATTATAAAATTTCATGAACAAACAGAGAGTACACGGCACGATCACACAAACTCACTAAACAACAACAATTTGCATATGCCGGCGTTCGTCCGCTCGTCCGCTCTTCGCGAGGTAAGCTTGTAAGCTGAAAAAGTACTGGGTAGATAGGTGAATGGATATCCCGCTATTGTTGCCGGTATTTGTAACTTATCAAATTTCACTTGTAGTGAGCATCACGTGCCACTCATTAACCACATCACTTGAAATTGAAAAATCAGCGCAGCAGCAAAAGTTGCGTTGGGAAAATGGCGAGCAGCTGCTGAGCACAGCAGCACACAATAGCTGTTAAAAGTGCAGACATAATAACTGCAAACATTACAACAATGGAGGTATGCAGTATGTGTAGGCAAGAGAGTGCTCGCTTTCACCACACAAAACACAACATTGCTACAAGAACCGTGCACCGGCAAGCACTCAAGCCCATTACCTATAGTAACTTAGATGTATAAGTATACTCCTGAGTATTTATGTGTGTGTGTTCGTTTGCGACAAGTCTCGTTTAGAAAAAGTGCCGCCGTCGCTGCAAAGCGACGTGTGCGCCAACTCAGTGCGCAATCTTGAAAAGCGTTGAGCATAAATTAATTAGTCCAATTAAGGAGCGTAATTAAGTTGTTGCGTGTCTGCTTGACTGCCAGCGCGCTGGCGAGCAGGTCGTTTGCTACAACAACAACAACAGACCTGCACTGTCAAAACAACCCGTTTGCTGACGGTGTGGCAAGCGCTGCGTGTCGGTTGCACCCAGTTTTTGCTAGTCCAATCTTTCGACTGCTGACTTGCCTTTTACCTATGCCACTCGCCACACTTGGAGTTGCCAACTTTTTTCCATTCATTCTGTCCATCTTTCTGGTAATGTTTTGTAGTTGTTTTTTGTTTTTTTTGTTGGCATTCATTTTCTTGATTTACTTCGTTCGTATTAGAGGATGCTGCGCACTTTCTCTTTGAAGGATTTACGGGTTTTTATGCTAAGGTATTGCTAAGAGCTTAATTGCTTTGCTCGCATAAAGGTTGATTCTAATACCTATATTAAAGGCTTTTCTCCGAAAATTAGTACTTTTATATATCATACATAGATCAGTCAGCAAGTTTATATGTTCAAGATCTAGTTCATATTTATCAAGAAGACACTCGAATGTACATAGAATATATATGTAGTATGCTATGGCTCCGTGAGAAGTAAAGAGCCACTGTCGTTTCTTATCATGGGTTTAACATTGATGGGTTATCAACCTCTCTCTTCAATTCCGTTGTCGAGGTATTGACCGCAGCCTCCGGACTTGCTGACAAGATTATACCGCCTTTACTTGGTGGCCAAAGCTAACAAAGCAGAGGACACGCCGCGAAGATGAGGTTGTTGAGGTTGATCGGATGATCCCCCGATTATAACATCGGTTTATTTGAAGCAGAAACTCACTGCAGCTGCTACTTCTGACAACGACTACTTATTTCTGAGGTCCTTCTCTACCTATTTTTGAGGATCTTGAAATATCCTTGCACCCTTAACTCTTTCAAAGTGTTTCGAGACCACAAATGAACATTTCCACCGGCACCCAGTGCCACCTTATTCGTTTTTGTCCTTTTACTACTTTCTTCACACTCTTTGTTGTTCTTAAGCTTTTTTTGTGCTTCCCATTCGCTTTGATTTTATCGCTTTCGCTTTTTGCTTTGGCATTTTCAGTCATTTTCCAAATTATTTGCTCACAATCAATTTGTGTTGCTTTGCAATTGTTATCCAGTCATTGCCGCAGCACCTTGACTCCTTGAGGTTATGTCTGTGTATAGCGCACTCCGGGTTTGATGCATGGCTTGGCACGCTGCTTCAGCATAAATAGTCGTATCTGCAATTGTAGCACGTCTCACATCTTTACGCTTTATTTCGCGCCATTTCCACGATGCTTTCAAGCGTTTTTATTGTAATCAACGCGCACGCATGCAGCCCGAGCTCGAGCCCTTTTGTCTTTTGTTTGTGCTTTTTTTTTGTTGGTGGTCCGCCCACAAACCCGCAGCATTCCGTTGAAAATCCATTCACTTTCCGCCATTGTGCTCGCATTCTATGATCTGTCTTCCGTGTTGTTCTAATAACCGCATCAACGCCTCGGCAAAAGGGTTTCAAATCTCAAGCCGCGTTCACTCCTTCTTCTGCCGCCGCGCTGCTGCCAACTCGTATTCAGTTGTTGTTGTTGCTGTTGTTAGAATTTGGCTAATTGCTACGAATTTGTTCCGTGTCGTTGCGTACGCTTTTGACTTTGACTGCGCCGATTTGTTTTAACGGTACTACCAACTCGCTTCGCCGCAGCCAAGAATGCTTTCGATTGCTACCATTACAAGTATGGGAGTCCTGTGTATATATTCAAGCAGTGTTGGTATGTAATTTTATTGTTACTGTTATTTTGTTAAGCACAACAAAAGTCAGTTTTAATTAAGGGCTTTCAAGAGCTTTCAGGCATGACACATAAACAGGTGTTAGAAATACTGAACCAATGAAAGTCTTCATGAAATCCATTACTATGAAGGAAGATTCTTTGTAAAAACGAAAGTGGAAACGATAAAAGGTAATTGAAATCACAGAAAACAGTTTTAGGTAATTATATAGAAAGTGTTTTCCAGGCATACTGTTTAGAGACCTGTGATTTGTGTGCTTTCAATAAGAATTCTTATTTTATGATTTTTGTGATAAATTCGGTGCTTTTATAAAGTAATAGTCATAAAAAGTCCCAAACGCAATATTTGGATTTTTTCGACTTTACCGGAAAACACCGTTAGCCATGGTGAACACCATCCAGAAAGTGTTTCAACTAGTTTCATTTGCAGTTGTGGTTATATATGGACCATCTCACTTGGAAAGACAGAACTTTAAGTTGATTATACTGCTCTCGTTACTATTACTGATCGGTCTTTAACAGCAGAAATCAGAAATAGTTACTAGAGTTACTTGTGGGTTCGGTGGTAACTTTCTGATACAAGCAACTGTCCTCGGAAATTTATTTTTTATTTTATTTAGTTATTTAGAAGAGAAATAATTATAAATAATTACACCATTTGTATATACAAAGCACTGGCTGCCAGCTCCTTCGGCTTGAATAATCATAGATCATCCGAAAATTTATAATATCTTATTTCTTTCCAACAAAACCTATAAAGACCTCGACAAGTTGTAATTCAAAAATATGTTGTTTTCCATCTATACAGATTCAAGTCAATTCATTTCGCATTTCAACACAGTATTCAAATAAAACTGCGTCATGTGAAATCTTTAGCGGTTTTGCAGATCTAATCCAAATAATATTCCTAGCATCAAACCCCACTACACAACCTGTCTCACGTGAAGTACCATAGATATGTATGTATGTCCCCCATCCACTTTTTCAACTCAGTGTCCACTAACTTGCTCCCGAGTTGAAGATCTGAAGTGTATATGAAATCGTACATTGATGTTTGGAAATAAAAATCTAGCCTATTGTTCCTTTCTTCCATAAAGTATTTTCAATCGTCCAGAATAAAATAAAAGATCCATTGCCGAGACGCACAAACTAGAGTAATTCGAAGAACCTCAAGTATGTAGAAATCTCAACTTCGTTGTGGACGAACACAGAACACTTAAATCGTGTGTAGGTTTACTTTTTATAAATGTGGGCGTGGCATGCAGTGTAAAAATAAATGGGCTAAAACTTATAAATATGCAATATCTCTCTAACGGGTAGCGTCAGAAGGGTTGCTTATCTCGAAAATTATTCGACACATCTTTTTCAAATTTAGTAGATAAAATAGTTCTGGAGCAATAAAATCCTGGTTTCTAACGCCTATAATTATTATATTTGGCGTAGGAACCGCCTAGGCGATCCGAATCCACCAGAGCGCGCCATTCATCCGTCTTTCTTGCAATTTGTCGCCATTTGGAAATTCCAAGTGCAGCCAGGACCTTCTCCACCTGGTCTATCCCACGGAGTGGAGGTCGTCCTCTTCCTCGGCTTCCACCAACGCGTACTACATCGAACACTTCCAAAGCTGTATTGTTTTCGTCCATTCTAACGACATGATCAATCCAGCATAGCCTCTGTCTTTTTATTCGCTGAACTATGTCAATGCCGTCGTATTACTCGTACAGCTCATCGTTCCATCGTATGCATCGAAGTTGCCAATGTTTAGAGGACCATAAATCTTGCGCAAAACCTTTCTCTCGAAAACCCCAAGAGTCGTCTCATCGGATGTTGTCATCGTCCACGCTTCAGCGCCATACATCAGGACGGGAATAATGAGCGACTTGTAGAGTTAGATTTTGGTACGTCGAGAGAGGACTTTACTTTTCAATTGCCTACTCAGTCCATAGTAGCACCGTTGGCAAGAACGGTTCTGCGGTATAGAACGGCTCGGAGAGGTCCTTCCCGATCCTGACGGAGCTTTTGGTGTTGCTCAACGTCAGCTTACACAGCCGTATTAGTTTTGCGGGGATAACAAATTCAGACATCGCGGCATAAAGGCAGCTCCTTGTCGTTCTGTCGAAAGCAGCTTTAAAGTCGACAAATAGATGGTGTGTGTCGATCCTCTTTTCACGGGTCTTCTCCAAGATTTGACGCATGGTGAATATCTGGTCAGTTGTTGATTTTCCAGGTCTAAAGCCACACTGATAAGGTCCAATCAGTTTATTGACGGTGGGCTTTAGTCTTTCACGCTCGATAGAACCTTATAAGCGATGTTAAGGAGGCTTATCCCATGATAGTTGGCGCAGATTGTGGGGGTCTCCCTTTTTGTGGATTGGGCAGAGTACACTGAGATTCCAATCTTCGGGCATGCTTTCTTCCGACCATATTCCGCAAAGAAGCTGATGCATGCACCTTATCAGCTCTTCGCCGCCGTATTTGAATAGCTCGGCCGGCAATCCATCGGCCCCCGCCGCCTTGATGTTCTTTAAGCGGATAATTGCTATTCTAATTTATTCACGGTCGGGCAATGGAACATCTGTTCCATCGTCGTCGATTGGGGAATCGGGTTTGCCATCTCCTGGTGTTGTACTTTCACTGCCATTCAGCAGGCTGGAGAATTGTTCCCTGTTATTATCAGTGTTATATATGATAAATCTGATAAAAAAATATTGGATTCATACTCCTAAACAACATATACCGAATACAATAAATTTCGTGCTTGAATTGAAATTGAACTCCAAAGGGCGCAAATTATTCAGTTATAATTCTCAGTAACCCAATATTGTTAGTAATGATATCTCTTTAAACAGTGCGTGCAAAAAGTATGCATATTTTCTTACAATCTGATTTCAAATTGAATTGCACTCCTACGAGTGCTTAACGTTTGTGAAACTTTTACGACTGAAATCGAGGAAATTGCAAAATAATTTTGAATAGATTTGCACTTAAGCCAATAAGTGTGATTGCCCAAGCAAAGCTAGTCGAAATACATAAATATAAAGGGTGATTTTTTAAGAGCTTGATAACTTTTTTAAAAAAAAAAACGCATAAAATTTGCAAAATCTCATCGGTTCTTTATTTGAAACGTTAGATTGGTTCATGACATTTACTTTTTGAAGATAATTTCATTTAAATGTTGACCGCGGCTGCGTCTTAGGTGGTCCATTCGGAAAGTCCAATTTTGGGCAACTTTTTCGAGCATTTCGGCCGGAATAGCCCGAATTTCTTCGGAAATGTTGTCTTCCAAAGCTGGAATAGTTGCTGGCTTATTTCTGTAGACTTTAGACTTGACGTAGCCCCACAAAAAATAGTCTAAAGGCGTTAAATCGCATGATCTTGGCGGTTAACTTACGGGTCCATTTCTTGAGATGAATTGTTCTCCGAAGTTTTCCCTCAAAATGGCCATAGAATCGCGAGCTGTGTGGCATAAAGCGCCATCTTGTTGAAACCACATGTCAACCAAGTTCAGTTCTTCCATTTTTGGCAACAAAAAGTTTGTTAGCATCGAACGATAGCGATCGCCATTCACCGTAACGTTGCGTCCAACAGCATCTTTGAAAAAATACGGTCCAATGATTCCACCAGCGTAATAAACCACACCAAACAGTGCATTTTTTCGGGATGCATGGGCAGTTCTTGAACGGCTTCTGGTTGCTCTTCACCCTTAAATGCGGCAATTTCGCTTATTTACGTAGCCATTCAACCAGAAATGAGCTCTCCATCGCTGAATAAAATTACGATAAAAAAGCGGATTTTCTGCCAACTTTTCTAGGGCCCATTCACTGAAAATTCGACGTTGTGGCAGATCGTTCGGCTTCAGTTCTGAAATGTCAAAGCATACTGAGCATCTTTCTCTTTGACACCATGTCTGAAATCCCACGTGATCTGTCAAATACTAATGCATGAAAATCCTAACCTCAAAAAAATCACCCTCTAGCATAAGTATGTAAGTGCCACACAACTAGCCGATTGGTAATTCGATATTTTTTATGAAATCTACAGTAATGTATCTAGACCCCTTTGGCAATTTTTTTTGCCGTTAGATGCAGTTTACCAATGCGGACACAAAACATTTCAATAAATTTGCAACAAACTGAGGCAAAAGTCTAACGACCGCCGAGCGCGCACCCGCCTTCAATCAGCGCAATTGCAACAAACATGAATTTTTATGCAAGAAAATTGAGCAAGATGACTTAGTCAACGGTAACTTAAGACTTTGAAGAGGCGGCAGAAGGGTTGAGTGTAGACGCGCAAGAAATCACATGTGTTTGTATGTAGTGAGTTTGCAAAAGTTTCATCACATTAAGTGAATAGCAAGGTTCAATAACCATAAACACACACACACACACACACACATGTAAACAAGCTCATTTCTCTCGCTGTGTAGGTGAGTCAGCCTCAATATGATGATCACAGCACAGCAGTAGCGGTCCAAATTTATAGAATATAAATCAAAGCCTAGACTATAACGGGAATTGCGACGCTCACCCCCTCTTCACCCACGTCGGGTACTTAGAAATTGCATTGGTTTGCATTTGCAATTGCTTTCTGCCTTCATCTTGGCCTGACTTTATTTTATTCTATTTTATTTTATTCACTGCTTTGTTTTATTTGCGTCCCTTTGCCAGGCAATAATTTTCCACACACTCAAGTGCACAATTTCTGGCGCTGCTGAAATGTTGAACGGCCAAAATAACGGCAGCGGGACGTGAGGTCGAAATGCTCGCATTTCATTTGCTTTATTATGTTGAAGTAAAATGTGGGCGCTTTTCTGATAGCGATTGGGGATGCAACAACACAACAACACTGTAGTGTGTGTGCAAGCTGCGGAAGTCAAGAAACCACTGCGAATAATGCGCATGATGTAAGAAAAACAATTTCCATAAACTTGAAATTATTAGCGAAAGTCTAAAAGGGCTGAAAAAATAAAGCTTACAAAAAATAGAAATATTAGGGTGGTACTGAAAAAATGCGATGTATCATTTTTGGAATCTTATTATGTCGGATTGGTGAATAGGAGACCAGATATTTTAAAGCCAATTAATTTTTAGCCCTAATTGCCTTTAAATATAACCGAAAGATGATGTAGGCGTTGAGAAAATTTAACATTAAAGAACCACCTTAATATATATTTTTTCCCAATGTCCCTAGGAGGAACACAGAAGCTCAATGAACAAATTGCAATTCGATTTATATAAAGCTGAAGTACAAGAGGACGCATACTCAAACTTGCAACCGATAAAAGCGGGTGTTCCCCAGGGAAGCGTGTTGGTTCCAGTGCTTTATTTGATTTTTACAAGTGATATCCCCACTGACTCAAGTTATGTGACAGCGACATTTGCGGATGACACAGTCCTGTTAGCATCAGGAGAGCCAACCTCAGTATCTACCCTGACTTCACTTTAAAAAAAACATCATGCCATCCCCTTTATATAAATGGTACTCCTATTCCGCATCACAATAATGCTACGTACCTAGGAATCACCCTAGATGCTAAGCTTCGCTAGAAAGAGCATGTCAAGAAAAAAGGGGTGAGCTTGATTTAAATTTTGCTAAGTTTTACCATCTAGTCTGTAGGAGATCCACGCTTTCAATCGAAGAGAAGCTGTTTATATATAATCAAGTACTAAAGCCAATATGGGCCTATGGAGCTCAACTATGGGGTTGGACAAGTCAAAGCTGTACTGCCTGTATTCAGCGCTTCCAAAATAAGGTACTAAGAAGTATAGTTAATGCTTCTTGGTGTGTTAGATCTTCTGACCTTTACCGTGATCTTGGTGTGGATCCGGTAGTAAATGAAATAACCAAACTTGCAAAGTCTCACGAAATGAGGCTTAGACAGCATGTAAATGAAGAGGCATCCAGACTCTTCGGAACTGCTGAAGGACAAAAACCGAAATGTAAGAGGCCTTCAGACATAGCAAGGCAACTGTACAATTGTAAAAAAAAAAACTGAAATATGATTTGTTTCCAGGACAGCCTGATTTCTTCGCTTCTGCTGCAACTTAGCGCCTCCACGTCTGGCCTCTCTCCTCTCTCGACTGCGAGGATTTCACTATACTGCTGTTCTTGTGATGTCTTCTTGGGACCGAAATCGTCGATTAGAAGCGTATCGTTGTAAGAGTTCACTTTTAAGAACTACCGTAATGAATATTAAGGTGGCGTAGTTGTTTTTAAAATGGGTCAAAAGTACTATAGTGGTCTTAATGTAGAAATTGTGGTTAAATAAACGTTTTGTCACCATTATATTTCCATATTTAAGGACAACATTAATATAGTTATTATATTTTTCCGACATCTCAAAACAGAGAAAAAATTAATACGCGATATTGTCGACCTAAAAAGTATCCGATTTAAGTTTTAGAAAAATCTAATAAAATATGTTTCGAACATTTAAGAACCACCCTTATACATATACATAATTACAAGTAAATAAATAAAAAGTCAAGCAAGCGAGCTAGAAAAATGTTGGTGGAACAGAAAGTGATGATTTAGAAGCGGCGAAAGGGTCGTCGGTTGGTAGTATGCGTCTACTTTCGCGGAAAAGCTAAACAAGCACAGACGCTCGACCAAGCATACATACAAATAAACAACAACAATATGTGAAATCATATAAGCCCACTCTTTATAAAAAATATAGCTGAAATATACACACAAGTAAACAAATTCATGTGCATCAAAGGGGGCCACGCATACATGCATATGTTTTTTACTCTTCATTTGAGTTGGCCTCGCGCTCATAACGGTACATTTGGCAAGTGTATGCGTGCATATGTGCTGGCCTTACAAATTATTAAACATATTCGCATTTCCCGTTGCCATATTATTTCATACTTCTCAGCCATTCAACTAGACCGCTTAGCCAACGCACACAGGGGTCCCCCCCCTCCTCAGCTACAACACTCCATTGCACGAAGTTGGCAACTTTCCACTACCCACTTGTTATTCCTTATTTTTCGGCGTTTTGTTTATGTTTGTTTGTGCATATTCGTATTTTATTTGTTTCGCCCTCGTACAAATCGCCCCGCATATGAGCACACACATTATTCGCAGGCACTTTTCAGGCAATTCAATTCAACGATGCGGCAAGTCTGAGAGCCTCTTAAGATACAATGCGAGGAGGAACATACTACATATCATACACTCGTATGAGTACGTGGGCACATAGCTTCCTTTAAGGATGTATGTGTGTTTGTTTTACTCCTTGGTGGGGTGCCACTGGCTGACTGGTTTGCCCGTTCGAAAATTTTGAACTACATAAATAATGCAAAAAAACTGCGTAAATTATGTAGCATATTTTCTGGCGCATAATCTGGTGCACTGTGGAAATTATGTTTAAAAAATGTAGCAATAGCACTGAAATAGAATTTTCCCGATTTCCTAAATAATACAGTTGAATATAAGTCGAAGTTCTCCATAACTCGAACTCCTGGATTGGCAATAGAAATCAAATTTCATACAAATTACCTTCCATAACTCGTCTCTATAACTCCAGGTTTTTTCAACAAATCTAACTTTCTAATTTCTTTTTATTTTTTCGAGAAGTCTAGAACTTTTAATGTTTATATCCATTTTTTACCAGATAAACTGTAGTCTTAAATGGATACAGCGAGGGAGATTAAACTTCTACAGTAGGCTCGATCTCAGAACAGAACTTGAATCAAGCCAGTAGTTATCTGAAATACTACTTTTTTGGTTAAGTAGCTTCATACTTGAAGCTTTATCATAATTTTATAAAAGAGCGACAATTGTAGTACTATATGTATCTGTTATTGAACTAGGTTTGTATAGCTATGAGTTCGAAGCTCACAATTTCGTGTCAATTTTTTCATTTACTCAACAGGAAATATTAGATCTCCCACAAGGCTTCTTCCTCTTATTGACTGGCGTAGACATTGCTTACGCGGTTATAGCCGAGTCCACAACAACGCGCCACGCATATCTCCTTTTGATAGTTCGGCGCCAATTGGTTGGTGAAGACAGGTCCTTCTCCACCTGGTCCTTCGCGGTTGCCAATGTTTAAGGGACCATAAGGGACCGCAAAACCTTTCTCTAGAAAACTCCTAGAGGCGTCTCATCGAATGTTGTCATCGTCCACGCCTCCGCACCATAAAGTAGGACGGGAATGATGGGGACTTGCAGAGTTTAGTTTTTGTTCGTCAGAGAGAGAACCTTTCTTTTAAATTGCCTATTCAGTCCATAGTAGCACCTGTTGGAAATAATGATTCTGGGTTGAATTTCAAGGCTGACATTATTATCGGTGTTAATGCTGGTGCCTAGGTATACGAAATTATCCACAATGGTTAGGACCTCAAATTAGATCTAAACTTTATTACGAAATCTGGACTGCATAGAATTGGATCATCAGATTCATTCTGTATATACCTTCATTGACCGGATTAATATCTGGGTCCGTTCGGTTATTTTACGAACTATCGTAGTTCTTGTTTTATGAGGAATCATATAGATATACCAAGGAGGCTAAACAGCTGGTATCGTCTTAAATCACTTGGGGTCTGAGAACTGGAAAATGTCACTGAAGCTAGATGGTCCTAAAAAAACGATGAAAGGTTCCTTTGACCAAATAAACTTAATGGATCTTCTCTCCAATTTGTACAATGAGTCTTAAAAGCATGTCAGAAATGGCGAACCCTTCTGTCTCTTGGCTGACTAAGTTTTATGGCCGACTTTTGTATGCCAAAAATACTATAAGGAATAATTCACACCACCAGTTGAGTCATGACCGCCATTTCAAGAAATAATCAGTTTATAACACAGCTTCTCCGCGACCAGTATACAAATTCACGCCCCTGCCACTAAGCGACATACACTCCACCCACGTGATCATGGTGGTCAAAATGATAATTTATTACGAAATTAATTGAATTCTATGACTTTTCTCAATTCACCATGCAACTCCACGTACACACGCGCTGGCACGGAAATTTTTTACGGTGTCTCGCTCCGTAATGTCTAACCCTTTTTAAATCCGCCAACCACATATTTCAATATTCACATTGTCTCTATGCGCGGCTCTAACCCTTTATGAATATGAATAAATGACGACAAGCAGTCGGATATTTTCATGCTCGGATATGGATGTTAATGTGTGCGCCTATGTATGTATGTATGTGTGTGTGTGGATGTGCCACAATGTCTGATACGCTGGTGGACGTTGCAATGTTTTTAATAAAATTATACAAATCCACGCGGTAGGCGGCTGGCACGCGTTGCTATTCGCCGACTCGTCACTAAATGTCTACGCAATTTTCTATTCAATTTGCATTGCTTTGGTGGAATTTTAAAACAATTTAAAATTGAATAAAACTCACACACAGCCAAAACCCAACACAGACGCAACTTACATAACAACAGGGACACACATACAAACATAAAACTCTTTATATGCGAATATCTCTAACTGCCATGGCGAAAGGGTTGTTGCTCCGCGGAAGGATCTATGTGTGTATATACTTGTTTGTGTACTTTCCTATTTCATAGAGGCTGAGCGCAGCAAAACATGAGAATTATCGTTAAGGCACACTTGTCGGCTTACAGCGCTTTGATCTTGGCAATGGTGCTGAAAATTGTTTTCAAAACATCAACACGTTTCTCTTCAAATAGTTGAGTAAGTAAGATATGCCAAGCTAGGCGATGCCTGTTGGAAGTATTGATGTGCCGATAGGATGGATATAAAGATTTACCTAGCTTTGGAAATGGAATATGAGAATATGAGTGGATTATAGTGGGTAAGGAGGAGGAAGGAGTGAAGAGTTAAGTCATATTCATGTGCTTTAAAATTGATTTGTTATTATATATACTTATAGATATTTCGAATAATTTAAAGAAGAGTGAATATACATATAAAGGGAAGAGAGTTGAGTTTGCTGGAAAATGGATGAAAGGTTTCGAAGCTAAAAAACGCTTATAATATGAATTGCCTCTACATAGATCCTAGAGTATATTTATGTTATGAGTTACCTTAATATAACCATAGTTCTTATCCACGAACTCAATAGGCTTCTTCCGTCAGCTTAAAGTTGTTAAAAGTTACATATTCTATAAAATATTACTGATCTTTCTTACTTCATTTGCTATTAATTATCTATAATAATTCGTAAACCGATTTCGCTTTACGTTAACTTTATTTTGCTAAGCTATCTCACATATTAACATATTCTTATATGGTATAAAGCTCTCCGGATATTTGAAAATCCTGGGAGAAGAAATTACCAGATTTGAGCAATTTTTGGAACAGAGTCACACTATTCTAAGGAAAAGATTCCATCTGTCTTTCAATAGAATATATATAGATATTTTTGCTAATAAGCCACTGGGGCACTCAGTCTCAAGTTCGGTCTTTGAAAAGTTATAGTCTGATTTCGAAAATTGTTAGATGAGCGATGCCACACCTCCAATGTGGTATTTGTGCAAAGTTCTATTCTAATAATATCTCCCTTCCGCTTTTTTGCACTTCATTCAATGTTTCGTTCGACAATATGTTTCCATTTAGACGGCAACTTCATAATACCCCCCTCGTAGAAGCCCCCCTCCTTATTTGCGAAGAACTCGGACAGCCATTTTTCACAAGCCTTTTTTGGGTTTAACTTTACACCACCAAGGGCGTTCGCCATGGACAGAAACAGGTGTAATCACTTGGCGCTATGTCCGGGTTATATCGTGGACGCGATAAAACCTCCCATCCGAGCTCCCGTAGCTTCTGACGAGTCTTCAACGATGTGTGTGGTTGGGCGTTGTCTAGGTGGAACACTACACCCTTCCTGTTGGCCAATTCTGGATGCTTCTGGTCGATCGCCTGCTTCAAGCGGTCCAATTGTTCGCAGTAGATGGTAGAATTAAGCGTATGGCCATATGAAAACAGCTCATAATGAATGATTTCCTTCCAATCCCACCAAACACACAGCAAAACCTTCCATGACTTGATCGGTACTCGTCGTCACAGGTCTTTCGTCCACCGGCTTATCCATGGTGTCGTTTTCACCCGCTCTGAATCGTTGAAACCATTCCCCCGCAGCTCGATGTGATAGAGTACCATCCCCAAAACACCACTAATCTCACGGAACGTTTCTCTAGCGAATTTGCCTTTATCGAATTAAACTTTAAAATAGCGCGACTTTCGGCGTGAGTGAACTCCGTGTTTAGCGTCGTTTTGTAGGTTATGTCAATACCCTTCAAAGATGTATAGTAGGGAAGGGAGATATTTGCCAACCAATTTGCCATTTTGTAGGCGTGGCAAAGGTCCGATTCCACCCATCTGCAATAAAAACCATAGCGCCAAGCGCCTTTCATCAAGATATTTAATATTTCCTCAAGTTATTGCGTGCATGGACCAACGGACTGACCGATATCCAGATCTCAACTCTACTCGTCACTCTGATCATTTAGGTATACATATATAAGGCTGATATTCATTCTTACTTGTCATGTATTGACTCATTAAGTAGCATTACTTTCTAATGTCTTTATTGTAGTAATCTATTTAAGACACACATCCACCATTTAGTGGACTTGGAACAACAACCACACTATCCAAAAAAATGCACATTTATCAAATTATCCCTTCATATTCCCCCTAATTCATGCAATTTGTAATAAAAATACCGCAGAAAGTTCCTGCCACATTTCATATGATTTTTTTTTTTGGTTTTTGGTTAACGGAGTAAGCTTTTGACTTCTTGACCATAACAGTATGGCCGGCATTTACACACAGCAAGTGAGCAGGAGGCGAGCATGTGTTTTTCGAAATTATTAAAATCCTTAATAGGAACATAAATAAAACTTAAACCGAGCGAGACCCCTCGGTTGCATTAAACCAACCAGGGCATGCACACATACATACCTTCATATACTTATACATATATGTATGTTAGAGGAGAGTTAGCCAGTGATACCCACAGATACCCGCTGATATTAGCAGTGTCATTAGCGTGTATATCCCTCGGAGTTTTCTCACTTCGCTTGCGCTGCAGTCAGGGGCCACAAAGCAGACGGACACACACACACACACTGTTAATCTAACGCTTTGAAAACACACACTCACAGCTGTTCAGCCGCTCTAAGCCGACTATCCCTAAATATTTCATCCCCTACGCGCCCGAGTGGCACCAAACGGATAATAGACGTTCACTCGAAACTCGGCAGAAGACAAAAGTCAGACTAAAGTAACTGGTGACTCTATGATTTTCCACTGCTTTTGTGTAGAGCTGTGTGCGTGTGTGTGTAGTTTCATTGCCGCCTGCTGGGAGATAAATATCGCATGCGTACATTTGTTTATCGTCTGCTCGTCATCTCAATGGCACTCCAAACAAAGAGGGGGGGACCTTTCTACTTTTATTGTACTTTAACTAATTTTTCTGCTGTTTTATTTGGCGTTAATGTCGTGCGTACAGCACATCTATTAAAATTACGTAACAGCATAACAATAGCAACAATAACAGCATATACTTTTGTATATATTTATTTGAACTCAATGAAAGTAGTGAAGGTCCTTTACACACTGAAATAATTACTTATATGTCCTCAACATACATACATACATACATACACTCAAAATGATATCCTGCCATACAAGAATTGCATAACCAACTACTCATGACCCCTCAAGCACACTCTCTGCCGCATTCCGCTTTTTGCGCTGCATTTATCATTGTTGCATTGCATTGCTTCAGCTTGCCCTCGCCATTTAACGCTAAATTATTTCAATATTTTGACAGTCCCCGCTTCGCAGCGATTCTCACAACATTTAAGCGTGTGCACTTTAGTGTATTTAGGACCGCTTCGTCCTTTGGCATCCTTTAATTTGTGCGATTTTTCGAGTTTTTCACTTTTATTTCGCTTTGCTTGCCTGTTTGTCGACTGTTCGTTTGCCACTGTTGGCGGCGTCGCAACTATTTCGAGGGTTGAAATTAATTCTAAGTAGGTGGACAGCGTTTGGCCGCAATAATTCTTAGCGCGGGAATTTTTCGGGCGAAAATTTATGGCGTTCGCCACCCCTGCTCGTGTTGCAGTTGATAATGAATTTTTATTATGCAGCGGAAGCGCATGATGCAAAGTGATATACAACAACAAACATACACAAGCTCACAATTGTTGTTGCAACCCCGATAACTGGCGCTTGCAATGCATTCTATGGACTTGCAATAACATTAATGCGCTCAATTGTGTAAACGTATATGTGTGTATGACTTATTTGTTATTGTATCGCATAACAAGTGCTTGTAATATATGTATTTTCCAGTAAATATTAAAAGTTTGAAAAAACAAATTTATTGCATAAACTTTAATTTTATACTCGGTTGAAATAAATATTATTATCGCAAGCTTTATTTTGAGCTTTTAATAATAATAATTGCAGAAACTTTCATTCAGTGAAAGTTTGAGTGAAATACAACTATAAATAACTTTTTACTGTTAGTAGCGAAGCTCAGTAGAAGTATAGTGAGAAGGTGTTTTTTTCACTTTTACTTCACTCTTCATATCCTCAAAACCCTCGCCACACACTGAATGGATTAACAATTCAACTGTGCTTTACAATAAAACTCCGAAAGAATTTCGCTATGAGAAAGCTATATATACATCTAATATCCATCAGCTGTTTTGGGATGTGATACAACATTTTAGAACCTCTACTTGTAGGAAAACATCAAAGAGCTTACTGCTAAATAACTGAAGACAGCTTGACCGGGTAAACTACTTTACGTACCTATTTTATTATACTCTCGCAACCTGTTGCACAGAGTATTATAGTTTTGTTCACATAACGGTTTTTTGTGTAACCAAGAAATAAAAGAGTTCGATATGGGGTTATATATATATAAATGATCAGGATGACGAGCGGATTTGAAATCCAGATGTCTGTCCGTCCGTCTGTCCGTGCAAGCGATTCCTTGCGTAAAAATTAAGATATCTTAATGAAACTTGGAACACACATTCCTTGGCACCCTGAGGAGGTTGCTTTCAACAATTCGGTCCACTGCCACGCCCACAAAATGGCGAAAACCGAAAACCTATAATGTGTCATAACTAAGCCATAAATTAAGTTATGACATTAAAATTTAGAACATAGGATCGCATTAGGGAGGGGCACATTTAGATGTATTTTTTTTTTTAAGTGGGCGTGACTCCGCCCCAAATAGGTTTTTTTGTATATAACTCGCAAACCAATAAAGCTATATAAACCAAACTTTCTGTAGTCGATTCTCTTACGTACCCCACCACACCCCATGAAAGTAGTTGAAATCGGATAATAACCACGCTCACCTGCCATACAAAGGTTAGGTTGAAAATTACTAAAATAAGGTTAACTCATTAACGAAAAACGTCAGAAACACTAAATTTCACATAAGAAATTGCAGATGAAAGCTGCACTCAGATTTTTTTACAAAATGGAAAATGGGCGTGGCATCGCTCACTTAGTGGTCAAAAACCATATCTCAGGAACTACTCGACTGATTTCAATGAAACTTGGTTTGTAATAGTTTCCTTACTTCCCAATGATATGTTGTGAAAATAGGCCAACTCCTACTTCCTATTTACCAGAACTTTGAAGACAATCTGAATCGTTTACTTTACAATATATAAAGTAAGCACTAGTGAAGATATCGGTGCAGAACTTTGCACAAATACTATGTTAATAGTGTGGCAGCCCCATTCTAAAAATCGCCGAAATCGGACCATAGGTTTTTAAGGCCCCATATATCGAACACGAGGACCTCGGTGCTTCTAACCTAATATTATGGTTTCCAAATTTCAATGGACAATATATATGACGAATGTTTGGGTCAAATTGTGTATTATATAATAGTATAAATAGAGTTAAATAAATAAATTGCGAGAGTATAAGATGTTCGGTTACAACCGAACTTAGCCCTTCCTTACTTGTTTGATAAAACTTTAGCTTCGTATGTACTAAAAAGATACAACATCAGTGAACATCAACGACCAAATTTGAAGATCGTGAATTTTTAAACCGAAAGATATCAGAAAGGAAAACTCGTCAAACAAGCTTGGCACACTGGATTGTGTTAGCTAAAATATTATAATCAAACAAGCCTCTATATATAACCACAAATTTGTAGAATGTCGTGATATTCTATAAACTCTCACTTGGAATACGTTTATTCTCACCAAATCTAACGAGACTTCTAACCAACTACTCTGTACTGCACTTCAATGATTCGGCGTCAGTTGCTCACTCCTGGACGGGAAATGGTCGAAAAGAAGGAAGATTTGTCATTGGCAAACAACTCAAATAGAAATGTCTAGACAAAATCATTAAAAATGGAGTCGAACTTTGTGGACTATATATTTGTAAACTCTTCAGTAAAATATTATGTATGAAGTCTAAGTTCTTTGAATGACTGGCGCACCCGGCAAACAATCTGGCATCTAATGATTGAAACCAAATAATTTGTTAATTGATGAAAAATAATAGAATATATTTATGACTACTTGTAGGACCTGTAAAAATGTTCTATAGTTTTTCTAAGGTGGCGCTGAGTGGACGCTGAAAGCCGAACCAAGCGCAAAGCTGATTTCGATCAGCGCTGATCATTTTTGGGTACCGCACAGTGGATGCGAGAATCAGAGCTGAACCCCACTTGTAATTTACTATTATACGAGTAACAGCCCTATTCTGTGCACTTTACAAATTCAACAAATTTCTAATTTGTAAAAAATTGAAATTTATCAAACATTTCGTATTATGTGTCTAAAATAAAAAGCTCTTTTCTTTATGCTCTTGACAAATAAAATATCTCGCTGTGGATAGTTGTGAAAGTGAATTTGTTGCAATGGAGATATTTTACTTTTGTCGTTAGTTTTATACAAAGAGGAAAAATATGAATATGTGGATGGCTCGCGTTATTGAGCCGTTTTTATAATATATTAAGAAGTTATTTCTCCGTTTTTTGTATAAAAATATTAGGATAATGAGGGTAACATTGACGAAATTGTTTTCTATATATTGCATGCGATTACAGCTTAGCAAATTTTTGCCAACAAAGAACAAAGTTTAGATTTCGTAGTCCCCAAGGAACTTTTCTGAAGCTAAACATAACAGCCAACTAAATCAAAATTGCATTCCAAACAGTTTTAAATATATTATAAAGGACATATGTATATGTATTATATTATGAAGTATTCTACGGCTTTGCGGGGGAGCAAAAGACTATGGAGGATCTGGGATGGAATAGTGAATATATAGCCTCTGTCATCCGATTATCAATCAACCTTATTTACGCGCGGCTCTCCTCGTTTGGTTAGAGAGATTAGCGAGGCCGTAAATGCGGTATAACCTTGTCATCTATATAGAGTAAATGGGGTTGTAAAATCAAACCAAATACTTTGCATCAGGCCTGAAAGGCTTCAGTCGATATCTCAGAATTCTCGATACATCAGAATCGGATAGATAGGCTGATAACCGGTCAATCGTAAACCAAACTTATCAACGAAGCCACAATGAAGATGGCTCGGTTAAAACAAACACTCATCCAAATAACGACCTTTTGCATGAAAAATAGGGCTAGATTCGGAGCATGGGATTTATTGTGAAATTGTTAACTATTTTGCAACAAATATTGAAATGCATGTGAAAACTTACGTTGAAAAATATTCAAATAAATTTTTCAATTCAATTCTATATAATTGGACAGAAATCAGCTGTTTCTGTTTACATTTTTTGTTTCCCACACGTGTGGGGAAAAGCTATGCGTTCTGAAGCTTTTTATTTTATAAAAATTGTCACAGAATACCAAAAAATTTCTTACTTGATAAAAATCTGAAAAAAATTTCAATTTTTTGTTATTTTGCAGTGCATAGAATAGGGCTGTTAAGATGTTATTCTCAATTTTTTTTTTAATATATGAACATTAGATTGCATTCTTGAAGAGTTTAACCTTCAAAACTTTTTCTCTCGCATTATTCAGCTTTACTCTCGGCTTCGATCAGTTTCCACTCTGCACTACCCGTGCGAATTCGTATGTCGTTTGTATGCGCTCAGCTTTGAAGCTTATTTCTTGCATTCATCATCTTTGCGCTCGGCTCGGCTTTCAGCATCCACCCTGCAGGCACCCTAAGGCGACCCTCTATTTGATAATATTGTATTCTGTTCCTCTCATCTCATTCAATTACAATACCAATAAAAGTATATTTCGATACTTAGAGTTGGAAGAAATTGAGTGCTGATGGTTATAACTGCGATATGCTGTTATTCCACTCGATTTAAAAGAACTAAAACGACTTCACTTTTTCTGATTACTGGCACTGTAGATCGTGATTGTGAGAAGTTCCGGCGAACAAAAAGCTTTAAAGTCTTCAAATGGTCAGAGAGTAATTTTAAATCCCTGACAATGAATGAAGTTTATGTTGAGCATCGTTATCAGCAAGATCGTATGCAATGTGGTTCTTAATAATTTTTTGGATAGTTCGTTTTGTTACCGCATTTCGTAAATCCTTAGTAATAAAAAACAAAATAATAGTTTGCAATAGACTGGACCTTTTAAGACAGGGAGGAAATCATTATTTTGCTCTCTAGAGATCTAAGACTAATTAGAAATTATCCGCTAAGGTCTTATACAGATTAAAGAATGTTCGAATTTCGATTTTAGAATATTATTTGTCCTCCTTTGAATCTACCATCTTCGGTCGGAATTAGATGACCCTCCAGTTGCTTATCTCGCATTCTACCAAAGCAGCTATAGCGGCAGGGGCTCCATCGGTACTATTCAACTGTCCAGTTTCTAAGCTCTAACTTTAAAGATAATACTAGGGGAAGAGGTAATAGCATGCAACACAAGAAGAGTGAACTTAATTCAGACTGTGATAAGTCACACTTTATCCTTTTTAAAATCTAGCTTAAATGACATGACAATTTCAATTCAACATGTCAAACTTTTTTATTCTTAGGATTATTTAATAAGTTGTCAAACAACGACAACTCACTAATCCGCTCAACTGTCAAGCCTTCTTTCAACATTGAAATCCACAAGTACTCAGAAGTGATGAAATTATAAATCCTGCTGCATACTTCATGGCGTTTATTGCCACATAGCTTGCACCCTAACTGCTAGCTGACTTCAAACACGCAATTCAGCACGACTGCTATGGCAGATAAATCACCGATACGTGGCAAATTAAAAAATGGAAATCCATCGAAACAATTTTCGAGTGGCAAACGAGTGCAATCGAATGCCGGCTGGCAATTCTAGATGCGATGCAGATTAGCGGATGGCTTGCAGGCAGCCAGCGGCAGCAGCAGTGGTGGTAATAGGCAGCGTGCAACTTGCAACACATGTGGCACATTAGAGATAGACAATTGGTATGAGATACATGCGCATATTTTAACTTAAATTGAGATGCAGCTACGCGATAAGCCTCGCTCTTGGCTGACACTGACATTTGTGAGTTTATCAACAATCAAAAATTGATACAACCAAATTATGCCTACACCCCGCACACATCGCGGCAGTCAACTAAAGGACTGTGCTACTTTTTACATTATTAATGCATGCACTTATAGTAAGAGTATCCCACTCTACCGGTCTCTCTTTCTCTCTTTGTTTGTGTATGAGTGCGCTGAGAATTGCATTGCAATTGCGCGCTTGGTGACTGGGGACCCGAACCCGGAGTGAAATTATGAGATTGCAATTTTACAGATTGTCGCTGACACGACATGTGTTGTCATTTTGCAAGCGCGCAAGCGACGCGGGGACGAGCGGGGTGAGTGTTTGAAAATTACCCAACAACAACCCTTGAGTTCGCTGATGCTGCTACTGATTGTATTGCAATAAATACTTTATCGGCTGTTGTTTGGGGAGTTGAATGGTTGCATGGATTTGCTTCACTTTGGATTTGCTTCGCTTTGCCACGGCTTATCAACATCTTGTAAAGAAATTGAAACAATTTACGGATTAAATTTCCAATGCACACTCGAGCGTGTTCAATATTTTATATACCGTTACCAATGTGCTGCCGCTGACAGAGATGCAGTCAAGCGATTGCAAAATTGCAGCAAAAAAAAAATATAAAAAATAAAATAAATAAATAAACGAAGACGGATAATAATGCAAAGTGGTTAAAGGGAACATATTTTATGAGGACGAAATGGAGTTGTAGGCAATAATATATATTTTTTGCGTCAAAGTTTTGTCAAGCGGCTGCTTTAAGTCATAGTCAGGAAACACGGCTTTAACAACTTTCTGAATTAGCATTGTTAGTCTAGCCAGCTTCGTCTCGGGAGATGCGAAATGATCAGCTTAAGTAACCTCGGCTCCACAAACTTTGACTCTTATTACTAACATTAATAGTAAAGAGGATTCAGCAAAATATATATCGACTGCATCCCTGAAAACTTGAATCATTGCATCCTGAATCCTAATATCTAATCCTTGTGTTATCCTCTTTGCTCTCATACCAGCGAGAGATATTCGTATGTGGGCCAGGAAAAATCGCTGAGGAGGAGACGTGGTCTTTCACTGAATGGTCGAAGCTCAGAGACAACGTTGGTGGCGGAGTCTTCTATAAGGATCTCGCCGTCAATGATAGTTTTAGACTACCAGACTTCTGCAGCACACTTCAGGCTGAGGCGGTTGCTATTAAGGTAAAAGTAGATGTACTGTTCCAAAGTCCTGTCACTTTTATGTAGGCGTTCGATCTTCAATCTTTACTAACGACTGCTGTCATTCATAGTAGACTGGAATTGGTTCGCAATCTTTACTGGAAACTGCTGTAACTCATAGTAGACTGACATTGGTTAGCAAACTGTAGGAAAAGTTTTCTTTAATAACACTCTGTATTAGCATTGTTAGTGGAATAGATCAAAATTCCTTCCGAATTTGTGAGAGATCGCGTGCTCGCAATATTTCTGATTTTAGTATAAACCTGGAATTCTGAATGAGCAAGGTTACTTCTTTTCTAAATATAGTTCTGTTTGAACAAAAGTGCGGAAGTCAGAACTCAAGGCAGGAATCGAGCTTATAAACCGACGTCTAGCCAGCTTCGTCCCGAGAGATGTCAAACGATCAGCTTAAGTAATTTTAGCTCCACAAACTTTGACTCTTTTTACTAACTCTAGTAAATAGGCGAGTGATATGTTTCTGTGGAGCGAAGTCACTGCAGGAGAAATGCAATGCGGCCTCTCACTGAATGATCAATGCTTGGAGGGACTTTCAGACTACCAGACTACAGCAGCTCCTTTTAAGCAGAGGCAGTTAGCCATCAATGTAGCAGCAGATGTATTGCTCTGAAGTGCTGTCAATGCCGGCAATGAGCTCACTCACGGAAGGGTTTGACTTTGGTGACATTTCCGGATCTATGTGAACCATACTTAGGAACTTTAGCGACTTCAGCTGTCCAGGTTCGATACTTCGTGTGCTTTGTCTCAGGGTACAGCCTTTTAAATCGTCCAATATACCGGCGATCTTAACGGTTAACGTATCTGGATGTTGTAGATTCAACATTAAATTCACTAAGTAAAAGTCTCAAATGAGATCGAACCGAAATATAGAATCCCAACGTATCGTCTCTATATTATAGATGTTCTAAAGACATCTAAGAAATGAGCTATATATGGATTCATTGTTTTGCCCGCCTAACTATGAACGATGGATAATTTTTTAAACTGTTGCTCTTCAGACATCTTCAGGATTTTGGCTCTTCCATATTCTATGATTTATGAGTTTATATATATATATATATATATTTGGCGTAGGAACCGCTTTAAGCGATTATAGCCGAATCCACCAGAGCGCGCCACTCATTCCTCCTTTTTGCTTTTTGGCGCCAACTGGAAACACCAAGTGAAGCCAGATCACTTTGCACTTGGTCTTTCCACCGGAGTGGAGGTCGTCCTCTTCCGCGGCTTCCTCCAGCGGGTACTGCATCGAATACTTTCAGAGCTGGAGTGTTTTCTTCCATCCGTACAACATGACCTAGCCAGCGTAGCCGCTGTCTTTTTATTCGCTGAACTATGTCAATGTCGTCGTATAAATCGTACAGCTCATCGTTCCATCGTCTGCGGTATTCGCCGTTGCCAATGTTTAGAGGACCATAAATCTTGCGCAAAACCTTTCTCTCGAAAACCCCAAGAGTCGTCTCATCGGGTGTTGTCATCGTCCACGCTTCAGCGCCATACATCAGGACGGGAATAAAGAGCGACTTATAGAGTTTGATTTTGGTTCGTCGAGAGAGGACTTTTAGAGTTTATATACAACTTAATAATTTAAGAGGAATTTTAGCATTTTTCCCGTTTTCCTGCTGTGAAGAAAACCCGTCTTGTTCCTGAAAATTTTACACTTCATTGTAACACGTGCTGTGCAAAAGTGCTTATTACTCTTGACTAGACAGCCAAATAGGTAGACAAATAGGTAGGCAGACAGTTGGCGTTTTCATATAAAGAAAGCACACAACACACACACACACAAATACACTTTCAAAGAGAAACTGCTGGCAAGTGTGCAGTCTGTCAGCGATGGCATTCAAAACGAAATATTGTTTGCGGATATTTATTGATCTGTTTGTGGCTGTGTGTGTGTGTTTGTGTGAATTCGCATGCTGTTTGTTATGGTTTGGCTCGCAGCGATGCAATCGATTGGAAAATCCAGAGTCGTAATCGATACATTCATTGTAATATGTACTGCATATTGTTACAATTTATTTACATATTTATGAGCAAGCGGTGATGTTATTTGCAGTTTGCCGTTTTGATGCTGTTGTTGGAGGGAGTTTCATTTTTATTTTTTTTTTTTCATTTCCGATTTTTTTTTGCATTTTTGCTTCTTTTTTGCATTTTTGTTGTTGTTGTTTATGTGTCTTTTATGCATTTGCGCTCGCTGTGCATTACATACGCTCGCCTGAGTATTCAATAAAAATTGGAAAAGAGAAAAATTGCAGTCATACATCCATATTAAGCAGCCGCAACTGCGCGCTGCCCCTTGCAGTATGCTACAATTTTTTGAAATGCTCACTTTAGTTGCTGTGATTGTATTGTTGTTTTTGATTTTTTTTGTTTCTTCTCAGCTATTAAAGACAACAAAATTGCAATAAAAATGTTGCATTGCTAACGGTTTTGTTTTTGTTGTTGTTTTATTATACTTGTCACTTTTACAGGGGTTGTCTGCCAAACATACCGCCTCTTTGTTGTTGTTGAACGCCTTCCACATTTTTATACAAACAATTGGAGTTGCGTATGAGTTCATAACACACACACACACACACACTTGTAGAAGTATTTATTACATGCCAATGTGTTTGTTGTTGTTGTAATTACTTTCGCTACAGTTAGTTTTATTATTATTGTTGTAGCTGTCATGTTTACCCTTCAAATAGAAATGAGAATCGATGCGCTTTCACCAAACAAAAAGAAGGGGACGATCGCTTACAGTGCATGTATGTGAACACACATACATACAAACATACACACAAACACTGATAAACTTAGCTCTCCTGCTTGTGCATACGAGTTGTGGGTGCGTTTACTAGAGCACAGCGAACAAGTTGCATTTTTTCCTCACACATACATATGTACATATCCATATATATATTTCATACATCTGTATATGTATGCGTATGCGTGCGTGTTTAACTGTAAAAGTTGCTGACATAATTCACTTCGTTATGCTGTTAAAGTGGCAGTCGGTAATTTGTTGCATTTATTTTTATTTCCGTTAAAATTTTTTACATTCAAGCAATAAAAACAACAAAAACAAAACTATCTATCCACACGCCCCCAACAAATGCACAGCTGTGCTTGTATGCTTTTTTTGGTGGTCATTCGCATGCACAGTGCTCTTAAAATGTATGACAACAACAGCAGGGGAGGGTGCGCCACAAATGCAATTCTTTTTGTGCAGCTATTTAATTAATTATTTTCCAAAAAAAAATAAAATAAAGATAAATGATGCGTAATTTTTTTCTGCGCTTAAATGGTGGCTACAAACTTAATTGTGATTGAGTGATTTATTTGTGGCGCGAACTCTTTCAAACTAATTTCGTTGAATTATGATAAATAGTCTCACATACTCTCAATTGCATTTCATATGATTAAATTTTACATGCTTCATATTGAATATTGTTGCTGCGTAATGCAGAGGAGAGTAGAGAGAAGAGTTTGGTTGAAGAAAAGATGCAATTAGATCATAGCACAAATTCCCATTCCAAATGATATATATATACTGTTACTAAAAATCGTTCTAACTAATTAGTTACGCAGACAAAAACAAAACAGTACTTCTGGCATAATTCATAACTTACTGTTTCAAATTGAGTTAAATCGCCGAAAGGAGTTCCTTGGCCATTTAAAATCCGGGTGAATTTCTTTATCGCCGAAACGGTTGTCGTAGCAATTGTTTCATATTGAATCTGCCAATCATAGCAGACACTGAGCTCGAGTTGCTTACAGAAACTAGAGTGACTCTTGCGCAACTTCGTTCTGAATACTGCAGCTAGTTAAATTCCTACTTATCCAGACTAGACCCCTGACATAGCCAAAATCTGTCGTACGTATGAATTTCCGCAACACGGTAACCCTCTCTTTGTATTCGCAATTAACCCCACTCATTTAATACCACTTTCTCTCTGGTCCGACCCCGTCGAAACAGCTCGTTTATGATGACTTCGTTCGTTAGATGACTTCGATGACAATTAATTCATATTTACCACTTCAAACAGGGTCTAAAAGCCGCTAAAACAACAAAAAACACTACTTTAGACATTGAAGAGAGTTCTCATGAAATCGATAATCTCTTCCGAGATGCCTCTATTGAGATGAATTAGGCAACATGTCACATAATATTGAAAAAACATGGCTTAATGCATAAAGTTAAGGTGATAACTTCAATCATATATAGTATTTGGAGAGTCCATATTATTTCAAGATTCCATAATAAAGAAGTAGTGAACAATTCTAATGATATATTATAGAATCAAAAATATATATCCAAATACATATGTATATGTTGCAGTTGGTTAGGTTAGTTTAGGTTCTCCGCGACAAGTTTCGCGATGGATCTCACTTGGGCAGCTAAAGGTGCCAGTCCGTAGTGATGCCAGACTACTGGAACTCAAAGAAGGCCGAAGCGTTTTCAGTCTATCAGAATTTTATGAGGTGGCTAATTTCTAATCCGGCATGTTCGCTTGGTTCGCCTAAAATGTGGCTACTGAGATGTTCCACCCTCACTCAGTCTTGCGAACGCTGGCCAGTGGGGTAGGAAATTACTTGTTGTTTCCACCTCGCCTTCCTCAATACAGCTATGGCAATTTGCGTTCGGCACGATTCCTAGCCTCATCTCTCATATGCCTATTCCGCAGTGTCCGGTGAGTTTCACCATTATTGCGGAAAACAAGAAAGAACCGAGCAGGTTTTGGTTGTTAACCAGCGTTTACCAAGCTCACGAGAGGTTCAGTGATCTAGTGCTAGAACACAAGAGGACAACGGCGCGGACTTGTTCCTAGCATGTTGAAATATGATGACGGGTGCCCCTTTTTGCAGTAAGTACTTTCGAAAAATTATGTTGAGATTTCAAACTACTTAATATTGAGATTGTAAAAGTAATTAGTCCAGATACAAATATAGATATCTCATTTTAATTTAGAGATATGATATCGTGACATATATGAATCGATTGCATTTAACCTAAAAGATACATATTTTCTTCAAATCTGAAATGACACAAAGACTAAGTAATGCTTCGCTTTTCATTCATCATATAGACAGTTTCCGTTGTTGACTGAGACCGTTTCATAAAACAGAATCTTATAGTGGATTTTCGGCATAAATCAGGCACTAAAACTGAAATTAGTCATAAGGTTGTACCCTTCATCTGATTCCAACTCGTACTTTAGTGCAGTACAGATAGTTCGCATATGGGGCATTCTCTGGAAAAAAAGCCACTTGAAAAAAAAGTTCTTTATTTTCTTTGGCAATTATATATCTTATAGTACATGTAAAACCCAAAATAAATCAAGTGACATATGGTTTTAGGTCTGTGTAACGCGGGGTTGCCATATTATAAGGGGCCAAAGTTTTTTGTAAAAAAATGTTCGAACCGCCATAACTTTAAAACTAATGAACAGATTTTAAAACACCATGTGACTTTTTTACAGAATTTCTCAAACTTTGAAACTGTATATCATAAAAATTTTTAAAATTAACATTTCATAGCAAAAAATGAAAAAATTTTTTTTTTTGAATTTTTAACAACTTATGCCCCCTTCGATTTTTTTCGAAAATATCTTAAAATGTTCCTTATTTCATCACCTTTTTACCCCCCAAAGGGAATTTTGGGACAGCAATATTTGTATGAGCTACAAATAAAAAAACCAACTCAGAACATGATGAAAAATCATTGATTAATGCACTATTATTATCAGAATTTAGCGAAACCCAGGATTATCGACGTGGACGTAGCAGACATTTAATCCCTTTTTGTTTTTTTTTATTTTTTAATTTTTTTAATTTTTTTTTTAATTTTTTTGTATTTTTAAATTTTTAATTTTTTTTTTGTTTTTGTTTTTTATTTAAAATTATCACGTACTTGAATCTTAATATCTAATGGTATTTGCTTCTGCCTAACTCTCATTAGAGCTAATATTATCGCGGTGAAAATCAAAATTGCTTCTCTTTTAGTGCTTTCATTGCTTGGCAAGACATCTCTTCGAAATCAAATACTTATTGTCTTAAATAGACACGTTTAATACGGGATTATTGATATTTTTGAAGAAAATTATTAAAGACTCTTCCACTGCACAGCAGATTTTTTGATTTTTGGTCTATGGTCGGAATAACTGTGACGTCATTTCCAGTGGGACCTCGATAAAAAGGTGCTCACCACGTTGACAGCATAATTCCTAGCAAGATCATTTGAAGTGAAAACACGGTTTTGAGAAAAAATACCCTTAAGCACCATTAATTACTTAGTAATAGGTTTAGATACATCGCAATAGATCCAGTTCGGTAATAGTCGGTTTCCTACAGGGATGTTACAAACAATTAGCCTATCACTAATGCATACAAATCACATAATTCCTTGATATCATTATCAAGGAAGAACTGAATTAAAGCGTAAAAAAACAACAGATATGCAAATCGAGCGGCATCAATAGCCGCGATTCCCTGCAGATGAAAGTCATTAGTTTGACAAAAGAGAAAATGCGTTGATTTAAGAGGCGACATTATTTAATTGAAATCCGCAAGCTTTAAAGGAATTTGCACACTGACTGATAATTGATGAGAGCAAATAAACGATTCGTCGCGAACAGACAATTTGTGGCATAGAAATGAAACGAAGAATGATAAGAGAGCAGGAAATGTAGGCAAAGTAGTAGAATTTTGAAATGCCACGGATTAGAGAGTCGAATATGCAAATTGTTCGTATCGAATTCATATTATTTTCACAACACAAATGCAAATAGACCGTTATACATACTATATACTTTGTATTACAAGCTACCGTATTTGGCGGAATTAATAATAACTGTAAACCACTGGAAACAAAAAGAATAGTGGGCAAAATAACCGCTCGCAAAAAATGGAGAGTGACTTAAAAATCGGCATGAAAAGGAAAAAAAACAAGTAAGGAAGGGCTAAGTTCGGGTGTAACCGAACATTTTATACTCTCGCAATTTATTTATTTAACTTTATTTATATTATATAATACACAATTTGACCCACATATTCGTCACATATTTTATACAATATAAAGTCCATTGAAAGTTGGAAACCATAATATTAGGTTAGAACCACCAAGGTCCTCGTGTTCGATATATGGGGCCTTAAAAACCTATGGTCCGATTTTGGCGATTTTTGGAATGGGGCTGCCACACTATTAACACAGTATTTGTGCAAAGTTCTGCACCGATATCTTCACTAGTACTTACTTTATGTATTGTAAAGCAAGCGATTCAGATCGTCTTCAAAGTTCTGGTATATAGGAAGTAGGCGTGGTTGTGAAGCGATTTGGCCTATTTTCACAACATATCATTGGGATGTAAGGAAACTATTACAAACCAAGTTTCATTGAAATCGGTCGAGTAGTTCCTGAGATATGGTTTTTGACCCATAAGTGGGCGACGCCACGCCCATTTTCCATTTTGTAAAAAAATTTTAGTGCAGCTTCCTTCTGCCATTTCTAATGTAAAATTTGGTGTTTCTGACGTTTCTCGTTAGTGAGTTAACGCTTTTTTAGTAATTTTCAACCTAACCTTTGTATGGGAGGTGGGCGTGGTTATTATTCGATTTCTTTCATTTTTGGACTGTATAAGGAAATGGCTAAAATAAACGACTGCAGAAAGTTTGGTTTATATAGCTTTATTGGTTTGCGAGTTATATACAAAAAACCTATTTGGGGGCGGGGTCACGCCCACTTTTCCAAAAAAATTACATCCAAATGTGCCCCTCCCTAATGGGATCCTATATTCCAAATTTCATTTTCATAACTTTATTTATGGCTTAGTTATAGCTCTTTATGTGTTTTTGGTTATCGCCATTTTGTGGGCGTGGCAGTGGACCGATTCCGCCCATTTTCGAACTTAACCTTCTTATGGTGCCAAGGAATACGTGTTCCAAGTTTCATTAAGATATCTCAATTTTTACTCAAGTTACAGCTTGCACGGACGGACAGACGGACGGACAGACGGACGGACAGACAGACATCCGGATTTGAACTTTACTCGTCACCCTGATCAATTTGGTATATATAACCCTATATCTAACTCGTTTAGTTTTAGGACTTACAAACAACCGTTATGTGGACAAAACTATAATACTCTCTTTAGCAACTTTTGTTGCGAGAGTATAAAAATGTTGAAAAATTTTCAGAGCGTGCAAAGCATGCGTCGTTGAGCGCTGGCAAATAATGGCGGAAAAAATTGATAAGTTCTTTTGTGCTGCCAATACATGCTCTTTCAACTTTACAGAGTTGTATTTGTTGTGCATGTGTGTGAGGGATAAAAAAAATTATTTACAAACAGCGTATGCATATTATGCTGAAGGAAACGCAAAAAAAAATGCGAAAAAAATAAATACATTTGAATTTGAAGAGCGGTAAAAACGAAAGTCACGTGCCAGCGATTTTGAGTAATTTTACAATTTGCATATGTTTTTGCAGGGAAATCGTAAAAATGCAACAACAACAAGCAGAATATGCAATGAAAAATATTGCACGTGGCATGAAAAACGGCATGTAGTCACTCACACACACACACACAGATGCAAGAATTGTATAATTGTATTTTAAATTAAATTATAACTAGTGCAAATAACGCACAATGAATAGTATATATAACGTGCTGTGGTTATATAAAAAAGTATGTCAATAATATCGCAAAATAGCCACTTACTTATGTAAATACGAGTGCGGTTCGTTAGGTGGTTAAAGTTTTGATTATTCAGATAGTAGTTTCATATGCCACACTGCCTCTGTGAGTTGCATGCTTTAGCTATTCCTAATAGACAGCTTCGTAAACTTCACCGGTAAGACCGCTAAAGAATTAGTACAGATTACCCAGACCTCTTGCCAAAAATTTATGATCCCAACTCTGTGACTTGATCCCTGCTTGGAATTTTTTTTATCGAAGTTACTACATACAGAAATAATCGAAATAACCGTGGATCATATAGGCAGACAGTTTTGTTTTTTATTCGATATTCGGTTCCATAATGATGTTCCAAACAACTATTACTCATTTTCCATATTAAAAAGTACACCTTTAGGTCCACTCCGAATATTTTTCCAATCATTAAATACTTCTTATTGACACTGCAACTCAAAAATGTTTGCAAGGAATACTGCTTACAACCAACATTGAATAAAGATAACAGTATGGTACAAAGAAGAAACGATGAACCGGAAATTTCGATCAATAGCAGTTAAACTTGTAGGTAGAATTAATTACCCGACGATAGCCAGGAATTTCTATATATTGTCTGATAATTGTCGGATCTGTTGATGTTGCGGTGAGAAGCTCATATCACATATAATGAGATGGATTCGATCTCTTAATTAGGAACCATTTCGACAGTAAATGAAAGAGAACCTTTTCAGAAAATCTATTTGGTACACTTGTAGTACGAGGGCTGCTATATATATTTCTGGCCTAATAATGAAAATAGGAATATTTATCAACGAAAATGGTTTTATTGTTTTTCAAAATATTCTCCATCAAGATTTGTACACTTTTGCATGCGCTCAAACCAATTTTCGAAGCACTTTTTTGAGCCTTTTTTTGAGCGATTGTCAAATTGTGCGGGAACCAACGAGAACAAACTTTTTTTACGGCCAGGTGTTCATGCAATATCGAATGTATGCTGGTGGGAGAAATGCATAGGCATGCCTCTGTCTGAAGGTATGTTACATGATGGTCTTGCATTATCAGTTCACGTACGGCATCGATGTTTTCTGGCACAACGGCTGTTTTTGGACGACCTTCATGGAATTCGTCTTTGAGCGAGCGTCGGCCACGATCGAATTCGTTGTACAAGTTTTTCACAGTGCTATAGGATGGTGCTTCATAGCCATACAACGATTTTAGTTCATCGATGCACTCTTGTCGCGATAATCCACGTCGATAGTTGTGAAAAATGATCGCACGAAAATGTTCACGAGTTAATTCCATTTTTTGGCCGAGATGAATTTTTTAATTCCCTGTAAATAAAACAATTCACGATTAAATGACAAAACGTTCTGAGTGATGTTATGCTAAAAAATGTCAAACTTTCCAATGGAAATGTCAGATTGCACCTGGTAACACTTAGTGTTGCCTAGGCCAGAAATATATATAGCAGCCCTCGTATACTCTATTTGTCGAATAAGAGCAAGAATTAGACGCCAAAGTGAAGAAAAAGCTCAATAATGCTACAGACTGTGGGTATACTTTTAACCTTCTCATGCACGAATTAAAATGGGCGGAGCTAACATTTTTTTAGGACAGATATATCTGAGTCTTAACTCAAATATGAAGTGATAAAATTTTCAAACTCCTATGTATCCTGGGTCATTAGTTACAAGATGTTGCTTCTAGGCATAAATTAATTTATTATAAATAAACTAAACACTTTTCTCATGAAATTTTTGTTTTAAATAACTCTCTTATCTTTACTTATTTATATAGTTCACTTTGTTTTAAAATAAAACAATTATTTTTATGGTTTTGAACAATTTTTTTATAACCACTTTTGTATAACTTTTTTCACGAAACGATTTTTGCCAATTTCTCTCTGCGGAGAGAGGCAACATGCCTGTAGGCATGCTATACTGATTCAAGTTAATTTATGAGCGCTTCCTACACAAAACTAGATTTTTCTTATCTTCGTGAATTTGCTATTAATCGAGAAGCATCGTCTTTCTCTAAATACTATTCCGATACAGAATTGATTTCTTTCCTACTTGGGTCTACCTTTAGTGGTTATCACTTTCGAAACCTAACAAATCAGATTTATCTTCCTTTTCTACTTAGCGAACACTAAATCCATTTTCCTCCAAATTTCTTGGATTTATCCAGCTGCCCTCAAAAATACACTCATAGCAACCGTTTGTTTATTTGAAAACGCTTATATTTTCAACACATACAGATTTGTTTTTCATTTATCACGCAAATAGGCAAATCCCCGTTTAGAGCCCAAATCATTACTGATGAATCGACAAGAGTTTTTTATTGACAATTTGTTGAGCGAAGGCATTGAGCGAATGAGATTTCTGAATGAAAACTTATCAACACGTTTGCTAGCTTATTATATAAATAATCACAGATTTATGTAAATCGCATTTCTCACGCAAATCTCCACTTTTCTATGTGTTTACTCCAACTACTAACGCCACTCGTGCCGATTTGCAAAGTGAAAAATTACCCTACAGCGACAGGGATATGTCAACAACAGTAGGCAATTTGCTGGTGGTTTAGGAAATCGCACGACAATGAAGTACAACAAATTCGCGAGCAACCATTATGCATCGGCTATGTGATATTGACAGCTGCAGGCTGCTGACGAGATATTAAATTAGTGCATATCGGTTAGTTGGGGGAATATGCAAATGTTTATTGGAGACGATTTTTAACTTCATACTTTAAAAGTGCATTGAATTAGAGAAAGCTTTGCAGTTGTTTAAGTTACTCTCACTCACTCACTAGTCACTAATCCTACACCTTATGAATCGAAATATTTTAGCCAACCAAAAGCAAAGAGAACAGAATATTATAAATGATGAAAGTCAGACAAATTTCCTTGCTTCCCGAAAAAAAGCTTAAGATTACATAAATAATTGTTTGTTTATAAATTGATATAGTCTCAAAATCAATTCTGAAAGAAATATACCCGACACGAAGGTTATGAAAAAAGATAGATAGATAGAAATCCCTCTCAAAATATTCGGAATTAGTGAGGAAGTCTCGTCGAACGAGTCCTGTTAGAGTAAGTTATAGAATAACCACCCTCAAGACGTTCCTGAACTACTTTTCTTGACCCTATAATATGCAAACAGTTATAACTACAGAAGGGGTTCATATATAGTATAGTAAAAAATCTTATACTATCTCAATTTATTGATGTAATTTTATAAATATAACATAATTTGCCCCATATATTCGGCATAAAGTCGAATAGAATAACGAAAAGCATCATAAATAGTATATGAGGGCTGAAGTAATTTCTGAACCGATTTCACTCATTCTCATCATCAAGTTAAACTATATCCAATACTAAACCTTTGCTTAATTTTGCTAAGATATATCGCATATTAACCGATTTATACGGTATTAAGCCCATCGTATTTTTGAAAAACTTATAATTAAGTATGGTAAGTTATGGCCCGATTTTTGGTACATAGACGCACTGAATTAAATTAAAATATCTGAGAGATTTACGATATATTAGGTGAAAAATATCCCTTAGGCACTGAGTTGTTTATGTTCGATGCCTCGAATCATTGAAGAAGTATAGAAGTGTTTCTGACGATTTTCGTTAGTGAGTTAACGCACTTTTAGTAATTTTCCACAAACCCTTTATATGGGAGGTTATTATCCTATTTGACTGGTATGTAATGGGGTACATAACGAAAGTAACCGCAGAAAGTTTTGTCTGTATAGCTGTAGTAGTTTACGAGATATACACAAAAACCTTATTAAGGGCGGGGCCACGCCCACCTTCCTAAAAAAAAGTTACCTTCCTAGTGCGATTTCTTTTAAATTGTATTTTGAAAACGATCGATTTCTCGAGAAATATTGAAAAAATCTCTACAGTTTGTAAAAGTGTATGTTGAAAGATGTATAATGTCCACTAGATGAGAGCCCTTTCGTGGGTTATAACCAGGCAACATCTTCTTCAACCCTTTCTCGTTCGGAGATATAATAAACGGCTTGTTCAGGGATAACAGGATAAAGGACAATACATATGATGTTCTATAGTTAGATATCAATTGAAAGTCAAAACATAGTTTTATGTAGTTGGCAAATTTTTCAAGATTATTAACGAAGTCTACGTATGTATAGGGATGCAAACATCGTGAAATGAAACATTGATGGTTCGATGTATCGATGTTTCTTCAAAATCCGTCGAAATCAAAAACATCGGCTATTAAAACATCGATACATCGAAACATCGATGTGTTTTTTAACTTTTTTAAATTTAGTGTGAAAAGCTAATGGATACAGAAGCAGAAGCATAAATAAATGAAATGTAGTACGTCTTAAGTTGATACATTTTATTTCACTCAGCATTATATGTCTGTTAAAATTTTTTCTCAATAAATAACAGAATTTCAAAACAACGACATGGAAAGTTTTTTCACTGTCATTTCTTTTCGATTTTACTTCTGCGCGATAGTTGCCCTTGGTTTAGAAAACGGTCGTTTACTCGGCACTGAAGTGGCCACAATGTATAAATATTAATAAGCCTATTTCTACAACTCCGGAAACACAGTATTCATGTCAACCCAAACTCTATTGGCTTCTGATTGGTCGGGATAACAGCCGAGATACACTTTCTCTTGAACCTTCCGTCCCTGTAATTGTAGATAAATTTGACAGCTTACATTTCACATTTTGGTGGACCAAATGTTTATTCTGGTTCCAAATATCAAACGAGTATTCTCTTTCACACTCATCCGAAGATTCTGTTGTATCAGCGCGATTCTTTGATTTTTTTATGATACAAAAAAAAGTATTTCTTTCAGAGTTAGCATCTTTCAAATGCAGTAATTTGAATCTCTGATCTAACGCAGTAGCCTACGCCAGAATTAAATTGTATAAATAAATCATAAAAGTAACCGCAGTACCAAGCGCACATTCCCTTAACGAATTCTCCGTATTTTACAAAACTCGAATTCCAATGTAATAAAGCGTATCCAAATAGAGGGTTCGATGTTGACGAAAACATCGATGTTTCAAAAACATAGATACATCGTTTGCATCCCTACCAATATGTACCAATAATACTGATTTTGAATTCAAATTGAATTGGTATATTGCTGAAACAATTATGGTCATTGACCGCATGGCCGCTTTACGTTTGAGATCGCTCAGAGAGGTGAGCTGATTTATAGACTTTCTTAATAAAGTTTTCTGAAGCCTACTACGAAAGCAAGTTGAACACAATCAATTGAGCCATGACTCAAATTCAGTCGCAACTAATATTTAAAGTAAGAGTTGTCTTCATTAAAACAGACGTACTCAGATCTTTACATTAAAGTACATTTCAGCTGTCGAACACAATTAAAGCTAAATTATTTAAGCATTTAAAAATTGAATTAAAATTCATATTTATGCATGGAATTTTCTTGTATTTAATTGAAATAGAAATACTCGGCAATTTACTTGCAAATGCTTGCAATTTTCACTCAGGTAACTAGGTAACTAACTAACTTTTGTGTTGTGCAGCATTCCTGATAAATATTAATTAAATGTCCTTCAACGCAGTGGGAACTCTGTGTGTGTGTGTGTGCGTGAATGCGGAGCCAAGTATCCTGTGGTGAAATATGACACACAGGCAATACCGCATTCAACTCGCTTGTGTCTCTCTGTGAATTATAACAACAATGCAATGGCAATTTCGCGCCAACAAACAGCAAAGATAATAGAAATTTTAATTGTTTGTTTGTGCGTAATTTGCATACAAATTTGTAAATTTGGCATATGCCAAAGAATTATGGAGATTAAAAGTCTATGAAATTGCCAGAATGTGCTGGCGCCGAGCGTGCGCGTTCGTGTTGTTTGTTTTTGTGTGTGTGGCAGTTAGACATTGGCTTGTGAGTTAAGCATCAGGCAGCAGAAAAAAAGTTAATGAAAATAACAAAAACAAGCAACAACAAATATTAAATCTACATATATACAAGTGTATTAAATTTGACAGCAAATTGAGGCATGCGGCTGTAATGAATTCGCCAGCAAAACAGCAACAAGAGTGTAAAGCAACGCTGATGGACGGGATCCAGTCAATTTGAATTCAAATTCCGCGGAGGAAATATTTGCTAAATTATTAGAAATAAAAAACCGCAACATTTCTGGCGTTAAACTCGAAAATGTATTCCGCTGAATCCATGAGAAAAGTAAATTTTTGCGCCGGAACTAACAAGCACAGAGTAAGAGATGGACTTATAATTGAATTCTTAGAATATTTAAGAATGCACAAATTATCTTTAAATCGTTTTGTTGTTCGAATTCCAGCATTCATCTGAAAGATTTTTAAGTCTTCTACGCCTTTCTGTTCCTTACTATCTTTCCATAAAGTCTTATTTAAGAACCAATATTTATAACAATTTCAAGACACCTATGAGATCCCGGAAGATCGTCGTTAAGGGAGTCAATGATAAAATATTGGTTGGCATATCTCCCTACTCTTTTGAATTTCGCTGCTATGTATAGATAGAGCTCGTAGCTGGCAATACTATACATCTTTGAAAGGTTTTGACATAAACTACAAAACGCCGCTATGCATGATTAGTTATAGACTTGTAAACATGGAGTTCACTAACGCCGAAATTCGCGCTGCTTTAAAGATTTCCTTCGGCAAAGGCAAATCCGATAGAGAAACGCTGCCTGAGATTAATGGTTTTTGAGGGATGGTACTCTATCACTTCGAACGACGGACGAATGGATTTGACGATTCAGACCTTCTGCAGAAGGCTGGATACACTAAATAGCTTGATGTTTGGGTGCCGCATGATATTTTGAACTCGACCCATTTTTGTAGCGGATAACGTACGACAATATCAAGCGAAAACGGTCGTGGTTGAAGGTCGGTGAATCTTCCCAAACAGTGGCCAAGCCGGGATTAACGGCCAGGAAGGTTTTGCTGTGTGTTTGGTGAGTTTGAAAGGGAATCATCCACTATGAGCTGCTCCCATATGGCAAAAAGCTTAATTCTAGCATCTACTGCGAACAACTGGACCCCTTGAAGTAGGCGATCGACCAGACCAGAAGCGTCCAAATTTGGCCAACAGGATAGGTGTAGTGTTCCTTATGGCTGGGAACTCGGATGAGAGGTTTTATCCCATCCACCATATAGCCCGGACATGGCGAGAAGTGATTACCAAGGACATAGCGCCGAGTGAAAAGTGGCTGTCCGAGTTCTTCGCAAATAACGAGGAGGGCTTCTACGTGGGTGATATTATGAAGTTGCCGTCTAGATGGAAACAGATTATCGATCGGAACGGCGCATATTTAAACTAAATCCGATCTCTGTAACACTTCTTAAAAATCATTGAATAAAGAGCATAAGACCGAAAGCAGCAGTACCTCCTTACGTTCAGCACAAGAGTCCACATTATGGAGTGCAAAGCATAATGGAATTTCATTATTTAAATTACCAACTAAAAAACAAAATTTGTTTGACTAAAGTACTACCTTAAAATGCATGTGGTAGTTGTAAGTTCCAGAGGGACTTCGTTACATGATAGTAAGCTCAGATACTCCCTGTTCCACTGTTGATAGTGCGCACGTAAGTTTGAACTAATATCATATCAGTATATGTATGTGACATCCATACATAAAGCTTTGAGGAGCCCCAATTTAATACAATTCTAACCATGAATAGTTCATTCTGAAGTAACTTAGTATTAGCATTAATAGGCGACGGATCTTTGGATGATGTAGATCTCGAGTTGGAAGTCAGAAGGACTTCTTGGAAAACTCTCGGAACATTGACAAAATTCCTTGAACGTCCGCAGCTCTTTGAGAACCTAGCTTTTAAGTTGTCCTTGACATGCAGAATGAGAAGCACTAAGAGCTCATGAACAAAAACCATAAACTAATCATAAACTACATGGGGAACTCGATAGATTTCTAGATTTACTAGGTAAGTCTTATTTAAGAATTAATATTTCTTTTTAATACAAAGATGAACAGTGGGTGCACATTTCCCCTTTAAATACTTAAATTGCCAGAAAATTCATACAAATATCCCACCTTAAATTACGTACCCAAAAATGTCTCAAAATTCCAAAAAAATCTGACTTACAACATGCTATTATGTAATAAACGAACGCTTTTTTGCCGCTTAAGCTGGTCAACAAAGTGGAAAAGTGGAAAATGAAAACATAATTGAAATATGGTAATGATTTATTTATCTACAGCAAACAGCGTAGAGGCGTCGTGGACGTGTCTCCACACACTCGCACTGGCCCGCAAGCACCAAAAATAACAACTACAACAAGACAGTGAATGTGGCAAAAACCGCCCCACAAACAAACGACGTCGGGCTTTCCCTTGTCCACTGTCTGCGAAATTCACAATTCGAATTTTTTAATGGCGGTGGGGTGGTTGGCATGTTTGCTTACATGTCGCTGAAAGCTTATACGGGCGCACGCTGATATTGTTGTTGAAACTGTGGCATGCCACACACACAACCCATGTGCCACAAAACATTTTTAAGCATATTAAACACCACTCCACTGACACAGAAGCTGCAGTAGGAGGAGTGGGAGCGCTGTGATTTCAAGTTGATTATGTTTGGAAATCTGCTGTGATTGCACAGACTCACCCACACTCCCTCTTCGCCTACTGCTTCCATCACTTCCGCACTCAATCACTCATGCTACTCATTTGGCTATTTTCGTCTGTGTTGACAAATAACCAAAATAAAAGACCCCTCACACATGTATAGTGGTGTGTTTACACGTTGCATGCGACATAAGGAAGCGCTGAAGTGCTCTTGAAAATCTGTGCGCTACTTTTATCATCATCTTGTGGCTGCCGGCTATTCCGTTGCTTGACTAGTTAGTTGTTGCTGTTGTTACCCTTGACAAACGCTTTTGGCGCTGCTTATGCCACTATTCGAGTGATTTCTGCCGCTGTCACTTTTGACGTTTTAATTTGTCCTATGAAAATATTTGCACACGTCCATATTGAGTTGTGTGTAATTGAATTAGAATGAGCTGGTAAACGTGAGTGCCCACATACCGACCTGCATTGATGTATTTGTATCTGTATTTGGGTGACTGTCTATAAGCAAATACATTAGTGGGTATATGCTTACTGGTACAGTACTTATGTTACTGGTAAGTAGACGCTCATATAAAATATGTACATATATACATATCCTCATATCACAGCATCTGGCAACCATCCAAAAAGTATTTTAACAGCTTTCGAAAAGTTCAGAATCAGTTCAAAAACACGAACAATTTAGTACCATGTAGTAGTACGTTCTCAGATATGACACAAATCAGACTCGCAAATTTGTTTTCGAATACCGAGAGATGAAAAAAACGGTAACAGGGATCCATTATTCCGAATGATTGGTCCGATTGGACGTCGAAAAGCAGAAAATCAGCTTTATTTCATGAAAAGAATTCTGAACTTTCGTTCAATTCAATATATTCTCCAGTTTGGACCCCATGCGATATATTTTTGTTATCAAAGTCAAAAAAGTATCTCAAAGTGAAGACTCATCGAATCGATCGCGCAGCAGAATAAAACAATTAAGGATATGCTAAGTTCGGGTGCAATCGAACATTTTAAACTCTCGCAATTTATTGATACACATATTTTTATTAAGATAACACACAATTTGATCCATATATTCGGCATAAAGTCCAACAGAATAAAGAAAATCATCATATATAGTATATGAGAGCTGAGGAAATTCCTGAACCGATTTCACTACTTTTCACCACCAAGGTACACTATATTTAAGACTATACGCTCACTTTTCAATTTTGCTAAGATATATTACATATTTACCGATATATACGGAATAAAGCCCACCGTATTTTTGAAAAATCTATAGTTGGAGGTATATGGGAGCTATAAGAATTTATGAATCGATTTCAATAATTTTTGAAGCACACTATAAGAAGAAAAAGATTTCCTCTGAATTACATTAAAATATCTGAGAGATTTGCCGATATATCCGGTGAAAATTTACCCTTAGGCACTGAGTTCTTCATGTTCTATATCCAGGACCTTGAAAAGTTATAGTCTCATTTCGAAAATTTTCACTCAAGTGAAGCCACAGAGATATACAGTATTTGTGTAAAGTTTTATTCCGCTATCTTCATTGGTTCCTAATGTATATATTATAAGGTGAAAAAATCAAATGGAAATCAAAATTGAGTGCTATGGGAAGTTAGCGTGGTTGTGAAGCTATCGACTATATTCCGTCCGTGTCATCATGGTGTTAAGAAAATATTATATACCAAATTTCATATAAATCGGTTGAGAAGTTTTTGAGATGAAGTTTTTGACTCATAAGTGGGCGACTCCACGCCCATTTTTAATCTGAGTACAGCTTCCATCTGCCATTTCTTATATGAAATTTAGTATTTCTGACGTTTTCCGTTAGTGAGTTAACGCACTTTTAGTAATTTTCAACATAACCTTTGTATGGGAGGTGGGCGTGGTTATTATCCAATTTCATAGGGAGTGACGGGATAAGTAAGGGAGGTGACTGCAGAAATTTGGTTTTATGTAGCTTTAGTAGTTTACAAAATATGTACAAAAAACCTATTATTCCAGGAACATGTGTACCAAGTTTCATTAAGATATCTTAATTTTAACTCAAGTTATCCGTTGCAACTCTATGATATGGTTAAATATTCTGGAAGATACACCAAAAATATCATAAAAATGTTTTTCACAGAGTTCTAGAAATGTTATTTTTTGTATTCTTGTGATCGTCTATAAACAGACTCATCCTAAATACATAATTAGAATTTGGTGCTGATTTTGATGAGCTGGTGACCTTTGGAGTGATCATTGGTTCCTGCATGAGTACAGTAATTTTACATCTGATAGTTTTGGCTCAAGAAAAAATTTATGAAATCATGAACATTTTTCGTACATGATGACTCTACTGAGAAATTTCTCTATTGGTAATTAAGAAGCTTCCGACGAGTTGCTCGACATTATCTCTTTTCGAATAAAGCAATTTTGTTACAATAATATGTAATATATATTTTTCAACAGTTTATGGGACGATAAATGGTTCATTTTAATACCACATATATATGATTTTAACTATATATTATTACTATTTTTTTATTTATTTTATTTTTTTTTCACAATTTGAATAATTTTCGCTTTTGAAAATAAGACAGAGTAGAAGCTAAACAGCTTAATAATATTTTTTATTAATATTTATAATATTTATTAATATTATTATAATTAATACAAATCAATCGTTACATTTTTATAAGGTATCGACTTAATGAAAATAAAGTTAATTAAAGTCTATGTCCAATCGGGAAGTAAACTTGGAATATCAGTACTAAAAGTGTTCTTAACCATACGTCAATATATTTCAACAAAGGTGGAACTCAAAAGAAGAATACGATGAAGGTAAAGACCAAGTAAAGGTCAAGATGACTTCCTTTGTTACTATAACTTCGAAATTCATTATACTCATGAAACACAAAAAAAATAAGAATATAACGAAAAATACATATAATAATATATGTATTATAATAAGAAAATAAAAAAATACTATACAACAAGTTCTAGGTGTTTTCTAAAGTAAAGTAAAGTACCGCATCGAGTAAATTAAACTATATTTAAGCTTTATACATATATGCATTCAGATAAAAAAAAATAAATTTCATTTTTGATATACACTTGGCATTGGATTTAACATCTAACTGTCTCGACAGTCTTATAGTTTCACACATATGTACATAAACATAAGAATGAATGAATGGTATTTGCCGCAAATATCAATTCACATAAAATATTTCTGGCTCTAACTTAAGCAACATCCTAAAATAGACTACACAATCCTAGGCCCACTTTCACACCCAACAACACACACACACATAGCTGTTTGATAAACTTCTAACGCCTATGCAACATAGGCCTTTGCTGAGAAAATGTTTTTTTTTCCTTTTCAGTGTTTTTTATGATTTTCTCTTTGCTTTCTTTACTGTTATATGTGAGATTTTCGATTGTTTGCAAATTTCCCTGGGGGATTTTGCAGCTCAAACGTTTGCTGATTACATTTAATTCCGTAATCGAGTGCTCACAGCCGTTGCATGTTGGCCTTGTTGTAAATGCCGTTAAAAGTGGAAATCTTCTTGTTACCACTATTAATATGATTGCTATTGCTATTTTTGTTGTTGTTGTTGTTATTGGAGCGCCTCTAGCCGGTGGAGTTGTTAAAATGTTTGCTCTGTTTGATGACTCTAGGCGAATAGCAAAACAACAACAGCAATAGTAGTATATGTTAGTTTTTTCTTAAGGCTTTCTACGCCAGCAGCCAGTATCCCCTATGCAATTGTTATTATATTTGTAAACTAACGGGGCATCCAGAATAGCTATGCTATTGGCTATAAATGTTTGTATGTCTTCTGAGTAGGAATATATGTGTGTGTGTAATTCTTTCGGATGATGAATGTTGCTCTGAGATTACTTTGATACGAATAAGAAGTTATGACCACTGTTGCTGCATTAATCGCTGTGAAGCTAGGAACTATACTAGAATATTTGTTGTACAAATACATATACAGATGAGGCATGAAAAAGAATGAGGAAAAGTTGCTATATTTCTAACTTCATTTGTTTTAAAGGTAACAGTTAAGTGGATTTTTTGTAGCAATCATTAGGGATATTTCTTTAGAAAACGAAAATGGGCGAGACGAGCGAAAGAACTTTTAACCTTAAAAAAATTTTATAGTTTACTTCTTATAATAAATAAATATATATTTCTTTCAATTTTACAGTTAAAAATATAAAAAAGTAAGGAAGGGCTAACTTCGGGTGTCACCGAACATTTTATACACTCGCAATTTATTTATTTAATTTTATTAATATAACCCACAATTTGACTCACATATTCGGAATATATATGGTATAAAGTCCATTGAAAGTTTAAAAACCCTAACATTAGGTATATGGGAACTAGGGGAAGTTGTGACCCCATTTCACTAATTTTTGGCACGGAAACATATTATTAAAAGAAACATATTCCCTCTGCATTTCTTCAAAATATCTGAGAGAATTACCAATATTTTCTCTAAAAATTCAGATTGATTCCAAAGTTCTGGTATATGGGAAGTAGGCGTCGTTGTGAACCGATTTCGCCCATATTCACAACGTATCATCAGGGTGTCAAGCCAAACTGATATTATGAACCGAATTTAATTGAAATTGGTTGAGTAATTTCGGAGATATGGTTTTTGACCCATACGTGGGCCATGCCACACCCCTTTTCTATTTTGTAAAAATTTTTAGTGCAGTTCTTCTGTACCATCTTCTATAATGAAATTTAAAGTTTCTGACGTTTTTCGTTACTGAGTTAACGTACTTTTAGTAATTTTCAACATAACCTTTGCATGGGAGGTGGGCGTGGTTATAATCCGATTTCCTCCATTTTTAGACTGTATAAAGTAGTATCTAAAAGAAGCGACTCTAGAAAGTTTCCTTTATACAGCTTTTGTAGTTTACAAGATACGAAAACTTAGTAGGGGCGGGCTCACGCCCACTTCCCAAAAAAAATTACATCCAAATATGGCCCTTACTAGGACGATCCTTTGTACTTTCATAACTTTATTTATGGCTTAGTTATGACACTTTATGTGTTTTCGGTTTTCGCCATTTTGTGGGCGTGGCGGTGGTCCGATTTTGCCCATTTTCGAAAGCAACCGTCCCACGGTCCCAAGGAACATGTGTACCAAGTTTCGTCTTAATTTTTACTCAAGTTATTCGTTGCACGGACAGACATATATTCGGATTTTGACTCGTCTGGTCGCCCTGATCATTTTGATATATATAACCCCATATCTAACTCGTTCAGTTTTATGACTTTCAAACCACCTCTTATGTCAACAAAACTATAATACTCCTCTTAGCAACTTTTGTTGCGAGAGTATAAAAAAAAGATTAACTAGCGATCTCGGTCAAATTGCATTAACTTATTAAAATACCGATAGATGGCGCTAATTTCGTTTGGTAACAGTGCTCCAAACGCATATATCTGATCTGGCATATATTCAAGTTATATATATAGAAAAGGGTACTTAATAACTTGAAAATAAATGTCTCGCAAGAACCATATTCGTGGCCCAATTTGGTTCATCTTTGAGACAGAGGTCCAGTATTGAGTGTGTGGAGCGTTTTCTATATTTAGAATATATTCGATCGTTAGGGTCGTTGAGAGATCCCAAAAAGAAACTCGATTATAAGAAAGATGAGCATGGTTACCAGCTGATTCTGATTCAGTGATTCAGTGATATCTTCTCAGAACTCGGAGAACATGACTGCCTTGAATATGTTACTGGAATATATTAACCGAATCTAGCTGGAAGAAATACTATACCTCGAGCCAACATTTTTGCATTTCAAGACTCCTTCTTTATGTTACCCTCTGCACCTTTACTTATGTTTAATATGTATCTTCAACTTTTGCCTACATTAAACGTCACTCGTCTCAATTATTTCATTTCAATAAAAAAACTCTGATTTTTACAAGTACCATTAAGGTTATTAAGCCAATTTCTATTTTCTCATAATTATCAAAGTTATTAAAAGAATTAAAAATTCTAAATTATTAAAAAATTATTATTATTTAAAAACTTAAAATGCCAGGATTAAAGGAAAAAAGTTTAACACTACTTTGGGGAAAGATAAAAAAAAATCGAACGCCAAGGAAGCATAACAACAAAAGAAGCCAATTACAATGACCATTGAGGCAATCGACAAGCGTTGCGACATTGTTGCCCAGCAGAAGTATGCTCCCGCACTTGACTGAGGGATAAAAAGGAACGCGGCTTTGCACTTTGGTTTGGTACAATGTGAAGGCAGGCAGGAATAGCGGAAGCCACAGACTAAACTGCGTACACAATTGCCGCTTCAATGAACAGCTGCAACAACAAGTAGAACAGCAACAACAAGTGAAACAACAACAATATAATAGTCAATGGTCAAGGGGCGATTGTCAATACACACAATCATGCATACATACATATTTCTATCGATAAGTATATTTCCAATAGCATTGTATGAGGAAGTTGCCAGCAATTCGAGTAGCCATTGTATAGCCAAGCTTCCATATGTTCGCACAATAAAAAATTATGCTTATGTGTGTGCGTGTGCGTGTGGCCATTTTGTGTGGAAGTGTCTGTGCGGAAGTGATAAAAAACGCAATTGATCTCTATCACCGGATTTCTTTTGTATTCGGCTCAAGTCAACGCATACATAGTAGGCGTATTACCTTTTGAATGGACCTAGAAATAGCTGAGTACTTAGGTGGCATGGCCTATTAAGATGTGCAGGATTACAGGCAGGCATTGGCGTGTGACTGGCTTATAGAAATATCCCTTTTTTGTTGAGTTATGTTTAATAGAAAATTATTTTATTTTCTTATGAATTTTTCAATAAGTGCGCATTAAGAGTGGGTACACAAAGGTGTGTCACACTTGCTGAAATTTACTTAATTTAAACTTTTCTATTATTTTTTCTATGGTTATAAAAACAAGCTTAGATATGAACTCATTTTATAATGTTACCTCATACACCATTGAAGTTTTCATAGACTTCTTAATGTTAGAGCCTTCTTATCCAAAGACCGGTAAACTGATTAGAAGTGCCTTAGATCAAGAAGAAAAAATAAAAACATGTAAGGAAGGGCTAAGTTCGGGTGTAACCGAACATTTTGTTGATTTAATTTTATTAAGATAACACAGAGTTTGACCCAAAGATCACTGAAAGTGAAACCCTAATATTATGTATAAGGGAGCTAGGGAAAGTTATGACCCGATTTCACTCATTTCTGGCACGGAGACATATTATTAAAAGAGAGATATTCACTCCGAATTTCTTCAAAATATCTGAGAGACTTACCTATATTTTCGTTAAAAAATGTATTAGACCCACTTAGGTCCTCATGTTCGATATATGGGGCTTTGAATACTTATGGTCCGATGTCGGTAATTTTTAGAAGGTCGATGCCACACTATAAATACAATATTTGTGCAAAGTTCTGTTCCGATATGTTCATTAGTGCGTACTTTATATGATGTAAAGTAAACGATTCAGATTGACTTCAAATTTCTGGTATACAGGAAGTAGGCGGGGTTGTTAAATGATTTGGCCTATTTTCACAGCATACAATTGGGATGCAAGGAAAATATCGCAAACCATATTTCAGTGATATTGGTCGAGAAGTTTCGGAGATATGGTTTTGGATCCCTAAGAGGTCGGAGCCACACTCATTTAAAATTTTGTAAAACAATTTGAGTGCAGCTCGTCCGTACCTTCTTTATAATGAAATTTAAGGTATCTAGTGTTTTTCCTTACAGAATTAAAGCATTTTTAGAGGTTTTCAACATAAAATTTGTATGGGATAAAATTGATATGGGATGCTATAATCCGATTTTCTCCATTTTTGGGCTGTATAAGGTATTACCTAAAATAAACAACTCTAGAAAGTTTGGTTGATATAGCTAAAGTAATTTACGAGATATGTACAAAAACTTTAGTAGGGGCGAGGTACGTCCACTTCTCCAAAAAAATTATATCCAAATATACCCCTTCATAGTGCGACCCTTTGAATCAAATTTTACTTCCAGAACTTTATTTATGGCTTAGTCATGGCACTTTACGTGTTTTCGGTTTTCGCCATTTGGGGGCGTGGCAGTGGTACGATTTTGCCCATCTTCTAAAGGAACCTTCCTACGGTGTCAAGAAACACATGTGCCAAGTTTCATCAATATATCTTAATTTTTACTGAAGTTACAGCTTGCACAGACGGATGGTCGGACGGACAGACATCCGGATTTGAACTCTAATCTTCACCCTGATCACTTTGGAATATATAACCTGTTTAATTTTGTGTTTTACAAACAACCTTATGTGAACAAAACTACTATACTCTCTTAGCAACTTTGTTGCGAGAGTATAATAACCGTGTACCGAAATTTATACCAATCTAAACCAAGTGGGATTCTACTAAAGCTTAGAAGTTGCTTTATTCATGAATCATTTTCCGTATTCAATGTTCACAGGGAAATATTATGCGCATTGAAATTATTAATTAGAAACGAAAGGAAATTAGTTCCAGTTGTCTGTCTAAACGTCCGTTTATCTATGATCTATACAATTTGAATAAAACTTGAGTTATCTAGATTAAATTCGTGAAAATGGGAGAAGTCGTCCTATAGTTCGGTCCAACTCGTAAGTGGTTCTGTAAAAAGATATCACCGGAAACGCTAAAATCGGTGGTAGAGATATGAAACATAGTATCCTCTCTTATTACAGCCCAAAAATTTAAGATATCGGACCACAACCAAGCCTAATGATCACAATTTAACCTCATCACTTCATTTGGCCTAACCTTGGGTAACTCACCAGTTATCGCGCTACAAATTAATAGATCTAGGGTTTTTAATATGTGGGAACTCTTTTAAAAAATTTATCAAATTTGTTTATAACTTCTATAAGGGTCTACCTTAGTACTGAATATTTAAACTACAATTCCTCCGCCCGAATTTAATTTTTATAAACATATAGAATAATAATTGGGGAAATTTTAATAAAATTAGAACAGATACCGTCTAACACAGTACTTATAGTAAAACTTTAAAAAATCCGGCAAAAATTCCAGGCGTCTTTCTTCTTATTTAAAAAAATTGTTTTTGTCAATCAAAACGAAATTGTCATTCGCAATTAAAATACTGATTACTGAAGGTATGAGGATACATTTCCGTTTCTTTATAACCTCAATCAATTTCTAAACAAAATTTTACCAAATAATCTCGGTGATTTATAGATCTCTTATTGGATTTGCTTGGTTTGTTAACGCCCAATGACGAATGAGTGATGTAATTCCACATTGCCTCGAGCAAAAAAGAGTGTAACCCTTCAAAACAGACGCATACAAACGCTTATATTCAAGTGGTTATGCTAAAATTTCGTATTAATAACAACACCAATTAATCAAAATTCTGCCCCAAAAAGAGACGAAAAAATCACAAATGTTACAAATGAGTTTTGTAAATAAACAGCCTACGGCGATGAAGCTGATAAAAAAATCACAAGCAAAAAAACAAAAGCTTAACTAACCTTGAATGGGGTTGGAGTTAAGTTGGGTGCGGCTGAGTGACATACATGTGTGGTTATGCTGAGCACTCACAGTGCGGGGTGCGAACCCTCGAGCTATTTAAACCGAAATAAGAAAGACAAAACAATTTGCAATGAATGCGTCAATAACGAAGCGTTGAAAATTTTAAAATGCTAAATGGCCATAATGGCAGGGGTGAGAATGTGGGTGGAAACGAGTTAAGGGACGTAGCATGGGCAAAATATCAAAAATCAAACAGTACTCGAGTGCGCAAAGGGGCGAATGAAGCGACGGGAAGGCGGTATCCGGTGAGGGAGCAAGGAAATAGAACAAAATTGAAAGTAAGGTTGCCCATGTCACGAGCGTAAATGAAATTCAAAAAGTATCTGGAAAAGAAAAGGAGGAATAAAATAGGTGTATGAAATAAAGAATTTCTTCCGTTGTTGTCATGTAGAATAGTATAGATGAGTCCAAATCTCTCAAATAAAGAAGATATATTATTACTGTATAACATGGTTATAGAGAAGACCTTTGAATGCTCTAAAGCTAAAACCAAGTCTAGGAAACTATAACCGATCAAAGCAACCAACCGAGATTGTGTGAGTAACTGTGATTCATAATTCTTGACGTGTTACAATATAAATGTTGGCTCCAACTACAACTTGTCGATATATTTTAAGCCATTTAGTCTATCTCTAGTTATTTTTAGTAGGAATCTGTTGTTTTACAAAGTTCCAAATAACTCTGTTCATCCCATACACAACTGGGTTATCCTAAAACGAACTGTTGTTTATCAAGATCTGATGAATCTCCCAGACGAGGTTCTTAGTGGCATCCTTCATCTACTCTTCTATACGCCTGGGTTCTGTGTATTATGTTCCCAAGTCCTTATACCCTTCGGGTCTAATGAACCTCTATTTGAAAAAGACTTAATGATAACAACGGTTATACTATATATTGTAATTGTTGTTTTTGTTTGCCGCTTTTATCACAGTAAAAACACCCTTCAGAATGCACATGCTGCAATAGGTACGAATACTCTTTGTCTTTTGACTTGGCAACACCACCCCCACCTGCCATATACACCCATTCATTCGCTCACTTATTACATTTCAGCGCGCTTCAAAGTGTTTTGCTTTCAGAAATTCCATAAGCATGACCTAATCTATTTGCACTTAATCGTCGTATTTATCACGCAACAGTGCAATTAGAGTTTAACGTATTGAAATCACATAACAGAGGGGAGCAGAACCGGAGCGAGCGTAATGAACTGCAACCTGGGGTTTCTACGACACTTGTGGATGTGTGTGTGTAATTCACTTTCAGCTGCCGAAATTTCAAATTGTTGCATCACTATTGGTGTTGACTTGCGCGCACCTCATGCAAATGAGGCAGTCACGAGCAGTTTACATAACATTTACAGACACACCGGAGACACACACACGCGAGTAACTCCGTCACTCCGCTGTGTTGCGCCGCCTTGGTGCAGTTGCGTTGAAATGCAAAATTTGACAGCTGCAATGATGACTGATGACAGGCAAATCAGTAGGAAAACAAGCATATATGATGATGTGTATTAGTACAAATAAACGCCCCCAAAAGGGCAATAATGAGCGCATAACACGAGGGTGGCACCCTGTGATATGCAGTTACAAGTAGTTAGACACCCATATTTATACAAAATATATATTTGAGTAACTGATGACAGGTGCAGGGTTGCAGAAGCGAATGCAATCTATTTAGTCGAACGTCTAATTTAATTTGAAAATATGAAAATATTTAATTTGAAATGATGAAGGCTTTAAGGGGGGGGGGGGTAAAGTTTGACAACTTTTTTTTATTTTTTTCTGAACCATCAACATCTCAAGAATATTGTGTTAAAGTTTTAAGTCATTTGGAGAAAAACTAACGAAGTTACAGCAGGTGGAATAACGGTACCTCTATCTACCTGCGCTGAGTTTACAAAACTTTGAATTGATTTTCCCAAATATGTCATTTTTTAAGTCGGTGACCAGCCTACATAATATATAGCTCTCGAATGACGTCGAGTTTTTCAAAAAATTTTAATTACTAACAATTCTACAATAACAAATAGGTCGATTTTTTCGGCTAAAACCGTCATTTTGGCTTGAAAATGGAACAAAAAATTTAAAAATTTAAAAATTTAAAAAAAAATCGACGTCGACGACTAATAAACTAAAGAAAGCATTTTGATTTTTTCGGATGATCCAGTGATGCTGTAGGCTGGTCACCGCACAAAAACTTCTTTTCGAGGTGTCTGCAGAGATCGACGATAAATCCGTTATTCTTCGCTATTTTTCGATAATTTTTTTTTTTTAAGTATCCTTCAAATGTTGTACTTTCATATAATAATAAGTAAAATAAACCTACAGCAATAATTTTTTCTAAAAAAAGACCTTTTTTCGACGAAACAAACCTTACCGCCCCCTTAAGTACCGCGGAACTTCTTTATGATAACCAGCGACAGAGCTTGTAAATTCAGGTACATAAATATATCCCCTGGATTTTTGATTGGTCAATACAATGTAGTTACATAAATCTCTTAGGGTTTGGACTCACCTCTGGAAAGTTGAGATGAAATTATTAAGTTTTTAACCTCAAAATAAAGGCAGGCTTTTAGGTCTGACCTTATACACTGAGACCACGAAGTATGCTAAAGCCTTTCTGATTTATGTTAGGAACAGCCTATATATAGATAAAACCTTAGAACGTTTGCCAAACTGTAAAAATCTCTTATCCAGATTAAAGGCGAAGCTCGTGAGAAGTCTGTTTCTAATAATTGCTTCTCCGTATATCACTCTGGCTTCTTGACATTTAAATCTGTCCTAGGATCTATAATAACTAATCATTCCTAAGAAGATCTGCCTATGTTGAAAACTTTCAAGAAGTTAGTAACGTCCTTTCTTTTTACCATGTCCTTCCTCTTCGCATTTATAGCACCAACTATATATTCCTTGGGTTACGCTACGCATGCTTTGTCGCAACTCGACGAGATGATGGCTTTCACCAAATACTGATAGTTATCACAGATAAACAGATACCATCTTGAATATTTGGTCTCATAATGGGCCGTTTAGTTCAAGGTACTACTAGTTCAGTAGCTACTTAACCCATTCGATGTCATTCTACTCGATTACAGAAATAAATGTTTTGTTTTTTTTTTTTTTTAACCCAAGCGAGTACAATTGGATTGAATGCGTTTAATGTACCATATTTTCTGTACCCAAGCTAGTACAATGGAATCGAATGGGTTAATTCCACGCGAAAATTGAGAACGAAAATTTGAGTCTACTACAATAAACTACAACAAGTGAAGTGTGAAGTTGTTGGAGGAAAGTTCGGTTTTCCATAGACTGACTAAATAAAAAGTAAACTGTTAATTCCATGAGGCTTTAAGAATATGTAGCTAGGCTGGGTGATTAATTTACATCTTATGGACCCAATATTGCTACCTATTCTGAAACTAAATAATTCAAATTGTACTTTTCTAAGTCAAAATCTTAAAGTTGTGTTCACTTTAATATCCCCCGTTTAACTGTATAACAACTTGTTCCAGCTTAATTATTCCTAGCTCATAGCTTTTGTTGCATAATTTTCGTACTTAAATGCGTCAAAACGACAATGCTTTCGGAAAGCATGCCCTGATGGAATTAATGAGATGCCAGGAGAGTCGCTCTGCGACCGCTTATTAAAAGCTTCTGCAGCAAGTGAAAAGCAACCACAACAGAGGCGTACTTAGAAAGGCAAGTGGATACAATTTCAATATAACTGCCAGCAAGCACTGCCAAATACAACACGGCATCGCTTTAAAGTTGCTTTCAGAAGATGCTACAACAACTACATTGCCCCGCTATATGCATATGGAACATACTTGTGTGAGGCAGCAGCTTTGTTTTTGTGCATTTCGTTAAAACAAATAGAGACAAAAACACAAGTGCACAACAAACAACGTAAGACGACACTTGGCGTTAAACATTAACCGCAAGAGTGTTGCGCTTGTAATGCGTATTTGTGCAACAGACAGACAAAGTGGAGCAAAAGAAGTTGCAGCAGAAAGGCTAAATGCACAAAGTGCGGCGAGTTTCCAAGTGTTGCAGACAGTAATTTGCGCATTTACATGCGCGCTCTTCGTGTGAACTTCGTCGCTTTTATGTGCTTCTTTGCCACCTAACGATGCTGCATAAATGCATACTTTTACTTGCCGTTTGCTCTTGCACTTGAATGCCATGGCATTACGTCGTTTTTATCATATTTCTATGCGCGAGTATGTAGTGTCTCTATTGTACTTTGTCGCGCCCCTGAAGTTGCTTGTCGGTTAAACATGGAATATTATGTAACCAAAAATGCAGATGAAAGACATAAAGCGTTGGGTTTATGAGACACTTGAGACCGCAAGAAAGAACCAACTCTTTTGGGTTTTTGTAAAAATATTGGGAAGTATAGTGCTGTTTATACGGTGTTAAACATTTTACGTTACATATATACTCGTAAATATGCGTTGTGTATTACTAGCAATTCTCTCTAGAATCATCGCTATATAAAGGACTTGCGAATCATCTTACGATATCATTTTTTATAGACTCAAACATATCACCTAAATATTAGGTTGGCAAATATATTCCTTCCGCTCTTTTCCTCCTTATTCAATGCTTTATAAAAAGTGTTACAGTGATTTGTTTCCATCTCAACGGCAACTTCATAATACCCCTCGGAGAAGCTCCCCTCCTTATTTCAGGAGAACTCGTACTGCCACTTTTCACAAGACTCTTTTGAGTTCAACTTTACACCATCAAGGGCGTTCGTCATGGACAGGAACAGGTGGTAATAACTTGGCGTTATGTCCGGGCTATATGGTGGACGCGATAAAACCTGCCATCCGAACTTCTGACCAGTCATCAACGAAGTGTGTGTGATGTGTGACATATGGGAGCAGCTCATAGTGGATGATTCCCTTCCAATCCCACCAAACACACAGCAAAACCTTCCTGGCCGTCAATCCCGGCTTGGTCACTGTTTGGGTCGATTCACCGGCCTTCGCCCACGACCGTTTTCGCTTGATATTGTCGTATGTGATTCATTTTTCGTTGGTGAACTCCATGTTTACACGTCTGTAACTTTTGAACGCAATATCCGAACTATTCATCCACAGCGTTGTTTTGTAGGTTATGCCAAGACCTTTCAAAGATTTTTAGTATCGCCAGATAAGAGATATATATCCGCGAAATTCAAAAGACAAAAAGACGGCAGGGAGATAGTAGCCAATCTAATATGTTTTCCATATCAAATTCAAGAAAGCCTTCAATACGACTGCACACCCTTATAGCATTTATAAACTTCATATTCAGGGAAAGCTACTCAGAAAGAGAGAGAGAGTGACAATGTCTGCTCCGATGGATTACAAATAGTTAACAATACAAAGACATAGACTGTTTCCTAAAATCTCTGTATCTCTCTCTTCCTATCCCAATTCCGGTTATTGGTTGGAATCTTCCAAGCGAAAGAAGTTATGTATATGACGAAAGCAACTCTATTACAGCTTTGAAAAAATTTTCAACTAAAAATTTACTTTTAAGACCGTCGTACAAAACATCTAACCATTTTACCAAGTGGGTATATAAATGTTGGACAGCAAGAATTAATTTAACAGATGGAGTTAATTAACATATTCACAGCATACCATATCACCTTGCTTTAATTTTCAAGTGTGTTAACAACTGCCCACCAAATACTATTACATTTAATTCGATTGCATCTGAACAAGTTTTCTTTCGAGTAAAATGGACCGTTTAGGTCTAGGTACTATCTCTTCAGTAGCACCTTAACCCATTCGATCCCATTGTACTCGCTTGGGTACAGAAAAAATCTTTTGATTTTTTGTAACCAAACGATTACCAAACGATCGAATGGGTTTTCTGTACCCAAACGAGTACAATGGGATTGATTGGATTAAATCGTTTCCACGTGAAAATTGAAAATGAAAATTTGAATAAATTTCTTCATAGACTCTTTCATTTTTGTGGGGGTTCCAGTCATAAGAGAATTAACGGGATTATAGAAGTTGTGGTTTCTTGTAAAAGATTTCATTCTTAAGATTGATGACAAAATATTCCAATGGAAGCAATTTTGAGAATTGTTAGTTGCATTGCGACTGAGAGATACTAATATAAAGTAAATTGGTTATTCTATTAACAAGTGGACATATCATTAGATGGCAATCGATGTTTAAGGGTATGTAGATCATAGAAAGACTAAATTTAAACTAAAACATTTCAAACAGCTGATACCGATATATGTTTCTTAGTACAACCCGATCTAATACAGAGAGCTTCAAGGCATGGTTGACTAATTTTCGAAATTTAATATTTTTTTTGCTTTATGAAAATTACTTATGGTCCACTGTCATTACAATTCTATAAAAAGACTTTCAGTCTCTCAAGTGATGATCTAAATTTGAAGCTTCCCATGGACGCATGTACATACATATAGTACGCATATGATAGAATGATATGAATATGAACAGAATGGGAGCAATCAATTGGAATAGTAAACAAAACAAAATACTGATAAGAAATATAGTATATATTCACTATGGTACATACATACGCAAGCACTCTTACCTCAAACGCTACCACGCAACGCGCTCAACGCTTCAGTCCAACTCAAACCTTTAACGCGTCAACAACAACCGCATGATAGTTCCGAAAGTGTGTGGAATAATTTTTTTTAATAAAAAAAATGTGGGAAATTTATAAACCGTTATTGGCGCTACTACTGTTACAAGCTACGCAAAAGTTCACCGCGGCCAAGCCGTCGGTGCCGCAGTACAGCAATGCAACACTGCAACTCTCGCGTGGCATACAAATGGCGGCATATATGAATGGGAATGCCAATCCTTGCGACAATTTCTACAATTGGGCCTGTGGACGCTGGTCGTTAAATCATCCAGCGACGGCATGGAAGAATAAAACCTCATTTGTGGGTCTTTTGGAAGATTTGTATGTGAGCAAATGTGCGGCAGCGCTGCAGGAGCACAACAATAACAGCGAAAGCAGCATTGATAACGGTGCAACGGCGACCGATATATATTTGAATAACTTACTGAAGGCGGTCTTCGACTCATGCCATGACCAGCAGTCTATTAAAACCGTTGGTTTTGCGCCCATTTTGGACACACTTAATTTCCAGTCCGGCTGGCCGCTCATAACCGACGATGTTTGGTTCGAAGACGAATATGATTGGCTGAAACTCGTAGTGCTGGCAAAGCGTAAATTTAATGTGGACGTTTTCATAGCGTTTGATGTGGTGACGGATCTACAGAACACCGAGAAGAGTCGCATACAACTAGGAGCGCCGACTTTGGAGTTAGAGAAATTCACAAAGTATACTGCGTACATAGAAGATAGACTGCTGCAATTCTTTCCCGAGATGAGCAATGCTTGGGCACATGAGTTCGCCGCACAGGTGCATCAAGTCGAAGAGCAGTTGGCCAAAGCATTGCAAAATGTGACACACGAAGCGGTGCCGCTTGAACGCTATGTCGCGGAGTTGAAAGCCTCCTACGGCAGTTTTGTGGATTTAAGTCGCTATCTGCAGCTGATGTTCGATCGGCCGATTAACGAGAAGGTCTACGAAACACCGAAGGGTTACTTCAAGAATCTTGTTGATGTCATTAGACTCACACCCAAACTGTCGCTAGCCAATTACACGCTGTGGAAAGTACTGGATCGTTTCGACTTGGGCGGCAGCAAAGAGTTTTGTGCGCGCAAATTGATCGAATTTTTCCCACACGAAATGGAATATTTCTACTATCGCAATTACGAGCATACCGAACTATTCCAAGAGCTACAGACAATATTCCTCAATGTCAAATATAATCTAAATAACGAGTTGCAAACTGCACCGCGCTTCAGTTGGATTTCGCCAAAGACGCTACAGAACTTGCGCGAGAAGTTGAGATCAATGCGCATAGAAGTCTTGCACCCGCAGGAGCACATCAGTTTCTTCCAAGGTGGCATCAAACCCGCCAATATGTATCCGGATCAATACTACAACAATATCATTAATATACTGGAGTGGCAGAATGAAAAACAGTTACTCAAACTGCATCAAGCCGCCGCACTACTGCATGTACCGCAGAATAGTCCAGCTTATACGCTGAAGTTGCTGCCCACTTACAACACACAAACGAATACCATACAATTCCCAGTGGTTTTTCTACAACCACGCTTCTTCTGGGATCCCGCTTATCCGACGTCTATAAAATACGGCACATTCGGTTTCTTTTTATCACAACAAATTGTACGCGGCCTTAGTGAGAATGATAGCGAGGCCAGTCAGAAAAAAGTGTGGGATATTTCCTCTGGATTGACTTTCGTTAAACGTTCCAGCTGTTTTGCCGATCAGGCACCCTATGCAGCGAAGGAGTTTGCCGGTAGAAATGTGAACGATCGCGAGCGCCTGAAAAAGGCGTTCGAAGACAATGGTGGTCTTTCGTTAGCTTATCGCTTGTATGAGAAGTGGGCGCTGGACAAAAGCGCGCAAGACATCAGCGTTCTACCGCGTTTACCCAGTAAGCACATGCAGCAGTTCTTCCTCTCTTACGCGCAGCTCTTCTGTGCGGATTATGCCGACGAAGTCTCAGAGTTTGTGGACCTGCCGGAAGCGTTGCGTGTGAACGGTGCTGTGGCGAATCTAAATGAGTTTGGTACTGCCTTTGAATGCGGAGTGGATCATACGATAAAGGACAAGTGTGTTATATTTTAGTTAGAATGTAAAATCCATTTAATTGTAAGCAGTTAGAATTGTAGTCTAAGTAAGTATCGTTCAAATAAACGTATCAAAGCGTATAAATCAGTTCGAAAGTAACTTGAAACAGGTGGTTTTTACAGTCTGAATAGTGATTTTCCCAGTCTTGCAAAATTCTCTTCGTGAAGTTTAAATGTTATTGATTTTCCTAGATTTAGATATTGCTTTAGTCTTTGCAGTCCCATTGGCACAACTTAAGTAAATAATATTTAGACTAGATTATGTGGGCAGGGGCTGGAAGTTTACCTGTCATCTTGAGTTCTATTCGTTCAACGGAATCTCACTTAGCTCAGTGAGCGCTCGATATTCAACTAGAGGAACGCATAAGTATCTCTTGTCCCTGACATCACCTCCGCACTACATTTTTGAAATTGAAAGATTGTCTGTTGACATTTGATTTCACTTCGTGAGGTATCTGTTAAAGATAATGCTTCGTCGATATTAATATTATCATTCTCCATAAGGTGTGTGACTTTGCTAAACTTGAGAAAATCATTGAGAAATGCGCCTGCATGTAGGCAATATTATTTTTAGCGTCTTAAGTTTCATATCGTAGACCTTTTCGAAATGGAAATGGACAAGATAATGATTAGAGCTCATAGAATCGAAAAATAATAGTGTCCAAACTGCTCCAATTATTTATTTACTTTTAAATTATTTTTTTTTTTATATTTAAAATTTCATATATTCATATATTTCCATGATCAACAATAATGAAGGAAATAAATGACTTCCAGTGAATTATTATACTAAACCACAATGCCTCAAAATATAATTGAAACATTTAAGTATGTCACAAGAGTCGATTAGAACTGTCGAGATAACCGTTTGACCCGTCTTACTATGTCAGCGTGACTGAGCAGCTAAGTAAATGTTTTTTATTGTTGCTACTTTTTGTGAAGTAGCATGAAACCACAAGCTATTTTCATTCATAGACGCTTCAAGCAGAAAAAGAGCAAAAAGTTCAGTCTTCTATACATATGTATATAGACACTTATTTACAGTTGAAGCAACAAGCAAGTATACAAGCGTCTAAGCAGATGACAACAGACGGCAGATAGTAGCCCACAGCCGCCAGTGGGACAACAAGCGGAAGACACAATAAATGACCCAGACATAGATGAGTACCAATTAATAACAGTACATGGGAATGCGAGTGGGGAAATGCTTCTTTTAGTATGCGGCGGTGTGTGTGTGTATGTTTGTGTGTATGTGGCGGTTGGTAATCAATGCGTCGGTGAACTGAACAACCAATCGATACACATTGTGGTGAATGTTTGAAGCTCAAGCCGATTAGAGTGGCGACAAACAGCAGCCAGACAAGCAAACATAGCCACAACATTGGTGTACAAGCTGAATGCATGAGCACGCACTGTGGAGAACTATGCGGATTAGGGTGGTTCTTAAAAACAACTAAATAAAATTTGGTATGAGTCTGAGTTCCCCAACCGTTAAAAGTATAATCGATTATAGCATCATTAAATTTGAGTGTAAAAATAACCACCCGAAGGAGACTAAAAAGAATTGTAATAAAATCACGATAGGTGGCGCAGTAGTAAAATTTTGACCGAACACTAATTTTTCGTCCGATTTGTTTCGTATTCGAGATATACAGTAGAGATATACAGTAGTGAGGAAACGTAACTATGCAGATAAGACCTCCTCTTTATACCCTGAACAGAGTATATCAAGTTTGTCACGAAGTTTGTAACACCCAGAAGGAAACGTCGGAGGCCCTATAAAGTATATATATAAATGATCAGTATGTTGAACTGGGTCGATTTCCATGTCCGTCTGTCTGTCTGTCCGTCCGTCTGTCTGTATATATACGAACTAGTCATTCAGTTTTTAAGATATCGTTTACAAATTTTGCAGATGTTATTTTCTCTTCAAGAAGCTGCTCATTTGTCGGAACTGCCGATATCAGACCACTATATCCTATAGCTGCCATACAAACTGAATGATCGGAATCAAGGGCTTGTATGGAAAACTTCCGCATTTTACTACATATCTTAACGAAATTTGGTGTGAGTTATTTATTCTTCATAGAAATAATTTAATCTCCGGAAAAATTGTTCAGATCGTTTTACTATAGCATATAGCTGCCGTACAAACTGAACTGATTTTCAATATTTCTTTATTTATTGAATCTGCTTTTACTTTAAGCCTAACAATAAGTTATAAAATCTTAAATCTATTTAAAAACTAGACAAGCTCAAACAAGTGATTGAGCTGTATTGGTGAAACGTTGCTCTTTAGTACGCAGGCATATCCCTTCTTTTTAGGCGTGTTTGATCGCAGGAATGTACTAAGGCATTAGCCAATGGGTTTGGGTGATCACGGAGTTTAGATATATATTTCAATCTGCTGTCCTCTACTGCTTTCTTCACCATAGGGATACCAAGATCTTTATGGATATTTTCATTGCGAATGTACCATGGTAAGCACGTGATTGATCTAAGCATTTTCGATTGGAACCTTTGTATTATATCAATATTAGTTGCACAGGTCGTACCCCACAGTTGAATGCCATACATCCAAATCGGCTTTATGACCGCATTGTATAAAAGCACTTTGTTGTCTAGGCTAAGTTTAGAGTTTTTATTTAAAAGCCAATTTAAATTTGCAGCTCTTATCTTCATGCACGTTATTTTACTAGATATACACTAAGCGAGAAAAAATTGTCTAATGTTCCTATTTAGAACTGTCACTATTTGCTCAAAATTCACTAGTTGTCTTATTTTTCGTTTCTGTTATGTGACTACATTAGTTTACCGTTATTTCTAAAACCGTTGGCCTCCGCACGTGTTTTTTTTTCAGTATTTGCGGTATTTCCGTTTGAGTAAGTTGTGAAAATAAGTGAAGTTGGACATGTGGTGTTGTCAATAGAAAAGAAAGCAGAAATAGTGGTTTCATATAAAAACAAATTATCCAAACGTCAAATAGCTCGTGAAATGGGCATAAGTGATTGGAGCGTGCGCAATGTAATTAAAAATTATACGAATTTTAATTCATTAGCTCGAAAAAAGGGCAGTGGACGTCCGAAAAAAGTAAAACCTCGTCACGAACGACAAATTAAACGGATGTGCATTAGTGATCGCTTTCAACATGCTGGAGCAATCAATGCAACATTTTACGAAACCACTGGTGTAAAAATAACTACACGTTCAATGCAAAATGTCCTTAATGATCTTGGATTACGAGCGCGACGTCCAGCCAAGAAGCCACTTCTCATTGCACGAATGAAGAAACAGCGACTAGAATGGGCAAAGTACCACAAAACTTGGACTACATCAGATTGGGGAAATGTTATTCTTTCCGACGAATCCAAATTTAATATATTTGGACCCGACGGAAATGCCACAGTGCGTCGTAGGGAAGGGCAACGTTTTTTAGAAAGCTGTGTTTTGCCCACCGTAAAGCATTCACCCTATTTAATGGTGTGGGGGGCTATAACGAAGTTTGATGTTGGGCAGCTTATTATTCTAAAAGGATCTGTGAATGCCGAAAAATACATTGGAATTTTGAGAGAAGGCGTTTTGCCAACAATTGAACAGCTGTCCGAACATACCCAAAAAGTGTATTTTCAGGATGATTCAGCCCCTTGCCATAGAGCCAAAACGGTAACTAAAGCATTAAAATATTGAAATACTGTTTTCAATAATTCATTACAAACACTAACAGGTTATAAAACAAAAAGAGTTTTATGGAATTGAGTCTCTCACTTGGCCAGGAAACAGTCCAGATCTCAATCCAATTATTGAATTTAAAATTAAAAAATTAAAACAAGTTTTAAACTATAAGTTTTTTACATAAAAATGCTTGAAACATGAACTAAATAAAAGTGGTTGACTCCCCAAAAAAAATGTTTAACTTAGAATAACATGTATCCAAGTTTTGAGCTATTTGAAGCCACTTTGTAAAGTGCGTGGGTTTTTTTTTCGCCGAGTGTATGTTTTCTCCACGTAAGCCTTCTATCTAGATGAATACCAAGATAGGTAACTTCATTCGCTTGAGGCACTGGAATATTGTTCATTTTTACTGCCGGGCACATTTTTGGTCTTAGCGAAAATGTAACGTGCTTGCACTTTTGTTCATTCACATTTATACGCCAGTTGGCTAGACATTCTTCGACACATCTTAAGTGCTCTGATAATATTCTTGATGCTATAATGTGGCATTTGTTACGGCTCACTAAAGCTGTGTCATCCGCGAAAGTTGATGTCAAAACATTATTAGCTGTTGGAAGATCAGCAGTATATATGATGTACAGAGTTGGGCCTAAAACACTGCCTTGTGGTACACCAGCCCTTATTTGTCGTTCATCAGATATGAAGTCTCCCACTTTAACCGTAAATTGTCTATTTTTTAAATAAGACTCCAATATTTTATACAATTCTAAATGTAGAATGTTTTTAATCTTATATAAAAGCCCTTCATGCCACACCTTATCAAATGCCTGAGCTACGTCTAGAAATATAGCTGCACAGTACTCTCTGTGCTCGAATGCTTTTCTTATTTCGTTAGTTATTCTATTTACTTGTTCTATTGTACTATGTTTTGCACGAAACCCGAATTGGTGCGTTGGTATTACATTATTTTCGTGGAGGAAAGGAGACATCTTTGATAGTAGCACCTTTTCAAATATTTTCGAAAGGCAGGGTAGAAGACTGATTGGTCTGTATGAAGACGGCTGTGTCAAGTCTTTCCCAGGTTTATCTATCAGGATAATCTGCGACTTTTCCACGAAATTGGATAGTATCCGAAACTTAGAATTGCATTGAAGAGCAAAGAGAGCACCTCTACAGCAATATTTGGTAACTCAATTAGCAATTTTGGGGTGATATTATCATGTCCTGGCGACTTTTTTGGATTAAGTTCTTTTATGATGCCAATAATTTCAGAAGGTGAAGACTTAAAGGACTCGGGCGACTCATTTGCTGTGTTAGGTAAGATTGACAATTTAAAGTTATTCCTTGGGCAATTTGGTTGAAATACCTTTTCTAGGTGATTTGCAAAACAAGTAGCCTTTTCCTCGTCACTTCAAGCCCAATTTCCACCCAAGTCTCGTATACGCATGTTGGAGTCGACTGGTGGCTTCATGGACTTTTGGGCTTTCCAAAGTGAATTTTGCTTGCTTGAGTTTGGACACAGCTTCTTTATATATATTTCATTGTTGAGTTCTTCCTCGCGTTTAAGCGCTTTGAAATTTGTACGGCTGGTGTCATTTAATGTATAAATTGATCCATTGCATAGATACGTTTTAGGGAAGAATTTCAAGCGTTTAGCAAGACAACATATCTAATCTTCCGAAAATATCATTTGAAGTATTTGAAGAAAAACGGATTTGTATGGGATGACTACAAAATTAACTTAACGAAAATCGGAAGAAGAAACAAAATTCAAACCAAAACGAGCCACCCTAATTTACAAACAGACAAACTGATTACGCACAATATAAGGCGCTACTGCTATGCATATCACTTGCTTTTGCTGCATTTTATAGACTGCCCAACTGACCGCTTACCGAACAAACGAGCGACTAAAGTGATGATATGTTTGCTGATGTTGTAACCCAAGGCTATCATTACCACATTACGCACACAAACGCTCGTATGCTTAAAGACGCATTGACATGAGCTGAGAGCAAACAAACACATCTATTTAGATACACAAATGCAAGCGTACTCAGCCTCGGCGTCTCGGGAACTTCATTAGCAGCTGAGGTTGTTTGCACAGGGTTCCAGCTGCAGCGCTTGTTATTGCAACTAGCACTACCAGCCGCCCACTGACCGCCACCACCACTTACATGCATACAAACACACTAACTAACGGTTTGTTTTTGAGTCGCTCCACATTGTCGTCAGCTGCTCGCTTCCATAATTGCATTAACTCTTCACCGACGGCGAAAGTGACCAGAAGGGCTTGTGTACGAGGTTTTTTCCGTTGGCTTAAAACAAGCAGTTGAGCCGAAGGAAGGGAGCACGTTGCCAAATTGGATCTGCCGCTCGTTGAACAACCACTCAATGCGGCACCTGCGAGACCAAGGCCGACATGCGGCACATCAAAGTAGCAAATCAACAGTCTTGCCTTGGGAGAAGATAAAAAGCTATTAACTTTGTATTTGTTCGCTATGTACGGCCAGAGATTGACCTCGTCGGTTCGACATTGCATCTAGTGTGCCTAGTTGGACTTGAGACCAAACAATCTAATTGTATGCAAAAGTCATTATCATACTTCGTCTGTTTTGCCATTTTCCAATTTCTCTTCATTTCGCTCAAACCACATATGACGTCAGCTGCCACAATCGTGTGAAAGGATGTGGCATAGAGATGAAAGGCTTGCTGTCGGCACATATTTTTGTACATATGCGCGTTCCGCCAGTGTGCAACTAGCCGTTCGGAGAAAATAACTTGAGCAACAATTTAGAGTCCATAAAATTGCAATTAACACACTCAAGTATTAAACGGACCCTTACTTATTACTATCTAAGCGACTCTTTGGGCTTCCATATTCGGTGGCAAATTGATGTACAATGAAGTGAGATACAATTACAGTTACATTAGACATGTTGGCCCGATAGTGAGAGCCGATGACTAGCTCATATGAAGCATAGGTGGGAGGAATACATTGCGTGTTTTTGCTCCCACTTCCCTATAGACTAGAGCGGATTTTCTAAGGGTTTTCTTGAGTTATATATCCCTGAAGTATTCCCGATAATTATTTATTATAATTCGTCAGTGGTCTGAAGATATAGAATAAACCTGACAGTTTGTTTCCAGTCAATATTTCGATCCACCGAATGTGAAGCAACTATATTATAGGGTCCAATAGGTATCCTTCACTTTATCATTCTATAATTCACCAAACTATAATATATGTGTATATCAATATCTCCACGAAAGAAACACAGCAAAACTGGAATAGAAGGTCATTCAACAACCTGACAACTTCTGTGAAGACAGCGGCTAGTAAAGCAACTCATAAATCTACCAACTGTCTTAAGGTGGGTGGTTTGGTGGTCTCCACTATCGGCCGGCTCGTTGACCGAAAGCGATGAGTATCGAAATCAATGATGATAGCTTATTGAAAGCTTTACGAACCACGAACCGAGTGTAATCGACAGGGCTGTATAAACGGAGTGTTGCGGAAGAGCGTGGAAATGGAAGACAACGGCAAATGGTAGAGCACAAGAGCAGAGTATTACAGTGTACTACGCCAAGGTTGCTGAGATTTACAGGCAGCTCACAAAATGGCTAAGTGTTACGTCATTGACGACAAGTGCCCAACAGCCGTGGTCTGTACAGTACATTCTTTTTATGCAGTCGATGAAGTCGACAACGAAGACCACGACAAAACACTTGATGTCGACGCCACAGACGACTTAAGATGAACATTAGTTTACGCTGATGGCTTTTGCGTGACCAAAATTCCAAGTAAATGCGGTGGAATGGTCCAAGCTGTGTGGGCGACGGGTCAGAGCTGAAAGCCTTACAACCAGCCAGCCGAGTTTATGTTTGCAATTTGGCAGCGCAAGAGAAGGGTGGAGCGTTTGAGTAAGCTATTTTTGTGACGATACCTAATATATACTACTATAAATTTTTTAGATAAGACAATTAAGGTGTACAGCTGCCGTGTAGACTACACTTCCCACAAAGACTGCAAAGGGTACGTGGCATGCTGTGTGGACTACGGCAAGTAGACGAAAGTATTTTTGGTATTTTTTAGAATTTTTTGTTTGGATTTTTGGTGAGAATGCAATAAAAGTAAATTAATATTTATAGGGAAGGTAAAAATAAAAGCGAGTCAACAGCAATAGGAAGTAAGCGTTCTTATTGCGGGAGTATATAGCGGTACATAGAGACAACGGCGAAAGTTATATTACGTGCATGCTTTGAATAAGCTAATCCGACAGACGCTGAAACACTGAATGGTGTATAAAACGGAGATAAATAAAATGAAGATAGAGTGCATCTTCAACAGTCGCCCTCTTCTCCTGCGGCGCAAAGTTCAGCGGCATGTACAGATTTAGCATCCTGCATTTGAATGAGCTGAACTGTCAACGTTGTGACGTCGTTGATGGATCCGAATGTGTTAGCGTGGGTTTAGATTTCCGGCAGTGTTCAGTGAGTGACTCCATTATATGTAATAGGTAGGTATATTTCTGCAAGTCGCTGACACTGTCGTATATTTCTGTTACAATGACAACTGCATTATTTGTAAATATGTGATACATGACATTACTGATTTTTTAGACCTCTGAAAGTTAAGAAAATACAAAAAATAGAATATAGAAATCTGTTCATATAAAGGTTTTTTCAATAAGTGCATTACAAAAACGGTTTGTGATATCAATGAAATTCTTTATTCCTGTGAAAGTACATTCGATCTTATTATATATAGAATTTGATTTCAGAAGTCTAGACGCTGAACCCAATTTTCGACGGTCTTCAAGCATAAATGGGCCTATTTCACATTCGATAATCGTACGAAGTTCATAAATCGTCCATGCGTCAAATCGCAGGACCGGGGCGGCCAATTCACTGGACCATTTCCTGAGATAACACGTCCACCAAACTTGGTTTTCAATAAATCGATTGTGACAGTAACGTGCCGGTCTTGATCATCACGGAAGAGGTACGGCCCATAAACCGCAGCAAATCCTAATTTTTTCAATCCTGACTCGTAGAGTACGTGTGGATTGCTGCCTGACCAATAACGCATATTTTGCTTATTGACAAAGCCATTCAGCCAGAAATAAGCCGACCATAAATTGGACGTAGCGCTCTTAAAGTTGAGGCCACTGACTCCGAATTTCGGTAGTAAATATTAATAATTTCGATTCGTTGTTGGACCGTATATCCATGATGATATGGCAAACCTAACTGAAGAGAAATGTCAAAAATATGGGTTCGTTTGTTATCCCTATCGGTCTACTTTTGTAGCGTCCCTTTTGCAAAGCCCTTTAGTATGAAAGAACCCTTTTCGAAGTACAAAATCGTTAAAATTCACGAACTCGATTACAGCGCCATCTAAGTAGTTGGAACATGTGTCCACACTAGGAGTCAATGCTTGATTCAAACATATTGTGTAGAGAGGCGGTCGCGAGAAATAATTTGCTGAGTATATAATGAAAAAACTCATAAAACATACGATATCGATTTCAGTCCACAAGGAGCTCTGCTGAGGCAAGATCAATAATAATTGTAACCGAGTCTTGAAATTGTGGATCTCTCTGATATTTTGTACTACATTTTTTTTAGTGTCACAATGGAATAATAATATTCCAATAATCAATTATCGAGACAACTCCAGAAACTTTGACCAAGATTTTTAAAGAATACGTTTCTATGAAAGTAGTTGACGAAGATTTTAGGATGTAATTGTGATGTTAGAAGCCCAAGTCATCCATTTTTACCATCCACCCTTACTGTGGAAACGAATGAAATTAGATACACCAGATGATTATTGCAATCCTACACAAGTTTTTTCTTAATTCGTCAATTCCAACTTTAAATTTATATCTTTCGAAATATATTTCTAAAATATTCCAACCGACAAATATTAAAGTGAAAGACGTGAGCTTCATTCAGAAAATATCTAACACAACTCCCTATCTTACACACAAATATACTTGCCATCGAATGTTTACACATGAAATTAACTGTATTCCTTCAACTGCTTGCCTTTGAAGGAACCATATACGAGTATAAGCCAATCGATCGGCAGTGTCAATGCCAAATGCGGAAAAATGCCGATTGAGCAGGTGGGAGAGGAAAGAGAGTCTTCTAGTATTACACACACATACCCAAACAACAAACACACTGCAGTAGCTCCTTTCAAAGTGGGTACCAGTCTACTTCGTATTTGCCATGTGCTGCTTAAATATTTGCCTTCAATCTACGCTTCAGCACTTGACTTCTGAACATGAGGCGATGATTGTGAACTTTCCAATGGAAGTGTGAGTACGTGTGTGTGTGTGTATTTTATTTGTAGATTCACTCGTGTGTATGTGTGTGGGGGACGTACGACTCCATATTTGTCGTTTAGATTTTTCCTCATTTCGTACGGGAGTTTTTATGAGAAGTTTAAAATACTCAAGGGATGAGTGGATGTCAATAAGTGTTTCTTATCATTCTATTTATTTATGAATATATTATAAATGAACCTTGAATAAATTTAAACTTTATATTATTGTCCTCAAGCCTGAGACTCAGGATAGATCACAGTGGATTTACTACATCATTTATAAACTAATCCAGCATACATCAAATCGTGAGAAATATCGACAAAATAAGAATCGGACTAACATGCCGTAGACCTTGAAAAGCTTAAGAGAGATATTCTATAAAAATATTATGGACCGTAAGCGATGCTTTGAAGAGCTATTTATATAAGATCTATTAGGATCAACACCGATAATAGTGTCAGCCTTGATCTCCAACGCAGAATCACTCTTGCCAGCAGGTGCTACTTTGGACTGAGTATGCAATTTAAAAGTAAAGTCCTTTCACGACGAAAAAAAAAACTAAACTCTACAAGTCCCTCATCATTCCCGTCCTACTTTACGGTGCAGAAGCGTGGACGATGTCAACATCCGATGAGACGACACTAGGAGTTTTCGAGAGAAAGGTTTTGCGGAAGATTTATGGTCCCTTAAACATTGGCAACGGCGAATACCGCAGACGATGGAATGATGAACTGTATGTGGCTAGATCATGTTATTCGAATGGAAGAAAGTACTCCAGCTCTGAAAGTGTTTGATGTATCTGCTGGTGAAAGCAGAGGAAGAGGGCGGCCTCCACTCCGATGGAAGGACCAGGTGAAGAAGGACTTCACTCTCTTCACTTGGTATTACCAATTGGCGCCAAACTGCCAAAACGAGAGATGCCTGGCGCGCTGTTGTAGACTCTGCTGTAACCGCGTAAGTGTTGTCTACTCCAGTCAAGACATTAAAAAACATATTTCTTCGGATTGGAAACTCAGTAAATGGTTTTAGTCATGATTTCTATGGAATTGCCACCCTGGGCAACAATATAATAAGCACAAATATCTGTTCACACGCTTTGCCGCTCAAAGCAATAGTCCATAGTCCATTTCTATCAAATCGAACGTGACTTTATTAATAACCAACATTAGCCATGAACTGTCCAATGAAACTGCAACATTCTACGAGGCGGACGGTCACTTACTAGAAGACTATTATTATGTGTTTTTTTTTTTGCAGAAAATTCTAAATAACCGTAAAATATGAAGGAGTGAAAGGCTGAATTGGCAAAGATATATAAAACGACAGGAAATGCATTGAACAGCAATATATTATATAAAGTGTTGCCAGATTACTACAAAACCTAACAAAAAAATCTGAACAATGTATATACAAAAAAAAATAGAAAGAGAAGAAATTGTTCTTCAAAAAAACTGTAAGTCTGTTCAGATTTCGCAATAAGCGAGTTAAAATACATTTTAATACTAACAACGAAATAACTTAAAAGTGGCAACACTGCGCGCTAGTAAGCTATGCCAATCAAGCTATTGTTGAAATGCAAATTATCAGCGTTCGCAGTAAAGAAATCAATTTGAATTAACTGCCGTTTGTAAACTCGCCTACAAATATGCTAAGCATATTGAAGGTTGTTATTATGGCATCCCACCGATGCAAGGATATACCAAAGGACAATGACAATGGCTGCATTGAAAACGGGGTCGGTGAACAAATGCAAAAAAGAAGTTAAGAAATATTGTAAAGAAACTGTAAAGAAAAATTGCAATATTTCGCAGCTGAAGTGACTACGAGCGTTACGAGCGCTGAAGTGCCGAGTGAAATTCATATCAGCAGGCGTTGCAGGAAGCATACATCAATAGGTGTGGAAGTATACAAATTTATTTGCTACGTTTTTGTGCCATTTGCAACATTTCACATCAGCGCACATTACGGTAAATGGTAAACGAGTCTATATGTGTGCGCAAGCACAATTGGAGGGGTCTTCGATGGTTCTATACCCTTAACAAGTGTAATCGATTTTGTGAATAGATATATGGAATATGGAAGTGTAAATTAAATATCTCTTTGTATATCCTCACCGAAAATTTTACTTGAAGCCCTAGTCCAACTCGTAGAGAGTTTCGCAATATGGTACTGATTCTTAAGGGGGGATTGTTATTATATTTATTTTTGGGATCTATTGAAATTTTTATTTTAAGCATTAAGAAAGATTCTGAAGTCAGGGATAGCTCTGTTTTAAAGAAGTTTGCTCCAATACTGACCCAAGAGATATTTACATTTTCCTAGATCTCCTAAATATTATTGCAATGGAAGAACTATCGATCTTTCCTAACCTCGCGCGTAAGAGAGTCATTGTTATAGAAAAATCTAAGGATAGGACCTGAGTCGAGACGATAATACATCACTGATCTCTCCATAGATCACTTCATAGCTGAGGATGGCAATGAACATTAAAAAAGAACAATGTTGATGAAATTTCTTTCAAGATTAGATCCATGCCACCGAGTTTTACGCTTTCACTAAAACTCAACTAAGTCAGAAACTTAACTACTGCAGTCACAGATCACCGAGCCAAGTCCAACGAACCTAGAACCCAATCTGAAGAAGATTTTTACTATAAGTGTTATTTAACAATCCATTATATATATGTATTCTTAAAGGGTATACAAGTAATGCTTGTAAATGCTTCAAGGACTTCGAGCAAGAAGTTATAGCAAAACAACAACAAAAACAACAAAGAATGCAATGTGATTGCCATTGTCTATGTGTGTACGCGTGAAAAACGGTAACGTTGCCACTTTTCCATTAGCTCTTTGCAGTTTTTCGCGTTTGCGGAAGAAGAAACATACGAAGCAAAACGTACATTTCTCTTTAGCGATAAAATGGCTTTTTATGCGCGACAAAATGTGCAAAGCGATGGTCACACAATCATAGAGGCATTCGAAGCAAACACAGCTAGCTAGCACCACACAGAGCGAAGCAATAAAAAGGCAGAAATTCAATTTACAAATTGTAAGAAAGTCTCCACACAAAGACACACACACAGACACAAGTGCGCTCTTCAAACACATACCCATATTTACTGCTATCATTCACCTGTGCGAAACGGCTTTTACTACCGCTATACCGTGCTCATTCAGCTCCTTTGCCACATTGGGTGGCAGCACTGTTCCAACGTCCGTTGTGTCTCTTGCCTCATGCCATGCAATCAACCATTTGTGGCAGTTATCTTAATGCGACATTGGCACAGCGCGGTCGGTGCTCACCATCGAACGTCAAGAAGCAGCACATAAACCGAGCACAGCATAGTACAGCATAGCACTGCAGCGCATCGCACAGCCTTTAAACTCGCACTGAACTTAAACTCAATTTATATATACCGCTGATTGTTACTTTGCTGGCGATAAAATTAGGATTAAATTGATTTAATTTGTGGCTATGAAGTGACTTGGCGCCTGCCTGCAGCGCCGACACTGATTTGCTCAGATAACGCGCTAGCTGGCTGTTTTGTTTAGCTGTTGTTGTTGTTGTTGCTGTCACAGTGGAATCTACAAATAGCAAATAGCAAATCAACAAATCTCCTCTAATGTAGTTAACGAATTATAGTAGGCGTGGAGTGGAGATTTTCCATCGCTGAGTGAAATCGATTGCCATAAAGTGGAGTCATTAGCGTGGTAGCAAGAGAATTAACATAATTTAGTTGGAGAATTTACTCGCGATTGCATGTGAGGTGTGTGAGATTGAAAAATGCCGTTATACGAGTACATGCTCGATATTTAATTGAGTTCATTGGCGTAGATAAATGCATTAGAATTTTACGTGTGCTGTTCGGTTGAAAAATAGATAGAAGAGGTGGTAGCAAAAGATATAGAAGCTTCATTAACCCAACTGCCGATTTATGCACTTCACAAATTTAAGGATTCAAATAATAGATAGTCTCCGTGATTTCTATACCTATTAAGGCTCATAAAAAATCATTCAAATTTTTGAGTAAAACGTGAACGTGATCTCCAGACTCAAAGAAGCCTTATATTTGGTAAATATCTCCGTTTCGCCTTTTTGTCTTTTGAATTCGCGGCTATGTGAAAAGCGCTACAGAGCTCGTATCTGGCAATACTATACATATTTCAAAGGTCTTAACATAACTTACAAAACGACCCTATGAGTGATTTTAAAGTTGTCCTTCGTTAAAGGCAAATCCGCTAGAGAAACCTTCCGTGAGATTAATTGTGTTTTGGGGGATGGTACTCTATCACTTCGAACTGCGGAGGAATGGTTACGACGATTCAGGGCGGGTGAAAACGACACCATGGATAAGCCAGCCGGCGGATCTGCAAAAGGCACAAAAAAACTTGATGTTTGGGTGCTGTATGATTTGACGCAAAAAAACCTTCTGGACCGAATCAACGCCTGCGTATGCTGCTTAAACGGAACGAACTCGACCCATTTTTGAAGCGGATGGTGAGTGGCGACGAAAAATTGATCACATACGACAGTATCAAGCGAAAACAGTCGTGGTCGAAGGCCGGTGAATCGTCCCAAACAGTGGCCAAGCCGGGATTGACGGCCAGGAAGGTTTTTCTGTGTGTTTGGTGGGATTGGAAGGAAATCATCCACTATGAGCTGCTCCCATATGGCCAGACGCTTATTTCTACTATTTACTGCGAACAACTGGACCGCTTGAAGCAGGCGACCGACCAGAAGCGTCCATAATTGGCCAACAAGGACACCGCCAGACCACAAAATTCGTTGATGACTCGTCCGAAGCTACGGGAGCTCGGATGGGAGGTTTTATCGCAACCACCATATAGCCCGGACATAGCACCAAGTGATTACCACCTGTTCCAGTCCGTGGCGAACGCTCTTGGTGGTGTAAAGTTGAACTCAAAAGAGGCTTGTGAAAAGTGGCTGTCCGAGTTCTCCGCAAATAAGGAGGGGGTTATTATGAAGTTACCGTTTAGATGGTAACAAATTATCGAACGAAACGGCGCATATTTAAACTAAATCCGATCACTGGTGACACTTTTTATGAAGCATTGAATAAAGAGCAAAAAAGCGGATGGGGCGGATGCCAACCTAATATGTAGTTCAATATGGAAATTCCAAAAATCAGGTTTGATTGACAATGCCACCTGGAAAATATATAGTATATATATTTCTGACGATATAACATATATATATATTCTTGTCTCTATACAGAAGATAGCTTCAATAGCGTAATGAGTGAGAACTTATCTTTCAAGGAGTTTCCCTTCAGTTAGCTGACAGATAGGTATATAAAAGAACGGGGAGTTGGTTGGTCCTCCAGGCGCAGTTAGAAACGAAGTTGATATTTTACCTACAGAAACAAAGAAATTGTGTGGGGTAGTGATAAAAAGCCCCCTAATTTTCTCAAAACTAAATTATATATTTAAAGGTCCTTATTTGGGTCTTACTTAGAAGCATAAAAAGTTTACACTTGGAGAATATAAATTCCTAAAGAGTAAATGATGCTAAAAATATTTCTACATTCTACAGATTATTTCAAAATCTCATCTCTTAGTACAAGTTACAAAATTAGCAACAAATAAGTTATTTAAACTCGAATTGCAACTTTGGATTTCATTAAAGATGAAAATTCAAAACAAATAACCAATCCCTACACCTAAACACTCACACACATAGTTTTGCAACACGTAGCATCACGTATTCCTAATGAAGTTGGCCGTAATTTTGCTTAATTAAAATCCATAAGAAATTCACTGCAGAATTCTATTGAGTCGATTCTATAATTGCAATTATAAATTTTCCCAAGAAAATACGAGCGCAAAATAAAAGTAATAACTGTGAGAAAGCTCAAGCATTCGAAACTAAAATTTTTCGTAAGCAAACAAGTTTTAATTGTGTCCGAAAACTGCCGCATGGCAACTAATGAAGGCAATGCATAGGCAAGCGCACCGAGGTCGGGAAATTGCACTTCGTGCATACCACTTCGTATGCAGCTAAATTCAACAAATTACAAGAAACATTTACGTCTTTCCCTCAATATGTTTGTTAAAATGTGCGGCGTGTAATGCGACACTTAATTGCAATGCGAAGTGAAAATGCATGCACTGGCAGAAAAATTAGTTTCACAAACATTTATTTTCTGGGATTTTTTAAAGAGTTACGGTTATTCAATGACTGTATCGTGTGGAGTAGAACTTTACCGATCCTAAAGGTCTAAAATATTGCCTATGAAAATCAGACTTACCATATTTTCATTAGAAAGTCGGTCATTTACTTTTACTTTATTTTTATCGAGCTAAGCTTGGCTAATAAGTCGAAAGTTTAAAAGCGTTTTTTTCGAAACGACATTTTTCTAACTGCTGACATCATAACTCAATGAGAAATTGACCAATCGACTTCCAATTTAAACTGAATATTCTCGAATATATTTACTATACAATGCCCTGTTATCTTATGGAAAATTGTCAATATGGCATTAAAAAATAGAAATTTTACCTAAAAAACGATATTTTGTTTCAAAACTACGCCATTTTGTTAATTTTTGATATTTTTCAATAATCGTAGGTCATTGTATAGGAAATATATTCAACTTTAATAACCTTTTTGATTTTTTTTGATTCAGCTACTCATTTGGCCGGAATCATGTCAGCAGTTGGGGAACTTTTTTTGGCACCTCCGAAGACAGCACATAACTCCGTTATTTTTCAATATTTTTGTAAAAAAAATCTTAAAATATAGCTGAAAATATACCTTATTATGTCCAAAAAACTTCGAAACATTCGATCGAGTACTTTCTTTTAAAAAAATTCACGAAAATCGCCTAATTTTTCATGGGTTACTCTAGTATATCCCCTTAAATGTAGAAACATGACAGCATGAAGATTCTAGTTTTATTTCAATGAAAGTAAGTTTTACATATAAATAACCAACTGGATGAACTCATCAAACGTTATTCTCCGTAAATATTCGACAGCCGTTGTAATATATAGGCCTAGCTTTATATTTTAGCTTTTCCCAAGTAGGAATCCATTCCCTATTCGTTTGGCGCATAAAAGTATGCTGTAAAAAAACTCATTTCATTTGGAAGCTTAACGATCGTGAGATTACATTCGACCGAGTACTGTCACAGCGTCAGCTCTCTACAAAAAACTATGTAGGTACAGTATTTTCTTATATTACAACAACAACAATCTACATATTATGCATTTTATGCTTCATGGACCATTATGGTTGAATATTTTGTTGAGTGTAAATGCATTGGTTTTGATAAAATAAAGCTGAAGATACTATTTAAATTCAATCTGTGTGTTTGGAAAGCAAATTATGTTGCAGGGAAGATTTTTATTGAACACCATTAGCCAATTCAGCTACCTATGCAATTCCATGTGGACATGGGATAATATTTCTAAAGAAAAAAATAAATAAAAACTTGGAGCAAGGTTGAAAAAATACTGTGTAAAGTAATTTGCCAAAAAATCTGAATTAAAATAAAATAAAAATTTGTTGAGTATCTACGTTGAAGAATGTCGGAGTATTACAAAAATATAAAAAAATCATAAAATCCAGCTAATTTACTTTTATTATGCAGATACCTAGAACTAAATGGCTGAACTATAATCTACTTTAAGCTTCATTCGCCGACTTTTATTACACTCCCTTGGAATTATTGACTTTGTAAATATTTTTATTTGATTTCATTTCAGCTTAGCAAATAATATAAAGTCAAATAAAACGCAGATTATTTCGACATTATTAGTGTTTTATACAATTCTAACATACCAACACTTGCTCAAAATTTTCATAACCCTCTATTTCTACGATAAACGTCATAAAATGAAATGCAATACTTTTCTTCTCACCTCTAAGCAACAGCATAAATATTTACGTACTCGTATATATAAGTTTAAGCGCTTAAAAGTAGACTTTTCTAAATTCTATTCTTATCCGTCTACTTTCTTCTCTTTCTGCCGCATTATCAGTCGCTGCGTTTTGCAAGAAATCTTTGCGATTCAATTTTAATCGTTTTCGGTTAACAAATCAAGAGGAAAATTTGATTTTCATTGTTACACCAATCGGTATGTGTAAATAATAAATTTGTTGCTCAACGGCAGAAAGCATCATTGTCGTAAACCCATCCGAACACGGAACAAAAAGAAAATAAGCTTAAAGCCCATCGCTATGTTGATGGTGAAAATTACACTCACTCACACAAATTGGATTAAATTCCTTTACGGTTTCGTATTTCCGAATTTGATTCAATTCCAATGACCAATGAGGCAGCCAAGCATGATATGACTGAATTCCAAGTAGCCACGTGACTTTGGTCGCCGTGAATTGGAGAACGGTGGCTTCGGACGGCGGCAGAGCGGCGTGTGAAGCGCAGAGGTTTATAAATAGTGCAGAAATGTGTGTATATATGTATGTGCGTAGATAATTCGATCTATTATTTTTGAGGGCATAAGCCTACTTTTTAAATCGTGAGCATTAAAAAAATATTTTGAAAAATCCAATAATCTGATTTTACGCGCGAGAGAACAGGAGTCGATGAGTATGGAGATTTCGCGCAAATTAGCTGTATATGCATTCCTTTATTAGTATAAATTAGTTCTTAATTATGTAAGCCTTAATAATTGGCTAAACATTCTTCGCTTTGACGCCGAAATCTGTTCTGTATTAAATAAATATCATGATTAGTTTGATAATTTAAAAGAATCATAAACGAGAGATATGATGCCCTATTTAAATAACGTCAGCCAACTTCCTTCACTACCCCACGTCTTTAGCTTTCAATACCGTGATAACAAACCTCTCCAACAATACAAATCCGAAGCACTGATATTTCATCACTCTGAAGTCAATTTAAAGATATATTTATCACCTCCAGCAGTGTCCTGGGGCGTTTTGAGTATACCATATATAAGACCATATATAAGACTATGTGAAAATCACCAAGAGCACCAATGGACTTTTAAATTAACGATTGTCGAAGTGTTCTTCCTACTTAAAATGGGTAGGTATTCAAAACATTCGTCAAGTAAGTCACCTCAGTTCCATTTACTGGTCCAGCTAGCTTTTTAATATCAAATCTAAACATAGTTCTTTTAGCAGTTTAGATATTACACCTCCGATAGAGTCACGGTTTTTAATATATCATAATACTGTTTTATCTTCGTAAGATCCTTTTTAATTTTATTAGTATTTTAAATCATTTAATAGTTGTAGAGCCTCTACGGTTACCATGCTTTCAAATTAAAATTTCATCGGTGGTAACTCATAACCTTGATCAGCGAAGAACTGAAACCCTGAACTAAGAGCAAAATAATGTATGGTCTGATTTCGAGTACTATCTACAAAACCTGAGTACGTAATCAGGAAATATCTAATTTTTAAACAATTACTTAGTATCTGAGACACCGCAGAAACGAGTATCAATATTAAGCCGATAGTATTCTAGGGATGACCTATCCGTGTTAAGGTATAAAACCAGAGTCATCTCTTGGTCATTGAGGATACTTTTTGATGATACTTATTTTATTAATATTTATTATACCATATAACAATCAATACTGTTTCATAAAATTTCGATAGGATGAAAGGTGGAGAGTTTGTTATGCAATAGGATGGTGTTCCCTATCATCTCCCTATCTTTGTCATGATACGAAAGTTAAGCCTTTTGGTAGGAACCTTATAGAATACAGTATGTGTCAAATGAATACAAACAAATAAACTATTTGAGAATTACAACACGTGTGCTCTTAAGTAAATAAAATAACAATATTGTGCCTAAAATTAAGCAATTAAATTCGCCGACATCTCATGTTTAATTTTATTAAAGATATACTCAACCCAAATGGTCCGGATGCGCGTAGTGAACCGTAGGCGGAGCATGTGACTCTAAATGTGGTTGCTGCTGCAAATGGTATTGACCCAAAGAGATCGGATATGAGCTCGCGTGTGGCTGATATGTGGTGTAACTGTGCGTACGGCGTGGTATCTTGTGTACGATGGTCTTCACGATGGGTACCTTAACGGGATAGGGATAGTAAACTGGCTTTGCCACCTGCTTTTCAACCATATAGGGGACGCGACGCTCCACAACGAAAGGCACGGGACGTTCCACTGGATATGGTTTCACCTTCTCTATGGGTATGCGCACTTCCTGCACCTTCGGCACCGCAATCGTTTTTGTAACGGGCACGCGTATGGCGTACGGTCGTGGTACGGCTGTGATAATGGGTTGTGGAATACGTATGGGGACGCTGTGATTGTATGGCACGTGGACGCGTTCGTAATCGACAGTGGGAATATGCTTGGTCACCTCAACGTGACGTGCGAGTGGTATGCCGGCAAGCGCGGCGGTGCTGGCAGGCGTATGCCGTTCTGACGTTGTGATCGGTGGCAATATGTATTGTTGAACCAAAGCGGGGCTATGTAGTTGACGGTATGCCTTGACTTGTGGATGGCTGATGGCTGCGAGGTAGTGTGCGTGCTGATGGTCACGGCGATTGGTCTCGTCTTCGTTCTCGTTGTCGTTGTCATCGCTGTTCTGGCTGTTGTGTGCGTCGTTGTCGTCGATATTGTTAGGCGTGTCATCAATTTCGTTTGCGCTGTCATCGAGGAGCTGTGACACATGCCTTGGGTAGACGCGCACATAGGAAAATTGTGTGGGTTCGCCTGTGATATCCACAAAGTTGTCGCTGATGCTTCTTTTATCATTGCCCAAACGACTCTGCAGCGTGAGTGTGTCGCCATTTGCATTGTTGTTGCTGTTGCTGTTACTTTTGCCGCCACTGTCAGCATCCGCGTGCAAAGGCGCCTGTGTTGGTAGCGAGCTTTGTGTGCCAGCGTTGCCAATCACCTGGCGCGACGTGGCATCACGCCTTTGCTGACGACGACGACGACGTGTGGATAGCGCGAGGGGGCTGTGTGGACGCGTTACTTTCGAAAGCGTTGTGGCAAGTCGTTGTCGTTGACGTGGCAAGTGCTGATGCACGGAAAAATGCATCAGCTCGGGAAATTTGCGTAGCTGATGTGACAGCGGCAATTGTTGTGGTTGTTGTTGTTGTTGTGATAGTTGTTGTTGTTGTAATAGTTTTTGTTGTTGTTGATTCAATTGCTGTTGTAGTTGCTGTTGTTGGTAGTGCGCCTGCAAGTGCTGTTGCTCTTCATATTGCTGCTGCGATTGTTGTTGTCGCTGTTGTTGCTGTTGCTGCGGCTGCTGCTGCTGCTCCAGTTGCGGTTGTTTGGCAAAGTAATGCAATTTTTGCCTGTCATTTGCATAATTTTCGATATTCGCGCTTTTTTTAAATTGCTGCAACATCGCATTGTTGTCATCAGCGCTGTCGAATAGCGTCAATGGCCGTAATTGTGTTCGTTGCTCCTCCTGCCGCGCGCCATCCGCATTCGTTGGCTGTCCATTGTGCCGTTGCTGCCGCTTCAGCTCCTGCTCCGCCTGTGGACCGTGGTAATTGGAAAATTGCCCCAACTGGTAAGTGGGCATAAAATAATTTTCATAACTCGGCAATTGGTTCTCGAAATATGCGCTGGCGCCTCCGTCACCACTAACGCCCTGATTGCCACTCTCGTCCACAGCTGCCGTCGCGTAATGCTCTTCTTTGCCGCCCACACTGGCTGCTGACAGCGCGCGTTGCATTTGCCGCGCATATTCGTTCACGTCATATTTGTACATGTCATACACATCAGCCGCGCCCATATGCGCGCCGCTCTCAGCTACATTTACAGCCACTTGTTCAGCGCCATTACCAGCGCCACTGCCGTTGTCTTTATTGTCACCGTTGCCGGCACTCTGGTAATTAGCTTCATTCAATTCGTAATCAATTTTGCCTTTCGGCATTGCATACTCGTATGTGTAGGCAGCGCCAGCGCCAGTGCCGCTTACACTGCGCACCGCATTGCCGCTAAGCCGCGCGCCGCTTGTCGAAAAGTCAACGCCTGTATGCGCATGCCCCACAGCCGTTGCGGCATCGGCGCTTGTGCTTGCAACATAATGCTGCCCGGCAGCAGTCATTGTTGTTGGCACAAATCCAGCTGCTGTCATTGCTGACTCATCTGTTGTTGCCGCTGTTGCGTGGCCGCCGGCAGCTGGCAAATGCCATTGTGCCATGTGGTCGCGTAAAATCACTGTTGCCGCGTCGGTTTTATCGCCGTTACCCGTGTTGATGCTTTCGAAGTAATTTCGATAAATCGGCTCTGCGGCAGCTAAATTCGCATTGCCCGCATCGGCCGCGAGCGCTGCATAATAGCGCGGCAATTGTTGTGCATAATCATTTGTTGTTTTCGCCATTGGCAATGCGGCTGTGTTCATTGTTGCCGTCACTACAGCCGCCGCAGCGTCCTCATAGTTGCGATTTTGCTGATAATTAGTTGCTGCATTAGTCGCGGCGACGCCACCGTTTGCCGTTGCCACTACCGTTATGGCTGCCGCATTGCGTGTTAGCAGCGATAATAGTGCGCTACACAACGCGATTAGCAGCCACCTGCAGCGTTTGCCGCGCCACAATTTACTGCGTGAACTCATTTTGTTTGCAGTCGTTTGGCGTGTGATTTTTTCGCGATTCCCACTGATTTTCCCACTAGATTTCAATTATATCCTTTGGCTTTGCGCAAAATACTCGGCGTTCGGTGTCACGCGCCGCGCGTTGGCTTGTGGTATTTCGTTTGTTTCGTCCTGTGTTATATGCGCGCAACCGTTAACTAAACACAAATTCCGTTGTTCGCCATGGACTTTTGTGTGGCATGTGACAAAGTGCATGTGGCTACAACGCTTTTTATATGGATTTTCAATAGCTGACATTCACATTGTTTTAGATTGAATTTCAAAACAATATCCGCAAATGCTTTTGTATATAAGAGTATATGATTTTTAAAATCGAGAGTGTTACACAAACTGTCACTCACATTTCTTAGTTTACCTTTACCTTTGCGGTTTTACGCTGTTGCGTTACACAAACTGCTGTAATTTGAAACCATTTCCATAAGAGGAATAATATGTATGTAAGTACATAAGTACTCAACATCCGTACGGAAAACTATTTCTCTCATTGTCTTCTATTTTTATTTCTCCAACATATGACAGTTGGGTGCATGTCTAACACCTTGTTATAAGCACCAGTACGAGGAGCGCAAATGTTTCAGTAAAAATCTTTGCCGGGATTTTCACCAACGCACTTTTGCGTTCTCATCGAAATTTATCTAGTTTATAATCAGTGAACCCAAGGACTTAAGATAACTGAATAAAGTTAGTGCAAACCCGACTGTCAAAATCGCGAGTGTCTAAACTATAAATGCCCATACTTACGACAGATTGGACCTCGTCATCTACTTTTAGTTAAGTTTGAGAGTGATTACAGGTATTTGCTAGCAGTATCTAATCATCCACAATTTGTCATTGAATTTTGTAATAATTATCCTTAAGATATTTTGAAAATTTTAAAATTGGAACGTACTCTGGTAGTTAATCTGGGAACCTTAAGTGGTTAGGTGGGTTTTAAAATGTAAAAAAAAAAATATTGTCTTATGTTTAAAATATTATCCAAAAATATCCAATCAATCCGAGTGATATTCTAAAATATATACCCTTTGAAACTTCCGCCCATCAGGCCACGTCAGTAGGAATGTAAATATTTAAACGCATTTATCTCAAAAATCTATTTTTGAAGTTGGTGGACACGATATCTCAAAAAGTTATGCAGCGATTTTGTTCAAATTTGCACACATCTTTTGAATAACATTATCTAGTTAATGAACGATTTTTTATAGTGTTATTATTACTATTTATTTCGAACCAATATATGCTGTCTAAAATGTAAGCCAAAAAGTGAGTTTTTTGGTATAAACTATGCAAAAAATTAAAATTTCAATACTTCCTTTTTCCTTTTTCCTTAGTTCATTAACTAGATTTATCCATATACTATCGAAATACTTTTGGTTTAATGTTTTTAGATGAACCAGTTATATAGTTATGATGTCCACCTGTCCGCCTAAGTGAAGCCTGACAATACCTTGTTGTTGTAGTGGTGGAAAACACTTCCAAAAATGTTTGAGAATGAAGTCCAGTTGTCAGTCCGTGACCGGATAAAAATCCAGGCCCATCTCAGTTACGCGGACCCGACTATCTGATAGTATATCGGGTTATGCAATATGAGGACCCGACTATCTTACAGCATCAAGGGTTACGCAATACTCGTATAACCGAATAGCCAGTACTAGCGGTGTAATAACCATGTTCGGACCGACATTGAAGACATGTTTTCATAGAAAAAATGGGTTTTCGTTCCATGCAAAATCTGTCAAACGAAATCACAGTTTTCGCTGAAAACTACTTGAAAACTTACATTCCACTCATTATAATCGATGCCTGCTCTAGTTTAGTCGATATAATTGGAGGACATATTTTGCCATCCCCAAATTGTCAGTTAATATTTGTTTACATTTTCAAAAGAATGGAGAAAATACAAAAGTACAAAAAAGAAATGAAATTCGTGGGGTGAGGAAGCGCTCTTAATTGAATTGTGGCAAAATAAGGTATAGTATGTGCTCTACGCGGGCCCAGAAAAAAAGCCATTAAAATAAGTATTAAACGTTGTTTGTTCAACTCTTCTATCTTTTTTGCCAAGGCCAAGGTGCTGGGTAGTAAGAGTCTCTATCAATTCTCTTGAAGAATTATCGTTGCGCAAGATATTTAAATACACCGAGTGCTTAAAATACATAAGTCAGAATGGTAATTAATATATCGAACTGAATTCATTTGCAATCGATGAGGAATAAGTTAAATTCAAACAGTATCTATTAAAAAAGACAGTAAAGCCGTTCACAAAACTTTTTCCACAGTCCTAAATGGTTACTAGCGTTAAAGTAGACAGCAAAGAGCCACTATATAACAAGCTCTTCATCAAGATCTTTCCAACAAATGGGGTCGAAGGTGGTTGGAAGCGAACAATATCATTTATACGACAGCTATGGAGGAGATAAAAAGTTAAGTTTTAGAAAAAACAAATCCTTGGAAAAAACAGACTCCCAATAGATGACTCCCAAATCTATAGAAATAACAAGAACAATATTTCCCGCACTAAAACCATATTTTCTTAAAATAAACTGGAAATTAGTAACAGTTCTTGCAAAACCAATTTCACTTTTTTTCTTGTGAATTTCCGCGAACTGCATTAAAGCGGAAATTGGTTTCATTTACAATAACAACACAAGCTCACATACGAGTTCAGCAGCTACACTTTGGGTACCGTCGCGCACATGTGCAGCACTTTGTGGCAATTCAGTGGCAAGGTTGCTGCCACAAAATCCACTAACGAACAAACAAGCAAAATGAATGAGACAAAAGACACTCTTAAGTGAAATTGTAGCCGCCAGCGATGCGCGAGCATGAACTGAAATGCGCCATGTTGCATGCAACATATGTGAACGAGTATGTGTTGCAACAATGCATATGTAGTATACAGTTACATATTCGTGCGCTTGCTGCCATTCACTTTCTATGCAACACAATCAGTTGAAGCTCAACGTTGAATGCCACACATATGGTTCGCTAAAACCAATTTCACAACAACAAATCGCTGAGCGCTGCGCTTAATGTGCGCCCTGAGATGAATGATACTGGCTTAACAGTATGAACAAGTGTCATTGTCAATGCTTTGCGGCGCCCAACTCACATTGCAGTTGTGTTGCTTGTCACGCTTCAACGGTGCTATTGTTATTGTAGTATTTATCAACTAAAATGCATTGTTGTTTTCCTATTTAGGTATGTATGTGCACTGTGCGTAAGCCAAACAGCAATTCGTTATGTAACATTTAGATCGCTTTCCTAAGCCATTGTGTGCATAACCTACTTTACCGCAGCAAATCGCTAATCAATAATTGCTCAATGAAGATATTACGTCAATGCTTTAAGTTAACTGTCACTACCACTTGGTACGATCAACACGCCTACTTTCAATTAATATATACCCTCGCTATATATAGTAATAGTTGTTTAGATCAGGTGAGCTTGAATCGATGCATCGAGCTTGATAGGATGGCCCGATTTGAATACCAAAAGTTTGAAGTCAATTGCGAACGGTAGCTCATGTGAAATCCGGCGATAAAACAAACAGCGGGCAACTCTGCCTAGAATCTTTCATACTATTTTCCTTCCATCTACGAGAGAGTTCAATGATCTTTCTAGTGCTAGGTTATACACATAACTTGACCCAAAAATTCAGCATAAGGTCCTTAAGAATGATCAAAATCTTTGTATATATCATTATATATAATATTTGTATATAATATGTGAAGGCTGGGGTATTTCCTGGACCGATTTCACATTTCATTTCCTAAACCAAGCTTTATTATATCCAAGACTATACGCTCACTTAATATATCTAAGATATAATACTCAAATGTGAACAGATATGTATGGTATTATCAGGAATTTCAAAATCTATAATTAAGTATTTGAGAGTTAGGGTAAGTAATGACCCATTTTTGGCACTGAGGTACATTATTAGAAGAAAATGATTTCCTCTAAATTTGAATAAAAAGCTGAGAGTATTAACGATATTTTCGGGAAAAAATTATCCTGAGGCACCGTGTCCCTCATGTTCGGTATCTGGGGACCAACAAAATTTTAGACCGATTTCGACAATTTTTAAAAAAGTAATGCCTCAAAAGCAATATTTGTATAAAGGGGAAGTAATGCCCCGCTTTTACCCATTTTTAGCACTGAGGTACATTATTAGAAGAAAAGAATTCCCTATAAATTTCCATAATATAACTGAGAGTATTAACGATATTTTCGGGAAAAAATTATCCTTAGGCACCGAGTGCTTCATGTTTGGTATCTGCGGGCCAAAAAAAATTTTAGACCGATTTCGACAATTTCTTCGATATCTATGTTGGTTCTTGATTTACAAATGGAAGATGAATTATAAGATTGTATTATGTGGAAAATAGGCGTGCATGTGAACCGATTTTGTTCGTTTTCCATCCTTAATATCAGAATGCAAAGAAAATATTATGTACAAAATTGTATTCAAATTGGTGTAATAGTTCCCGAGGTGCTTGAGTTTTTGACCAAAAGTGAGCGACACCATTTACATTTTTACATATTTTATAACAATCTGAGTACAGTCCTTCTTTTCTAGAAAATTTAGTGATCCTGGCATTTTTAATTTAATTTAGTTATTTACTTTCCTTACCTCTCTTAAAGCCAGATCAAAGTTAAGCCGAAGAATAGCAAATAACTTGAAAATTTGAAGGAAACCACTTCGTAAATTGTTACTAAATTGTCTATCGCTCCATCAATCTGTCTGTCTATGCAAGTGTCTGCCAGCAGAACAACGCGAAAGGATGTCTGGAAGCGATTAAAGTTTAAAAGACAAAGGATGTATGCAGGTGCAATCTAAACCCAGTGCACGGCTCGGAAGTATTTATTTTCAAATATAGAAGTCTTCAGTCATTCTTTTTTGAAATTGAAGGCGATTGATATTACTATTGAAAAGGATTCTCTACAATAAAAATTTAAGGACTACAAGGATTCGTTTGCTTGGAGAGTGTTATAATGATTCATGATAAGATAGGTGTCAAAAACGGTGCGTTAAAGCTTCAGAGACGGTGGGAGAATAATGATTCCATAATTTTCAAGAATCAGCCGAAAGCCTATGATGCTAGCGCTGCGTACTTTAGTTTATTTAATAATTTGTTTATTATGTAAGCTTTAATAAAATAAAAAAAAAAAAAATTTTCAAGAAAATAAAAGGACAAATATTTTATTATAACTTCAAAGCTCAAAGAACCCAAAAGCGAACTTAAAGGATTCTCTTGCGATACATAAGTTCCCGAAACAATCAATCTACCACAACATTCGAAAAATACCTTATTGCAACACACCGGGTATAAAGTAAACAGCAGAAAACTTGTCGCTGATAAGAGCAACAGCAATTTGAAAAATTTGTATATTAATCACGGTAAACTTTCAGGTAGTAAACTATGTATCAACTGAGTGCACTCGCCCCTTTGCCAACAACAGCACAGCGGTGAACGCACATCCAAATTCTATTTACCAAAAGCGGCACTGCCAAAGGTTGCACGTAGCCTGCGAAAGCCAGCAAGCACCGTGTGCACTTTCATGCACCATGTTGTTGACGACGACGAGGAGGACGACTCTGACGACGGCAAGGAATTTATCAAGTTTTCCTCTAATTACATCCGTTGCGACATTAAGCGAGCATATTATGGCAAACATGCGATGCATTAGACAGACAAACATACGCATATACGAGTACATGCAAGGAAGCAAGTTGCAATAGCAACAAAGTGACAACAAATGTTCAGGTAACCACGAACTTAAGAACTTAGGAAAATACAAAATGCAAAATGCAAACCCATACGGTGTCGTTCAGTAGCAGGTGTTGCACGGTGTTTAGAGCCAACAGCAAATGCAATTTATTATCATATGGTGTTGGGTGAGCGAAGAGCGGGACAGATATTATTAAAGGAAGTACTAAGTCAAAGTCGAAAAAATAAAAATTTCGTTGCATGAACTGTGTATATATACAAGTTGAGGTATTCTTAAAAGTTAGTGAGCTTTTAAAAAGTGATCTTAAAATTAGAGTCTAATTTAATTGGCTCTTACATATTTGCTTGCTACTTAGATAAGCTTCTGTGGCGTGAGACTTTCTGTTCTCCAAGAAATTTAGGAAACTAGAAAGTTTAAGCCGATTGCCAACACTTTTTAGGGCGAACTGGGGTTTTTGTTTTTAGCCACCTAGTGGCGAGCCTTATTACTCTACTTTTTTATTACTTTTTTTATTTGCCCATTTCCTATACGTATCACACGTCCGAGACCCTGGCGCTGGTCTGCTTAGCAACAGCTCGGTGGGTTCGGTGGAGGTCGTCACATATGCGAGTATTTGGAGTGCTGATCCTCACAGTCATTTCCACATCTACCTCTAGAAGGCGCCCTATGGGGGTCGTGAATTCTTCTGTGGTGGTTATGAGTCTCGAATTTCTATTATGGCTTTCTACTATAACTCACTTACAGAAGCTACGTAAATTACTCTAAAGCGCATTCTGCTGCTCTGGGTTCTTTGCTGTTTAATTCGAAGAGCAAGTCGTGTGTTTGTTGATTTGTCCGCCATGATGTACTGTCGTATATTTTGAAGAACCTCAGCGTCTCTGTGGCCTTCTGTGAGTTTATTTAGCACTGCTTCTGGCCGTACTCCGATTCCGTTAACCACCTTTTGCTTTTGGAGCTTTTCATCTTTTTGTCCGTCTGGTGTCCCCAGGGTTGCCCTTCGATTTTATTTCCTGATGGTTTCCTGTTTATTTTACCTTTTACTACATGCCATACGGTATTTCCGAGTCCTCACCACATTCTCTCCGATTTTTGTTATACAGGTTAAGGTGCTCTCCTGCTTTGGAGAGTTGTGTCTCTTTCGCGTGATTTTTATATGAAAATGTATGCCAAAATAGGTGATATCACTGTAGAAAAACTGTGAAACCACAACCACGTTACGTAACTGTATTTCGGTGTTTAGGCAACTACGCTATCCACAAACAATATCAATTACTAGAAAAATACCACATAGAATGTTCGGCGACGTTATGCTTCTACCACCGGTACTTGTGCAGCCCCCGTTCCTTGTTTTCGATTTCACACAGACGCCAACACGAGCGCAAGTTGTGCCAAACCGGTAGCGGCTGCCATTATTCACGCTTAAAAAGTGCAATGAAAGTGTATTTTATTTATCGTCATGCCGCAAGCTTCCTTGCAACTATTTACTTCGCGTGCCGCGGTGCGGAGCGTCGCGACGCCAACTCGCGCAACCCGAACAATCGTTTCCTGCACAGTGTCGCACTTACGTTAAGCATGATTTAGACGAATATGCGCAACAACAACAACAATGGGGAATTGAGTGAATATTTTGTACCCCAAAAGATAGTCAACATTCTGCAGAGTTCAAGCGAAGTGGCGCTATGGCAGATGGCGGCGCCTTGTGGTTGTAATGCTAAGTGTTGCATAAACAGGCGGTAACAGCTAGGTGGCGACAACCAACAACAACAACAGCAGTAATAACAAAGGTGTTGGCTGCGACAACAAAAGTGTAAAGTAAGAAGAAGAAGTAGTAGTAGAAGAAGAAGACTGCACGCTATCTTTAGTCAACACTTCGCTGTGACTCGCTGTGAAGCACTTGAAAATGTTGAATGGTTGACCGCGTTGACGACGAGGGGCGGCGAGTGGGGAACTAGTGTAAACAATGACGTTGCAAGTGGAGTTTTGGTGTATGCTCGCGAAAATGAACGATTGAGCGCGCAACTAAACGAGTTAGTAAGTAAGTGCAGTTGGCAATAAAATATTCGCTGTATCTCGCCTGTGTTGCTGTAAATATGATAAGGTGCCGTTTTGAGAGCATATGCATATTTGTATTGACTCCTGGCTTCTTAGTGAAACTCCTTGTCCTCAATAACAACAACATAAGCATTTATTGATTTGCGCTTTTTATGTTTTGTACTCGCGTTTCACGCATGCTACTTGTGACTAACATCAATGAAGAACATGGTTAGGTTCGTTAAAAATGTTCCTTAACGAATTATAAAAACAAAAATCCTTCAAGAAATTAAAAATTTTGAACGAAAACGTTTTTCTGATAGAAACCGCGAACGCCAAACGTTATCAGAGTTCTAAGCATCAATTCGTTTATGGAATATAACAACGGCCGAAAAAATTAGGGGATCCACAGATCATAAGCAAATCGAATATCACGGGTTTCTAATCTTCTATAATATAAAAATGAATCGCAAAATGGGTTGCTAAGCGCATAACTCGAGAACAGCTGAACCGATTTCGCTAATTCTTTTTTGCAATGCTTCTTAAAGTACCAGGATGGTTCTTACGGAGAGTCTAAAATCCACACTTTTCTAATCTCCCATACAAACTACTCTACAAACATAAAAAATAATTGCTGTTCATTAGTCTCGCAAAAAGTTGAGAACGGTCACACCGATCTGGCTAATTTTAATCTTGAAAAATTCTAGCAAGTCCAAGAAAGGTTTAGAAAGTAAGTAAATATGGAAACATTGCGAGGAAGATAATAATAAGAGAATTTTATTTGAATTGACAACAAAAATACAAAATAAAAGAAAACAAAAAATAATAATATTTTGAAGGTTGTCATTGTTGCTTTGTTAAAATATTTTTGTTATTGTTCAATTGTATAAGGTTGTGCCGATATCCCAAAACAATTTGTAACCAATAAGGAATGGCTAAGTTCGGGTGCAATCGAACATTTTATACTCTCTTTTTTTAAGATACCACACAATCTAACCTATATATTCGGCATATAATATACTAGAAAATCATCAAGGTTAAATTGCATATTCGGCCTTGAAATTACTCATAAATTGCAAATCGATGATAAACCAGTCTGCAAAATCGCCAAAAATAGCGATATAGCGAAGATTTTCCAGATATTCAAGAAATCGCTGGAAGCAATGCACAGCACTTTAAAAGATTTACGCGACAACTAAAACGTTTTTGTTAGAGACATGATTCTGTTGGCAAACCCTTCCAATTATTCCTGGATCAACTGTTGCTGACGAACTAATCGCATTCCATAAATCTAATTTGTGGCGACACATAAAGAATCGCCAATTAACAACTAATATGATTTCGAAACCATATCAAATTGCGATTGTGGAAGCAGTTGGAAATGGTAGCGTCCCAGTTGACACCTCGATGAATAAATAACATTTCAAACATATTTCTGTCACTTCATTGATTCGAAGGAGAAGCTTATTCATTGTCTTTTTTCTGACATTAAACCACAATATGATAACCATAAATGACTGATTGAATGACCTATATTTGTGGGAAAAAACAAAGAGCTCGGTGATCTTAATGCTACAATTTAGAATTTCCTTTCAGGAGAGTTGACACAGCTACAAACCAGTATGTCCCACAGACTATTTAAAATATGACTGGACTATCCCTACTCACTTGCAATTAAAAAAAGTGTGGGTTGACTTCAATATTTCTCGACTTTTCAATATAACAAGACTGGCTGTGAAGAAGGTAATCAGTATAGTCATCGAAGCCAAATTTGAGCCAACTTTGAAATATGCTCATTTGTTACATACTTAAATATACGATTACAATTCAAATTATAACAAATTATGATGATTTACGATTAATACAGATCTACAATAATATATATTAAGAATTTTCAAATTTACCGGCTATAACTTTTTCGTCTCTATGCGTAAGAATCTTTTCTCTGTATTGAAAAATTTACTAATTTAATGTATACCTTAGCCACAAAAACGTGTGGCCGAATTGAACTAACCAACAAATTTCTTTGATTAATTAAGTTCATTTGTAATAGCGTTGCATTTCATAACACTACATATCAAATTGCATTTCAGCTGATCAAATATGAAATGCAATTCAAAATGTTGTATCATAAAAAATCCATAGGCTTTCAAATGTTACCTTATATAGAAAATATGTTTGGAAGCCATATTTTTGGCGATGCAAAGCTTCTCACTCGCTGCTGTCCTATGGAGCCGTATACATATACATATGTATACAAATGCAATTTACATACCTATATAGAAAAATTTTTTTCATATTATTATACTAATACATTTGCTTATAAAACATACCTTTTCTCAAAATGATGTTGAAAACATGCTTTATGCAGCCAACTCCTTAATAGTATGAATATTTCCCACACGCAGGCCATAGCATATACCTTTTAATTCGTCTGCGCCGAGCACTTACTTACACACACGTTTCGAACATACTACATAAATAAGTTAATAAAACTCTGAATAAAAACATATTTTCACTAAAATCACACAATATATGCGCTTTGATTTGTATGGATAAAGATATAAAATCACGATTATCACAATTTATCGACCGAATGAGAGTAAGTTTCTATTGGAAAAGGAAATGGCGGCGGAAAAATGGTATATGCACAGAGTTGCATTCTATGCTACAATATTCTTGCATATATTTTGAGATAAGATTTTTGTTATTGACTTTAATGAGTAAATATTACATTCATAGAAGAATGTTTATAAATATTATTGTCTACAAATATTATAATAATTGTGTAAATAGCTATACTTAGTGAGTAGCTTCATTGCAAGCATATACACATTGTGCTAAGTGCGGAAAGATGGCACGCTGCACGCATGAAGATCCTGGAAATCTTAAAAACAAAAAACAAGTGCTGCCAAACTGTTGACTTATCTATGCATATTTTCGAACATATTTATCACTTGCAAGCTCAAATTAACTACATTTTATTGTATTCAATCAAACTTTATTAATTTTATTTTTATCATAGACACATTTTCTTAAAATATCTTTGCCCAAAAGTCACTTTATTGCTAAACGAATCTATTACATAAAACTGGAATGTGAAATATACATATGTGGCAACTCAACATCATCACTTTTGTCACCTGTCATTTCAGTTTTTTCAGTTTCCGCCGCCATTTCAAGTGTTGCGCGTCGGTTTCCAGTTCGCTTCCGAAAAATTAGTAAAAAATGTAAATTAAGCAGTGAAAATCAGTAAAAGAAAGTGTTAAATGTCAAATAAACTGTCGCTAAATGTTTGTAGTTGAATATAAACAGAAAAGTTCTTTGATTAGTACATTTAGTTAAAAAAAACATGCGCAAGTGACTCATTGAAATGTGCTAGTGCTACGGAACTGCAAGAAATGTGTCTGCGCAAGTGCTTGCTTCTATTTCAGAGTGCAGGAAGAGTTATACAGTATCGCGATTTCAGGAAAGGAATTCCAGCTGGCATTTCAAAAGGTACATTTAATTTCAGGGATATGTATTGCGATTGGCTGCTTTGCATTTTATTGTTGCACAAAGAGAAGACACCGATTACAAGTTTTATAGCAACTTCAAATGGAGTAGTTTTATTTTAAAGTAGCATACGTTTGTGCAATCAATGTAAATGCAAATTATAGCGTACGGAATTATTTAGCATACTTTTATGCGATCTATTTTTATGTCATACGTTCTCGCAAGACTTCCACAACATGTTTGAAGACAGTGTAATAATTGTGTGTATTTCGATCTGCTAAGAACGTTATTACGGAATTTCAATATGGATATGTAAAAAATTATCGATAACCATTAAGATTTATTTACTCAGATTTTTCATATACATATGTATATACAGTAATGAAATGACAGCAATCTTTTGAATTTTATTTTCTCATTATTTTAATATTTTTGTAAATAATATTCTGGAACACAACAGTAAAATTGTAAGTTACTAGGTGGGTTTCAGAGGCTAAAATCAAGGGTATTTTTACCATTTTTTTTTCATAATATAAACAATTAAATATTTCATTTAAACAATTCAGCAGATAAAAGATACATATATATTAGGACAGTATTTTGTCAAATTTTTATTTAAAAACTCCGAAAACCCAGTCGTTGGCAACTCATCTCCCATGACGTGTCCAAATAAAAAGGTCTTGCGTGGACATCATAATTCAAAATTTTTTCGATAGTACATGGATAGATCTAGTTAATAAAAGAAAAGAAAGAAAAAAATAAAATATATATATTTGAATTTTTGACAGAATTTTAAACAAAAAACTAATTTTTTTGGTGAAATTTTCGCCATATATTTATATTGAAAAAAAAACATACTTCGTTCATTAACTAGATAAGGTTATTTTAACGATGAAATCAAAGAATTTCAAAGAAATCGTGTCCACCGACTTCAAAAAATGAGTTTTGAAATAAACGCGTTTAAAGTTTTACATTTATACTGACGTGGACTTATGGGCGGAACTTCTATCACAATATTGCTCGGATTTGATATTATTGGATAATATCTTAAACATATTGCACTATTTAATAAGATAATATTTTTTTTTTATTCTGAAACAACTTAAGCCAAGCTCACATAACGGTAGTTTATGTCACCATGAAATATAAGAGTTAGATATGGGGTTATATATATATAAATGATCACGATGACGAGTGGATTTGAAATCCGGATGTCTGTCCAACTGTCGGTGCAAAGGATAACTTCAGTAAAAATTAAGATATCTTAATGAAACTTGGAACACATGTTGGCACCCTGAGTTGTTGCTTTCGAAAATGAGCAAAATGGGACCACTGCCACGCCCACAAAATGGCGAAAACCGAAAACACATAAAGTGCCATAACTAAGCCATAAATAAAGCTATGGAAATAAAATTTGGTATGAAGGATCGCACTATGACGGGGTATATTTGGATGTAATTTTTTTGGGGAAGTGGGCGTGATCCCGCCCCCAAATAGGTGTTTTGTAAATAACTCGCAAACCAATAGAGCTATATAAACCAAACTTTCTGCAGTCGTTTCTTTTAGCCACTTCTTAATACAGTCCAAAAATGAAAGAAATCGGATAATAACCACGCCCACCTCCCATACTAAGGTTAGGTTAAAAATTACTAAAAGTGGGTTAACTCATTAACGAAAAACGTCAGAAACACTAAATTTCACATAAGAAATGGCAGATGAAAGCTGCACTCAGATTTTTTTACAAAATGGAAAATGAGCGTGGCGTCGCCCACTTATGGGTCAAAAACCATATCTCAGGAACTACTCGACCGATTTCAATGAAACTTGGTTTGTAATAGTTTCCTTACATCCTAATGATATGTTGTAAAAATAGGCCAAATCGCTTCACAACCACGCCTACTTCCTATATACCAGAACTTTGAAGACAATCCGAATCGTTTACTTTACAATATATAAAGTAAGTACTAGCGAAGATATCGGTGCAGAACTTTGCACAAATACTATGTTAATAGTGTGGCAGCCCCATTCTAAAAATCGCCGAAATCGGACCATAGGTTTTTAAGGCCCCATATATCGAACACGAGGACCTCGGTGCTTCTAACTAATATTAATGGTTATCCAACTTTCAATGGACTTCGTATACAATATATATGAGGAATATGTGGGTACAGATATTGTAGTTACATAATATAAATAAAGTTAAATAAATAGAGAGTCATAATGTTGCATTTAGCTCACATTTTTACTTATTTTTTAAATTATTTTTGATTTTCGCTGCATCTTTTTCGACTGTCTGCATTTTTGACTACTCTACTTTGGCTACTTGAATTTATTCCCTTAATTTTTCGTAAAGTACAAGTATATTCATATATGTATATATTCACCTCATCGTATTCTCGCCGGCACCTATCAACTCATCCATCATCTCGCATTACATAGAGTCGCAAAAGTTTGCTGAAACTCTACACTTGATTCTCTGTTTGAAAATGGCTTAAGCACATTTTAACAATTGCGGCACAAGCCAATAACAACGGCAAAGGCCAACAACAACACAAGCGACAAGAACACAATGAAAGCCAACCACTACAACTATTACGGCCACAACTGCGACTATGAGCAGTGAAAAGCGTATAAACGCGCTTTAGTAGCGCATAAAGTATTTCCTGCACAGCGCAGAGAACTTACACAGGCGGTGAAATTTGTCAGTGTTCGCCAGGGGGTGGTGTGGCGAAGGTGTGCGCCGAGTGCAGCAAAGCAAAGCAAAAAAAGAAATAAAAATATTTGCCAAAAGGTGTAAGGAAGGCACACGCTGTGGCGCAGTTCGGCTTCGTTGAATTTTAAATCCTTTCAACAACTTTTCTCAAACACACACACACACACGGACACACGCTGGCTTAGTAAGTGTTGCGCGTTGAAAACTCTCACGTTAGAGCGGTGCTCTGCTCTTCTTGCCTCCAACTCGTTTTCGCCATTATTTTTTTACTTTTATTTTCGCTTTCCTTGCGCTCACATTGTTTATAGATTTCTGAAAGTCATCGCCTAAGTGTAAATGGCGCGCGAATTTTATAAGCTATGAGTTCGCAGTATGCGGTTGAGGTAATAAATTGATGCCTTAAAATAGCTTTTGAAGAACCCACCACTCGTGCAAGCGTTTATAAATATGAAGTCATAAGTTTATGTGCATCCCAAAATGATACACTCATATTTAAAGAAAGAAAAAAACGAGAGTGGCTGCTTAATGTTCTTGCTTCCGAACCTTTCACTGCTAAATATGTATGTGTTTCACGCACGCTTTAGTTTAAGTTTGTGGAACAGTGCGATAGAAAGTGATGTTTTGCGTCGAATAAGGAAAAGTCAGCATACCCGACCATCCAAGTTGATATCTAGTGAAAGCTTATAGCTTACTGAAAAAGCTCTCATTTTGTGCTCTCAAATTTGAACTTCCTTGAAACAAAGTCGATTTTTCATCGCATAAAATAGTCTAAATAGATTAGGCTATAGAAAAACTAGATCACTAAAATAACTAGTGGATAGATTAAATGTCCTTCCTGCTAGAAAGAATAATAACTTCAAAACATATATAAAAAGGTCTAAAGTTCCCATTTTAAGGATGCCTAGATATCCGAAAAGGTGTCTATGAAATCATCTGAAGTTTTTATTGAAATAATTTCTGACAAAGATCGAAATATCTGGAATGAAAACTTTGGATATCATGAGTTTGTATATATTATATTTCATAGCAGGACCATCACTGTACAAGTACTATCAAAACTCCCTTTACATAATTCTACGCACTTTATTTATTTCTAGCTTTACTATATCGTCCGATATGTTTCTTGCACTCGCATTAACACAATTCTCCAGAGTAACTGTAGCGCCTGGGGTTATGCTTCGCCGAATGCCACAGTGAGCTTTCGAGCGCAGCAAACACATTAAGACCGATTGAAGCCTCGGTTTTCTCATCGCTTTGATGCCTTTCTTGCGAAAACCAAAAAAAAAAGGAAACACGGAAAAAGAGTAAAGAGAAAGCGGTGCTAATAAACCAAAAGCGAAAACTTCTGAAAGTGATTTCTTAAGTGTACAAAATAGCAAAAAAAATCACTTCACGCAAGCAAAACATACATATAGAAATGTATATATATATATGTCGACCAATTCGCTATCCAATACGCCGTTACTTGTCGGCTATTCGCTCAGCACCTTGCGCTTTCGCGCTGCCTTCACACGCTTGGTCTTTTTAAGTGGCCACTGCGTCCACTTTGGCTCCGTTGTATCTGTAGTTGTAGTTGTGTTTAGCTTTGCGGCCTGACTTTGTTTCACCTATGTCGTGTTGTCGTGTTTGCTCTTCGTTGGCGAATTTAATCGAGTCATGCAATAAAATTTACGGTTTGTGATTTTCGAGCCAATTTTGTTGTTATTGTTTCTATTTTTTTGTTTCAATTGTGTAGTGCACTTGCCAACTTTTCAGAGTGTGCGCCTGATTATATTATATTTATTTATGGTTTTCTTTCACTATATGGTGAAAGCTTAAAGCTCAAGTGTTATTGGAGGAGAGTGACTTTAAAGTATTAGCGTAAGGATTATGTTTTTTTTGTCCTTATTGGAGCTGTATGCGCTTAAATCAGTGTTAAACCGTTGTTTTAGCTTATTATAAGTGTAGATATGATTATAATAAATATGATCTAGAGAGTTCTGATACTTGAGGCTGATCATTATTATGCCAACTACATATATTTGGACTTCGTTAATCTCTGGTAGCACCTGGGAAGTCAATATTTTACTTCACATTACCTTTTTGAGTGGAACAATGTTTTCGTACATTCTGTAGTGGTTCAAACTTTTGAAAATTACATTAGAAATAAAAAAAGGCTCAACCAAACAGCTAACAAAATTCTCTCAGTGTATATTTAAATAATATACCGGACCTATGAATCCCATATCAGCCATCATATAGGGGTGTCATAACAGAACCTCGATAAAGGTGAACACTCGCATAGAAGAATAAGAATTCTTGATCCTTGATTTGCTCAATCTTACAACTGTGTCAACCATGTAGAAATCATTTTAGCATATCGCGCTGAGTCTCCTGTGATTATGGCTATAAGTTTGGAAATTTCAATGTATAAATTTTCAAATTGCCACGAAATTAAAGACGATTGCGTCTGAAGAAGACGCAACAGAAGTTTTATTTTTCTTAGGTCAAAACTGTTTGAATTGTTATTCTTATTACCTTTAAACTATAATTGATGGAGGTGAGACCCCTTAACCCCTTAAGGGGTAACGCCACTCTGAACGCATGAAAATCGGGTATTTTTTGAGAATTTTTTTGACAAAACTATTTGAGGTAGGACTTCTTTACATTCATTACTAATTTAATACATATCTTAAGCTTTATAAATATTAACAAAAAATTGTTTTATTTAAAATGGCAGAGATAAGAGACAAGTTAAATAATATTTTTCTTATAAAGTGATAAAGAGTGATGGAGCCGTTTTTTTTTTTAACAAATTTTTATGGAATTCGAATCACTTCAAAAATGTGTTTAATATTTTGGGGTAAAAATACCGTAATTGAATAAAAAAATTTCAAATTATTCAATCGAATCACAGTCACTCTGTGGAAAATCAATTTAGGAAAATGTTTTTTATACTCTCGCAACCTGTTGCACAGAGTATAATAGTTTTGTTCACATAACGATTGTTTGTGTCACCAAGAAATATAAGAGTTAGATATGGGGTTATATATACATAAATTATCAGGATGACGAGTGGATTTGAAATCCGGATGTCTGTCCGTCCGTCTGTCCGTCTGTCCGTGCAAGCGATAACTTGAGTAAAAATTAAGATATCTTAATGAAACTTGGAACACATGTTCCTTGGCACCCTGAGGAGGTTGCTTTCGAAAATGGGCAAAATCGGTCCACTGCCACGCCCACAAAATGGTGGAAACCGAAAACCTATACAGTGTCATAACTAAGCCATAAATAAAGTTATGAAAATGAAATTTGGAACATAGGATCCCATTAGGGAGGGGCACATTTGGATGTAATTTTTTTGGAAAAGTGGGCGTGACCCCGCCCCCAAATAGGTTTTTTGTATATAACTCGCAAACCAATAAAGCAATATAAACCAAACTTTCTGCAGTCGTTTCTTTTAGCCATTTCCTTATACAGTCCAAAAATGAAAGAAATCGGATAATAACCACGCCCACCTCCCGTACAAAGGTTAGGTTGAAAATTACTAAAAGTGGGTTAATTCACTAACGAAAAACGTCAGAAACACCAAATTTTAAATGAGAAATGGTAGAAGGAAGCTGCACTGAGATTTTTTTACAAAATGGAAAAAGGGCGTGGCGTCGCCCACTTATGGGTCAAAAACCATATCTCAAGAACTATTCGATCGATTTCAATGAAATTCGGTATATAACACTTTCTTGACACCCTGATGACACGGGTGGAATATGGGCGAAATCGGTTCACAACTACGTCTATTTCCCATATAACTCAATTTTGAATTCCATCTGATTTGTTCACTTTATAATGTATTCATAAGGAATCAATGAAGCTAGCGGAATAAAACTTTACACAAATACTGTATTTGAGCTGTGACATCACTTGTGGAAAAATTGTCAAAATCGGACCATGACTTTTCAAGGCCCCTGATATCGAACATGAAGAACTCAGTGCCTAAGGTTAATTTTTCACCGAAAATATAGGTAAATCCCTCAGATATTTTAATGTAATTCATTCCCTCTGAATTTTTTCTTATAACAGTTTCTCTCTGTACCTGAAATGGTAAAAATCGGGTCATAACTTCCCCCTGATCCCATATACCTAATTATAAGTAATATTAAATTAAGTGAGCGTATAGTCTTCGATACATTGTATCTTGGTGGAGAAAACTAGTGAAATCGGTTTAGGAATTACCTCAGTCCTCATATACTATTTATGATGATTTTCGTTATTCTGTTGAACTTTATACCCAATATATGGGTCGAATTGTGTTATCTTTATAAAATTACATCAATAAATTGCGAGAGTATAAAATGTTCGGTTACACCCGAACTTAGCCCTTCCTTACTTGTTAATTCTTAGTTTCGATAAAAAAAAGAAGAAAAAAAATCTGAAAATTCTCGTTAGAATATAGACTTTGAAATTAAGCAAAAACAAAAAAATCTATTTATTTTTAATTTGTTGGTGGCGTAACCCCTTAAGTTAAGGAGCTTGACCTTTCTAGGGGGATTGCTCTAAAAAAATATAAATAGTTGGCTTAATATAGGAAAGACGTATCTACATTTAGTTCGAAATCGCGTTTTTGATGTATTGTGGTAGACCACTGTCAAATACTCCTCCCCTTAAAAAATTAGTGAGCTATGATCGTAAATAACGGATTTATAGTTATATAAAAAAGCCCTAACTCATTCGAACAACTGACCAGATATTCACCATGCGCCAAATCTTGGAGAAGACCCATGAAAAGAGGATCGACACACACCACCTTTTTGTCGATTTTAAAGCAGCTTTCGACAGCACGAAAAGGTGCTGCCTTTATGCCGCGATGTCTGAATTTGGTATCCCCGCAAAACTAATACGGCTGTGTAAGTTGACGTTGAGCAACACCAAAAGCTCCGTCATGATTGGGAAGGACCTCTCCGAGCCGTTCGATACCAAACGAGGTTTTAGACAAGGTGACTCACTATCGTGCGACTTCTTTAACCTGATGCTGGAAAAAATTATAAGAGCTGCAGAGCTAAACAGAGAGGGTACCATCTTTTACAAGAGTGTACAGCTCCTGGCGTACGCCGATGATATTGATATCATCGAAAGCAACAACCGCGCCGTTTGTTCTGCTTTTTCCCGCATGGATAAGGAGGCGAAGCGAATGGGTCTGGAGGTGAATGAGGACAAGACGAAATATCTCCTGTCATCAAGCAAACAGTCGGCGCATTCGCGTCTTGGCTCCCACGTCACTGTTGACAGTCATAACTTCGAGGTCGTAGATAATTTCGTATACCTGGGAACCAGCATCAACAGCACGAACAATGTCAGCCTCGAAATCCAGCGCAGAATAACTCTTGCCAACAGGTGCTACTTTGGACTGAGTAGGCAATTGAACAGTAAAGTCCTCTCTCGACGAACCAAAATCAAGCTCTACAAGTCGCTTATCATCCCCGTCCTGATCTACTGTGCAGAAGCTTGGACGATGTCAACATCAGATGAGACGACACTAGGAGTTTTCGAGAGGAAAATTTTGCGCAAGATTTATGGTCCTAAGAACATTGGCAACGGCGAATACCGCAGACGATGGAACGATGAGCTGTACGAGTTATACGACGACATTGACATAGTTCAGCGAATAAAAAGACAACGGCTATGCTGGCTAGGTCATGTTGTCCGAATGGACGAAAACACTCCAGCCCTGAAAGTGTTCGATGCAGTACCCGCCGGAGGAAGCCGAGGAAGGGGAAGGCCTCCACTCCGTTGGAGGGACCAGGTGGAGAGCGACCTGGTTACACTTGGGATCTCCAACTGGCGCCGAACTGCGAAGGAGAGAGAGAGATGGCGCACTATCGTCGATTCGGCTATAACCGGCTAAACGGTTGCAACGCCAATCACATACATACAACTCATTCGAAGTTACAATAACAACATAAAGCCCTATCTCAAATAACTTCAAAGAAGTTAAAAATAATAACAAAATTATACCACAATTCAATTTGCTACCTGTTTTGAATAAAAATTGCAATATAAATGTTTTTTGCATCTTAAGTTTTTAAGGTTTTATTCAGTTTTTTCCTTCTCCTGAAAAGTAACGAAAAGTGTAGATACGCCTTTTCTATATTAAACCATCGAAATATAAATTGTTTATAAAATTAGCTGAAGAATCACTGGATTATAGTAGTCATATACATACAGCTTTCAGTGATCAAATAAGGGTTGGTTTAGTCGCAAAATACTAAGTCTTTGAGAAACTTTAGTCGCAGCCGAAGAAAGCACTATTTAATCATTACGGTTGCGAATATGAGACACAAAATTATGGGACTTCTCGAATACCCGAATTCTTTGGTATGTTTTAAAGGAATATTTGAATCAATGTTCGAATCCTTGTAAAATAAAAAAGTCCGTCGAAGTGGCACTTTCCATTTCTCAAATGCATCATATGTCTGACGGAAATCTCTTTTCCCACCAGTTAGAAAGAGATCCAATTTTCTTTTATAATACAAACACAAATTGATAAGCCCTTAAAGAATATAGAAATCCCGTTTTGAAGTGTATAAATTAGCTTATCTGTATTTTTTGACGTAATAACTTCTTGCTGATTATTACACAGCTTTCAGTGTTTGACTTTCACATGCTGTCTTGAACGCCAAAACCATTTTCATTTCGTCTATATGCACATAACTGTGAACACGAAGTACACACACGTATACCTCGAGGCTTTGCTTTTGCGTCGCAACTCTTGGTGGCGGGGCACTCAAACTAACGGTATGCAAGACAGGCCAAAGCTGACGGATACTCACTCGCGTGCTTTATATACATATATGTGTGTGTATAGGTATGCATGCATTACTCAAACGAAGCAACAATTTCGATACGGTTGTTTTCCTTAATTTCAACCATTGCCTCTGTCGTTGTTGTCTTTACTCTAACTACTGCGCTTGTTGCTGTTATTACTGTTGTTTGTGCTGGCAAGGCAGCATATTTGCTCTAGCGAGTGAAATTGCAAATGCAACCGCTACAATTCGCATCCGCCATATACTAATGCATTGCTACCGTTAATTTGAAGCCAAGGCGAACGGTGAACAGTGAAATGCGAATGTGCAGGTAGGCAAACTCGAGAAAAAACAACAGCAACAACAAAAACAATAAAAAGCAACATGGTATTGCAGGCAACAGGCAACAAGCATGGCTGAAGCACACACACATACGAAGCCAAGAAGCAAGTAAGAAAGTGTAGAAGGAGAAGAAGAAAGGCTGCCACTGTCGACGAAAGCCAAATCAGTAAATGAATGAGTGAGTGTTGAGTTAAAGCCATGTTTTTTCAAATGTTTCTACTTCGCTTCTCGTTCGCTAATTTTTTCTACTTCTGGCTGCACTATAATCCTTGTTTTTTGTTTGCATATAAAACCTGTTTATTTCACATTTAGTTTTTATTGTTGCAATTTCAATTTACTCCATGTCTTCTTCTTTTTCTCCGTTCTTATTTTTTTTTGGCTTCGCAATTTTTGTAAAATAACAATTCAAATTAAAGAGGGACTAGTGCGACTGGCAAGTGTAATAGAAACGACAACAGCCACAGCAACAACAACACAATCACGTCAACAACATTCTCAGCAACAACAACAACAACAACAGTAGCGTTGTTAATACAGAAAGTAGTTAAACCGTCAACGCAATCCTTTTTATTTAGTCTTTCTCTCTTTCTGTGTGTGTGTATTTATTTTTTTATATTTGCTTAATGCCTCAAAGTTTCTGCCGTGTTGTTGTTGCGCTTTAATTGTTGTTTTTGTTGTTGTTGCTGGTAGCGGTGTTGTTTTTAGCACTTTCGCATGTTCATTTCATTGCAGGTTTTTAATTTGTTAATGGAAAGCAAAGCGAAACACATAAAACGCACTTAATGCGCCGCCACGTTCACCCATTCCCTACCCCCTTGCCATGGCCAATACCTCTGCATGTATTTCGGTTTGTAATTTTTTCCCATGTACTTTATTAAACTTGTAGTTGGTTAAAGCGTGTTGCAGCCTTGAAGGAAAACTGCTTTACCTCTGGTTCTGCAATAATTCAATTTAAAGAAATTATTTTCATTTTTGACAGCTACGAGCGAATCTGCTTGACGCTTCGGTGTAGTGATTCGACGTAGTAATTCATATAGGAGATCTTGGATTTTAGTTGAGTTGCAGCTGTAGCTCTTTGGTAGTTTTTCATATAAAAATGTATCCTTTAAGACCTTCTCCCATCGGATAATAAATTGAAGAAAGTAGATATTTCGAAGAAACATGAGGTTTGAGATCTCGATTACTAAACCTAACCAATGTAATATAGCAGAGGAAATTGGTCTGCTGATTCCTGAATTAATTATAGGAGAGCCATCCACTGTTAATTGGAACAAAAATTAACTGAAGTCAACTTTCAACACTGGCCAAAAAACAATTATGGTAACAGATACCTACCAGATATCCGACCTATAATCAATTATTGGAGCATATCTCACATAACACAGAATAACACTTTGCAACAGGTGCTACTGTCAAATCGGTAGGCATTTGACGATCGGTTTCCTCCCTCTAAATTGCTTATCATTTCCGTCCTATTATACGGCGCATATACATATACGATGGCAAACCGAGATGAGAAAGCACTTGGAGCATGTGAGAGAAATGCTCTCCGAAAAATCTTTGGAGCATTTCTCGAAGAAGATGGAACCATGAACTTTATTAGTTTTACGGCGACATGGACATAGTTACATAGGTTGGGCCATATCATATGCTAAAAAACAACTTCGATTCGAGACACATGGGTAGAGAACGGAAATAAGGGAGACCACGCATTCAACGGATGGACTAAATGCACAGGGACATGTCTGCACTGAGAATGTACAAATGCTGTGACTTCACAAAGTATAGATGCTACTGGCGTAGTTTTTTGTTCTCGGCCTAGTTCGACACATGATTTTAGTGTAGTGCAGGACAAACTAACTTTTTCACAACTCCGTTCCTGTGTGAACCAATCAGCGCTGTCGATGATTGTTGAACTTTGTGAAATCCCATTTTCCATTATGTTTATTCGATTATCTCAATCGATTTGTTCGCACATTATGCAATAGATGTGTTTTCCCCTCTGAAATCCTCATTAGAAAAGTCCAGTGCAGCACAGGCATCGATCATCGATCATCGATCATATCGATCTGTAGTTATTGTATACCAATATTGAGGAAATCGATAAAGTAACGGGTGATTTTTTTGAGGTTAGGATTTTCATGCATTAGTATTTGACAGATCACGTGGGATTTCAGACATGGTGTCAAAGAGAAAGATGCTCAGTATGCTTTGACATTTCATCATGAATAGACTTACTAACGAGCAACGCTTGCAAATCATTGAATTTTATTACCAAAATCAGTGTTCGGTGTTTCAGTGTTTTTATCGACAAATTTTGTTCAGCGATGAGGCTCATTTCTGGTTGAATGGCTACGTAAATAAGCAAAATTGCCGCATTTGGGGTGAAGAGCAACCAGAAGCCGTTCAAGAACTGCCCATGCATCCCGAAAAATGCACTGTTTGGTGTGGTTTGTACGCTGGTGGAATCATTGGACCGTATTTTTTCAAAGATGCTGTTGGACGCAACGTTACGGTGAATGGCGATCGCTATCGTTCGATGCTAACAAACTTTTTGTTGCCAAAAATGGAAGAACTGAACTTGGTTGACATGTGGTTTCAACAAGATGGCGCTACATGCCACACAGCTCGCGATTCTATGGCCATTTTGAGGGAAAACTTCGGAGAACAATTCATCTCAAGAAATGGACCCGTAAGTTGGCCACCAAGATCATGCGATTTAACGCCTTTAGACTATTTTTTGTGGGGCTACGTCAAGTCTAAAGTCTACAGAAATAAGCCAGCAACTATTCCAGCTTTGGAAGACAACATTTCCGAAGAAATTCGGGCTATTCCGGCCGAAATGCTCGAAAAAGTTGCCCAAAATTGGACTTTCCGAATGGACCACCTAAGACGCAGCCGCGGTCAACATTTAAATGAAATTATCTTCAAAAAGTAAATGTCATGAACCAATCTAACGTTTCAAATAAAGAACCGATGAGATTTTGCAAATTTTATGCGTTTTTTTTTTAAGTTTTTTTTAAAGTTATCAAGCTCTTAAAAAAATCACCCTTTATATAGTATTACAATTATAAGGTCTGTAGTGTTCCCAAAATCAATGTAAAACATATAAGTCAGAATATTAATCTTCTTACATGATAAAATTGAGTTAAAGCCTTTTCACACAGGTGTTAATTGATCAATTAACATGGTTATTGCTCGATTAAAAGTTGTCTCCCTCCCGTCTTTTTGTCTTTTGAATCTCACGGCTATGTATAAAGCGCTACAGAGCTCATATCTGGCAATACTATACATCTTTGAAAGGTTTTGACATAACCTACAAACCGACGCTATGCATAATTAGTTTGGATATTGCGTTCAACAATTATAGACGAGTAAACATGGAGTACACTAACGCCGAAATTCGTGCTATTTTAAAGTTTTCCTTCGTTAACGGCAACTCCGCTAGAGAAACGCTCCGTGAGATTAATGGTGTTTTGGGGGATGGTACTCTATCACTTAGAACTGTGGAAGAATCGTTTCGACGATTCAGAGCGGGTGATAACGACACCATGGATAAGCCAGCCGGTGGAAAAGCCGGCAATATCAAGCGAAAACGGTAGTGGTCGTAGGCCGGTGAATCGTCCCAAACAGTGCCCAAGCAGTGAATGAGGACCAGGTGGGTTTTGTTGTGTGTTTGGTGGGATTGGGAGGGAATCATCCACTATGAGTTGCTACCATATGGCCAGACGGTTAATTCTACCATCTACTATGAACAACTACCGTGGGATCAGCCTCCTAAATATCGCATACAAGGTTCTATCGAGCGTACTGTGTGAAAGACTAAAGCCCACCGTCAACAAACTGATTGGACCTTATCAGTGTGGCTTTAGACCTGGAAAATCAACAACTGACCAGATATTCACCATGCGCCAAATCTTGGAGAAGACCCGTGAAAAGAGGATCGACACACACCACCTTTTTGTCGTATTTAAAGCAGCTTTCGACAGCACGAAAAGGAGCTGCCTTTATGCCGCGATGTCTGAATTTGGTATCCCCGCAAAACTAATACGGCTGTGTAAGTTGACGTTGAGCAACACCAAAAGCTCCGTCATGATTGGGAAGGACCTCTCCGAGCCGTTCGATACCAAACGAGGTTTCAGACAAGGTGACTCACTATCGTGCGACTTCTTTAACCTGATGCTGGAAAAAATTATAAGAGCTGCAGAGCTAAACAGAGAGGGTACCATCTTTTACAAGAGTGTACAGCTCCTGGCGTACGCCGATGATATTGATATCATCGGAAGCAACAACCGCGCCGTTTGTTCTGCTTTTTCCCGCATGGATAAGGAGGCGAAGCGAATGGGTCTGGAGGTGAATGAGGACAAGACGAAATATCTCCTGTCATCAAGCAAACAGTCGGCGCATTCGCGTCTTGGCTCCCACGTCACTGTTGACAGTCATAACTTCGAGGTCGTAGATAATTTCGTTTACCTGGGAACCAGCATCAACAACACGAACAATGTCAGCCTCGAAATCCAGCGCAGAATAACTCTTGCCAACAGGTGCTACTTTGGACTGAGTAGGCAATTGAACAGTAAAGTCCTCTCTCGACGAACCAAAATCAAGCTCTACAAGTCGCTTATCATCCCCGTCCTGATCTACGGTGCAGAAGCTTGGACGATGTCAACATCAGATGAGACGACACTAGGAGTTTTCGAGAGGAAAATTTTGCGCAAGATTTATGGTCCTAAGAACATTGGCAACGGCGAATACCGCAGACGATGGAACGATGAGCTGTACGAGTTATACGACGATATTGACATAGTTCAGCGAATAAAAAGACAGCGGCTACGCTGGCTAGGTCATGTTGTCCGAATGGACGAAAACACCCCAGCCCTGAAAGTGTTCGATGCAGTACCCGCCGGAGGAAGCCGAGGAAGGGGAAGGCCTCCACTCCGTTGGAGGGACCAGGTGGAGAGCGACCTGGTTACACTTGGGATCTCCAACTGGCGCCGAACTGCGAAGGAGAGAGAGAGATGGCGCACTATCGTCGATTCGGCTATAACCGGCTAAACGGTTGCAACGCCAATCACATACATACTATGAACAACTGGACCGCTTGAAGCAAGCGATCGACCAGAAGCGTCCAGAATTGGCCAACAGGAAGGGTGTAGTGTTCCACCAGGACAATGCCAGACCACACACTTCGTTGATGACTCGTCAGAAGCTACGGGAGCTCGGATGGGAGGTTTTATCGCATCCACCATATAGCCCGGATATAGCGCTAAGTGATTATCATGTCCATGTCCATGGCGAACGCCCTTGGTGGTGTAAAGTTGAACTCAAAAGAGGCTTGTGCAAAGTGGCTGTCCGAGTTCTTCGAAAATAAGAATAGAGCAAAAAAGCGGAAGAGAGATATTTGACAACCTAATATATTATTTTTTCATCCTAAAGTACTAGACTCACTTCACTACTCAATCTACCTATGTTGGCTCGGCTTGCGGCTGGTAAGTTACTGCACGCATAAATGTGGTGAGAATTTCAATTTCAAGTTGCTCACACCAAAACTTCACTGCAATGACAACAACAGCAAATATATGCGAAGATTTCAGCAAATTTCAATTAATCAAGAAAACTTTTTAGCAACAGACAAATGCGTGTGGTTATTTAAATAATCCAAGAGGTTAAGTTTTTCTCTAACCGTTAACCCACACGAATACCAAATATTAAGCTTAAGTTGCCACATAAATATTTGATATTAATTATAATTGCCATTAATAGGCAAATAATTTATGCAAGTAGATCGGTCCACACTTCACCAAAGCGGGGGGAGGGGCGGAGTGGCGCGTGCGGGCATAGCTGCCCACGAAATACTTGTGCACATATTTCTGTGAAAATTCCTCAAGTAGGCAAAGTGATTAGAGTCACTCGCACTCACTCAGCACCGGCATTAGGCTCATCAAAAACAAATTATCATCAGCGCGCACAGTGAACGCCGGCCACCGCTTATCTCTCTCTCTGTGTGTGTGTATATGTGTGTAAGTGCGTCATAACCATGAATATCCGCTCAATTCATTAATTTGAAGTTGTGTATTTGTTATTAAAAGCCGCTGCCGGTAATTAAATGCCCAATTTCCGTTTGTCCAGCCGAGCTTGTGCTTTTATGCCATAGTCTTTGGCATTCTTTGGCTCTGCGTTGCCATAAATTATTTATGGCAACAATCCTCTAGCTATTTTCCTACGAGAATTCATATTTACTTTCTTCTTAAATTCGTTTTACTTTCATTTGGATTTTTGCACTTACGCATTTTCATGTGATTTTAGATGAACGCTTGTGCGTGTGTGTTGTCGTTGCATTAATAATAAATTTTAATATGTCCAGCGGCATTTTGTCCTGCAGTCTACTAGCTATAATTCTGATATTTTATTTTATCTCAAATGAGATTTTTATAGGTAATTTTTGTATTTTGTTTATATTGCCGAAATAAATTATCTGAAATGGAGTTTTGTAATTGCCGTAGTGCTTTATTTACTTTAAGCGCACGTGTAGCATTTATTAGGTTAATGATATTCTGCAATTACACTTGTGGCTTCATAAATGAAGAGTTTTCATATAATAATAAATAATATAGTAATTTGACTAAAGGCTTTGTATGGCACTGTGGGTGCTGTGGGATAGGTCAGTGGTAGAATCGTAGAATGTGGTATAATCGAAACATTTTTGTTGGATAAGCAAATCTGAAATATTTGCTCTTTAAAACATTTGAGACAGTATATCATCTACATAGCTTGAATATGGTTATTATTGTTTATATTATAGATCCAATATCACTAGAGGATGAACAAGAGAACGATCTTCTCTTCTGGCCATGCTTTGTCTTTTATCTGTTTTCAAAGCAGCAATAATGTTAGTCAGTTGAATTCAAAAGTTTACAGCAAGTGGATATCTCACTAAAGCCTTACAAATTATTGCTGTTCTATATTTATTTATGTCTATGAGAGAAAGATTCGAGCGTTTCCTCGCACTCTATGTTTGCTCTTTTATCTTTAAAAGTAGCACTTGTTTTTCTATATTTAATTATGCCAGTCTCTTAAATTTATACCAGTTGCTTGATCGTTTCGGCGAACTCTATAATTAGTCTCTCTACTATATTCAATAACTTTCTCAAAAGCTTTGCTTCAGCAGCCTTCAATGGAAAATCTCTTCAGAAGCTACTAAATATACTGATGGTATTCGAATTGGTATTGAGATTTTCGAAGCGTAGAGATTGTTTAAGAGACATGCTAAATGTATTCATGAATCTAAACCTACCCATTAATATGGCATAGTATTGAAAGAACATGAAACTATCCTCCTTAATAAATGGTATACACGTTTCAAGTAGGCAAGTGGTTCCTAAGTTATATTAATATTCGTAGCAAGTGCTTTGAATTTTAAGCTCTTCAATACAGGGTAGTGAAGACCAAAAATACTTTCAAAGCCCATCGGTAGATTACGGGTTCTAGTTGTATAGTGGTAATGGTAGTAGTACATTGCAATTAATAAATGCTGATTTTAAATCATAATTTTAAATTTTTGTCTTTTAAGGGGTGGGTTTCAGAGGCAAAAAACAAGGGTATTTCATTTATTTCATTTTATATTTCATTTATACAATTCAGCGTATCAAAGATACATGTTTAAACAGTATTGTGTTATTTTTATTCAAAAATTCCGGAAACTCAGCCGTGGGTACCTCTTCTCTTCCATGACGTGTCCAAAAAAAGGTCTAGCGGTGGACATCGTAACTTATGATTGGTTCATCCAAAAACATTGAACCAAAAGTATTTCGATAGTATATGGATAAATCTAGATAATGAACGAAGGAAAAAAGAAAATATTAAAATTTAAATTTTTGACAGTACCATAAACTCAGTTTTTAGGTCAAATTTTTGGAATAAATTGGCTCGAAAAAAATGGTTACAATAAAAATAAAAAAAAAATGTTTTAATTAACTAGATAATGTTATTCCAAAGATATGTGCAAAATTTGAACAAAATCGCTTCATAACTTTATGAGTTATCATGTTCACCGACTTGAAAATTTGAGTTTTGAGATAAACACATTCAAAATATTACGTTCGTACTGACGTTGCCTGATGACCGGAACTTCCAAAGGATTGATTTATTATTTTTGGATAATATTTAAAACATATTATTTAATAAGACAAAATTTTCAAAATTTGAAAATCACCTAACTCCTTAATGGGTTAGGGGTAGTCAGAGACACGAAAAATGAGAATTTTCAGTAATTTTTTTTTTGCTATTAAATCATGTTATTTTACAAAGTAATAGTATGGCATTATTACACAATGTTTTGACATTTAAAAAAAAAATTATAATTTCTTATTAAAAATTGAAATTTTTGAAAAAATAATCTTTGGATCAGGCCTGAGTTTATTATGTATTCTAAAAGCTGTATAAATTTCATTAAAATCTACCGAGCGGTTTTCGAGTTACAGTTGTCACCAGTTCAAAAACATAGCTTTGAGAAAAACGCATTTAAAGTTTCACACTAGCGTGTTGGAGTGCCCGAGCGTTCGTTTGTATTTGTCGAATAACTCTACAAGCAATTATCGGATAAACTTCAAATTTTCAGAGTATATTTTTAAGATATTACACTTAACTTAAAATGCGATTAAAATTGATTTTTTGAAAACCGTGACTACCCCTAACCCCTTAAAGCTGTTTAAACTTCTTCTCGTCCCTTATCTTGGCATATGTTGCAATATTTTTCGAAACGCTGTCTTTTGTACACTTATAAAACTTCAAAGCATCAGTTGAAATCACATGATGAATGTACGTCAACGTCAAATGTACGGCAGGAAATCCAATGTTTAAATAATTCAGCTTCTTCTTTAATTTGCATTAAAGTTATTGTTTAATAAATAGAAATACACATGTATATACAGCTCAGAAGGAAATGTTTTGCCGCTTTTCACTTTTCATTTGGATCAAAAACTTTCGCAATTCCGCCAAAACATTTAAAACCACCAATTTAGCGGCAAACTTTTAAACACCGCCTCATTCGTACACAAATCACGCATAAATTTCTTTGCATTGCTATAAATTTGCGCACCAAATATACAGATGTGCATATATATGTATACCGATTTCCGGCTCGTGACGCCCTGAGCTCAAAGCCAAAGCTTGTGACACTCAATTCGTCGTAATTCCCAGTTCACACCATTAACGGCGACAGAGACTTTCAATTTGTTGTTATTCTTTGCAAATTCAGTGTATTTCAAATTTTATTTCCACTTTCTTTCGCTTTCGCTTTAGAAAATTGTAATTGATTTGTGGCCGCAACTTTTGCGAAAAAGTCATTTTCCTGCTTGACTACGCTTCAAGCGCATCCGTAAATTGAATTGTACGCCATTACAACAGCAACAACACATATGTATGTATGTATGTATATGCAGCGGCTGAGTCTAAGCTTCAAATACATATATACATTAGGGTGGCCCTTAGTTGTATGGAGGATAAAAAAATTTTCTGGATTCTCGATCGCACCCCCTAGAAATATGCGAATAGCCCAAAAACTAGTACATACAAAGTTTTGGGTCAATCACAAAAGGTTTAGAGGTTGCGCAAGGAGCTTGAAATCCTGAAAAATTGAGAATTTTTGCCATTTTTTTGTCTCAGACTTCCATATTTCAAAGCCACACTATCTGGTTTCCATACCGTAAAAAGATCTGCATTTTATTACCTTTCCAAAATTACCACAATCTTAAAAATCGGTCGATTGATGATAGAGTTACAGAAATACAAATATGAAAGTAAATTTAATGTGGTGCATTCTCAAGCGTCGCATGCTCGGGATATACCGTTATAACGGTTCTAATGTTATTCTTATTATCTTATTACGGTATGGAAAACCAGTAAGGGATAGTGTGGCTTTGAAATATGGAAGTCTGAGACATAAAAATTACAAAAATTCTTAATTTTTTTTCAGGATAGAGGGTGCGATCGAGAATCGGAATACTTTGGAAAATAAGGGCCACCCTAATATACATACATATATATTTCCATTCAGCCAATTCGAGGCATATAACTATTTCTTTCAAGCTTCACGCTGCCTTGGCAGTACGCGCTGTATTTTCCGGGAAGTTTTTTGAATAAATATACCAACACACAGTGTAAACAGTGTCCCTCATAATATACATATGTATATATTGGTTTACTTATGCCTACATACATACATTCAGCTGTGTGTTGCTCGATTTTGTCAAGAATCTATGCAGAAAAGCAGCAGCTTCTCATAAGGAACGAATCGTAGCTGAAGCACGCTGCATAAAGTCTTGCGAAAATATAACGAAACTAGTCGTCAGCTGATTTTATTTTGTTTAGCAACTGTTGCGCTCACAAGCACATATGCAGGATGGCAGTGAAGTACATTTTTTTGCGCTACACACTCACACACATATACATATATGTATGTATGCATATGATATGCCTTACTATATATAGTTGAGCAGTTGAGGTCGCACAACTCAGTCGATTATTTTTTTCAACTATTTTTCCATCACTGTGTGCGCGTATTTTGCTTGTATTGGTTGGCCTGTATATTGCCCGTAGCCATATATTTCTGCGCTCGGCAATTGAGTGTGCTTGTCGACGACTAACCAATATCGTTTAAGCCAATTTATGTGCCAACAAAGTTAGATTGAATGTAAATTTATTCGCCAACTGTACAAGCAGAACGACCTGTGCCGTTGACATGTATATGCAAGCATACATATATCACTGTTAGCTCAAAATGCTCAATAGAGGTAGTGTTTACTGCAGGTGAAATCCAATTGCGGTTAAAGCGGTCTAACTGATTTGATTGAGTTGAAGCAGATTTCTAACTCAATAGTTACAGTTGAAAGATCAGGTCGGGGTGCTCACTTATAATAATAATGTCTTAAAAGTCACTCGATCGTCAATTATTGCAGGGAGTGTCGCTCAAAGACAATGTGAGACCACTTAATATTTGACTTTGTTGATTTTTAACGCAAGAACTAGCTAAAATATCAAGGCTTACACTCAAGATGGATGAAAAAATCAAAAATTAATATATAATTTCAGTTTGAGGCTTATGAAAAATATGCCAACAGAATTCCGAATATTTTCTGGTGATCCTTTCATTACCTGTGCTAACAAAAATATTATTTTGTATGCAGAAATCACACGTACGCCTATAAATACCTTTATATGCCATTACAATTATCGCTTGACAAAACAATGCCACACTCTTTCGCTTATCCGTCTATACAAACGCTTATGAACGTATCCACAAAATTAGATTTCGAAAATTATTACTCTCGAACTGAATGGTCAACAAATAATATTTCTAGCCGTAGCAGCTGTGCCAACGTAAGCTATGTATGTGTATTTATCAGCCATAATACGTGTATCGATTATAGACGAATTTAATCAGGCGCCCCGCTACCACAACATGTGGCCTTGTAAATATTATGTAGCAGATAATACCATTTGGACACCAACCGCAGGCTATTTATTATTAAGTGCAAATGGCTAACAAATATGCTCAAATAATTTAATGACCAACAAATCAGCTAATTTCATTTCACTGATTGTGTGCACACAAACACATTTATACACATATCGTTATACATATGTACTCTTGGATTTTCGGCCGTGGCGTATGAGTAACATTTTGTTTTTATACTTCGGAGTGGCGGTAAAAGCACATTTTAGTCATATAGTAATCATACAGCAAATAGGAATGCACACTTTTATGCGTGAAATTAAACGAAGTTTTGTAATTTTGTTTTTTTATACTCTCGCAACAGAAGTTGCTAAAGAGAGTATTATAGTTTTGTTCACATAACGGTTGTTTGTAAGTCATAAAATTAAACGAATTAGATATAGGTTTATATATATCAAATGATCAGGATGACGAGACGAATTCGGATGTCTGTCTGTCCGTCCGTCTGTGCAAGGTTATTTGTATAAAAATTAAGATATTTTAATGAAACTTGGAACACTTATTTCTTGGCACCATATGAAGGTTGCTTTCGAAAATGAGCAAAATCGGACCACTGCCACGCCCACAAAATGGTGAAAACTGAAAACACATAAAGTGCCATAACTAAGCCATAAATAAAGCTATGGAAAAATAAATTTGGTATGAAGGATCGCACTATTAAGGGGCATATTTGGATGTAATTTTTTTGGGGAGGTGGGCGTGACCCCGCCCCCATATAGGTTTTTTGTACGTATCTCGGAGCTATATAAACCAAACTTTCTTTTTTTAGCCACTTCTTAATACAGTTCAAAAATGAAAGAAATCGGATAATAACCACGCCCACCTCCCATACAAAGGTTAGGTTGAAAATTACAAAAGTGGGTTAACTCACGAAAAACTTGGAAGCTGCAATCCGATTTTTTTACAAAATGGTAAATGGGCGTGTCATCGTCCACTTATGGGTCAAAAACCATATCTCAGGAACTACTCGACCGATTTCAATGAAATTCGGTATATAACACTTTCTTGACACCCTCATGAAAGGGTGGAATATGGGCGAAATAGGTTCACAACTACGCCTACTTCTCATATAACTTAATTTTGAATTCTTCTGATTCGTTCACTTTATAATACATATATACATTAGGAACCAATGAAGATAGCAGAATAAAGCTTTACACAAATACTGTATTTGAGCTGTGGCATCACTTGTGGAAAATTTGTCAAAATCGGACTATTACTTTTCAAGACCCCGGATATCGAACACGAAGAACACAGTGTCTAAGGGTAATTTTTCACTGAAAATATTGGTAAATCTCTCAGATATTTTAATGTAATTCATTCCCTCTAAATTTTTTCCTTATAACAGTTTGTCTCTGTACCAAAAATGGTTAAAATCGGGTCATAACTTCCCCCAGATCCCATATACATAATTGTAAGTAATATAAAATTAAGTGACTGTATAGTCTTTGATATATTGTATCTTGGTGGTGAAAACAAGTGAAATCGGTTTAGAAATTACCTCAGTCCCCATATACTATTTATGATGATTTTCGTTATTCTATTGAACTTTATGCCGTCAAATTGTGTTATGTTTATAAAATTACATCAATAAATTGCGAAAGTATAAAATGTTCGGTTGCACCCGAACTTAGCCTTTCCTTACTTGTTTTCTTCTAATAATATGTCTCTATACCAAAAATGGTTAAAATCGGATAACCTCCTCTAGCTCCCATATACCTAATTATAGGTCTTTCAAAACCACGATGGGCTTAATACCTTATAAATCGGTTAATATGTGAGATATCTTAGCAAAATTAAGTGAGCGTAAAGTCTTGGTTATAGTATACCTTGGTGGTGAAAATGAGTGAAATCGTTTTAAGAATTACCTCAGCCCTCATATGCTATATATGACGATTTTCGTTATTCTGTTGGACTTTATGCCGATTAAGTGGGTGAAATTGTGTGTTATCTTAATAAAACTATATCAATAAATTGCGAGAGTATAAAAAGTTCGGTTGCACCCGAACTTAGCCTTCCCTTACTTATTTCTATTTGTGAGTATTGAACTTTGACGTGTTCATTATTAATCATTGTGACTATTTTTGATATCACTCGAGTGAAAGGATAGTTGTACTTATGTTTAGCTAACATTAATATGGAATTATTTTCATATATTTTCAGGTTTGGAGCATTGACTTAAGTAACTGAGAACATATTAACATTAAATGACGATATAAAGATGATAAGAGGTACTTCTGTATGGAAATAGTTTACTTTCTGTCATCATTCTTCAGCACTTAGAATTTTTTATTTCCAAAATGAACGAACGTGACAAAATATACTTTATAACAGGCTAAGAGCACAATTTGAGATATGGTAAGCTAATTTGTTTTTTTTTTTAGATATTTTTTATATGTATTTCCATAATTTTTTCTATTGTAATGAATATAAATTTATTACTAATTATTTAATTATGAATATTTACCCTTTTCGGCATATAAACTTTGCAAGATTTCCATGTGAAATTCCAAAAAATTAATACCATAAAATTTTCGTAATTTTAAACCCTTCGTAAATAGTTTAAAACAAAATGCTATTATGGAATTTTCCTTGGAAAACTATTCATAGCAGGCCTGCGAAGTTGTTGAACAACAAAAGCTATTATATGCAGCACCAGCTGCTGGCGTCTGCCTCACCTGCTGCATACATTTGCACTACAGGCTGTATAAATATAAGTAGATGGAGATGTAGAGCTACGAGTATGCCAAAATAATTATTGCAAATTTCATATAAAGAAGATGCGATGCTTTACAATTTTACATATATACATGCGTGTGTTTGTGCGCATACTTTAAAGCATTATCAAATGTAATAGATATTCGGTGCTAGCAAACACTGTATAAGTGCCGCTTCGAGTAACGGCTGTGTGGCTGCAACAGCTGCGTCAACAGATGCATTTCGTAGTCATTTTCAGGGAAAACTTTCAAAATATTGCATAGAACTTATATTGTGCCGGAATTTTTAATGCCTCCATTACGGTATGCTGTGCTATGTGTTTACAAACCTACCTATGTTGCTATGTATGCCTTTTATGGCGTGGGCGTATGAGTAACATTTTTGCGAGAGCGCAGTGTATGCATTTTATGCTTGTATATGTTTGTGTATGTGTGCGTGCAACATATTGAGATGCAATAATTTCATCTTGTACATATTTTAGTATATAAAATTGAAGCAGAACTTACAAAGTTACTAATTAATTCTTGCATTTATTTTGTGGAAATTTGGCAGTAGTAAAAGCGAGAAGCGCCAAAACTTGCAACTTGCAACAAAATTTCAAAATTTAACGAACATAAGTGTAAAGTAATATTCTTTAAAAGTAATTCGAAAATATTGATGAGAGATTTTTAAATTCCCATCTATGCTGAAAACTGCTTTAAGTCGAATAATTTATAAAAAATTTGTTAAGCGAAATTCAATTCAAATTTATTTATAAAATTTTTTTAATTAAATTAATATTAATATATTTTTTATTCTCAAAACTTATGTGCCATACGAAATCTTTAATTTTAAATTCCACAATTTTTCTAAATTATTTTCTAAACCCTCAACTTCATTGTAGCCCAGTAGTACACTGCTTCAAATGACTATTTTGAATGCATTTTTCAATTTAGCTTTTTTGAACCGTATTTGTTACTCCACTTCAGGCACACACTACCATGCCACACCACTCCGCAAACAAATATCAAACTTTTTCAATTTAACTACCTCACCACACACAATGCCACAATGCTCGAGTATTTTACTTTGCTGCTTTGCGCCTTACCAAATATGCCACAAACAATTTCCTATACTCCGTTGCTGCTAACAAAATGCGGCGCCTTCTTTTCACTCTGCCACAATTGAATTGTTTTTGCCATTGTTGTTGGTTATTTCGTTTTATTCCACTGGCTTCTGTTGCTGGTTGGGTTTACCAATTTTTCCAAATGCAATATTGCTTGAACTCGTTTACCTAGAAATGCGAGTAACTGTGATTGTATGTGCGTTTGTATGTATGTACTCATGCTGACTCTCATATGCAAGTGCAACGGTAGTGTTTTTTTTTTGTAGTGTCAGAAATTTCGTGTTGATGAATTAAGGTGTCCGGCAGAACTGAGGTAATTGCACTGTGAGAAATTTTGTACTGTGAGAAATTTGGTGTCATATTTTCTGAGCTCATTTTAAAAAGTTGAAAGCTGTTAGGCGCCTTTTTTGACCATATGTTCAACAAATCTCATCTTTCTCCCTGGTGGATTTTATAAATCAGTTTTTAGTAACCACCGTTATATACTAGGAGACCGTGGCTTAAGTAAACAGAGAAATCTAAAGTCAATCTAAAGTAAAAAGAAAAAAAAAACTAGTTTTTTTATTAAAACCAAAAGTTTTTTCTATAGTCTGGTTTCTTTAGAAGCAGTATATCACCTCAGTGCTGTTGTAAAATTACATCGTACCTTCATGATGTTGCAGGTTAAACTACAATATATTATATATATATAAGACCGTTAAACTCACCAATAAACCAAGCTTTAATCAAAGGCCTTTAGATCCGATGTTTCACTATTCATCCGAGAATATCGTTATCTTCTGATGACTTTAGTTCTATTCACAGTTCTTGCAAATCTTTTGCGAGATATAACTATAACTAATATATAACTCATCTATCTAAAGGGTTTTTCAATAGGTTAGGTTAGGTTAAACTGGTAGGTCAATACGCCACACATAGACCTATTTAGGTCCTTTGCGATACCAGATGGAGTGCCGTCACGTTGTCCACGAGGAGTAGTCATCCCTTAGGATGCCTGCGCTTGACGCGAATTTTAAAAGCATTTATGGCTTCACTTTCGATACCTCTTCCAGATTCTCATATTGTGAGGCCCCCAAGTAGCGAAGTCTCTGCCTTGACAATGCAGGGCAGGTACGCAGAAGATGCTTCATTGTTTCTATTGCACCTTGCTCTTGACATTTCCTGCAGTTATCTCGATCTGTAAGTCCCATTTTGTAGGCATGTGCCGCCACCAGACAGTGACCCGTGAGTATTCCCACCAAACTCCTACAGACCCTTCTATCGAGTGACAGAATGAGTTTGGTGTACTTCTGGTCTACGGTTTTACACATGGCTTTAGCGGTTTTACACCCCGGTATATTTGTCCAACGTGCTAGGATTTTTCTTTTCATGCCCCTGTCAACAGTGCATGGGTTTGCCAATGTTATTCGCGTTTCCGGAAGACAGTTTTACACCATTCAATAAGAGCAACACAAAAGTTTTTTATCTATACTAATATTATAAAGCTGAAGAGTTTGTTTGTTTGTTTGTTTGAACGTGCTAATCTCCGAAACTACTGGTTCGAATTGAATAATTCTTTTTGTGTTGGATAGTCAATTTATCGAGGAAGGCTATATACTATATAGCATCACGACCAATAGGAACGAAGAAACAGTGGTAAATGTGTATAAAACGGGATTTTGGCAACAATTCGATCTCAAAATGGCATTACGTTGGCTCTCGCATCTACTGGAATTTCAGCAACGCTACTTGAAGTTGGAAGAACGGCACATACGACACTGTAGCTTCAGTTAAACATCCAAATCTATGAAACATATATGAGATGTGCACAATTTTCTAGAAGCACTTGACAGAACAATGAAAGATCTGTGGAATAATAATCATCGCTTTGGTGGCGTAATGATACTGTTATTGACAAACACATTCTGTTATTTCGAAATCAACAGCGGCGGAGGAATTGAACGCATGTCTCAAGTCATCGTACTTGTGGCGGCACGCGAAAACCATATGATTGACCATGAATATGTGTGTGTTCCTGCAACAGGATAGCACCGCAGAAGATCTGCAAAGAACTGGGCAAATTCCGGTTAATACTTCTAATGGTTTGATATCAATCCGAACATTAGCCAAATTTATCGTAACTACGATTGGTTGAGTGCACGCAGATTTTTAAATGCCAAAAATACCGATGTCGATGATTTAATCTATACGACTTAAAGTCAACTTCCGGGAGATTTGTATTCATACACATCGATCGATCATGTTGAAAATGAAGACGAAGCTGTGAATTATCCAGTGAAATTTCTAAATTCTTTGTCATTATAATGCTTTGTCATTATGCTTCGCAATCTTCAAGCAGCTATCGAATAATGTAATAGTTGCAAGAATTAAAGTTAAAGGGACTTACAAGGGGGCACAATGCTTGATTCCACGAATTTCTTCGAGTTCCAACGATTTGCCATTTCAGTTCAAACGTATTCAGTTTCCAACGAGACTTGCATTTGGGATGACAATCAACAGGTCTCAAAGACAGTCGCTGGAGGCGTGTGGCATAAATTTCATTCACGAGTTGAAAAACCATCTTCTCTGTACATTTACGCACCGGAACAGAAAACAAAAAATGTTGTTTATTATGCTGAGTTGCATTGAAAAATAATTTAGAAAAATCGCAAATAAATGTTTTCCAACACTATACAAATTCAATTTTGTTTTCAAAACAAATTATTTTCAAACAGCAGTGCAACAACTGCGGAGTCAGCTAGTATATTATAAAACTAAATGGTTATCCCAATCAATGAAATTCTTTATTCCTGTGAAAATGCATTCGATGCCATTATGTATAGAACTCAATTTATTTTGCATAGCCGGGCACGCTTGTAGAAGTCCAGGCGCTGAACCTAATTTTCGACGTTTTTCAAGCATAAATCGGCCGATTCTGCTGCAATTTCACGTCCGATATTCATACGAAGTTTGTCAAACGTCGCTGGCTTGTTGACATAGACTATAGGCTTGACGTAGCGCTACAGGAAATAGTCTAACGGCGTCAAATCGTACGATCGAGGGGGCCAATTGACTTCGCTATTTCGTGGTTTTAATTAAATCGATTGTAACATTCGATGTGTGGCTTGTGGCGCCGTCCTTTTAGAACAACATATTGTCCAAGTCCTATCATCCAATTCGGACCAAAATATTTGGTAATTATTGAGCGGTAGGGATTCCCATTCACAGTAACTTGCCGGTCTTGATCATCGCGTAAGAAGTACGGCCCAATTACGCCGTCGGCCCATAACTAAACGCTTCGCAAAGCAAAAAATAATATCGGGAAAAAATATGGCGTCGTTTGCTGTTCCTATCGGTCTACTTTTTTAGCTACCCTATTGAAAAACCCTTTATATATAGAACGATTTCATTCATATTTTCTACAACTTCTTTTCTTACCTTTTCGACGTAAGACCTAAAAATATTACATCATCATACATTATTCTATTAATCATCCTCACTTTTTTCATATTAAATATATATGTAGAAGCTGCCACAAAAATATTTTATAACTGGATTGATAAAACTATACTTTTTCATCACTTCTACCGCAATTTTTTAAATCGAAAAAATTTTATTTTTCAAGTGCAAAATTACTAATTAAACGTTTCCAGCGAAGTTTCTTCATTCAACCAAGAACATAGCAACCGACGCTGCAGCTTCAGCCACAGCTAATAGCTTTTTTTTCTGCTAAATGCTGAGGAAAACTAACCACTACAGACAAAAAGGGGTAAACGCTATTATTGGCTGACAGCAAGTTCAGATGGAAAGCACAACGTCGCTGTGGCTAATGGAAAATCACTGAAACAGTGTCAAACACTATATTGCCGTTGAAATAAACAGGTGAAAAAAATTAACAAAAGTCGTTGTTGATATTTACATCCATAAAAGCTATTTGGTTCTGTACGACCAGTACTCGTTCTGCTGTACACAAAAAATCTATATTCAGCGCAGTAACTGAACTATTTAGCAAATACTCGCTTATAGGCCTTAATTGATATTGGCAGCGACGGCCATTGTAGCGTAGCGTACAGTGCTCGTTATGCCGTTATGTCGCTAAAATGTTATATTGACAATTGACTGACAGTTCTGTGCCGTTGCATTTGCGGCACGTGATATTGCACTTGACAGCGCTGGCAAATGTATAATTTGATGGATACAAAATTGTATTCGGATTCGAGCGTATTAAACATTTCAATAACAGGGATTTTCCGCTCTGTTCTCCATTAAAGCGTAGTGCAGTTTTAAATATACGCTTGAGCAACAAATAAATTTTGAATGAATCGCTTGTACTTGATACTAAGCAATATTTTTACCAACCTTTTAAACTGTAGTATATTAACTGTAGAAGAACTTCAGCCATAACAATTATTCTAATTTTGTATGCCCGCGGATGAAAAAAAATAAAGATATTTCAAACAGACCAAAAACAAATATTATGAACTTATTTCAGGTCATCTGTCCTGGACATTTTAATTTTAGAAATCCGTAGTCAACATTAATGTCATCGCCTAGCTTTAGCTACTCCATGATCGCTCCAATTGCATATAGTTTAGAGTTTAATTAAAGTCATGTTCTCTTTGAACCATATTTAGGTGATTGCTTTGCCCAGATCTTAAGGATACGTTTAATTAACCAACGTCTTGCTTCGCAAATTATCCTACAGAGCTGACTCTCGAGGGTGCTGACGGGTAATCTATACCACAGTGTCGCAATTGAGGCATGAGATGCCCATGTTGCAGTCGGAAGGTCTCTAACCAAGGTTTGGTTCTATCCTTGGGTGTTCGTTGCTCTTCAATAGCACAACATCCTTACAATGGTAGCGGGTATAATAAATAGCTGGATCAAGCCAACGTTCAGCCTCGCTGGGGTCTCGAATAGAGTTTACGGATACTTGACACCCTTCATTATAAGATATCCATATTCCTTATCTCTCATAAACTCGTAGATCCAGTTTGTAAATTGACCTGGTATTTTTTCAAAAAATCCGGAAGGGACTAATTGCTCCGAAAAGAGGGCAGCCTTTTCAACGATCTGTAGATAATTACAATGAAAAGACAAAAGTTAAGCTTGGCCTATCGGCAAAGGCTATTACTGGAGTTGAAGCTAACCCTAACTCCAGGAAAGCAACAACAATAGCGGCAGTCGGAACCAAGCGTAGTCGCCAAAGTCTGTTAGCCAGAGCTTAAGTCACTCAAAATAATATAGTTGACACGTTCAAGTGGCTCCTTCTCATGGAAATCATTAGAAAAACTTTCAAAATATTTTCCAATATTTTACTCACAAAAAGGACAAAGACCGAAAGCCAAACAAAAGCATAATAAAGTCAAAGCCTTTGACAAAATGCTGTCAACAAAGCAAAGCTTCTCCTTCTGCTTCTACACAACTATGCCACAGTGCTTTTGTTCATATAATATTTTTCGCACATTCCACACTATTCATAATTGGCAATTTGTAGCAATTAGTAGCTTTCAAAATGAAAAAACTTCCGCCGCCAAATAGCAACTTCTTCGCCTAATTAGCGCCTGTGTGTACTACACCACTGCGCACGGCTCAGCCATTAACTGTGCTGTGCAACTCCTGGGCTTCCTTGACTTCCTTTTTGCCTCCCTTTTATTTAATTTTTAATTTCTATTCTACTAGTTTTTTTTTTTTTGCGCACAACTGCACCTGCAACAAAGTGGCAACTTCCGCTGTGCAATTTGCAATTTGCTTTCGCATAATTATGAGCAATCAGCACCTTGACTGCGCGACCACAAAGCGCGATTCGCGAAAGATTGCCAAAGAAAGCGACAAGTAAAGTAAGTGTAACAACAACAGCAAACACTTGTTTTTAGAAACCAAAGTAATAGGTGTGCCGAAGATGTCGAAATGTCGCCATGAACAAAGTGACAACTCAAAGCTGCACTCGCAACAACAACAAAATGTAGTTGCAACTTCAGCTACATTAGTTAGTAGACGCTTAGTTGGTGTTTATAGCGAAGTAGTGTTGCCACGACAACTAAAGCGCGACAGGCAAAAGATGAAGTGTGGCAAGAAAGTGCTCTCAAAGTCAAAAGGCATAGTAGTGGCGGTGAATGCGTCGAAAGTCGAAAAGTTCATTGTTGTTGTTACCAGCAAATGCACTTCAGGCAATTATAATTAGAAGTTGACAAGCGGCAAATGGCAGCAGATGAGACAATGCAACAACTAAATAAAATAAATGAAGTGGCTGTTTAGAGTTGTCGCTAAGATACTTATGCGACTCGAACACCCTCAAACACATACGAATCTATATCTATATATATACATATATCTACAACATCCACACAAAAGCTAATGAAAACACTGACTTGAGATGAAGTCAACAGCGAAGTTAATTTGTTTATGCGCAGACGGTTGCATGTGCCACACTTTTGTTGTTCTTGTTGTTATTATTGCTTTTTTCCATGCTTTCCTTGACTTTTGCAAAAACGCATTTTTATTTGCTTTTTCTCCTTATTTGAAGATAAAAAAAATATTTTTCAAACAGATTTTTGTTGCGCGAAAAATAATTAATTGAGAGCGCGCAAAAGAAGAGAAGCGAAGTAAGCAGACGCAGCGTCGATAAAGTCGAAAGCAATAAATTTCAAAGACAAACAGCATTAATTTCGACGCCGCGCCCATTTCAGCTTCCATGGTGAAGCAGTAGATAGACATGTATATCTCAATATAGCATTATATATGTATGTCTGTGTATAATAGCCTTAGAGCGCACGAATCGATGATTAAATCAATCAAGACAGCCGAAGAGTGAGAGAGTACGAGAGATAATTAGTCTTTGAGCTAAACAAGTCAATAATCCGCAAAGCGAAATACATTAAGTATAATCTCAATAATTAATTAGACGCTTAAGCGGCGAAATGTTGAAATATTAAGGATCGAAGACATAAACAATGGATTCGATGAACAACAATGATTACCTAGTTAAATATATGCAACAAGGGAAATACGTAATAAGATTATATGCAAGAGTTGTAGTCGAGCGGTGTTTAATTATAGAGTTTAGAATCAAACTAAGTTTCAAGAAGAAGTCTCCTTATTTCGGCGGCTCTGTTATATTTATTTGTACAGTAAATGGGCGTTGTGTAAGTCATATTGGGTTATATGTCATTGAGTCGATGTTTTCTATGTAGATAGCTTTATGCAGCTCACTATCATCGGTCTCAAGACTACCTCTCAGAAATATAATCTTAACCTCTTATCTAGCATTCAAAATTTACCACGTTACGTTCGATGTAAATATAAGAGACGTGGATTGTTTCTTCTTAGACTATCAGAACGACTGTATTAGGGACTATATTAGAAGGCCATATCAATGTAACACTTTCAGAAAATCGATTTTCAAAATTGCTGACATCATATCTCAACGACAAATTTACCGATCGACTTCAAATTGAGACTGAGTATTCTCGAATATATCTACTATATAATGACTTCCGATCTTCTTATTGGTTGAATTAAACATAAACAAGTAAGGAAAGGCTAAGTTCGGGTGCAACCGAACGTTTTATACTCTCGCAATTTATTGAAGAAATTTAACCAATACATATATGCGAAATAAAGCTCACCGTATTTTTGAAAAACCTATAATTAGGTATATGGGAGCTAGGAGAAGATACTTTTGAAAAATCTACAATGAGGTGTATGGAAATTTTATTACCCGATTTTAATAATTTCTGGAACAGAGACACACTATTAGAAGAAAACAATTTCCTCTGAATTAAATTGAGATATCTGAGAGATTTACCCATATTTTTGGTTAAAATTTATCCTTAGACGCTGAGTTCAACATGTTCGATATCTGGGGCCTTGAATAGTTATGGTCCGTTTTCGACAATTTTTTCACAAGTGAAGCCAGATATGATATGCACTAATTGTGTAAGGTTTTATTCCGTTATCTTCATTGGTTCCTTATGTTTACATTATAAAGTGAAGGAATAAGATGGAATTCAAAATTGAGTTATAAGGAAAGTAGTAGTGGTTGTGAACCGATTTCGCCCATCGGTTTTTTGTCCGTGTTATCAGAGTGTCAAGAAAATATTATATACCGAATTTAATTCGAATCGGTCGAGTAGTTCCTGAGATATGGTTTTTGACCCATAAGTGGGCGATGTCACGCCCATTTTCCATTTTGTAAAAAAATCTGAATACACCTCCCTTCTTTTAGTAATTTTCAACCTAACCTTTGTATGGGAGGTGGGCGTGGTTATTATCCGATTTCAACTACATATTTTCATGGTGTGTGGTGGGGTATGTAAGAAAACCGACTGCAGAAAGTTTGGTTTATATAGCTTTATTAGTTTGAGAGTTAAATACAAATAACCGATTTGTGGGCGGGGCTACGCCCACTTCCCCAAAAAAATTACATCCAAATATACCCCCTCCTAGTGCGATCCTTTATTCCAAATTTACTTATATATCTTCATTTATGGCTTAGTTATGACAGTTTATGTGTTTTTGGTTTTCGCCATTTTGTGGGCGTGGAAATGGTCCGATTCTGCCCATTTTCGAACTTGATCTTCTTATGGTGCCAAGGAATATTTGTGCCAAGTTTTGTCAAGATATCTTAATTTTTACTCAAGTTACAGCTTGCACAGACGGACAGACGGACAAACGGACAGACGGACGGACGGAGAGACATCCGGATTTCAAATCTATTCGTCACCCTGATCACTTTGGTATATATGACTCTATATCTAACTCTTTTAGTTTTAGGTGTTACAAACAACCGTTATGTGAACAAAACTATAATACTCTCTTTAGCAACTTTTGTTGCGAGAGTATAAAAACGACAATTTTTTTCAGAACAACGCCAGTTTGTTAATTTTTGATATTTTTTTTAAATCTTATGTCACATAACTCCGCTATTTTTCCAAATTTTTGTAAACAAAAAATCTCAAAATTAGTCCAAAAGACTTGGAAACATTCGATCGAAGACTTTCTTTTAAAAAAATTCTCGAATATCGCCTAATTTTCCATGGGTTACACTGTTATAGCCCATTAAAATCACTTGAAGGCTTACTTCTTGCCACACTTTAGGTTTCGGCCTTTAGGTTTTCCCCTTCGGTTTCGTCGATTTCGAATCCTACAAAGATTACTATTCCGTAAGATACCGCAGTTATATGATTTGAACTACGGATTCCTTTGAGAATACCACATTTTAGGCGATAAACACATTTTTTGATATTTGATATGAATAGATAATTGAATTATCTTTCTAGATCAGTTCAGAAAAGGCGGTCTATAAAACAGCGGTGGACCATAAACATCTAGAATATATTAAACTGTAGTCTCATGTGAGGGATGAATGGGTATAACAAATAACAAGGTATCCCATTTATGCGGCAGATATATAGTTTGCCTTTCTAGATAACCAATAGACAGTCACAAACCTCTGACTGAGTAAATTTTAAAAATCTTCAGCTCAGGATACTCCTGAACATTATTTCGAATACTACCCCCGATTGCATGGAGCAGTTTGGGTACCCCAGGGATTGTTCTATTAGTTAAAAAAAAATTATCTGTTGCCCATACAGAACTCAAAACTCTAACACACAATTGTAACTCCTCAATAAAAAATTATGTTACATTTCTCAAGCAATCCAGCATATGTTTGCAAAAAAATTAAGAGTCCTTTAAGCTTAAATAATCCTGTGCATAAATGATGAATTTTTATTAAGAAAATCTGCGCATTAATTCTTCTTTTTCAACACTCAATGACATTGGCACGCCTCGCCTAAAGACAGTGCCAACGTTACGTACTATATAACCAAACATAATGGCGAACATACTTATAGTAGAAGCATTTGAATGTTGTGCTTCGCCAGCAGTTATTGGCTTTTATGAACGCTGACGGCATTTACATAAGATAGCCAACCAAGCAACAGGCTGACGAAACGCAAGATTTGTGATTATGAGCAAGAATTATGTGAATACTAGTGGAAGCAAGTCATGACACCCTGTAGGAAATTAAACAAACACAAAATGAATGCTGAAATATTTTGATAATTTACTTTGAAATTAATGTATTGCTGAAATTATAATATAAAAATATGAAAATAATATTTGTCTAAACGAAATGAAAATGTGTTTTTAGGTTAGGTCCGATCTACAACAAAATTTAGAATACATTTTACAATAATGTTTTTAGTGATAATGAATATTGATTAAATTATTAATATTCAAAATGAATTAGATTATAAAAATAAATTTAATTTCAATTTTATTTTTATTTTATTTTTTTTTTTTTAATTTGACATTTGAAAAATTTAATTATTTCAATCAAAAATTTTTGTGTAATATTTCCCTAAAAAAGTACAAAAAAAAATGTTTTATTTAATTTTCGATTTTTTTCCTACCGTGTATTTCACACAGCTAAACTCGTGCTGATATTAATTAACTTATTAACATAATCCCAACAAGCCATCAAACGAAATAGTTAATTCCAAAGCGAAGACAAACAATATTTCTTAGCTCTCAAACATACAAACAAACATACCCCCAAATAGCAACGAATTCACATCACATACTGTTTTATATATGATCGCTCGTTAGCATAAACAGCTCCCACACACAAATCAAAAATAATGTGGCGCAACATGTGCACGATTATTACGTTGCCACAATTGCTATATACGTCCACAGATATATTCATATATGTTTGTATGTATATGAGCATCTCAGCGGTCGCCTGGAATCGATGAAGCAGAAACACCACAATGATGACCAAGCCGGAGATGCTGTGTGGCACCCCATATACACATCGCATCTCAAATAACTGTGATTGTATGCAAATATATGCATTTACCCGTCATGTATGGGCGTTTTGCTTATTTCTTGCATGCGATTGGGTAAATTGTTATAATAGTAAATGCGGAAACCGATAATTTTCTGACATTAGCAATAACTTATGGTGCACTGTGCGAAAGAATTTGTTGCAAGAAGAGTATATTTAAGAAACTCAACGTTTAACTTGTTATTTTTTCGAAAAAAATTAAAATTTAAGGGGAGTTATAAGCATTTGTTTGTATGGTAAATTTCGAGTATGTAAATACTGGCGTTAAACACCAAAATAACCGTTAAACTCGTGTTTATGGGAAGCTCTTTTGAAGCAGTTCTTAAAGTGTGATCTAAATTTGTTAAAAATATAGTGTACTCCAAATAAATATCATAACTACGGCGAGTTAACGAAAATATTTTGTATAGTAAACATCGAGTTTATAAATATTGGCGTTAAGCACTGAAACAACCATTAAACTCATGTTTATAACAAAGTTTTTAAAAATCACTACTGATATTCAAACAAATTCTTAAAGTGTGATTCTGAACGTATTTAAAATCATTGTTCTTTTCTCTAAACTCTATATAAACTCCATACTTATGGCGAGTTAAAGAAAATATTTTGTGAGTTAAACGTCTAGTTTATGAATGTTGGCGTTAGAGATCATAATAAATGTTAAACTCGTCTGAATAAACTCCATACTTATATTGCGTTTAAGAAAAAAAAATTGTTTAAGGTTCTTCGAGTTTACCAATGTTGGTGTTTAATCCCAATAAAACACATAAACTCATATTTGTGCTATAGTCTAACAAATCTATAGGTGTAAAAGAGATTAGAAGTGAAATTAGATAATTGCTTTAAAAAATATTTATCTCAGGACATTATTATTTTGACGTCACATACTCGTATGTAAGTACTAATCATTCCCCACAGCATCAACTCTGTCCACCTGTCCCTTTATAATTAATTTTCTTTATATTTCCCTTATTGTCCCCCATTTTGTTCAGTGCATTTCAAGTATTCCCTGCTAGTATGTGAACAATCCAAGAAATATGCTCACATTGCTGTGGTACATATATGTATGTACATACATACGTATGAACACTTGTATGTTGCTCAACAAATAGTTGACCGGAAATGGCACTGAGTGCGGTGTTGATGATAGTGTCAGAGAAAATCTGATTGTCACACCGGCAGTTGTTGTCATTATGATTAGACATCGATAACATAACTAACACTGTCAGCAGCTGCTTCGCATAGTAACGAGGAGTACATCTTGAAGGACAAGAGCAAAATATATATACAAGTTTAAGGTAGATATTCAAGAAACGCTGGAATTTAAATTAAATGGTTTAGGGAATTTTTGGGCGTTTGATTTGGAGCTAAAGGAACGTCATATTTTTTACTCATTAATATAATTCTGTCTTATATATAAAGACCATTCAAGTCGAATATTATAATAAATAATATAATTGATTAGACACCGTCAGACTATTATTTTTGTCTATTAAATCTATTACATCCTTTTTAAAGTCGATTGTATTCAGAAGTTTCGACAAATATTCATTCTAACAACTGATCTGATTTGGCTCAATACCTGATTGGGAGCCATTCCAGACATTCAGTAGACCACAGCTTGTTTAAAAAGTCCTCGTTATGAGGAAGCAAGAGTATTGACTGGGGTTTCTCTCAACAATGTGCAGGCAGTTTCATGAACCAAACATTATGTCTATCGGCCAAATGAGAGATGCAGAGGAGGGATGCCTCCTTATTTAGGCTTTTCAGAAAGAATATCCCAATAGAGTTACTTGGTGAACTACAAATACTGGATTCCTTGTAGTAAAAATTCTCTCTTATCCATACAGGAGACAGATCTTCGACTTACAATGAGTACTACTGGGCGTTATACATCATTTTGTGGGCACAAGAAATAGGTATGCTGTATGTATAATATTTGTGATGCACAACTAATTATTTAAAGTATTTTCCATAAGATATTCAATTCTAACCCTAACAACGGTTAAGTTAGGTTAGGAGTCCATTAGTTCTCCGAATACTCGACCTAATTCTTGAGGCTTATCTTGGGTTTACTCGGTCTACACTGCCAGAAAAGAAAAATTCCTCGATCATATCGTTCTAGCGCTTAGTAAAGTTAAATTAGATTCAAAACTCTACTTTATTTTTAATTAGAAATCTTCAAATTATAGCAAAACAACTTTTTAACGATCTCTTGTGAAGTCAAAACTCCGCTACAGTATCTAAAATCCACCACTCACCACTAGCATGCTCAAACCCCGATGATGCATATATGAGATGAAACAGCTTTGTAATCCATCAGCTGCGCGGAGGAAGGCTTAGAGGCTACCAAAATGAGTTTTCACTGAGTTAATAATGTGTAAATTTCCACTTTTAAATTGTTTGTACTAAATAACCACAGCTCGTTGAATCCATAGAGACCGCGCGCATCAAGCATGCACGAGGCCAAAAGCATAGCGCGAAATAAATGTAAAATAAAGCTGTGTTGTTATTGTAGACTGTTGGCAGCCAAAAGAAAGAAAGAAAAACATTAACTTTTATTTCATTTGAGGTGTCTACGCCAGCAGACACGCAGACACAGACACATTCGCCGCGCGACACTACGAAAGTGTTTATGCAATAAGTCGCACACTTGGCAATTCAATTTCTTGTGAAGTCGCAGAATAACATTAGATTACATAATTTCACGTCAGTGAAGAAAATAGTAAAAAGTGAGTGCGACAAAAAAAAGATGAAATGAAATCATGAAAGTGAAGAAAATGTCCGTTAAATAGCAAAGGACATTACACACTTGAGCAGACAAATGAACTGGCGACGCGACTGCCATAGCAGCGCTGCTTCCTCTAGCCGCGCAGTGACGGTGGTGAAAGTGGCAGTTGGCAACGCGTAAAGCGTTTAAGAGCGCACCTAGATTAGCAACGGACACCAAAAAAAAAAGAAGCGGCGAAACTCAGCTAAAATTCACGCCAAGGGTATGCTCAAGTGTTTAACAACAACAATTGCAATAATAAAAACAACAAACACATTCATCATAGCAAGAACAACAAAATAAATTTAAACAACTGCAACAAAAAACCGAGAACGCCAACTTGTTATCCTTGTTGCGCCACTACTTTGCTGGGTGCAGCGGTAAGCGGAGCAGCTGAAGGACGGCGGCGGCTTGCCGACTGATGTTGGGTAATTTTGTGCGCTCACTTTTTTTTTTTGAATTATGGCAGCGAGTGGAAAATGAAGAGCCACAAGTGAGTTAAAGTGATGCAAGCCGACCAACGAGGGGCGGTAAGGTGGTGGGGGGAAAGGAAGATGTAAGCGCTACAGTCCTGTCTGTTGAGCGTGCGTATGATTGTGTGCGGCAACGTAACCAAATTGTAAATCCTCATGTGCATAAAGTATGCTGAAATGGTGCCTAGCCTGCTCGCACACACACACACACATACACTCAGCAGTTGCACATAAGCACCGGCAATGGCATTGAGTTGTTGTGTTGAAGTGCTCGCACATTTATCCACCTCAATGTCACTACTCATACTCGCATTCACACTCGCACTCGCAGTCGCACTTGCACTCATAATAATATTCTCTGATGTGATGAAGTGCAGTGATATACTGATTGCCTGCTGTTTTCATGCGTTCCTCCGCGTGTATGTGTGTGTGTGTGCGCACTTGTGTTCCCTACATTACGCAACCACTTAACGGGCAAACGAGCGAGGCCGAGACCAACTTGTGGGCATACAGCCAATCAGCCAGCCAGCCAAGCTTGCGATGGCAACCAGCGCAGTCCAACTGCCACACCGGCGCGTCAGTCCACAGTTAGTCAAGCACTTTCTCAAATGTATGTGTGTGTGTGTGTGTGCTGGCACTTATTTTTCTAGCTGCTATCTCTGAATGTGCGCCTTTTTGCCTAGAGAGTTTACCTACTCTCATGTTAGATACGCAATTTAGGCATTCATATTCGCAGCCACTTTCAACTGCTTTGCCTTGCTTGCTTTCCTGTTTTTTTGGGCTTTTTGCCTTCAGTTCCTCCAACACTTAGCATTTTTCATTTCCATTTGCACATCACAGCTGAAATATTCTCATGACTTGCTCGGTCATTACGTCGTTCCTAATGTTCACACGTGCAACGCGCAAATCGTGTGGGCGGTTGGCTTGCCGTAAGGGTATGATTGCAGCATACTATGTAGGTTGGTGCTAAAAAAATAAATTAAAAATTTTGCAGCTCAAGACTTAAGAAACTTCTTCCAAAACTCATTCCGATACTAATCGCACGCTTGATGAAAAACTCTTGGCTTTTTAGTGCAACTTTAGCTTTTGTCCTTTCAAAAATTATTTTCTAAAAAAGTGTTTTTGGTCCACCCTATCAAAAGCGTGCTCATATTTATACTGACTACTATCAAAAAATACGATTTGCATATACCCACACATAACGGCGCCATAAAATATAGACAGTATCTTCGCTGCTCATTTTCTTTGCACAAATAAAATTATTTTATTTTCCCACTTTTCAATGCACAGTTACGCCAATAAAAAGTGTTTTACATGCATTCAACGCATTTCACGAAGTAAATTTTGCGTGAAATATAACGATTTACTTGGCTAAAATGAGAGAAGCGCTGCCGTTCACGCTAGTTTGTAACATAGATTTGCAAAGAAACGGCAGAGCGCATGAAAATGATTGCGGTTGGAATGAGATTTCATCATTTTAAATCATAAAATTTGTGTTAAATTGCGCAAAAGCGAGTTTATGACTTTAATAAAGTTTGAGAATGAATTTTGTAAAGATTTGATCAATAATTGAACTACTTTCATTATTTTATGATTAGATTATATTAGTTTGTCAAATAGCCCCCTTCCGCCTTTTTGTCTTTTGATTTTCGCGGCTAAGTATAAAGTGCTACAGAGCTCGTATCGTGCAATACTATACATCTTTGAAAGATCTTGACATAACCTACAAAACGACGCTATGCATGATTAGTTTGTATATTGCGTTCAACAGTTATAGACGTGTAAACATGGAGTTCACTAACGCCGAAATTCGCGCTATTTTAAAGATTTCCTTCGTTAAAGGCAAATCCGCTAGAGAAACGTTCCGTGAGATTAATGGTGTTTTGGGGGATGGTACTCTATCACTTCGAACTGCGGAGGAATGGTTTCGACGACAGAGCGAGTGAAAATGACACCATGGATAAACCAGCCGGCGGAAAAACTGTGACGACGAATACTGATCAAATCATGGAAAATAACTCGAGTTAGACCGGCATGTGGCATCTCGCGACATCGCCCAGAAAATGAGATTTAGTCACCAAACCATTTCAAACCATTTGCAGAAGGCTGGAAAAGTTTGATGTTTGGATGCCGCATGATTTGGCGCAAAAAAAAACGTTCTGGACCGAATCAACGCCTGCGATATGCTGCTGAAACGGCACGAACTGGACCCATTTTTGAAGCGGATGGTGGCTGGCGACGAAAAATGGATCCCATACGATAATACGTCAAGCGAAAACGGTCGTGGTCGGTGAATCATCCCAAACAGTGGCCAAGCTGGGATTGACAGCCAGGAAGGTTTTGCTGTGTGTTTGGTGGCATTGGAAGGGAATCTACCACTATGAGTTGCTCCTATTTGACCAGACGCTTAATTCTACCATCTACTGCGAACAATAGGACCCCTTGAAGCAGGCGATCGACCAGAAGCGTCCAGAATTGGCCAACAAGAAGGGTGTAGTGTTCCATAAGGACAACGCCAAACCACACACTTCGGAGATGACTCGTTAGAAGCTCAGATGGGAGGTTTTATCCACCATATATCCCGGACATAGCGCCAAGTGATTACCACCCGTTCCTGTCCATGACCAACGCCCTTGATGGTGAAAAGATGAACTCGAAAGAAGCATGTGTAAAGTGGCTGTCCGAGTTCTCCGCAAATAAGGAGGCGGGCTTCTACGAGAGGGGTATTATGAAGTTGCCGTCCTAGATGGAAACAAACAATCGAACGAAACGGCGAAAATGGTTCTAGCATTTTTGAGAGGAAAGGCTATAATTGTTGAGAACTAAAATTCTTTTTACAACATTGGTAAGGCCTATATTGGAGTATGGTTCTGTGGTATGGAATCCTAGCTATCAATCCCATTCTGATAAGCTTGAGTCCGTTCAAAAACAATTTTTACTTTTTGCTTTAGGCCACTTACATTGGGATTCAAGATTGAATCTTCCCCCGTATACTAGTCGTTTAAAACTTATAAATCTTCCCACACTCACTAGTCGCAGAGAAATGCTAGGTATAATATTCCTAGTAAAACTTCTGAATGGTTTAGTTTGTAGTTCATTCCTTTTGTCTGATATTAAGTTTAATGTCCCATTGCGTTCATCCAGGCAGTTTAGACCATTATTTCTAAAATCTTCTAGAACAAATTTTTGAGTTAAATGAACCATTCCGCCGAATATGTCATGATTTTAATTCGCATTCCAGCACATTTGATCCATCTGACTCAATATTTAGCATCAAAAAAACTATTTTGTCTTCTCTTAATAAGTAATATTCAGAAATTTTTAACTTTTTGTTTTTATAAATTTTTAATTCTCAGCTGTTGAAATGTTTGTTTCTGTAGCTGAGCAGTTTGAGAACCGGACGCTTAAAAATCTCTTGCCTTTCTAGACTCGGCAAATTCCGCTCGTATGCGGACTGCGCCCCACGCGTCGGTTGGGCGGGAGGAGGGTAATCGTTTGGGTTAATAACAATAAAGAAATTGCTTTTTATCACCAGCCCTTACTAGGGTTGGGCAATTAAGATTTTATAATATGTTTATCTTGATGACGTATTCTTACCCATATGGAACGATAGAAGTATTGATATTTAGTTGTAGATTATTTTAACGTTCTAATATTCCAATTGAGGCAATCTCTCTGTATCTGTGAGAATAGCGTTCTTCAAACAGGTAACCGTAATTATTTATATATAAAATATAAGAAGGCAATTAATGAGCTAAGTTAAGACAAAACCAAAACTGTTTCTATTTTATCTGGATAATTTGTTTTTCTTCTATTTCGTTCACTTTTTCTATTTTTTTCTTTCTCGAAAGGAAATTCAATCCAATCTCTCTTAGTTTTGTTGGCCTATCGGTAGTACTTTCCACATTTTACGGCTAAGTTGAAATCTTTTGACGAGTTATTTATTCTTACATTAAAAATTGTACAGGCAGTCTGAGAAGAACTGATGTTTAAGGCTCGTGTCGAGATATCTTCAATTGAGACCTGCAACAGATATTTTTAGATTTTTGAGTTTGAGTTTTTAATATTTCTATTCAAATATGGACTAAAAATATGATAATCTGCTTTTATCATATCTTAAAATTTATTTCATATAATCATCCATATATAAACCACTATAAAATTAATCTAATGTATAACAATCTGTTTGGCCTTTTGATAATCTGTGTAAATACCTGCAATTTTGAAGGATGTACAAAATTTTTAAATTATAATATTTCCAAGACAAATTTAATGACGCATTTTTCCGCTACTAACATTTACACATATCCATAAAGAGATTTGGACATTTTTACCAAATTTTTCTTTGTCAAAATCAGAAAGTAAAATTTTTATATACATATATGGGAGCATCATCTACATATGTACATCTGTATCTTGCCGTTCAAAGCGTTATCAAATGACCCAACAACACCAATAACGATAGTGTGTTAGTTGCAGTAGTAGCCGACCTACACCTTTATATACATTTCTGCCGGTATTACCTTACGTGGCCTCGTAAAGCCATAAAATATCACACTTTAACCCCGCTTGAGCCCATTTTCAACATAATAATTTGGGAGCTGATAAATAATGTGCCACCGGTAGGCTTAACAGCTGCCGCATTGGTCGAAAGGTGTGCTCGTTGTCTTTTAGCTTACAGTTATACATATCTACATAAGTGTGTGTGACACATATCTGTGTATGCCGATTGTAAGAGAATGGCGGAGGAAAATTATGCTTTGGATTACTTCTGTCTTTTTGCATGCATAATTTTAAGTTTAAGACCGCCGCAGTTTTTTTTCGTTTATACTTGCTAATGTTTAAAATGCTGAAACATTTTCTCTGATTAAGGTTAAATAAAATGTGTTTAAATAGTGTAATGAATCAGTCACATTATAGTCATTTATCACGGCACATTTTACTTAGTTCAAGCGTTAGTGTTTAGGAAGACAGTTGTTGAGTTTTATTTGAGGGCATTCTTAATCTGTCATTTATCAATTTCAAGGTAGTCTATTTAGTCTTCTCCCTATTTTTACACTATATACTAAACTGAAGTCATTATTTGGAAGATATCTAGAACACTGGCAATCAGTTTTTGACCAAGTTCGCCATCTGTATGGAAGAAATTCAGTTAGATTTGGATTCTTACATTCAGTCATTACTAAATTTAGCCATGTGGGGGTTATTTTATGTAAAAGTTTAGTAAGAAAGAATTTCGGCCGTTAATTTCTACAGTAATGTTTTCATTGGTCTCAAGCGCATTCCTGTAGCACATATATTAATTTTGTCTCTAAATGTGATTACAGGAGGCATCTTCAAGATTTTTTGTTTATGCTTCACTGGCAGGATTTCCTTTGTGCGATTCTTCTTCGACTCATGTGGAAAGTGTTGCTTTAATGGATCAACTGTGAAAGAATACAGTCCTTCATTGGAAACACTGTTGCTCACTAGAAATAGTTGACTCTAAATTTCCGGTTACGGAAAATACCACCGTTCATAACTCAACTATTAAAATAGATGGCTTGGTGATATTGGTCCTCGTTTGAAAATAGATTATTATATTTTTATACTCTCGCAACAATGTTGCTAAGAGAGTATAATAGTTTTGTTCACATAACGGTTGTTTGTAACACCTAAAACTAAACGAGTTAGATATACAGTAATATATACCAAAGTGATCAGGGTGACGAGTAGATTTGAAATCCGGATGTCTGTCCACTATATACCATGAAAATAGTTGAAAATTACTAAACGTAAAATTTAGTGTTTTTTTGTTTAGTAATGTTTTTCATTAGAGAAAAGCTGCACTCAGATTTTTTTACAAAATGGAAAATGGGCGTGCCATCGCCCACTTATGAGTCAAAAACCATATATCATGAACTACTCGACAAATTTCAATGAAATTCGGTACATAATATTTTCCTGACACCCTGATGACACGTGTGGAAAATGGCTGAAATCGATTCACAACAACGACAACTTCCCATATTTTGAATTCCATCTTATTCCTTCACTTTATAATATATACATAAGGAACTCTTCATTGGTTAGCGAAATAAAACTTTGCACAAATACTCTAGCGCCCATAGGGTATATAATATGTGGCATCACTTTTGAAAAAAATTTCGAAATCGGACTATAACTTTTCAATGCCCCGGATATCGAATATGAAGAACTCCGTGCCTTATGGTAATTTTTCACCGAAAATGTCGGTAAATCTCTCAGATATCTTAATTCAATTCAGAGGAAATCTTAGTGTGTCTCTGTACCAGAAATGGTTAAAATCGGGTCAATCGGGACTTTATACTATATATATATATTTGCCGAATATCTGAGTCAAATTGTGTGTTATCTTAATAAAAATATTGTCATAAATTGCGAGAGTATAAAATGTTCGGTTGCACCCGAACTTAGCCTTTCCATACTTGTTGTAGTATATATTTTTTTAAGTCGTGGAAACAAAAACCATTCTTAATTATAATTTCTTAGATATCGACTACTTGATCCATAGCCGTCTTTATTCGTTGAAAATTTCTTTCGACATATTTTCTGGTGATTTATGCATCAGCTCTGGATTCATTTGAATGGAACAAATTTATGGGTTAATACTTTGTGTGGATAAATAATTGCGCTGTAGCCTTCTGGTAGCGCGCCTTTTGCTACTTCTTCAACCACAACCATGATTTTGTAAATAGAGCAGTTGCTCCAGATCACATCACACTTATCTTCCCTGTTCTTAAAATTTTCAAAGCAAGCAACTTTCCAATTAGTATCGGATGAGTGACGAGTTCTTGACAACTCACAACGACAATGACAATTCACATAAGATGTGTTAATGCCATGAACTAGGTATATATCGGAAAGAAATGGGAGAATATGGGCTTTATAGACCATACTTACTTTTTAAGTTCAAAGACTTCAACCAAAGTTCGCTGAAAATTTTAAGATATTTATTAAAATGGTCATAAAGGTACTTAACTACACCACTTACGTGCTTGCTGGCTTTCAAAACCTCTCCAATTAAGATAGAAGTCCATAAAAATATCAAATATCTTTAACAATAATATTTAAGAGAACTCACAATTACCCGCCTCCCAAGACGAAAGATTGTGCCTCAACTGTATTTTATTTGCTGTATTCCCTTAATCTCTTGCTCAATAAAAAAATATCAGTTTAAACAGAACATATGTAGCTTAAATTGAGACAGCGACAGTATTACAGAGGGCTGGCAAAAAAAAATCGCCTGATCGCTGATACCGAACTACATATGTAGTACTCGTGGCAACGAAAAAATGGCAGACAGTGAAAGCAAAAGCCAGCGCGAGAGGACAAAACGGATGAGCGTCGCTGCAAGAAAATTGTAGTGCACGACGGACGGAAACTGAGCGCTGACCAGCCAACTAACGGCAACAACCGGAAAAGTGCTGCCTGCAAACATGGCATGACCCCGGCTAACTGCAAAACCAACAGCGCTGCGCACACCCCTCACCTAGAATGGCGTACAGGAGCGCGCGCGCGCTCATCCCAAAGGCGTAATTGTCAAACAAGCTGCATAACAAAAGGACACAACGCAACAAACTAGAGGCAAGCATTTGAAGTACATGTGTGTGTGTGTGTGAGCATGTGTTTGGAAGTAGGTAACAACTACAAGGCTACAAGTTATCGCAACGACCAGGCCAACTGCAGCGCGACGCTGTTTGCTGTTAACAGACAAGGTACAAAGTACGGAATGTTGCAAGTAGGGCGATCGAGGAAACAAGCGCTATGAAAAATGTACGCTGGCGAAATGGCGAAACAGCGATACAAGCAGAAGCAACAACAACGAAACAAGTGAAAATCGAAAGCATGATTGAAGGCATGCTGGGTGGCGTGGCCAGATGGAGAGGCAGAGTAGTGATACAGCGAGTTAGAGTTAAACGGCACGAACAAGATTTATTTATATTGAAATTAAGTTGCACTTGCAACGCGCGTGGCGGAGGGTGAAGTGCGCGATTTGTTAGCTTTGAATTTTTTAAAACGATTTTGGGTTTTTCACTCCTCCTACTTCTCCTCCTTGGTCTTCGACTTTCTGTGGATTTGGTACCTTGTCGAGTAAGCAAACTAGTTGTGAGTGAAAGCTTGCATGCTAGCAAGTGTGCGGCTGTGGGTTAGCGGTGTTCAAGTGAGTGACGGCGTGGTGTCGCGTCGGTGCTGGCTGTGCGCTGAGTTGAAGGAGTGTCAGGATGAGTGAGCGCACAAGCGCGCCATGTTAAATGGCATGTCAACCACAGCTACAGATTGTAACAATTTTCTTGCCAGCAATTTTTTATTTATTTCTATATGCTGCCAACACATGGCGCACATCGGCTTTGCATGTATCCTTTTTCTGATAGCTGGCGTGTGTTTTTTTATTTTTTCTGTTGCTTGTATGCCTTTCTTTAATACATTTTACATTTTGCTGTAAGCGCGCGCTCGCGCATTTTTCCTTTTCAACGTGAAATTGTTTTGTGGTTACATAGTGTGACGGTCAGTCAGCGCCGCCATTCTAAGCACTGCTTGGCTGCCAACAGCTGTGCGTGCCCAAGCGACCATTATTTGTGCACTTTTGGCACAAAGCAAAAAAAAAACTGTGGCGAATTGCTGAAAAAAATTCGCTTAAAAAATGATTTCGGTATATTCTTTTACACACAATTCCGCTTTGCCTTAAACGTGACCTTAAAAATGAGCACATAAATCTTCGCCACCAATACATACATACACACGGAGGTAGCTTACAGCTGCGCTTAGCTGCCCGTTTTTCTACCCTTTGATTGTCAGCGATTAAAGTGAGTTCACGTTTTTTCAGTTTAAAATGTAAATTATTAAAGCGAATCCCAGAAACACAGTATGTCAGCGAGATATGGAATTGGTAAATCCATCCCCTTCACATTCTAACTAGTGAGTAATAAAAATTTACGTATTTATATACTGATCAGATTTAAATGCCTCAAGGCGTATGGAATGATACTAGTAAGGGTTGGGGAAAAAAAAGCCCTTGACAAATTTTGCAGTAGAGAAAATTTTCGCTTAAAAACACATCTTCCTACGATATACTAAGTTATTGTTGCTGTTTTTATTGTAGCGATGAGCTAAGCCCGATCCAGCCAGCGTTAGATTGCACAAAGGATAATCTTTGACCATATGAAATCCGGTTCTATTCCGGTACCAACGGACCGACGGTCGTGGGACTAAAGTTCTCTACATAGTTCCGCACACACCCGTACGGACAGTCCCTTAGTCCGTAGTTGTGAAGTGAATTGTAGTTACCAACAAAATCTGTCAAAATCACATTGCTTAAGTCTAATTTTGACTATATTGTCTTAATAATGTTCAGAATTCTCGTTTATATATCGATTTAGTACCGACTTTTTTAGGATCATAAACGACAATATCAAGCGAAAACGGTCGTGGTCGAAGACCGGGGAGAAATCGTTCCAAACAGTGCCCCAGCCGGGATTGACGGAAAGGAAGGTTTTGCTGTGTGTTTGGTGAGATTAGAAGGGAATCATCCACTATGAGCAGCTCCCATATGGACAGACGCTTAATTCTACAAATCTGCTGCGAACAACTGGATCACTTGAAGTAATCGATCGACCAGAAGCGTCCAGAATTGGCCAACAGGAAGGGTGTAGTGTTCCACAGGGACAACGCCAGACCAAACACTTCGTTGATGACTCATCAGAAGCTACGGGAGCTCGGATGGTAGATTTTACCGCATCCGCCATATAGCCCGGACATAGCGCCAAGTGATTACCACCTGTTCCTGTCCATGGCGAACGCCCTTGATCTCAAAAGAGGCTTGTGAAAAGTGGTTGTCAGAATTCTTCGCAAATAAGGAGGGGGGCTTCTACGAGAGGGCTATTATGAAGTCGCCGTCTGGATGGAAACAGAAAAAGCGGAATTCGACAACCTAATATAACCTTAAATCAAGCTCATTTGCTGCAAACAACTGTTATGGGCTTCTCTTAGTAAACACATTTCTACCAATTTTTTAATATTATTTTTACGCTTAAAAACTAGTTGCTTCACGTAAGCAAAACTTGCGAAAGACGTCAACAACCAAGTATATGGGCCACATAAGTTCCGACACAGGTCACTAAAGTATTTATAAACTCAAGCAATTCCACTTTGCATGACACACGTGTGTACATACATATATCTGTATTTATACGCTGTTGATTTCACAATTTACTATTCCAACACGTTTTGGATATTTATTAAAACTTTATAAAGCTCAATGCAGTACCAACACAAAGTGCAGGTTAGGTGCAACGCCTAAAAGCGCACCACATGTTACTCATACCACATGTACGACCGACTGCCTGTTACGCTGTTAACACCGGCAATTCTCCGCTACAACATATGCATAGTTAAAAAATTACCAAGCTTTACTTAGCTGACCGCAAACGACTTGCTGTGCGACGGAATCTACGGTGTCTACATGCATACTGCATATTAACTTTTATGTACCGGCACTTGTGTATGCGGTAGTTCACATGTTTTTAATAGGTATATGTGTGTGTGTGTAGGCTAGTGTATCGCACAAATTGGCTGCATAAAAAATTCATATTGTAAAATGGTTATGCATACTAAAAGTAAAATTTTCACAACATAATTTTAGGCGCACATGTGCTGCAGTTGCTTTGAAATGTACCGTAAAGAATGAGGAAGACGTCGAGGGGAAACACAGTGACATTAGCATGCACTTTATTGCAATACGGTTTATGTTTTGTGTGTTTTTGTTTGCTGTTTAAATATTAAGACCACTAATGGGTATATAAGTTATAGAAATTTCTTGGTCTACTACTTTACCATATAGATCTTATGATTTAGTGTTCACTCGTGCCTTTAACTTTCGATCGCAATGATGGGTTTTCTTCTATTGCAATTTTCTCTTAAAATCTGTCTTATTCGCTTATCTGATACCACAGTATTCTCAGACGTCAATGAGTTAAGAAAATTAAAAATGATACAGAGTTTCAATTTTTCATTTTCGTCTTGGAGAGACTAGAGTTCTTACAGGAGCAGACTTAGTCCCACAAATACCGAACAGTAATAGAAATAATCTTGTAGTGTTTAATCGGCCACAGTGAGGTCGCTGTATTCTACCACCAGTCTCCTCTTCTATTTTCTGGAGTGATATCTCAGAGAGCTAAGAAATGCCCTATGATAAATTGTACAGCCTTGAGGCAATTTGTCTCATATTAGTGATCAAATAAGATGTAGACCACAGCTACAAGATGTAGGTAAGAGGCTTTTAAGGGATTACATCTAGTTAGGAGCCCCAAAAAATTAGGTTTTGAGAAAATTTTTCCTGAGAAAACTTCTAAATTTATTATTATAAGTTGTAATTTGTACACATATTATGATAACTTTGAAGGGCACTGAATAATTTTTTATTAGTAAAAATAACTGTTTTTGAAGCTGCTACAGCAGATCTCCAGGAACCCCTCCTTTGAGACTAATCGGTTCAGGCGCTTCTAGGAAATCTTGATCACCGATTTTAACACACACAGTTTTGAGAAAAACAAGGCGCCACACCGATCTATTACTTTTAAATACTCTGACGCGTCGTTATAATTATATGTGTAAATAACCATAGGATTGACTCGACATTTTCAGAGTGTTTCTTAAATACATGCACATTACGAAAATGAAATAAAAAAATAAAGTTTTTGAAAATTCTAACTAGATGTAACCCCTTAACCCTCTCATGCCCGAATTAAAATGTGCAGAGCTAACATTTTTTTTAGTACAGATATATATTAGTCTTTATTCAAATATGAAGTGATAAAAATTTCAAAGTCGCTTGTATCCTGGTTCATTAGTTACAGGGCGATGCCAATAAACAACAAATAAATTATTGTAAAGTAAATTTCTCATGACTATTTTTTTAAAATAAATCTCTTATCTATATTTATTTATGATTCACTTTGTTTTAAAATAAAACAATTATTTTTATGTTTTTGAACAATTTTTGTATAACCACTTTAATAACACATAAGTCTACATAATTGAAAAAAAACCGTTGCTAAAAAAAATTAAACTACAAGAATTAGAAGCCCTTGCCTTTAGGCAACATTGGGCATTAAATGGTTAAAGGAAACCCTGCGCTTGTGTCTGCTTCCCATTTGTCTCTAATCGGTGTAAATGTGACTGGTTTAATGGTCTTAAAACTTTCCTTTGGTTTAATATTTTCTACTAGACATTTCTTCTAGTTTCTCAAAATATTAACTCTCTGTAAATCTCAGTTGAATTATTAAATAATGATTCAACAGTCCCTTATTTCTGGTTGAATATTGATATTGCTGATAGACGCTGAAATTTATTTATTTACATTAAGGGGTTGTATACCTTTCAGCATGTGTAAATTTACGATTTTAGCATATTTTTCACATTATATATTTCCAAACGATTCTCATAATGTCAAGTAATACATACTTTGACATATTTGAAGAAAATTCTGTGAATTGCGACGTCTATGGCCCATGTTCAGTAACGCCTTGTTTTTACGTTTGCGGTGAGCGCAATAAATCAAGAACAGCTTATTTCAAATACATAAGCGAACAAAAAACTGTTAGTTTGTAGTATTCTTTCGTTCGTGAACGAAGGGTTTTGCTTAAAAAAATTATAAACGAAAATTGCGTGCAATTTTTCAAAAATGTCGATTTTTGATATTCTCAAAATTTAGTTTTCCATCCAAAAACATATTAATTTTTTTCCTAATTAAATTTCCTTCGTGCACGGACTAGTCATTGTTAATACAAACAACTCCTGAATTTCAGAACAATCGGTCAAATGACTTTCGAGAAATCATGCTCACCGGTAAGGCAGTTAAAAAAAAAGAATTTCGAGATAATCGAGCTCAAAGTTTCATTTCGTTTGTTTGCCTTAGAGATGTACCGTGCTATAAGGATCTAGCTTTGGTTTTATAACTCCAATTTTTTAAGGATATTCTTAAAAGTTGTAATTTTGAAAATATGACATCAATTCTTTTTCGAATTTTTCAATCCCACAAACGGTATATAACCGCTTAACCAGGTGATTTTAAGATCATTGTGCCATGCCAGGTTTTATTTTTTTTTTTTTAACAACCGACGCGAGGGGCGCAATCCGCAAACGAGCGGAATTTGCCGAGTCATTAAAGGCAAGAGTTTTTAAGCGTCAAGATCTCAAACTGCTCAGCTACAAACAGAAAAATTTCAACAGCTAAGATTTAAAATTTACAAAAACAAAAGGTTAAAAAATGTTTAATGTTACTTATTAAGCGAAGACAAAATAGTTTTTTTAATGCTAAAGATCGAATCAGACAGGTCAAATGTGCTGGAATGAGAATTAAAATCATAACATATTTGGCGGAATGGTTCGTTTAACTCAAAATTTGTTCTCGAAGATTTTAAAAGTAATGGTCTAAACTGCCTAGATTAACGAAATTGGACATGAACTTGGTAACACACAAAAGGAAAGAGCTACAAACAGAACCATTCAGAAGTTTTACTAGAAATATTATGCCTAGCATTTCCCTACGACTAGTGAGTGTAGGTAGATTGATAAGTTTTAAACGACTAGTATACGGAGGAAGATTCAATCTTGAATCCCAATGTAAGTGACCTAAAGCAAAAAGTAAAAATTGTTTTTGAACGGACTCTAACCTATCAGAATGGGTATTGTAACTAGGATTCCATACCACAGAACCATACTCCAATATAGGCCTTACCAATGTTGTAAAAAGAGTTTTAGTAATATACGGATCACTAAATTCTTTAGACCAACGTTTAACAAAGCTAAGAACACCTTTAGCTTTTAAGACAATTGAATTTACATGAGAATTAAAATTAAGTTTAGGGTCCGTAGTAACATTTAGTTTAGGGTCCATAGTAACATAGTTTTAACCACAACTAATGACTGATATTCTCCATAATCCACAAATGGATATTGTGTCAATAATAGTTACCAGTATTGAGTAAGGTGTGAGAACCGAGAGGTTTTAATGAGGCTTTCTATCACTTTGAAGGTAATTTCTGTAAGTTTACACTCTTCATAGAGATATAGAGAAAGAATAGGTAGATATCACCATAGTGAAACATCATGAGGGAGTGAATTCTGGCTTGGTTTTCTAAACTACCTAGCACTTCTTATCACAAAGATAAAGCCAGATCTATGCAACACTCAAAAATGATAACGAAAATACTCTAAGTGTATAAAAAATGTGAATCAATTAATTGCAATTGTTATAAGAAAAATTCCATTCGGTAAAATTTCGCACAAATTAAATGTAAAATGAATTAAATCGTGAGTAAATGTGCAAAAATTACATCAATAAAGTGAATGGTTAAACGTTTAAAACGGAATTAACTTCTTTACACATATAGCTGAGATTAATTTACCACGCACACAGATCGAACGTTTTGCGCATCAAATTGCTGCAAATCAATAAATAATTCAGTGAAGTGAAAGCCACTTATACCATTTAAATCTGTGACACTCAGTGGTAAAGTGACAAAAAACTTAAATAATTGGCACTTAAACAATTCTTTAAACACTTTATTTACTACATATGAACCGGCAACATGCAACGTGCCACATGCCACATACCACATGCACCAACATAGAAAAACGTAACGGTTGTAGCGACGACTGTGTGTGTGTAAGCGATTTTTTTATAGTCACATCAAATTGCTGTCAACTAAATTGAACGCCATTTACCAATGCGCTGTTGCAGTGACAACAATAAAAACAATCAAAATCACCGACTGTAATAAAACGTAGAAAAGTAGTTGAAAAAAAATCATGACATTTTTCCATTGTTGTTGTTCTTGTTGAGTATGTTTTTGTAGCAATTTCATGAAACACACATATGTACATGTAGACTTGAATGGAATATTTGTACAATTTTTGTGTCGCAATAAAACGCGAGTTAGCACCAACTGACAATGTGTGGCACGCAGCAACAATGAGCGAGACAATTGCCACAGCAACAGTAGCAACAATAGTGGCGGTGTGGACGATGGTGGTGGTGGCTGTGAAGTGTATGTGGTGTTTGTCCAACAACACTAATACGAGTGAGGCTGAAGTGTTTCATTCAGTTCAAACCGGAATATGGCGCTGAAATTTCAGCGATAGTTTAAAGCTGATTTCAGCGTTAACTGGTACTAAAATGGAGATAAACATACAGTAATAACGTTAGTTTAGCTCTGGTCTGAAGTAATCTAATATCACATCGCGCCCTTTGTGCCACCAAACCGGTATGGATCTTCCTGGGATACACTACCTTGGTTACCAGAACAAAAATTAAACCATATCGACTTACTGCTGCGAAGACTATCTGTTTTCAGCTCTTATGACTTCGGGGTCGATTGTGCTGTTGTAATATTAAGAAAACTGTAGCATAGAAGAGACATCATTGAAATATCTATTGCAACTCTCTCTTTCTCACTTATTTCTAGAAATTGCTCTAGTCAAGCATGAGTAATAAAATACTTTCAACAACATCAAATATTTATCTCAATTATGTAGCTCTCTTCAAGAACATCAAGGGTAGACCCTTCTGTAATTTTACAACCATGTCTTATCACAACGATTGAGTCCAACCGAACCGAAACCGAAAGAAGCCGAATTTTTATTCAACCAAGTACTGTCAACCCATCTGCATCCCATGAAATTTTTCGATTACTGTTTTCTACTGCTACAAAAAAAACACTTTTCCTTTCACTTTAATGACCTCGCCTATTTGGGAGAATTTTTGTGAGTATGAGATAGACACTGCTCTGTTTCCAAAAAACTATAGATGATGCTTAGAGCAGATTCTTGTTGTGTATTTCGTGTTTTGTTTTCTGTCTTTGAGTGATACTATCAAAAATTTTTTTCTCATCTTTATGGATGTCATAACTTAAGAGTCACTTAAGTTGACTCTATCGGAAGTCAGTATAGATAGTCTGGTGCTTGAGTAGTTTTATATCCAGTGCGATATCGAAACAGTATTTATTCCTCCAAAATCTGGTTTTTGCTTTCCTAGATCTTGTTTATAAGTATTAATACCCGTCAATCTCCGTCAGGATCGGGAAGGAACTCTCCGAGCCGTTCGATACCAAAAGAGGTTTCAGACAAGGTGGCTCGCTATCGTGTGACTTCTTTAACCTGATGCTGGAAAAAATAGTTCGAGCCGCAGAGCTAAACAGAGAAGGTACAATTTTTTATAAGAGTGTACAGCTACTGGCATACGCCGATGATATCGATATCATTGGAAACAACACCCGCGCCGTTAGTTCTGCTTTTTCCCGCCTGGATAGGGAAGCGAAGCGAATGGGTCTGGTGGTGAACGAGGACAAGACGAAATATCTCCTGTCATCAAACAAACAGTCAACGCATTCGCGTCTTGGCTCCCACGTCACTGTGGACATTCATAACTTTGAAGTTGTAGATAATTTCGTCTACCTGGGCACCAGCATCATAACCGATTATAATGTCAGCCTTGAAATCCAACGCAGAATCACTCTTGCCAACAGGTGCTACTATGGACTGAGTAGGCAATTGAAAAGTAAAGTCCTCTCTCGACGAACAAAAACTAAACTCTACAAGCCCCTCACCATTCCCGTCCTACTTTATGGTGCAGAAGCGTGGACGGTGTCAATATCCGATGAGACGGCACTAGGAGTTTTCGAGAGAAAGGTTTTGCGGAAGATTTATGGTCCCTTAATCATTGGCAACGGCGAATAGCGCAGAAGATGGAATGTTGAGCTAAATGTGTTGTTCTACGACATAGATTTAGTCCAGAGAATAAAAAGACAGCGGCTACGCTGGCTGGGTCATGTTGTTCGAATGGACGAAAGTGCCCCCGCTCTGAAAGTTTTCGACGCAGTACCCGCTGGTGGAGCTGAGGAAGAGGGAGACCACCACTCCGATTGAAGGACCAGGTGGAGAAGGACCTGTCTTCACTTGGTATTATCAATTGGCGCCAAACTGCCAAAAAGAGAGATGCGTGGAGCGCTGTTGTGGACTCGGCTATAACCGCGTAAGCGGTGTCTACGGCAGTCAAGAAGAAGAAGAATACCCGTCAATCGTAGATCTCGTCCATCTATTGTGGTATTATGTCTTATAATGCAGCTATTGTTTTGGTTTAAGGACATAGCATATCTAACCTATTGGATCCTCAGTTCTAACTTAACTTAGCCTAACATAATTTAACTTAAATCGTTGTCTAATCAAATGTTGAAAGCATATTCGATAAATATTTTCTTTTTAAACAATAAACTTTATGTATTTTCAAAATAACCCAACATAAGTTCACTTATATGTAACATAACTCAATCTAACCTAACTTAACTTAAGAGCTTACCAAACAAAATATAGGTCATTATTTCAGCATTAATTATCCCTTTTGCCATTAAACCCATACCAAACTAGTAACGAACTATACCAGAACTGATCGGTCCACCTACAGGTTCAACAATTATACATATATCTCCACACAAACACACCTACACTAGATGCCGCGCTCTGCATCGGCAATCACATGTGAGCCTTTGACGCTTCACTTCACTTTGCTTTCTGTGTTTATCGCTTGAAATCGCGCGAAAAAATCCGATTGAATGCACTTTTTACGATTAATGTATTGGAAAATGTTTTTAGTTAGTGCGAGTGCAGTTGGAGGAGTGTAGTCCAACAACAAACGCCGCTCTATACACCGCGCCCATCGAGGCGCTTTGCATGTAGTGTTGTTGCTGCCACTCAGAGCGGCATAGGCGCGTTTGCCATAAGGCAGAGTTGTATTGCCAGCCAAAGAGTTCAATTGCCTTTATGTGCATGTGTCTGTGTGTATATCACATATATGTATATCAAAAAGGCAGGAAAAAGTATGGAATAATAACAGAAAACGGCAAATATTGTTGCAGCGCCAACTTGTAGCGGAAGTGGTGTGTAATATAAGTGCCACTACAAAAATTGACTCGCATTGTATGGAAACTCTTGTTTGTTTGTGCATACCTGGATTTGTACGAGTGGCACTATACTTATTTGCATGGTGGTTGTTGGATGTTGATTGCGGTATCTGTAAATAGAGCCCATCCATTTCATGCTCAGGATTTCATCCATTGAGAGAGCGCGTCAGGTATCGCTAGGTGTATGAAAAATATGTGGCTCAATAGTCGACCATCAGCGCTAGTATCGACTGTAATCACTCTTTCACTAACTGTTTTACAGCGTATGGCCAAAAAGGCATTGTGGATGTTTGCATCCATGGATTTTAATGCTATAATTTTATAATGTAGCTGATGGCTGAAGGTTGAGTGTCTCATTTATGCTCTGTATATGGTGGGTGTTAATCAGGGAAGCTCGAATTGTAGTATCCATTAAAAAAGTCGTACCAACAGAAGTTGCCTCTCAGCAGACAATTGCAAAACTCAGTGGTTCTTGATCGTAATGGTCCTTTTAACTACTTCGCGTATGGTATAACTATGCTCCCTTAATCTGTCTATAACTCATACGGACTACGTTTAAATTTATTTACAAGAATTCACTTATTAAGAATTGAATGCATCTAATTCTCAATACATAGACTCCTTAGAACCACCCTTGTCGATCCGTAACGGTTTCCTGAATCATTACTGAGTGATTTCCTGAGGCTTTGTACAGAAACGTTTAAATTTATTTACAAGAATTCACTTATTAAGAATTGAATGCATCTAATTCTCAATACATAGACTCCTTAGAACCACCCTTGTCGATCCGTAACGGTTTCCTGAATCATTACTGAGTGATTTCCTGAGGCTTTGTACAGAATAGAGACATTACGGTATGACATTTCCAAACACTTAATAGCCATTATAGCAGAATGGTGGAAGCCTTAATACTAATTTGAGTTTAGCAGATAATTATTATCTAGTCCGATGTGGGAATATGTGATATATAGTTTCCGATATTTTCATTACCAGCAGATTGTTCGAGGTAATATTCTGGAGCTCTTGTAATTATTTGATTTATATTGTCCACTTAAGTGCCACAGATCGCTGAGTTAGTCTTAAAAGGCACGACCTTGCGGAACTTTTCCATTAAGGGGTTGGGGGTAGTCAGAGACACGAAAAATGAGAATTTTCAGTAATTTTTTTGCTATTAAATCATGTTATTTTACAAAAGTAATAATACGGCATTATTATGCAATGTTTTGACTTAACACTAAAATTTGAAAAAATATTATAATTTCCAAAGTTATAGCTGTCTGTGTTGACCTAGTTTCAAAAAAAGGTCCTTGCGGCAACAACCATAAGTCTTTGGAGATTAAAATCAATCGGATAGAACAAATTAGTTTTATAAATATATAATTCTGGGCCTAAACCAAACTTTTTTTTTTCAAAAATTAACAAAATGGCAGCCTCTGGAAATTTTTTTCTAGATTTTCGGGGAAAAAATCAACAGTTAATTGATTTAAAAAAATCGAAATTAAAAAAAAAAAAAACTTTAGTTCAGGCCTGAGTTTATTATACATTCTAAAAGCTGTAGAAATTTCATTAAAATCTACCGAGCGGTTTTCGAGTTACAGTTGTCACCAGTTCAAAAAACATAGTTTTGTACTAAGATAACTTATCTATAGAATTACACTGTAAAAAACTCGGATGGGTTTTGAACTAAAATAATTTTTTCCGGGATTTTCTTTAGCCTTCAAAATTCGAAAGAAGACCTGATGAAAAGTATAATATTATTACTAATTTTTTTTAAATTGGTCCAGTATTCCTCGAAATATTAAGTTTTTAATTTTTTTCGAACATCCAATTTTGACCTTTTATATCATCTTTCATGGTATAAGCTTAATCAAAAAATGTTATACACCATTTAAATAATAGGAAAAGGTAGTTAATACTCTTATTTTTAATTTTTTTTATTTGCTGTAAAGACAATAATGCTTTTCAATTAGCCTTCTTTCGAAATTAGAAGGTTAATACTTACATATATCAAAGATGCCTCTAGTACCTATATCGATTCCCTTAATAATAATTTGACATTAAATCATAAAATCTTCGAAAAGGAAAAGATAAGACTTCGAATGTGATCTACAAACTTGAGTTTATTGGATATGTTAGTGTTTAGCACTATCTCATAAGCACAAACTTTAACATATAACAAGTAAGGAAGGGCTAAGTTCGGTTCTGACCGAACATTTTATACTCTCGCAATTTATTTATTCAATATTATATAATAGACAATTTGACCCACATATTCTTCATATATATGGGTTAAAGTCCAAGGCGTGGTTGTGAACCTATTTTCACAATATATCATTGAGATGCAAGGAAAATATTACAAACCAAATTTCATTGATATTGGTCGAGTAGTTTCGGAGATATGGTTTTAGACCCATAAGTGGGCGGACCCACACCCACTTAAAATTTTGTATACCAATTTTGGAGCCCTTCTGTACCTTCCTTATAATGAAATTTAAGGTTTCTGGTGTTTTCCCTACCTGAATTAAAGCATTTTTAGTCGTTTTCAACATAACCTTTGTATGGGAGGTGGGCGTGGTTATAATCCGATATCTCCCATTTTTGGACTATATAAGAAAATGCCTAAAAAAACGACTCCTGATTCCGCCCATCTTCGAACTTAACCTTCTTATGGTGGCAAGGAACACGTCTTCCAAGTTTCGTCAAGATATATAAATTTTTACTAAAGTTACAGCGTGCACGGACGGACAGACAGACATCCGAATTTGAACTTTACTTGTCACCCTGATCACTTTGGTATATATGTATAACCTTATATCTAGCTCGTTTAGTTTTAGGACTTACAAACAACCGTTATGTGAACAAAACTATAATACTCTCTTAGCAACTTTTGTTGCGAGAGTATATAAATATGGACCACAAACACGAGTTTATTGAACAGCAATTGTTTTTAAGCAGAAGAAGAGGAGCAGAGTTAAGAATTTCCACTAATACTAATAATCACCGCACTCCTTGTTATTTTGTGTACGATTTAGCCTATAACCTACTCTCACGTAGCAACTATTTCTCCAGCGCCGTCTACGACTGGCATCGGCACTCCCTGCTGTTTTATTGCAAGTGGCTACCTGCAATCTGCAATTTGCAATCGACCGTCAGCGTCGCAGCCACGTGCAGAGTCACTCGTTAGCGAAAAATATGCCTCGCTCCCTCGCCCCGTCGACAAATAGAGTGCAACGATTGCAACAACAACAACCAAAGCCACCAGCTGTGCCGGCGCACGGAGGCCATGAGGCTCGTAAATCTCGCTGTCAACACGCGCAGCGGCGGTCGCCCCCTAAATTCATGGATTTTTAGTACAATTTTATTTACCAAACCAACAACATTGCGGTACAATGATTTTTTATGATCACCACAATTCAGGCGCATTGCATTTCGATGAAGTTATTCGATAGCGCAATAAATGTAACACGAGCACCTGTGCTTAAACGCACACACCCAAACACACACACACCGCCATACATGCATACAGTCGATGGTCGTACTTCACACTTTGCATTGCGGAAACGGAAACGGTAACTGAAACTGAAAAGAGGCAGAATTATTCGAGTTTCCTGTTTTTATTTTCTCACATATGTGTATGTGAGTATGTGTGTGTGTGTGTGCGTGCGCTATAGCTATAAAGTGGGTCAGGGTGCTTTGCCGCGGTAATCAAAATCGGATATCTACTTCAATTGCAAGTGCTCTCATGTACTCACATGCGCCAGTGTGTGTGCGCCAACATATTGGAAAAGTGCTTTTGACTGCCGATAGAGCCATTGTTTTCATGCTTGTTTCCACTTTTTTTATTTTCTTTTTCGACTTTTTTGAGTTTTTTTTCGTATTTGTTCCTTTGTAGGCTCACTCACGCGCTCGCTTAGCAAAAGTTTGCCGCTGAAACGTTTACCAAAATCGTTTCTCCTCTTTTTGTTTTTGCTCGGCGCATTCATGTGGCATCGAAATATGAAAATGGAAATGGAAAATTGCTGCCAACACATGAGTGGCTGATTTAGTTGGATTTACATTTATAAGCATTGCGAGTTTTCAACAGTTAAGTGCTACACGTGTTTCGCAAAGTGTTTTGTACAATCGCGCGTTTTATTGTTTTTGTTGCTCCATAGATATATGTGGTATTGATTTGATGCCTAACACAAGATTTTATTTGGAAACTTTTCTATGTGAATTAAAAGTCAATAAATTTAGAATTTTTCATTAACTCTAGCGAGATCATAACAACATGCAAAATAAGATTTAGAGCTGACACTGCTAAAGTTTGTCCTTAAACGATTATTTTTAACTAAATGCCACATTTGTTGCACATTGGAATTGATAGCTTTGGAAGAAGTATTACTTGTTTTCCAAAATATTTAACACATAATGCTATGCCACGATCTCATGTATGTATATGCTTTCACATCCAGTTGGCGTACCCTCTTTCCAATTATTAACACTTGTTTCTTTCAAAACCACAAACTATATTGTGATTAGGATATAGGATATCATTGAGATATCACTCCAATTTACACTTTTACTGTGTATTCAGATGTAGGCATCACATAAGATAAAAAGTACCTCATTTCAAAACAATTCCTTCTTGTGTTATTGGGGTATTTTAAACGGAAAAAAGAAATCTGACAAATGTTGGAAAGGTGTTATATGGGGAGTAGATGCGGTTGTTGTCCGCTTTCATTTTCCATTTTCAAACAATGCCATAAATCTGTCCACCACATTCTTAAGCATCAAATTATTGTATGTGGTGCTATAACCATTTTCCGATTTCTAAACAGATTCACGTGTAATCCAGAACAAAAAATTTAGCTAAAACTGAAAGGTTTTCTCAAAAAGTGAGGGAAGTTTGTTCAAAAAGAAAAAAACGCTGATCGATGAACAGTGCCAATTTTTGAAAATTTACATTTCCTTTTGCATAATAGATATAACTTTGTTGCTTCAATCTCAAATTCCGAGTATAGGTCACTATTCGCATTACTTAGAGGTAATTGTTGATAACAACAAATTGTTAGTGGTTCAGGGATTTGACATTATATTCCTTGTTCGTCCATTTGCAACAAAGGCTATGCACCGATTCTTCCATAATTTAAAATGATTTGGTTACCTACAAATATTCCTTTTCACTATGCTGAAAGTGAAGTACTTTGATGACATTTAAACCACTTACATAGTCTTAACAGGGGCACTCTTATTAATTTAAGAACAGTAAAGATAAGCACTTTTAGAACAAAAATAATAATTCGGCGTTTAAGTATATTCGTTAGTATATTTAACACTTAAGCCAGATTGTAGCACTGCCCATAGTCTGCAGAAAGCGTAATTTGCAAAGGTTACGTATACGACATGTGCATCTGTTAATATTAGTGTCCGACCGATACCCAATTTTTGGCCAAAGCCGATTCTTTCAAGAACAAATTTATTTAGTAAACTAGTAGAGTAACAAAAGAAAAACAAATAACATCACAAAATAAGTAAAAAATCAGTTCATATGAAATATATCAGGTGTTTTTAAATTCAATTAATATTCAAAACTAAAAAACTTATTTTTATCTATACTACTATTAAAAGATGTATGTATTATATGTATTGTATGTATGTTTGTATTGAATAAATTCTTTCACCAGCTACATTCACCCCGAGTAACATAGGCTATATCTACTGCTAGAATCTCAACTTTCTGCAAATAGTTCTCAGTTGAAGGTATCAAAAAGAATCCGTGATGGAGAATCTTATTCTGAAACTGAAAATCATCTTACAAGTCATACTCTTCGCATAGCAATCGCGTGCTACAGAGTTGTATAAAGAGCGCTCGCAGCTGCTTACTGAACAAAATTTCAAAACCTCCAAGTACGCGCTTGAGAGTCGAGTACGGAGCGTGTACAGCGACTTGAAGAACAAAATATTAGAAATATACAAGCTCGGACTAGGGCGGCGAGCTCTTAACGTTCCCAACGCCTTCATAAGCAGAGAGAAAGACAACGGACAAAGACTAGAGGTCGTAATCAAGCTTTAGCTCATTGCAAATAAAATATAATTTCATGATTGAATTTTCCTCATTTTACTTCTTTAAAATGAACCCACGCAAGAAACGGGAAAGTACATACATAAGTATGAGAGAGTGTGATAAGTGTGTAAAAACTTATAACTTTTGAAATGTTTGTTTAAACCAGTGCGAAGCCGCAGCGGTCTGCTAGTATACATATAAAGCTATAAGTATCAAAATGATTGCGATGACAAGGCAAGATACATTTTTTTGAGAGAGTGATTTTGAAAGTTTTTGGTACACTCAATAACCACTCAATATTTCAACTAAATTTAGCATTTTCATGTCATCCTGTTGTTACAATTCCAAAATGCACGAAATCGGTTCAAAACCACGCATACTTCCCATACAACACAATTTTGTATACAATGAGAGTCGTTCAATTTACAATCAAATGAAGCTTACTGCATTAGAAGTCCGACATTGTTTATCTAAATATTATCGCATTTGGTCTATAATTTTTCAAGGCCCCAGATACCGAACATATGGAACCTATTGACTTAGGTTTAATGTTGGTTCGATGGTAACTATGGTTTTAATATTGCGAAAAATATCGATAAAACTCTCAGACATTCTAAAGAATTTCAATAAAAATTGTTCCCTTATTATTGCGCAAAAAAATTGGGTTATTACTTGGCCAAGATCCCATAAACTAATATAATGATTTTCAAACTACCGATGGAGTGATACATATACCGTATGTATCGGTTAATATGTGAGATGTTTTAGCAAAATTAACTGAAGCGATATAATTTTGCGTGGTGGGTGTATGAGTTAATTCGATGTAGAAATCATCCCAGCCTCATATACCATATGATATAATGACTTTCGATATTCTAGTGGAATTTATGCCGAATATTCGGGACGAATTGTGTGTTTTTTTAATAAAAATATAACAATAAATTGCGAGAGTATTAAATGTTCGGTTACGACCGAATTTAGCACTTTCTTACTTGTTTTGAGAAAAATTGTAACGCTTCATTGAGCACCCGGGTCATGCTTTGACCGAAACAATAAGGTATTCGACAAAACTTCACAATGCCTGTAGAGGATTATTTGTCTGTTAGCAAAATAGTGGCCAATGAGCAAAGAAATTTATCAAATTTCTAAGATATATTTTACAATTTCCATATTTATCTGCACTCATATCAATTTTTGAGCAAAACCAAAATTAATATTAAAGAAAACAGACAAACTTCGAATGCTGCAAACTTTCAAACTCATTCCATTTAAAATATAAATAACTTACTGCAACTGAAATTGCTAAGATACTAGCATCTTTTACCTGCGATTGCAACAGATATTTCCAACAAAGTTGCATTTCAATTATTATTTTTGCGCAGTTCGAAGAAACTTCGATAACATACGATTAAATTTGCATATGAATTTTTCGCAAAAAAAGAAAAACTTGCAATGAAAGGAAAATATTAATTTGCCAAGAAGCTGTGCAGCGGTGCGCGCGCTCTACGGCAGGCGATGAAAGCCGTAGATAGAAATCTGTAGATTAAAGAAATCAACTCTATGCGAATTGCAGAATATTACAAATCATGGCAGCAATTCAGGTACTTAAGCCAATAACAACAACAACAAGAATGGAGTGCAAAAACAAGTTGAAAAAAGCAAGAGAGTGAATTGCTTTTTGGGAGGAGAGAGTAAAGTGAAGGGCGATAGTGAGAAAACGGAACTGGCTGTTGAAAAGTGTTGCGTTATTTGCATAAAAAAAGTTTCACACAAACACGGTTTACACGTTACACACGGGCGGATACCATGCATTGCATACAACTACACCAACAAATGCACGTGTGGCAGCGCTAAGACGCAGCGATATGCCACATATAAAAACAGTTATTTTATATAACAACAACAACAACAAAAACAACAACAACAACAAAAAACTGACTTTTGCTGCCAGCGTCAAGACCTCAACTGCGCTGCTGCCGTTGCCAACAGTCGCCGGATGCATTTGGTAGATGCAGCGCCAAAGTTTACCGCAAGTTTTGCCAACGATCGCATCGCCTTTTTTTCCACACATCATACTTGCAACATTTTGCATGTTGCACGAACACACACACACACACGCGCATGTTCATGTAAATTAAGTGGGAGTGTGTGTGTATGTGTATGTTTACCCAACGTCTCACGCATGCCACTGCAGCAGCTGTGGCAAGAAGTGTAGAAAGCTTCTAAATCGTCGCGCCGGAAAATGAAAAGCTCGTGGCGTTCGTGGCAAGTACGAAGTTTGATAAAAGTTCCAAATTAACTTCTGATGAAATGTTGGCTTTGGCGCTGTTGCGCGACTGGCAGTTAATCAATTGCAGATGTCAGTTGTACAAACAGTTTATAACGTAACGGCGTTTTATGGTTGTCCATGTGTGTGTGTGGCAAGTAACGGCATAACTTGCTCGTTGCAACTATTTCAAGTTGAACGCAAGCAAATGCGAAAATTGATTGGCAACATTGGTGGCAGCAAACACACACACACATGCATACCAATTTGCAAGCATGTTTATATATACATATGTACATAACAAACATACATATATACATATCTACTTATATATATATATTTCCACTCACAAATGCAGTTGAAAGTTCCACTGCGATCTAAAGTTTTAATTAATTTCGATTTCTTGAAAAAAAAGAAATTTAAAGAAATTGCAAAAAAAGTACGGTTAACCTTCGGCTATGCCGCTCATTTGTTCGCCATGTTAATTTATGTTAATGGCTTTGCAGTCGTAATCTTCGACATCGCGGTCAAAGTAGTTGCCACAAATAAAAGCAAAATGTCAACTAGTGTGTATGTATGTATGTAATTACCGTTAGCTTAATTCGACAACTTTTATTTGCCTTCGTAAAAATGTGCCAAAACTTTGCACATAAATCGCCGCAGTTCGACAGCGAACTTGTGACTTTCACAAGTGTTTTTTTGTTGTTGTTTTTGTAATTTTTTGTTTTTGTATTTAGTTTTTCCTTTGTTTTTGTTTTTTACTTATGCTATTTCTGAGTAGCTAATTTGACATACACCATTTTGTCACAAGATAACACTGAGATGTACTCCGGCTGTTGCTTGCCACACAGAGAAAAAAAGTAGCAAGAAAAGAAATACAAAAGCAATTGCGTAAGCCAAACTATTTCACAACAATAATAGCAACAACAACTTCAAGTGCAAGCAACACGAGTGTGGCATAAACTGAAAATAAAGTCGTCACTTCAATTACACAACTCAATATAAGCAACAATAATAATATTTTATATAAACTAAACTCAAAGCAACTTCAATGCAACACATTCACCAGCAACAACAAGCACACGTTGTTGCACTAAAAACAAGCGTTACGTGTTACATCAACTATTGTGCCATAATTTCATAAACCAACCCACACACACCCACTTATTCGCTCACCTTTATCCAGTTGGCACTCCTCATCTGTCGTGCCACAGTTACCACTTGCCACAAACATACAGTTGACAGTCAGTCAAACGTGCAACATTGACATGAGAAGAAAAAAGTGCAAAAGAAAAACACTCGGCATCGACAGCAGCAGCATTGACAAAGTTTTCCAGCTATTGACATTAAATCAAATTGAGCGAATGAGTAGTTGAGTGCTTGAGTGGCACACTCCTGGTTGCCGCATGATGGCTGTCGTCTACACCCATCTAACAGTCGTGCGAACGATGGCTAATGAAATAAGTTTTTATTGGAAGAAATATGTTTTGAATTACATAACTAAAAGATTTTTATTTTCATAAAATAAATAATATTTTTGATGAGATAGTAAAATAGCCACAGCTGAATGTTTGAATAGCTCGAAATTAGGACACCTGTCGATCTATTGAATCTACGACATCATTTATGATTATTCAAATCCACATATCAAAACTAACACCTAGTGGATTCTTCGTCAACATCTTACATGCTAGATCTCTTCTCTGGAGAAGAGAGATTATGAGATAATGTATTCGAAATCAATTATGATTGTAATTCGGGATTCGGGCAATTCGGGTTTGTATCGAAGTTCGAATATCATTTATCCCATATGGGTGCCTGGTCACAAAGAGATCCCCGTTATTTGTGGGTCTAATGAACTTCAAGAAATGATATTCTAATCTCTTAACCAGCACACTGCACAGTGGTTCGGCTTGTATGAAGGCGCTGTCATAAATACTTCACGTAGAGATATCGCTATGAAATTTTCACCAAAAATCTACAAAAATATGTTAAATATATAGTAAAAAAATGGCCACATCGGACTACTAGGTCCTATAGCTCACATAGCACAGTAAATGCACTTATATGGCGATGCGCAAAAATACTTCTCAGGGACATGGTTGGAGCGTCCAAACATTCAGTAAGGCTTTGTAAAAATATTTAAGAAAGCGAGAAAAAAGCTGACCATGATTTGTCGTTGTAGTTTCCCACATCCAACCCCCACATTCAACCTATAAGGATACTATCATATAAAAAAAAAAACAAATTATCAACCAATTTAATCAAGTTCATTCTTTCACAGCCATTTAACAACCATTATAATTAGAACAGAAACATATAATGTCTCCTCTAGCAAACCGTACACAGATTGAAATAACGTCGATTTATCCTTCTTTTATTTTATTTTATTTTATTTTATAATATAATTAATACCTTTAACTTCAAAATCTATCAAAAATAATCTTGATTCGTTAACCTGAACCATTACCAGAACAAATTTAACCCTAGAATGGTAAACACCGCCTGTGAGGCGAAGAATTTTTTTTTTTTTTGCAATATTTCCTGATCGTTCACTCGTATTAAGGCGTGCGCTCGTGCCAACTCAGTTGAGTGTTGTACGAGCTTGGGCACAGACGTATTTTGTTTTGCTACGTTGCGTTGGTTATATATAGATACGTATGTCGCCTCTGAGGCGAAGTTTACCAATAAAGGTACTTTTTTTGTACATATTCGTTTGCGAATTTGTTTTGTTTTTTTGCTAAAATTTTGAATTTTTGCATAATTTTTATAGTTTTTAGAGATGGCTCCTCCTGATGTGCAGTTACTCAAATGGCTGGAGGAGATATCGCTTGATGTAAGTGAACTTGATGACGATTTGGATGTAGATATCGATTCAGATGATAGTGTGGCTGATCCCACTTACGTCGACGATTTCGACGATGACATGCAGTATATTGATGTAGCTAAAGAAAATGATGCGTATATTTCTGCGCAAAATGCAAGAAAACTTATTGCTTAGAGCACAGATCACCAAATTGTTGGCAATGTGATGTGAAAAAGTAGGTGGAAAACCCACAAACTTTATTTTGTCTTGCAGAAATTATTTTAAGTTTTAAGATTCATATTATTTTTTAATATGTTAATTAGATATAAGGTCTACAAGACACTGAAGTTTATTTTTTGATCTCAAACTGTTTTTTAATTTTTTATATATTTTTTGTAAAAGATCTATTCATACTACTGATAAAATATGTGATCTATAAATGTTGCCAATAATATATTTAAGATATTTAAAAAATGAATTGCTTTTTGTTTATTTTTATTACCAAGCAATTAATATGTACGTTTTTGTTTTTGTTTTAATAAATTTTTGTTTTTTTAAGGGTAAAATGTGGGTTTTTTATAAAAGTCGCCTCACAGGCGAAGATTACCATTAAAGAGCAAAAAAATATGTTTACCATTCTAGGGTTAAGTTCGTTGTTGCTGCGAAATTTTTCAAAAAAAATTCTGATGTGCTTTGAAAATGTCCAGGTGTTCATGCATTTAACTCTATTTTTAGAAAGTACCGTTAAATTTTTAGGAAAACCCGGTTGGCAAATAGGAAGTTTGGACAATTTAGAGGCCATCAGTATTCATTTTGTCAAAAGATCGTGAGATGGATTTTATGATTTTTGGTCTATGGCGGAACCACTGTGTACTGGGAGCGAATCGGAATCTCTTTTTCAATATCCTGTTTACTCTTGATAAGTTTAAGCTTAATCTTAAGCTACTCTTAGTTAAGCTAATAAAGAATCTAAAATTTATAAAAATAAAACCAACGAATTGGTGAAATTTAGAAACAGCATGCCATTAATAGTTCGAAGGGAAGTTATAGCTTACTAAATCCCAGCATACTACTTTCGTCGTGCAGCTAAGGAAAATAGCTGTGTTAGTTAGATTGGGTACTTACAAGCATTTATTACATTAACAAATATTTTATCAACACGTCCATTCAAAATCCCCTCACATTTTCGCTTTGCAATTTTTATTACATTTTCGCAAGTTTACACATCGTTAAAAGCGACCGAGTTCCACTAACTCAAATGGCTTCTTCAACGATTTCAATGTTATTGATTTCATTAAATTAACACTCTTGAAGAGGAGACTTCAGGTGTAGTGGCACATACTGCATGGATGCAGGCGGGGTCAAATGGATTTAGCGATGTTTGTGATAGAAATACAATGTGAATTGGGGAAACAAAAAACACGAAACTGCGCGAAAGAGGAAAAAACAAACGAATATATATTTATTTCAAGCATATGGAAGCTGTAATAAATAGTGCTGGGGTGAATAAGAAGTAATAGATGTGTGAGTAATATAAATTCTAATGTAAAACTAATATATACCATTTGGGACACTTACAGAGAGAGTTAATACGAGAGGTTGTAAATAAGATTAATTATGAAGAACTGCGAGTAACTTGCGAGTCACGGAGGAAACACATTTATGAATATCAAAAACATGATAGTTTGTCAGCTATTCTTTAGTTATATAAATATTATATATATTTTCCAATAGTTCCTAGAAGGAACACATCCTAGAAGGAACATAGAACCTCAATTAATAACTCAATGAAAATATAATAAATAATAAATTGTAATAATAATTTCACTTTCCATTGAACTATTTATATTAATAATCTCATTATTTTGCCACAATAACCGCATTGTATAACGCATAATTAAATATTACGCAACCACTAATCAACCAAGGTCATATTCACCAAAATCCTTACTATTCTAGTTGAGCATTAAGGTGGTCATACACATCCTTCAATGCCACACTTTCGATTGATAATACGGCGTGACAGATACACATTTTGAATTTCATATAAAGAGAAAAAATACATATATTCAGTTTATAAATTTATTTGTCGCCAAATGGCGGTAGAGCTGAAATATCTCTTAAATACCATACTATAATAAAATTTAATTAAATTTTTCGGAAATTTTGGTAATTAGTAAATAATAATGTAGGACATAACTCTCTAGGAATCTGTAGTAAGTAATATATATTTGGGTTTTTGTATAGTGTTCATCAATGTTAATTTTATTACATCTTATGACTTTTAAATAAATTATTTTTATTTTTAACAATTTTCCAAAATCAGTTGAGAACCACCCTAATAGATATATTTATTGGTAGGTTGGGGTGTATGCAATATGAAGCTCGTCGAACGAAATTGTGATGTTTACGTCTATGCTCGACTAAATCTATAACTGGTTAGGTTTACCCATCGATTATGCTTTAGACAATTATGATTATTATTGGAAACGAATTATAGATGAATTGAATAAAGCAACTATTTAACATATAATTATATACATTGCACGGATTGCTATTTCAGCAGAAATAGGTTTCATGCGGATCATCATCATCATCATTTGGCTCTACAGCTCTCTGTGAGCTTTGGCCTGCTGAACAATACGCCTCCAAGCTACTCTGTCTTTTGCGGTCTCTCTCCAGTTTTCTAGCTTCTTCAGATCCTCATTTATTTCGTCCTTCCGACTGTATTTGTTTCATGCGGATATCTAGGTATAAAAAAGTATATGTCTCACTAATATGTATGATTTGTAGTCCTCGCCTTTTTCTTAATCTGTGCTCTTACTTTACATAGTTCATTTATTTATATGAGTTTTGGTAATTCCTGTGAGACTGTATTAAGTTCCAATGTGTAGTCTGATGGTTGCTGACACCTTGTTAGTGGGTAGTCAAAAAGTTGTCGATGACACCAAAATTACAACTACAAAAACCACCATCATGAGTAATATCGCAGACAATCTTACTTTTCACCACCTCTTATGATGAAGCTATGAACTAATTTTTTTTTGTGTCACCGAATATGTCTGATTACAGGTATTCCGAATACCTATGGAACACTTAGTTTATGATTTATGACAGGTTCTTGAAAATACTAGAAATGTCTATCAAAACTGTACACACTCTTTATATTCTTCTTCTTGACTGGCATAGACACCGCTTACGCGGTTATAGCCGAGCCCACAAAAGCGCGCTACGCATCTCTCGTTTTGGCAGTTTGGCGCCAATTGGTAATACCAAGTGAAGACAGGTCCTTCTCCACCTGGTCCTTCCATTGGAGTGGAGGTCTCCCTCTTCCTCGACTTCTACCGGTGGGTACTGCATCGAACACTTTCATAGCTGGACAGCTACAGCTCATCATTCCATCTTTTGCGGTATTCGCCGTTGCCAATGTTAAATGGACCGTAAATCTTCCGCAAAATCTTTCTCTCGAAAACTCCTAGTGCCGTCTCATCGGTTGTTGACATCGTCCACGATTCTGCACCGTTAAGTAGGACGGGAATGATGAGAGACTTGTCGAGTTTGGGTTTTTGTTCGTCGAGAGAGGACTTTACTTTTCAATTGCCTACTCAGTCCAAAGTAGCACTTGTTGGCAAGAGTGATTCTGCGCTGGATTTCTAGGCTGACATTGTTGGTCTTGTTGATGCTGGTGCCTAGGTATACGAAATTATCTACAACTTCAAAGTCATGATTGTCAACAGTGACGTGGGAGCCAAGACGCGAATGCACTGACTGTTTGTTTGATGACAGGAGATATTTCGTCTTATCCTCGTTCACCACTAGACCTATACGCTTCGCTTCCGTATCCAGTCTGGAAAAAGCAGAACTAACGGCGCGGGTATTGTCTGTTTTTCTCTCTTTATTGATTAAGAAATATTTATATAGTGATGAATCCACGAGAATTTGGGAAAGTAGGAGTTTTTCACGACAAAAACTCAACGGCAACAAATTATAACTCCAATGTGATAATACCAAGATTACAGCATGACATTCAGTATCCAAAAATCTTTGCACTGGCTCACACATATAACGAGAGCATTTCTTTATTTCAAAATGTATGTTGTGGTGGATTCCTTTTTTATTATCCGGAGCTCCTGGTCAGTGGGTTAACGCTGTTTAACACGTCATAATAATTAATATTTAAAAAATTCAATGCAAGCGTCGCTTACAATTTACACAGAGCTTCCACACTTTCTTTGATAAAAAAATGGTACTAAATCATATTTCTTTTTGATTTTTAGCTTCCCTCCCAAACACAGCCAATTCTGTTTTAGGTATGATTCTAAATTACTTTCCTGTTCAGAAATCGGCTACACAAAAAAAAGAGACGCTCTATGAAAGCTTCTTAAGATGTTGTACGAAAAAAGCAACGTGAACGCCTTCATAATCTCAAACTCTAAGCTCTTGTAGAACAAAAAGCTCCAGAAAATTGAAAAAAGGAATTAAGCTAAGCTAATGCACACAGAGAATAATAAAAATAACTGTGAACTAGCAAAGCCACCGCTGTGGCAGGTGAAATCTAGGGGTAAAAGGAAACGCAAAATGTATGAAAAATTAAATCAAAGTATAGATAACCCGTTAAAGCAGGCGACTGTGTGCGGAATAATCAAGCAGCTGTGGAAGGTAAAAGGTGGCGAAGAAAAAACAAAATAGTAAAGAACGAAAGAAATCACAAATCCTAGTTGAAGATACGCGTACACGCAGCCCAAGCGAAACACCGCAATATTTCTTGCTGCCAAAGCGTGGCTGAGAGCGAGAGCTGGAGAAAAGGAAAATGGAAGCGCGTGTGAGCACAGGAAGGTGAAGTATGCACGGCATTTACGCATAATCCAGTCAGCTGCCCTTCATCTTCCACATGGCGACTTTTCGCTTGTGCTACATTTGCTGTCCAAGCGCAGCGACACGAAAGCATCCAAGCCATGCCCTGCAGCCAGCACCCGACACTGCATTCAAATTGTTGCTTTTGTTATTTTGCTTTCCTTGCATTCCTGTTGTCCGTGCATCCACGGGTCCGTTGCGGAACCGCAATGGCGACTGCTTAATGGCGGTGGCGGCGCTCCACACTGTCTTTACTTCTTCCGTCCTTAATCCGACAGCTCTTTAATCTATTTGCAATGGCTGCCATTGCCACACACACAAACATACATAAGCAAGCGAGAAATATTGCTTGGGTTTTCTTCGTCGATTGCACTCTTTTGTGTGCGCTTCTTAAACGCTTCTTTTCACCCCAGCATGAGTACTCTTCTGGAAATTTTTCATTGCAACGCTGCTTCGCTCCCCATCGTCCCCTGTTGACCGTCGTCGGTCGCAGCGCTTGCTTTACTTCTTTAATCTTTTATTAGCCATTTAATGCACAATTCAACACTCGATTTCGCTCATTTCGTACTGCATTTAACGGCGCTGCCGCTTAAGTCGTCGCCTGCTGCATGTGTGGGTGTTTGGGTGTGTGGATGTTGCTTGCGTTTGTGGTTGCGCTGGCTGTTTGGTGGCCACATCAAGATTGCCGCGCGCGCGCCACTTTGCAAACAGTTGGCATTTTGTAAAGCGTCACTTGAAATGGAAATTTGTGAATGGTTGTTTTTGATATCGCAATCGCGATTGAAGTGCTCTTTTCACTTTTTTAACTTCGCTTGCATTCGGTTGCTTTCGAAAGAAATCACTGTGTTTGTAAGAGTAGCAAGTACGTATTGGTTGTTATTATTTTTCGCCGATCCTAAAGTGGCGCTGGCATTGAAAGAGCGGAATTTAAGCTTCTTTTCATATCTTTTTCACAGTTTTTTTCACTCTTTCGAGAAACAACACTTTTTCAATTTTTTGTAATGCAGAACAAGTGGCTGTTGAGGTTTTTGAGGTTATGTTGTCTTTGAAAAATAAGCGATTTGCATCTAACTTCAAAATAGGTCCCAATGCAGGCGATTAGTCACTAAACTTCTTGCCAGCGAACAAAATCTTTCCGGTCTGAGGACAAAAAAATGTCGCTGGAAACGAAATTTTGAAAATGCGATGGAATATAACCATATCTTGATCTATATCTATAGACCTCAATATTAGTAGCGCCAGCTGCTTGGTAATTAGTACTAGGAAAATCGATATCTCTGTTTCTATATTTATTCCCTCGGCGTTTAAAAGATGTAAAAAATTAAAAGAACAATTTTGAGAAATATTCAAACTAATATAGAATTCGAAATACACTCTTTCAAGTGAACCCGATCATATTCCATTTATACTACATATGTATTGCCAATAAATAATTTGTTAGGCATCTGTCATTAGTGTAAGGTTGATGTCAGAGGGCGTGCGAGAAGCAATTGGGATGAGATTGCAATACTTCTAGTTCTTAGTCGCTGGGTGCCGCTCACAGATAAGACAGACAGTGAGTGCGAGCACCAAAGCGACTTTCAGCGACGTTAAGTGGGCAAAGCAACAAAGCAGGTTGTGGAGAGAGTTCTCGCTTCAACTATCTTTGCTATTGTAAGTATTTGTTGTTTTCTTATATATTTATTTCATGTTTTTGTCCATCTTTTTGTATTGATAGTTTAATTTCGCACTTTATTCTTAAAATGTTCTGTTACCAATGGACCTGATGACCTGAATTTTTGTTTCAACAAAAAGAATATAGTATTTTGCAATTTTTTATTAGTTTGTTATTTGATTGTATTCCAATTTTTTCCAACAAAAGTGCAAAACACTTTATTAAAAATATAAACATTTTCTTCTAAATCTATATTTCACATTAAAATATCTAACAACAATGGAACGGAGTTGTCTCACTTTGTCGCTTCTACTCTAGCATTACTCCTCGCTTGAACTCGTATTGCTTCAAGCTTCGTGTCGCTACTCGATTCCACTCTAACTTCAACCTAACAAAATAATACGTAACCTTAATAATTTTGTAAAATACACCCGATTTGACAGTTCTTGACAGAAAAAAAAACGAGGAACCGTTCTGTTGAGTTAGAATCGACTGTTGCCGTAGGGTTCTTGTTGTTGTTATAGTGGCAGAAAACATTCGCCAAATTCGCCAAATTCCCCCGTATACAAGTCGTTTAAAACATATAAATCATCCCACACTCACTAGTCGCAGAGAAATGCTAGGTATAATATTCCTAGTAAAACTTCTGAATGGTTTAGTTTGTAGTTCATTCCTTTTGTCTGATATTAAGTTTAATGTCCCATTTCGTTCATCTAGGCAGTTTAGACCATTACTTCTAAAATCTTCTAGAACAAATTTTGAGTTAAATGAACCATTCCGCCGAATATGTCAGGATTTTAATTCTCATTCCAGCACATTTGATCCATCTGACTCAATATTTAGCATCAAAAAAACTATTTTGTCTTCTCTTAATAAGTAATATTCAGAAATTTTTAACTTTTTGTTTTTATAAATTCTTAAATCTCAGCTGTTGAAATGTTTCTTTCTGTTGCTGGGCAGTTTGAGAACCGGACGCTTAAAAATCGCTTGCCTTTCTAGACTCGGCAAATTCCGCTCGTATGCGGACTGCGCCCCACGCGTCGGTTGGGCGGGAGGAGGGTAATCGTTTGGGTTTATTATTAAAAATTATTGAAAGTAATGCTGGGGAGTTCACAGTGTTTGGGCGGTTAAAAAATGAGACGGTTGTGTCAGCACGATTGTCGTGGGAATTATTCAGTGAAGATAAATAGTACAGCTAACGTGAATTCTGCAGTATTCATTTCAAGAACATTTCATTGCCTACCTTTAGGCGCATACACTATTTATTTACGATTTAAAGCCACCATTTATTAAATATTTGGTTCCAATCATAATTAACTCTACCTTACTGATTTATCATTAATTTTCACAAAACTTTCGACATTATATGAACAATAAATTGCCTACTTTTAGGCGCATAAGCAATTTATTTACGTTTTAAATCAGAATTATATTTAACTTTTAATTCCAACTGAAATTAGCTCCATCACACTGCTTTATCATGAAATTTAGCAAAACTTTCGACCGTATATGAACACTGCATTGCCTACTTTTAGGCGCATAAACTACATATTTACGTTATAAGCCAAAATTTTATTTATACTTTGGTTCCGACCGAAATTAAGTCCACCTTGTTACTTTATTATAAATTTCCGCAACACTTCCTTCACGTAACACTCAATATATCTGCTTAAATTTAAAAACAAATATTTATTTCTTCAATACTAACTAACAATATGCATAAGTAAACATTGGAGAACTAAATTATATACACACTTATTAATATTTATATGCAAATATCTGCATGCAATTCATTGGCACACATTTGTTGACTTAAAACTTAAACACACCGTTACGTAAACACCAGAACTTAACACTTCGTTAAGCGTGTTTACGTAAGCCAGCCAGTGCATATGCCTGAGTGAGAGTGTGTGTGCTGTATGTTAGTGTAAATATTCGCGTATTTGCATATTTGCGTATTTGCTTACAGCTAAATGAGTAAATCACACAATAAATCAAAGGTGAATAACTCGCGTTACACAATAACTTAACGGGCTGTCAACTCTTTGAGCTCCACGGTGAGAGATGCGTGCCAGCGCGAACAAAAGCCGCACACACAATGGCGGCGGTATGCACATGTGTGTGTAGTTGTGTGTCTGAGAATTAAATAAAAAGCAACGCGTTCAAACTCAGCCAACTTGAGGCACAAAAAGCCGCATCAAAATGACAAAAATTGCAAAATGTGCGACAAATCAATGACAAACTGTTGTGTATGCGTAAGCTTTTAACGGGACAAAAAAAGAGCGTAAAACAAAAACAACAACAACACAGAAGGCTACAAATGTGAAGGTGTGTGAGTCTCAGCTACAGCGTGTTCGCCAAGCAGGCTGCACGGTAGCAAATAAAGGCGGCACGGCAATGAAGAGCCTCTGCGCCAGACATGCGTGACACTTTAACTAACAACAACAACAACAGCATAAACAACGGTAATACAAGCAAACCGCTAGAACTACAGAAAAAAACGAGAAATGAAGAAAAACAAAAGCCAAGCAAAACAGACACCTGAACGAACCGCAAAGCATGAACAGCAGCAACAACAACAACAAGCAGAAAACCACAAACAAAGCAAATGCATAAAAACCGCCAAAAAGACAAAGCGGAAAGCAGCAAAACACAGCAACGAAGTGGATAAACAAAAAATCAACGCACCAAACACACACACACCCACACATACCAATAAAAATACATGTGAGCGGAAGCACACACACGCATACACACGAGCGTGCGCGCGAAACTTGTTCACACAGTCAGCCAGCCAGCAAAGCAACGACAAAGCAACCAACACCTAACAACAACAACAACAGTATTGTTGACAGTATTTAAAGCATTACAAGGCAGCGACAAAAAGCTGACAGCGCAAACAATGCAAAGGAAATGGCGCCGAAACAAAGGAGGCGTGGGAAGACCAAGCGGGGAGGAGCGGAGCTAAGTAAAATGTTTTGCAAGGAATGAACGAATGTAGAGCCGGTGATACATAGTATGTATGTATGTTTTATGTGACAGCGAGTTTGTGTTGTTGTTGTTTGCATGTATGTGAGTGGGCGTTCGGAAACCTCCTGACAGGTGTTTATGCATACACATACTTCGATTTGTGCACATTTTTTGTATTTTATATCCACACACACGGTTTGAATACAAATGCAAATATACTTACAATACATATATACATATATAGATACGCATATATAAAGGGTTTTTCAATAGGGATGCTTCAAAGTAGACCGACAGGGACAGCAAACGACACAATATTCATCTTTTGACATTTCTCTTCAGTAAGGTTTGCTATTTCATCATTTTCATCAAGGGCCGGCGGCGTCATGGGCCGTACTTCTTCCGTGATGATCCAGACCAGCAAGTTACTGTGAATGGGAATCGCTACCACTCAATGATAACCGAATATTTTTGGCCAAAATTGAATGGTATGGACTTTGACAATATGTGGTTCCAACAGGATGGCGCCACAAGCCACACAGCGAATCGATTTATTGAGGAGCGTGTTCTATCCCAACAAGCCAGCGACGATTGATGAACTTCGAACGTGAAATTGCAGCAGAATAGGCCAATTTATGCTTGAAAACCGTTGAAAATTAGGTTCAGCGTCTGGACCTCTGCAATCGTGCCCGCGGTGGTCATGCAAAGGCAATCGAGTTCCATACATAATGGCATCGAATATTCTTTCACAGGTGCTATTATTGAAAAACCCTTTATATATAAAAATTATATATTCATATATATGTGCGCTGGTTTAAAAAAAAAAACAATTTGTTTACGCCTTGTAAGGTTTAAGTAAATTTATTATAAATGAAAATCAAGAAAATTCCCGCAGAAATATAACAAGATTCTCAAGGTTGAACGCAAACAAAAATAATTAATTATTTATTATACATACATATGTCTTAAGTCGTAAATTTATTAATAAATGTTTATCTGAGTTAAGCAGGCGACAAAAGATCTAATTATATAGACGTATGGTTATATATATGGATTAACATTGCATCAAGCCAACAACTAATATTTTATTTAATAGAAATGCTCTGAACATAGAAGAAGACTTTAATAAAATTATTTATTTTCTCAAATTGCAAAAACAGTAATTTCATTGAAGGAAATTATTTGTAACTATAAAAAAATATTTGTTATAAAGAACCTACACACACACAATTTTACAAGTCATTTATTGAAATTAAAGAATTATTGATTAAATGCTTTCAGGTATTTTACTCCATCATAAGTACCGTCTCTTTTTGATTTTATTTAAGAAAAGTGAACAATAAGAGGAAAATCCCTAGTACGATATGCCAGAAAGAAAGAAAAGGTTAGCTTGGCATACGATAGGTGTGCTGTGAAACATTTGAAGTTGCGTTCGAAAAAGCCTTAGACTATTCGGGGTCCTTAGTCAAATAAAAAATCTTTTAAAATTTTATAATTTTTATCTTTTCTCTATATGTTAAACAACCAGTGTTTGAAATATTTTATGTATGCTCTGTTTTCATAGCGCATTTATTCCTTTATGTAGGAGCTTTTGGTCTTTATCCACCAGATTGTACATGAAACAATTTCATCCACTGAGCATTAAATTATTATTTGCAAATTTGTTTGAACTGGTTCAATAAAAAATAAATCAATAGAAGATCCAATCTAGATAACTGATTTTCGGCGAAGATTTCAAACAGCTAGGTTTGGATATCTCGTGTGAAACATGAGATCATTCTTGAATCTATTAAGCGTCAGTTTCAGGAACTGACGCCCGAAGTATAACCTTTCAGTCTTTTTTTTCAAACATTCTACCTTGACAGATCTTTTTATAAAATTTCATTTAAATAACTCATCAAATAATATATTCAGATTATTAAAATTTAGTTCGGCATTAAAAACTGAGTAGTAAGCATTAAGAAAATCTATTATATGTTAGATTGATATCAGTTTTACAGCTATAATAAATTAAAGTCAGTCATCAGTTAAAGCTTCATGCGCTGCAAACGCTATCAAGAGCTTCATTCAGTTATTCAGTCAGGTTGGAATTTTTTAAATATTTCATCAAGCCAACAACTAATATTTTATTTAATAGAAATGCTCTGAACATAGAAGAAGACTTTAATAAAATTATTATTTTTTCTACAATTGCAAAAACAGTAATTTCATTGAATGAAATTATTTTTAACTATAAAAAAATATTTTTTATAAGTTATACGTTTTTACATACTTATACATACTCTCCCATACATATGTATGTATTTTCCCGATTCTTGCGTGGGTTTATTTTAAAAAAGTAAAATGAGAAAAATTCGAACATCAAATTATATTATATTTGCTATGACCTAAAACTTATTACCACCTCTAGCCTTTGATATCTTTCTCTCTGATTATGAAGGCGTTGGGAACGCTCAGAGTTCAACGCCCTAGTGCGAGCTTGTATATTTCTAATATTTTGTTCTTCAAGCCGCTGCACCCGCTCCGTACTTGGAGGTTTTGAAATTTTGTTCAGCGCTCTTTACTCGACTCTATGGCTCGCGATTGCGATGCGAAGAGAATGACTTGTAAGACGATTTTCAGTTTCAGATTAAGATTCTCCATCAAGGAGTCTTTTTGATATCCTCACCTGGGATCTATTTCCAGAAAGTTGAGATTCTATCAATAAATATAACATATGTTACTCGGGGTGAATGTAACTCTCTAGTGGTGAATGAATTTTTGAAATCGGCACAGTAGTTTTTGAGTTTATTCATTACAAACATACATACAAATCTTTCTTCTTTATAATAGTAGTATAGATTTATTGAATTGAAAGCATTATTTATTATATCCTCTCAAATCTTTTATTCCGTCATATGTACCGCCTAACTTTGATTTTATTTACGAAAATCCCTAGTATGATATGTCAGAAATTCAAGGTTAGCTTGACTTACGATAGGTGTGCTGTGAAACATCTGTAGTTAACGTCGAAATTCAGCCGAAATTTCACATAAAAACCTTAGACTACTCGGGGTCCTTAGTCAAATAAAAAATATATTAAAAATTTATATTTTTTATCTTTTCTCTATAAGTATGTTGAACAACCAGTGTTTGAAGTATTTTTGTATTCTGTTTTCATAACGAGTTTATTCCTTTATAAAGGACCTTTTGTTCCTCCGGATTGTATATCATTCATCTATTGAGCATTCATTTATTATTTGCAAATGTGTTTGAACTAGTTCAACAAAAAAAATAAATGAATACCAGATCTAATATAGATAACTGGTTTTCGGCGAAGACTTCAAACAACTAGGTTTGGATATCTCGTGTGAAACATGAGATCAATATTGAATCTATTAAGCGTCAGTTTCAAGAACTGACCACCGAAGTATAACCTTTAAGCCTTTTTTCAAACAATCTACCATGACAGATCATTTTATAAAACCTCATTTTAAATAACTCATCAGATTATATATTCACAAAATTATTAAAATTTAGTTCGGTATTAGAAATTTAGTAGTAAGAATTAAGAAAATCTATAATATGTTAGATTGATATCAGTTTTACAGCTACAATAAATTAAAGTCAGTCATCAGTTAAAGCTTCAAGCGCTGCAAACCCTATCAAAAGCTTCATTCAGTTATTCAGTCAGGTTGGAATTTTTTTAATATTGGTTGGCAAGGTCTGCCTTTTCGACTTTTCAACTTCACGGCTATGTGTGAAGCGCAACAGAGCTCGTATCTGGCTATACTATACATCTTTGAAAGGTCTTGACATAAAACGACGCTAAGCATGATTAATTATTATATATTATATTATTACATATTATTATTTTAATGTTATCTATCACTTCGAACTACGGAGGAATGGTTTCGACGATTCAGAGAGGGTGAAAACGACACCATAGATAAGCCAGCCGTCGGAAGACCTGTGACGACGAATACCGATCAAATCATGGATTACATCCAGTTAGACCGGCATGTAGCATCTCGTGACATCGCCCAGGAGATGGGAGTTAGTCACCAAACCATTTTAAACCATCTGCAGAAGGCTGGATACACAAAAAAGCTTGATGTTTGGGTGCCGCATGATTTGACGCAAAAAAACCTTCTGGACCGAATCAACGCCTGCGATATGCTGCTGAAACGGAACGAACTCGACCCATTTTTGAAGCGGATGATGACTGGCGACGAAAAATGGATCACATACGACTATATCAAGGGGAAACGGTCTTGGTCGAAAGCCAGTGAATCGTCCCAAACAGTGGCCAAGCCGGGATTGGCGTACAGGAATGTTTTACCGTGTGTTTGATGGGATTGGAAGAAAATCATGCACTATAAGTTACTCCCATGTGGCCAGACGCTTAATTCTATCATTTACTGCGAACAACTGGACCGCATGAAGCGTCCAGAATTGGCCAACAGGAAGGGTATAGTGTTCCACCAGGACAACGCCAGACTACACACTTCGTTGAAGACTCGTCAGAAGCTACGGGAGCTCGGATGGGAGGTTTCATCGCATCCACCATATAGCCCGGACATAGCGCCAAGCGAGGGGGGTATTATGAAGTTGCCGTCTAGATGGAAACAGATTATCGAACGAAACGGCGCATATTTGAACTAAATCCGATCACTCCGATATTTGCCAACCTACCCAGAAATTCTCATTTTAAATTTTTCCGCTGAGAAGCTGAAAACATTTCAAAAAAATTTTTTCCCTGGTTGGCACAACTGTCAGCCACTATTCTGCCAATTTTTATTGCTATGTATCATTTAGTTTGTTTACGGCGTTATTAGGAACAAGTCAACCTTTAGTGTGCGTTGCGATTTTTATGAGCCCTTCTTTGAACGATTTATACCAATCTTAAACTTGAGTTTTCGACATTTTTGAATCACCAAATGTTTTCTTCAACATTTCCAACGTTTTGGCACAAAATATTTCGTGTGAAACAAAAAATTTCACACCGACTCTTTGTTCAATATTTTTATCCATTTAAAATGAAAATTCCCTGGTAATTATTAGACAGAAAGTCATTAGTTTCGAATTCACCGAAAAAATTGTTGCATGCCTTTGCGAATGCGTCATTTTCTTTCAGTAGTATTTCCTCAGTCTTTCATACGGATTCGTATGCTACCATTCTATCAATAAATGTGAAACGTACTTACTACAATTTCATGTCTTTCTTTTAATAATTGATTATATTATCTGTGCGCTTAGATTCTCGCTACAGTAGAATTCCGATACCATTTATAAATAGTACATCCTATTGAAACTATTATTATTATATTGTTTAAACAGTTTCAAATCCCTTTTTCAAGTTGTGTGTCTGTTGAGCTACCAAGATTTTTTGATAGCTATGAATCGCAAAATCAAACAACGAAAATATATAATTATTATTTATTAATTAATTATATATAAAACAACGAAATGACGGTTTCGTGGCTGGTGAATTTAGTTGATCTTTGTACGTCTGCTGGCGGCGAATGTTAGAATCGATCTCAACGAAATAATTTGCTTAAAGCTAAGCTAGAGCACAAATATTGCTTGCGAACAGTGTCAATAAACCTTATGTGGCACTCAGAATTCCACTTCATATCATACAAACTGAGCAGCTCATAACTCAAGAAGGTTCCACAATAGTATGGACTTGCGTTTGGTTACTTCCATGTTCAACATACAATGTATATAAAAGAAAGATGAGCGGACAACGCACTTATGATCCTCGGGCATTCGTGGGCTCTGCGAAAATGGTTCTTTGAAAAGACACTGCTTAATATAATATTATGCAAATATGGCGGCGGCACGTATGTACATATATCCCAACCTATTATAACTTATTCATGTTTACAAAAACAATTTCGCATTTTATGCCTCACCAACATTTGAAACGCTTGCTGCCGGTGGCAAAATGTTTTTTATCTCCTTTTAAATGTCAATTTGACGCGGTGCTGTCAACTCTTCGGGCGATTTTTAAATAACTCATCAGATACTAGATTTACACATGAGAATACACACATATCAAATTTCTCATCAGGTACTCACGCACACTCTCGCACATTTGCAGGTGAATTAGTGGTTGAAGAAGGGTGAATTGCGTATGATTCGCTGCGTGGGCCTGAAATGCCACGTGAAAATGGCGTTAGAAAAAAGTGTAGGAGCTATAAAAAACACAACAACAACAAATTGATACAGGCGTGAAAATTCGCTGCATATGACACGCGCGTTCGGCAGTCGTGCGTGCGTGTTAGTTATGCCGTTAGGCGAACACGTCGCACGCCATATTTGCAAAGCAATTTAATATATCATTTTTCATTCAAAGCCTACTTGATTAGCATAACATGCTTAGCTTTATTCTTCATATTTATTGTTATTTGATCAGAGTATTACATTAGCTATGGCGATTAACTTGGAGCTGGCGGCGAACCGGCTAATTTTAGGCTTTAGTTAGGGTACGCTTGTTGGATTGGGTTGCAACGTGTTGTGATATGTTTATAGAGGAGGATACTTAATATTTTTTAAGACAAATCTATTTATATGAGTAATCAGACAATTTAAGTGATATTCATACAGCAAGTCTACAATGTAGTGGCTATACATTCGAATGTACAGAACTTAACGGGACCTTGAACATTTCAAAGTTAGTCCCATAAGCTATTCTGAAGCCATGTGACTTACGGGGTAATAAAGTCAGTCCCCAAGGACAGTCTTCAAATTGAGTCTAAAGAACATATAATTATGTAAATACTTCTTGCCAAAAAAAGTTACTCGAAAAAAATGATCCTTTGGATCCTTTGATGATCCATTTGAAAACTCCGTACAGACATTCTTGGCCACCCAATTTAATTGCTATATAACCAGTACTCAAAATTAAAAAAAAGCAAGTCAAGTCATTTTTTGTGAACAAACTTAAGATATGTAATTTCGAAAAATAAATTTCAGCAGCAACATAAAATTCTCGAGACAAGAACTAAAGGAATTAAATTTCGGAGCATTGTATTTGAGTTCCAGCTGTATGATAATAGTTCGGGTTTTTGAACTTGGAATACAGTTAGGACGTGTAATGGTTAAAGTTTTTGGATATTTCACAAGATAGTTAAGCATAAGATTTTTCCCTTGCCCCTGCGGAATTGATCATTGAGGCAGGATGATATCATTATTAAGTATCTTATTCCAAGTTCCAAGTTGATTCTCATCTCACCTGCAACAGTCAGTTATTAATCTCATAACATAAAGTTCCCATAAAAAGTCAGATACTTCATATAATAGAAATTAGTCAAGGCTCTGAGGACTCTGGGAATTTATGAGTCCTCATTTCACACAGTGATCTTTTATTCTACCTGGGATATGTTACCGGAATTATTTTATACGGCTAAATACAGTTTTCCACGTGGTCGAATAGTATTTATGCAGTCGCTTCAAGGACTAGATGCCCTTTTTACACATTTGTAGCAAAAAATGGCATTCTGTACATCCTAATTTACTTCATATGATTCCTATCTATCTATTGCGTTACCCATTCAGTAAGCAATTACTTATGAAAATAATATTGTTTCGCAAACGGCGCGATCTCCAATTGATTGGCTCTCCTTTTTATACTCTCGCAACAAAGTTGCTAAAGAGAGTATTATAGTTTTGTTCACATAACGGGTGTTTGTGTCACCCAGAAATAAAAGAGTTAGATATAGGGTTATATATGTATATCAAAATGATCAGGATGACGAGATGAGTTAAAATCCGGATGTCTGTCTGTCCGTCCGTTCATCACAACGTGCAAGAGGAAGCTGCACTCAGTTTTTTTACAAAATGGAAAATGGGGGTGGCATCGCCCACTTATGGATCAAAAACCATATCTCAGGAACTACTCGACCGATTACAATGAAATTCGGTACATAACACTTTCTTGACATACTGATTACACGGATGAAAATGGGCGAAATCCGGCCCCGGATATCGAACATGATGAACTCAGCCCCTAAGAGTAATTTTTAACCGAAAATGTGGGTAAATCTCTCAGATAATTTAATGCTAAATCAGAGGAAATTTTTTCTTCTAATAGTGTGTCTCTGTTCAAAAAATTATTAAAATCGGGTCATAACTTTATCTAGCTCCCATATATGTACCTAATTATAGGTTTTTCAAAAATACGGTGGGCTTAATAGCTTATAAATCGGTCAATATGTGAAATATATTAGCCAAATTAAATGATCATATAATATCTTAAGCTTTATACATATTAAAAAATGATTTTAATTAAGAATGGCAGAGATATAAGAATTGGCGTGGATCAATTCTTCAGGACTGTGTATATGATTGGAAAAAATCCCACTTTATTCTGTGGAAAATCTATTTAGGAAGATGTATTTTAATTTTGAACTCAATCAGTTGGATAGTTTTTGAGTTATCGTGTACACCGCCTCGAAAAATGTGGTTTTGAAAAAAAACTCTAAAGAATAACACAATGTACTCTCGGCGCGCTAGCACCGCCCTGACTACTAATGATCACAACTTTCATAATTTCATAATTATTGAGACTTTGAAATGAGGCAAGTATTTTTTGAAAATTTCAAGGTGGCTTAACCCCTAAATTCAACTATTTCATCCGAGCTAGATATTAAAAGATAATTATTGAGTAATTTCCTACACGATAGAACAGAAGGGATTTCTTTACAGATGATCTTTTGCACTGTTTGGACAGGATGAACTTTTGAGTCAGCAGAGGTAGAGATTGACTTCAATACAGTTCTTAACCTAAAACAGAGATTGAGGTAATTGTTTTTGTGCTTATATATGAAAGTTCTTACAACAGATGATAACGAAGTAGCTAAATACATCTAAAAGTATGTTGGAAGCATTTAGATTCGTTGTTGCTTAGATCTAGATAGTAAAAAGTATTTTTATAGAGATAACAAATGAATACCTTTAAATTTATTTAAAAAAATATATACTTTGTTCTTTTTCAAACTATAAATGATAATTAATGACCTCCTTTCCGTAAATCCTTTAAGTAATATATTTAAGTGCATTAAAGTTTACAAATAAACACAACTTGTTAAAAGCAACTATCAATGAGTAATGCAGGACCAAAGACACCTGTTCTACATACGAAAACAACCACAGCTTTCCAAGCCAAAATAAAGCTCCCCACAATAAATGTAGATTCGCATGAGCGTCTACTAAATTTCAAGTGTACGACGAGGAAAATACCGTTAGTTATGAGCAGGGACGCAGCTGTAAGCAAAAGTTTCACTAGAAAATTAAAAACTTTTCTAATTGTCGTACAAGTGTCAAAGTCATTGCTGAGTGCGCACCACTCGCCACCAGTGGTACACACCCTTTACAAGACTCTTCTTTCTCTACTTTGCGAAAGCATAACACTATTATGGGCGAACACATGCATGTACGACCCGCCTCAAACCGCTGCGCTCATCAGGAGCCTGTCAAGCGTTAAATATGCTGGGCGTCGGCTAACCCAAGTCATTTACTCAAATATTCATATGCGGCCCGAGAAGTGCACGAAAGTGTCCACCTTCTGGGGTTATATGTACATATATATAGAAGTAAGTATGTGTCTGTGAGCTTGTTTTTGCTAAGTGTAGTTGGTCATTGGCCACCGATAATGTTAATGAATGCAAAGTAATCCTTTCAGTGCTTTTAGTCATTGTTGACTATAATAATGTTACGGCTTTCGTGCAGCCTCTAGCCGTGCGCCGTGTCACCAGCCGGGTCGAAGTGTGTGGGGTGAGATGGTGGCAAACAATGGCGCTTAAACTACAGTTAGCCATTTTCAAGCACACTTTAGTAGCAATTATCCGCCCTAGTACATTTTTGAATTAACCAAGTGTACGGCACTTGGAAAAAAGGTGATGAAGCACACACACACACACTTACATGTGCTTACCACGCCATACAACAATAAGTATTAAAAGGGATTCTCCAACATATCCTTGTTGTCTGCCTGTTGATGTGCGACCACCAAATGGCTGCGTTGAGGCGCTTAACGGTTTAGCAGCCGTAAATCGGTGCAGCCGGAAAGAGTCGGATGAAGCGCATTAAGCGTCACAATGTTTTAGCGCTCGCTTAAAAATGGTCAACTCCGTGTTAGTGGCTCAAAAGGCGGATAGGTAGTCCAGTTCGAAAGTTGTGTTGTAGTTGCGTAGTTTTAAATCAGCTTAGCTTTTCGCTGAAATAAATAATGAGTTATAAAGTGAAAGGGATTTTGTACGAAATGCTTGTAAAAGCAACGTGTAATATTATAAAAATGTCATAACATTTTTGTGAATTGTAAATATTTTCCATGGAAATAGTTGGCAGCCCTTTAAAAATTATTCCAAGGTCTTTAATAATTTTAGTTATGGTTGCCACGTGACAATTCGCAAAATTTCTGTTTCCTTAATGCATTGCCGTAAATGTTAAATTAATGACTGGATTGACGAGCAAAAGTTAGCCCGAATTAATGTATAATGTTATTTTTTAGAGTTATAGCATTTAATCGCCGTCAAATGTGCTGTCAAAGTAAGTACATTCGAATATGTTTGACATTTACATTCAATATATTTTGAAAAATGATGATACCGGAAGCACTTTCCAAAATCGGGAAAAATGGTTTCGAAAATATAAATTCATATTTCACTACAACATCATTTCCAGCGATGAGGTCTATATCTCAGTCAACATTACCGACAAAAAATTACCGTCACTGGAAAAAGATTTGTTACTTTTTGGTTCCCCACATCTATATGGATTTGTAATCAATTCTTATATTGGAATTGTGTGACCTTCAAATAATTTAAAAGGAAAATGTTTTTTGGATAGGGACATTTTATGATATCTCATAATGTGATCTATACAATCGTATGACATTAGTGGTTATTTGAATTCTATAAGTCCTGTAGTTAAAAGTTTGTTGAAAAGTAAAAAAGTCAAGAGTCAAAGAAAAAAAGCTATGGAATATTACTTATTGGATCTCTTTAACCAGTATACCAGTATAATTGCAGCGCAGTACTACACAGAGTTTTCGGACAAACAGGCAACTGCTTGCCTTCAAACTGAAACGGATAAAACCACGTCGTTCTCCATCAAGTCTATCCAACGGAGTGGAGGTCTTCCTCTTCCTCTGATTCCACCGACGGGTACTACAACGAACAGTTTCAAAACTGGAGTACTTTCGTCCATCCGTACAACATGACATAGCCAACGTGTCTTTTTATTCATTGAACTATGTCAATGTCGTCGTATAATTCGTACAGCTCATCGTTCCAACGTCAAGCGCCTTGTAGAGTTTGATTTTGGTTCGTCGAGAGAGGACTTTACTTTTCAATTGCCTACTCAGTCCAAAGTAGCACCTATTGGAAAGAGTGATTCTGCCTTGGATTTCGAGGCAGACATTATTATCGGTGTTGATGCTGGTGCCCAGGTATACGAAATAATTAATTGATGACAGGAGATATTTCGTCTTGTTCTCATTCACCACAAGACCCATTCGCTTCGCTTCCTTATCCAGTCTGGAGAAAGCAGAACTAACGGCGCGGGTGTTGTTTCCAATGATATCGATATCATCGGCGTACGCCAGTAGCTGTACACTCTTATAGAAGATTGTACCTTCTCGATTTAGCTCTGCAGCTCGTATTATTTTCTCCAGCATCAGGTTAAAGAAATCACACGAGAGTGAGTCACCTTGTCTGAAACCTCGTCTGGTATCGAACGGCTCGGAGAGGTCCTTCCCGATCCTGACGGAGTTTTTGGTGTTGCTCAACGTCAGCTTACACAGCCGTATTAGTTTTGCGGGGTACCAAATTCAGACATCGCGGCGGAAAGGCATGCTTTCTTCTGACCATATTCTGCAAAGAAGCTGATGCAAGCACATTCTCAGTTCTGCGCCGCCGTAATCTAATGGCCCCCGCCGCATTGTTTTTCTTCAAGCGGGTAATTGCTATTCGAATTTCTTCATGGTCGGGTAATGGAACGATCTATTACAATTTGAGGAAAATCACTCGAGGAACAAAATTTACCACTTTTAACGTTTAACCGCGAGTATTTAAAATAGTTTATACGCCAACAAAGTTCAGAGTGCTAATGTAAAAGTTGACGCTGTCATCGTTAAAGTCAATAAACGCGACTCAACGTTATATGAGGTCGATGAATGTCATCGATAATAGCAACAAAAACAAGTGGGTCAAAAATAACAGTAAGTGTCAACGCACTCAGAATACCAGGAAGCAATACTTACTTATGTATACATATATACTTGTAGAGATGTATATACAGTTACATATGCAAGTATATAATCATAGTAAAGTACTCTCTTGTCACGACCATTCAAATCCATTTAAATCGCCTGTTAACCGCAATGTTCTTTGAATGCATGAGATAGCGCCACAGATAGATTGGTAGGCGAAACGGCTGCGGGGCGGAGGAGCGACCGCATGCATTGTCAAACTCTTTATTTATACAATTTAATTGCGTAATTGTGGTGTTGTTATTGCATAGCCACTGTGGGAATTTTAACAGGTTGTTAGTTATTGTCAACTGACAATGTGGAATTTTATTGCAATTTCACACTCACACACACGCACACACATAAAGTGGCGAGAACGCGCGCATGTCCTTGCAAATGCGAAGCGCGTCACATGGAGAGTTATCAGCTGCGAAATTGCGTTTAAGTGATAATTGCATTGATAGTGAGTGCGGCAGTGGAGCACACGAGTGGCGAGAGCAGACATCATGAAGGCCAGTTTATAGTCACACACACACACATCCTCACTTATATATATTCCTGTGAGTGTGTGTGTGTCTGCCCATGGCACTATTTATTGTAATGAAAATCAACGGTATTTTATATGTGTTTGCGCTTGTTTAATATGTGATGTGTTGTGCGTTTGTGTTAGTGTGTGTTAGTGTGGCACACACTCATTTGCCATTAATGGCGTGCAACATGAAATGTGTTAACACCACTTGTGGTGGCACAAACAATACATGGCGCACAAATGGATTTTCTTTCCTCCACAACCATCAACACATCGTTTGAGCGAGTTGCGACAGCGCCGTTTAAATGCAATTCACTTTTGCAATTTTACCGTTACAATGACAATACACACAATTACAATTACAGTGCTGCTGCTGCGGCTGCTGGGTGCTAATGAGCGGTTGACAAAAGACGAATATTTATGGCGCACCATAAAATTTTCAAATAAAATTTCGCGTTAATAAAATGTGGATATAAATTTGATTGAGACGATAAAAACACGAATTAACACAATCGCAGTGGTTATAATATATTATTGAGTGAAAGTAGGTCATTCGTCGGGAATTTAAGTGTTGTTGATGATAATGATGATAAATCGGTCTTCACACTGCCATAATGATGCTCTCTATAGCACTACTGACCCACACAGCCGGTGAGTTAAGTTCACCAACCAGCCTAGGAGATATTTGTTCAGTTCTCCGCCGAACTAAAAATCAAATTAGGAGAGGAAGGGCTAAGTTTGGGTATATCCAACACTTGATGACTCTGTAGCACCTGAGGGTTTCAGGAATGTCGAGTAGATAGCTTCAACCTAGACTCGACTTCCTGACTTCAACCTCTGTTCTGGCAATAGTTAAAGCTGTATATTGTGCGGTGGGGAGGAGCGCCCCGTCAATAATGGCTACCTATAGGCTGTCTGTGGCTAAATCGCAGAAGTGTCTTGCTGTTGTTGTGCTCGTTTCCTCCCTGCCTGCGTTTTTGTTTTTGCAGAGTTCCATGCGGTTCTTTAAGTAAGCGCTTCCTTTTCTGGGAACTCTTGGTTTAATACTTTCTATTCAAGGTTCGGATTGCTTCCTTTTAAAGATGCTTTCAGAATCCTCTACTATCTATTTTTGGCCCTTAATTTCTTCTTCATCAACTGAGGTGTTAGCAGTCTGAACTTTAGCTATCTTCCATGGTACAAAGACTGCCCTCTGGTACCGGCTTTTTCGGATGTCATTTAGGGATTTTTTTCTTTTTTTCCGCTGATTCTCCCCTTTACCTACCGGTGCACTTTGGTTGATGCTCATGACGTCTGGTTCAATATCCAGTTTTTGGTACCTTGATTGGTTCCCACTGCTATCACTACCAAAGTACTATGGCTGGTACATTCGGTAATCATCCTTTGACTGGAGATGAGGATATTCTTCATCGGATTCCGTTATTAGTCCTGGATTTCGACATACCACAGTTGGGGCTGTTGTTTTTGTAACTGTAGCGTTAGTTGCGAAATTGTTAGTAATTGTTGTTGCTTTTGTTGTTTCTAATTTGTTCATGTTTTGTCCCACGAGTCAGCCGAAAAGGGTTGAGCAGAGCCGGTATACGTAGAAAAGGTGTTTAGAACCTTCGACCTCGCCCGGGCATCGGAAGGGGTCCGTTCGCGATCAACTACATTCATTACCGCCCGTGATCCAATCAGCGATTAGCAAGGGTATCTCGACATCTTGCCTTAGGCGTTCACACACTTCCACAACAGGAGATGGGCGTAGGTAGGTAGGTAGGAGTACAGCCCTGTTCTATTTCGGACTCAATTAGCACTAGCTGTGCCATTTTGAGGCACACGGGCGTACAACCCAGGGTTTATTCTCACATATCCCCCTTGCGTAAATATGAGGTGTCCTTTCTGATTCGTAAGAGGAGTCTATGTGAAATGCGCCCACTACTAGAACTTAAGCACCTTCGTCACGGTGAACAACGATGAAGTAGGTTACTTAACTTAACACTAATCCCATTCAGAATCATACAATAAATTGTGCTTCCAAAATGTGCTTCCTATACAAGAAACATTGTGAAATAAGTATCTTCATCTCAAATGCGATCTAATCGCTACTCTTGATCAAACTGTTCAATATGATGGATTCCGTGGTGCATCCATCTGAATTATATTAACTGACCAAAGTTGTTGTGTAATAACAATGCCAAGTCAGTTTAATAAAACAACACGGCGATAACAATAAACAAGTAAAATATGACGCAGTTGATGGCATAAAAGCACCTAAAAGTATGCTAACAAAAAGGCAATAGTTAAAGCTGCATTTCAAAAACAAGTTAATGTAGCCAATGCAAATGATAAACGTCTACACATACATACATACATACGTACAAGTGCGCTTCCACTGCTCTTCCAGTGAAAATTGAAACTATAATTTTGCCGTTTTATTGCCACACGAAATTGCTTCTAAGCGCATTTAATTGCTTTTTGTATCAAAGTGTAAAAATGAAATATCACCGTTATATGAGTGAGTTGCAACATGCAATATTTATACATACACAAGTGTAGCTGTTGGTGCCTGTGTGTGTGTGTGTGTTGGCGCATGTGATTTTGGCAGAAATTTACTCGCTAAATAATTAATCAAACTTTACTTTCACGAAACTACTTTATGAACTCGACACAGAGGCTGTAAATGTGTATGTAAGTGTGTGTGTGTGTTTGTGTGAATTATAACTGCATTGCAAGCAACGCTAATAAGACATAATTTCACCGGAATTTATGTTTATGTTTATGAACTTAATCGAGCAGAGCAAAAACACTTGGCAAAATGATGCCTACAAACGTTAAAGAAGCTAGTGAAGACGTCTATTACCGTTACAAACATGCCAACAATTGCCTCAATATCTAAGTGTCTTACTAAGTTGTTGTTGCATGCAGACACCTTTGTCAGCGTGTGTGTGTGTGTGCGGTGAATTTAAGATGCTGAAAGCGAAAACTTTTTAGTTATGATGAAATTTTGAATGGCGCCAATGTGAATTTTGCCACAGAAATTTCGGAATTTAGCACATATACCAACATTAATATATATCACCCACACCTACTTACAAGCCTTTAGTTATCTCGTTGCTGTTGTTGTTGTTGTTTTGTGTAGTGTATGTACTTTTTGCTGCCATAATAATAAACACCGCATAACTCTTTTGCACCTGAGTCGTGAGAATTTATGTGCAACACTCGCCGACACTCACAGTTCACAACCCTTTCTCGCCCATTCCCGCCCCTCTTTTTTGTCGTTGGTCGAAATGTGGGTAAGCAAAAAGTGCTTTGAATTTTCGAAAAACTTTCAGATTCTCCAAACCAAAACCAATATTTTTACTCTCTTGTGCCACAACGATTTTTTGCCCATATACACAGTCACACCAACAATTTGGTGATACATCGTAAGCACAAGTTGTGAGAACTCTCTAAATTTTTATTTTCCTTAGAATACTATTGATAACGGAAAATAGATTATCTATATATATAAAAGAAAGTCGTGTTAGTTACACCACTTATAACTCAAGAACGGCAGAACAGATTTGGCTGAAAATTGGTAGGGAGGTAGCTTAGAGCCAGGAGACGGACATAGGATACTTTTTATTCCATACCAGTGACGAGACTATTCACGATCTGTGGTATAAAAAACGCAATTGACATTTCATATAAAATACAAATTTATTGTTCAAAACATCTGAGTATGCTTTCTTTTCATAAAATTTAAAACAAAACTGAAAACCGAAAAAAATATCAATCACAACATCAATTTGATAAAAAAAAATAAACAAACATAATAATGTTGCATGATGAAAATAAAAATATGCACAAATGACAACAAACTTAATGTTGTCTGTGATTGATTATACAAAATTGGGTAAGTAAATAGATTTCTCACTCTTTTGGGTGTTAATGTTTTTCTATTATTATATTCAGAAAACCGTTCAAAAAGTTTTATATGGTAGCAGATATACCAATACCATTTCTTATACCTTGGAACCGTGTTTTTAATTACCTTATTCAGTTGTATATATTGAAATGCTGATCTCTTTACTTCACGTAATGGATTTCAAATATGTACGATTGAAGAAAACTAAACCACAGTCCAAAAGAAATTGCGAGAACGTGTTTAAAGACACCAAATAAAACAGTTGTAGTAGATAATCGGTCCAAGTCATCCTAAATGTAATCAGTCAACATTTTGTATCCATTGACCTAACATTCCTTGCCCTCTAATTGTAGCGAAAGCATAATCTTTAGACCAAATTCTGAAAGACCAATCAGTTTGTAGATGTCTGATGATTTATTATAAAAGTTTAATACTAATTTACGACAATAAAATTAAATGTTTGAGTCTGTCTTACCAGCGCACAATTTACGACTAAAGATTGGCTCCGTAGTAGTCATGCTTCGAAACTTAAACCAACTAAAACTTGCTAACTGAACGCGTTTAGTGGTACAAAAAAATGTAAGAACAATGTGATCTATGCCATGATACTCAAAGGAAATTTCGAAGGTGAAGAAGTTTTCATTCCGGTGATACCAACCGATTTGCCGTTTGAGTTTAAACAACTTCAATTTCTGATTTGTCTTGCATTATCTATGACCGGACCGTTAACAAATGAGAAGGTTACTTCTTGAAAGTATGTGGTCTGATTTTATTAAATTCATGTTTTTCCAATGGTCAATTATATGTATGTGGCATGTTCACGGGACAGAAGACCTTCTGCGATACTTATTCTTGCGCCTGATTATAAAATGAAAAAGGTCTGATTATAAGTTACAAGGTGCTTCACTAACCATGCAACCCTTGCACCAAAATACATAGCTAATAAAGGATCATTAAAATACTAGATTTTTTTATTATCCTAATCCATGTATGAAAATGGATTTAATAAGATCAAAAATCTGCCTCTAAGGCGGAAGAAACTTCTCCGCTGGGCCAGCTAGTATACATATAATAACAATATGAACTTATATAAAATAGAATATAAAGCATACTCTACTGGCTGAAATCCATTAATATTGAGTGATAATATTACTCACCAACATTTTTGTAAGTAGATTGCCACCTCCCACAAACCTCCCTCGCTCATGTAATAATTGTTGAAATCGGACCATAACCTTTCAAGGCCCCAGATACCCTTTTTCACCGAAAATATCGGTAAATCTCTCATATATATTATAGAATTTTTTTAATTTTAATTATTCTTTAATAATGTGGCAAAAATGGGTAAAATCGGTTCATTACCTCCCTTCCGATTTTTTGCTCTTTATTCAATGCTATGTAAAAAGTGTTATACGGTGATGGGATATGCGCCGTTTCGTTGGATAATCTGTTTCTATCTAAACGGCAACTTCATAATACCCCCCTCGTGGAAGCCCCGCCCCCCTTTATATGCGAGGAACTCGGACAGACATTTTTTACAAGCCTCTTTTGAGTTCAACTTTACACCAAGGGCGTTCGCCATAGACAGGAACAGGTGGTAATCACTTGGCGCTATGTCCGGGCTACATAGTGGATGCGATAAAACCTCCCCTCCGAGCTTCCGTACCTTCTGACGAGTCATCAACGAAGTGTGTGATCTGGCGTTGTCCAGGAGGAACACTACACCCTTTCTGTTGGCCAATTCTGGACGCCTCTGGTCGATCGCCTGCTTCAAGCGGTCCAGTTGTTCGCAGTAGATGGTAGAATAAAGCATCTGGCCAAATGGGAGCAGCTCATAGTGGATGATTCCCTTCCAATCCCACCAAAAACACAGAAAAACCTTCCTGGACGTCAATCCTGGCTTGGCCACTGTTTGGGACGATTCACCGGCCTTCGGCCACGTCCGTTTTCGGTTGATATTGTCGTATGTGATCCATGTGATCCACGAGCTCTGTAGGCCTTACATATACTTAGCCGCGAAATTCAAAAGACAAAAGGCGGAAGGGAGATATTTGGCAACCAAAGATGATGGAAAATAAAACAGTAAAATGGCTTTAGTGTTTCAAACACGAATTTCGGGAATATAAAATTTCGGTAAAAAGCCCCAATTGTTTTCGTTCACTGGGTTACGGTACTTTTACAGCGCTGTATGTGTGTGTGCGCATACTCTCTGAGTTTTCGAAAGTCACTTCGCTGTTTGGTGTGTTTCATTATATTCTGCTTTACCGTTATGCTTTTTTGCAATTGATCTTTAGACTCTTAAGCAGTTTGTTTGTCATACAACTTATGCTCTTTCCCCCACTTTTGAGTTGCGCAGCCACAGCCGTAAAGTATGGATTTTCATATGCACTGCAGTTGAGGTGAGGCGTTGGTGGCTCGGTACGACGGCTTGATTTGCACAACAAGTGACCAAAATTACAAGCAATGAGGTAAAAGTGTTGATTAATTTTTAACGACACGCCCCACACTTGGAGTCTAGTTTTTGGAATTGGAGTAGAGAAAAACAAGAAATCTCCGACTTAAGTTGGGCGAAGTTCATGATCTCATTACTCAGTTTGCAAAAAGTTGTGATTTCCAAGCAAAAACTACACCAAGCCTTTGGTAGCTTTCAGCTTTTTCTTTCTTGGTTACCATTTGTGATGGGCAAATAATAAACTATGAGTATGTACTCGTTTATTATTTGCTGTGAAGAATTTTCAATGGCTTTGTTAAAATATTTAAAAGCTTTTTTGGATGAGCGCAAAAAGCTTCACACAAACACACAAAGCTTACATCTAACAAGTGAAAGCTCTACCTAAAGCGCTGCAGCACGGCATAGATCTATATAAACCACTAGAGAGCTTCTCTCTCCTACACACTCCCTTCTTCAACCGCCAGCGCCGCCGCTTAGTTTGAGTTAATGTCATAGTTTTTCAGTTTCTCCGAGCAAATTTCGCCAACAAGTTGTTTATGCGACTAAAGACAAAAGCTCTGCTGCAAACAACGGCAACAACACAAAAAATAAGTATAATTTAATAGCAACAAATAATGTTGATAACAACAACAATACGCGCCACTCGCTGGCTAACAGTTTGAACAAGGCAAAAAGGGCGAGTGTAAACTTTGGTAAGCTGCCAAGTGTTTATTACAACGTCATCGTACATGACTTGGCTCTTACTCTTGCTCTTGCACTCAGCTGCGAGTTTAGTGTGTAGTTGTTGTTGCAACAGCTAAAGGGTGTGTTTAGCCCCAATGTTTGCTTCGTTATTTAGCAAAAGTTGGTAAATTTATTGGGTCATCATTGTCATATACTCGCCAGCCAGCCAGCCACCCTTTTCTACACATTGACACATGCACACACACACATACGTATATATGTATGTTCATTCTCCTAACGGCACGAGGATGCTACTGGCTTTGTAAGCTCTTTTGTTGTTATTGTTGTTTTTCTCGTTTCTAATGCTCATATTTTAAAGCAGCAGCTTCAGCTGTTGATGTTTTTATTGTTACCTAGTTGACCTCATTGCTTTTAACTCCTGGACTTGTGAAGCTCCATAAAGCATGCTTGTATACATGTGTTGGTACACACACACACATGCAATTGTGAAACGCTTTAAGCAAATGTGAGTTTTTTTATAAAAAAAAAAAATAAAAAACGTCTGGCAACTTTTTTTAAATGCAATTTTTTTGTACAAATCAGACATGTATCTTTCGGAAGTTATTTAAATTGGTTTATTTGAGCCAATATAACAACAAACAACCGGTTGAATGGACGAGTTAGAGTTGTGCTTCGCTATTGTATATGCATTTTCTTCAAGTATTTATTTAGTATTGTGCAGCAAAGCAAGCTCAGTCTTTCAAAACTTACGATGTAGATCTTTCAGCGGTTTCCATTAATGCTGTTTGGCAATCCCTGACTATTATCAAATCAATAACAATGTTAGACTTTCATTGGACTTTGGACTTTGGATTGTCATTTTCTTCAAAAGGGTTTTGGTGGACCCGATTCATGACCGATATGATTTAAGGGGTTAGGTGGATTTCAGAGGCTAAAAACCAGGGCATTTAAATTTTTTTTTTTTTAAATATATACAATCATATACAGTGGAACTTACATAACTCGAACTTTTGTATTGGCAATAGAAGTAAAATTTCATAAAAATCTCCTTCCATAAATCGAACTTTTCGATCAGGGCATAATACCAAATTTAAAATTTTACTATGGAGGCACAATTTTAAGAGTCCCTCTATATCGTATGGAGAAGAATACAAAATATGATATTTTCTAATTGATTTCATAAATCATGTAACAAAATCATGAGATACAGACCTCAAGAGCCAAAAAATAGCAAAGTATAACAAACAAAATGAAAGAATACATATTTTACCGTATTTAAATAAAACGTTATGCGAAGTAAATAATTAAAACTGTTTGTAAATCTATATTTTACAGCTTTTTGAAAAATTTATATTTTATTGCAAATTTCTATAACTCGAAGTTTTTTTGTGGATTATGATGATTCGAGTTAGAGAAGTTCCACTGTATTTCATTTAAACAATTCAGCGTATCGATGATACATGTTTAAACAGTATTTTGTGAAATTTTTATTCAAAAATTCCGGAAACTCACCCGTGGGCACCTCATCTTCCATGGCGTGTCCAAAAAAAGGTCTTGCGGTGGACATCTTAACTCGTTTTCCAAAATCAATAAACCAAAAATATTTCGATATTCGACATTTTATACTCTCACAATTTATTGCTATATTTTTATTAAGATAACACACGATTTGACTCAAATATCCGCCATATACATATATGTATAAAGTCCATTGAAAGTTTGAAACCCCTAATATTAGGTGTATGGGAGCTAGGGGAAGTTATGACCCGATTTTAACCATTTCTGGTACAGAGACACACTATTAGAAGAAGAAGATTTCCTCTAAATTAAATTGAGATATCTGAGACATTTACCGACCTTTTTGTGGTGAAATATTACTATAAGGCACGGAGTTCTTCATATTCGATATCCGGGGCATTGAAAAGTTATAGTCCGATTTCGACAATTTTTTCACAAAAGATGCCTCAGATCATATACTCTATGGGCGCTAGTGTATTAGTGTAAAGTTTTACTTCGCTATCTTCATCGGTTCCTTACACATATGTATATTATAAAGTGAAGTATTAAGACGGAATTCAAAATTGAATTATATGGGAAGTTGTCGTTGTTGTGAACCTATTTCAACCAACTCGTGTCATCAGAGTGTCAAGAAAATATTATATACCGAATTTCATTGAAATCTGTCGAGTTGTTCATGAGATATGGTTTTTGACCCATAAGTGGGCGATGCCGCGCCCATTTGCCATTTTGTAAAAAAATCTGAGTGCGGCTTCTTTCTGCCATTTCTTCTGCATTTTTAGTAATTATCAACCTAACCTTTGTATGGGAAGTGGGCGTGGTTATTATCCGATTTCAACTATTCATAGTGTATGGTGGGGTACGTAAGGGAACCGACCTATTTGGGGGCGGGGCTACATCCAAATATGGCCCTTACTAAGGCGATCCTTTGTACCAAATTTTACTGTTATAACTTTATGTGTTTTCGGTTATCGCCATTTTGTGGGCGTAGCAGTGGTCCGATTTCGACCATTTTCAATACCAACCGTCTCATGGTGCCAAGGAATATGTGTACCAAGTTTCATTAGGAGATCTAACGGACGGACATACATCCGGATTTGAACTTTACTCGTCACCCTGATCACTTTGGTATATATGTCTCTATATCTAACTCTTTTAGTTTTAGGTTTTACAAACAACCGTTATGTGAACAAAACTGTTATACTCTCTTATCAACTTCGTTCCGAAAGTATAAAAAAATTCTTCGTTCATTAACTGAATAGTGTTATTCCAAAGATGTGTTAAAAATTAAAAAAAAATCGCTTCATAACTTTTCGAGAAATCGTATCTACCAATTTGAAAAAAAATTGTTTTGAGATAAACGCGCTTAAAGTTTTACATTCATACCGACCTGGCCTGATGGGCGGCACTTCCAAAGGGTTTATCTCTTAGAATATAACTCGGATTTATTTGATAACATTTTTTGAAATTTTTAAATTTTGAAACCCACCTAACCCCTTAAAATATTATAGATTATAGTCTAAAGATCTGTAATTTGATTCATTGAGGGTTTTATTAATTTACGAGACTTCGAATACCGTCTCGAGAATCATTTTCAGATCAACTGTTCACTCTGACACACTTGACAGCGATTGCTAGGACATTATCGACCAATAATCCACAACCCACGGATGGAGATTACATTAGAAACATGTTCTTCAGATGAGTAAAAAGGATTATCGGTATGAATATTTAATGACTTATAGCCGTAGTCATTCATCATCGAATCATTTGTGAAATTTCTAATATTCTGTCCACTATTCAGAGGATGACTGCACAGATTCAATATATGACCTTATTTGTATTAATAATTTTTGTGCGAAGTAAAATATAATTTTAGTAGAATTTCTAAGGTTTAGAAGTATATTTATTACTTATTAACTAGTAATCATGCTCATTTTACAGTACAATGCTTTAACTTTGGGCTTGAAGAGATCTGGCAGCTCCGTATGACTTCGAAACTGACGATCTCAAATTATTTATAATTTTTAAAGCTTGTGTTATGAAGCTCTTACAACTTTCTTATTACATCAGAGATTGTCAGGGATGAAGAATCAATATAGTTATATTGAGGCTACTGACGGCGAACCTATTGCATTACCGACACAACTAATTTTCCTTAATTTCAAAGTATGTGAAACCTTTTATTTACAAAATGCCCGCATAATCTCCATATTTTCAAATTTGAGCAAAAAACAGTTATTTCAATTATATTTTCCCATATTGCCATTGTGTTCATATGTTCAATTATACAAATGCGATTCAATTAAAAAATTTGCATAATTTGATGCATGCATTTGTGAAACCTAGTATACCCATGTGTGTGTGTTGTTATTGTTGTTGCCACAGCTGCTGATTATGATTATCCATTCAAATGTGTGCGTGTGTGGGTGCGCCGAGTTTGTCAAAAGGTTTGACGGCATTAACGAAGTGGTTTTGCGGTTGTTGCAATTACGAAATGCTATAAAACCACTTGTCAACCCGAAATGTGCGTTTCTAGCCTCTAAAAGGGAAATCGGAGCTTGTAAGCGGTAACCAGTGGGAATGCGCATATGACCATTATATACATATATGTACATATGTATGTATAATTATGTGTGTCGGTGTATGTGTGACTCTCACATGTATTATGGAGCCATACACGTACAGTGTATACACGAGCATAATTAAATGCATTTTATTAATTTCACAAACGAACTTAAATGCAGGCACAAAACCGCAAAATTCAATAGCCTGAATCTGCATACATACCTATACATATGCACATACATAAATGAATAGGTAAATATCAAAATGGCACGTGCTCGTTACCAGCAATTTCAGCACTTATTATGGCTAAATCAGTGTAGTTGGTCTTCCAGCTGTGTGGAAAATAATGAAGTTTGAATAAATGGTTAATAAATAATAATAAATTTTCAAAATAAATTTTTGTAGCAAAATATTTGTTATGAGATTTTTGGCAAGCAGGAAATGAAATGAACATTTTAAAATTATGATATTTTAGTAATGTCAAAATTCTTGTAAAATTTCCCTCCGCTTCAGAAAGTTATAAAAGGTGGCAACCCCCGAAATCTATTTTTTTTATTTTATTCCAATTTAAATATTGTAAAACTTAAACTTTTTTTTTTAAAGAAAATATGAAAATATTTTAAATCAAGTGGCAACTCCATAACAAAATTTATTAAAAATTCTGTAGAATAAAACTTTCTATATTCATTTCCCAGCATATCAATGTTATTAAATTATTGTTTATTATTTATAATGTCTATATTTAATGCATGTGGCAACGTCTAGAAGCTCTCTCAATAGCTCAAAAAGTAGTTCTTCGCAATGACACTTGCTTAGACTTCCATTGAAGAGCTCTTGGCTTTAGTCTTTCTATGCATTTATCGGACCATATATATTAAGCTTAGCCTACTAGACTGTCATAAACTTATTCCCCCACTTTTATTCAACCCTCTCAACATTATCCTCGTTCCACTTAATAGATTTTTATTAGCCTTTATGATTATGGACCATGGCACGTTAATATAATGCTAATTTTCGTATTTATTTTCATGCAAAGTGAAATTATATTAAAGGTTTGTTTGTGTGTGTGTGGGCGCCCATAAATATTTAGTATGCCAATAGGCGCACATAAGTGGCAATTCGCAGAAGCCAATCGTTTAAGTGCCAGTATCGGATGTCTTTCATTTGAATATTTTTATTCTCAACATTTCCTCTCCTCTTACTTGGGGTTTGTTGGAAGTAGGCTGAACAATGCCTTGGGTCGAATGTTGTGGCAACCCTGGTGTTCTAATATTTTTTTCCAAAATTTCTTTGAATGAAATTCTCTTCAAATATTAATTTTAAGAAAATGTTTTTTTCTAATCCCTATATTAGTCAGTTCTTTCTTAATATTTTGCTGAGTTCTTATTTTATTGATAATTGGCAACTCTGTTAAAAAAATTTCTTATTTCAATAGTTTCCAAATACATTGCAAGAAGTTTTCTAATATTCCTTTTGATTATTAGCTTATATTTTGAACTCTGTATATTTATATATATGTATATGTGGCAACCCTGTATCAAATGAAGTAATGTGTTAACACTTAATCTAAGAGTTTTCGGATACTTGCCAGCATAATTTCTCAACTCTCTTAAATTAAAGTTAAAAGTTTTCGATTTACTTTAACGTTGGCAACCCTGCTTCAAAATGTACCACATATGAATGTATGTATTATTAAACTATTTATCCCCAAAAAAAAGCAAATTTTCCCCTGAACAGCATTAGAATAAACACAGACAGAAAATCTGGAGAGTAATACTAAGTGGCACCACATTTGAAGTATGAGTATGCCGGAAGTATTGAAAAAATAAACTCGCGTGTTTTCCATTATTGCGAAATGTGCGCTCCCTTTAAGCGTATACACGCCGGCAAACAGCGGAAGTTACAAAGCGCGCTGTTATCAAGATGCTCGCGTGGGAGCTTGAATGTGCCTGAATAAGTAACGATTCTCATTGCTTTCTTTGACAATTGTATCTTCACATGTATGTACATAAGTGTGTGTATTTGTGTTGTTGGGAATACATTAAATGACAAATTATCAAGTTCTAAAAACACTTTACTGAATTATTTACAACGGATATGCTGCCTATATACTTCTACAATATTTATGCCGAATTCTGCTTGAAACAACAAAAAATAAACGTCGAGAAATATTTCTTGTATAGAGTAAAGGTATAAAATCTTCAAGCAGCTTTTCGCAGAATATGAAAAAAAAAATAATAAGAATGTCATCTAAATATTATTTTGTATACCCCTCTTCCCCTCTTTGGGCCTGCCTCCATCTTAAATATCATATCTTAAGATCATTACACTGCTTTTAGCAAATAATAGCTGTCATAACTGAATGCTTTTCGAATGCTGGGTTGCTTTTACTCAACTCTTAAAACCACTTTCTTGTTAAACAGAGTCTGGAAAGATGTTAGTTGAGATACTTATATATATATAGTTGTATAATTATGGTCCCCCCAGAAAGTTTTTCATTAATTAGGATGCGGTTCTTTTTGTTGGGAAATTCTATTGGGGTAATATTTAGGTGTATATAAGATTAGACACGATATGATTAAGTTTTTAAAAATTGTTTTGCTTGTCAGACCAATCTCATCCCCAACAAATTATCGTTCGTCCACTTTTAGGCCAAAAATCATATATCAGTATATACTCGATAAATTTTAACGAAATTTTATAGATAATATCTCCTTATAATGTGAATTTTACAGTTTGAAAGTTAAGCGAAATCAATTACAAACCATGCCTACTTTCAGCTTCCTATATAACCCAATTGTGAATTTAATTCACTTACATTTTACAAGGTTCCGATAAATGTATCGTTTTTGCATAAATGCTGCATTGCTGGTGTGTTAACGCTCATCTAAAAAGTTAGGAAGGGCTAGGTTCGGGTGTAACCGAACATTTTATACTCGCGTAATGTATTTATTTAATTTTACACAACTTGACCAACACATTCGGCATATTTATGGTATAAAGTCCATTGAAAGTTGGAAAACCCATATGACCCGAGAGACTTAGCTATAGAAGCACTGAGGTCCTCATATACGATATATGGTGCCTTGAATACTTATCGTTCGATTTCAGAGATTTTTAGAAGTGCGATGCCACACTATAAATGCAGTATTTGTGCAAAGGTCTTTTCCGATATCTTCTGTAGTGCTTACATTATATATATTGTGAAGAAAACGGTTCAGATCGACTTCAAAGTTCTGGTATATGGAAAATAGGCATGGTTGTAAACCGATTTGGCTTCTTTTGATAACATATCATTGGGATGCCAGGAAAATATTGCGAACCATTTCCTTGAAATTGATCAATCCATTTTTATAATGAAATTTAATTTTACTGAATTAAAACATTTTTAATAATTTTCTACATAACCTTCGTAGGAGGTGAGCGTGGTTATAATCCGATTTCTTAATTTTTTAGACTGTACGGACCCTAGAGAGTTTCTTTGAAATGTGTATGGACGTGGCACTGGTCCGATTTTGCCCATTTTCGAAAGCAACCCTCTCACGGCCCCAAAGAACACGTGTACCAAGTTTCATCAATATATCTAAATATTTACTCAAGTTATCAGTTGGACGGACGGACAGCAGACATCCGGATTTGAACTCTACTCGTCAATCTGATCATTTTGATATATATAATCCTATATCTAACTTTTTTATTTCTGGGTGACACAAACAACCGTTATGTGAACAAACCTATAATTCAGAGGGAATATTTTTCTTTAAATCGTGTGCCTCTTTCTCACAAATGGTTAATTTCGGGTACTCACTTTCCCTTTATACCTGATATTAGGATTTTCAAACTTCTGTTGGACTTTATAGCGTATACATACATATATATGTAGGTTAATATATGAGATATCTTAGCAAAATTAAGTGAAGGTATAATTTTGGATATCATGTAGATTAGTGGTGAAAATGGATGAAATCGGTCGATGAATTACTTGTGTTATCTAACCTCAATATACTCAATGTAGTGATGAAATCAGTCTAGATCTTGACATAGTCCATTTATTATTGTAAAAGTTGACAAATACCAATACAAATTTTCCCACCTTTGAACCTTGCAAATTGCGAGAGTATTAAATGCTCCGTTATATCCTAACTGTTGTTCTATTTTAAAATTTATTAATTTCCTTAATTACAACTACAGTGTTTGAGCATCAGTTTCTCTACTTTCTTATAAGCAGTGCGCTTAAACGACTTAAGCAAAGGGGAGTGTCCCCTGCGGATTTCTGCTGCAGCCTAACAACAATTCACTATAAATATACAATATACTTGCCCATCAATGCTTATGACATATTCAATTAATGCACAGCGCTGCACTATTTACATTAAATTATTAAACTAGTGTCAAATACTGTGCTGACCCAGAAGAAAGAAGGCTTTGACAAACAAAAGCGCTCGAGCAAAGACATATTTACATAAGAAATAACATGAAAGCCTGACGCTCAATTGCGTAATACATGCAGAAGCGTGCATTATTTGCTTATTGCACAGACGCTGCATGCTTCACTTGCAACACAACAAAGCTTACAATTAACCCTTCATAACAACACAAATAAACATATATATATACGTATATGTATGTACAACAGCTACACATGCGTCTCTGCAAACAACATTTGTCACTGTCACCGGCACACAAGCAGCTGCTGCTGCTGTTGCGCTCGCTCGCTTGCTGCAGTGCTAATTGTTTGCGCTGCATATTACTCATACGCAGTGGATGCCCTACAAAGAATGCGCAAATAATTAATATGCTTGCATTTGTCTGCTGCCAGCGCACACTTCATTGCCATAATGCATGCAACAAAAGCCTTCATATGTGTTAAATATGAATTTCTTATCGTAAGATATGTCACAAGAGCGATCTTACACTGAAGAGTGGAGACGAACCCTGTGCAATTACCAGTTTTTCAAATTAATAACAACTAATGCAGAAAACAATTTCTTTGGGCATGTCAAAATCATAACACATATTTAATCGAAGAAAAACAAAAACAACAACAACCACGAAATATTAAAAACTACAAGCAAATCAATTAAGCATGAATACTTGATCGCTCAGCGCACAAACGCATTACACACACACATATAAAGCCACAACAAAATGTTGCAAATTTCATTATAATTTCCATTTAAATAATTTGAGTTTCTAATAGTGCTACAATGTATGACACACCAACCAACCGACCGACTGGCTTGCTTGCTTGCTGTTGGCCAAAGTGACCGCCTGTGGCTGGCATGTCGTATACGCAACCACAAACCAAACATAACAGTGTCTGCAAACAATTTACAAAATAAATTACTCAACAGTTTGTATGCGCAAGCAAAGCATGAGATACAACAACAACAAACACAAACACAGCTATATATTCATATAATATATATTTCGAGTAGGAAAAACTCTTAAATGGCACTTTCATGTATTCAAATGAAACAAATGAAATCAAGTCATACACAATTTTTTGGCTTAAAACAAGTTGTCCGCAAACACCGAATGACAGTTCGTGTGTGTGTTGCAATGTTGCACAAATAAGCATTTACGACATGTGATGAGCTGGCGTTAGTGTTGGTGTTGGTGTGTGTGTGTGCGAAATTAAATTATTAAATTCTAAATTGCATTCGATATATAATAAATGCGCAGCTATTGTGCTGAAATGATGTGAAAGCGTTTTTCATAAAAAAATATTTAATGTTCAACAATTAAATGGCAATGCATATGAAGAGTTAAATTGGTAGTTAATTGCTAACGTTCGTATGCGACTTTTTCAAATAAATAGCTTGTCAATTTTATTTGCATATTAACACACACGCGCACACGCGCAATTCAGACAATTAAAATATAGTTCGCAGTGAATTTCCATGATATAAGTGACTTAAATAGAAAATTTTTAGTTTATTGTAAACAATTGTCACAATTTCGGTTTTTTTGAAGAATAATTAAATTTTTATTGAAAGAAATTAAGCAATATTTTGCCACACAGCATAAAAATTATTTCATATTATTGCAATTTAAAAAGTTAGATATGTAGAAATGCCGACATCATCAATATTCAAAAATAATTCGATATAAATTGGTGACAACTCATGTTATTGGTCCATTTTATAATCCTGAAATCATTTATTTTCATCTTAAGGGTTTTGTTTAAATTAAATAAATGTAGAAATCGTTGTTTTTCTATTGTTGATCGAATAAAGCTTTACAGCCGGTTTCACGAAACAAATTTAAGTGAAAGACAAGTAAGGAAGGGCTAAGTTCGGGTCTAACCGAACATTTTATTCTCTCGCAATTTATTTATTTAACTTTATTTATATTAATAATACACAATTTGACCCACATATTCGTCATATATATTGTATAAAGTCCATTGAAAGTTGGAAACCCTAATATTAGGTTAGAAGTACCGATGTCCTCATGTTCGAAATATGGGGCCTTGACAACCTATGGTCCGATTTCGGTGATTTTTAGAATGGGGCTGCCACACTATTAACATAGTATTTGTGCAAAGTTCTGCACCGATATCTTCACTAGTACTTACTTTATATATTGTAAAGTAAACGATTCAGATCGTCTTAAAATTCTGGTATATAGGAAGTAGGCGTAGTTGTAAAGCGATTTGGCCTATTTTCACAACATATCATTGGGATGTAAAGAAACTATTACAAACCAAGTTTCATTGAAATCGGTCGAGTAGTTCCTGAGATATGGTTTTTGACCCATAAGTGGGCGGTGCCACGCCCATTTTCCATTTTGTAAAAAAATCTAAGTGCAGCTTCCAACTGCCATTTCTTATGTGAAATTTAGTGTTTCTGACGTTTTTCGTTAGTGAGTTAACCCACTTTTAGTAATTTTCAACCTAACTTTTGTATGGGAGGTGGGCGTGGTTATGATCCGATTTCTTTCATTTTTGGACTGTATTAGGAAGTGGCTAAAAAACGACTGCAGAAAGTTTGGTTTATATAGCTCTATTGGTTTGGGAGATATATACAAAAAACATATTTGGGGGCGGGGTCACGCCCACTTCCTCAAAACAATTACATCCAAATATGCCCCTTCATAGTACGATCCTTCATACCAAATTTTATTTCCATAGCTTTATTTATGGCTTAGTTATGGCACTTTATGTGTTTTCGGTTTTCGCCATTTTGTGGGCGTGGCAATGGTCCGATTTTGCTCATTTTCGAAAGCAACCTTCCTATGGTGCCAAGAAATAAGTGTGCCAAGTTTCATCATGATATCTTATTTTTTACTCAAGTTACAGCTTGCACAGACGGTCAGACGAACGGACAGACAGACATTCCACTCTTCACCCTGATCACTTTGGTATATATAACCCTATATCTAACTCGTTTAGTTTTGGGTGGAACTTAATTTTCAATTAAAATATTTCGTGAAATCGGCCTTAGAAACTGATGTCACTACATCAAAGTGGATATTTTAATCACATATATCAACGAAATCATATTTTCGAACAATGTAATTTGGAAAAAAGTTTGAAGTTTCTATAGTTTGAGTGGCATCAATAAATTTTTAGAACGGGTGCTTTTTAGATGAACAGATTTACTTCAGAACAATGTTTGTTGTTGACATAGGACCCAAATTGATGCAAAAAGTGGTAGAGGGGTAACTGTACCTCTCGTCTGAAATTTATTAGAGTCAGCCGCGGCGGTCATTTGTTTGAAATCATTTTTAAAACATAATGGCAACCGTTATCTTTATATATAACATACATATATTATATATATTTGGCGTAGGAACCGCTTACGCGATTATTGCCGAATCCACCAGAGCGCGCCATTCATTTCTTCTTCTTGCTTTCTGGTGCCAATTAGAAACACCAAGTGAAGCCAGGTAACTTTCCACTTGGTCTTTCCAACGGAGTGGAAGTCATTCTCTTCCGCGACTTCCACCAACGGATACTGCACCGAACACTTTCAAAGCTGTAGTGTTTTCATCCATTCGAACAACGTGACCAAGCCGTAAATTTTTAGCCTTTATTCGTGGCATTAACTTATATACGTTTTATTTCTTATTGAAAACCACATGTCTAAAAAAACTCACTTTATATACAATAGTTACGTTGCTATTTGTTAGAAATGAAAGACAGTGAGAGTGAAGTATCTTCTTTGTGACGAATACAACGTTAAAGAAAGCGCATATTTATAAAATTCCCTCGACGATCCCCAATTTTTTAAGAAAAAAAAACCCAGAAAATTCAAATTTAATGCGGAAATTCGAAAGAACATTATTTGGCAATTATTTTGTTTAAGACTATCTCTTTCAATTCCAATTTTCGATGACTTAGCGAATGACACGCGTGATGTTTTGCTCCAAGGCCTGAATCGAAGCTCGATTATCCGTATTACATATCCCCACAGGAAACAGTCTAACGGTGTGATATCACATGATCTTTATGGCCAATAAACCGGTTGAAACGCTCAGTACACCGATTATGTTGACCATAAATTGAGCGAAGCGCGCGAAATACTTTCCTTACAGAACCAAGTTGAATAGTTTGTAAACGTTGTTCAGTCGTAAGTCTTTCCATGATGAAACGCCAACCAACATTAAACCAAAATAACATGACAGCTTGACACGACTCACGCGTGATCTGTCAAAAAAAGGCTATTGAAACAAGTAAGGAAGGTCTAAGTTCGGGTGTAACCGAACATTTTATACTCTCGCAATTTATTTATTTAACTTAATTAATACTATATAATACAAAATTTGACCCACATATTCGTCATATATATTGTATAAAGTCCATTGAAAGTTGGAAACCATAATATTAGGTTAGAAGCACCGAAGTCCTCATGTTCGATATATGGGGCCTTGAAAACCTATGGTCCGATTTTGGCGATTTTTAGAATGGGGCTGCCACACTATAAACGTAGTATTTGTGCAAAGTTCTGCACCGATATCTTCACTAGTGATTACTTTATATAGTGTTAAGGAAACGATTCAGATTGTCTTCAAAGTAGGAAGTAGGCGTAGTTGCGAAGCTATTTGGCCTATTTTCACAACATATTATTGGGAGGTAAGGAAACTATTACAAACCAAGTTTCATTGAAATCGGTGGAGTAGTTCCTGAGATATGGTTTTTGACCCACAAGGGGGCGACGCCACGCCCATTTTCCATTTTGTAAAAAGATCTGAGTGCAGCTTCCATCTGCTATTTCTTCTGTAAAATTTAATGTTTCTGACGTTTTTCGTTAGTGAGTTAACCCACTTTTAGTAATTTTCAACCTAACTTTTGTATGGGAGGCGTGGTTATGATCTGATTTCTTTCATTTTTAGACTGTATTAGAAAGTGGCTAAAAAAAACGACTGCAAAAAGTTTGGTTTATATAGCTCTATTGGTTTGTTTTGGTTTTGGAGGATGGAGCCATATGTAGAAGTTCACGCAAGTGAGGAAAGTTTCTGATTGTCATTCACTTGGGAGTGGCCAGGAACGATTCTTTTACATGTGGCTCAAGCAGCTCACGACTTCCGGTCTTAGACCAAGTATCCTCTGGGTAGCCAACAGACACCCGTTAAGAGGCGAGCTAAAGTGAGAAGGCGAAACCCGCTTATGCGGTTGTGTGTAGGGTTTGGGACCCACCACATAAAAACACCCCCCAATGAAAACGACGAAACAGCCTCGGATGAGAGACCCCAATTTTGATGACGACCACTGCAAACGTTTAAAGGACTACGATTTAAGGGCATGCACCTGGAATGTCCGGACCCTTAATTGGGAAGGTGCCTCTGCCCAGCTGGTTGATGTCCTCGTAAGAGTAAAGGCTGACATCACCGCAATCCAAGAAATGCGATGGACGGGACAAGGACGGAAGAAGGTGGGTCTTTGTGACATCTACTACAGCGGCCATATAAAGGAGCGCAAATTCGGTGTGGGATTCGTGGTGGGAGAGAGACTCCGTCGTCGAGTCCTGGCATTCACTCCGGTGGATGAACGTCTAGCCACAATCCGCATCAAAGCGAGGTTCTTCAACATATCGCTGATTTGCGCCCACGCCCCGACGGAAGAGAAGGACGAAGTGATCAAAGATACCTTCTATGAGCGCCTAGAACGTACCTATGAGCGCTGCCCCCGCCACGATGTAAAAATCGTGCTTGGCGATTTCAACGCTAGGGTGGGTAAAGAAGGTGTCTTTGGCACAACAGTCGGAAAATTCAGCCTCCATGACGAAACATCACCAAACGGTCTAAGGCTGATCGACTTCGCCGGGGCCCGAAATATGGTCGTCTGTAGTACTAGATTCCAGCATAAGAAAATCCATCAAGCTACTTGGCTGTCCCCGGATCGAATCACTCGCAACCAGATCGATCATGTTGTGATAGATGGACGACATGTCTCCAGTGTCTTTGATGTGCGTACGCTTCGTGGTCCCAACATCGACTCGGACCACTATCTTGTAGCAGCTAAGATACGCACCCGCCTCTGTGTAGAAAAGCGCACACGTCAACAAACACAAGGAAGGTTCGACATCGAGAAGCTGCAATCACAACCGACAGCCGAACGATTTTCTACTCGACTTGCACTCCAGCTCTCTGAGAGCACTCATCAGCATCTCGGTATAAGGGAACTGTGGGACGGCATATCAAACTCCTTACGTACAGCTGCAATCGAAACCATTGGTTTTCGGAAAAGCCAAAAAAACAGCTGGTATGACGAGGAGTGTCGTCTCGCAGTGGAGAGAAAACAGACTGCCTACCTCGCAATGTTGCGATCGACCGCAACACGGGCGGGATGGGAAAGATACCGAGAGCTGAAGAGGGAAGCGAGACGCATTTGCAGACAAAAAAAGAAAGAGGCCGAAATGCGTGAGTATGAAGAGCTTGACAAGCTGGCCGACAGGGGTAATGCTCGAAAATTTTACGAAAAGATCCGGCGACTAACTGAAGGTTTCAAGACCGGAGCGCACTCATGTAGGACCCCCAGAGGTGATCTAGTTATTGATGACCAGAGTATACTGAGTTTGTGGAGGGAACACTTCTCCAGCCTGCTGAATGGCAGTGAAAGTACAACACCAGGAGATGGCGAACCCGATTCCCCAATCGACGACGATGGAGCAGATGTTCCATTGCCCGACCGTGAAGAAATTCGAATAGCAATTACCCGCTTGAAGAACAATAAGGCGGCGGGTGCCGATGGATTACCGGCCGAGCTATTCAAATACGGCGGCGAAGAGCTGATAAGGTGCTTGCATCAGCTTCTTTGCGAAATATGGTCGGAAGAAAGCATGCCTGACGATTGGAATCTCAGTGTACTCTGCCCAATACACAAAAAGGGAGACCCCACAATTTGCGCCAATTACCGTGGGATAAGCCTCCTCAACATCGCGTATAAGGTTCTGTCGAGCGTATTGTGTGAAAGACTAAAGCCCACCGTCAACAAACTGATTGGACCTTATCAGTGTGGCTTTAGACCTGGAAAATCAACAACAGACCAGATATTCACCATGCGCCAAATTTTGGAGAAGACCCGTGAAAATAGGATCGACACACACCATCTCTTTGTCGACTTTAAAGCTGCTTTCGACAGCACGAAAAGGAGCTGCCTTTATGCCGCGATGTCTGAATTTGGTATCCCCGCAAAACTAATACGGCTGTGTAAGCTGACGTTGAGCAACACCAAAAGCTCCGTCAGGATCGGGAAGGACCTCTCCGAGCCGTTCGATACCAGACGAGGTTTCAGACAAGGTGACTCACTCTCGTGTGATTTCTTTAACCTGATGCTGGAGAAAATAATACGAGCTGCAGAGCTAAATCGTGAAGGTACAATCTTTTATAAGAGTGTACAGCTACTGGCGTACGCCGATGATACTGATATCATCGGAAGCAACAACCGCGCCGTTTGTTCTGCTTTTTCCAGACTAAATAAGGAAGTGCAGCGTATGAGTCTGTTGGTGAATGAGGACAAGACGAAATATCTCCTGTCATCAAACAAACAGTCAGCGCATTCGCGTCTTGGCTCCCACGTCACTGTTGACAGTCATAACTTTGAAGTTGTAGATAATTTCGTCTACCTGGGAACCAGCATTAACACCAATAACAATGTCAGCCTGGAAATCCAACGCAGAATCACTCTTGCCAACAGGTGCTACTATGGACTAAGTAGGCAATTGAAAAGTAAAGTCCTCTCTCGACGAACAAAAACCAAACTCTACAAGTCTCTCATCATTCCCGTCCTACTTTACGGTGCAGAAGCGTGGACGATGTCAACATCCGATGAGACGGCACTAGGAGTTTTCGAGAGAAAAGTTTTGCGGAAGATTTATGGTCCCTTAAGAATTGGCAACGGCGAATACCGCAGACGATGGAACGATGAGCTGTATGTGTTATTCGACGACATAGACATAGTCCAGCGAATAAAAAAACAGCGGCTACGCTGGCTAGGTCATGTTGTCCGAATGGATGAAAGTGCTCCAGCTCTGAAAGTATTCGATGCAGTACCCGCTGGTGGAAGCAGAGGAAGAGGGAGACCTCCACTCCGATGGAAGGACCAGGTGGAGAGGGACCTGGCTTCGCTTGGAATAACCAATTGGCACTCTTCACCCTGATCACTTTGGTATATATAACCCTATATGTAACTCGCTTAGTTTTGGGTGTTACAAACAACCGTTATGTGAACAAAACTATAATACTCTCCAGAAACTTTGTTGCGAGAGTATAATAACATGACAGCTTCATACGACTCACGCGTGATCTGTCAAAAAAAGACTATTGAAACAAGTAAGGAAGGGCTAAGTTCGGGTGTAACCGAACATTTTATATTCTCGCAATTTATTTATTTAACTTAATTAATACTATATAATACACAATTTGACCCACATATTCGTCATATATATTGTATAAAGTCCATTGAAAGTTGGAAACCATAATATTAGGTTAGAAGCACCGAAGTCCTCATGTTCGATATATGGGGCCTTGAAAACCTATGGTCCGATTTTGGCGATTTTTAGAATGGGGCTGCCACACTATAAACGTAGTATTTGTGCAAAGTTCTGCACCGATATCTTCACTAGTGCTTACATTATATATTGTAAAGTAACCGATTCAGATCGTCTTCAAAGTTCTGGTATATAGGAAGTAGGCGTAGTTGTGAAGCGATTTGGCCTATTTTCACAACATATTATTGGGAGGTAAGGAAACTATTACAAACCAAGTTTCATTGAAATCGGTCGAGTAGTTCCTGAGATATGGGTTTTGACCCATAAGTGGGCGACGCCACGCCCATTTTCCATTTTGTAAAAAAATCTGAGTGCAGCTTCTATCTGCCATTTCTTATGTGAAATTTAGGGTTTCTGACGTTTTTCGTTAGTGAGTTAACCCACTTTTAGTAATTTTCAACCTAACTTTTGTATGGGAGGTGGGCGTGGTTATGATCCGATTTCTTTCATTTTTGGACTGTATTAGAAAGTGGCTAAAAAAACGACTGCAGAAAGTTTGGTTTATATAGCTTTATTGGTTTACGAGATATGTATAAAAAACTTAGTAGGGGGCGGGGCCACGCCCACTTCCCCAAAAAAATTACATCCAAATATGCCCCTTCATAGTACGATCCTTCATACCAAATTTTATTTTCATAGCTTTATTTATGGCTTAGTTATGGCACTTTATGTGTTTTCGGTTTTCGCCATTTTGTGGGCGTGGCAGTGGTCCGATTTTGCTCATTTTCGAAAGCAACCTTCCTATGGTGCCAAGAAATAAGTGTGCCAAGTTTCATCAAGATATCTTAATTTTTACTCAAGTTACAGCTTGCACAGACGGACGGACGGACGGACGGACAGACAGACATTCGGATTTGAACTCCACTCTTCACCCTGATCATTTTGGTATATATAACCCTATATCTAACTCGTTTAGTTTTGGGTGTTACAAACAACCGTTATGTGAACAAAACTATAATACTCTCTTTAGCAACATTTGTTGCGAGAGTATAAAAAGTACCTCTGCTTGGATCACCCAATATATCTATATCTTTGAACTCCCCATTTTAAAAACTATAAAATATATTACCAATAATCTGTACTGCAAAACGCTATTTTGTGTTCACTACAATTTCTGCTCTCTGATGAAATTATTTAATTCTGTGCAATTTATACTAAGTCAAATATTATGACACCATTAGTCAAGCCAATGAAAAGGTTTGTCATTTTACACCAATTTATGACAGTGTTTTTTGAACAAATTAACAACGCAGTTTAAACCCAAATTTGTTCTTACAAAACTCCACAATTGTAATTGAAATTCTTTGTTCGCATTTTAATATACTATTCCGGTGATCCTGTGGAAATATGCATTGTTTGACAGACAGACATTTGACAGAATAATTAATTGGTCTTTAATCTATAATATAATAGTATAATTAATATGTAGTAAATATTACGAATACGCATAAATATGACAAACAGAGCTTACCAGTTATCTGTCGAGACATCTTTCGATTTCGAAATATTTTGACTTCAGCGTCACGTGTCAGATAGTGTCTTTCAGATTCCGAAACCTGTTCCGAAAACTCGATTTCAACTCGATCATTAATTGCTCTTTGGTATGTGCTTTTCATAAACATATTTAGTTTCATGAAAAGACGTTTCCTTAAAACTAAAACCGGAAAGTGAATCACATACTGCAATACACAAAGCCAAGTACCATCGGCATGGCCAATGAATGCGAATTATTTTAAATTCTCGTTCAAATACGAATTAATAAATTGCACAAACTTATCGCAACCCAAATTTAATGCACGCCAAAAGCACAGCAAATTTGATGTTGCATGAGCATGAGCACAACGGGACATCAAGCTGTGTACAAAAACAAATGCAACACAAACAATGTCACAAGGCGACAATCACGCCGTACTTCACACAACCAACAACCACAGTCTGTCCGCATCAGCACAGCTGGAAACAGCAACACTCACACGGGCGAATGGTGTTAAAACAACACACAGACGGTAGATACAGTGGGACCCCAACACAAACAATCAAACAAACAAACAAACATGTCCGGCGCGGTGTGAGAAAGGCGTTGATTACAGCTGAGCTGCAGGCGTCGCTGCAGTGAGTGACGGCCAGTGGCTGGTGGCTAGCGCTGAGCAAGTGCATGGCGGCTGGACTCGACAGCGCCGCAACACAGAGAGTGAAATACAACATCCGCTTCCGGTTAAAATAACAAAGTTTATAAGCTGCAACCATAACAAACGACAAAATAACTGAGCGGCTGAACATGTTGTCGCGAACACACACCAACCTCGAACAACAACAACAACAACAAACACTTAAATATATTTACCTCAAGCATGGATATTTTATGTGTTATGCATTTTGTGTTTTTTTTTTTGTTTGGGAGAATTTATTAGTGACTTACATGAGTTTCAAAATTATTTGAAATTGTAATGCAACAACAAAAACTATGAGGTTAGCAAAAGAAGTGATTGTTGGTGTGTAGAAACTGGCATCACTTGCGTGTGAGCTAAACAACATGTGCACAGTCATTAACACATGCGATCCGCGCCTGAAATTATGCAGTTTGATGTAGCCAGTGTTGCCATATCGAGATAATAAATAGAAAATTTTAAAACTAAAATCTTTGTATAGATTACATACATATAATTATTTGAAATAACGAACATATTTATGTATATATGATATTTAGAGAAACCAGCGCCATCTATCGGACAAAGCAAGTACAACCTTCGGTTGGCATTTGATACATCAGCACTAAATAACATACTTTGGTTGATCTTGACAGGTATCGCAATGTTGAAGGTTTGAAATAAAAATAAATTTACAAGGTTGCCACCTGTTTAAACATTTTAAGTTAAACAAGTAAGGAAAGGCAACAGAACATTTTATACTCTCGCAATTTATTGATATAGGTTTATTAAGATAACACACAATTTGACCCTCTTAATCGGCATAAAGTCCAATAGAATAACAAAAGTCATCATATATAGCGTATGAGGGCCGAGGAAATTCCTGAACCGATTTCACTCATTTTCACCACCAATATACGTTATATCCAAGATTATATGCTCACTTAATTTGGCTAAGATATTTCACATATTAACCGATTTATAAGTTATTAAGCCCATCGTATTTTTAAAAATCCTAATTACCTATATGAGAGCTAGGGGAAGTTTTGACCCGAGGTTAGCCATTTTTGGTACAGAGACACACTATTAGAAGAAAAAGATGCCCTCTAAATGATATTAAGATATCTGAGAGATTTACCGATATTTTCGGTGAAAAATTACCCTAAAGGACTGAGTTCTTCATATTCGATATCTGGGGCATTGAAAAATTATAGTTATATTTCGAAAAATTTTTCACAAGTGATGCCACAGATCATATAAAGTACTTGTTTAAAGTTTTATTCTGCTATCTTCATCGGTTACTTATTTTTACATAAAGTAAAGAAATAAGATGGATTTCAGAATTGAGTTATATGGGAAGTAGTCGTGGTTGTAAACCGATTTCGTCTATTTTTCATACGTATCATCAGCATGTCAAGAAAGTATTATGAACCAAATTTCATTGAAATCGGTCGAGTAGTTCCTGTTCCTGAGATATGGTTTTTGACCCATAAGTGGGTGACGCCACGCCCATTTCCAATTTTTTTTAAATCTGAGTGCAACTTCCTTTTGCTAATTTTTCTGTAAAATTTAATGTTTCTGACGTTTTTCGTTAGTGAGTTAACCCACTTTTAGTAATTTTCAATATAACTTTTGTATAGCAGGTGGGCATGGTTATTATCCGATTTCAACTATTTTCATCGTGTGTGATGGGGTGCATAAGGGAAGCGATTGCAGAAAGTTAGGTTTATATAGCTTCATTGATTTGCGAGATATACACAAAAAACCTATTTGGGGGTGGTGCCACGCCCACTTCCCCAAAAAAATTACATCCAAATATGCCCCTGTCTAGTGAAATTTTGTGCACCAAATTTTATTATTATAACTAAGCTATAAAAGTTTCGACACATTATGTGTTTTCGGTTCTCGCCATTTTGTGTACGTGGTAGTTGTCCGATTTCGCCCATCTTCGAAAGCAACCCTACTGGTTCCAAAGAACATGTGTACCAAGATTCGTTAAGATATCAAGAACTCTGACAGGTGAAAAAAATTATAATAGTGTTGTCACCTTCTAAAAAGTTGTTTTCGATAAAATTGGTAAAAGCGAAGAAATTTTATAAAATGTATAAGTTACTTGGACATTTCGAAAGGTCTAAAGTTGTAAATATTAGATTATGAGACGAGATTTCATTAATTAAATTGCTCAAATAGATGAAATATTAAAAGCAACGAACATATCAGGTTGATAAAAGAATTTTGTCTGAGATGTTTCTCCAACTATTTCAAAAAAATAAAACCAATAATAATTTTAAAAGATTATGAAAATAAATTCGCAATTACGGTATTGCTTGAAAGCATCAAGTGAACTACTAAGAAACTTATTACTTATCTCGTACGTACAGGTTTACCCACTGTTCTTCTTCTTCTGTATGTGACATCTCTTTATACGCCCCACACTATCTCTTAATTCATTCGCACTAATCATGCTAATGCTCTTTAATATTTTTTTCTTCGCAAACTAAGCATTAGTTGTGATAACTGTGCGCAAGCAGGCATGCAATGAGCTTTGACGAGCGAACCGGCAATTCATTACTCTCACTAAGGCACCTACCAACACAAATCCAACTTGCCGCTTATGTTTTGCAAGTAAACACTTTATAATTAGCCTGTTGCTCCAAAGCTGCGCGCTATATAATCCACCTTATATACAGTACATATATGTATACATGCATATGAGTATGTTGCGTTGAGTGTACATACATACATATGTGCCTTAAGTGTGTCTGACAAATTTGCACGTGCAACATAATTGCTTTAATTAACGCTGCACTAATTACAATATTATTGCAATAAATTATTTTGTCATGTTGCCTTGTAGCATTTTCATGGGAATACACGCAGGTCCACATATATTTATATACTTATATACATAGATATATGTGTGTAGAAACGAGGAGGTGGAAGTACACTGAAAAATGCCATTAATGATTTTCTTGTTATAGTCCACTCATGGGTTGAACTGTGTCATTGTAATGCTTGTAGGGTAATATGAAAAATTGTTGTAATAAATTGTGCAATTTCGAACAGGTAAAAGGGCAGGAAGTAATGTTTCAAATAAATCTTTTTGTCAATTTATTAAAAATAGTATTTTATTTTCTACGCCATTTGATTAAATTAATAACTATTATTTGCGAGCTATTTTTGAGAAATACTGAATACATGAGTTAATCATGTTTAACTGAAATTTTTTTCTGCATTGCTCCTAAATGTAGGCAACATTTTATGTATTTTTTTGCGCAAAAAGCACTTTTAACTTTTGATTTCTGGCATTTTATTCTTCATTGGTAAAATAGGTAGTTAATATTTTGTGAGAGAAGACATTGACTTATGAAGGTAGTGAAAAGAAGTTTACATATACTAACTAGAGCTCTTGGTATTCGACTAATCGACTAACCGAATAGGGCATTATTCGAATAATAATATTCGGTTTGCACTATTCGGATAGTCGTCAGTCATGGACTAATCGATTAACCGCTCATTTTCGACTATTCGGTTAACCGTTCGTTGTCCACTATTCGAATAGTGCAAGTTCATTAATTTTCTTATTTTTATTGAAAAAAGTGAAACATTAAAACTAACAAAACACACGCTTTAAAATACAAAAAATAACAATGATTTCACGGGAACCATTAAATAATGACAAACTAGTTTTTAACCATTTCAACTGGGCGAATGTATTAAATCACTATTTATCATAAAACGTCTATTTTGATAAAAGGATGTTAAAAGGTTAACATTTGTTGCTTGCAAGCAGCTTCTACGTGGTGTCACAATGTTTCCAGCAATGGAGAACGTCCTCTCTGAATCTGATAAAGTGGCTGGAATACGGAAAATCAAAGGCTTTTAGATTGCAAACAATTTTAATTTATTCGAATAGTGACAGTATAACTATTCGAATAACCGCAGTAGAACGACTATTCGAATAGTCGGAACATTGCGACTAACCGAATAGTGCTAACCGGATAATATTCGTACGAACGGTTACAAACCGGATATTCGAATAATCGGTTTTCAGATTAATCGAATAATTTTAAGAGCCCTAATACTAACCACACACTCGAAACGGTATTGCTGTTCTTATTTTGAGGAATACTGCTCAGTTGACAGTCCAGGTCTAGATCCGTTCCGTTTACGTGGACCCAACTGTCGAGGCGTATTAAAGTATACTTCGTCTCATTGATAATTGTATTAAACTGCGTTGTGGTGAAACTAGTATCGATGTTGGGTCATAAGGAATCGCTGATATCTGCAAAAGAAGTAATTGTTTTCACCAGACTCGAAACGGGCCGGTGTTTCACTGTCCTATTAAGGTTTACTCTATGACAAATAGGCCTAATCAAGCTCTTTAAAGCCAATACTTGTGCTGTCACAAGATATTCACGAATAATCGCCTCTTAACTATGATAAACTTTGGATCTTTGGAGGTACAAAGAGATGAGACACAAATCAATCCCTCTAGCAAATTTCTGATGGAATTGGTATACAGCAAAGCTATATGAAATAGATTCGACAACTATTAATCTACCGAATTAATAACTTCACCGACATTCTAATAAAATAAAAGGCTTTAAAAGTGGCAAATTGTTGAATTTGCCTGTCGAATGAAAAAATTAAGTAAATGCTAAACTAGTTTTTAATAATTCGTAAATAGAAACACATTTACATATAAGCAACACGAAATGAAATTAAATGAACACCAACACCACAATTAACCACTACCGTGACAAAATGCAGTCGGTTGTTGTTGTTGTTGTTGTGCTTATTTGCAGTTATACCAAACCTACAGACACCACACTCCGTTGCCTTGCACGAGCTGCAGACAATTTGCAGCAACTCGAATAAACAAACAAATAAATAACAAATTACTGCAGCCACAATTGTGTGCAACGGCTGGTTAAATCAGGCTAAGCCGAGAACTTTGGCTTTACGATTATGCCGAAGTTGCCAGCCTGTTAAACGGCGACTAACACACACAGTGTTACCGGACAGACACTGTGCAGCACAGTTAGTTGGAGGAGGATAGTTTTTGATATACATATGTCGAAAGTGAAGTGAATACGAAAATGAGGAGGTAAAGAAAATAGCAGCATATAATGGAATAAATACTTTAGAAATAATATTTTTTTTATTAGAATGAACCAATCAAATACATATTTGTATACAGAAAAAATATATATATACAGAGGTAGTCAAAATTATTTACACATCGGACGGTTTTTTACATGTTTCACAGAAAAAGCTTTCGCTTGTTGTTGTTGTTTTCGCAGGGTAACAAAATGCTATGTTGTTGTAAACCTTGATCTATTCCCGAGCGAATGAAGTCGGTTTGACAAGAATAGCTAGAAATAAGGCGGAGAAATAAGCAAATGAACTGAAGACTCGCAGTAGTCAAAAATATTTACACACATTTTTTTTGCGTCAAAAGTATTTACACACGGCGATTTAGCCTTTATCCTTGGGTTTGGTTTGAGCGAAAGTAGTAATTTGATTCTATTGCATTCTTAACAACCTAACTCAGCCTTAAAATATAAAAATTGGTAAATAAAATATCGAAAACAAAGGAATTATCGATTATAACTAGATTGGAGACTGTTACTAAGTTTAAGACTCGGGTTTAGGCTTCGGAGTTAGTTAAAATTTATAGAATTTGTTGGAATACTGCTTATAATGTTATTAAAAAGAAGGACACGAACAATTACAAGGACAATTTAAAGATAACTGGGCGGAAACCTGTGATAACTCAAAGAGAATGCAGAAGATTAGAAGGAACTATCATACAAAATCCCACAATTAGTCCTCTTAATATTGCAGCATCATCGAATCAGCATATTGCATGAACAGCCAATGATGCTACACTGCTAAGGACATTTAAAAATAGAAACATAAATACATACGTTGCGCATAAAGTTGACCACTTCCGAAAACAAAAAAGTTTTATTTCCGAAACCAAAAAAGCGATATGCCTCTCATTTGCCTTAAAATGCATGCTAAAGCCTGTCGTGGACAGATAAGGCTGAATTTTAGTTCCAGGGCATCTTTAGTATACGCTTTATACCTTTATCACGTGAGAAGAGGAATAAGACGCTAGAAGAAGAGGTTTAGACGCTAAATAGAGTCGGGAGTGACCTTATGATTTTTTGGGGGAATTTTCTTTACTTCTGTTTTGGAGATTTGGTACTAATTTAGAGACCCTAAATCATCCGGATATATTAGAATTGACATGACCATGCAATTATAGTGGTCTGTCGTCCTTTTAAAACTATTGACTACATTTTACAACAGGATAATGCTCCATTTCATAAAGGATCTTTACCTACAAAAGTTTTAAATGAAGCAAATCAAGTTGACCTCCGCACATCCCTGACCAAAACTTTAGTCAAAATGTTTGGTCTTTCGTTAAATATCAGAGGACAAATGATATAATAACCGAAAACGCCGAAATTACCGACATTTGGTCAAAATTAACAGTTAATTTAGCGCACAATTGGGTTGAATCAATTCGGACCATAAAGCAGGCTGGTATTAATGCCAATGGTAATGTAACCAATTATGAATTTATTGCCTTAGAATAGGAACTTATACTGAACATTAAAATTGTATAGTTATCATTAAATAAGAACAGGATAATAGAGTTTATGTTGTGTGTAAATACTTTTGACGCAAAAAAAATGTGTGTAAATACTTTTGACTACTGCGAGTCTTCAGTTCATTTGCTTATTTCTCCGCCATATTTCGAGCTATTCTTGCCAAACCGACGTCATTCGCTCGGGAATAGATCAAGGTTTACAACAACATAACATTTTGTTACCCTGCGACAACAACAACAACAAGCGAAAGCTTTTTCTGTGAAACATGTAAAAAAACTTCCGATGTGTAAATAATTTTGACTACCTCTGTATATTTATTTTATATAAATACAAAATTAAAACTAACGATATATACCTTAGCTGACATGTCGTATGAGTAACATTAGTTACGAGCATTCATAGCCACCATTCAATGTTACGCATACGCCATGACACACATTGCCACGTTTAATATTATTTATTTAAATTCCATTATAACTCATATAAATACACATTTCTTCAAAAAAAATTACACAACTCAGGTTGCACAGTGTTGCCACAGGTTTTCGTTTTCTTTTTTTTTTGTACATATTTTGCTTGCACTCACAATTATTATTTAATGCAATAAACCCAAAATACACAGAAAACAAGCATCTCAACTCAGCAGCATGAGATTGTTTCGGCAATTTTCTCTACGTTGCACTTTTGTGGCATCACAAATTTGTGTGCAACTGTTTATGTATATATTTCTCCATGTCTGTGCATTGTGTGAAAAAGTTGTGTCTACTGTAGCCACAAAATACAAAAAAAATTAAAGCATAAACAACAAAATTTTACTTTTGTTATGCTGTTTATAGCTGAGTTTTTATTTTTAAAATTTATTCCTGAATATTTTTATGTTCTTATGTATGTAAATATTTTTTATTTTTCTTTGCTACTTATTCGTTTTGCCTTGCTTTGGTTATGGCTTACTGCGTTTCTTCATTATAAATTTATAAATAATATTTTAATGAAAAAATGTGAGAAACTAATTTAGAAGGCAACACATTGTATGTTTATCTGTCGGGTACATGATTTTGTAATTTGATTATACCAGATATAGTTTTTGAAATTTTTGGTGAAATATATGAAATTATTTGTATATATTTAATTAAATACCTAATACATGCGGTTTATTTCTTATATACAGTTGATACTGAAGCATTTATGCCACTAGTGCCAACCATTAGACACCAAATTGTTAATATTGTGGTTCAAATTGCAAACAGAACCTTATATCCAAGCTAACATCTATTGATATTCGACTGCAGTGTCTCAAAATTCGGAATAAAACTTAGCACTAAACTTGGTAAACATGTTCCTTGGAACCGTGAGTGGGTTGCTATTGCGAAATCAGACCACTGCCACGCCCACAAAATGGCGAAAATCGAAAACATATAAAGTATCATAACTAAGCCATAAATATATAAAATAAAAGTAAAATTTGATATAAAGGATCGCACTAGGAAAGGGCATATCTGGACGTAATTTTTTTGAAAAGTGGGCTACGCCGCACCTAAATAAATTTTTTGTGAATATCTCGCAATAAAATTAAGCTATATAAACCAAACCCTCTTAAGTCGTTTCCCTTACATATGCCATTACACACCATAAAAATGTTATAATCGAATAATAACCACGCCCACCTTCCATACAAAGATTACTTTGAAAATTACTAAAGGTGCGTTAAGGGGTTATATACAGTTAGAATTTTCAAAAAATCGATTTTTTTTTTTTTCATTTTCTTAATGTACATATATTTAAGAATACACACAGATATTTCATATCGTTCCGGTGAATATTTTCAAAGTTACAAGCAAATTTAAAAAGGCGTTTCAGAGTGCTTGGAAGTACAAGGTCCGAGCGGCAACGCGTTTTTCTCAAAATGGTGTTTTCAAAGTCGGTGACAAACATTACCCGAAAACGGCTAGACCGATTAGTCTCAAATTTTAACACGACCTTCTTAAATATATTTTTTAGTAATTAATCGAAGATTTTTCTCTCCGATAAATATTGTTTTTTTTTATAAACAATTTAAGGCCGAAATTTCGGTGAAGAATCGATTTTTTTTTTAAGAAACCGCCATTTTGTCAAAAAATTATATTTTGCTTATTCCTTCGAATAATTACTAGATTTAACATTATTTTAATGAAATCTTTTTGGTTTTTTAATTTCAAATGATCCAGTACCGAGATATAGTGGTCACCTCAAAACTTTTTTGAGGTGAGCTCCTGGAGATCAGCTGTAGCTCTTTCAAATAAATATTTTTACTAGTACTAAGTCTTAAAATACAGTTAAAAGATACCATAATATGTGTATAAATTTTTGGATCAATAAATTAAAATGTTTACTCAGAAAAAATTCTGGAAAATGCACTTTTTTTCGGCCGTCTAACTGTATATAACCCCTTAACTCCCTAACGAAAAACACCAGAAACACTGAATTTTACAAAAGAAATGGCAGAGGAGAGCTGCATTCAGATTTGATTTAAAACTGGAAAATAGGCGTGGCATCGCTGACTTATGGGTCAAAAACCCAATCTCAGGAACTACTTGACCAATTTCAATGAAATTCGGTACATAATACTTTCTTGACATCCTGATGACACGGATGAAAAATGGTACAATCGGTTCACAACCACGAATACTTTCCATATAACACAATTTTGAATTCCATCTTATTCCTTCACTTTATAATATATACATAAAGAACCGATGAAGATAGCGGAATAAAACTTTACACAAATACTGTCATCTGTTGCTTCACTTGTGGAAAATTGTTGAAATCGGACAATAACTTCTCAAGGCACCGAATATCGAACATGAAGAACTCACAGCTTAAGGGTAATTTTTTACCAAAAATATAGGTTAATCTCGCAGATATTTTATTGTAATTCAGAAGAAGTTTTTCTTCTAATAGTGTTCTAAAAATTATTAAAACCGGGTCATAACTTTATCTAGCTCCCATATATGTACCTAATTATAGGTTTTTCAAAAATACGTTGCTTAGATCTGCTGTAGTTTCGTGGTGAAAATTAGTGAAATCATTCCTGCCCTAAACTACATGCTGTATGTATATCAGAAGAACTGAATAAGTTCAATTACAGAACACACTGTTAACATTATTTTCAAGCACACTGTATGCTCATGTTTATGTAAAATAATACGAAAATAGAATATACACTTCAGCATACATATAATAGTGTGGAAACTATACAAAAGTTCTACAGTTATTTTATTATTTAAACAGATCATATTTAATTTCACACAAAAATTGGCATAATATGTACATACATATAAATATATGTATTAGTACATTAACATATACACATGTATATTTATACAAATGATACATATATTCAACTATTAAGGTGAATTAAAATGCAATTCAATTACACAAACAACATTCCTAACGTAAACAGAATGCTATTTATATGCATATATTTGTAACTACATATGACATACACACGCTGAGCTACTCTTCGTCGTAGCGAATAATAATTTTGCATTGTTGATTATTACAAAACTTTTTCAACAATTAATTAAAGTTTATTATAAAAGTTTCATATTTACTGCGTGCAAGCGTTGGCGAGACACTATCCGCAATGTAAAACTAATTTTAAATGAATTTATGTAAGAGGCAATACATACAAACCTTACATTTGAGTACACATGTGTTGTCGCTATTTTGCAAAAGAGCAGTGTGGCGGTGTCTGCAGCGGAAGTGGCCAAAATGCAGAAATATATATACAAGATACATATACGCAAGTATATACCAACATACATACATTTTGCTTGAAACGAGAGAACTTGCTGTAATTAAATTAAGCTCATTCTTTTTGTGCTCTCAAACCAAGTGCTGCGTGCTCATATGTGAGTTGTTATTGTGTATCTGTTTATTTAATTATGCTTTGCTATTCGTTGTTGTGTCTCATGTTCTTTTTTTAGCAATTTTTTGTATGTTTTTTGCTTTAAGGATGTAAGGAAATGAGATTAGTTGTTATCTTAATCACATATATTTCTATTTTCAAAAAATTCTGGTCTAAAAATCTCCATAAAATTACAAATCAGAAGTCAGAAAATGTGGATGGAACTGCACATTGTCCTTAAAATTAAGCGAACTAAGCGAACTAATGAATTTCTAGGGGCAGTTATGGATCCATATTGCTTAATATTGGCAAAATCATATTAATTTTCAGCGAAATAAACGGACTTCAGTTTAATATTTTAATCCTACGTATATCTTCAATATAAAGTCATGCAGAGAGTTTATCTATACTACTATTATAAAGAGGAAATATTTGTATGTATGTTTGTAATGCATAAACTCAAAAACTACTGTGCCTATATTTATTGCTAGAATCTCAACTTTCTCGAAATAGTTCGTAGGTGAGAATATCAAAAAGACTCCGTGAAGGAGAATCTTAATCTCAAACTGAAAATCGTTTTGCAAGTCATTCTCTTCGCGTGCCCGAGAGTCGAGTAACGAGTGCTCTCAGCTGCTTGCTGAACAAAATTTCAAAACCTGCTAAGTATGCGCTTGAGAGTCGAGTACGGAGCGTGTGCAGTGGCTTGCAGAACAAATTATTAGAAATATACAAGCTCGCACTAGGCCGTCGAACTCTGAGCGTTCCCAAAGCCTTCATAATCAGAGGGAAAGGCAACGGACTCAAAAAACTAGAGGTCGTCATTAAGTTTTTGCTCATTGCAAATAAAATATAATTTCATGTTCGAATTTTCCTCATTTGAATGTACCCACACAAGAAACGGGAAAGTACATACATATGTATGGGAGAGTGTGTAAAGGGAAGAAAAGTTCGATAAACTTTGTACTATACAAAGTCAACCGGAAGTGCGATAATTTTCATATTCAGTATGAGTGAAATTATACCAGAATTTCGGTTTTTTTTAGTTTTTACACATTTCGAAAATCAATTAAAATATTTTTTTTTCTAAGTCTGTCAAAATCAGTAAAGTAGATATGTCTTTTAATCAACGCGCATTTCGTTATGAAAGATTTCTATATGTATATACCAAATCGCGAAAAACGCATTTTATGCAATATATCAAATCAGATGGCAAGGTCAAACGATTAAACCTCTAAATACATGATTTCTTAAACATCACACAAAACTGGTAATATTTAAGTCATATTTATATAAAGGGTTTTGCAATAAGAGCGCAACAAAAGTTTTTTAAATAAAACAAAATCGGGTTGGGTTATCAATAAAATTCTTTATTCCTGTACATTCGATGCCATTATGTATGGAACTCGATAACTTTTGCATGGCCACCACGGGCACGCTTGCAGAAGTCCAGACGCTGGAGCCAATTTTCGGGAGATAACACGTTCACCAAAATTGGTTTTCAATAAATCGCTTGTGACATTCGCTGTGTGGCCTGTGGCGCCGTTCATGTTGGAACCACATATTGTCCAAGCCCATATCATCCAATTCAGACCAAAGGTATTTGTTTATAATTGAGCGATCAGACAGGACGATTATGAAGACCATAAATTGGACGTAGCGGTCTTGAAGTTGAGGCCACTGACTCTGAATTTAAGGTAGTAAAGTTTAATAATTTCGTACTGTTGTTGGATCGTACATATATCAATGATGAAATGGCAAACTTACTGAAAAGAAATATCAAAAAGAGCTTTTGTAACGTCCCTATTGAAAAACACTTAACTTATAACATTTATGGTTTAATAAAAAGATACTAAGAAAAGGTGGCAACCTTCTCGAATTTTATTTAAAATAGGGCATTTGAAATCATGTAGATACGAAGGCTGCTATATATATTTCTGGCCTAATAATTAAAATAGGAATATTTATCAACGAAAATGGTTTTATTGTTTTTCAAAATATTCTCCATCAAGATTTATACACTTTTGCATGCGCTCAAACCAATTTTCGAAGCACCTTTTTGAGCCTTTTTTTGAGCGATTGTCAAATTGTGCGGGATCCAACGAGAACAAACCTTTTTTACGGTCAAGTGGTGCTGGTGGGAGAAATGCATAGGCATGCCTCTATCTGAAGATATGTTACATGACGGTCTTGCATTATCAGTTCACGTACGGCATCGATGTTTTCTGGCACAACGGCTGTTTTTGGACGACCTTCACGGAATTCTTCTTTGAGCGAGCGTCGGCCACGATTGAATTCGTTGTACCAGTTTTTCACAGTGCTATAAAATGGTGCTTCATAGCCATACAAAGATTTTAGTTCATCGATGCACTCTTGTCGCAATAATCCACGCCGAAAGTTGTAAAAAATGATCGCACGAAAATGTTCACGAGTTAATTCCAATTTTTGGCCGAGATGAATTTTTTAATTCCCTGTAAATAAAACAATTCACGATTAAATGACAAAACGTTCTGAGTGATGTTATGCTAAAAAATGTCAAACTTTCCAATGGAAATGTCAGATTGCACCTGGCAACACCAAGTGTTGCCTAGGCCAGAAATATATATAGCAGCCCTCGTATTCTGTTTTACCTGGAATTCGTTCCGCATTTCCCCATTCCCACCCGCTCAGTCATTAGTAACAGGGTCTGAGGTGACACACATAAAAAGTGAACTCCATTAAATACACTAAAATAGACGCAGCGAATAAGGTTGGGAAAAATGTTTTTGTTTCCTTTTGTATATACAAAGAAAATATTATATATGCCGCATATATGTAAGCAATCACTGAAGACATTGTAAGCGAATTAAAGACTCCAAGTAGAGCTGAGTGCTTCTTTTAAAAGATTAAATTTGCTACAAAACCCAAAGATGCACTTCCTTTTGAATTATACTCCAACTTGTATATATCCATTATTTATATATTACACTTGTGTTGCACAGCCACAATTACATTGCGCACATTTTTGTAGAAAATACATTTTTGCATTGCTTGTGCTCGTCCTTTATCTTCAACTGGATGTATGTGGGTGTGCTTGTGTGTAAGTGTCTGTGTACCAGCTGACAGCTGCCGTTTTCAGCATTCAAATGCATTCCGTAGCATTTTTTCTCAGCGCTCATCTCATCTCATCTCCATAATCATGTCAGCTACACTGAAGAGCTGCACTAATTAAATTAAGTGTGCATGTACCTTTTACAGCGCACAGAGAGACTGCTGAAAGCCAGCAATTTGCTGAACAAAAATCTACCAAACAATGATTACATAAATGTTAAATTGTAGAATACTTACTGAAATTAAGTAGAGTAAGTAGTGCGTCTGCTGCGGAGCGTAAACGCAATGCTTAATGGTATTGTATAGGGCAAGCACGCCAACAAGTAATAAAAGAGGTCTGACGTTCAGAGTATGGCTAGGAAAAGTAGAAGTGAAATGTCAAACTAAGTAATGAGCATAGAAAGCTTTAATTCAAGAGTAATAGATATTAAAATTACTTCCTGTTATCTCAATCTGTATAAAGAATATTAAAGCATAATTTTCCTGTTTGCATTTGTCAATGTGTACTTAGCTTTATGGCATCAAATGTAGTGAACAAAGACAGGTATTCTCGTACTAAATTTGATCTAGAATAGCAAGGACCCGCTGGTGTTCTCCAGAGACCAAGGAACAGTCAAAAATTATGAAGACTGTTCCTTCCGCTTTTTGCTCTTTATTTAATGCTTTATAAAAAGTGTTACACTGGTCGGATTTAGTTCAAATATACGTCGTTTCATTCGATAATCTGTTTCCATCTAGACGGCAACATTATAATACCCCTTCGTAGAAGCCCCTTATTATTTGCGAAGAACTCGGACAGCCACCTTTCACAATCCTCTTTTGAGTTCAACTTTACACCACCAAGGGCGTTCGCCACGGACAGGTATATGGTGGATGCGATAAAACCTCCCATTCGAGCTCCCGTAGCTTCTGGCGAGCCATCAACGAAGGGTGTTGTCTGTCGTTGTCCTGCTGGAACATTACATCTTTCCTGTTGGCCAATTCTGGACGCTTCTGGTCAAGCGGTCAAGTTGTTCGCAGTAGTTGGTAGAATTAAGCGTCTGGCAATATGAGATGCCAGTTCATAGTGGATGATTCCCTACCAATCCCACCAAACACACAGAAAAACCTTCCTAACCGTCAATCCCGGCTTGACCACTGTTTGGGACGATTCACCGGCCTTCGGTTTAAAAAAGTTTGGTGACTAACTCCCATCTCATGGGCGATGTCCCGAGATGCCACATGCCGGTCTAACTCAATGTATTCCATTATTTGTTCGGTATTCGTCGCTGGTTGGCTTATCCATGGTGTCGTTTTCACCCGCTCTGAATCGTCGAAACTATTCCTCCGGAGTTCGAAAAGATAGAGTACCATCCCCCAAAACACCATTAATCTCACGGAACGTTTCTCTAGCGGATTTGTCTGTAACGAAGGAAAACTTTAAAATAGCGCGAAGTTCGGCGTTGGTGAACTCCATGTCTCCGTCCGTCTATAACTGTCGAACGCAATATCCAAACTAATCATGCATAGCGTCGTTTTGTAGGCTATGTCAAGACCTTTCAAAGATGATATTGCCAGATACGAGCTCTGTTGCGCTTTATACATAGCCGCGAAATTCAAAAGATAAAAAGGTTTAAGGGAGATATTTGCCAACCTAATATGAAGGCAATCGTTCTATGAGATTCACAAGGTGTGATCTTTTTCGACTACCTAGAGCTGGGCAAATCTAAACTCGTGTTTTTTCTAATAATGGCAACGCATCGGGTCCTATCTCAGACATTATGAAAACCAAATTGGTTGCATTAGACTATGAACAGCTGCTTAATACCCCGAATTCTCCAAGACATCCTCTTATTGGAAGTAGAGAAACATTCTCTAATAAAAGTTCATATTTTAAAATAAACACTTATTAAAAAGACTTTACATAGACCTTCTCTATTAAGGGAACATGCTTAAAAGTGGTCTTCTTAAAAATAAACACTTCTCATAGTGAATAGCCTTTAAAATGCATATTACAGATTTTTAATTTCTATAGCATATTTCCATAACAACAAAGACACTTAAATTCTTTTTCATACATCTAATTATTTTATAAATCTTAAGACTAATTAAAATAGATAATTTATATCCAAAGATCTATATGTCTAAACCTAAAAATAGTATGTCTTCCTCTTTAAAATATACACTAAAAAATGTTCAAATTTGCTCAACATGTTTTATACCGTTAACACCGATTTGATCTTCGGACAGCCCATTCCCATTAACACCCGGCAAAAACGCTATAAAACGATTGAAAAAGAAACCGTCTCGGCCGAAGCGTACACAACCGAAAAAGAACTGCATCAGATCGTTCTGCATGAAGCGAAATAACAGTGTCGAACACAACGTCACATTGCCATTTATGGTGCGCACGCTGTCCACACGAAGGCAAATATAAATGGGTAATGGCGTTATTAACGGTATACACGATGTGGGCGGCGCATTAACCGGTATGCTGCTGGTGAGGTTATAGCGCCCATTCAAGCTGATGCCGAGATTAACTGCCATTGCTGCGGGGCTATAATTCGCGTCGAAGCAAACTGCAAAAGAGCGCAAAGCGAAATGTGTTGTTGTATTAAGCAATATGAGTGTGGTAGAGATAAATAAGTGGCAGATAATTAATAATGAATTGAATAAATGAGTTTTTGCAATGCTAAAAATACAATGAATAAATTAATTGAAAGTAAATTTTGTTAAATTGATGTTTTTTTAAGTGATTGGCATTGTTGTTGGTGGAAAAGTGTGTTTGAGATTGATTAATATTATTATTGTCGTATTTTTCGCTTGCGGTAACATTTTGATCTACAAGAATTATATTGAGCATAATTGATTGGATTTTCAATTTGAAAAAAATAAAAGTTATGAAAATCTGGTTTGTTTTTACAATAGAGGCTTTTCAGAATATCGCTCGTCTCTTGCATAGTTAACTTAACAAATGTACATTCAGGTTACAAAAGTAAAATGATTGGTCGGGATATGTTATAGTTGAGATCTTGACTTGATTGTGATGTTAAACAATAAGACCGAAGCTAGGAAGGCGAGAGTAATTTTCTGGAAAAATAATTATGTAGTTCTTTTATAGTTTCTTAGAACACAGTATTCATATCAAGGCACGTCGAAACTTTATTCACTTGTCCAATCCCATAGGTCACAAGAAGGAATAGCCGAGCTTATTCAATATTGGTTCGAAATATCGGATGTGATCAATCATATGTATCTCAAATTATATTTATACCCTGAATAGACAGGGTATATTAAGGGGGGGGGTAAGGTTTGACAACTTTTTTTTCTTCATTATTTTTTTTATTTTTTTCCTGAACCATCAACATCAATATTGTGTTAAAATTTTAGGTTATTCGAAGAAAAACTAACGAAGTTACAGCAGGTTGAATAACGATACCTCCAGCTATCTGCGTTGAGTGTACAAAACTTTGAATCGATTTTCCCAAATATGTCATTTTTAAAGTCGGTGACCAGCCTACAGAAAAAACGACTGCATCGATCGTTTTGAAATTTTGAACAAATATTCTACATATACAGAGGTAGTCAAAATTATTTACACATCGGACGTTTTTTTCCAAGTTTCACACAAAAAGCTTTCGCTTGTTGTTGTTGTTGTCTCAGGGTAACAAAATGCTATGTTGTTGTAAACCTTGATCAATTCCCGAGAGAATGAAGTCGGTTTGGCTAGAATAGCTAGAAATATGGCGGAGAAATAAGCAAATGAACTGAAGACTCGGAGTAGTCAAAAGTATTTACACACATTTTTTTTGCGTCAAAAGTATTTACACACAACATGAAATGGATTATCCTGTTAGTTTTTAATGATATATTTTTTTTAATTTTAATGTTTAATCTATGTTACTATTCTAAGGCGATAAATTCATAATTGGTTACATTACCATTGGCATCAATACCAGCCTGCTTTATGGTCCGAATTGATTCAACACAATTCTGCGCTAAGTTAACTGTTAATTTAGACCAAATGTCGCTAATTTCGGCGTTTTCGGTTATTATATCAATTGTCCTCTGATATTTAACGAAAGACCAAACATTTTGACTAAAGTTTTGGTCAGGGCTGTGCGGAGGTCAACTTGATTTGCTTCATTTAAAACTTTTGAAGGTAAAGATCCTTCATGAAATGGAGCATTATCCTGTTGTAAAATGTAGTCAATAGTTGGAAAAGGCCGACGGACCACTACAATGGCGTGGTCATGTGAATTCTGATATATCCGGATGATTTAGGGTCACCAAATTAGTACCAAATCTCCAAAACAGAAGTAAGGGAAATTTCCCCAAAGAATCAAAAAAATCAAAAATCACCACTCCCGACTCTATTTAGCGTCTAAGCTGCATTATTCTTCTTCTCACGTGGGAAATGCATAAAGCGTTTACTAAAGAAGCCCTGGAACAAAAAATCAGCCTTATCTGTCCACGACAGGCTTTAGGATGCATTTTAAGGCAAATGAGAGGCATATCGCTTTTTTGGTTTCGGAAATAAAGCTTTTTTGGTTTCGGAAGTGGTCAACTTTATACACAACGTATGTATTTATGTTACTATTTTAAAATGTCCTTAGCAGTGTAGCATCATTGGCTGTTCATGCAATATGCCGATTCGATGATACTGCAATATTAAGAGGACTAATTGTGGGATTTTGTATGACAGTTCCTACTAATCTTCTGCATTCTCTTTGAGTTATCACAGGTTTCCGCCCAATTATCTTTAAATTGTCCTTGCAATACTTCGTTTCCTTCTTTTTAATAACATTATAAACAGTATTCCATCAAATTCTATAAATTTTAACTAACTCCGAAGCCTAAACCCGAGTCCTAAACTTAGTAACAGTCTCCAATCTAGTTATAATCGATAATTCCTTTGTTTTCGATATTTTATTTACCAATTTTTATATTTTAAGGCTGAGTTAGGTTGTTAAGAATGCAATAGAATCAAATTACTACTTTTGCTCAAACCAAATCCAAGGATAAAGGCTAAATCGCAGTGTGTAAATACTTTTGACGCAAAAAAAATGTGTGTAAATACTTTTGACTACTGCGAGTTTTCAGTTCATTTGCTTATTTCTCCGCCATATTTCTAGCTATTCTAGCCAAACTGACTTCATTCGCTCGGGAATAGATCAAGGTTTACAACAACATAGCATTTTGTTACCCTGCGACAACAACAACAACAAGCGAAAGCTTTTTCTGTGAAACATGTAAAAAAACGTCCGATGTGTAAATAATTTTGACTACCTCTGTATATAGCTCTCGAATGACGTCGAGTTTTTCCAAAAATTTTAATTACTAACAATTTTACAATAACAAATAGGTTGATTTTTTCGTCTAAAATCGTCATTTTGGCTTGAAAATGGTACCAAAAATTGAAAAATTGAAAGATTAAAAAAAACTCGACGTCAATTGAAAGATAAACTAATAATTTAGTTTATTAAGCAAGCATTTTGATTTTTTGATTTCGCATGATCCAGTGATGCTGTAGGCTTTTTTTCGAGGTGCCTGCAGAGATCGACGATAAATCCGTTATTCCTCGCTATTTTTCGATAAAACTTTTTTTAAGTATCCTTCAAATGTTGTACTTCCATATAATAATAAGTCAAATAAACCTACAGCAATAATTTTTTCTAAAAAAATTCATGAAAAAAGGTCTTTTTTCGACGAAACAAACCTTACCCCCCCCCCCCCTTAAGTTTGTCACGATGTTTGTAACACCCAGAAGGAAGCGTATAAAGTATATAAAATGATCAGTATGTTGAGCTGAGTCGATTTAGCCATGTCCGTCTGTCTGTCCGTCTGTATATATACGAACTAGTCCTTCAGTTTTTAAGATATCGTTTTGAAATTTTGCAGATATTATTTTCTCTTCAAGAAGCTGCTCATTTGTCGGAACTGCCGATATCGGACCACTATATCATATAGCTGCCATACAAACTGAACGATCGGAATCAAGGGCTTGTATGGAAATCTTCCGCATTTTACTACATATCTTCACGAAATTTGGTGTGAGTTATTGTTCGTAGAAATAATTTATTCTCCGAAAAAATTGTTCAGATCGGCTCACTATAGCATATAGCTGCCATACAAACTGAAGGATCGGAATCAAGGGCTTGTATGTAAAATTTTCGCATATGACGTGGGATCTTCACGAAATTTGACACGGATTACTGCTTAAGGTAAAAATATAATCTCCGAAGAAATTGTTCAAATCGGTTTACTATATAACCTTAATGTTTCTAGCAAACAACCCGGCTAAAAAGAATTAGTAAATTTTTTCTTTTTTTTTACTTACTTTTTCTTACGTCTTTAGATTTGCTTAAACACATAGTTACTAAAAGAAATGCACCTGTGAAGGGTATATTAGCTTCGATACAGCCGAAGTTAACGTTTTTTCTTGTTCTACTTAAGTTTAAGGTTATGTTATATATTGAAATATTAAAAGAAAGTCTTACGGGAAGAACTAATTAAATGCAGCTAGGATGAGAGACATCTTACACCTGAAAAGTTTCTATGTTCCGATATCTCTAAAAGATACTGATATTTATACTCACAATTATTATTGAGCCACTCGCCCATTTTGAGACCCAAACAGCACTGACATGCGAAATATGTGCACCAACAGGGTTGCCATAGGCGTGTCACATCAACTGTACTCCCGAAAGTGGGACGCATATATTCGAAAGCCGTGGCTTGTTGACCCGTGCGTGGATCATAGATGATTAAGCGAAATGGACGTCTTCCGTTATTATTTACTAACGCCGCAGCCGCAGTAGCGTTAATACTCTCATTTGTTGTTGGTTGCACATTTAAGTCAATCAAACCGGATACCTCCAGAGCGTACACAAACGTCGTTCGTTGCAATAAAAGTGGCACAAAACAATATAATAAATAAAACTTAAGTTTACGACACACTTTCGTTGATGAAGTGCAGTGCATTTCCATTTTGTTTATTTACAATTGTTTTTGTTCAAATTAAGCGCTAATTAAATTTACAATGTTTACAACCGGTGTGCTATTAGTAGCTCGTGTACACAGTAGGAAGTCTTTGTACAAAATGTTGGCTATGAAAAATTCATTTGCTACAGACTTCATTCAACGAGTTGTTGATGTTTTGAATGTGGAGCTTAGTAAATCGTTTGGAAAATTTACCATTAACTTTTTTTTGGACTGGCGACATAAGCGTATTGGTGTCAGTGCAGCAGTTTTGTCGCTACATTAAGCATATTCGTGACGTGAAGGTCATTTTTTGTAGTTGCTGCAAAAGTAAATAGACTGTTTGCTAATATAAACAGTTGGGATGTTTTTAAATTTTTGTGATAAAATTATCTAATAATATTACCAAAGTAATAATAAAATTTTGAAAAAGGTAATGACCTAAATTTTAATCAATAAAATGTCACTTGACATAAAATATCATATTATAGCGCAACATAAAAGAACATCATAACATAAGGTAACATAACATAATATAACATAAAATGGTATAACATAACATTATAAGAACTTTGATGCACACTTCAATGACGATGTTGGTTCCTTCGTAAAAGAATTAGATGTGCAATACACTTGAATTTAAAGTATTAAAAGCATATAATATATTTTGATAGTATGTATATATTTGCATTTATGGTTTCTAAAGATATAGTAAACAAAAAAAAATTAGAATTATATTTGCATTTTTTTTTAATTTTTTTTATATTATCTAAGTTCCATAGAAAATATTTATATGTGCAAAATAGAGATCTCCTTAAAATTCATATAAAACATTGTTTTTGAAGGTATTTGATACAAGTAACTTTAAGTATTTGAAATTTTAAATACTTTTAGAATATAATAGTATTACATTTTTGTACTTTTACCATACACAGTCTTCATGGCATGTGCCCTATTAAGTTTTACAGAGGAGTTAGCTAAATTTTCTCCCACTCGGATACGATGAAAATTTTTTTATGTATTAAACTGCGTGGCATGTGCATATACATTATCAGTAAGTATACCCCAAAGATGCTCTATGGGGTTGAGATCGGAACTCAAAGCTGGCCTATCCAATAATTTGATATTCCGGGTAAAAATGCTTTTGTGACGCGAGCCACATGAATGGGAACATTATCTTGCTGAAATATCCAAATTTCGTCATACAAATTCTCAGCACAGGCAATAAGCTCAATATTTAGTAGATCAATGTATACTTTGACAATCACTTCAGTCGGTAAAAAGAACATATGGGATTTGCCTTTGAGGCCTAAAGGCAGGCCATACCATTCAATATCCTCCACCTTGGTTTCGCTTATAGCAAGTCTCTCTTGGGTGTCGTATATATCGCCTATATTTTTGATGATCATCTGGATCATCCAAATTTAACTTTTTTTCATCACTAAAACTACGTTTCCCAACTCGTCTTCCCAAAACCAATATTTGTCGAAAAACAAACTAGCATCTTTATGCCACTTTTTATTCGCGGCTGAGCTAGCTTTGATTCAAAATTAAGACACATTTCGTGCTTCATAATTTGCTGAATCTTTGCTTATCTACTGATTGGTAGGCCTAATTTTACTTGTACCTGCTTGCAACTCATGCTTTCGCTAGTTGCTAAGTGATGAATGCGTTCACAGTATGTTGATGATACCACAGTTTTGAGGATATTTCAAATAATTTGAGACTGCAATACGATGTCGGTACACTAACACATCAATTCGACCAATTTTTATAACGGCTTCAGGCATTCCAATTATCATACCCCGCTATCCATTCGATAGTTATTAGTATACTACGTGGCATTTTTACTATATAACTATTTAAAAATAATTAATCTTGTTTCTATGCACTAGATTTAATACCTATAACGTGCTTTTTTTTCCAAATTTTTCACTTCAGTTAATAAACTAAATTTATGTATTGTCAGCTGTCAGAGCACAATTTGCACATATAATTATTTTCTATGAAAAATTCAAATCACAATACCATTTTTTATTAACTGTACTACCAATGGGTCCAATATAAGAATGTTATTCATAAACACAATATTTGAACTAAGAATACTGCAAACTGAAAAAAAAATTTACCGTTATTAATTCACGAAATATTATTTTACGAAGGTAGAAAAAATTGTCCTTATCTTACCGAGAAAGAGTACCACCGTGTCCCAGCAGACCAATATTTTCATCCTTGTTTTATGTTATGGAGAAATTGAAGTTATTGAATTGTTTGTTTAGTCTGCTGACATCAATTTCTCACAAAATACGAACGAGTTATGAGACCAAAAAAAGGTAATTCCAGTGCGTAATGAATGTTTCTCAACTTTATTTTACACACTACTCAATAGTGCTCCTTAAGATAAGAAACTCAAACGTAAGAACAAACTCTTTACATATAACTATTTAAACTAAAATTAAGTTAAGTCATAGATTTTTTCTTTCAAGATTATCTTACTCACAATAATATTCGTAAATTTATTGCTAATTTACTATTTACCGTTATTACACAACGATATGTTTATGAAACCGTACAAACAACCGTTTAGTTGACAAGTAACTTACTACTAATAAATTCGTTTATCTCAGACTACTCTGCGTAGATGCTCATCTGTCTGCATGGTTGAATGTTGGTCAGTCGTCTTGAAATTAATCTGCTTGGACATCTTTTCGCAGACACTATTAAGAAACAAGAAACAATTTTCGTTTTTGTTTTTGTGGCAACTATTTATTTCACTTAGTTTACAAACATGCGAATTTACATATTTGTTTTTCTGCTAACTACTAGTTTATATACGAGAATTTGATACACTCTTCACTTCAGTGCATTCAGTCACAATTATTTTAGTGAAAATATTGGATATTCACTATTTAATATACTGTTTATCTTTCATCAGAGTAAATAAATATGCAAATTCGCTCAGATTTTTCGTTTGGATTGTTGAAATGTGTGGATATAAGACGGCGACAAATGTGCAATATTTACATAGTAATCGTAATATTAAGATAACCTTGACAACTGGTGAAAGTTTGAAGAGTATAGAAGCTAAATTATTTTAAATAACTTGTTTATTTAGAAGTTTTGTTCAAATATTGTGCCTCTCGATTAGCAACCGATATGCCACAAATGAAATATGTAGTTATTATTTGACTTTGTTGCTACATATAATACCATGCCAAGGCTGATAATTTATTTTAAAAACATGAGACAAACTATATATGCAATAAGAAAGAAAAAATATAATCCCCGATTACGAAATAGCAAGTCAGAATCCGGTCAGTGGTACTTCGTCACTTTATTTAATACTGTCATATGTGATTTGTGACGATATAGATCCAGTCAAAGTTCATTGTTACGTGTATATGACTGTACTGAGTCAAAATTTGCTCTAAAACCGGACTATAACTTTTCAAGACCCCCTAATACCGAACATGAAGAACTCAGTGCATATCAATAGAAATTTTATAGAAATTCAGAAGGAATATTTTCTTTATCTTTTAAAGACCACAGATACTGGATATGAGGATATCAGTGCTTGTGGCTAATACTTTATTGAAAATATAGGTAAATCTCTCAGATGTTCTAAAGAAATATAGAGGAGATGTTTCTCTTATAATAATGTGCTCTATACCGAAAATGCGATTTCCAAACTTCCGTTCCGCGTATATATAAGTAATATGTGAAATATCTTAGCAGAATTCACTGAATGTAGAATCTAGGATATAATGTAGCTTGGTAGTAAAAATTAGTGAAATTGATCGAGGAATTATCCCAACCCCCCTTTTCGCCATAAAGGGTGATCCGTTTTGAAATTCCCTATTTTTTTTAAGAAAAAACACAGAAAAATCAAATTTAAGGGGTTTATCTACTTCAAATGTTCTACGCCTCAGATGATCCATTCGATGACTCGATCGAGCATTTCGACTGGTAACTAGCGATGATACGCGTGATGTTTTGCTCCAAGGCCTGAATCGAAGCGGGCCTTTGTATATACCCACAGAAAAAAGTCTAACGGTGGGTGAGATCACTAGCTTCAATTTCAGGAATAAAATATTCGGTTATCATGGCACGATAACAGTTCGAGTTGCTGCCGAATCAACTCTCCACGGTCTTCGTGTACACTTTCAGCTACGGCTACTATATTTTCTTCACTGCGTTCTGGACATGGTCTTTTCGATAGAATATTATCCAATAATGATTGCTAGGTCTCAAGATGGGTAATGGTGTTGCAAATACTACTCTCAGTAAACTAATTATGTTGACCATATAACAACGCGAAATACATTCTTTGCTACATAACGTGAATTTTCGTAATAAATTTGAACAATTTGTAAACGTTGTTCAGGCGTCTTTCCATAATGAAATACCAAACAATACTGAACAAAAATGACGTGAAAGCTCTTAACAGGGCTCACTTGTGATCTGTAAAAAAAAAGGCGATCAAAAAAGTCTATTGAAAAAATTCCCTCTATTTGGATCACTCGATATAATGATTTTCGTTATTCTCATGAAATTTAAGCCGAATATATGGATCGAATTGTGTTTTGTCGTAATAACAATTGGTAGAAACAGAGTATAGACCCTCCCCTAGCTAATATACCGATTATGGCAATGAAAAAGGGGTAGGGTTCGGTACAATCCCATTCAACTAATATAATTAAGTTCGACCAATATCTAAAAATATTTCTCTAAGCTTTAGCCTTCCAAATCGTCTTTGATTACACACATATCTTTTACATTTAATGGCAGTCTGCTAGCCTGATCGCTCAAAATTCTGTTACCCAAATTATATTCTTCAGAACCGCTGCTAATGATCTACTATACCATGGATATTCGAAACGGAATCAGCTAGAAGAATAAGAGCGGTAATGATTGGTTCGAGATATCAGAGGGAGAAGGCTGCGATTTTTTTCTAAGAGTAGGCGTCCGTAATCGATTTGATAATACGAACCTCGTTTCGAATAAATTAAGCAGTTTAGAAGTTAAAGACATTTTGCTTATCCATCTCTGAAGTTGTTGACAGACGCCTTGTGGGAAGCCACCGGAATGAAAACGGTTGACGACAGCATTATTACATTCACAACAGCAACAACAAGAGCGACAGCTAGCACAAATATAAGATCTCTGTTTGGTGCTAAATTGGCGAAAGACAACAACAACAACAACAACAAGGGAACCAACAAGCATCACTCACAGCGGCAACAATTCAAAAGTTTAACGCTGCAATTAAGCAAATCAAAAGGCGAAGGCAAAAGTAAATGGACGCCATCAAAAAGTTTTACCAAAAACTCAGCTGAAAATTACTTCCTACTTCAATTAAAAGTAACCACGCAGTGCGCGACAACAACAACAATAAAATCACTCAACAACAACTACTACAAGAACACTGAGGCAGCGAGTCAACAGCAAATCAAATAAAGTAACACAACAAAAACGAAATAGCAGCAGCAACAACAACAACAACAACACGAAATTCATCAATTTTGAGTGCACTTTTGTAGTGCACTTCGCCGATACTCAGCGACAACGGCGCACAGCGGTGCCGCGACTTAAATGGCAAAAGCCGAAAACTAAACAGTGTTGAATGGGCGTCAGGTGAATTGAATGACCGGACGGACGGACTGACACCACAGCGACATTGAATTGAAAGCGAGTGCCTAGCTGCAGTTGGTCAGCGGTGCGGCGGGCATTAGCGGACGCTGCAACACAATACAAAGAGAAAGAGAGAGAAAAAGCAACAAAATAATAAAAGGCGTGCAACAACAAAATAGCTGACGGCGCGACCGCCGCCCTGTCGCCGAATAGGTTGGTAATGGCATTGGTAATGGTAATGGTAGTGGCAGGTGTGCGCCGAAAGCAGCTGAAGGCGTTCACTTTTACACGCTGAACACTGACGGCTGACTGCCTGCCACAGCAACAACAACAGCTGAGTGCTTAGTAGCTGCTATCTGCCCGCGGCGAAAGGCTTGCAGCGCGCGCGTATTTTGCACGAACGGACCGAAGGTAAATGCAAAGGCGGTCAAAATGTCAAATGCACGAAACTATTTCGCTTTGGCAATTGCTAATATGGTCCAGCTATTGTGCAACAGCGGCGGTGGTACCAATGGACCCCAAGTACGTATGCCTGTGTATAAGTAGTATATATTATCATAAAATTATAAAGCAACACGAGCAGCATTTGACCTGTTGAGCTATGCTTTGTGATTTATGTGCGGTACGTAGACAGAGTTGCCAATTCGTTGAATATTAAACATTTTTTGGAAATTTCCACAAACTATAGAATACACTATTTGCAATAATTCGAGGTTAAATTAGACAGCAATAGTAGGCCATTAACCGAACGTAAATTTTGGTTCGATTTGACTTCAATCTTTAACTAGTTTTTTTTTTAATTTTTTTCAATACCCACGCTTTTGTAATGCATAATTAATTTATTATGAATTGTAAACTAGTTTTTCTTACTTTTCATACAAATTCGCGTTCAAATTTATTTTTTTTTTGTGGCAACTCTATGGTAGGCGTTGAATGGTTGCAAGCTGGCGGCGAAATACGCCCAGTTGCGGAGGAAGTAAAAATTACCGCTACCAAATAATGATGTATTAGGTAGATAATTGCATTGTGCGCCTGCACTTTTACGAGCATATAAAACTTAACGGTGAAGCGAATTGCGACTGCCTTTTCAATATAACACCTGAGGGCATAGCAATATTATGTAAGAAATTAATATATATGGAATTGAGTTCGCAATTTGATATATATGGAAGTGAATTCGCAATTTGAGAAACATTGATTGAAATTAAAAAAAAAAAAAAAACAATTTTTGGAATCAGACAAAGGTTTCCTAATAAGGTATAAAAAAGTTTAATATGGACAGAGAGGACATAATATGGTGAGAGGATTCAGTTCCGTTGGTTTCACAATGGGCCTCCTAAAGACCACTACATCTAATATAACCTGCAGTATAAATTCTAAAATTGTTGAACAAACTGACAGATCTAATAGTTTTAAGTGACCTCTAAACAATTGTGGTTAAGAATTCTACCTACTCGACAATCGCGATCTAAGATCTAACAAATTCAGGCGCATATTATACTCGTCCCATGACCCAGAAATCATAAACGGCCTATATAGTTCTTATTGCATCCACAAAGTCCACAAATCGCTGTTTTCTATTTCTCGACTTATGAAGTTATCGGAATATATGGTCATCTTGGTTGATACATGAATAAACAGTTAATGAAGGCACGTGAGTACACGTGAGAGTGAAGACTAATGTGTGTCAATTGTTCGTAAAAATGCTCTAAGTCGGCTTATATATTTTCTAGTCCCCATATACCTAATATAAGGAACTCCGTGCCAATCGTATGCCAATGTTATTGATATCATCGGAAGCAACAACCGCGCCGTTAGTTTTGCTTTTACCCGCCTGGATAAGGAAGTGAAGTGAATGGGTCTGGAGGTGAATGAGGACAAGACGAAATATCTCCTGTCATCAAACAAACAGTCAGCGCATTCGCGTCTTGTCTCCAACGTCACTGTTGACAGTTATAACTTCGAAGTTGTAGATAATTTCGTATACCTGGCAACCAGCATCAACAACACTAACAATGTCAGCCTTGAAATCCAACGCAGAATCACTCTTGCCAACAGGTGCTACTATAGACTGAGTAGGCAATTGAAAAGTAATGTCCTCTCTCGACGAACCAAAATCAAACTCTACAAGTCCCTCATCATTCCTGTCCTACTTTATGGTGCAGAAGCGTGGACAATGTCAACATCCGATGAGGCGACACTGGGAGTTATCGAGAGAAAGGTTTTGCGGAAGATTTATGGTCCCTTAAACATTGGCTACGGCGAATACTGCAGACAATGGAATGATGAGATTTATGATTTATACGACGACATTGACATAGTTCAGCGAATAAAAAGACAGCGGCTACGCTGGCTGGGTCATGTTGTTCGAATGGACGAAAGTGCTCCAGCTCTGAAAGTGTTCGATGCAGTACTCGCAGTAGGAAGCCGCGGAAGAGGACGACCTCCACTCCGTTGGAAAGACCAGGTGGAGAGTGACCTGGTTACACTTTGTATTTCCAACTGGCGCCGTATTACGAGAGGAAAAGAGAGGATTGGCGCGCTATCATCGATTCGGCTATAACCGTATAAACGGTTTCTACGTCAATTAAATAAATATTCACAATTAGATCGAATACCGTATGAAAAATTCCTCCTGAGTATAAAATATTCGACCGAACGCGAACTTACCCATTCACTTTTTTCGATAATATTTCCACATGTACTCATAAATCGATTAATGGTAGAAATGTTTTGAAAAATTAGCTCACAAATTGGGGCAATAAAAATGCGAAACGCAATACAAATTACATCACCCGAAGGCCGCACTCATTCGTACCACTTTTAAACAATTTCTCATTTCATAATTACAAATATTTTACGATTAGCGGAAAAGGAAAACGTTGACGCAAAATTTTTCTAAAAACTCACACATTTGGACGTAAAAGGTGTGGAAAGTGCAACTCACTAAACATACAATATGAAATATTAGCGTTGCACAATATAATTAAGACCCAAAAGTCAACGTTTTATAGCAGAGTAAGTGCGCAACGGCTGCGCATGCGCAATAAACGCTCACTCAGTGCCGCGTTGCACTGAATTACTTTTCGCATTTCTTAGTAAACACAGCTTTCATGCTAGACTACCGCTGCTGGTAGAATGCATGTGGCTCCTAAGCGCGCCGCTAAAAGCGCTATAAAATAATAACGGCAGTTATTACAGCTGCCAATCCAAATATTTCACTGAAGCGCGCTGTTGTTGTTGTTGCCGTTGCAATTGCAATTTGTATTGGATAATGTTGTTGTTTGTGTTTATTTTTTTTTTTCATTTGTTACAGCATTTATTGTCTGCCACTTGTGCCGTCTGTTGCATGTTGCAACAACAGCTTTACGACTGCTGCTGAGCGCGCTGAAATGCTGACTTTGAACTTCGCTGCGCCGCCAAGCTGGTGAAATGTTCGCTGCAAATGCTGCTTTTCATAAAAGTTGCTGCCGCAACAGCTGCTTGCCTTGCAAATAAACGTCTAGTTGCATTTAGATCATTATGATTGCTATGCATTTCGACTGGTTTACAATTTAAAGTGATCGCGTAACACTTTTAATTTGGGTGAAAGAAGGAAGCACCAATGGCGGTGTGCTCGAATTTCCACCGAGAGGGGTTCGATTGTTATGATTTATGAATGTTTCTGTTGCAAGAAAAGTATTATACGGTATTTTTATTAGCTGTACTAAGAAATTCTATTTAAGTATTCATAGTAAGATATATCTCAATTCCACTACCGTTGTATCATTATTCTGAAGAATTTTAGAAAATTTGGTAGAAACATTCGTCATACCATGGGTTAAAAATTTGACAAGGTTAATCCTCATCCCTTCGGAACCGTAAGCAGGAGCTCTACCATTATATAAGACTATCGTATTTTTGAAAATCCTATGCATAGATATTCTCATACATTCATATAAAGAGGAAGTTATGAACCGATTTTAACCATTTCTGGTATAGAGATCCACTATTAAAAAAAACCGATTTCCTCTGAATTAAATCGAGATATCTGGGAGATTAACCTATATATCCGGGGCATTGAAAAGTTATAGTCCGATTTCAACAATTTTTTCACAAGCAATGCTACGGATCATATACAGTATTTGTGTAAAGTTTTAATTTGCCATCTTCATTGGTTACTTATGTATATCTTATACAGTGAAGGAATCAGTTGGAATTTAAAATTGAGTTATATGGGAAGTGTCGTGGTTGTGAACCGATTTCATCCATTTTCCACACGTGTCAACAGGGTATCAAGAAAATATTATATACCGAATTTCATTGAAATCTGTCGAGTAGTTCCTGAGATATGATTTTTGACCCATAAGTGGACGATGCCACGCCCATTTTCATTTTGTATAAGGATCTGAGTGCAGCTTCTTTCTGCTACGTCTTCTGTCACTGACGTTTTAGTTAGTGAGTTAACGCACTTTTAGTAATTTTCAACCTAACCTTTGTATGGGAGGTGGGCGTGGTTATTATCCGATTTCTTTAATTTTTGGACTGTATTAAAAAGTGGCTGAAAGAAGCGACTGCAGAAAGTTTGGTTTATATAGCTTCATTGGTTTGCGAGATCTATACAAATAACCGATTTAGGGACGGGGCCACGCCCATTTTCCCAAAAAAAAATTACATCCAAATGTGCCCCTCCCTAATGCGATCCTATGTTCTAAATTTTATAACATTAACATAACTTTATTTATGGCTTAGGTTAGGTTAGGTTAGGTTAGTAGGCAGATCTCTGTAAAAACAGAAGATCTCACTTAGACAGCCTTGGCGCTGTCCATTGTGGTACCAATAAAACTGCCTGTGGATCAAAGACCTTTAGGATTCAGCAAAACGCTTGGAATCCGATACAAATTTCTTAAGACGGCTAATATCGATTCTAGCCAACTCGCTAGGATCGCCGAAAAAGGGCCTTCCGAGGTGTTTCAACCTCAGTCTGGCAAAAGCTGGACAATGAAGAAGGAAATGCTTAGATGATTCCATCTCGCCTTCCTCCATACAGCTTTGGCAACTTGCTTCTGTCACGATCCCAAGTCTCACCGCATGGGTACCCATTGGACAATGTCCAGTAAGCACACCCATGATGACGCTAAGATGGACCCTGTCCAGAGAAAGCAGTTGAAAGGACCGCTTACGTTCCACAGAGGGCCAAAAGGACCTCGCCACTGCACAAGTACTGGTACTTGACCAGCGTTTGACGAGCTCATGCGTAGTCTGCATGTCCAGCGCTCTTGCGCAGGTGGACCATGGACTACCAATACGCTCCCATTCCGACGTCAATGTAGCTAGGGTACCCTCCCTTGCAAGCTTGTCCGCTATACAGTTACCAACGATCCCGCGGTGTCCGGGTACCCACACTAGTCGGATCTCAAAATAGCTAGAAGCTATTGATAAGGATTTAAGACACTCCTTAACTAGCACAGAGCGTACCGTCATCGAATCTAATGCCAGTATTGCCGCCCTGCTGTCGGAGTGAATACATACCTCTCTAAAAGAGGTCACCATACGGAGCAGTGCGTCCACTGCCACTTTAATCGCAGCGACCTCTGCTTGGAAGACACTACAGTAGTCAGGTAGCCTAAAGCTGGTATTGATAGAGAGCTTTCTGCAGAAAACTCCCCCACCCACCTTTCCCCTTAGCCTCGATCCATCCGTGAAAAAGCTGACTGCACTTCTCCTCCATTGACTTCTTCCTTCCCACATATCCCTCGTGGGTACATGTGCAGAGAAGAAGCCTCTCGGGGACGGTTCCGCGGTGCAGTGGTCCAAGTAGTCCGGGATGCAATCGAACCGACGGAGAATTTCAGAATGCCCCTGCTTGGGACCGATCATGTACCCAGCGTCTCTGAGTCTGACAGCGACCTTTGCCGCAGTGCATCTACCGGCGATATCCACAGGTGCGACGTGTAAGATAGCATTCAAAGCCATAGTTGGTGTTGTTCTTAGCGCTCCGCTGATTCCAATGAGAGCCGCTCTTTGGACACGTTCCAGCTGTTTAGCTAGTGTGACTTTCTCGAGTGCCCTCCACCAGACGACAACGCCATACAGCATTATAGGTTTAATAATGGTCTCATACAACCATAAAACCACTTTCGGTGAGAGGCCCCACCTTTTTCCAATAGCCCCTCTACAGCAATAGAGAGCTACCGAAGCCTTTCTTACCCTCTCCTCAATGTTCGGCTTCCATGAGAGCTTCCTATCAAGAATAAGCCCCAGGTATTTCACCTTGTCCGCAGGTTGCAGACTGGAGCCTCCCACTGAGGGGAGCGTTGCATTAGGAATTTTATATCTTCTAGTGAATAAGACGAGTTCCGTTTTACTCGGGTTTATGGCCAAGCCACTTCTATGCGCCCAGCGGGTAACCACTTCTAGGTAACCTTGGGTCATCTCATAAACGGTATTCAGGAATTTACCTTTAACCAAAAGGGCTACATCATCAGCATAGGCCGTCACTCGACAGCCCTGATTTTCAAGTTCCCCCAGTAGGTCGTTCACTACCAGGATCCAGAGCAAAGGGGAGAGAACGCCGCCTTGCGGGGTACCCCTATTTACAGTCCGAAGCGCATTTGCGCTTCCCCACTCTGCAAAGACAGTTCTGTCGCTGAGCAGACTGTAGATGAGATGCTTAAGGTTCGCTTCTACCCCAAAATCGTCTAATGCACCAATGACCGCTTCCGGTCTAACATTATTAAAGGCCCCCTCGATATCGAGGAAGGTACCTACCGCGTAATCATTATTTAAGAGGGCTTCTTCTATCCACGACACTACAGAGTGTAAGGCGGTGTCCACCGACCTACCCTTACAGTAGGCGTGTTGAGCTTTAATAAGTTTATTTCTGGGGATTTTTCCCCTTATGTACAGATCCATGAGCCGATACAGATTATTTATGGCTTAGTTATGACACTTTATGTGTTTTCTGGGCGTGGCAATGGTCCGATTTTGTCAATTTCGCATTTTGAGTCGTCTCGTTGACCTGATCATTTAGCAACTTTTGTTGCGAGAGTATAAAAATATACGAATCAATTAAAATTGATGGAGTCTCATACCGACAGTCATCTTTAGTAAGGTTTCTAACCTCAGATATAACAGATTACATAGATATATGTTTCGCATGCTATACAAGTATACCGTTATAGAGAATTTGAATATGGATAATGAGATCGCTTCAATAAAGAAATAGAAGACATCTCGTTATTGTTTCTTGAAAAATTCAACAATCTGCGAGAATCCAGATCACGAGTTTGAAACATAACGAAAAACAAGTAAGGAAGGGCTAAGTTCGGGTGTAACCGAACATTTTATACTCTCGCAATTTATTTATTTAACTTAATTAATATTATATAATACACAATTTGACCCACAAATTCGTCATATATATTGTATAAAGTCCATTGAAAGTTGGAAACCCTAATATTAGGTTAGAAGCACCGAGGTCCTCATGTTCGATATATGGGGCCTTGAAAACCTATGGTCCGATTTCGGCGATTTTTAGAATGGGGCTGCCACACTATAAACGTAGTATTTGTGCAAAGTTCTGCACCGATATCTTTACTAGCGCTTACTTTATATATTGCAAAGTAAACGGTTCAGATCGTCTTAAAATTCTGGTATATAGGAAGTAGGCGTAGTTGTAAAGCGATTTGGCCTATTTTCACAACATATCTTTGGGATGTAAGGAAACTATTACAAACCAAGTTTCATTGAAATCGGTCGAGTAGTTTCTGAGATATGGTTTTTGACCCATAAGTAGTAGGGGGCGGGGCCACGCCCACTTCCACAAAAAAATTACATCCAAATATGCCCCTTCATAGTGCGATCCTTCATACTAAATTTTATTTCCATAGCTTTATTTATGGCTTAGTTATGGCACTTTATGTGTTTTCGGTTTTCGCCATTTTGTGGGCGTGGCAGTGGTCCGATTTTGCTCATAAGTGTGAAATAAGTGTGCCAAGTTTCATCAAGATATCTTAATTTTTACTCAAGTTACAGCTTGCACAGACGGACGGACGGACAGACAGACATTCGGATTTGAACTCCACTCTTCACCCTGATCACTTTGGAATATATAACCCTATATCTAACTCGTTTAGTTTTGGGTGTTACAAACAACCGTTATGTGAACAAAACTATAATACACCTAATTCTGTTTTTACACGATAGAATGGTTCCCGAGAAATTCGTGTAAAAAAAAATTGTGTAAAAAAAGATACTGGCCAAGTACAAAAATAATAGATTGGTTCTAGACCTCAAAAAATAAGTTAAAATTAGACTAAATAATATAAAAAAAATATTGTTGTAGTTATTTTAAGAATTTATTTTCGTTTTAATTTATTAAATAAACTAAATTATAATAAAATAAATTAAAATTTAGATTTCATAAAAAAAATAATATCAGAAATTCATTGCCAAAAAACTTAAATAACATAAAGTACAACCATAAGAAAAATTTAAACATTAAACAATTTTATTTATTGTCACTGTCTGATAATAAACGTAAACGTTTGCGAAAGACTACAATATCACTGCCATCACTGGAATGATTTTGTTGATCATTATCATTTCTAGCCGACTGTGTTGGGACATCAGTAGATTTTTGAACGAAATCAGTTATCTTAGATTGAGTTTTATTTCGCGTTAACCCATTATAAACTTCCCTGTAAGATGCCATTAATGATTTCAGTTCACGTTGAAATTTGGCAGCTCGTTCCTCGTCATGATCATGTTGTTCAAAATGACTACCTAATTTTGTAGCGAGATCAAGACCTTCTTTAATTAGAGATGCTTTCAAAATTGGACGATCTCTTTCGTCACTGTCACTATGTTCTTTATCATAACGAGTCTCAAGGGTGAATTCGATAATTTCATTTTCGCTCAAGCTTTCATCTAACTACCAACAATTCTTCTACATCTGCTAACGATAGGTCATCGAATCCATCCCCACCGATTGCATTGGCCATTGTTATTATATCAGCAAGTTCAGCGTTATTATCGATAACAGGATCTTTGCATTTTACGCATTCTGGCCAAATATTTTTCCAACACGAGTTCAAAGTTGATGGCTTTAATAAATCTAACGCGATCTTGACTTGATTAATGCAGTCCATTATAGAAAATTTTTTCCATTCATCTATGACTGATGATTCCTCATAATTATCAAGTTTTTCTACAACATAATGAAATGAACTTCTTATGTAATACGTTTTAAACGTAGCAATTATCCCCTGGTCTAGTGGCTGTATAAGGGAAGTGGTATTAGGCGGCATAAAACAAAATTGTACGTTTGGGTGCTCCAAAACTGGATGGCCTGGTGCATTGTCTAGAATCAAAAGAACTTTAAATTCGAGACATTTTTCTTTCATGTAGCGCCTAACTTCTGGGATGAAGTGCTTCTGAAACCACTCTGTGAAAATTGCACTGGTTACCCAAGCCTTTTTGTCCGCCATCCAGTGTACAGGCAATTTATTGAAATCTACACTTTTCATGGAATGTGGTCTTAAGGCACGATGTACTGGGAGTGGCTTAAGAATACGTTCTCCTGAAGCATTGGAACAAAACAACAACGTAATACGGTCCTTTGCTACTTTAAAACCACCGGCTGTTTTCTGCGATTTTGCTACATAAGTTCTTCTAGGCATTCTCTTCCAAAAAAGGCCGCTTTCATCTAAATTCCAAACTTGGTTTGGAGTATATTCTCCATCTTCAATAATTTTTTTTAGTTTTTCGGGAAATTCTTTAGCAGCCAATTCATCAGCGGATGCAGTTTCTCCCTTAATTTTTATATTGTGGAGAGCGTGTCTTTTTAAAAAACCAGTCATCCAACCAGTACTTGCGGAAAATGCATGTTGTTTTGACTGAGATGATGTATCTGGATCAATTTCCTGGATACGTTTATAGATTCTTAATGCTGTCTGCTTGATAGCAAGTCCGTCTACTGGTATTCTCTTTTGGGATTTGTCTTCTATCCAGATTACCAAAGCTTTTTCCATTTTCTCTTTAACAACATCCCTTACATACGATGATGACTTTGCACTTAATTTTGTTCCAGAACATACTGATGCTCTAATTGCCGTTTCATTTTTTTAATTGTTCTTACAGTAGCTTCATGGATTCCGAAATTATTTCCCACAACCGTTGCGCCTTGTCCCGTTGCAAGTTGATCTAAAATTTTGATTTTGGTATCTAAGCTGATCGCTTTCCTCATTTTTAATGCAGGAGAATTATGTAACATGGGTATGGCTACCAAAATATATTTTATTAATCAAAAATGCAAAAATCTAAAATTAAATATTTGAAACTAACCTGTTATTGGTCTACCAAAATTATATGAGCTTCTACTTTATTTTACTTAGCACTTGTTAAAAATCAGCAAAAACTAACGATCTTTCAATTATAATTGTCAAATAGGAACTAAATTGTGTGTACAATACATTATGTACGTTTTTACTTTTTCAATAATTCGGGGAATCCCGCATTTCCAGAAATTACACAGAAATTAAACAGAAATTACGCATACATAGACATAACTCAGAATACACACCAGAATTATTTTAAGTAGAAAAAAATTCATTGAAAAAAAACGTGTTAAATCCAATAATTCATGTAAAAAAAGTAATTTTGTTTTTTTTGTATTCGTGTTATTTCAAATTATGTCGTGTAAAAATAGAAATATTTTTTCGTATTTACTCGTGTTATTTCAAATTCGTGTAAAAATAATTCGTGTATAAACAGAATTAGGTGTACTCTCTTTAGCAACATTTGTTGCGAGAGTATAAAAATGATTAAATTAGTTGCAAAACCAAGCTAAAAAAGTAATAAAAGGTTTAAAAAATTAAATATTATTTCAGTGATTTTCTCCAAGGGAACTAAGTGCTTAATTTAAATTTCGTTATCAAAGAGAAAACCTTCACATAAATACCATTATTGTAACTATGACCTGACACTTAAAGGACCTTGGAATTGCACAACAACCAACTTGTTATTGTTATTATAACACAGAATGAATAAAAGCACCATTCCAAGGCACACTCAAATATTTAATAATGATCCTAACGCACACAAAATCCCCGCGCCACCGCCGCCACTGTGCCACAAACTACTACCTTTCGCTTTTAGTTTTCCTTTCCCGAAATGTGTATGTAAATACTCGTAGTAAGTACATAAGTCAGTAAGTTTACTTAAGCGCACAACAAAGGCAACAACTTCAAATACTTTCGCATTTTCAAGTACAACTGCTTATTCTCTCACTCTCTGACTGTGTGTTATCTTAAGACCATTTCCTGCAGTCACCACTATCACAATCACCAGCACCAGCAGCACCACCACCACCGGTGCACATTTCCTTTCGGCACTAAATTTGGCCTCATTTTCGTAATACCATTGCATTGCATTGGCTGGTTCACCTGATTGCCTTTCTATGCCAGCCAGTTTGCTTATGTTTTCTTTTCTCTATTGACGAAAAATACACAAAAAGAAAAAAGAAATTGGAGAAATAAACGAAATTGTGTAATAATTTGGCGAATCGTACATCCGCCGCTGCACTGGCTCGAGATAAGCCAAGCGCACATTAGCCGCAGCAAGCTCTGGTGCGTCGTCTATGCACTCGTTTCATGCACGGCCTTTCGGCGTTGGCACAAATGAAAATCAAGTATAAAATCAAATGCAGTTTCGGGTTGATGCACATTCGCTTTGTTACACAATCGGCGTCAAGGTCGCACTTGCAGCAAGTGGAAATATACGCAGACATCAAGGAATAGTAATCCCTTTGGGCACACACGAAAACCTGCCACAAGAATTAGGATAAAGGATAGTACCGTTACATTCGCACACAAAAGGATTTGAATATGGCAACCATTGCTGGAGGCTTGGTGAGTATATGTAACTGAACTTTGGTGCTTTTGAAAGCAAAGTGCTAAGTGCTGGTGCAATTAAGTGAAATGCAAGTGAGAATGTTATACGAGTTAAGATATGAGAATATTTTATATGAGCGTACGAAAATCTTATGTGGAGCGTTCTTAAAGGATAATGAAAATATTTTTTGAAAAATGGAAAAATTTATGATAGGGCATACAAGTGAATTAAGAAGATAGTTTCCTTCATATCTAAATATCTGCGATTAGTTGCACTGAGAATGTTTCCAAATAAAATGAAAAATTTATATTAAAGTAAAGATCGATGATGCAACCGAAGAACTCGGACAGCCACTTTTCACAAGCCACTTTTTAGTTCAACTTTAAACCACCAAGGGTATTCGCCAAGGACAGGAACAGATGGTAATCACTTGGCGCTATGTCCGGGCTATAGAGTGGATGCGATAAAACCTCACACCCGAGTTCCCGTAGCTTCTGACGAGTCATCATCAACCACAAGTATGTGGTCTGGCGTTGTCCCTAGTGGAACACTACACCCTTCCTGTTGGCCAATTCTGGTCGCTTCTGGTCGATCGCCTGCTTCAAGCGGTCCAGTTGTTCGCAGTAGATGGTAGAGTTAAACGTCTGGCCATATGGGAGCAGCTCATAGTGGATGATTCCCTTCCAATCCCATCAAACACACAGCAAAACCTTCCTGACCGTCAATCCCGGCTTGGCCACTGTTTGGGACGATTCACCGGCCTTCGACCACGACCGTTTTCGCTTGATATTGTCGTATGTGATCCATTTTTCGTCACCAGTCACCATCCGCTTCAAAAATGGGTTGATTTCTTTCCGTTTCAGCAGCATATCGCAGGGGTTGATTCGGTCCAGAAGGTTTTTTTGCGTCAAATCATGCGGCACCCAAACATCACGCTGTTTTGTGTATCCAGCCTTCTGCAGATGGTTTAAAATGGTTTGGTGACTATCTCCCATCACCTGGGCGATGTCACGAGATGCCACATGCCGTTCTATCTCGATGTTTTCTATGATTTGATCGGTATACGTCGTCACAGGTCTTTCGCCGGCTGGCTTATCAATGGTGTCGTTTTCACCCCCTCTGAATCGTCGAAACCATTTCTCCGCAGTTCGAAGTGATAGAATACCTTCCCCTAAACACCATTAATCTCACGGAACGTTTCTCAAGCGGATTTGCCTTTAACGAAGGAAAACTTTAAAATAGCGCGAATTTCGGCGTTTGTGAACTCCATGTTTACACGTCTATAACTGTTGAACGCATTATCCAAACTAATCATGCATAGCATCGTTTTGTAGGTTATGTTAAGACCTTTCAAAGATATATAGTATTTCCAGATACGAGCTCTGTAGCGCTTTATACATAGCCGAGAAATTCAAAAGACAAAAAGGCAAAGATATTTGACGGCCTAATATATAGTATATGTGGGCTTCAAAATCGAGGTATATGGGAAGTGGGTGTAATTATAAACCGATTACGCCCATTTTCAAACTATGCTATCCGGATGCCAAGGAAATGATTCGAATCAAATATCGTTTAAATTGGTCGAGTAGTTTCTGAGATATGGTTTTTGACCCATAAATGGGCATAATATTTCCCAAATAATGGGATTTCGAAAGACCCTAATTTGTTCATTAAACCAACTATCACCGAGGGTATTTAACACCGAAAGAGTTCCTCCCGATTTTATTCACACGATTTTTAATTCACTTATATTTTTCTTCCATATCACCATGCCATACACTTTCGCTAAACTTGCAACGCCAACTTCGATCACCTACACCAACTTATGGCCCAACAGCAGCCGCGGCAACTGCTACTTGCTGTGCTTGCAACAGCAACATTATTGTCAATTGTCTGCGACGCTACCGCTATACATGCTACGTCGAATGCCGAAGGGTATGGGCGTACACCGGAAATGCACACTAGCCATGCCCACAAAAACATGGGCCATGTCTATGCAAATCATGTGGGACAACAGCTGCAACAACAACAGCAGCAACCAACTCAGCAGCATTATTACGACTTTCATTACGAACGAAATAGCAGCAGCGACAGCAATCATAACGGCATTGCTACACACACAGCCGACGAGACAGCAGCGTTAGATGAAGATAGAAAAACAACACGTCGAAGTTACAATGGATTTAGCGCTAGCGGGGGTGGCGGTGCGAGCGGAGCTGGTGCTGGTGCGCATAATGTCGGTGGCAGCAGTAGTTACAACTTTGGGGCAGCAAAGCTTAATGGTCTCACAAATCTCTCGGGTTTGCGGCACATTAGTAGCGGTTTCGGCGGTAGCTGGAGCACATCGGGACACGGAGGATCTGGTGGTGCATCAACCGCCACCGTTGTGGCAAAACAGCACATACCAATTTATGAAGAACAGCAAGAAAATGATTATGGCGCCGCCACATTGGATGCATCCGGCACAGCAGGACATACTGCTCAGGAAAACAATCAATACGGCGGCAGCGGCAGCAGCAGTAGCAATGGCTGGAGCAGTAGTGGCAGCAGCAGCAGCGGCTATAATTCGGATAGCAGCGCTGGTGGCAATGATGCGCTTAGCACGGCTCTTTACAATTTACACTCAGCTGGTACGCACAATGGCTTCCTGCCTTCGGCCTTCGCTGGCAAATACTCATCATCGGCAGCAGGCACCACAGCATACGCAAGCGGCACACCTACGTACCAACAGCATCAGCAGCAACGTCAACAGTTGCAACAGCCAAACGATAAAATCTCCGATGGCAATTTTCTGCATCGTTACGAGCAAAATTCCGGCGGTTACGATGAACTTTCAACCTCCGCCACATACGCACATCAGCAGCAACACCGGTCCATACCGATACCATCGGCAATGCAGTACTTCATGCCGCACGACAGTTACGGCCCCATGCACACGGGCGCGGACTCGGCAACTTCTGCAGCATCTGCAACGGCTATGGACGCGGATATCTCTTTTGCACACCATCATGGCGGCGGCGGCGGCGGTGGTGGCGCGAGCCATGCTGATGCTGATGATGACGCGGGCGCAACGGGCTCCTCATACGATGAATCCACTAATTATCTACCCGAACAACATCACATGGATGGCGGTGGTGGTGGTGGCTCTTCATCGCCACCCGATGTCATCAACTACATTCCCTATCCGGTGGTGAAGAAAGTGCACGTGCCCGTGCGTGAACCCGTTCAAATACCAGTCTCGCATGCGGTTATCGTACCCGTCAGTAAGCCCGTGCCCATACACATACCCGTCACCAAGCAGGTGGCCGTGCCTGTTCAGAAGGAGTTGAGAATCCCTGTGGAGCGCGTGGTTCCATATCCGGTGGAAAAGCCTGTGGCAGTGCCCGTAGAGAAGCGTGTACCGTTTCCAGTGGTTAAATATGTACCAGTGAAAGTACCGCATCCATTCCCAGTCAAGGTGCCCGTTTTCAAAACCATATTGCACAAGGTAAAGGGTGGCTGGTGGTGAGCACGCTGTCCTTTGAGTGCAATTAGTACTCGGCCTTATTTGCGAGTATGCACATTTACCGTTATACATTCATAAATATGTATAAATGAATATTATACAATAATCGATAAGACTGTTATTCAACATGTTTAACTTAAGCATATACTATACATATGTGTGGCTATTTAATTTATAAGTATTTAAAGTGTTTCGAACAAAGCGAATTATATTTATTAAACGAGCATTATTCCCGATAAGGATTTATATATATATATATATGTATATTAATATTTTAAATATTTAATTTTTGTATTATTTCATCTTTATAACTCTGTTTTATATGAATAAATCGAATAAAAGTGTTAATTGCAACAGTTACAACTCGTATTTTACTATGGATCTTCATCTTTAGTAAAGTATTCACACCCTAATGTGGAGTTTACGCCCTGAGCAATATTTTTAACTGCTTTCGTATTGGTGGTATTGAACCGGACTCTGCGAACTTTTAATCCATATCTCGAATAGCAGGTAGCATTAAGAGGTTACATTGGTTTTGTCGGGTAAAAAAAGGCATATTTTCAATGCTTTTTTTCTATGTAAAAAAATATTTATTTTATTCAAACCTGTTTCGGTCTTATAGATACATATTTAAAGAATAATTTCTGAAATTTTCAAAAAAAAAATTTAAAATTAAAAATTAAATTGTGACGTCATTTCCGTGACCATTCGGAGAAAAGGTGCGTCCGCGTTGTCAGCATAACTCCTGACAGGATCATCCAAAATGAAAAATTTTAGGTAAGACCATAAAATCGTGATTGAACGAAAGAAAGGCACAAAAAATAATTGGAATTTTAGCAGATATTTTTTCCAAAAAAATAAAAATTTCGGTCAAATTTGCTTGACATTCTGTCTTTTTAAAATAGTTGTAATTGAAAAAAAAAATAAATAAAATCCTTCGTTCAAGTACGAATGAATTGTATCTCAACACCTGTGCAAAATTTCATCACGATCGGTTGAGTAGTTTTCGAGAACATTTGACAACCGACTTTGAAAACACGGTTCCGAGAAAAACGCGTTTACAGTTTTGAGTAAAAATAATACCTGACTGGGAGCGCACACCTTCCGAAACTATAATATTATTCGGATCGGATTTAGGATAATATTCTTGAGATGTTGTCGAAATTATTAAGCCAAAAACAAAAAATCGATTTTTTGAACTCACGAAATACCTCTTAAATTAGTTCTATTGCATTTCAAAAATAAAATTTATAGATTGATATTGCCGAAGATAATGGGTCTATATTAAGTTAAATACAGTCGACTCTCGTTAATTCGAAACTCGAGGGACTCTTGAAATATTACGAATTATCGAGTGTTTGAAATATCAAATGGTTCGAAGTTTGTGAGAGAAAATAAATAAAACTTCGAATTTAAGTGTTGGTTAATTTTTATTTATTAATATAAAAATGACAAGAATTAAGAGGTACATTCGTGTACATACATGTATTCGTAATGTGAATTAATTAATCTTTGGAAAGAACTTTGTTTTACTGGTTTGCTTTAAAACACAATTCTGCTGCTCACACTGCTCAATAACTTTTTTTAAGAGAAAAAGTGACTGAAATGCTTTTTCATCACTTTCGTTTTGTAGACAGAAGCTTTGTAAGGTATCAAATGAGGATCTTGCTTCCTTAACTGACACCTCTGCCAAAGGTTCCGATGTATCGTCCTCATCTTCATCGTTACTTTGTATCTGTCGCAGATAAAATATCGCCATCGGTTAGTAAACCTGAGACAGCAACATTTTCATCCACTTGAACAAAATCAGAAAAACTCACACCGCAATCGTCAAACATTTATACTTTCTAGGGCTCATAACTAACGCTAACTTTTAATCTGCATACCAACGAAAGAGTAACAGTAACTGAGTAACTAAACAAACCAATTCGTGAGAAGTGTGTGCGTCAAATAGTCAAACTAATCATAACAAAAACAAAGGCTCGTGTATCTTGATACAAGTTTGAACTTGTCGCAAAATGTACTTACAATCTTTCCGCCTTTTCTCTCTGCAACTTTGAATTGTCGAGTGTTGGACGCTGATGAGTTCGAATTAACGCGTCGTTTTGTTAAATAGCAATGATTTTTTCGTTCGAATTACCAAGTGTATGAAAATGTATTGATTTAGTTCGAAATATAAAGAGATTTTGTAGGGAACTCGTGATAACTTTGAATTATAGGGAGGTTCGAATTATCGCAGGTTTGAATTAACGAGAGTCGACTGTACTTCATTAGGCTGAGTATGAACTGCATTGGTGGATAATACCTTTAAATACAATACACAACAGAGATTAGATATTTCAGTTTTAAATATAATGGAACATAATCTAAACATAACCTAAATGATCATTTCAACAATTATTTCGCTCTCAGTTGCCGAACTGTTTATATATCAATTTCATAAAGGAGCTTTGGAATCTTTCAAATATGATAAGCAGTCACAAAGACCTCACAGATTATTGTCAAAAATAATTTCACGAAAACTGAGTAAGGATGTCTGCCATATACTAATTTCAGTCAGTACTGGCCAAAAACGTAGAAAATCTTTCGTATGTCTCTCCGTTCTCCTCTCTCTCTCTCTCTGATGCCTCTTCGTCCATACAACTTTATGATGATTAAGAAGCAATGTACTCACCACTGTACTGTAATGAATACTCGTCACATTAGAATTTGAAAGTCGCTAAGATCTTCTCTAAAAAGGCATAGAAAGAGAACAATAAAGGTAGACAAGGATCTAGATGTCATAATTCGAAAAAAAAATTATTGTTAGTATTAAATTTTTATAATGCGATTACATAATTTTCAAACAAGGTAAAGCTTATTAACCTCCATTCTGTGCCAAATGAGTTCAAAATTTGCAGCCTTCAGATTGAATGTATCTAGCTTCAATTTCGAATCACGAAGGAGTCATGTTTTCGGAAGTCGTATTCCTCTAATAGTCGCGTTTTACTACGATTTGACGTCAGAAATTCGGAAATTTTATTATTTAACTTCGAGCATGCAATCAAATGAAATAACATGAGTACACACAACACACAAATAAATCTACTTATGAATGCAGGCAACAACAACAACGGCAATCGTAACAAAAACCTAACCTTAAAACTGGTCTACGTTCATGAGAAGAGCGAATTTTGCATTTGCATTGCGTTTTTGGCAACTCGCGCTGTGTTGTTCATTGAAATTCATGGCTTTGTTCTACAAAATTCGCGTGTTTTTGTTTATTTTGGCCTGAGCACGGACATGCTAATATATGTATGTAAGCATACGCGAGCATATATTAAAAGAGCAAACATTATTACGTAAGCACACATATGTATTTACATATAAACATGTGTACGAAATGATATTTAAGGCGCTGCACCAACGAATGATTCACGACACATGGCATTGCACGAGAACATAAACACACTGACAACAATAAGTGGATGGAGTCTTATGACCCAGCTGTGAATGCTGAAAGCGGTGGCATCCAATTACCAAGTAGGTGACACAAGACTTAAAGTGATTACAAAGGAGTATAGAAAAGTTAGTTGAAAGGGAACTTACCTCTAATTCACTAGCCGATCATAACTCCAAATCGTTGACTTGATATGTTTTCGAATTGAGAAAATCCATTATCTTCTTTAAACATCTTTGATATAAAGACAGGTGTATTTTCGCATTACTTTAAATCTAGATTAGCATAGTCTGATGTAATAGATTCGTAAATAATACTAATAATTCTGCCAAGCTAAATGTACTTTATCAGATAAGAATACAGGTCCTTTTTGGTTACGTAGATTCGATAGCCAGATAATTTGCTCGATAAATCCGATCTATGTATATATTTGTGTGTTGAGTTCGATGGCTTAAAAGCCATTAATTAGATCTCTCATTGTGGGCTTTTGTAATATTAGGTTGGCAAATATCTCCCTTCCGTCTTTTTGTCTTTTGAATTTTGCGGCTATGTATAAAGCGCTACAGAGCTCGTATCTGACAATACTATACATTGAAACGTCTTGACATAACCTACAAAACGATGGTATGCATGATTAGTTTAGATATTGCGTTCAACAGTGATAGACGTGTAAACATGGAGTTCACTAACGCCGAAATTCGCGCTATTTTAAAGATTTCCTTCGTTAAAGGCAAATGCTAAAGAAACCGTTCCAAGAGATTAATGGTATTCTGGGGGATGGTACTCTATTACTTCGAACTGCGGAGGAATAGTTTCGACGATTCAGAGCGGGTGAAAACGACACCATGGATAAGCTAACCGGCGGAAGACCTGTGACGACGAATACCGATCAAATCATGGAAAACATCGAGTTAGACCGGCATATGGCATCTCGTGACATCACCCAAGAGATGGGAGATAGTCACCAAACCATGTTAAACCATTTGCAGAAGGATGGATACACAAAACTGCTTAATGTTTGGGTCCCGCATGATTTGACGAAAAATGGATCACATACGACAATATCAAGCGAAAACGGTCATAGGCCGGTGAATCGTCCCAAACAGTGGCCAAGCCGGGATTGACGGCCAGGAAGGTTTTGCTGTGTGTTTGGTGGGATTGGAAGGGAATCATCCACTATGAGCTGCACCCATATGGGCAGACGCTTAATTCTAGCATCTATTGAGAACAACTGGACCGCTTGAAGCATTCGATCGATCAGAAGCGTTCAAAATTGGCCAACAGGAAGGGTGTAGTGTTCCACCAGAACAACGTCAGACTACACACTTCTTTGATGACTCGTCAGAAGCTACAGGAGCTCGGATGCGAGGTTTTATCGCATCCACCATATAGCCCAGACATAGCGCCAAGTGATTACCATCTGTTCCTGTCCATATCGAACGCCTTTGGTGGTATAAAGTTGAACTCAAAAGAGGCTTGTGAAAAGTGGCTGTCCGAGTTCTTCGCAAATAAGGAAGAGGGCTTCTACGAGGGTGGTATTATGAAGTTGCCGTCTAGATGGAAACAGATTATCGAACAAAACGGCGCATATTTGAACTAAATCCGATCACTGTAACACTTTTTATAAAACATTGAATATAGAGCAAAAAGGCGGAACCAATATAATATTTCATATTCTGAATTGGGCACAGCTTCATTTAAAATAGAACAGTCGAACATATTTGTCTTGTATCATATTATAGATAGGAAGTTTTCATGAACACAAACCAATTTCACAATATTCTCATCTGAAAATATTATATTTTTAAGGAAATATCTACAGATTTAGAAGTCTTCTCGACCACGTTGGAAAAATGGGAAGCTTTAGTAGAATCATGCTGGCAATGCCTGTTTTGAGGGGGATTAGTACCTAACCAGACTGTAAGACCAGGAAGTTAAGATCAAGTGCGGTATCTTATTGCAGCAAACGTTTCATCTTAAGATCGAGATCGCCATAGAGTTTACTAATCTGATTGGAATCCCGTTAGCTTGAAAACGACCAGTAAATATTTTAATAGCTTGCTAAAAGACTTTTAGAATTTTTTTCATTGAAAGTACTGAAATCATACTATGACATACTGAGAACCTCTCTCATCTTACTATTGGGTATTGAGAACCCGACTTTGTTTCAATGTTTATAACATATGCATGTCTTTACGCGCCATTGCAAATGTAATGTGAATAAATTTGAAGCATGCAAACAAATACTGAGTTATGCCTCGAGTACTATATGATATGCTAGACAAATGTAGAACATCCTCACAAATCATAGCGTGCCCGATTGTTTGTAGTGCTGACAACAACATGCACATATATATAAGAATGGTAGTTGTTGTTGCTGTAGTTATTATTTATATTTTATTGCATTACATTTCACTTAATTCATAGATTTTGCAGCTTTGTTTTGATTTCATGCTTTTGTTGTACTTTTATTTCATTTTGGCATTTCGCTTGCTGACTCTTCTGACAACAACCATGACCATATCATCGCACTGACTTTGTTGACAGTGAAATGGCAACATTCGAATATGTTTCTTTACTGTTTTTATATAGTTTTTCCAGTTTCAGTGGAATTATTGAGCGCAGTGTATACAAATTTTAAAATATTTGAAATAAATCTGTTAACTGTTTAAATAACAGTTCTGAGAAATAATGAATTTTGAAATTATTGTGAGAGTTTAGCGAATATATTAATCAAAATTTATCAGCTAACATTACCACGCAATAATGTAGGTTCCACTAATATTCCGACAACCCATTCATTTTAGAGTAATCTACGACGGGGCCACTATCTTAAGTAGGAAATTTGTAACTGTATTAATTACGTATTTAACATTAGGCAACAAATGCGCGCGCAAACATAAATACGCTCTAATCTAATCGCAAGTTTTGTTCACAGCATTTTTAGTTAACTAATTGCAGGAATTTGAAATGTGACACGCACAGGATTTAACCACAAAAAACATGTCACACAAACAGCGCTCCGTCGATATCATTTCTCGAACATGGTTACACATTTAAATTCAGAGAGAAGGGGTCAGGAGTTCATTATAGATGCTTTAGTTAGTGAGATTGAATCGGGTTTTTTTCAGAAAACCGGGTTTCATCTTGTTTTTCAAGCCTACTAGTAGTTATTTTCGAAAATAATACGGGACATACTTTCAACATTTAGACAAATCGATTTTTTTTGAAAACAAGTTTATAATATTTAGGACAGTCAATTATTGTTTACAAAATAAATTTTTTTTGAAAATTGTGTAGATCTCCGCAGATGCAGAGAATCTCACTTAGACAGATTCAACTGTCCATTGTTACACCCGGAAAACTCCTAACGGATCACTAAGACCCTTATATTGCGACGAAGCGCTTGGATTCTATAATAGATCGACTATTGTCGATTCCAGTAACTTCGCTGGGTTCGCCGAAGATATGCCTACCGAGGTGCTTTAACCTAAGTCTGGGACATTGAAGTAGGAAGTGCTTGGACGATTCCTCATCGCCTTCCTCCAAACAGCTTTGGCAACTAACATCTGACTTGATCCCTAGCTTCACCGCGTGTGTGCCTATTGGGCAATGACCAGTAAGGACTCCAATGATCGCCGAGAGATGAGCCTTACTGAGCGACAGTAGCTGCAAAGAGCGTTTTCAATCCACTGTGGGCAAAAAAGACTTCGCAACTGCGCAGGTGCTGGTTGTTCTCCATCGCTCGGCGAGCTCACTCACAGTGAACCACGGACTGCCTACACGTTTCCACCCCGGCTTCAATGTTGCTAGGGTATCTCTCTTGCTGATCCAAGCTGATCCGCTTTGCAGTTACTATTCCGCGGTGACCGGGTACCCACACAAGTCCGATTTTAAAGTAGTTCGAAGCTCATGATAACGATCTTAGGCACCCCCTTACTAGCTTAGAGCCCACTGTCATCGAATCCAAGGACAGTATCGCCGCTCTGCTATCGGAGTGAATACACACCTCTCTGAAGGATGACGCACTTCGAAGCAGTATATCTACTGCTACTTTGATGGCAGCTACCTCTGCCTGAAAGACGCTGCAATGGTCTGGCAGCCGAAAACTGGAGAAAAATAGTCCTAAGAGAATTTGTGTAGAGAGACATGATTGATTTAACGTGTCAATATAATCCTAATCCAGAATACTTACTTGATAGGTACTACCAGAAGGTTTCTAGTAATGACAGTTGAAGAACTACTTAAGTTTTATTTTAGAAAATTCAAGGGGTCTTAATTTAAAGCCTGTTCCACATACTAACAAGTATTATTTTGTTCATCAACTGGCTTGTCTCTAACTCTCATATCCTCGACGATTATCAAAGCCATGAATAACCATAAACCCGAGTAATCCCCAGCGCCACAGCACAAACTCTTCGCATGCAACACTCAACGACAACAAAGTGGACGATTGCCTGACTGCTCACACGCTCGGTTAGCGGTTTTTGTTTTAACATTGAATTGCTAATTAAGATAAGTGAGCTTGATTTCCATATTAATATACTTACAAACACACAGCACTGTTTATATAAATGTATGTATGTGTGTCTTTGCTCGAGCGTCATGAAGTCAAAGCGAATGAGCTCAACCAGCCGAAATGGGTCTCGAATTACATGTCAATGGTCAAATGGGCGAAGTCAGTCAGTGCGCGACACGCACCTTAATATCGCAGCCGAAAACGCTTCACATGCAAAAACAACAAACAAAAACAAAAGCAAGAACAAGAAAAACCAAAGCAAAATGCGAACATTTAAAGCAAAACACACGCTGTGCGAGCATTTTCAGATAGTTTCGCCTACGCGCACATTTGCCACAAACAATTTAATTGCGTGTACGCCTACACCAAAGCCAAGCAGTCAACGTAAAACAAATCGCTATAACGCTACTCGTATTTCCATTCATATTTGTTGTTGTTATTGCGATTTTTAAGACGCACGCAGCGTGTTGCCCGGTGTACAATAGTTGTGTAGAATCGCAGAGCATTTTTAAATCATCAAAATTTTCAGAAGGATGAAGACAATGTCAATCGTATCTTCATCTGTCTTTCCTTAAATAGAAGCCTAGATATCTTAATGAAATTTGTTATATGGTTAGACCAAAATAAATAAATACGCCAAGGTACCTTTGGTCACACTTTCAGAAAATTCGACCAAAGTGTCAACTCTTTTGGGCGCCGCTAGGACTTTCAGATTTCGCCCTGTCTGCAAAATGATAATTTATAGCACCAATATCACCAAATTCCAGCCACCAATCTTATTATCAAGTTGTGGTAATTGCGAGGACCGAACATCGAGTTGTATTCATTATACTCTCATGCATCTATGAATGTTTAAGGGTATATATATCGTTCCTCCTTTTTGCTTTTTGGCGCCAACTGGATACACCTGAAGCCAGGACACTTTCCACCTGGTCCTTCCATCGGAGTGGAGGTCGACCTCTTCCGCGGCTTCCTCCAGCGGGTACTGCATCGAACATTTTCAGAGCTGGAGTGTTTTCATCCATTCGTTTTAATGACCTAGCCAGCGTAACCGCTGTCTTTTTATTCGCTGAACTATGTCAATGTCGCCGTATAACTCGTACAGCTCATCGTTCCATCGTCTGCGGTATTCGCCGTTGCCAATGTTCAGAGGACCATAAATCTTACGCAAAACCTTTCTATCGAAAACCCCAAGAGTCGTCTCATCGGATGTTGTCATCGTCCACACTTCGGCGCCATACATCAGGGCGGGAATAATGAGCGACTTGTAGAGTTTGATTTTTGTTCGTCGAGAGAGGACTTTACTTTGCAATTGCCTACTCAGTCCAAAGTAACACCTGTTGACAAGAGTGATTCTGCGTTGGATTTCAAGGCTGACATTGTTGTTGATATTAACGCTGGTTCCCAAGTAGACGAAACTATCTACTACTTCAAATGTATGACTGTCAACAGTGACGTGGGAGCCAAGACGCGAGTGCGCTGACTGTTTGTTTGATGACAGGAGATATTTCGTCTTGTCCTCATTCACCACCAGAATGTTTAAGGGTGCTACCAAACAAATAAAGCTAGCGGCCCTCTATCAGTATTCTTCGACACATAGATTGGTAGTGTGATGAACTTTAACGACGATAGAAAATCGTCCGATATTACATCGGCAACTCAGAGAAAATTTTTAGATAAATTTTAAAAATACAAATAGGGATCAGGGGATGGGGATGGTGATGTATTACTTAAATATTTTTAAAACAGACTAGAGTCAAACCCGCATTAACATCATTAACCCGAGACTTAATCGATACCCGACCGACTAAGTAAGTAGCCGTTGTCCGTTGTCGGATACCGATAGTATACCGATGGATTGATTTAAAAGGGAGGATAAATTGTATTGAAGAGTGTCTGCTAAGTTGTATTATGAGTAGGGTTGGAAAAAAGTCGCCTTACCCAATCCACAAGAAAAGTGATCCCACAGTCTACATATGTCAACTACTGGATTGGACTTGGACATACTCCTTGAAAAAAAACAAGCCTATAGAGAGATAACGAGGGATAGTATCAAATTTGCGATTCCACGCGAATATAGCTCATCCTTACTAACCATTTTGCTGCTCGCTTCTTGCGCCTCAGCGGAAGTGCGAAACTTTGCGTGAATTGGCAGCACAAAGGAGCAACAACTGAGTGGTTGACTGACTGAGTGACTGACCGACCGCTTGTCCGAAGGCACAGTTTAACCAGCTGAGGTGTGGATTGTAGGCGGATTTGGCAATGAAGTGACACGCTCGGTATACATTTAGACTACAAACCACTGGCCTCTCGCATTGAGGGCGCCAGCCTTCTTTCGCCTTCAACCGCTGTTGTACTTCTTCGCAGTTAAATAATCAACGCTGACTTTTGTCCGCTTTTGCTCACAGCAAATGCTTGTAACTAATTAGATATGCGTGTTTTTCCACTCCAGTTAAGTTGTGGCTCGGGCTATAGCCACCACCACCTGGTGGTTGATGAGTAGCTCGTAAGGTATATCATAACTTTTTTCCATGCTATTTTATTTTTAAATGCAAATACACCTTTCCTAGCGCTGTGAACACACTTTTCTTCAATTTCACCAGTTATTGTTGTTGCTTTCATTAACTCATTTGCATTTTAGCGTCGCTACATTTGGGCTTGGCACTCCATCAGCCCCCGATTGCTCGATTGCCCGGTTTCCGTGGCTATCTTACCCTCATCGCCCACACGTCGCAACCAACTTATCCGACTTTGGTGACACCCACATCACACACTTTGCTTAATATTTTGTTAATAATTTTACAACATGTAAAATGTCATGTTTTTCGGTTAGATGTCCGCATTTTATTGTTCGCACTCATTCCCAGTCTACTCGCGTTTCCTCGCCTGCCACGGGGTGTGTCGCATTGCTGTTAATTGTTGCATGCACACAGGCGAATAAACACGCTTTTTTACGACCGACTGTATTTTGTAGTGTTGATTTTATTGCCACCTTATCTGCCTTTGCCTTTGTCGTACAAATGAAGTTATTAAACTAACTTTTAATTTCGTCGGTTTTATTGAAAAGCACATGAAAATAATGCAGGCTACAAACGCCTTCTGGAAGGCAACAACAACAAAAAAGAAGTGTTCTAAAATAGTTGTAGAAGAAATTAGTGAACTTTTGACTGCTCACGGTACGTGCACAGTGTGCGCCATTTTTATGATGCGTAAATTAATTCGGTGTTTTTGTAATTTACGACCACGAATTGAATCGAAATTTTATTGACGTCGAGTCGCTAAAGTGCACATCCGCGTGACCGCCAGACACACGCTCCAACACTGGCTCTGACGCTTATCAAATGCTTTTAGCTTTTGCTTACGACAATCATAAAATAAATTATATTTTTAATGTTTCTAGCAACATTTTGGTGTGAGATATATATAAAAAACGAGGAATTGGTGCCCTGCGGAAGGAAAAGAGAGTTCTAGATTTCTTAATTTTCTAGACTTCAAATTGTACCTGTACTTCTCCATTTCAGTCTGACAAACCAGTCATGAACCAATGTGATTTTAGTTCTCTTCCCTGATTGGTCTCCCACTTTCAAAGGATTGGACTTAGAAGATTCCTTCAGATGATTCAATTGTTATTTCCAACAGTATACTCGCTTAAAAAGAAATCAGATGACAAACTATTGCCTAAACGAAGACTCTCTCAGGGTCTTTAAAAATGCCCAGGAAGGATATGAAGGACCTGTTTGTCGCACTCAAAATAATTTTATAAATTTAAAAAACAAAAGTCGATATAGTCCGTATAAAGACAACATCATCCCATATTTCGGCTAAGACAGATCGATCCTAGAATTCAACCAATATTCGGCATAAGATATTTTACATAAATCGAAATCAAAATCTCGTTTGTTTGATCGTGAAAGTCTAAATGTCGGGTTCCTCCTATATGAGGGCGTCAACCAATCATCCATTAGCATTTGTGAATAAATTTTTAGAAGCTTGACTTGGGTAGTCATCAACACTAAGGAAATTCATCAGCGACTGTTCATGTGGGGTCTTCCAATCCTAGCCCCCATGGCTCTTAATACAAAATATAAAATATAATTATCTCATTAAACTCATCTCCATAAACTGTATTGATTGCAGTGTTACTATTATTTGCACCAGCGCTGTATATCATAGAGTATTTATCCTTACATACATAAGTTACATGTAAAATGTGTGTTGTTGAATGGTCGTTTATTGAATTGATTTGTTCTAGTTTGCGTTATTATTAATATTGTTGGCGCTGTTGTTGTTGGCATGCACTTACAAAGTAGAAAGTATAAAGTTGTTGGCACTTTTGGCTTGCTTGCGTTCTCAGCACGCGTTTTTGTTGGTTGCATTGTTATTGGCAATATTGTTTTTGTTTTTGTTACTGTTGTTTCTTTATTTATCGATGCAATTTATGCTTTGACTTTGTGGTTGCTTTTGCTTGGCATGAGCTTGAAATAGTTTTCAAAGAAATCGTGTTTTGTTGTGGGCTCTTTTGTCAGCACTAGTGCTTGATTTTATACTTTGTTGCATGCCACAAACTAAATATGTTGAGGGAAAGCTGAGCCATTCAGTTTTTTTATAGATTATGAAGACTAATTTAAAATGAGTGGCATAAGTAAGTAACTAGTTACATACTAGTTGTCAAAGTACTAGTTTTACTTTTGGTAAATTGGTGTCTGTCCGTGCAAGCGAATTCAATAACGAAAAACGCAAAAAGCTCGAAATTTTACAGAAAAGCTGTACTCAGATTAGTATACAAAATGTAAAATGGGCGTGGCTTTGCCAACCTTTAGTTAAAAAAAACATATTTCAGAAACTGCTCGATCAATTCCAGCCAAATTCATATCATAATATTTTCTGGACAATGTGGTTTTATAGTTCGAAAATGCCCGAAATCGGTTCATACCTCGCCTACTCCCCATATAACTCAATTTTGAATTCCATCTGATTTTGAGAATCGAGATATGTCTTTTCAAAGCCTCAGGTACCGATCGCCGTTCTCGAGAACCAACAAATTAACTACAGGAGCACCTGGCCCATGGGCAACAACGAGGAGAGCTATTTCATTGGCATCAATAATTCTAATGAGATTTTCACCGAACTCGATGCGGAAATGGCCGCTGAAAATTAAGTAACACATTTTCAGACTCATCGTCGACTTCGTTATCCCCAAAACGCAATCCGAGCGAATCGCATATCGAAAACTCGGTGTCTGCATAATCAGCATAATGAGAGCAGAAGAAGTGGTTTTGGAAGTACTCAAGACAATCAGCCGACTCAACCGCCGAGCAGCCATCTGGCAACCTATGCACCGATACAAAGCCAATAAAGGTGGAAGAGTACGTGGATACGCCAGTGTTATAGCGATGAAAATCCTCTTTCTATGACACCATGACCATTCCAAGAATTATTAGGGTCCGCACTAATGCTCTGTCCCGCTCTGCTGCATCGCGGATTTGTACCAGGCGACCATAAATGTGCAAAAGGTGGATGCCGAGTATATATAAATACATATGTATGTGTATATATGGGATGCAAGGCGGGCAACGGAAATGATCGGGGCGGATGTAAAATCCCCGGAAGCGGTAATTCAATTGTCGCCAACATAATCCGGATATTGATTACCGGATGCCGGAAGCGGATGTTGAATACAGACGGAATTGGAAGTCAAATAAGAAAATTAATTCAGCGTGAAGTATTTAGGATATAAAGGACATTAAAATAACTATTTTCTGTGTAAGTAAAATTTACGATCATCTGATATCCTTTCCCTATTCCGTTTCCTGTGATCGATATCCGGTTTGATTGGGTGTTTGGTTCGTTTCCGGTGACTTCACTTCCTCTATCATAATTCCCGTTGCCCGCGGTGCATTCGTCGTCCCATATATACATGTATGTACATATTTATTCTAGCATATTCATCTATATGTACCAGCCAATTTTTTCCGGCATCCACCTGCCTTGCAGAGCAGAGCAGAGCATCAGTGTGGAGCATAACAATTCTTAGAACTCCATTAAATCTGTACCGATTTTGATGATCTAGAAGCATCTATAACACTGGTATAGTAAAAATTAACAATTATAACTCCTTGACGAAGCCATCTAGATGAACTTGGAAAAAATTCGGTGACAACTGCATTTCTCTTTTCAAATCCGTTAATTTTCTTACATATGTGACTGAGTGAAATATATATGCTATATATTTGGCGTAGGAACCGCTTTAAGTGATTATAGCCGAATCCACCAGAGCGCACTTGGTCTTTCCATCGGAATGGAATCAATGTCATCGTATTAATCGTACAGCTCATCGTTCCCTCGTCTGCGGTATTCGCCGTTGCCAATGTTCAGAGGACCATAAATCTTCCGCAAAACCTTTCTTTCGAAAACCCCAAGAGTCGCCTCATAGGATGTTGTCATCGTCCACGCGTCAACGCTATATGTATATCAGGACGGGAATAATAAGCGACTTGTAGAGTTTGTTTTTGGTTCGTCGAGATAGGACTTTACTTTTCAATTGCCAACTCCGTCCAAAGTAGCACCTGTTGGCAAGAGTGATTCTGCGTTGGATTTCGAGGCTGACATTGTTAGTGTTGTTAACGCTGGTTCCCAAGTAGAAGAAATTTTCTAACTTCGAAGCCGCGAATGTGCTGACTGTTTCCTTGATGAGAGGAGATATTTCGTCTTGCCCTCATTCACCACCAGACCCATACGCTTCGCTTCCTTATCCAGTCTGGAAAAAGCAGAAAAAACGGCGTGGTTGTTGCTTCCGATGATATCAATATTATATCAAATTGCAAGAGCTAGAGTGAATCTTGTTCCACAATATATTAAATCTAAAGACGACCTAAAAAAAGAAAGTTAGAAGTTTACCACATTTTTGAATTTTTAAAGTACCGAAATATTAATTTTTATATAAGCGTAAAAAGCAAATAGCGTTAAAGTAAATAGGTTTTAAATAACATATTTGTTGACGATATTTTTGTGCAATGTTGCCACCAGTTTGAAACAGTTGATTTTGCTGTTGGGTATGCGATTTTCAGTAGTCCATAGGAAGTATCAATTATGTGTGTGAATTCAATAAATTTTCAATTTGATCGCGTGTGATTAATGGATATTAAGGTTTCATGTTCTTAATGGCAATTGATATCCGAGTTCTTATTTTAGTACTCCATTGTCGTTCTTACTTGCTTTCGCAATAATTGCTGACTTCTTTGCTTGTTCTTTCACTGCATGTTTATATCAAAGTATTCACTAGTACTGTGTAATCATGCACACCTTGTTATCCTTACATAGATATATGCAATACATATGCAGTGCAATATAATTATCCTTGCGCTCGTTTAGCTATTTACCAGGAATTCAATTGAGTTATGTACGCTCCAAAATGTTAGTTTTGTAATTGTGAGTAGATTGATTTTCTTTCTTTCTTAGTACGAGTACAGGTGGTATAACAGACTACCGTAATTGCTTAGGCTATACTGTATACACATACTTACTCTCTGTGCTAAAATATTTATAGTGTTTTGCTTTCGAAAAACTATTCGCAATTGCTGAGAAAGAAAGAAAGAGAAATAGTAAAGGGTTAACAGCAAATTGCCGCCATTTTATATTATAAGTAAGTAAGGCGTTTTTGCGAAGCTAAAGCTATAATATATGAGATATTCATATATCCATATATATATATATATATATATATAGCCATCCATCCGAATGAACTAGGTCCTAACAAATTTATGGTGGGTTCAACGCAAGTATCAATTTTAAGTAGTCTTGAGAATCACCAAAAGACTTTTATTTAAGTTCACCCTTGGGTATCTCTTCTCATGGTTCTATCTTAAAACCTAATCTAAGTCATATATGGCAGTACTAAGTACATTCCGAGCCGAATGGAATTGACTCTAAAAAGTCTGCTGCGTTTAAACAGAAATTTCAATAAAAATGTCTCGAAAAATTAAAAAAAAACTATTCGCTTGAGGATGATTGGTCTTTTCGCTGATATATCTAAAGTTGCTTAGTGCCTCAGGGATTCAGTTAAGGTTCTTTTTAAGTTTTCGAGGGGAACGGTGACTATATATTAAGCCTGATTACTGAAGTATATTATAAAAACTTATGTCTTATCTCTCCTTGCAAAATGTCAACTAACCTAACATTTTCATTATCAGCGACATGCCGCAACAATAAAATACCAACGCTTGCGTAAATTCTAAGTGCAGACAAACGATTTGATAGCAAATTTTGATGGCATTAAATATTAAAAGTTAACCACAAGTGTTTCTAAGCATTGGAAGCACACACACACCCTGGTTTTATCACTGTGCTAAAATATATGTATAAAATACTGTAGTCATTTTATAAACCCCAAAAAACTGTCGAAACTGCAATAAAAAGATACGACTAGGTCAGAGTGACAAATCAGCAGGCAAAACCCGTAATAGGCAAAGTTTCCAGAGAACACACTCAGCGCACAGCATTGCAGCGCTGCAATGATCTGCAAAACTCCAAATCACTACGCATTTAAGCCAAATCGCTTAACCAAAATCGTAACCGAAAATGAAACCACAAACAGACAAAATTCGTGTGTAATTTTTGAACTCTGCTTAAACTTTTGATCCACACGTTACGTTATGCAGCGGAGAGCGGCTTAACCTGCCTGCCTGCCTCATCGGCCTGGCTAGCTGGCTGTCTGCATGGCTGAGTGCCTCATGTGCAAAGTTATACGAGCCACCCACATCCCTTAAAGCCTGCCACATATAGTTAGATAGAGCCTGCCTGCAGCAGAGCGCACCCAAATTCTAAACACCCACAAGCACTGACAAATCGAATGTTGCAAGCTGAACTATCAGTCCAATGACGCGTAGCAAGGCAAGTGGGTTGTGTGTGCGTGTGTGTGTGTGTGGCAGCAGCAACTTCCAATGAGCCAGCAACTGAGTGTGTAAAAGTTTTACTATTGACTTTTTGCGATTGTTTTATTACTTTTTCTTCAATGATTTCGCCAGTTATTTCTCACAGTGTAATAACAATATTCGTAATTGGCATGTCACTGCGGTGGAATTTCATAGCTCTCGCGCAAACAAGCGTACGCCACTCTATTCATATACTCGCATGTATGTATATAGTGTAGAGGTAGATAGCTTTGGCTTCATATGCAAGTGCAGTTTGCGTATGCTCCATTAAAAGAGCTGCCCAGTAGGAAATTGTGAGTTGGTGAAAATACGCAAATTTTATACAACGTTCTGCACTACATAGTCTTTCACAATAGCAACTTTAAAAATCATTCGATATTTTCTATTTGAGGCCTTCTGGACCGAATCAACGCCTGCGATATGCTGCTGAAACGGAACGACCTGGACCCATTTTTGAAGCAGATGGTGACTAGCGATTAAAAATGGATCACATACGACAATATCAAGCGAAAACGGTCGTCGCCGAAGGCCGGTGGGTCGTCCCAAACAGTGACCAAACCGAGATTACGGCCAGGAAAGTTTTGCTGTGTGTTTGGTGGGTTTGGAAGGGAATCAAGGACTAAGAGTTGCTCCCATTTGGCCAGACTCATAATTCTACCATCTACTGCGAACAACTGGACCACTTGAAGCGATCGAACAGAAGCGTCCAGAATTGGCCAACATGATGGGTGAAGTGTTCCACCAGGACAACGCCAGACTACACACTTCGTTGATGACTCGTCAGAAGCTACCGGAGCTTGGATGGGAGGATCTATCGCATCCACCATATAGCTCTGACATAGCGCCAAGTGATTAGCACCTGTTCCTGTCCATAGGAACGACCTTGGTGGTGTAAAGTTGAACCACTTTTTGACAGAGAAGTCTCTCTAATCGGAAGAAATTGTACAACAGTTATTTTGCAAACATCGATCATTGATATAGAAATATTCAAATTATTTTCAATTCCTTCCGCTCTCGAAGCAGTTTCCGAACAACTTGAAACAATTGATTTCCTTAATGGCTTTTACTTCCTCCGAATTGCGATCTTGTCATGAAAAATCTTCTCATAAAAAATATTCTTATAAAAATCTATCTAGCCGCCCGTAGCGGCTTATAGATGGTTGACGGCCTTTTTCCACCTAGAATTACAATCAAATTAGTTCCCATTACTTATTACTTGATTCCCACCGAGTAACTTGTAACTCGTAACTCGTAAGGAGGGCAATCCAAATTTCCTATTGGCCACTTTTATCTCCGCCATGCACACATTTTCCATGTGGATTTTCTTGTGGTTTATATCGAATGTAAAGTGCAAACGTTGCGGTTGGATTGTGCGTTAAATTGCAGCTAACAACTTTCTGCTTTCTTCAGATATTCTACCGCCACAACCCTCTGCGTTCTTGGTTGCTCCTTTGCTGCATTTGTCCTTTGGCAGCGCTTATCTATCGTCTGGTCGCCTTTTAACACTGCCACTTGCGTCAAATTGGTAACAATTGCAATTGCTTACACTAAAATGGTGCACTAACAAGTTTTATGAAAATTTCACAAATCGTTTAAAGTTCTTGGAAAACAATCAAATCAACCAATTACCGACAAAGTTGCGGCGATGTAAGTGCTGCACGGAGTGTCATACATATATATATTTTAGTATTATATAGAAAGGATTAGAATTTTTTATTATAAAAAATATGTGAGTTTAAGGAAAGTATTTAGGTATACCATTATTATTAGCTTATATATATACACTTATGAAGTTCAATCAATTATTCTCAACATTGAAAACAAAATCTTGTTAATCTTTGTTTCATAAAAGTTTGACCGATTGCTATATAGACAGCAATAAATGACTTACGAATAATGCCGAGTTGACTCTCATTAGTATACATTTTAATAAGTGCTACAAAGGTCCGGCTTATAATAGTAATATTATTTATCACATTGCCTTTCAGAGCTTTAGTTGATTCTGAATTATAGATGAGTTCCTGAGTTTGGGGATACTAACAAATAAGTCTCAAGATTTTAATATCCGATCGACATTGAAAACATGTTTTCATAGAAAAAATCGTTTTTCGTTCTTAAATTTGTGTTTTCATCCATGCAAAATCTGTCAAACGAAATCACAGTTCAGTCAGACAAAAACAGAAAGAGGCCGAAATGCGTGAGTATGAAGAGCTTGACAAGCTGGCCGACAGGGGTAATGCTCGAAAATTTTACGAAAAGATCCGGCGACTAACTGAAGGTTTCAAGACCGGAGCACACTCCTGTAGGACCCCCAGAGGTGATCTAGTTATTGATGACCAGAGTATACTGAGTTTGTGGAGGGAACACTTCTCCAGCCTGCTGAATGGCAGTGAAAGTACAACAACAGGAGATGGCGAACCCGATTCCCCAATCGACGACGATGGAGCAGATGTTCCATTGCCCGACCGTGAAGAAATTCGAATAGCAATTACCCGCCTAAAGAACAATAAGGCGGCGGGGGCCGATGGATTACCGGCCGAGCTATTCAAATACGGCGGCGAAGAGCTGATAAGGTCCTTGCATCAGCTTCTTTGCAGAATATGGTCGGAAGAAAGCATGCCTGACGATTGGAATCTCAGTGTACTCTGCCCTATACACAAAAAGGGAGACCCCACAATTTGCGCCAATTACCGTGGGATAAGCCTCCTCAACATCGCGTATAAGGTTCTGTCGAGCGTATTGTGTGAAAGACTAAAGCCCACCGTCAACAAACTGATTGGACCTTATCAGTGTGGCTTTAGACCTGGAAAATCAACAACAGACCAGATATTCACCATGCGCCAAATTTTGGAGAAGACCCGTGAAAATAGGATCGACACACACCATTTCTTTGTCGACTTTAAAGCTGCTTTCGACAGCACGAAAAGGAGCTGCCTTTATGCCGCGATGTCTGAATTTGGTATCCCCGCAAAACTAATACGGCTGTGTAAGCTGACGTTGAGCAACACCAAAAGCTCCGTCAGGATCGGGAAGGACCTCTCCGAGCCGTTCGATACCAGACGAGGTTTCAGACAAGGCGACTCACTCTCGTGTGATTTCTTTAACCTGATGCTGGAGAAAATAATACGAGCTGCAGAGCTAAATCGAGAAGGTACAATCTTCTATAAGAGTGTACAGCTACTGGCGTACGCCGATGATATCGATATCATCGGAAACAACACCCGCGCCGTTAGTTCTGCTTTCTCCAGACTGGATAAGGAAGCGAAGCGTATGGGTCTGGTGGTGAACGAGGACAAGACGAAATATCTCCTGTCGTCAAACAAACAGTCAGCGCATTCGCGTCTTGGCTCCCACGTCACTGTCGACAGTCATAACTTTGAAGTTGTAGATAATTTCGTCTACCTGGGAACCAGCATTAACACCAATAACAATGTCAGCCTGGAAATCCAACGCAGAATCACTCTTGCCAACAGGTGCTACTATGGACTAAGTAGGCAATTGAAAAGTAAAGTCCTCTCTCGACGAACAAAAACCAAACTCTACAAGTCTCTCATCATTCCCGTCCTACTTTACGGTGCAGAAGCGTGGACGATGTCAAAATCTGATGAGACGGCACTAGGAGTTTTCGAGAGAAAGGTTTTGCGGAAGATTTATGGTCCCTTAAGAATTGGCAACGGCGAATACCGCAGACGATGGAACGATGAGCTGTATGTGTTATACGACGACATAGACATAGTCCAGCGAATAAAAAAACAGCGGCTACGCTGGCTAGGTCATGTTGTTCGAATGGATGAAAGTGCTCCAGCTCTGAAAGTATTCGATGCAGTACCCGCTGGTGGAAGCCGAGGAAGAGGGAGACCTCCACTCCGATGGAAGGACCAGGTGGAGAGGGACCTGGCTTCGCTTGGAATAACGAATTGGCGCCAAACTGCCAGAAGGCGGGATACGTGGCGCGCTGTTTTGGACTCGGCTATAACCGCGTAAGCGGTGTCTACGCCAGTCAAGAAGAAGAAGAAATCACAGTTTTCACTAAAAACTACTACAAAACTTACATTCCACTCATTATAATCGATGTCTGCTCTAGTTTAGTCGATATAATTGGAAGACATATTTTGCCATCCCCAAACTGTCAGTTAATATTTGTCTACATTTTCAAAAGAATGGGGGAAAAATCAAAAGTATATAAAAAAAAATTCGTGTGGTGAGAGGGAGGAAGCGCTCCTAATTGAATTGTGGCACAATAAGGTGTGTACTCTACGCGGGCGCAGAAGAAATAGCCATTAAAATAAGCATTCAACGTTGTTTGTTCAACTCGTCTATCTTTTTCTATCACCATGGAGGTGCTAGGGAATAAGACCCTTGAAGAAACATCGTTGCCTCGCCCCCCCTTTCTCGATTTAAAATTTTGGAATTTTGAAACCTTTTTTTTAAATCGCTTTTTTCAGCCAAAAATCAAGTTGAAAAGTAAAGAAGATCTTCACCGATTTGATTTATCTTAGTTCATACCATAGCCTTATATGTATAGAATAACGTATTAAAATTTGGAACCGATTGGATTTATAGCCAATGCGCCAGTCGTAAAAACATGTTTCGAGAAAAACGCGTTTTAATTTTTGTGAAGCAAATTCTTGGGTATAAAACCATCCTACATTCAATTTTCAATAGGCTATATCTTCAAGAGTTTTTGAAATATTCACTTCAAATTTTAAAGGAACATTCTTGAATAGTTATAGGTTCGAATTAAATTAAAAGAAATGGAGAAAGAGAATGGGTTAACAAAATGAGTATCAGAACGTCAGATCGGAAACAAAATTTGCGCGACAGTTGATGATATATATGATTCATTTAAACTATCTAAATCTATGTTATGACTACACAGGACTACAAATGTTGAATCACTGCAATGACACATACCGACCTACTGAACTAATTTGAAACTGATATTTTTTTAACATTTTTTTACAGAAAAATAACAATGTTTAAATATACTTCAAATATACGTACAGTGACTTGATATAAACAGGATTAAAAATTGATATTAGTACTTCGTATAACCACCTAAAGAGTCTATAACGGCATTGATTCTTATTGGCATTATAATACGCAAATTTCCCCATGTTTCTGAAGATATAGAACCCCAAACCTGCTGCACCCTAGACCATAATTCGCTCAATGGGCCGGATTCGCTTGCGAGCAATTTTTTTAATATACCCCACATGTGTTCGATAGAGTTTAGGTACGGAGATCGTATTATTATCCTGGAGGCATTTGCAAGTTGCCTTTACTGTGTATTTCAAGTCATTATCCTGAGGGAAAACAATGTCTGAACCATTTTCAACTAAGTCACCTACAATGCCAAGCAAAAGAATCTCAATATAATAGTCTACCGTCAGTCGTTCTTCAATTTTCCAACCTACCAACATCATGAGTCGTCATGCATCCCCACATCTACTTCAAAATTCAGCATAGGCTTATTGCTTTTCTAGATAACTGAATCCAAATGATTTATTTTCGTTCATACTAGTAACGGTACCTTAAACACATAACCAACAAAAGTATTCAGTTGGATTTGTATTTGACTGTGTATGTTAGACGGAATGAAAGAAGGAATGGCAATTCAACAAAAGCGTGATCAATTTCGTTAGTCACTGTACTGCTCTGCCACTGCCTCTGCTCTGTTAACTTAATCAGACAATTCCGTCGGTACACCACCCTTTCTGGCATAACCGGGCCTAACTCACTAAGAACGCGTAATAATTTGCTTTTTAATTAGTCCTCGTTACTGATTAATCCAGAAAAACCATTAATATGATGTATCCAACCAAAAAGTAATTTAACGGAATCACTTGACCTTCTTGGCCATATTACAAACCTATTTCTGATTCTGATTCAGTCTCAAAAAGTTCATTCATATTAAGTACTGATCTCACGCTTTATTGTTGTATGCTGGGACTATTTAGCACTGAGTCGAATAAATTTAACGTGCGGGATCCAGTCTCGAATAAATATTGACTGTAGCGCTAAACATTGACGGTTTATGGTAGATGAGGCAACTACAGTTTTAGAAATGTCTCAAAAAACATTTTCTGATTACAAAGTATTAAGAAAAATATCTCTAGAATTGTTCATATCCAAATAAAGCAATTTTAATCCCTTTTTGAGAGATATTAAGGGAGATATAAATCTAAATGGGTGGTAAAAATGGAGTCAATATATTTAAAAGTTGTTTCAGTGCAAGTCTGTGTGATAAATTTCCAAAGTATATTAAAACATAAATGTCAAATACAAGTATAAATGTTGACAGTTCATTTGATAGCTAAGCCATTAAGAAATTTCATACACCTCAAAAATACTCTCTTCTCAAAAATAACTAATAGGAATGGATATGAAATGTTATTAGATTTAGCAATTTTCTCGAATGTAACTTTAAGGTTAATGACACTATGCCACAAAGTGCGGCACACAGCTACATATCACTACGACGCACGTTGTGACATTATTTAAGCTTGATTGCGGCACTAGCACGCATAGAATCCTTTGATGAATTAGTTGCTATGGCGAGCTGTCAGCAATTGCATGCGCTCATTTAATAGGAATACTTCTGCTAATTTCAATATTATACCGTTGTGTGCATGTTGCACACTTGTTGTTGGCGTCGTGCAACGCGTGTAACTTTTCTGAAGCATTTTCACCACACTTTTGTGGTAACCAAGCAATCAATTGAACTAAAACAAAAACAAAAGCAAAAACCCAAATATATTCTAACGCTGTCTGCGCGCCAAGAACACTTTACTTTACTGTTATATATTGCTGATATATTTTGTTTTTGCTTTTTTTTTGCTTGCTTCTTTTAACAGTGAAAACAAAAATTGATTTTTAATTGAAAATTGTTTACAACCATGACCAACCACACACACACACACACGGAAGCACACGCAGTCAAACAAGCGTTGTACTACTAGCAGCTAGAACACACACACACGGAAGCACATGCAGTCAAACTACTAGCAGCCACTAGAAAAGCTACAAAAAACAACAATGTATACAAAAATAAAAGCAAAGCCACAGCAGCTCGACTCGACTCGACTTGACTAATATGAATTTGATGAACAACACCTTCAAAGCTTTTCTCAATTTACGCAATAAACTGTGTGCATTCAATTTTCATGCAAAATGCGCAAATTTCGAGAGAATTCTTTTTAACAAACAAAAAGATAAATTGCAAGATTAAAGGAAATTAAAAAGCACGCTTGTGCTCACCAGCCAACAAGCGAGCAAGCAATAACAAGCAGTGAATACTTTGGAAGTAATAAAACGCAGTGCACACGGCGTATACGTAACCTCAATTACTTGTTGCCTCGGAATATTCTTTCCATATGAAATTAATACTGTACGACGCTCACTTTCTAGCGCAGCAGGCAATCAGCTGCCGCTTGTGCTGCTTTAAGATGCAATTTTCAATATGCCGCCGCTCACCGCCCACCCTTTGTTGGGTCATTATTGTCTTCTGCCTTAATCGCTGCTAATACCATAATAAACCTATCAACACTGAGCAAATATTGAACCATTGCATAGGCAGAACATCATGTGTGATAGCCAAGCCACCAACAACAACAACAACAACCACCCACCCAACGCCTGTCGACACGCGCACCCGCTCAGTCTAACTATTAAAGTACACATAGGGTCTAGTAGGGCAGCATAGCACAGTTTGAGTGTATGTGCCACACATGCAACATATGCAATTTTCGACACTGATTTGCATGCAACGCAACAACAGCAAGCGTCAAACGTTCGGCCAAGCCGCCAATGAAACCCCAATATATGAGGCAGTGAAGCATACCGTTAGCAGGGCAAGCAGCCAACCAATGCAGCCCCCTGTAACCATCCGTTCATTTGCATGCAAGCAAACAGGCTTTCGCTGAAATGCAACTGCACACACACACACACACATACACCCATCAACATATGCAAGTGAGCGGGTGTGTGAGTTTGTGCACACTCATGTTAGCCATTTCCACGTAGAAGTGTGTTAACTAGGTCAGTCCCGTCTTTCTGCGGTGACAGCAAAATTCTCGTATTCGCCCGAAAGGCCGAACGCCCAACCAACCAACCAACCCCCAAACCGGTGTGCGCCAACCAAGCCACAGCGACTCGACTACGCGAATCCGCCGCGCCACCAACAAACAGCTAATCAAAAGCGCCAACAAAGCGTGTGTTTAGCTGCGGAGGAGTAATGTGCTGTGGTGAGTAAGTTGTATAACGAATTCGCTTCGTCGTTGTTGGGGAAGGAGTGACTCCGAATTTGCTTTGTAAAGGTGAAAATGTTGAAACATCTTTTATATGTTGCTGAGGTGAAAAAGAAATATCAAACTAGAATATATAAAGAAATTGGTAGGTATATATTTCGTATAAGATACAGTTTGCAAAAAATATAAAAAATTAATTATTTTGAATTTTAATTTAATTGAATTTAATTTTAATTTTATTTAATATGAATATACATATGTACATATTCGAAAAAGTATATATATTTGTTGTCAAATATCTCCCTTCCGCTATTCAATGCTTTATAAAAAGTGTTACGGTGATCGGATTTTGTTGAAATATGCGCCGTTTCGTTCGATAATCTGTTTCCATCTAGACAACTTCATAATACCCCCTCGTAGAAGCTTCCATCCTTATTTGCGAAGAACTTGGACAGCCACTTTTTACAAGCCTCTTTTGAGTTCAACTTTACACCACCAAGGGCGTTCGCCATGGTCAGGAACAGGTGGTAATCACTTGGCGCTATGTCCGGGCTATATGGTGGATGCGATAAAATCTCCCATCTGAGCTCCAGTAGCTTCTGACGAATCATCAACGAAGTATGTGGTCTGGCGTTGTTCTGGTGGAACACTCCACCCTTCCTGTTGGCCAATTCTGGACGCTTCTGGTCGATCGTCTGCTTCAAGCGGTCCATTTGTGCGCAGTAAATATTATAATTAAGCGTCTGCCCACATGGGAGTAGCTCATAGTGGATGAGACCCTGCCAATCCCACCAAACACACGGCAAAACCTTCCTGGCCGTCCATTCCGGCTTGGCCACTGTTTGGGACGATTCACCGGCCTTCGACAACGACCGTTTTCGCTAGATATTGTCGTATGTGATCCATTTTTCGTCGCCAGTCACCATCCGCTTCAAAAATGGCGGATGATTCGGTCCAGAAGGTTTTTTTGCATCAAATCATGCGGCACCCAAACATCAAGCTTTTTTGTGATCCAGCCTTCTGCAGATGGTTTAAAATGGTTTGGTGACTAACTCCCATCTCCTGTGCGATGTCACGACATACCACATGTCGGTCTAACGCGATGTTTTCCATCATTTGATCGGTATTCGTCGACACAGGTCTTCCGCCGGCTGGCTTATCCATGGTGTCGTTTTCACTCGCTCTGAATCGTCGAAACCATTCCTCCGCAGTTCGAAGTGATAGAACCAAAACACCATTAATCTGACGGAACGTTTCTCTAGCGGATTTGCCTCTAACGAAGGAAAACTTTACAATAGCACGTATGTCAGCGTTAGTGAACTCCATGTTTGCACGTCTATAACTGTTGAACTTAATATCAAAACTAATCATACATAGCGTCGTTTTGTAGGTTATGTCAAGACCTTTCAAATAGTATTGCCAGATATTCAAAAGACGAAAGGCCGATATTTGACAACCATATTACAAGAATTAGTTTATTAGAAAGTACCTTCATAGTATCGTTAGTACTGCAGCATAGTCCAAAAAAAATGAAACTCGAATAACTTCCCCAATGCTTCACAAAAAGAATACACTCTATTAAAATCATATGAAATTTTAAATGAAAACTTCTAGAAACCTTCCCTCATGAAGAGTGTTGAAAATAATCTGAGATTTATATGCAAATTATAGTGAAGATTCAGATTGTACAAGAATATTATAATAGGCATATAATTTAAATTTTAGAGAGAACCATTATAGTCAGCATTATTTGGCTTCCCGATCACCAAAACAAAGGCAGATGAATCGTGCACTCAGGTCATTTTCGTCAAAGCGTTCAGCTTTTAAAAAGTTATTTAAAATAGTGAATGTTAGTAGACACCTTAACTTCTGTAACTCTAAAACGATGAAAATACCAAAAAACTACTACTAAAAGATATTAAGTAACCTAGGAAAGAATAAGAAGAATGTAGTCAAAAATAAGAATATAAAGTAAAAACAAAGTGTATCCGAAAGCGTCACTGGAATAAAACAGAAAGAACAAGCACAACCAACTTCGCGGTATGGCTTAATATGAACTCAGTACCCTAGTGAAAAACAGAGGCCACTTTGTAAATTCGAATGAAAGCATAAATATTATACTTTATACAAAATACATTGTGAAATATTACTATGTACAAATCTGATCCCAATACACCAAACACTAAATTAAGACAGTACAGCGAATGCTCCAAGAAGTGCTTCCCACTACTGGTCATCGTACTAATGATACACACTATGTAGAGTTATGATCTTTTTAAATGATTTTCGATTTTCTGCAAACGCTAAAGAGCATCGTTAACATAAGAGTCTAAATTTGAAACAAACTTAAAAGTAGAGAGTGGGAAAAACTAATACTTCAAGATCACTCCATTAAGAACTTCTTTCTAATTTAACTATGTAAAAATAAATATTTAAAGCGCGCTGTGTTTTGAGCACAACTAAAGAAGGATGCTAAGCGAAAATCCTTGGAAAGTAATAAATAAACGCACACTTGTGTATAGAACATAAATTCACACAAAAGCGTACACTACAACCGAATCTATATAACGGCACTTGGTTGCAACTTAAAATATCGATGAAAACACACATACATACATACATCTACCGCTAGAAACGCGCCAAGTTGATCGAAGCGCTTTTAAGCTCTCTCGCTTTTTTCGCTTTCACATAACTTTTGATGCATAAACTTTCATTACTTTGTTACGAACGAAATGAGTAAACACTTTATAAGCAACGAGATGGCGTTATTTATTTACAAGCTAAAGTTCATATGTATACGAAAATAGTATAATATGTACATATGTATGTAAGGCAACGCTTGTTTGTGTGATATATTTACAACAAAAATGCATAAGACTGCTGCCATAAATGGCGAACAACTTAATAATCCTTTTAAAGTTTTGTGTATTTTGTGTAAAAAGTATATTGGATTTTAATACACTTGCACTTAGGAGTTGTGTAAGAATGTAGCCCGTAAAGTAGTGGGTGTGGAGTTATGTGTTAATAACATTATATTACGCGGCGAATTAATAGTGGCAATAGCTCATATGCACTAGTATTTGAATTGGTATTATTTAGAAGATAAGGCATTGTGGAAGTATTTCTTTTAGATCATTTTGGGAACCTATTTTGTCAAATACACTCACAAGCAGTTATGAATAGGCTAAGATCTCTTTAATGCGGCTATGTGTTTCAAAATAAAAAATCATAAATTTTACTTTCTAAAGGAAAATTAAATTCCCTTATATGCTATACACTACTTGTATAAGATCTAGTTCACTAGAACTCCACTATCTCCTCTCGACGTAAGGTAAAAGGTCAACACTTTCATACATTTATTACTGAGTAATAGTAAAGAATCTCAATGACTGTAGACGATCTAACACTATTAACTAATATGTTGGTGGTTGAAGATCGAATCAATTGCCATCGGCAGTTAGTTCTCAATTCTAATTACATCTGGAATTTCCACAAATCAAACTTTAATATCCAAAGTTGAAAATATATATGTATAAGCTACCTAAATTCTTTCATTGATAAATTGATAGGTTTGATTTGAGGATCGTACTGCGACCTAAGGTGTATTGTGCCCTCTCCTGTTTATCACAGAATACCTTCCGGTCCTGTAGCTCTAAAAACTTGGTACCGCTGCAGGGCTGGTGGACGCGATACTTTCCCTTTGGGGATATAAAGACCTCATTATATGACTCCTTAACCTCGCAATCGTGTGACAGTGCAGGAGTAGATGCTCAGGTGTTTCCGCTGCCAGATCACTGTACTGATCAGTTGAGTGGCGAAGTCCCTGCAAGTGCAGCCAGTTGCGATTCCTACTTTCCAATTCAATTTCTAGTAGTATATATAAACACTCCAGCCCTGAAAGTGTTCTATGCAGTACCCGCCGGAGTAAGCCAGGAAGGGGAAGGCCTCCACTCCGTTGGAGGGACCAAGTGGAAAGCGACCTGGTTACACTTGGGATCTCCAACTGGCGCCGAACTCCGAAGGAGAGAGAGAAGTGGCGCACTATCGTCGATTCGGCTATAACCGGCTAAACCGTTGCAACGCCAATCACATACATACATATTTCTGAGAACATACGGACCAAAAGCAACGAAGGGCTCCGGCACCACCAGCCTGGCAGCCGCGGCCTTTTTAGCTAGTTGGTCTCATAGATAAGCAGCACCATTGTCGGTTTCACCTAGAATGGCAGTCACAGATTGCATGGGAATATTAGATCCATCGTTCGAAACAACTCACAACTAATGTTTTGGTATAGACCATTATTATAGGACATTGACCAGTCGCCAAACATTCAGCAAAGACAAAAAATAACCGATATACTGTGTGAGAATGGCGCTCGCAATTTCTTCATAATGTATCTCTAAAAACATTACTCGATCGATTTGAAATTTGTGGCCAATATTATAGAGATATTAGGAAGAAATATATTTTTTGACGTCGTGAAATCTATGTAACCCCTTAAAATCTGGAGATTAAAAGACAAATCCAAGAGTTTTTCCCGCTAAGGGATGTTACGGAAATGGTTAAAATAGCTCGATTAGATTAATTAGTCGAAATCCTGTGTAAACTCAACTCTAAATACCAAAAAATATTAAAACTAATTGAGAATAGTATATTTCTACTGTGATTTATTTGCAATGAAAGTTGTAGGACTCTAAAAACAAAAACACCCTATATTTAATAAAACTTCAATTTGCCGTATATATACGCGAGTATTTCTTAATTCTTAACTGTTTCATTGACATATTGGCATAAAATTAAAATTTGAGATGGCGCATTAATTTTCTTGCCTAAAAGTTCGCATTTAAGCATATGGCAACAGATTTACAGTCATGTGCGCATAATTGGAAACACAAACAAATGCCTTAATTACAAATTGCAAATGGTAATTGTTACGAAACTCAAATCATGCATGAATATTAAATTAAATTTGAAATAAAAAAACACAGCATATTTCGAAATGGCAACTGAGGTACACAGGCACCTAAATTCATTTAAATGCTTCACACTCAAAAGCGCTTTCATTTACCCGTTTGTTTATGCTGTATGTATGCATGCGTGCTTGTGTGAGTGTGGCTAAAGTAAATATTTGCCGCATATGTGGCACAATAATTTTAATCTTTTTTGTAATAACAAAGCGCTCACAAAGTTAAAAACGAACGCATAATAATAATAATAACAATCATAATAAAGGCAAACGTCAAAAAGCGCAGAAAGAGAAATAAATTCAAGAAAATAACAGATGGAATAATTAAGAGACTGCCACTTTGGCGCATGAGTGCCGCTCATATGCTCATATATTCATACATCCGTTCGTTCATGTATTTGTATGGGTGCTTTTTAATAAATAAAAAAGTTCCGCTTAAACTAATACAAAGAAATACAAAAGGAAATGAAAGCAAAAAAAAAACAAATAAAAGAAAAGAAATCAGTATAGACGGCTGGTAGCATTGCTTTCTCTTTTAAGATTTTTTCCTAAAACATGCTTTTGGATTTAAACGAAAAATTTACTTTTAAATGTGTATATAACCGCAGTCATTGAAATCGATCTATTATCCCATCATTTATATATCCGAGCAACATAAAATTCATGCTGCGAAAAACAATAAAAGTACAGGAACCGATGAACCCTTAAAATTTGTCGACGAAAAGCTGCAACAGCTATTATGCCGATTGGAACCAAAGTGTTTTTCGCTCACCCCACAAATAAGACACATTTAAAACCGAGGTGGATCATAAACTACGCAGACTCAATGTGCTTCAGACTTGTCAAAATACCGCTCTCCGGAGAGCCACAGGTTACCTTTTAATGTCTCCGGTCGATCAACTTCATATTGAGGCCCATATGCTACTTGTGAAAGAGCATAACAAAATGCTGTCCAGACAGTTTCTGTTGGGATGCTTTCGTGGAAATCATAACTGCAGTCACCAACTGGAAGCCTCCCAGAGCCATCAAGAGAACCTTCCTGAAATATGTCGACGACATACAGGACTATGCAACCGTACTTCGAATACGACAAACTTTCGATAATTGAACGCCATACGCCATTCACAGAGGAGCCATTAATACCTTAATCGACTCCCTCCGCGTGAATGGCGTACTTGGAGATAAAACACCACCCATCGCAGACACAGACTGCGAGTTGCCTTGTGAAACTAGAGTGACCCTCACGCAACTTCGTTCTGGATACTGCAGCAGGTTAAACTCCTACCTATCCAGACTGAACCCCGACCTACTCATCATATGTCTCGCTTGACACTAACCACCTCTTTGTATGCCCTCTAAACCCCACTTATCTAACACCCTTTTCCCTTTGGTACGCCCTTGTCAAAACAGCTCGTTTCCTGGACTTACCGTTAGATGACTTCTATGGAAATTACTTTAGGATTGCCGGTACAAGCAGTTTTGGGTAACCACTGCAACAACAACGAATTTACAACCATTCCACTATTGTCTGCTTAAAATGGTTTACAGTTTAGTTACAAGAGACCACCGTTAACATACTAAATAGACTTTGTCATTATGGCCTTAGATCAAATATTCTATAAATTATCCATTATTTACAATTGTTAAATTTTATAAACAGGATAACCGATCAAAACTTCCCAATTTTAAACCGAACTTCGCCCAAACCCAAGGAGAAACTGAGTCCAAAAAATTAATTAATCCCTTATATTACTTTGCCTAAGTATCTTTAAAATTTTTACACAGATTTTCAAAATGGTCTTAAGGTTTGGTCTAGGAATCGAGTACTTAAAAATATCTCTTTGATTAGTTAAATTTGAAACGATCATTCTTATATGTACCTAACCTATCAATGTGATATGAGAGAAAATAATACGTGCAACAGATCTAAACAACTCAGGTACTACAAATAAGAACGCATCTCTATCGGCGAATACAAAGCGCATCCATATTCATAGTTAAACCCAACTCAATTAATTGAACCCGTATGTTGAACTTTCTCCAATTTGTGATCCAGATAGCAACGAAGTTTGATTTAATGGTTATCGACAACTCTTATATTGGCACATTTATATCAATAAAGAGAAGCATCTGACTGAGAACTACGTGAGAGACATTTGTCATCACTGCTAGAATCCGTCTATTATACATTCTATATACATTTATAACACACTACCTCACCGTACCTCTGGCTCCTTGAGGAGCATAGATCCGCAAGGAAAATTACCGGTTATTACACGTTATTTCGCTTTCATTTGTATGTATCCCCGATATAAATATCACGATCATTTCATATTTGACGTGAGTGCTTTTGAACCTCCAATTCGATGTGCATGCTGCCGAGGCAGGTGGATTCCGCGAAAGGGTTCGCGTACCACTTGGAGATTGGGTTATAACTCTTAACTTATATTGGGTTTGAACTCATGTTTTCTTGATAGTAGTAGAGTAGATAGAACCTCGTCCAAAGCATAGATGTCAAGGGTTGGGTCTGACCGGCAAGTAAATTTCAGGCTCATTATGCAACAGCATTTCCTTTGCGTGTGGAAGCTTATACTTGGTCTGGATTCGGTGGAGGCTCGTTAGATAGAAAGACCAGTCCAGACAGTGTGTCAGATTGTCAGTTGAGTAGGAGAGACTAAATTGATCGCTACACTACCTCCATTCTCTCCTTATGTTGTATATACAGTATGACATTTTCCAAACTTATCAAAAAAGAGTCTATTAAGATTAGAATATTCGCAAAATATATAAAGAAATTTGAGAAATGTCACAAACTCAACCAACTTACAGTCGTTAGCTCTAATCTAATCAGGATTTAGCGACAAACTCAATCATTACCTTCCGCTGTTTTCGATAGCTGAAGTAGAGAGTGACATAAGTGAAACCCAGAAACCACCACAGGCTAATTGCCACCTATCAACACAAGTTACCCGGAGTCCGGAGTGAATTTCGTTGTGGTTTATTTTATTTATAAACTAACGAATTTTAGTTAATTTTGGCTACACTGCGGCAGCGTCAATCTAAATAAGAGTATAGAACATACTAATACTTACATACATACACATATATATTTGAACTCAATAGAAAAATGCTCTCTCCCATACCATTTATGGTGTTTAAATTTGAAATGCTTTAGCAATATTTTGAATACAATTTTTTTGTACAACTTTCATTTACTCTCGCCCCACTCGATTTTAATGCGATTTCCATAGCGCTTCCATTACTCTGTGGCGCTGTACGGCGAGCGGAAATAGTGTCAACGAATTTTGTCGATATTTTCGGCTAAAATCTGTGAATATCGTCTGTCATATGTCGAAAGCATTGATGTGCGCGCTGCAAAAAAAGCAAAAAAAATCGACAAAAACTCACCAGAAACACCAAAAATACCAGTTTGAGCACAGCTAGTATTTGTGACAACCGAGCGCGTGGTGGGACCGCCCACACGCCTACACGCACCTACCAATTCCCAATTCAATTTCAATTTGTATTCGTGAATTTGAATTTCAATACGAAAGCAATAGCTGTAACCTCAAAGTTGGCAATGGCAATGGTGATGCGGGAGCATGGCCGCGTGCGCACAAATATTTTTTTTCTATTTGGAAGCGTGAACTACGTAGTTGCATACTCGTGTAGGCATTCGTCGAAAAAATAAACAAACGAGCAGCTGTTTTAAGTTCGAAATTAGAAATCCCCGAACGAGTTATTTTAGTAATTTGAAAAAGAGACGAGTTTTGCATAACGACTTTGATGTTTTATGAATTATTGAATGTCCCTGTTCTTGACCATGAGCTCCCACTTTTTTTGCTGGTCAACAAATTTTGGCAAATAAGCAAACCACAAACTTCTCAGAATTAAGTACGAGTTCACTCACTTCAACGACACCATGGATGAACCAGCCGGCGGAAGACCTCTGACGACGAATACCGATCAAATCATGGAAACATCGAGTTAGACCGGCATGTGTCATCTCGTGACATCGCCCAAGAGATGGGAGTTAGTCACCAAACCATTTTAAACCATCTGCAGAAGGCTGATGAAGTAATCACTTCGTTGATTACTCGTCAGAAGCTACGGGAGCTCGGATGGGAGGTTATAACGCATCCACCATGTAGCTCGGACATAGCGCCAAGTGATTACCACCTGTTCCTGTCCATGACGAACGCCCTAGGTAGTGTGAAGTTGAACTCAAAAGAGGCTTGTAAAAAGTGGCTGTCCGAGTTCTTCGCAAATAAGGAGGGGGCTTCCACGAGGGGGGTATTATGAAGTTGCCGTCTAGATGGAAACAGATTATCGAACGAAACGGCGCATATTTGAACTAAATCCGACCACTGTAACACTTTTTATAAAGCATTGAATAAAGAGCAAAAAAGCGGAAGGGATATTTGACAACCTATATGAATCAAGTTCCATTAGAATAAAACTTTGCACAAATATAACATTGGAGTTGTGGCAACTGTCATCTAAAATGTTTCGAAATCTGAGAATAATTTTTCAAGATCCGTATTATGGAGCATCAAGATCTCAGCGCTTGTGGTCCCGATATCGAAAATATCTGTAAATCTTTCATATATTCTATAGAAATTAAGAGAGAATACTTTCCTTATAATGACAGTGTGCCAAAAAATGGATAAAATCGGGTAAATATTTACTTCACACCCTCCCATAACCTAATATTAGGACTCTAACTCTAGGTGAGCTTTAAACCATAATTCTATATAAAAGGTGCGTGAACGTATAATCCTGGATATATTGTAGTTAAGTGTCGAGAATAAGTTAAATCAGTTCAAGAATGACCCCAATCCTATACATAATTATTTTTATTATTCTAATGGACTTCATACCGAATACTGTATGCTATCTTAATAAATAAATGAATTGTGGGAGTACCCATTCTTATTTGTTTCTGCGGCATTTACATACATATCTATGTAACGATACGTTGAGCTCTATTGTAACATAAGATAGATGTATATATGTATGTATGTATATTTGTATATATTTATATATAGTCATATCTCGCTATTAATTTGAATCATTGAAGCTTTCAATGACAATCTTAACAATGCGCGAGCTTTTTATAGCAAACCTCAATTAGCCAAGACTCACACCATAAAGTTACAGTTAAGTATATTTGTAAACATGACTAACCGCCACTGTGCTCCACAATAACTTTGGCAGTTAGTCACCGATTTCAACTGTTTACATATACAGTGTACACATTTAATTTATACAATTAAAAACAAGTAAGTAAGGGCTAAGTTCGGGTGTCACCGAACATTTTATACTCTCGCAATTTATTTATTTAATTTATTTTATTAATATAACACACAATTTGACTTATATATACGGCATATGTATGGTATGGTCCATTGAATGTTGGAAACTATAATATTAGGTATATGGGAGTTAGGTGAAGTTATGACCCGATTTCACACATTTTAGGCACGGCGACATTTTATTAGATATATATATTTCCTCTGAATAATTTAAAATTTGTATACCAATTTGAGTGCAGCCCTTCTGTACCATCTTTATAATGAAATTAAAGGTTTCTAGTGTTTTCCCTTACTGAATTAAAGCATTTTGGTAGTTTTCAACATAACCTTTATATGGGAGGTAGGCGTGGTTATTATCCAATTTCCTCCATTTTTGGACTGTATAAGGTAGTATCTAAAAGAAACGACTCTAGAAAGTTTGGTTGATATAGCTTTAGTAGTTTACGAGATATGTACAAAAAACTTAATAGGAGGCGGGGCCACGCCCACTTTCCCGAGCAACTTACATCCAAATATGCCCTCTCTTAGCAACTTTGTTGCGAGAGTAAAATAAAAAAGTATATTTACAAACTTGCTTTAAGGCTTTTTTGTAGCGTAATCTAGATATGTATATGAGTTTGAAAATATTTAGAATTAGAGTTTCATAATGTGAAAAAAATTGAGTTAGATGCCCAACTTCATCCATTATTTAAAGGTAATTTAAAGGTCAAAAGGTTATTTTAAAGGTCAAAAAATAATTATTAGACAATAAAAAGTAAAACAAGTAAGGAAGGGCTAAGTTCGGGTGTAACCGAACATTTTATACTCTCGCAATTTATTTATTTAACTTTATTAATATTATAAAATACACAATTTGACCCACATATTCGTCATATATATTGTATAAAGTCCATTGAAAGTTGGAAACCCTAATATTAGGTTAGAAGTACCGAGGTCCTCATGTTCGATATATGGGGCCTTGACAACCTATGGTCCGATTTCGGTGATTTTTAGAATGGGGCTGCCACACTATAAACGTAGTATTTGTGCAAAGTTCTGCATCGATATCTTCACTAGTGCTTACTTTATATATTGTAAAGTTAACGATTCAGATCGTCTTCAAAGTTCTGGTATATAGGAAGTAGGCGTGGTTGTGAAGCGATTTGGCCTATTTTCACAACATATCATTGGGATGTAAGAAAACTATTATAAACCAAGTTTCATTGAAATCGGTCGAGTAGTTCCTGCGATATGGTTTTTGACCCATAAGTGGGCGACGCCACGCCCATTTTCCATTTTGTAAAAAAATCTGAGTGTAGCTTCTATCTGCCATTTTCTATGTCAAAATTAGTGTTTCCGACGTTTTTGGTTAATGAGCTAACCCACTTTTAGTAATTTTCAACCTAACCTTTGTATGGGAGGGGGGCGTGGTTATTATCCGATTTCTGTAATTTTTGGACTGTATACGGAAATGGCTAAAAAAACGACTGCAGAAAGTTTGGTTTATATAGCTCTATTTGTTTGCGAGATATATACAAAAAACTTAGTAGGGGGCGGGGCCACGCCCACTTCCCCAAAAAAATTACATCCAAATATGCCTCCTCCTAGTGCGATCCTCTATTCCAAATTTTACTTTTATATCTTCATTTATGGCTTAGTTATGACACTTTATGTGTTTTTGGTTTTCGCCATTTTGTGGGCGTGGCAATGGTCCGATTTTGCTGATTTTCGAACTTAACCTTCTTATGGTGCCATGGAACACGTGTTCCAAGTTTCATTAAGATATCTCAATTTTTACTCAAGTTACAGCTTGCACGGACGGACGGACAGACGGACAGACGGACAGACGGACGGACAGACAGACATCCGGATTTGAACTTTTCTCGTCATCCTGATCATTTTGATATATATAACCCTATATCTAACTCGTTTAGTTTTAGGACTTACAACCAACCGTTATGTGGACAAAACTATTATACTCTCGTAGCAACTTTGTTGCTAGCAACTTTGTTGCGAGAGTATAAAAATAAACTTTCGTTCGAGGCATTATTTGCCGAAGACAGATATACTACTTTAAAAATTCTGTGAAAAGATATGCCGAAGAATGAACTCTCTAGCCATATCTTCAGCTGTAAAAGAACTTCTTTCCATAATCTTTCTTAAATATTAAGCACGAATCAATAAAAGACTCAGGATTAGATGCAAAGATCTGCAAGAAAATTAAGTCTATCTCCGGATCTTTAAACCCATATCCAAATCATTTCGTTCATCGTTCATTTCGAAGACGAACTTAACATTTGGACCCATTTTGAAAGTATCGCTTCCTGCTGTTGTTTTTGTTACGAAATATACGCAACACGAGTGGGAAATAATAAAAACGGGACAGTTTAGTTCCTAGTGTAATATGGCGCCGGTCTTGTTTAACTTTAACCCATAAGAACCCTTTACAGGTATTTATGGGCATCATTCATCAGAGAGTCGGAATGACAAATGGATCTAGCTTGTGGACCGAAATAGACCGTTTTAAGGACACTATGACTATAAAAAATAAAATGAAGCGTAGGCCATTTATATGTATATCTCGCGGAGGAGAGTAACAAAACGAAGCTTGGGATATGTACACATAGGGTAAGTGTACCAATTTTCGGACACTACTCACCTTTTACATTATGCCAAGCATAATTTTCTATTGCATTATACAATATCCGTACAGGCAATTGTTTCAATACATCATAAACTTTATTTTAGTTTAAACAATTTTTAGAATGAGTAATGAACAAAGTGGTACAAAAACAAAACGTGTTCCGACTAAGGAAGTTATGGAGAAGGCGTTAGCAAACATTCGAAATAATGCCGGTAAGCCTCCGAAAAGCTTCCATTATTAATGGAACTCCTATGCCCACCATTCAAGATTGCCTCAACGGAAAAGGATCTGAGTTTTCATTCAAATTAGGTCTCCAATCACATGTGACAATAGAAGAAGGCATCATTGTTTCCTGAATATTGAAATGGTGAAAATGTGGGTTTGCTCTTAAAAGGGACGATCTTCGGAAGTCAGTTCAGAAAATATCAAATATTTATGTAGCGAATAAATGGTTAAGTGAACAATATATAAAAAGGCAACACATATAATGCAACCTGCCTATCTCGTGTATTTAAGCCCGTAAAAGTATTCTGGAAATAAACCAAGAATGGCAAAGAAAACATGTTCCTCTACTTTACCTTCACTAAGAAAGTGTTTTGTCCACTACTTAAAAAAGCACTATTAGAAATGGATTTCGTAAATGCGGGCTGTATCTTTCGGCACGTATACTGTCGACTATTCAAAATGCGTTAAAACCACCAAGGAGCAATTGCTCAAATAGGACGAAATAGACTCTGCTCGAAAACGCTGCTATGAAATAGTTTCCGATGTAGTCACTGAATTATCATAAAAATAAATTTCGAGATAAAGGCATAGATGCTCGCCAAATTGAACTAATTTCCGAAGCTGATAGTTTTTTAATGGAATTTTGTACACTATACCGTACACTGGATCTTTGAAGTCCGGTCATTAGAAAAGTGTCCGGTTAATGGGAAAATTCGACTTATTTACAAAAAACCACTTTTATTAAAAAAATTTCGTCGTCTTTTAAATAGTTAATCGTCCTGAATTGCTATCAAGTGTTTCCACACCACTAATTGCCTGTCATATACTGGTGTAAAAGGTTGAAAAAAGCTAAGTATCCGTTCACTGGTACATTTACCCTATACGAAAGTTTTTCTCGTCAGTGTATTTAGTAACTATACAACAAATTAAAATTTTTGAACTGGTGTAATATATTTATAAAATAATAATAAAGCACAGAGGGATTTACTGATAACCGATCAAAATTTGCGAATACTTTTTTAACGGTATATATTACACACAAGTAACTATCTGTATAAACACATGCAACGCTTATCAACTAGACCGCAACAAATCAACAAATACAAAACGCAAAAATTTACATCACAGAATGACTTCAAAATGCCAACGAAATGCAAAACACAGCAAAAATAAAAGACGAATTCAAAGAAAAAAAAACGAGAAAAAAATTCAAAAAACCGCAAACAAAAACAATTTCACAAAAAAGTGTCACGAAAATATTTATGTCTTTTATATAAAAAATAGCATTTAAACTACTTTACAAAGTGTGGCATTTACCGTAAATTAGGTTAAATATCGAATCTAGCGCTGCTGCTGCTGCTGCTGATGATGCTCCGCACTACAAAGTAGCCGTGGCGCATGCGCGGCAACAAAAGCAAATTGAACGCCGGACATAGCTGTACGCTTTGCCATTGCCGCGCTTCAATAGTGTTGATTGTGTGTCACATTGTTCGTTTTTATTAACTGCCTACATAAATGTATGTATGTGTGTGTGTGTTTATATGTTTGGCTGTTAGGTCAGTATGACCAATTTTGTTATTGTTATTGCTATCGTTGCCGGCAACGTGTTCGGTAATAATATTAGCGTAAAAACGTAACACAGAAATCAACAGCAACAAAAACAACAATAAAAGCAACAACAACAGCAGTAACATCTACACAAGCGTGCTATGAATGAACTGACATTTTACTATTGCAAAATAAAGAAAGACGGAAAACGTCACAAAATGTCAAGCCGCTGAAGTGTCGAAGTGAATGTATCTTAAATTGCATTATGCTGTTGCATAAAGGGCCGAAATGTTCATTTGTATTACAACTTGTAATTAACTACAACAAAAATAACAACAATGACATATGGCTAGTGTTTGAGGTTGACCAAATAATGCCGAAAGGTTAAGGCCACGCTTATGCTCTTCACCATAAATGTGGAGTACACACGTATTGTTCGTAAGCGAACCCACTACTTTCTTCTTCATAGACGGCATACCACCCACTAAAACACTAGCTGGACGGAAGTGAATAATTAGTCGACACTTTCTCGCTTATATTGTTTCTCGCTACTCGTTCATATGTTTGTTGTTGTCCAGCTGACCAATCAATAAAACAATGTGATTTTTGGCTCAGAGACGGATTATTGAATGATAAATATTCCCTCTGAATATCTATAAAGTATGGGAGAGATTTACAAATTAGCCACAAGCACTGAGGTCTTTGTGTTCGATATCTGGGACCTTGGAAAGATATAGTCAGATTTCGACAATGTTTAAATGAGCGATGCCAGTTTTTTTTTAGTTTTGTTTTTTATAGTTTTGTTCCCATAACGGTTGTTTGAAACATCTAAAACTGAAAAAGTTAGCTATCGAGTCATATGTATATAACAAAGTGATCAGGGTGACGAGTACACAAATTATTTTTTTTTGTATACAGTATACTCTCGAAAAGTAAATTCTCAGAAAGTAAATAATCGCGGAAAAGTTAATCACCTTTAAGATTACACATGCACCTCGAAAAAGAAAATTTTTTAATTTAATTATTAATTAATTATTATAATTAAGTAAATTTTTTAATTTACTTTTCAGAGAGTGTGATAAAAAATTCGAAACGAAGCAAGCAGCGTTTTTTACGATGTTGCAAAAACACTTACTCTCTTGTTTATCGCGTCTTTTTAGTAAATAAACTATCCTACTTGATCCACTGGTTTAAAAATGAAAACGATGCAAATCAGGTGTCAGACTTTTTGAATTGTCAAAAGACAAACAAAAGAATATTCAAGATTTTTTCTCTTCATAGTAAATACATATGTATGTTTAAGTTTAAAAATGCATTTAATATTATAAAAACAGATAATTTATGTATATATTTGGAAAAGTAAATTATTCAAAAAAGTAAATTACCCAAAATACCAATCGATTTACTTTTCGAGAGTATACTGTATATCTCACAAATCAATAAAGCTATACAAACCAAACTTATTGCAATCGTTCCCCTAACGTACCCCATCATACATCACGAAAATAGTTGAAATTGGATAATAACAACGCCCATTTCCCATACAAAGGTTATGTTGAAAATTATTAAAAGTGTGTTAACTCACTAGCGAATGACATCAGGAACCCTAAATTTTGGAGAAGAAATGGCAGAAGGAAGCTGTACTCAGATTTTTTTACAAAATGGAAAATGGGCGTGGAGGCGCCCACTTATGCGTCAAAAACCACACCTAGGAACTACTCGAGCGGTTTCAATGAAATTCGGTATATAGCATTTTCTTGGCACCCTGATGATACGTGTAGAAAATGGGTGAAATCGGTTGACAACCACGACTACTTTCTATATAACTCAATATTGAATTCCATCTCATTCCTTCACGTTATAATATATACATAACGAACCAATGAAGATAGTGTAATAAAACTTAACACAACTACTGTATGTGATCAGTATCGAATCATAACCAGTGAAACAACTTTTGAAATCGGACTATAACTTTTCAAGGGCCCGGATATCGAATATGAAGAACTCAGTGCCTTAGGGTAATTTTTCATCGAAAATATCGGTAAAACTCTCAGATATCTTAATTTAATTAAGAGGGAATCTTTTTCTTCTAATAGTGTGTCTCTGTGCCAAAAATGGTTAAAGTCGCTCCCATATACCTAATCATAGGATTTTCAAAAATACGATGGACTTAATAGTGGAATCGGTTCAGGAACTACCTCATATAATATATATGAGAATTTTCGTTATTCTATTGGACTTTATGCCGAATATATGAGTCAAAAAGTGTGTTTTCTTAAGAAAAATACATATATCAATAAATGCGAAAGTATAAAATGTTCGGCTGCACTTGAACTTAGCCTTTCCTTACTTGTGGTACAAAGTGTTATTCCGATAACTTTATTGGTTCCTGATTTATATATTGTAAGGTGAACGAATCAGTAGGAATTCAAAATTGTATTATATATGAAGTAGGCGTGGTAGTAAGCCGATTTCTCGGTCTCGTCACATCAGAGTGTTTAAGAAAATATTATGTACCAAAGTTCATTGAAATTAGTCGAGTAGTTCCTTGAGATATGATTTTTGACCCAAAATTTATAATAAAACTTCTGATTTAAAGCAAAAAAAGTCAAATCTATCTATATTTTTTTCTCTGGCCCTCATATACAGAATCTCTTATAGAATCTAAATGTGTCCAACTCAGAATAACGTAAATTTTTAACAAAACTGGTCTACAATTTTGCCTATCACAAAAATAAAGATACTCCGATTGCTGTAGCATCACTCATCACAAAGACATAACTGGTCGTTATATAGATTTCGGTCTAAAATAGAAGAAAGAAATGTATCATGGTTTCTCAACATCATTATTTGAATTTAAATCTTATCTTCCTCGCTTATATCTGTGGTATAACGATGGGGTTCGAAATACAACTAATTTATGACTATAAATATCAAGTAGAGGGATTTAAAAAAGGGCAACAAGTTTGCAGTTCATGGGAAGAGAATGCTAGTTTAAGGTTCGATGTCTTTTGCAAGCTAATGCAGAGCAGCTGAAACCTATCGATGTTGAGAACTGGAACATTTTATAAAGTATCAACAAGCCTGATAAATATTAGCATCACTTGATTTTGTTACTTTCTCACAAGTGTGCCTGTAATTTTTGTAAAAAACTAGCTTCGCCTTAGACCTAGTGGCGACTATGTAAGAATTATATAACTTTCCAACAAAATAACAAATTGAAAGAAATTTCGCAAAATATTTATTTAGTTAATTGCTTACGTAAGTTTACCGGAACTCCTTTTCGCGAATCGCAAACACAATGAGAATGTATGAATTTCTTTGTTCAAGCAACATTTTTATTGTCCAACTAAATTCACTAAATTCACGCCGTGAAAGACAAGTGAATGTCACAAATCGATCAAAGAGCGCAAAAATAACAAAAGACAGGTGAATGTAGATACACATATCTACTATATATTAACATTATAAACACATTTGTAAGCATTAAAGTTAGATAATATTAATATAATATTATACCGACATTCAATGAATGGCTTACATTTTTTATAGTAACAAGAGGATTTATAATAATAATAACTAAGGAAGTAAAAATGCAAGCGAGTTAAGAAAGTAAATTGGATCAATGTGTCTAACATGAATTAATAAATAGGTTTCAGTGGTTAGAGACTTGGTCAAAAAGTTTACTTTCGGTAATCAAAGGTCTCAGTGTGAAAGAAATGGCGAAGATTATTATTCGAACTATTTTTTATTAATATATGTATCCCGATGTTCTTAACGCTATGAATTTTGGAAAGTTCACCTGCAATCTCCATGAAGTCAACGTCAGTATAAAGTCAGTCTAATCTAATAATCCTTGAATTTTTTCATAAAATTGTAGGATTTATTTGAAATAGTTGAAATGATCAGATTTCGGTTCCGATTTGTTCCATAATTCGTTGATATATTGAAAATATTTTCATACTGTCACCTTCATTGAAACCCTTACCTCTATTGGGACAGTCACTTTTTCACAAGCAAACCCATTTATCATAGACAGGAACAAGTACTAATCAGGTCTCACATAAGAACCTCCCTAACAAACTCTCAGAGCTTCGGACGTGACACTATCGATGTGTGTGGCCTGGCGTCGCCCTGATAAAACACAACTCACTCCAATTGACCAAAGTGTACCACTAATGGGTAACATCTTCCTTCAGACCGTCTAAATATTCGTAGTACAGTAGAAGTTGGCAGCTGATAAGGATGATTTTCTGTCGATTACACCAAACACATTCTGAGCTTCCTGGACCAACGTTTGTGTCGACTCACCGCGATTCTATGACGATCGTTTTCACTTGACAATGTCGTTTGTGAACCGCTTTTTATTACCAATGCACATCCGCTTCAGAAATTTCTCGAATATGTTGTAAGTCGGTCCATGAGAATTTTTGTATAAACTCGTGTGGCATCCATTCAACGAGCATTTTTCTGTATCCATACTTATTTGAATAGTTCCAAATTGTTTTTGTGCACTGTTTAGATTCTGGATAATTGAAACTATGCTTGTTTGATGGTTGGATTCTAACGATTTTCATTATTTTATCGGTATTTTCGATAATTGGCCTTGCAGAACTACTACCTCTCGGTCTATTTATAGAAACAAATTTCGCATGTCATATTGGAAATGTCTCGAAAGTTTATCTTTCTCCTTTTTAACTTAAATTTTACGACAAGAGTTTATTTATTATGCGTATGAGTAATCTACTACTACTGTGACTGCCCTAAATAATATTTAAATTCCACAAAAATCAAATCCTTAAACACAAAGCTTGTTATACATACAGTACTTTTTAAATGCGAATATATTAGTTTGTATAATTTTGTTCTACTTCGTGAGCATTTAGCAAACATACGAGAGCCTAATTTATGCAACACAAAAAAGTGCAAAAAATAGAACTGGCACGCACAAAAGCGATAAGCAGTCAAATGCATAGTTTATGAGTAGTTCGAGGTCAGCCTATCAGTACACATTAACAAATTGCAAATATTTTTGTCGAAATACAATTTTTTTTATTTCAAACAACTTGCTTTGTAAAAAAATTGTTTGTTTTTTAATAAAAAATTAAAATTGCGTGAAAGCAAGCAAAGATAACAGCCATTAAAATGCATTACGCTCATTAACTTTAATATCATTTTTTTTTTAATTTTTTATATTTAGAAAATATAATAAATTTAATTAGAAACGCTTACTAAAGCTCAATAGTGTAACATTGACACACATTTTCCACGATTAACTTTGTTACATATGTACTACAAATATATATATTTAACAAATATTTAACTTTGAAAATATTGACGAAAATTTTCCAACCAATTTACTGTGTCCTCTCCTACAACACAACATATTCTAGGCGAGTGTCATTATCCAAATGTTTCAATAAAAGAGCAAAAAGCAACAACTCATAATTTCAAATTGCCTACATTCGGCTGTAATTACATAACAATTTATTTGAACATATGCCACAATTGCTACAACAGCAAGTAGTGTTCGCTTAATTAGTTACTGCCACAGGCGATACAAAAAGCGGCAGCACTTCTTAAACGTCAAATGAAAATAAAGTAAATACCCAGACAATATTGACTAATACATTTGTTATCGAAGGTCATGCTCCCATTCTAGCACGATAATTTAAGCTTCTTTATTTGCTATAGATATTGCTTTGAAGCAATAGTTCAACATGCTGCGTGTGATAAAACCCACTACGGTTTGTTTTAATTAATTGATGTCAAGGTGTCCAATAGTTATTGCTGAAATATTCTGGGGTGGATTAGGTTAATTTGTCTCCCCAAATCGAAACATTTAAATAAAAATCAACCCTGCAAACATAATTAGCACACGTTTAAGTCTTTAAATTTGTCAAAATTAATTCTAATCGATACGGTTTTTTATATGCTATTTTACTACACGAAGATTAATCTTATTAATATTGATTATATATCAACATTCTATGCAAGTCACATTCAAACAACTCAATCAACTAAACTAATTAAGTTCTAAATTTATTCAAAGTGTTTGGTGTTCAAACACACTTAATTTAACTAAAACAATTAGTGTTTGATAGTTGTTCAAAAATTGTTTTAATTTATTTGTGAAAACTTCCTGAAACTAAAGCAAATGGTTGAATTATCAAAAAAAATATCATAGTTTTCAGCATATGTAAAATATAGATTCCTGGTACAGGAAGAGTTTTCGGTAATTACTCCAAATCAGAATAGTTACACCGTCCTCCTTTGGATTTTGGTTCAATTACAATAATAACTTCCAAATCAAGGTTCATTAAACAATTATTATTAACTAATTTCTTTAGATTTTCATCAATTTGCTCTAACACATTTTATACTATTCCAACACGTTGCACCGAGTATAATACTTTTCTTCACATAATGTTTATATGTAATCTAAAACTAAACGAGTTAGGTATGAAGTAGTTACATATGCCAAATTGATCAGGATGATGAGCCGAGTTGAAATGCGATTGTCCAAAGTCTTTAAAATTTGTTTAGGTGACAATCGCTTTAATAATTAAACAGATCCATTTATTGCCAATTAGTTACTAATTACGTAATTATTTAATTATTTTATTATACACTAAATTTATTTATTGTATGTCAAGCTTGGAAAATTATTTTAATTATGCTATTAGCAGTCAAATTGGACAAGGTACCCACATAATTTGTATTTGCCTTACCCCACTTTATTTTTAAGAGTATTATGTAACTTATTACAGTCAGGTAAAAGCAATGGACATTCTGTTCTACAGTAAGTGGAGCGACATTTTAGTAGCTACTAGATTTTATATAGAAAACTTATTGCCACAATAATATACACGCACAAATGCCAATGCCTATTGAATGACCGATCTAGGAATAAACTTTTTTCAACGAATTAAGAAAAGTGAAATCAGCATCGACTCGAAAATATTGCGGTTGTTTGAAGAAATTGTCAATCGATTCGATGAATTATTTAATTGACTCAATTAAAGAAACTAAATATATGCACATGATGACACATGCTACATAAGTCATGACGTACATAACTCAATGTCTCATACAATGACAGCTGCTCTCGCTTAAAATATGAACAAATTACATGCAATGATTAAATTAAGTTCTAAAAAATATCCTTTCTCAGTTTTGTTATTATTAATATCAAATATCTCCGTTCCCCTTTTTTGTCTTTTAAATTTCGCGGTTATGTATAAAGCGCTACAGAGCTCGTATCTGGCAGTACTATACATCTTTGAAAGGTCTTGACATAACCTACAAAACGACGCTATGCATGATTAGTTTGGATATTACGTTCAACAGTTATAGACGTGTAAACATGGAGTTCACTAACGCCGAAAGTTTTCCTTCGGTAAATGCAAATCCGCTAGAGAAACGTTCCATCAGATTAATGGTGTTTTGGGGAATGGTACTCTATCACTTCGAACTGCGGAGGAATGGTTTCGACGATTCAGAGCGAAGACCTGTGACGACGAATACCGACCAAATCATGGAAAACATCGAGTTAAACCGGCAAGTGGCATGTCGTGACATCGCCCAGGAGATCGGAGTTAGTCACCAAATCATTTTAAACCACTTGCAGAAGGCTGGATATACAAAAACTTGATATTAGGGTGCCACATGATTTGACGCAAAAAAACCTTCTGGGCCGAATCTATGCCTGCGATATGCTGCTAAAACGGAACCAATTCGACCCATTTTTGAAGCGGATGGTGACTGGCAACGAAAAATGGTTCACATACGACAATATCAAGCAAAAACGGTCGTAGTGGAAGGCCGGTGAATCGTCACAAATAGTTTGGAAGGGAATCATCCACTATGCGCTGCACCCATATGGCCAGAAGCTAAATCCGATCACCGTAACACTTTTTATAAAACATTGACAACTTAATTCATGTTTTTTTCATATTTAATATGATGTTAAGTTCGTCATAGATTTATACGTAACTAAATCCAAATCTTTCAAATCTTAAAATTTGTCCACTGTTCTGTATGCTGAGATTAATTCCAGATTAGAACATACCTGAGATGTTTTCGTGCTTCGAGTTTCGACAACTCCTTTCTAAATAGAAATAAAATCACTATGTGGTTTAGAATAAGAACCAACTAGAGCTAAGGGTACATATGTATGCCTGGTATATATATCGTAAATAGTGAATTTATTAAGGTGAGTAATAAGTTATCATCTAAATACTAAAAACGTACACAGTTGATCTCCTTTTTGCACGGTTAACTGGGACAGTAAATTACTCGTGTAAAAAAAAACCGTGCAAAAAAAAAAAATATAAAACTCAGTATTGGGACCAATTTAAGAAAAAAATCGTGCAAAAAATAGAAAACGTGTAAAAAATATCTAATTTTACATGAAATTCTATCTATTCGTACAGTGAGAATTTTCACTGTTGTTGTTGTTATAGACTTTTCTGGTATTGTATGTATGTACATATTACTGTTAGAAGGAACAAACAACAACTATTTTGGGAATGGTAAAAAAATAATAATTTTCAAAGTTTCGTCATGAATCGCTGTGTCTTCTTTTTTCTTACTTCTTCATACAGCTTCATTTATTTGTTTACGTATTGAAATTGTTGCAACCTTTTCACAGGCTTTCGAACCTAAGATTTGTATTTTTTAGTTTAAACCTAATTTAGAATTTATTAAATTCTATTAACAGCAATGGATTTGTGACGTATTGACGTATGGAATTTTGATTTTATTGCAAAAAAGTATACAATTAAAATAAAAAATCCGTGTAAAAAAAAATAAAACCGTGTAAAAATGGTAACTGGGAAGTGTTCAAAAACACCGTGTAAAAAGGAGATCAACTGTATGTATATGCAATTGTAGTTTTTAATTCATCAATCTTATAGTCTTGAAAATTTTTCAACCGGTGAACTTTAAATGTATAAAATAAATAAATATTGAGATTAATTAAGACTACTTAGCAACAAAATTTTAACGTAATATAAAGCTACTGCTCCTAATGAACTATAAGAAAATGCTCGCATAAGTTAGTTGGAATAAGTATAACTTGAAGTGTCCCATTAACTTAGGACGACTTCTTGCTGCTGACGTTTAGTTTGAACGTGAGACCGCATTACATTTCAAATATGTATAATGGAAGCGAAAATTTTCGGTAGCAGGAAAACCACTATGCTAAGCATCCCAGAAACCGACCTACATACATACACACACATATGGACCAACAATGAATGGGCAAAGCCCAGCAGTTAATTCAATTAAAGCTCAGCATCTTGCCGGCCACACACGCTTGGCGCAGCTCAGCTTACAGCTGCTGCTTTATGAGCACGAATAACGCTGTAATCGCGCTTTTTGTTACTATCGCTTAGCTTATGTTGTTAGTGTTGGCTTTGCTGTTGTTGTTGCCTTGACTTTATTGCGCTGTTGGTAGCGCAGATTGTGCGAGTTTTTCGTTTTCTGCTGTGAAGTGGTTAATGTCACAATTGCGCAATAATGAGTGACTCTAGCGGAGATCTCAAACCAAGCTGCTGATGGTGTTGTTGTTTTTGCTTTGAAGCTTTTTCTTATTGAAACGACTCAAAAATATGTTTTTTTTTGCATTTTGCACACGAACACACCCGAGATATACTGTTATATGGTTATACAAATATATTATATATATGGTATATATGTACATTATATATATATATAAATAAATAAATTTATATATAGACTTTGAAAGATATATACTTTACTATAAATAAAAATTCAGTAGCGAAGTTGTTTTGTTGTACTGGCATTTCGCTGGGGTTTTGAGATATTTGCGGACGGCCGCTGCACATTTGCGGCCCAAAGCGTCGAGTGGCTGCGTTGTTGGCGCTGCACACTCATATACAAACATCTTTAAGCCACCGCTGCGTCTGGTCCGTTTGGCTGCCTTCCTCAACGCTTCGTTTCTGCCACTTCAATGCATTTGCTTGTGAGTAACCATTTGCGCTTGACTTGCCGTCGCCACCGCCGCCGTCGCTGGCGCTGCCGCTGCCTATATTTCCGCCGCTTTACAATCAGTCCGTTGGGTAGTCACTCAGTCAATGGTCTCAGCCAAGTTTTTACTCATGCATTTCGTTTGTGTAGGCACTTTGTAGTTGTTATTGTTGCTGTTGCTGATGTTTTTCCTTAACGGCGCACGGCTTAGCGCCATCGTTGGCTGCTTTACTTGGCTAGCAAGCGTTTTCAATTTCGTTCAGTTGCTTTTCGGTTCGTGAAGTGATCTGCCGCATATCAAAAAACGCGTCTGTTGCACATTTTCAAAAAGCCCGTCTTCGTCTTGGAAAACCACAATCGCTTCAGGTTTCCTGTTTTCCAACTGCCTATAAATCAGTTATTGGCAAATTTAATCGAAATTACAAGCAGAAAAGTGAGTGTTCATTGGCCGTTGTTTGAGTTGTTATATAAGTACTACGTATAAACAAACATTTGTAAATGTGTATAGCAATTTATATTTGGAATTGAACTTGTATTTGGTGCAAATTGTGTTGGAATTACCCAAAAAGGAAAAAAACATTACAAGGAAAATGAAAGTGATCACAACCAATACTATCTAACATGGACTCTAAGGATATACTAAAATAGAAGCGAAGAAAGTGAAAAATATTTAAAATGTATTTAGTTTTATTAAAGATATTTTTATAGAAAAAAATCAGGAATTCACTTATTTTGTCGTTGGAAATATACAACTAGTGTTAGTTAATGTTCTTGTTAGATTTTTTATAAATGATTTTCTAACACATCAAGTTTTATAACAATTATAATGGCTAAACGTCTTAAAGGCATGTATTGAATATGATACCATTTGGGGAATCGAGAGATTTCAATATTAATTCCGAATAAGAAAACGATGTAAAAACAAGTAAGGAAAGGCTAAGTTCGGGTGCAACCGAACATTTTATACTCTCGCAATTTATTGAAGAAATTTAACCAATACATATATGCGGAATAAAGCTCACCGTATTTTTGAAAAACCTATAATTAAGTATATGGGAGCTAGGAGAAGATACTTTTGAAAAACCTACAATGAGGTATATGGAAATGTTATGACCCGATTTTAATAATTTTTGGAACAGAGACACACTATTAGAAGAAAACAATTACCTCTGAATTAAATTGAGATATCTGAGAGATTTACCCATATTTTCGGTTAAAATTTATCCTTAGGCACTGAGTTCAGCATGTTCGATATCTGGGGCCTTGAAAAGTGATGGTCCGTTTTCGACAATTTTTTCACAAGTGAAGCCAGAGATGATATGCACTAATTGTGTAAAGTTTTATTCCGTTATCTTCATTGGTTCCTTATGTTTACATTATAAAGTGAAGGAATAAGATGGATTTCAAAATTGAGTTATAAGGAAAGTAGTAGTGGTTGTGAACCGATTTCGCCCATTTTTTTGCGTGTTATCAGGGTGTCAAGAAAATATTATATACCGAATTTCATTCGAATCGGTCGAGTAGTTCCTGAGATATGGTTTTTGACCCATAAGTGGGCGATGCCACGCCCATTTTCCATTTTGTAAAAAAATCTGAGTGCAGCTGCCTTCTACTATTATTTATGTGAAATTTAGTGTTTCTGACGTTTTTGGTTAGTTAGTTAACCCACTTTTAGTAATTTTCAACCTAACCTTTGTATGGGAGGTGGGCGTGGTTATTATCCGATTTCTTTCATTTTTGGACTGTATTAGGAAGTGGCTAAAAAAAACGACTGCAGAAAGTTTGGTTTATACAGCTCTATTGGTTTGCGAGATATATACAAAAAACTTAGTAGGGGGCGGGGCCACGCCCACTTCCCCAAAAAAATTACATCCAAATATGCCCCTTCATAGTGCGATCCTTCATACCAAATTTTATTTCCATAGCTTTATTTATGGCTTAGTTATGGCACTTTATGTGTTTTCGGTTTTCGCCATTTTGTGGGCGTGGCAGTGGTCCGATTTTGCTCATTTTCGAAAGCAACCTTCCTTTGGTTCCAAGGAACACGTGTTCCAAATTTCATCAAGATATCTCAATTTTTACTCAAGTTACAGCTTGCACAGACGGACGGACGGACGGACGGACGGACGGACAGACAGACATTCGGATTTGAACTCCACTCTTCACCCTGATCACTTTGGTATATATAACCCTATATCTAACTCGTTTAGTTTTGGGTGTTACAAACAACCGTTATGTGAACAAAACTATAATACTCTCTTTAGCAACATTTGTTGCGAGAGTATAAAAAAGAACCTATGTCAAAGTCCTTGTAAATTATATCTCTAATAACTGTCTAAAATTTTATTAAGATCGGTTGAGTAGTTTTCGAGAAATCATGACAACTGACTTTGAATTCCCTGGAGAGATCAACTCTTCAGACTTAAAGGACAATATTATAAATATATTAATAATAAGACAAAAATCGTATTGTTTTAAGTCCGCGTAAACTCTTGAGATCAATTAAAAATTAAAAATAATACTATTTACATAAAAAAAGTTGCAAAGTATTCAAGAAATCGGAGGGAGACATTTTTTACTTACATCAAAATAGAATTTTATTTATTGAAATCGTTTTTCTTAGTTTCTTAACTTTATATACTAGTATCTTAACTTGACAAAACTTGACTTGACAAAACAATGACATTTTCGGGTTTTCAAACCCACAAGAGATAAAGTGACATTGTTACAAGTACTAAGCTCTACATATGTAGTATCGTATTAGGTTTTCAGCATATTCGGTCTGACAGTGGGACAACAGAATTGATACAAAGAGCAAGTTAGGTTACGTTAAGTAGTTGTCAAACGACGCACCTAGGCCTTTGGGAGGTGCTAGTCCTTCACACTATAGAGTCATCTTTGAACCAGCCTGTGGTCTTAACAAAGTGAAAAAGTTCACTCAATTTGATATGAGCAATTTCGCCCACATCACCGAGAAAACCGCGTACAATAGTTGCGATTCTTTTCCTGTACAGAGCCTAACATCCACATAGAAGGTGTGTAATCGTTTCTTCCTCCTCTTCTTCTTGGCAGCTTCTGCAGTCTGCTAGCGTGTCTACCAATCAGACAGTGTCCCGTTAACACCCCTACAAGGGTTCTCGTGTCCTTCCTCTTAAATTTCAATAAGCGACATGTGCGCCTCTTATTCCACTCAGGCCACGTTTGTCTACTTACGAAGCAGGTCGTTAATTGTTTCCATTGTGATTCAGCCGTATCAACAGAATGTTTATCTATTAGATATCTGTACGTTGCCAGAGGTATATAAATTGCATCTTTATTAGCATCCAACTGCAGTGTTGTGCCCAATCTGACTAGTTCATCTGCTACACAGTTTCCAGGATTGTCACTATGTCCCGGGACCCATTGTAGGGGTATCGTGAAATATGATGTAATTTTCATTAATAAATCCAAGCATTCTTTCACTATCTTCGACGATATTCTTTGCGACTTTAGTGATTTTAAAGCCACTTGACTATCTGAGAATATGAATATGTGTCTAGTCGTTAGCACTCTTTTTGACAAAACGAGAAGGCTTTCTTTAATTGCAGTGATCTCTGCTTGGAAAACACTGCAGTGATCCGGTAACCGGAAAGCGATTCTGGTATCTAGTTTCTTGAAAATACCCAAAGAGCAAGTGATCGAAAAGTGAGTTTATTAGTTTTTAGTTTTTAGGGATACTAAAATAATCTATGGAGATGGTTAATAATCAATGGACCTGCTGTTTTTTCTGTATTACTCTATTTTTTGGATGATATGTTTGACCAGAAAAGGCTTTCTATTGGTCCTATTTCTAAATTTATATATGCTTCCTCAAGCTCAAGCCATTACTATTGTACTCACTCAATATTAAAATCTTGTTCGTGATATTCCTCGTTAGCCATACAATTTATATAATCCAAACAATATAATTCTGGTACATAAACTATTTTTAAAATAAGGTAATATAATAACGTAAAGGACTTAAATCAGAGTGATAATGGTTCCAAATTGATAGCATAATATTGTCACAGGGTGGCTTTAGTTCTAGTCTTAATTGAAGTAAAAGCTACATATTTTCAAAACCTGGTTGAATATTACTCAAAAATTCAGAACTCACATGAATTATTAGAGCTTAAAGCTCAATCTGTTTACCACACACCTAGTGGTAGTGGTTGTACATGCCGATAAAAGGATTCGTTTGAACTAGAAGTCCACACTGACTGGTACAGGTTTTCGTAACTTCCTCTTAATAGAAATTAATAATAATTGCTTATAATATGCTATCCAATTAATTAAAAAGTCGTTGACTTTACACTCTTTTATATGACAACAAATTTATTGCAAATTAAAATTCGAAAAAAATATTAATTAATGCAACTGCAAAAAAAAGCTGTCTAATCAGTTGAGAAAGTTTTGCTTGTTTTTTACGTGCCTCTGCGCGAACACTAATTGCAACAAACAGTTAAGTGAATGCCAATGAAGCTGCACAAACAAAAACAACAATACCACAAATTGAAAGGGTGCGAAAGTAACGCAATGCCACCAACACATGCCATAAATCTGACACTTTGCTGATGAACCTTGGTGGGGGATATAAGAAAAATACCACCACCAACAACAACAACAGCGACAACAACAACTTGAAGCCAGCAGTTACAAGCTCCCAAGTAGCTGAGGCAGCCAAGTACAAAGGCAGAGCCAAAGCCGTAGACAAGGCTTTATGTATTTTATGTAGTTGAAGGTGACACCGCAGCTTAGCTAAGCGCTCTGTACAGCCAAAAGAAAAAAAACAGTACAAAATTACAACAACAATGCAATAAGCAATGCATGTAATGCGGCAGCGGGAAAAAGTCTTGTTGAGATTTTCACTTTCATTCAGTTCAAGTGGCACCAAGCAGCCTAATGCAGATGCTCCTGTTGTTGTTGTTTTGTTGTTGTTTGTTGAGTTTGTTATTATTTATAATGTTGTTGTTTATCTACACAATTATTTTGTGTTTTTATTTATTTAATTTTTTTTTTATGTTATTATTTTTTGAAAATACAACAACAACATTAATTAAGTGAAACAAAAAGCTACAGCGGAGATAAAGAAATCATTTCACTTAATTGAAAGTATATTATAAAATGCGAGCGAATAGAAAAATTATTAGCACTATTAAAGTGAGCAGTAACCAGCGGCATCTGCTAGCGCAGTGCAAATTTATGTGGAGAAACAGCGGAATATAACAACAAAGTTGAACTTTAAACTAGTGCGAGTCATTAAAGTCACTGCGACTGTGGTGGCGTAGAAATTTTCGCGCACAACTTAATGGCAACCACCAAAAACCTCGGGAAGTGATGAGAAGATTTTTGTAGAAAAGTGGAGTTTGTGTGTGCCCTGTCTGAGTATGCTTAGAAATAGGCTTATAGGCTTTAGTATTATATGAAGATCCTTTCATAAAAGTACTAAATTGGTTGGGGGGAAATTATTATTAGTAAAAAAAGAGCTAGACCTAAGGTATATGCCACAAAAAGACTACGTTTCCAGTCTATAGTAGTCTAAATAGTTCTAGTTGGTCGATAGTAACCAAAATCATAGAGTTAAGAAACCACTAGATCCAAACTCACCGAATCCATATATTCCTATTTTTTAAGGACATGACCAAGTTAATCGAGATGAGAATTCTCACTACGAAGAAATACAGTATTCCGGGGTATATGCTGCCCAATCAATGTCTAGTGGATAGAATACCGTTTCGAACTAAGATCAAGGGCTATGTTATAAGGACATGGCTAAGTTAAGCGTGAAGAGAATGCTCACTACGAAGAAATACAATATTCTGGGGTATATGTTGCCGAATCAATGTCTAGTGGATAGAATACCGTTTCGACTTAAGCTCTATGACAATTAAATAGATACCTTGCCTCGTGACATCGCAGCCCACTCCAGCTGACCTCTGACCTAGCTCTTCCAATTTACTCAACTGTGTGATGTATCCAACTTTATAGATCCAAACAATATGTCACATATCCAAACTAGAAAACTCGCACATTTCTTTGGAACTTGACAATTGACAATTTTTCCACAAGTGATGCCACGGATCATATACAGTATTTGTGTAAAGTTTTATCGTGATCACTCATTTACAAACTAACAAATCTAACCTCGAGATAAAGATAATAGCAACAGTTATAACCCCTCTTAGTCAACGAATTCTGTTTTCGTTTCATTTCCGAGTGTTTTCAAAGAAACCAGTTTCTCGCAGAAGCTTCGAACAGCAATGAAGTCAGGAATCTTAAAGTTGATCATGATATCCAAAGCTGTTTACCTACTCGCTGTCCAGTCAAAGCTGTATTTGAAAAAAAAAACCCAAATTTAACTTGGAAGTTCTTTAGAGACATGAACATGAGAAAACACAAATCCTATCGAGCTCGACCAGGTGGTTATTGTTACCAAAGGAACTTATTGTTTTCTGTGAATATTTGGGATCGCTGGCCTCTTCAAATGATTTCACCTTAAATATTATGAATATATGTTTTCAGCTGAGTCCAACTACGAAACCGAACTGGACTTTACGATATACAGACGTCATAAAGAAGTTGAAGCTCGGGAATTTGTTAATCAAATCGAACGAATCGTCCACAATAGAACTCCTATCATTGGTTTTCTGAATCAATCCACTGGTGCTAAGCATAATCCAACTTTGCTTGATATTTAGTCCAGTTTATTAGTGTGCGGCAAAGTGAAAATTATAGCACCTACAAGTTGCAGACACTCAAAGTGTTTATTTAAACAGCTGATTGTGTATGAAGAGTGTGACTAAGCCAACGCCGCAGAGTTAGACTTACAGGCATAACTAATAAATGGTGGCATGCAATCGCCTTGATTGTCTGCTAACAACCGCAGCACGCCATCGCCAACACCAACAACAGACAAACATACTATAGACATTGGTACATGGTAGATCAGCCGTCATGATTAAACATCAGCGCTGATGCGAATGACACTGATGACAATTGCTAGAAATAGCGTGCTATTGATGAGGCAATGCACTCAACAACAACAACAACAATAATAATAATAAAATTTACTGAAAAAACAACAACAAAAAACCAAAATATTAGTAGCAACAACAACAACAACAAAAATAACAAAAAATACAACAACATCATTAACAACAACACCATGCATAGTCATTGCAACAGCTGTATCGAGTTCGGAGCTGATTGGAGCTTGCGCGGGCAGCTAACAACCGGCTGACAATCGGACAAGCAATTTGTACGTCACTTTCTGGGCAATGAAAAAAACCAAAAACGGCGTGTTATGTCAGCGTGAGCTTGGTGGCGTTGTCGTAGTTTAACCAAATCAACTTAGATATATGTATGTATGTATGGATTTTGAAAAACCCAAGACACCACCTCTAAAAAGAAGAAACCACTAAATCCGTTGAAGAGCGTAAATACAAAAATAACAAACACACCATTAACACTCTGAGTGCTTATGAGACTTATGAGTCAGCGGCGGGCCGTGGAGGTGTCTCGCGGTGGCCTTTCGTTGCACTGCCGCCTGTCAAGTGTTATTTCCTCGAAAGCGACTTGAGTGGCTTAAATACTCTAAATGGTCTAAGCGTGTAACGTAAATTGTGTGTGTGTGTGTGAAAATGGGCTAAGTGAAGAGGCGTAACAGCAAAACGAGCAAACAATTTGATAGAAAATTTGTGTACTTTAATAAAAGTAAAGATTTCCAAATTAATTTGGCATGCCCACTTACTTTTCCCTTTCTCATGTTGCATTTACATAGGCAAAGCGATTTCGGTTACAACAAATGTTAAAGTTACATAAAAAACTGTAATCATAATAAATGCTACAACAACCAAAAAAAAAACATCGGAGTAATCAAAAACGCGCCAACCCACTTTTTATTTGGAGCACCTCGCTTTGGCTGAAGAAGTGAATTTCCCTGATTTCCTATGCAACACTGCACGCAGTCCGCAGTCGCCGCATATTATGAAATCCGCGTGCGCAACCGCAGCCCGCAGTGCAGTTTAGCATTTTACTATATGTTTACAGTTTTAATTTCAACAAAAAAAATAGTTTGTTTTTTCTTCTTCTTCTTCTCAAACTGCTCGCAAATGCATGCCAGCGTTCGCTCATTCGCAGTGAATACGAAATTTAAATCGCTGCAATTAAGCGCCGTTTCCGCTGCGCCGGCAATCAACGCTGCTACGGTGCCGCGAACTCGTCATGAACCGTGTGTACGTATTATGTAATGCCGCGAATGCATAAAAACACAAAAAAAATACAAAAAATTCAAGCATCAATTTGCGAGTCAAAGCCACCGGCGCAAGCGCGACTTGTTTACATGCACACACACACACTCAAGCACATGTAGCGCTCTAAGCATAGTGACGGAAGCGACTACGTTGCGCGGTTGTCGCCAGCCAAACCAGCTGGCCAACCGTGACATTGAGACTGTCGGTCGTTTTAAATATGAGCGTATGTGTTGGCATGTTTCATGCTTGAAGACGAGCTTACGGCGGAGCGCATAAAGTAGCGTTTCGGCAATTGGCCAACTTCATTGTGGGCTGCCAAAAAATGTAAAAATGTTGGCCCAGACGCAAACTTGTGGGCAGACAAAGGTACATGTAGACGACTGCCAATCATTATTGTTTAAGGGTGTTGCCGGTTGTGGCAATGAAAGCGCTTTTCATTTGCAATTCGCTGTTAAAAGCGGAAATTTACTGCTTTCCAGCGGGAATTTCCCAAAATAGGAATTTAGTTTCCTTAATTTCGCGTACTCTGGGTGCTGTTGTGGTTAGATTTGTGTCTTTCAACTAAAGTTTGGACCTTAATTGGAAATCATTATCTACCACTTTTTCTCTTTTAGGTACTAGATTGGTATTGACAAACTTTCAGCTTAATTCCTCCAATAAAATCCCCTCATAAGATTCCTTCAGATTGCTGAACCGTTCGAATCAAAATTAAAACTAATTGAACCATCGTTAAAAGTAGTTTAAAATCAAATCTCATGTTTTAAGTAGGATGGGGAAACATCTAAAAGTCCATGAAAAGCTTAGCTAAAAATTTTACAAAATATCAGGAGATAATTTTATAAATGTGGAAACAACCGGATTATATACCATATTGATTACAAATCTTAACTATGTATTTTGAAGTATAATATCGCATCATAAGGGATCTTAAACTCATAGCAATCGTCTTGCTCCACGCCTCCAAATTTACTAATTTATTGATTTCTTATCGGCATACGTCTTCAATATCAGAGATACCTCTTCGACGAAATTATATAATGTACTTTTTAACTACCTTCGCTCTTCTGTATTCAGTTTAACTTCTTGATTCTTCCAAATAGGGAAATCTCGAATGATCAGTATAAGATTTATTTAAGGCTCAACCTACACCGGATTAGTCAAGACGTCTTTTCTTGTCTGATACGACAACATCCCATAGCTTTATATGTGACAACCCACACCAAACAAGACGTGACAAGAACGCATGTTCGCTTGGTGTGGGTTCGAGTAAAATACGTTTTTGTGTCTTATTAGTCAAAGACGTTTTTGACTAATCTGATGTGGATTGATCCTAAACCTCAAAAAAAGAAAAACTCCGGAAACTTAATAATTTAACGATTCTAAAACTCTTCGAGATCATGATTACCAGAAATCCCTAGTTGTTCTATGTTATTCTAAGAAACTGTATACTTTATTAATATTTGGGTCTTCAAAATTTGTATATATAACCTGCAAAATTGGCTAAGGACTGATGAACATATAAGTTCATAAATTTCTGTCGGAATTAAAATTCTGGAAATTTCTCAGTATACTTAGAAGTCTAGCGATTCGAGATAGAAACTTAATGGTTTAAGATTCCACCTGTTTTGAAATATTTTCTGAAATCATTTCTATATTTAATAGAAATACTAATATTTTTGAACTAGTGTTGTCCGAGGAGTTGTAAGTCTATTAACCCTTTCATGCCCAATGTTGCGTATATGCAACATTGTACATATCGGCTCCTAATTCTCGTTATTTAAATTTTTTTAACCAGTGGTTTTTTCAATTATGTAGACTTATGTGTTATGCAAGCTTACAGTTACTTTTTCTGATTTGAGCTGTGCACGTGTTCACTCAGTAAGAGTTCTTAGCAGAGAGAAACTGGCAAAAATCGTTTCGCGAAAAAAGTTATACAAAAGTTGTTATACAAAAATGGTTCAAAAACATAAAAATAATTGTTTTATTTTAAAACAAAGTGAACTAAATAAATAAGTAAGGATAAGAGAGTTATTTACTAAAAAAATTTCATGAAAAAAGTGTTTAGTTTATTTATAATAATTTAATTTGTGCCTATAAGCAACATCACATAGCTAATGAACCAGGTAACATAGGACTTTGAAATTTTTATCACTTCATATTTGAGCTAAGACTAATGTATATCTGTCCTAAAAAAGCTGTTAGCTCCGCCCATTTTAATTCGGGCATGAGAGGGTTAAAAGTCCATATTCGTCATATTAGTAACTTGTTGGTCCTTTATACTCGATTTAGTGGCAACCCAAGATTTAAGGAATACATTTTAATCGACATTTCACACCTACAAAGGGAACCACTTTACCGATGTATTTCGAATAAAATTATAAAGTTTGCATTAATGATAATCTTAAGAGCGGCAAACTTTCTGAAAACCCTTTCATTGCGCTGTCTAACCGCACCTTAATTGTAATTGGCACTTGAAGCAGAAAGCATAAAATGAGTAGTAAATATTATTACCCAATACTTGAAGTTGCGAATATATTAAAAATAAATAAATGAGAAAATACACCAAAAATAATTATTTTTTAAGGCGTTTTATTGCGCATCTGTAGGCGGTCAACCGTTTGAAATTTTAAAATAAAACCGATACTTTTCAAATACACCGAAGCTGAGCGCCCACTGCCGCAGCGCTGTCGTCACGCATTCACTTATTTACGCTCGCATGACGAATGGACTCTTAAAGCAATGCGCAATTATTCGCAAATCCCTATTGTGAGCGCCCCACTTGAAGATTTCGTAATCGCAAGCGAAGCAAATATACAATAACAGCAAATTTTGGATAATGACAATCAAATGAGCGCAATAAGCTGACGAAAGGTTATATATAGTAAAAAAATATATAGATGAGTGTGCAAATATTGATCATGCTGAGCAAAACAAAAACGCAAAATCGACGCAGTGTCAAATAACCACAAAAGAATATATAAACTTTTTATTGACTACAAGAGTCACTCACACATATTTGTATGCGCTCTCAAGGTGAGGTGAGAACGCCGCAAAAGTAGCTGCGCGCATTCATTGGATCAGCGCCAAAGCTAATAATGTTTCAGCACCACGCGCCTCTCTGCTAAGTTGGCACCATGGCCACCGCACACCCAAGCTCACTCGCACACTCTGTCGACGACGAGTGTTTCAAGCGAAAGTGAAAGTTTTCTGGCTTTACCAGCGAGACACTCAAAGAAACTGCAAGTGGCGTATAGAAAATCGAGGTGAAGCAAAAATGGTAATAACTTGGGGAGCCAGCTTACATGTGTACATAGATAGGCCTGTACGCGTCCATACTATATCTGCATGTATAGTAGTTTTTGTTTTTATTTGCGGTTTCGTATGCTCACGGCTGACGCAGCACGTGGCTGCAATCGTATTGCAAACTATAAGCAACTATGATGCACCGCAGGCGAAAAGATACCCAGTAGGAAAAATTTAGTAATTTACAAAGTAATTATAGTCATCTAAATTACACCATTTTAATCCACCAAAGTAGATTGTGAATTCAATTATATTTTATTACCCATACGGCGAGGAAAAGATAATGCGTTTGAGTAATATTTTTAAATGGAAAATAACCATCTGAAAAACTCATAAAAGCTTTTAAAATTTGAGATGCTCTCTTATACTCTAGAGCTAGATCACTGAACCTCTCGTGAGCTCGTTAAACGCTGGTCTACAACCAGAACATGCTCTGTTGCGACATCCTTTTTACCCTTTTGGTGGAACACAAGAGCTCGGCGGAACTACTTGCACTGAAGTACTCAGCGGACACTGCGGAATAGGCATACATGCGATGTTGCCAGGAATCCTGCTGGACGCAAACTGCCATAGCTGTAGCGAGGTGGAAACACCAAGTCATTTCCAGCGTTCGCACGACAGAGGTTGAAACATCTCAGTAGCTATACCTTTGGCGAACCCAGCGAACTTGCCGGAATATACATTAGTCGTCTCATTAAATTCGTGATAAAATCAAAGCGCTTGAGCGATACATAAGGGTCTTCTTAGCGAGCCATACTCAGGAGTCTTTTGGCATCACAATGGAACGGCGCCTTTAGCTGTTTTGAGTGAAATACATCGCGACACATATTTTTTGTTCAATGCCAGAATTTTTCATAATTCAAAGCATTTCCTACTGGACAATCTTGCTCTCTTTCTCCACCTATTCACATTTAAACGAAAGTACACAATGTAAGTATATTGCGGATCACACGAGGCAAATATGAGCTTATGCGCAGTGCGCATGCGTAAGTTCGAGGTCAAAACACCGCGGCCGCAGGCTATTTGAACTGCGAAGAAAAACTATTTTTTTTATTTTTCACTCAACTGTAAATTATCTGCAGTTTCTCGCAAAAGATTTATTTTTAACGCAAAAATTTTTAATTTTCAAAAATTAATTAGTGAAAAATTTAGCCCTCAAATGAGCGAAAACTTGGATTGAAGTAATGTGTTACGTAAAAAAATAACGTTAATTAAATTAAAAATGCCGCGCATGCGCTTACAAAATTGTGGAAATTTTGTATGTCAGGAAACACCAAGCGACCAACAAAAACTGTGAGAAATTCGAAATGGAATGAAATAAATCAACTTTAATTAACGAAATTCCGCGAAAAAAAACAAAATTCACCCACCTCAGGTTTTGGTTTTGGCGAATGTAACGGTATTCAAACGGCGTTAAATGCGTTAAATTCGCTAATAGCAATTAAGCGCCACGAGCTAAGCTTTAATGGCGCCCAACGCTTTGCCAAACAAACGGTTTAATGATAGCTTCGTGCCACGCGCAGCTGCAACATCGGCGCTTAATTGTTTTTCTCCCTCTGCATGCTGTTCGTTTGCCTTCTATTTTTACTTTTATTATTCGCCATTCGCTATTTTCATTTTCCATTCGATTTTATTTCTTAATTTCTTGCGCTTCACCGGTTGAGCTTCAATTGCCGTTGCGCTTTCTTGATCAGTACAGCTAACCGAATTAACGCGCAGCAAAAATAATAGCAATAATAAACGCTCACAAAAGCAGTAGCAACAATAACAACAACAACAGCAAGCAACTAAAAATAACAGCATAAACGTAAAAACGCAGTAAAAACATAACAACAACAACTTTTATTAATATTTACTTCTTCACACCTGAATGACTTTGATCATGAGCTGTTGTTGTTGCTGCTTAGCTAGGCTGTAAAGTTGTCAGAAATCGGTCAAAGAAAACTGAAAGTGGCGCCAAAGTATCCGCCTTCCAAATAGCCGTTGCGCTTACTCGGTCAGCTTCGTGCATATAGCCCACTATTAAATTTCAATCACCGCTTAATTCTTTAACTTCTTTTCGGTTTTTCGTTTCGTGTCGGCAAACTCTTTAATTACATTTCATGTTGCGATCCCGTTTTTTGTGGCATTTAACCAATAATTGGCATTCATCGATTTTCGCAAGTTAATTTTGCTCAAATTTTGTTGTTGTTTAATAAATAGTTGATATAACAACATGACAATGCAGTTTCGTTTGTTTGGAAAGTAAATTTGAAGATCGATTATAACTCGTAAATGTTTATTTGCTGTCGGCAAGACCATATTATATTTTATTAAAGTAACTTCATTGCAAGAGATTGAATCCCCTATATACGTTGGCTCAGTTTTCCAAAATCCGGTTCTGTATAACAAATAACTGAATTGATGTTCGCAATACCGATCAAAAAATTTACAAAAAATACGCAGACCGGCTTTTTCGCGTAAAAACATTATTTGCATAATGTAGGTGAGGGGCCTATCCTATTGACTCTGGTCCGTATCTAGGATGATCGGTTACAAAACAATTATGCTGCATTATGCTCATCAATTTCTAAAATTTCAAAGAAAAATTTAAGTAGTTCCACTGGCATAAACTTCGCATTTAAGTACTACTCCTTGAAGATAGGTTGGTGAAAGCTGATCCACGATCTTTGATTCTACTTCCTTAACAAGAACAGAGATTCCGACAAATTCATCCCGTTACTTTCCCTGGAGTATGTTTAACAAAAAACTATATTCGTTCTCGACGTCATGAATGACAAACAGTTCATATTATACTTGCTACTTTGACAACCTCTTCTTAGGTCTAGATCTTATACTCATATTAATTAAACTCATGCTGATGGTTCTTATTGAAAAAAGTGCTTTCATATCGGAACTTGTTCGGTGACATTTGCCATATTGATTGACACAGATCTGAGCGAATCTTGTGCTCCAAGAGATCTCACTTGGACAGCTAAAGCCAGTTCTTTGTGATTTCGCAATCTTATCAAAATGGATGCCCAAGACACTCAAGTAACGACTAAGCGCTTTGATCCTTTCACGAAATTGTGCAGGCAACATGAGCTGGTTCCTCGAAGTTTGTCCTAGATATTTCCGCCGCTGTCTAGCGAAAGCTGAACCCCGCGGCTCCCTCTCTGTCCGCATTCCCACGAAATAAATGTGGGCGTGTCCTAGCCGGTGGAGAAGAGGCGCAGCAACCTTTTTCTAGGATGTATTTAAGTTCAATAGAAAAGGAGGAATCCTCTGTAAGAAGCTTGGCGTCAAGTACAATTTTAAGCTGCCAGATTACTGCAGCATTTTTGAAGCGGAGGTGGCTGCTTAGATATAACTTTTTACTGTCTTAAAAATATACATTTAGTGAGGGATTACTGACAGATTTTTGAAGAAAAATATTAAAAACTCTGCCATTGACGTAATTTCGGCGACCCCTGGGAAAAAAGATACCTTCGATTTGGCCCCACAACTACTAGCAGATTTTCTGAAGTGAAAATACGTGTTTGGTTCAAACTTAAAACTAGAACTTGGAGAAAGAAAAAAATTAAAATAAATTTTTGACAGAGGTTCCTACGAAAGAAAAATAGTTGTAATTGAAGAAAAAAATTAAGATCAATTGAGTAGTTCTCGAGAATTCTTGACAATCGACTTTGCGAACACAGTTGCATGAAAAACGACTTTTAATATTTTAGTGACAATAAAGCTAACCCGAATCAGACTAGATCTCCAAATCATTTACTCAGATTGACTTGCAACTTTAGATTTCTAGAGATTTTGTAGTAGGGTTACAACTTACATGTAGGCAACTATTGGACTCACTCCATCATCGGTGATGTTATATGATGATGATGGTTATATGTTTATAATCCAAACTACAAACTTCATTGGAGATAATGATACAGAAGTATGAAAAGTTTCGCAAATTTTTAACAGGAAAATGAAGGAACGATATGCTCATGAATTTCGTATTAGAAAAGTTGCGTAGCTCGTGCCTGCTTTTACTTTCAAAAATATTATTTTTTAACGAAGCACAAATTAACTAATTAATTAAATTACTTCACTACAATACTTCATTATATGTATGTAACTTCACAATCATTTGCTCCAAACGATAGTGAAAATTCCAAAAATTGCTCTTACATAATATTACACAATTTTCCAAATCCAACACTTTTGTAATTTTCAGCACAACAAAATACATTAGAAACTTGTAACCACAATTCGCTGTTGTTGCCTTATAATTTGTTGCAATTACCGGCTAAAAGCGGAACTGCCGACTATTAAACACAGCTCAACTCATGACAGCGAATTTTTGTTTAATTTTCTTGAACAAACACAAAACAAAAAAATGCATATAGACTATTAACATTACATTTCCTCTCACGCAATTTTACAGCGCATGCGCAGCTATCAACACATCGCAATGTTGTCGCCAACACCAGCACGCGCTATGAAAGCAGCAACAACAACAGCAAAGACTTCATTAGCTACATTTGTAATTTTTCTGCTACTCTCATTAGCCACCAGCGATGCGCAGACGCAAGCTCCATCGCAAAGCCAAAATGTAGAGATTACCGGCAAACCTACCATCTACAAGCCAGCCGTTATACGCACGGAACTACGCTTCGGACGTAATCTGGATCCGGAGAAGGTGCGCGTCGTCAATGTGAAATCGAACACCGGCGATAATGTGGAAATACTGGTGGGCAAAGACTCGCGACGCGGACGACTGGATGATGCGTCAAGCAGCTTCTTTGTGCGTAGCGCCGATGTACGCAAGCCAACGCCGCGCCCACAGAACGCCAAACCCTCCGTGTATAGCTTCCAGCACACGCCAGCGCTGTTGAAGCAAGCCGAATTGGCGCGTCAGAGCAGAGATTACCAAGAGCGCAAGGCCGAGGCCGAAGCGCGTCAGGTGCTAAAGATACAGAATGCATTGCGTCAGGCTGACAGTATGCCGGCCGCCAGTGGTAGAGCACAATATGCACGTGGTCTACAATTTCGTGACACCAGCGAGCCACAATGGCAACGCCAGCCTTACGTAGCGCAACAGCGCGCCGCCAACGAGCTGAGATTTGTATCGGCGGACGCACAAAACTTTGGGCGCCCTGTCAACTACATACCCATTGCACAGAATACCAACACCAACAACAAAAGCTTCTCGTTTCCCTCCGAAGACACAGCTGCTTCACAGAGCCAACCCATCGACCGCGCTTGGCAACCCATGGAGGCCGTGAGCGCGCCACATACACGCAATATGCGTCAAGCGCCCGATCTGTACAGCAATAATGTAGGAACATATCCACTCGGTAATGGCTACAGTTTTCGTCCCATCTTCAATGCCGCGCTACGCTCAGTTGCCGAGTATTATACAAATGCGGCAAGTAGTCAAGGTACTGGACGGCGCGCTACGCGCCCCAAGAATATCATCACCAAGGATGACTATCTAGCGGCGAGCAAGAAGAAGACCACGTATATACCCGCAGCTGTGGTATTGACCTCATCCACAGCCGTCATGCCAGCCAATAGTAATAGTAACACCAAAACTAACACAAATTTTGACAACAACAGTTACAATAATCAATACCAAAGCAATAAATACAGTAATCAATATTCGAACTCATACAAAACACCCATTGCAAAGCATCCCAAGGTGCCGAAATTGCGTGACACACCAACGAATCAGTATGCGGCAGCTTCAGCGCCCACCTCGACTATTGTTGACGGTCCAGCGGTGACGGTTATTGAAGGTGTACGTGTGCCCGATGCGCCTGAGGACAAAGTTAGGACCTGGCGAAATGCACGTGTGCTCAACAACAAGCTCGTTCCCTACCCAGATGGTTATACGCCGCCCAAAGTACAGATCCAGCATTTTGATAGATGAGTGAACGGACCCACGTTACTACCACGTAATACTATAGCAATAATTTAAACATACATTAACTGCCAAAAATGAAAATTATTTCCAATTACTTCGCGATTACACTTTACCTTTGGCATAGCTGAGAGAAAGAGAGAGTAATAGGCGTTTCAAGCAACACCTTAATTTAGTTAATTAGCAAATTGCTACATTATAATATTTGTAGGTATATATTGTTAATTGACTCAATTAAGCGTCTGTCTGAAACGCCTAGAAGAATTAATTAATATTTCTGTGTGAAGCTTTTGCTCTTAAAAACAGTCTTACTGCACACTTTTTGTAATTTATTTATGTACATTATGAATATATAATTTTAGTATACTACAGCATATTGGAAACTGAAAATATTATGATTTTTAGTTATAAGAAATCGTTTCTTTTTATATAAAATAAGTCGCCCTTTCTTTCGTTCTTTTGTTTTCAAGCTATTTATAAGGTAAATACCTATTTTTAAGCAACTCCCGAAGACAATTATGGACAGCCTTAAAATATTATTTTTATTAAATTATATGTATATGTATTAGTCATTAAGTTATGAATAATAAAACTATTTGTTTTCTTTTGTTCTCTGTTTTCATTCTTCTTTTCTACTTCCATTAAATTTTTTCTTCTCTTTTTAGCATTTTAATTATCACTTGAGTCATGAATTTATTATACATAGTTGAGATAAATAAAATTTTGTCAGACATTTTAACGCATTCATGAGTTGTTTATATTTCTTTGAACTGTAATTGGATGTGAAGTCTTCAAAAATATATATTTGCTATTGATTATTTAAGCCTAAGCACACTGGAGACAAAGTTTTGAGATTTAACTAATCTGAATATGGTAAGGTTTCTCTAACTTCAATGAAAAGATAATAAACTCCCATCATAAGCCTTCATATAATCGGGACTGGTCTCCCTCTCTTCTTTCATTGTATCGTAATTACAAAAATAATATTTAAATTATGAGCTGAGCTGATGAGTTCAAGAACTATGTTGGAAGGAAATGAAACCCACAATAAAGTTTTCTGCTAACCTAATAATGATCATTGTAGTTATATTAGAAAATATGACATTATTTGCAGACAAATTTTTAAAATATTTTTGAAACGACCAAGTCCATGGGATTACCGAGATTATTAAAAATTAAAATGACTTCATTTAGTACGCATATCAAAGCCTTTATCTGTTATTTCATCGTCTGTTAATTTCTCCAGCATCAGGTTAAATAAGTCACACTTTAATGAGCCACTCTGTCTGAAACCTCGTTTGGTATCGGCTCGGAGAGGTCCTTCCCGATGATGGTGCAGTTGGTGTTGCCAACTTCAGTTTACACAGCCGTATTAATATTGCAGTGATTCAGACATAGTGGCATGGAGTCAGCTCCTTTTCGTACTGTCAAAAGTAGTTTTAAAATCAACAAACAGATGGTGTGCATCGATCCACTTTTCACAGGTCTTTTCTAAGATTTGGCGCATGGTTAATATATGGTAAGTTGTAATCTGTTCACCAGCATTATTCAGAGGATGAAAATCGTGACTTTCTGTGAACGAATTTTTGCTAACAGGACTATATCAAAAAAACCGACGGAACGTATGTGATTTAATCCTGTTATGAAGATACGTCCAGACAATGATCTATGCTATGCTGCAACCGGCCAGCTGAAAATCAATATACGGTGTGATAACATCGCCTATGCTAGGAAAATAACCGACAGGTTGAACTCCATAATTTACTCAGACACTAAATGCCATAAACAAACTAATAATTCTTAAAAATTATCAAGTTTATTACTTTTCTGTTAGTTATTTGAAATTAAGGTTCTATAGCTCTAAATCACAAACCAAATAAATTCCTGTGGTTTGAAATTCACTCGGTGAGAGAGTTGATTACCTGTTTACTTTTCGCCTCCTCTTCAATTGATGATCGTTTGGAATCGATACGACAAATTCAAAATTCTTACAGCAGGTTGAGGAAGACAACCTGGGGTTTATCAAAGTATTCCACTGTTGAAAAAGGCGTACTTCATGTTAGACCCTTCAATTCAACTAAAAAGTATATAATTTTTTAAAAGATTTAAGCAAGTAACTCCGAAACTACTAGATTTACAGCATTCTCATTCTTCAAATTCCGACTTGAGTTGTTATCATAATATTTTACTAGAGGAGCATAATTGAGCATAAATGATGAGCTCATCAATTACGCGAATTCATAAACTAACGAAAGATTAATTATTTAATTTCATTATATTTTTCTTTGGCGTTAAACAAGTAAGTAATAAAAATGTAAAATCATAAAATATCTGTGCACACACAGCTCCACATCATATCATATATTGGTTTACGGTGGTAACCTTAAAATCGCTCACTTTGACATCCATACATTCATCACTATTGAACTCCAAATGCACCATCTTCGCCGGCACCAACATCATAAAGCCGTTATTCGATAATTTATATCTGGTAATATTGGCCTTAAGTAGTTCGAGATAGAGAAATACGGCAGGCTTTGCAACGTTAACATTCAGGCTGATAATATTGGCGAATTGATTGTTCACACGGTAGCAATAGGTGAAGAAAACGCTCAACTACAAGAGAGTAGAGTGAAGTCAAAAACTACAATTCAAAAACCAAAAGAAATTTGTGACTTACCGTTACTTTGGGATCCTCCATGCCCACAGCATTCTTGATCGCGCTGGGGAAGTAATAATTGCGCGCAAGTACAGTTGATTCGTCACTCAAAACGAATTCAACAAAAGAGTTGGTCTTAGTGAAGACCCCTTCGAAAATGGTATCAATCGGTATTATCTTGTCGTACTGCACACCATTGGGTTTCTGTAGATGGAATAAGAATTTAGATAAGTGTAAACATATATTTAATAAAGTGAGGTATTACCAAAGCGACCGGCCAAACAATTTGTTTTTTCGGAAACAAATCCGACCATTTGTAGATATTCATAGATACGTGTAGACCTTTGTGTTCCACTTGCAACTGATCGCAAATTAAGGACACATTCACTGCTTCCTGATCGGAGTCGTAGAGTGCCACAATATGGATGGGTGCCATGAAGTATTTCGCCCAATAGTGGAGTAACTATATGAAGCACCGAAAAAAAAACACAAATTATGAGTTAAGTTCGAAAGCTTAAGTGTCAAATGTGCGGAAACCTTGAAATTGCCATAGAAATCAATGCTGGACCAAGATGGCGCCACCCAAACATCATTCAACTGCCAGTAGAGTGCGCCCATTGTGTGATGTTCGGTGTCTCTCAAACTGCGATAGACTTCGGTCTCTACTTTTGTCACCATCGCCTGCGAAATTTGACTGAAATAGATCAAGGCATCGACATAATTATCATCCTCAGGTAGTGGCAACGGCAAGTGGCGTCTTATTAAGGCAATTATCATAGTCATATTAGAGGGATGATGCTGACGGTGATGTATTAAATTGAGCAGATCATCCTTAGGGTTCATAGTCAACTGCCAGGAAGTAAGTTTCGGCAAACTCTGAAAACCATATTCGGAAGCGAAGCGGGGACGTCGATAGGTGTTTGGGTTCCAAGCGTCCTCAAAGTTCGTATAGAAGTGTACTGAGAAATAAGTATTATTAGTTAACGTATTAATTGGAAGGAACTCAAACTTTCTTCGACTTACTATCGCCATAATTCTCATCGCCTGGATTATTCGAAATATAATTATCCTTTTCACTCGCCTTTGCATTCGATGGCGAGGATATCAGTGGCTTTGGTCGTGAGCTATCCTGTATGATTTTCAACTCATGAAAAACGGTGCCAATATACAGCTCACGATATTCCGCCTCGAAACGCGACCGATCACCGGCCGTGCCATACCAGTTATCCACGAGCGCTGCCTCATTTTCATTATTCGTCGCTATAATCGCAATACTCGGATGGTAAGCGATGCGTTTAGCATTTTGTATGACTTCCGTGCGCACCGACGTGAGAAACTCATCTGTAGCGGGATACATAGCACACGCGAACATCATATCCTGCCACACGAGTATGCCATATTTGTCGGCTTTATCATAGAATTCATTGCTCTCGTAGACGCCGCCACCCCAAATGCGTATCATATTCATATTCGCCTCCTTGACGGCCGTCAGCAGATAACGTACTGAAAAGTGTGGGACAAGAGTATGAGGAAAATGCAATAATAACAAAATGAAAATGTAACTCACTTTGATTTTCGTCGTAGCTCAGCTCCGGCAGTATATGCATGGGTATGTAATTGGTGCCCTTCATGAAGATCTCCACGCCATTCACTTTGAACAGGAAATAGTTGCCGACGCCTGTTTTTTTAATGTATTTATTTTATTATTGCAATTTTTTATGAGATTCATTTAGCAATTCTTTACCTTCCTTGGCCGCATCTTCAACCAACTCGATCGTGCGGAAGCCTACTCGTATATTCTTCGTAGATGTAGTACGCGCCCGCAGATTGAGCCCGTTTCGATTGAGCCAGGCTTTCATGGAAAAATGTAGTGGATATAATTTTTGATCACCATAACCGTTGGGCCACCAGAGAGTCACGTTTTCCTAAGAAGACAAATTAAAGTTTAATTAGTATTATTTCGGAAAATTTAAGAACTTATTTAAAGTTATAGAGTTTTATGGACAGCCTTAGATCACGAAGAGCATGATTGAAAGCCTCAAAACCTCTTCGTAACTTAATTTCAGAATATATATAGAATATAGAGTTTTCAATAATTCTCACTCACAATGGGTAGCGCTTGATCGAAGGTAATAACGGGATTCTGCCATGATAACTTTTGCTTTGAATAAGTACTTATTGTAATGGGTTCCTCCATAAGCTCACTAGAAAATAACAGTAATTGAAAAAAAACCAAACAGTATAAAAAATCTTGCAATTTACATCGCATAAAATTTCAGCTCAGCATAGAAATCCTGCCTCCCGCCGCTATCGATAAACACGCGTATATGCATATTCCAGTGCGTATCATTGCGACTAATTGCCACATCCACATCGCGTATCAAAGCCACCTCATAGAACTCCAACGTTACAGGCTTCCTTCAAAGACAAACACTTTTATGAGTATGCAGTTCAATTGAAAACTGAAATGAATGAGACATAATTGACACCATTTACCAGATACCCATTGAAGGTGCCGCCAGCCCCCAATCCCAAGAGAAGCTCGCCTGCATTTTACGCAGCATATTCATGTGGCATTCGCCGTGATAACTGACGGGTGGACAGGCGGGCGGCACAGACATGTTGCGCGCCGTCAGCTCATCGGCTCTCGTACGCGCCGCATGTACCGGCGAGATCAGACGCACCACCAATTGATTCACATCCTGCAATATGTGACCCACTTCGTAGGTGTAGCGTACGAACATGTTGTCGGTGTGACCCAGTAAATGACCATTGAGATAAATTTCCGAAATCGTGTCAATACCATGGAATGTGAGGTTGACTAGACGTGAGTCTTTGATTTCTTCTGAATATGTGAAATTTTAGAAAATTATAAGCTTATTATGAGATAATCAGTAGTTTATGTGGTACTTACCAGCAAACTCCAGTGAATAGGTCCAGTTGCCATAAGAAATGTAACGCATGTCAATGTCATTGTAGGACTTGAGTACATCTTCACCCGCTACAGCGCTGTAGACACCCGATGGTATTTTCACCTTCGTATTAGCTGAAAGTGGAATTTAGAGGTAAATATCTTTCATTGGTAATACACGTTAGCTCTATCCTATATCAATACTCGTATTTAATTTAATATTCAAGATTAAATGTTTATATCTCAAATTGATACGATCTATGTATATTCATGAGAACAGTTCGAAAATGCCTTCGTTACAACTTCTTATTTGTATGTACATAGACCTTTTTAAGGTTATCCAATCATCTTTAGGGAAACCGAAGTTTTCTTCATAATATATCTGAAGAACACTTAACCCTTACCCTTTTCAAGAAGAAGTTTGAAAACAAATTTTAGAAGGGTCATATATTTAATTCATGGCAAAAATCACTAAAACAGTTGTATCGAAAACCGTTCTATATAAAAAGGAGACTATTTAAACTGACAGACGAAAATTTGTTCTTTTCTATTCATAGATCTTCTATATTGATAGATTTTTTATTATTTTTATTTATTATGTGCCGGTCTTGATCATCACGGAAGAAGTTTGGTCCAATGACGCCGCCAGCCCATAAAGCGCACCAAACCGTAATTTTTTCAGAATCCAATGGTGACTAATGGAGTACGTGTAGATTGCTGCCTGACCCATATTTTGATTGCTGAATAAAAATATTTTGCTTATTGATGAAGCCATTCAGCCAGTTGTTGCTTAGCTGAATTCATGAACATACGACGATTCTGGTGGTCAAGCGGCTTCAGTTCTTGCGTCAATCTGATCTTGTAAGGATGTAGACCAAGATCTCTTCGCCACAACGACGTCACAGAGTTGCCGAACGCTTGAGAACGACGTGTGAGAGACAGATTTGGGTCTTCCTCAATTGATGCGCTAGTGGCAGCAATATTCTCAACACTACGGGCACTTTTTGGTCTCACTGACACGGGAACATTTTGTACGATACCTGTGGATTCAAATTTTTCCACTAGACGCTCAATTGTTGATCTGACAGTACGATTATGATGACCATAAATTGGACGTAGCGCTCTTAAAGTTGAGGCCACTGACTCCGAATTTCGGTAGTAAATTTTAATAATTTCGAATCGTTTTTGGATCGTATATCTTTCAATGATGAAATGGCATACCTTACTCAAGAGAAATGTCGAAAGATCGGGAAAAAAATATGGCGTCGTTTGCTGTCCCTATCGGTCTACTTTTGTAGCGTCCCTTTTGAAAACCGCTTTATTTACTGCGACACTTTCTCAATAATTATTTAATTGTAATTACTCATTGTTGAATTGTTGCTGTTTACTCGATCTGTTTGCCTATATTTCCATAATTGTGAATATTAAATAATTCAAGCATGAATCGCTAACAAAGTCACTTTTTGCTTGTAATTGGAACAATTAAAGGGAAAATTGGTTCATAAAATAGAAATGTGTGGCATTTGAAAAAAATATAATATATGAAATGAAATTTGCTTAAGTGGATACCAGCATACGAGGTAGGCTCAAAAATATAATGAATTTTAAAATTTTGCATATATTCAAATTTAATTTGCAAAAGTTACAAAGCTTTTTATTATGATCAGAATAATTGCCAAAAGAACATCTCACGGGATCGGCTGATTAATATTCATGCAGATCGAGATTCGATCAAAAGTTATGAAGTTGTGACCATTTAGGGATGGTTCTCTAATTCTAAGTGTAAAAACAATATGATAATCTTGAAAATCTTTTTTACACTGTCACTAAAGTCAGTGACCTTTCAAATAAACCAAAGTGTACCTTTGAGATTCTACTAGAAATCCTTCATAGAGTGGTAGCTTAAATTTTTTGTGAACATTTGTCCCTTTAGGGTTATATACATACTTATGAGCGAGGTATGAAGCCAACTTGCCATACCCTCTTGCACTGCATAACTCACTTCACAAGTCCAGCAGTTCACACGCCTAACGGTAATCAACATAAAACTTTACACAAATCTATCTTATCTTTCGAAAGACACTATATAAGTCAATATGGAAGATACAAAGTATTCATTGCCACACCATAATGAGACAATAAACGCGTCATAACTTGGCAATTATGTGATAAGCCGCGCCTTTTTGTCTGAACACATTATTTGGACACTTCAAAATGTAGACTTACTGTAAGTGCCATTAGTTAGCGTCCACGAGAGACCCTTCAAGTCCTGCACATACACCGACTCCGCCACAGCACAGCCGCTTAAACTGCACAGCCAAACGCTGACGCACAGCACAATTAGACTAGCGCGAGGGTTTACCGCACTTTTCTGCTCCATAATTCGCATTTTATAATTGAAAATTACCCAGCACTCATTTACATAGACGGAGTCTTTTGTATGTACATACAAAAATATATGGTTTCAGCTGATGAGCACGAGTGTGTCTTTGCCTTCACTAACTTGTTTATTATTATAATTTGAATTTTATTTGTTTTTGTTTATTGTTTTTCTACTTTTGCGTGCACTTGAACTTTCTTTTGGCGCTTCGGCTTTAAGCTTCTTCTGTTTGACAGCTTATCAATTCCATTGCACTGTTTTGATATGCGCCGAGCAACACTTTGCCGGCAACTAACTTGTGAGATCGCTACGCCGGCGGTTTTATTTGTTGAGCTTCAGCGTTCTCTTACGGTCATTTGCGCTCTGTGTTTGGGTTACAAAGAGCGCAGAAATTGATTAGTAAGAGATAAGCCAATAAATTGTAGGAAAATAAGAATAATTAAAAATAAAATTATTTCAAATTTAAATTTATTATTTATTTTAAATTAAAGTCTGCCGATTTTTATATGAAATTCTATTGATTGATGATACCCCTTATTTTTGGCTTAAATTCATTATTTTGTTATTATTTAAGATCCATTATTAAGCATTTCTCGAATAGAAATGAAGTATATACATGCGGTTAATCCTAGCTTCACATAATTCGTTGATCTTTTAGGCGCAATAAACTCTGGAAACTCTTTCCGATTCTCAAATATTTCATAACACCAACAATCCATCACTTTCGAAAAGAGGAGAAAGAGAAAAAAGATATTGTATTCAATCCATCGGTCAGGCAACTGAGGTGCTTTTAACCGAAAATTAACCATTTGAACGAAAGTTTTAGTAAGAAGTTAATAGCAAGATATACTGGCCACTACATACTAATGTATCATCTGCCTAAAATATCCATACGATGAAAAGAAAACTGACATTTTCTAAACTTAATTTATGTGATATTCGTACACCCTCGATCGCCAAAAGAAATCTGAAATTGCTATATCCGCAAAAGACCGGCCACATCTCACGCCGGAAGCACTCTTGTAGACCGACTAATCCTGTTGATGTTGAAAGAGGTACTGGGAAAAGTACTAGTCTTCTTTTGCTGTCGCTATTCATCAATGGGTTAATTCCTTCTTCAACTCTTTGAAGATCCTTTTTAATTATCCCTAATGTGCTCGTTTTAAATAATCATTAGTCGTTTCACGAACATAAAATATCCCTTTTTCTAAATTACAAAACCGTACTGACCTCAGTAAAAATTAATGATATTTACCAAATGAGTTTTATCCAAATAACACAAATTCTAAATTTTTTAATTATTGAATTAATAATTGAAATTCAATTTTTTTTTTTAAGATTACCGCAAAATTTTAAAGATAATATAATATACATATAACTGTCTTAATGAATATAGTAGATAAACAATAGAATTTAATTAAATGAATAACTTAATACACACGGGGGTCCATCAGATAAAAGATAAACTCCCACCAACGATGAAATTAAAAATTAAAAATTAAATATTTTTGATTTCATTACGAATTGCATAATAACGATATTGACCACAATAAGTTGAGGAAATATACAGACAGAAAACATGAATTCTGTCTACATTCTCGAAGGTCGAGAAAGCTTGTGAAAGGCAACGTTACAGTTATTTCTGATTGCAAATAATTGTTGTTATTTATTTGAAAGAAATATATACATAGATAGAAATATTAGATATTAACAAATCCTTAAGATAAACATAATGAATCTAGATAATTATCATCATCATTTAACATGTATTCTCAAACTAGTTATTGGTTCTTTAATACAATATATGGTAAACACTTCTTTCATATTTAAATTACATTACTCTATAAGACAACGGTGGAAGTCTTTCTACAAATTACTTTACAAGTCTAATTATGCACAATAAAATGTTTTATTTACATTTTGTCTAAAAACAAATGCTTAAACAGGCATAGATATATACATACATACATATGTGGCTGATCACAACGCCACAATTAAACATTGTTTGGGAGCAATATGGTTATTTAACAAATTTGTCTCTCTTTTACTTGTCGGTACTCTTCGCTACTAACTGACACTCTTGAACACTTATCCAATTGAACTCTAAACAAAGGTCAGTTACATATTCTCTAACATTCCCAAATAGGCATGAGAGTGGCACAAAAATACACAACCTAATTTGGAATTATGGATAGTTTTCTACAACTTCTTAGTAAATTGCGGTTACTTGATAACTACAATACTTTAAGCTGAATGAACAAATGTGAAAACTTGGTTGATTCTTTCTATAAGAAAGTGGGTAAATTAAAATACCCAAATAACAAATCATATACGACAATTCACAGTTATATTGCTAGAACTAATAGGTCTTACATCGGCTTGATTGCAAAAAAAGAAAAAAACGGACAAAATTTATTGATTGTAGGAAATTTGTTGTTTTCGGACAGAAATAGACGGCTAATAAATGGAAAGATTCGCATTAATTGGTATCTCTCGACACAGAATTTACCTGTTCCCACAACAGGTCTTAAGTAGTCGAAACAGGCCCGGATTTTTATCCGATAAATGACTCTCAACTCTTCCGGGGAATGTTTTCTCCCGCGTCACTACAGAAATTCATGTAATGAGAAATGTCAGAAATCAGAATTAACTATCATTATTAGGCTAATTTAATTAAAGCTTCGGACAGCCCATGTGGTATTCTACCCAGAATCAAATCAGAAAAACGATATTAATAACGGTATAAACTAAGCGCACTCACCACAAATCAGATGATTATAAGTACGGAACCTGTGCGAGGTATGCTGTGCAATCAGTAATAGGTGATGGAACCACCCTCTAATCACAAATATTGTATTAATATTTTATCGTTCCGTGTATTGGGTATAAAAAAGAATCATAAGTTCAATTAAATTTCGTGCATGTACATATGTATATTCATATTTCCATATATACATACATACATCCATATCTACATATGTAAATATATTTTTGGCAAGTTTTTGTCGCTTTGCTATTACTGAAGTTGTCTTTGTTTTCGTTTCTTTTTCTATTGATTTTATATGGACGCTTAAGGTGTTGCGCATCCGGCCGATCTAAATATTAATACATGGGTTCGCGTACATACATACTTACACATATAAGAACGATCACCAATTTGTGAATAGGCATACATTTCTAACATTATTTTAAGAATTTTGTTTTTATATCCATATTGAAAGTGTTGTCGACCCGCCAAATTCGTTCTAAGTTATTGAAACTGGTTTTCTTCCTAAATACATATACATCTTTATAAAGATTTAGAAAAGTATTTTTGGCTACTATTTATTAGTGAAAAGTTTTCAACGAAAAACCGAATCTGATAATAGAATTGGCTATGTTAACATGAAATTTAATAACATTTTCTCTTCTAACATTTGTCCACTAACCCTCAAACTGTGTCATTCTTAATGTCATTGCTGTTAAATTATGAAAGTTTGAATGGCAGTGTTAGATAACAGTCTCAAACTGTAATTTCATGTTATGTATGAAAAATTTGAAAAGAAATGTGCAAACTGAAAAAATTAGTAAAATTACAATTATTTTATTTTATTTTATTTTATTTTATTTTATTTTATTTTATTTTATTTTATTTTATTTTATTTTATTTTATTTTATTTTATTTTATTTTATTTTATTTTATTTTATTTTATTTTATTTTATTTTATTTTATTTTATTTTATTTTATTTTATTTTATTTTATTTTATTTTATTTTATTTTATTTTATTTTATTTTATTTTATTTTATTTTATTTTATTTTATTTTATTTTATTTTATTTTATTTTATTTTATTTTATTTTATTTTATTTTATTTTATTTTATTTTATTTTATTTTATTTTATTTTATTTTATTTTATTTTATTTTATTTTATTTTATTTTATTTTATTTTATTTTATTTTATTTTATTTTATTTTATCTATTAATCGACATTCGTTTAACAAGTGCGACTGCTATTATTTTCCTCGTACATATTCTTAAATACTTTAAAAGTGATAAAACAATTATGTAAGCTAACAACTTTGAAAAGGTCGTCATTTATTTTTTATTATTATTTCCTATAACATTATATTTTAATATTTTTTATACATTTACTTGTAAGTAATTACCCATTAACTCGTTCCTTAAAGAAACTAGATGGTGCATACACCTATGTAATTAAGTAAATAACAATAAACTTGACCATAACTGTTTCAAGAAGTAAATAAATACTCCTCCTATATGGCTAATCGATCATAATAAAACGTTTTCCGGTGCAATGACACTTGCGATGCGTGATCTAGGCCCCACAGCGACATGCTCAGTCGCTGCTACCACAACTACAAAGGTATTTGGGCGAAATCAAAACACAACGGTGCTTTAACGATAAGTTAAATACTTGCCGGCATTACATACTGTGTCGTAATTTTTATTGTATTGGCCAATGTTGCATAAGTAAGTAGGCAAACGATTGCAAGCGCCATTACGGGCACACACACTTATTGCCACATATAGGAAAAGAACTTTATTCGACCAATTCTTGGCACACTTAAAGCCCGTTGCGCGCACCACCTCCATATGCGTATAATTATGTATGTCAGCAGTGACAAAGAAATTCTGATATAAAAGTAAAAGAAGAGACGTTCAAAGGCAACAGTTGACATTGGTCACTGACTTGACGCGAAACCGAAGACAAAATGTTAGCCTACACAAAATTTTTGCTATTCGTGCTTTTGGTCGGTGTGGCCACCGCTGCGGATACCTCAAAGCCCACAACCACCAAACCCATATCAATTACAACAGAAATCATCGAGTCATCAAAGGATCCACAAGCGAATGTAGCGACATTAACACCTCTGGCGGATGGCCCCACCGAGCGACCCGATGCGCCCTTCGACATGATCGCGCAACGCATGGACATCACCAGCACGCTGGACGATAACAATGAGTATCACTACCTCTGCACAGTGGGCAAAAAGCGTACACGTAAGTTGTAAAAGTCTTCGAAATGTTGTTAAGTGTATGATATTAAATTAATTTGCTATTTTGTAGAGAACGTCATGTGCTTCGCTGAGGACAACACACGCTGGGACACACCACACGATGTGAATCTGAAACTGCGTTGCCCCAAATCGGGTACGGGTTATGAGATCGCTTTCGCACAAGTCGATGTCTGGATGACGTCTAATGATTTGGACTGTCGCGTAACTGAGGGCGGTGTGGGTTATGGATATGTCGGTCTACAGCTGACCGCCTATAAAACGAATACATTCAGATATATTGCTGATGTTTTCTCGGTTTGACAATAGAATTATTTATGTTTCTGGGTAATATATGAGGTATAAAATAAAGGGTGTGATTAAAAGGAGGCTAGCTTTTATTTTTTCCTGGTATTAAGGTTACAAAAGGGCGGTGTCTCATCCGAGGCTCTGTGTTTGTTTTCATTGGGGAGATTTTTTTATGTGGTGGGTCCCAAGCCCTACACACAACCGCAGAAGCGGGCTTCGCCTTCTCACTTTAGCTCGCCTCCAAACGGATGTCTGTTGGCTACCCAGGGGATACTTGGTCTAAAACCGGAAGTCGTGAGCTGCTTGAGTCATATGCAAAAGAATCGTTCCTGGCCACTCCCAAGTGAATGGCAATCAGAAACTTTCCTCACTTGCGTGAACTTCTACATATGACCCCATCCCCCAGTACGATTTATACGACGACATTGACATAGTTCAGCGAATAAAAAGACAGCGGCTACGCTGGCTAGGTCATGTTGTACGGATGGAAGAAAACACTCCAGCTCTGAAAGTATTCGATGCAGTACCCGCTGGAGGAAGCCGCGGAAAAGGACGACCTCCACTCCGGTGGAAAGACCAAGTGCAAAGTGACCTGGCTTCACTTGGTGTTTCCAGTTGGCGCCAAAAAGCAAAAAGGAGGAATGAGTGGCGCGCTCTGGTGGATTCGGCTATAATCGCTTAAAGCCGTTCCTACGCCAAATATATATATATATAAGGTTACTTAACCCATACTAAGGAACTACAGGAATGGAAACTAGAAGTAAAGCTTTCAGGTGGACTTGATTTTCAACAATTAATTACAGATATTTCCGTTTTATAAAAAATAGCGGGTTCTAAAAGACTCGCAATGATCTTATGTTATTTAATTCTTCGCTTCGTTTTCTAAGATAATTTTTAGCAAATTTTCGGATTTTCGGGTTTATGGTGTTCAACAACTAACTGATCCTTATGCGTTGATTCCATAATTGCTGCACCTTTCAAACATTCTCATCCAACCCAGAATCAATAGCTATGAACTTAGGTTAGGTTACGTCAAATAAGTAGAAATGAAGGATAAAGTAGAAATTAAGTAAGAAAGTGTTCAGTAATGCTTTTGAAGTTATATTCAACGATCTCACACGATCTCTTCGTAGAATTCCAAATAATACCTCTGAGTTCTGGGCTATATTAGATTCTTTGAAAGATTCGAAATGTGAGTGAAAACAAAAGAGATAGAAAAATGTAATGACATTTAGCAAAATATATCTCAATGTTACACGCTTCATAGTTAAAAAAATCTTAGTGGAGTTAAAGCTGTTTTGAACCTCCTGATGAAACAAAGCTTTAGTTAAGTAAAAGGGTACATAGTTCTTCGTATAATGGAGTTTCCGTACAATTTTATTCAAAATTTTGTAATTATTTCTACCAAAACTTCGAATGAGAAACTACTAGTGAGTACACCATTAAATTAAAAAATGGGTCAAAAATCGCTCTCAATTTTCCACACTCTCATATGGTAAATATGAGTACTTAATTTTAATCTTATATTAGGCATTCGATTACCACGATTGCGATATGTCAATTAAATTGATATAAAATACAAACAATAACAATAATTATGAGCTCCTAAATGACATACATATGTACATAGTATACCGGTGAGTAGACCAATCAGGCCTATACTTTTGCACTCCGTAATCATGCCGTTAGTTGATATCGGGACTGCGCGTCGACAAGTCGATTGATTTCTAATTAGAAATTGTTCAAGCGTTTGATAAAAAATAACAGTATTTTTTCACGTTATTTTTGTTTTTATTTTGTTGTTTTTGCACTTCTTGTTGCCGAAATGTGTTATCTATAGAAAAAAGAACGAAAATGTTTGCTGCTTTTAATGTAATTTTATATGCAATATCCACTATATTTATTCTTACAAATGTGTTTCTGACGTGTGCCGACAAGGTCAGCGTTGTGGAGTTGACCAATTCGTGGACGCTGCGCAATCAAAATGGCTGTAAGTGAAAGATTAACAAAAAATAATATTAAAAAAATTAAAGAACATGCACGTGTCTTATATACATGAATCATAGGTTTCTTCAAATCCAACAAAAAGTAATGTAGTTATTTGAACTACATACTATATGTGTTTATAACCTCGAAAGTGCTCATATAAATCTCGGATAGTGTAACTTATCGAATTGGTTCGATTTTGATGCGATGATTTCATATGCAAAAGTGATTTCATTTCACACCCTTTTCGATAAGAGTTTTGTTTACTTTTTTGCCAAACTTTTATGATGTATGTGTATTATTAGTAATATATATAAATAAATTTAAAAAATAAAGCGGGACCTTCCTACTTTTTTGCAAAGCGAAATGGATCTCAAGTTATCGTTAACGGTAATAATATTTCGCCATATATAAACTTTTTTCACGTATGGAATCTAGATAAAATATATACATATGTCTGATCGTGAATGATTCTTCGAGAAAACGGTAACCAATGTCAGTTCATAAAATAAGTATAATAAAAAATAACATGAAATATCAATTAAATACTTAATTTCATGTATTTATTAAATTTTTGGGTACACACGGCAACCCTAATGGAGAAAATAAGCAATGTCATACATTTTAGAATTATTTATCAACTTTTTGTACGACGATTCATAATACTCTGAAATTATTTCCATAAACAATTATAAAACATTAACTATTTACTCTAATAATAAACAATATATTGACAATTAAAAATATTTCATATGAAATCAATTTTGGATTTAAGTGCATATGTACGTCATATCCTTCCGTTTATGATAAATTATCGAACTTATCAGTTCGTTTTATATACAGACATACATATCGTAAATTTGTTAACCAGCATGATCAGTGCTCAATTACATTAATCAATAGCAAGTGGCTGGAACATTCAAGTGTGGCGCTGATAAGATAATATTTTTTTCTGTGCTTAGTTGAGTGTATTTCAAATATTCGTACTAATAACCGTGCCATGAGCGTTTAGATAAGTTGATTTGTTTACATACAAACAATTTTTATAAAATTTATTAGGAAATCCCGGTAAATGAAGCTTTATTAATTAAGTGCCAGAGCTCAAATTTTTTGATATTTTTGTACAATTCTCTTCGAAGTAATGGTGTGCCAGGTGTGCAGTATATATAAATGTGCGAAACTACAAATTTTAAGACACTTCTGAATGACTAACACATTTTTCGAAAAAAATTTATATCAAATTCATTGGGACTTTAAGCATTTGTAGCGACAAATTTTGGAATATATAACATCCGCCAAACATTATTAGAAAGTGTACTTGCATTTCGAACGAATGAAACTTACAATAAAAATCCTTTATATAAAAAAAAAATAAAATAATAACTCTCGTAAAAATTATTAAACTGAGGGTGAAATGTACCACCCTAATGTGAATCGGTTTATCATAAAGATACATATATTCTTAGTCACATACATAGCATATACGATCGCTTTCCTATAAGCCAATATTTCTGATAACTGTGTTTGTGTATACATTTTCACGAATTATTTGCCTTCAGTGAAAGTGCAAAAGAAGAAGCCCCTTCGAGAGGTTAATCAATTGAAAGTGAAATTAGTAAATTATTTTAAGAGAAATAAAATCTGCGGATACAGAGTGGGTAATTGTAATAATGAAAAAACTATTTACCAACTATAGTCACCTGACCGTCGAGGTGTACGACATTTCTACGACTATAGGGATTATTATGTCAACTCGGCAGCAATCCTGAAAAATAGGGCATATGAAGGAAAAGACTAATCAATTGGATGAAGTTATGACCTAAAAAAAAGTATTGAATTATAGTATATTGGATAAAGTATATTGGATATTGAAGCTTAAACTAAAAGTTGAACCAAAATATAGAGAATTATCAAAAAGGGATATGAAGGATCACATAGCAATGGGCTTTAAGAAACTAAGTATATAACAATATTCTGAAATCATCTGTGTGAAATATAGTTAAAAAACTGAAAAGGCGATAACATACTTGATTAGCACTTAACTGAGATACAAATAATTTTACCTTTACGTTACGAATAATCCCATTGAAGTTTAGTTATAGGCTTTGCTGTTAAACGAATACTAATATGATCCAACATTTAAAACTACTATAGATTACAGATTTTAGAGTACCTTCCCTTAAATTATAAATTCCTATGAGGAAAGTTTTCCACACACACTCTACTACTTTACTAATAATTGTATCTGGCTTCGAAACACTTTTTCTCAAAATCTTCTGCAACTTTTTTCGATTTAATAAAATAAATTACTTTTCAAGATAAGAAGTACAGTAAAATCACGATTATCCGAACTCATTCGGCTCGGCTCCATTTATACATACACATATATTATCGCATTGCTCCTAGATGTAATATAGGGTCTCAACATATTACGACAAGAATGTGATTGACGATTGTGACGAAAATATATGATTTATTACGTCAAAGATCAATCCCAATTATTTTCAACCAAAACCGATTACATAATAAAGATGTATTAAAACAAGTTCGGCGGCAACCGAACATTTTACACTCTCGCAATGTATTGCTATATTTTAATTAAGATAACACACAATATTGACCCATATATTCGGCATAAAGTCCAATAGAATAACGAAAATCATCTACATATATATATAGGCTGAGGTAATTCCTGAACCGATTTCACTCATTTTCACCACCCGCATACATTATATCTAAGATTATATGTTCATTTAATTTGGGTAAGATTTTTCACATATTAACCGATTTATAAGCTAGTTATTAAGCCCATCGTATTTAGGGGAAGTTATGACCAGATTTTAACCATTTCTGAGACACATTATTAAAAGAAAAAGATTTCCTCTGAATTAAATTAAGATACCTGAGAGATTTACCGCAATTTTCGGTGAAAAATTACTCTTAGGCTCTGAGTTCTTCATATTCGATATTAGGGCATTGAAAAGTCATAGTCCGATTTAGAAAATTTTTTCACAAGTGATGCTACAGATCATATACAGTATTTCTTCCTTGGTTCCTTATGTATATATTATAAAGTGAAGGAATCAGAAGGAATTAAAAATTGAGTTATATGGGAAGTTGTCTTGGTTGTGAACCGATTTCATCCATTTTCCAAACATGTCATCAGGGTGAAATATTATATACCGAATTTCATTGTAATCTGTCGAGTAGTTCTAGAGATAAGGTTTTTGACTCATAAGTGGGCGATGCCACGCTCATTTTCAGTTTTGTAAAAAAAATCTGAGTGCAGCTTCTTTCTACTATTTCTTCTGTAGAATTTTGCGTTTTTGACGTTTTTCATTAGTGAGTTAACTCACTTTTAGTAATTTTCAACCTATCCTTTGTAAATTATATGGTTGCCAAATGTCTAAAAATTTTATTAAAATGTTTTTTATATACAACACTGTAGTGTTTCTTGTTCATATGGCCAAATGATTGGATAAGTCCATTTCAATATAAAAATAACAGATATTAAATAATATGGGCACTAAACTAAACAAATCTAAGAGGGATTTAAACGAGATATTTTCGAGAAAATTAATATAATTAAATTAAATAATAATGAAAATATGAAACATCTCTTATATATATATGTAGTATATTCAACTCCTTACTCGTAGCCATAACAAAATCTGGACTGAAAATTCCTATAAGTGTTTACTCAGCGCTAAGCTCTAATTACGGCGATGTGTTGCAATCGAAGAACGATGTAAATCTGCGTTGGATAGCTTACGATAATTGGACCTTTACGAAGCATTTCAATGGTAATATCAGCCTCTCACTCTATATAAACCTAAATAACTTAATAACCGTTTAACTGCAGTTGAAGAAGAAGACTTTGCCAATGTGAACGCGATCAATCTGACATTCTACGGCATTGACACGGTGTCGATCATCCGACTAAATGGCATAAAGATCGGTAAAACGGATAATATGTTCATGCGTTACAATTTCGATGTGCTGCGCTATTTAAAACAAGAAAATGTCTTGGAAATAGAAATCTTTTCACCCATTTGGGCCGCCAAAGCACTGGCGAACGAAGGTGTGCCATGGAACGTGATAGCGCCACCAGAGTGTCCACATGCGTCGTACCATGGTGAATGCCATCGCAATCTGTTGCGTAAGATGCAGATGAGTTTTGGCAGTGGTGTGGGACCCGCTGTGCCCTCGGTGGGAATATGGTAGGTCATATATGATATTTATTATTTAAGTCAATCAAATATTTGCTTTTCTTCTAGGAAAACTATAGCTTTGGAATATTATGAGGTTGCCATTTTGCGTTTCGTCGATATCGCTGTGGAGCAAAATACCACACACTGGATCATGGATGTGCATGCCTTCTTTAATACTGTACTATCGTATGATTTCTTTGGAAATATTACTTTATTTGCACCGTAAGTAATGCCGTAGTCAATCGCTCGCAAACTTCTGAAAATAAAACGAAATGAAATGATATAATACATTTTCTTTCCCCTAACTTTTTATTATTTCAGTGACCTATTGACAGAAAACCCATACGAAGTGGGCCTAAAAACCATAAGCTATCAATCACCAAGGGTAACATTTCAAGTGCCGGTACCCAAGGTGAGCTTCATAAGACCCTAACAATAAATTAAGCTTAAATAATCTCAAAGTTCCTGAATATATAGGAATCCGTCGAGTTGTGGTGGCCCAATGGCTATGGTGAACCACATCTCTACCCAATATTCGTGTCAGCGACATGTTGGTCGCAGACTGATGAACCACAATTGCGAGCAAAAACTGTTTCACAGCAATTAGTGAAAGTTGGTTTCAGAACTGTGGAATTAATTGAAGATCCCGAAGAAGGTGGGTGACTCTACAGTAAGAATAAAAAAAAATATATATATAAACAATACAACTATTCAGGACAGGGTCGCACATTTTACTTTAAAGTCAATGGTGTACCAGTTTTCATAAAGGGTGCGGCATATCTACCCGCCGACATATTGCCCGAAAACTATGATGATGCTGAAAAAGGTGAGACTAAAATCGATGATTGATAAAATACAATATCGTGACAATTTAATGAGGCTTCTAATTTCATAAAATAGTGGATCATATCTTGCGATCTGCGCAAGAGGCGAACATGAATCTGATACGTGTCTGGGGTGGTGGACTTTACGAGTCTAAAACCTTCTACGATACCGCAGACAAGTTGGGTTTGATGGTTTGGCAGGATATGACCTTCACTAAAGCCACTTATCCGGTTATAGACTTCTTCGTCGAGTAAATATGAAAACATATGTAAAAACTTGTTACAAAAGAACTTATTGCGTTTATTTTAAACAGATCAATTCGTGTTGAAACTTCGCAGAATGCCAAATTTCTTGCATCGCATCCATCTTTGATATTGATAGTGACTAACAATGAGATCGAATTGTTTATAGTGCAGAATAAAGAAAGTTTTGGCTCAGAACATGAATACAAACGCCTCGAAAACGAGTACAAACAACTCTTCATGGGCACAATTAAACCGGAACTGAATGTCATTTCACGCAATTCATTTGATCCGCGTCCGGGACCAATGATCTCAACACCATCGAAAGGTATTGAGGAGAACAAGAAAGATTTGCCACTAGATCTGCAAAGCGTTAACTATGGTGATGGTATGTTGTGTATTTAGAGATAGTATAGTATACAAATCAAAATTACTCCGTTTGACTTCTTTCGAAACAGTCCACTTTTGGCAGGAATATTCCGATGGCTGTGATCCAGACATATATCCGCGCGCACGCTTTGTCAGTGAATACGGCTTTCCGAGTATGCCAGCAATAACCTCGTGGAATCTAACAATGTCGAAAGACGATACAATTGTCGATTTAATTAAGCATCGTCAACACAGCATATACGGTATGACGCCAATGTTGCAGTTAATCGAACGACATATACCTTTTCGTGCATCCAACTGGGAGCACGACATCAACGACTTGGTCTACTTCAGTCAACTTACACAGGCCATGGCCGCTAAGACGGGCACAGACGTATTTCGCAGTCAGAGCGTCAATTATCGTACAATGGGCGCCATTTATTGGCATTTGAATGATGTTTGGGTGGCGCCCACCTGGTCTAGCATTGACTACTACGGCAATTATAAGGTACCTACGCTTTTGTTTAGGCTTCTATTAGTAGAATTCTAACAAGTCTAAAAGTCTTAGTAAGTCTTAAAAATCAAATTCATACATTTTTCACCTTTCTTGCAGCTTCTCTACTATTGGTCCAAAGAATTCTTCGCGCCTCTTTATATAGTCGCTTTGATGGATGCCAGCAACAAACGCATCAATATAACTTTGATCCGGGAAGAGTATAAGGACTATCCTGACGCACGCAAATATGTAGAATCGATAAATCTTTACTATTGGGATAAGCTGATTAGCAGGAAGTCTTTTACGCGTGACGAAGTTTTAGTGAGTTCAGGCGCTATAAAATGTTGTTCTATATTTAATAATAAAAAATATTTATTAACTTTTTTGTGTTAGGAGACAAATTCCGCACAGCAACGTTCTGTGGCACTGGATGAGTTCATATCTCCACCATTTACAGTTCATAATTCCTTTTTAGAAATTACGCTAAGCAATACTAAAGGAGAAGTACTCGCATCAACATTTTTCTTACCCACGAATATGAAGAACATTGAGGGCATAACCGATCCGAAGATTACAGTGAGTACTTCTATGAATATATATGTCAAATTTTCATTTCAAGATCAAGCTAGACTGATCCGAATTTTATATAAAATACCGGAACATAGTTTACATGCTTCTTTATAACTCTGGAAAATTGCACCTAATTTAGATCATCTGGTCATTCGTCTAGTCTAACAGACTATAACCGCTCTAGATTTTAATGTAACTCAAAGGAAAGATACTCAAGTGTATCAAGAGACTTTCACTTCATCCCTGGATTCGAAAGACCGAAGTTATTTCGGTTCTAAGTATTGAATATTATATTATTCTCTGAAGAGGAATTTACAATGGCTGTACGGGCTCTATACCCAGTAGTCCTGTCAACTTTTGTGAACAGTTTTCAGGCTTAAGCTTCAGTGTCTCTCAGACCGTCAAATATCTTACTTAGGTTAGGTTTGTAGGCAGATCTCTGCAAAAGCAGAAGATCTCACTTAGACAGGCTGGCGCTGTCCTTTGTGGTACCAATAAAACTCCCTGTGGATCAAAGACCTTTAAGATTCAGCAAAACGCTTGGATTCCGTTACAAATTTCTTAAGACGGCTAATATCGATTCCAGCCAATTCGCTAGGATCGCCGAAAAAGGGCCTTCCGAGGTGTTTCAACCTCAGTCTGGCAAAAGCTGGACAATTTAGAAGGAAATGCTTAGATGTTTCCATCTCACCTTCCTCCATACAGCTTTGGCAACTTGCATCTGCCACGATCCCAAGTCTCACTGCATGGGTACCCATTGGACAATGTCCAGTAAGTGTACACCCATGATGGCGCTGTGATGGACCTTGCCCAGAGAAAGCAGTTGAAAGCACCGCTTACGCTCCACAGAGGGCCAAAATTACCTCGCCACTGCACAAGTACTGGTAGTTGACCAGCGTATGACGAGCTCATGTGTAGTCTGCATGTCCAGCGCTCTTGCGCAGGTGGACCATGGACTACCAATGCGCTCCCATTCCGATTTCCGGGTACCCACACTATTCGGATCGCAAGAAGCTATTGATTAGAATCTAAGACACTCCTTAACTAGCCCAGAGCGTACTGTCATCGATTCCAATGCCAGTATTGCCACCCTGCTGTCGGAGTGAATACATACCTCCCTACTTAGTTGGTACTATAATCCAATATTCAGAAGGTTAACTCTTTGAGATATCTCTTTGGTGGTCTATGGTAGGGGTTTCCAGCATCCAGTCATTAGATAGAACATTATTTGACGTTGTAACTCTTTTAATTTCTTTTTTCCCCTCTCCGTTTCTTTTCACATCTTCTAGGCCGAAATAACCTGGCGGTATTGCAATGAAGATGCGCTCTCGTTGAAACGCCGCATCGCTTACAGTCTCTTGGTGCGTGTCAAATCGCCTGCACTCTACGTATTCATACAAATCGTACATCCGAAAATCAAAAGATATAAACTCTCGCAGAACGGCTTCATACAAGCAGAACCCGTTAAGGTCATACATCTGGAATATGAACATCCAACGGAATGTATGACCATATCGAATGAGAATATAAAAGTACAAACCATGAATCAATATCTATTAGCCGAAGCGGAGAAAAAGGCGCAAAGCGCAACAAACACACGAAGACGGCGACGCCGAAAACTGGACTTGTGATAAGACAGAGTTTCGTTAACTGCTTAAATAAGTGCTATAACGGTTGCTATTTAATACATAAGATGTGCATTGTATATGCGTATGTTTGTAGGTGTTTGTGATATATATGTATATAACAAGTGTTTGAGATTTATTGACAGTTGTGTCGCAATATGACAAAATCTGTTTATGTGAAATGTTATTATTGTTATTGTAAGTTGTAAAAATTATAAATATAATTTGTTAAGTTATAAAGTACAATTTTGCCGCAAAATCGCTCAGCTTTTATCAATAATTTCACATGTTTTCTTAGCACTGTGAAAGAAATCGACTGCCGCAGTTTATTTATTAACGTCTTTTGGCGCCTGTGGCCAACAAAATATCTACCTAACAGCTGTTCTAAGCCTAAGTTGCTTGAATTTTATCTGCGCAAATCTTGGCAAAAATGTCGACAGCTGTTTTCGCTTAATTTCATGCGCATATAAATTGTGGCTTTGCAAACGATTTACTCGTAGTCGGAATTTGACAGTTTAACGGTATTGTAACGGTGGTTTTATTCAAGTGTTCATAATAAAATTAGTAGCAATATGATTTTAAAGAGGATAGCAGTCCTCTTTATACTTAGTTTTGCAAATTTGCTCCTTGGCACGCGCACGGAACTCGTGGAAGTTATAGATCTCAATGCCAACTGGAGCGTTACAAATCAAAATCTGAGTGAGTTCCTTAATACGACGTATATTGGAGGAAACTTTAAGTATTATTTTACTTACAGCCATTAGCAAAAGTAATATACATCTACCCTCTGGCATCTACAGTATACTGCATGATGAGGATATATTGTACTCTTACAATGACATCCATATGCGTTGGATAGCGCAGGACAACTGGACTTATACGCGAGCGTTCAAAGGTAAATATTTTGAAGAGAACTCTTACTCTTGCCAGATAGTTATGATGGGGTTTCGTTGATGGCAATATGTCGCAACCATCTGTCAATGAGACAGGAATATATCATAAAGGACCGATAGAAAAGGCTAGTAGTACTGATCTCGTGGACCACTGTTCTTGCTAATATAAGATTTTACGCCATTGAAGACTTTTCGAAGAAAATTTATCTTCGTTGCTCATTTCCAATAATCATACTGCCCAAAGTCATCTGATCCAAGGACTTTTAAAGTTACCATAGTTGACTTCATCCAAGTCCTCATGATAAAATTTCTTTAAGGTCTACCAACTGGGCTCATATCGTTTAAGAATTAACATCCGCTCTTAGTACACCTCTAAATTCGACGAGTTGGATACCACGATAAATCGAGTTCTAACATTACTCTTTAACTCTTATATTAATCTAAAGCATCTAAATAAAAATGATATTTATTTGATTATCTCATTTAACCATTCAACATTTACACAGTTTCACGCGACCACCTGCCCAAGCACTTTTGCAATTTAACCTTCCACGGTATCGACACCGTCGCCGAGATACGCCTGAACAACCACGTCTTGGGACGCACCGACAACATGTTCGTACGCTATAGCTACGACATAACCAAGCTGCTGACCGAAGACAACGTTATCGAAGTGCAGATATTCTCACCGATACATGCGGCGAAAAAGCGTGCAACAGATTTCGCTATCAATGGCACACTCTACCCACCGAATTGTCCCTCGGACCGCTATCACGGCGAATGCAATGTCAATATGCTGCGAAAGATGCAGACCAGTTTTTCATGGGACTTCGCGCCAGCGGTGCCTTCTATGGGAATTTGGTAAGTTTAGCGCTGGTGTGTTGAAAACATAAGCGCCTGAACTAACGTGTCAATTATAGGAAATCAGTGCACTTGGAATGCTACGATGTGGCGATCATACGCGATGTGGATGTGGTCATCAGTCGCACGAAAACGCACTGGAAAGCCGATATGTATGTGTACGTTGATGTAGGCGGAACAGAAGACTTCTTCGCTGAGCTCAAGTTCTACGCTTTGTGAGTTCACAATTGATTTATATACAAATATATGTACTCTATATATATTTTCTGCATTATAGTGGCCTCTTAGATGAGCCAGTTATCATTAAGGACTACACCTCAAAGCAACGCTTGTTGCGTAAAAGTCCCGTAATAATGTTTTCGCAAACTTTTCCATTGGTAAGCTTATCATAATGTTATATATTTCATATATTTCACACTGCATATATCCATAGAACTCCGTTATTGCTTGGTGGCCCAATGGCTATGGCAGTCAAACTCTATACACCTTCAATTTTGTGCTTAATGCTTGGCTAACTAACGCGGGTCCGAACGCAGAATCGCCAACAGTTTCGCAAAAGTCCATACGTATTGGTTTTCGTACAGTAGAACTTGTGGAACAAGAGCTAGCAGATCGTAAGCATGCGAAACTGAACTTTCTTAAAGTTAAGAGTAACACTCGCTTTGTTGACATTTTAGGTAACGGCTACACATTCCTCTTCCGCATAAATGGCGAGGACATCTTTATAAAGGGCGCCAACTATATGCCATCGCATGTGCTGCCGGAGAAGATGCAAGACCACGAACGTCGTAAGTAGTTTTTAGTTTCAATACCGTGTAATAACTGTAAACTCTAATAACTGCATTTTACACGCAGTCAAACACCTGCTCATTTCCGCCAAGGATGCCAATATGAATATGTTACGCGTTTGGGGCGGCGGCATTTATGAATCCGATCTTTTCTACGAACTCGCTGACACATTGGGTTTGCTCGTCTGGCAGGATATGACATTTTCCAGTGCCATGTATCCAGTCGATGAGGCCTTCCTCGACTCTGTGCGCACCGAGGTCTTGCAGAACGCACGCCGTTTGGCTTATCATCCCAGTTTGGTTGTAATGGCCGCCAACAGTGAAAACGAACTGGCTTTGGCTCAGAACTTATACGGCACACTCGTGGAGCAGAAACGTTTCGAGACGGAATATCGCACATTGTATGTGAAAAATGTGATAAGTCAATTGAAATCAATGCAACATCCCGCACGCATTTCACCGCTGCAGTCAACACCTTCAATAGGAAAACGTGGAGAGAAATACGACTACATATCACCGGATCCGCAAAGCGCACAATATGGCGATGGTAAATTGTTGCTTCATGCTCCTCAATGAGAACTATAGCTAAACTCTAACTCTAATTTGATTGCAGTGCACTTCTTTGTGGTACACGAAAACGGTTGGAATGTGAATATCTACCCCACACCGCGCTTTGTCTCCGAGTATGGCTTCCAGAGTTTACCGCGCACGGAAGCCTGGAAGCGCAGCATGCAGTCCAGTGATAATTTAATGGAAATAATGCGTCATCGCCAACATCATCCCATGGCCATGCTGCCGATTGTGAATTTGATACGTCCGAATCTACCGTTACCGCTTACGAAGGACACACGTTATACCGATGCACTCATTTATTTCAGTCAAATCGCACAAGCGATGGCTCTGAAAGTAGAAACCGAATGGTATCGCAGTCTACGCAGCTCGGAACATCGTACAATGGGCGCACTCTATTGGCAGCTGAATGATGTCTGGGTGGCGCCATCCTGGTCCACAATTGATTTCTTCGGCAATTATAAGGTACTTGTTAGAGTTTCAGTTCAAGCTGTGATTTATCGGTCTCGTATGACGTCATAATAGCGGCAATCCAAGAGGCGTCATAAAAATTATTATATTGTCGATTTAAAATGACTTAATGGAACACTACTCATCTCCCACAAAATATCTTTATCTTGTATCCAACAGCTCGCTTATTATTGGTCTAAAGAATTCTTGGCCCCCATTACGATCATTGCTTTGACTGACACCAACAATGCAGCCATTAACGTAACGATTGCTTGCGATCAATTGGAAGTAAGTAGCGAAGGTGTGCATGTAACGGTACAACTTTTCAAATACGACAACCTGACTGCGGTGAATTTAACCCGAATTGATACGAACTTGGTAAGATTAACACAATTAATTAATAAATCAGACACTATATAGCATTTTTTCTGAAAATTTAGAAAAGCAACAGCGCCATTAATATACGATCACTAGCCAAGAACAAAATTTTCAATAATGTAACCACCGAAAAGAACACCTTCTTAAAGTTCATACTACACAAAGGACCTGTGGTGATCTCATCAACTTACTACTTTCCAATGTCTTTCAATAACGCTGAAGGCATTAGCGATCCGGAATTGACTGTCAGTATCTTTATTAGTAGTATTCTTTAATTTATATATCAATTTGGTATTACTTTCCAGTATGATTTACAATGGATGCACTGCATTGAAAAAGAGCAGACCTACGAGAATGCGTATACTTTGAAGATCGTTGTAAAGCGACCAGCCTTCTTTGTCTTCATCGATATTATCCATCCGAAGGTGGGCAAGTTTAAGCTCTCGCAAAACGGTTTCGTTCAAACTAGCGACACGATGAAGGTGAATTTACAATTCAATGCGGACGAATGTATCATTCTACAGAATTCGAATGTGATAATCAAAACTATACATGAATTTATTTCCTAAAGATGATAATACCGTTAGACCTAATTAAAATTGAACTCTCATTTGCTTGAAGTTTACGAAACGTTTGTGAAAAGAAAAATAAAAATTATATGAAAAACTGAGAATTGTTGTGGTTTGATAAGATCTGGTTTATCTCAAAATTATTCTAATATCGAAGCTAACGGAAGAGGACTCTTAAAAATATAAATATTCCATTTTAAAATACCAAGGGCTTGCCTTTCCAGTCAGTTGACGTCTGTTAAGTGAGTGATGCTGTGAAAACCCTCGTTCCGAATTCAACTCCTTGGACGGCTGATACTATTGAGATTCGAATTAATTAGTCATAAAAAACGGTGGCAAAATTGCTTCCGCATCCACCTGATTCTCCGTTCCTGGCACCAACGGCTGTGCTCAGACCTCAAGAAAAATCTCGCTTTAAAGTAAGGTACAATGAAGATGAAATCGCCAAGGCTTAGGATTTTTTTCAAATAAAAATTTTCCTTTAAAACAACAGGAACTTGTCATTCGATTTTTTACATCAGCTGTGATATGGATATTGAGAAGAAAGATTTTAAAATTTTGGTATGGTATGTTTGTTTATAAAGGGTGATCTATTTCGAGGTTCCCCACAAAAAAATCAAATCATTTATTTTACCCTACGAAAGAACATTCTTTGGCATGTATTATTTCATGATTATCTCTTTCAAATGTTGGCCGCGGCTACGTCTCAGATGGTCCATCCGATTGAGTCCAAATATTTGGTGACTCATTCGAGCATTTCGACTGGATTGTCCGCATATACTATAGATTTTACATATCCCCACATGAAAAAGTCTAACGATGTGATATCACTCGATCTTGGTGACCAATCGACCGGACCGGACCGGACCATAGTGTTCTCTCACAAAATCCATTGATTGATGCGATGTGTGGGATGTTGCGCCATCTTGTTGAAACCAAACGTCGTCGAGATCACGAACTTCAATGTCAGGCATCAAATAGTCGGTTATCGTGACGCTATTACAGTCCGAGTTGCTGCGAACGGCGCCCAATCGACTATCCACGATCTTCGTGTACACTCTCAGCTACGGCTGCTAAATTTTCTCCGCTGCGTGCTGGACGTGGTCTATTCGGTCGAATAGTATCCAATAATGAATGCTGGGTCTTAAGATGGGTGATGGTGTTGCGAATAGTATGCTCAGTAAGCCGATTATTTGGACCATAAGTTGAGCGAAGCGCGCAAAACACATCCTTTACAGAACGTGAATTTTCGTAATAAAGTCGAAGTTGTTCATGCGTAAGGCTCAATCCACACGGCATTATTCAAAAACGCCTCTGACTAATAAGACACAAAAACGTGTTTTGCTCTAACCCACGTCAAGCGAGCATTCGTTTTTGTCTCTCTTTTTCGGTGTGGGTTGCCGCATATGAAACTATGGGATGTCGTCGTATCAGACAAGAAACGACGTCTTGACTTATCCGGTGTGGGTTGAGCTTAGTATTTCCATGAAATTCCAAACAATACTGAACAAAAATAACATGAAAACTTCACATCTGTCAAAAAAGGTTACTTGGATCACCCGATATATTATACTATTATCAGATGAGTACCTCAAATATTTAAAAAATCACACATCTCTAAATATAACAATATTATTTGATTTTTTTTCGGTATATTACTTTCCTATCCCTTGAACTATACCGACTTCTTTCAAAATATGCCCACAATACAATATTTCGAATTTTTAATTGAATTAGTTTGTTTGGTTTTTATTACAAAAAATAATACATTCAGTTTGAATTCACATCTTGAATTGGGCACTTACAGGCACATACATTATTTACATACTTACAACTAATACACAGTGAGAATTAGGCACATCATTTCCGATTACTACTATTTAGATTGTGCATCGGTGAACACTATAATTTAGCTAAAGTCAATTAGGTTAGCCTTAAAGTCGCACATATAATTAGTAGTTATTCCTAGTTTTCCTACAATACTAGTAAATTTCAGTTAAGTAGTTATATTTATAATCTGCTATTGTATCAACATTTCACTAGAGCAACCACTTCAGGAAGCTACAAAAAACGGTTAAACCCAATAACAGCGCTGGCACTGTTACCGTAAGAAAGCTACGCGTTCGATTGCCCGAACCACGCGCCGCACGATAATCCTCTTCCGGCAGATACTCGCGTATATGGCGGGTTTTATTCATCATCCAGTGGAAGGCCTGCATGTTACCCTGACGTTTCAATTCGCCACCGACAAATTCGCGCACTTTCGCATTGTACTCGTTGAGGTAGCGTTTCTAGGAACGGAATTAAAAGAGTGCAATTATTCGAAGAACTTTTCAAAAGACTATATATAACGGAATATTATCAGCTTTCTAAAATAAAGATATCATTTGCTTTCTTTTTCTACTCTTCTTACCTCCATTGCATTTAAAAGCGTTGGATCGATTAGTTTCGGCTCGAAAGGTACCAAAGTTACATGACGAAATTCCAGAAATTTCATGCCATTTGGATGGGTCTTGCCAGTATCGACTACTTCTAGAACGTTTTTGAGGCGTACACCAAACTCGCCAGGTCGATAGAAACCAGCCTCTGAAATATTTCAATAAACCCCAGATATGAATGGTATCATAAATACTTCAAAACTGCAAAATTTTCAGTACCCACCACTTGAAAAGAAATAGCCCTCAAGAAAACGATGAGAACCTTCTTCGCCGTAGGCTATAGAGATTGGAGCTGCGGGTAAAGAAATAAAGAGTTTTCGGTTAGAAAATGTCTTCCATATTTTTTAATTGCAATTCCACTTACGCTCCTTAACCGCTCCGTATGCGCCTATACCGCTACCCGTCGTCTGTGGATAGTCCACCATATCCTCCCATTCCAAACGTCGCACCAACACATCCACACCGGACGCACGTAAATTGGAGGGAAAACGTAATTTTGCTAGTTCCAACATGCCCGCCAACACATTCGTATAGGCGCGTTTCATTTCTGCTGTCGGTTCACCGAAAATAAACGTACGCGATACATCGGTAGTGCCTTCATAATATTGACCACCCGATTCGATAACCAGTAAACTCTGATCGGTCACCTCGATGTCGGTGACATTGCTGGAAATGTAGTATGGTAAAGCGGAATGTTCGCCGTACGCAACAACGCTGCGTTTCGAGAGGCCACGTGCATTATTCTGTGAGAGTCGCGAACGATCGATCTCGTATTTCACCTTCTCCTCCGTCCATTGTTCGATGAAGAACTGAAGAGCAGATAATGAGTAAATTTTTGTGTGTTATATGACAAAGAGAATGGCACTCACTCGACTCTCCAGTATGCTCATGGCTTCACATATAGCTGCGGCATCACGCACATGCGCCTCACGCATGCCGCGTTGCTCTTCGGGTGTTTTCTGTGCGCGCATGTAAATTATGGGCGAGGCCTCTATATAAACTATATTGCTTGGCAGTGCTGCGAAGACGGCCTCAGATGCACCTTCTTCCTGTACACATGGACCTGGTACAAGTACACGTTTCCAGATCTGCGCATAAGTACGCAGATCGTTCCACACTTTGTAGTATTCTCTAATTCTGCGAAGATAATTTATAGGTTAGAGAGAGCATAAGAGTGACTTGTAAAATCTTAAATAGTAATTACTTCACACAGCGATCGTTGTAGCAGTCCGTACGTAAATGAAAATCAATGCCTTGTGTCATCTTACTATGATCGACGTAGAAGAAGATTTCATCATGGCTCACTATGAGGTAGGACTGGAAAGTATAGAGTTCAAAGTTTACTATGTATTCTGCTGATTACATACTGTAAAGAATATTCGAAAGGCTTACCTTCACCACCGGCGTATATGGCAAGTCCAGCCCACGTATATTCAGCAAGTAGGCTATCTCGGTGAGTGATGTCACAATCATGGCATCACAACTGAACTTCTGCAATTTCAATCTCAACTCGTCCACCTTAACCTCCCACTTGTCGCCGGCAAATTGTAGTTCTTGCACGCGTATTGTGAAATTTGATGCTGGCGGACGATCTACCCATATCATATCCAACAAATTGTTATTTATTCTGCTAAGCACTAGCAGCCGATTGCCCAACTCGCGCTCCCAACGCATCCACAAATGGTGTGGCACAAGATGTGGATCGGCGCCAACGCGCTGATTTGCATACAATTTAGCCTGCAAACATAAAAATGGAAAGTTTTTAATTACTTAATTTTTCTCAAATTATTAATTCTCACTAACCGAAAGCCATGCCGTTATCGTAACGGTATCGTTCATCCGATACAGTTCCCATTCGCAGTCGATTTCCGCATCAGCTTGCTGCACATAGCGATTGTCTACCCATAGCGCTGCGGCACGCGCCGTAACGACGGCAAATGCGCCGATACCCGTAAAACCAGTGAGATATCGCACGCGCTGATCATTCTCGGCCATTTCCTGATTCAAATGCTCATCGTAGGGTGGTAATATGTACGCATCGATCTCGAGCCCACGCAGCGAAGAGCGTATTTTCATCTGTTCACGCAACGCATGCAGACGTTGTCGGTATTCGTTGACAGGTCTTAGCTGGGAGAAAAAGAAAAATATTAGTAATGAATAATCAATCAATTGACAAATGAGTGACTATACAGATGCTTATTCCAAATATTTATCTTTTCTCATTTAAGAGTTCACAGAACGCTCAATTCACAAATGATTTAGGTAAGGTTACGCTTTGAAATCTCTAGTCTTTTGACTTAGAATTATCAAGCATCTTTCAACTAGAGAAGACATCCAAGAGTTGGGCTCTCCTAAAGGCTATGTTCAGGGTCATCTATTTATGAATAATTCCCACACAAACTAAGTTATTCTAAGCTGATCCCTACTATGAGAGGCCTAATAATAGATCAGCCTACAATTCTATAAAATATAATTATTCAGTCAAGTATATTTCGACATTCAGCTATGTAAGAGATCTAATTGTGAATGGTTATTGCTGTGATGGATTGATCTTTCTTAGGAAAGTATCACTTCAGTACCTATACTATATTGTAGTTTAGGTCGGGTTTTTCAGTACATGTAAATTTTTGGTTTGTCCACCATAAACATTAGACCTAGTTTTACATTTCGCCCGATACCTGATCGACTCAAAGATTTTCTTTAATTTTCCTCCGAAGACGTGAAAAAGGTGTAGGGAAATGATTAATCATTTTTGATTACTGCTGCACGATTCCTCTCAAGACCCCTTGGGACGATGAAGCTATATTCGGAACTATAGTTCTATGACTAATGCTTTAATAAATTAAATTAGAAAAAAATCTCGAAATTCACTTACCAATTTTCCCTTGCGATATTTGCAGACCTCACGAAAATATCCGGTCGGTTCAATGGCCGCTGAGCTGGTGACTAGCACAACTGCAAAAACAAAAACAAAACAAGAAAATGTTTGAACTCAATTAGTTGACCATTCAATTATTCATTAAGTCATTAAGTAAACAAGAAAACGAGCTTTTCGAACGTTCGTCTAAAGTGTTAACAATAAATTGGATTGGTTCCGCTAATGCCATAAAACTCGCATTATTTGGATTATTTAAAATATTGTTATGGATTTAAGTGCTGAAAGATGTCAGAAAACACAAACTGCATATCTAGTATACTTAAGGGTATATTATATGAAATTTAGAAAGAAAAAAAAATCGGCAAAAGAATCGACACAAACACGATTCAAATATGTCTGTATATATTTGTGTATTTTTTGAATAATTCTTATAATTTAGTGTTGGCAAATATAGCACGAATGCGTCACGCGTCCATCTCCGTCAAGTTCAACGTCAAAAAGCAAATTTTATTCCTCACCCCCAACCTCCCATTTTTGTACACAAACTGTCATATTGGCATGAAAATTGCAGAGTCCCACACATTTATCATTGCTAAAATACATATATTTATATTGAAAGTGTCGGCATTTTGTCAGCGGACAGTCAAAATGTCCATAATATTTGGCGAAATGTGTTTAACAAAAATACACAAAAGTATATTTTATTATATAATAGAAATTTAGTGAAATACTTGTGCAAATTAGTGGGGTTTGTCACACATTTTATGGCAACGTTACTAATTTCCCCATTCATTTATATATTTTATTTATTATTGTTTGTATTTGTTGCACTGCAACAGCTGTTGGACACATTTCGAAAAGCAAAATTTGTATTTTTAAATGAAATTCATTATTTATTGTTCTTTTTTTTCTTAAAATAAAATATTATTTAGCGGTGTATTTTTAAATACACAACAGACGATGATGGGAGAATTAAGTATACGAGTATAATAAAAAATAAATAATAAATTATATGGTATTAGTATCAGAATCTCAGCATTAATTTATATTAATGGAGTGAATGTTTATAAAATATTTGATTTAAAAAAAATAAGACTCTGGTAGGGGATATATTCATAACATTAATTTTTTTTTTTTAGGAAAAAATATTTATTCATTCGTTTACAATCATCCTATTGCCTTTAAAATAATCCCCATTTGATATCATGTAGTTATGCCAGCGCTTCTTCCAATCCTCGAAACACTTCTCAAAATCGATTTTTGAGATACCCTTTAGCTCTTTCAGCGATTACTCGTATGCTTATAAAACGAAGGTTTTCATTATTTTGAAAAAAAAAAAATCACACGGAGTTATGTCTGTTAAATATGAAGGCTGGGGGATCGTTATACCTAAGACAGACACGTAGTACATATTGTAGTATGCTTCAGAAACCAACCAACCAAGAAACCAATGCTTTTGTTTGAAAGCAAATGGTGTTCCGTACTACAATACGGTTCTAGAAACCAATGGAATTTTGTGGTGTTGTGAAAATTACTACAATAGATCGCGTTGAACACACCGAAAGCTTTAAGCTCTTCTGCCACAATCATGACATTTTGACATACAGAAAATAAATTAAATTCAAAATAAATAAAAAATTGAAGAAGTGATGTGAAAAATATGTTGAGAAGTAATAATTATAATTTACAATAACATTTTAAGATTGCTTGAAGTTATAACCAAGCCGGGATCAATAATTATATTTTGCTTGAATTGATTTGTATCAGCTGATGGATGTAAACATAGTACAATACTACATGTACTAAGTCACTATGCTGGTACATGGTTTCTTAAGCTTTTATTGTCGTACACGTCGTAGTACGGAAACCATATGTCTGTCTTAGGCATTACAGTACAGTACAGTTTTTTTGGCTGAGAATTCACGTACAAGCAACGAACGAAAATGGTCAAGCTCATAAAAAAGCGTCTAATCCGACAACGATATCTATATAATATTTCGAAATGTACTCCTAACCTAAAAAAGAAGAGGAGAGTATTCACGTTTCAAAAAGTTTTGAAAAAGTTTTATAAGCACATTAAGCTTTTTGTCTGAGATCTTCGATGCGAAAGAAAGGTATTACTGAGAATATAAATCCGGAAAGTGTTCTTGTGAAACTTCACCCATTAGATAGTAAAGCAAAGATCGTAGTCAAGCTCGCTTTTTAATGAGCTGCTTCTGGATGCGCAGAAAACAGCTTTCTGTGGGAATGATGAGACAAAAATCCACGATCTCGAACTGACTTGAGAAAATTTTCGTCGCGAACAACAGAGACATCACTTTATAGCAGTCTTTGACGTTGTTTAAATACAATCCGAAGTCGGAAGATTGAATACGAGTTTCTGCATTGTTTCAGTCACGGGAGCATACCAGAAACCAAGGAACAGTAAAAATATTGGCTTTACTTAGTGAAACTCCTCCAAAGAAAGCGAAGACCGTCCTAAAGATCGGAAAAATTATGACAACCGTTACATGGGATCCACAAAGTATCATCTACATACTTCACCTGGAGAAGGACAAAACGATATCATTGCTTTACTAGGCCGATGGCTGGAATAATGTTAGAGCATCGCTGGGTAAAACGCCTATGTTCAGACGAAATTACCAATTTCACAAAACTTTTATTTTTATATTATAAATAAGGTAATACTCGGACCACGCTCATATGTATGGCTCAAAAGAATTGTTCACAATTATGATTATCTAGTAGGTCATAAAACTGAACCTTACACAGAATTCTCCATTAATTCATGTTCACTGTGGTAAAGATCGCAATTAGCCGGCACATTTTCCACGATTAATACGAAAAACCCCATTAGAATAAATTTCATGGTCAACCAACCAATTGAGAACACATGGCCCACTGTGTGCCGATGCTGCCACAGTTGAATGATGACGCTACGAGTGATGATAATCACCGCAGCAAACGACCAACATCAGACACACAACTCTGGCGACAGCGGACCTAGCATACACGCTTGATTTATTGTCAAGAGGCCATGACAGGAGATTTTCGGAGAATACTCTGAGGAAATATTGCTAAATAGTTTATGTTATTGTTAAAAGGCCGCATAGTCACGCTGGTTAAAAATATGAAATTACTTAAAAAGCGAAACGAAATTATTAATCACGTATACGCACCGTGGACCGACGAAATTATTCATGACGTGCATGAATTAAAAATAACAACTTGATGATTGTATTATTTATTTTTTTTTATATTTTTGTTTTTATATAGAGATGGAGCCTGCCGGTAGATGAAGTGGTTTTTGGAAATATTTTTTTTTAATAATATTTTTTTTGCTTTTGTTGGAGTTTGATGGTTGATATTTTATGTTTTAAAATTTATATTAAGAAAAAATTCACAAAGAAAATATTTCTTATTTTTATCAATTATCAATATATGTACCTTGGAACCGTATGCTTTTAAGTGAACTTGATGTACATATGTATATGAGTGCTTTCAATCAAACAATTTATAAGCGGAAAATTGTAATTGATTGATTGCAAATACTCAGCAACAGTAAAATAATTCAACTTTTATTTTAATTGTATTAAACACACAAGCGTCTTTATTAAGTATTTCGAAATATGAAAAGTGAAAAAAATTTCGAAAAATATTTTAATTACTGCATAGCGGCGCCCAAGCATTTGGTATTCTTGATTTTTTGCTATAAATTGTTGGATTACATTAAAATATTTCAACAGTGGTGGCAATAAAAATAAGACCATCATATTTTTCAAAATTTAACTGCTACAAAAACAACAAGCTGACAACTCACAGTACTAGCTACTCACCTAGTATGCTCAACGCCAATCGCCAAATCCATTTAGCTGTCGACATCTTTGTCGAATGCTCTGCTCCAGCTGCTCTTGCTGTTGATTGTTACTGTTGTTGTTGTTGCTATTATTATTAATGCTGCTCATACAATTTTCATAAAGTTTCACGAGTATCACAACGTGCACGGCATAGAAATTGCTCTGACTTCAGCACTTCAGCACTTACGTACGTTACGTACGCCCACAAACACACACATAAACGCGAGCGCACACACAACGGCAGCCGCCACAACAAATCACTTTTCCGCAATTAACGCCAAGTGCGGTGTGAGTTTTCTTTTCGCAAATCACATAAACTTTCTAGGCCTCAGTGCAGTGCACATATGAAATGTATCGCATTGAACGCTCTGACGGTGGTGTGTTCTGAAAGAGAAGATATTTGCGGTTTCGTTGCGGTGAATGCGGTTTTGTTATCGCGCGAGTTTTTTGATTAGCGATTAAAGTGCGAAGTAAACAACACAGATGCCTTAATCGCTGCGCACACATTGTTGTTGCTGCGCTTGAGCGACTGAGATTTAGATATTTTATCTGTTTTCTGCATTAGTCGGGACATATGTACATACATAAATATGATCTGTACTGAAATGTATGCGATAGAAGTCCAGTGGGCATGCTCTTTTAATGGCACGCGTAGTTAAATTAAAAATGAAAATCCTAGAAGAATTGCTCAGTTACTTCCATTATTATGAATTTTACTGCGACTTGTGTCTCATGCATGTGAATCGTTATTAAAATATCGTTTAATATAATTTTTTATGAAAACAAATAGCGCTCACTGGTAGTTTTTCTTCTCCTAATCTACTCCTCCCATATTTGTTTTATATTTAAACCAACAACCTACACTACGGCCTCAGAGCAGGCGGACTGAAATAAAATATTTTTATCTTCTCATTCAGCTTAAAAGTAAAGCTATTGGTACCCCAAAAAAACGACATCAATTTTGTAATGGATCACTAAAGAACTCGGGATAATAACTCAGCATATCGATAACCATTTGTATAGAAAGAACTTGTTGGTTTTGTTGTTTCATAACATGGAAAGAGATCTACACTTTTATAATCCACAAATGTAGAGTGATCGAGAATATTTGATCTCCCATAATGCTCAATTGAAACAAATTGTGTTTAATAAATGTCGAAATTTAATCTATAAGAAGCTGTACTCTGACTGAACTTTTCTTAAATTTATTCGAAAATTTTTCAGTAGAGCTTTTCTTTATAGTCCGCTTAAAACCAGAGATCAAGTAACAACTTGTATGGACTCTTATTTTAGCATCATACTATTGTTGTTTTACCAGCAACATAGGAAACTCAAAACTATTTTTCAAAATATTAATGAGCTGACGGACTTTGACTGGATATAAATATCAGACAGTTCTTTGAAATGTGACTGACATCTCACGTATAAGACTTTTCTTAGGTGATATAACATAATTTTAGATAAATATAACAACAAGAAAAGGGGTAACCTCCACCCAATTTCAAGACTGAGTTAATGGAAATTGAGTAGGTGAAAAAAAAACTAAGAGCAAAACACGTTTTCTTCGAAAGATCACATTCCATAATCAGTGTAAATGATCAACTGTATCTAATAAATGCATATATTATCTCTCAAGATCCACTAGCCTTTACCTATAAAGATCTTATAAAAAACCCATTAGATTTCAGTGTAATATTGAGACGATTGTATTCACATTCAATAATCAACTACTTGCGACCATAGTTTAAGCAAACTCGCTTAAAACTATTTAGCTTATTTGCTGGAACAATAATCTAAAAGTTTTTCATTGTCCTACATTCATTAGTGTTTATCAACAACACAACAAATTAGCAACGGCAAACATTTTTTTTGCAACAGATAAGAAACTCGTGCAGTTCATTTGCGTTCTATTTTATTAGAATTAATCTTATTTAAATTTTTGAGAGAACCGTGTTAGTGATGTGCTTTAAAGAGTAAATATTGCAAATAAATGAGATCATTCATAGATCACATCTCATAAGAAGCGAAAAGAGAGCAGTGTCAATCAAAATGTTATACTTCTGATTGCATGGACTTTTGTATTTTTTTGATTTAGGCAGAGGTGATGTTAATCAAAATTTAAAAGACACAGGTCACCTTTTAATCAGAATTGAAAAGTCGGAAATATTTGTATGTCATATGCTGTTGGTTAGGAAAATTATTGTACTTAATTTTCTAAGATAAGGTCGTCTGCTTGAAACATTCTTAACATCTTTATATTAATGTTTTACCAGCATACCGACTACTAATAGGTCAGACAATTAGTAACGACCGCCTCCGACTTAAGGGACATTCTCGATTTCAAATTTGGAAGATTTTCAATGGGCTGGTAAATGATCATAAATTATTTTTTAGGGTTGTAACTTTGCATACATCATTTTTCTTTTTTTTCGTGATCAAACGCGGCGCATGTGATTTCCGCTCAATGGAAAACAAATATTCCAACGGGATTAGAAAGAGTACATGTTTGGCTGTGGTATGAACTAACGGACCATTAAAAAAACAAGTTGAAAAGTAAAGAAGATCTTCATCGATGTGATTTATCCTAGTTCATACCATAGCTATATATGTATAGAATACGGTATTAATTATTTGGAACCTATCGGATTAATAAGTTTTGAGTAACCTCATGCGCCAGTCGTAAAAACACTGTTTCGAGAAAAACGCGTTTAAAGTTTTGAGAAGCTCTCGCCGTCGCCTGACGCTTCCACCAAGAGTTTTTGAAATTTGCTCTTGAAATTTTAAAGGAACATTCATGAATAGTTATAGGTTCGAATTAAATTAAAAAAAATATCGATTTTTTGCAACCGAGAATTGGAGGTCCCTTTAATGATTTAATTCCTCTCTGAATATTAAACTCCTCAAAATTTCGGAACAAAGCTCTGAGTTGGTTAAGCTGTTGACTGAAATAATTTCAATAATCATCAATCGCAATATCTAGAATATGATCGCGGATAAGAGGGAATACTTTATGATAAATTGGCGAGAACATGATTTAGTTTCAAATTGAAACAAGTAAGGAAGGGCTAAGTTCGGGTGTAACCGAACATTTTATACTCTCGCAATTTATTGATGTAATTTTATAAAGATAACACAATTCGACCCATATATTGGGTATAAAGTTCAATAGAATAACGAAAATCATCATAAATAGTATGGGGACCGAGGTAATTCCTAAACCGATTTCACTCGTTTTCACCACCAAGATACAATGTATCGAAGACTATCCGCTCACTTAATTTAATATAACTTATAATTAGGTGTATGGGATCTGGGGGAAGTTATGACCCGATTTTTACCATTTCAGGTACAGAGAGAAACTGTTATAAGAAAAAAAATCAGAGGGAATGAATTACATTAAGATATCTGAGGGATTTACCTAAGTACATTTTCGGGGAAAAATTACCCTTAGGCACTGAGTTCTTCATGTTCGATATCAGGGGCCTTGAAAAGTCATTGTTCGATTTTGACAATTTTTTCACAAGTGATGCAACAGATCATATACAGTGTTTCTGTAAAGTTTTATTTCGCTATCTTCATTGGTTCCTAATGTAAATATTATACAGTGAAGGAATAAGATGAAATTCAAAAATGAGTTATATGGGAAGTTGTCGTGGTTGTGAACCAATTTCGTCCATTTTTCACACGTGTCATCAGGGTGTCAAGAAAATATTATATACCGAATTTCATTGAAATCTGTCGAGTAGTTCCTGAGATATGGTTTTTGACCCATAAGTGGGCGATGCCACGCCCATTTTCAATTCTGTAAAAAAATCTGAGTGTAGCTTCCATGTGCCATTTCTTTTGTAAAATTTGGTGTTTCTGACGTTTTTCGTTAGTGAGTTAACGCACTTTTAGTAATTTTCAACCTAACCTTTGTATGGGAGGTGGGCGTGGTTATTATCCGATTTCTTTCATTTTTGGACTGTATAAGGAAATGGCTAAAATAAACGACTGCAGAAAGTTTGGTTTATATAGCTTTATTGGTTTGCGAGTTATATACAAAAAACCTATTTGGGGGTGGAGTCACGCCCACTTTTCCAAAAAAATTACATCCAAATGTGCCCCTCCCTAATGGGATCATATGTTCCAAATTTCATTTTAATAACTTTATTTATGGCATAGTTATGACACTGTATAGGTTTTCGGTTTCCGCCATTTTGTGGGCGTGGCAGTGGACCGATTTTGCCCATTTTCGAAAGCAACCTCCTCAGGGTGCCAAGGAACATATATTCCAAGTTTCATTAAGATATCTTAATTTTTACTCAAGTTATCGCTTGCACGGACAGACGGACAGACGGACGGACAGACGGACAGACGGACAGACGGACAGACGGACGGACAGACATCCGGATTTCAAATCCACTCGTCATCCTGATCATTTATGTATATATAACCCCATATCTAACTCTTATATTTCTTGGTGACACAAACAACCGTTAGGTGAACAAAACTATTATACTCTGTGCAACAGGTTGCGAGAGTATAAAAAATATTACAGAATTGTACTTTTAATGGAACTATAGAGATTTCAATTCGAATATTTTATTAGTTATTTATTTTTATTATCTAATTCAATTGTGTATTATTTAAACCATAGGAGATTCTATCGAAAATGGATAAAATTGTAAATGTGTTCCGACATAGAAATTATAGATCAATTGAGAGTTAATGCCATAGATCTGCTCTATAAAAAAAGATCTCTTAAGATCGTCAACTCTATAAAAATAGTTATAATCTCAAATTGGTTGGTTGGCTTTAAGTCACAATATGCATCTTCTCTATATGATCTCACCTTACTAATTGACTTAAAGCAACAATCTGTATCTTCTCTATGGGTACATGGAGTCTAATTTATTCAAGCTATGATCACTCTGTAGCGCTCGATTTTGACGAATAGCTGAGTTCTCACATAGATAGAACTCGCATTTTGATAGAATAGTTCTAATATTTGGATGACCGCTTAAACTAACAAACCGCGTGCTCACCGCTGACCATGTAATGTACATCAATATTTGTGTATGTGTATATAAATCGCTACATATGTAGTTTACGACTATATGCGCATAGCTTGAGGGCTTGTTAATGTACATCACACACCCACCATGCAACGGAAGCGAAATTTTATTGCTTCCTCTTGGACGAATGTCTTGTTTATTTTGAATACTGCTAAGTTTAGATGAGTAAAAAAGCCAAAAAAAGCACTGTGTATATTAGCCGTTACCGTTTCGGTTGAATAACACTAAGTATGTAGTAGAAGAAAAGTTCAAGTTAAGAGAAGTTCAAAATCAAAAATTAGAAGCTAATTTTATATTTTTTATTTCTTATTTGTGCTGTTCTTTAACAACAAAAGCGTCGCCAATAAAAAGCTACGCACTTTATACGTCTTCATACTTATTTGGCTACTGGGTAATTAAAAACGAATTGACAAATTAGAACTATCGGTTGGAACAAAGCGACCTTCCGTCGTTGCCAAATTTGGCAGGCCCAAGCAATAAATAAAAAATACTTATATAATTTAATGAAATTATCGCTTGCTCATTCGAGCGCCAGCCAATTATGAATGGCGGCTTACTATGGACACACATATATACATACATACATATACATATATGTATATTTACATATATACTTATAAAGAGCTTAATTATACGCTTCATTTAAATGTAATATGTTTTTTTCTAAATTCTCGTTGTTGGTGGCATTTCAACGGCTTGCCTTGTTCCAAGTGCTGTGTGGGCTGCAAGTGTCGGAAAAAATGCAACAACAACACTTTTAATTGTAACTCAAATATATATTAGCTAATTGTACTAACGTCAGTTGTATGCAACAGCTGCCAACAAGGGCAAATTCTATGCAAATTCATATTTCTCTTTTGGATTCAATAAAATTAGTTACGCGTTTGTAAGCAAGTATGTATAGACACAACAAGCATGCATATATGGATATATATGCATTTCACTATATATATTCGGCAATGCAATAAATGCGTAATCTCTCACACGCTAATATGTAATTCCTGCACTTGTCCATGATTCTAAGCATGTATATATGTATGCAAGTACTTTCCAAGCTGCCAATAGCTGCATATCATATAAGGAAATATCAGCTGTTTATTACGCTGGCAAACAATGTTGCAAACAACAATATATGACATTTAGTTTGTGGGCGAATTGTAATGCGTCCAACACTTGCTGTCAAAGGTCATATTCTATGCTGGCATATATGGATGGTGTCAAGGGCGTTTGCCATTAATACATATTGTGGTAAGTTTTTTAAGACTCTAAAATAACGTTATTGTGCTAGAAGCATTCAATGAACGAAATTATTAAAGATTTTTGTATTGAAAATTTTAAGTTTTACTATGTCATAATATACACATTGACAAGAGCACTCTAATAGCAACTGAGAACATAATTTGTTTATTCCAATTTTACTTAACCTACTTTCTAAAGGAGAGATCTCTGCTCATGTGACCTTTCTTGACCGCAAATATGTTACTGAATTTCATATTTTCTAAAATTAAAGACAAAGGCAAAATATTTCTTTACAATTTAAATTGATTTTAAGGTTTTCTAAAACCGGAGTTGTTCCTCTATCATCTATTTTTTCAAGCATCCTGTGATGGAAATTAAGTTTCCAGCCGCCAAATTTCTCGCCAAATTTTTCGTTTCTTTCTATAGATTTAACATTTTCAGAATTAGATTTTAACAGTGAGAATTTTTATTGAAGCCCTCTTTTTGCTTTATGAAAGGCAGAGTTATAGTATTTGACTTTGAAGCTATGTAGTAGTTGTCACAGAAATATCTAAAAATCGAATAGCTTCTACCGATTTTTCCAGTTAAAGAAAGAATAAATTGCTTTTATCTTCCCAGAGATCTCCATGTTATGTCCAATAGCCCAATTTTGAAACCCCTAAACCCCTAAACCCCTAAACTTCTGCCTCATACTTTACTAGAAGGATGTTTTCAAATCATCAGCAATTAATAATTGTGCCAAGAAAGTATAGTTTATATATAAAATATATTTTGAGTTTCATAAGAAATGAATATTGGCGCTTTTAATTAAACGTTTTCTTTTCAGTTCAATTAAAAGTCCTTCAAATGTTAAAAAATAAAAATATTAATATTGACCAATACACTTAAAGATTAAATTTAATTATTTTGTTAAGCAAATAAATATTATTAACTTAGTTTATTAATTTGAGATTAAAGTTCAGGACCATTGACGAAAATAAATGCAGAGGAACTTCTCCAACTTGAATCACTATAATCCGCAAAAAAAATCGAGTTAGAGAGACTTCGAGTTATAGAATTTTCATTAAGCAATTCAATTTTTCTAAAAGCTGTAAAATATAGATTTAAACACAGTTTTATTTATTTAAAAAATTTGTATGAACTTTGACTTCTATTGCCAATTCAAGGGTTCGAGTTATAGAGATTTTCGAGTTATAGAAATTCGAGTATAATTTTTTCTATAATATATAGAACAATTTCAGCCTTTCAAAGTGCTGAATTTGTAAACAACACACTAATAACCGTATTGAATTATAATCAACAACTGCAATTAGTAAGGTGAGATGTTATCACTATAGACAGAAATAAGTAGTGTTTAGCCTATTACGGAGGATTATATAGAACAAAGCATGCATTATTGGCATTTGTGTATAAGCTACGAATGATTTATTAATATATACCACATTATGATTAAGAAATATTTCTATTTCAGTTGAAAAGTATATAATTTCTGAAATGCGTTTAATGGTACATAATATTTTCTGGACACTCTAATGTTGGGCGTGAAAATCGGTTAACAACCACGCCTACTCCCCATTAACCTCAATTTGAGATTCGATCTGATTTTTTCACTTTAAATACGTAAATCAAGAACCAATGAAGATATCGGAATAAAACTTTGTACAAATGCAGCATTGGAGGTGTGGCATCGCCGATTTAAAAATTGTCAAAATCAGATTATAACTACTGAAGGACCCAGATGTCGAACATGAGGGCCTAAGTGCCTGTGAATAATTTTTTACCGAAAATATTGATAAATTTCTCAAATATTTTAAGGAAATTCTGAGGAATTATTTTTCTTTCAATAATGTGCTTCAGTACCAAAAATGGGGAAAATCGTGTTCTTACTTCACTTAGCTCCCATATATTTGATATTAAGTTTAAAAAAACTTGGTAGGCTTTATATCAATCGATTAATATGTGAGATTTCTTAGCAAAATTAAGTAAGCCCTACATATACATATATGATGATTTTCGTTATTCTAGTGGACTTTATGTCGAATATATGAATTGTGTGTTATCTTAATATTAAGTTGTCAAACATCTCCCTTCCGCCTTTTTGTCTTTTGAATTTGGCGGATATGTATAAAACGCTACAGAGCTCGTATCTGTCAATGATATACATCTTTGAAAAGTCTTGACATAACCTACAAAAACGACGCTATGCATGATTAGTTTGGATATTGCGTTCAACAGTTATAGACGTGTAAACAAGGCGTTCACTAACGCCCAAATTTGCGCTATTTTAAAGGTTTCCTTCGTTAAAGGCATATCCAGTAGAGAAACGTTCCGTGAGATTAATTTTGTTTTGGGGAATGGTATCTATCACTTCGAACTGCGGAGGAATTGTTTCGACGATTCATAGCGAGTAAAATCGACACCATGGATAAGCCAGCCGGCGGAAGACCTGTGACGACGGAAACCGATCAAATCATGGAAAACATCGAGTTAGACCGGCATGTGGCATCTCGCGACATCGCCCAGAAAATGGGAGTTAGTCACCAAACCATTTTAAACCATCTGCAGAAGGCTGCATACACAAAAAAGCTAGATGTTTGGGTGCCGCATGATTTGAGGCACAAAAACCTTCTGGACCGAATCAACACCTGCGATATGCTGATGAAACGGAACGAACTCGACCCATTTTTGATGCGGACGGTGACTGGCGACGAAAAATGGATCACATACGACAATCTCAAGCGAAAACGGTCGTGGTCGAAGGACGGTGAATCGTCCCAAACAGTGGATGACTCGTCAGCAGCTACGAGAGCTTGGATGAGAGGTTTTAGCGCATTGTATGGTGGATGCCCGGACATAGCGCCAAGTGATTACCACCTGTTCCTGTCCATGGCGAACATCCTTGGTGGTGTAAAGTTGAATTCAAAAGAGGCTTGTGAAAAGTGCCTGTCCGAGCTCTTCGCAAATAAGAAGGGGGGCTTCTAGGAGGGGGTATTATGAAGTTGCCGTCTAGATGGAAACAGATTATCGTACGAAACGGCGGAGATTTGAACTAAATCCGATCACTGTAACACTTTTTATAATTTCATTGAATAAAGAGCAAAAAAACGAAAGAAAGATATTACATCAATAAATTGTGAGAGTACAAAATATTCGGTTACGCCCGATCTTAGCCCTTCCCTGCTTGTTTATTTCTCAAAATAGCTTAACTTTATTTATAGTATATTTCAGGATAGCACTGTAACTGTAGAATTTGTAGATATACCATGCAATATACTGGAAAATTTATCACTATTCTGTATTTTTAGAATCAAATCTTGGCATAACCTCGTTTTATGACTTCATTTTAATTAAGCTTAACTTTCTATATAAAAAAAACCATAACAACTACAGTGTCCTATTACTCTACCATTATGTTATAAAGTATTTAAATGCAAATTTTAAACCAACAACAACTTGTTAGTTGTACTTCTTGGTTTTTTCTTATCGTTCCCCAAAATGATTTGAAAAATCTTATATTACCTATAAACACTTAGTGAGCATCACAGACTTAACAGCAATGCATTAACACCAATTCATTGAAAATAATGCATACCCCCCCTTCATGCCAAACACTTCAGCCGGCAGGAAAAAACAGAAATAGTTCAAAACAATTAAAATAAACTGAAAGCATAAACAAACGAAATTTATGAACTCTGCACGTACGCGGCGAGACGAGTTGATTTGGACCAAACAAATTTGAAAGTGAGGTGTGAGTGGGAGTGTGTGCATATTGCACTTGATTTAGGCCGCAAAGCAGCAGCAACAAAAATTTCAAATTTCAAAGGAAGCTTACGCAAATGCATATATGTAAGAGTGTAAGAATATTTTGAGCAGTTTAGTATGTTTTTTTACTGAATATAAGCATGTCTGTGTATGTATGTATGTATACTTTGCTTGAACATTGAACATGAACATTCCGCACGATAATTAATGCTACTGACTATTTGAAAATCGGAAAATTTGCTTATTTATATGGTACAGCAATCATTTTCCATCGACGCATGCTATGTAAACATGGCAATATGCGTCAATATATATACTGAGATATGTGGAAAAAACTATTGAGAATAGTAGAGCATAAAAGTTAAAAAAAAGTTTTTATGTAAATAATAGTAAATAAAAATAAAAAAAAATTCACTTTTAGTTTTTGCTAAAAATTACACTCGCGCGCAAAATAAGCTGCAAAGTACCACTTTGTTTGTTTGTTTATATGCTCACTCTAATCTGTTGCGAAAACAAAAAAAAACAACAAGTGACTCATGCGGCGCACAGCTGAGGCAGTGCCAAACAAAATTATGCTGCTTTATTTGCGCGTATATTTCAAAAACTTTTTTCAATGAGCCAATTTTGAATTTTCAGCTTTTTTTTGTTCCTTTGAAATCAGCAGGCACCTTGAAAACTGAAAATTTTCAGAATTTTTTTTTTATTTTTTTTAATGATTTTGAACTATTGGCAATGACCGCGTCAACATTTCAAATTCAAGCAAGAAATATATGTGTGTGTGCATGTGACACAGTAGTAAATCGTCCTTTTAATTTGAAACACTTAATTTAGACAGCGACGTTACTCATACGCCATGTGCGCTGTTGTGGTAGTTAATATTATATCATTTGCTATATTTGTTGTTTTTGTTTTTATTATAATTTTTTTAATTTCAACTTTCAGCTGTTACTTATTTGTATTTACTATAACCAAAACAATTCCACATATCATTAATGAATTTGTTTTTATTTTAATTATTTTTTAACCTGCTTTTGATATCGCGCACTTTTCTCACACGCGTCTATAATATTTTTGCCAATCTTATATATGCCACAACTTTTAGCATACAAAATAAAATATAAAATATTATTTTCCGTTACAATAATTTCGCTTTCCTCGAACCGCACGCAAGCAAAGCAAATAGCGAACTAAATGCGCGCGCCACGCTCAGCAAAGAATACAATTTTCTATGCTTTTTTCAAAAATCTCAAAGTACGAAATAAATTAATTGCATTATGTTTCGAACAGCGCCAGCAATGCGCTTATGTATGTTTGTGAGAAACAACAGCAGATACGCTCACACACACACACACATATGTATATATACACACACTTAGAAATGAAAAAAGTTCATGCGTTTGGTAGCTCAGCGAAGCTTTGGCGGCAAAATGGGTTAAGCAAAAGAAAATCGCTGCTGCTGCTGCTGTGGCGACAACAGCAATTGCCTCTTTGTCAGCTTGACAGGCACAGATACGCACGCACACACACAGACAAACAAACAATTACGCACATAAATATAGTGTGCTTAGAGCGACAGTTAGCACTAAGTGTTTGTGCGTTTGGCCAAATGCGTTTATAGCTCGTAAATGCGGTGGCCGCAGCTCTGCTCTGCTGTGCTCTGCTCCTAATGCATTACGCGTCGATGCGTTCAAATTACTTTGTGGTATTGGCATTATTACTGCAGTTCCTGAATGAAATGCATATGAAATACATATCTACATGTAAGTGCATATGGGAGCTTGTATGAATATACTCTTGCTATTTTATTGTAGTGTGGAGTCTTACCGAAACGCACATATATATACCCCATACACAATGAAAAACAAAATTTATTGCTATTTATTGATTTTATTTGACAAATTCTGCGTTTGTTTTTATAACCAACCAACGAACCGAAGTCGTTTGTACACACATTTTACCAAAGAACCTATCTCTATATCAAGTGTTTTCAAATCATTTTCACGACCACCTTTCACCTGAAGGTTCAGACGGAGGTTTTGAGCATCATAAAAAATCAGATCTTTTTCTAAAAGAAATCATCTTGGTATATTTTAAAAATTACTGTATGAAATGGGTCAAAAAAGTTTTCCTTAATTTAGTCAACAATTAGTTGTCCTGTGCGCGGATGCTCTTTAATTTAGTACATAAACACTACATGATTAGACAATCTCTACTACCCTGATAATGGTATCAACATCATCCCTTTGAGTGAGGTGATAGCTTAGCTAGATTTACCTGATTTGTTTGATAATTTCACATTTAACAAGTAAGGAAGGGCTAATTTCGCGCAATTTATTTATGTAATATTATTAAGCTGACACACAATTTGACCTATATATTTGGAATAAAACCCACTAGAATAATGCAATTCATTATATATAGTATATGGGGTCTAGGATCTGGGGTAATTCCAGAACCGATTTCACTCTTACTCGTCACCAACTACATATATTAAATCCAAGACCATGTCTTCACTCAAGATATCTCTCATATTGAAGTCCACCGAATGTTTAAAAACCCTATTATTAGGTTATGGGAGCTAAGTATTTTTTGTATAGAGACACATTATTAGAAAAATATCCTTTTGAATTTCTTTAGAATAGCTGAGAAATGTTTTGATATTTTCGGTAAAAAAATATCTATAGGCACTGAGGTCTTCATGTGAGTTGTAGGGGCCTTGAAAAGTTATAGTTCCATTTCGAATCAATTTTGAAATGAGTAATGTTGCTACATTCCCGTTCTGAAAATTTTTATTCCGATATCTTCATTAATTTTCGATTTATATATTCCAAAGTCCACGAATTAGATGGAATTTAAAATTGTATTTTATGGGAACTAGCCGTGGTTGTTAACCGCTTTCGATTTTTTCAATTTTTTTGTGTGTCCAGAAAATCTTAAATACCAAATTTCATTGAAATTGTTCGAGCAGTTATTGAGATATGGTTTTCGACCCAAAAGTGGGCGACACCACGCCAGTTTTTAATATTTTATAACAATCTGAGTGCACCTTTTCTACAAAATTTAATATTTATTTCCAACGTTTTTCTTTAATGAGTTAACGCACTTTTAGTAGTTTTCAACATAACATGTATGTGGAGTGGGCGTAGTTATTATCCGATTCCATGGTGTATGATGGGATACTATTCAGTCTACAACTTTGCTTCCGCCGTTTTCCTCTAGATGTCTCTAGGGTCAAACACTGGTCGATTAAATCGATTTTTTTATATCGATCTTGGACATATGTGTCAACATTAACCCATCAAAATTTTTGTAGAGATCTGTTTGCATCCCAAACTTATCCTTAACTGAAATGTCACTTTTTGAGCCGAATTCTCGACATTTGAGGGAAATCTTACTTTTCTTTTTTAATTTCAAGAAAAGTGCGGCTGAGGCTCAACGAATGCTTTCGGATACGTACGGTGAGGCTGTCCTAAGTGAAAAAAAGCCTTAGATTTACAAAAAAACGGCGGAAGCAAATTAGTAGTAGTAGTAGTAGCAAAATAGTAGACCTAATAGATAAATGAAAATGTGTCTAGTAAATTTGTTTTATATAACTTAGTTTGTGAGAAACGTATACGTATATTTTCAAAGCATATTAAGAATATACCTCAGCCTTCATACTGGCCTATTAAAAAACTTCAGAGCAGACCTTGGTTCGAAAATTTTTTTGTACCCTCGTAATTATTATACAGTGGAATTTCCATAACTCGAACTCTTGAATTGGCAATAGAATTCAAATTGCATACAAATTTCCTTCCATAAATCGAACTTTTCGACCAGGGCATAATACAAAATTTAAAATTTTACTATCGAGACAGAACAGTCCCTCTACATCGTATAAATCTATATTTTACACGTTTTTGAAAAATTTATGTTTCAATGAAAATGTCTATAACTCCAAGTTTCTCTAACTCAAAGTTTTTTTGTGGATTATGGTGATTCGCGTTAGAGAAGTTCCACTGTATTATATTTTTTATGAGCTAAAGAGGAAATATTACCAGCTGCCAGTTACATTTTATATGATTTTCACTTATATGAGACTTGGTATCATACATTCGAAATATTTATTTATGTGACATACATTGCTACCACTCAAATGGTAGCTCTATTTTCATAACTATTATTAAATATTATTATTATTACATCTCCATGGTTATTTGGCACTTTCCATTTTATTACGACATTTCCATATCGATTTCCATCAATCAAAAATTAAATAACTGTAAACCATTAAAGCTTTAAATAACTCAATTCAAAACGAATACTGCTTAGCTGCAGCGGTGGTTCAGCAGTGTCACGGCCTGCTCGACTGACTGGCTTCGGTAGAGCTGACAGCTGACTACTGACTACTTCGGTTGAATTGAGATTTATGTCAATACTTGACACCGCAGTCAAGTGTAACTAATGAGTATCAACGCAAATTGCCGAATATGCATTGTCAATATTTATAGTGCTTCAATTGAGTGGCAGGGAAATTGTTTATTTATTTCTAAGCAAATATTTGGAGCACTTTAATAGATTAATTAAAGTGCGCCCACTGTGCACGCACTGCCTGCCGTCCAACATTCCACTGCTGTTTATTTATTTGGTTTCCTTTTAATTCTAGCGGTCTACGAGTATATGTTCATGCATACAGTACTTATAGAATGCATGTAGAGTTCTTTTTTTTCTAATTATTTTAAACCTAATTTTTCTTTTATACCCGTGAGCAAGAAGTTGAATGTGGGTATTATTACCTAGTTCCACTGCCGATGGTTTTGATGTAACATAGGAGAGGGCTTCGTCACAAAGAGTGTAACAAATTCTCTGAAAATTTGTTCTCTTGGGTCTCCTCGGCCGATTGGTAGAATAAAGTGAGATGCTTTTTCAAAGAAGCTTTAAAAAATAATAATAATCGGATTTTATCGGATCAATTTAATTTTATACAAAATCTCGAAAATCTATATATCAATAAATAATTCGATGTAAGAGCGAGAGATTGGTCGCCGAATCTAAAACCAGCTTTATATCACGGATATATTGTTCTTACTTAATTAGCTTGATCATTATCACATATTTCGAAAACTGGTACAAAAATGTTGAATACTTAAACTTAATAATTTATTATTTATATGCTATTCTGTCTGGCTCGTTCTTAACCCTTCCTTACTTGATTTCTCATTAATATGCCTTGTTTGCTTACATGAACTGCATAATTATGACTACATAGCATGCCAGCATTCTCTAAGCTTAAATAATAATGCGGATCATGATCATTTGTGATCGGACTACAAGTGAACTGTGGAATGGCATTATAAAAATGTTGTGAAGGATGGGGAGGCACTTTCATGAAGCGATTATTAATGTATAAATATTAAAATTCAATTTGAATTAATAAAGAATTTAGAAAATTCTAAAAAATGTCAATAAAAAGGTTCAACAAGTTCATAAATTTAGTTTATAGATAAAGTTAAACGTTCCATAAGTTCATAAATATTAATTATTGCGGAAGTTATATATAACGTATTAACGTTTGATTTTGATCACTATCGGAATCCATAATATTATACTAAGAGAATAAGCGCACGAATAAGTTTACTCAAAAGAGAGAAACTGACATCAAGTATTTAAAGAAATATCATATTTATAGCAAGAATTAAATAAATTTAGTAAAGAGCTTTTCAATAGGGTAGCTACAAAAGTAGAGTAGATAGGGACAGCAAACGACGCCATATTTTCCCCCGCTCTTACGACATTTCTTTTCAGTAAGGTTTGTCATTTATCCAACGATCCAACAACGAGTCGAAATTATTAAAATTTACTACCGAAACTCGGAGTGAGCGGCCTCAACTTTTAGCGGGCTATAACTAATTGATGATGAGGCTCATTTTTGGCTCATGTTCGTCAATAAGCAAAATATGCGTTATTGGACAGACAGCAATCCACACGTACTACATGAGTCACCATTACGTCCCGAAAAACTCGGACTCGGAAAACCCGATTTCTTCCGTGATGATCAAGACCGGCACATTACTGTGAATGGAAATCGCTACCGCTCAATGATAACCGTATATGTTTGACCAGAATTGGATGATATGGACTTGGACAATATGGGGTTCCAACTGGACGGGTCCACAAACTCTACAGCGAATGTCCCTATCGATTTATTGAAAACCAAGTTTGGTGAATGTGTTATCTCATGGCCTCGGTTGTGCGATTTGACGCTGTTAAATTGCGAATCTAAGGAGGCTGTATGTAATGTATGTTTGGGAAATTTACGTAGAACCTGGTGGCCGTAACAATACTTTCGGTGTACTATTTTACGAACCTTACTTGTGAATGGTATATAAAGATTTGACCTCTTAATAACCCACTTATTCGCCTTCATACTTTTTCACTCGAAATTCTTTGCTCCACTCCACTCTATTATGGAAAACACTGAAAAGCTCTATAACAGAGAGCAACTGTGAGCAAAACTCACACTAATAGCATCTCAGCAGCTAGAAAACACACACACAATAAAAGCTTCTGTTTCGAAACCATTTTTTTTCAAATTTCGAAAAGTTTTGGAATTCGAAGAGTGCTGCACTTAGCGGCACACACTCAGCCATAGCAAATCAAACTTGCTCACCGCGCCACACTCTATTTTCATCGCCCACCATTTAAGACCAATTCACGCCACTCACACCTCTTATGCTAATTGTGTGTGTTCTATTGATCACTGCTTGTTCGGCTGCTGTATACTTGAACGCTTCTGCACTTATGCCATTTGTCGCACTTCATTGTGACGATTCGAGTCGCATTAACAATTCAACCAAATGCCTTTGGTTGCCGCCAAAGAGCTATTGCATACATACATGCTTAGGCGGTAATTCTCATAATGCAGCCGCAAATTGCAATTCGGTTATCGCTTTGGTTGGTTTGCATTGCAACCGCTAGTTCAATAAATACTCGCATATGTGTAGTCTCGCCGTAACGCTTAGCCGCACAGCAACAGAAGATTAGAAATGACAATTATAGGTCATTCATTGATTGACAATTATGCTCGGCAACGTTGGGAAGTGGAGCAAGGGTGATATATAATTGACTTGTGTACGAGTTCATTTTACGGAAGTATTAGAAAAAGCTGAGCTTGGCATGAACTGATCTTACTCTGGAGTAAACTAAGTTTAATCGTACGCATTGAAAAATTTACTAAATTCATCGCACATTATGGTAGTATTTAATAAATCCAAAGAAATATTATTCATTATCGCTATCTAAATCGGTAAAATGGTGTTCACAGTTTGAAATACCTCATATTCTATTATATAAGAATAACCGTGAAGTTCATAAGCTCTAGTCTTGCAGTTATATTTAAATTGTCTTAAAAGAACGGAAACAATTCATCTATTATATTCAACCTGCTTCTAAGGGATTTCAACGACGGCTCTGAAATAAATTTGTTTTACTCGACATATTGGGCATATGTCAATAGTAAGTCCTCGGGAACCCAACAAGCAGTTATTTCACTTACTTCAATAGTTATCGCACTCGTTTTTAGGTTAAATTTAACCTTTTTAGTGTTAAGTAATGAAAGACTTGTGTTTGCTTGAAACATGATGGTCCCGGTGAAACATTACCGCTTTCATAGGATGTATACCCGGAGGCTGTCACCTCATTTCGCCGGGATGCAGCAGAAGAAGATACAGACGTGTCAGAACATTGCTCTCCGGACGATTACTGGAGGCCTCCTAATGACACCACGAGATTCCCTACATAAACGCCCAGTTAAGAAGCATAATAAATTACTCTCGAAGCAGCTTCTGATGGAGTGCTTTCGTCGAAATCTTCCCTTATTGGCTTGAAGCAGAGCCCATCGGACTCGGGCATCAAGAAATCATATTTACAGTGCGTCGATGACCACGAACAATACAGCGACAAGGCTGACGTAAACAACTTCCGACGCGCCGTAATGGGATAGATGGGTTTCGGAGGCTAAAAGCAAGGGTATTTTTACGATTTTTTTTATATATATACAAACATATATTTCATTTAAACAACTCAACGCATAAAAGATACATGTTTAAACAGTATTTTTCATTTAAAAATTCCGAAAACTCAGCCGTTGGCATCTCATTGTCCATTACGTGTCCGATATTGCGGTGGACATCATAACTCATGATTTTTTTTGTCAAATTTAGGGCTCGAAAAAAATTGTTATAATAAAAATATAAAAAATTATTCTCTCATTAACTAGATAATGTTATTCCAATCACTTTGAAACTCACCTAACCCCTTAAATCTTATTCAATGTCTCATTAACAACTTCCTTCACTCCATTCCAATGAATGGCGTAGTTGGAGTCAAACCACCACCCATTGCAGACGACGAGCTCGATTTGCCTTGAACAACTTCTTTCTGGATACTCTAGCGAGTTAAGCTCCTATATATCCAGACATGGCCACGACATACCTAACACATGTAGTGCTCACATGACGCTAACCATATATTTGCATGCCCAACGAACCCGACCCTTCTAACACCCCTAACAGCAGGTATCCTGGGCATCTCGTTAAATAGCCTGGATAACAATTAAATTTGTGCCTCCCCCTACAATCTGCTCCGACAACAACAATCGCGTCGATTTTATATTTTTTAGAGCAAAAATATGGATCCTAGAGAGCAAAATGGGTTCTATAGACCAAGCAACAGCATTCAAAATGATCGATAACAAACTATTTCGACACACAATCATCGATTAGACAAATTATCGATTTTGATATATTTTTGATACTTTCCATCAATTGTATGGTCTTTTAAATTTTAAGATTATACATAATAAGCTACATAATACTGCTTTCAGATTCTCTATTCTCGATTAAATACTACGTTCGGAGCTACATTGAAAACATCTTACAAACACAATTAGTGGATTGTGGAACCAAAGTCGTACTGACCGACATTATCAGGGGTGTTGTGGAATCCAAAACAGATTTGCTGAATGTCAGAATGGCAAACCAATTCTGATTTTCATTGTTGTCACAGAATCTGATTGGATTTTCGTCTTTTCGAATATAAGCAAACCAATATTCGAATCAGCTGTTCTGCTATGTTTTTGGAATTGTAATCATGTAATTAGTTCAAAATATTCATTAAACCCAAAAAATATAATCAAAATGGGAAATTATTTCAGCTTTTTTTTATTTGGCAATGAAAGTAGCGCGAAAAATTAAAGTTTTAAGGAATCACATTAATTCGCTTTATGCTCAAAGGAAGTCAAAAATAGTAATTATGTTTATGTAAAAATGTACATATTTAAGTGTATATATACAGTGTAACTTCTCTAGCTCGAATCACCATAATCCACAATAAAACTTCGAGAAAATTTGTATGGAATTTGATTTTTAAACGATATTGCCAATTTAAAAGTTCAAGTAATGGAGATCTTCGAGTTATGGAAGTTCCACTGTATATTGTTTAACTTTTATATAAAAAGTTAGATATTTCCATGATCTAATCTGAATTACTTATTTTGTAAAATTCTTAAAATATTTTATTTTTTTCCGTTGAATTCAATAATTACGTCATTTAGCGTTCTTATCTTATTTTTTAATAATAATTATATTTTTTCCAAAGCGTTTTAACGGCAAATCAAAATAAATTTGAACAAAATGTCTCAAATCTGTCAGCCCTGAAGCTCTTGGTTTATTTCTGATAGTTACGAAATGGATCTGTGTTTTTTAAAGAAAACTTTCGTTCATTTAATAAATTATGTGACATCCTTCGGCCTCTACTAATTAATTAATTTCGGCCGCTGTGAATGGCACACCTTGTTGCTGCAACTCCACTGTCATTTCCCCTAAAATGTGGCTATTTTTTCTGGACCCACGTAGAGCACACTCTTTATTTTGCCACAATTCAATTAGCGCTTCCTCCCTCTCCCCCACGAATTTCTTGTTTTGTACTTTTGGTTTTTCTCGATTCTTTTGAAAATACAAACAAATATTAACTGAAAGTTTGGGGATGGCAAAATATGTCTTCCAATTATATCTAATCTAAACTAGAGCAGTCATCGATTATAATGAATGGAATGTAAGTTTTCAAGTAGTTTTCAACGAAAGCTGTGATTTCGTCTGGCAGATTTTGCATGGATGAAAACACAAGTTTTAGAAAGAAAACCCATTTTTACTATGAAAACATGTTTTCAGTGTCAGTCCGAACATAGTATAAGTGTTTTTGGAAAAAAGTAATTAAAAATGCGCTAGATGCTACAGCTGGTCTAAAAACCTATATGAAAGTAAATCCAAAAAAATACTTGAATTAATTGAAACAACTTGCCATTTTATTACTTTTCTTAATACTTTTTATTTAATATAATATTTATATTTATTTGGATTGTTGTTTTTTTTTTTGTTTTTATACATTTTACTTAGCGTTTTTGTTATCTTTCATTATGTTAAATTCTTCTGCAAATATCTTCAAATTATACATATATATATATATATATTATATTTGTTTATTGTTGTTGTATAGGATAGTATGTACTAATATGATAAAGGATACAGTATACAATAGAGATGTTACAAATACAGTTAGAATTTTATATACGTTACTTTTCACTGTATTAATGATCAATATGTTTGTTTGATTTTTTGTTGTTGTTGTTTTTTGTTTACACTTTTTGTTAAATTAAATAAGTAAACAAGTTTGCTTTAGCAATTAAAATTATATTAAAACAGCAGCAAAAACTTAAATACCAACTTAGATGCACACATGTAGTACAAATTGAGATAGAAAATAATCAATAGTTTATATATGTATGCAAAGTAAGAGTTAAAAGAAAGTTAATAATAAATTATAATAATAAATAGAACAACTTTTCAAGCTGAAACTGCTGAAGCAGCTGTTAATTAGGGAGTGGGAACGGAAGCCATCAAATGCATACATACGTTAAATATGCGTTAAATACGACAAGCACAAGTCACTGCGGCAGACTGCTAACGGTTAAATTTTAATTTTTCCGTTCAATTTCATTTGCTTTTGGGTTTTCAGTTGGCTTGTAACGCAAAAAATAAAATCACAAAAATTTTGCCGAAATTATGTGGTGTGCACACTTTACAGTTATTTGTTATACAAAATTATAAACGTACTTCAGTACCGTTACTTTTGTTTTTCTTTTGTTTTTTACATAAATTTTTGTATTCTCTACATTTCATAACGCTTACACGAGTTTAAAGAATAGTTTTCCAATGTAAAAAAGCGCAAAATACGATATTTCAAGGCATTTCATTTAGCAGCAAACGAAAAATTTTAATTACATATTTGAAAATGAATTACTACATACACATGTATCGCATTACGAATCACGAATCTTTACATTATTCCTTTACAACATACCGTAAAAAACGATAATTCAGTTTTCAATTACGAGCATAGCGATGTACTATGTATATATGTGTGGTTGTGTTTATTGTTTTTCTCGCTTTTTCGCTTTTTTTCTTTAATTATACATGCCTCAATTATATTGAATGTAATTATTTTATGATTACAACGCCGTTGCTTGGTAATTAGTTAGTTGAAGATGGGCGCCTCTTTGCGCTAATAACGCAATACAGTAGTGTTGTTGTAACATACAATAGGTGTATGTGTGTGTCTGCTGCATTGGGTTTTTGTATTTTATAGCTTTTTGCTTTTTGTTTTTGTTGCACATACTTTTGCTGCACACACTTTAGCGGCGCTTTTTAGCAATACTTTTTTTGAATTTGAGCTAATTTTCTTTTTTTTTGTTTGTTGTTGTAATACGTTAATAAATTTCCATTTGGCTACGCATTCGAGCGGTGAGCATGCCAGCTAGCAGTAGCGCTCAGCATACACAGGCATTACGGAAATATGCACTTTCGAAGGGAAATGAGACGACTTGGGCTTGCTCACTTCTTTATATGTATATGTAGGTACGCATGTATGCCTGTATGTGTGTTTGTATAAATAGTTGTTGCATTTTGCATACAATTTATTTTTGTTTTTATTCACTTCTCTGCGACTTCATAACATCGTATTTCTTTATATATATATATCTGTATGTTTGTATGTATGTATGTATAGTACGATTATTGCATTACATTTTACATATTTAGTTAAATTAGTACATTTCTGCTTGCATTCAAGTTTAAATAAAAATCAAAATTAATTTATTTAACTCTTCTTCTTAAATATATGTTTGTATGTATGTATTTATGTATAGTAGATTAGCAACTAAGGAAATACTAGAGCTTGCCAACCAACTACTACACTTTGCTCATCTCATTCACGTAATATCACTTTTAGGCTCGTACAAATGCATCATGCATGCTTTATACGCCGTTACTTATACATATTTATATATATATATATATATCTGTTGATGCTCGCAGTGTTGCATTGCATTTCGCTTGCATTATTATTGCGTTTAACAGTTAGCTTTTCGCTTCCAAAACGTGTTGCGCTGTCACTCGCGCAGCAATTTTCATTTTCTAATTTCATTTCTTACGCACTGTGCTTGATTGTACCGTTAACGTTGAATTCAAATTCGTTCGTATGAATTTCACGATTCTTTTATCTGCTTGTGTATATACTTTTCAGCCTAAACTAGTAGAAATCAGTACGAAAACTATGCATTCATAAATAGCATAAATTTGGTTTTGTATTGCAGAGCATGTCTTTCAATGTGTCGTGTGTGAGTTTGGGGGTGTCGGGTTTTTGGGTTTGCTTGACTTGCGCTTTATCGCACGCGTGGTGTTGTTCTGAAAGAAATAAAAAAAATAAATAAATTAATACACAATTTAAATATATCTATCTGCTCGCGTACTCACCTTGGCGACTGCACACGTCGCTTTGGTGTATTCGGCGCTGTCACCGCCACTCGACTATTGGGCGTACGCGCACGCGTAACACCAACTCCAACTCCCGCATTTGTCACTGCCGCTGCTACTGCTGCATTTGCACCGCCAATGCCAGCTGTCATGCTGTAACGTTTCGGTGGCACAATGCGACTGGGCGAACGTGTTGTCTTGCCATCCGCTTCTTGTGTGCTAATTCTGGCAATTTGTGGAGATATACTTAGTTTAGTGGTTTTCACTTTATCTAACTGTTTCAAAACAGGTTTCGTGTTGCAATTAGCATTTCTAGCTCTAACAGCCATACATGCATAATATTATATAGATATATATATATATTTTTGGACAAACATATTTGTTGTTTGTTTGTATGTACAGATGTTTGTTTGTGTTGAGACAAATATACAGGTGCAGTACATATAATATTGATGTAAGTAAGATAAATTTGTACATAATTTTTCCAAAAGTATGGTTAGATAATATTTTAGCGGGATTCATGAAAATAAAAAAAATGAGAAAAAACGAGAAAAAAAATTAGAAAAAAATTGTATACAAAATTTCACTTCGAACTTCTTTGTTTGTGTGTGTTTTTGACGAAATGAAGATCTATCTTACTCTTTAAAATTCAGATATTAGCAATTCCTAAGAAAAACATACAATTTCACTACTCTTTTTAACACTACTAACCCAATTCACTCCTGTAAATATATATAAAATTCCTATTACTGTTATTATTAATATGGCTACTCCTAATTTTCATACTATTAGACATTATCTACTCCTAAAATTGCTGATTTTACAATTACTAAAGTAGTAATAACGATTCCACCACAGACATACATACATACACAACCTTCTACGTAATTTTCCGAAACATAGTACGAACACTATTTTTTACACCATTTTTCCAGACTACTAATTCTACTACTATTTTTATGCTAATTACTCCAACTATTATTGCTTTTATCTTTATAAATACTAATCTTAGCGCTGAAGTTGTTTTTAGGTATTTCTGAGTGGTTAATGGATATTGATTATCTTTCTAGGACCAGATCAACTAATTCCTACATAAAATTTGGCACTTCATAAATGATCAGAATTTCACATTCTTCAAATAACGGGTTTTGATTTAGGAAAAAGTCGAAGTTCGGAAAAAAATTCAAATTCTTGTTAAAAATACAAATTTTGGATTTATTTTTAAAATTTTGAAAAATCGATTTTTCGAAAATAGTTCGATTTACTACTATTTTTTTTTATATAATTTCTTAAAATATTCGAGCAAATATTAAACATTTCAAAATCGAAATATTTGGTTTCAAAGTTCGAAAAAAGGCTTTTTAAAAAAATTATAATCATTAATTACAGGATATAGTTACTAAAAATCCAAATAATCTAAAATGTTCTCTTAATTTAATGGTGAGACATAATTATAAAAATTACATTCCCCGATTTTCGAAGTTAGCCTCAAAAACGAAATATTTGGTTTCGAAGTTCGAAAAATACTTAAATCAATGGTGTATAAAATTTTTCGCACAATGTTATAGTATAACAGTTGATATGAAGGGCCAAAGTCAGATCTTCGAAAAATAATACAAATATTATTATTTCGAAAAATACTGGACACCTTATGGCATCTGTCATACAAACTCGTTGAAAGAATTTGTACATTTTTTTCCATATTTTGGAATTTTCGAACTTCGAAACCAACTACATATTTCGATTTTGGTGGCTTACTTCGAAAATGGGAAAATGCAATTTTCTTCACTTATGTCTCAATCTCACGGAAAAAAATCTGTTTCGTACAATACCTAAAACAATTTCGATTTTGCCGTATAGTGTAATTTTCGAACTTAGCATGGAAATTTGTCTGTCTGATTCTTGTATTGTTTTTTTTCTTCTAAATTAGTAATTATATAATACTACTTGTTTGTTGTTGTATACAAATGAATAAACATTTTAATTAAAAAAAATTAAATTTCGAAATTTAAATTCGAATTAAATAATTTGCAATTTCCGTTATACAGATGCCTAAATATTCATTATTGAGTTAGGTGTGAAAAAACAAAATAACACGAATACAAATTTATAGATGAATAAGAGTAATCTGAAAGACAGTACCAACACATTACATTACAAAATAACAGACTACATACTAGTACTGGATATTAGTAAAAACTTCAATTTGAAAATACTACTAACTACCCAAAGTAAACGAAAAAGTGCAACAACTACGTTCTACAATAACTACTTTCTTGGGATGCACTACATTTTCGATAAACAAAGTCAAAACAACTACTTCGAAGTTTAACAGGCTACTACTTGTACTCACTTTCCCGCTGGATAGCTGACTGGCCGCGGTATACGCGATTTGTGCGCTGCATTCGCTGCTGCTGCTGCAGCCGCCGCTGCTGTCGCCGTTGCCGCCGTTGCAGTCGGTGTCGAGCCACCGCTCTTCGTCTCTTGTGCGCTAGCCAACTCCTTCAACATTGTCGAGTCTTTGCTCATCAGTTCCCATTGGATTTGCAAGCGCTTAAAGCGATTGCTCTCAATCTTACGTTTCTCTTGCTCGTCGAGTGCGGCCAAACGTTTGGCCGTTTGATGTTGCTCCATTTGTGAGGAGCGACGTGTCGCAGATGGTCCACCGGCTACCGAGATATTCGGTGAATTTGGTGGTGTTGTGAAGCGTTGACGCGCTTCTGGTGCAAGCAATGGTTGTTGTTGCGTTTGTTGCTGTTGCAAAGTCAAACCAACTTCTGGTTCGTTCTCTGTGAGTGTGTGTATGTCATTGAATGACACCTTCTTTTGCTGACTGAGCGCACGACTCACTTCTTTCTTCAATGCCGCTGGATCGTAGGCGACCTGGTATTCGGTTGATGACTCCAAGATGGCCGCAATTTCGGCGTAACATTTTAGCTCGGAACGTGGCAGCGACGAGAGTAAACGCATACGCGCATCCAAATCTTTGCGTGATAGACGCTCTTGACGCGGTTGTGGCACTGCATATAGTTCGGCCTCCTCTTCGAATACTTCACCCAGCTCTTCGGACGAACCGATTGCATGATGATACGGTGGCTCTTGTAGACTGCGACGTTTCTCTTGCTTCGTCAATTTCGATTGCTGACCTTCGATCATCGAATTGCGCTTCGTGCGATTCGCCGAATGTGAAGATGATTTGCGTAAGATGCCGCGTGGCATAGGTTGTGGCGGTGTTCTGCCTGCCGCCGGACTCATTTCAACACCGGAGTCCATGCGTTGCTGTTCATATTGATATATGTACATTTGCTTTAAGGGGTCCGCGTTCTCGAGATCTGCAGAGTCGGCCAACAGAGTGGACGAACCGCGATAACCTGAACTGGGTTGTTGACTAGAGGCAGAGCTCGAGGAACCTTCCTCGCCAGTTTGTGTCGTATGTTGTTGCTGCTGTTGGAAATACTGCGCGCAGTCGCATATGTGTGGCCGATTACGACGTATGGGTGGAGACATGCAGAATAGCGGACGCTGCGACAGCTCGGCGTCCAAGTCCGGCAACAAAGTATTCACCTCGGGAATGTGTTTCAAGCGACGACGATAGTCCGCCGGCAAAAGTGTCGTTAGTGATTGCCAATCCACTACATGCTTGTAGTCCATGTTCTTGAGTATCTCATCGTCATTACTATTTAAGTTGACGCGTTTCTTCAGCGATGCCATCGAAGCTGAATCGTCATTGCTACCAACAGCCATCTTGTAATTGAACGGCGAGAAGATCACATCTGCCGTTGAGTTGGTCTTCACGAAACCCAAATCGGGCAACGCATAATTTGGATAGATGACATAAATTGGCGCCTGTCGCTCTTCACCCAAATTATTGAGCTTCGCCAAGAAGGAAGGTGGCACGAAACGGAAACGATCACTCATACTGCTGCGCGTACTCAAGGAGCCACACGAAGTTTGCATTGAGCGTGAAATCAACTCCGAACTCGAAGCCGCCGACACAGTGGGTTGTGCGCCTTCGCAACGCGAACGCTGTCGCTCCAATGTGGTTGACGAGGTGCCAGTCGACACATAGACCTGTGTAAGTTGTTCGGAATTGCTACGACTATTCTCCGACGACTGCAAACTGCATGCCGTACCGACGTCCTTGTGTTGCGTCACCAGTTGGCACAATTGTGGATGGCGCGGCGGCATACTTCTACGTCGATGCGCAGGCGAATTGGTTGCTGTCAGCGAACCACTTGAGCTTGAGCTGGGATCTTCATCGTAGAAAACAGCATCATTACGTATACGTAAGTGGCGACGCGTGGGCGTCGGGTGACCGGCGTGTCCATGATGTGGCTCCGCCTGGAATGCAGACTCGCATGTGTCACGCACTTGCGCACACAGTTGCTCCTCATCCTCGTCGTGTCGACTGAGCGCCGAACCCTTACCCGAATCATTCATGCTTTTCTTGCGTAGACGCTGTTCCAACGACGAGCTGCTACTCGAGCCGGCCGCATCGCTTGACGGCCAACAACCCGACGACACATCCATGCAAGTGTGTGTGCTCATCTGCTGCTCGTCCGTGGCGGATTGATTGCTCTTTTGTTTGATGAATAGTTTGACTAGATTGAAGGCGGGTGGATTCGAGCTACCTGACGAAGCGGAGCCCGAAATGGGCGCATGCTTTTGCGCGGCGGGGCAATTGTGACTATTTGTAGCGGCAACGGCTGCGGCAGACGTGACGGCATTCGATGGCTGGCAAGAGCAGCGATGTTTGTGACGTTGTTGGGGGGCATTTTGCTGTTGTTGTGTCGCCTGCTGCTGCAGATGTTGTTGGTGTTGCGTTTGCAATTGCTCGCCTGCATTTAGACGCTCCGACGTAATGGAGGCGATTATGGAATTAGAAGAGATTGGCATCTGGCACATGGGAAGCAAATTACGCGACGTCTTGCAACACTCCATATTCGAGGTGCTAACCGCCTGCGAAACATTCAGCTGCTGCTGTTGTGAATGATGTTTTTGTTGTTGTACATCCGCAATACCGCTACAAACCATTGCAGTTGGATCTTTGTGCTCGCGCAGATTTGGTACGCTGCGACTTTTACGCACCGTGCAATTCGGTGTGTGTTGTATGTGTTGCACGAAAATGTTATTGGCGGCGGTGTTGTTGTTGCCCGACGGATATCTGCAAATAAGTAGCTGTAATTAGTCAGCGTACAATGTAAGATAAACACAAAATTGTACGAAATTTTTCGTCTAACGCTACTTTCGCAGTCCGTGTTGGAACGGATAGAGAGTGTTTTGCTGTAAACTGCCCACAACTGCAGTTGTAGAAAGCACTTTTTTTCTACAAATCGCATATTGTTTGCATAAATATTATGATCGCTCACTTCCTCTCTGCCACTACCGCCTAACAAATATAATATTTTTTGCTATGCACACTCGTATGTTCCACCCAGCCTATTTCCTCTGCCATACATATGCATGTATGTATGTATTGAAGCACAGTCAATCCGCATGAGTAATGAATTTAAATTGAACTCAATTGAATTGACCCCACCAACCGTTCACGTATTCAACTCAACGAGCTGTCGGCGGCTTTAACACTTTCATTCCACACTTCTCCCTACTTTATTTTTGTATATTCTTCGTCTGCTTATGAGCGCTTACATATATGTATATGCGTTACTAAGGTCTGACGTCTGTCTGTATACTTGTGTTATCGCATGTGGAACGTAAATGTTGAACAGCTCACTCATTCTTCATCATAATTGTGCATAAACAAATGGAAATTATATACAGTTGAACTATATACTCTTACTGCTTGCGGTTGCTACTACTTACGTCTGTATACAAGGTACAAGAAGTCAAGCTACAAATTTGTGAAAAAAACTTATTACAGTTTTAGACACTTCACGATATATGAAGACAAGAAAAGATTATACAATGAACTCATCGCATTATCTTCCAAAGAGCTGAAAATATTCGACTTATATTGTCGAAAAACCGATTTATGAGTGCTCTTTTTGAAGAGTGACCCCATATTGCTCTCGTTAAAATGGAGAAATAAATATATTATATATTTTTAGAGGTTATGTCACTCTCATTCTATCAAAATTCTATGATTGGCATACAGTTATCTGTGTTTCTTCAGAGTCAACATTTCGAATAGAATTAAGGGTTTAGAATAAAGGCTTGAAATAAGAATTTTAGCTTGAGTGAGAATTTTGAAACTAAATATTTGACCATTTTTGATGTATTAAAAATAAAAAAAATCTGAAATTCGTAATGAGACTATCAAAAAAATGTTTTTTTCGAGTTTCCAAGAGAACTTGAAGATTAAGCATGTAAACCTATATATCTAGTAAAAAAAAAAAAATTTTAAGAAACACCTTTGAAAAATACCAGATTAGATTAGATTTTATTAGAGGATCGCACTGCGATCTATTGTGCCCTCTCGTATTGCAAAATACCAAAATCAACGCTTAATCTCTTACGCACCTTTGTAATTGTGTTGTGTTGCTCTTCTGTAGCTTGCCGCGCACACTAGCGGCCTGCTCCGAGCGTGACATGGACACGTCCAAAGCTTTGCGCTTGACAATATCCTCAAGATTGCTATGTAAGTTAATGAAATTATGTGTATTTCTTGCGGCGACATCGGATGGTTCAGCTATAAACAACAAAAGAGAGCGCATTAGAAAACCGACACACCAACAACTAAGAAACATCAACCCACCATAGAAACTCTCATCCGAATACAGCACGCTGCCCTCAAAAGCGATTGTGTAATTGTCCTTGTTCGCTTTGCACGTCAATATGATGTCCTCATTCTCCGGATATGCGTCCATATCAAGCGAATCGGCGGATAGATGCGACTCCTTGACCGGCGAGAAGAGTAATTCCGATTTACAAATGGAATTATCGATAAGCTCATTATTAGAGGTGAGCGATGTGGTTGATAAGTGGTTAATACCAACGCCGCCGCCGACGCCGACGCCACCGACACCACCATGTTCTTGTGCATTTAGCGGCAATGCATGTTGTTGCAACAAAAACGATTGTTGCAGCCGATTGCTGTTGCTCATATTCTTGCAATACGACGGCATGTGTAGTAAGATGTCTTCGGCACGAAAGCTTTCCATATCAACTTCGGCAAGATTAGCGTCGAGTTTTTTAGAGAAGTCATTGTAGAAGATTATGTCGCCACTGTAGGAGCCCGATATCGATGAGAATATGCTGCGTTGCAGTCCGGTGCCGCAGCCATCGCGATAGTCGCAATCTAGTAGCCACTGATAATCGGAATTGTCATGAGTGAAATCGTGTGAAGAAGCAATCGAATAGTTTAAATTGTTGCCCAAGTAGCCACCACCACCACCAACACCATTAATATTATTACTAACACCTACACCACCACAACCATTACCAATACCTCCACCCGCACCACCACCACCACCACAAGCTGTTGCCGCAGCCGCAGCCGCCGCGTTGGCGAAACCTACCAAATGCTGATGCTGCTGCAGCATGTTGCTATCGAGCGGCATACTGTGACGCGAACCAGGCGTTGTTGCATTGCTATTGTAATCCGATTCCGGCGTTGCTGGCGCAGCCATTGTATTGTTGCCGCCACTATTCAACAGAAAATTATTATTCGCACCCAAACTCTCCACCAACAAGCTGTCGTCGATCAGCACACTGCTCTGTCCGCTCACTTGCTCATTCAGTATGATGCTGCGCAACGCGTTGTTGTAACGATCCAAATTGTTCAGTACTATTGCAACATTCTGCTTCAGACTCTCCTCGCTCAGTTCGTCGTCGGCGTCCTTGGCGCTGAGCAACTGTTGTTGGTGCTTTTGCAAGTGTTGTTGTTGCAGCAGCAAATCATTCAAATGCTGCTGATATTGCGTCTGTGTCAGTAGCGGCAACGTTTTGCTGCTACGCAAATGTTGTTGCAATTGATGTTGTTGTGCCGTGGCAGCTGCGTTGCTGCTCCTTTGCTGCTGTTGCTGTTGTCGCTGTTGTTCGCGTTCGTTTTCGCCGTAATTGTTGTAGGCGAATGCAAATGGCGAATTATTCGGACTATTCAATGGTTTCTTGTAATGCAATGGCGATTGTGTCGCCGATGTGGGTGATGTTGTGATGTTACTATTTATATGTGATGTTGTTGTTGTTGTCGTAAATGTATTTGCAGAAGAATTTAAAGGAAGCGTTTGCAAATTATTTTTATTATTATGCGTTTGCTTGAATGCTTGATAGTTAAAATGTGAATTTATGTTATTGGCGTAATGTTGTGGAGAATTAGGATGTGGTTGTTGTGAAAGATTTGGTTGATGATGATGATGCGTTTGTTTCGTTTGAGAGGAGGAGTAAGCGTAATGACGTGGTGAATTTTGAAGCGGTTGTGATAGATGTGATTTGTTGTTGATATCGTTGTTTGTTGAGAATTCTGTCATGCCACGACGGAATTTTTGTCCTGCAAAGAAGAGATGATAGGGAATTTAGTTGTATAATAATTATTTTTTCATATAATTTTGATGATTATAATGGATGAATGAGGTAAAAGGAAACATATTTTTCAGGACATTTTAAACATTCTGAAGAAAAATAACAATAGATCGATAGTTAAACAATTATTGTATGAATATAGTTAAGATTAATGTTGTAAATGAGTTCCACAGGGAGTAAAATAACATTCTTCTTTTCGAGCGTTGACTTTCGATCAATATTTTCAAACACTTTATAACGCGTCTGTAATGATAACTGCCCAAAATTATAGATCAAGTACCCAATGAAGGGTTTGTGAACCTGTTAAGTTCCATATTCGAGTTTAAGGATTCTATATTTTAGAAAAACTCGAGTTTAAGGTTATATTTTTCGGAACAACCCGAGTTTAAGGTTTTATATTTAAGAACAACTCGAGTTTAAGGTTTTATATTCAAGAATAACTCGAGTTTTAGGTTTTATATTTAATAATAACTCGAGTTTAGGGTTTTATATTTAAGAATAACTCGAGTTAAAGGTTTTATTTTTCAGAACAAGGTTTTATATTAAAGAACAACTCGAGTTTATGGTTTTATATTTAAGAACAACCCGAGTTAAAGGTTTTATTTTGAATGACAACTCGAGTTTAAGGTTTTATATTTAAGAATAACTCGAGTTTAGGGTTTTATATTTAAGAATAACTCGAGTTAAAGGTTTTATTTTTCAGAACAAGGTTTTATATTAAAGGACAACTCGAGTTAAAGGTTTCCCATTAAAGAACAACTCGAATTTATGGTTTTATATTTAAGAATAACCCGAGTTAAAGGTTTTATTTTGAATGACAAGTCGAGTTTAAGGTTTTATATTTAAGAATAACTCGAGTTTAGGGTTTTATATTTAAGAATAACTCGAGTTAAAGGTTTTATTTTTCAGAACAAGGTTTTATATTAAAGAACAACTCGAGTAAAAGGTTTTATTTTAAAGAATAACTCGAGTTTAAGGTTTTATATTTAAGAACAACCCGAGTTAAAGATTTTATTTTGAAGAATAACTCGAGTTTAAGATTTTATTTTGAAGAAAAATCGAATTTAAGATTTTATATTCAAAAATAACTCGAGTTTAAAGATTTATATTTAAGAATAACCCGAGTTTAATATTTTATTTTGAAGAAAAATCCAGTTTAAGGTTTCATGTTTATGAAAAACTCGAGTTCTTACACTTTGAAAAACGGTCAGAGTAGTCAAAATGGAGTTCAATTTACTCAAACCTTCGGCAAATTTTGTTACAAAATCAGACTGGTCACTTTTTACACCATTAAAACTTATATGCTGAAAGTCAACACCATTTTCTTAAATAATATTAAATGCTAAACACCAAACTTAACTGTAAACTCGAGTTTACGGAACGAAAATAACGTTCCGTGATACAATTATGAAAAATCTTAGCAAGATGTCGATAAAATAATAAATATTACGTGCCATCGACCTACTCAACGATAGTCTATTGAAGATTAAAGACCCCGTCAACATATTCTATGAATCAAGCAAACTAATTTTATAAGTTTTTAATCTTTCTCCGTCAGGTTCGACAGAGTTCTTTAATTTCACCATTTAGCACGACTATTTTCATATAATTTTAATGGATATACCTGCTAGTTGGCGCGTAAATTTACTTTAATTACTTCTACTAACATAAAAACGCCACAAAAACACACATAACGATTGCCGTTATAGTGCTTCGTGCCTAAATGAAAATGAAATAAAACTAGGGAATGACTAGTACAAATTGTCACATTGACATTGAGTGGCGTTGGGTCGGCCAATGCACTAATAACACCGCGCTGCCGTCGTTGCCGCCTTCACCTTCTGGGGGTGTCACTGAGCGGGCATGCATGCAGGCGAGTAGTGCACTTTTACGACTTCACAGCAAATTTCAAAATGTCACACCAACTAATAAGACTGTATGTGTACAGCTTTGCTGATTTCGAGCATATATGTATGTTTGTATGTATGTTTGTATAAGATATGTTTAGCTGCGCTTTTTTACGGCCCTAGCAACCATTGGACTCGCTATCAATCTGTGAAATTTTATGGTAGCAACTTAGTATTTATTTAAGCGCACTGAAATTGATCATAAAAATTAGTTGAAGAATAGACACGTTTGCATGTGTGGATGTGTTGAGTTGGATTGAAAAATGTGTGTAATTAAAAATTGAATTGAATATAAAAAATTGTACACTTATTTTCGTCTTCATATGGTTTTTTGTCTTCATATACATATAGAAACATACATACATGATAAATAGTTGCACTCAAAAGCATTTTGGTGGGCAAGTGCATTTGTCTTGATTGCCACATGATGCTTCAATGTGTCAGCATTTTTTTTTTCATTCTTAAATAAACTGTATGCACATCATAAATGCAGTTCCCCCACAATTCTTGTGTTTTATTCACGATACATGAAAACACAGAAAATGGCCGCTTAAATTCCCCAAATTTTTATAACCGAGAAACATTACCCGCCAGCCAGTGAGCCAATCAACTCGACGAGGCCAGTCAACAGCCGCACATTTATTTAAAACAAATCACTCGTTTCATTATTACAAACTGAAATTATATAGACACCATATATGTATGTATGTATGTATCAGTGTGAACGTGTTTATTAAAAGCTGCAAGTGAGTAGGCAAGTGTTGCGTTTCGTGTGGGTGTGTGGAAATAAATGAACAACATGAAACCCTTGAGCTCATACTACATATAAGCATATGAGCAAGTGTATTAACCCAGCAATAAAAATTAGGCGATCTGCATTTTTTTATAAATATTTTATACTTCATATTCATCTAAAAGTCTACAGACCAGCCCATTTTTGAACCAAAGCAACAATACAATCCGACTTTGAACTTTAACATCCCACAGTTCCGCTAGCACTGAAAAAAAAGTATGATATTTTCTACCAAAAAGTAGTCTTTCGTACAAAATATGAAACCTTAAAGACTCCAAGTTCCTTCAGAAGATTATGAAGATTATTATCTCTACAGTTCCAAGCCCGTCACTTCACTGAAGATAACAAAGTTCAACTATTGTGAATGGAATGTGTGATGAGTAATCAACAGCTGACTAGACCTTGATTAATTTGAGTAAACTATTTTACTGTTGGGTATTTCCGACCTCATTGTACGGTTATATATAAATATTGCTTTATTCACCAAAAAATATATACTTGTATATACCTCAATTCATATTATTCACAGATTCTTTTTGTAGTACTCAGTCCGTCTCGTATTTAGTACAAAAGTAATGCACAAAGTTCGAACAAAACTTGCAACAGAGAAATTAATGAAATAAAAAAGTCGAAAAAATTCAGAAAGTTAAAACGAAGTGCTTATAGAATATACAAATAGATACATATCTACATAACCAAAAAATTTCATCAAAAAATTGTTGCCAAAAATGTTGAGAATTCTCAAATTGATATTCAGCAGTTTGCCCAAATTATTGTTAGATCTTATAATCGATATCTAATTGATATTACTATAAAATATTTCATCCATCTTTGTGGAATCACCAATAAGTTTAACTTGCAGACTACAGTTTTCTCAAATTAAGAAAGCTATTATTTTCGAGTTGAGAAACTGTTGAGAAACAAAGTTGGAAATTTGTAGAGTATGTTAGATGTCAATTAGGGATTTTATTGGAGAGAACTTTATTTATTTATTTTTTTAGGATATATACCTTGAAAAAATAAAATGAAATTCCACTTGAAGATTGCAAATTTCTCAAATTGAAAAAAAATATTATTCTCAAATTGAGATATATTAGAAAATAGAAAAATTCTCAATATGAGGACTGATTTGATTTAAGTTTAGTTTTAGGTTCAGTAAGTCTTTCCAAAAAAGTATGAAAATATTATTCAACAAATCTAGATATAAATAAGAGCTTATATAGAAAACAAAGTCAAAGAGTGAGATACTTTGTAGTAAAATTGCGAAGTGTACAACAGTTACTACTCAAAGCATGCTATGTTCAAGGGTGAAATGATAAGCAGTTTCATATCTGACAACAGATGATATCTCTTTATTATCTCATACAAATACACAGCATTGTCAAATGAAAATAATTACTTCAAGCTATAAGCAAGCAAAGCTTATCCGCTGATATAGGGCTATCTCCACAAAAATGAACATCTGCAACGCACATTGTTTCGCAAGTGAAAATTTACAAAAGCTTTTAATAAAATACATATAAACAGATATATATTTAATTAGCCATAAATTCTCAGTTTGTACATTTTTAGCGTAAAAAGCAAGCATTTTGTTTATATTTCTTCACACTAAGGTAAGGTAAACAACTTGACTTGTCTTGCCTGCGATGAAATAATGGAAATATTTAGAATGTAATTTCATATATATACATATGTATATCTAAGAAAATATATATATTTTATAAAACATAAGATTATTCAAAAAAAATTTAATTTTAATAATTTAATTTTTAATAAACATATTCTTAAAATCAAAATTAAAAAAACATTGAATATGCAATATATCGTCAAGTTGAGTGGAGTGCAGAAGTATGTATGAGAGCATTGGCTGTATGCACTCAGTAAACAACGGAATCAAGTACAATTGAATGCAGTACCGCTATAAATAAATCTCATTCTTATGAAAGAGTGACTAGCAACCAGACAACTTAAGATTTTTGCAAAACCATATGCACTTCCATATAATGGATAAATTCGCACAATATGGCAATAACAAACGCTGGAAATTCATTCAATTAATTGCAATTAATCTACGGTCAGATAATACGAGCATATTGCTCATTTGAATACGAAGTTTAAAGCAATTAAAGCACACAAAAGATTAATACGAGTGCATAAAAGAGAAAGCGAAGGCAAAGTACATATGTATGTATGCAGAAAAATAATAATTAAAAAAAAAATATAATGCAAAAATAAAAAAAAACAAGTAAGGAAGGGCTAAGTTCGGGTGTAACCGAACATTTTATACTCTCGCAATTTATTTATTTAACTTAATTAATATTCTATAATACACAATTTGACCTACATATTCCTCTGGATACATATTCCTATTGGATAAAGTCCATTGAAAGTTGGAAACCCTAATATTAGGTTAGAAGCACCGAGGTCCTCATGTTCGATATATGGGGCCTTGAAAACCTATGGTCCGATTTCGGCGATTTATAGAAATGGGCTGCCACACTATAAATACAGTATTTGTGCAAAGTTCTGCACCGATATCTTCACTAGTGCTTACTTTATATATTGTAAAGTAAACGATTCAGATCATCTTCTAAGATCTGGTATATAGGAAGTAGGCGTGGTTGTGAACCGATTTGGCCAATTTTCACAACATATTATTGGGAGGTAAGGAAACTATTACATACCAAGTTTCATTGAAATCGGTCGAGTAGTTCCTGCGATATGGTTTTTGACCCATAAGTGGGCGACGCCACGCCCATTTTCCATTTTGTAAAAAAATCTGAGTGCAGCTTCCATCTGCCATTCCTTATGTGAAATTTAGTGTTTCTGGCGTTTTTCGTTAGTGAGTTAACCCACTTTTAGTAATTTTCAACCTAACCTTTGTATGGGAGGTGGGCGTGGTTATTATCCGATTTCTTTCATTTTTGGACTGTATTAAGAAGTGGCTAAAAAAAACGACTGCAGAAAGTTTGGTTTATATAGCTTCATTGGTTTGCGAGATATATATAAATAACCGATTTGGGGGCGGGACCACGCCCACTTCCCCAAAACAATTACATCCAGATATGCCCCTTCCTGGTGCGATCCTTTATTCCAAATTTTACTATTATAACTTTATTTATGGCTTAGTTATGACACTTTATGTGTTTTTGGTTTTCGCCATTTTGTGGGCGTGGCAGTGGACTGATTTTGCCCATTTTCGAAAGCAACCCTCTCACGGTCCCAAGGAACATGTGTTCCAAGTTTCATTAAGATATCTCAATTTTTACTCAAGTTACAGCTTGCACGGACGGACAGACGGACAGACGGACGGACAGACATCCGGATTTCAACTCCACTCGTCATCCTGATCATTTATATATATATAACCCCATATCTAACTCTTTGATTTCTTGGTGACACAAACAACCGTTATGTGAACAAAACTATGATACTCTGTGCAACAGGTTGCGAGAGTATAATAATAATAAATAAAATACCAAAAAAAAAAAAAATTGCAACAAAATTGAAAAAATAAATAATTAAAATTTATATCAAATGTGAAAAATATAAAAATAATATAAAGCAACCACAATTAATAAAAAATATTATAAAATGCTTTGGAATATGGCAGAAAGACAAAATCGAGAAATTTTATAACTTTTTTTTATGTACGACTGGTACAAGTATATAAACAAGTGTATACATATATATTTCCCCAATTTTTAAATAATTTTAATTGTTTATGTTTTTTGTCGCTTTGTTTTGCTGAAAATACTATTTTGGCAAACGGCAGGCCAACACTCGCTCGCCAAATGTACAAATGACCAAGTTTCCGAGTTGTTGCTGGCTGTCTGCCCGCCAAATGGCAAGTGTATGCATACATATATATATTTGTTATGCGTAGCTCTTGCCAAATAAAAAATAAATAAATAATTTTTTAAAAGATGTCTCAGAAATGTGCAAACTATACAAATATAAATACAAATACGAGTGCACAAGATACCCACAATTTCATTTAAAGGTCATAGGCACCCAAGCTTGTATAACACAATGTCAGTTTGACAGCTGTCAACGATTGCGTAATATGATAGGGACATGTGCCACATATTGGTTAACCGGACAAAAATAAATAATAACTAGTAAGCGTGTGTGGAAATTTTAATGCGACAGAATTGGAAAATAAGTTGAGAAATTGAAAAAAAAATTATATATTATATAATACAATATAATCTTATGTTAGATAAGATTCGAAGTTTAGTATCAAATTGATTAAAAGCATAGAAAATATTTGGTCAATTTCATTTTCCTAAGAAAATATAACAAAAAACAATTCGAAAAAAAATTTTGAAAATTCGAAATAAATATTTTTTAGATATTAAAAATTTGCATACGAAATTTGTTTCCTACGAAATTATAAAAAAAAGAATTCGAAATAAATTTTCGAAATTTCGAAATTATATTTTTTTAGAATTTAAAAGTTTGTATAACAATTTTTTAAGTAATCCAAAAAAATTAATTCGAAATAAGTTTTCGAAATTTCGAAATATTTTTTGTAGAATCTAAAAGTTTGTATAACAATTTTTTTAAAGAAATTAGAGAAAAACAATTAGAAAGAATTTTTTGAAAACTTCGAAATTTCGAAAACAATTTTTTTAGAAATAAAAAGTTTGTATAACATATTTTTAAAGAAATTAGAGAAAAACAATTAGAAATAATTTTTTGAAAAAAAAAAAAAGAATTCGAAAAAATTTTCGAAATTTCGAAATATTTTTTTTGGAAATTAAAAGTTTGTATACAATTTTTTTTAACAAATTAGAGAAAAACAATTAAAAAGAAGTTTTCGAAAAAAAAAGAATTCGAAAACAGTTTTCGAAATATTTTTTTTTAGAAATTAAAAGTTTGTATAGCATATTTTTTCTATGAAATTAGAGAACAATTTAGAAATTTTGAAATATTTTTTTTTAATTTAAATGTTTAAAATAAATATTTTAAATAAAAAATGTTCTTTAAAAATTTTAATTTTGAAAAATTTAATAAATATTTTCATTTTTAAAAATATTTTTCCTTTAAACAAGTTAAATTTTTTTATATATTTTTTAACCTGGCTAATTATATAATTCACTTTGGCTAATATACTCCTTATGTTTTTTGAGTGCTTCAAATTGTACTCTAACGAACCACCGTTTCTTGCACAACAAGCAGAGAGCGCCAAATCTTTTGCAAACCCTGATTTTTTGGCACAGATTTTTGATTAATGCTAAATGAAAAATAATCACACACACACATAACATAAATATAAATTTTGCAGCACATAGTATAGGTCGGTGGGATCTATTTCACCCGCACTAGCATACAACAAAAACACACATTCAATATATTATGGCAAACCTTTTTGTTGTCCCACGCCAATGTCGCTTAGGAGCATCGCGAAATCATCATTATTGTTGAGTATATCATTGTTGTTATTTAGCACATTGTTGTTGTGCTGATTATTGAGATTATAATTGTGATTGTTGCGCAACCATTGTGATGGTGGTGGTTGTGGTTGTTGTTGCTGCTGCTGTTGCAAACGCTGCTGCATCAAATACTGTTGATTACAGGTGAGCGCCGCCGAAGCGTTTGTCCTGCCCAAACGCGCTTGAGGCGCTGCGGCGCCACTGCCGACGCTATCATTATCAGTACTAAGGACGCGCGTGCGTACGCCCACATCCACGCCCTGTTCGCGCAAATGCTGCTGCAGCAGGCGACGCTGCAACAGTTGTTGTTGTAATATTTGCAATTGCTGTTGTTGCATTTGTTGGTAGTAACGTATTTGTTCGAGCTGCTCCGGTGTTATGGTTTGATGTTGCGCCGCCTGTCGATGCAGCTGCTGCTGCTGTTGGCGCTGTTGCTGTCGACGCTGCTTTGGCGGCATATTCAACGCATAGTAATTCTCTTTGGTGGAGCTGCCACCGGACGCCGAGGAGGCATTGCTATCGCAGCCGCTGCTCGTGCTGCTGCTGTTCGACGTGCCGGCCACATTCGCCTTGTGTGCGGCGGCAGCGGCCGCGGCGGCTGCGGCTTGTTGCCAGCATTTCACCTTGTTCTGGCAATCGTCGGCGCCGTTTGTGCAATTGCACCGTTCGCTGTGCAATTTGGAAATGTCTACGAATCGCATGAGGAAGCTGAAGAACGTTAACAACATCGATCGAGTAAGCGGCGTTCACATTAGCAACAACATTGGCGTTGTTGTGTTGTTGTTTCGGTGAATATGTTGGAGAGTTGTTTTCAATTCAAATGTTTATAAGAAAATGTTGCTGTACAACAATATTGCTAACGTGATAAATGTTGGTCATGCAGCAAATGTTGCATCAATTTTGATGTTTCAATGAATGTTGCTGAGGCAATAAATGTTGCTAAGCAATTAAGTTGCTGCGCAACAATCTTGCTGAGGCAATAAATGTTGCCAAGCAATTATGTTGCTGTGCAACAATGTTGCCAAATGCGGCTCTCGTGGCACGTATGCGTTATAAGTCGATGGAAATGTTTTTCAACACCTATTTTTGTTGTTGTTGTTGTATTGATTTCTTATTACTGCCGCTTTTGTTTTGCTTTTAACATAATTTTTTTTTTTTTATTTTTATTTTTTAGTCTTTATTTTTAAACTTTATGAGTTCGCTCGGCACTGTTCACTCGCTGGCCGACCAACGCGTTGTTTTGTGCGTCGAAATCACTTGCTTGCGTTGTAGCTGGCTTCAACGCGCTTCTGCTGTGTGCATCTACGTCTGTCTGTCTCTGTATTTTTAGCTGCCACGCTGTTGGCGCTGCTGGTCTGACGTCAGTCTGCAGTGTTTCAATGCGTCAACGACGATTTTTCTAAAATTCTCCTTCGCTATATTTTGGAGTTTTTCATAAAATGATTTGCTGCTGCCTTAATATTACACTTTGCGCTGTTGCTACGTCACTCTTTTGGGGTTTTTTTCCAAGTTTATTTTGGTTGTTTGATTATTTTTGTAGACAATATATATACATATGAGTGTGTGTATATATGTATATATAAATATGCTTGTAGTTGGCTCCAAAACCTAAAGTTTTTGGAAATAAACCAAAATTGTTGATTTTTCGAAACTATTTGTATTTGTTGAACTTTTTCTTGCTAACAACAAAATTTATGAGTTCTCTTCAACGTGCAACGCCCAGAAAAATGTTAAAAAAAAATTCAAAAACATTTCTTTTTTTTTTGGTTTTCTTATTTTCTACATTTGTTGTTGTAATATATGACTCCGGCTAGAACAATTTCGACTTGTTTGCTGTGCGCATCGATAAAGATCTAAAATTAACTACGCTGCAGTTGCATGCAATATAGCGCGCGGACCGCATGCCACTGTTTGTTGCAAGCACCACACTATTTCAGCCGATACTCGTACGGGTTATAGAGTTTGCCGGCTAAAGGAATATATTTGGCTTTAGTGAAAATGAAAATTTGTAAATTTGGTAGCCAAGCAGCGTGTGCCGCAGCCATTTTTTGCTTTCCAATTATATTTTTTTTTAGTTTTCGGAAATTTATGGCCTTCTTGCAACAAGCCAGTCAGCCAGCCTTAGCGGCTGCATGCCACCAATTGGCTGCCATTGCATGCATGCAAATGAGAACGCGCCAACAATTTAGTTCAACTCGAATTGATTTTCATATTTACTAATGCATACAAAAAAGGATCAAGCAAAACAAAAAGTACAGTTGCGAAACTGGGCTACACAGTGCCGCTGCACTTCGGTCGGCCCTTAAACGAAAGTAAATTGAGGCTAAACAATTCAAGGGAGCAAAAAGCAGTGCTGTGAATCGGAACTAAGAAAAACAACAATACCAAATCTGACAAGGTGTTATGCCACAACAATAATTTACTTTAGAAGTTGCCGCAAAGCTATAAATCGTGCGCGGAAGTCCTTCCCAGGCCGCTATGGCTTAGTCTAAACACAACGCGTCGCGTCAGTCTCTCTTGTCTTGTCGGCTATGCGAAATTTATGCACATTTTTGTTGTAAACACTTTGAATGGCTATAAATTCGAGTCGAGCAGTACTCGATAGTGACAACAATCCTAGTTGTAGCAGGGAAATGCCAGGCGAGCTTTAATTAGCATATTTGCATGCGCGTCAAGCACATTGCAGGTGTTGCAAGCACAAGCAGTACAGTTACCTTTGAATTTTATATAGATTCGACTTAATATGTATGCAAATTGTTGTTGTACAAGCTTTGTCCTCGCGCAATAACGGTACAATGTGTTAAAGCAATTTTATTTGCTAATGAAATTAGAACGAGCTAGAACTGCTAGATTGTCATTCAGAGCAAGGCTGGTAAAAAAATAAGATTAGATGAATTTAAAGAGTAAAAAATGTGTTCTAGACTGAAGAGATCCAGATCAAGCAATAACTCAACGTAAAGACAATAAAGACCACAGTTGAAGATCTATTCGCTGACTTCAAGATTTTGATATGAAATAAATTGACATTTTTTTCTATAAGGGAAGCTTCTTGTAACGGTATATAACTCAAAACTACCCAACATTGAAAAATTAGGATAATAGGTTAGACGATAGTATTCTTAAATCATCTTGGAAGAAATTGGTACCTAGGTAGTATTATTTCAGTCTCGCTAAAAACATCCAAAGATCAAATCAAATTTTTAAGGAATGCCTAGTTCTGGAAAAAATAGGAGTAAATGTAGATCATGCTAGAACAAGATTCATATGACAAATATCTCGGAAACCCGAATTTATGATCTTGAATACTAATATGAACTATAATAAGAACAAATCTCTACAAGGTGTGATTTAAAAGGTGTATAAATCGCATATGAGTTCCGCCATTAAATTCAAGAAGATTACCAGACTAGCATAGACGAGAAGAGAGATCTAGAGAAAGAGATAGATCTAGAGAGATAGAGAGCGGATAGGGAGAAAGTTTAGTTTAATGTAAATTTAGATCATGCTAGAACAAGGTTCACATGACAAATATCTCAGAAACCCAATTAATGATCTTTCATACTAACATATTTAAAATAAATCTCTCCAAAGTATGATTTGAAAGGGATCTATAACTCCCATATGTGCTCTTCCATTAAATTCAAGAAAACTGCCAGGAAATATGGCTATAGATAGAACAGAGAAGGAAGAGTGGTCCGAAGAAAGAGATAGCGATAGATATATAGATAGAGAGAGAGAGAGAGGGGATAGAGAGAAAACGATAGAGGGATAATCAGCGAACCAGAATGTACGTTCCTTATGCTTTATATGGATCTAGAACTAGATCTCTGAGTGGTCCGAAGAAAGAGATAGCGATAGATATATAGATAGAGAGAGAGAGAGGGGATAGAGAGAAAACGATAGAGGGATAATCAGCGAACCAGAATGTACGTTCCTTATGCTTTATATGGATCTAGAACTAGATCTCTTAAGGCTCCCTAATGTAAAAGAAAAGAAAGCTCCTCTTTGAAAGAATGTTGACAAATAAGATCAAAGTTTTATATAAAATCGATCGCCTCAACAAGATCATGGGTATATAATTTTCGATTACATTTGCAAAACAACAACACTTATAACATTAAGCAACAACAAAATGTTGTTATTAATTAAATTCTTTTGCCGAAAAGCAAAATTATTTGCACAAATACCCCAGATTGTATACACAACCACTCGCATTTGCAGTGCACAAAAACAATAACAACTCAATATATATATATTTTAAAATTTGTAGCGAAAATTTTTGATTAGTGAGATCATGGGTATGAGGTGAGCGAGCAAACGCGTATAAACGGTATAAAGAAATTTCAAGTGGAAAAGAAGGAAAGTAGACAAGTAGAAAGAAGAGAAAAAGGTGTGACATTAATTAAATTAAATGCATATAAAATTTATTTTTCTTATAATAATTTCAAAGGCGGCACTTTCGGATGTAAAATTGGCATGCTTATAGAATTAACAGTAGTGAAGTGTAGAAATTGAAAAAAAAAATTAAAAATTTGAGAAAATCTCTTTCTGCTTATAGAATTAACAGTAGTGAAATGAAGAAATTGCAAAAAAAAAACTTAAAAATTTTAGAAAATCTCTTTCTACTTATAGAATTAACTGTAGTGAAATTAATAAATTGCAAAAAAAAAAAATAAAATAAAAATAAAAATTGAGAATTCGAAGGACGGTCTTTTGTTGCGACTGTTGTGCGATTTTCACGAAAATGGCGGAATTATTTTATTTGCAATGCTTAGTTTATTAATGAAATAATGCCAAGGTTTACTATATGCATATCAAATACAAATATACATACCCAAAAAAACAAAAACAAAAAAATGTAAACGTAAACAATTTAGCATGATTCATATTTAACGAAAATAATTTTGCAACAAATATGTCGCAAATTGCCCCCTTTTCGCTTGAACGTCCTGCAAAATATTAGCCACGCTAAGAAGGCACAAACCTTTAACATGCGATACCCTGCTGGCTGTCGCTGACTTAACACCATAAGAAACGTGGTGAATCATGTGCCAACTAAGACACACATACAACAACAACAGACATGAATTACAGTTGTCACACTCGGCACAGCGACAAAGCCAAAAGCAGACTTAAGAATGACGTGTAAAAAATTCCTTATTTTAGCATTTCCTGGTTTGGCTGACGTTAACCACACCCCTTCCTCTCCGCTAGCGCAGCAGTTAGTACACAGGGACAATGCAGCTCAAATTCAACACAAAGCTGGAGGAAAAAAGTGTGCGGCAGCTCACACTTGCAGCCGCGTGAGCTGGCGCCAGGCTTTGAATATGCAACACAATAGCTGTGTGTATGTTTGTAGGCGAAAGCGAAAGTCCCAAGTGCACACAAATCAAACTGACTGTCTGCCTCATGCCACCCAGCAGCAAGCATCACGCTTGCAACTTCTCTCTCATCACCACTTCCTGACTGACACATGTACTGCGCTTAACTAGCTTCCTTTTGTCTTTTAGTAGAAATTTACAACGCACTCTACAACAACTACAACATCAGCACCAGCAATTCAATCGCTAAACCCGCCTGTGTCCACCGCCCTCTCTCTATCTCTATATGCCTTGCAAGAGCACGCGCAGCGCCAATGTGTCTACAATTGCAGGCTGCAGGACGCCCGTGTTCTTTGTGTGCACATTTTGCTGTCTTATACCACCCCCCACACACCTCCTCTCTTCTCTAATGTATCTAGTTTATGGCGACTGGCTCCAATACTTGTGCAACTTTTGACGCATTGTTCAAGTGAATGGATGCAGTGCGAAAGGGTCCTGCTGGCAAAGGACCTGCTGTCACTCAACTTACTATTATACTTATATATATTATATATAAACTCAGATACTAGTATATATGTATACTGTTTGCCTGCCTAGCTTCCAAGTGCAGTCGCAGCGTCGGCGTGGCAAAGTGTTTCGCAATTTATTTGCAAAACATTTCACACAAGTTTTGCTTCACTTCACAATTTCTACATTATTTCAATATTCCCTGTCTATTCGCTTGCTCTATTTTATTTATTCTATAATTTGCCTTCAAATTTTTTTGCATCTTCACAGAAAACAGAAAACAAAATGGCCGCCACACTGCCGCCAACGAAGCGTGCACTGGTATTACTTATATATATGAGTGTGTGTGTATAAATGGCAAAGTTTGGTCCAACGTGCAACTGGAAAGGTAAGCAGCCACGATTACTTATTATTTGCGCAACTTTTTGCAATCTCTCAGCACCTTCGCGCCGTGCCGCCCGGGGGTAAACGATGGCAGGCGGCCAAGATTTTGTTGTGTTTAGTTGGTAGCAAGTCACCTTCCCACTGGGGCTTTGCAGAAATTAAGTTGATTATGAAATATTTTTGCTTCTAATTTTAAGTTAAGTGACAATAAAAACAATTCGGTTATGCCATTTCATGCGAAAGGTATGCAGGTGAGCTGGTGGATTGATTGTACTCGTAAGTAGCACAACTAAATAAAGAAGGAAATAAAGGTAAAAGTGAATACAAAGAGAGAGAAAATCGAAATTTACTAATTACACTTATATTTATAGTGCACTTGCAACTATTTTGGTTTTATTTTATTTTATTTTATTTTATTTTATTTTATTTTATTTTATTTTATTTTATTTAATTTTATTTAATTTTATTTAATTTTATTTAATTTTATTTAATTTTATTTTATTTTATTTTATTTTATTTTATTTTATTTTATTTTATTTTATTTTATTTTATTTTATTTTATTTTATTTTATTTTATTTTATTTTATTTTTTTATTTTATTTTACTGGCAAAGCAAAGAATTTAATTGAAAATAAAAATAATAGGAAGACCTACAAAATTGTATCTCAGTAAACAAACGTGGAGCACTATTTCCAAGTACTACTTGAAAATTATTGAAGCAATTAATACAATAACAACAACAATAACAATCTAATCTTCCTCTTTGCGAACATGAAACAGATTAACTGTAAACAAGAGTTATTGATATTGGCATTCATGTTCGGCAAAGCGTGAAGAATCTTTGCAGCAATGTGTGGAATGTATTTTATACAAAAAAGAATGTTACGAGAAAATACAATAATTGCAACAATGTGCAAAAAGAGAAACAAATAAAATAAGACAATACAATTGTGTCAACACTTTTAAGAAAATTAAAAAAAAAAATAAAAAAAATAAAATAAATCTTAAAAAATAAATAAATAAAATAAATCTTAAAAAATAAATAAATAAAATAAATCTTAAAAAATAAATAAAAAATAATTAAAAATAAAAATAAAATAAATCTTAAAAAATTTTTAAAAAAATATATAAAATATATCCTCCACTATTGGCAACACAACAGCCAAGTCGTTGGCAGCGGAATATGAGAAGTGCTCACGCATAAGCATGCAAGCTCATTCATATCTGTGCAACATCACACTTTACTGAATGCAAGTGTGTATGCAAAAGCGCTGCCGCAATGACAGCGAAAGCGCCAAGAGGCAGCTACGGATATGCATAAGTGCTTATATAGTTGATATACACACAGAATTGTATTTTATAATTGTTATTGGACTTGTTTGCGTGCACTCACTTAGAACGGCAAACTGTACACGCGTACGCATGTGATCAAAGCACACGCCAGGCAGTATATTTGTTGCTTTGTTGCGGCAAAATGCAATAAAACTATTAACATGAAATAGAAAATAAAGAAAAAAACACTCACAATTTATAAGTGCGCCAAACCTAAGCGCACACAACGTAAATACTAGATATCTGTGCGTATGTGCTTGAATTGCAGCCAATAAGAATGAAAAGCAAACACAAGATGGCGTAAAATAAAATGAAGACACTCTGCCATTAGCATTGCGAGCGCAATGAGCAACACGCACGCAACGCATGAATTAAGCGAGTATGAAATAAGCGAGAAAACAAAGCAAAATCGAGGAAATATTGATGCGATCCATGTGATGCTGTGCTGAAATGCACAAAACACAAACAAAAAACAAATGCGTGACAAATTGCAGCTACCGCAAATGCATCGCCATTAACTTGCCACTAGCAGCGCAGACAGAATGACAGGTTACGTATACGCAGTGTAGTGGCCGACGAAGGTGAGAAAACAAATTGGGAAGGAGTGTTTAGTGGATGCCAAGGAGGAGTGGATGTGTGAGTGTATAAAAATAAATGCATACATATTTACGCATATACATACATACACACATACTTATAAATACAAATACATTTGCATATACATATGTATGTATGTAAGTCTATAGGAGCTGCTTTGCACTAACCAGATTCAATGATTCGCCATGCTGTTACTTGCAATTCTATTACATGTTGTTGTTGCTCTCTAGCGAATCCACGCCGCATTCAATATGCGTTTTGGAAAATCACAAGCAAATTACAACAATCAGCACTTAGCATGCATGAATTACTACACGCAAGTGGGACTGGGTGTGTGTGTACGCACTGCTGCTGCTGCTGATGGCATTTGGCATTTTGCACCTTACCTACTGCGAACAACAACAAAATAAATAAACAGGCAGCAAGTGAAATCAAATGCATTGCAAATTGCACAACATAAACTTAAGAGCAACAACAACAAAAAACAGCAGCAACAACAACCACACCTCAACGACGATGAGATCAGCGCGAAAGCGATGCTGCTGCTGTTGTTGTTGTTGCTAGTGTTGTTATTGTAATTGCAATTGCATTTGCATGCTAGTTGCTCGTTTTGGTCGCCACAGCATAGGGCTGGCCAGGCCAACCAGGCAGCACAGAGCTAATGCAGCATCGCGGTGAGATGCTGCCTGGCACAGGCTTGTCCGTACGCTGCAATCGCATGCAAATGACGGTAATTAAGCGTAAATAACAATAACAACAACAAATATAAGATAAGTACACGCACATACACACCACACACACATGCGCATAAATTCACTCGAAAATAGCGAAGTTCAATCACATTTGAACTTTTCAATGAAGTCGATTTTAATGAGAAACCGCAGAAGCCTACAGAAAGTGAAGTTAACGCTGAGCGCGAACAACATTTAGACGCAACCATACTTACATACATACACACATACATACATACATATATGTAGGTATATATTTGACTTGGTACTCATGTCAGTTGGCATGTCATTACTGTTTGTTGGTCGCTCAAGTGGACCTTATCGCGCAGCAGAATTGCAGCTACGCCTCATGCACACACACACGCACGAAGCATGCGCTTACGAAATGCTGTCGAACGGCACGAAGCACATTTTATAGACAGTCGTTGTTGTTGGTGTAATTGACAGTAGAAATGCTGATGAGTCCAGTATGTAGGAAATGCGTTCAATGAAAAATATTTGATGATGATGACTCCTTGAATTACCAGTATGCATGGCTTTAGAATTTCTAAAGAACCGGGTAGCAGAAGATTAGATTGATATTTATTCAGCGTAACCATTTGATATGAAAAGTAAACTTGAAGCGCGGCAAGCAAACAAAAACGCTGGATAGTATTACTACGTGATTGATGACACGCATTCCATGTTTGAAGGGGAGTTACTCCAGATTAGAAGCGGTAAAACTGCTGTTGGAGGGAATTGCTTAACCATTGAGTTCGGTTGAGACGGTGGGAGAGGAAGTTATGGTCTAAAGATAGCTAAATATTAACATATTACGTATTTGTACTGCTAATCGTTATTATTGAGTTCTACAATTTGCCGAGGAGTTGCTTGATTAATAAAAAAAGTCCACAAAAAACGGCGTCGACTGTCATACGTCATTTTTGATGCGCTTTGGTAACCGTTTCAACTAGCAAAAACAAAAAAAAAAGTGAATTTCATCAAAGCAGTACCGAAAGTGAAAGCTTTAAAAGCTCTTTCAATTGCATTTTAATACTTAAAAGGTGGGCACGAAAATTCTATTTGGTTATAGTCACTACTACAAATGATAATCTCACCAAGAAGAGGCGATAAAAAATAAATCATATCAGATGATCGCCGTATGGAAGTTCGACAAGGAAAGCTTTGCAAAACAGATCAAGTTTGGCGAAGAAGTTGACAGATTGAGGCTATGAGTTAATATTCTAAGTAATATCTTAAACTAAGTTACAATATTTGAGACAAATAAAGCGTGAAAGCACTGAAAACCCAACTCAATTTAAATGAAAGCTTATTCAACTCCGACTAATAAGAGTATATGTTGTGTCCACGGTTCTTGTTATACCAATATTTTTCATATCATAATTTTTACTTTAAATTAAATATGTGTGACCATAAAAGATACAAAGCTTTCATATGTGAAAGCTCGAAAGCTCTTTAGGAGATGACATTTTTAAAATGCAGTTTAGAAAATATGTATGACTATAAAAGACGCAGAAAATTTGCAAAGCTTTCATATGTGAAAGCTCTTTAGGAGCTGAAATTTTAAAAATGCAGTTTAGAAAATATTTATATTATATTTTTCTATAAAAGACGCAGAAAATTTGCAAAGCTTTCATATGTGAAAGCTCTTTAGGAGAAATAATTCTCTTAAAAAGAAAAAAATTAACGCCATTATAGTTAAATAAAGCTTTCACATTCCCTTCCCCAAACCAGTTCAACCGTGTCCTTATTTTAACATATTTATTTATACATAAACATGTATGTATAAGTGCATCTACTACGAAAGCCATCTAGCTAGCGAAGTACAGTGCTGTGCAGTTCAATGCACTTCAGCCGAGTTGGCCTATATTATTGACATATGTTTTTATGTGTAGTACTTCTTCTTGTTGTTGTGGTTGTAAATATGTAATACGAATACAATAGCTTTGTTGCTGTTCTTTTTTTTATACTTTATACCTATAGTAGGTTTTTATGTTTGAATTTTTAGTTATTTCAATTTGTTTTCGCGTTTGTTTAGTTTTGACTCTTTCACAAGTTTTAACGGTAATGCACAGCCAACATGTGTCCACAGCTAACGCAAATGCAATAAAGTCGCGCGGAAAATGGTAATATACATGCATAACATATGTATGTATGTACAAATATAGATAAAGTGAAATGGAAAATAGTGAATAGCAAAATAAACATACAAATACAGTTGTATGTATTGGAAAAAAAGAAAATAAATTTCTGCGAAAAAAGTGTTAAAAATAGAAAATGAACATTTGCAACACAACTGTGTGATGTAGGCGCATAAAAATGCGTATCAAAGCTGCCTGTATGCCCCTATCTATATATGTAGCAAGTAAGTATGTATGTTGCATAAAGTGTATGCCAGCGTTGGAGTTGCGCGCCAAAAGTTGCATGTTGCCGCATTTTATAAAAATAGCAATGTTTTGAAATGTTTAGAAAATTGCGAAGACTACATGAAGATGCGAGAAAATATACGCCAATAAGTAGATAAGCATGTAAATGCATAACCGCAACAGCAGCAACAACTTGCAACACATAGCTGCACGCACACACATATATATATATGTATGTTCATGTGTAACTGCATGTGCCACGCTCGTTGCATCGGCTAATTTCCCACCTCTAATTGCCGCTGGCAATTTGTTGTAGCAAAAATGCTGTATATTGGCTGCCATTAGCGGTTTGCGGCTGTAGCTGCCACTGGCTGATTTTTTCACCGAGCAAATTTAAAAAAAAATATTTGCTTGAACATTATGGCAACATTTTTCTGGCCAACATTTTCACGAATGTAATATTTTTATATTTTTTATGATTTGTAAAATTTTGCTTGTGCCATATTTTTGATTTTTCAAACCAGATTCCAACGCTATTGAGAACTTTGAGTCTAATATTTGAGTACCATACCAAATAAGTAAGAACAAAATATCAACGATCTTGATAGATAAGGAATAATCGTTACAACCTTAGAAGAAGCTATAGTGGATAGTTTATATGTCTTGAAAGGACTGCTGCATTTTTAAGAGATTTTCTTTATCAGAAATACCTCAGTAGTATGTGACTTTAACCAGCTTTTCCAGCCCGAAAACTTTAAGATAGATTTAGATTTAAAGATAGATCTAATTTCGTACCTGGATCCCAATATTTCCTAATAATAAAGTTTGAAAGAAGAGAATCATACTGAAGAATAATTATAACCATACTTTCTACCAAAAAACTCCAGTGAGTTTGATAGTTTTTCGGAATGTTCTATACCGTTCTCTCTTCCTCTCTTTCTCTCTATATTTTATTCTCTCGAGCAGTTCTTATATCCATTAAAGCGAACACTCGGATTCGAAGTAATAAACTCATATATAAAATTGGAATACTATTGGCAAGATTCATCACAATTAGAAGCTCAGTATTGAACAGTGAAGAATTTAGTTCAATTATACATGTAATCAAGTCATTCCAAGTTTACTAAAATAAAATAAATTGTTCACTTAAAGGGTTAGGGCTAGACAGAGACACGAAAAAATGACAAGAAGTTACAGCTGAAAGAATGAGAGAAGTTATAGCTGTCTGTGTTGACCCAGTTTCAAAAGATTCATATAAAATCAATTGGATAAATCCTGGGCCTGAATCAAACTTTTTTTCCAAAAATTAACAAAATGGCGGTCTCAGGAAATTTTTTTTCTAGATATTCGGGAAAAAAATCAACAGTTAATTGGTCTTAAAAAATAGAAATTTTTGAAAATCTTTGGATCAGGCCTGAGTTTATTATGCATTCTAAAAGCTGTAGAAAGTTCATAAAAATCTACCGTGCGGTTTTCAAGTTACAGTTGTCACCAGTTCAAAAAACATAGTTTTGAGAAAAAAGCAGTGCCCGAGCGCTCGTTGTTATTTGTCGAATAACTCGAAAAGTAATGATCGGATAAACTTCAAATTTTCAGAGTATATTTTTAAGATATTAACCCTAATCCTGACCCTAACCCCTTAATGGCTTTCACAAACTTTATAATTTTTTTAAATTACTTTGAGATTTTCATTGTATTATACGACGTACCGTTATATAAAAAAGTATATTTTTATAATCTGTGCTATGTACTATATACCCTCGTTCTATTCAGTCCGAACCTATATTTTCTTACTTATTTATTTTATATGTGCCATCTCCCTTAATGTAGAGTCTTTAATTCTCAATGCACGGTTCATTCGTTGACCAATTGAATTAGCAGCGCATAAAATAGAAGTAAAAACACAAAATAAAAAACAAAAATTAAAATAAAATCAAATAGCATAAACTAAAAGGGAAACATCGATGAATGTGTTGAAAAGAAAATGCAGTGCATTGAAAATGTTTTCCACTGTTTTGTTGTTTGCCAGTGACTATGTTTCTTTCTAACGAGCTCCGTGATTCTTATGTTGCTTATTTTTGTCTTTTTGTTTTCTATTTGTTTTCGAAATGAATTTGCTAAAGCAAAGATCGCTGATAGCACGATAGTTCGAGCGTTCGAGCATTGAATGCGGAAGCAATAATTTTCACACTTTTCGTCTTATTTTTAACACACAGTGTTGTATTTAATTTTGGGAGTGACAAAAGTAAGTGGCTAAGAGGCCAATAAGAAAAAGGGTGGGCCACAATATTAAGTTATGTAAATTTTCAAAAGTGGAAACACTTACGTAAAGTGCATTACGACGATTGGAAAGAGGTATTTCAAGTAAGGAAGGAATTAATAAATTTTTAAAATTTTATATTATTAAAAATACATATATTTGTAGTGTAGAATGTTAGTTATTAATGAAATTTTTGATTAATTTTCCTGAAAATCTCAACATGAAAGTCTTAACTACTATAGAAATAACGCTTTACAGAACTGCAATTAGAATGCTGCATACTTTTAAGCGCCGAAGGAAAAATTTTACTGTAGCTATGTGATATTTTAGATAGACTTTTAGGTTTGTGGAAATATCATTTAAGCTTGAAAATATTAAATAATTGTTTATGTTAAAAAGAAAGTAGAATAAATATTAACTAATCTTGAAACAAAATTTCTTAAAAAATTAAAAAAAAAAATATTTATTTTTCTATGTTCTAATTGAGCTAATGAAAAATAAAGACTAATTGCTTGAACTTTGCTGGCACTTTGTACCTTACTATAATTAGCTTTGGATCTTCGAGAACATTATGATTTTTAAAACACTGAAGAAAATAAGATTTATTTTATAAATAATATTATGGTATTAAAATTTTTGGAGGAACTATATAACTACATAGCAAAAAGCTGGGATAATTCGGAACACATATGATATATGAAGACCTATGTAAAATGCTACAATTTCCAATAGAATTATTTGAAAAAAAAAATATTTAAATAATTTTTTTTCAATATCTTGCTTTCAATTACAACTGCGGATTTCCGAAGTTATTTAGGCCACACTCCTAATTATTTTCTTATCTAAATCACAAAAATTCCACACTAATTCAACAACAAATATTATTTATATGACTGCACGAAATCTTTCGCGCGAAGAATTCTTATTTTTACAATAACAAGCTAGTACACAGCGCTTTCATTTCCGTAAACAAGCAACTACAATAAATCTTACAACCACAGCATAACTAATATGCTAAGCACCAAAAGACACCTTAAACTATAGTAATCATAAAATGGATTTAACCTATTTGACCAACGTAGATTTTCGAGACTTAAATAACAAACACTTATGCAATTTATGCTTGCATAAGGCTGAGAACCAACGAGCAAAGCAACTGATTAATAGACGCTAATGAAGAAATCATTTACGAATAGATGATTGCGAACAAGTGGAGAAAAAAAATATACAAAATTAAATAGATAGCAAAAGAAGAATATGTTAAGACTTTCCACGCGTGTCTTAAAATATTCTTCTTTTGAGAGGGAGACTTTTTTATATTCCTTACAATATATAAAAAAATTGGTATAATAAAGGGAAAAGGGAGAAAAAATATGTGATAAAAGTGGAATAAAGTAGACCGCCACACATAAATGTTATGTGGAAATGTAAACAAAAAATGCGCCGAAAATACATTTTTTAACAGTGAATTACATTAAAAAAAAAATGTTTACACTGGGTGGAGCTTTTTCCATGAAAAGCTGGTGTGTTGGGCAGCAATTGGCAGCAGTTGTGTATGTATATACATATTTTTTAAACATTTCTATGTTAGAAGATGTATTTTTATTTAATTTTGAGAATTTATAAAATTTCGCTTGACTCATTATAACAATATTACTACACATACTATACTTCGGAGACGTCGGCTTGTTGAAGAGAACTCATAAGTATTTTTATTTTTTTTTTTTTCAAATTTTTGAAATTTATATTTTACTTTTATAACTTAAAACTAAATATACTTTTAGCAAAATTTTCCAAATTTAATTACCAATTCCGTATAACTCTGGTTTACCACTAACCACTATTTTTATGCTTATGTCTAATTAAATTATTTAGCTGCTCATCAGTATTTGCTGCGTCGTTCGAGTCGTTTAAAATATATTTTATTTATATTTTTTTTTTACAGTATATGTAACAATTATGCACACACGTAAAACGACGTTTCACTGTATTTACTATAAGAATACAACAAAATACATTGGCACAAAGTCAAAGGTTTCCATTTGCTGGTACATACAGCTGTTTCACTGTTCACTTTATTTTATTTTTTTTATGTGTATTTAATAGCACATATGTATAGATTTTTGAAACACTTCACGTATACACTTGTTTAGTATAATTTTAAAATAATTATTTTTTTCTTTACATTTGCTCTAATGTAAATATTTCATAGGTACTTTGCACTGAAATTCACAAGGTCTGCTGCTTTTGAAGTTTCAATTTCCTTCGATTTATATGCTACAACTGCGTCATACACTGCGAAGGATGATACCAGACAATTGCTTATTGTCTAACGAATTTTCCGTAATTTATAGTATAGTATTACTACGGAAGCACTGAGTTGTACGGTAGCATAAAAACAATAATTTCGAAATCAATTTAAAAACATGAAAACGAAATGTTTAAAAATAAAAGAAATTTTTTTTTTATAATATCAGTCAACGGCACGGAAAGTCGCGTATTGGGGAAAATTACGCGTCACACATTTTCACAGTTCCACAAGCTCAAGGAGACTGAAGCCGAGCCAGCCAACGAATATACAGCAGACTCGTGGAAATTGTAGCAGCACACACACAGGCAGGCATACAAAGAGACAAACACACACACACACATACACCGAGTAAAGTACATAAAATAAGTCACACGATGTGATGGGCATATTGTTGCTGTTGTTGGCTGTGGATTCAATTGCCTGTCTGCCTGCCATGGCCTGCCTCCCTCTGACTACCGGCCTTTACATATAGCTAGTGCTTACAGCATTGGACTGATGCTGGCAATGCTGTCGCTGCAATGCAATGTTGTTGCTTGCATACGACATGTTGTTGTTGTTAAATAGACTTATGCACTTAATTGTGAGCTCTAATACAGTTTTTGTGAGATTTTGACTAAATTTCGATTATTGTTGTTGTTTCAGAAATTATTATTAATTTTGTTGTTGTTGTTGTTATTATGGCAAATATTGCAGAAAAGCAAGAAGCAGCAACAAATTAACGGAAATTAAGTAAAAGAATAACAACATGTGTTTTTTATTGTTGTTGTTGTTGTAAGGCGTTAGTAGTGCCGAGCGGGCGATGCATTGCTGACTGTCGTTTGTGGAACCAAAATGTGGGTTGACCGAGACTTCTTTGTGCTTTCGAGCGGCATAGAGCGCACCTAATGAGTGCGTTGGCATGACAGAAAGCTAGCGCATAGAGAGCGCATAGCGCAAGAAGAACTTGAGGAGCATAATGACAGCTACAAGAGATACATGAGAAGTGTCTAAAAGCTCTCGTTTCATTAATTCGTTTATTAGAGCATTTTGAAGCTAGTGAAATATTTATAAAGTGATTTCTTATACAATTAAACCACGAGTGTGTACACAAGTGAGTAAATTTTGATTAGCACTTTCGAGGCAAAACTTTGATTAGCACACATAAACACGCACACGTACCCTCAGTAGCCGCCAAAGAAAGTCACTTCTTAAGTAAACAACACTCAAGTGGATGGTAACTGTTATCTGTGGAACTTAGAAAAAATGTTAGATGAGCAATGCATATTATGACATGTACATACATATATACATGTGTATGTATATGTATACACAAGTGTACCTACATAACTACCAAGCAAAGACAGCTGACTGATAAAGGCATTATTAGTCGGTTAGAGCAGACCGCAAAAATGTAACTGATAATTAAAAGCAGATAATATAGCATGTTGTTGTTGATGATGATTCGAAAAAACAACAAAAACAAAAACAAAATAGATAGTGAAAATATGAACAACAAAAACAAAAAAAAACAACTTTTACCTCACAAAATAAGAAATGACGAAAATAAAGAGGTAGAAAAGAAGGCAGTACCAAATGGATTAGACAACTAGAAAAATATTTTTAGAAGAAAAATACAAAAATATTATTTAAATAAAAATACAAAAATAAAAATAAAGTGATTAACAAACAAAGCGCAGCTGGTTTTGAATGCCAAAGAAATTGTTTTTCTTTGCCTTAGAAGTCTTATCGCTCAAACGAAGATGCAACGGCAAGACGGCGAGTCTATAAGTAGTATATATAGAAAAACAAATATTTGTAACAATAACATGCATATAAACCATATTACAGTGAAACCTCCCACAAGCGGACATTGATGGTTCCACAATTTTTGTCCGCTTATGGGGGGGTCCGCTTATAGGAGTGGGCGAATAAAAATTTTACTAAAATTTGTACACACACTACTTTTTAAATAAATTAGATTTCTTGGTAATTTAATTTATATATTTAATTTTTATTACGAGATATTTCATAGTTATAATAAATTGAACATATTTATTTATGTCTGGACTTTTAAAAATTCCTTTACCGTAGTTTGTCGCAACTTTCCTTGTTTCTGTTTTATAAAACAGTTTTCAAGATGACTTTGGTAATTTAATTTATATATTTAATTTTTATTACGAGATATTTCATAGTTATAATAAATTGAACATATTTATTTATGTCTGGACTTTTAAAAATTCCTTTACCGTAGTTTGTCGCAACTTTCCTTGTTTCTGTTTTATAAAACAGTTTTCAAGATGACTTTCCAAATTTTTGGCGTACTGAAATCCAGTAACGTCGTCTCTAACGAATTTTTTAATGCGACGAAGTTGTTTTAGTGCTTCAGTGTATTATTTAATTTGACCCGCATGTTGAGCGCATACTTCATTTAGGTCTTCAGTTTCTCTGTCAGATAATTCGTCAGTAACCGTTTCGTCAATAACAATGTCAATATTATCATCATCTGTAGTAACAATTTCGTCGATTAACAAAAAGTCATTGGAATGCTGCCCTTGACCATTTTCATTTAAAAGCTTTATCAAAGCCGATAACGTCGATATGGGAATATCGTCCTCTGCATCCAAGTCAGAAATTTCGTTCAAACCTTTTTTGGAAACCAGCTTTTGAAAACCAGTACATTGTCCCATGCAGTCTTAATAAAATAAATAGCCTCCAAAATGCCAAATGTTTTTGAAAGTTTGTTCATAGAAATTTCATTTATTCTTGTAAAAATACATATGTTTGATAACATTGCATTTGTAGTGACATTTGAAATTCTGTATCGAGGGGCTGGCAAATGGATGTTGTATTAGGAGGTAAAAAGATCAACTTTATGTTACTAAGTTTAATATCTCGAGGGTGAGTTGTGGCATTGTCCAAAAATAGTAAAACTTTTCTCATCTGAGAGCCCATTTTTTATCAAACGTTAGTAGCCACTCACACATAATTTCACGAGACATCCAAGCTTTGGGATTTGACTTCCATTCAACTGGCAAACTTTTTATATCGCATTTTTTAAACGCAAAGACAAATCAAATGATTCATAATTTTTATTTTTTTCATGTTAATAGCTACAAATTGTTACATATAGATCCCGTTACATCTTAACATGTCCTCACAGTTTAACATATGTATAGTGTACAGTATACAGTACAGTGTATAGTACATACTCGTACTCATATTACTCGTATATAGATTTCGGCTGTTCGGTTAGTTACTCTACATTTACTTCAATTATTGGTCTTCGCTGTCCTCAAATAAGAGTTTCGCGTCCGCTCATCAGAGGTTTTTACTGTTTTCTTTACACTTTCGTTCAGTAATCAAAGTTTCTTGTCCCTTGTCGAGAGGTCCGCGTCCACTTTCGAGAGGTAATGAAAATAAAAAGTAGTAAAAAAAGTGTCCGCGACCAGTTACGAGAGGGTCCGGTTGTTAGAGTGGAATTTGTTCTGAAAACGCAAAGTAAAACTTGGTTCCTGAATTTTTGTCCGGTTGAGAGAGGGGTCCGCTTATTGGAGGTGTCCGCAAGTAGAGGTTTCACTGTATTAATTTACACACACACACACAGAGCATGCACTTCCCGCTTCTTCTTTCTATTGATTTATAAGCAACCCTAATGACCCAAAGACCACTTAAAACATACTTCAGCGTATATGAATATGTGAGTACATAGGCACGATAAATGCCAGCATCCAAGTACATATTTCCTTTACTTTATTACATAAAGTGTGTATATACAAAGTGGCAAGTGCGTTATGGCAGCACTTAAGCACATCTGTTATAATAATTATGCCTACAGAGGCAAGATTTCTAAAGCGAATAAAGCAACTAAAATATGATTTAAATAGCTATAGCGGCGAACAATGTGCGCGCACACAACAGTAGCACTTGCCTTTATCATTAGTGTTGTTGTCTGACTGCCTGCCGACTTGCTATAGCGCATGCGCACACGCTCATAAGGACATGTCTCTGGTGCGCTGAGCAAATGCAGCCGGACGTAAACACAAACAACAAAAATTACACATAACAGACTTAGCACATTTGGAATTTCCGCACGCATTAAAGCAGACACGCTCAAGTGGTGAGGATATTATGCTACTGATCGAGGTCCTTACAAGTCGTACGTTCAAACGCTAGCAGCTGAGCTGACACGCGCCAACAGTGGTGTACATAAAAAAGGCACGAGATGGAAAACAATAAGATAGTAGTGAATGAATTTCTATATGATAAGGTTCCCGGCACTGATTTTTTGATGAGCTTGAGGAAAATACAGTTCGAAAAGCGATCTTAGACTCGTTAAGAGAGTAACGAATCGAATAATTTATTCCTAGAAATTTATTTTTATCAACTTCTTGGCTTCGAGAAACGTTATTGGCATATATATGTATATATTGGCGTAGGATCCGCTTTGGGCGATTATAGCCGAATCCACCAGAGCGTGCTACTCGTCACTTTCTACTTGGTCCTTCCATCGGAGTGGAGGTCGTCCTCTTCCGCGGCTTCCTCCAGATGGGTACAGCAACGAACACTTTCAGAGCTGGAGGGTTTTCATCCATCCGTACAACATGACCTTGCCAGCCAATGTTTAGAGGACCATAAATCTTGCGCAAAACCTTTCTCTCGAATACCCCAAGAGTCGTCTCATCCGATGTTGTCATCGTCCGCGCTTCAGCCCCATATATTAGGACGGGTTTAATGAGCGACTTGTAGAATTTGATTTTGGTTCGTCGAGAAAGGACTTTACTTTTCAATTGCCTACTCAGACCAAAGTAGCACCTGTTGGCAAGAGTGATTCTGCTTTGGATTTCGAGGCTGACATTGTTGGTGTTATTAACGCTGGTTCCCAAGTAGACGAAAGTATATACAACTTCAAAGTTATGACAGTTGGCATACGTCTTAATAAAAAAAGTATTGTCGTGTGGTCTAACTCTGGTCTAATATTAGTAAAATAGAACATGGTTGCATTGTAGAGTGCGGTTATAACGCTTTAAAGATTTATTCACATACTTTATTATTGAACTCCCCAACTTTGTTGTTTTTACAAAGAGTAGAAGAAAGCAGCAAGCAGAGATAGCGAAAACGGTGAATCGATGACGGCTTTGCTACGATTTTTCTATTTTAGGTAGAAAGATTCTATCATATTTGGAATATAGTTTGTAAAGATTTCATAATGACTGCTGTGGATGGACTGCAGATAGACTCTATTTGTAGAAAAGTGTGCTATAATTTCAAAGAGAGATCATAAAGATCTCGAAATTCCCACTAATCTTGAGTAATAGTAGTAGTTTAAAAAGCAACTTCGAAAAGGAAGTTATATTGATCTCCATGAAGAGCCCTAAAGATGTCGAAATTCCCACCAAACTCGATTAAAAATAGTAGTTTAACTAACTACTACGAAAAAAATTTATAATGATCTCAGTATTTAATTTCTGAGTAGTTTCTACCTGTATAACAGGTAGTAAGTGAACATGTTTATTCATGTTTAGACAATTTTTGTCGGAAGAACTGTATACAATTTACCATGGAAATTTAGCATAAAATGTCTTAATGAAGCATGAAATTACAAATATTTCGTTTAATTGAGTTGAACAAAAAAATCTCGCAATCGTATATTAAAAACTCTATAAAATATATTGTATAAATATTTATGTATTGCATAACAAAACAATATATTATAGCCACCACACCACTGTACATTTATGCCACTCCAGTGGCTATGTCACACATTGGCTGTCAAAAACGTTTGTCTTTTATCAATTTCATGTAATTTAAGTATTCACAAGGGACTTTCGAAACATGCACCAACACTTGTATAATTACATAGTACATAAGGATGCATAAGTACCGTACGAAAACATGCAACACTTGCTGGGGGTCCCAAAAGACAGATGTGCCGGAACGCCCCAACGATTTGATATAGCATGCTTCGCTTCTGTAGTTTTGAACTGCTGACACCAGTATTTTGTTGCCATTGAATTAATTTTCTAATGAAATATTTAACGAAAACATTGTGCCATAACCGCAGTCACACTTGATTTAATAAGCAAATAATGCATTCGAAATAGACATTTGTGCTATAAATTCTTTTGCTGCACATTTATTGCACATAACTTTTTCATTACTGACATTTGATAAATGAAATTTATTGCTTATTGGTTCTGGTGTCGCATGCGTTAAAGAATTTATGTGAAATTTCATATTAAGTTGGTAATAATTAAAATGCATTTATGGTTTTAAAGTTTTAGCACTGAAGGAAGGGTCTGAAATATTTATAATAAAGCAAGTCTGGAAACTATTTGGTAAATAGTATTCTTTAATATAAATATAAATTTGGATTTTTAATGGCAACCCATAAAACATCGATTATAGATTGAAATAAATTATTTTAGAACATTAGTTCGAAAAATTTCGAAGAAAATCACTTCGAACATTAGTTCGAAAAATTTCGAAGAAGAAAATCACTTCGTCAAATATGTATTTAAAACTTCGGGAAAATTATAACTGCTAATGTTTGTTTTTTACCGTTAATGAAAACTATAGAATCGTGAAATCTGATTCGTTCCACGCCAACACGCTTGGCAACTACGTGACGCACTTAATGCCAAGCAACAAGAAAACTCGCGATATTCGCTACCAAAAAACTAATCGCAGCAAAAACCGATACCAAATATTCAAAAATTAATATATATACAGACATACATAATTATATGCAGTAGTTATGTACAAGGAGGTATGCATATATATTCTCATATCTGCAAATTGCAATAGAACAAAAAAGTGAAGGTCATGTGCTACAGATAAGTACGAATGCGATCAGTTATTGTCTCTACACACATACTTATATACAAATATATATATATATATATATGTATATATGGCCACTTGTATTTATAAGCATTGGCGAATTAATTTCAATTAACATCAATTGAAGCAGAAAACCGTTGAATAACTGAATGCACGCTCATTCATATGCACTTAAACGGTCGGTACTACTCACCAAGAGCTGTCAGATTACGCGATTATCTGCTATTCTCTCACACTACAATTATTTAATAGGTTTACTTGAATATGCACTGTCCGTGAAATAAACAATACCGGACAAATGCCAGGTTGAGGTCGTGGGTTGAATAAGAGCACAGAAAATATTGAAAGTAAAAAGAAAAAAATTCGAGAAGATAATGCGATGGTGTACAATAAGCAAATCATATAAATAGATGGAACGCTACTTTAAATGAAATCATTGTAGAGAGTATTATTATGAAAAGATTAGCGACTCTCAGTTTTTGACTTCGTAATAGAGTCAGCGGTCAGCATACGGTTGTCTTACATGGGCAACAAAAATATATAGTTTGGTATTTTCAAATACCACGAAGTTATGAATCCATGAAATAACTTTCGATTATATTACTGACCCGTAGCCCTTTGCTCTCACGTGAAGCCATGGAACTCTATATATACAGTAGCGGACAATGAAATCCGGAAAACCCGTCGATTTGTATTTAACGGGCGATTGTGACCGACCAGTGTATTTTACTGCCGAAAGGCTTATTCTTTCACATAAATACGTTTCGGTACACGTTTTAAAGCAACTTTTAGCATATTTTTAAAGAGTTTAATAATTTATTTGGGCTTGAGCTTCGCTAAAGATTAAATATGCCGAATTTCAAAAAAAAATTCCGAAATGCAAAAAAGTAATATTTTGATTTTGGGAAAATAAAAACTGACATTTAGTGAAATAAGTAATAGAGTTGGCTTCAGCAAGTCTTTGTCCTCGGAGAATTCCTTAAAAAAATCGATAGAACCAGGTCTCTTAAGAAAAAAACTGGTTCTGGAGCAAAGAAGAAGACAAATTCAAAGGAAAATCGAGTGATGGAACGTATTTGCCTAAAAAATCGCTTCAAAACTGCTGAGGACATTAAAGTGAAGTTATTTGCAGAAATTTGCGCAAGAACCGTTCGTTGAAGGCTTCAAGATGTTGATTTGAACGCACTTTGGCCCGCCAAAAAGCGACTTTGGACCTCAAAAATGCGTCAAAACCGTATACGATGGGCAAAAGATCATGAAAATTGGAGTTATCTTGGTGATTGGCGAAATGTTATCTTCTCGGATGAATCAAAATTTAACCTTCCTTTTAGCGACGGCATGTCGTACGTAAGGCGGAGAACTTGTGAGTGGTTCAAGGAAGAATGTCTTCAATGAATCGTTAAGCAGGGGCCGAATGGTCTGGGGATGCTTTTTTTACCATAGCCTTTGACAACTAGCCCTAATAGATTGGAGACGAATTTAATACCCTCAATAGAGGACCATTTTTCATGAGCGGATGTCCTTATTTTTCACGATGACTCTGCGCCATGCCAGTGTGCCAAAATAGTAAGTATGAATTTTTTTGTACATCTAGAGGTTATTGCTATAATTTAAATTACACATTTTATAATTGTCCCTTAATTTTTCTTTCAAGTGAAGAATTATTTATCAAAAATCGGCGTTTCGACTTTATAGTGTTCAGGTAATAGTCCGGATTTAAATCAAATTGAGCTCTTTTGGTTTATAATGAAGACTCAGATATCACAGAAGAGACCAAAAACTTTTGCATAGAATTCTCTAAGATGTGTGGTATAACGGTATCGCAGCAGGAACATTACAAAATCTTATAAATTCAATGGCAGAGCGGATAAAATCCGTTCCTCGACAAAATACTAATGATAATGTTTTTGTATCAATTAATGTTCCCCTCAAATAATACTAAAAAAATATTACTTTAGTGTAAAGAATAAAAAAGATATCACTGTTTATATTGTTAGCCAGCAAAATGATAAAATATCTAAAATGAATTAAAATAAATGGAAGTATAAGTGCAATCAACAACACTGACTTTGTTTGCACTTAATACTCAATTATATTATTGTTTTAAAGTAAAAAGTTTAAACATTTGACTAAAATAATATGAAATAACTACGATTGAGGATTTCACTGTCCGCTGCTATATATTAATATTATTGACGATTAAGGAAGTACTGTACTATTAAGATCACTCAGGTGTGCTATATGGATCTTAATCTCATTAGATCCCCATTTTGAGTGTGGTTATTAAGAAGCAGAAACCTAAGAAAATAATAATTTAATAAAACGCATTGTAACAATAATAATTTAAAGTTCCAGAAACACAATAGAGAACCGATTTAAAAAAACAGTTGTTATGAAGCCCTAACGATATGTTTTCGATGATAATATTTCAGATTTTTTCGAATACCGACCCAAAAAGACCCTTAAAAAGCTTTTTCACCGAATTGAGAAAAATAAGAAAGCTTTGATAAGCACGAGACACTTTTGAGAATATTAAAACAACATTAAAAGGCTTCAGTTCATAATAAAATAAGAAAATGCTATGAGATAAACTAATTTTTGGGAAATCTTTAGGGTCGAATTTTCAATGTTTTATTGAATTGTTTAAATTGTACGAAACTGTATATATAGATATCGACTACTCTACTTGATACCAACAAAATAACACATGAAACACTATTGCAACTCTCAATTGCTACCCGCCTTAAGGAAGACTACTCCAAAGAGGTCATTAGTTATTGCTCGTTAAGTACTATGACTCACACACCAAGCCGTTTTATTGCACTTTATTTACTGCATTAGCTTGCAACACGACCTCCTGCTTGCAGCAGATAATTTCCATTTTATTATTTTTATTATTTCAAATTTTCGCCATAGCTGAGCGCAACAACAAACATTTTAGTACGTGGCAAGTGGCGCCATCACATGTGGCAAGAGGAAACGCAGCGAATTTCTAGAAACTCAATTAACGATAAGCGCGATGCTCAACACACACTCATACAACATATATAAAAATAAATCGAATAATGTAAACAAAAAGGAAGCTGCATTTATATGGAATAGACATTGTGGGAGGGAGTAACGATAAAAAGACGTTACACGCTTGGGTCAAAGACAATTGTGGCGAAATGCATTAACGACTTCGCAGAAGTAGAGAAGTGTAAAAGAGTTGCCTGCAGCAGGAGGCCTTTGAAGACGCTGACACTTTGGATGCTGTGCAGACGCCACTGCCAACCATAGCTACTGCGCTAAGGTGTGGTGCGTCAAGGTGCTGGTCCTACGACATCTTACTAAGTACGCACTAAATGCATGCAGATACATATATACACATAACTGTACATATACCACAAACTAATTTTGCAAATCTTGCACTTTGTACTCACCGCTGCCGCCGCCAGTGGGAGGTAACCGAGAGCTAAATCAGCATTGCGGCGACTCAATGCAAAACAACAACAACATGCCCACAAGTGACAGCCAACAAATATTATAAGAATAGAAGAATACTAGATTCTCATCTCGTTGCGTGTGTGTGTGTATGTGTGTGGCAACAACAAATTATTGCGCTGCATGTGGAACCCAAGCGCCCAAGCACACATAACCTCAAGCATTCACTTGTGGGGCATCTTTAGTCGTGTTCCAGAGAGCGTAGATGAATTTAATGTTATGTTAAACTCTTGTGGGAGATTATTTTCGTGATTTATTTGTGTTTGTGTGGTTTCTACGTATTACATTCTATTCGATTCTATTTGGCAACATTTTGAAAACACAAAATAATGCAACACACTTCTATCGATACGCCTAAAAATATGCTGTATTATATTAAAAAATATTTGAAATAATTGTGAAAGAATTTAGTACTTATATTTTGAAAAACCAAATTTTTGAAAATTATGTTTTGAAATTTCGGATTTGGAAATTTAATTATTTTCTTATGATCAAAATTAGCCAATTCAAAATTTGCAGAAAATTTTTTTATTATTTTTTCTTTATTATTTTGAAAACTTGGTATTGGTGGCCAGTAAGAATGCCAACTATGGTCCTACAGCTCTTTCTATCGAGTGCCAGTAAGAATCTTATATATATCCGATCGACCTCTTTGCACATGACCTTTACGGTTTTACAACCCGGTAGATCCTTCCAGCGTGCTTTGATTTTCCTTATCATTTCCTTGGATCATGTTTTCGGGTGACAGCTGTACACCACTCTTGGCAATCCCGTCTACTATTTCGTTGCCCTCGATGCCTTCACGGCCTGGCTTCCAGTAGAAGTGTAGCTGCATAGTCCTGCCGAAACTCTCCAGTAGTTTATGCAATTTTATACAATTTCTGATGAGAAATTCTTGTAAAATATTAAAAAATCGAAAAATTCATAATCGATTTCGTATTTTGACAAACTATGATGGAATATTAGTTAACTGAAAACTAATTTATTAAATCGCACTTTGAAAAAGTATTTCCACAAATGGATTTTTGAAATTTTTTATCTCGTTTTCGAAAATAATAGTAATAATAATAATAATAATAAAATTGAATTTTTTTCCGTAAAATTACTACAAAAGTCGAAGTCCATTTACATATGAACTCAACAACAGTGAAATTCAAATACCATGGTGCCTGTGAGAATAAAATGTGAAAGGGGGAAATGTTTATTTCCCTCTGATTTTCTAATTAGTTGGGGTATTCCCATAACATTTGTAACCCCCAACAGCTGTCAAAAACACTTTACTTTGAGCAAATGATACATTTGCGGTTGAAACACTAGCTATACAATTTAAAATCACATTACACATGTTGAGCGAAGTTTATTTGGAAGACACTTGTGGGGTTCATTTTTCAAAGTGTAAACAGGGCGTATAAAACTCGCGATGAGCGAAACTCCCTTATATTTTGTGACTATGAAGATGTGTATAGAGAAATGTAATAATTATTGCTGGGATGTTTAAGAAAGTTCTTTGAAGTGAAACTCATTTCCCACAAGTGTATGTATGTTTGTATTTATGTAATGCACTTGCATTCTTAAAATCTTAGGATTTTAGAGGAGACAATGATACAAGTGTGATTCGAAGAGTTAATTGTACAATAAATTCTATGGCAGCTAATACAGATGTACATATATGACTTCATTTATATTGGGGTTATTAAGTAGATAATTGAGAAATGAAAAAAAATGCTCTCTATGAAATCGCTTGTTTGCTTCCCATGCAATTTTTGGTAAAACCCTAATAAAATTTGAAGAAAATTTCTATAGTGGAAATATTTTATATATTTTGACTTTTCTTTATAAAAGGCCTCAAAGTTCCGCATATAAACTTTATCACATAAAATAAACTGCCAACGATGAGTGTTCAGAAAGTAAAAAGTTGTCCAACAACATATTGCTATATATGATGGACCATGTGCAGTGGCTCGAAAGATTTCCTTTCACAAGCGATTGATAACTGTGCGACGGCGATAACATCATTACATATTTCATGCTTACGCATATTTTAACAACAAAATACCATCATCGACAACAATAACAACAACAAATGTTTAAGTAACCCACGGGCTGTGTTACGCAACCAGTTAACGGTGTAATCATGGAATTTGAAATATACTTCTTCCTGACACTTCAATTAGTCGTTATGCGCATGCGGATGTGCGTGGCAAATAACGTATTTAATTAATATTTTATACATATGTACATATATACAAAGCCACGTTTAATTAGTACCATATACATACTTATGTACATATTTGTATGTATTTTTTTTTTGATGTACGCCTGTACTGTGAGTTTATCAAATAGCTACTCCGATAGGTTTAAATTTAGAAACAATGCAACCAATATTAATTTTTGATGACCAAGAAAAGTTCCTTCCGATCAATGAAACATGATACTCTCTTATACCTGGAACCGAAGATCAGGACTGCAGAAAGACAAAATCTCAGGAAACATTTTTGACAATGACAATACTAAGCAAAGCTAGAAGCATTACTACTACCTTGACCACTTTGAAGAACTCAAATATTAGTATGTACTGTCTTCAGATAGACGGTGGACCAGTCTGAAGATGTGGGTTTCTGTGGTAGGTCAACAGATGAACATAGAGACGAAATGACAAAACCGCAGTTCTCAATTCTTCCACACCACAATAAAGACTGTAATCGGAGTGTGCCCGATTTATATCCGGTCAAGGCTGGGGTGTCAGAGCTACATTCCAAAACACAGCGACCACTATGTTCTTATATCCTAGCTATGTATATAGAGGACAAGGAAATACGGTAAAACACCTCCTGAGATGCCACATTATATAAGGTACGGTATTTTCCTTTAATAAAGATTATCTTCGATCCGAAAATAAATTCAGAAAAATTGTTGAAAGTTTATTGAAGTGATAAAACCGCTTGCTATTCTATCTCTACTTTATTATACCAGTTTAAAGCCTTTATACCAGTTGTTAGTTCGATTCGTGACTTTCCAAATTTGAGTGAATGTCTAATATCCGGTGTATTTTTCTTACTATTTAATCCAACAATATATTGATACAAAAAAATAATACGAAATTGAATATAGACATATCATAAACCCAAATATTTCGCTACTCACTTAAACGAGTGCAACAAGTTCCATTCAACGAGTTGACACTACAAAGCTGCCGTGTTAAATATCAAATAACAAATGAAATTGTTGCAAGCGCAGCTTCTATTAATTGCATTTCTCAACTGAAAGCAATCAACTTGAAAATCTTAAGCGCCAAAACCAGATCAATTTGGCAGAGATACAGGAAAATGTTCGCTGATATGCAAAATGGCAACTGTCACATGCGGCACACGCAAGTTTTTAAGCGCATTACCAAAGCTTTTATTTAAATTAATTTTTTGTTTTTTTCTCGTTTGATGCCAGGCAATGCAATGAGGTAGTCGATTGTGCGTCCGATCGTAATGCAAATAGGCAATGAAATCTAATAAATTTAAACTAAAATACAACAACAAATGCAAACGCCAGCGACAGGCAATTACACCAGTCTAACATGTTTTGCGGCAATTTCGGCAAATTGCCGTTATTTATTGGCATTGGCAGCGTTCGATGCGTACACGCATGCGCACAGCCCCACAGCCGGGAGTCTGCCCACAGGCGTGCCACTTTAGGGGGTCCGCCTTTCCAGCCGGCAGCTTGCCACAAATGCGAATTTTACACATCGTAATACCGGTATAAATGGCGGTCAGACACGCCAACCGCACACAACAGCAACACCGTTAGTTAGCGAGGCGTTAGAGCGTTAGAGGGCGGGCGTACCGCCATAGGCGCTGCAACAAGACCGATTGTTTGGGTGTTAAGTTTTTTGGGAAAGTATTCCGCATTTGAACGCATTAATCACGAGCCTACGATTATTTACAGCTATTTAATAAATAACAGCAACAATAACAACAATAATGAAAGAAAATGTGGTAGCAGCGATTTTTGGTGACACTTTCACTGCGGCTTTCAATCGGGCTTGTGCGTTGAGCAGGCGTCGTTTCAGATGAGTTCGCAGCAAATGCATTTACATGCAATAAGGAAGTGTGTGCTAAAGTGTTTGATTAATTTTACAAAAGCATCCTCGAACTCTTTAACACTTTTGAAATCGAGCAGATTCGCTTAGACTAGCTATTGTTTACAATTTCTTTTTATTTTTAGTTGACAAAGGATTATTGAATTCTCAAGTGGATTGTGGGCGCTTGTGAACCACCACAGAGTTTATGCTTCGAGGCGATTGTCGCATGTGTGGGGTCTTCTATACGTACGTGATATACATATAAATTAAACTGAAGATTTTTTATTCTTATTTTATATTAGTAAATATATAACCATATACCTTTTTGTTTGCTTGTATGCAGTTCATATGACAGCTTTGTCATTGTCAAGTCACATTTGTTGTAAGAACTGAGTCTCTACAAAGGACAAGCTGACAAGGCACAGACTGAATTGCAAACTGGTCACTTCAAAGCTAAATTGAATATACATATACAAAATTTCATGGCGTGATTTCAAGGTCACTTCTGTATCGATCTTTCACATTAAAGCTGCTACTTATAAAAAAAATGCATATGCTAGTTTAAGATCTTGATTTTTCTATAAAAAATCTATAAAATAAAAATAATTACTGTTCCAAATCAAAATAGCCCTTTAATTTGCCAAAATTGTCATTTGTTCCCCCACTAAATTACATTAAAATATTTCACCAATTTTCTCAACCTCAAAACTGTTTTTATAAGAATCACGTTCTGTAAGGAAAGTGTTTAGCGGAATTCGCTCCACTTATGGTCTCATAGAGGCCCATTTCGGGCTCAATGAGTATGTAAAGAAGCAAAATTGCTTCTTCAAAAACGATGCCGCTGAGAACGTAACCGTCAATGGCGACCGTTATCACACCATGACAACCGACTATTTGATGCCAGAAATTGAAGCTCGTGATCTCGGCGACATTTGGTTTTAACAAGACGACGCCACTTACCACACATCGCATCAATCAATGGATTTATTGAGAGAACTCTTCAGTAACCAGATAATTTCACTTTTTCGTCACCAAGATCGTGTGATATTACACCGACAGACTTATTCCGTGGGGATATGTAAAATCTAAAGACTATGCGGACAATCCTCCTCCGATTCAGGTCTTGGAGCAAACCATCACGCGTGTCATTCGCCAGTTATTTGTCGAAATGATCGAACGAGTCAAACAAAAACAAACAAACAAAACAATATTGGACTCAACAGATGGACCATCTGAGACGTAGCCGCGATCATCATTTGAAAGAGATAATCTTTTAAGAATAAATGCAAAGGAAAGTTCTTTCGAATAATAATAAACATTCCCCATTCAATTTGAATTTTTTGCGTTTTTTTTTTCTTCAAAAAGTAGGAAACCTCGAAATGGATCAATGGACCCTAAGTTCGGGTGTAACCGAACATTTTATACTCACGCAATTTATGTATTTAACTTCATTAATATTATGTAATACACAATTTGATCCACATATTCGTCATATATATGGTATGAAGTCCATTGAAAGTTGGAAACCCTAATATTATGTATATGGTCTAAAATTCTTCAAAATATCTGAGAGACTTACCTATATTTTGGGTAAAAAAAAATATAAGCACTGAGGTCCTCATGTTCGATATATGAGGCCTTGAAAACGTATGGTCCTATTTCAACGATTTCTAGAAGAGCGATGCCACACTATAAATGCAGTATTTATGCAAAGTTCTGTTCCGATATATTCACTAGTGCTTACATTATATATTGTTAAGTATCAATCGACTTAAAGTTCTGGTGTATAGGAAGTAGTCGTGGTTGTCAACCGGTTTGGGTTATTTTAACAACATACATGTCATTGGGATGCATGGATAATATCACAAACCGAATTTGATAAAAATTGGTCGAGTAGTTTCGGAGATATGGTTTTTGACCCAGAAGTGGGCGGAGCCGCACCCACTTAAAATTTTGTATACCAATTTGTGTGCAGTTCTTCCGTTCTTTTTAATGAAATTTGAAGTGTCTGGTGTTTTCCCTTACTGAATTAAAGCATTTTTAGTAGTTTTCAACATAACCTTTGTATGGAAGGTGGGCGTGGTTATAATCCGATTTCATCCATTTTTTGAACTCTATAAGGTAGTACTTAAAAGACACAACTCTAAAAAGTTTGGTTGATATAGCTTTAGCAGTTTACAAGATATGCACATAAAAACTTAGTAGGGGGTGGGGCCAAGCCCACTTCCCCAAAAAAATTACATCCAAATATGCCCCTTCATAGTGCAATCCTTTGTACCAAATTTTACTTTCATAGCTTTATTTATGGCTTAGTTATGAAACTCCACTCTTCACCCTGATCACTTTGGTTTATATAACTCTATATCTAACTCGTTTAGTTTTATGTGTTACAAACAATCGTTATGTGAACAAAACTATTATACTCTCTTAGCAACTTTGTTACGAGAGTATAAAAAATTTATATAACTATCATTAGATCGAAATGTCTGTAAGTATATTGCGTATGTAGTATATCTTGTATAAGAAAATACGATCTTCGCAGTACCCTTGACGAAAGCCAATATTGCCAATAATCAATTATTTTCTTTTTACTCAAAAACATTTTCCCTAGCTATTTATCGTAGATCAACTTATTGCATCAAACAGCGCGCACTTAATAGAAAAATATTGTGTCATCCAATGAATGCCAATAAACGAGTCAATTGATTTCCGAACGTTGACATAATTGCCGCACTGAGCTACCTATAAACACTTAAATGCACATATATACCTATATACTTAAGTATGAGTATACATATGTATGTATATATACAGATGTATGTTGATTCGGAAAAAGTAGATACGTATAACTGTATCAATTTACGAAATTGCAATTGTAACAAATTCAAATTATAATTAGCTGCAGTCAATTACAGCAGCGAGTGCCAACACAACAAATACAAAAAAACAACAATAATAATAATGATAATAAAGATATAAGGTAAACAAAGTTATTGAACAGCAATTATAGTGGGTAAAATTATAGTGAATGGCTATACATTTGTATATACTTAAATACTCATATATAACTTATATATGTGAGATATATAATTTTAGTATGTGCAAATACTTAATTGAAAGTGATTATGCATATATCGAGGCGGAATATCAAACATTTGTTATTATTGCCACCGGTATTTCATACATAATTATTGTGCAACAAATAAACAGCAACAATTTATCGCACTAACACTCTATCAAGTGGGTAAGCACGTTTGCTGTAATGACTTACAAAGTGTTTGTAGGAAATTTGATAATGTCATGAGTTAAGCAAAATGTATATAATTAATGAGATTTTTGAAAATCGATATTTATTGACAAATTTTTGTTATTTTTCTATGAACTAAGCTGATTGGATCACACTATTCATTGGAATCAGAAGGAAAAGCAAACATTTTTGTCATCGTTTTGAACATTTTTATTTAATATATGTATGTATGTATGTGTGTTATGTATAATATTTAGCAATAAAGACATATGCAACTACTAGCATAGCTTTGCAACTAATTTAAAATATTTTTTTTTTTCATTTTTTTGCGCTTAAAGAAAACATCATTGACAATAATATTTGCATTTAGTTGTAGTTGCTATAACATATTTTTTATACATTATAATTGAAATAAACTATTTTTTTTATTTAAAAAATACTATTGAACATAATGTAATTAAAATAGAACTAAGTAAACATGATTAATCGAAAACGATTACAATTGTTGTTTCATAATTATACAATAATCGATAACAGCAAAAAATTCATTGTAATAAAAAGCTATTATAGTACGTTATATGTAATTAAATATATAGAATTTACCTGATTTCTTAATTTCATATTTAAAATAAAATGCGCCTAAATATACTAAAACAGACATGATAGCAATAAATTTAACTAAATAATAAAAAAAATGCTAAAAATAATTTAAATCATTCACAAAATGTAACAATGCTGCTTATAGCAAAGCTCCGAGCGAAAGCTACAAAGGTAATGTAATAATTGCGATTACTGTGTAAAATTGTGTTGCCTACTTTTAGGATGCATAAGACAAATTATATTGATTTTGTAGTAAGTGTCGCGTCAACACTCTGACACATATTTAATTATTTTAATTTTTATTTATTTATAAAACTACTACAAAGCATTAAAACTGAAAATTTCTGATTTTATGCCAGACACATCCTAAAGGTATGCTACGAAACGAACAACACCGCAACTTGTTACATTTTGTGCAACATTTCATAGCCAAAAAATCAACTTAACCTCTAAACATAACTTAAAATTAAATACAGCTTGCTTATTATAGATTTTTCCAAAAGCCACAAATGCCTTTCGCTAAACAGTATTTACTGTAAGCTATAAATTCATGTGTTGTTTCATTCAACTGTGCGCTCTTGCGCTCTACGATGACGCACAGTCGCGCGATTGATAGAACAATATATAACCGGTCTCCGAGGACTTCTGTATATCCGACGTCAGTCCGTAGAAATCTTCGATGGTTGAAGCCTCGATTTTATCGACCATATCATCGTCGAACAACAGCCAGAGTCCATGGCTTTTGACAATGCTAATGTAATGACCGCGATTCGGTCCCGATCCACAGTGTATAACCACGGCCATTAGATCGTACAGCCGATCTGGATTGACGGCATCATCCGAGGTGTTGAACAGACGCAGCTCTAGCGGGAATACGACGCGATGTGAGACTTTAATGTGCCGATTAAATTGTTCCATATACTTGAAGCGTTTCAAATGCAGCGCCAATATCATTGGCAGCTTCTTGACGCGCATACGCTTTTGTGCCTCCTGATAGCTGCAGCAGTTGTCGCATTTGAATTTGTTGTCCGAACACAGGGTCTCGGTGTTGCTAAAGCAGCGCAAGCAATGCGTTATCGAGGTATTCTGATCGACGTCGACTTGTAGATCAAAGAAATTCTCATCCTTGCTACTGACCGTCTCGCAATTGAGACAACGTGTCTCTGACGTTAGTATGCCTTGAAAGATTTCATGCACCCACGTGGGTTCGGTGTTGGCCGCATTCGACTGTGTCGGTGTCGAAGCGTTATCGCCGATGCCAATACCGACGCCGACACCATTCAGTGAGCCCGAGGAATTGGTGCAGGTGCCGTTGGACGTTGAATTCGAGGCAGTTGTCGATGTGCTGGTGGACGAAGAGGATTTACTGGCAGTGGAGGTGCCGCCGATGACGCCGCCGCCGCCACCGTTGCCGCTGCCATTAAAATTGGCGCCATTCTTGCTGGCATGACGTTCGGCCAAAATGATTTCGTTGATGTGATTGATTAGGAAATTGAGAAACTCATGCGCATCCTGTTGCATGTAATTGTCGAATTCCTCCTTCTCTTTGCGCAGGCGTGCAATGAACTTCTTCGGTGCGATCGAACCGACTTTCTTCTTCTGCGTGGCAATGTTGTAGAACAGATCGGCTAAGCACGAGAGTAGCGTCTCTTTGGGACGCTTGTTCTTCGCCTTATATTCGAGCACCTTCTCCCGGAAGGGCTTACAGAAGTAGAGCGCCTGCAGCACAGAGTTGCTATAGCATGTATTGCCGAAATTTACCAGGCCAAAGTAATGCTCATTGGGCGGAAAGAGGTCAGAGCCGATCTCACGCTCCAGCTGCGATACATTTGCGCCCATCGCCGAGAGAGTTTCTCTTTTATTTTGTGTGCGCTCGATTCACAAAAATTGGGGCGTTGGTATGTTTCCGCTTTAGCTCACGGTGTTTTCTTTTTTCTTTTTCGTTTTTTTGTTTCGGGTTAAAATGCACTAACACGTACAAAAAGCACCATCACCACCACCCATCAACAACAACAAGAATTACCACATTTACGAGCGACCGCGTCTGTGTGTGTGCGTGTGACTTTAGACTATTTGTTATATATTGTTTGCATACATTTAGGCGCGCAGACTTACAATACGATTTGCTCGTCTGAAAATATACAGAATTTTGAAGAGGGGATACACGTCAGTATACAATGATTTTTCTTTTTCTTTGTTTTTGTATTTTTTTTTTGTATTTTCTAACTGTTAATATATAATAAATTTAACACAAAAATATATGCGACAGTAATAAATATTTAAAACTATAAACGAACAAAAAAAAAACAACAAACAACAATAATAAAACTAATGAAGCAACAAACGAACGAGTAAATGCAAGATAATTACAAAAACAAGAATGCAGTAGTAAATGCTATGAAAATAAATAACATATAACATAAATGATTAAAACACTTGACAATTTAAGCAAAACGCTTCTGGCATGGGGACAAAGAAGCTGGCAGTATTCTACATATTTATTTCTATTTTTCTCTCTCTCTTTCAATGAGTGTAGAGCTTAATACTGCAGCAAAAGTATTTTGATAAAGCAAAATAAATGTTTTTTTAATGAAAAAACGTTATTATCCCCTCTCCAAAATTTTTACGCGTAACTCTTCGCTTCATCAACGTTTGTAAATTTATTTCAGGTTATGTATTTATAATAATTTTTCATAAATATACGAGTACATAAGTATTTATAAGTGTATCAAATATATATTTAAAAAAATTAAAACAATATTTTTGTAGTTAAATATACTATATCTCAAAACTTAGGAGAAGGAAAAATAAGTTTAAATTTTAATAAATATTTGTGATAAATATTCAATTAAATGTATATGTATTCAGTTAAATATATATATTTTCACACAAGAATTAAAAAATGAGATTTGTAATATATTATTTAATAAATTTAAATAATATTTAAATATGTTCCAACAGTATTTTTTCAGCTTGATAAATTTTCGTATTTAATTATGAGTGTAAAGTTTTAGATTTCATTATATTGAGAAATCTTCCCTCACGATTGCGAAATTATATATAATATATGTACAAAATTATGCAAAATCCAAAACTGGGTATATAAAATTTATTTTTTCCGATATATTTTTCTATATTTTCCATATTAATTAACCCTTTTCTCTCTGTTTAAAGTGATACTAATGCTTGACCTCTTCATAACATGCTCTCAGAGTATTGGCGAATCGAACTGGCAAACTGGTATAATTATAGATTGGCAGAACAGAATACCTGAAGTCAGAAATTCAGTATGTTGACAACACTATAGCCTATTTTATGATTAATTTAATATAAACAAGTAAGGAAGGGCTAACTTCGGGTGTAAACGAAAATTTTATACTCTCGCAATTTATTAATTTAATTTTATTAAGATAACAAACAATTTGACCCACATATTGGAAACCCTAATATTGGGTATATGGGAGTTAGGTGTAGATATGACCCGATTAGAATTACTGAGGTCCTCATGTTCGATATATGGGGCCTTGAAAACTTATGGTGCCATTTCGACGATTTTTAGAAAAGCGATGCCACAATTCTTCAAAGTTCTTGTATATGGGATGTAGACGTGGTTGTGAACCGATTTGGACTATTTTCATAACATATCATTGGGATGCAAGGAAAATATCACAAACCAAATTTCATTGATAGCGGTCGAGTTCTTCCGTACCATCTTTATAATGCAATTTAAGGCTTCTGGTGGTTTCCCTTACTGAATTAAAACATATTTACTAGTTTTCAACATAACCTTTGTATGGGAGGAGGGCGTGGTTATAATCCGATTTCTAATAGCTTAAGTAGTTTACGAAAAAAAAAGAATTACATCTAAATATGCCCTTCATAGTGCGATCCTTTGTATCAAATTTTACTTCCATAGCTTTAGTTATGGCACTTTTTATTATTATGTTTTCGGTTTTCGCCATTTTGTGGGCGTGGCAGTTTTCCAGTTTTCCGATTTTGCCCATCTTCGAAAGCAACCTTCCTATGATTCCAAGAAACCCGTGTACAAAGTTTCATCAAGATATCTTAATTTTTACTCAAGTTACAGCTTGCACAGAGGGACGGACGGACAGACAGACATCCGGATTTGAACTCCACTCTTCATCTTGATCACTTTGGTATATATAACCCTATATATCTAACTCGTTTAGTTTTATGACTTACAAACAACCGTTATGTGACCAAACCTATTATACACTCTTAGCAATTTTTGTTGCGAAAGTATAAAAATTTCAATTGCATATCATCTTAAAATACCATCTCTTAATACATCGTTTCAAAGTATTCCATTTGTCTATTAAAGATCAAAATAAATATACTCAGAGTGACAATTGGAAAATTAACAAAAATCAATTTAGTTCTTTGGTCAAGAGTCCACACAATCACACAAGCGAAATGTCTTGCGGCTACCATAAATAATTAAATGTTGAACACTATAATTATGATGTAATCACATTCAAGGTATTCAAAGATTTATCACCACGGAAAGTCCATAGTTTACTCAGCGCAATTGTTTAGTTTTAAATACTAAATACACAACAGCAATGAGTATGTACATATGTAAATATTTATGAAAGTAATGGTCGATGTTAATATGCGCATGCTTCGTACTTTGAATGGGGATAAGGAAGACGAGGTTATAATGATGAGGAAAGAACTCTTTATAGGTTTTGAAAATCTTGAGAGTTTTGAGTTTTGAGAAATTAACACCGTTATTACATACACCTATGTAAATAAAGGCTATGCAGAGCGTGTAAAAATATATCGGACCCCGGTCAACAATATGCATATACCTCTTTCAATGAGAACCGAATTCGTAAAACCTAATCACGAGTCGCCAAGTATTAAATTTATGATTGTATATAGATTTTTTCTTCCTTAATTTATCCAACACAGATATTAGTTCCGCTTTAGGAGAGGATTTTTGCAATGTACTTAGCAGTTGTAACCCCTCTTGATAGATTTTAAGGCAAGCCACTGTAAAAGCATGTCGTTTGATATATTACAAAGTACATATTGATTGACAAACGTTTTCGAAATTGACAACGCTGATATATGCCAAGTCACCCACTTGTATTTGCATGATCTTTGAATATAAATCTTCAGCAAGATGCTATTTATATTCTTTATAATTACATAGTAAAAATAGTGTTGTTGTGTTGCAATAAAATAAAAAAATAAGTACATTCTTGCAGCTGTTGGCAAATAATTAGAAACGTTGCATAAGTTAGTGATAATTTTATTGAGTGTTAAATGATGAAGTTCTAATTAATGTTTTTGAACATTTTTCAATAAACTATCTACAAATCTATCTCAACAAAAAACTCTTTAGAATCCAGAACCAAGTGAATCAACCATTCATTAATGGTTTACTGTAATTAATGGTAAAGGGAGATATCATAGATTTATCAAAGAGGAGTCTTGGACATATTGTTCTTGAATTTTTGGTAAGTAAGTGATCAGAAATAAATAAAAAAATCAAAACTAAAACTCCAAAAATGCACAAATTAGACTTCGATTATTCATTTATGGGGTACTCAATTCCATACTTCCTAAAAGAGTTCTAAAGAATGGTAAAAAGAGTGATAGCTGACATCACAGATTTATGCAAGAAAGGTCTTGGAACATATTGTTAAAGAATATTGGAGGAAGTGATCACAAAGAATTAAAATTAGAGCACATTGCAAGAATTGGACTTTAAAAGTGATTGCTATTTTTAACAGCGACATCTACCGTCGTGTAGCATGAATAACAACTAGCAGACATAGAACGTATATATAATTACAAATACGGACATTGTCGCAGAGTTGCATTTCATTTTCAAGTTGATTCAAATTCAATCAAAAATGAATGTAGATATTCTAGGGTAAATCGATCTAAATCATCGTTTTAATCGAGCAAAGGCCGGTTAATTGATCAATTAGCTACTGTGTGAAAAGGCAATAAGACTACATCTAATTAACTACTCCGCATAACTAACTAATCGCCTGTTATTATTTTCAGACAAATGTCAATTTAAGATTAGTTAAAATATTGAATAAAATTGAAGTCTGAAGTCTGAAACAATATTTACTAAAATTTGTCTCCTTAATGAGTTGGAACACTAAACAACTGTTTCTAATTATATGTCCAAGTAGTGTATAAGTATATCAAAGCGGAACAGATTCTCTAAATAAGACTCGGTTAATTTTACTCATTTCAGAAACCGACAAAAATACATGCAAGTTTTTAAGAACTTTGCATACAGAGAGCAACTTTAGAGTGAATTCTTAGGGAACAATAAAAAATACTTGTTTTTATTATATTTTTTGTAGAACGTTGCAGCATTTTTTGCGAGCGTGTTCTCAAATACTTTTGTTCACCAGGTGATAATATGCTTGATGTTTTATACATATGTACAAAGGAACGTGTTAACTGCACTACTCTTGAGCCATTCTCCCAAGCTTCGCATGTCATGCGGATGCTCAACTCAAAACATAATACAAAAATGATTGCATAATTATTAATATTTGTGGTGCATGTGTGTTGTTAGCTAGTTATTAATGTTTATTGTTTTTTTATTTTTATTATTTTTTTTTTTAGATTTTTGCATGGACCAAGCTTTACTGAGTATATACATATACCTTAAATCAGTTGACTAATATTTGCAAATACTCATTTGTATGAACTTTTGTTTGTCCAGCGGAAATATTTATTCTAATGTGCAATGCTCTTGACGGCTAGTGTAGAAATAGAAGTTGCAGGCGCTGCAGCGCAATCATTGAAGGCGAAACGCGTAGCCGAAAAACATGTTCTTCCAGCGCGACTACTAAGAATACTACGTAGTGAAGACGACGCACTAGTGTTGTGGAGTAAAAGTGTGATTAGTACAGCTATTGAAAGAGAAAGTGTAGCTAAAATTTAGCAAACAAAAGAAAATAATATAATTTTAAAACAAAAAAATATGCCGCGAACCACTGTAAGTGCAAACCGTTATAATAAAAATGTTAAAACAAAAATTAATTTAGGAATTCTTTTCTAACAACTCTCACAAATAAAGCGCTTGCTGTTGCTCTTACTATCCGCCTGCGCACTAAGTATGCTCCAACAGCGCGTAACGGTCAACGCTGACACAAAAGTGCTCAACATACTAAGGTGATTGCGATTTCTAATTTAAAAACGAAAATTTCTACTTATATACATATGTGCTGTGAAATTTGAACTTGCTTTAAAATAAATGTTGTTTTCAACTGCGCAGCTTAAATCAGCCTGGCAATAGCCGTTATGAGGTCATCTCACTGGAGAATGCCGGCACCGCCGATGAGGAGTTGGTGATTAAAGGCAATCGGACCGTTGAATTGGGTCCTCCTAACTCGCTGGGTCTCATTTATATGGTGGTAACGGAGTATACTGCCGATAATAATGGTTATCGTGTGCGCACACGTATTGTGGCGGTACCGCTATTGGAAACGCGTTTGAGTTCAAGTCTGCTAATGTCCGCAGCGGGCTAATGAGCCGAGGAAGCGCGATATTTTTAAGTGTTTCGAATTTATTAATTAGAAAATGTGTGTTGTGAAGGCGTAGATTTGAAATAGATTCATTTTTGAGTATTATTTTCCATTTTGTGAAGAGAAAGCGTTTTATAATTATGCTTAAGATCTATATATACATATATATATACTATATCAAATATTAAATATTGAAAATATAATTTTAATAAAATCTGTTATATAGCTGTTATTTAGAGCTTGAGTTAAAGACGTGACTTTTGCATAATTTTCATATCGATTTTTTTTCATCTTGAATATCTTTTCATCTTTCCATAAAGATAGCTAAGAGTCTCTTCTTTTTATCTTAAATATCTTTTCACCTTTCCCTAACGATAGCTAAGAGTCTACTAGCGCCCGATTTTAACTTTTTTAACTCTTGACCTCATGCACTCAGTAGTCATTTTATAGCACACACAATATAATTTTCAATACCTCCAAGAGTCTGGGAGTAATCTAATGCCACCAATAAACTAAATGTCGCAAAAAAGCTCTGTAATTTAAAAAAAACATACGTTTTTCCTAGAGTACAATGCGGTGATTTAAAACTCAAACTACTAAGTATTGGGTTAATCATATTTCAATCACTGTTAATGTGAAGGGAAATACAATCATTTAGTTAATTTCTTATTTGTCCTTGAATGTCATAATTTTCACGTAAATACATATGTACACATAAACCGACACATATAATTATAATGGCTACATGCTGCTCGTAAAGCAAAGGTATATAAAAATACTAAAATAATTGCATGTACAACAACATGAAATTTTACGAAGTAAATCATTAAGTTTGCGGTACAACATGAACTTCTCAATATACAGACATACATACATATGTGCATACAACAGTACTGTCCCGCTAAATGGCACTAAAAATCAATAAATACGGAACTTTTGGTTCAGGATTTATGCTTAATTTCATAACTTAATTAGTTGAAAGAAAATACATTTTGGGCTTCGAGAGAGAAAAAAATCTTTATTTGGACTCGCCGCGTCACTTTATTACGGCGACAGTCGTGTCTATGAAACCGGACCCAGCTTTATATGCGGCCAAGAACAGTTAACTGAGCAACATTCTTATAAGTTATTTGGATTTCTAATTGAATTGAATTAAAGAAAGAAAGATAGAAAGAAATTTCGCACAGCCTAATTAATTGATCAATTAAAATTTTATTTGAGAAACCAGTTTTTGACCTTCGCACTACCGGCTACTCGATAATCGATTAGCTGCTATACATTTTTGTTTTGATTTTCATAAGAAGATGGTAAGATTCATTAGATGATTGCTATTTTATTATATATTATGATAGCATCTATCGTCGAGTAGTATCACTTACAAATATGTTCTTTGTCGCAGAGTTGGATCTCATTTTCAACTCTATTATTAATATAGAAAAATTAGATTTTTATTTTGTATGGTAAATCGTTCTAAATCAGCACTTTAATCGAGCAAAGGTCGGTTAATTGATCAAATAGCTCCTGTGCGAAAAGACTATAACTAATTTCTTCGATTCACCACACTCTAAAGTCGGAAACTCTTTTAGATATTTTTTAAATAAAACTTTCATATCAAAATATTTACTCACTGTTCTAAATTAGTTATTCAAAATACCCATTATAGCCTTTTCGCACAGCCAAATTAGCTGATCAATTCGATTAAAAATTAATGTAGAAAAATGAGATTTTTATTTTGTATGGAAAATCGATCTAAATCTAAATCAGCGCTTTAATCGACCAAAGGCCGTTTAATTGAACAATTATCTCCTGTGCGAAAAGGCTAATAACCTAATTCAATTAAATCAGAAACTTCACTTGTGCCCACTATTTTTTGAACGAATGACTCCATTAAGCGTGTCAATACTGTATGCATAGATAAGTACATATATAAGGAAGTTTTAAAAATATTTTTATATGCAAGACGAACGAATATGAATGAGTGAATGTTTGGAAAATACACACAGCCATACATATATACGCGCATATTTTTATATACAAAACCAAATGCAGCCACATACTAAATACGAAATTTATGAATGCAATTAGCACATACATGCCGATACATATGAAAATACTGGTAAATTTTGTACGTATATTTATAATGACAGCCAAGCACGTGAGCATCCGCAAAATATACATACATTAAAGAAATCACAAGTGATTTGATTAAATTTGAGCGTGTTTTGCACCAAATGCCACTGCTACTCAAATATTGACTGAGGTTAAATTTCTTTTAAAAAAATCCGAAAACGTTAATTAGAAATTCCAAAAAATAAAAAAAAAAAATTGCTTTGGATTATATGCATAAAGCATCTGAAACTTAGGTGTGAATAAATTATATAATTGAGGTTAGGTTAGTTTAAATTTAATATTCAATTCAGAGTAAATGTGAATTTAGACTGAAAATTAAAAAGGTAAACCAATATTATTGAGCAATTTTATACTCAATATGGTTATAAGAAGATTTTCGAAATGCAATTTCAAGTGGAAATCGATCGAAATTTTTTGGAAAATTTTTGAAAAATTTTTGAAAAATTAAATTTCCATATAAACTACGGAATTCATAGCCACAATTGAGCGTACAATACTCACAAATTTATAAATATGATTTTAGCAACAACCACAAGCGAAATGAGACCACAAATATCAATTTTAAATACGATTTTTCAAAAATATTTTCCAATTTTTTTTTTTAACTTTCAATAAACTTTACGAAAGACTACACCAATTCAACATGCAACCAAGAGGAATGCAATGAAAGCAAACCAGCGAAGCGTGTTTCAACTGTTTGAGGAAACCCATTTCGCGGCAAAATGCATTTAATGTTCAAAACTTCAAAATTGTTAGCACAAAAAGCGCAAGTACAACACCATTAGCATTATCTCACCAACAAAAATCAACTCGAAGATTACTTCGCTTTATGACAAATTTTATTTTCTCTAATTTTCGAACTCCACTTACATTCACAGACACACACACACTGCATTTTGCAGCTGTATTGGTTGTAAAGCACTTAAAAGAGTGTTACCCAAGGGTACAAGTGGTTGATATAGGCGTGTGAGGTGAAAGTGATTAAACTGTTAAATAATGATAAGGTTGTTTATTATGTTTTATGTTTTATGTATGTATTTATTTATTTATTTGTTGTACCTACCGTGTTCAAGAGTTCCTTTCTTTCCTTCACCAACACCTTAATTTATGTATGTATGCGGTCGGTCGGTTTGCGCTTACGAAAGGTGTTTGCGGGCCTTCATCAATACTATGAATCTCTATAATTGTTTCACTTTAATAAAGTTGTTGTGGTTGCTGTAGTTATCGCTTAGTTTCTGCTGTTAGACAATTAATGCGCGCTGATGCATTAAATCGATATGAAAAACTTAGCGTTTACGTTAATGAGTTTTGGTCTTATAGAAATCTAGTTCGAAGTTTGGCCTGCAAAGCAAAGAAAACCGAGACACATTATAATTATAAACAAATTAGATGAAGTGTAGATAAATTGAGATTAAATTTGTTAATTTAGAGAAAAGTATACACGAACATTTGATATGCTGTAATGGAGCACAAACAAACTAGTTGGAAAACAACTAGTTCACAATTAGATTACTAGCTGAAAGTGAAATAATCCGAAAAAAGCAGACTTGAGATCTTATTTTACTGTAGCAGATTCAAGGACCCAGCAAAGACGAGGGAACGTCCTCGGATTGGCTGAACAAAATCTTGCTAGTATTAAACCTTGCAACCCCCTTCGGCAAATTAAGAAGAGCAATAATAAAGGGTGATCCATTTCGAAGTATCCTACTTAAAAAAAACACACAGAAAATTCAAATTAAATGGGGAATATTTATTATCCTTCGAAAGGTCATTCCTTGGCATCGAAGCGAGATTGTCCGCATAAACTTTAGACTTTACATATCCCCACAGGAAAAATCTAACGGTGTGATATCACACGATCTTGGTAGCCAATCGACCGGCCCAAAACGGGAAATGATTTGTTCACCGAAGTGTTCTCTTAATAAACCCATTGATTTATGCGATGTATGGGAAGTGGCGCAGTCTTGTTGAACGAAATATCGCCGATATCACGAACTTCAATTTCAGGCATCAAATAGTCGGTTATCACGGTCACGTTATCACCGACATAATTTTTGAATTGTTAATTGAAAAAAAAACGTTGTTTTTTCTGGATGAAATTGCAGCTCTTGAATCTCTTCAGATTGCTCTTAGTCCGAAATACAGCAATTTTACAAACAAAACCCCATTGAGCCAGAAATGGGCCTCATCGCTGAACAGAATTTGGCTCTAAAACGTCGGAACTTCTTGGAACTTTTCAAGAGCCCATAGAGCAAAGCAATGTGGCTTGAGAAGGTCGAGAACGGCTTCAGTTCTTGCACAAACTGTATATTGTACGATTTCAATTTAAGATCTCGACGTAAAATGCGCCAAGTCGTTCCATAGGTCAGTCCGAGTTGCTGCGAATCGACTCTCCACGGTCTTCGTGTACACTCTCAGCTACGGCTGCTATATTTTCTTCACTGCGTGCTGGACGTGGTTTATTCGGTCGAATATTATCCAATAATGATAGCTGACCCTCAAGATGGGTGATGGTGTTGCGAATTGTACGCGCAGTAGCCCGATTATGTTGACCATAAGTTAAGCGAAGCACGCGAAGCAGAACGTGAATTTTCGTAATAAAGTTGAATAATTTATAAACTCACGTGACTCACGCGCGATTTGTCAAAAAAGGCAAAAAAAAGAGCCTCTCCATGGATCACCTTTTAGATGGACAAATGAGAGGAGAGGAATAGAGATAGATAGAAATAATTCCACTTTTATGAGAATTTTTATAGATCACAAACCGCTACATGATCAAAAGTTTACTCCAATTGAGACATTAGATATCCTACTTATAAAATCGCACTACTGAGAATTTTTATATTTCACAAACCACTAAATTAATCTGATGACAAATTTACAATAACTGACACGAGACATCAGGTGTATCAAATACCATTATCACTTTTTAGGAACAATCTCGAAAATATGGTTTTTAATTATATATAATACAAGTCTTTTCTTTAATTAAGCCAATTAAGATGTAGAAAAATGGACCCATGTCATTTTGGTGTTGCAGTGTTATAATGCAGAATGATAGAATCTAAAGATACCTGATTATTTTTCACATAATACTTTGATGAGTATGTTTATGGGAGAGACACTTTATTGAAATCCTAACTCTAGAAAAATTAAGGTTAAGGGGGTATGTATTCTGGTCTAGGATTTTTTTTGCATATTTTAAAAGTTTAGACTTTCAAAAATATGACCTTCAAAGGATTTTTCAAAATTCTACTTATTTTCGGAGATACAGCCGATTTTGTGACGTGGCGTCCGAGCCGGCCGAGCGGTCTCCTAAACTTTAAACGCGTTTTCTCGAAATTACTTTTTTTTAGGTGGTTGACATAATATCATAAGTTCTACAGAACCGATTCCTTTGAAATTTGGTATATATCTTCTTTATACAATGCTCTATCGTGTTTGCCTTGGATTTCCAAAAATTTTTATTTGAAGTATTTTTAAAAATTCGGAAAGGTCGAAAGAACGGGTCAAAAATTTTTTTTTTTTCAAGTCGACGCCTTTTTATTATTTTATTTTTTTTTTTTTTTTTGAAAATGGTCAACCCGATAACGACATCCTTACTAATGAAGAATCTGCTTGTTTTTGTGTTTTAGATCTCTACAAGGGTTAAAATCACGTCAACCAGTACTCACCGTTTTTTTTTTAAGCCCCACTCCACGAATTTTGTTTTTTTTTCTTGCAATTTTTTTTTATATTACTAAAATGTCAACAAAAAAACATACAAAAAATGTTTTTCATTCTTTTTTATCTTAGTTTAAAAAATGCCTAAAATTCATGCGTCTAGACCAGAATACCCCCTTTACCTAGATAACAATTTCTACACAAATGTATACTTATATTTGCTATTTTAGAACAGAAAAAATCAATTGGAATACATTTGAATATGTCAAGTTTCCTATGTGGTTTCCAAGAACAAGTTCATTTTACAAAAGTAATATTTAGAGTTCACCAAAGCTATCGAAGCACATAATATACGTAAAAATTTCGAATAAAAACATATTCTCTAGGACTTGAAAATCAGAAAAATCAGAAAACATTTTAATACAAATAAATCAAGACTATATTCTATTGAGAATCAATCAAAAGCTTTGCATCTCATCAATCATAAAATAGAAACATTAAAGCCTAGAATAAATACAAAATAGCTTGAATGAAATACGAGCTACTGGTACAAACATAATTACACATATTCGCTGCTAGTTGAGATAACCTTTGGCACCCAGAAGCATTAGAACCGCATATACATTCAGTCACTAGCCGCACACTTATCAACATTTCATAGGCGAAACTAATCACAGCAACAGTTTCGCACTGCGGACGCCACTGACGGCTTTCAGTACGCTGTGGAACTTAGTACACAAACTTACAACGTTAAGCGAACGACTGACTATGCTTAAGGCCACACTATGGACAGGCGTTCTTCTACCGTTTTGGATTGTGGCCACCGTCACAGGGGCCGAACGAAATCATCCGACAATACTACGCAGACGCAACGAAATGACCAGATACATGAACTTGCACGCCAATCCTTGTAAGGACTTTTACGAATTTGCCTGCGGCAGTTGGGAGCAACCGTACGTGCAAACGCGTTACGAGCAGCCGATATTGAAAAATATGGAAATTTATTTGCGCACAAAAGTGGATCACGATTTGCGCAATATGCTGCAGGAGCAAACCAAATTGGAGGATGGCTTGAACGGACGTAAATTAAAAGATTTCTATATCTCCTGCACAACAGCCGAACGGAATGGCGTCGCACAGCAGGAGTACTTCAGTCAGATGATCGAAAAACATGGCGGCTTTCCGGCAATACCCGGCTCCAATTGGTACATGCAAAGTAACAATTACAATTGGCCCGATGTGGTGGGCACGCTGCGCTTTCAATATGGCTTGAATATTTTGGTGGGTGTGAAGATCGACGTCAATTATTTGTACCCCTTTGAAGATAGCGTTTACTTGGGCGAACCGGACACCTTCATACCGGCGGAACTGTGTAGTGCGGAAGGCACTAATAAGACGGATTTACGTTCCGAAGTGTATGCGCTAATTGAGAATGAAGTGGCCGAAAATCTCAGCATGTGGCTAACGCTGGACATGGATAAGGCGCAAGTGATTGCCACCGATTTGGTGGCATTTGAGTTTAAACTTTGCAGCGGTATAAAGCGATGGGACATCAGTCAACTGGCCGTGAACAGCAGCTACAATAGCGATATACGTAAGACGCTTTACGATTTCACCTATCAATTCGGTTATAAAATTGACTTCGTCGCGGCCACTTTTGGCACACAAATACAAAAACCCGTCTTTATGGGTAACGAGGCATACTTCAAGCAACTTGTCAAAACCTTGGAGTCTACAAATAAGACGACAATCGCAAATTACATAATGTATCAGACGCTGGCGTACTTAAGTTTTCCACACAAAGATCAACCGAGTAACCGTGCTTTATTCTGTTTGGAGAAGGCGAAACGTTACTTTCCGAAGTTTCTCGGTGAGATGTACTTCAGAAATTATGTGAGTGTTGCTGCCAGGGATGATGTGGTCAACATGTTCGACAAACTGAAAGAGTCTTTGCGTCAAAGTTTACAGCATCCCTGGATCAAAGAGCATACGCGCCGCATTGCTGAGAGTAAACTAGCAGAGATGCATCTAGCCTTCCCCTACTATGGTAAAATGGAAACGAGTAGTATAAACATAAATCGCGCTGATTATTGGCACAACTTCGATATACTAATGAAAGATCGACAAGAGGCGCAATTCCAACGCATTTTCCCTCCACCACATCCAAATCAATTTGATCAAGTAGAATCTTATGAAACGAACATTTTCTACAGATCACAGCATACACGCTTCGAAATGGGTTGGGGACTGCTGCAGGAACCGCTCTACCACACACAATATCCGAACTCGATGCGCTACGCTGCGATCGGTCAAAAGCTCTCCGCTTTGCTGGCCAGTGCCTTTGATGATCTCGCATGGAGCACATCACCTAACGGCGTACTAAATTGGGATCAGACTACTGCCACCGAATATCGCAATCGTAGTGCATGTTTCCGTCAACAGATCAGCAATTATCTATACAATGAACCCGCATTGTTTGTAAACACTACACTATTGCGTCAACTAGTGGCACAGAGCGCAGGTTTAAATCTAGCATTCAATGCCTATTTGCATTGGTTGAGCTTTCAACAACCCGCTGATGATCGCGAGATGCTACTGGGAGAAACACTGCCCGAATTCAACTTCACCAATACACAACTGTTCTTCATTGCCTTCGCGCAAATGCATTGTAGTGCAGACGATGTTGTCTCACGTAGATCCAGTGCAAAGGGAGCGGCACGTACACTCAGTCCACTTGAACGTCACACGATCGAACGATACATGGTCAACGGACCGCTGCGGAACTTCAATGAATTCGCGCGTGATTTCGGTTGTGCGATTGGTGTGGAAATGAATCCACCAGATAAATGTGTTATTTACTAGTTTCTAATATTATATATAAATTTAGTAATTTCAATATTTAATATAATGTGTCAAATTTATATATTGTACATTAAAAGATTAAATATTAAACGTTTGAAAAAATAAAACTATAACAAGAGACCGTTTTGTTGTTCGCAAAATGAATCCTTTCTGAATATTCTCAGTGACCTAAACCATTTTGCAGATCTTTCAAATGTTGGCCGCGGCTACGTCCATCTGTTGCGTCCAATTTTCGACGACTCGTTCGAGCATTTCGACTGGTAACTGGCGAAAGACACGCGCCAAGGCCGGAATCGAAGCGGGATTGTCCTCATAGACTTTAGACTTTACATATCCCCACAGGAAAAACTCTAACAGTGTGAAATCACACGATCTTGATGTCCATTCGACCGGCCCACCGAAATGTTCTCTCAATAAATCCATTGATTGATGCGATGTGTAACAAGTAGCACCGTCTTGTTGGATCAAATTACGCCGAGATTACGTTCATCAATTTCAGTCATTAAATAGACGATTATCATGCCAAGAAATATGAACCGATGATTCGACCGGACTGCAAACCACACCAAAACGTTTTTCATATGGGTGAAATGGCAACTCTTGAATCTCTTTAGTTTGTAATTTATAAACTTTATTCAGACGTAAGTCTTTACATGATGAAATGCCAAACAATACTGAACAAAACTAATATGACAGCTTGACCCGACTCACGCGTGATCTGTCAAAAAAAAAGCTATAGAAAAAATTACTTACTGGATTACCCGATAACTAGTCCATTTTTTTCTTTTCCCTTATTTGATATAAAAATGCAATCCTATCCTTGAGATCCATTGTTAGAAATGCTAAATACTGCTGAGAAGACTCTTGTATACCAACAAATATCAATGTCTAGTTCGAACTTGAAACCCCTTACTCTCTTATTAGTCCTAAAACAATGTGTAAACTTCCTCCGTTTCAGCTGCTAATACTCAGAGAGTACTACTGTTCATTCCAATTTATATTTATAAAATTCTTTACAAAATCAAACTCATTTCAACACTCATAACAATATAAACAAAAACATCGCTGATGACCTTTGATCACTCCAGCGCCTCAGCTTTGATTTTATAATAAAGCTCGGCTTATCAGCAAAATGAGTTGATGTTGGCGGGCGATAGGCGGCGACGTACGCAACGTAAAGCAAATAATTGTTTTTGAAAGTATTTTAAAATTTTCAACAAATCAGTACTGTTTCCAGTCTGACTACGACAAAATGCATAAAACTGGGTCGCTGACGCTAGATTTACGACTAACTTTAGCCTGCATACTGGCTTTATGCAGTCTGGTGCCGCAAACTGCGGCGGAACGTGGCGCGAATGGACGCGGTAGAGAGGAACAGATCATGCGCAATGCCAAGGCAGCAGAGGTGCTGAAATACATGAACCCAACGGCTGATCCGTGTAATAACTTTTATGACTTCGCATGCGGGAATTGGTCACAATATCAACCGGAGCTGCGAGAGGGCGACGCGCCGATATCCGTACAAACCCAGTTACTTCAGCGTGCACAAAAGGACGTACAAATGCTGCTCGAGGGCGGCGTACGCAGCAAGGGTCGCCCGAATTTGGATGAGCGTAAAGTTAAAGAATTCTACAAGTCGTGTTTAACCGTCGAACGCTTTTCGACGTTACAGCAAGCTTTCCTCATGAATTTCATAAAGGAATATCATGGCTTACCATTGCTAGCGGGCACCAACTGGAATATGAACTACGATTGGGTGCAGGTGATTGCACGTCTGCGTCTAAACTATGGCTTTGACTTTTTGATTGGCATGGAGGTGGAGAATAATGGCAAAGCGGTGATACAGTTGACCGAACCGACCACGTCGTTGATACCGCGACATTTGTGTAGTGCCGGTGCGATTGTCGAAGCGAAGGATCGCGAAGAGGTGACGGCACAGCTGCAAACTGACATTGCCAAGGACTTGCAGACTTGGTTTGGACTGAGAGAGGAGGAAACGGAACGTGTTGGGGGCGATATCATACGTTTCGAGTTCGAATTGTGTAGATATATGAGAGAGGAAGAATCGTTGCCGCCATCCGAGGATGAAAACACCGAACCGCAAGTTTATGAGGGACACGATTTGACACGTCTGTCAAAACAATTTGGACACATTATCAATTTCAGAAAGTATTTGGAAACCAGTCTCAACTCAACCGTTGCAAACACGGAGATCGTCATGAAATCTCAGCGTTATTTCCAACAATTGGCACACATAGCACGCTCAAACCCCCGACCAACACTAACCAATTACATAATGTATCGTGCGCTGTCGGAAATCAACTTTCCACGCAATGAGACCAGCAACCCGCGAGCGGTATATTGTGCACAATTGGTTATGCGTTATTTTCCCAAGGTTATCGGTGAAATGTATAAGAATAGATATCAACGCAGCGAAATTAGAAGCAATGTGGAACAACTTTTCGCCGATATCAAAGAAACATTCGCTGATTCTTTAAATGTGAATGATTTGTCGAATAATGCACAGAATGCGTTGCGTAACAAGCTGCTGGCGTATGAAACTTTAATCTTCCCCACCTACAAGGGTATGAACTTACGCGATCTGCCGCTCGAACACACCAATTTCTGGCACAAGCAAGATATCGCCATGAAGTTCAAAGGCTACAAAGAGCGTCAACGTTTCTATGGTGGTGATGCCGAGTTAGATGATAGCATTGTACAAGCATATGATGTGCATATGAAATTGCTGGATAACGGCATTATGACCGGTTGGGGTCTGCTACAACCGCCTTTCTATGATTACAACTACGCAAATTCCCTAAAGTACGCATTGCTGGGTCCACTTATAGCGCGTGAGCTGGCAGGCGCCCTAATACCCGATGCGCAGCAGACAGAGCTTACACGTGATGAATCGATTTTGGAAATTTTCAATAATATCACCGAATGCTATCGCATGCAGTACAGCAACTATTTGTATAATATACCGAATGTATTCTATAATGCAACCAAATTGCGTGAACTTATGACCGATAGTGCCGGTTTGAATGTGGCTTTCCAAGGCTATTTGCGCTGGCTGTCGTCGATGGATCCGATCAATCGGCCACAACTCTTGCGTGAAACATTGCCGGGTGTGGACTTTACGAATACACAGTTATTTTTCATCGTTTTCGCACAATCCCGTTGTCATGCCAAATATATGGAGGAACCGCCGCCAACCTTCCTGCCACTGGATACACACACCGAGGAGCTTTTCAATGTGAATGGCGTCTTGGCAAATAATGTGGAGTTTGCGCGTGAATTTGGCTGCGCGCTTGGCACCGATATGAATCCCGACGACAAATGTACATTGTTTTGAATTTGAGAAATTAAAGTACAACTAGTTGAGATTGTATATTTTAATTGTTCGTTTGGGTATTTAGAACAAATTCGTTGATTGATTTTATGTTGATGATTTTCTGTTTCGTTTTTCTATTTTGTGTCTTAAATTTTAACACGAGACAGTGAGTTACTAAGTTAGCGAGTTTGGTCTGAATATCTTCACTGTTATTTATTGTTATTTTAAATTCGATAGCAGAATTTAAATGTGGATCATAAGCTTATGAGGTGGCTTTGAAGCAAAACACTGTAAACGAAAATCAAATAAATTTTAGTAAAACTCTGAAATCCTAAATTTTAAATTCCATTATGTCATTAAGTGTCTAGTGTTTTTTGAAGATTAGGTCTAACTACAAAGCATTTGGATTCCATTCTAGTTTCGTTGTTTCAGAGAACTTAACGAACTTTTCAGTTTGCCTTAATATGTATATTCGAAAATTAAATATGAATTTTACTTCTCAAACGTATTTCTTATATCAAAGGAAAGCACGGCTGTGTTTCAAAACCAAAACCTCAGAAGACACCACAAAAATAATCGACATTTGTACAACAGCACCACCTAGTGGGGGTTTCAGATAAAAGCAAACATCGAAACTGAACTCCTCGGTCCGAAAAACGGTAATATGTAAACAATTTTTTACTGTACCCCGATTTATCATCTTTAAATAATATTTTTTAATATTTCCCAAATATTTTATGAAATTATATTGTTCTACTTTCATTAAATGAAGTACAGACTAAAAGAAAAAAAAATAATTGAAAATAAATACTTGTTAGGAAACCGTAACCGGTTAAACACTCACGCTTAACCAAGCAGCTTTACACAGTTTCACAAAACATACCTGCAAAAGATAAAAGAAGAAAATTAGTGTTAAGTATAAATTATAGAAGGTGTAACAAATATACAATGTATAATAATATAAGTAAAAATGTACATATGTATTTGTTATGGATATTTATCGCAACGATGCTGGCGCCGAAGCGCAGAAGATAAAAAACTTTTTTGTTTGTTTCAATCAGCTACGGAAATCAATAACCATTTTATAGAAGAGAACGAAATTCCACAAATTAAAGCGGCTCAGAAATTGGACACAAAGTGTGGGCAACAAATGAAATATGTGGAATATAAGTACAGCTATAATCAAATAAAGCTGTCAATCAAAGAAACGGTATTAATATAATGCTGTCTTAAGCATCGCTAAGTAGATACTTGTTATAGTATTTTAACATAAAAAATAATAAGATTTTTTACCAATTTTTTTTTTGATTATTTTTATTTTTATTATTATTTTTTATTTTTATTTTTTTTTTATTATTTTTATTTTTTTTTTATTATTTTTATTTTTTTTATTTTTCTTTTTCATTATTTTTTTTTTATTCTTTTTAATTTTAATTTGTTATTTTTAATTTAATTTTTTTATTTAAACAAATTTTTAATCTTAATTAAATTTTTGTTTTTATTTTTTTACCTATTATTTTTCATGCCACACTTCCTTAAGTAACCACAAACTAATTGTTTAAATCTGATTTGCTTTGTAAACTATTAAATGCGAGAGTAGAACATAAATTAGCGCCGCTCAACAGATTTAATTATAAAATTTGAGCGCACATTCGCAGTGAAAGTGTGAAAATAGTATATAAAGTGAATGCTTGTCTACTTTACTTGAGTCTAACGCTTTAGAAAGGGAAATTCAGTTTATGTTATCAGCAACTAACTAGTATTTTATTTGTTTTTTTTTACGATTTTCTTATGGCAACATTTTCGTATTGAGGAATGCTCTATTGAGCTTCTCTCGCAAGAAAGAGATTATAAATTTTATTATCACTAAGTTATCAGACCGCATATTTTCAATTGTACTTATGTATACGTATATGTTCTGCTAACGAAATAAAAGTGTAACTAAAACTAATCTGACATGTGTGAAAAACAAAACAAAATAATAGAAGAAGTATGAGTATTTTTTATTTTTTTTTGTTTTTTTTTATTTACTTTTTTATATTTTTTTTTGTTTTTTTTTTATTTACTTTTTTATATTTTTTTTTGTTTTTTTTTATTTACTTTTTTATATTTTTTATTACATTTTTTTATTGTTTATTTTTTTATAAGTTGTTTATATTTTTAATTATATTTTTTATTATTTGCTATTAATTATTTTTTATTATATATTTTTATTATTTATTTTTTTTTATAATTTTTTTATATTTTTAATTATAATTTGTTTATATTTGTAATTATATTTTTTATATTATTTTTGTGATAATTTTTATTTATTTTTATCATATTGTATTTTTTTATATTGTTCTTGATTTTTATTATATTTTTATATATTTTTTTAATTATTTTCATTGCTTTTTATTATTTTTTAATATTTACTTATTTATTATATTTTTTCTTTTATTTTTTGTATATATATTTTTTTTATTTTATATTTTCTATTATTTTTTATATTATTTTATATTTTCTATTATTTTTTACATTCTTTTTGTTTTTTTTTATATTTTTTTTTAATATTTTTTTATTAATTTTTTTGTTATTTTTTAAATTTTTAAATTATTTTCATTACTTTTTAATATATCTTTATTTTTTTATACATATATTTTTAATTGTAATATTTTTTAATTTTATTTTTTATCTTATATTTTGAATTAGTTTTTATTATTTTTTTATATTTTTTCCTTTTATTTTTGTATATTTTTTTAAATATTTTTTTTATATATTATTATATATATTATATTATTATTTTTTATATTATTTTTCCTATATTTTATATTTTTTAAATTTTTTTTTATTTTTATTTTTTCATTCATGTATATATTTTTTTAGATTCATTTCGTTTTTTTAATATTTCCTTTCAATATATTTGTGTACATTTTTTTTTATATAAAAAATATTTAGAACAACATCCATATAAGCACGCACCCTAACAAAACACACTCCATATGACTTGACATTTATATGTTGATGATTATTTGTGGATATAAGAATGTCAACGGCTTACAAAAGACGAAAGCAGCAGCGGCAAACAGCACCCACACCAGCTCCAGCACCTACACAAATAATTTCCTTTGCAAAGTTTTATGACACGCAGTTAGCAGTAATTCAGCTGCCACACAGCCGCATGATTTCCTTCATTCCCAAAGAAATATGTCTACATATTTACTTTTATTTTGGTGCACAACGCGTACAAGTGTCAATGTAGGGTGCGGCCCACCAGCAAGAAGCGACAGCAGCAGCAGCAGCGAACGTCGCCTTTGCCATTAATTTAGCTGCTGATCCTTTGCTTTGCCTTTGCGTACGCTTGTACGCATAGCAAAAAGGTATTCGTGACAAAAGAATGACACAAATAAAAATTTGTCTGTATATATGTACATAAGTATATGTGAATGTGTAAATATATGATTGCTTCATATAAAAAATGTGTATATGGCAAATGTCTTTTTATATTGCTGCAACGCCACTCTGTTACTCCATTATAGACAGGCAGCGAGTGCAAAAGAATATATATATTAATGTATGTATGTATGTTTTACATATGTAAGTGTGTTGATATGTATTCAAAAACAAATATGTAATATACGAAATGCATTCAACAGCGTCTGGAAATTTGTTTAGTCACAAGAAATTGATGAAGGGGAGCTGTCTTTACCTTTTTGTAAGTACACACACACACTTAAGAATATACATACATACACAAATATAAATTAATATACAGTAATACCCCGACCTACGCTACCCCGTTTTACGCGAATTCGAAGATACGCGGTTTTTCATTTTGATTGCCGCGCGAATTAAGAATGCTATTTAGGCAATTCTAAAATATAAGTCTGTGTCCATTTTTTTTCACCTCTGAAACGCAAGGAGAAACCATTTCAGATCCTGAACAAATCGATAGCATAATAGAAGAAGTGGTCGATATAGCCAAGCAATTAAATTTAGAGGTCGATAATGATGACGTTCAAGAATTGCTAGATTCACACAATCAAGAGCTAACAATTGACGAGGTTATAGAAATGCGTAAGTATGAGCAAGATATTGACCAAACTGATTCGCTAGACCCAGTTGAATCGGTAAATCAAATGACAATTGCAAACTTAACAGAAGGGCTCAATTCAATTGAAAAGGGGTTACAAATTTTAGAAAAAATTGATTCTAATGAAGAACGCATTTCTACTACAAAACGAGGGATCAAAAAATTACTGGTATGCTACGAGGAAATTTTACGTGAAAAGAAGACAAATTTAACTCGTCAGGCAACACTGTTAGAATATATGAAGCCTTCGACATCAAAATAACTTCGGTTTAGCTTACTTTATTCATAACAATGTAATATTTTTTTATTATCCTACACTTTATTAAACATTTTTCTTCTAAATTATTGTTTTCTTTAAACTCTGGTCCCGATTAAACAAACTTTATATGTATTTATATGCAACGTTGAACCCCGACTTACGCGAATTCGACTTACACGGCAACCGCTCGGACCCACCTATCGCGTAAGTCCGGGGTATTACTGTATACACTTATTGCACACTTGTCTATATACACCAAAGCACTTAAAGCCCTATAGTTATAACAGATATCAAGATATTGTATTCGATAGATGTTAAGTAGATAATGTTGACATATATTCTCATTTTATTTTTCCAGCAGACAGCAGATGAAAAATATGCATGTAAGTATTCAAAAAACAGAAGAAAAAACAAAAACAGAAAAAAAACAGAAACAGAAACCAAACAGAAAACAAAAACAGAAACAAAAAATGAAATAAACGTTGAAAAATACATTTAATAATACATATATTTACGGCATTATTTTTTAATGTAATATTTACATAACAAAACTTTGTTAGCTTGACACATTTTTAAGTGTTTCTGTTTTTTTCATGAAAAAAATGTAATGAATAATAATGGCTATTGTGTACACAATAAATAGTTACATAGATGAGGATGATATGGTTTGGTCCATTTGCAGGCAAAAATAAAATTTTAACATATTACTTGAGATTGAGGAGTGGAGCGCAACTCTTGGGTATCGTAAAAAAATGTTGAAGTACTGGCTTATCAAAGTCATCAGAGTAGATTATGAAAAAACACTGCATTGAAGTACAGCTTTGTACCGGTTATTAATTTCTTTGAAGTGCGCATAAAAATAAAACAAATTTTTACAATGGCTTTTGTTGTAATGGACCCAAAATTTGTATGTTATAGTTCAAACATAATATTTTTTAAATAAAAATATATATACATACATATACATAAGTCCCCAAAAATATAGTGTTATGGGTTATTAGACAACTGAGTAATCTTCATTTATTCGTTAATCGCTCGGAAGTGTTGATAACTTCATGAAAAACTTCCACTTTCATATTTGAAATATAAAATCACCCTGTAGAGTTCTAGCTCCATTGACGAAAATTATACGGTTGAGCCTCATCAAGGTTAAAAACAAAGCAGACATACATTTAGCATGTACTAAGTGTTTACAAACAAAGGGAGCTCAAATGTGGTAGGTTTGTAGACATTTACAAACACAAAACACATCCCTACATATAAAAGTAAATTATTTCACGTTTAGTGTTTTTTTTTATCGATCGTCCGTAAATTAGGTCAGCGCTAGTATGAAAGAATAACATTAACTCTTGAAGCCGAGTCCTATTTAACAGTTCATTTGGAAATTGAATTAGTTTGAGAAGAAAACGGAAACTATTTTAAGCATGAAAAAATAAATTAATGTAATTTGTGTTTAATTATAAAATACTCAATTAATAATAGCATTTTTAATAAAGTTAAAAGAAAATTAAATCAAATGTATTCAATTACACATTTAATTAGTTTAAATTGACTTTAAATAGTAATTAAATGGTACTTAATACCCAGAAAAACACCAGGTCTGAATTAATCTTTGTTTCTCATTTGTACCGACACATACTACATACAAATAAAGTAAATATTATATACAGTTGTGTTCAAAATAATAATAATGCCTTTTGGAGTCACATGTCCACGCATCGTCCACCGAAGACTGAATACCATCCTAGACACACAACGATAACGGTAAAACAGGGAGGGGATATTAGTTAGGGCTTGTCTTTTATTTTGATGGTGCTAGGCCCATATATCGTATCTATACTGTCATGGATCAACATGTATACGTTGATATTTTGAATAGCGCAATGTTATCTTATTTTTGACGAATTTTGTTTTAGTTTTATTAGATATTGAAAAATTGTGGAGTTTTATATTAATAAAAGCCATGTAAAATTAATGTTTCTGTTATGTTCGTCCTCAATTTCTATATAAAAAAAAAATTAACTTTTTATAAGAAATCCATATATTGACTTCTTAGGACTGTTATTATTTTGAACACAGCTGTATATGTATATATGTATTTGTGAATATATTTATATATATTTGTGTATTTATTATAAAAAGTGTTTCTTCACATGAATATGCGACAGCGATTTCAACGAACTGTGAAACGAAATCAAATTATATGAATTACTCATATTCGCACTGAGATATCTGATACTTTACAATTGCTTTACTTTTCTACTTTGAAAATTAAACTTATTTTTAATGCATGACGTCAATAAGAAATTGCGATATATATACTTCATATATGTACATACTAGAGCTCTTGGTATTCGACTAATCGATTAACCGAATTAACCGAATAGGGCATTATTCGAATAATAATATTCGGTTTGCACTATTCGGATAGTCGTCAGCCATCGACTATTCGATTAACCGCTCATTTTCGACTATCCGGTTAACCGTTCGTTGTCGACTATTCGAATAGTGCAAGTTCATTAATTTTCTTATTTTTATTGAAAAAAGTGAAACATTAAAACTAACAAAAAACTCGCTATTTTTATGACTGTCATACCAAAACTGTTGTTATTTCACATGCAAAATTAAAATATGACTGATACAACACTGCGTGGTATGTTTCTTGAGTTCGCTATTCTATACCCCTACCCACTTGCTGCCGAATTTTTTCGGTTTTTTGCGGCATATGCCTAGTACTGCAGTAACCGGTTACTTTTTGGAATCGGTTTTTTTGGGACACACTCGTGGCAGTGTGGGCGGTCGGTGGGTGGGGCTTTGGGGCATTTTGGGTCAAAACTTCGACGAGTGGGTAGTCGGTTTTCTGTGAAGAACCGGTTTTTTTGGGTCGGTCAGTGGTCGGTTTTGCTCGTGCCCTTCTGCCCGAACACTTCTCAACCGATTTATACCGCAAATTGTATATATCTGGAAAATACGGACATATATCTGGTTTTGGCCTTAGCAAAAATCGCTATGTTTTTTTTCATTTATTCGAATAGTGACAGTATAACTATTCGAATAACCGCAGTAGAACGACTATTCGAATAGTCGGAACATTGCGACTAACCGAATAGTGCTAACCGGTTAATATTCATACGAACGGTTACAAACCGGATATTCGAATAATCGGTTTTCAGGTTAATCGAATAATTTTAAGAGCCCTAGTACATACATATGCACTTACATACCTAAGCTCATCATATAGCTAGTTCCCATTTCCCCGGAAAGAGAAAACAAATAAATACATAGTTTATATTGAGGAATGAAACGCTTTTGGACAAAGTAGTTCACTACATACCCGATTTCATAAATATATTTACTCGAAAAATATTCTAATACATAAGGAATAAACTTCAGCAATAATCTATCCTTCTACCTGAAACTCAACAAGACAATTTGAACTAGCAGCGCTAAAAGTTAGGTTTTGTTTCGCAAAGCTCAATTTTATCTATTACTAGTTCCAAGGTTAGTAGTATTTTTTTTTAATTTAACAACTTCTCCGAACTTATATTACAGCTTTTACGGTTTTGATGTAGTTAGAACTGCACTATGGCTAAAGAGAGTTCCAAGACTGGAACTTACCGATCCAAACAGATCTGGGTCCCCAAAATAACAGCCCTTGGTCGGATCCGAAAATCCGAGTCAATCCCGGTGTCGTAGAATTGGCTGATGTGGGGATTGTACGCAGTTGGGGAAGCTTCAGACTTGTCAAAACAACGCTATGTCTCCGGTCGAGCACCTTCACAACGAGGCCCGTATGCTACCTGTCTAGGAGCGCGAGTTGCCTCGCGAAACTAGAGTGATCCTTGCGCAACTTCGTTCTGGATACTGAGCAGACTTAACTCCCACTTATGCAGATTTATAGGTCGCAGACATAATAAGTTCGCCTATCTCATCTCATCATCTCCATACAGTTCTATAAAGAGAACGCGTTGAAAACAGTTTACCTTTAGATATTTATCCGACTCTAATGGTATAGAATTGAGGTAATTTGGTGACAATCTTTTTTACGACGCTTGTTTTGTGATTAGAACTCCGTCTGCCATCCTCGAACTCAACACATAATTGACTTAAATAGTCTATACAGAAGCAGAAGAGCTTGCTTTTAGAACCAATTTGTCAGCCAATATGTGGGTTAACACTGATTTCTTTGCCGAATTTTAGCTACTGAGTCCACCGAATAACTTTATTAGCTGTCGAGCAACCAATATAAATATCAAATTTAAATGAATAATTTAATAAACAAAATCTCTATTTTGACAAACTCTCAACTGCTGGCGAAAAAAGAGAAAAGAAAGCTTTGTTTTTGAAACCACTTTAAAAGGCACTTGAGTTTTATTTGCCAGCCACGCGTACAAAGACTAAAACAAATATACGAGTATCGACCGACAGCTTGGCTTAAACACTTGACACACTAAATGTAATCAGCAATTGCATAATAAACAAAGCCAAAAGGAAGCAATAAATACAATTTTATTATTTTCACACCATTTCCACAGAAGTGCTTTTTTCGAATAAACATAAAACAAAAACTGAATGAATAATGTCACAAAAGTAGGAATTGTGTTGAAACGCAAAGGAAAGCCAGCCAAAACGACAAACAGTTATGTCAAAAGCATTAATGGTCACACATAAATCATATGTCGAAGAAACGACCAGGCAATTGAAAAGAGCCTAATAAGGCAAACTCACATAAAACTGTAAAAGTTTTTTTTTTATCTTTTCTCCAGAAAAAAATGCATTTGCCGCCCCACTGATCGCACTGCCACCAACCCACCTGCAGCAACATCAATGCCCAAATACACTATAAAAGACCGCCGATAGATAAGGTGAGCTTTGGTGCGCATTTCCATTTCGGCGCCATCAAACAACAACACAACGGCCAACAAAGTGGGTAAGAGTTGATTATATGACGCTGGCTTTAATTAGAAGTGGAATTGAAATTGGAATGGAATTAAGCATTGCGAAAGTGTAGACGCACACGCGCACACACACCCAAGGAGAAAAGAAATGACAATGCTTGAGTGGATAATGCACTAGCCAGCCGCTGGGGCTAACTGGTTGGGCGCAGAAAACACAAAGAAAAACACAAACTCGTTTGTTGCAAATGAAACTGGAAGAATGCGGTTGCAATGGAAAATCGAAAAACGAAAAAAAAGTAAAAATATAGGCGAAATAATAAAATACATACTTAGCACCACACACACCAAGGGGCGCTGCTGCGTTGGGAAACTGAAAGCGATTAAAATTACACACAAAAAGCGGTTTGTCACATAGGCGGCATGCATTTCAATGTGTTTTAGTTATGAGCACAGTGCTGGGCGAAGTAATAGCACCGCATTGGTAAGCTAATAAAATTTCAAAAATAAAAATTCATATTCAATTATTATTTAACAGCTAATGTGGTGAAATTAGTTCCCACCACAGTTAAGGACTCCATAACAGAAATGAAGCCGGATTTATATAGTAGAAAGAATTGAAAACTCGGCAAGATTCCTCAGAATTATTTGTGGAATGTTTTGACCTTATCACAATAGCGAAAAGCAACGTTAGAGACAACAACAACATTAGCAACAACAAAAAAAACGAAACGTATTCGAATATTTTCTACGCATTTGGATGTCTTTCTATATTATTATTATTTTTCTATAGTTATTCTGTTAATTGAAGACGAATTCAACAAATCGGAGACAATAAAAGCTAAGTCATTCTTGAAAGCTCCCACCACCGCCGTTCAGAAACAGATTCTAAACCCGTTTGGTATCAGAAAATTGAACCGGTCATCTAAATGAATTCTCATCGAATTCATCATCTTTCATAATCCTTCATCGTATAAATTTTCTAAAAACTGATTTTAGACTTTTTAGAATTAATATTCTGTTGAAAGAACGATATTTATAGTATTTTATGATTTTCCGCCATTTTTTGTAGACTAAAATCTTTTAAGTATTAGGTCTATAACTTTGCGTCCGCCGTTTTTTTTTTGTAAATTTAAGTTTTTTTTTTTGTATAAAAACAGTTACAAATGTCGTTGAGCCTCAGCCGGACTTTTCTTGGAATTAAAAAAGAAAAGCAAAATTGCCCACAAATGTCGAGAATTTGGCTCAAAAAGTGAAATTTTCAGTTGAAAATAAGTTTGGGATGCAAACTGAACTCTACAAATATTTTGTTGGGTTAATGTTGACACAAATGTCCAAGATCGATATAAAAACAAAAATCGATTCAATCGACCAGTGCTTGACCCTAGAGACATCTATTGGAAAACGGCGGAAGCAAACTTGTAGACCAATACTAATTAAAAGTTTATTAGTGCAGTGCATTTTTTTCACCAGCACTGTATATATGGAAGTTACTGATGCCAGGTATTTAAAGTTTACAGTTTTATCTCAAGCACTGACCAACTGACAATGGGTGGCATAGGCAGTCGCCTAAGCACAGCTTGCCTAAAAGTTATAAGATCGCTATAGCAAGACCGTTACAACAATACTTTAAGACTGGTTGTCACCGCTATGTCTCCAACACACTAGATGCCTCTAGCTTCTTAACATGCCGCTATACATACAAATAATTATTTAAATATATTCAAAAATGTAAGTCTGGCGCTAAACCTGAAGCTGGTTCCATCAACCTGCACTAAAGCTTAGGCAGCAAGAAGCAAGCAACAAAGGGCTCCGGCAAACAGCAGCAACAGTTAACATAGTTATGTTGCGAAACATTGTTTAGACACAAGATGCCTGCGCTTGTAACTGTCAAGTAATTAGCTGTTGTTGTTGCTCTTCTTATTATATGATACATAGATAGTTTAGTTGGCGTAGCGTGAAACACGAACAATTCTTTTTGCGGTTAAGACGCTAATAATTGTAAGCGCCTTATTGCAAATTCCATTTGTGTTTATAATTTTTATTTTTGCCCCAGTGTTGCATTTGCGTGGTGAAAGTATCGAATGTCAGCATGATTGTTATTATTATACTATATACACACATTTAAATTGAAGTTGCGCTATTCTTATGGCATATGCTCAACGTCATCACTCAGCTCTTTGACTATGTGCGCGGTGGGACTGGTCGTGTCTGGTCTGTGGGGCGTTACTGAGGCTCAAAAAGGTGAGCACAGCACAGCGCTTGAATTGCAAATCGCTCGTTCGTTAGTTGGGTCGTTCGTCATTTGTCAGTCACAGTCTTCGCCGTTTTTGTTTTTTTTTTTTGTACCCAGTGGTGGGTGTCAGATTACGCAAATGCTCCGGCACCTCCACACCTATTGCAGTGAGCCTACTCTCAAGCGTTTTTTTTGCATGTTTTCTTTGCGTTTTTCGTGTTGTTTATTTTTACATTTTTTTTTCGTATATTATTTTTCAACAATTCTTGAATGGCAAAGGTGGCGCGCCTTTTATGGTTCGATAGCCAAGTTATTATTCAAAGTGCTTTTTAAATTGAATTATGTGATAATGTATTTATTTATTCTCCCATAAGGGAAGAATGCAATGAGACAACGTGAATAAGATAAAATGCGTAGGCGTTCGAATGCAAAAACAAAAATGATGAAAAAGAAAAACAGCAAAGACACAATAATATTTAAATATGCATGGCGTCGTGCAGTGCGAAAGAAGAAGTGCCAAGAATTCGTAAACTATGTAACTTTATGCGCGAGAAACTTTTCTCATTACAGAAATGATATTGCCCATTGCTTTGTAAAGGCTTGTTGTCGATACTTTGCGCTGCATATTAATACGCTTTATCCTAACCAAACATCTGGTGTAGAAAACTTCTTTGTGGGTCATCTAATTATCGTATCCAAGCTATGAGAGAAAATAAAATCAGATAAATTAAATAAAATTAACGTTGTTTTCTTAAGGGGTTAGGGGTAGTCAGGATTTAAAAAAAAATCTAAAAATATTCTTTGAAAATTTGAAATTAATCCGATAATTACTTTTCGACTTATTCGGCAAATAACAAAGAGCGCTCAGGAACTCCAACACACTAGTGTCAAACTTTAAATGAGTTTATCTAAACTTTAAATGAGTTTTACTATGATTTTTGAACTGGTGACAACTGTAACTCGATAACCGCTTAGTAGATTTTAATGAAATTCATACAGCTTTTAGAATACATAATAAGCTCAGGCCTGATTCGAAGGATTTTTTTTAAAAAAATTCGATTTTTTAAGACCAATTAACGATTGATTTTTTCCCGAAAATATAAAAAAAATTCCTGAGGCCGCCATTTTATTAATTAAAAAAAAAAAGATTCGGATCAGGCCCAGGATTATCTATTTATAAAACTAATTTTTTTCCGATGGATTTTAGATGAATCTCCAAGGACTTATGATTGTCACCGCAAGGACCTTTTTTGAAACTGGGTCAACACAGACAGCTATAACTTCGGAAATTATAATTTTTTTTTTAATTTTCGTGACCTTAAGTCAAAATATTGTATAACAATGCCACATTATTACTTTTGTAAAATAACATGATTTAAAGGAAAAAAAATTACTTAAAATTCTCATTTTTTAGTGTCTCTGACTACCCCTAACCCCTTAAAAAATCATTAAAGACTCGTTACCCACTAACGATTAAGGGGTTCTGACACATTAACTCCTTTTTGAGAACTACATCATCGCACATCAAGACAATTTTTGAGGTTATAGTAACACGACACAAGAAGTTTTAGCATGTCGAAGTATTTAGAGAGGTAAGAACCACATAAATACGAATTCAAAATGATTGGATTGTGTAATTTATTTTACTCCTACTCAAATCTAAAGGTTATAGTACTGTTGAAGTCTCGAACTGTCAACATTTTATTTCAAAAACTAGAATTTTTAGCAATATTCTGATAATATCTATTGTTAAGTAATGTTGTAAAAATATCATTTAAGGCCTTAGATATTATTTGGACCTATTTATACAACAATAAGTATGTAAATTTCCTACAGGGTAGGCATGAACTCACACAACGAGTAAATAAACGAATTCACATGAGTGTTATTGGTATTTTAACAATTTTTACTCGATTTTATTACTTTCAGTTTGAAATATCTTATTCAATAAAAACAGAAAAACTTTTTCCATTATTTTATGTTTGACAGAGTGCCACATTAAGGTCCTCACTTTGGCAGTAAACTGAAAACTGCAATTAACCAACTGTTTCCACAACTAAAAAATCAGTAGCTGGCAACTTAGGCTCACTTATTGAACTATTTAACGATAATTGCAATACTTTACACCCGATAGTTTCACATGAGACTCACTTGTGCGTCAAATATTCGCTTTGGCTATTGCGAAAGAAGGGAAATCGCACGACACACTCAAGATTTAATACTGGTGTGGAAAAAACGCAACAATTAGCAAAGAAATAGCACAGAAGTGATACAAAAGACACAAAACAAGAAAAGCAAAAAAGACAAGTGCGTTAATTAAGTTGGTAATTAAGAAGTAGATTAGAGTACAGCACATTTACGAGTCTGCGTTCTTGTCTAATGTAGACTACGTTATGAGACATACTCATTTGAAGTGAACAGTTTTTATACGAGTGGATAGTAATGTATTTTTGTGGGGTTTTTGCTTAGAACTAGTACTCCTATGTGCATATTCAAGTACTTGTGGCTTTTTAGTAGATTATATGGGTATATAAACTCACATATACATATGTATGTATATATAGAAGAACATTTGAAACTATATATAGGTATACATATATGTACGTAAGACTGAATAAAATGCTGCTAGAGCTGGCGCTGAACTGTCAGAGTTACCTTTATTTGGCTGTAAATATCAATTCCCAACAGCAATTTATGTGAGCATCTAAAACTTGGGGTAACTCCACCAACAAACCGCAGACCGAAAGATATAAATTGATGATCCCAAAAACCTAAAAGCTTGCAGCTAACCACCCCAGACTTGGCTTGGCGGCCACCATACAATATTTATTTTTCAACCCCCAAAAACACCTGCTACCTAACGGTTGTATATTGAAGACTGCAACTTATACCATAGACACCCTTAGGAGGCAACGTCTGCAGAAATGCACGAATAAGCGAATTTTTGCTATAAAAGCACGTGTTCAGGCATACATAGATGTGTAAAGTGGATACCAAAAGTAAACGTACGATACATATTTTCACTGTACTGACTATTGATGGATTCTATAGCAGAATTGAAGTGAGAAAATTCTTAATAAGTAAAAAAGAATCGAAAAATTCACTCAAGAGTTTTAGTAACTTTGCACTCCTGAGATTTATTGACTCACGAAATGAAAAAAAATGCATCGTACGTACACTTTCCTCAACTACTGTAAGCCATTTGCAATAAAGACACACTAAACAATTTTCTTTCTAAGCAATTTCCAATACATAACAATCACGTTGGGTTCATGGCACTCCATATGCGGCACAACCATCGAAACGCCGTGGGTTCAAACACTTTCCGCCCTTGTAGAATAGTGCAAACGCCGTTAACCGTATTTATACATTCCAGTTGCGCTTTTTCCCCCATCTAAACTAGCCAATATATGTATGTCCATTATTGCTAACTCAATTGTTGGCCACGTTGTATGTCTTTTTGCAATCGGCAGCTGTTGGCGTTGCTACCTACAGCTATTGACTGAGCTGCTGCGCGTTGATTGCTTTGATTATATACACCGTATTTCCAATCGTGTATAAATAATTAGTTTTATCGATTTCCTGCCAGTGCAGAATAATAGCAAGAAAGCAAAAAAATAATTAATATTTCTGCAATGTAAATTTAGAAGCACTTGTGTGTGTGTGTGTTGTAATAGTCAGTCACCAATAACTATAAAGCTTACCTTATTGGGTGATAGCTTTAAAATGCAATTGCTTTGATTTTCCAGTTCACACAATTCGAATTGCATAATTTGCACTGAGCGTTTATCACTTCATCGCCATTTTTATGGACTGATATGTCAGTATCAATATCAAAGTATATGAACATACTTCGAAAGGCATAATATGTGACTTTATCTGTAAGTTGATATTCGAAATGGTGAGCCATAAACACATATATATACACTTCACATATGTATGTATGTTTGTATGAGTCCACTATCTAGAATAATGAAAGTGGCACCGTAATTCTTGATGATTAGCTGAACAAAGGGAAATTTGATAATCATTAACTGAATAGAAATTGAATAGAAAAGCTGGCAAATGTTTGTATGTATGGAATGTGCATATTATTGGCATAACAATTACTAGAAAATTATTACTCAGAGGCTTTAATCATCAATTCGAAATTGTGACTCCCTTTACAAACTGTAATTTATTGGTGACGTCTTTTAAAATAATACACAAGCAACAAAAATATAATTTTGTTTTATAATTTGAATTCCTGATTTTGGTGTAATCGGAATTGTTGTTATATGTATTTTAAAGGACCTTCTGATTTAAAAGAAATTAATAGAAATAGAAATTCGAAGTCTATAATTGCCTTTTTAAGTAGTGTAAATAGTAGCTGTGTTCGATTTGTCATTTCTCTGCTCGCTATTATTGGGCGCTGCTCCCTTGCCAAAAATTTTATATGTAAAAGCAACAACAAAGTTAGCTAATTGAATTCGTACAAGAAAGTATGCGAATACCTCATTAAATTCCAATCGCCAATCCAGTCAGTGTTACCAAGTTTTGTTTTACACATTTTGCATCATTCACATTGGCACAAAATCCCAAAATTTTTTATTGATTTTAACTTGGAATATTATTTATATTCTTTAAGGAAAACACATGATATGGACGCTGCTCGAAAGTAAGGGGAAATACATATGTACATCTCAATAGTTTGTGCGATTAGCTTCTCTTTACTTGGCGAATCGAAGAATTATCAATAGAAGTATGTGGTAATTATTTCTCTCAGTCTTATTTTGGAAACACCTTAAAATTTCTATAAATTTTTATTGTCCCAATAATTAAAATTTTAAATCGAGAATTAGTAGTTGGTGAGACTCTTATATGCTCCCTTAGCGCAGCAAGCCAAGTAGCTTCCTACAATTCAGGCACTTCATGTTTCCACACAAACCACAGAATTTTCTACCCTTATAAACTAACTAACTTCTTATTAGTTGAAAACTAATTGGAACCAATTAACACATAATGAAAAAGTAAACAGCTGAGAGCGTTACCAACATTAAATTCTAATTACTTTAAAGCTAAATATAATCTTTTATCTGTTTAAATATATACTTTCTCCTTCAATTCTTCTGATTTCAATGTGTTAGAAACAATAATAAACGGATCGGAAGTGAATATGTTTCTTCATATGAAGAAAATAGAATATGATTTTTGAAAAAAAAACTTTATCTGGTCAAGTTTTTAAACTCAACAGCTGTCTTCGAAATTATTTAGGAAAAGTTTTCTGCACGCCTCTACAATAACATCAAGATATAGTGGTTAAACACTTACATTTTTCAGTCACAATGTAATTATTATTAATATAATATATTGTTAATAATTATTGCGGTTTTTGTGTTGATAAATTAAAGAGAAAACCAAGCTTCAATGACAATTCTTAGTACATATTAATTCTATATTCGTACATTTTATCACAGAATTTTACAAATAAACCCAATTATTTATTGGATTTCTAACTATGAATTAAGAAATTTTGTTCATATCACAACAAAGTTTGGGAACCCCACTTGTCATAATTTTATGCATTTAAACATTTGTACATTTTTTGTAGTTTAAAATTTTAATTAAAAATGAGGAAATTAGTTACACAAGTATAATAAAAACAAATTTCCAACAGTGCGACAAACTGGAGGCCAACATAAACACATGTATTTACATACAATACATATACATGTATGTATGTATGAACACACACACATTTCGGTGAAGAAAAGTCAGCTTCACTACAGTGGTTATGAAAAACAAAACAACAAAAAACAGAGCGAAGAGACCGACCGCAGTCAAAATCGATTTTTCCAAGGCAATACAGGAAGTTATCATCCAGCGTTGTGACATATTTTTTCATACATACAAACAGAGAGTATTTGACATTTCACTCTGTTTAGGAAATCTACAAACTATTTGTAATGAAAATGCAAGAAAAGTTACCTTTAATTTTGTTGAGCAAATGTGTTGCAAATTTGTTGAAAATCGCTATGCTTTACAAATCATTTGTTAATGCTTGGAAAAACAAAGACGAAAGCACGACAGTAATCCTTGATTAGAGACAGTTGAAGGGTTCACTTGCAATTTTTTCACTTGTAAAAAATTGTGTGAGATTGATTTAATAAAAATTAAATTAAATATTTGTTTCACTTTATGAGCAATGACCAATGCTTTCAATTATAATTTGCACTTTTTATTTTGATTTCTTTTTCTGCTTTTACACAGATTTGGCATATTTTAACTGCAGCGCACTTTTACTGCAAATATTTTTTGCACTATATCGAGTTGCGTACAATTTTGTCGAAAATAGTTACAACTAAACAACCGAACTTGACACGAAAACGTTGCTGCGCAGCGCAAAAGACAGGCTTCTATTAGATTTTATTGCTTTGGTGCCACGAAAAGATAGTAAACCAACCGAATTGCAGAAATATAGCAAATGATTGCTAGTACTTGGTAGAAATCACTACAAAATGCAGTTACACTAAAGAATTCGTATGTATGTACGCAAACTTGGCACACAAACCACCAACAATATGACACTTTACTTTGCAATTACACTATGGTGAATTTCTTCAGGCAAATGGTATGCACAAACCTTCGCACAATGAAGTTGTAATCGGAGAATTTTATATAAAAAAACACAACGCACTCTATATTATTTGTGAAAACTAATTGCTGTGATTGCATTACTTTTTTTATGCTTTTCACTTTTTTCTTTTTCTTTTTTAAAAACGTAATAATCACATTTTTTCCGAGACACAACGCACAAATCGCTTTGCTACACTACAGAAAACGTCGCCAGCCGATTCATTGAGGAATCGAAAATCCGCTACCGCGTAGATACAGAAATGGAACGCGATTGAGAGCAAAGTTGCTGGCCACCACCACCGATACCCAACAAACATACACCACTGCTGCTGCTGCTGCCGCCCTCCTACAGCTACTGATATGGCTCGTGACGTGAAATCTATGCTGCGCTCGCACACAAATCCCGCGCGACCAAAGTGCGAGTGTACTCACAACGCTGCCAGTGGCAAAATGTATTTCAACACCATTATTTTATTATTTTCATTCCATTTCCATGCGTTATACGTTAAAATAATGTGACTCTCTCCCACCTTGTTAACAAAATAATACACCGTTTGTCTATATAACCTCAAAGTACTACACAAAAACAAAAAAAAACACAAAAGTATGCTGTCGACCCACTGGAGCTGACCAACATAATTGGCGTCTCACCAAATGTCTGATAGAGAAGTAATAAAAAATCTCTCGTTCTCTGTTATGAGCACGCTTATGCTCAGTTCTTGAAATTGGAGCAGGGAGGTTTCTTGGTTTTTGAGCGTGGTGAAATTGCATTTCATACATAGAAGAGTTGTACAATTGTTAATAAACTGCTCATGCAGAGATAACCCGATGATAAAGCAGTACAATGCGAGTCAGCTGGAAAGTGGTTATATTAGTGGTTGTTAGAGTCTTCGTATAAGGTTACTAGAACACTTTTTAAGAACATTCTTTACATTTTCTCTAAAACTTCATTTTAGTAAATTAGTTTCAATATTCAATGTTGAAATATGAATTAACTATGTACTTAAACCTTTGATCATGAAACGGAAGGCATTATTTGTTATACCTTCTTGTGAAAGAGCGGGTATTCTATTAGTTATATGATTTAACCTTGTCAATATGTCTTCTCATCTGGGCCTGGGTACATATAGTTGAATTTTCGATCAATTCCTGACACAATAAGACTCGCCAACTGGAATTAAAGCGAACGAGTTAATTTTAGAAACCGAGGAACACTTGATTAAGCGCATGTTACTCTTTGATATTCGTAATTCCTTTTCTCTTTTTTATTTTATATTTTTTTTAACTATTTATATAATTAAAATAAAATATTAAAATAACTTTAACCAGTTGTAGTGCTTACTGGTGTTTCTTATTGCCTTGCTCACTCTCTTTTGTAAATCGAAACTTCAATTTGACTCTTCAACGCCCAACGTGAGAAAGGGAGTAAGTAACTCGACTACATTTATTATGGAGTGCTCTGACAGAGTAGCGCCGCTAAGTATCCGATATGCTAAGTGTGGTGAATTACTATACTCACAATTGCTGATTGCTCACACAAATAATACTTCAAGTACTACATATGTGTACGTATATATAATATGTAAATATATATGTATTATGATGATAATTTACAACTTTGAACGTAGCAAAATATTTCAAGCTTTTGTAGACCCATATCACAAAGAGAATATTATATGTAAACCATTATTAACTAACAGCATAAATGCATACGCTCCAACAACCCAATACTCCACATTGAAAGTTATTTCTCTGCAATTGGATTGAAAATAATAACTGAACACGCCTACTCATCTCAGCTCAAATTCATATATGGAGTATGGCACGATCAAATAATGAAGTAATAATTGGCAGTCTCTGACTGTCTTTATCTACAATTATACTCTCAATTTACGTTGCACTCTCTGCCGATCGAACATTCTTTTTGAACAAAGACAAAAGAATAGGTAAAAAATGTAATGTCAATCTCATAAACAATTGACTTTCTTTACTTTGATTTACATATATATAAGTAATATTAACAAGAGTCGTTGAAATTATGAAGAATTGTAGTTTAATAAAAATTTACTGATAAAGCGAGAATTTCTTTCCTCAACTAGTGAAGATTTTTAATTTCGCAATATTTATATTACAAATAATAGTTACGCATATTCACACAACAATCAGCAGGCGTCGCTAACTACATAGATTTAAATGACTTTGAGGTGTAAACGAAGGCAGAGCTCATTAACTTTTGTCATTTCCGAAAATCACTGCCTTAAAAACAAAGCATACATTAGGAACTTATCTCACAAAGGAATTGCATATAACAACAATGAAACTACCTGTGCCTTGCGATCCCTACAATGGGAGATCAGGTAACTCACTCCACTTACTAGCTACTAGTACATTCAAGGCACGTAAAGCAATAAAGACGCTGTTTGAGATTCGGTATTTGTTTGTGGTAGAAAGGAAGGACCAAAAACGTTTCCTGTACTTACATTTTTATGAATTACGTAAATGATCACGTGCAAAGGTTTTCATAGTATTGAATTATGCAATGAAAATAAAAATGTTCCAAACCTGGACAGATTTCGTGAGACAATATATGATATAAGATCATTTTAGATTTCGTCGCTTATGTAAGAAATTAAGAATATTTTTGCACAAAGCAACGAAAAATATGATTATCATGTTTAGAGCATTTGATATGGGACGAGTAGAATGCGAGCGCGTATCTAGAAAGAAACTATATTTTAAAACCTAAAACCTTTAAAATTTTAGTATCCGTAAGTCATTACTTACGAAACATATTTTTCGAAAAATATTCATTTACTGTTATCTTAAAGCACATATGAAATAATTTTCTCAAGTAACCAAAATTACTTAGATTTAGTTACACACACACATACACATATTGATTGGCAATAACAACATAAAATAGCTGCATTTATAGGCACATCACGCACTCGGCAATGTCGGCTTAATCAATGCAAAGACATAAAAGGAAAATAGAGAAAATGTACCATAATTCATACATACATACATATGTGTGTATTAGCTATGTAACTCCTACAACTTAAGTGTAAGTTTCGCATTGCATACTTAATTCCAACATAAAATTGGTAGTTATGCCTTTGAAGTGAGTGCAAATAACGAGTATTCTACATATGAATAGAAAATCATTAACCATATAGCGTATGGTTGCACATCCTTCCACTGTTTTTTGGAAATTTATAGTCATCCCTTAAAAATAATTCACCACAGTATAAAAAATTTTAGAAAGAACAAAATGAACTCTCAAAATATACGAAAAACGTGGGGTGGAGCATGCGCCTTGCCAATGAAAGTAAGAAATGGGAAAATAGAGAATTAGAAAATGCATATGTAATTTATACGTATATTTATATGTAAGAAATGCATATTTGCAAGCATAAAACACGTTGAAAAAAGAGGCCAAATAAGGGTCGAGCTGGTCAGACAAACTGGCAATAAACTTGCGTGGGACTGAAAATATTACCTCTACTATATGTCTATGCATACCTTGATTATTGCCAAAGCGGAAGAGAAGTAGGCATAATGCATTAACAGCTATGTGCACGAAGAACGCATGCAAACAGGAAAGTAATTAGGGTAGCAAAGTTTTATTGAATGTGAAGTTGAGTCATGAAATGTTAGGCAGTGCATAAGATATAACATAAGTTTGAAATAAGAAAATCCCAAGAGATTTTTCGTGCAAGCAATAGCACATATTACATACATAAGTACATTAATATTGTACGTACATATTTAATTTTTACATTATTTTAATTAAAAACCATATGCAGACCATTCTCAGACAGCTTGTCTCTCATGGCACTGCCCTCAAATACTCCTACTATCGCATCGTCTATACAGAAACTATAAAAATTCATTTTAGTATTTGGCGTTGTATTTTATTTATAGCCGGCACACAAGTATATCTAATACAAAGCGTCAAAACAAATACGAAAATGTCGCTGAACTAATAAAATGAAGCAGCTACACCCACCCGTCAATCGTCGCTCCAGCCAATTGGAACAACTGTTTTAGCTGTAAGAAATTATACAAAAAGCTTAAGATGTTATAAAATATTTATGCAGTTTTCTTGCAGTCAATTGGGAGCAATATTTCTTGAATATATTTATCTTCAGAAACGTTCTCAAATACATAGTGCTGATTAATGATATACATATAAAGCTTTTTTCGGAAAGCTATTTTAAAATGTTGAGATTTTTTACGACATTTGTTGTGTATACATACGTATAAGTATATTAATAGAGACAGTTTACAAAATATTTAATTAGAATATACTCATCACCAATTTGTTTACGAAGTGATCATATTTAAATGCAACTGTATGTATGTAGACTGTGAAATAGATTTATTTGACTATTAAAATGCACTATTACTAAGAATATGTAAATAATATATAAGTCAGTACCCATTTTTTTATTAAATACGAAAATTGAACAACCTACATAAAAATTCAATGAACTATAACGTCAAAAAATAACAACGAATTTATGTGACTGAAAACTGGTTTTCTTGCTTGACTCATTTTCAAGTCATTGCTTGAAGAAACAAAATTATTTAACCAGCCAAACATTTAAAAGTTAATACCAAATGAATATGCAAACAGCTTAAATCTATACATACACATAGTACCTATATAAAGGGTGATTTTTTAAGAGCTTGATAACTTTTAAAAAAAAAAAACGCATAAAATTTGCAAAATCTCATCGGTTCTTTATTTGAAACGTTAGATTGGTTCATGACATTTACTTTTTGAAGATAATTTCATTTAAATGTTGACCGCGGCTGCGTCTTAGGTGGTCCATTCGGAAAGTCCAATTTTGGGCAACTTTTTCGAGCATTTCGGCCGGAATAGCCCGAATTTCTTCGGAAATGTTGTCTTCCAAAGCTGGAATAGTTGCTGGCTTATTTCTGTAGACTTTAGACTTGACGTAGCCCCACAAAAAATAGTCTAAAGGCGTTAAATCGCATGATCTTGGTGGCCAACTTACGGGTCCATTTCTTGAGATGAATTGTTCTCCGATGTTTTCCCTCAAAATGGCCATAGAATCGCGAGCTGTGTGGCATGTAGCGCCATCTTGTTGAAACCACATGTCAACCAAGTTCAGTTCTTCCATTTTTGGCAACAAAAAGTTTGTTAGCATCGAACGATAGCGATCGCCATTCACCGTAACGTTGCGTCCAACAGCATCTTTGAAAAAATACGGTCCAATGGTTCCACCAGCGTACAAACCACACCAAACAGTGCATTTTTCGGGATGCATGGGCAGTTCTTGAACGGCTTCTGGTTGCTCTTCACCCCAAATGCGGCAATTTTGCTTATTTACGTAGCCATTCAACCAGAAATGAGCCTCATCGCTGAACAAAATTTGTCGATAAAAACATTTCGAACCGAACACTGATTTTGGTAATAAAATTCAATGATTTGCAAGCGTTGCTCGTTAGTAAGTCTATTCATGATGAAATGTCAAAGCATACTGAGCATCTTTCTCTTTGACACCATGTCTGAAATCCCACGTGATCTGTCAAATACTAATGCATGAAAATCTTAACCTCAAAAAAATCACCCGTTATAATATATGAATGTGTGCTTTATTTTATAAAATTATAAACTCTTGCATTTTTTTAGTGAGCAAATAATAAAGAAAATAATGCAGATTTTTGAGTTCTTAAATCCATTTACATTTATTTTAACTGTCTAACTGACTGAGCAGTCATCTGAAGCGCGAGCGCATAATGAGTGGTTAACAAAAACAGTAAAATTAATTACCAACTGGTAGATGACGGCAACGTATAGGAGTGCAAAACTCATTTCCGTACGAATGTTAACAACAAAAGTGTTTAATATTCATATAGCTTTCTGATGATTGGTCACACGCAGTTGGTGTCTGTCGCAATTTTGCACAGATAAATGGAAATTGTAAAGAGGAATAAATAGCGCGGCAGAGAGAAGTAGCAGAGTGAAATTTTATAACATTGCTTCGACAGTCATTCGTTTGGTAGCACATACATGTGTACAAACGTTTGTATTATAAAAAAAAAAAAATAATTGCGGCGACAACATAAATAATTTATAATAAAAATAAAGCATTAAAGTCGTATATAATGCATAATTGGCGATTGGTTTAGCAAGGAAATGTAATTCCAATCAGCCAACTTGTGCAGAACGTTGGCAACTCCGGCATTATTTGTGCAAAATCAATTTGTTGCTAATCTAACTGTTTTCTAACTTCCCATGACCACTTACATAGAAATACAAATGGCCAACATATTTTGCGCGTACTTAAAAGTTGTAAAATATAAACAATTTATTAAATATTTTAATGGAAATAGTGGTGTAATGTACTTTTGAAACACATACCTTATTTAGTTTGAAATTCAAAACGATTTCTCAACAAACTTAAGTTGCCGTCGTCAACTTTGAGAAGGTCGGTCAGTTCGTTCGCCCTTGGTAGGGTGCTGGCAGGTGCGCCACAGAAAACAGCTCCACCGTTGATATGTGGACTTCACAAGTCGTTAATGGGGGCGTCCACCTACCTATCGATGGCTTTTAAATCAGTTTTATTTACTTTTATATGTAAATTTATCCTTTTTCACTCGCTCACTGTTGAATAATTTACTATTTAATTGGCAGTTATGTATTACTTCTTTCCTTTCTTTTTCATTTATCTTTACTGCTTTTTGGCTTAACTTTTTCTGTCACGTAAATTATACACAATGGCTCACTTCACACTGATTTATTTCTGTCGGCAGTTATTGACTTTTCATGGCTATTTTATGTAATTGTAGCATCGAATAAAGTATTCTTCACATTTGTATAAAATATTTTTCTCAATTTTGATTTCGATTTTCGATCTTGAACACGGACTTATTTTGACGGCATCGTCAATTTTTTCGTTTATGATGGCTCGATTTCGTTTCGAAAGTAGCGTAAAACAAAATTGCTGACGACAGTCCAGCAGAACGCAGGGTCGTATTAAAAATGCACAGGTGTTGTGTACGTTCAATTAACATTATTAAACTATTATAAATGAAAATATTAATTTCCAATAAGATGCTCAAAATTGAAAAGAGCATACGCATAAGGAAACAAATGTAAAATAAACTTTTATATTTTTTATTTATTAAAATCTTTAATATTTGATTTTATTGGATGGCATATTAAAGGGATTGCAGCAACGTATGTCATTGGTTTTTTGTTTTGTTACTGTAAGAGAAAATCGAACAAAGCTGCGCTCAAAAGTAGTTGTTGGAGAATGTTATTGTTTGCCGGCATATAATTTTTGTTGAAGTAAACAAAAATATATCTTATTAGAAATAATGAATTTATTGTTTTTGTGTTTGGTTTTAATAACCAATAATTGTATTGCACAATCAACAGTTGGAGACAGTGACTTTAGTAACGCATGTACTGCAGAAAGCATAGAAAATTGTTCGCATCTGGATATTGAAAACAGTAGGAGAATGTCTTTTATAATCCTGATCTTTTATTAACCACCTGTTTTTTGTAGACAATATCATAGAAAATGAAGTAAGGACATCTCTAAAATCATATGTTCCATGTGCAGATGAAGATGATACGGATTGTAATAGCTATAGTGATGTTATACTAAATGATTTAAAACCATATCAAAGAGGTATCACTAAGCAAATGCTAAACAATACTGCAAAATATGGTACGCGATACAAAATTTTGAACCAACAACTATTTCGCGAAAAAGAATGCATGTTCCCCGCACGATGCAGTGGTGTTGAACATTTCCTGTTAAAACTTTTACCCTCACTACCAGATATGGATATGGTAGTAAATACACGAGATTGGCCACAGGTTCTGACTGGACTTGGCAGCAGAATTGGACCAATATTCTCATTCTCAAAAACAAGTGACTATTTAGACATCATGTATCCAGCATGGACATTTTGGGCTGGCGGTCCTGCAATCTCTCTTCATCCAACCGGTATTGGTCGCTGGGATCTATTGCGTGATAGCATATCCAAAGCTGCAACAAAAACTCCATGGTCTGAAAAGCTACCAGTCGTATTTTTTCGTGGATCTCGCACATCCGATGAACGCGATGCTTTAGTCCTCCTATCACGTCGCAGACCCGACTTAGTTGATGCAAAATATACCAAAAACCAAGCTTGGAAGTCTCCTAAAGATACACTTAACGCTGAGCCTGCGAAAGAAGTTTTGTTAGAAGATCATTGTCAATATAAATATCTCTTCAATTTTAGAGGAGTGGCTGCTAGCTTTCGTTTCAAACATTTGTTTCTTTGCAACTCTTTAGTATTCCATGTAGGCGATGAATGGAAAGAATTTTTTTATTTCGCACTAAAGCCTTGGGTGCATTACGTGCCTCTTAAGAGTTATCCCAGTGAAAAAGAAATAGAGAACATTCTAACTTTTTTCCAAAACCATGATGATCTGGCTCGTGAAATTTCTGAACGCGGATCGCAGTTTATTTCAAAGCACTTACGCATGCAAGACATCGAGTGCTATTGGAAGAATCTCTTACTATCATATGGAAAGCTAATCACTTTTAAGGTTGAAAGTGACACTGAACTTGTACAAATTAAACCTCCAGGAGACAAGTCCAACAAGAAGCAGGAACTATAAGTAAAAATTATGATAAATATAATATATACTAAGACAAAGTACATAAGTGCTCTCTACAATCCGTTAATATCTTAATAAAATATATTTGTTTACAATTTTATATTTTTGAGGTTATTTTCACCGGCTAAAAGAAATGTCAAAATCATATGTGCATAACATATTTTTTATTGCACAGGAAATTTCGTGTATTGTTAATAATATTGTGTTGTTATTTAATTTTAAGTAAACATGTCTTTTCGAGAGGCATATAAATTAGTCACCAAACAGGCAATTCGCTGGTTTCCTGGACATATGGGAAAAGGGTTAAAACAAATGCAACAAAAATTAAGATCTGTGGATTGTATAGTAGAAGTACATGACGCCCGTATTCCCTTTTCAGGGCGAAATCCGGAATTCCAACACACTATATCTGGTGGAGCGAAACCACATATACTTGTTTTAAATAAAAAGGATCTCACTGACATACGTGAACAACGGAAGATAGTTAAAGAGCTACAAGAACGTGAAGGCATTGAACATGTTATATTTACTAATAGCAAAAATCAACAATGCACCGGCATCAAACGCATGTTACCCTTAGCGCATACATTGATATCTAACTCGGATCGATATAATAGGGCTGGATTAAAGGAGGCGAGTATCATGATAATAGGTGTACCAAATGTTGGCAAAAGTTCGCTCTTAAATGTGTTACGGAATAAAAATTTACGCAAGAAAAGTGCAACACAAGTTGGAAATAAAGCTGGTGTTACACGTTCCGTTATGGAACGCATTAAAATTAGTGAAGATCCTTTAATATATATGATTGATACACCCGGAATACTCGAACCACGCATAACGGATGATGAAATGGGTATGAAACTAGCTTTAGTGGGCTGCTTGCCAGATCATTTAGTTGGTGAAGAACTGATAGCAGATTACCTGTTATATTGGATGAACAAAAACCACCGGTACGAATATGTCAAAGAAGTGGGATTAGAAAACCCTACAGACCACGTTACAGAAGTTTTAGTGTCGTATGCCAAAGGTCTAGGTGCAGAGAGGAAATATAAAAATCTCGATGGACAAATAGTAAATATTCCGGATATTATGGTAGCAGCACGTAGATTAATTAAAAATTTTCGAAGTGGTGCCTTCGGAGGGGTTAATTTAGACAGATGATTTATTTTCGAAAAAGTATATATATTTATAAATTGTGGAAAATATGAGCAAAATATAGCATATGTACACATACCATAATTATTTTTAATTTTTTATTTAAATCTTTAAATGGATTTATGCAAAAGTATAAGGACTAAATAAATTGTTATTAGTATTTATTTATAGTGCTGAACTATCTAGAATTGGTACATCGATGGCTATGTTTCCAACTCCAGGCACTGGAATAGAATAGGATACAGCGGCACTATCAACACTACCGGTGCTTTCGTTAGCATTATGTTGAGTTACATCGCCCGCCAATAAATTACTAGTGCCATCTGTTGCGGCAGTTTCGGAAGTGGAAGTTGCTGGTTCCGGATTGCCTGCAGGTGCTTTCAGTTCATTCATATTCATAACTCGTAGTTCGTCTGGAACACCTAACAGACGTTCGTTTATAACACGTTGGAAAGGTGACCGTCTTTCAAAGAAATCAATTACGAATTCGGGGTTCTTCTGCCTTACTTCCTCTCCAGCAACCAAATCAAGCTCATCGCAAAATTGCCACTTAATTAGATACGATACGTCACCGGTCTCATCAGTGGCACCAACAATTTGTTCCATTGCGAAACCACGATCATATCCGCGCGGTTTTTGAATCTCCTCAACCTTCGGCTTCTTTTCGCCACGCTTCTTTGACTTTGCTCTGGATTCTTCAAACTTTTGTATCAAAGCTGGACAATCACAATTTTCCTCTGGTTCCCAAGTATTCTCCGCACTGTAAACAAAAATCTTGTTTATATTGTTTTGATGTACATATATATCACAAACATACCTTGGGTATCCACGCCATTTAATAAAATATTCAACTTTTCCTTCCGGTGTTATCCGTTTGTCGACAATCTTTTCGACAACAAAACCCGTCTCCTTAACTGTACGTACCATTATTTAGTTTAAACAATTATTAATTAATTTAATAGCAAAACTCCAATCAAATAAGCGAGAGATACACGAAATCATGAAAACTCAGAGTTGTATTAAGTGGTACCCTAAAAAAATTCAAAATACTGAAGGGATTTCGCGGTAAAAATATATAGCTTTTAATCTCATTAACGCGAATACTATAGTTACGAAAAATTCATTTTTCATACACTCAAATGCGTATATTTACATATTAAAAATCGGGAATATGGTATAAAAAATGTTTTCTACGTGTATTAATTATCAGCAGACGATTTGTGGTGAATGTGTTACTAAAATGAATCTCTGACACCCTAATCGAAAAAGGTAGCAATGCAGTGCTGCATTAAAGGTTCAATAAATTGGCTTAAATGATTTTTGAAAACTCTTTTATAAATTTGTAAATTTTCCAATAACTACTAAATTAATATAGTAAATATTGAATCAATCCTTGAAAATAAATTTTGAGAACATTTTTAATTTTTTTGTGTTTAACCCCACGACTCGCCATAGGTAGCGACACACCATAACACGAAGCCCGCAGTTTACTGTGGTGAATATAGCTACAAAAGTTACAACAACTACAATAGAAAGTGTACTACTGTGCCTAAACATATTAAACAAAAGCGTGGAAGTGGCTTCGGAAATATCTATATTTTTGTTTAGAAAATTTACAATTTAGTAAAATAAAAGCAAACATAATGGGCAAGGAAAAGAAGCAATTCAACATTGGAGATTTAGTTTTCGCCAAGGTGAAGGGCTACCCGGCATGGCCCGCTAAGATAACTAAGTATAACAATAAAAAGTACAGCGTGTACTTTTATGGAACTGGCGAGACAGCCAACATTAAAGTGGAAGATCTCTTTCAGTATGCCGAGAGTAAGGAAAAATTTGCTACTGATAAAAATCTTAAACGTTCAAATTTTCGCGAGGCTATTGAACAGATAGAGGCAGCTCTGAATGGTGAAGACTCTGCACCAATCGATTTACCGGAGGCTGCAGCTGTAGCAGACGAATTGTTGGATGATGGATTTGCGGATGTCACTGCGGATGAATCGCAAATACAAGAAAATGCGGCTCAGGATATAGTAGAGAAGGTTGCTGACTCTGGAGCAACAAATATGGATGAATCGTTACCAATTAAACCAAAAGAAGAAAAGCAGGTTCCAGTAGTGACATCTACTACTGATAACGCTGAATTAGTCAGTCGCAGTGGGCGCAAAATCAAAACGAAACGGTACATTGATGAAGTGCATGAGGGCCCCAATCTATCTCATTCGCCACCATCGAAGAAAAAAGTACCAGCAGAAGGTAAGCACATACAACAGAAGATAAAGAAGTTAGCGGGCAATTTTGTTTATTGAAACAGAATGGAATTGGAACGTGTAGTTTGTGTTTCATATAAATTTGGCGGACATACATATGTTTAAACATTGACAATGTTTATCCTAGGCATACTTTGTTATTTTGTAATAAATTATTGCTAAAACATTATATACCTACTAATGCGGTGAAGACAATGAAATAATTCATAAACTGCTAATATGAAAAGAAATTGCCTACATCTGCTGGTTTAAGGCAATTTGGTTTTTGTTTAAGGCAAAGCTTATATTTTAAACATATTGATTACTATAAGTGTAAAACATTTTTTTTCTTTTTTATAGGTATTGGCGCAGATACGAAAAAATCTGCTAAAAAGTCGAGCAGTTCCTCTAAGCCAACGGCTACCATAACGCCAACCGTGAAAACTTCGGCTGGCAGCAAAAGTGAAGTGTACAACAACCTCTTATTAGCTTTCGTACCACCAGCTAAATGTGTTGGCATCAAATTGGATTATGGAAAACCAGAATCATTCGCCACGCCGGCCGAACGTACTAAATGGGAAGAGAAGTCGCGAAAAGAAGCTGGAGACTTGAAAGAAAAATTGGAAATTGGCCAAATAAAATTGGATGCGGTAAAAGATCGTGTGATTATAAATCCTCCAAGGTCAAAAATACATCAAGATGCTGCCAGCAGATTTACTAACCAAATGATAGAGCAAGAAGATGCGCTTTTTGTTGAACGTGATTTCATACAAATGTCGCAGCAATTGCGTGAGAGTTTGGGTCTCAAGAGCGCCGACGTTAATCGGTGTGTCGAGTTGCTTAAGCAGTATAAAGATTTTGAATTATCACAATTAATGCTACTACGCAATCCAGATTGTGTGGACATCATAAGACGTTTACGCCGCTATGTTGGCAATTTGAAAGAATGGTCTTTGAGTGCTGATGAGGAAAATGAATTCAGAACTAAAGCAGAAGTTATACGCAATGAGGCAATTGTTATTTACAATTATTTCAAAAAAATATTTAAAATTCCAGCTGATCAACAATTTTGGGAGCCTTTCTGTGATCAAGTAAAAACTTACAAGGAGTGCACAAAACATATTAGCGAGCAAAATCGTATTACAATGAGTGAGAAAACCTATATGAGTGTACTTGCTAATTTTAAAAAAGATGGAAAAAGTGCACAGGATAAAGGTGCAGATTTAAAAAGTGATGCTGAGAAGGAAAACACAAACGAAGATATCCAAGCGGATGCTAACGAAAAAACAAACTACAGCGACACCGAAACTGACAGAGCAGAAATGGACGAGTCCGTCGTAAACACAGAAAGCAATATACTAGAAGCTGTAGAGGCTTAAATATTCCTCGTTCAAAAAATAAATATTTGAATAAACCAGATCATTCATTGTCGAACTGGTCATGTAACTGTTGGAGATCTATAAATAAAAAAGTTCTTTAATCCATACATACATACATATGTAAATGAAAACACATTCTGTAGTATATTTAATTTTTTTTAATTCCGAATCGAATAATGTATCGAAAAAATAAATCTATTGATAAATAATATCGGCTTATAAAATTATACTGTTGTTTGAAACAGATATATTACTCTAATAAAATATGTCGTCTCGCCTACTAATGAAACCAGCGGTATTGGTTTCAATATGCTTGAGCACATCTTTCACCTCATCTATTGGTTTTATAATGTGTACTCCAATAAGTTGCCAAAAAATCTTAAATCTTTTCTGTATTTACACTTCTGTTGTCAAGGTTTTTGTTATTTGACTTAATTAATGTTGTAAATGCGCGTCAGCAGCTAGTGAACTGCGTTGCATCACATAAATCCAAGAATTATTAAATAGTATTTAGAGATTTTCTAAACGCATACACATAATAAAGCTATCCATATCTATAAAACATTTGCTTAAATATCATTTTATTGCGTAATTGAAAATCCAATTACACATCAAAATCTAAAAGTAAGTATTAATGATTTAAATGTTAACGAAAAATAAAGTTAATACGTTATTGAAAACAGCTTATATGATTTAAAAAGTATATAAATAAATTAATTTTTGTTATTCTTTTGCGTCGCCGATACCGTCGGGTAAAATGGCAAATGTCGCTTCACTCTCGGGTAGGCATGGTGAATCGTATATTTTACAAATACGTGTTTCACCTCGTCCTTTACGCAGATATAGTCTAGTGGTCGAAGCATGGGCGATAATATTTCCACCAATAGGTTTTTTAGTGTCCGCCGCGTACATTGCTGGACCACTATCAACTTGAGCTACCACCTGATTCGTTATAATTACAGCGACACCAAACTAAAAATCAAACAGATTGTTATCCATAAAAGTAGTATATTGAAGTTGCTTACCTCATCAGCTAAACGCAACAATAGACGTAAAAAACGTGCCAGATGCATTTGACGTGCCGATAATTCACCACGTCCCGTATAATCCGTCCGGTACAAAGCAGTTGCACTATCTACCACCAGTAGAGCATATCTAATAATGTAATTTAATAATATTAACATTTTTTACGTTTTATATATATGTTTTAAGTCACCTTGATTCCACCATCATTGCTGCAGCTTGTGTCAGCAACTGTGTCTGATGATCTGTGTTGTAGGCTCGAGCACAGGCAACATTATCTAGTACCTTGAAAAGTGTACAGTGATAAGGATTTGTTTTAGTTACTAATTACTACTTCAACTCACTTCCTCCTTAACAAGTTTGAATCGTTCCGCAATGGCTGCTAAACGTTCCGGTCGAAATGTACCCTCTGTATCAATATAAAGGCATTTACCTTCACCACCACTACGACTGATTGGTAATTGACATGTTACAGCCAACGTATGACATAACTGTGTCTTGCCACAACGAAATTCGCCAAACATTTCAGTGATGGACCCTGTTTCGATGCCTCCTCCCAGCAATTTATCGAGTTCCTTAGAACCTGTTGTGAGCATAACGATTTCGGAACGTTTTTGATAAATTGATGTGGCAGTGGTGAAGCCCATCGGTACCAGCTTGACTGCTTCTGTAAGGATCTTATCAGCTTTTGTTTCAGAGAATCCGCGTATTTGTAGCAACAATTTTTTTGGTGAAAACGCTACTGATTCCACCGTATGAAATCCAGCCTCTTGTAGTCTTTTGATGTCATTGCCTGATATTCCATTAACCTGTTAACAAATGCAATATATTATATAGGACACTAGAATGATTGTGTTGCCACAGACTTCCAACTTGGTAATTGAGACAGGACCAAATTCTTCTTCTAACTCCACAGAACAGTTTGCCACAGCGGTGGAGTCTATGGTTTCTTGTTCCCGCATATATGACATAATTCCAAATTATGCTCAGATCTTTAAAAACAATATTTTTTATAAGTATTCGCAATGTCTTAAATGTTATATTTACACTCCTTGTTGGTGATAAACAAATTGAAAATTGCGCTCGCATTTTTAAGTGCTGCCAATTTTTTATTATAAATTTAAAATCTTCAGGAGAAAGTGTATGTGAAAATAATAAGAAATGGAATTTGATTGATTCAAACATGTTTCAATTTTTATTCTACATAAGTATATTATTTTTATTAGATTTATTATAAGCATAATTTCACCATTTGTAGTATAATTGAATAAAATAACTGAATGGGTATTACTTCTCGCGTACACTGAACGTACCGAAGTGACATTTGGATAACCTAAAAAATTACATAAAAACAAAAAAGCCGACATGTTCTCATATTTTCTGTAGCGACAAAACTTGTAATTCTAATAAAATCTGCTAATATTTATATAAATCATAAATAGTATGACAAACTGTTTTCACTTGGATGTGGAATTGTGAGTAACTTTGCTAGTTAATGTAATAATCATTCATAATTATATGCAACGTGTGATAGGAAACTACGCGACGAAGAAAAAGCTGTTGTTACACCTGCCTACTTTCTTGGCAGCATAGAGGAATCACTTCAAAGTTTTTTTGGTGAAATTGGAGGACAGACCGATTTACAAGTGATAAAATTTGACAAGAATCAAAAACGTGCAATTCTCCGAGTAAACGAGGAATTTGTGACACGCACTCGCTCAGCTATTACATTAATTGGGCATTATCAAGACATTCCTTGCCATTTCTTAATAAAGAATACATCTAAGGAGAAGCTGGACTTTTAAGTTTTCCTAATTCACATACATAAGTAATATACAATGTCGTACTGCAAAGTATTTGGCAAAGATAAAGTTTTCTTCGTTACCAAAGAGGATCATGCAACACCCAGCACCATTGAGCTGCCACCACCAGAACCACCACAAGGTCTTATTACCAGTGATGGCGAAATTAATTGGAGTTGCCCTTGCCTAGGAGGCATGGCAACAGGTCCATGTGGTGTTGAATTTCGTGATGCATTTTCTTGCTTCCATTATAGCAAGGCAGATCCTAAAGGCTCTGATTGTTTCGAGGCTTTTAGATCAATGCAAGATTGCTTTACGCAGTATCCTACAGTATACAATAAATCTACTGGTAATGATGAAGATGACGAAGAGGGCGGACTAAACATGCCAACTTTGGAAGAAGAAGCTGCAAAAGAGCCCTCAAGTTTTGCCCCTAGTGTGGAAGGAACGGCAGTACTTACCAAAAAGGAGAATTAATATATGGGTGAAATGGGAAGGAAAAGTGTACATTTAAAGTTGGATGGAAATTTCTTCAACCAACAATGAAGTTCGGTATACAAATATAATATAATTTTGTTATAATTGCATTTTCATTTACATTTTTTAAATGTTTTTCGTTACTTTGAAAAATAGATATTTAGTTATAGTTTACAATACAAATAGTAATTTGAAATATAGAAATGTATATTATTCCAACAATTGAAATATAAAAAATATTGTTTTTATTTTTATCAAATTTTAAGGAAATTGTTATATTAGGTTTTCAAATATTTAAGATATGTTATGAAATAAATTCGGTAAATACGCATTAAACTCGTATTGCTGTCGAATCGATGAACACAATTTTTTTAAATAATCTTTAAAAAAAATCTCATTGACAAGTTTTTAGCATAATATATATATTATTGACTTTATACATATTTATTTGCGTACATAGTATTTCTTTTCAGTCTACTTTCTTTATTATAGTGTGCGATGTCCAGACACTGTATAACATTGTTTTCTTATTCACTCGTCTTATGAAAATAAAAGGAGATAGCACGAAAATATTTTGATGAAACGCACTGGCCTTGAATACAGGGTTGCATTTAATATAAATATCTGTTCACTTAAATATTTTGACCTCAATATTTTTTGTCATATTTTCACACCTTTTAACAGTGTTACCAGGTTGAAATAACGGGAGATGTAACCAAATTACTTAGAGTTTAAATACTTGTTGTCTTAAGATTTCGACTTCTACCGTCGAAGCGAAGTATGTAAATATATAGATTATATATATTTGGAATAATTGTCATGAGCTGCAGCATGTAATTCATAATATTAGTTCACATGAATACGTAAAAATCAATTTTGGTGCAACCCTGATTTGTTTTAGTTTATTTCTTTCGTTGATTCTTTTACCAATTACGTCGTCGTCGTGCATGTTCGTTCAGTCACTTATTTCGTCAATTTTTTCTATTCCTTTTTGATATTAACTTCACCATTGTGTAAAGGAAATAAATCTAAAATAGTGAAATGAAAATTGATTGTGTTAATATTAATGGGCAATAAAATGCCTAATAACTATAGAGTGTGTAATCTGCAAAAGGAAGAGTGTATCTCAAATAAATTATTGGTTGAAAAGTGTAAAGTGCAATTTTGCGAAAGATTGAGAAAGACACAAAACAAGTGTGGAAAATTTCTCATTTAAAACACAGCAGCAACTCATAAAAACAGTACGTCTTTTTTATACGAGAATATTCTCCGTGGTCTTGGGCACCTTTGTCAAAATTCCACAATCTTCCCTTTCACTTGACATTGTGGAGTGCGCGGCAATTAAGTCTAGAATTATAGTGCGAAGAAAAAAAAGGCGGAAGAAGTAAAAAAGAAAGTCTAATTGCCAACAGCCACCAGGGTCGTGAGTGTGGAATTGCTTTCTTCTATCTGTCCTATTTTGCTCCAAAGTCGGTGACCATTAAATCCAACATCGATCAACAAATCGATTGGGTAATAGTCCTCAGTGAGCTTGAAGAAAAGGAAGAATAGTAAAAATTATAATTGTGTTTTAGCTAACACCTAAGTGTAATTGAAGTGTTACAAAGAGTTAATCCTGTTTAGTAATATTTCAGTGCCAATGCAAATGTCAAACTTATTTTTTGTTTCTAAAAATAATTGTGTCATATTAATAAAGGATACAAGCAAGTTTAAGTGATACATTGAGATAATTGGCGGGCAGCAAACAATTCAATTCAGCAGCCGCCACTACTATCGAATAAATACAGATAAGATATATAGTTCAATACAGAAAAAACCTCTAAAAATCAAAATAAAAAAAAAAATATTTTAATAAAAATTCAACAAAATGGTTGCAATCAGTTCTGGCATCAATGCGTCAAATATAAAGAAAACAGCTGCTGTCGAGTCTTCAGCCTCCACAGTGATGTTAACCGCCAGTGGTAAACCAAAGGAAAAAAGGAGGTATGTATATAAAGCTTATGGAAATACGGTCTATCACTGTCTTATGTCAATATAATAATGTTATAATAGCTACATATTATAGTTTTTTTTTTGTTTTTGTTAAAAAAATGCTCTATGCATATTTAAACTGTGCTTCTTATAGTAAATTCGTAAATTGAAAACTAATATATGTAAACTTATTTATCGGTATTTAAACTACTCTACTTCGTGTAATTCCATCGCAACCTTGTACCTATATGACAAATGGATATGTATTTTATACCACAGATACTATGTATATGTTTTCAGTTCCGATCTTCTCCATATTTGTACCACCAAGCTGATTAATATACATTTATACTGCTTTTACCATTTTTCTCCATTTGTAACTCAATTTTGTGAAATAAATTCTGGAGGGTGACAATAAATTCTCGAATTCTTATTGGAGTAGTTTACATTATATTACCTGAAAATAATGATACATAGGTATACATGTGGTTTCAACGGCTTGTACTTCCCTATACATTTTATTTTCCAGTTAGCTTAGTAGTAAACATTTCGTTAATTGAAATCTTATTTTGTATTGTACAAATCGCTGATAAATAATATATAATTTAAGCTAGCCACGGTATTATATATAATATCTTTGAGTGTCGATCTTCCTAGATATGTTATTTATATATTTTTTTAACGTAATTTTTCCCTTTGCTTTAGATTGTTATTCATTTCCGTTCAATTGCTTTATTACGCAATTTCTTCAATCACCTTGACCTGATAAACTGTACCTATGCATATGGAGACATTTTATTTTACAAAATTTATTTTAGATTCAAAATTCGCATGCCATCATGGTTAAAGTAAAAAAATAATAAAAAGGTATTTGTTAAAAAATTAAATGCTATGAACAAATTTAATTTCATGTTCAAATAATTAGGAATTTTGCGCATTTAAATTTGAAAGTACAAAGTTTTACGAAATAGGAAACTATGACAGTTAGCCATTGTATATTGGTAAGAGATTAAAACAATTCCTCAATGAACTAATACTCGTAGAACGTACAAAATGCAAGAAAGCGCAAATAGCCAGAATACACAAATTTGTGCATGCAATCAACATAATTTATGTATGTATAATTGCAAACTTTAATTTTTTCTTTTGTACCGTTTGGTATATTAACCTTGAATTTATCAAGTTGAATGTTAACTTTGCGAGGTCGTTAGAAGTAAAATGAAATTTACAGTTTTATGCAACAAATAAAAATAGTAAAAATGTATAAAACTTCAATAAAACATTTTATTTTATTTTATTATTATTATATTAACATATACCATAAGGGTACGAAGCTCTGAATATAATATATTAAATAATATTATTATCTTTCTGTGTAGTTGAAATATCGTATAAACAAATGTGTTGGTATGCGGGTAGGTATTACTCACGTGTTAAAAACAATTAACATTTGAATTTTCAAGTCAAGAAGTGAATGCTAAAGTGTGAGCAACATTTTGCTTGTTTTATACGCTATCAAAAATACTCGTGGAATAAAAACAATAACAAATGGCGTCGAGTATTGCAAGAAGTTACTAGTTTGACGCGTTGAAGTTGTGATGAACTAAATTTGGAATTTGTCGATTATATAAAAATGAGTAATTCTTGTTGTGGCTGCAGCAGCCCTAACAGTTTGGGGGGATTTCCATTTACGGGGACAGTACTTGGCTGGATGAAAATCCGTGTCAATTCCGGTTTTGAAGATCCGTCACTGGAACGACATATCTGCTCTTCTCCAAAAAAATTATGTGGAACAAAAAATGAGAAAAAAATGTTTTACATTACACACATATGTACATACATACAATCATTTATCCATATGTGAACTGCAACACATAAATTTTGGTTTTGACAACGACCTTGAGTTCACGAGTTCAATTGCTTTTCACCTTGCTTGAGCGTTTGCATTAAAGTGCATATAGCGACTGATAGTCATAGTCAGCTGATTCTTTAGTTACATTACCAATTCTTCATAACAATAACAACAAATATTTGTATTTTTACCAAAAAATATGAATATGAATAGTAGATATATGAATTTATTTTGGTTTTAAATCTAAAACTATGATTTACAAAAGTTATTATTGAATTAAATTTAAAATTTCACTTTCTTTTTTAAAAACGACAAGTGCATAAAATCACATGAAAATAAAATTTCTCAAAGTTGTACGAAATCCAATTTGAATTATTTTTTCATTTTATTTATAGCTTAAATCTTGTAATTTAACAAATTTAGTGTCTACAACAACACGTTTGTTCTCATTTGTTTTGACTTCGTTTTCGTTCGCATATTACACGCTAGTTTCTTTGTAATGTAGGCATGTGCATATGTATGTGTGTAGGCATGTGCTTGTGAATTATGTCTTTATCAATTCACCCGTTTTCTTATCTCATAACTTTTGGGGTTTTAAAAATTTATAAGATTTTTTTCTTCCTCCACGCCTTTGCATTCATGTAGAGTAGCATTTGCATGTATATAAAATGTGGATATTTTTTTTTTGTTTTTTTGCTTTCTGTTCCATGCTCCAATTTTAGCAGAAGCTGTTCGTGAAGCCAAGCTGATTTCAGAGCAGGCCTACGTGACTTTCCACTGACTTGGAACAGTCGAAGCTTGCATGAAAATTTATACATATAGTAGAAAAACAACCGGCTTTTGATTGGAAAAATTAAACGTTTAAAAATGCAAAACGGCGACACAACTACGTATATACGGACATACATACATTCCTACATGCGTCCAATTGTGCAGCAAACAACGGACAACCGCACGCGGGATATGCATCCGTATTATTTGGGTGCAACTGCTCAATACCAACACGTTTTCCACTACACATTCTCACTGCCTATATGTATGTGCGTGTATATATCTATGTTGAGTGTCTTAAATATTTTTGTTTTCATAAAAGTTGTTGTAGCGTGTGATTGCATCTATGCCAGCTTAACGTCGCTGTTGCTACCTGTTGTGTCGCGATATTTGCTTTTCTTTACGTATTACTATTTGAAGGGGTTATGAGTATTAATACCGAATTCTGGTTTGATTGGAATTCGAAATTTTTTCTACCTGGAAGTTTGTTTACATAATAAAATTAGATAGAAGAATAAGGCAAATGGAACTTTTACGCCTATATTTTTATGGAAATCTAAAATTGATATAACCTTTATATTCAATAAGACCAAACAATTGCAACAAACACTACATTATTTTTAAATAACTTTTTTTTATGGGGTTAAGATCCATTTCACGCACTTTATTCTCAGAAGCAGAATAGCGTTGACAAACCATACACACTATGTTTGGTTGGTTTTAGACAATACGAATTTTCAAGACGTTTGATTTGCGATTCAATTCTATATAATTTTTATCGAACTACAATAGTATTTACTGGTTAGTTTGCTAATAAGCTTTTTTTAGGTTCAATAACTGCTTAAATCAGCGTCATTCAGGCGATAAGTGTCCATTCTTTAGAATATTGCTAACCCAAACTCATTTGCCAATGGCGAAGCGCTTTTAAATGAAAACTTTTTGACATCTGGTACAACTTTGCAGTCAGTTTTTTATCAGTTTATTTTTAGTCGGACTCAACGATGTACTAATAGAACTTTTTTTTGGAACCAAAGTAATGGTTTGTTTAAAAAAAAAAACAAAATAAATTCAAGCAAGAATTGTATGTATGTGTATGTAATTGGCGTTAAACCGTTTAGCCGGTTATAGCCGAATCGATGTGAGCGCGCCACTACTCTCTTTCCTTCGCAGTTCGGCGCCAGTTGGAGATTCCAAGTGTAACCAGGTCGCTCTCCACCTGGTCCCTCCAACGGAGTGGAGGCCTTCCCCTTCCTCGGCTTCCTCCGGCGGGTACTGCATCGAACACTTGGACTGTTTTCGTCCATTCGGACAACATGACCTAGCCAGCGTAGCCACTGTCTTTTTATTCGCTGGACTATGTCTATGTCGTCGAATAACACATATAGCCAAGACGCGAATGCGCTGACTATTTGTTTGATGACAGGAGATATTTCGTCTTGTCCTCATTCACCTCCAGACCCATTGGCTTCGCTTCCTTAGCCAGTCTGGAAAAAGCATAACTAACGGCGCGGTTGTTGCTTCCTATGTTATCGATATCATCGGCGTACGCCAGTAGCTGTACACTTTTATAAAAAATTGTACCTTCTCTGTTTAGCTCTGCGGCTCGAACTATTTTTTCCAGCATCCAGCATAATACTTACAAACACTTAACGAAAATTAAAAATAAAAAATGATTTTATGAAAATCTTGACTACCCTTAACCTCTTAAGTGAATCGTTTATAAAATGTTGCAAGCTTTCCAACAAAGATCTAAATGGGCTTTAGGTGAAATTAACGCCTATTGTCGTCGGAACAGATATAGATCTGATGCAAGAATGATCAAAGGCTAATCATTTACTGAAATACTCGTAAAAACCGAACCATCATTTACAGCTCATGCTTTGTCACACTCCTATAGTGCTTACAAATAGTCGGTGCTAGCCGACATGTTTGGACTACTTCGATGTCGGTTCGTGGCAGATAGCGCGAGAGAGCTAATTATGATATTTGTAACGTATTTTCAAGATACCAAATTGGATGGTGGGAAGGTTTTAGGGAGAAACGAGTGCGTTGCAAAAAAATGCAGAAGTCATTTTCCCTTTCTTTCCTCAAAAGTGCCGAGTCATTGCAAATATAATTTTAAACTCTTAGCGGTATTTGAGTGCATACTTGTATTGTCTGACAACCCATGACTATAACACCTAACAATGTCTATTTCTATTGTTTTGGATTTGAAGGGACCTTGTTATAAGATCACGTGGGTGGTTATTGTTTTTGCAAATTTTATAACAGCATTTGAATTTCACCAGTGTCCGAGTAAATTTCATAATGCAAAAATGTGTAATCTCTAGAACCTCTAACCTTGACTGAAGGTCAACAAAATTTTTGTCAATGAAGACAATTTTAGTTGGGTTCATTTCACAGATGCAGCTATAATACAATGAATTGTAAATCGTTTATGCTTCGCATAAGAAGCCCTAAGTTTTTCCATAATAAAGCCCTATATTTCTTTGAGAAGTATGAGTAAGCGTTTAGCATTAAGAAGCATAATAAATCGCAAACTCGTGTTTAAACAGAAATAATCAGAAAAGCCAGCCAGATTTAGCTCAAATACACAAACTTTTATGCGCTCCGTCATATTTAGAAGAAAAATCGGATAAGTAATATTTTGATCCCTTATTATGTTTTCTCATAGCTTATTTCGTTTCCGTTGTTTTCTTTTCAACACACTAAGGCATATCATTTCGGAGAGCAAATGTTAAACAATTAAATCACAAGAACATATATTTGTCATGTTGAATTTATAATAGCCGCAATTTTTGGCTCCCAAATATTACACCCGCCACCACAATTTCACCGTTTCACCTTGTTTTGTGTAAATAAAAAACGTGAATATACCGCTCAAAACTGCTTCGTATACAGATTACAAGTAAAACATGCCTTAACATGCACACTTTGGTGTTCATATTATTGTTAACACTCGGAAAAGTAGTGAAAACGAAAGTTATTTGGTTATAAAAGCCAAAATATTTGATTATCTGCATAATTAATGCATAATAAGTATTTTTCAACTATTTTTTTACAGTTAAAGTAGCATTATAAGAATAGAATAGAATAGCATAGAAAAATATTTTTTTTTTATTTTAAATAAAATAATTATTATAAATAAAAAAATAAAAGAAAATGAAAATCATAATAAAATAAAAATAATAATAACAAATAAAATAAAATAAAAAAATAATAAAAAATAATAATAAAAATAAAAAAAATTAAATAAAAAATAAAATAAAAAAATAAAATAAAAAATAAAAAATAAAAAAATAAAATAAAAAATAAAATAAAAAATAAAATAAAAAAATAAAATAAAAAATAAATAAAATAAAAAAATACAAAAAATTAAAATAAATAATTAAAGTATTACGTCTACAACTTTGCTTTCGCTGTTTTGTTTTTGTAAATTTAAGGCTTTTTTGTATAAAAACGGTTACAAATGTCGATGAGCCTCAGCCGCACTTTTCTTGGAATTAAATAAGAAAAGCAAAATTTTCCGCAAATGTCGAAAATTCGGCTCAAAAAGTGACATTTTCAGTTGAGAATAAGTTTGGGATGCAAACAGATTTCTACAAATATTTTGTTGGGTTAATGTTGACACAAATGTCCAAGATCGATATAAAAAAAAATCTATTTAATCGACCAGTACTTGACCTTAGAGACATCTATTGGAAAACGGCGGAAGCAAAGTTGTAGACCTAATAAAAAAATATTTTAGTTTTAATTCGTATCGTAACTATTTTTGTGGGAACTTTTAATTCCCACAATGAAAATCACTGTTTCCATTTTGATGCCCGCCACTTCATGCAAATATAGTTATTCATTTAAATACATATTTATATTACCCAAAGTTATGCGTCACGTGTGTCTTATTAGTTTCTTTTTATGGCCTCCTATTGGCCAATGTAACAAAAGTCAAAATTTTGATTTTATTTATGAACCCGGTGAACAGTGATAAGACGCTTGTGTAAGCAATAAAACCTATTTAAACGCCTTTATTTTCCAATCAAAACCTTTTGAAGCACCTATGAGCAAACATTTGAGACATTTCCACCGAGTTCTCATATAATAAACTAAGATTGATAAGTTGATTTTTACAAACTTCAAGACTTTTTTTTATTAAAAGCTAGAAAAAATAGTAAAAACTTAAACCTAGTCTTGAGTATAACCAAAAAATTGTGAAATTGTTAAAAAAAATCACAACATTGTAAGTTATTAGCTCCAGTAAAAAGACATATTTTATTTTTGCATCAAATTGAAGATTTTAGACCATAAAGTTGACGCATAAGAATCTCCAAAAAAGCTTCCGGAACTTCTGAAGATACACTATCGATGTGTGTGGCCTGGCGTTGATCAGATGGAACACAATTCCTCCCTTATTGGCCGCTTCTGGGATATTGCTTCCTTCAAACGGTGTAATAATTGTTGGCAGCATATGTCCGAATTAGGAGTTTGGCTCACAGCTATTCGACACTAATAATTTTTACTTGATATTCAGGTTATTGTTTCACTTTTCAGCACGAGTACCCATACGCAGAAATTTATAGCGATTCAGCGGCGATTGTATGTATGTATGTATGTAATTGGCGTTGAACCGTTTAGCCGTTTATAGCCGAATCGATGAGAGCGCGCCACTCCTCTCTTTCCTTCGCTGTCCGCGCCAGTTGGAGATTCCAAGTGTAACCAGGTAGCTCTCCACCTGGTCCCTCCAAAGGAGTGGATGCCTTCCCCTTCCTCGGCTTCCTCCGGCGGGTACTGCATCGAACACCTTCAGAGCTGAAGTGTTTTCGTCCATTCGGACAACATGACCTAGCCAGCGTAGCTGCTGTCATTTTATTCGCTGAACTATGTCAATGTCGTCGAACAACTCATACAGCTCATCGTTCCATCGTCTGCGGTATTCTCCGTTGCTAATGTTCTGAGGACCATAAATCTTGCGCAAAATTTCCCTCTCGAAAACTCCTAGTGTCGTCTCATCTGATGTTGACATCGTCCACGTTTCAGCACCATAAAGTAGGACGGGAATGATGAGGGACTTGTAGAGTTTAGTTTTTGTTCGTCGAGAGAGGACTTTACTTTTCAATTGCCTACTCAGTCCAAAGTAGCACCTGTTGGCAAGAGTGATTCTGCGCTGGATTTCGAGGCTGACATTGTTCGTGTTTTTGATGCTGGTTCCCAGCTATACGAAATTATCTACAACTTCGAAGTTATGACTGTCAACAGTGACGTGCGAGCCAAGACGCGAATGCGCCGACTGTTTGTTTGATGACAGGAAATATTTCGTCTTGTCCTTATTCACCTCCAGAGCCATTCGCTTCGCCTCCTTATCCATGCGGGAAAAAGCAGAACAAACGGCGCGGTTGTTGCTTCCGATGATATATCAATATCATCGGCGTACGCCAGGAGCTGTACACTCTTATAGAAGATTGTACCTTCTCTATTTAGCTCTGCAGCTCCTATAATTTTCTCCAGCATCAAGTTAAAGAAGTCACACGATAGTGAGTCACATTGTCTGAAACCTCGTTTGGTATCGAACGGCTCGGAGAGGTCCTTCCCAATCATGACGGAGCTTTTGATGTTGCTCAACGTCAACTTACACAGCCGTATTAGTTTTAGGGGATACCAAACTCAGACATCGCGGCGTAAAAGCAGCTCCTTTTCGTGCTGTCGAAAGCAGCTTTAAAATCGACAAAAAGGTGGTGTGTGTCGATTCTCTTTTCACGGGTCTTCTCCAAGATTTGGCGCATGGTGAATATCTGGTCAGTTGTGGATTGTCCAGGTCTAAAGCCACACTGATAAGTTCCAATCAGTTTGTTGACGGCGGGCTTTAGTCTTTCACACAGTACGCTCGATAGAACCTTATATGCGATATTTAGGAGGCTTACCCACGGTAATTGGCACAGATTGTGGGATCTCCCTTTTTATGGATTGGGCAGAGCACACTGAGATTCCAATCGTCAGGCATGCTTTCTTCCGACCATATTTTGCAAAGAAGGTTATTTAAATGGTTATAAATGGTTTTTGTTGCAATATTTAGATCTTGGGTAATCGAAACATTTATATTATTTTATTGTTATTTTCGACAATTACTGGAACAACGTTAAAACCAAAAATATTTTAGGAACAAATGGATTAGGCTCAGTTCCAGTGGATAGGGATGGATCAATTAATCAATTCGAATCAATTTTGCCACCGTTTTCATTGATTGGTGATAAAGTTAATCGGCTGATTTTACGATCATCCAAAATCAATTTGTGATTCCTTCTTCGTAATTCTTCCTTTTTTCTTTCCTTCGTAACAGCCTTTTTAGACGTGCTATGGATTCATCGTCTCCGGTGCTCACTGTCCACTCCAAATTCAATATCTGGTGAACCAATTTTCCGACGGCTGTGAAATTTTTACGTTATTTGAAGGTTAGGTCAAATTATGAAAGGTTAGGTGCTCTCATGAAAAGTAATGTTTTGAGAATGAATACTTTTCAATAATAAATGATAATGATGCCCAATAGAAGTGGGATGAATAATGTTAAAAATACGATAATGTGGTTAATAGGGTTGCCATCTCTGCTAAATTTGTTCAGTTCTATTGCATTCTTAATACGATAATAGTCAATTAAATCAATCAGATATATGTACTATAAATAACGCTAATAAAAATGAGTGTGCAATTGGCTCAATAATGTTTTCATGTATTTGATAAACCATTTTGCTATTTTGATGAGTAGTTTGCCAAAAAATATAGCGAAATTTTGAAAAACCCAAGTAAGATATGACCAACATTTTTGACTTCTACGTCTCATTCACGGAGAAACATTATATCAGTAGCCTTAAATAATTTAGCAACAACAATTGAACCGTTATTCTTATACATATGTATGTTTGCAACAATAGACTTTTCTCTTTCAGTCATTTTGAAACAGGCTCTCGCTCTCATCAGCGTGGCGCGCAGCATGTCTTCTCTTTTACGCTCTTACGCCGCATTTGAGTGATATCTTATCAGTGCCAGTGCTCCAGACTGATAAGGTTTTTGCCTGGGAATTTATTTAGTTGTTATTTTCATTAGATTGTATGTGTGTAAATATGTACTTTTATTTAAATGCGATAAGTGTTAGAGCACTTTTTTACATTGTACCGAGTAGCCGAAGTAATGCTAAAATACATACATACATATAGACTATTTTTTAGTATAACTTTCATATAATTCTCCCGCTTGCTGCTTTGGTGCTGAGCGATTTTCGTGTGTTATTAATTTTGAAATAATCGAGGATTTTCGCTCATTTTGAATAGTCACAGTCGTGGGTACTGATCAGTCGTTCGTCGCTATCTTACGCTCGCTCAACTATTGACCTGTTCGAAAACAAATTTTTTTCCTACCAAATATTGAATACTAATAATTGTGAAATTCAGTGAAAAAAAAAACCAAATTGTATAAGAGAAAACGCTGCCGAAAAAGGCGTAGTGCAAAACAAGGCCTATTTATTGGGTGACAAAGTGTAGTGTTTTTAATGTTGACAGAGACAACAAATCCCCAAACGCCAGTGAAAAAGGCAGCATAATAATAACAAGTTACTTATATTTTATTGCTTAAAAAAACCTAATAATCAGAAAATTAATTTTTAAAAATATTTTCTTTTCAATAAAACCCTTAAAAATAATAAAAATGTACGGCAATCAGAATTCGTGGCTCAATTTCGTCGAGGAGGCTTACTCCCTCTTCGATGAGGATTTCGATAAAGAGTTGAATACCCTTTGCACCGAGTGTCAGGAGTATGAGTGTGAACATCGCAACAACAATGTTGCGCAAGTAACAACAACAACACAGGCAAATTTACAACAAAATCAATCGGAATACGTTGCTGAAAATTCGACGCAATTACATGATAAATCAGTGTATACTAATACGGCGGCTGACATTAATAATCCTAATCAGTACTATGCACAAGTGCCGACGGAACTGCAACAACAAGAACAACAGTTGAGTTTTGCTGATTTCGGATTTCGCAGCACTTGCGCGGGTGGTGAGGGCGACGTCATTGGTGGCTGCCATAATGGCGAATGCGCTTTAGAGTTGCCACAGCAGCATCACCAGCCGCAGGTGTCGCAAACGAATGGACATGTGTTGGAGCAGCAAAATGTCCTCCAACCACCTCAGCAACCGCATATGACTATGCCGCCACAGCCACAATATCCACCGCAGCAACGTAATTATGCTTACCAACGCGAAGATCAAATGTACGGTGGTGTAACTGTACATCCGCCGCGTAATTATCCGGCTCTTGAGGTGGTGCCGGGCATTACGTATCCAATCAATCAAACTGTGCCACAAAATGCATACAACAATAATCTACAACAACAACAACAGTTGTCAATGCAGCAACAACATCAGTTACCAATTCAACAACAACAACAGTTGTCAATGCAGCAATTCCAGCAACAACAACAACAATACCCATTGTCACAGCAGTCACTACAGCCGGTGAAGATTTTCTCGCCGCAACAACAACAACAGTTTGGTCGAAATCCATATCAACCGAATCAACAGTTGCAAAGACCGACTGGCTATCAGTCACAACAATATCCACAATCGTTGTACCAACAACATAATATGAATCCACACGCCAATTTTTCCAATCAAATGCCAGCCGTGCAGCGGTCGGCATATCCAATGCAAAACTACAGCGATGGCGGTTATTCGGCGCCAATGCCGGAGCGTTCTGGCGTTTGCTGCCAGCAGCAGGCACCGATCGGTGCACCCGGTGTGAATGTTCAACGTCTGTTGGGCCATGCCCCATGCCGTGGTAATGCTCCGTGGTCATATTCATATTGTTACGGTGACAACGAGAACAATTATGAACCCTGTCACTTCATCAGCTGCGTGGATATTGAGGATTTTGTGTAAGTTGTGGTGATTTTCAAAAATTTAAAACTACGCGAGTTGACAAACTAGTGTTGTTCCCGAAAATAATGTGTGATTTCGTCTGGGTGAAGAAAGAATAACGCTTGTGAACTATTTGAATGTTAAGAAGTGTCAATATTTTCTTTATATAGGTGGTTTCCATTATAAATAGTATTAACGGCAGTTATATTATTGTTTATAAGAACCTTCATTACAATTCGCTTTAGAAAAATATTCGTATTAAAAATTTTCCGTTGGGGTTAGTAAACTTTTCGAAGAAAATATTCTTCTTCTTCTTCTTGACTGGCGTAGACACCGCTTACGCGGTTATAGCCGAGTCCAAAACAGCGCGCCACGCATCCCTCCTTCTGGCAGTTTGGCGCCAATTGGTTATTCCAAGCGAAGCCAGGTCCCTCTCCACCTGGTCCTTTCATCGGAGTGGAGGTCTCCCTCTTCCTCTGCTTCCACCAGCGGGTACTGCATCGAATACTTTCAAAGCTGGAGCACTTTCATCCATTCGAACAACATGACCTAGCCAACGTAGCCGCTGTTTTTTTATTCGCTGGACTATGTCTATGTCGTCGAATAACACATACAGCTCATCGTTCCATCGTCTGCGGTATTCGCCGTTGCCAATTCTTAAGGGATCATAAATCTTCCGCAAAACCTTTCTCTCGAAAACTCCTAGTACCGTCCATAAAGTAGGACGGGAATGATGAGGGACTTGTAGAGTTTAGTTTTTGTTCGTCGAGAGAGGACTTTACTTTTCAATTGCCTACTCAGTCCATAGTAGCACCTGTTGGCAAGAGTGATTCTGCATTGGATTTCAAGGCTGACATTATTATCGGTGTTGATGCTGGTGCCTAGTTATACGAAATTAAATATATACAACTTCAATGTTATGAGTGTCAACAGTGACGTGGGAGCCAAGACGCGAATGCGCGGACTATTTGTTTGATGACAGGAGATATCTCGTCTTGTCCTCGCTCACCACCAGACCCATTCGCTTCCCTTCGCTAACCAGCTCTGCGGCTTGAACTATTTTTTCCAGCGTCACGTTAAAGAAGTCGCACGATAGCGAGTCATCTTGTCTGAAACCTCGTTTGGTATCGAACGGCTCGGAGAGGACCTTCCCGGTCCTGACGGAGCTTTTGGTGTTGCTGAACGTCAGTTTATACAGTCGTATTAGTTTTGCGGGGATACCAAATTCAGACATCGCGGCATAAAGGCAACTCCTTTTCGTGCTGTCGAAAGCAGCTTTAAAGTCGACAAAGAGATGGTGTGTGTCGATCCTCTTTTCACGGGTCTTCTCCAAGATTTGGCACATGGTGAATATCTGGTCAGTTGTTGATTTTCCAGGTCTAAAGGTTATTAGCGATGTTAAGGAGGCTCATCCCACGGTAGTTGGCGCAGATTGTAGGGTCTCCCTTTTTTAAGGATTGGGCAGAGTACACTGAGATTCCAATCAGACCATATTCCGCAAATAAGCTGATGCATTCACCTTATCAGTTCTTCGCCGCCGTATTTGAATAGCTCGGCCGGAAATCCATCGGCCACCGCCGGCTTGTTGTTCTTCAAGCGGGTAATTGCTATTCTAATTTCTTCACGGTCGGGCCCAAAACTGCAATTTTTTAATTCGTCGATGTGTTCTTTAGACTTCCCAGTTTTGTACCCCGAAATCGAAGACTTTTAAATGTTCGTTGTGGATCAAGTTGTCCCGCTTTCGCTTGCTACTAGACTAGTTTTTGGATTTTTGATTTTCAGTAAACACGATAATTTTAATGTTTTCAAAATTTTTCATATTTTTTTTTTTGTGTTTTAAAATTGTTTCCCTAATTATTAATTTATTAAAATTTTGTAATTATTCTTCTATGTTTATTCACATACATACATACATACATACTTATGTATGTATATCCATAAATATTATTATTTCGCTTTTGTTGATTTATTCTCAATTATTAAGTGTAATTAGTATGCCAAACACGCTGCCATCAACGTCAATTGCCATTTGTTGTTGTGTATGTCGCATGCGCAATTTGTTTACTGCGAATTCTAATCTTTTAGTTCGGTCATTCATGGCCGCAGATAAATGTGGATTGTTACTTTGTAAGTTTTGAATCATATTTTCACGTGCAACTTTTGCACGAATTAGGTGTCAAAAATATTCTAACTATGTTTGTAGCTAAATAATTATCGATTGGTACATGTATAAAAAATATGAATATCATTTCGACACATACATATCTATGAGCTTCTACTCTGACTATTCGCTTTTTTACCGTTATTCCAATTATATTTAGTTCATTTTTAGTTCGATTACATTTCAATGTATTTAATATTAAAATTCAAAATTATTCTTTTACATCCCATCAAAGTTATAGTGACAAAAAATTTGCTACTCACTTGACAAAAACAAAATTAATCTCTTGCACATCTTCACTTTACAAATTCATAATATTTTTCACAATCTTTCAGTTTTTATCTGCTTTCGCGCGCCAACGCTTCTTTTTATTTAATTTGTCATGGCACGACGTTGTCATTTGCTGTGGCCTACTGTCATCCACCGTTTTAAATGTTTCTAATGCTTTAGAGTAAATAATAAATAATTTATTGCTCTAGAAATAATATGTGTACATACATATGTATATTTATATTTTTTATCTTGCTATCTACATGCCTTTCCTGGCTGCGTTGTTTGTTGGTATTTGCATTTGCACGTTTGTTGCTAACTGCCAAGCTCTCAGAGAAGCGCCTCTAGCTGGCTGCTAAGACTAATTTGACGCACTAATTAATATTTGTAATATTTATGATGAAATGTTTTTTGTTTTTTGAAGAGTCTTTGTTTATAATAATCATTTAAAGCAAAAGGTGTCAGATGTTATCATATACCATTAATTGCATATAGGAAATATAAATATGTTTTCATAAAAATATCAAAAAAAAATATTTAAAATTTCCCAGTTTGAAAATTTAAACAAAAATGCATTATATTACTCAGTTGTTGTTGTTGTGGATTAGCATTAGTTTGTAATAACATGGAAAGAAACAAAATTCTTGGAATATTTTTAGTTTATAAATACGCGGATTTTTTAGAATTTTTGTCGCAGATTTTAAAATCTGTAAGTAATTGGCTCACCCTCGTTGTTTAGCTTCATTCATGCCCTCAATATTATTGTTCAGTTGGATAATGCTATTTAAAAACAAGTAAGGATGTGCTAAGTTCGAGTGTAACCGAACATTTCATAGCCTCGCAGTTTATTTATTTAGTTTTATTAATATAACACACAATTTGATCAACATATTCGTCTTATATATGGTATAAAGTACATTGAAAGTTGAAAACCCTAATATTAGGGTATATGGGAGCTAGGAGAAGTTTTGATCCGATTTCACTAATTTTTTTGCACGGGGACATATTATTGGTAGAAAAATATTCCCTTTAAATTTCTTCAAAATATTTGAGAGACTAACCTATATTTTCGGTAAATTAATTAGAAGGACTGAGGTCCTCATGTTCTATATATGGGTCCTGGAAAACTTACGGTCCGATTTCGACAGTTATGAATGCAGTATTTGTCCAAAGTTCTGTTCCAATATCTTTACTAGCGGTTAACTTATATATTGTAAAAAGTATTAAAGTAAACGATTCAGTTCGACTTCACAGTTCTGGTATATAAAAAGTAGGCGTGGTTGTGAACCGATTTGGCCTATCATACTCAATCTTTGCAACGAAATTTAAGGCTTCAGGTGTTTTTCTTTACTGAATTAAATAATTATTTGTATTTTTCAACATAACCTTTGTATGGGTGGTAGGCGTGCTTATAATATCATTTTTGGACTGTATAAGGTAGCATTTAAAAAAATGACTCTAACGAGTTTCATTGTTCTAGCTTTAGTAGTTTACGAGATATGTACAAAAAACTTAGTAGGGGGCGGGGTTACACCCACTTCCCCCAAAAAATTACATCTAAATATGTACCTTCATAATGCGATCCTTTGTACCAAATTTTACTTTCATAGCTTTATTTATGGCACTTTATGTGTTTTCGGTTTTCTCCATTTTGAGGGCGTGGCAGCTGTCCGATTTCGCCCATCTTCGACCTTCCTATGGTGCTAAGAAACACGTACACTAAGTTTCATATCTCAATTTTTACTCAAGTTACAGCTTGCATAGACGCACAGACAGACATTCGAATTTGGACTCCACCCGTCAGCCTGTTCACTTTGGTATATATAACTCCATATTTAATTCTAGCAACTTTGTTGCGAGAGTATAATAACTGAGGAAATCTTGGGGTTTTGCCCGACCGCATATTAGATACTTTTCCAATTTGTAAGAATTGAAGGCGTGTGAATTAATTGAAGGTGTTTTTTGATATGAAATATAACATATAAAATTAACATTGAGTACCAAATTAATAGTCTTTCGCACATGAGTTAATTGATCAATTAACCGTCCTTTGCTCGATTAAAGCGCTGATTTAGATTTCACTACATTAATTCTTAATTGAATACAAATCGAGTTGCAACGGGTTGTTGTCCACGCTGTCAATTTGGTTGTGGTTATTGATAAAGTAGCAATCAGCTGATGAAACTTACCAACTTCTTATGAACAGCAAACACTAAAATGTATAACAACTGTTCGTTAATCGTGTTTCTCAACTATATTCTTAATGTATTAAATTAATTTGGCTGTGCGAAAAGGCTATAAACAAAATATTGTTGGATTTCGAGGCTGACATTGTTGGTGTTGTTGATGGTGGTTCCCAGGTATACGAAATTATCTACGACTTCGAAGTTATGACTGTCAACAGTGACGTGGGAGCCAAGACGCGAATGCGCCGACTGTTTGTTTGATGACAGGAGATATTTCGTCTTGTCCTCATTCACCTCCAGACCCATTCGCTTCGCTTCCTTATCCAGTCTGGAAAAAGCAGAACTAACGGCGCGGGTGTTGTTTCCAATGATATCAATATCATCGGCGTACGCCAGTAGCTGTACACTCTTATAGAAGATTGTACCTTCTCTATTTAGCTCTGCAGCTCGTATTCTTTTTTCCAACATCAAGTTAAAGAAGTCACACGATAGTGAGTCACCTTGTCTGAAACCTCTTTTGGTATCGAGTGGCTCGGAGAGGTCCTTCTCAATCATGACGGAGCTTTTGGTGTTGCTCAACGCCAACTTACACAGCCGTATTAGTTTTGCAGGGATACCAAATTCAGAAATCGCGGCATAAAAGCAGCTCCTTTTCGTGCTGTCGAAAGGAGTTTTAAAGTCGACAAAAAAGTGGTGTGTGTCGATCCACTTTTCATGGGTCTTCTCCAAGAATTGGCGCATGGTGAATATCTAGTCCGTTGTGGATTTTCCAGGTCTAAAGCCACACTGATAAGGTCCAATCAGTTTGTTGACGGTGAGCTTTAGTCTTTCACATAGTATGCTCGATAGAACCTTAAAGGCGATATTTAGGAAACTTATCCCACGGATTTTTTTTATGGATTGGGCAGAGCACACCGAGATTCCAATCGTCAGGCATGCTTTCATAGTCGGAATATTTCATCTTGAGTGTCTTTTCATCCAATAGTATATCTATTATCACTACAACAACAACAATAACATAGCGAAATCAATTCGTCGAGTAATTTTGATACCTTTGTCAAATCGGGTGTCACTTGTAGTTTTAGTTTCTAACAACCGTTAGCTGACTAAAACTATTTTACTCTTGTACAACATGTTGCTAGAACATAAAAATACCGAATATCACACTACATAACACCAAGTTTTAACGCTGCGGCAACTAACCAAATTCAGCATTTTTACCAAATAGTCCATAAAATCCTACAAAGTCGTTCCCGATTCCTTGCTTATTTTTATATTATTTCGTGGAAAGTAAAAACAAACACAAACAACAGCAAAATGCCATTAATCATTTAAATATTATTCGGCATGAAAATTATACATAAATGTATATTTGTATATAAAACCGCCTAAACTTATTTATATACACATACAATTTAAATATGCATAAACCTATTTTTATATATATAGATATGTATGTATGTATGTATGTGCTCATTTAAATGTCCGAAATAGCTGGTGGCTTATGATATTCGATTGTTCTAAGGTAAAACCGCACGCGCCTTGCGTGCTTTCATGCCGCGAACGACTGGCTAAAACGCCAAAACAAAAACAAATGCAAACAAAAAAAAAACTAGGCAACTAGCCAAAGTCACACAAAGGCACCGATAATAGCAGCAGCTGCGTTCAACGTAGGCGCGATTGCTCCAAATTTGAATTAAATGTGTTTGCTTTTGTTTTTGTTTTTACACAATTTACTCGTCACCATTCCGTTGGTCGTCGGTCGGTCGGTCGTTCTGTAGGTTTATTGTTATTAATAGCGCTAGTTTGCTTCACATTACTAGTAATAATAATATGTAATGTTGTTGTAATGTAAATACGTAATGAGTTAGCTGACTGACTACTAACAAACGAAATGGGCAGTTAAAACACGTTGCATTTACATCAGCTTTCATTTTCGTCTTTTGTTATTGTTATTGTTAACATATTTATTACATAGATTTGTAGCTATATTTAAATTTTTTTCGAATCATGTGAATGCACTGTTGAAAAGTTTATTTTTAAAATTATTTTTAGAATTTTGAATAAAAGTGCAATAAATATTGGCCGTAGAATATTTTTGAATACAAGTGTTTGTTAACAACTTAAAAATAGTTTCCTCTTGAGTTAATAGAAGCTAGACAATATCTCAGACCATTATTGTTTTAATTTCTTAAATGATTTTTTTAGAAGAGGACCAAATATTCATAAGGTAGCTTTCGTGGGCGACTTCTATTTTACAGAAAAAATACAGATTTTCTAATGTAGGCCTTTAGGAGGCCCATTGTGACTCCACAGGGACTATAATTCTCCTTCACACTACCATTTCCTCTCTGAACCATTCTGTGTTCTTGATAAAGTTGTTCATTCAACAAGTTTTATAAATGCAACCTCGGAGAAATTGTCAAGAAAATCATGCCCTATCGTTGTTTTTCTCTTCCTGTACAAGGCCTTGCATCCACATAGAAGATGTTTTACTGCCTCGGTCTCTTCTACTTCTTGGCAGCTTCTCCCCAGTCTACTGACATGCCTACCAATCAGACAAAATGACCTGTTCACACTCCTACTAGAGTTCTTAAGTTGTTTCTTTTAAATTCCAATAAACGGCATGTGTTTGTCTGCTTTATGATCAAGTCATAGATTGTTTCCACCGAGACTCTGCTATGACTATGACCATCTACAAGTGGCCAGAGGCATGTATATTCCCATTTTATCGGAATTTATTTGTAAGCATGTACCTAGTCTGGCTAGTTCATCCGCTTCACAGTTTCCAGGAATGCCACTGTGTCCGGGAACCCATTGCAGGTTTATCGTGAAATAGTCATATAGTCCCATTCATAGCTCAAGGTATTCTTTTCGTATTTTCGTTGATACTCTAAGAGACTTTAGTGATTTCAAGGCCGCCTGGCTGTATGTAAAAATAAATTGTTGTCAGCATTCTATTTGTTAGAAAGTATAGGCCCTCTTTGATTTCAGTAATCTCTGCTTGGAAAACACTGCAGCGATGTGGGAGTCGGAAGGCGTTTTTGTTGTCTATTTTTTCTGAAAAGACCACGACCAAAATAAAAGATTATAAAAGAGAAAAACGTTTTCATCAAACAACTAGATCATATGACCAGCATACAATAGGGTTAGACTACCTCCTCGAACTTTCTCGCTTCTTCTCTGCGAGGACTCTGGTACTCGCACCCGATAAATCCACGGCGACCCTCTTTACCAACTGGACGAAGGAGTACAGACTAAATCTTAATATTCACGTCGATGGCACACCAATACCGACTGTGAATAATCCCAAGATTTTGGGTGTCACATTTGACAGTGCACTCCTCCACTCCACAAAGAAAAAACACTCATGTAGTCACTTGTAGGAAACGGAACCGCCCCCCGGGTGCATCAAGAGGTCACTCCTACAATACGTCGACGATTATGAACAATACACCGACCAGACTGCGGAAGAACTCGAGTTGCCGCGTGAAACCAGAGTGACCCTTGCGCAAATTCGATCTGGATATTGTAGCAGGTTAAACTCCTACTTATTCAGACTGAACTCCGACCACCTTTTTTCATGCCCAACGAACCCTACTCATCTAACACACCTTTCCCTTTGGTCCGACCCTGTCGAAACGGCATGTTTCCTGGGCCTCCCGTTAGATGACCTCGACGACAACTAGACTTATGGTTTCCGTTCCGGCAGGGATATATAATCGCTACAACAACAACTAGCATACAATTTATAATCCATGACTATATAACAGGATACTGTAGCCAGCTAAACTCCTACTAATCCAGACTAGACCCCGACATACCCAACACATGTCCTGCATGTAATGAGCCCCTCCACTGTCTGGTTAATGTCACCACCTCTTACATAAATAGATGCACAGAAATTTAGTTCCGCCCAATATATTTTTCTCAAAGTCACGATTAGAGTTTTTATCCAAAAGTATTCGAATCTTCACTTGATTTACGGAGGCTTAAAATATTCCAGGAAAATATTCATCGAATCTGTGAATGCCTCCTATTTTCTTTGAACAAATAGCCTCCCAGCTAGATATTTGGTTGCATATGTTGAGTTCATTCGTATAAGGACAACCATATAAAACACACTATGGAAATTAAATTTGTTGGTTTTTATATGAATCAACGTTTTTTTATGCATAATTTCACAATTTATATGTATTAATATAATAACTTCTAATATTGCGATTTGTCTAACTAAATTTGTTTTCATTTTTAATTTTTGCAGAAACAATGAAAAGCGCAAAGAAAAATCGCGTGATGCGGCCAGATGCCGGCGTTCGCGCGAAACGGAGATCTTTAGCGAATTGGGACAGATTTTGCCATTGCGCAAAGAGGACGTCAATCAATTGGACAAAGCATCTATAATGCGCATTGCTATAGCTTTCCTGAAAGTACGCGAAATGCTACAAATGTGTAAGTACAAATTGAAATAAACTTGATGCAATAAATGAGTGTCAATATTAGAAAGTAATTAATGTTATCAAATGCAACAGAGTTGCCAACAAACCCACAATTTTAAACCAAACTAATATTTTCTCCTTTTACAGTCCCGAAAATACAAGATCTGCTTGGCGATATAAAATTGGACAATGATATTGATGACAATTCCAATAGTTCAACTCAAATGTCCGTTTCAACAACGGAAAACTCCGTTGGAAAATTTGATTTGCTTAAATGTGCCGAGGCAACACAATTCATCAAACAGACTTTGGATGGCTTTCTGTTTGTGCTCTCCAATGATGGTGATATTACCTATGTTTCGGACAACATAACTGATTATTTAGGCTTAGCAAAGGTTGTATTAATTAAAATTGTTTAAATAATGTAAAAAAATAATATTTTTCTATTTTTTCGTTTAGATTGACATACTCGGCCAACAAATTTGGGAGTACAGCCACCAATGTGATCATGCCGAACTCAAAGAGGCGCTTAACATCAAACGTAACGGTCTCACCGATAAGATTAAAGATGAGAATATGATCGAAGAAGGCATTTCGACAGAGCATCGTGATCTTTTCGTGCGTCTCAAATGCACATTGACTAGTCGTGGACGTAGTATTAATATCAAAAGCGCTTCGTACAAAGTATGTTGGAGTGTTTTTTGGCTTATTTCACTTATTAAAAAGTTATTACTTTTGAAAAAATCTCCAATTTCTCTTTCTCTCTCTCTCTCTACCGTAGGTTATACACATAACTGGTCACTTGGTAGTTAACATGAAAGATGATCGTGTACTCGTCGCCATTGGTCGACCAATACCGCATCCTTCCAATATAGAAATTCCATTGGGCAGTACAACATTCTTGACAAAACACTCCTTGGATATGAAATTTACATATGTGGATGAGAAGTAAATTGATATACTCACATGTGATTTTAAGTTTGAAAATTCATTATTTATTATTTTGTTGCCTTTTGTTTTCAGAATGAAAACTCTTTTCGGTTACAAACCCGAAGATCTACTTGACCAATCACTGTTTGTCTGTCATCATGGCGGTGATTCCAATAGGCTAATGGCAACATTCAAAACCGGTAAGTCTAAGCAATTACAATAATTATATAGTATTCTATTATCTAAGCGAACAATTATCTATAATTAAGTGCAAATTTCCTACAGACCTCTTTTACCCCGTCTAACCCGATATAGCTACTGCTATATGCACTGATTAACTAATGTTAAAATAGGCATCTAGAGATTACGTATCAAAGTATAATATATAAATATGTTAAATAGAGAAAAAACAAAAACCACAACAACAACAACATGTGAATGATGAGAGTATTCATTGTGAGGTGAAACAAATATTATATTTTGCTCTAGATAATTAGTCTTATCACTAAAGGTTGTTGTAAGCGCAAACGCTCATTTAGTTTATATACATATCATATTCGTATATATATTTAGTCGACTTTTTATGCATACATACAATGTTGATAGTTCGAAAAATTCGTTGGGAGTAGTACCGTTGGTCAGCTTATTTGTTTAGAATTGGTATAAATACAACCAATGTAAATTCTGTTATTATTCAGAGAGTTAGCGGACCGAAATCAGTTTCTAAATACACATATACACATTTCGAAATTACCAAATATATAATTCGAAATGTTTCACTGTCCAAACCATAATTCTAAAGTATGTAATTGCATACATATTCAACACCCAAGCGCTCTGTCTTGCAAAAAGTAGGGAGCACAAGCTGTGATGCCAGGCGAATGCACGCATTTAAAGTTTCACGCAAAAGTTGAAAGTTGAATGTTTCGAAAATGCTGCGTCAATGCACCCAGAAATCGCATCTTCTGCTGCACAAGCAACTTTAGTTTTTAGTGTTACATTGCAGTTCGTGCATACAGTGTACTTGCGTTAACGTCAAAATGTTTAATGTTAGGATTTCGAAGTTGAAAGAAAACTATGTCGATATTTAGACCACAATACATGTTTATAAGAAAAATGATTTGAAAACAGTTTAAAAAAGAAATGATTTCCTTTAAAAATCAAAACATACATTTTTTATACGAAAATAATCATTTTCGAAAATTCGAAATTGAATTTTTAATTGATGCTGGGGAAATTTTTTTACTCATTGCTGTTAGAGACTTTATAGCTTATGTATTTTATACAATAATACAAGTAAATGGGTTTGAATGCGTAAATTAATCATCTTCGAAAATTCGAAATTGCTTATTTTAGTTGATGCAAGGTCTAAATTGCCGCCAGATACTATGTTTCTTGTTCCTTTCATACGAAACTCTAAAGAAATAGATTTAAATGCGTAAAATAATCATTTTCGAAAATTCGAAATTGCGTATTTTGTTTAATGCTGGGGTAAAATTTCAATTTATCGGCGCTAACTGCTTTGCATTGTGCCTTTTTTTCCAAAAATTAAAGGAATTGGCTTCAAATGCGCAAAATAATAATTTTCGAAAATTCGAAATTTCATATTTGAATTAATGCTGGCATACAATTTCAATTTATTGGCGCTAAATGTTTTGTGTATTGTGTCTTTCATACGAAACTCCAATTTAAATGCGTAAAATAATCATTTTCGGAAATTCGAAAATTCATATTTTATTTGATTTTTAGCTAAATTTTCGTTTTAGGGCCTATAGCTTGTGTTCTGTATTATTATGTACCCTGTATTATTAAAAACTAACGTTACTCTCGAAATTTTCGCTGATTTGTCTGACACACCCGACGCCACACATCACCGAATTACAATTGTTGCCAGCGCTGCTGTTGCAACATTTTGCATTGACTCGTACACTCTTATCGTGGGCCACATTTCTCCACGACTTTGGGGTTTGTCAGGAATTTATTGTTTCACCACCCGACATGGCCCTGCTCCATTTGCGCCAAATGCAACAGTCGACACATGCATCCTTACGTATTGTATATTACAAACGGAAACCAGTATTTACGATGTGGCTGCTAGACTGCGAAATTCGTTTAGGGTGTGAGTTTGTTGAACTTGCGGCGTTTACCAGAATGACTTTTGGAGCAATGTCTGCTTGCAGCGTAGTTGGCTCGACAATTTTACAGTCTTTATCAGCTTGCATTCATTTCACGTTGCATTTCATTGCATATTATTTCGTTTAGCTACGCTTTTTTTGTTTTTAACTTTTCCTATGAATTTGTGTGCACTTACATACATGAAAGCGGATTTTTAACTGATTTGCTGCCAGTGTTTACCCAAAAAGTGTTTGCAAGCACTTTCATGTTTATTTCGAGAGTTTCAGTTATATGTTTAAATGTGATAAATTACTTTACATTAGTTCCTGCCTTGGTGTTGTTTGGGGGTTTTGAGTTGTCATATCTTTCGACTTTCATAACTTCGACACTTTCTGCAGTTCATTAATAAGTATGAGATGTGGCGTTTTAGTTTTTCATGCCAGTTTTGCTTATCATCATCGCATAGTTATCTTTCACGTTTTTTGGAACATAAGCTCTTATAATATGCCTTTCTTATTTTTTTCAAATGTATGTATGTATGTTGGCTTTCGAAACTTCTTAATAGAAAGTTCTCAATGGATACAATATATTATTTATTATATGTACATATATTATCTACCAAATCTGTGCTAGATATCGAAAGTACATACCTACTTATAGATAAGGAAAAAATTTGATAAATAACACATAGCTCATGGCGTCATAGCACATATGTTAGGCTACCCGGTAGTTCAAGGGAACTTTTCATTATCTTCATATGCTTGGACAGACCTTTGGCAGTTGTTGTTGTTTGTTTTATATGTGATTAATACGCACACTGGCGGGCAAAACATATTATTTTGGGTTTCTACATTGAAAAAGTAATCTAAAATAGTTAGGGGATATTTTAATTTATAGTTATGGAAATATTTAGAAATTTGCATTCACTTAGTACAATAACAGTTATTTATGATTCAATATTTGACGTAAAGTTGTTGTTGTAGCATTGTTAGATTAGTTATTGTTACTGAAGGGGGTATTCTGGTCTAGACGCATGCATTTTAGGCATTTTTTAAACTAAGATAAAAAAAATGGAAAATCATTTTTTCTATCCATTTTTGTAAATGTTTTTTTTATTGACATTTTAATAATATAAAAAAATTGCAAGAAAAAAAAAACAAAATTCGTCGAGATACGGGCCGGTGGAGTGGGGGCTTCAAAAAAACGGTGCGTCCTGGTTGACGTGATTTCAACCCTTGTAGAGATCTAAAACACAAAAAACAAGAAGATTCTTCATTAGTAAGGATGTCGTTATCGGGTTGACCATTTTCAAAAAAAAAAAAAATAACAAAATGGCGACGATTAGAAAAAAAAAATTTTTGACTCGATTTTTTCGACCATTTCGATTTTTTTAAAAATACTTCAAATCATAATTTTTGGAAATCCATTGTATAAAGAAGATATATACCAAATTTCAAAGGAATCGGTTCAGTAGAACTTGAGATATCATGTCAACCACCTCAAAAAAAGTAGTTTCGAGAAAAACGCGTTTAAAGTTTAGGAGACCGCTCGGCCGGCTCGGACGCCACGTCACAAAATCGGCTGTATCTCCGAAAATAAGTCGAATTTTGAAAAATCCTTCCAAGGTCATATTTTTGAAAGTCTAAACTTTCAAAATATGCAAAAAAAATAGATTTTTTCAAAATCCTAGACCAGAATATCATCTAACCAGAGTTTCAGGAAATTGAATAATCCGATATGACGGAATCATGAGGATACATCCTTACCTCAGGTCGAGTAGGAAAAAAATAAATCAGCATGTCTGGACTCATTGCATGGGCATAGAATTGAGAACTACCTATCTATCTCTATCGCTAGAACAACAACAGCAAATCGAACAAGCTATAGCTCTATATTCAAGACCTTCAGTCGAGAAAGAGAGATATGCACATAAGAGATGGTCACCATTTTCAACGCTATAGTTGCAAGCGGCGACATACAAACAACAACAACCACGAACTTGGCAAATTACTTCACGCTTGATAACTGCCACAAGCCAAGCCAGCGGAAGCATTGCTACAACGTAGACGGCAAAATGCTTTCCCACGACACTTTGCTGCACTGGCAAATTATGCATGTAATAAAAGTGGCGAATGAACGCCAAACACTCCACCAAATGCCACCACCACCATACCACTCAAAAAACAAACACCACTCATCGCAGACGCATTTAATACGGCTTGCTCCTGCTCCTGCTGCATACACTCGAGTTTAAGTTAAGTGCATTAACATAAAATGGCAATAGTTTTCGCAATCCATTGCCGCCGACGCCTGTCTTCATTGCCACACAACGCCGCTCCCGGCAGCTGCTGCCATTGCCACAAAGCTGTCGTCGTGGCTGCATTGGCGCGCGCACGTACCACGGCTTTTGGTTGTGGTGCTCGGTCGGCTGATGAGTGCAACGGCCGTTGTTGTCTCGCTTTTTCGGTGATTCGGCTGAAGGTGGTGAAAAGTGCAAGCGAGTGAGTGTGGTGTGGTATAATTTTGGGTATTGTCGTTCCTCCTTGTTTTTTACATTATTTGCATGTGATATGGCAACTCCTTTATTTCCTTTTCCTTGCTTATATCAACAATTTAACTTTTTGTTGTTTGTTGCAAAATTATTTTACCGTGACTGTGCAGCGATTGTGCTGCGAGTTAAAAATGGCTTCCAACCATTTCGTAGCTGTCTTGTGGTTGAATTCTAAGTTATTCATAACACTAAGCCATATTTTTCCGCAAACGATAATGCATTCCTGACAACGGATTAGCAAAGTTCTCGCCCAATGACGGCGCATAGTTTGTTTGTGTTGGCACTTTATTTATGCAAATTAGTTTAGCAGCCGCAAATAATGAGCTTTCAGCATAATAAAATTAGAGAACATAATCAGTGTAAACACCTTCTTCATATACTAGTACATATTCTACATATGTGTAGAGTGGTTGGTAGATGTTCTTTTGGTAGATAGATATTTTTTGTTTACCAAATCGAGGTCCTGCAAGTTTGAAGCTTTTTAAGTCATAAATAATCTTGTCGTTGTGATATTCTTATCCTGAAAAGAATAAATTTTGACATTAATTTTTCATTTAAGCCGTTCACATTGGTAAAACTGGTACAAAAACTGGTATACATCTCGTCTAAAAACTGGTATAAGTCCTATATCATTCCTGACGCTTACGAGTATCGGTCACATTGGTAAAACTGGTACAAAAACTGGCATAAAACTTGTCTAAAAACTGGTATAAATCCTATATCATTCCTGAAGCTTACGAGTATTGGTAGGTAGCATATTTTTGAGCAGATATATATTTTTTTTTTACCAAATAGAGGTCCTGCAAGTTTCAAACTACCTTCGAAGCTTTTTTAAGCCATAAATAATGGTTGTTTCTTTTCTAATACTGAAGAGACTATCTTTTGACAGTAATTTAAAATTTAACCCATTCACATTGGTAAACTGGTCTAAAAACTGTTTTAAATCCTATATCATTCATGAAGCTTACGAGTATCGGTAGGCAGCATATTTTTTGGAAGATAGATATTTTTTGTTTACCAAATACAGGCGCTACAAGTTTCAAACCGCCTTTGAAGTTTTTTAAGCCATAAATAAAGTCGTGGTTGTGACTTCCTTGTCCTGAAACGATTGACTTTCGACAGTAATTTATCATTTAAGCCATTCAAATTATTAAAACTGGTCTAAAAACTAGTATAAAACTCGTCTAATAACTGGTATAAGTCCTATATCATTCCTGAAGCTTACGAGTATCGGTAGGCAGCATATTTTTTTGTAGATAGATATTTTTTGCTAACCAAATAGAGGTCCTGCAAGTTTTAAACCACCTTCGAAGCTTTTTTAAGCCATAAATAATGGTTATTACATTTCTTATACTGAAGAGACTGGCTTTTGGCATCAATTTATTATGTAATCCATTCATATTGATAAAACTGGTCTAAAAACTGGAATAAAACTGGTCGAAAATTTATTTTAAGTCTTATATCTTTCATGAAGCTTACGAGTATCGGTCAGTCACCACATACAGGTAGTTATGTGAATCAAAATCGTTTCTGACTTCCAAACGACAGCTTGAACACCATTGTTTTACCTTTAAAATTACTATGAATGAATACTTGGAAGTTCTCTTACTTAAGCTGAGCATCTCAACCACTCACCATCCACAAAAGTTATAGACAAATATTAATGCATTCGCAGCGCGAATATAAGTGCGCTTGGCATTCTTATAAATATATATGCAGTTATGTAAACGCCTTTGAAATGTGTTTATTAAAAGGTCTGTACAATCTTCCTGTCTACAACAGCACAGGAGTTGGCTAGTCGGAGTCGAAGCATACTTTACTTTTGTCTCAACTCATAAACAACAACAACAACACTTGTTCGTATGCGCTTATGCGCGAATTAGTATATTTCATTAAGTTCATAAAATTGACGGTACACACAAGAATTCGCTTTGCCATTCGCACTATATAAATAAATAAAGTTTAATGCGAAAGTCTCCTGACTTGCTTTGGTGGGAGTATGCTCGTTGTACTATAGACTGCCGTTTGGAAAATGAACGTGAGTTCGAATTATAAACAGGTGAGTTTGTGGCAATGCCGTTATGCTGAGGCAATGCCGTTATGCTGAGGTGTGTATAACTGCAATTCAGTTTTGTTTCGTATCTCGTTTACGGCTTTATTTGCCAAATGCAACTTTGTGCGCGTCAGACTAACGGACAAAGCTGAAAGGAATTAAACGGAAAGGAAGTACGGATGTTTGTTGTTTCCCCCAGCAGGAAATGTAATAAATTGACATTGATAGGATAATTAATTGCTTTATTTATACTTACTGCCATGCTGTAGAGTATTCTAGAGCGTTATGCTAATGTATGAAGTTGTTTCTGTATTTATTATGGGTGTATTATGGACAGTCTGTGTAGTGAAAATGTTTGTAAAGCCAAGTACTTCTTAGTTTGAGTTATGCTAAAATTTATTATTAAAAGCAAATTTGTCGAGTTTTCGATAAGTCAGTTGGTTCTATTTAACCCCAAGAACCGGATTTTTTCCAAAGCAAGAACTGCTTTAACAACACATCTCTCTGAAACTATTTGAGGGATGATTTGTCCCTTAAAACAACAAGATGAACTGGAAACACTGACTTCTAAGACTTCTAATACACTAAAAACACTTTTAAATTTTCGCTTGGGAATCATTTATTCTAAAAATCATCAATATCATTATTTCTAAAAATCTCAAAATTTTATTTTATACCATTTACATCCAAGCAATAAGCTTAACAGCCAACTATCTACTGGGTTATTTTGCGCTTAATTAATGGCTTTTCCTTGTATCCGTTGTGCTGTTGTTTGTTTGCCGGCTGAAGAGTTCTAACAGGTAGCAAATAAATAAGGAAGGATGCAGTTAGTTTACCTTTAGAAAGTACGGAAAATTACATCCTTTATTTATTTTTATTATTTGTTGCTTTGTGCCGCGTGTATTTCACTTCAACTCTGCAAGACATTGCGTTGACTTATGATGATGAATGAAAATTACGTGTTTTACTCACATATTGAATTAGTCGGGAGTAATGTCTTCAGCTTGTTGCACTTGCACTCACTTATTCATAAGCTAAATAATACAGTCTCATGGCTATAAATCTAATTATATTACAATAAATATGAATAATAGGAAGTCGAGTTTAATAAAGTATGATGCAGTAATGCATTTGTTTATGAGAAAGTTGAAGTTTGTTTGTAAGTGAAATGAGTGAGTGAAAGAGAGAGAAATATTGAAGGTAAACAGAAAGAAATTTCAGAAAACTGATCAGTTTTTATAGGTGTATTGTTTGTAAAGAGTATATATTAGCCATAATCGATTCGCCATATCTCTGCTCGCTAATTTTACGAGTTACTCTCTTGTTAAAAAAGCAACAAAGTTAGCGAGTTGAATTCGTTAGAAGAGAGTATGCGGATATCTCATTAAAGTTGAAGTCGACTTCTTTAATTATACCAAGTTTTGCGGTACAGATTTTATACCAGTTTATCCATTGTGAATGGCTATAATGACACATTTCTTCCAAATAATATTTTTTTATTGTTTTCTAAAACTTAATACTTGAAAAAATTCAAAAAATTTGGACTAATTTTTAGAAAACGTAGACAATATTCGAAATGTTTTATTTTATAGATTTTATACCAGTTTCACCAATAGGAATAGGTCAAATAACGAATTGGTGTCAAAAATGTTTTCTTTTTATTGATTTCAAGAACTATAGACTTGAAAGAATAGAATTATCTTTGGAAAATGTAAGGACGCTACTATGCAATGTTCTGTTTTACAGACTTTAGACCAGTTTTACCATTGCTAATGGTTCAAACGACAATTGGAAAATGTAAGGACGCTACACGACATATTCTGATCGACCAGTTTCATCAATATGAATGGCTGAAATAACGAATTTGTTAGATCCAAAATGTTTTTTTTATTATTTTCGAAATCTTAAGGCTTCATTAAATATAATTTTTTTTTGGAAAACGTGGGGACACTTTTCGAAATGCTAACAACTGGTATAGTTTGTTCGATTTGTTACTCTCTAACGATTCTGATTTTAGACTAGTTTCACCAGGCTCAAATAACGAATTAATTAGATCAAAAATTGTTATTTCTTATTATTTTCGAAAACTTGAATAAATATAATTATTTATAGAAGACGCAAGGACGATACTTGGAATTTTACCAGCTCGTATAGTTGGTTCGATTCGCACCTCTCTAAAGCTTGGAGCTTCGAAAACAGCAATTTTAAAATGTATATCAGTTGGTTCTTAGCAGATTCAATTTCTACTTACGTCAAGCAACAAAAATATCAGAAATTAAATTTTAAAAATTATTTTTTCTTAATTTTAAAATTTTGCACTTGAAGTTCTTATCTCAAATACCGTTAAATGAAAATTTCATGAATTAAATTGATATCGAAAATGCTTAAACGCTGGCAGCTTTTAAATTTTTTACCACACATTGCCAATTTGCATGATTTTTCCGAGCGATCCACACACATTAAATAGAACTACATATGTTAACATACAGACAAACACATCGATATACATATGTATTTATTTACTTGTATCTCCATTGAGTTAGCTTCCAATTGGCAGCACGTAGCTGCCGCGACATATGTTTCTTACCCATACAAACATACATACGCGACATGCAAGCAGCATTACAATTAGCGGCTAACAGCAGGTTTCAGCACTTGCCACATGTTCTGCTATGAGTGCGCTGCAACAGCTACAACCACCACCTGCCTGCATTCATTGACGTTTGTTTTCAGCGCGCTTATCTTCCTGCTGCAGTCATCTCGCATGAGTCTCCTTTTCTGCTCATCTTCACTTGCACTGCACTGCACTCCATTGCCGTCTGCCAATTGCTGCTCATTGTCACGTTACACAATTGCTGAAATGGCTTGTCCATTGCATTACGTTGCCAGTTAACTGCAATTTTTGCGTTAATAAATGAGTCGCACACATTTCCAACGCCATGGCAAATGTGAATGCGAATGGCGCTTTTGTGCCGCACAAATGGGAATTCACAAACACAATGTCTTCTGTAAGTCAATAATATACGAGACATTTACGAAAGTGAATTACATTAAATTTTATTGCTAACTCGTTTTTTTTTTCTTGATTTTATTTTCGTTTTTTTTTTCTTTTTATTTTCTTCAACGCTTGCTTTTGGACCCGCACGTATTGGCTTTGTGTGCCATGAAATTTTATCTTTTAATTCTGTACATTAATTCCCTTCGTGCGTACGATTTTAAATATTTCACACTTTTTTCTCTACTTAATTTTTTTAATTTTTTTATTTTTATTTTTATTTTAATTTTTTTATTTTTATTTTTTTTTAATTTTTTAATTTTTATTTTTTTTTTTAATTTTTTTTTATTTTTATTTGTTTTTTTAATTTTTTTATTTTTATTTTTTTTTTTAATTTTTCTTTTTTTAATTTTTTTATTTATTTATTTTTTTTTATTTATTTATTTTTTTTATTTATTTATTTTTTTTATTTTTTTTTTATTTTTATTTTTATTTATATTTTTAATTATTTTTTTTTTAAATATATTTTTTAAATTTTTTGTTTTAATTTTTATTTCTCTGACAATGTTATGTGTATTGTGGAGTTAGTTAGCTTTCTGTGTATAAACATTTTCGTTGGTTTTAACTCAATTAAACCGGTTGCTAAGTAAGTAAGTACATATGTATGTATGTTAGCGCTGTCCAATATGTTTACATTAAAATTTAGTTGTTGGCAATGTGTCTTCACCTTGATAGAGTGGATAACGTTAATTATTTGACGTATAAAATGGCAATTAATTTGAAAGCCATGAAGTGAAACGTTATATGAGTTAATTGAGCTGTGCTATTGCTGTTTTTATCACGTTCTTACTACCTTACTGCATAGGTTTGTAATAAGTAGAGAGGTTCAAATTAACCCTCAATCCTATACATTTACCGTATTAAAAAAAATTTTAGTTATTTAGAACTTGCCGAATTGTCAAGAAAACTTCATTTCTGCTTGGATTTAAAGAGGATGTAATAAATTCTCCATATTAATAATTGTCAGGATTTTTCAATTGGTTGAGAGAGAGAATAGATAACACTCGTGACATCGGATGCACAATTTGAACCAATATCTATGTATAAATACAAAAAAAACTATTTCTTTCATATTTCGAGAATGCTTCGTATTTTTAATATTTCACCTAATTAAAAGGCACTAAGCTCCATAAACAGGAATGACCTCTCCGAGCCGTTCGTTACCAAAAGAGTTTTCAGACGGATTGACTCACTTTCATGGGACTTCTTCAATCTATTGCTGGAGAAAATAATATCTTGATAATTCCAATTCACGCCAAATTTTAAGAAGGAGAAATGAATAGACATATGTATATATGTAAACTCCATAAACCACTAATATAAAACATGATGACACTCTTTTCAATGATGACCTGTATTATACGATCAAAGATATCATAGTTTTTCTCAACGTCCTTTATTATAAATTTTCGAAGACATTAGACTCGGGGGAATGATGCCTACTAGCTTTTGTTGGAGTATACTGTAGTCTCAGGTAGCTCCTTGCATGAAAGCTCCTGACAAAAAAATTCACCTACTACTTAAATAAGTTGAATGAACTGAAAATATGAATTCTTGTTGCATACTTTTCAGCGCCAACCATTTTCCCCAATATATAACTTCACAAATTTTACAAAACCTTTGTGTTTAAACTCTTGTTTTATATTCAAATTCGTATTAAAGCACGACGCTGTACCATCGATACAAATTTCACAATGCGAAACGCCCGAAAGTATGCAACAAGCATATAATTTTCATAAAATACTACTAAAAAGCGTATCTCAACGCATTTATTGTAACAATACAAGCGCGAAGACACAAACTGTCAATCGGCGAAGTGGAAAATCTTTTCATTAAATTTCAAAAAGACGATGCTATAGAAATAAATAGCAGTGTACTAAAGCAGCAGTAGAAGAAAAGAGAATGTAATTTTTACAAAATTGCATACAATGCAGACGCATAACGGTGAATACAACAGTGAAGCCCATGCATATGCAAATCTGATTGCATTAAGCTTTTTTTAGTTTTTTTTTTTCGATTCACTCCTTAATTTTACTTTTTCATCATTTTCGCACAGCGCAACTATTGTATGGACACGCTTACTTTTCGCTGCGTGTTACTTGTGAAATATTCGTGAGAATGTATGTATGTGTGTGAGTTTGTGACTGTAACTGATTTCGTACCTTAACTTTGCTTTCATTAGACTTTTGTTTGCGCTACGCTCGGTTGACTGCTCGGTTTAGCAGTTTAATTTAAGCCATCACCTAAAACGCAACAACATATACACACGTACATACATACATACAGTTATACTGGTATAAATAAGCTGAGGTAAGCAAAATGCTTGCCGCTGCGGAAATGTTTCGCAAGTGAAAGGTTGAATGGTAGCGTGGCATTATAGCTGACAGGATAAAAGAAAAGTACAAAATTGCCAAATAGTGATTGGTGCTGTAGGAGCGGTAGAACAATGTATGCGACTATGTGTAAAGCATGAAGTTAATGTAGCATAGCAAAGCAGTTTTGCACTATTGAATGGAATAATGGTGGTATAATGTATGTGGAATGTATTATATGCATATATGTGTTTCAATATATAAAAAATCAGAAATCACCAGAATTGCAATTTTCGAAAATGAATAAATATATATTTAAACATCCGTGGTGTATATCAGCTCATTAAATTTGATCGAAATAATTGAAAAGTCCTACAAAATAAGTTTTTTTTGCTCGAAATCGTTAAATCCAGTTTTCTATATACTTGCCATTCAGAGGTCTCGTCTGAGATGGATTTTATTCCTTCTCTTACTTTCCTCAGTGGAGGTGTTTTAAAGTGATTATCGTCTCTTGGGTCGTTCTCTCGTATCGTTATTTGAGCTTAGAGAATATGGAAACGTCACAGAGCCTCATATATGAGAAATAATAAAAAATATTCTTCTGTTTAGTTGTTGCATTTTAGCAATTTCATTCTAAAAAAATATTTCGAAATCTGACTCATCTGACCCCTAACAGATGCTGTCATCTGAAAGTTTGAAACATGAATAAATATCTATCATGTTTCTCTCAAATTACAACAACTTTCAAACTTTCCAACAACTTCACACTTTTCAAGTTAGTAAAAAAAAATAAAAAATGTTATATTATTAATATTTATATAAGTTAATTATGACTATTTATTTGCCCAAAAAAATTGTTATTAACCTTCTACTGCTGACTCTGGGTAATATAGACCCTAAAGTCCAAAGTTATTATTGTATGGAGTGTACTCTGAATGTCAAAAAATGTTTACATGTGATACAAGCTTTTCAAAGAATGTCGAGAAGATATGAATATCGTTGGCTTAATATAGAAAAGGCGTATCTACATTTTTTTCGAAATCGCGTTTTTAATGTATTCTGGTAGACCACTGTCAAATACTCCTCCCCTTAAAAAATTAGTGGGCTATGACCGTAAATAACGGATTTATAGTCATATAAAAAAAAGCCCTAACTCATTCGAAGTTACAATAACAACATGAAGCCCTATCTCAAATAACTTCCAAGAAATTAAAAATAATAACAAAATTATACCACAATTGAATTTGTTACCTGTTTTGAAAAAAAATTGCAATAGAAATGTTTTTTGCATCTTAAGTTTTTAAGGTTTTATTCAGTTTTTTCCTTCTCCTGAAAAGTAACGAAAAGTGTAGATACGCCTTTTCTATATTAAGCCATCGATATATATTATGCTCGGGATGCCCCAGCACATCAACAAACGATGGAAATTTTGAAAAAATCAAGATTGTTATGGAGTATCGTCGACTCACTATTAAAGAAGTTGCTGAAGATGTCGGCATATCAGTTGTCTCATGCCAAATAATTTTTTTCGGAAATTTTTGGCATGAAGCGTACGACAGCGAAGTTCGTTCCAAAATTGCTAAATGTTGACTATTTTGACTCAGGTGAAGCAACACGATGCAATAGAAAACGTCTGGAATTGTGAAAAAACAACACCGTAATCATCCTCAGCCACCGTTTTCACCAGATTTGTCTCCCTTCGACATTGTCCTGTTCCTAAAATTGATGTTACTCTTGAAAGAATGGTGTTTTACGACGATTGAGAAGATAGAAGTCTAATCGCTAAGAGATGTCAAGGACATATCAAAAAATATGGTATTAGGTCTACAACTTTGGTTCCGCCGTTTTCCAATAGATCAAGGTCAAGGTCCTAGGGTCAAGCACTGGTCGATTAAATCGATTAAAACGTTTTATATCGATCTTGGACATTTGTGTCAACATTAACCCAACAAAATATTTGTAGAGATCTGTTTGCATCCCAAACTTATTCTCAACTGAAAATGTCACTTTTTGAGCCGAATTCTCGACATTTGCGGGAAATTTTGCTTTTCTTTTTTTTTTGCACTTTTTTAAAAGTGCGGCTGAGGCTCATCGAATGCTTTCGGATACGTACGGTGAGGCTGTCCTAAGTGAAAAAATGCCTCAAATTTACAAAAAAAATGGCGGAAGCAAAGTTGTATTACTGAAGAGTTCTTCAATAATTGCATCTAAAACAAAACTTTAGTCCACCATGTCGAAAAGATCCTTCAGCCTCATACGTATATCTTTAAAGTAAAATTAGCACAGCTCCTATAACAAAAACTAAATACTTTACCCATAATATTTCCTCATCCGAACCAACTATTAACGAAATCGTTTTAGTCTGCAGTTCAACGAGATGCCTTTTGAAAATCGCTTGCGATATTTTCTGTGCAGGCAGCAACCAAGACCTAAAAAAATTACATATGCATTCGTATTTTCTGGGATTTTCATACTGATTTTCGCACATCAATGAGTGCATTCACCCAGGACACGCTTTAGCTTTGTCTCCACTAACTGTATATTTTATTTTTTTTGCTTTGCTTGCTTGCTTCCTTCCTTCCATCCAACCAGCTCTTTTCGTGCCGCTCGCAGCAGGTATGGCCGTTTCCCTGTCCGCATGACAGCGCTGTTTGTGCGGTTTGGCTGTGTGGCTTATTTTATGGTCTTGTGTTGGCTTAAAAGGAAATGCATGTCTGCTGCGTGAGTTGCCTGCCGCGTCTGCATGAGAGCTCTAGGTATATATCCGTGTGTTGCTTCCGCTGGCATGGCTTCCTGGCTGCCGGTCTAAACTGGCAAGCTGTCTGTCAGTTACAAGCGCGCCACCTGCTGGGTCCTACTTTGTTTGGGGTGGCTATATTTTTGTTGTTGTTGCGTTTCATATGAAGTGACAGCTTATATATCTGCAAATGAAATTGCGCTCGCGTTGCTACTGAAATTGACATGAAACATTTAAGCAACGATTTTGATGCAACACTTTTGCTGCTCGTGCTTCTCGCCAGCGCCGTCTTCAACGCTGTTTTTTTCCACCATATTCTTATTGCATATCGTTTAGACGCATCATAAACTTCGTCGTCACTATGTGAGCACTCATTTCATTTATGCTACTCTTCGGTGCCGCCGCTGCATTTGATAACCTATTCCTTTCGGAATTCGGTTGTCAATGATGAGATCGTTGCGTCAATGCAATTTTTCGTTTCATTTCAAGTGAAATTTTATACTGCTGCCGACAGTTGAATGACAGCTAAATGACTGAGCTCTCTGCGTTTAGTATCACCATTGACAACTCGCGGAGGTTGTGTGGGTGTAAGGAGTTAATTATTTATGCTGTTGCATACATTTTGTGGCTCAAAATGTTAAAGCACTATATTTATCTCTATTTTAGTCTACTCTAGAGACATCTAAAGTGCGCCATTATTTAATATTTATTTTTGTTATAAAGTTGTAATGCATGCATATACGAAGAAGCAGAGTGCGCCACCCTCTCTTTTAATGTCTTTTTAATTATATTCATTACTTTATTTATTTCTTTAATAATTAATTGCCGCTTATGTTTATAATTACATTCCTGTTCTTTTGACTGTACTAAAATTCTTAATTAATATTTGCCTTTAACGCAGCTAGACTGGTAAGCGTTTTATTTATCGCCCCCTTCCACGACGATGTTTTACCAAATGCCAACTTGCCATGCTATGTCGTACTTGTTAGTACTACTTCTCCTTCTCCTTTCTTCTCCTCCTCCTTCTTCTACTTCTACTTCTTCCGCCTCCTCCTTTCTCTTCTTCTTCTCCTCCTTAAATACTCCAACTCCAAGTCAATATCATAATGCTACCTAGTAATGTGCGTGCTGTGTGGGGTTTGGGTACTGTACTGCCCACGACACAATTAAATGCCTCGAAATAATCGATATTACTGCTTGCTTGGTAGTCGGGGTTCTGATTATTTATTTTATTACAAAGATTAAAGTTGATTATTGTAGTTCGTGGCTTTAAAAGGCTTACAATTAAGTCCTTAAATAGAAACGGTTTAAGAAGTGTGTAACTTTTTGAATTAACATGTTATTTTTGGTTTAAAAGTTTCTTTTTGCTTCAGATTTTAGAGCTTCGATTGCTTTTCAGTAAATGTTTTTTATTGGCGAAATCAGATTTGATATAAAAAATAACAGGTCTACATTAATAAATTAAACCAAACCGGGTCTTGAGAGCAATTAAGCGAAATCTGATTTTGGAAGGAGAAAGAACTTATTTAGTAATAGTAAATACTGAGAAATTTCTGTACCCAGCGAAAATATTTTCTAGGATAATTTCACCAAATATCGGAAATATGTTCGCCATCGGCCAAGATGAGTCAATATAAAGTTTTCAAAATATTATTTTCTAGATAAGAGTACTATTTTTTAAGACAATGTTCTAATATTAAAAAAAGTTTCAGCTTAGACTTTTTCTCACATTCCGATGGATCTCCATATGGATTTTTTTTGCTATGAAGATATTTATGATTTGTTATTGAATTTTTTGAATCCCACATTCATTATTATTTAAGAAACGCCCATATATTGAACCTATTAATACTGAAGACATTATTTTGATTGAGAAATGGTTGTTGTTGTTGTAGAAAACATTTTCCAAATAATTTTTAAATAAATTTGCTGCTGCGTTGACAGTTCTTGGGTGGATATAAATCCGAGTCGCTTATTGGGGCATAGGTGCGGGAATAACAGGCCCTCGCACTAAACTCTCTGTGCCACTGGGTGCTTTTCCTAGCATCTTCCAGGCTGAAGTTTATGCAATATACCGGTGCGCTGAAATAAACATTCAGCGTAGGTATCATACATAACGAGAGAATTGCCATCATGAGCGATAGCCAAGCGGCTCTAAAAGCGCTTTCCTCATACGAAACGAAGTCCCGCTTGGTTAGAGAGTGCATGGATAGGCTTAATTATCTATCAACGTGCAATAAAGTTCAACTCATCTGGATGCCGGGACATAAAGGGTTAGAAGGGAACGAAATTGCAGACGAGCTTGCTCGTACAGCTGCTGCAACTATACCGACTGAGCCAGAACCTTTTCTGGCAGTGGGTCCCCACACTATCCGGGATATGTTCCGGGCAGAGGAAAAAAGAGTTAGGGAGGGGCATTGAGGGGCATTGAGGGGCGTCAGTCAAAAGGCCTATTGGGAGGTTATAACGCAAAAAGATTCAAGTTCTTAATAAACCTCTCAAGGTGTAAACTAAGGGTATTGGTTACTGGGCCACTGTAAGCTCAGGAAACACCTTAATAATCTGGGCTTGGTCTGGTCGCGGACATGGAGCACGAAACACTTACTACTGGAATGTGCAGCGCTTCACGGAAGCAGGAGCAAAGTTTTAGGATATACCATCCCAACAGAGGGGCGCATCGTCTCGCTTAGTCCTAATACTATCCTGGAATTTTTCAGGGTACTGGGTCTTATGGAGTCGCTGTAGACTTGGAGAGGGCACAATAGACCACTGGTCGTGGTGCTTTCTCAATATTTATATCTTCGCTTATTGGACTGTATTTTATCCTTTTCGCACAGTCAAATTAATTGATCAATTAAAATTATAATTGAGAAACATGTTTTCTCCCTTCGCACTGCCGGCTACTCGATAATCGATCAGCTGTTATAAATTTTTGTTTTTGCTGCTCAAAAGAAGTTGGTAAGTTTTATCAACTGATTGCTATTTTATTATTTATTTCCAGCAGCGACATCTACCTTTAAGTAGTATTACTGCTATTTAGTAAAAAAAAAACAGCCAAATTTACAGCGTGAATAACAACTCACAGGCAAAGAACGTGTGTATATGTAATTACAAATACGGTCTTTGTCGCAGAGTTGCGTTGCATTTCGAACTCGATAATAATTCGATTAAAAATTAATGTAGAAAAAATAGATTTTTATTTTGTACGCTAAATCGATCTAATTCAGCGCTTTAATCGAGCAAAGGCCGGCTAATTGATCAATTAGTTCCTGTGGGAAAAGGCTATTAAAAATGGAATTGGAACTGGTCGCCCCCACCCGACTGTCTGTGCCTACATTGATTTTCTGGATATTCTCTGCAATGAGTTGATTCTGCTTTATTATTATTATTTACATGTGTCTGTCGCAAAATTTTCATGAAATAACAAAATTTGAAATGAGGAACCATTGTTAGTATTTTTATTTTAAATAATTTTATTTTATTTATTTTCTATTCCTGCATTCCTTGTTTTGTCTATCTACCACTTTGGCGTGAGTGCAATTCAGTTTTCATTTCAGTTTTAGAGTCCTTTCCTTCCTTGCGGACTCATTCGCTCCACTTTTACGACAAAAATACTTATCATTACCGCAGACACATGAAAACTTCATCAACAGAAGTAGTTTTTTATGGCACGTCTGCTCTTCAGCGCCAACTTTACGATACAACCAATAAACGCGAGCATTTGTTTACTCTTACGTATTGAGTGAAAAAAGAGAGAGAAATGCAGTGAGAGACTAAGTTTCGCCGACTCATTAGTTAAAATTTAGTAATTACATTTATTGGTGCAGATTTCCCTTATAATAATTTTCAACTATGGCTAGAATTTAAGATTGCTATAATTTAAAAAAAAAATCAGGAACTGACTGCTGCTTCAGATTTTACAGACTTTTCAGCTGTTGCGTGGTTATTTTTTTCAACGTTAGGTGCGTACATATGTGATTTTGATGTTTTACAATTTTTCATGCCACTCCTGAAACTGCTGAACATCTGCTGCAGCAAGACAGCCAACAAATAACTAGTAAAACAAAATATAAAAATAAAATAAAACAAGAAAAAACGTTAACTTCGGCTGTACCGAAGCTAATATACCCTTCACAGGTGCATTTCTTTTAGTAACTATGTGTTTAAGCAAATCTAAAGACGTAAGAAAAAGTAAGTAAAAAAAAAAAGAAAAAAATTTACTAATTCTTTTTAGCCGGGTTGTTTGCTAGAAACATTAAGGTTATATGGTTAACCGATCTGAACAATTTTTTCGGAGATTATATTATTACCTTAAGCAGTAATCCATGTCAAATTTCGTGAAGATACCACGTCAAATGCGAAAATTTTCCATACAAGCCATTGATTCCGATCGTTCGGTTTGTATGGCAGCTATATGCTATAGTGAAACGATCTGAAAAAATTTTCCGGAGATTAAATTATTTCTATGAACAATAACTCACACCAAATTTCGTGAAGATATGTAGTAAAATGCGGAAGTTTTCCATACAAGCCCTTGATTCCGATCGTTTAGTTTGTATGGCAGCTATATGATATAGTAGTCCGATATCGGCAGTTCCGACAAATGAGCAGCTTCTTGAAGAGAAAATAACATCTGCAAAATCTCAAAACGATATCTTAAAAACTGAAGGACTAGTTCCTATATATACAGACAGACAGACGGACATGGCTAAATCGACTCAGTTCAACATACTGATCATTTATATATATACTTTATAGGGCCTCCGACGCTTCCTTCTGGGTGTTACAAACTTCGTGACAAACTTAATATACCCTGTTCAGGGTGTAAAAATAACACGCGGCACCAGCTGCAAGTCTATTAAAGTTAACTTTAAAGTCATTCACGGCTTGTTTTAGTTGTTGTGGTTTTTCTTGTTGTTATTGTTTGTCTTGTTGTTGTTGTATTTCTGTTGCTTTGCACTTCCGTTGCAATCTCTGCAGTGTAGCAACAATTGTTGCTACTGCATTTCAGTCCTTTAACTGGTCGTTCACTCGCTGCCGCTGCCACTCTCCTTCTCCTTCTGAGTCGCACACGCTCCGTACTTGCTCCGTCGTTGCATCCATCCTGTGCCGGTTTGCTATTAGTTTTAATGCACGACAATTAGTTTGTGCGCCAAGTTATGGTCGATTCTTTGCAAACTTCATGCCAACCTCAAATCAGTCTCACTCTCTCTTTCCCTCTCGCTCTCGTGTTGATTTTATCACATTTAACGCCTGCATCAGCAGCGTAACAGTCTAATTGGACGCGTTGCAGTTTTCTTCGGAGATTTTAATTGTTTTGTGTTTTACAGCATGAAAATGTGTAAAGTTTTTCGCCAACAACGTCGTCTTCAGCAGCCGGTGTTCATGACTCCTTGTTTTGGCTGTTGTTACTACTAGCAAGAAGAGCGATTTTCTGCTTTCGTTTTACTTTTTGCTAGCGTTATTTACCGTTTCCTTCCCCCTCTCTCTCTCTTAATTCTTATTTTTGCGATTAAATCTTGAAATACTTACAATTTGTCTGCGGAGATTTTTTTATTTTTATTTTTTTAATTTCGAAAAGTATTTAACTAATGAAGAGAGGAAATTGGAGTCTTTTGCGGTACATATATACTTACTTTATTTTATTTATTATTTTTTTCATTTCATTTACGGCTCATATTTCATTAGATTTTCCATGCTGCTACATTTCAAACCCTCAGCAAACCCTTCAAATTTTCTAACTTACCACAAACATACAACAACTTCTCGGCAAATAGCGAACATAATTAAATCCAAAGTATTTGAGTGACGATGATAGTTATTGCTTGAGCGGCTACTTCCTTCTGCCACTCACAACCCAAAAAATACACTTTGCATTACCGTTATATACATTTCATCCGGCGCTATGTAGTAGACGCTCTTACCAATATCCGTTAGGAACTAGCAAACGGAACAGTGCTGTCAAATTCTATTTTACAATTAATTAGTACACATAATGCTCGGCATTTTCCTCCTGCTGTTGTTGTTGTGATTTCTATTAAACACATTACCAACACCCGAAAGCCCCGAAAGCAGTCGGAATCAGTTCGTACCTTAGTATATTATATGTATATGTTTGTATATTTGTTTGTGTGAGTTATTTATTTAATTTGGGCACCGTTATATTGACTGCCACGCAGTGGGTGGCACTCGCTCTGTGGGCCGAACCCCTCTTGCGTTCGTTATAATGTTTTTTGTACTTAAATTGAGTTAATTAACGCTAACTTTACTGCAGGTGCTGCAAATTGCTTTGCTTTACTTTGCACTGCTTTACACTCTGCCACTCTCTTCTACTTTCTTCTACACTATAAAGACGAATCAATGTGCACATAAAAACGTAACACTGATAATAATGTGAATGGACTTCACTGCATTCATTTCAAAATTAAATGAAAATTTGAATATTTGCTAAGCGAGATGAAGCAGGTGCTGATGCGCACAGAAAAAAAATGATTACGTTGATAATTCTCAAATTTAAATCTTTGAATTAAATTTTGGAAAAAAAAAATATTTTAATTAAATTTTGGAAAAAAAAATATTTTAATTTTTTTTTTAATTTTGCTTTTTATTTCATTACTTTCATTTCATCATACTCCGCCTCTTTAATGTCTTTGTCTTTCGTTTTAATTTAATTGTTTACCCCTCTTTCTTATTTCCTTCCCTTCTAATTTTGCAGTCTGTGCAAATATTGTTTTAATGAAGTTCTAAGAAAGTGCGTGTAAATAATAAGAATTTCTTACGCTCCTAGATAAGTGCCATCTAATGTCTTGCCTCACTTTGTAGATTCTTCTGAAAGTTGACAAGTTTTTTAAACTAACAAGCTCAATTTGGTAGTCAAATTTATGCAATTGAAAAGTTCCAACAGTGACATTATTTTTGCTTGATGTTGTTATTTTTAGAAGTTTTCGCGAAGTTTTTTTTCATTTTAAAATGATGTTCTTTAGAGAAAATTTAAAAATATTAAATTAATTATACTTTAATTTTTATACTCTCGCAACAAAGTTGCTAGAGAGTATTATAGTTTTATTCACATAACGGTTGTTTGTAACAGTTAGATATAGGGTTATATATACCAAAGTATCAGGGTGAAGAGTGGAGTTCAAATCCGAATGTCTGTCTGTCCGTCCGTCCGTCTGTGCAAGCTGTAACTTGAGTAAAAATTAAGATATCTTGATGAAACTTGGCACACTTATTTCTTGGCACCATAGGAAGGTTGCTTTCGAAAATGAGCAAAATCGGACCACTGCCACGCCCACAAAATGGCGAAAGCCGAAAACACATAAAGTGCCATAACTAAGCCATATGGAAATAAAATTTGGTATGAAGGATCGCACTATGAAGGGGCATATTTGGATGTAATTTTTTTGGGGAAGTGGGCGTGGCCCCGCCCCCTACTAAGTTTTTTGTACATATCTCGCAAACCAATAGAGCTATATAAACCAAACTTTCTGCAGTCATTTTTTTAGCCATTTCTTAATACAGTCCAAAAATGGAAGAAATCGGATAATAACCAAGCCCACCTCCCATACAAAGGTTAGGTTGAAAATTACTAAAAGTGGGTTAACTCGCTAACGAAAAACGTCAGAAACACTAAATTTAACATAAGAAATGGCAAATGAAAGCTGCACTCAGATTCTTTTACAAAATGGAAAATGGGCGTGGCGTCGCCCACTTATGGGTCAAAAACCATATCTCAGGAACTACTCCACCGATTTCAATGAAACTTGGTTTGTAATAGTTTCCTTACATCTCAATGATATGTTGTGAAAATAGGCCAAATCGGTTCACAACCACGCCTACTTCCTATATACCAGAACTTAGAAGATGATCTGAATCGTTTACTTTACAATATATAAAGTAAGCACTTGTTCGGTTACACCCGAACTTAGCCCTTCCTTACTTGTTTAAGTTATAGTCGATCTCCAACGACTCGAAAAAAAGTCCTTTACTACTGCAGTGATTCCGGCCTTCACCGTGGATAAAATCTAAATAATAAAATTCTCCTTAAACTAGATAATATTGTCTGTACAATGACCTACGATAAAAAAATATCAAAAATTGACAATATGGCGGCGTTTTAAAAAAAATAGTCGAATTTTACCCAAATTTTTGGTCGTTTTTGGCCTAATTCGAATTCCTAAAATTCGATTTTTTGATCATATCAACAATCGATCATTTGTTTTTGAGTAATCAAAATGATCGTTTTCACTGTTACCGAGCGGCTGCTCTTTAAATTGCTATAACTCAAAAACTATTTGAGATATCGAATTGACATTTTAATACGTTATTTTGGTGACGTAATCTATCGAAATATGAAACAAAAAAAAATTGATTTTTTTTTAAATTTCACACTAGGTTTTCCCCTTAAATGAATTACACTGTAATTTTTCATGTATTGTATTCTATTTGTAATGGTAAGGTTCTATTGCTATAGCGCCCTGGTTATTATGGGATAATTGTCATTGGTATTGTAAATTGCGGTAGTAATGATTTTGGTATTGGTAATGGTAATTATTGCTATTATTGATAACAGAATATTTGGGAATTGAGAAATTGATAATTGAATTATGTATAGTGTTTTTACACAGCCAAACTAATTGATCAATTAAAATTATAATTGAGAAACCAGTTTTTGCCTGTCTCACTGACGGCTACTCGATAATCTATTTGATATATTAATAATAATCGATAATATATTTGGTATCGGCTGTTATACATTTTTGTTTTTGCTTTTCATAAGAAGCTGGTAATATTCATTAGCTAATTGCTATTTTTAGCAGCGACATCTACCGTCGAGCAGTATTAATGATATTTTATAAAAAATACAGCCAATCGCAGATAAATAACGTGTATATAATTACAAATACGCTCTTTGTCGCGGAGTTGCATTTCATGTTCTAGTCGATTAAAATTATATTAAAAATTGATGTAGATATTCTAGGGTAAATCGATCTTTATCAACGTTTTAATGGAGCAGAGGCCGGTTTATTGATCAATTAGCTCCTGTATAAAAAGACTATATTACCTTCGTAGAGTTAATTTACTTGATATCGGTAATTGTTTTGATATTGATAATGGTAATGGTAATTTGATTGTATACGTAATCATTACAGTATTGGTATTTGTAATATTTTTGGTAATATATTTGGTATTTGTCGTTGATATTGATAATGTAAAGCTACGGAGATTTATATTTGTAATTATTTGATACTGATAATGGTATTAATTAATTAAGGGATATTCTTGATATAGTATTGGTATTAGTAATAGTCTTGGCATTTGTAATGTCATTGTGATTAGTAACAGTGTTATTGATAGTATTTCTAAAGTAATGGTATTGGTCTAGGCATTTGTAATTATTTGCTACTGATAATGGTATTGGTATTATTACTATTGTAATGGTATTAGTAATGGACTTATTATTGGTATTTGTAATGTTATTGTGACTAGTACTGGTAGTGTTGATATTATTTCTATGATAATGGTATTGGTAATGGTCTAGGTATTTGTAATTATCTTTTTATGATATGCCATTGTATTGGTAATGGTCATGGTAATCTTGGAATTGATATTTATAATGTTTTTGTGACTAGTAACCGTTGCATTGATATTATTTCTATGGTAATCGTATTGGTACTGGTCGTAGTATTGCTATTTGTAATGTAATTTTAACTATTGTGAGTTGTATACTGGACTTTGGTATCGCGAAAAATATTGGTATTTGTAATGGTAATGGTAATGAAACTGGTAATTATTTTGATATTGTCTGAGAACCTGAAAAAGTAGATGCCATTACTTTAGACAGCTATTGATATTTACTGAAAAATAAAAAAAAATATTTATCGATTTAAGTTAATTTCCACCAACAAATACACAAAAATTTAAACACTTTATTGTTGAAAAATTTAATTCGATTTTAGTAACCATTTTAGATACGCTTACTTCTAAGAATTCTGTTTGTCAAGTCATCACCTTCTTACCTTCCTTATATTCTACACTGCTACAGGTTTATTTTTCCACAGTCACCGCTTATTATTGGTGTTTAGTCTGCTGGCTCACGTACAAATGCCGTTTGCCTAAAGGTAAAAAATGCAATTTTCCCCTTGACTGACATTATGATGTGCAGCTAAATTTGCTGTTAAATTTGTTGCATGACACATGCATATAGACGCTTGTAACGGTATAAGAATAAGATGTGCAATAGAAGCATGCATGTCTTCGGCATTTGCTGACATTGCTTGAACCACAAGCATATGTGGATATACAAATGTACATATATGGATGGATATGTAAATCTTCAGCACTGCGCGGTGTGCCCTGTCGTATGAGTAACATTTCCATAAAATGAAATTGTTTTGCAGTTATGAAATCAGTTTACGTGATGGGTGAATTTCACAAGCAATTCATTTCAAAAGTAAGCTGTGACTGATGCTGATGCACTCTGTGTGATGCAATTGCATGAAATATTGCAGGCAAGTGATGTAATTTCCTTATTTTTATATGTGGTAGAATTGAATCTTAAAGTGCAAATAAATTAGTGTATGGACTCAATAGTCTAAAAATCTTTGAGGAAGTACAAAAATAATGTTTACCTAATAATAATTTGTCGATCAAAATCTTTCTACCGCGCTAATGGACCATAAACGCTTCCGTTAACCTTTGTTCGCTCCGAAAGGTCACTGCAATTCCAAGAAATCACAATTACCTGTGCATTTACAAAGGATTGCAGTATTTTCCAATACATTCCTTCGCCACTTATGGTAGCTGTGTACTCGTATAGTTAAGTGGCCGTAAGCTGATGGTCATAACGATTTTATCCTCTGCAAACACAATACAAACTATGATCGACAAGGTTTCAGAAAAAGTGTGTGTTGTGCTCCAAGGCATATGTGGGTGTGTGTGTGTTTATTTTCATTGCCGTTGCAGAAATGCAGCCAACGCACGTTCGAAATCCCGGCAAACAAATCCTTGATTTATGTTTATATCCTTTGGCCGGCGTTGCTCGCTCATTTGTATTCTCTTATCCAACAGTCAGCCAAGGCGAAGACGGACATTAAGAGAAATATGCGACGCTTTAGTGGATATATCACAGACTGCTTAACAGCCACACATATGTACATATATGTATATGTATAAGAAAGTCTTCATGTGTGCTTTGCTTATTGTTGGCGAATTTTCCTTTTCATTTTCATGATGACCGCAAATAATCAAATGAAAATAAACGAGCTATCATTTCGCTACTCAATGCTTGTGCTATTATTGTGGCACTGCTCCTGGTCATCGATAGACTTAGATACATATATCTCTATATATGTGGGTATATTTCAATGTTTGCATGTCCAATGCACTGAATTGCACTTCTGTTGCACACACTCAGACGATTGCGGCTATCTATTTGTCGGTCTGTCTGCTATTGAATCCTTTGGTTGTACTACCTTCCTCATCACTCGGCGGCTATAAGACGTTCAATCGTTGCCTTCTGCCGCTGCATGAAATGAATTGAAATGATGACGATGATTTACTGTTATGTGATTTCATTCAAGGGTTTACTCCTTAGCAGCAAATAGGGTCACTCACTACAAATTCGATACTCAATATTATTTTAACTACAAGGAGTGTTCAGAAAGTATCTTTTTTAATATTATTGTTTTATATTTTTATTGTTATTTTTATTATTTATTTATATTTTTTAATTTTTTTATTTTATATTTTTATTGTTATTTTTATTATTTATTTATATTTTTTTATTTTTATTTTTACAATTTTACTTATTTTTTTTTTATTTATTTATTTAATTTCTTTATTTATTTTATTTTTTTATTTATTTTATTTTTTTATTTATTTTTATTTATTTTATTTTTTTATTTTTTTTATTTTTTTATTTTTTTTATTTATTTTTTTTTAATTTTTTTTTTTAATTTTTTAACTCTTAGAGAATAATTTTGGTTTCTTATCCGAAGTGAATTTTTGAGAATTATTATATATTTTAATGAAGTGACCTTAGATCATCAAATGTTCCCTCAATATTTATTTTTGGCAAATTGGTCAAATTGACCCGCTCATGTGGTTCATTGGTCATTAGAGGCTAAATTATGTGGAAAATAGCCTGAAGTAGATTAGGCTTCACGCACCATGTGCAGCTTGCAATTATCCCGTAGCTCCGGCAGACTCCATCATGGATCGGCTGGCAGTAGTGTCCTCTACGGAGTTTTTGTCCAAACGGAATACACCCTTCTCGAAGCGACCCTGACTCAAGAGGCTTTTTATTCGTTTCAATTGGGGCCAAACTGCCAAAAGGAGAGATGCGTGGCGCGCTGTTGTGGACTCGGCGATATAACCGCGTAAGCGGTGTCTACCCTAGTCAAGAAGAAGAAGAATTGGGGCTCACTGACCTGAAGGCTGGTTCCGGCAATCAGTAAATAGCGGACTCGGAGGATTTTCCAGAATTTCGGACAGTGTTCCGCTTCTGATGTATGGTTTGGCGAACGTTTTTGTTCGTCTCGGAGCGGGGTAGGGTCCTCCAGACGGGTCTTTCAATGGACATTCTCCTTCTACTTCCACAGAAGCATATCGCCATTGGGCCATATAGCCATTGGGGGTGCATCGCTCATCCCTCCTCCTTTTACAACACGGGCTTGGGACCAACTATGACGGAGTTAACAACCCTTTTAAGCGCGAGTTCTGAGGGTTTTTTCAATCTTAATGCTATATGCTATTGAAGCCAACATATATCAGCTTACGAGGAGCGTAGTCCATGCCACAGTTCCTACCATATTTCAATGAATTATTTGAACCCCCTTTTAAATGCGAGCTCTGCTTTCTTAGACCACTTACATGTTAGCTAACCTTGAAAGCAGCTTTACAGATTTGATTAGTCTTGTATTTGTTTTGATGTTTTTATTTTCTTTTTTACTGAATCTTTGATAGTTTTACGTCTGCTGCTTCCTCGAAAACGACCGCCAACAACGGTACTTGAGTTTATGCGCCTCATATCTGTCTCGCGCACACATTTGCTTTCGTTGTTGTGATTTTCCACTTATTCGACACTGCAGCTTTTGATGGACAATAATAATGCGCCAAGTATAATTCTATATGTGTGCTATTTTATATAAATGACAGTCATTTCAACAGTCTATATGCTGCTGCCATGCCGTTGGCTTCTTATCTCCATTACAACGGGTCTCTGCTCGGTCTGCTGCATGCCGGCGTGTTGCAATTGAGTAGCACTCAATATTGGCTGTGGCGCATGTTCATAAATTTTGGCAACCGTTAAGTTTGTGGCAATGTGCCACGTATGACTGTTGCACGAGCGCAAGCACTCGGTACCTCATGCCTTCGCTGGCTTACTGGTTGGCTGCCACCCGGAAAAGTCCTTGACTAAAGGACACATCAAGTTCATTGGGAAGCAGCAGCAGGTTTTGTTTGCTGTTGTTTCCTTTTCCTCTTCCTCTTCCACTTCCACTTCCTTTTCGTTTTGTTTTATTTCTGTTTACTTGATGCGGCCAGCTTAACAACGCTTAATGCCATAAATACTACAATGCATCCGCGGTATGCCGGCATTCCGACGAGAATTGCGTTGCGTTGTTGCACTTTGCATTTGCTGCACGACACAATACACCGTTAACTCAGACCCTTTTGCACAGCCAACTGCGCTTACAATTTATTCCGTCATTCTTGCTTGCTGCTGGCATATTTCATTGACCTCCAAAAGCTGTTGAATTCGCCGCTGTGTGGGGTTGTTGCTTCTGCTGGCGTTGGTAGTTCTAGTATATTGTCTCTAGCAATGTGTTTGTGTGTATGCGTGTGTGTGTGTGCAATATTTCTCTGGTGTTGCAAAAGTTTTTCGCACAACATGGTTTAAATGTGAAAATAACTTTTTAAATGAAAAATCCAAATGTGCAGGAGTGACTCAATGAGTGCACATTTGACAGCATGCCGGAAGTCAGTAACACGGAAGGGGGCGAAACTTTCGCCTTTAGCGGTTCTAAGCTTTAAAGTTTAATAAACGAGTTTTTTGTCTCTCACTTCATGGAATGTATGATTTGCAGTTGCAGGAGATCTAAAGCATACAGATTTGGTTGAAAAATTTTCTAAAAATATGAGAAACAGAAATGGTTAAAGAATATCCAAAAAATGTGCAACGAATAAACGTCACATTTTTTTGTCGATTTCCTGCATTTATTGTTTTTAAGTCACATTTGTGAAATTAGTCGAAAAATTCTCAAATACTGTTTTCTTACATATTTTTTACAAAGTAAAACCTGAATTTTACGAGAAAAAAACACGATATTTTCCAAAGTGTTCTAAATGATTAGAAAAGTTATAATTTTGACAATAGCACAATACAATATGCGGTTGCGTATTGGAGCAAATTAATATTTTTGGAGAGATTGATTCATTAGTAAAGAAATTAATTTTTTTAATTTTTCGAAGTAAGTCTTCGAAATCAAAATTTGTTTTCGAATTTCGAAATTGAACTTACGAAAAAATTTGACTGAGATATTGAGTCGTATGTCAACAATTTTGTTTTTAATTTTTTGAAGTTAACCTCAAAATTTGCCTTCGAATTTCGAATTTGGACTTACTCAAAACGTCATTACTAATTATACATAGTAAACTAAAAAAGTAAAAATATGGTCATAATCTACAGTTTATTCCTAATTGAACGGTGCATAACATAAGGTATCAAAGTCGAATCTTTTTCTTAAAAAAATAATAAAGAAAATTAAAAAAAAAAAATAAAGAAAAAAAAGAAAAATTAAAAAAAAAAATAAAGAAAAATTAAAAAAAAAAATAAAGAAAAATTAAAAAAAAAAAATAAAGAAAAATTAAAAAAAATTAAAAAAAATAAAGAAAAAATAAAGAAAAATAATAAAAATATTAAAGAAAAATTTAGAAAATAATATATAATATAAAGAAAAATTAAAAAAAAAAAAATTAAAAAAAAAAATAATAAAAAATTAAAAAAGAAAAAAATTTGTAAAATAAAATAAAACTTTTAAAAGTAACTTAAAAATATAAAAAAATTTTTATAAGAATTAAAAAAATATAAAAATTATTTTTATTTTTGTTTCTAAAAAACGGTATGACAAAAAAATTAAAAAAACAAGTAAGGAAGGGCTAAGTTCGGGTGTAACCGAACATTTTATACTCTCGCAATTTATCTATTTAACTTTATTTATATTATATAATATACAATTTGACCCATATATTTGTCATATATATTGTATAAAGTCCATTGAAAGTTGGAAACCATAATATTAGGTTAGAAGCACCGAGGTCCTCATGTTCGATACATGGGGCCTTGAGAACCTATGGTCCGATTTCGGCGATTTTTAGCAATGGGCTGCCACACTATAAATACAGTATTTGTGCAAAGTTTTGCACCGATATCTTCACTAGTGCTTACTATATATATAGTAAAGTAAACGATTCAGATCATCTTCTAAGTTCTGGTATATAGGAAGTAGGCGTGGTTGTGAAGCGATTTGGCCAATTTTCACAATATATTATTGGGAGGTAAGAAAACTATTACAAACCAAGTTTCATTGAAATCGGTCGAGTAGTTCCTGAGATATGGTTTTTGACCCATAAGTGGGCGACGCCATGCCCATTTTCCATTTTGTAAAAAAATTTGAGTGCAACTTTCATCTGCCATTTCTTATGTGAAATTTAGTGTTTCTGACATTTTTCCTTAGTGAGTTAACCCACTTTTAGTAATTTTCAACCTAACTTTTGTATGGGAGGTGGGCGTGGTTATGATCCGATTTCTTTCATTTTTGGACTGTATTAGGAAGTGGCTAAAAAAACGACTGCAGAAAGTTTGGTTTATATAGCTTTATTGGTTTGCAAGATATGTACAAAAAACTTAGAAGGGGGCGGGGCCACGCCCACTTCCCCAAAAAAATTACATCCAAATATGCCCCTTCATAGTGCGATCCTTCATACCAAATTTTATTTCCATAGCTATATTTATGGCTTAGTTATGGCCCTTTATGTGTTTTCGGTTTTCGCCATTTTGTGGGCGTGGCAGTGGTCCGATTTTGCTCATTTTCGAAAGCAACCTTCCTATGGTGCCAAGAAATAAGTGTGCCAAGTTTCATCAAGATATCTTAATTTTTACTCAAGTTACAGCTTGCACAGACGGACGGACGGACAGACAGACATTCGGATTTGAACTCCACTCTTCACCCTGATCACTTTGGTATATATAACCCTATATCTAACTCGTTTAGTTTTGGGTGTTACAAACAACCGTTATGTGAACAAAACTATAATACTCTCTTTAGCAACATTTGTTGCGAGAGTATAAAAAATAACTTTTTGCTCTGAGAATAATTTTATATTTGCTTCAAAGTTGAATATCTTTGTCGTCAAGTCCAAAACACGAAAAATACTGTAGGTAACTGGCATTCAGAAGTTGCCTGATTTTGACATTTCTGTATACAGTAATTAGCAATATAATATAGAATTTGCCTGTGATTGCTAGTCGATAGTTATGCTTAATGTATATTTTGGTATACGATTGCCTGGAGGACGTTATTATATGCTAAAATATATAATTATATTAATTAATTTTTTTAATAATTTTTTAAATTTATTTTTTTTTTTTAATTTTTTTAAATTTATTTTTTCCAATTCATATGTATTTCGCAAAATATTTTGTTATATATTTCTTCTCATTTTTTATTGTTCGTATTTATTATATCAAATATGTAAAGCACTAGTTGTTGCTTAATTCCTTAACAAATAGCATGAAAATACGCTATGTTGGCTGTGTAGGTGTCAGAATTATCATGTTGATTTGTTGACTAAATAATTAATCCGCTTTTCTCCTCATTTTTTGTTTGGTTTCACCATAAGTACAACAGCGGCAACAACGATTAGATATATGTATCTACATATATATGTATATAGATTTATTATCATCCGCTGTTACATTTGTATTTAGTTGGCTGTTCACCTCCTCGGAAGTCATCTCATGCAAGCTTTAGTTTTTTCTTTATTGCCGTGTCATTGTGTTTATTTTTTTCCATTTCTCTCACGCTCTCTTTTGCGCTCATTGCCAATGCGAATGTGTGTGTGTATGTGTTTGAAGTGAAATTAATTCGTGAAAGAAAACAGAATAAAACTAATTTTCTGCTACTGATTTTGAATTAATCGAATGAATTCATTCTGTCTTTCGCAAGGCATTCTATGCGGTAGCTTTGAGAGGGATGCAGGGATGATTTTGTGTGTATGAGTTGGAGTGTTGTCGAATAGGAAGATATAGAATTTGGCTATTTGCTTGTGGCGCTCATCTGCATGTTTTATCGTTATTATTTTTGTTTAAATTTTGTTTTCAGGTTTTTCGCCTTTCTTCGCTTATGTTTATTGTTATTGCACTGAGGCGAGTGATTATTTATTTTCTTGTGCTTTACTTTTTTTTAGAAGTTAAATTTTACTCCAAGTAGCCTCTTTTAAGTAAAATTATTTTAAAAACACTGGTTGAAGATATTTTTTAGGTTAATCAAAGCCGAATTTAGTGCCGTTCGCTATTTTAATATTATATTTTTACAACTAACAAAAATATTATTTATGAAAAAATTAAAAAAATTTCGTCTAAACTCTTAGAAGCTTCCTTTTATTGCGAGTCCAAATTTTCTTTTTTTTTGTAAAAAAAATATTATTTATGAAAAAATTAAAAAAGCTTCGTTTAAGCTCTTAAAAGCTCACAAGTCTAAATTAATTTTTTTTGTAAAAATTAAATCTAAACCAATTAAGTTTATGTGCAAACAATAATTTTGATGACAAAAACCAGCTGTTCGTTCTCCCTTTCTTTTCTTCTGCTCTAACCCATAAAATTTATTTTAATTATTGCTATGTCAAATTGCTTTTTGCCTAAAAGGTTGCTTTTCAGCAGCTTGTCTTGAGATATTATTTTAGAATCGGCTTTGTTCCTTTTCAGCTGCATTGTTATTAATTAATTTGTGTATTTGTTGCTCTTTCTGCCGGTGTCCTGTTTCTGCCGCCTTATGGGCTTTTCACCTGTGTCAACCTAAAATCGATATGAAAAAAATCGAAAAACAAGCTAAGTAAAATAACAATTATGCTGGGCATACTCGTACTATCAGTGGGCCATAAGCTGCCTTAATGAGGTTGTAAATTTTTGGTAATTACTTTTCTGTGGTTTCTGTGCCGGCAGTTATTACAACGCGCTTAATGGCAAGGGAAACATTCTTTTGTGTTTCTGTTGGTCGAAGTTTTGGTTGTAATTGCTACATACATAAATATATATATACGTACCTGACAGTATGAAATTGCGCCGCCAAATGTCACAAAATCACTTTTACCGAGTTATTAAATTCAATTTATATGCATTACACCGTTATGAATTTTTTACTTCGGTAATGCTTGCATCGTAACTTGTTATTGTACGCATGTGGCAAGTAATGAATTTTTATAAAGTATTGTATTTTTATATGGGTAATTAAACGTGGTTGTTGTAATTTAGTGCAATTTTTTTATTTGTTACATAATTTTTTACGAGATACGATATTTTACCTACACATTATCCTACCAGAAATCACAAACAATTTACGGATCAAATCAGTATAATTTTGCAAGATGTTAAAAGTTTGTTAGCCTAAAAGTAAGCTATACCTAATGCTAATTCTTAAGTAGTGGTCCGTGCTAAGAGCTCTAAATGTAAGCAAATAGTTCCATCACTCTCGCACAAAACGAGAATCTGCTAAAGCTTCGTATTTCCGGCACTTTTTAAATTTTTTTTATACAATTTTTTATTTTTTTATACTCTCGCAACAAATGTTGCTAAAGAGAGTATTATAGTTTTGTTCACATAACGGTTGTTTGTAACACCCAAAACTAAACGAGTTAGATATAGGGTTATATATACCAAAGTGATCAGGGTGAAGAGTGGAGTTCAAATCCGAATGTCTGTCTGTCCGTCCGTCCGTCCGTCCGTCTGTGCAAGCTGTAACTTGAGTAAAAATTAAGATATCTTGATGAAACTTGGCACACTTATTTCTTGGCACCATAGGAAGGTTGCTTTCGAAAATGAGCAAAATCGGACCACTGCCACGCCCACAAAATGGCGAAAACCGAAAACACATAAAGTGCGATAACTAAGCCATAAATAAAGCTTTGGAATTAAAATTTGGTATGAAGGATCGTACTATGAAGGGGCATATTTGGATGTAATTTTTTTGGGGAAGTGGGCGTGGCCCCGCCCCCTACTAAGTTTTTTGTACATATCTCGCATACCAATAGAGCTATATAAACCAAACTTTCTGCAGTCGTTTTTTTTAGCCACTTCCTAATACAGTCCAAAAACGAAAGAAATCGGAACATAACCACGCCCACCTCCCATACAAAAGTTAGGTTGAAAATTACTAAAAGTGGGTTAACTCATTAACGAAAAACGTCAGAAACACTAAATTTCACATAAAAAATGGCAGATGAAAGCTGCACTGAGAATTTTTTACAAAATGGAAAATGGGCGTGGCGTCGCCCACTTATGGGTCAAAAACCATATCTCAAGAACTACTCGACCGATTTCAATGAAACTTGGTTTGTAATAGTTTCCTTACATCCCAATGATATGTTGTGAAAATAGGCCAAATCGCTTCACAACCACGCCTACTTCTTATATACCAGAACTTTGAAGACAATCTGAATCGTTAACTTTACAATATATAAAGTAAGTACTAGTGAAGATATCGATGCAGAACTTTGCACAAATACTATGTTAATAGTGTGGCAGCCCCCTTCTAAAAATCGCCGAAATCGGACCATAGGTTTTTAAGGCCCCATATATCGAACACGAGGACCTCGGTGCTTCTAACCTAATATTATGGTTTCCAACTTTCAATGGACTTTATTCAATATATATGACGAAAATGTGGGTCAAATTGTGTATTATATAATATAAAGTTAAATAAATAAATTGCGAGAGTATAAAATGTTCGGTTACACCCGAACTTAGCCCTTCCTTACTTGTTTTGTATTAATTTTTTATTTTTGCTTAAATTTTTTTTTATAATTTTTGGTTTTATAAATATTTTTTTATACTTTTTTATTATTTTTATAATATTTTTTTAAATATTTTTAATATTTTTTAAAAATATTTTTATAAATATTGTTTTGTTTTTTTTAAATCCTTTTCTCATTATTTATTAAATTTATTTTTAAAATTTTTTCTTATTATTTTTTTATTTTTTTTAAATATTATATACATATATCTTATTTTTTAATTTTTTTCTTAATTTTTTGGATTAATTAAATGCGTTTTTCTTTTATTGCTTTGTTTTTAATCTTTTTTAAAGCTTCTTATTTCCGGCACTTCATTTTCATTTTTGTTTGAAATTTTATATTGTTTTATTATTTTTTTTTAATATTTTTGCTTATATATGTTTATAATTTTTTTTTTAACTTTTGGTTTTAACTTTTGGTTTTATAAATATTTTTTATACTTTTTTTATAACTTTTTTTTTAATTTATTATTAATATTTTTTAATTTATTATTAATATTTTTATATTATTTTTTATAAATATTTTTATTTTTTTTTAAATCCATTTTTCATTATCTTTTAATTTTTTTTATTATTATTATTTTTTTTGATGTTTTATTTTTATTTTTTTTTTGTTTTTTTTTATTTTATTCTTATTTTTTCATATTTTTTTTTTAATATTTTTATAAATTTTTTTTTTTTTATATTTTTAATTAATTAAACGAATTTTTCGTTTATTGCTTTGTTTTGAATTCACTTGTGTTTTTGCGATTTATTAAAAATAATCCTATTAAGTCGCCAATATTCATGCCTCATTGCTTCCACGTGCATTGTTGGCGCCACATTTGTTTAACAAACCACAAAATCTGGCTAAGAAAGCACTCGGATGACACGCGAAATATGAGAGCACTCAATAGATTTTAAATACGTTTGCATTACTCGTTAAATATAATAATAAAATAAACTGCGTAATTAGCTCTTCAAGGTCTTAGAAAACCACAACAATTACAATCTCACGGGAATCTAAGGCACTTAAACTTACCTGTACATATTTATATATGTACTATGCACATTCCGTGTAATATTATTAATTCACTTGGTAACTTATTGTGTGATTATCTCAGTAAATTATATATACGCAGCATTATTTATGTCACATTAATCGGTTTATCAAATTACTTAGCTATTAATAGCTCATCTATAACTGACTAGCTAACAAGCACATAATATATTTTCTACAATTTCATTTTGATTTTCTTTCTCTTCTTTGCAGTGTTGAGCAAGGGCCAAGGTGAGACTTGTCGCTATCGATTCCTGGGTAAATACGGCGGTTACTGTTGGATCGTGACACAAGCCACAATTGTTTATGATAAATTGAAACCACAAAGTGTTGTTTGCGTGAATTATGTCATAAGGTAAGTACACTGATTTCCATTTACTATTTCACATTACCTTTTGTATGTTTGCGTATAAATTTTGTTCGGGAACGAATATACATACGTATATTTTCAACGCGTGTGCAATTATATGAAATCGAATAGTGAAAGTTTCAAAAGTGATTTGATTTTGGAAAATTTTATAAAAATAATAAAATAAATTATAAAAAAATTATAAAAAATGTTATAAAATAAATAATAATTAAACAAAATAAAATAAATCTATAATAACGAATAGTTAAAAAAAATGCATTGATAATATTAAAAATATTCAAAAATGTAAATAATAAATAAAAAATTGTATTTCTGTAAAAAATAAATTTAAATAATACATTTAAATTTGAATAATACATTAAAAATTATAATAAACACAAATAATAATATTAATAATAGTTAACTCAAGAAGATAGAGTTGTATTATATGCGAACAAAAACATTAAAAAACATTAAATATTAATAACATAATAAAAAAATATTAACAGTAATAAAAAATAATAATAATAAAGACTGAAGAATAAAAAAAAAATGATTTCTCAATCAAAATAAATGAAGCAAACTGTCATAAAACAATTAACAAGAAGTGGTGCTAATAAATAAAAGGCTGTTAATTGAATACTGTTCAAAAATTGAGCAACTACTGTCTAATATTGGTATTCGTAGACCGATTTGCAGACATACATACATACAAACGTACATATGTGTATATATAGATATATAGTGCTGTACTTAAACCCTATACTCGTATATTACAGTTATAAAAACTCACTTGATATTATTCGTTCATATCTAAAGCTTTTTTGAAATTTTCGCATTGCCTTAAAAGCTTCACGAAAGTTTTTATGCTCTTAATCGTTAAGTCTGAAAAATATATTATTAAACGTTGCCTCAAAATATCGCTTTAACTATCAGAGGTGTATATTACTTACATAACTAGTCGGAAAATGGGTACAGGACTCCGCAATCTGAAGCTTTTTTCAAACTTTTCGTATTGTCTAAAAAGCTCCACGAATATGTGTGTGCTTAATCGTGAAATTTGAAAATAATATTATGAAAAGTAGCCTAAAAATATTCCTCCAATTATCAGAGGTCCATATGTTACTATAACTACTCAGAACCTGGGTCCAGTGCAGGTTTCTGCCATATAAAAACTCCCGTTGAAATTCTTTGCTGATTTGGAGTCGGTTGAAAAAATATGGTTGATTTCATGAACGTATATTTCTATTATTGCAGAAATTTTAACCAAAGTCAAGTTTTGTTCGATGTTTAAGGGCACACCTAGTGTAATGGCCTAAAAAAAAGGTGATTTTTGGGAATTTTTATTAAAAAAAAAACTACTTTATCAATTATTTCAAAATTTTAAGAATATATTTATACATGTTTCAAGAATATACAGTGAAATTAAAAAAAAAAATTAAATATGTTTTAAGTTATAGTCGATCTCCAACGGCGCGAAAACAAAGGTCCTTCACTGCTGCAGTGATTCCGGCCTTCTCCGTGGATGAAATCTAAAAAAACAAAATTCTCCTTAAACTAGGTAATATCGTCTGTACAATTGACAATATGGTGGCTTTAAAAAAAAATAGTAGAATTTTACCCAAAATTCGATTTTTTGATCATATCAAAAATCGATAGGCCATTGTACGGAGAACTATATAAAGAACATGTAAAAGAAATCGATAGTGATCGGATCATTTGTTTTTGAGTAATCACTGCAGCAAATTCGGAAAATGATGTTTCGAGAAAAACGCGTTTGAAGATAAAATGATCGTATTCACTGTTACCGAGCGGCTGCTCTTTAAATTGCTATAACTCAAAAGTAGCCGTCAAGCAAGATCTGTCATTAGATTGATTACTCTTTCATAAAATAAAAAAAAAAAACTGTTCTTAAAATAATCGGGGCTAAGAAGCTGGAACGGACCCTGACTTCAGCAATCAACATTCTCCAAAACTGATTGAGAAATATTTTTTTACCGCTACAACAACAAGAATTACAAATCTTATACAAGATTCATATCCTATGTTATACAATTTAATTACATTTAACCAGATCCATATACCAAATTCATGGCACTATAATATCGCCTTATATTACTCAACTGACTACTCAACACTAGAATGACAAAAATTTTAAAAATATTTATGTCTTCTTTTATTTTGGCTGACAAAATGAATATTGCAAGGCAAATAACGCTTCAATGAATCGAAATTGAAATTAATTTTAGGCATGTGGGCTAGTCATATGTGAAAAGCAAAACAAAAGACAACAAAAAGAGAAAACAAAAGCAGAACAGAATCGAAAAAGAAAACAAAAGCTGAAAAGAATGAAAAAAGAAAACAAAAATAAATAATGAAAAAAGTTTAACGAAAACAAAAGCGAAGATCAACAATTTCATTAAATTTTTAATTGAATTAAATAACAAAAGTTGGTTTGTTCCTAAACAAACTCATTCGAACTGGCCTTTTAGCAGTTATAATATAGTAATATTTGTTGCTGTAGCAATTGCAACACGTGCTGTACACACTTCACTGATTACTATAATTATTGGTGTAAATTACTGTTGAAATTAGTAATTATTATTTATTATATTAGCACACTCTACATACATATATAGCTTGAGTTGCTTTAAGATGAACAAAATAGCTTTGGATGAAATAAAAATCAACGTTTTTATTTTACACTCGAATTTTAAATGCTTACGCTCTTTAAATTTACTTACCCGAAATTCCAAAGTTTTTTTTTATATTTTTTATCCGCTCACTTGAAATCTCATTTGATATTTAACGCCGTCGTCATTTCCTTCACATTATCCTTACAATTTGCTGGCGTTTCCTTTTGCCAAAAACGTAATGTGTTGACAGTTATTCCACTCAAATTGTTTGCCACATTGTTGTAAACCAATTTTTGTGCGTTTTTTCTCGCTCATTCTCCATGTTTGTTGTAGCAGCGTTTGACATTATTGAATTTTTGCGCGTTTTCTACCCGCTTTGCATTTATGTGTACCTTTGCTGCCGAAATTTGCGCTCACTGTTTTATTACGCAAACATTTTCTCTTTTGGAAAATTAACTGGTTTATGGGCGCGCATAAACTTGTTATTTATATCAAATTTCTCATTATATTTTTTTGTAAACTTAAGGTTGTGAAGAGTTTTGAACGCGTGTTTCTGGTATCTTTATTTTTTCTGTTTCTGTTTTTGATTCACATTTCATGTTTTAGTATTTATCCCTTTCGTGTACTTCTGCAGTTTAACGAGCCACGCTGTGCTGACTATATTAACGTGCCAGAAATTCTTGCAGTTCGTTTCTTCATTTTAAAGCATTATGAGCATTTTAATTTGACTATATAATTTACTCATTTAGTGTTCAGATTATTATTATTTTGTAAAAGTGAGTTAAGGTTTCAATTTCAGATTTTGATTCACTGCTCTTTACAACCGAACGAGGTTTGCTCCTTCTAGTGATAGCACAACCGCTATGTTTTAGCTCAAACCCCATAAAAATGTTTATTTTAATCTATACCTTACTGAAAATACTTTGATATACTTAATTTCTGTTTCATTTAGATACAATTTTATTAACTTAAGAGCATTTGCGAGTGAAATTTAGCAAATGAACCCTAATAATTTGATACTAGTTCCAAGTTCTTCATTAGTTGAATTAAATTAAATTTATTAATACATATATCTTCTTTTATATAATAATTTGGAGGAATTTTCTAAAGGCATCAATAAAAGCACTTAATTTAACTTAGTTTAATTACTCAATTAATTATAATTTCAAATGATAATTTTCAGAAATATTCTTAATTTAGTCAATTAGCTAATTGTATACATTTTCTTAATTTAGTTAATTAGCTAATTGTCAACAATTTCTAAATTTAGTCAATTAGTTAATTACCTGTGCTTTCTTAATTTAGTAAAAAGCAAACAATCTATAATTTCGAAATTTAGTCAATTAGCTAATTGCCTATACTTTCTTAATTTAGTCAATTAGCTAATAGTCTCAATTTCCTTAATTTAGTCAATTAGCTAATTGCCTATACTTTCTTAATTTAGTCAATTAGCTAATTGTCTAATTTTCTTAATTTAGTAAATTAGCTTTCTTAATTTAGTCAATTTCCTAATTGTCTAAATATTCTTAATTTAGTTAATTAGCTAATTGTCTATAATTTATAAATTTAGTCAATTAGTTAATTACTTACACTTTCTTAATTTAGTAAAAAGCAAATAGTCTATCATTTCGAAATTTAGTCAGTTAGCTAATTAATTAACTTTATTAATTTAGTCAATTAGCTAATTGTCTAAATTGTCTTAGTTTATTAAATTAGCTAATTGTCTAAATATTCTTAATTTAGTCAATTACCTAATTGTCTAAATATTCTTAATTTAGTTAACAGAAAATATCTATACCTTCCTTATTTAGTAAATCAGCTAATTGTATTTACTTAAACGAGTAGAGGAAAATGTGCCACTTGATCCCTTTAAAGCGCCCTCTGAAACGCAAATTAACCACAAATAATGATGCGTAATAATGTCTCACACAATCGATGATTACTTCTGTCATTTCCTTTGTCAATTTCAATTACTGTTTAACAGTGGGAACTTCATGCGTGTAACTTTGTTGATGTTACGTATACGCCATGGCAAACACATTGCAGTTGTATGACAGGCGGTTGATTGAGTGGAATGAGCGAACAACAGCGTTTATCTGCTTTTGACAAACGCTCTCTGAAGTGCCACGCAATATAAAATAAAAAAGGGAAAATAAAAATATATTTTCTTCAATTACTACGCAAATGCAGCTGTTTCCTTGGGGTCAACTGCTCGCCATACTCTTTAATAAATTTAAATATAGAGTATTATATATTATATTTATTATTACATATGTACTCACATATACATATATACATATTTTACTGAAGTTAACCTAATTTTACTACGGGGAATTTGTCAAAACAAGATGCATATGTGTATTTTTTATTTATTTTCCGCTCGCTGCTGCGACATGCCAAATCCAACTCAATCGCTGAAATGTCGAAAACAATGGACTACAATTTACAAATCGATTGTGTAATCACAAATGTGTGCAAATACGTATTTTGCACAAACGTGCAATGTGCCAGCAAGTCTGCTGTAATTCGCTGAAGCATTTATATGTATGTATTTATCATATGTTTATACGTAGGTATATAAATGATAATATCAACACGCGCTTCTTTTGAAACCTCGAATGAAATGAGTAAAGCCTGACAAATATTCTACCTCTAACCAACGTTATGTTGTTATTAGAAATCTCCGAACATTTACATATTGCGATTTAATTTATGCTATGGCCTTTTAAGTAAATATTTTTCAAACCACTTCATGGCGTTCGAACGCGACTTTCAGTATCACCCTGTAAATGTTGAGTGCTTTCCTTGCGTGACGTTTTTTTATCATCTGTTATTTACATTTACCTCCCACTTCTACGTCATTTGCAAGGAATTTACATTTACATTTCACCGTATGCTTAGCGCTTACGTATCTAGGTACATTGTACGTATGCAAAATCATTCAAAAATACCTTTGTGTAATTTAGTTTTTTAATTTTGCGCACACTTTGTTCTTGAATCATTGCCAGTTGTATTTTATGTGGCAAGCACTAGTACGCTGTGGTGGGTTCAGTGTGGGGTTAAGTGGCTATATTTTGATGAAATTCGGTAATTTTTCGTAATTTTCGAATTTGTTCTTTTTAATAAATTTTATTTTTATAAATTTTTTTAACATCTTTAATTTTTTTTTTAATATTAATTTTTTTGTAATATTTTTGATATTTTATTTTCAATATTATTATTTTTTTTTTTTCAATATTATATTTTTTGTTTTTGTATTTTAAAGTTGACTACTTTTTTACGTTTGATAGTTCACCATATTTAATTTTTTAATAAAATTATTTTATTTTAATTTCATTAAATTAAAAAAATTACAAAATATAAATTAAATAAATGAAGAAAATATATTTATTTTTACTTTTTTCTAATTTTGGTTATTTTTTCATTTTTTTTATTATTTTTGAATTTATTTTATTTATTTCCTCCAAATTTTTCTATAATTTATTTTTAATAAAGTTATTTTTTTAGAATTTTCAATTTCGTTTGTTTTTAACTTTATTGTTTCTATAATTTATTTTGATTGATTTTTGTTCAATTATTTTTTTTATGGTTCATTTTTTTTTGAATTATTATTTTTGAATTTATTTATTATGTTTTTTTATTTTTTTATTATTTTCTTAATTTATTTTTTATTTTCTTAAACTTGTTTTAATGCTTTTTTTATTTTTTTTTAATATATTTATTATTTTCTTAAACTTTTTGAATGCTTTTTATTTTATTTAGTTTTAATTTAATTAATTTTTTTTTTAATTTTATTTATTTTTTTTTAATTTTATTTAATTTTTTTTATTATTTTTTTTTAATTTTATTTATTTTTTTTTAATAATTTTTTATTTTATTTTATTTTTTTTCAATTTTATTTTATTTTTTTAATTTTTTTTTGTTTTTGTTCTTCACTTCAAAAATTTTTCTTATTTTCATAAAAATAATAAAGATACCACCCTGGTAATCCTTTCTATATCTTTTGATTCTTGCTGAGTCACTTTTTGTTGACTTCTTTTACCTTTTAATTACTGAAAATCGGTATTTATATGATTTATCACCAATTTACACTGTTTCGGAATACTCTGAGCAGCAACCCTGTTTCTCCGTCGAATAATTTTGAGCTGATTCTACTGATAAAGAGTTTGTTCGTGAAGTAGTGTGGCTTAATTTCATTTGTTGTGCAAAAGTTTTTTCGGCCTCTAATGGAATTTACACGCGCTAATAACACTTCTGAAGTTTATACATACACACATACACCCAGACGTGTTGATACACTCATGCCAACAAGCGCGCAGACAATCAAACCCGCATAAGCACACAAAAATGCAATAATTTAGACTGATTTACATAGATATACACCATACATATGTATACATATATATGTATGTGTATATAAGCACACATAAAAGGACATAAAAGCGTACAATCAAGGAGTCCGGTTATCCCTTTAACTTTCGAAGAGGCTCAGCCTACATATATTTGGGGTTGTTAAAGCGCGCTGCCACAGCACAGCGGGATAGTGACGACAGTGTTGAGCCGCAATTGTTTGACTGCTTGCCACAGCTTGTTGAAAGTTTGCTTACATTTTGATGGCTTGTCCTTTCGGCAGGCAAACGAGGTGGCGTGGGGTTGAGTCTAAGCGAAAAGCGGCTTTCTAAATATCCTTTTCTCGTTTTGACTATGATTTTTCTGCTGCGTATGTTTTAAATTCGGCTTTAAGGAAGTGGCTTTAATGCCTTAAATTTTTAATGCTAGTTTATACATATGGCAGCATGTATACAGGCTCTCTACCAGCATCATTCCCACTCCTACTTAATAATTTACGACTTGAAGTAGACTGCCTGCCGTTGCGCCTTCAGCGACTTGTGCTTTAAGTGTTAAAGGCCAAGATGGAACGCCCGAAAAAGCAGCAAGCCCTAGTGCAAAGAAAGCAGTGTAGCGGTGATTACTGGTACATACATAAACTAACTTGAGCTAGGCATGGTTTAGCGCGTGCTAGTATCAGCTTGCTTCCATCTACAGCATTTCTGCCTACACTTTGCTCTTTGCTTAAGCTGTATTTTTATTGAAAGTTTCTTTCCCAACGCTAAGCTGCATTAAGAGTATTTTCTTTTCTTTTTTTGTTTTTGCTTTTGTTGTGCTTTTTCGTATCTTTTCGAACTTTCACAGTTTTTCGGCAATCGTTATTTGCGGTTTATCTGTGTGTGTGTTTAAATGTGAGAATTTTTACCGACTTTGCAAATTATGTTTTAGAAAAACTTGTGACCATAATTAATATGATTATTATTTGATTAGAGATTTTTCGCTGAGTAAAAGATATTTAACAACAAGATCACTTGCCTATGCAGGCTTAATATATTATATATATAAAAAGGTGCTGGGAATTTCTATTGAATTACTTATATATGTATAAGGATTGGTTGGAATTGGTAAGAAAAAAATAAAATAAAAACATAAGAGAATCAAGTAATAATTATTGAAAATTAATTATGCGCTTATTTTTAATGATTTTGCTAACCATTACATTTTTCCAATTATCCGTTTATTTGACACCTTCGTTAAAATTGCGAAGCACATTTGTCTTTTTTTTTATTTTTATTCCACGAAATTTTGTTAATAATTCTTAATTATGTAACTAAATCCCACGCGCATTAGAAATTTTCGAATTTTTCCTTACACATTTCACCTAAATTTGGTCGCTTCTATGTCGCTAGTTTAATGTAATGACTGCTATGTATGCGACGCCAAGCAACGAGGGACTTCTTTGCATTATTATTATTCATTTTTTCTTTGTTTTTGTTTTCCTCGTGCGTGTATTCATTTCATTCTGCGTAGCTGATAAAATCTGATAAGGTAGTCAGCAGCACACCGCTGCCATGGCGTATGAGTAACTTTGCATGCGTACGAGTACATAAAGTAAATATATTTGTTTATTTCTTTATGTATTCACGTGCGGAAGTTGTTAGTAGCGTTATTAATGTTAGCATATTTAAACGTAATCTACGCACATTTTAACCTTTTGAGGAAATTAATATTTCATTATTCACTGTGTGTATTGCATTTCCTCTTAGATGAGAAAAAAATAATTTATTAATTAAAAAAATTCCGTGTTGAAAATCACATAAATATTTATTTTATAAATATAGTTGTATAGTATAGTTTCCGCTGTGTCACGCGCTATTCTAGTTAAATGGAAATATTTTGACCATTAGAAAAAAAGTAAACAATAACAAATAACATGTGAATGTATTTTTGTAATCAGACATTGGTTTAATTAATTTTTAATTTAACTTTTTAATTGATTATTTATTTTTATTTTTTTCATTTTTTTATTTTTTTTTTATTTTTATTTTTTTATTTTTATTTTATTATTATTTTTATCATTTTTTTTATTATTTTTTTATTAATTTTGTTTAATTTTTTATTTTTTTTTTAATTTTTTTTATGTAATATTTTTTTAAATTGATATTTTTTATTTTATTTTTTTTATTTTTTTTAGTTTTTTATTATAAATATTTTTAAATTCAATTTTTTTTTTTATTTTTATTTTTTTATTTTTTTTTTATTTTAATTTTTTATTTTTTTTTAATATAATTTTTGTATATTTTTTTATTCTATTTGTTTTATTTTTGTTATCTTATTATTAACAAAACGAAGTTTAGTCTTTTTAATTATTGTATTTTCACCTCAATTAGCACATTTTTATATTGTTGTACTTGGTGTGAATAGAAGTGTTGTTGACAGTAGCGCTTCATATTTTTGTGCTTGGTATATACTCTTTGCTTCGCAAATTAACACAAACAGTTCTTACAGTTAGGCAATGAAAGAAGTATGAATATTATTTAATAGAAATTAATTTTCTGGGAATTCAAAAGCAATTGCTCAATTATTAAAAATTTGGAATAATATTTATAAGAATAAAATAAATAAATAAATAAATAAATAAATAAATAAATAAATAAATAAATAAATAAATAAATAAATAAATAAATAAATAAAAATAAATTAAATAAAAAATATGTAAAATTATTCGTAAAAAAATATAAAATTAAGAAAAGAAAATTAAAATAAAATTTAAAAAATAATAGAAAAAAATTAAAAAAACCTAAAAAAAATAAAAAAAGTTAAAAAAAAATCAAAAAAAAATTTAAAAAAAAATTAAAAAAAAAAAAAAAAAAAATTAAAAAAAAAAATTAAAAAAAAAAAATAAAAATTAAAAAAAAATAAAAAAAAGTTAAAAAAAATAAAAAAAAGTTAAAAAAAATAAAAAAAAGTTAAAAAAAATTAAAAAAAAAATTATAAAAAATATAAATAATTAAGAAAAAATGCGACATAAATAAATCTTGTTGACAAAATTGTAGCCATATTTTTCTAGTTCATATTTTTGTAGAGGATTTATATTGTACTCGCACCCTACGTTAGAAATCACTTTTATTATATTCTAATCGTGGTTATATATGTAGGTTAAAACAATTGTAATTGTTGTTGTAGCGACAGTGTACATTCCACAAATAATTTCGAGTGCTGCAGACGAGTTAAGAGTCTTTAATCGGTTATAAATCCATGTCATTTTCCAGTTGTTTGGACTGTCGTTGTTTCAATACTTCAATCCCACTCTCTCCTGAAATATAAAACAAATGCAAATATAAAACAAATATAAAATTTAAAACAAAAAAAAGTATTTTATTATCAAATAATTAGTTTAGTTCCACGAATGCAGCAGCTTTGAAACCATTTTTGCATATAAATGCAAAATGCTTCCAGACATCCCCATTTAATAGCCACTTGCTTGCTCCGACAATTTTATTATACCTATTTTATTACTCTTATTAATACGCACAATGTGTGGTCAGCTCGTATGTTATATGCATACTGTCAGTAATCGCGCCCAAAAACAAAGAAAAAATAGAAAAAATAAAAAAAACACGAAACAGACTCGCCTATAAAAACAGAGACCTTAAAAAAATTCATTTGTTAAATAGACAAAAAACAAAATATTCCACCATCAAATGCTTGTTCAACTCAAATTTTATTACCACATTTAACGACATGTGCTTCTTGTGTTTTTTTCTGCTTAATCTTCATCGGACACCACTCACGCGCTTTCTCAAGCGTCATTTACATTGGCATTCATCATTTTTATTTGGCGTTTTTTCTCCCGAGAAGATGATGTTTGAAGAAAGGCGCTATGTTGTTGTTTTTATACCGTGTTGTTGTTGTTGGCGTAAAATTTTGCATGCTTCTTCTTCTTCTACGTCTTTTATTATTTTGCAATTTTTATCTACTTAACTGCCAAATGCGCTGTTTGGCTTGAATGGCAATATTTCGCTTGTTGCACTTTTTCCGCCATTTCGGAAAGTAATTTGGTATTTTATTGCAGTCAAGCGTAACAACAACAATAACAACAAACAAACTTGACAAAGTTATGTGTTTTTTTCCGCGCGCCACGGCTGAGCTAACCGCTATTTGCACAAGCAAAGGTGGTGACGCCAGTCTCAAGTCTGAAGCCTCGCCGGTGCATATGTGATCTCTTTTTTATTTGCACAAATCCAAAATGCTATCAAACATTGAACAGTGAAAACAAATCTTGAATATTGTTTGTGCGTAAATATGGTGAACACTTTTGAAGGTTTGAAGCCCTCGTTCTTCCATTAGTTGCTGTTTGTTCTGTTTTGTTTTGTTTATTCTGCGCGCTGTTACCAGCGGCAACACATGCTGCTGCTGCTCTGCTATTTATGCAACACTGATTCTTAATAAAATACCAGCAAATGGTTTGAGAAAACAAAAAAAAAATCCAAACAAAAAAAATATATAAAAAAATATTTAAAAAAAATATAAAAAAATAAATTAAATAAATAAAATAAATAAATAAATAAAAAAAAATAAAATAAATAAAAAAATAAAATAAAAAAAATAAATAAATAAAAAAAATAAAAAAAAAAATTAAAAAAAAAATAAAAAAAAATAAAAAAAAAAATAAAAAAAAATAAAAAAAAAAAATTAAAAAAATTAAAAAAATAAATAAAATAAAAATTTAAATAAAATAAGTAATAAATAAAAAGATTAAAGAAATTCAAATAGAATTTGCGAATTGTTCGCAATCAACATTAAGTAGTGCTTGAATTTGAGTCGGCACTTAATTTAAACAAGCATACTTTCGTTTACTCAAGCTCGAAATGGGCTGCTGCCGAAATAAATTAAACAAAAGCATAAAAAAATAAATAAATTTTAAATGAAAATTTCATCTAACATTCAAATGGAGTATGCTCTAGGCGGAAAATAAAACACAGCATACAATTTTGTGTCCCAAAGTAAATATTTTCCGTATTTTTTTGTCGTTTTCTGGCACTTTACATCATCCTTAAATTGTAAATTCTTCCTACATATCGACAGAGTCATGTTACATTTTCTTTTTTCATTTGAGAGTTTGTAACAATGCGCCTACGGTGTCTACAATTACCAGTTATCTGAGCTGTTCGGCTCTCACTCAACCCTTTGGCTGTATATTCAATTTAATCAATTTCTATGTTTTAACAAGCTTTGACGTTTGCGCTCAACATTAGCTACAATGGCAGTGGCTCTAGTATTTGTGCACAAATACACACGCTGATGTATATTTCTACTATATTTATAGAAGTGTCTATATGTTTGAAGATGTGTGTGCGCACGTGCAAATGTTTACTAACTTATTTGTGCGTAAAGTTCAGTTATTTTCCGTAACCTTTTTTTTGTTTCAAGCGCGTGTGCGCTAAACTTTATAGTTGCAACGAAAGATAGGAAGAAATTGAAAAACTTGTAAAAAGAAAAATCTCAAAGATAAAAGAATTTCAATGTTAAGTAGCCGCATCTACAAAGACTTGTAATTCCAGCTCGTCGCTGATAACTTAAGATGTCAAAATAATTGGGTATCTATGATACTATCCAATTCATATGAATTATGAACTTGTCATAGTCCAAATTCTATACAATTGAAGACTACATCGTTTTCATTGTACATATTCCAAAAGTATCGTGACAGGTATTCTGAAATTTTCTCACTTTAAAGAACCATGAACACTCTTTATACCCTGAACAGGGTATATTAAGTTTGTCACAAAGTTTGTAACACCCAGAAGGAAGCGTCGGAGGCCCTATAAAGTATATATATAAATGATCAGTATGTTGTACTGAGTCGATTTAGCCATGTCCGTCTGTCTGTCCGTCCGTCAGTCTGTATATATACGAACTAGTCCTTCAGTTTTTAAGATATCGTTTTGAAATTTTGCAGATGTTATTTTCTCTGCAAGAAGCTGCTCATTTGTCGGAACTTCCGATATCGGACCACTATGTCATATAGCTGCCATACAAACTGAACGATCGGAATCAAGGGCTTGTATGGAAAACTTCCGCATTTTACTACATATCTTCACGAAATTTGGTGTGAGTTATTGTTCATAGAAATAATTTAATCTCCGAAAAAATTGTTCAGATCGATTCACTATAGCATATAGCTGCCATACAAACCGAAAGATCGGAATCAAGGGCTTGTATGGAAAATGTTGGCATTTGACGTGGTATCTTCACGAAATTTGACATCGATTAATGCTTAAGGTAATAATATAATCTCCGAAGAAATTGTTCAGATCGGTTAACTATGTAACCTTAATGTTTCTAGCAAACAAACCGGCTAAAAAGAATTAGTAAAATGTTTTCTTTTTTTTACTTACTTTTTCTTACGTCTTTAGATTTGCTTAAACACATAGTTACTAAAAGAAATGCACCTGTGAAGGGTATATTAGCTTTGGTACAGCCGAAGTTAACGTTTTTCTTGTTTTTTGGTAAAATTCCATTTCATTATCCCACATACATATGTATGTACTTGTGATCACCTATTATACTGATCCTCCAAATTTAGGTAATTCTTATTTGACTCTAGGAGAGGACTTAGTTTCTGGTTTACCTCTTCTTCGACGCTAATTTTCCTTCCAGCGAATATTTTTTGAGAGTTGAGAGCATGAGAAGTGCTGGGGCCAGCTCCCTAAACTATGGAAGGGTACGAAAATAATGCGAAACCAATCAGCCTTGATAATTTTGGGACGCGATCTGTCCGTTATGAGTTCAATGAACCTTTGTGTAGATCTTTCGCATATCCACTGCATAATATTTTCCTGAATGATATGTACAAACAGTTTCTGTGATACCTTTATAACCTTTTCGCACAGTCAAATAAATTTAGTACATTAAGATTATAATTGAGAAGCCAGTTGTTGGTTTTCGCACAGCCGGCTACTTGATTAACGATCAGCTGTTATGCATTTTTGTTTTTGCTGTTCATAAAAAATTGGTAAGATTCAACAACTGATTGCTATTTTATCAATAACCATAACCAAATTTATAGCGTGGACAACAACCCGTTCCAACTCGATTTGCATTCGATTAATTAATTAAATTAATGTATTCCAGTTCCTACTCGATTTGTATTCGATTAAGAATTAATGTAATGAAATAATATTTTTTTATTTTGTATGGTAAATCGATCTAAATAAGCGTTTTAATTGAGCAAAGGCCTGTTAATTGTGCAATTAACTCCTGTGCGAAAAGCCTATTAAGGTATAAACCATCTTGATTAAGCTCATTTTATGGCCATACAAAATCATTTTGTTGTTTTTTAAGGTGTCAATTGTCCGAAATAAAATTGTAAAATTTATAATAATAATTCATTTACGGAATTTTGAAGGTTAAGTCTGACTTTGAAACATATGTATTATATTCTAATGGTGCGCCCTGTTAAAAACTATACTATATAATGATCAGAAAATATGGGTAATGTATTATTAATAATAACTATAAATAGAGTTTTCGTAATTGACATCTCACCATCCATTCCTTCAATACTCAAGTTTTGCTATTGGTACTCGCCTAACATCTACTGTCAATTCTCACGCCTACACACATACCTGCATATATAGTATGTCTAAAAGGTACAAAAAATAGTACTTTTTTGAAACCCCTTCCAACAGTAAAACTTTTCCTGGTGTTTTTTATCAATATGTTTTTGTTTGTGTGTGTAATCACTAGGTTCGCACGTATTTGCTCCCTTTAAAATGCGTGCAGGAAATGAAATAATAAAAAAAAAAAAATCAATTTGCTGTCCTATCTACGTTTGTGATGTGCTGTCATAAAACAAGCTTTTTGGATACCTTGATTTATGCAGCTAGATGAGTATATTCTTCGTTTAATTAATATCTATTGAACAATAGACTTTTTTGAAGACTTCACTTTATAATACAAAGTTAAGAAAATCAGTAAAAAAACAAGAAAAAACGTTAACATCGGCTGTACCGAAGCTAATATACCCTTCACTGGTGCATTTCTTTTAGTAACTATGTGTTCAAGCAAATCTAAAGACATAAGAAAAAATAAGTAAAAAAAAAGAAAACATTTTACTATTTCTTTTTAGCCGGGTTGTTTACTAGAAACATTAAGATTATATAGTTAAACGATCTGAACAATTTCTTCGGAGATTATATTATTACCTTAAGCATTAATCCATGTCAAATTTCGTGAAGATACCACGTCAAGTGCGAAAATTTTCCATACAACCCCTTGATACCGAACGTTCGGTTTGTATGGCAGCTATATGCTATAGTGAACCGATCTGAACAATTTTTTCGGAGATTAAATTATTTCTATGAACAATAACTCACAACAAATTTCGTGAAGATATGTAGTAAAATGCGGAAGTTTTCCATACAAGCCCTTGATTCCGATCGTTTAGTTTGTATGGCAGATATATGCTATAGTGAACCGATTTGAAAATTTTTTTCGGAGATTAAATTATTTCTATGAACAATAACTCACACCAAATTTCGTGAAGATATGTAGTCAAATGCGGAAGTTTTCCAAGCCCTTGATTCCGATCGTTCAGTTTGTATGGCAGCTATATGATATAGTTAGTTACGACAAATGAGCAGCTTCTTGAAGAGAAAATAACATCTGCAAAATTTCAAAACTATATCTTAAAAACTGAAGGACTAGTTCGTATATATACAGACAGACGGTCAGACGGACATGGCTAAATCGACTCAGTTCAACATACTGATCATTTATATATATACTTTATAGGGCCTCCGACGCTTCCTTCTGGGTGTTACAAACTTCGTGACAAACTTAATATACCCTGTTCAGGGTATAATTAGTACTAAAAATAGCAAATCGGTTCAAAGTAAGCAAATATTTGAAAAATGTCTCAAATATATTTCGGAAAATTCGTAATTAAGTATTAATTACAGCTAAAAGCAGTTATTTTTATTAACATAGCAAGACAACACGTACCTTAACCGTACTAAAATTTCTTTAATTATTCATTTTATATCTTTAAATTTATTTTTATATTTTCTAAATTTATTTCGAACATTTTTCCATGCATTCAAATGAGTCAATTTAACGCTAATATTCTTTGTAAGGTGATAATATCTCTTATTATTGACATTTTACTTTGCCAAACATCGCAATCTTGCTTATATTTTTGTGGCGTTGGTGTGAAGGGCTATAAATACACGTGCCGCCAAATGGCGCACTCACAATGCAACATTCACACACAAAAAATATGCCAAAAATAAAAATCAAAAACCCAAACAGTACAAAAAAACAGAAACAATAATAACAAATGCGTGGCAAGGCAGTTACTTTTGAGAGTAGTGGGAGGCTGTGTACCGAAGTACATACATACATACAGACAAACACATATAACGGTATATATGTATATGGCGAAATATTTTCATAACCACAACTGCCAGTTATGATTGGACTCGGCACTGCCCGCCGCGTTGCTGCACCCTCACATTTGCCATAGTGTGCCATAAATAGAATCTTTGGCTACGGACAAAGTTGATAATTTTCTGGTGTGAAGTAAAAATAGCAAATAAAAGTTTTATTCGCAAATCAGTTGTTTACCATAAAGTGAGAATTTTCCTCGGACTCTAATTGTCAATTTTCATGCTCGTAGCTGGTGTGCACCTGCTGACTCGTGACACAATCGGCTTTGACGATTGCGTTTCGTACATATACAACTTATATAAATAATATATGTAATATAATAATATATATGTATATATGTATGTCGATATATACATATATATGCACCTTAGTAAAGATGTGTGTCAAAATGTTCGCGTTAAGATGTCACTGCCTTTTAAAAGTGAAAGTTTAGCCTTCAAAAAACCAAAACACTTCCGAAATGTGAAAGTAAAAATAAACGAGAGAGAGTAAAACAAAAACTATGTACACTCCGAACTTTATAACGAAGTCACTCGCAACTCGCTGTGGCCTGTGGCCAGCCTACAAACATATTTTCTATTACGTAAATGTTGCGTCACTGCATAGTAGGCCTCGGCCGTCAGTGTGTAGTTAGTGAAAGTGCCGTGTGTAAGCTTCGTCATTGTAGGCCTGTTGAAAAAAATTTCGAGTTCAAGGTTCATTGTAGGACGCATGCTCAGTGAGCAGGCAACGAAGGCAGGCTCTAAAGTTACGAAAGCCTCCGTTTATGCCCATGCGCCTAAATGTAGGCAATAAAATGGAAAAGTGAAATTACAAAAATATACTATATATGTATATTCATCTATATGTGTGTGTAGTTCTGTGTGTAGAAGAGCAAGTCAAAATAAATACAACGTAGTATTTCAGCCTCCTTTTTTCCTTGCATCGATTTTTTCAACCACTACTCTACTTCTTTACTCATATACATACATATATACTATATAGATAATTTCATACACGTGCAGCCCGTTCCTCCCACAGCTACTCGTATGACAGGCAAAACGAGAGTGAAACTTTTTCTCATGCCTTTGAGTGGAATTTTTGAAAAGCGTAGTTGTAAACTGTGGAAAAAGAGGCCTCTGAGTAAAGGAGTGTAAACATGTGAGCGTAATATGATGGTAGGCGATTTCACGGCATACTTTTAGGCTGTCGTAAGCAGCTGCGAACAACACAACGACCGGCTGATAGTAGTTACCCGAAACCCAGGACTTTCTTACATCTCTATATTTTACATATAATATATGCATATAAGAGATAGTTGAGTTCACGCAGTTTATTTGCTGGTTTGCCTGGGAGCGCTTCACAACAGCTGATTGCTGTTTGGCTTGCTGCATGCAAGCCAAGTGTTATCGTTGTATGCATTGTTGTTTGTTTGCCGTTGTGTGTATTTTTGTGTGCTGGAATTTTCTTGTTTCGCCCTACTTGTCTCACACCATCCTTCAACTGCTCGTTGCTCGTTGTTACATATTAAGGTATTTGAAAATTATAGGCATGTGATAAAAAGGGGCGCACATCTTGCGCTGTGTTGTGGCTGTGACAAGGATGAGTGTATATGAATGCAAATAGAAATTTGAATAGGCACGTGTACACATTAACATGATTTAAGTCGCAGTTTAAGTTTTAGTTTGGGGGCACACTCACACTCACACTTAGATCTCATATCTTTTGGTGCCTTTTTAAGATTTTACGCCTCAGCAATAACTCAGTTTCTCAATTATTTTTCTTTTTTCTTTAGTGATTATTGCTTAAAAGTTTGGCGTAAGCAGTTTTACATATTTATGCTTTCTTTTGTGTCTTAAAAATTAGTTTTTTAAGATATTGATGCTTATAGTACAACGATTGTGTATTTTTGTAGCATACATTTAGGATTGAAAACATTTTAAAAATGATGAAAGCGTGTTGTTGGGATTTTAGTTAATTAATATTTAATTTTTTAGAGTCACTTTAAAGAAAAAAAATATTTTGAAGCACTAATATCCCTTCGCATAGCATACATTTTGGATTTGAAAAAAAAAAAATAAAATTATTATAAAAATGATGAGAATCGTTTATATGTGATTTTATTTAACTAATATTTATTTTTTAGGGTCACTTTTTATTTACAAAAATATTTTGAAACATCGATGCTACTCCGTAGATATAGCATACATTTAGGATTGAAAAAATTATTTAAAAAATAAAATTTAATAAAAAAGAAAAAAAATAATAAAAAAAAAATAAAAAAATGAAAAATAAAATTTAAATGATGATATGTGTTTTTTAACTAATTGTGATTTATTCAGTCACTTTTATTATAAAAAATATTATGAAACATCGATAGTTCCTTTCTATAGCATACATTTAGGGTTTGAAACTATAAGTTAAGATTAAGCATTTCTAGGTATTACTTTCACTCATATTCTATTCATAAGAATCAGTTTTTTGACTCAATTTTATTTCAAAAATATGCTGAGGCTGTTATAACCCATTCACTTAGCCTACATTTAGGCTGTCGAACCCTAAAATTATATCCACTAAACCTGTGTGAATATTTTCACTTAATGTTTAATATTTTTAATTTCTAGAGTAAATCTAAATTTAAAAATATTCGGAAGAAGGCTTTTAACAACAAATAAAAATATTTTTTTCTGGCTCCAAACACATTTACATATCGCAAGTCAAGTCAAGACAAGACAAGTCAAATTAGCTATATTTTGTTCATTGAATAAAAAGCTAAAATTTTCTCAGTAGAGCATAGCATAACATGGAACAGCCATAAATTGTTGTTGTATAGTCATAATACATAACCAATTTAGAATGTTGTTGGTTGAAAATCCTTGACCGCGTTTGAATCTGGGTTCATTTTGATGACTTATTGTAGCGGTAAAAATCATTAAAAAAAAGATTTTTGTACAAACTGACCGAGTTTATAGTGCTTGGGTGCCCAAAACTAATATTCCGTTCCAGTATAATCGACTGTTTCGAGATGGGATCGGCTTTATGACTATTAACAAGGTGTAGTGTCTTTAAATCAGTCTCTTATATCACTGCTGGCCTTAAATTGTCAGCTTTAAAAAATATCTTATGCTCTGAAAAACTACTAGAAGCCTATCTTCCTCACAATTTTCGTGAAATTTTGCCAGTTTTTATCTAGAAAATCATTTCCCAGCTCCAGTTGCCAAGCCAAAACACAAAAACACTCTTCGTATGCATTATCTCAAATTATTTGCAAATCATGCGTTTTTAAAATTAAACAAAAAACAGGTGATCTTACGCTATTTTTAACCAACACTTTACTTTCCAAATTGAAAATAATCAGCTTGTGTTATTTTTCCGCAGATTTTGCATACTTTGTTTGACATTGAACACGGTGTCGCGTGTGCAAGTTGCTCATTGCCTCAAATCATAAGGTCTGCGTTGTTTTTGTTTTTGGTTTTTGCGAAAATCCATTAAGCGTGTTGATTGCTATTTCAAAGTAATGACATAATATAGTTTTGACAAATTTTTCAGAACAGAATTTTCCTGATTTTTTTCTCCCCCGACCAAGCGCTCACATGAGCGTCATTCATGTGACTTCACACAGTCTACGGTTTGTAAACAAATGCTACAGCATCATTTTGGCTGGGGAAGGTTCACTTGCTTGCCACTCATACAATATATATACACTCATATATATATAATATCAATATATATATATATATATGGAAACATGTTTCTTGATATTAATACACGTAGATAGTATATGTGTTTCCAAAATATATCGAATTCTTCTTATTATTGCCTGATTTTTATGGGTTTCCTGTGCTTTGGCAGATTTCATTCAGCCGCCTTCCTGCCATTCATTAACTTTGCTCATATGACTTGGCCCATAAAACACAAATAAGTGAATTTATATCAAAAATATTTTTTTTCTCATTTTACATTCTGCTACTTTGTCTCACAACCTATATCTCATATCACACCTATATCTCATATCTTTTGGTGCCTTTTTAAGATTTTACGCCTCAGCAATAACTCAGTTTCTCAATTATTTTTGGTTTTTTCTTTAGTGATTATTGCTTAAAAGTTTAGCGTAGGCGGTTTCACATATTTATGTTTTCTTTTGTGCATTAAAAATGAGTTTTTTAAGATATTGATGCTTATAGTACAACGATTGTGTATTTTTGTAGCATACATTTAGGATTGAAAACAATTTAAAAATGATGAAATCGTATTTGTGTGATTTTAGTTAATTAATATTTAATTTTTTAGAGTCACTTTAAGGAAAAAAAATATTTTGAAGCACTAATATCCCTTCGCATAGCATACATTTTGGATTTGAAAAAAAAAAAATAAAATTAATATAGGAATGATGAAAATCGCGTATATGTGATTTTATTTAACTAATATTTAATTTTTAGAGTCACTTTTTATTTACAAAAATATTTTGAGACATCGATCTTACTTCGTATAGCATACATTTAGGATATGATAAAGAAAAACAAAATTGAAATGATGATGTGTGTTTTTTTTAACTAATTTTAAATTATTCAGAGTCACTTTTATTATAAAAAATGTTATGAAACATCGATAGTTTCTTTCTATAGTATACATTTAGGGTTTGAAACTGTAAGTTAAAATTAAGCATTTCTAGGTATTATTTTCACTCATATTCTATTCATAAAAATCAGTTTGTTGACTCACTTTTATTTAAAAAATATGCTGAGGCTGTTATAACCCATTCACTTAGCCTACATTTAGGCTTGCGAACCCTAAAATTATATCCATTAAACCTGTGTGAATATTTTCAATTAATTTTTAATATTTTTAATTTCTAGAGTAAATTTTAATTGAAAAAAATGTTGAAGAAGCCTTTTAACTACAAATAAAAACATATTTTTTCCTGACTACAAACACAAATTTCAAATCATAAGTCAAGACAAGACAAGACAAGTCAAATCAACTATCTTTGGTTCGTTGAATAATAAGCTGTAATTATCTTCGTAGAGCATAATATAATATGGAACAACCATCGATTGTTGTTGTATATTCAAAATATATACCCAATTTAGATAAGGGAAATCCTTGACTGCTTCTCAATCCGGGTCCATTTTGATGACTTAGACAACAAAGGCTTGCAGATAATCCTTATATCAGTTATTACTGTTGTTTTTGTAGCGGCACAAATCATTAAACAAAAATTTTTGTACAAACTGCCCGAGTTAGTCCTTGGGTGTCCAAAACTAATATTCCGTTCCAGTATAATCGACTGTTTCGTGCTGAGATCGGCTTTATGACTATTAACAAGGTGTAGTGTCTTTAAATCAGTCTCTTATATCACTGCTGGCCTTAAATTGTCAGCTTTAAAAAATATCTTATGCTCCCAAAAAAACCACTAGACGCCCATCTTCCTCACAATTTTCGTGAAATTTTGCCAGTTTTTTATCAACAAAATCATTTCCTAGCTCCAGTTGCCAAGCCAAAACACAAAAACACTCTTCATATGCATTATCTCAAATTATTTTCAAATCATGCGTTTTTAAAATTAAACAAAAAACAGGTGATCTTACGCTATTTTTAACACACTTTACTTTCCAAATTGAAGACAATCAGTTTGTGTTATTTTTCCGCAGATTTTGCATACTTTGTTTGACATTGAACACGGTGTCGCGTGTGCAAGTTGCTCATTGCCTCAAATCATAAGGTCTGCGTTGTTTTTGTTTTTGTTTTTGGTTTTTGCGAAAATCCATTAAGCGTGTTGATTGCTATTTCAAAGTAATGACATAATATAGTTTTGACAAATTTTTCAGAACAGAATTTTCCTGATTTTTTTCTCCCCCGACCAAGCGCTCACATGAGCGTCATTCATGTGACTTCACACAGTCTACGTTTTGTAAACAAATGCTACAGCATCATTTTGGCTGGGGAAGGTTCACTTGCTTGCCACTCCTACATGCATATATATATATGGACACATGTTTCTTGATATTAATACACGTAGATAGTATATGTGTTTCCAAAATATATCGAATTCTTCTTATTATTGCCTGACTTTTATGGGTTTCCTGTGCTTTGGCAGATTTCATTCAGCCGCCTGCTTGCCATTCATTAACTTTGCTCATATGACTTGGCCCATAAAACACAAATAAGTGAATTTATATCAAAAATATTTTTTTCCATTTTACATTCTGCTACTTTGTCATAACGATTTATAATTTTTTTGTAATTTTTTTTTTTTCGAATTTGAAAATCTCTAGTTCCCTTAGTAACACAGCCCACGCGCCATTTTGTTAATTTCTTTGTGGTTAACATTTCGGGGTTCTCGTGTATAATAAATGAAGGAATCCACTTATGAGGATTACATTTGTGTTCATTTATGTCTGTATAACTGTATTTTTTTTATATCTCCTCGGTGGTTGGTTGGTTTGAGGCTTTGGCATCAAAAGCTGAAATTCTGAAAATCTGAAAATATATGTATCTTACATTAAACAACTTAATTTATTTGCTGACTACTGTTTTGTTAGTGCCATACAGTTGTCAACTTGTGTGCCTAAATCTCAAAAAGAAATTAGTAAAGAGTCAAAAAAAATAAAATTAAAGCTTTTATTTATGTCTTTAAAATTCTTAAGCCGATTTTCCAATAATCATAACGGAATGGAAATTCTTATGTGTTTTTTTTTTCTGCTGAAAAAGCAAATGTTCCCCGCTATTTGTTTAATTAACGAATTTTCGCACAGCATACACAACAACACAGCGGCAGAGCACCCCTCAATGCGCCCCTGCTCCACTCTACCGCTCAAGTTGGCATTGGGCCAGGTCACGTATGCCACTCGCTTGCTGCGGTTTACTTGACTAGATCAGCTGTTCGGATTCAGCAGACATTGCTGATCATCACAGTTGTTGTTATTATTGTTATTGTTGTTACTGTTGTTGCTGTATTGCAGTCGCAGCAGCAGCACCCTTTTAAATACAGGCATTTCTCTATTTTTGCTTGCCGACAGCTGTGCCATGAAATTGCTTCGACATCCGCGTCAGGAAATTAGCACGCGTTAAAAGTTTTCATTTTGATTTTCGCTGTTGTTATTGTTATTGTTATTATTTTTCTTTTTTTTTTTGCCATTTGCAAAAATTTGTTTGCTTTATTTAGCGCATTCGTTGGCTGATTCAGTCCTTGCGGTATTTTTGCATTTTGCCGCATGTGTTTGCTCAATTTGGCAAATGCGAGCGGCGTGTGTATTTACAACAACAACAACATTAACAACAACAATTTCATTTGACATTTATGCGTCGTTTCCATTTCATATCCATCATTTGGACTTTTGGACTTCACTTCACTTTGCATATAAAATTTCTAATTTTCCAGCTTTACTTTATTTTTAGCTGGGAAGGCCGCCGAACACGCAAAATTTCGCTAATCGGACATTAATTTTGTCGGTAAGGTTAAATGTTTTTTCACACGTAATCAATATCTTTCATCGAATCAATCGAGTTATGTTCTCTAAAGCAAATATTGGTAGGTTGGGAAATGATAAAACTGAAGCTAGCTATAAACCAAGTAGACGATAACTACTTAACGCTTCTTTTGCAGTTTATTTGATATAACGGGATTTTTAGTACACGCGTTTTCTAAGGCTCAACCCATACCGGATTAATCAAGACGTTTTTTCGTGTCTGGTATGAGAACAGTAACATATGTAACAACCCACATGGAACAACACGAGACAAAACAAGCAAGTTCGCTTAGTTTCATCATCATAATTTGGCTCTACAGTTCTCTGTGAGTTTGGACCTGCTGAACAATAAGCCTCCAAGCTACTCTATCTTTTGCGGTCTCTCTCCAGTTTTCCAATTGAAGCTTCTTCAGATCTTCGTTTAATTCGTCCTTCTAGTTCTTGGCATTCCTCTTCCTTCCTCTACCTTCTTTTTTCGCTTGGTGTGGTTTAGAAGAAAACATGTTTTTGTGTCTTATTAGTCAAAGACAGACGTTTTTAACTAATCCGGTGTAGGTTGAGCCTAAGTCTCCACAACTCTGCCTGTATTCCTCAAGCTACTCTATTGCTTCCATTTTCGTTCAAATGGACCTCCAAAAATTCGTTGGTAACTTCGGTTAGTTTTTTTTTCGAAGATTCAATCGGGGATTGCACTTATAGAATTTCAAACATGACCCTAGTCATGGTATATATGGTAAATCATGTTATAGATGGATGGTAAATTTATCGTCTCGAGTGCTTTCTTTTGCGGTCTCTCTCCAGTTTTTCAATCGGAGCTTCTTTAGATATTCGTTTAATTCGTCCTTCCATCTTGTTCTTGGTCTTCCTGTTGTTCTTGTTCCAAAAATTCGTTGGTAACTTCGGTTTCCTCGGATAGATTCAATCGGGGATCACACTTATAAAAATTCAAAATTTTCGCTAGTCATATTATAGATAGATGGTGAATTTCGGGGCTCGCGTGCGTTACAAAGCGTTTAAGGTGAATTTCAAGAGTTAAATTACCTGTATGTATAACTATATATAAAACTGTATATAAAATGTAAACATGAGATTAGGTGTTTACAGAAAGTGAAAGTATGTGTTTCAAGCTTTCAGCTAAGGGATTCATGTGTTTTGACAAACATTTTGTAAATCATTATGGAAGATCTATATATTTTGTATCAAAATTTAGTCGGATTTGTCAAAAATAGAGGAAGTGACTTATTTTCAGATCTACTCTTGTTCTTCTGAGTTTTGGAATCACGTAACTCACTTTCTATTTTTCCACAATTAACTGTCAAATACATACATTCACCGATTATGTACACATATGGTTATACATTTTGATCCTACTCAATTTCCATACAGATATAATAGCAACTTTTTATACGCACGATTTACTGTGCAATCGCATGATGCAACTAAAAACAACCTATGTTTTATATTTTGACATTTTTGTCTACCGTTCTGACATATTCGTTACCTATGTACTTCACTAGAAATCATTCGAAAACAGCAGAAATTGGCGATTTGTGACTAGCTTAGTGGTCATGTGTATAAGCGTTTGGACGTTTTCCTCAATTGCTAAAGGAATATTATTGTACATATGTATAAGTAAAGCTATATAGTATACATACAAACAACTCTATCTACAGCTACGAACATCATGTATCATTCCATATTGCTCCTTAGTCAACTTTGACTACTTGGCTTTTTCCATCACTGACTGCCACAAACACGCAAACACGCAATATTAGACGCCAGCCACTTCTTCTTCTGCCAATTTGAGGCATTTTTATGACATTATCAATTTGTATCGTGGCAATATGAAATGAAAACAAACACCATAAGCATATTTGCTTCAAAAAGATATCGGTTTGATAACTGTTTTCTTCTTTGTAACTCACGGCTGTACAATTTGCTGCCAGCGCAGTTTATTATTCCGTTTTTTTTTGTTTTCCGAAATTTTTCGTTACTCCTCTCCCAATTTTCATTTGGATTGCGTCGTTTGATCGAATGGTGTTGGTGTGCGCCTAAAAGATGCAATACTCTTGGGCATGACTACACACATATTCGCTTTGGCTCTAGCCTAGCTAGGCATTAATAAATCAAAACGTTGTCAGAATAAATAATTTTTGCTACTGCTTCCTGGCTCTCAATTCGACTTGCTGCTGCTGCTACTGGAGTTTTCATGCAATTCCATGCAATGATAAGGCAATTTCGAAGTGCTGCTTGCGGACTGCTGATTTTCAATTGAAATGTTAATTGAATTGGCTCTGAGTTGCCTACCACGATTAGGGGTTACTGTGGGATTAATGGGTTTGTTAAGCTAATTTGATGTTAATCATTTGTTTTGCTAATAATGAATAATCGCAAGTGGTTAAAAAAATATATATTTTTAGAGAGATTAAATTTTTTTTTATATTTTTTCTGCCTCACATCGTTAATGGAATAATTTTATACAACATTTTGACGTTGCATCTAGCTTCATATATTGTAAAAACTACAATTTTTGTTTATTTTTTTTTTATTAAGTTCACTGACATTTATCACGCTCAAAGGAAAGTCCTCTCTTTTCACTCTTCTATTTGCTTTATATAGTATAAATGTATCTACTTCTATATTTACCGTTATATGAGTGTTGTTGGTGCATTAGTGTTATGCCCACAATTGTAATTAATTTATTACAATTTGCTCATAAAATTTGCTACACTTCAAAAAGAAAATTTCATTCATTTTACTTTGTCAAGTCAATAAATATTTTTACGAGCGTCGTCTTCGCATTTTTCGTGTCTAAATTTTGGCACAGTACAATAATCAGCTAGAACTAACTTAGCTAGCAAGGATGAGGTATGTTTGTGTATATAAAATATAAAAACCGCTTAGATTGTAGAACAATCGAGCTTCATTTAGTAAAGTAATAAAAAAAATACAGTTGATGTCCATTAAAATAGGTACATTTGTAAAAAAAAAATTAATAATTTTTAATTTATGACTTCCTGTTGACTGACAGCTCTATATTTTCTTAGTATTTGCATGTAAAAGCTCAGTGTTGCCACCTATTTAATGTTTATATATTATTATTTTTTTCTCGTTGATTTTTTTGATTTTATACACAACTGTCAGCTGTCAACTGTCAATATTTTAATGCATAATTGCTCAGAATTTTTTTCTTCAAATTTTTTGTTGCTTCCATTACGTTGTACACTACTGTATTTCGAATATTTTATAACTATTAGTTTTTCATATTTACTTATATTATTACAACTTTAATGCAACCTTTGCTTACCGCATATTTACTAAATTTTCAAACACTTATTGCGTACTTTCAAGCGTTGCTGCACACTTTTATTTCATTTATAGGCTAGTATATACCGAAATACATATTTATCAATGTTATTCACTAATTTTTATTACATTTGCTGCTCACTTTATGAGTATTTAATATTTGTGTATCATTCCTTTGGGGTCCCCTCGCGAAAAAGTCAGTTTACCAGTCGAAGGCCATTAAGTACTCCATTAAAAAAAAAAAACAACAAAATATCGGCTATATTGAAGCTATGGGGCATTGCGTTGAGTCATTTAGTCAGCTGGTCAGGTGACCAAACAATGATTGCTTTGTTGGTTGGTTGTATGTGTTTTGTTTTTTGGGAACTTTGCGTGCCGATTGCCAATTATTCGTGTTTTTTTGTTTAACAATTATAGTTTTTTTTCGCAAATGTATTTTATTTTCATTTCTAATTTTTTTTATTTTGTTTGTTTGTTATGTGTTTTCACTAAAATATTTGCGTCTGACATGGCTGTTTGTTTTTACCTAATTTTTTCCCTACTTTTTTCCCTACTTTTTTCTCAATTTAATAGTTTTTGTTGGCCTACATTGCGTAAAAGTGTTGTACAAACTTAAAAATTCTCCGAAATCGAACCGCTCAGCGCAAAAACACATTTCGACAGTGAATGTTATCGATTTTTCAGCATTTTATTGTCTAGGCTTGTACGCAGTGCGTGTGAAATGGCTGCATATCTATTTTAAAATTGTGGTTTGACGAAAAAAATTAAATTTTTAACTAATTTATGCTAATGTTTTGCACTTGACACTTCTAATTGTTGCGTCTATAATACACTAATACAGTTGAAATATTGTTATAAAAGCGCATATGACATATGGCTAATTTGAAATAGGCAGCTAATTGAGTTGACATTAATTGTGCTAAATTAAATTATAGCGTACTATTAATATGTCTGCTGAGCTGTGGTGATTTTTTTTTACCTAATAGTTACTACGCTATTTTATCGGCCTAATAGTGTGTAGTTTATATTGATAGTAATTTGATTTTGGTGTTAAAATTAGTACTTCGTTTTTGGAAAATTCTTATTTGTTTCCAAATAAGTTATCTCTGTCACATGTGTTTTAATTTGTTATTTGCATTTGCTGTCAGGGTAGCAATTGTTCGGTTGAAACTTAATTACACACTAGAATAGACAATGATAAATAATTGCGAAGATCGATTAACAATGGAATAAAAAAAAAACAAAAATCATTAATAAAATAATTACAAAAAATAGAATTAAAAACCGAAAAAATGAAAAAGGAAAAAACATAGAATTAAGAAACAAAAAATAATATCACAATAGTGAGTTTAAAACACATTAACAATAGAGTTCCTCAATGCAATTAAACAAACAATAGTTTTGGTATTCCTCTTACGGCAATTTTCTAGTGTAGTAAATATATTTATGTGCTTAGTCTATACTTTTTTCGAAATTTTTTATTTCAAAGTATACATTTCTATACATAAACATATTTATTTGTGTTATTTTTTTCCTTAGCTGGCAACCCTACTTCAAAATGTTTTTTTATTTAGTTAATTGTCTCAAATATGTTCCGGAAGAATTCTTTAAATTCCCTAAGCAACTTATTTAGCATCAAATTTATTATACATTTTATAAATAAATGGCAACCCTATTCCAAAATATTTTTTTTATTTAGTTATATGTCTTAAATATGTTCTGAAAGAATTCTTTAAATTCCCTAAGCAACTTATTTAGCAACAAATTTATTATAAATTTTATTAATAAATGGCAACACTATTTCAAAATATTTTTTTATTTAGTTATATGTCTTAAATATGTTTTAAAAGAATTCTTTAAATTTCTAAGCAACTTATTTAACAATAAATTTAGTATACATATTATCGATAAATGGCAACCCTCTTTCAAAATATTTTTATAGAAGTTCACAAATACGTTCCAGAAGAATTTCTTAAAGTCCCTAAGCAACTTATTTAGCAACAAATTTATTATATATAATATCAATAAATGGCAACCCTATTTCAAAATATTTTTTTATTTATTTTGTTAATTGTCTCAAATACGTTCCGGAAGAATTCTTAAAGTCCCTAAGCAAGTTATTTAGCAACAAATTTTTTAATAATTTTATCATTAAATGGCAACCCTATTTCAAAATATTTTTTTATTTAGTTATATGTCTTAAATATGTTCTGAAAGAATTCTTTAAATTCCCTAAGCAACTTATTTAGCAACAAATTTAGTATACATATTATCGATAAATGGCAACACTATTTCAAAATATTTTTTTTATTTAGTTATATGTCTTAAATATGTTCTGAAAGAATTCTTTAAATTCCCTAAGCAACTTATTTAACAATAAATTTAGTATACATATTATCGATAAATGGCAACCCTCTTTCAAAATATTTTTATAGAAGTTCACAAATACGTTCCAGAAGAATTTCTTAAAGTCCCTAAGCAACTTATTTAGCAACAAATTTATTATATATAATATCAATAAATGGCAACCCTATTTCAAAATATTTTTTTATTTAGTTATATGTCTTAAATATGTTCCGTAAGAATTCTTAAAGTCCCTAAGCAACTTATTTAACAACAAATTTATTATAAATTTTATTAATAAATGGTAACACTATTTCAAAATATTTTTTTAATTTAGTTATATGTCTTAAATATGTTCTGAAAGAATTCTTTAAATTCCCTAAGCAACTTATTTATCAACAAATTTATCATAAATTTTATCAATAAATGGCAACCCTATTTCAAAATATTTTTTTTATTTAGTTATATGTCTCAAATATGTTCCGAAATAATTCTTAAAGTTCCTAAGTAACTTATTTAGCAACAAATTTATTATACGTTTTATCAATGGCAACCCTATTTCAAAATATTTTTTAATTTTTTTTATATATCTGAAATACGTTCCTGAAGAATTGTTTAAACGACTTATAGAATTTATTTTGCAAAGAAATTTAAATTTATTTTATCGCTAGATGGCAACTCTATTCCAAAATCGCTAAAAATGTGTAAACTTCTCGTACAACTCCAGTGACTGCCTTTTTAAATAATTTACATTTTACATATTTGACAGATGTCGCTCGTCGCTTGTCGTCTTCTATGTGTTCAGCACATTTCTCTTTCAACTTCTCTTTTTTTCACTTCACACCGATATCTAATTTTTTTATTCAGAATTTTAGTACAGAGGAGAATTGTTTACAAACTAAATAAAAACAATTCGACTCCGGTAAATATTAAACAGAATAGCATTTAAGTAAAAAGCAACGAAGCATTCAACACCAGTATTTCAATTGTTCAATTACTGGCTTTAAGCACATTTAGTAATGTCGTTGCCAACAAAAAAAGAAATGAAAAAGCAAAATAAATAAAAATGAAAATGTTGTGTCAGCACAAAATCACATCAACTGTACTGGGCAGCGTTGCATTGCGCTATGTACTTTATGGTCAGTGTCACATTCAATCATATCCCTCTTTTGTCGTCGCTGTTGACAAAGTGTAAACACCATAGAAAACCAATACCAAATCGAAGCAGCGATATGTTTGCTTACAGCAGAAGGAACTCCACACTACACAAACAAACGCATACTCTCGCTTTAGTAGTGGCAGCAGCAGCAGCAGCACAACAATTGACAACAAAATGCTTTGTCGTCACCTTTGCTTTACTATATGTATAAGCAACAACAAATGCCCAAATCTACAACATCATCAAAGACACTGTGGAGCAGAGCAACACTTATGTAGATAAACACTACAGCAACACTAAGCAACTAGTGATAAAGATACATCAGCTGCTGTGGCAAGTGTCGACAACAACAGCAAAATCGGTAGCTGTGGACTACTAGTTGTTGAAAGCTAGCCCCCGGAAAAATAAAGAAATTAAGCGCATGAAGGCAAAAGAGGAAAAAAGAAACAAAAACAGTCCAGCGTGTATTTAGTGAAGTGGTTTATTCTGGTTTTCTCCATTTTCTTCCAAAAAATTATTGTTTGTCTACTTCAATTGTCTTCTATTATTGTGTGTTTTTGCGCTTGTTCGCCGTGCGTTGATTGCGCTGCCACACATTCAATTTAGTTTAATTTTTCGCCACACTCTATTATACTATGGCGCATTGTTGTTGTTATTGTACGCCATTGCTTCTTTCACTCGGTGTCTCATTTTCACACTGTGCCTGTGCCATTTTAATGGCCAAACCCAGTTCTCATCCCAACCCATCCGCTGTTGAATGCTGTGCTATCTATCCCCATTCATTCGACAATGGACAATTCATCCCGTTCGCCTCGTGTTGCCCTTTCGCTTTCCTTCCACCGCCTGCCACACGCTCCATGGTTTGCTGCTTGTCGTTTGACGTTTAACTGTACTCCGTCGCCTTTTGATTGCCGATCTTGACGCAAACGCTGATTGAGCTCTCCTTGGCGTGCTGCTGCTGCTGGCTGCGTCGCTTGATTAAGCGACGCGAATTTAACTATGACACCCAAAGTGATGACAGCATTAATTGCATAATAAATCGATATAATTAGTCAAATTTTACTATGTCTGGGTGTATTGGGTGACTCTACTAATGAAGTGGCTGGTTAGCCATTTAACATTCTCTAATAACATACCAAGCAATTTAGAGGGTTTTGTAATGTGTTTATTTTGAAGTTGCGGGTATTTTTTAAAGGTTAAAAAGGGCCTGAAATGAAATGTTTTTTTAGAATAATGTCTCGATTTATTGTGTTCCTAGGGGTGACACCAGTTTCGCAAATATCAATTATAATTTTGTTGTAAATGGTATGTTGTCGTGACATTCTTATCGGTCCCGGAAGTACCTGTCCTTAATGAGATTGCCTCGATATGTTTGTATGTTCTATGCTTGGATTGTTCCATACACTTGTAACTATCTCCTAGGTCTTGTTGAAGAAGTTTACTGCATCAAGAACCATCCTAACATTTTGCAAATACTGCCAGTTCTGGCAGAAACTTCACTTTCATATGAGGCGGTATGCATACTAAAAAATTTTTATTTCTCCCGAAATCTAAAAATATCTAAAAATATACAATATTTCTTCAAACTTTCAAACAATCCAAATTACATTCTTCATTAATCACGCAGCGCGAGCTTCTTGGAAATATTCAAACATATATGGTGCTCTTATCTTGAGCTTTTAAGGCGTTTTGTAGCTATTTCCGCTGAACGCGTACATTTAAATCTTTCTTTGTAACCGATGTGACGTTTGTGGTTTTTTGCGGTTGTTGCTATAATAGATACCAAAAATAAAATCAGCAAAACTTGTATTTTATATTTCATAAAATTTATATTTCATAAAAAAACGGTTTGTTAAAAAAATAACGGGAATTTTAAAATTTTGTCAAAAATTGTATTTTATTTTATTTTTTATTATATTTATAAGTCTCTAAAGTAAGGTTAGGCATGTTTTTATGAGCTTGGTGATTTTCGTTTGTTAAAAGCTCACACTTCGTTGCTTGTTCGTGAATCTTTGAACAAAAACAATACTGTAACGATTCCCCATGATGCCTCTATATTCGCCAGACATGACTCTTTTTGACTTTTTTTTATTTTTATGCCCAAAAATAAAGAGATCCTTAAAAGACAAGCATAGATGAAAGAACTAAAGGCCATTCCACAATTTAGAGTTTACGAAATGTTTCGACGATTGTTAGAAGCGCTGGCCTAAGTGCTTAATATCGATAGGACTTCGACTATTTTGAAGGCGACACCATTAATGAGGACCAATGAATAGATATTTGTTTCAAACAAAAAATTCCCGTTATTTTTTGAACACTGCTATCACTTTTATGTTTTTACAAACAAAAAATTGCCTATATATTTTCTACTACTGCTATAAATAATAAACTATAAAGTGTAATAATATTTAGTTAGCGCTACATGGGAACTACTTTTTTTCAAAATTTTGCTTTTACTCAGACAGAAATGTCCAATCAGCGCTCACCGGAAAATACCTCACATGAGTAGAACATATTTTTTACAGCTGATTGAAGAGATCTGCTCTTTTATAGACCTCGGTTGATGTTCTGGTAATAGATTCCTCTTTATCTGCAGCACCGCCTAACATATGATATTTTAATTCATATTGAAAGCAAATTAAATCTTATCATAATTTTTAAAAAGTTGAACAGGTGGCAATTCTATTTCTTGTGACATTTATTATTTTAAAATTTTTTTCTAAGAATTCATCGATATATTTTGCATATTTTTTTTGACAATATTTGCCAAATATACTATATATAAGAAATTATCAGCTGTTTTTGAAAGTGGCGTACGTGAGTATGTGCATTTGCCGAAACTTGGTCAACGAAATGTAACCGAACACTATCAACTAACACCTTACGGCTTTGTAACACCACACAGGTACTTCGGTTGTGTTTGATGGCGCTCAAAGTTGTTTATTTTTATTTTTTTTTCATATCTCTATCTTATAAAGAAACCGGTTCTAACTGTGGAGTAGCACAGCTAAGCTTTCTTTGAGATGCCGGCCGGCACTTTTTTATGCCATTAAAGAGTCCAACTTGAGATCATGCCACTGCGGAAGGTGTCTTCTATCAGCGTTGCTGATCGCGCTCAATGAAGAGAGCGGCCGTGTTATGACAGTGTTATTTGGTTTTGAAGAGCATTAAAAATTACTCAGATGGCAAGTGTGGTTTTCAAGCACCCACACTCACTCGTGTGCAAAAGAGCGCGCTTGAGCTAAAAGAAAATTATAATTTCAAGCGCTCAACAATTAGCAGTAACCGCGCTCAAATTTATTGATACTCGCAAACCTGTATAGTGCATATGAAATTTTGCATCGCATACATAATATATACTATCGTTTGCGTTGTGGCACACTGACATTTAACAGGAAAAAAAAAACACAATTCCTCAATGAGTCAAGCCGCTTGTACTCGTATGTGTGTAACATTAGATATGCATTGTTTGTGTTGTTGTTTTGTATTCGAAATATACCATATATAGTGTATGTGTTGCTGTTGTTGTTGTTATTTATTTATTTACTTTAGTTAGTAATTTGGCTGGTATGCGCTTGGGTAATCCCTCTGTACGCTTGCCCGGCTGCTACACCAACATTAGATACTTGCTAATTGCCGCTATGCATTGCTGTTGCTGTTGTTGCTATGCCGCACATACATACATTTACTCACAATGGGGCCGAACGATTGCCGATTTTTGCACGTAGGCACCGCCAATTCGGCAATCTTTTGGCTTACTGTGTCAATGCTGGCAACAATCGCCGGCGTGGCGACCGTACAACCGGCTGGCAACCCATATGTTTCTCTAACATACATATATATATATACATATATGTTAGTGAATGTTGTCTGCCGCAAGCGTCTGTGTTTGTTTTTATCCGTCAATCATTAACTTTCTATTCATGGGCTGGTCTTTCAGTCAAAACGAGCTATTTGATTTGTCAGCCGCTTTACTACTTGTTACCACCGCCTCTAATATTGTTGCCGCTGATCGTTGCCATATCCATTCATCGTGTGTGTGTGTGTATGAACCTGCTGTTGCTAAGTGCTGCCGCCGTCGATTGCAATGTCATCGCGGCTCTGTCGTTAGATTTGACATCATCAAAGTGTGTGACGTTCGTTCCATTAGTTCGTGCGTTTTTACGCGTTCGCACGTGAGCCGCTTGCCTCCGCTCGTATGTACCTTGGACTCTTAAGCATTAGCTATTTCAATATCTAATTTCGCAAGTTGCTACGAAAATTTATCAGCTTCGTGTATTAGTCAAAAGTTTACAAATAAATGTGTATTTACTCATACATCGGCCAACAGTCTATTACGAATAGCTCGTTGTGTCGGCTGTGAATATTATATGTACATACATATATTTTCTACGCCGAAATCATTGCAAAAATGGGTGTGTACTTATAGTATAGAGGTTGCTATAATAGCACTAGATTGCTGGAAAGACTCGTCGTTGCATTCTCGCTCGTAATCACCGAGGCCTCTCCATTAATGAAAAGCTTTTAGTGCCCCATTTTAAGTTGCATTGAACGATTTTCTAGATTTTTCGAAAGCTTCGCGTACGAGCTACAGTATGCTCCGCTTTATTTGTGCTAAAAAAATTGCAAAATTTCCTATAAAGTTAATCGGTTAATCTATTAACGGCTAATCATTTAATTGAGCATGACATTTAGCCGTAGGAATGCTTGTTATTTTTATGACATAATCATTTGAAATATACACTTTAGATATGACTTTAATACAACAAAAACAATTAGCAATTTTTTAAAATAATTATTACTTATTTTGTTGTTTATGCAATATTTGTGGTGCAATTAATTGGAAAACCACAAAAATATTTTTTTATTTTTTCTAACTAATTCGCCCACTAATAACCGATAATCCGTCGAGAATATTTTATGATTTTAAATTATACCAGACTTCAAAAGTGTTGGGTATTACATTATTTTGACGCAAGATCAATCAATCATCAATCATAGAAAAGTCAAATGGTAGCTGTCACTGGGATTCAACACTCTTCGAATGATAGTATTGTCTTATGATACCCAAGTTATATAGTATCATTTCGGTGTAGGGATTTTGGTTAGTTACAACATCAACTTCTCTAGCCCAATTTCCGACAGATTAAATATACGAAAATATGTCTTCAATGCAACATTTCATTAATCAGCGATTTAGTGTTTTAAATATCGATCATTACTTTGAATTATTATATGATTCATGAGGATAAAGTTAGCCTTTCATAATCTAAGTTTAGAGCTTCGATCAACCTAGAAAGTGATAAATTTATCAGAAACAGGACCGATTTTAGGTGTAACTAAAAAAGTTGGATCCATTTGAAAATTTAGGGTGATTATATTAAGTTTTAGTTAAAGCTTAAAGTCGAGCTTTCACTCGAGCTTTTAGTCGTACTCGACTCGACTTTCAACTCTTGCTTTCTGTTATGTATCCTTCTTTGCAGACAAAAAAAGTGTTTATTAGAGTGATTTTATAAAGCTTTTTGTTAAAACTTTTACACTAGCTTTCAATCGAGCTTTTAGTCGTACTCGATTTTTATGAAACTATTTCTGATAGTGTTAGATTCCGTTGCTTCTTCACTATTACCGACAGAAGCTTTCAACTCTTGCCTTCTGTTATCTATCTTTACTTGCATTTTTTAATATTTCCATAATTTCCTTGAGAAGGTTTTGTCTATTAGAGTGGTTTTTTGTTACAGCTTTTACACGAGCTTTCATTCGAGCTTTTAGTCAAACTTTGATTTTTATGAAACCATATCCGATAGTGTTAGATTTCGTTACTTCTTCACTATTACCGACGGAAGCTTTCAACTTTGTTATCTATTCTTCCTTGCATACTTCAATATTTCCATAATTTTTTAGAGAAGATTTTGTCTATTAGAATGATTTTATAAAGCTTTTTATTAAAGCTTATAGTCGAGCTTTCACTCGAGCTTTTAGTCAAACTTTGTTTTTTATGAAACCAATTCCGATAGTGTTAGATTCCGCGACTTCCAAACTATTACCGATTCAAGTTTTCAACTCAAGCTTTCTGTTATCTATCATTTCTTCCGCTCTTCTACCCCTTATTTATTTCACACGGAATCTATTGTCTGTCGCTACCTTAAGCTAAACTCAATCTTTTCACAACATTCATTAAATTAAACTAATAATATACAGTTGTGACTAAGATACATCACGGTTATACTAATTTATATCTGTATTTCACTAAACCGCCGCTTCATTGCTTCATTTTGCATTTTTGGAATTTCATCATTTTCATATTGAATTTCTTATGCCACTTTGTTGTTGTTGGTTGTTTGGTTGTAGCGTAGCGAGCTTTGTAAATACGAGTATTTCAAACTTTGGGGGGCTCGGCCGCACTTTACATATATGTACTATATTCATTCGGTATGTAAGAGTGTGAGTGTGTGTGAGTGTATGTTATGCGCACAGCTAAATGGAAAATAGCAAATGTAATAAGCGGAAAATAAAACTGAATGCCTTACTCGTTTTACCAACCGGCGAACGCACACACCTTTACCACTGTCAATGCCATGTTCTTTGCGAGTAGCAACGGCAGCCGGCCACTTCAGCGCTGCCACTCATCACTTTCTGCCTTAGCGCTTTGTGATGAGTCAGGTTTTGAATACAAACAACAATTATTTATTTATTTATTGTAGCGGCCTATTGGTTCTGGGTTATAGAACTATTGGGGCACACTGTGCCTCTTGTGTCTTCTTCTTCTTCTTCGCTGTGTTTGTTTTATTTTTTTAATTTTAATTTCTATTTATTTTTTGCTTTTTTGTTGTATTTATTTTGCATATGTGTGTTTGTTTTGCGGCTGCTCATAGCGTAGCGTTGATGACGTTGACTTTACTGCCGGTTGCCGTTGTTATCGTTTTTGGTATTGCCAGCTGATGGCTATGATGATGGTGATGTTGATGTTGGTGGGCATATCACGATGACGTTGCCATTCTAGCGGTTGGCATAATTCATTGAAATTCTATAAATGTGTGAAAAATACGTGATTTTGAAATTCTACAATGAAATTTTGAAATTGTGTACGAGTATGTTGAAGAGCGCCGCACCGTTTGCTGTTGGTCTTTCCTAGAAGCGATATTACTCGGTGTGGCTGTGTTGGCTTGCGTGATTTCCCCTTAAGTCATTGCATACGTGCAGCTCAAGTGCTCAGCCCGCTCGCTGTATTCATAATGCATAGTCATATCTATTTATGTGTATTTGCGGCTATTGTTTCCAAGCCATTGGTTGTTTTCGTAATTTTCTACTTGACCATTGGTTTGGTGATTTCTTGAATTTATTATATGCATTTAATTATTGATTTTTATTAGTGTATTTTTATATATTTCTTTCAATATTTTTTTAATTTTTAATAATTTTTATTGTTTTTTTTAATTTTTTTTTTTAATAATTTTTATTGTTTGTTTTTTATTTTTTTTTATTTTTTTTTTATTTTTTTTTTATTTTGATTTTTTTATTTGTTTTGGCCACCTGTACTCTTGCACTTCTTTTGAATCGCTTATTTATTTTTGTCACCTGCATCAAAAGTGTGGATCTAGTGCTTTTATTATTTATTATGCGTTCAGATACGAAAGAAATTTCACCTGGTGGTCGCAAGTCGCAGGTGTTAATAAGTAGCCATGAATTATTTTGTCGGCGTTAGTATCAGTGTTGAATATTTAATAAATTAATCTTGTCAGCCTTAGTTTACTTATAAAATACGCGTTAGTTTGTTGGACGAAATTGGTTTGTACGTTTTATAGCGCTTCAACGGTGCAAAGAAAGGGCGAGAACGTACTAGAAAGTATGAATAATAATGAGGCGCACTTTTTGATGGGCTTTTTTTAGAGATGTTGTAAGTTTTTTTGGGTTTTATTAATATCACTTATTTTTAATAAATTTTTTTTAGTTTTGTAATAGATTTTATGGGGAAACTTTAGTATACTATCCCAGGCTTTCGGTAATAAAATGGGTATCGTTGGAAAGAGGAGGTTCTCCAGATTAAGAATATATATACATATAGCTGCAGCTGACTTATAGTTTTCGAGATATTCGCACTTAAAGTTGAAAAAAGTGCTTTTTTTATCTTGAATTTTCACAATATATACTGAATATTTTATTAATATTATGCACTTATTTTACAATTACACTTCACCACATTGTTTCTGCATATTTATTTTATAAAATTTATCACGAAAATAGAGGTAAATAAGTATTTAACATTTTACACAAATCTCTTAATTTCAACAATAACAAAACGGGTTGCAGCTTGACAAGTAATAAGTGTTGCCATATCAGATATTTTGCAAACGAATGAGAAGAACCAAAATAAATAAATACCCCAAATGAAGAAAACAAATGCCCTATAAAAAGATTATATAAAGATAATATAAGAAAGTTTAAGATATTCACTCTATGTACTATAAGTAAGGGAAATGAAAAGTTCTTTCGTGTAGAACTACTTTCTGCATTGGCGGCCTCGGCCGCGCTTCAAAAAAATAACCCTGGTCGAGCCAACACCGGGAGTTATCAAAGAGGGGGAATTGAAATACTCTTTCGTGTAGAACTACTTTCCGCATTGGCGGCCTTCGGCCGCGCTTCAAAAAAATAACCCTGGTCGAGCCAACACCGGGAGTTATCAAAGAGGGAGAATTGAAATACTCTTTCGTGTAGAAATACTTTCCGCATTGGCGGCCTTCGGCCGCGCTTCACAAAAAATAACCCTGGTCGAGCCAACACCGGGAGTTATCAAAGAAGGGGAATTGCAATATTCTTTCGTGTAGAAATACTTTCCGCATTGGCGGCCTTCGGTCGCGCTTCAAAAAAATAACCCTGGTCGAGCCAACACCGGGAGTTATCAAAGAGGGGGAATTGAAATACTCTTTCGTGTAGAACTACTTTCCGCATTGGCGGCCTTCGGCCGCGCTTCAAAAAAATAACCCTGGTCGAGCCACCACCGGGAGTTATCAAAGAGGGGGAATTGAAATACTCTTTCGTGTAGAAATACTTTCCACATTGGCGGCCTTCGGCCGCGCTTAAAAAAAATAACCCTGGTCGAGCCAACACCGGGAGTTATCAAAGAGGGGGAATTGCAATATTCTTTCGTGTAGAAATACTTTCCGCATTGGCGGCCTTCGGCCGCTCTTCAAAAAAATAACCCTGGTCGGACAATCACCGGGGGTTATCAAAGAAAAGGTAATACCGAAAGACTTTGCATTAGTCATAACACCATTATGGTTTGGTTTGGGATATAATCCTTCTTTTTTCTGTTTATTTTTATTCTTTTGATTTTTGCGAAATATTTGATGTGGCAACACTGATTACTTGTCAACCTGCAACCCTTTTTGCTATTTTTTAAACGAAGATTTGTGTAATATGTTAAATATTAATTTACAGCCATTTTCGTCATAATTTTTATAAAATAAATATGCAGAAACAATGTGGTGAAGTGTAAGTGTAAAATAAGTGCAGAATATTAATAAAATATCCAGTATATATTGTGAAAATTCAAGATAAAAAAAGCACTTTTTTCAACTTTAAGTGCGAATATCTCGAAAACTATAAGTCAGCTGCAGCTATATGTATATATATTCTTAATCTGGAGAACCTCCTCTTTCCAACGATACCCATTTTATTACCGAAAGCCTGGGATAGTATACTAAAGCCGACCCGATTTTATAAATATTTTTTTTTTACTTTATCAATATTTTAATAATTTTTAAATACAAATTTTTCTTAATAAATATATTTTTTAAATTTATTAAATATTTTTTTTTTTATTTTATTTAATTTTATTTAAATTTATTTAATTTAATTTAAGTTAATTTAATTTAATTTAGTTTAATTTTCTTTTATTTAAATTTATTTTATTTTATTTACTTTTATTTAATTTTATTTCATTTCATTTCATTTTATTTTATTTTATTTTATTTTATTTATTTAATTTAATTTAATTTTTTATTTTATTTTTTCTTATTTTATTTAATTTTATTTAAATTTATTTTATTTTATTTTATTTTATTTAAATTTATTTTATTCTATTCTATTTTATTTTATTTTATTTCATTTAATTTTATTAAAATTTATTTTATTTTATTTACTTTTATTTAATTTAATTTTATTGTATTTTATTGTATTTTATTTAAATTTATTTTATTTTATTTTATCTAATTTAATTTTATTTTATTTAAATTTATTTTATTTATTTTTATTTAATTTAATTTAAATTTATTTTATTTTATTTTATTTAATTTTATTTTACTTGATTTAATTTAATTTAATTTTATTTAATTTAATTTTATTTATTTAATTTAATTTAATTTAATTTAATTTTATTTTGTTTTATTTTATTTTATTTTATTTTATTTTATTTTATTTTTTTTTTTATTTTATTTCAATTCTTTTTTTTTATTCTACTATATTTTATTTATTGTATTTTATTTTTTTTTTATTTTTTTATTTTATTTCATTCCATTTATTATTTTTTGCTTTAAACTCTGTAATTTGAACCCTGACCAACCAGCTGGTTATCACACACACCTACTTTGCATTTAATAACATAATTTAAAAATATTAGTGTTTTTTGCTTTTTATCTATGTCTAATCGAAATTCTTCATTTATGCTTTGTTATTTATAGTCTGCAATAGTAAACATATTTTTTGTTGTAGTTTTTTCTATTTTTGCTAGTAAAGTTTCCATTCCAAGATATGGTGATATCGAAGAGCTTAAGCAATTAGTGCGTTAAACAATTTTTACATTTACCCTATACATCTGAAAGTAGATAAGAAATATTTAACCACAACTAAATTAAAGAAAACAAGTTGAAAACATGAAAACGAAGATTTCCAATTAAAAAGGCGAAATCACAAAAATACTTTATTATTTTTATGAATCATGCGGTGTGAACGCGCAACCGCTTATCGTGTGCACCGTGAATCACAAATAGCAAGAAAGTTCCTTAAAATCGCGCGTGATTTCGAACAATCGAGTTGTGTGGAATTGAACATATTTGGAATTTCGTTATAGTTACCAGAACGAGTGGGTTGAGGGAAGTATGCACAAATGCTGTCATTCACCGGCTTTTTAGGTTGGATTTGCTGATGCTTGTCAATCTGTTGTTATTGCCTCGCACTTGCATTGAGTTCTTCCTGGTTATGTTCGATTCTCGAACGCATTTAAACACTTCACTTTTCGCGCAGCTCCTTAAAATTGAATTTTCGTTCCAAATTGAGTAGTGGTTCGTCATAAATGCATTGGCAGACACCAAAAAATACAAAAATTGCATTGTCGAAACGTGTTTCTGTTGCCACTGGCTACCATATTATTATTTACTTACTTATGTGTTTCTTCAGCAACGCTTGGTCTTTGTTGAAAGCAAACAAACAAGTGAACAATAATGAAAAGAAATGAAAATAAAATTTTTGGCGAAATTGCGAAAGCGCAACTAAGATAACGCGAATATAGCAAGAAATGCATGAAATTGAAATGTTTGAGAGTATAAAAGATCGGTGGAAGCGATAAGGTAGGGAAGAACTCTTACAGAAATACGAAGTAATCATTTATATTTCCATATCATAGTAGATGTTTTATAGGTTATAAATGAATTTGATAAAGCTTGTTTTACAACTGTGCATAACCTATAAGTCAACCATTAAAGATCTCTTGTTACAGCAAATTCTAATTTAAATAACAACAAAAGAAATATTTAAAAATATTTTTCATAGTTCACCCCCACAAAATCGTGTCATATTACCACGTCTAAATACCAAATTAGCCGCATACTTCGGAAAAGTACGAGTACTTGTACTTGAAATCTTTCGCCACTGCAACTCACTTTGTCATAATGCTGTCAGTCATCACCGTCAGCGAAGACAATTTGCACTGCGCTCAGCAGCAACAGCGCAACTACACGATCTGTGCGATCGGCCACAACAGCAATGGTGGTTCAATGACTCTGCTTTCTGAAAGCATCGTTCGTACTCTCTTTTCGTTTGGTAGGCCATCATTTTTTTTTCCTGATACATACTGTATGTAGGTATTCGGGAATAAAATGTATATTGTTGATGGATGTACATGTGTCTGATTTTTTGTGTGTGTTTTCAAAGATTTTTTATTTTATTTATTTATTTTTTTACATTTTTTTATAATTTTTTTCGAATTTTTTTCTGCTGTTTATCTCATATTTATATACCTACTTTTTATTATTTTTTTATTATAAATATATATATTTTTTTACTTTCTTATTTTTTGCTTTATGTGTTTTTAATTTTTTATTTTAATTTTTGTTTTTGTATTCATTTTATTTCGTCCCACATTTTCATTTTCACTTTTTTATTGCGCTATTTTTGTTTGTGTAACTTTTCATTTATGCAGCAACTCGCACTGTTGTTCGGCAACTGTCGCGTCGTCGTGGTGTTCTGGCGTCTGCATACACACAGAGAGATAGGCGAGAATTTGACTCCAGCATTGGCTAAAAATAAATTTCGAATTTTCAATTTTATGCATTGCATTCTTTCACTTGAAGCAACTTTTTATTATTGTTGTTGTTTTCTTTTGATAATTATTATTTTTTGCAGCGCTTTTGCCTGTCGTTTTATCTCGTGTGTGATTTTTATGAGTTCCACGTTTGGAAGCATGCGTCGAAAATGCAACAATTTTGACGAAAATCGAACAGTCAAGACAGTAAACATTTTGAATTTTTATTTTACTTTTTTGTTTATTTTAATGTAAAATCAATATTTTATTTTGGAATCAACGCCATTTTGTCTGTTTTCATGTCTTATAATTTTATGCTTGTTATGAATTTTCTTATGTTTCAAAAATTCTCGAAATTAAATTTTATTTATTTTTCATAAACTTTTTATTTTTTTTTTATTATTTTTTTTTTATAAATTTTTTTTATAATTTTTTTTATAAATTTTTTTTTTATAATTTTTTTTTTATAAATATTTTTTTTTAAATAAACGCGATTTTGTTGTTTTCATTTCTTATTATCATAACAAGCAGAATTTTCTTATGTTTCAAGAGTTTTCAAAATTATATTTTATTTATTTTTCATAAATTTTTTTTATTATTTTTTCATTAATTTTTTTACTAATTTTTTCATTAATTTTTTTTAATATTTTTTTATACATTTTTTTTTAATTTAAATTTAAATTTTTTTTTTTAATTTTTCTTTATTATTCAAAATTTTTTTTTTTAATTTTTCTTTATTAGTTTTTTATTACAAACTTTTCTTTATGAATTTCTTTTCTTATTAATATATTTTTTTTTAATAATTTTTTTTTTTAATTTGTTTTTTCTTTTTTATTAATTGCTCTATTTCCCACCCTATATTTTCGAAAACCGCTCTGCACGCAATATTTCGATTTAGCATTAGTAATTTTCTTGATCTGTCAGTGTCTTATAATAATACCACTTTATTATGATATTTTTATTTTCCGTTATTTTATTTTTTATTTTTTCTTTTCATGCGCCGCCGTTTCATTGTCAGTCTGCCTGAGTGGGCATTATATACCGCATGAGGTTGTTGATTTTGGTTACATAAGGTAGTCGGCGATTGCTGCTGCTGTTGTCACAATCTAAATACGTCGAAGGCAATAATATTGTTTATTTATTTATTTATAAAGAAGAATAAGATATTTCTAATGTTCCCTTCAACAAATGCGTGGCTCCATGAAAATGATGAGTGACACGTGCGCTTGTCGCTGACAGTCCTAATGATAGTTCGCGTTTCTAATATTTATAACAAACATTTCTGTTTTGCCTGAGTGTGTGTGTAGGTGTGGTCAAAGCCGACTGATTCGTATTGATTATTGTTTACCGCCTCGCGGCTGACTTCAACACCATGTTCATGCCATCTTACATGAGCTTATCCCTACTAATACCAAAAAGGATTTTAAATTTGGCTGGCGCACAACTTTTGTATTTGTGGTTGCTTTTGCATTATTTATGAACTTGTGGAACAAAAGTTGTAGCTTTAAAAAATTGAAAAAAAAAAATTAAAAATAAAAATATTTTAAAATAAAAAAACTTAAAAAAAAATATTAAAAATAAAACTAAAAAAAATTTAAAGAAATAAAAAATAGAAAAATATTTAAAAAAAATACAAAAATAAATAAATAAAAAACTAGCAAAAAAATTTAAAAAAATATTTAAAAATTAAATTACACAATATTTATTCAAAGCGCTGTGCATGCAATATTGTTCCTTTTAAACGTGCTTTATTTTCATAATCACGGATCAGCAGATTTTTGCTGTGTTCATTATTAAAAATGAATTGAGTCTCTTATCGCTAATAATTCCTTATGTGCTATTTTCAAAGTTTGACACGTGATCTAATGTATATGAGGTGTTTATAACTTAAGTTCATATCAGTAGATTGTTATATGCTTTCAATAAGGCCATTTCGCTAAGTGGATGAGCAGTGATAATCAAGTGCATTCAAGTACTTCTCCATATACTTTTCAAATTGTGAATTTGCCGTATGTAAGTCACTGAACCTTATCTCTGTGGAGAATGCATGCATATGTATATGTACTAATTCATAAATTTACATTCTCTACAAAAAGTATGTGGCATTTATGGTTTGATAGCGGCGCAGTTACTTAGCTGCTGGCGGCTCATCTCTCCAGCAACTAATAAAGTTGTTTGTTAGATACATATGTGAATTGACAGTGTTGTGCTATTTGTTGTAGACAATGTTGCTTTGCTGATAACCTAACTGCAATATTCGCAAGTATTTGCTAATTGTAAAAAAGGCAGCGCTTATAAATATGTATATTTCTATAGATATGAGTATATGCGTTCATGAGCGCATCCGATAACACAAAATTTCCGTGGATATTTGCATGAAAACTCATATCATGCATGGCTAATTTTACGAAAATGAAATAAACTTAAAAGAAACCTTGAAAAAATGTAAGTTTGATTTAGTTTAGCTCGATAAGTCCATGTAAAAGCCTAAAAATCTGAATTTTTTTTTAATTTTTTCAAAGGTGTTGTTTTTTTGTTTTTAAATTTTAACACAATTTTATTGAAGCATTCTAGAGTTCAAAAGTAGTTTGTTTAGTCGTTTTTCCTTCCAAATTGGCGGCTAAGAATAATTTTTTGTCTGCTGTCTTCAACGCGAGGTTCCAAACTGCTCTATTTATCACTCACCAGTCATTGATCTGAAGCAAAACAATAAAGTGGTTTTATTTAGGACAGTGTAAATCTATGAAATTAAAAAAAATATTTATATATATAATTCAGCCTTTGAGAAAAAAGTCAGAATTTAGGGCAATTTTTTCGACATTTTTTAAATTTTTTGAACAGTATTTTATGAATGCGAAATATCTGACATTTTAAATTCATCCTTGGAATGTATACACATAATTTCATACAAATCGATCAATAACTTTTTCAGTTGCAACACGAGGAGTTTTTAAAAAATACAATTTCGAGATAATCGTTTTTAAATTTACGCACTCTAGTCCGCTCTATTATAAGTATATGCTATAACCTCCTCCATATTCAATATTTGTTTCCCTTCAGAAAACGCTTAACTTATTAGATTTTCAGTTTATCGAAAAAACAAATATTTTTTGAATTTTTTTCTTAACGAAAGTTAAAGTTTATGAAAAATTCTTTGCTTAGGTATTCATTAATACATATTTTATCTTTCTCAGTAATTCTTCCAGATAATGATAGATCAATAACGTCGATATTTTTGATCCCAAAATCTAAAAAAATTGGTTTTTTCGTTTCGAAATTACTTGGAAAAGAGCGTCTAGATATTTCTTTGATAATGAGCAGGTTTTGAGTATGAATAACATTTTTTTAAATTAGACTTTATTGTGCGACTGTATTTTATGGGCACAAAACCTTCCGAAACTTATACATATATTTATTGTTTTGTTATTCTAATGTGAGTTGTATTGGTTTCCGTACTAAAAATAGTCGTTTTGATCAAAACTGGATCACATTTGTTCCTCCGTTCCTTTAGATACAACTAAAAATTTCGATTTTATATTTTTTTTTCGAAAACTATTTTTGATTAAAATTTAAAAATTTTTCTATTCTATAAATTAATTTTTCTGTACATATAAGTTGGTGAACCGATAAATAGAAATAATTTTTTACAGGTTTCAAACATTTTATTTTAATTTTTGGAAAATTTTATTAACAAAATTTTCGAAATATTTTTCCAAAAAAAAATACAAAAAACGAATTAGTAATAAAATCAAAAATAGTTTCTAATTATCAGCTGAGCAGTGTATGTACTCACAACACTTAAAAGGGATCAAAGTATGCCATGTATGAACAGCACTTTAAAATTGATGTACCTCCACACCATATATAGTGGATGAGTGTTTAATCTATATTTAAACTCAGTTTTGTGCGCACAATCAAAGCTAAATGTGCAATAATAATTATCATCATTAAGATGAATGCAAATATAGGCACATATCCCATACACCCACACACACACACACATATATGTATATATACAAATTTATATCTGTTAACACTTAGCGCGGCGATCGTTGCTGCTAATTGAGGTGTTATCAACTTTATCAGTGGCAACGCGTACTTTGTGCAAATAAAGCTTAACTGTTATTATTAGCAGCAATCCACAGCCACAATACCTGTCATAATAATGCATTTACAAACAGACATTGCTCTGACAAAAAAAAAGCCGAATGCAAACAAACGAATTGGCATATACTCGTAAAATGAATGATGTGCGAGTCCGGCAGGGATAATAATTAGTGTATATATGCCGTGTGCTTGCTATTGTTTTTGTAAAATAGAAAAAGCAGACAAAAATTTGTTACATTATGCTATTAATTGTTATGGATCGGAAAATTTTCCAATTATACTGTGTGCACGACGTTCTTCTAGCACAAGCACACGGCAGCTTTGTCTTTTTACCAACAATTTTTGAAGTGATCATTATTTTGGGGCGAAATACAAAAACAAAGAAAAAAATAATAAATAATTAATGTGTCGTTATATCATCAGCTTGTCATGCTAATATTACTCAAAATCTTCCATAATCTTGTTTAATTGTTAACATTGCGTTTTATTTATTGAATTTGGTTTTTCGACTGCGGCATTTCGACATAAAAATTCTTGCTACACATTTATGTGCTTTTCATTCTGAATTCGTTCATCGTTTAAACTATTTGCTATTTGTTATCTCTCCTTCACATTGAAATAAAAATAATAAAAAACAACAACAAGCAAACAAAATAATAAAAACGTATGTAAATATACATACATAAACATATATATATGTAATTATAGCAGAGAAGAACCACTGGGTACCTACATGAAATGGGTGGTGAGAGTATTGACGAAGAAGCGCTGCTGCCTACACTCTCCCATTAACTCTTCGCATTAGATCGGTGTTTAGACTATGTAAAAATATTTTCCAAAAAAATTATCTTCTTTTGATGCCATAATTGTTTTAAAAGATAATTTTTCCAAAAAAAAAAATATTTTGTTGCCATAATTTTCTAGAAAAAAATTAAAGAAAGAATATTTTTTTCAAAAAGAAAATATTTTTAGAAAAAAATATTTTTTTCAAAAAAGTATTGTAATCACCCAAATTAATTTTATTAAATAACTGGAGAAATCGGTAAATGAGTGATAGTTTAATTTTTTAGCACTAAAAATAAGAACTTTTTGTATGAAATACTTTTTTTTAGAAGAAAATGGTGAACCCTTTTTTTAATATATTTGGACTTTTTAAGATTTTATGGAATTCAGTATGAACACTTCCTATTTAGTAAACATATGGAAGTGTTTTTAAAAGTTTCGTTTATATGAAAATTATAAATTGATTAAGAAATTATGTTTGATTTTAATTACTTTATGTCAATATTTATGATTTAAATCTGGCAGAAATATTAATAAAAATATTATATTTATACATATTTAATTTATGATTTCTTATTGAAAATTTAAGAAAATATAAAGTTATAAAAAATTCGGTATTTAGTTCAATATTTACGATTTAAATTTGTTGAAAAAAAATATTTTACAAAATCAAATATTTTTGAAATATTTTTATTTTTTTCTTTATTTTTTTATTTTTGGTTTTAAATATTTTTCTTGTAAAAAATAGTTTTTTGTGTTTTTTTTTCAAAAAAATTTAAAATAATTTATGTTAAATTTAATTTTTTTTTTTAAATTATATACATATTATTTATTTTTTAATTATTTTTATTTTCTTAATTTTTTTATTTTGTAAAAAATATTTGGTTTTGTATTTTAAAATAAATAATAGATAAATATATTTTTTAATTTTTTTACTTTTCTTTGAATTTTTATTTTTTCTTTTTATTTATTTTTTTTTTAATTATATTTTAACTTTTTAAATATTTGTTTTTATAAAATATTTTTTTTCAACAAATTTAAATCGTAAATATTGAACTAAATACCGAATTTTTTATAACTTTATATTTTCTTAAATTTTCAATAAGAAATCATATGATTATGACAAATATAATATTTTTATTAATATTTCTTTTTTTAATTTTTTAATTCATACATTTAAAGACAAACAAAGTTCGTTCGCTGGCATTTTGCAGAAAAAATTACATTTTAAAATAAATAATAAATAAATGTATTTTTTAAATTTGTTTACTTTTCTTTGAATTTTTCTATTTTTTTCTTTTTTCTTTTTATTTATTTTTTTAAATGTGTTTTTTTTAATATTGTTTTTACTTTTTAAATATTTGTTTTTGAAAAATATTTTTTTTTTGCATAAACCTCTTTTTTATTTTGCTTTTAATTCATAAATTCAAAGAAAAAGCAAATTTGTTTAATATAAAATCAACTAATTAATTATTTGTGAATTAAATCAAGGAGAAATGAATAAAAGTACCGCAATATGCTAGCCTAAACACCGTGTAAGACTTCCTACTTTACTCACTACAACCCTACCTTTCGGCACACAGCGAAGACAGTGAGCAACATAAATATAACATATGTGTGTGTAATCAAAAATACTAATAACATTTATTTTTTTTTTGTATTTTTTTTTGCTTTTTCTTTTGTAACTTAGTTCCAATGTTTACTTTAATTTTTTTGCAAACTTAGAATTTCGCTCTCTAGAATTTACTACAATTTACGACTGTTTGGTGGATCACAATCGCGCAGTAACTTTTCTGTTTGTATATATTTTTTACATTTACTCATAACGCGCTTTGACTGCTCTCCCTCCCCCCCTACACACCAGCATTTTATATTTAAACTTTTATTGCTTTTGGGTTCACAGGTCCCTGTGTAAACTCTCTTAGATAGAGCATGCGCACGAAGACACACAGCTGTTGAGTACGAGTACACACAATGCTCAGCGCTCTTATAACAATGCGTTTATGTTTATTTATTTCGCAGATGCTGAATTAAAGTTTCTATCTTGTTGTTATTGTATTACCTAACTTAATTGACTACTCGTTCGTTTACTCGGTAGCACTCATTCGTGCTCACATCTTCACTCAAATTGCATTGCACTCATTTTTGGTGAACAACTTGTTTCGCCGCTCTTATGCATACTTTTGTTGTTGTTGTTTTTCTTTTTATTTTGTGTACTTCGTCTACTCATACCTGGTGGAGTGGAGCAAGCGACCGAGCGTGTGAGTGTCGTTGTTTGTTGGGGCTTTGCGCGCGAGGGGCGCCTAGTGGGCATCGCGTGAGCCAACTGACGTTTTGCGTCGCTCCACTCGCACTCGCACACTCGCCGCCGAATTTCACTCCGCAGTTCGTTCGCTGGCATTTAAGGCAGACAGTCAGGCTATATTGGCAAGCGTTTGCTTCGTTTTGTAGTCGCAAACCGTGCACTGCTCGTAGAAACGTTGACGAATTCGCTTGTGTGTCTAAGAGCGGAACAGTAACTCGAAACTTTAGAATTCTTATAATTTTCTTGCTTTAATTAAATAATCAATTCCTACAAAAAACAAAAAATAAATAAATTGTGCTTGAAAATTCAACAAGCAAGTGATATTAAACTTAAACTGCGTGCAATTGAATTAATTTGGAAGCTATAACGGAAATATTAGAAAATTGTGCTCCGAAGAAATGCAATCAACTGTAAGCATAGTGTGTATATTATACGCCATCTGCGGTGCGGTAAACAGAATCGCTAAAAGCTCAATACGAAAACAAAAAATTTGCAACTCATTAAAATCTGCAAAGCACTCGATAAACATACGCGAAGAAGAAAGCATAAATTAAGTACAAAAAAAGGAAGCGCAAATGTCAAAAAGATCGCGTGTCGTGTCAACGGCGAATATATATTTTTTTCTTTACAATACGGTTATATTTTTGACGTGCCTCCTGCAGAAGTGCGCTCAGTTTTGTGAAAATAATAAAAAATTTGAAATTCTTTATATCTTTTAATATTTAATTTAATAGTTCGCGTTCTTAATCAAACGAGATGTACTCAGTAAGTTAATTGAAACAAGCAGAAACGCAGTATAAAGCATTTAAATGTAAAATAAAGTGATATAATGCAGCGCGTATGTAGAGAAGGTAGAGCCCAAAAAAAAAAAAATTGCAGCGCCTACGCGTTTGAAGTGTCTTCAAGTATAAGGAAATAGAAGTTAAATATTTGCGTAAATAAAAAGTAATTTTAATACAATCTAAATAATACAAAGTAGTAGCTGCAATTGCAAGTAAAAGAGTATTACGTTTTCGTAAAAGTAAAATATGTGGCTCTTATGTAAAATTCGCGTATGAAAATGTAAGCGATTTTCACGGTTTTAAATATTGCGCTTTATTTGTGTTTTCTTCGTTCAAAGAGTGCGCTTAATTAGTGTTTTAATAATTTTAAAACTAATATTAAGTTATTAAAATAAAAAAATTTCGTAAAAGAAAGCAGCAAGCGATTTACTCGTGCAAATCTACACCCACACCCACACACATATGAATATATTATAAAATTTGAGAAAAGTGATTTATTCGCGTTGTTTCAAATATATTGAAATTTTTAATTCTTACAAATTAGTGCGTTTAATAAAAGTTTTTCGTTAACATGTCATATAAAATTTATAAAAATTTAAAAAAAAAATTAAAAAAAAAATCAAGTTAATTTTTCAAGTGTATAATCTATGTAAAGTTATATGGCATATAGCTGCAAAAATAGCTAAGTTCTTTAAACTCCAAACAAGCAAATAAATATTAAACTCCAAATAATATTAGAAAGAAAAAATTAAATCCAAGCAAAATTTTTACACAACAATATCATAACCTAAAAAATGTTTGCCAAAAACGTAATCCCGTGTAAGTGTCGAAAGCAGAATACAGAATATGAGTAAAATGCTAAAAACTAATAGGACTAAACTAATACGTAGAAAGTAAAAATGCAATTTGCTAGTGAGCAGCACTACTATATAGTAGAACCAACTAACCGTACGTTAGATCCTGCTTAGTCTAATTGCAGGCATTCTTGTTCACACCTTTTTGTTCTGCTGCATTTCGGATTTTTATTTGTTTTCATGTTTTGCTACGTTTTCACTGCAAGCAATTTTGGATTAGTTCTTTCTACTAAATTTTCTGAATCTTTGCATTGCTGACGTTCTACGGCGCATAGTTTTCGTTCGAATATGTTTTGATTAATGACTGTGACAGTGCCATTGGTGGGGTAAAAAAATATGAGCAATGAATATGTGAAAGCCAATTTTCGTAAGCGTAATTGAAATTAATTGTAGCCTGTTATTAGACGCACAGCTGTTAAATTATATAAGAACAACAATTCTCAGATGGACTGGTAATCCGAACAGCTTTTAGCGCGTTCCTTGTTTGTCTACAAACAACGCAGTCTCTTTTTTCGAGCGCAAAGCTGTAAAATACCAAAAAATAAAAAAAATTGCAGTCATAAATTTAAGAAGCTCGCAAGCAAACTTGATGGAAAAGTACGCCAAAATACAAAAAAAAAATTGACTGAAAAGAGCGTTCGTAGAGTGCGAGTTGAGTGCAAAGTGCTGGGTGCGAAGTAGCATGACGTTTAGGCTTTTATTCATTTGAACTGTATATATTGCTGTTGCAAGTATGCCGCATTTAAGGCAGCACGGCTTTTAAATTTAGCTATATTAACAGATATACATATAGATTTATATGCAAGTAGGCGTTGTTGTGTGCAAATAACTGTGTTGTTGTTGTATATATTTATAAATCTGTGCTGATTTGGCTTATAACAGCTTTTATGTGTGTGTGTACATAATAAAAATTTGTTCATAAAATTCCAGGCGAAACTGTTGTGTCTTTTATGAATTAACAGCGGACTAAACGTCATATATGACATATAGACGGATATCGAAAAGATAAAACATAAATAAATGAAAGCATATAGCGCGAAATAGCATGTATTCAACGCTATAAAAGTGCAACAAAGAGATAGAACAAAACAACAACAACAGCAAATTTATGGAATAAAATGACTGTCATAAAAAACCAAATCCAAATCCAAAAGCTAACTCTGTAGCTGACTATTTACGAGTACACGCGGTAGCTTTTGTCTATTACTATAAATGCGCATTTGTTATGTTTTGTTTCGCGTCCCGCAGCCTGCAATTTGTACACACTTCATGTACATACATACATATGTATGTAGTATGTAACTTAATGCGCTAAAGTGGTTTGTAATTAAAATGAAGTAGATATTATTTGTTGTTGCTTATTTTGTTTGTGCACTGTGCCGTGTGCTGCCTTTTATACGCGTATATTCAGTTGTAACTGTCGCGCGCTGTGGGTGTTTAACTGCCCGTCCGGATTACTTTCTTCACAGCGCCCGTATGCCCCCAAATCGTTTGTGTGGTTAGGCGGCAGTCGGTATGCAATTTCATATTTGCATATAATTTCATATACATCTGTATATGTATATAAATTTGTGGCTACTTATGACTGTCCTGGCCTGAGTGAGAAATCGGAATTTTAATTCGTGCAATGCTTTGAGGCATTTCTTTCTATAAAATTTCTGTAATTTACTCACACTTCAATAAATTAATAATTTATTACGTGTTTTTCCTATGCTGTGTCACGTTTCTATTAGCACACTTTACATACACACATACAAATATAAATTTGTAATTCACCTTATTTACCTTACCCACTGCATTCGTTCGTTGCATTTATTGTTTTTGTATAAATTTGTTGTACTCTTTATGGTGTTTCCTTTATTATTCTTTTTAATTTTTTTTTTAAATTTTTTTTTATTTTTTTTTTAATTTTTTTTTAATTTTTTTTATTTTTTTTTGCTAGATGTCAATTTGACAGTTTCGTTTGCACACAAATACGGTATACGCTTTTGACAGCGTTCCTTTATTTCTCTCTTTATTCAATTTGTGCTTTTTGCTGTATACTTTTTATGTCTTTTTTCGTTTATTTACACAATTATCTATTGCTATCTACAATGGAATCATTTAAATGCGATTTTTTTATAGTTTTTTAAATTTTTTTAAATTTCTTTAATATTTTTTATTTTTTTTAAATGTGTTTTAAATATATATATTTTTTTATATTTTCTTTTTAATTTTTTTTTAAATATTTTTTTTTTTTAATTTTTTTAAATTTATTTTTTTAATATTTTTTAATTTTTTTAATATTTTTTAAATATATTTTTTAATTTTTTTAATATTTTTTAAATATATTTTTTAATTTTTTTAATATTTTTTAAATATATTTTTTAAATTTTTTAATATATTTTAAATATATTTCTTAATTTTTTTTTTAATATTTTTTTTTTATTTTTATAATATTTTTTTTTTGTTATTTTTTTTAATATTTTTTAATTTTATTATATTTTCTATACTTTTTTTAATTAAACAATTTTTTTTATATAATTTTTTTTATTCATTTCGCGATCACCAGCCTCTGCAGTTCTCTAAGAGCATCCAACTTCTGCTATACTCTGTTGTATAAGAGAAAAAAATTGTCACGCTTTTGATCTGCAGCACTCTGTAGCTGTATTGTAATTGTGTTCGTCATTCATGTTTGTGCCATTGCATACAGTTATACGTTGTACTCGTAAATGCATTACAATTACACCCCTTCCTCGTTGTTTTTGTAGTGTTGGTTTTTTATCTCTCTATTTTACTGTCGCAAATTTCTTTTGATCCGTTTGCGACATACTAAAAATGTTGTTGTTTGCAAAATCACTGTAGTCGTGCGTTCACATAGCCACTTTGCATACTACTCATTTACTTAAATACATATTCATTATTGAAATTAATTAATTACTTGAGTGCGCTTGTAAATGTTTTTATTTTTCCTTTTTTATATTAGCAATGCTTAATACATTTTCCTGGTTTTTGTTGTTGTTGAGTTTTTTATCTGATCTATATCACGCGATCGGTAATTTATGGTCGTGGAAGTGTTTTTTTTTAATAAAATATGTTAAGTTATATTTGTTTTAGTTACTACTATGTAATTTTATAAACTTTTTTTATGGGCTACAAGTAGAGTTGGCAACTCTAATTTCGAATTTCAATTTAACTTTTTTTTCATTAATTGGATATTAAATTCATTTTTTAGGGTGTATGTGCTATCAGCTGCCATTCATTTGTGTATAAAATTCTATTGACGATCTCACAAAAATGGCATAAAAATGTATGAACCCTTACCTCGTGTCTGCTCATAAAATTTTGCGAATTTTCGAAATTGACATACAAACAACATACTTTTGTTTGTTTACAGCTTTTTTCGATTTCTTCTTTATTTTTGTCTCGTGATTTGCATAGAATTTGTGGATTGTTAGCTTTTACGGTAAGGGTGTTGCAGCAGCTGGCCATTATATTAGGTGAATCCTTGCATTTGTTTGCCATCTCAAAACCACCCTTGAGCTCATTGCTTTCAAGTTGAGGTGTTTCCCGCTGTTTTCTAATTTAAACTCTTTTGTTGTGCTCTCTTTTTTGGACTGTCAAATTTTCATAAAGTTTATTGTTTGCTTAGTATTTAGCGGCTGAAAGACAAATATATAGTGCAGATCACACTTATGCTCATATTATCTAAATCCCCTGCAAAGCTTTGCTCACCAACTTCAATTTCACCACCAAAACTCTGTGTGGTTTATAAACTGTCTTTATTTATAATACAATTTCGTTTAAAATACGTAAATAAATAAATAGATAAATGTTTGCTGGTATCAGCCCAACCGCAATTGTGAGTCTCTGCTCTGCTATTGGCATTCTGGCGTTGTCATCGTACTCGACTTTAGCACTCAGCTGTTTTGCACGCACTCAACGCTTGATATCCATTAGCAGTTTGTTGTTGTACTACTCATGTGCGGCATGATCTACTGGCGTGTCGCCGTTGGAGTTCTAAAAATATCTCACTTGAACACAAAAAAAAAAAAAGAAACCGAGAGCAAAGAAAGCAAAAAAAAAATCGCAAAAAAGCAAACATTCGTGTTTTAAAAGATATTTTTAGCACAGATAACAACAACTATAACAACTGTTAGTGGCAGTGCGCTGCAAAAGCAAAAGTTTAACAACTTAGACCAAAAGCAAAGAAAAGGAAAAAAGACTCGGTGCGATTAAACATTTGATTAGCGCAAATATTCCACCATTACTCAATATGTATTATCTTATCGGCGAAACGTTTCCTTTGTCATGCACGGTCGCTTATTCATACTACGCGCCATTCTTGTTTTGCGCCACTTGACGCTGAGGTTCTTGTGAAAGCTACTTTCCCATACAGACACCTTAAGATTTAAATTAAGTAATCGGAAATTTACATGGTCTTTATAAATTAACACGTGGACCTTTAGACTGTCTGAACTCGCCTAACGCGTCCACATGTACATTTATCAGACGCAGACCATGCAGTCTACATGCCGGCTACCGGCTGATGGGGTCGTGCTCTAGTGAATTATAAATCGTTGCGTCCTATGCCATTTGATTCGCTATCAGCGAGCATTTCGTTTTTTCCATTCACACTGATAAGCGTCTAACTGCAAGTTACCGCATTACCTAACCAACTAACTAGCTGTACACATATTAAAATAAGCGTCTACTAAGCAAAAGCAAACAACAACAATAAAAGCCATCGTGCGATACCGGTCGCATTTATTGAGATTGTGTATCAGGCGAGTTTTCAAATTTCAAGTTTTCAAATATTGCAAATATTCGATTATCAGTTGCGCTTTAATGGTAGCACTTTATTACTCGTTTGCCTTTGTTATCGGTTAAGTAATATAATATTTCAAGCGTACGCTATTTAAAGTATAAAAAAATTAAGAAAATTAAAAAATGAAAAAAATGGAGCGCAATCACTTTACGTTTAAGCTTATCACATAAGCAGTTATGTGTTGAACTTGAAATTATTTGTGGAAAAAAAACTAGTTTGCGACGTTTTACATGCGTGTTATTGTCTGAGTAGTACTACCAATATTGCAAGTTCATTACAAAAGTGCGTTGATTCTTTGATCTTCACTGTAAATCAAGTATGTTCTTAGCTTAAGCTGAACTGATTTTTGCTATTGTTTTCTTTTGGTATATTTTTATGTTTTTTTTTTAATTATTTATTTTTTGTTTAATTTATTTGTTGTATTTTTTAGTTATTTTAAATTTTTTTTTATTAATTTTTTGGTTTTTTTTTTTATTTTTCTAAATTTTTATGTATTTTGTTGTATTAAAAAATGTTTGTTTTTTAATTTTTTTGTTGTATTTTTCATTTTTTAATTTATTTTTTTTTTAATTTTTGGTTATGTTTTGTTTTTTCTTATATTTTGTTGTATTAAAAAATGTTTTTTTTTTTAATTTTTTATTGTATTAAAAAATGTTTTTTTTTTTTAATTTTTTATTGTATTAAAAAATGTTTTTTTTTTAATTTTTTATTATATTTTTTGGTTTTGTTTTTTATCGTATATTTTTTTATTTTTCTAATTTTTTTATGTATTTTGTTGTATTAAAAAAATATTTTTTCCAATTTTTTTTGTTGTATTTTTTTTTTGTTTTTTGTTGTTTTTTGTTGTTTTTTGGTTTCTTTTTTTTAATTTTTTTTCTTTTTGTTTTGTTTTTTTTTGTTGTATTTGTTTTTTTTTGTTGTATTTGTTTTTTTTTGTTGTATTTTGTTCCACTAAGACACACCCACACCGCTGTCATTGTGTGTTATCAGATCAGCACCACAGCGTCGTGTCTTGGCAGCACTCCAAGCGTGTTAATTAAGTTTTGACTGCTCAAATCTAGATCGTCCAATTAACCATTTGACATTTTAGTGTTGTCACATTCGATTTGCAATCTATATGCTCTCTTTGATTTGTTTTATTTTTTTTATATAATTGCTGCGTGCGCACCGCCTATTTGCACTATTTGCACGCGTGTCCAGCATGCTTTGGCTCGCTGGTGCGTTTCTAATGGCTAAATAATTCATCTTCTGTTGCGTAATGCTGTCGTAGAAAAATAAGTCAATAAATAAAATCACATCTCTCTCACGTTGTGTGCAGGAATTCAATAAATTCAGTTTCATATTTTTATTTATTTTTTTTTTCCAATTTAATTCAATTCAATAATTGAATGCCAACCATGTCTCGAGAGCAATACATTTTTTTATTGTTATTATGTTTGTTGTAGACATTATATGTGTTTTATTTATGCTTGAAAACCATATATTCTAAAACAACACCCTTTATATACTCGTTTGTCGAACTTAATGAGACAATTTTTTTCGAAAAATCATATGGAAGATCACTGTTTAAACAGTCATTCTTTCAAAATTTGTATATGTAAACAAGTTTATTAGAATGTAATCGTCAGTAATCATTACATTTATACAGTAATCATTACATTTATACAGTAATCATTACATTTATCTAGTAATCCAAAGCACTTTTTATATACGGTTATGTATTGAAATGCTGCGCACTACCAAATGTTAGAGCAAAACAGTGCAAAACAACTATTGTGAATCACTGCTACACACCCATTTCAAATACACATAACACGCAACAACAACACTCAAAGCAAGGGAAATGCATTTATATTCATATACATACAAACACCACTATATAGGCACAGCAGTAGCAGCAACAACATACATACGTTGCAGCAATAAACGACGAGCAACAACGCGAATGTGCGCCAATTTCGCCGGTAAAAAGTGTGCAACAAAAAATTAATTGAGCATGGAGTTGAGACAAAAGCAAAAAAAGCAAGAAAAAAAATTAAAGTAAAAAGCAAAAACAACAACAAAAAACAATAAATTTATTTTTGCAACTCATTTGTGGTTGCCATTTCACAGCATTTGTTGTAGTTGTTGCACTTTGAGTGCAAAGCGAAATTGTAATTGCACTTAAGAGCATTGACATTCTCTTATGAATTGCCGTCACACTCTTAAATCAGTAATGCAAATGTATTGCAGTGTCATTTGAGTGCATTATCTGTTGTTTTGGAGAGGGGGCACAAATCACAATGGGGCGCACTCCCCATAACCTGTTGAGATGAGAGACACATTCTCAAGCATTGCTATTTTTGCTTGCGCCGAGGCGTATTGTTTTTATATACTCGTACTTTATATAATAGCTTGTTTTAAGCTTTCTTTTTCGTTTTTTTTTTGTCTCTTTTTTTGCATACTGTATTTGCTACTAATTGCAATTACACGAACTCACACCATACTATTTGCTTTACTCTTTAGTTTTTGCTGCCATATGGGAGTACTTTACTAAGCGAAAATCACGTGATGCGTATATTCTAGTGACGCAATCTTTAACAGGCTGGTTTTTTTTTTTAGTTGAATATATTTGCATTTATGTGTGTATGTATGTGAGTGTATTTAGAATGCATTATTGAATAAGGTAATTTTGTAAATAAAACAGCGCACGAGCGCGCATATTCATAAATGATTGAATTATTAGTAAAATTTTATAGAATTTTTAAAAAATAATATATGAAATTAAATCACTTGAATGAAATTTAATATAAAGTTTTATGAAATTAAAAAAAATAATATAATTTAATAAAATAAAATATAATTTAAAATAATAAATACTCTAAATTTATAAAAAAAATTTAAGAAAAATTTAAAAAATCTCATATCAAAACACTAAAAAATATTTTCCAAATTAAAAAAAGTGAAAATTCGCAATGATTTAATATGATTCTAGAAATTAGTATATGAAATTAAATCACTTGAATGAAATTTAATATAAAATTTTATGAAATTAAAAAAAAAATATATAATTTAATAGAATAAAATATAATTTAAAATAACAAAAATTGTAAATTTATGAGAAAAATTATAAAAATCACATATCAAATCACTCAAAAATCACGAAATTAAAAATGTAAAAATTCGCAATATTTTAGTATGATTTTAAAAACGTCTTAAATACTGAAAATAATAAAATCACTTCAAAGGAATTATTTTCTAAAATAATATAATATATGAAATTAAATCACTTGAAATTTAATAAAAAAATACATGAAATTAAAACAAATAATATAATTAAATAAAATAAAATATGATTTAAAATAATAAACACTCTAAATTAATGAGACAAATTATAAAACTCACTCAAATCACCAAATTAAAAAAGTGAAAATTCGAAATAACATCAAATCACTAAACAAATATTTTCCGTATAAAAAAGTAAAGTTCGCAATGATTTAATATTATTGTAAAAATAGTGAAATTAAATCACTTGAATATAAATAAGAATTAAAAAATAATATATGAAATGAAATCATATAACACAATTTAATGAAAAAATATTTTAAATAATAAATATTGTAAAATCAAATTAAAAAAAAAATGTTAAGAAAAATAATAAAAAATAATATAAAAAACGCATATCAAATCACTAAAAAAATATTTTCCAAATTTCAAGAAAAAAAGTGAAAATTCGCAATTTAAATCACACGTCAAATCGCGAGTGTCTCATTCTTCCCATTAATTGTGTATGAGTGTGTGTGAATTGCACGAGTAAATCGTCAAGGCGATTACCAATCAAAATGCAAAAAAAAAATGAAAAAAAATAGAAAAGCAAATGCATAATGTAAAATTCGCGATATGTGTAAATTTTTGCAGCAATCTTGAGAACAACAATGAGATTTATTCACTTGCACAATACGAGGCAAGCAAGCTTAAAGTTGAGGCAAGCGACAGCGAAAGCGATCAAAGCAACATTGGCGATAGCTGTAGCGACAACAATATCAAAGAGAATATCAACGATAAAAACAACTGCAACAACAACGTCATCATCAGCGACGACAACTCAACTGACGATTACAAACAGAAATTATTAGAGTGCACTAAAGAAACCAAATTGCTGAAACAAGAACAAGAAAATCAAGAAATCCTATTAAATAAACCTTGCAAAATCGAATTGCATTCGATTAAAGCAGCCAATTCACCACCAACGTCAACGCAAACCAATCCAACTACCACCGACAACGATCTCAATGAGGATCGTAATATAAACACAAATAATATATGTTCCTCCATAAAACGTGAAAAAACGTGTGCAATTAACGTAAATCCCTCTAATACAATAACCACTACCTCAAGCAACAACAACAACAATAAATTAGCAGCCACACCCCCATTAGATAATAATACCACAAAATTGATCGATATTGCTGCTAATAAACAAACGATTGTACGTGAAAATTCACTTTCTCCATTGCGTCAGAATAGTAATCTACAAACGAATTTTATAAACGGCAGTGACAATAAAACTAACAACAACACCAACAACAACAATACTAATAAGAATTTGTTGTTGGCAAAAACACACGAAGAGAAACGCCCCAAATCGGTTACCGCTTCGGTATTTCGTCCGGCTACCATAACCGATTTGAGTGGTACCCACTCGACAACAACAACAACTGCAATAGCAACAACAACACCGCCAACGCCCGTACCATCGACTACGAGCACTTCATCGGTATTTGTGAGTGCAGCAAATGCACCGCCATTGTTGCCATTGAACGCCGCACCTCGCGCCCAATCGGTGACGGCTTCCGTTTTCACGCCGATTTCGCAGTTGTGTAATCGCCAACAACAACATATTGCTAAAACTAATTCCATTATAACACCAACAACGGTGACAGCAGCAATACTCAGTGGTCAACAACAACAACAACATCATCAGAATCACCAAAACTCACAGCAGACACAAGATATGAATAAGTTTTTGTCGTTCGGGGATGAGACAAATGAGTTAGCAAGTGAGTACTATTCTCTTTATTTCTTTCTTTCTTCTTATTTGTTATATAGTAATATTCAATTTAGTTTAGTTTAAGTGTCATTTACACATACAAACACACATACATACCTTTTTCTATTCATTATTGTTTTAAGTTTTTCGCTTTGAAGTCCGCATAATTGCCGATCGAAAGCGAAAGAGCTACATATATATTCATGCATTTATAGTTAGTTAGGTTCTAGAGGTTCTAGGATGTTTACATTGGATTTTACAAGAAAATATCGTGAATATATAGCTTTTAATGAGGTCTTCTTTTTCTATATAGTCCATATTTTATTGACCTGCATTTTTATGGCTCTATTTGGGGCCTCCTCCTATATGCGTGTTTCAAACGTGTTTTCCAAGTGAAGATTCATAAAATCTTTTAACCCATCCTCCAGTAAAAAGTCAAGTCCGTGCATTATTCTTGGCGCAATTAGTAATTGGCAATAGTTTCTGTATACAGTTGGACGGCGGCGCATTGTAAATATTGCAGCTGTGTAAACAGTTAATTATCGTCAAAACATTTGTTTTTGTGTTCGATTCTAATTTTAAACAAATTTACTCGATCGCCGCCAATATGTTTGGTTTTGCGTTGCCATTTGTTGTGCTGATTTTCGCAATGCCTAGTTAAGATGGCTAACAGTTTTATGCGTTCTAATTTTCCCCATTTAATGCCACTGATTTGTTGTCGATTACACTATACGAGAAAATTTACTTTTTTTCTGGGTATTGGAAAAATTATTTTCCTTATTATTTGCCAGGAGAATTTTTCATAAGTAAACAAAATTTTGTTCTTCGTTTTTCGAAGTTAGCCTCCAAAATCGAAATATTATTTTTTCGGTCAAGCTTATAAGAAAGATGCTATGAAGGGTCAAAGTTTGGTTTTCGAAAAAATTAAAAAAATGTTAAGTCGAGAAACTTCTGTCATATAAGCTCGACGAAAAGGTTTTATACTCCATTGAAGCAAGAAGAAAATGTAGAAAATATCTATTTTTTAACTAGTAGCTATGACCTAATAATATATATTTTTTTAAGTCCTTTTTCGAATCCCAATAATCCCATTTTTGAATCGAAATGTGAGAATACAATTTTTTTTTTACTATGACTCAATCTCACGGAAAAAATTAGGTTTTTAATTTTACAATTTTAGGTTATTTTTTTTTTAAATATATTTAAATTTATATATTAAAATATATATTTTTTTCTGAAATAATTTTTTTATACTTTTTTGTTTATTATTTTCTTTTTAATTTATATATATTATTTATTTATTTCATTTTTTGCGTGTAATTTTTTTTTTCAAATTATTTAATTATATATAATTATTTTTTGATTTAATATATTTTTATTATTTTTTAAGTTTTTAATGATATATTTATATTTTTGGAAGTTCTGTATTTTTTTGGTTAAATTTTTAACATTTTTATGAGTTAATTTTAATATATTTTGTTATATTTTGATTTTGTATTTTTTCTACTAACAGTAAAAAGATAGATCAAAAGTGTATTATTACCCTTTTTTGGTCAAATTCAATATATATAATATTTTTATTAAATATTAATTTAAATATGTTTTGTTATTTTTTAGTAAATTTTTTTTATATATCTAATATTTTAACTTTTTTTCATATATTTTCAATTAATTATAATTTTTTTGTTATAAAATTATTTATTGTTTCTTATTGTTTCTTAATTTCTTATTTTACGTTATATTATTTAGTTTTTATTTATTTTTGTCGTTTTGTTTTTAATTGTTATATAGTTTTTTAATTAATTTTTTAATTAATTTTTATTTTTATTTTTAAAATTAATTTATTATTGTTTTTTTTTTGTTTGAGGTTCAGTCGTGTTTGATTATAAGTTTTTCTATTTTTCTATTTTTTTATTTAGCAATTTTAATATTTACTAGTAAATTTTGTGTTTTTTAACTTAAAAAAAAAATAAATTAAAAATAATTTAATTAACAGTTAGCTTTGCACTCTTATCACAATATTTCCCGGTTTATATTTGTACCATATCTGTAATGAGTGCTTTTATCTTATTGGCCTATAACTCAAAACGAAAATATTTTCGTTATGTTCTTGTAATAATTACTATCAGAGTGTACTATAAACCGGCAATATACATATACAATTGTACACTTCAAGCTACATACATATGAACAATGAAGAAACAATTTACACTCTCGTAAAATTGTTATATCACAATTATTTGCTGATTTTATAAGGCACTATTGGTGTTAACTGACGTTCGATACTTATCAATAATTACCTGCGATTGCATTATCTTTGCACGTACACATATCTACATACTTTTGTATAAGGAGATCTATATGCGGGGTATTCACATACTTATATGTTGACGCCTTTTGTTTTGTAGTTTTGTTTTATAGATAAGCTGAAATTCCAATTGCAAGTCATTAAACTGTTTTATTATATAACAAAAATCACTTGAGTCCAATTACCACTGCGTAGTTGTGCGAATGCCAAAGATTAGTGCAATTTTGTTTACATTTCTAAGAGAATTTATCGCAATTCTGGGAAATTTGATGCGCCTAAAAACACACAATGTTTTATGATCAGCGTTCCCATTACAAATGTATTATTTTGTAAACGGGATTCCATTCTTTTTTAAGGTGTCTTAATGAGTTTCAAGAAGTTGAGGCTCCTAGAAGTTGAACAGCTTTATTAATTAAATTTATAATTTTTTTCTTCTGTTCTACCTTCTGCACCTCCTTTTCGCACTTGTCACCTTTACTATTTATATATATATATTTTTTTATAACACTGGTTCCACTCAGTTACAGACCGACCACACACAATCATGCTTTTGACCCGATTATGTTGTTGTTTTCTGAAAGAAAGCGAAGCAATGGCAGTGAATTTGTTAGAAACCGGATGGCGTAAAATATGCATGCATAACACACAATTATAAAAAAGCTCTGCTGCGTTGGCGCCAATTAAAGTGCCAGAAGCTGCTAGTCTCTGTGGGGCTTTTGCGTAATCTCGGCATTTAATCAATTAATTAAGCTTGCCGGCAACTGGTATTATTTAATGTGTATTTAAATATAAATTTATAAATTGATAATCACAAGAATCGATAATTTGTTTGCGAATTGTCGTTTTTATCACTCATGCTGGCCCTTACGTAATACGCAGAACAACAAGTAGTCACATTATAGGGTGCCTTTTTATATTCTGCTTTACGCACTGGGTGTTTCAGTTGGGTGGATATCTTGCAAAATCTCTTGTTTGTGGCGACTGATTTTATTTATGAAATTAAAAAAAATATATATAAAATAAAAATTTATATAAAAAAATTATAATAAAAAAATTATAATAAAAAAATTCATAAAAAATTATAAAAAAAATTAATTATAAAGAAATTATAAAGAAATTATAAAAAAATTGTATAAAAATTATAAATAAATTTAAAAAAATTAAAAAAAAAATTATAAAAAAAAATTTATAAAAAAATTATAAAAAAAATTTTGTAAAAAAATTATAAAAAAAAATTATAAAAATATTATAAAAAAAATTCATAAAAAAGATTTAAAAAATTTTTTCAAAATAAATTATAAAGAAAATATTAAATTTTATGAAACTTAAAAAAAAAAATAATATTATAAAAAAAGGAAAAATTTTTTTAATAAAAAAATAATTAAATAAAAGTGTAAAAGAAATTAGTAAAATACTCATGTTCAATCATAAAGATTATAAAAATATATGAAATAAAGTCATGAAAAGTTATTGATATAAAAAATTAAAATATTGAAACCAGCTTAATTTAAAAAATCCGATTTTTTGAAAAAGCTTTTATATAATTACTGGCGGTATATTTTTGTATTTCTGTATTTGCCATTTATTCTAAAATTGTTTAAACTTTTCCGTGTCATTGTTTATTTCTGATTTCACTTGCAACAATTTATCTTATCTAACTTATTTATTTTGCTAAATTTTTGTTTTTCAATCCAACATATTTTAAACAAATCGAGCATTAACCGCTCTATATGGCTTAATTTACTTGTTATTGTATTTTGTATTTTTATTTTTAGTTTTGCTAAATTTAGTTGAGGAAAAAATGAAAATACACGCGTTTACGGCTCCGCACCGCAGAAAATGAAGAAATTCTTTCATTCGCCACTAAATATTTTGTTTTTGTTTTTAAATTCACTTAATTTATTTTGCTTTGCGCGTTGTTTGCTGGCATATTTTTCGACAACATTTCTAAATGAATTAATTGGTTTCGCTTTTTTTCTCCCCTCCAACACGCTGACAATACATACATACATGCCGAAATTTGCGGCATTTTTTGTAATTTTATTGGCTCATACTTATGATACGGACACACGGCCGGACCGGCGCTCACCAGCAGCCACTGGTTATTTTACTATAGACAAACATACATATTGAGATGATAAAGTGTTATTTATTTGCACGAGTGTCTATGTGTGTGCGGTGTATTCTTTTTTACTGGGTGTCTGTGGAAATTTTCTCATGGCGACAACGTTAGCAGTTGCCGGGGCGGTATGGTCATCGTAAACAAAGGAAATACAAGAAACTGAACCAAAATAAACTCGTGAAATGCGCTATTTTTTTACTTTTCTCGTGTCTGCATATAATTTCTTTTCTTTTTTATTTTTTTTATTTTATTTTTCTTATTTATTTTTTATTATTTCTTTTCTTTTATATGTATATATTTTTTCATTTATTTTTTTGATTTTGTTCTTTTTTTCTATCTTTTTGTTTTTTTCCTTTTTCTATTTTTTGGTGTGTTTTTTTTACTTGTTTTCCTACATTTGTTTGCTAGCATCCCTCAATCATCACATGTGCTTGGTCATCTGATTTGCATACTTATATACACACTATACTTAATTCTCTATATTTTATTTGTTGTTTTCACTCATACAGCCCCCACACGTGTTTTTATTATTTTTTATTCGCATGATAAAGCATATATTTATAATTTTCCGTTAGTTTTTGTCTATAATATTTTTCATTTTAGTGTTTCTGGGAAGTTTTTCGTCACATGACTTCAAATCAGTATCAAGTAAAAATTCCGAAATTGTTTTCTCAAACGTGTTTTGTTGTTATTGTTGCGAATTATTGTTCTACTTTAGGTAATTTACTAGTTCTGTCCGATATTTCACACTATTTAGGAGGTGCATATAGACATAATAATTGAAGTTGACACTTTAATAACGCGGCGATAATTAAGTGCAAAAATAATTGTTGTTTACATTTTAGTTACTTCGGTTGAGCGGAATAACAATAAAAAGCTTTTCGTACAGGTGTTAATTTTTGGTTTTGTATTGTTTCAAAGTGTCGAAGGAAATATTGACAATTAAGAGACTATCCGTTGTAGAATCGCGTGTGCTTGTATGCAAGCCAGTATTTACACGGTTCGTGTGCTGGCCTTTTAAATCAACCAAAAGTTTTCTCTTCAATGTCCTCTAAAGCTACTCTCTATGTAATCCTTGCGCTTGTAACATTGAGGACTCTCCATATATTACAAGATGTCTTAAAGGCTCAGAGGTAATATCAGCAGATGCTCGGCCATACTCCCAGCTAAGTTCTAAACGTCATTTCTACATAATAATTAGAGCCACGTGTAACGTGAGATGAATATCCATATATCCATACAATAGATAGTGAAGCACTAATTAAAAGCAAAATGCCGATATTTTATTTTTTCTCTTCTTTCTTTCTTAACAAGTTTTGAATTACACTTATATACTTATATTGCATATATTTTTACATACGCGCGTGTTTTTGTTTACATTTAGCAGAGGTTACTAAACAAACAAAATTTTTTTTATTTTAATTTATTTTTACTTTGTAATTGAATGAGGAAATAATACTTGAAAATATTTTCCTGTAATTACAGCATTTGCGCTATGAAATAATATTTTTTTTTATAAATATAAAAAGTAGTGTTATTATGTATTATTATTGAATTAATATAAGTCATTACACAAAAAATTTAAAACAAAAAATTACACTGAAGTAATTTTAGAATTTTATTGGCTTTAATTACAGTGATTACAATTACAATTACCTTCATACTCATATATGTTTTTCATACGAATGAAATGCTACCGTGTTTTCTCATATGTAGTGTTAGTACAGTGACTATACTATAGACTATGATTGTTACCAGATTTTTTCTTTTTTCGTATATTCGAGCTTTTAAATTTAAAAAAAATTAATTTATTTATAATACAGTGGAACTTCTCTAACTCGAATCACCATAATCCACAAAAAAACTTCGAGTTAGAGAGACTTCGAGTTATAGAATTTTCATTAAAAAATTAATAATAATTATAACAAAAAGCTACGATTTATGGAAGGAAATTTGTGTGAAAGTTCGAGTTATTGAGAACTTCGAGTTATAGAAATTCGAGTTAGGGAAGAAAATTTGTATGAAATTTGACTTCTAAACGCTATTGCCAATTCAAGTGTTCGAGTTATGGAGAACTTCGAGTTATAGAAATTCGAGTTATGGAAGTTCCACTGCAATTTATTCGCTTTATTTTTTTGATAAAATATTTTAGATTTGGAATGTTGAACATTTTGTTCATTTCACTTAAATTTTTAGTTACTTTTTTACTTGTACTTATTTTTTAGAAGATATGTAAAGAGTGATTTTGTTAGACCTATTCGTTCAAATTAAACACAAAAAAAGTAATAAAATTTAAAAAAATAGGTCACGAATTTTAGAGATTTATTGTTTGAATAAAATTTCGTAGGAGACTTTTCAAATTCCATTTCCAAGTCAAAACTGGTTTAACAGCTTAGACCATTGACATGATTTAAACTCACAAAAAGTGATCTATGCGGATCTATCTAATTCATTCCACTTCTGACTCCATCTACATATATTCCAATCGCAATTTAAAAGTGGAAAATATATAATTAATATTCGTTTTTTTAATCAAAATATAGTATTTATATCTATTTTAGTATCAAAATAAGTACTTAAATTATATTTATAAAGTATATAATGTTTGAAACTAATTAGTAAAGTACTTATAGCAAAGGGGTTATCAACTTTTCTTGCCAACTGCAAGCGAGTACTGATGATATGGCTTCATACATATATATATGTAGGTGCGATTTTTCAATTATATATGTATATTCTTACCATCGACGTTCCGCTACTTAAATATTTAATATATAATATATAAACTACTTAATTAGCTAAGTGCAACAGTATTTCTTACGGCATACATTCAAACAAATTTGTTTTGATTCTATTTATGACGTTTGTGCAATTATGATAATGTTATATTGACCGTATGATTCGTATACAATTTTTCCGCAAACGTCTGTAATTTGAACGATTTACGTCAAACAACGTTAGAAAACATCTGCCAATGATACTTTGCGCTTACATATTAACAAAAACAATAACAATTTGCTTATCAAGCGCGTATTGTGTAATCGTAGCGAGTGTTTGTACACGATAATAGGTAAAAAAATAAAAATATTTTTGTATAAAAAAAAATAAAAATTAAATAAAAAAAAATAAAAATTAAATAAAAAAAAATAAAAAAATAAATTAAATAAATAAAAAAAAAAATAAAAAAAATTATTAATAATTAATTAATAAGAAAAGTAAAAAATAAAAATGAATAAAGAATAAAAATATTAAAAAAAAATAAATAAATAAAAAAAAATAAAAAATAAATAAAAAAAAATAAATTTAATAAAAATAAAAAATAAATTAAAAAAAGTAAAGAAAAATAATTAATAAAAAAAGTAAAAAAATAAAAAAAAACAAAAAAAAATGTTTTCAGTTCACTGAAATTTTTTAGATCTCTTAATTGTATTTATAAATTTTGAACATTTCTGCTTTTAATACTTCTAACTCCCGCAATAAAATATAATTAAGCCCCAAAGTAAAGTCTATAAGATATATGTACATATGTATGTGCTTATAGATGCCTAAAGAATTGCCCAAAACACTTATCAAGGAGTATATACATAATACATACATTCACACAAATGCACACATTTTTCGAAAATGTCATTTTGTCTGCGTTGTCCGCTTGAACTCACTGCGGCACAGCGTCTTCCTGTGTGAGGAGATTTTCCTCTATTTTCTTATTTCTGGTATTATTTTTAGCGAATTTGTTGTTTTTCTACGCCACTTAGAAGGTGTCCACATACATATATACGCACATTATTTGTGTATTTTTAACTTCGTGTATAGTTTTAGATTGTGTTATCCACTGTTCTTAGTGGGTCTCTTGTTGATGATCGCATCTGCATTATTGTTGGAAAGTTGAAACATATTTTTTACAAATTTTTTATATTTTAAAAACAAAAAGGAAACTTTCAAGTGGCGACTTGCGACATTTTTCATTGAGTGCGTTGAGTGGTGCTTAGATTTGTTCTATGAATTTTAATATTCAAATGATTAGCACTTGAATTGCCTGTGCCAAATCGTTATCGTACTTCAAAGTTGTCAAAAGTGAAGTTAAGCAGATTACTCTACTTTTTCTCCATAGATTGTGGTGCAAGGTTTTAAATTAATGAGTTTAAGTAGTTGAGATAGCAGTTGCGTGGGTTGTGGGTTATCTTATAACGGCTAAGCAACCGTAATGCACGATGGACGATTCATTTTGATTTATATATTTTTATTGTTTTTTTCTTCATTTTTTTTTAATAAAATATACTATTTCACAATAAATTGTAATAATGCTTTGAAGTGATTCTATATCTATTGAGTATTTTAAATATTCATGCTTTTTTGTGTATTTAACTGGAAAAAAAACAGTGGAAAAATATTAATATCTTATTAAATCTTCAATGAACGGAAGTTGTGAAATCAGCTTTTGGGTACTTTTAACAAATATTGTATAATTAAGGTACATAGGTAGAAATAAATTGTCAAGTATGGAAAAAACCCCATTTCCTGTGCTACAAAGTCATCAGATATTTATGAAATTTTTAAATTCTTAAGATTTCTCAATTGTGTCAATAATTTGAATTTTATTGCATTAATAGCTGAAATGTTGGGCATTTTGTGTGTTTTAGTTAAATTGTTGGTTACTTTGTGACTTGCACTTAGGAAGATACATAAAGAGTTTTTCTGTTAGATCTACATATGTATGTAAAGTTTTCAAAAATTAAAACACACAAAAAAATAAAATAAATATAAAAATGAAAAATAAAAAATAAAAAATAACAAAAATATTTAAAAAATAAAAAAAATATATATATAAAAAAAATAAAAAAATTAAATAAAAAATAAATAAAAAAAATTAAAAAATATAAAATAAATAAAATAAAAAAAGTCGATAACTTGGTCTAATAGGTCGAAAATTGTATGACAATTGTTGTTTGAACCAAAGAAGACCATTCAAAATGCTCTTTCCAAAAGATTAGTGAAAGCTGGTTTAACAGCATAGACCAATGACATGACCCACAAAAGGTGGTCTAACATGACTAATTGGCTAATTGAAGGGCAATTTATTGTAATAATTCGATCTATATGATAATATGAAAGTATGTATAAATATTTTATAGAACACGAGTTTTGAAAGGAGATTTTCACGATTTTTTTAAGTTTGTTCCAATATAGGTGTTTCCATATTAATTCTCGAAAGTATATGCAACATAAATGTCAAATACTCGAATTTACTTTGACAGCCAGCTTGACAGTTATGCCGTTATGGAATTTTATACCGCTACAAACACACCCTATACTTGAAAAATGTGGTCATAGTAAATTTTCGACAGGCCATTTTCAGTCTTCTTTGGGCATATAACGAAATGCTTCAATAAAATTCTAATAAATCAACTAATTCAGCTGAACTTTAATTAGACTCAATTGAAATCTGTCAATTAAATGAGTGACGACATAACAGTACTAGGTAGAGACGAATGTGCGTAGGGTGAAATATATGAGTACATAGACTGTATGAAAACTAAAATAATTGTTGCTTTGCTACTTAAACAAAATTTGAATAATATACATACACACTTACATTCTTACACACATCCATAGTACATATATCAATCCATCCATTCAATCACTTCCACATTATTAAATAGTTTTTTCTTTTTTTTAATTTCCACAATTCCAAAATTATATCTCATTTATTTAATATTATCTCTTTTTTTACTTCCTTGCAGTGCTCAAAGAGGAACCCGATGATTTGTCACACCTCGCTCCAGCTACTGTTGATGCTTGCATGCGTCTGGACGATACAGCACCATTTTGTGGTGAAATGCTGATGGGTTTGTGCGCCTTATCCTATGGTGGTTTTCTCGCCGATGACTACAGTTCACTCGATTCCACTGCGAGCTCCGCATCGCCAGATGCGTCAAATCACAATAGCAACAACAACAATGCTATCTCTAACAGCAACAGTAACAGTCATAACAGTAATAGCATTCACAGTGGCAACAACAACAACAACAAAATCAGCTTGCACAGTCCCACACATCAAGAGAATTGCAATAGCAATTTGAATGCTAGCACATTGCACAACAGCAGCAGCAGCAACAACAACAGCAATAATTTATGCAACAAACCGGTTGTGCGCATCGATCCATTCATCAATTATCGCGATGAATCGAATGACACAAACTGTTCGCAGCATTTACTCTCGCCCAGTGTGGCATCGAAGGTGAGTTTGAAGAGAGAGAGAGTGAGAGAGGAAAATTTGAAATTTGGGAAATGTTTTGTTGTAAGATTTGTAGTTGCCCAAATTTCAAACTCCACAAAAAAAATGTTTTTCTTACTTCCTTTATTCAATTTACTAAATTTTCGTTTCTCTCCCCTTCCTACATTTCCAGAGTCCTGAAGCGAGCAGCCTACCATCGTTGTGCAGTCCCAACTCTCTCAGTCAGGATGATGGTTTTGCATTTATGACCATGAGCGTTGATGAGGACATCGACATGAGTATGCGTGCTCCATATATTCCAATGAACGAGCAAGAGGATTTGCCTCTACTCACTGCCGACGATCTAATGTGGTGCGCCAGCAATGGCCTTGGCAGCGAGGAATTAAATAATCAAAAGGATGTTGATGCCACGTTGCAACAATTGCAATTGCAACAACAACACACCAGCGAAAGTAATCACAACCTCTTGAATGGCTATCATGATGCGCAACACATCAGTCAATCACATTTCAATTCATTGTGCTCTTCACCTGCATCGACCGTTTCATCGCTCTCACCTTCACCGGTGAATCATCAGCAACATCAACAGCAGCAGCAGCAACAACTGCAAGATACAAGTTGTGTTTATAGTACAGACACCAGTGAATTGGCGGCGCTGCTTTGTGGCTCCGGCAATGGTCATCTATCAATTTTGAATAATAATTGTGGTGGTGGTGGTAGTGGTAGTGGTGTTGCAGATGATAGTGATGTTGGTTTGCAACAACAACAACAGCAACAGCAAACACATTGCACTGATTATCGTTTGCAACAGTTGCAACAAGAATTGGCTGCCGAACAGCAAGAACAGCAGCGACAGCTGCAATTGCTCGGTTTGAACATCGATTGCAAGAAGGAGAGTTCGCTGTCGCCAAGTTTATGTGACTCGCTGGAGGATACCTTCGATAATGTCTACAGTAAGGATTGTAAGTATCGCCGGATTGTGGTTGTCTTGCTCAGCAAACGAAAAAAAATAAGAAATGCGTAGGTCTAAGCGTTGGAAATTCGTTGAGTTATTTTTATTTCGACACATATCAGTCAAAATATTAATATTATTAATTTTTCGATTTTTTAATGCGTCTAAACTATTATAAGTTTTTGAGCAATTGCGACTTTGCGCTGATTAGTTGTGTGCTCAAGCCTTCTTGTGACGTATTAAGCCAACGCAAATGTTTATAAAAAACGGATGCTTAGGCTCTGTAGCGTCAACTCTGTGACCCTTTGGCGAAATTCTATTCTTATTTTATTACACTATCTCGCATTTGATAGTCTGTTAACGTCACTAGGGGCACATTTGGCACTTTGATGTTTAACTCATTATACATATTTTTGCTAAAAATAATTTATTTATATATATACTTATATATATTTTTTAATTTTATTTATATTTTTTTATACACTTTAATTACGTATTTTATTTTGTGTTGTATGTTTGGCTGCAAAATTATATGTATTATATACACACAGTATTATATCAGTGAAATAACTGGCTGTTTGTCATATACAAATGTTATGCAACAATTTTATTGTGCATTTATATTATATACATATGTATATACTCGTATATGTGTGTATATACATATTTATATTTGCATCTTAATCCCCTGCCGTGTAAATATTTATTCAATGCCAAGGTTGCGTTGATTAAAAAAAAGCAACAAAAACAAATAGGAAGGCAAATGCAAAAGCAAGGCGTGTTGAATGCTTATATACTCGTGTGCATTAATTTGTGTAGGTACATGTAGGTTATAAAGAACGTGGAAAATTACATTTAAATGCATTAGATTATTATAGATTAAATCTTATAATCTTTTAGGCCCTTCTTCTGATAATTTTTTTCCACGTCCTCATTCTTATCTTCTCTCGTTTGTGCGGCTTTTGACTATTAAATATTGTAATTTTTTTTTTAATTTTTCACGATTACAATAAATAATTGTAGCAAACTGTGAATTTCAGAATAATTTTAACTTGTGAAATTCGTGAAAGCTGCTCTCCGGCTAGAAAATTATTTTATTGATTTTTTTTGTTCATTTATTTCGGTAGTTCAAAAGTCAATTTTTTTTATATTTTTGCATACACTTGCTGTTTTTGTACTACCTTGTAAGAAACCGCTTTGTTTTTTCGTTATTAATTAATTTCATAATTATAAATACTCTATGATAATAACAAATTTTCAAAATCTACTTAAATCAAGACACAGTATTATTGATTGGTAGTAAATCCAAGGTTGTAATATTTTACATTTTTTTTAATTTTTTATTTTTAATTTTTTTTTTAATTATTTTTTTTTAATTAATTTTTTTTTTTAATTAATTTTTTTTATACATATAATTTTTAATTTCAAATTATATGTTTCTTGTAAATTTTTGACACTCTTTGTAAGAAACCGCTTGTTTTTTTCGTTATTAATTAATTTCATAATTATAAATTCTCTATGATAATAATGATAATAATAAATGTTCAAAGTCTGCATAAATCAAGACACAGTAATATTGATTGGTAGTAAATCCAAGGTTGCAATTTTTACATTTTTTTTTTTTATTTTCTATTTTTATTATTTTTTTTAATTAATTTTTTTAAATTAATTTTTTAATTATTTTTTTTTAAATTAATTTTTTTTTTTAATTTTTAATTTCACATTATATGTTCCTTGTAAATTTTTGACACTCTACGGCCTAAATTTAAATTGTTGTTGTTTTTGTACTGTCTCCGCTGTCATGGAAATGCATAAATTTTATATATTATTAATTATTTCAGAAGCATAATTAATATATCTTCAATTTTATGACTTCTAATTTATATTGTGAAACACAACAAAAACAAAAAAAAAATTAAAAATAAAATGGTAATAAAATTTTATGACATGCTCCATGCGCACTGTAATAATGCATACCACCCGCCTTTAAATATTTATGCATATTTATTGTTGTTGTGTTGATTTTTTTTTTTCTTATTTTTTGTTTTTTTTTTTTGTCATTAGCTTCTGTGTGCGTGCTCTTTTTTTTCTAGGCTAATTGTCGCCGATCTTTGTGGAATTTTGTCTGTCTGACGTTTGTCTTGGCTACCATTATCGTTGCTCTATTGGCATATATTTGTCTGCATACATGTATTTGTCAGCTTTTTTTATGTGTGTGTGTATGTGTATATAGGCCCCTTTCGTTTTGCTATCATTAATATATTATGTATATTTACAAATTCTTGAAATATGTAAGAGCAGTAAATAAAAGTCAAGGAGAATTTTCTATATTTTTTATTCACAAGTCAACGAGTACAGGGTGCATCACTGATCTATATATTTATATTTTTTTTATATTTTGTAATTTTTTTTTTATTTTTTTATTATTTTTTATTATTTTTTAAATTTTTTAAAGCTTAATTTGGATGAATTTGGTCTTTATTTTAAGTAATATTAAATTCAATTTCAATTTGGTTGCTGAATTATTAAATTATCAATCAATAATTTATTTTCCTTAAATTTTTAAATTTCACAACACCCTTTTTTACATTGAAATACCAATTGGATGCATTATTTTGTTTTACTTTCTGCCTTAGAAGGGTTTGGTTTGCATCAAAAAATTTTGAAATTTAAAAATAATATAAAATTTGGCTGATGGTCCACCCTATAAATATAAGTAATATACTCGCTACACCTCATAAATGATTCGTTTGTGTTTTGTTTTTACAAATCGACTTTTGTTTAATAATTTTTTTTAATATTTTCACAAAAAATATACACACGTGTCGCCGCATAAATAATAAAAATATGTTTACTTGAATTTGTCTGAGATGTTCTCGCTTTTGCACCCCCCTTCGCCGCTGCTGTTATCATTTATTGGTGCTGATGTGCCATCAATGCGATGCAAATTGAATAATAGAGTGGAAGGTCTGAAGATGATTACGTATTCAATTTGAAAAATTATTATTGACTTCAAATATGTTTATATACATACATACATATGCATAAGCAATGCAGAACAGTTCTTTTCTTTGTTAATGAAACGGCTGTTGATTGACAAGGGTCCGCATTATTAAGCTGTTTCTAGCGCCACCCAATTCCCATTCAGCGTCTCATGTTGCCACTAAAGTGCAATATTCATTAATTAGCCATTAAATAGTCAAAATTATTGTCGTTGTTGTTATTCGATTTTCACACTCGAAACACATTTGTTTGCTTGTAAATTATATTTTTTTATTTTAATATTTATTATATTTGCATTTTTATGTGTTTGTGCACGTGTGTTTAAATGCCTATAATTATTACTTGGAGTGCCCTGTTGAACTTTATTCTGTGCTTCTCTCTCCGCTGCCACTTTATTTATTGGCTTGATTGGCATTTTGAGAATCATATGACTATATTCTACAATATAATTATGCACATGTGTCTAAGGTCTAGAGAATAGGTGACAGCTAGTGGAGTAGAAAAACAACAAAACAAAATTAGATTTTTATATCAATTTGGTCTCGAGATATATTGGGAAAAAAATTAAAAAAAAAAAATAAATAAAAATTAAATAAAAATTAAAAAAAAAAATATTTAAAAATAAAAATTATAAAAATAAAAAAAGCAAAAAAATAAAAATTAAAAAAAATATATAAAAATTGAACAGGAAAAAGGTAATATTACCATCAGTATCTTTCATTGTGCTCACTTTGTAGCTCGCAGCACTTACTGGGTTGACAAATTTCCCTTTTTTGTGGGAAATTTAATTTTTGTTTAATTAAAAATTCCGTTCAGTCTTTAGAAATTTGCAATGAAATAAATAAAAAAAATTATTCTATTCATAAAAATTGGCAATAAAAAATTATTCAATATTTTAAAATTATTTTTAACTCTCCAATTCATTATTATATTTTTTCTGAATTTTTTTAAATTAATTCTTATTTGATTGTTTCTTTTTTTTTAATTCAACAATAAATGAGTAATATTTAAATTTAAAATATATAAAAAAAATAGTGATATTTACCACTCAAAACTATAACATATGTTTAAATATGTGTTTATTTTATTTTATTACATATTCTCTAAGAGGAGAATGACAACTAAATTTATTATTTTAAATTTCAAATATCTCAAAAATATGTATAAAAAAAGAAAATTGCAAAAAATTTCACTCTCTGCTCCGCGCTGAATTTAGTAAAAGCGACAGAAATTGTATCCCGCAAATTAACATTGAAGAAACTGACCAGCCGCATTATTTCTTTTCACTTTCGACGCTCGGCAATATATTCTATATTTTCGTTGTACATGCGTTTATACTATATACAGTTATATGTGCGCCTTATATATTGCTTCGAAAAATTATTTTAGGCCTTTTCTCTGTGCTCTGTGATTGTATAATACGCGCGTTTTACTGCCAATGTCAGGGACATTGTTATTCTTTTTCTTTATATGCTGTTCGGCTGCCAAGTAAAAACGGCATAAATCAAGTGGGCTATAGACATTCTTTTTTTTCAATTTCATTTTTCAAATTACTAAAATGTAGCAATTTTTATGAGATTAAAAGTCATAAATAAGTTTGAATATTTAAATATTTAAATATAATTTTTGAATAATAAAATATTGCAAACTTTTAAAAAATTTATTTGCACCATAATTTTATATTTAGTTTATTATTATAGTTATGTTTAGTGTGACAAGTTTTTATTTTTAAATAAAAAATAAAATAGTATTTTAGTATATCTTTTAAAAAGATCTGAATTCTTAGTTATATAAAAAATAATAATTATTATTATGTATATAAATTAATAATATTGTGTTTCTTTTTATAATAAAATATTGGTGTTTAAATAATATTTTTAAATAATAAAAATATGTTTATAATTAATTCCTTTAATTATTATAATTTTTTACGTAATATTTAATTTATTGCTTTTTTATTTTTTAAGTTTTTAGATAATTAATTTATTTTATTAAATATTTTATTATAAATTATTTTATAATTTTTTTAGATAATTAATTTTAAATTTAACATTTATAAGTTTTTATATCATAATTTTTTAATAATAAATTTTTTTTTAAATAATTAATTTTTTATTATAAATTTCTTACGTAATATTTAATTTATTAATTATTTTTATATTTTAAAATAGTTTTTTATGATATTAATTTTTTTAGAATAAATATATTATTTTTTTTGTATTAAAAAAATTGTTTTAATTTACTCTTTATAATATTTTTTATGTAATTATTTTTTTATTAATTTTAAAATATTGAAAATTAAATTTATCATATTATATTTAATATATTTTTTTTGCTTTCCGATTTGTTTTTTTTTTTCAAATTAAATATATAACTTAATATTTAAATAACTCAGAACTCAACGAATTTCCTCCCATATACGCACGCATTTCCATTTGCAGCAAGCCCAAATCACATATTTTTTAATTTTTAATTTTTAATTTCAAATTTTAATATTTTTTCATTTTATTCCTCCACCTTCCTTCGTTACTTCGTGTAGCAGCGAATCTGGACTGCTGGAATGAGTTGCTGCAAATCAATGTTAGCGACACTTCATCCTCGGCAGCGCCCTCGCCCGTGGCATCGTTGAATTCGCCAACTCAGCAACAACAACAACTACACAAGCTGGATGACTGCAAATCGCATTTGCGCTTGGAGCAACAGCTGTCATCGCCGCAGCAACAACACCAACAGCAGCAGCACAATATTATACTGAATGCCGTGCCATTGATAACAATACAAGATACCAAGAATATTTTGTTGCAACAGCAACAACAACAACAACAACTTAATGTCAGCAATAAAATGCTAATAAAAGATGAAATGTTGCCAGCGAATCGTGGTGGTCATAAAATCACAACCATTAAGTTGTTGAATGGACAGGCAACAACAATAACAACACCCAACACAATTGGCAATGCCACAACCGGTGCTACAGTGCGTATGATTGATGTTAAACAACAGCAGCAACAACACCACCAACAACAACAACAACAGTCGCATAAACGACATTTGGTAAGCTCCGTGTGCAGCGCACAGCTGGAGAGCAAGCGCATGAAGAGCGCCGCCATGGATATGCAGGCGGTGCCACAATTGCTGCAACAGTTGGTCGCGCCGCTGCAGCCGCAACACTTGAAGGAACAACAACAACAAAAACAACAGCAACAACAAGCGCGCAAAGCCAACAATGGCGGCGTATCACGTTGGTTGGATGTGAAAGCCAACGCCAATGGCATGCAACAGCAACAACAACAACAACAACAACAACAATCGAATTCAGTGCTGAAAAATCTACTAATTAGCGGTTGTGATGTAAGTGCTGGCTATTGTCTGGTGCCGATGCGGCCCAAAAAACTAGCGAAGGCATAAACAAATTGCGCACGCATGTGAGGAGCAAGGGAGTGGGGTTTGGTACACCTATTTAGTTGCAGTGCCACGCAGTGCGCTGCAGCTTTGTACCAGCCCGCTCTTTAGCCACACACATATGCACATAATGAACTGTATTTTAAAAATACATTTGCCTACATTAACTAACGCAACAACAGCCGATTATTTGCCGATGTACATACATGGAAATCAAAAGCAATTTACAAAAAAAAAATTGAAAATTCTTATGCTTTTGTCATTATTTTCGCGGTGTGTTGCTGCAGTAGACTTGTGTTTGGAACTGCTTCGAACACAAGTGTGGCATATAAATTACTTGAAAAAGTTGCAAATTGGTTTATTTAGTTTTATAAATTTGTAAATGGATCGATTTTATGATTAAATAAAAAAATTATACTTTTTTGTTAAGAATTTAGTTTTAACGCCGTAAGTTATGCTAAAGAAAACTGTAGATACAGCAAATCTAACAAAATACTTTATATATATACATACATACATACATATACATACATTTAGTGCTAGAACAAATTAAAATAAATTAAAATATGCTTAAAATTATATTGATTTAAAATTACATTTATGATTATATATACATATATATATATATATATAAATTAGTTAAATAGTTTAAACTATGTATAACGGTAGCACTAGTCGAATAGCTCTAAGCAGCGTGAGCAGAACAGCTCGAAGAGATGAGTTACGAGATTTGTTATAGCAATAAATACGTATGTAACATAGCATACACACACACACACACACATACACACATATGTATATTCACATATACATATATGCATATATATGAAACTGTATATCACACGATGCAATCAATTCAATTCTCCGCTGTTGTTATTTACACTAATTTTAAATTCAGCTTTAAGTTGACCAAAAAAAGGAGAATTTTATTTTATTTTTTTAGAATAAAATTAAAGTTGTTAAATTTGTTAAAACGGACATTGTAAATAAACTAAATTTAGTTATGAAATAAGCAGCGCGCAAGCAAAAAAAAAAATGCAAGCTACAAAAAATAAAATATATAAAATTATGATTGACTAAAACAAAAACAAAAACAATGAGCATTAATGTAATAAGTGTGGTTGTAGGCATAGTGAAAAAAAAAATAAATAGTAAAATAATGAGTTATTGCAAGCAGCACAGCATTGTAGGCGAAATTCAAGCGTAATCGAGTCGGGACGGCACAACACTGTCTGCCTAAGACACTCTTATTTAATGAAAATGAGCTGAAATGCCGTCACATACCAAAAAAACCAAAAACAACAACATACAAACAAGCTAAATGACGCATCATTAGTAGCCATTGTAATACTAGAGTTTGTTTGCTACTCACGCAGTGTCACACACACACACACACCTACATAGATATATGTGTATTTTTAATATAGGGTTAAATTATATAGTAGACACAACTGTAGCGACTTTAATTTTCTACTGTGATAGAATTTTCCTTTTTATTTGTGTAGCACACAAATACATACATACATATACTCGTACATACATACATACAACTAAGCTATATAAGCGATTGTATGTGTAGATAAAGCCAACAACATTAATAGAAAGCCGATTTGTTGTTTTTTTCGCTTATTTCCGGTTGTACATGCATGGATTTGTTTAATATTATTTTAGTTAAACAGTTTTGTGGTAGCAGGAGTGGGCTTAAATAGTGCTACTGCTTTGATATTTCATATACACACTGAGCGCTTGTTGTTTTTGTTGTGACACAAGATAAAATCAGAGAATTTTGTGTTACACAATTGCAGTTGTTCCACGAAATGTGTGAAGAAGCGAGATTGATATTAATTTGTGAGCTTAATTGAGAAATTTTGAGGTTGGAATTGAGCTTTTGAGGTTAAAATTGAGACTTTGAGGTTAGGAATGAGGTTCGAGGTTATAAATGAGCTTTCGAGATTATCTAAAGAGCATTTGACTTTAGACATGCGACTTTAGAAATTGGACTTTGAGTTTAGAAATGAGACTTTGAGAATAGAAAAGAGTTTCTCAGGTTAAGAATGAGACTTTGAGGTTAGATATGAACCTTTTTAATTTAGAAACGAGCTTTCGAAGTTAGAAATGAGTCTTTTGGCGTTAGAAATGAGTTTTTTTGGGGTTAGAAATGAGCTTGTGAAATTAGAACTAAGACTTTGAGGTTAGAGATGGGATTTTTGTGGATAGAAATTAGCCTTTTGAATTAAGTAATGAGCTTTCGAGGTTTAAAAATTAGTTTTTGAGTTAAAAAATGAGACTATGAGATTTGAAATAAACTTTCGAGGTTAAAAATTAGATTTTGAGTTTAGAAATAAGATTCTGAGTTTTGAAATGAACTCTTAAGCTTAAATGTGTTGCTAATTTAATCACGTGATATTTATAATTTTATTTTAAGCGCTTTTATTTGCAAAGTTTAGTCAACTTTTCAAGTTATTTGTGTCCGCCAATGCAAAGTAAGACCTTTTGTGTTGCCAACTTTCAATTCAGTGCGCCTAAACAAAACGACAAATCCTTTGTTAGAGCTTTCGAATATTTGTTTTGTAACCATAATTCTATTGACTATAAACAAAATTAGTAACTTTAGAAGCAATATGGGAATATAAGTAAATATTAAAAAAATTGGGAGTCGTTCGGATTTTTAGTAAATTAAAAAAAAAATAAAATTGTGTTTAAATTAAAACGTAAAAAAATTGGAGCGCTGATGGTACAAAAACAACAAGAAATAAAATTACGGTAGTAATATTTGCAACAACTACATGGTACGCTTTAGCAAGTAAATGCGTGGACTTAGCACAACAACAAAAAAATTAGATTTACATATGACTAGCGTAATTATGTAGGAGATTTGCGAAAAAAAGTTAGCAAAATAAATACAATATAAATTTTAGTGTATTAAATCAACGGTAAAACCGAGCGGTAAGACGACTAATATGGCGGCACAAACTAACGGTTTGCGAAAGGCAGGTGTGAAACAGATTTTGGTAGCGTAATTTAGAATAGTTAAAATAAACTTTAATGAAATTACAGAATTTGCAAGTTTATTATTATAAAATTCCAGGAAAGTTGGCAGATTCAGTGGCATGAGAAGAACAGTAATGTTTGTGTCAATTTTAAATGAAATAGTTAAAATAGCCACAACAACAACACTAACAGAAAGCTTTAAAATAAAGTGTATTAACTAAAAAACGGGAAAATAGTAAAAAATAATAGCAACAACAAAAATAAAAACAACAAAATATTTTTTTTAGCTGCAAAAACTGATATAGCCACAACAACAACATTAACATACAGCTTTAAAGTAAAGAGAACAAACTAAAAACTACAAATTAATGAAGCAACAACAACAACATATTTACAAAAAAAACTCCAACGGAAATGTTAAAAACTAAATAGTTATTATTTGTTACCAAACAGTTATATTTATCACCGTTATTTTAGTCGCACACTTTTAAAGTGATTTTTGTTGACGTCACATACTCACAACTAAATACTTGATACTTTACATAAACAATATTTTGATTTATTTAAGCTTACATAATTACTTAGTGGCCTAAGTTAATATGTAACTGCTTTAGTTTTAAGTTTTGTTTTTCTTTTGATATACTCTATTACATTGTCTTATGTAATATACGCTCAAATTACTTGAAGTTCTTATGAATATGCACACATACTGTATACATATTTTTCTTTTATTTAGTTGCTAAGCAATATACTCTTTTTAAACATCCATTATATACTATTATATAAGACACTACTTATGCTTTGATTAAATTTAGTTTTAGTTTACAAAAGCGACGCTTGATTTGTGAACGAAAGTTATAAAAATAACAACAACAAAATTTAATAATGATATTGATTTTAATTTTTAAGCATAAGTTTAAAACATCACACGAAAAAAATAAATAAGATTTTTTTTCTAAAAACATTATGCAAATTGCTGAACAAATTTGTTTTATTTCTATTATTTGTATTTGAAAATGAAAAAAAAAACTAGAAATATTTTTCATTTCTTTATATGTCTTGAATGAAAAAATAATAATTTTAATTTGTTTGTATGTCTTGAATGCGTTTACTTTTTCACCATACCAATCGCGATTTTACCAAAAAATAATAATATATTTTTTTATTTTTATTTTTTATATAGATATATATTTTTTTTTAAATTTTTTTTAACATACATATATTCTTTTTTATTTTGAAACATTTTTTTTAGTAAATTTATATATTTTTTATGCCGACATATAACTATTTGATATTTATATATTTATATATTTACTATTTTTGACATATTAATATATATTATATACATTTATATATTCTTCCTTCTATCCAATTGACTTGTGTATACTTGATAAATTTGTACTTGTCATTTTCAAGGCCCTCAACCCATGCTCGTATTTATTATATTTTTTTTAAATACATATTTTTTATATATATTTTTTTTATTACGATCAACCCACTGACCTCACCCAACCCTTTGTTATTGAGTCTATTTTTGAATTTTACCTAAACGATGGTATGTTTGTACATATGTAACATTGGATAAATTGTCTTCGTTGTGCGCACTATTGCCTTCAGTTAAGTTGCGTGCTAGGCGCCTATTTTACAGTTATTGCCTAGAAGCTTACATACTTGCTTATATATACATATGTATGTTATATATGCATAACTATGTATCTACAACGTCTGCGTTGTGTTTGTCAATATCAATGATACTTCAATTTTTATGATTATTTTATTTATTCAAAGGGAAAAATGCCGCTCAGTACACACGTGTGTATACATTGTTGTACATTTTTTGCTGCTCTAGTGAAAGAAATACAATTTATACATATTTGTATGTATATATACACTCTGAGCGATTACCCATTGATTACTCTGTAGTTATATGTATTTTTGTATATATGACTTATATAAGTAAATTAAGAATTTCTAATGATTTCTATGTTATTTAGCTATAAAACACATGAAATTAATGTTACATACTCTTTGTTGGCTTATAAATTGAAAATTAAATTTTTTATATTTTTTTATAAATATAAATCCATTAACCCCTTCATTCAAAGTCAAGTTAATTTACGAAATTGACATATTAATTCGTTTAAAATTTAAAATCAATTCGCATGCAAGTCAGGCAAAGGCAATCTCTTGAATTTTTAATGTTTAATATTCGCCTTTACAACAATAAAAGCAATGGAATCACATACGTACATTGTTACATTGGTATATATCCACTTTGATTGCTTTATTGCCTGCGTGCGCCTAAATGTAGGCAACGACAAAGTTAACCTCGTTTCTAGCTATCTTTGCTTAAAGTGCTACTGCCATGTAAGGCATACATTTCTATATCAATTGCTCGCTTATACGCTTCCTCACTGACACGACTGTAGTTTAAGCGCAATTTTATAGCATTTTCGTGCAGAAAGTTTCCAAAAGAAAGCAATATTTTTTGCTTGTAGTTCAGAAAGTGCTATTGCAAAGAGTACTCAAATAAATTTTCACATATACATATGTACTTATATACTTATATGTGACTCAAAAAAATATATTTTATTTTCTCATAATACGCTTGAAAAATTACATTTCTCTGCTTTGCTCTACACTTTCACTTCCTGTTGTATATAAGTATATATGCCAGCTATATGTATGTATATACATCCTTCACGCCCAAAATATTGATTTTGTGTTAAGCGTTTTTCATAAAAAACAGCACACATTCCTCACATGCATATGTACACATATACATACATACTTACATATAAGTATGTGTGTGTGCATTCAATATTCTATTAGTCAGCTTTGTGAGATTGCTCATACGCCATGTTGTCCAACTACTTTATGACTTGACGTGTAACAGTCTAGCTTGTCATTTGCGCCGACAAACTACTGCGTGTGACACACACTTTGTTTTACGATATACCGTAATTTTCGATTTTCTTTATTTTATTTTTTTTGGACAGTCAGTCACATGCTGTGATTTTGTTTTGCTGCTTTACTTCCGCTTCCATATTGAACATACCACAGTGAGAGTGTTGTTGACTCTTTTGTGCGCGCATACAACTAGTTATGCTGACAAACATATTTCCAAGGCTTCCTTGTAACTGTATGTGACACCGTATGTGTGTGTTTGTGTCACTGTCTACTTGTCTGACTCCTCGTCTGCCATCCAGTCTCTTCGCTTGTTTGTTGTCTGGCTTGCTGAGCTTCAACAACTGTCAGTCTACCAAACAGAACAGTTTGTACTAATACGCTCGGCAGGCGCACGCATACATACATACATATAAATTCACACGAATGCCGTTACAAGTGTTCGGTTCGAATTTGAAGAGGCTCAACTAGCCTCGAGTGATACATACTCACATTTACATACATCCTTGACGCGCATTGATGAGCTTGGTAATATTGTGCTATACAAGCGAACAAATAAATCTACAACAATGTATGTAGGCGCAGTTGTTCGTGTGTTCACGATGAGTAAGCAGCGGTAGTAAAACTTTTGTTCTGGCTTATTTGCTCTCAGTTTTTTTGCCTTGTAACTTTTAGTTACAATTTATGATTTTTTGTATTTTATTTTTTTTTGTTTGAAGTATCTATTGTATTTACTATGAGTGTGTATTGAGCTTATGTTCATTTATTCTTTCATTTCAAATGACACACTTTCGTTGTGGAATTCATCAGCAAAATCAATAAATATACACACATACATACAAATACATATGTAGAACAACAACAACAAAGTAACGTCAAATCAATGCTACCTCAATAAATGTAATAAACGAAATACACATTTACCGTTAAGCACATATCTACCTCCAGTGTTGCATTTAAATTTTTTTATACAACAACAACAACCAATAAAAGCACAATAAATACATACAGCATTGTATGTGGAAAAATAGAGAAAATGCCATTTGGAAAAATATAAAACAAAAATTAATAAAAACACGCATATGTGTTATATATGTAGTCTATAGTAAAATATCTAGTTAATAACATGCGTAGTCGAATCACATTAGTCGTAAGCAAATAACTGTAGTTTAAGTAATCTGCAGGGGGATGGTTAGTTTGTATTTACATAACTACGAAGTTGTAGATTAGCTCAATAGCAAGTATTTCTAATATAAATACTTTATAGAAATTGTTTTTGTTAATTTTTTTTGTTTAATTTATTGTTGTCGTAACAGCATAAAATGTATCTTCAGCTTAGGTAAATATGTATATGTTTTTATTTTAGAAATAAAAAAATTAACTTAAGTATATTCTTGAAAAATTTTAAACCAATTAGTGAGAATCTTCTTTAGACATCAAAACATATGATCAATTTCAATAAATTACGAAGTATTTCGGAAGAGAGTGAGTACAATTCATGTTGAAAGCTGAGTAGAGAGCTGTTACTTTAATTGTTTTTTATAAAATTTACTTTTTTTTCTTAGAGTTTGCCGAATTGAATTTACTTTTTTTCTGAATTTTTATTTTATTTTTTTAATATTTTTTTATTTTTATTTTATTCTTTTGTAATTTTTTTATTTTATTGTTTATGATTTTTTATATTAATAAAATAATTAATTATTTACTATTATTGTATTACTTTTAAATTTTTTATTTTATTATATTTTAGGTATATATTAGGTATTATATTTTATAATTTTTTATATTACCTTTTTATTTTTGATACTTTTTTATTTTATGTATTTAATTAATGTTTTTAATTTTGTATTATTTTTTCTATTTTTATAAATTTTTTTTGTTTCACCTTTTTTTTCTATTAATTTATTTAATTTCTATTATTTTTACTTTTTTTATTAAAAATTATATCAATTTATTTTTTTCTTTAATATTATATTTTTTTTTTGTTTTAATGCTTTATATCATAATTTGGGACATTTTAATTTTATTATTTCGTTTTCTTTTTATTTCTTAGTTTTATTATTTATTTTTAATTTAATTTTATTTTCTTACAATTTTTTATGTTTTTATTTATTTATTATCCTTTTTTTAAATTTATTTTATGAAATTTTTCTTTTATTTTTACCTTTTTTATTAAAAATTATATCAATTTATTTTTTCTTTTAATATTATTTTATTTTTTTTTGTTTTAATTCTTTAATTCATGATTTGGGAAATTTTAATTTTTTATTTCCTTTTCTTTTACTTTTATTTTCTTTTATTTATTTATTTTTTTAATATTTTATGTGTTTATTTATATTATTTTTTTTATTCTATTTATTTCTATTACATTTTTTCGTCCCTCCTGTTTTAAATTTTTTTATTTATATTTTTGATCTAATTTTTCCATAATTTCGGAAATTTTAATATTTTTATTTTCCTTTTTATTTTTTTTTTGTAAAAAATAACTTTTGTTCTTACCATTTTTTATTTAGTTTATTTTTTTTATTTATTTATTATATATTGTTTTATTTGTTTTTACTTTGTTTTATATTTTTTCTTTAATTTTGTATTAAAATTTCTAGTAATATTTTTTTTGGTTTTTTTCCTAATATTTATTTTTATTGATTATTTCCTATTTTCGAAAATTTTAATTTTTTTGTTTTTTTTTTTATTTTTTTGTTTTTATTTTTTATAGAAAATTACTTTTAATTTAATTTAATTATAATTTTTTATTTTATAAATTTTATTTAAATATTTGTATTTTGTTTTATTTTTTATATGTTTTTAATATATTTTCTTAAATTTTTTTTTACTAAAATTTTGATTAACACTTTTTTATTTTGATTTATAAATTTTTTTATCTATTTTCTTAAATAATTTATTTCATAATTTCGGAAATTTACATATTGATACACAGTATTAGAAATTAAAGAACTCTACGAGTATTAAATTAAGCAGTTTATGGTATTTGAAAAGCAATCCTAATCCTAACTGTAGATCAACTAGCATATTTTAGGACAAAACGTACATACTTATAAGTATGTATAGGTAGAGTTATGCTTGTATTTGTGTAAAGTTATGGAAAATTTGTAGTTAAGTGTTTAAAAAAAGACTGCGCGCAATAAAACGCAAAAAAAATAATTAAAAAAATAAAATGTACTATAAAATCGAAAATTAATAAAAAAGGAGGAGGAGAGGAATAGGGGTGTTCTTAAATATTTTTTAATGATTTGAACAAGTCAACTATTATTTATTATTATTATTATTTGATACAAAATAATTTTTAAATTTTTTTTATATTTTTTTATTTTTGTAAATTTTTATTTAAATTAATTATATTCTTCTAAGTTATTTTACCATTTATATTATTAAAAATAAATAAATATTTTGTTTAAAGTTTCTACTGAAAATTATGTTGATATTAAATATTTTTCTTATTACATAATTTGATTTAAAAAACTAAACCAAGAACACTTAATCTTAGTTGCACTCATCTACAGAATACTCATACAATTATCGTTAAAATAAGGCATCCAAACACCACTGAGGCTAGACTATAAATTTATATTATAAAATAATACAATTATACGAAATCTAAATGAATTCATTATAGGAATTTGATAAAATTGAGAAGGCATAAGAAGATCTCAATCTCATACGGAACAGCTACAATCTTTATATTTTGTAGTTAGAAGAATCAGTCGTTGACTGCTGTTGGCATGTCGCTAAAATCGTTGGTGCAAAAGCCCTGAAGGGAAAGCAAGTAGTAAATTGGTGCAAAATAAAAGAATGAATTAGCAATTAAGTATTGGTAGCATAAATTTAGGCGCATTAACTTTAGACTAATATACATGCATGCATAAATACATATATGCAGACAGACATGCATTAAAAAAATAACAATAACAATAGAATTCTTAACGTGTGGTCAATATTTAGCATAACAGTAAATTATCGATGTGGCTTTAAAATAGAATAATAATATTCCTATATGTCAAATTTACATATAAGACGAACAATTTAGCAGAATACTAGCAAAAAAAAAGAAAATTTGAATAAATAATATTTAAATAAAAAATATTTAATTAAAAAAATATTTAAATAAAATAATATCAATTAGCGAATAATTAGCGCATAAAAATAATTTTTATTGAAAAAAAAAAAAATAAATAAATGCAGAGCAGTGAGAAAGTATAAAATAAAGTAAATTAATTAATGCAATCATTGGCGGTTGCTGGTTAAGCTATATATAGTGTGTAAATTTGTTTCTTTTACAAATGCAAAGAAAAGCAACAACAGTTCAATATACAATGACATACCTCATAAATGACTCATGCACAAATTTGGACGATTGGGTACACTTACATATGTACATATATACAGTAAGACATACTGACCTCAAGTTATAGATGCATAAATAGTTCTTTGTAAAAATTACTGAATTACTTTCGGGGAAGACTAGATAAGAAGAGTAGCCCTAGAACCCAACTCGTTCACTTAGCAAATGTCATGAGTCTTTTCACCTACCTCCTATCATGCGCACGCTCATACAAAAACATACATACATATAAATATAAATATATTTAGTCTAATGTATTACTTTAAATAAAAAAACGAAAAAAACTAGCTTCAATATTCTCAATGTCGAAATATTTATAGAAAAAACAGTAACGAAAATTGCAAAAAAGAAAATTATAAATAAAATTTTAAATAAATAAAATTAGACTTATTCGTAAATAAACACTTTTAGTAAAATAGTTAAATTGGGGTGCATCATTGTTGTTGTCATCGGTGTTGTAAAAAGATTTTTTTTTTGTAAAATTAAAAAAAAAAATTAATTTTTTTTTATTAAAAAATTTTTATTTTTTTTTATAATTTGTTTTTTAATTTTTAAAAAAATTTTTGATAGCGTAAATTCTAGTCTAAAATGTAAAAAGAATATCCAAACGAAGTAGCAGCATTTTAATTTTTTTTATTTAAATTTTTTTTTTAATTTATAAATTTTTTTTTTATTTTTAAAATTTTTTAAAAAAATAAAAAAAAAATTTTTTTAAGATTTTTTTTTTGGAAAATTCAAAAAAAATTATTTTTTTATTTATTTTTAATTTAAAAATTTTTTTAAAATTCTTTTTGATAGCGTAAATTCTAGTCTAAAATGTAAAAAAATAGCCAAACGAAGTAGCAGTTTTACAACAAATACATATGTATATACATAAAAAAACGAATTGCATAGCAACATTTATGTAATAAGCTGGAACTCAAGCGGTTTTCTAAAGTAAATACATAAACAAATGTAAACTCAGTGAAGTTGGCTGCAAACTAGCAAAGTAAATGTGTTTCCAAAATAGCGGAATTCGAAAATTTAGACATAAACGAAGCTGCTAGTGTATTTTTACAGAATGAATAATTTTCTAGCAAACTTAAATAAAAATAAATAAAATATATATAAATAAATATGCAATAATTAAAAGGAAAATCATGCAAAAAGAACATATCTCCAAATTCGTATTTTCGTAATGCCGTCAAGATTAGTTACTTATATACATATAAGTATATAAAGTAAGCAAAATATACATATATAGTACTCGTACAATAATAAAATAATATTTGCAAATTAATATACCTCAAATGATTTTGCTAACAAAACGCTCAAAAATAAAACAACAACAAACGAATATATACAAAAACAAAAATGAAACAATATAAGAAATTGCCACAATTGACTAACAAATACAAACGTAAATACATACATACATACATATGTACAAATGTGTCGCAAAGTGTGTCTCAACAGCTGATTTGCTTTCATTTCCCCAGAGAGGGACTTAGAGGCTGAGCGAATGATATTATAGAGTTGCACTCATTTAACTCCCACTTGACACGTTTATAGGCTGCACATACATATATTTTGATAAATTATGACAATACGAGGGAAATTACTGCCTGAGGAAGAGAGAGTGGGAAGAGACAGAGAGAAGTATGGGGCGCAAGCTGGCACATTTTGCCAAAATTCAGCAGCTGATGACATTTGAACTGCTCGAATTCGATGCCACCAAAGACAGTTGAAGTGGTTGTGGGGTAGCAATGATTTTTGGTGGCGGCGAGCAAGAAATGATTAATGATACGCTTGAAAAACGAGACTATGCCGCATATTTCTTAACAACATACACACTTAAATACATATGTGTGTTGTTATTTTTGTTGTGCTGTTTGAAAGTTTGCGGTTTCCAAATGGTTTGGCTGGCATACGGATACATTCCACAACCAAGTGCTGACAGTTGCCAGTGCTTTATCAGCGGTTGTGTATGCATGTGTGTGTGTGGCTTGTGATAAAGCAGCATATCATTTCGCTCGACCTATGTCCTCAATTATATTATTATACGCCTTTTGGTTACGCCTGCCTTTTGCTCCTTTCATACTCCATATCTTGCCATAAGCGCCTTGCAGGTGCCGGTGGCGCCTACTCGTTGTAAGGTCTTTATTGCTACATGTCCAGCCTCTGTCGCCACACTTGTGTAGTGTGTTTGCTTTGGAAGTATAGTCTCCGCGTATGTTGCATGCAACAAGTTTGACAAAATGTCTTCATTAATTTTGGTGTGCAAGTCCTTCAAAGAGCATGAGTGAGCAGAATTTCATGAGGGGCACAGTGAAGCCACATTACTTTTAATTCGAATGAAAGTGGGTTAGAGTTTGTTATAGTGTGATACATCTTTCAATTTCTCGAATTCAATATTTAATCAATTTGTTAAACGAGTTATCTTCCAGCCACAGTTTCACAACAAAGTACGAACTCATCAACACTCTCTGTATTCCAAATCATTGCAAAAGAGTTTTCCTTTGATATATAGGAAAATATTAGGTCTACAATATTGCTTTCGCCGTTTTTTTGTAAATTTAAGGCTGTTTTTGTATAAAAATGGTTAAAAATGTCGATGAGCCTCAGCCGCACTTTTCTTGGAATTAAAAAAAAAAAAAAATTTCCCGCAAATGTCAAGAATTCGGCTCAAAAAGTGATATTTTCAGTTGAGAATAAGTTTAGGATGCAAACAGATCTCTACAAAATTTTGTTGGGTTAATGTTGACACAAATGTCCAAGATCGATATAAAACGATTTAAGGGGGGGGGGTAAGGTTTGTTTCGTCGAAAAAATACCATTTTTCATGAATTTTTGTAGAAAAAATTATTGCTGTTGGTTTATTTTACTTATTATTATATGAAAGTACAACATTTGAAGGATACTTTAAAAAAGTTTTATCGAAAAATAGCGAGGAATAACGGATTTATCGTCGATCTCTGCAGGCACCTCGAAAAAAAGTGTTTGTGCGGTGACCAGCCTACAGCATCACTGGATCATCCGAAACCAAAAAATCAAAATGCTTTCTTTAGTTTATTAGTTTATCTTTCAATTGACGTCGAGTTTTTTTTAATCTTTCAATTTTTCAATTTTTGGTACCATTTTCAAGCCAAAATTACGATTTTAGACGAAAAAATCGACCTATTTGTTATTGTAAAATTGTTAGTAATTAAAACTTTTGGAAAAACTCGACGTCATTCGAGAGCTATATATATGTAGAATATTTGTTCAAAATTTCAAAACGATGCAGTAGTTTTTTCTGTAGGCTGGTCACCGACTTTAAAAATGACATATTTGGGAAAATCGATTCAAAGTTTTGTACACTCAGCGCACGTAGCTGGAGGTACCGTTATTCAACCTGCTGTAACTTCGTTAGTTTTTCTCCGAATGACCTAAAATTTTAACACAATATTCTTGAGATGTTGATGGTTCAGGAAAAAAATAAAAAAAATAATGAAGAAAAAAAATTTGTCAAACCTTACCCCCCCCTTAATCGACCCTAGAGACATCTATTGGAAAACTAATAACAACTCATCTTTTATATAGAAATCAGCACGAAAAGTCTATTTTCGAAATAACTTTACTTTTCAATAAATCACTGTACCTTTCGCGTTGCTACTTTTCCACTCTCTCTATTTGAGTTATACTCTCTTTTACCTATGAAAACAGCAAAAAAGTTATCCAGTTGAATACAATACAAAATAAGTGTGTTGGAACCTCTGGTATCTGTATAATCGCTGAAATAAATCTTTATTTGAATATGCCAGTTAATATAATTTATACCAGTTTGTTCGATTCGCATTCGCCAATTTCGAATTTGAACGCATCTTTAACTTTATTCCTTGTAGTCAGATATATAATGAACCTATAAAAGATGATCTTATTAATTTTGAGGCTTACTTCTTATCTTTAAATTGTAAAGTAAGGTTAGGAATTTTCTAAGAAAATATTCTTAAAATAATCCTTTTAAATTTTTCCAAAATTTTACTAGAAAAAGGCGAGTTCAAATTCCAACTAAATAAAAAAAAATCATCCTTTGGAAGCCTCAGGCCTCAGACTGTGTATCTCAGATCAAAATGCAAATACTCAAATAAAATATATTAGCGAATCAGCTCGTCCCAACTTTATTATATAAAAGTTCCATTCAAGCAATCACAACTGTAGTTTAATTAATAGTGTTGGTAGCACCAAGCCAAGCGCTGACGACAGTTAATGATATGAGATAAGTAATAATAGAAGGACTCAGCGAAATTGGGGTTGCACAACTTCCGCTTAGGCGGCCAACACAACAACTTAGTGGGCGTGAAAATGACTACCATAACTTTTACATCTCAAAGTACTAACTGGTAGCGGCTAATTTGTCAAGTTGTCGGCGCCGTGAAATTATTATAGTAATTTGCGTTGAAAATTGCTGCAAACTTTTACTTTTGACTTTTGAAGTTGGAGGGAGAAATACACATGTATGTATGTGTAGATGTATGTATTCTGAAACACAATGACTTTGCGAAAAAATCACCGAAAATAGTTTGTTGTATGAAAATAGGCGCACATAGTGAAAAATTTACAGAGCGAATACGGACATAGTCTACCTCATGAACAATAGTGTACTTTAAAGCATTTTTTACCTCAAATCAACAAACGGTATATAATTGTCATATGACCTATTATATACTTCACGAAATACACAAAATAAATATTAAAATCGATGTATTATATTGTAAGCACTTTCATATAATATGTACTATGTATATATACATGCGTGAAAAAATATTGATAAATAACTAATATTATTCCTCTTACTATTTATCGACCAGCATTTGTATGTTGTTGTATTAGCAATGCTTTCACCAAATACATATAATACATACATATATACATATATACAATACAATATATACTTGCATGCAATATTATTATATACAATTACAAATACAATACATATTATGTATTTTATGCAAAAAGAAATCATAATACACAATAACGGTATTTTACTATAATTATTCTTATAAAAGCAAAAAACTAATAAGTAATTATAATAATAATAATGAAAACAAAAATAAAATGATAATAAGAAAATCTGATATCGTTTATCGTACGTTTGGAAAACGCCAGATTGTGTAATGATGAAATTATGAAAGTAAAAAGTATGCTGCAGATAACGAAGAAAATGTGTTTTATTTCGCAATACGCAAAGTTGTTGAGTTGCTCGAGTTGTTGAGTTGATTATACTTATGAGCTATGTATAGGATGTTTCGTTCTCTTTCACCAAAAAATGGTTATTTTCTATGTAGTTCAGTGCAAAATATATTTTTTTTTGTTTTTTCTGATTTTTAACACACTTTAAACACTTTTTCATACATAGATTCGTCTAGTCTCAAGAGTAAAACTCAAGTTCTTCAGCATCAATTATTGCTGATTCCTAGAACACGTTTTGTATCAAAACTCATCAGAGCTCAGGTTTTTAGGCTTTTTCACTAATTTTTCAAATATTTTCACATCGATTTTAGTTGAATTGCGAATTTTCTCAAAAGTCCAAGAATTTTATTGCATATTCAATATTGTGTACCTATTCTCCATTTTCTAAGTAATCCGATTTCGTAATGTTGCTCATGGGCCATGCCAGTCCCTAAATATGATATGTAGTTTTAGAGTCTAATTCAGAAGACATAATAAAAGAAGAGACGTTGTTAAATTGATTTTCTAAAAAAAATAATAATATGGAAATAAAAAATAATATTTTAGTTAATATTATTTCGTTTAGGCTCTTTTAGGTCTGAATACCTTAAATATTAAGTCTCATAAATATTTCCAGATTTTGTTAATTTTTTTATTGAATTGACAATTAGTTTTCGTTTTAATAATCTTCGATAAATAGGCACCCACTGTAGGTAACACATACCCGAAATCTTAATGAGGCTGGCGATTTATGACCTACCTCTACCTATGTCCTTTAAGTGGCTATACCTCATGAAAAATTAGGCGTTTTTCGTGATTTTTTTTAAAGAAAGTACAGTATAATCCATTTATAATGAACTCGCTTAAGATGGAAACTCTGTTATTATGTACCTCTTTGTCAAGTCCCAGTTCAAACATATGTAAAAAACTCGGTTAAAATAGACTCGGTTATAATGGACTCCGGTTATAATAGACAATAAAATCGGATTTTGTCCATTATAACCGAAGCTTTCAAAATCAAATTCCAAATCAAAGTTGGCAATCAGTTGGCAATAAGCAAAATTTTGTACTTCCCCGAATTCGATCAAGAGACACAGTCAGATGCTGTCAATATGTTAAGTGTTGCATGGGAAAGTGTCTCTAAGGAAACCATAAGAAACTGTTTTCGACATGCTGGTCTGGTAAAAGACATTCCTGATGGATTAGATTTCGACCCGGAGGACGATGAACCTTTAAGCAAAATTATCGAAATTAATAACGTAGTGGTTTTAAGCAAGTTTGATGAATATTCAAGGATTGACGAGAGTATTATAGCCACAGAAGAACACTCAGACAATGACTTAATTCAAGACTTTCTACATGAGCTGCTTGAAGAAGACTCCGGTGATGAAGATTTAGCACAGCTCGAAACTATAATAAAAATAGAAGACGCTATGAATTATTCTAGGAAACTGAAGCTATATTTTCAACAAAAAGAGAATAGTCCAGATGCAATCAATTTGCTCAATAAACTCGAAAGCAAACTACAAAAAGATTTTGCCAATAAGGCATTTCAAGGAAATCACTGACTTTTTTCAAAAGACTTAATAAAACTTATTATTTTCTTAATTTGGTATTTTTATTCATAAACTTTATTGCTTTAATAAAAAAACACATTGAATTTACTTTTTGAGTTAAAAATTTTATATTCTGATTAGATGGACACTCGGTTATAATGGACAATTTGACATGGTCCCGTGGAGTCCATTATAACCGGATTACACTGTACTAGATCGAAGTTTCAAAATTTTTTGACATAATAAGGTATATTTTCTGCTATATTTTAATATTTTTTTTTTACAAAAATATTGAAAAGTCACGGAGTTATGTGCTGTCTTGGGAAGCGCCAAAAAAAAGTTCCCCAACTGCTGATATAATTCCGGCGGAATGAGTAGCCGACGTAAAGAAGTAAAAAAATTCAAAAAGGTAATAACCTTAGTCTAGTAAAGGTATTTCCTATACAATGACCTACGGTTTTTGAAAAATTTCAGAAATTAACAAAATGGCGTAGTTCTGAGAAATTGTCGTTTTTTACGTAAAAGAAATGGTCGGTTTTTTTAATGCCAAATTGACAATTTCCAACAAATCAAAATGTCCAAGGGTCATTGCATAGTAAATATATTCAAGAATACTCAGTTTAAATTTGAAAATTTGTCAATCGGTCAATTTCTCGTTGAGTTATGATGTCAGAAATTTTGACAAATGTCGTTTCGAGAAAAACGCGTTAAAAGTTTTGATTATAGCGGCTTATGCCTGCGAGCGATCGCTCTTTAGAACGCTGCCTTTCAAAAACTATTCGAGATACGATCTTACCGCTTTCGCAGTATATTTTTATACTCTCGCAACAAATGTTGCTAAAGAGAGTATTATAGTTTTGTTCACATAACGGTTGTTTGTAACACCCAAAACTAAACGAGTTGGATATAGGGTTATATATACCAAAGTGATCAGGGTGAAGAGTGGAGTTCAAATCCGAATGTCTGTCTGTCCGTCCGTCCGTCCGTCCGTCCGTCCGTCCGTCCGTCCGTCCGTCCGTCCGTCTGTGCAAGCTGTAACTTGAGTAAAAATTAAGATATCTTGATGAAACTTGGCACACTTATTTCTTGGCACCATAGGAAGGTTGCTTTCGAAAATTAGCAAAATCGGACCACTGCCACGCCCACAAAATGGCGAAAACCGAAAACACTTAAAGTGCCATAACTAAGCCATAAATAAAGCTATGGAAATAAAATTTGGAATGAAGGATCTCACTATGAAGGGGCATATTTGGATGTAATTTTTTTTGGGAAGTGGGCGTGGCCCCGCCCCCTACTAAGTTTTTTGTACATATCTCGCAAACCAATAGAGCTATATAAACCAAACTTTCTGCAGTCGATTTTATTAGCCACTTCCTAATACAGTCCAAAAATGAAAGAAATCGGATCATAACCACGCCCACCTCCCATACAAAAGTTAGGTTGAAAATTACTAAAAGTGAGTTAACTCAGTAACTAAAAACGCCAGAAACACTAAATTTCACGTAAGAAATGGCAGGTGGAAGGTGCACTGAGATTTTTTTGCAAAATGGAAAATGGGCGTGGCGTCGCCCACTTATGGGTCAAAAACCATATCTCAGGAACTACTCGACCGATTTCAATGAAACTTGGTTTGTAATAGTTTCCTTACATCCCAATGATATGTTGTGAAAATAGGCCAAATCGCTTCACAACCACGCCTACTTCCTATATATCAGAACTTTGAAGACAATCTGAATCGTTTACTTTACATTATATAAAGTAAGTACTAGTGAAGATATCGATGCAGAACTTTGCATAAATACTATGTTAATAGTGTTGCAGCCCCATTCTAAAAATCGCCGAAATCGGACCATAGGTTTTTAAGGCCCCATATATCGAACACGAGGACCTCGGTGCTTCTAACCTAATATTATGGTTTCCAACTTTCAATGGACTTTATACAATATATATGACGAATATGTGGCTCAAATTGTGTATTATATAATATAAATAAAGTTAAATAAATAAATTGCGAGAGTATAAAATGTTCGGTTACACCCGAACTTAGCCCTTCCTTACTTGTTTAAAGTGTAAACTGTCGTATAAGCAAATAAAAAAAATCGATGTCACATTGGTATAGCCCCATAATAGCTGTTCAGAAATCATTTGAATTTGCTGAAATCATTCTAGTTTTTAATTATCGAGGAGCATGAATGACTATAGGTTCTCTATATAATTATATAATGATAATCGTATATGATGTAAGAGGCTACGCTTGCCATTGCCATATTTTTAATATAAATCGTATTCTTATTCAATCTGGAATTTCTATTAAGTCAATTTGCCTCCACATTAAGTTTAGATTTCAGTTATGTGTTATATGCATAGTAAACTGGATGGATACATATGTAAACTGAATACCCGCATCTTGTAATTTACATTTCAACTAAAGCAACGAGAAAATTTGAAACTCTATATTTCAACATAGGGTGTTATGTGAGTTATGAGCGTAGCAACGCTATTTGTCACATTTGTGTCAAGTTACTCAATAAAACCTTTGATTAAAGTGCTACTCAATGCTTGAAAGACATTCTAACAAGCTGCTGGTATGAAGAAAATACAAACGTGAATATTTTTTTTTTAGCTATTTGTTAGGCTTTCCCAAATATATTTGAATTAAATACAATAAGTTACAAACATATATTTACATATATATACATATATGTTTGCTGACAAGTGACTTCCCATGACAGCTCATTTTATTGCGCCGATTTTCATGCTGAGGAATTCTTATATTTTTCAGATTTCTTGTTGTTGCGCCGGCACGTATGTTATGTATTTCTTTCAATTCCTTTTTGCATTCAATTTTGTTTGCGGCGCGTGCTTTGCAAGTGTTTCAATTACGTTCACGTAAGAGGAAAAGTTTTACGCAGCACGTGCCACATTTACAAAAGTATTATCAAACAAGTTTTGACATATGCATTTATAATGCACACACTCACATAGATATACTGGCATTCAACTCACTGGCATTCATCAACATCTAGTATCCTTGCGCACTTGGATGCTTGAGTTGTGTGTGCATTAAAGCCGTGAATTGATCTTAATAGACGTTTGGCAGATTAATACATTTTTGAGAATATCAAATGTGAATTTATAAAAGTAAAGAACTTTATTATTTAATCGCCAATTATGAGCGGAGTTTGGTTAGTATTTTGCATCAATTCAAATGATTGATTATTTCTTGCTCGTTTGCGATTTAAAAAAGTTCAAATTGATCTCATTGATCTGTTCTTCTCTAGGGTTATCATGTGATATCATATTTCTCATTATTTTGGTGAATATTATTTGCTAATTCAAAGCATAATTTTAAGTGCCGCAGCTATATTTGGCATCAAAATGTGGATGTAAAATATCAAGTGCCTATTCAGTCTACGGCTTTCCATTTCCTGATCAAAGGAAAAGCATAGCATGAATTTTAGCGCCGATTTCTAAAGCGCTAACTTCCTGTGGCAGATCTCAATGAATTTCATAATTCTAAATCGTTGAAATTAGAATCCATGGATTGTTGTTAATCCGTGATAAATGCTTCTATGATTATTTTTGTCCAAAGCGCGTCCTAAAAAATTGCTTGCCGAAAAATATAAATGATCCTTATAAACAGTATTGATTTACAAGAAGATGATATCATTAAAAGTAACAAAACATCCCTGCAGTATAGATTTGATTTCATATTTATGAGAATTCATATCAAACAATTTCGAACATACCAATGGTGTTTCCAATTCGAAGAATATTTTAAAGCAGAGGGGAATGTAAAAGTTAAATGTGATAAAGTGTCTGGTACAAATCTAGGCAGAAGTTTGTTGTAAAGCAACTTCTGGAATTTCTAGAAATCAAGGAAAACTCTTATCTATACTACTATTATAAAGAGGAAAGATGTATGTATATTTGTAATGAATAAACTCGAAAACTACTGTGCCAATTTCAAAAATTAGTTCACCATTGGAAAGCTGCATTCACCCCGAGTAACATAGGCTATATTTATTACTCAACTTTCAGGAAATAGTTCTCAGGTGAGGGTATCAAAAAGACTCCTTGATGGAGAATCTTAATCTGAAACTGAAAATCGTCTTGCAAGTCATTCTCTTCGCATCGCAATCGCGTGCCAGAGAGCTGAGTAACGAGTAACGAGCGCTCGCAGCTGCTTGCTGAACAAACATCCAGAACCTCCAAAGTACACGCTTGGGAGTCGAGTACGTAGCGTATGCAGCGGCTTGAAGAACAAAATATTAGAAATATACAAGCTCGCACTAGGCCGTCGAACTCTGAGCGTTCCCAACGCCTTCATAATCAGAGACTAAAGACTAGATGTCATAATCAAATATAAATAAAATATAATTTCATGTTCGAATTTTCCTTTGTTTACTTTTTTAAAATGAACCCACGCAAGAAACAGGAATGTGTGTAGTATATGTATGGGAGAGTGTGTATATGGTTGTAAAAACTTATAACATTTGAAATGTTTGTTTAGCGGTCTGCTAGTTTCTACCATATTAATCTGTTCTATCCAATAATATCCAAAATTTCAGCGAGAAAATTGTTTAATTCGAAAGTATATACAATCTGAAATAAACCATGACTGAGTCCCAGCGTTCTTTTACAGTCAGGTTAGAAATAATTCTGATACTGTTACACCTAGTTTGAATTATAACTCAATTTTATTGCTTCCTTAATAGCCACAAGGGGTGAGATGTTGTTGGAAGTGTTGTTTGAACCCACTTTCTGGTATTTGAGTTGACAAGAAAGATATAGAAATTATCAGAAAGCAACACTAACATATTTCAGCCAGCAAAATGTGCAGATTATGTGAGGTCAAACGCTTTACAAAGGACCTAATCGGCCCAAATGTGTTTCTTTGCGTGTGTAATAAAAGCCCACACACAGTCTAACCTAGAACATACTGTAGATAAGTATTAACTGGAAGGCTCGTGCATTAAGTTGAATTTTCTTTTAAATCCATTGCTAAAAATGCTACATACAAGTATGTATTCATATATACATACATACTTCTAACCACAATAAAATTGCTCATAAAAGCTGATATGAAAATTAATACGCCAACGCAGAGTTTTGTTTTTTTTTTGCCTAACAAAAGCGCCACTTGTATGTACTACGGTCAATAACCGGCGAAGCAAATATGATGTTTATTTCCTTTAAGATAAACATGCATGATTGTGAGTAAGTATATGCGCGTACATTTCTATATGAATATGTATCACATTCTACTATTTTTTTTTTCTAATGTCAAGAAGGTAAATATTTCATACGCATACAAATGAGCTCATTTATAACGGCTTGTTTGTGTCGAAAGCCGCGTAGTCAACTGGCGCTCACTTGTCCGCTTTACCTCCCCGCTCGCTACGTTAACGAGCAATACAAAATGCTGTCAGCTCACATAACGGTAATACGCCACAAAACAAAAAAGAAAACATTATAAAGACAACAGCAGTTTTTATATTATAAGCGCTCGAGGACTTATTGCCCACAAAAGTATGTGAGTTAAAGCGCCTTAAAGTAGACTAAGCGCGTGCGTTTGTTGCTTAAAGCTTGAGCAAACAGTGTTGCAAACATAATAATTAAAAGAAACAATGAATGACTGAATCAAATAGCGACACAGAAAGATATTACTTAATTAAATAGGAAACAATTTGTTGGATATGTAGGTGATGGAAGAAGGCTTGTGCTATTGAGTCAATCGGAAACTTTTGTAAAATCATGCCAAGCCAAGGCGCCACTTTGCGTGCACTTGGGTATGAGCATTTCCATATTGCTTGCGTGCACACATATATACTAATGACCTGCAACAACACGGCGTAAAAGTGCTGTTTTCACTTTCACTTTCCCTTCTGCTGTGTCAGTGCGTCAAAACAACATGCAAACATGAGCGGCAAGTGTGTGTGCGAAAGGGTCAAAGACCGTTGTGTTTTCAAATTGTTATATACTGTAGTTGTTGCTGTATGTGTAGTTGGTACTGTGGAAAGCTCTAGCGCTAAGCTTTTTGCTGGAAACAGTTGTCAGCTGTGCAATGCATACATAAAAAAGCTCGAAGCAGAAATATATATATATATATTATGTATATCTGTATATATTTATCCATATTAATATTATAAATGCGAAAGTAACTCTGTCTGTCTGTTACTCTTTCACGCCTAAACGGCTGAACGGATTTTGAAGAAATTTGGTATGGTGATAGATGATAACCTAGAAATGGTCATAGGCTATAAATAATCACGCCGTCGTTCTTAGGGGGTAGGTAGTAGGCAGATAACTAAATTGAGTTAGTGATTTTTAGTCGTTTTTGTTGGGACTTTTGCTCTATCATGCCTAAACGGCTGAACGGATTTTGATGAAATTTAGTTAGATAGTACTTTGGGTGCAACCGAACATTTTATACTCTCGGAATTTATTGATGTAATTTTATTAAGATAACACACAATACTGACCCATATATTCATAAAGAATAATAGAATAACGAAAATAATCATATATTGTATATGAGGACCGTGGTAATCCTGAACCGATTTCACTCATTTTCACCATCAAAGCATAACGGGAATAGGGGTAACTTGGCAACCTGTTAGTAGGAACACAAACTGAACATTCGACATTGAAATTACTCCTAAATTGCAAATCAACGAAACACCAGTTTGCAAAATCGCCAAAAATAGAGCTATAGCGAAGATTCTCCAGATATGCAAGTTGATAATTTGAGAAGTACGGCGCATAAAAAATCTCTTATTTAGTGTTTTTGCAACAAGATCAAACTGCAATTGTAGAAGCAGTTGCTAGATATTGGAATTGGTAAGATCACAGTTGACACCTCGATGGATTAATAACATTTCAAACAGATTTCTGTCTCTTCTGTCCCTTTCCGGGCATAAAACAACAATATAATACCCATAATTGGCTGAGTGAACGACCTATATTGGTCGCAAAAAACAAAGATGTTGTCGATGTCAAAGCGACAATTTAGAATTTCGTTACAGGAGAGCTGACACAGATACAAATTAGGATGACGTAGCCAACAATCCCAAGAGATTTTTATAATCATTGGATTTGCTTGGATTATGACCACTTAATTTTACATTTAAAAGTAGCATCAGTTGGCATCGTGCTGTATAACATAAATCAACCTCGACTTTGTAATGAACTTTGTATCGTCATCGAAGCCAAGATTGATTGTATATCTTAGCCACAGAACGTGTGGCCGGGTCTGCTAGTATCTATATAAATACTATATGTATGCATATCGCAAAAAGTCAATAAATATATTTGAAACGGAATGGCCTATAAAGCTTGTCTAAACACGTACATAGACATAATACATACATATGTGCATTAGGGCTCTTAAAATTATTCGATTAACCTGAAAACCGATTATTCGAATATCCGGTTTGTAACCGTTCGTACGAATATTAACCGGTTAGCACTATTCGGTTAGTCGCAATGTTCCGACTATTCGAATAGTCGTTCTACTGCGGTTATTCGAATAGTTATACTGTCACTATTCGAATAAATGAAAAAAAAAAACATAACGATTTTTGCTAAGGCCAAAACCAGATATATGTCCGTATTTTCCAGATATATACAATGTGCGGTATAAATCGGTTGAGAAGTGTTCGGGCAGAAGGGCACGAGCAAAACCGACCACTGACCGACCCAAAAAAACCGGTTCTTCACAGAATACCGACTACCCACTCGTCGAAGTTTTGCCCCAAAACGACCCAAAGCCCCACCCACCGACCGCCCACACTGCCACGAGTGTGTCCCAAAAAAAACCGGTTCCAAAAAGTAACCGGTTACTGCAGTACTAGGCATATGTCGCAAAAAACCGAAAAAATTCGGCAGCAAGTGGGTAGGGGTATAGAATAGCGAACTAAAGAAACATACCACGCAGTGTTGTATCAGCCATATTTTAATTTTGCATGTGAAAAAACAACAGTGTTGGTATGACAGTCATAAAAAATAGCGAGTTTTTTGTTTGTTTTAATGTTTCACTTTTTTCAATAAAAATAAGAAAATTAATGAACTTGCACTATTCGAATAGTCGACAACCAACGGTTAACCGAATAGTCGAAAATGAGCGGTTAATCGAATAGTCGATGACTGACGACTATCCGAATAGTGCAAACCGAATATTATTATTCGAATAATGCCCTATTCGGTTAATTTGGTTAGTCGATTAGTCGAATACCAAGAGCTCTAATGTGCATATATATGTTTGTATGTATGTGTGATAATAAATATATATTAATATTGTTTATGACTTTGTTGTCTTTACCTAATTGTCAATATTTTGTTTTTAATTTCTTTAATAAATTCAGCTATAATTAGCTTGTTTTCGTTATCAATGTTTTCTTACATAAATACATATGTATGTTCAGATATGTATATGGGACCAGCCCTCTTTTTTAATTATAAATTCATTGAATCAATATATTATATATATACATACATATGTATATACGAATTATCTTGATTTCAAATTTTAGAGAGGCACGTAAGCCACGAAGTATGTATGTAATTATATGTGGAATTTGCGATTTTTTATAATTGCACATACATACATATGTATATATGTGTATATGTATGATAATGCAGCTATATGCTTTTAGTCCTATCTAGCATCGCTTTAAGCTGTTGCTTAGCGCTGCTGTTCGGTGATAATCTTTGAACCTTGATTGTATTTCAGTGGTTTCTAAGGAGTTCTTTACTTTGAAGCGAATTTAAACAAATAAATTATAAAAAAAAATATTTTCATGCGAGAACTTAACTTTAGAGTTTAATTATGTTAATTTGGATATAATCATACAGATGAAAGTTGATGGTACTTCAGGGGCAGTATATCAACACAATAAAAAATATATAAAAAAATTAAAATTAACTTTAGTAGACTTTAAAATTCCCTTTATTTTTTGAACACATCTTGTCAAATTTGAAATATAATACAGGAGAACTTCCATAACTCGAAGTTCTCCATAACTCAAATCTTTGAATTGGCAATAGAAGTCAAAGTACATACAAATTTCATTCCATAAGTCGAACTTTTCGACCAGAGTATAATACAAAATTTAAAATTTTAATTTCGAGGCAGGATTTTAAAAAAGTGTCTCTATATCGTATGGAGGTGAACAAAAAACATGATATTATTCTAATCTATAATAATTCATAAATCATGTAACAACGGCATGGGATGCAGACGTTAAGAGCCAAACAATAGCAAACTGCAAGAAACAAAATTACAGACTACGTGTTTTAACGTATTTACATAAAAATTTTCACGAAGTAATAAAACTTTGTATAAATCTACATTTTACAGCATTTTGAAAAATAGTATGCTTTAATGCAAATTTTATAACTCGAAGTTTTTTTTTGTGAATTATGGTGATTCGAGTTAGGGAAGTTCCACTGTATCAACATAATAAAAAAAATATAAACAAATTTTAAATTTGACTTTAGGACAATTTTAAAATTCCCGTTATTTTTTGAACACATCTCGTCAAATTGGAAATATAATATTAACATTTTAAGATATACATATTTTCACAACCCAAAATAATAAAATAATTTTGCAAATCATTTTTCGAATATTCCTCCTATTTCACTTTCTTCTTCTTCTTAACTGGCGTAGAAACCGCTTACGCGGTTATAGCCGAGTCCACAACAGTGCGCCACGCATCTCTCCTTTTGGCGTTTTGGCGCCAATTGGTAATACCAAGTGAAGACAGGTCCTTCTCCACCTGGTCCTTCCACCGGAGTGGAGGTCTCCCTCTTCCTCGGCTTCCACCAGCGGGTACTGCATCGAAAACTTTCAGAGCTGGGGCACTTTCATCCATTCGAACAACATGACCCAGCCAGCGTAGCCGCTGTCTTTTTATTCGCTGGACTATGTCTATGTCGTCGAACAACACATACAGCTCATCATTCCATCTTCTGCGGTATTCGCCGTTGCCAATGTTTAAGGGACCGTAAATCTTCCGCAAAACCTTTCTCTCGAAAACTCCTAGTGCCGTCTCATCGGATGTTGACATCGTCCACGCTTCTGCACCATAAAGTAGGACGGGAATGATGAGGGACTTGTAGAGTTTAGTTTTTGTTCGTCGAGAGAGGACTTTACTTTTCAATTGCCTACTCAGTCCATAGTAGCACCTGTTGGCAAGAGTGATTCTGCGTTGGATTTCAAGGCTGACATTATTATCGGTGTTAATGTTGGTTCCTAGGTATACGAAATTATCTACAACTTCAAAGTTATGACTGTCAACAGTGACGTGGGAGCCAAGACGCGAATGCGCTGACTGTTTGTTTGATGACAGGAGATATTTCGTCTTGTCCTCGTTCACCACCAGACCCATTCGCTTCGCTTCCTTATCCAGGCGGGAAAAAGCAGAACTAACGGCGCGGGTGTTGTTTCCAATGATATCGATATCATCGGCGTACGCCAGGAGCTGTACACTCTTGTAAAAGATGGTACCCTCTCTGTTTAGCTCTGCAGCTCTTATAATTTTTTCCAGCATCAGGTTAAAGAAGTCGCACGATAGTGAGTCACCTTGTCTGAAACCTCGTTTGGTATCGAACGGCTCGGAGAGGTCCTTCCCGATCCTGACAGAGCTTTTGGTGTTGCTCAACGTCAACTTACACAGCCGTATTAGTTTTGCGGGGATACCAAATTCAGACATCGCGGCATAAAGGCAGCTCCTTTTCGTGCTGTCGAAAGCAGCTTTAAAGTCGACAAATAGATGGTGTGTGTCGATCCTTTTTTCACGGGTCTTCTCCAAGATTTGGCGCATGGTGAATATCTGGTCAGTTGTTTATTTTCCAGGTCTAAAACCACACTGATAAGGTCCAATCAGTTTGTTGACGGTGGGCTTTAGTCTTTCACACAGTACGCTCGATAGAACCTTATAAGCGATGTTAAGGAGGCTTATCCCACGATAGTTGGCGCAGATTGTGGGGTCTCCCTTTTTGTAGATTGGGCAGAGTACACTGAGATTCCAATCGTCGGGCATGCTTTCTTCCGACCATATTTCGCAAAGAAGCTGATGCATGCACCTTATCAGCTCTTCGCCGCCGTATTTGAATAGCTCGGCCGGCAATCCATCGGCCCCGCCGCCTTGTTGTTCTTCAAGCGGGTAATTGCTATTCTAATTTCTTCACGGTCGGGCAATGGAACATCTGTTCCATCGTCGTCGATTGGGGAATCGGGTTCGCCATCTCCTGGTGTTGTACTTTCACTGCCATTCAGCAGGCTGGAGAAGTGTTCCCTCCACAAACACAGTATACTCTTGTCATCAACCACTAGATCACCGCTGGGGGTCCTACAGGAGTGTGCTCCGGTCTTGAAACCTTCAGTTAGTCGCCGGATCTTTTCGTAAAATTTTCGAGCATTACCCCTGTCGGCCAGCTTGTCAAGCTCGTCATACTCACGCATTTCGGCCTCTTTCTTTCTTTTTCTGCAAATGCGTCTCGCTTCCCTCTTCAGCTCTCGGTATCTTTCCCATCCCGCTCGTGTTGCGGTCGATCGCAACATTGCGAGGTAGGCAGTCTGTTTTCTCTCCACTGCGAGACGACAATCCTCATCATACCAGCTGTTTTTTGGGCTTTTCCGAAAGCCAATGGTTTCGGTTGCAGCTGTACGTAAGGAGTTTGATATGCCGTCCCACAGCTCCCTTATACCAAGATGCTGATGAGTGCTCTCAGAGAGCAGGAGTGCAAGTCGAGTAGAAAATCGTTCGGCTGTCGGTTGTGATTGCAGCTTCTCGATGTCGAACCTTCCTTGTGTTTGTTGACGTGTGCGCTTTTCTACACAGAGGCGGGTGCGTATCTTAGCTGCTACAAGATAGTGGTCCGAGTCGATGTTGGGACCACGAAGCGTACGCACATCAAAAACACTGGAGACATGTCGTCCATCTATCACAACATGATCGATCTGGTTGCGAGTGATTCGATCCGGGGACAGCCATGTAGCTTGATGGATTTTCTTATGCTGGAATCTAGTACTACAGATGACCATATTTCGGGCCCCGGCGAAGTCGATCAGCCTCAGACCGTTTGGTGATGTTTCGTCATGAAGGCTGAATTTTCCGACTGTTGTGCCAAAGACACCTTCTTTACCCACCCTAGCGTTGAAATCGCCAAGCACGATTTTGACATCGTGGCGGGGCAGCGCTCATAGGTACGTTCTAGGCGCTCATAGAAGGTATCTTTGATCACTTCGTCCTTCTCTTCCGTCGGGGCGTGGGCGCAAATCAGCGATATGTTGAAGAACCTCGCTTTGATGCGGATTGTGGCTAGACGTTCATCCACCGGAGTGAATGCCAGGACTCGACGACGGAGTCTCTCTCCCACCACGAATCCCACACCGAATTTGCGCTCCTTTATATGGCCGCTGTAGTAGATGTCACAAGGACCCACCTTCTTCCGTCCTTGTCCCGTCCATCGCATTTCTTGGATTGCGGTGATGTCAGCCTTTACTCTTACGAGGACATCAACCAGCTGGGCAGAGGCACCTTCCCAATTAAGGGTCCGGACATTCCAGGTGCATGCCCTTAAATCATAGTCCTTTATACGTTTGCCGTGGTCGTCATCAAAAGGGGGGTTTCTCATCCGAGGCCTGTGTTTCTTATTCACTGGTTATTCGTTTTTATGTGGTGGGTCCCAAGCCCAACGCACAACCGCATAAGCGGGATTCGCCTTCTCACTTTAGCTCGCTTCCAGACGGATGTCTGTTGGCTACCCAGAGGATACTTGGTCTAAGACCGGAAGTTGTGAGCTGCTTGAGCCACATGTAAAAGAATCGTTCCTGGCCACTCCCAAGTGAATGGCAGTCAGAAACTTTCCTCACTTACGTGAACTTCTACATATGGCTCCATCCTCCTATTTCACTTTGCTTTAGTGAATAAATATAATTTAATTTTTTTATAACATTTAATTTTTTAAAACTTTAATTAGGTAACAATACCATAAAGAAAATTTCTCCCAACAAACTTAATTGATAACCATATATTTAATTGTATTTTATAAAATTTGATTTCCAAACTATAAAATGCGATGGCAACTCTTTTCCAATTTATACTACGAAAGTTAGTATGGAAAGCAACTATTGAGTGGTGTTTACGCTATTTCAAATAGAATTTTAATACTAGACACATTTATTTCGTAACTGAATAGCGGTGGCAACCCTATTTCAAGTAAGAGTTAAACTTTAGCTTTGTAATTAACTTAATTCTTTTTTTTATTTTTTATTTTTAATTTATTATTAATTTTTAATTAAATCTCATTTGTATGATGGCAACTCTATACTATAAATTATTTTAATAAATCCATATTTAAATTATTTCAATACGAAATTTATTCAATATGTGTGTATGTTGTTAAAAATTCCACATTCTCATATTTATAAGCTAAGTCAAATATTAATTTAAAATTATAAAAACTGGTGAAAAAGTAAACGTAGGAAGATCTCCCTCTACAGCAGAGATGAAAAACTTTGAAAATTTAATTTATAAAGAACGTAAAAATAAAATAATACATAAAATATAGTTTATTATTAAAAGGTCTCTACTATATATAAGCAATATTTTGTAAACAAATACCAATAATTAAAAAAAAACTAAAAATCAATAGCAATAAAACACAAATAATAAAAAGGCTTAGATTAAGATTGTAATTATTTAAGAAATTTTTTATGAAACCCATAAAGCACTATAGTTTTAACATAAGAATATATTATACAAATATGAAACTAAAATTGATCCATTTACAAATTTATTAAAAAGAAAAAAATGTAATTTTTGTAATAAAACTTTCTCCAAATCGGTTTTAAGCCATTGCATCGGTAAATAATTGGTGAATTATATAATATATATAATGTTGTTGGTTGCAATCTATTCAAATTATTTGATTATATTTCTAGTCAAAGACGATTGAGTTTCAAAATTGCATAAGTCCAGAATTTAAAGGTATTAAGTAATTTAATCATTTTGCTCACAACTTTTCCATAAATTGCTTTTAGTAAGCACACTAAATATTAAAGCATTAAATTATGAGAGCTTAAAGCGCGCATGAGAAATCTATATCACTTAGTTTCAATATTTTATTGATTCTCTCTAAAAAGAAATGTGGACATAAGCGGTTTTTGAACTCAAATTCTACTTGACTCTTAAAACTCTCTGAAAACTGAAAAACTAATATATATCTTTATTCTTTTCTCCTACTTGATCTTCCACCCGCACAATAGACAACCAGCTTTACTAAGCAGAGGGGCATGCTTATGGATGAAGACTCCTTGGATCAAGCGCCATCTCCACCAATGTCGGCCATGTCGCCATCGCTCATCAAACCCTTGCATTGTCAAACATCGACGGCTGCATTGCTACGCAATTACCGTCACAATCCAATGATTGGCGGACCCGGTGTGCTGCCATCACCACCATTTGGACCCGCAAGCTGCAACGCCAGTCCTGTCAGCAGTAACTGCTGCGAAGTAAGCCCACCTGGCCTAACACCGGCCGACACTGAGTCCACCTCGGACAGCGGCATCGATGACATTAGCATGATTGAAACCTCCTCACCGATTAAGGTACAATTGGAACAGCCCAGCAGCCCACAATTCAAGTCGTCGCCGACCAGCGGTTGTTCGGCTGCCACCAAGGATATGCTTTTGATGAAATGCTTGAACAGCAAAGCGGCCAAGAAACGTGCCATGGCCAGTGAGGTACAATTGAAGCAACAACCGTTGACTACAACGGCTGTCAAAACCAGCAACGGTAATGTCAATTTAGGCGAGAACAAAACCACAAATAATCATGTTGGTGGACGTAAGGGTTCGATGACATCTTTCATCGACAACATAAATCCACTCATGGAACCATTTATAATGGATCTATGTAATGACGACTATGATGTGGCTACCGAGCCATTGCTTGGAACAACTGAAATCGATCATGTGCTCCACAACTGGAGCCATAATATGGCCTAGTTAACGGCGGACATGAGCGCGACTAAAACCATACGGAAGAAACGAACCAAACATTTAGACACGACGAAGACGACAAAATCGGCAAAGAGACGATGACCATGCAGACGATAAAGGGAAAATGTTGGGGATTAGGAAAGAGCTTTATAACATATTCGATGCATTTACTATACACATAGGGAAATGCTAAAATAATTGTATAGGTTGTTGTAGGCGGAACGATTGGACGATTGACGCGCGCACGAAACGAAAAGTAACGAAGTAACTGTAAATAAAGCTATCGCTTACGTAGTTTTTGTTTTTGAGCAAGGTACCCGAAGTTTACAAACACCTGCTGCGAACTACAAGCGATGGCTGAAGTGCGATTATACAGTTAGTTGTTGGCGGCGGTGACGACAGACCGCTGTAGCGAAAAGTAAGGAAACGGAAACGGAAATTGAATGGCGAACATTCGTCACGGACATTCTAAACAAGCAGCGAAATTTGCTTTCTTTTTTGTTTTGAAATTTCGATTTTTGTACAGTTAAAGTACAGTTAAATCTGGACAAGTACACATTTGGCCATAATTCGTTGATGCGTTGACGAATAGCAAGCTCGAGCTTTTGGTTTTTGCGAAATAGGCTTAGGGAATACGAAGGACGACGCGGTAGGGTGGAAAATTTAAGGAACGAATATTTTTTACGAATACTTTATTTTCTTACAGGACAGTTACAAACATACATACACACATATATATACATTTTCAAGAAAAAATGCAATTTATTTGGTTTTCGGTAGTTCAAAAAAAATATAGAAATGCAAACACACTTCACTTGATGAGATACAACAAAAAAATTGACAGAACAATCAGTTGGAATAAAAGCACAGTTCATAAAGTTGCATTTAAGCTTTTATAACGAAAGCTCCGAAGTGCTGGAGGAAAAGCTTTTCGGTTGTTCATAGTTGGCTGGCTTAAATGAAAGTTTTGGCGATTTTCGTGGAAATTCGATAATTTAATTTTCGAAAATATTGAAACAGCTTCTAGAAAATATGAAAGCTGTGTCGGAAGCATAAGAAACAAATCCGCATAAATTTTTTTCTAAATTTGTTTAAATTACTTTCGATAACAAATTGTTTCTAAAGAGTACTTGTTGTAGTAATTTTATTAAAAAATGCTAAAAACAATTGTTTTCTTATTCCAAATCAGTCAAATTCGCTTCATTTATGCAGCCACACTGTTGCTTCAACCAATAGAAATCAAAATAATTGAGTGCTGGTTTTTGTAATTTCTTCACTTTTCAATTTCAAAATTTTAATGGTTTTTGTTTTTTCACTTAAGGAACGGTAAATTTTGCAAAATATTAACTGTAAGCAGCCACATGCATACATATACACACATATAGCAACAACTTTAAAACTTTTAATCGTATCAAGAACCCACATAGAATTAATAAGAAATTTGCGTAGAGTCAGCAGCAAAAAATTAAAAAAAAACACACAACAACAAATAGAACAACAGTAAACATATACATTTATAAACTTTGTTAGTCTTAACTTTTTACTGCCCAAAACAGAAGTAAACATTGCGGTTAGTTATGTAAGTGCAAATCTTTATATAGTACGTACAAGTATATACACATATAATTATGAAAACAAAAAAAATAGTTAACACACAAGTTAACAACAAAAAAATTTTAAAAACAATTAAAAAAAAATAGTGTCATAGTTTTTGTGTTTAAAACTGTTTACTGAAATTCATTATTGAAAATATGGTATAAAATTTTAAATAACACCTGACATGCTGTGGGAATAAGAAAATATTTTCAGAAAAAATTATTTCTTTAAAGCAAAAATTTTGTTGAAAAATAATTTTTTTTTTTATTTTATTACATTCAAAATGTAAAGCTCTAAATAGCATAAATGCAATATTTTTTAGTTTTCTTTTAAATATTTTTGTAATAATTTGTATAATATTTTTTTTTTAGTTTTTTTAATAATAACGCTATACTTTTTATTAAAACAAAAATATTTTTTCAATAATTTTTTTTTTACTTTTTTAATATTTGCTTTTAATTTCTTCCTTGAGATCTTACATTTTTTCCTTGTTTTATTTTAACTTTATTTTATTTTTTATGATTGTTTTTAATATTTTTTTAATTTTTTTTATTATTTTTCTAATAATTTGTATAATATTTTTTTAGTTTTTTTTAATAATAACGCTATACTTTTTATTAAAAAAAGATAAATATTGTTTTTTTTATTTTTTTAATTATTTGATTTTAATTTTTTCCTTTTTTATTTTAACTTTATTTTATTTTTTATGTTTGTTTTTAATATTTTTTTATTTTTTTTTTTGTTAATAACTTGTATAATATTTTTTTAATAATAACGCTATACTTTATATTAAAAAAAATAAATATTTTTAGTTTTTTTAATAATAACGCTATACTTTTTATTAAAAAATAAAAAAAATATTTTTTTCCAATAATTTTTGTTTTTAATTTTTTAATTATTTGCTTTTAATTTTTTCCTTGAGATTTTACATTTTTTCCTTTTAATTTTTTTTTATTTTAACTTTTTTTTATTGTTATGTTTACTTTTTAATATTTATTTTAAAATTTTTTTGTTATTTCTTATTAAATTTTTTTTTATTTTTTATTTAAAAATTTTTTTGTAAAACATTTTGGTTTATAATTTCTTTAGTTTTTATTTAATTATTATTTTTTTAAATTATTATTATTTTTAATTATTATTTTTTTTTTAATTTTGTTTTAATAATTTTTTTTGTAGTAATTATTTTTTTTATTTTTTTTTGTAATTTTTTTTTATTTTTTTTTAATATTTTTTTAACATTTATTTTTTTAAATAAAATCCATCTCGAAATTTATTATTTTTCCAATAATTGCAACAAAAATCTGCAAATTTGTTTAGTAGACCACACAAAAACTATGATACAACAAAAAAATGTAATTTAGGTTAAGTTTAGTTTGTAGTTATAAAAAATTAATAAAAAAAAACCAACGTAAATAATTATACAAAATGTTTAAGCGTTACTTTAATAAAAGCAGAGGGGATTTAATAATTTTTTTTTCATAATTTGCACAATGTTATTATACTCAAAAGCAAACTAAAATAATTTATTTTCAAAAATTCAAACAAACAAATTTAAATTACTCAAAACACTGATGCAGAGCAAGTTTTTGTAAAATCGTTTAAACAAAGAAATCTTTATATAACAAACTTACAACAACACGAAATTAAAATTTTTTACAACTTTACAACAATTTTCACGCATTTATTTGGTTTAAAGTGCGCGTTTTTTACAAAAAAATCAGACAATTTTTTTAAACTTTGTTATAAATAGTATATTAGTGTAATTAAAAATAAAATTACAATTTACATTCAATTAAAATTTTTTTTTAACTTGTATGCATATATATGTATTTGGTGTTTGCATTTTTCAAAAGTACATTTTTCGCACTAAAAACTATGTGGGTTTATTGAATGTTATTTTTTTCGTTTTCTTAGTTGGCAGTAATTAAAGCAAAAATTGTTTGAAATTTTTAGTGAAAAGTGGCGCTATTAAGTAAAAGAGAAATTGTTGTAAAGCTTACGCACAGCTCTTAAGAAATTTAAAAAAATTATAATTTTTAATAAAAAAACAAAAACTTGCTCAGCGTTAGTGCATTTAAGACAACACTATATAATCAGTACCAAATTTATAACAAAAAAAAATTACTAAATTTTTTTAACAATTTCAAACAATTGAAGCATACAAAATAAATGGAAAATATCTATAACTGTATACTCTGCAAATTTAGTTGTTACTTCTAACTGTTATTTAAGGCATACTATTATGTGGCAATTTTTTCACACTTCTATTCATTAGTAAACATTTTAATAAAAAGCAAATTTTTAGTTTTATTTTAATTTTGTTCACACATTTTTTGATCATTATTTCTGTTTTGGCAATAATATCTACACATAAATGCATATACAATGATGAGTTTAATGCTAAATAAATATTAATTGAATCGTAAATTGTAATAAAAAAACGCATTGTTGTTTTTATTTCAAGCGGATATTAGTGAAAGTGAGTATAAAAAAAATATTTATAATAAATTAAAGTAAAATAAATTTCTATAAAACTCTAAGCAAACTTCACATGATTGCTCAGCAGCTCCGTTAGTTCACTTGCCGGATTGGCCCAGTGACATGTGGGATAGGCGTTCACACAGCTTGTATCTGCGCTAGTTTTGCCAGCCTTTATCGCACGTCTCAACTCGCCGTACGGCGCGAACACATCGAGAAGCCACGTAAAGCTCGTCAAACCATCGATGATTTTTTGCACGCTGCTCGCTTGGCCGTGACGCACTTTCTGTCGGGATTCCTGCAGCATGAGGCAAATGGTTTTTTGCACGCAAGCACCGATGTCGATTTTATTATCCAAAAATGTCTCTTCGATGCGTGCAAAGAGGCTTGGTAGTGTCGTCTCTGTGTATGTGTGAGTGGTGGGAAGAGTGTTATAAAGTTTTTATTTATTAATATTCAGCGGAGTATGGCTACTTCTTAATGCTTCTTAATGAATTATGGGCTCACATTCGACCGAGAGTATAGAGAACAAATTTTTACTCTTTTTAACTCGATTTTTACTCTTCAGCAGTTCTTATTACATCCTTATTTCTGCCATGACAGAGCTGTGAAGAAATCTATAAGTCATTCCTAGGTGGAAATTACCTCGACTACAGCTAGTAATTTTGTGAAAATAAATCGTCAGAATAATAAATATAACACCCATGTTGCGGCAGCCGGCCGTATATGCTTCAGTTCTGTATGGCTTAACCCACACCGTATTAGCCAAAAACGTCTTTGACTAATAAGACACAAAAACGTGTTGTGCTCTAACCTACACCATATTTTTTTTTTTGTTTCGTCTTGTTCGGTGTGGGTTGTCACATATGAAGCTATGGGCTGTTGTCGTATCAGACAAGAAAAAACGTCTTGACTAATCCGGTGTGTGTAGAGCATAACGCGACTAGTCAACAACTTTATCAACTTCGAATTGCATACAACATTATCTTTTATGGAGAGACCCTGGATTACGGTCTTTCAAGATTCAATTAGTTCGGCAATTGAAGCCTATTATGGGCCTTGGGCTTTAAGGTTGTCATAATTGTACAACAATTCTCAAGTCCTCGGCTAATTTAAAGTAAAATCTTATGGAATCGTAAGCCTTAACCTTTATCACCGAGAAGGTTACTCAGTTATATATATTTCAGTACCGGCAAGGGATAAAATGAACTCGGATCGTCAATAGTTTCAGCCGGCCACACGTCAACCTACATAATTCAATAGATTCTCGATGCCTTGTGTGATAGCTCGGTAATAACCCAAAAGAGTTCGGATGCTCGGAGTTAAGGATATGACGCCAATTAACTTTTATGGAGTGCGGTGAATGACTGATTTTATGTTATAAAAACAATCCGGTACCGACTAAGCTATTCAAAAGAGAGAGCCAGAGTCTTAACGAAGGAAGCTAACTGTTTTCAAAATAACTGAGAAACTACGTAAGGAAGACACGCGACAGCGAGTTTTTCACAGTTATAGAAAAATTATTCACAAAATCACCTTACCAATTCGCTCGCCAGTGTCATTTTTGTAGACTAAACGAAAATGATCGAAAAGATTTTTGGCTTCATATAAATAGTTCTCGGAATCGGTGTAACGTTTCTTTCTGTTTTCTGTATCACGCTCATTAAATATTTTCTTCTCTGCCTCTTCGCTGCTATCTTCCGCATGCGTCGTCTCTTCATCCTCAACCGCACGTCCTTTGAGAAAACTGAGTGAGCGTAGAAGATGTGCCACAATCATGCTGCCACCGGCCAGTAGACCGCTGGTTATCAACGATGCTGTATTGATGTTGACCATAGCCTGTAAAAAGTATTATAAATTATATTTGTATATAAATATAGTGGGCTAAATCTATGGTTGGTGGTTATTACGGGAGTGTTGCCAAATTTGTCCTTATAACGTTTTACTGGCACTTTGATAAAGGGCAGCTCAAAATCCAGTCCCATCGCAACATCCTTACCGAGCGGACGAAATGAGAAGAAGCTATCGCGTCCACTGCGTTCGGATGGCGAAAAAATATTGTCGGCGTCCATTGCGTAAATGCTCAACGGTAAAAGTGTCACTATTAAAACGCTCAGTAGCATATTGAGCAGTAATATGAGAAAACCTTTTAGACTGAACTTTTTGGAGTTTTTCCTTGACTGCCTTGGATGTTGGCCTAAGCGCTTCTACAAAGAAATTTCGTGTATAAGTCGACTTTATATGGCGCAGTGGAAAGGAAATGCTTTGCATTTCAACATAAGTGTGATATGCTCTGTTGCTCGTTCGAATCACTACTTAATTGGTCTAAGCAGTTTTGGTTAACTAAAGTCGCACTACTTTGTTCAGGTAATCACATGTAATGGGTCTTATTAAGTGTCGTCATTCACACACGTGTGAAGTGTGCACTTTAAAGAGGTGAGCTAATTCCAAGCTGTTATGTATTTTTCGCACTATTTTTGACTTTTTTTTGTAAGAAATTTGAATGTGTGACTCAACTTGTGATCTAGATATGTAACCCTGGTTCACACATTAGTACTTACATGCGAAGGAAAGTAATTTGCATAAAGTCTTATAACATTTGTGGTAGGTTTGATGCTATCACCATGAAGGTCAATTTTAAGTAGGGATGAAATCGCATTTCTTGGTGGTATATGTTCCTACAGACAGTCACTTAAATAAGTAGACACCGTATGACTTTCGAAAACAAACTTTAAAAGCTCGGCAATGAATTAGATAATATGGAATATATTAGTAAATTATGAAGTTTCAAGAGGAGGGTTCCATTAGTTACATAGTAAAAATATAAAAAGATTAATAATCGTCGAAAGGAGAAATTGTATCTAATCTCAGATAACCAATAAAAATTTTGGATGGGTTGGATTGCGAAAGAGGTATGTTTCACCAAAGTTTTTTCCCAAAAAAACCTTTTGAACAGAATAACAGTTGGTTGAGCTTAATAAATCAAGTTAATGGTGATCTCAACAAGGTTAAAACTTGGAACGAGACAAATGAATAAAGTTATGACGTTGATATTAGAAGTACTAAATTTCAAAATCGCTGTAGGATACTTTTTGAATACGCCTTGAATACATTTCTTTGAAACCAGTTCATCGTTCTTAACCTTATTTAAGGTATCTCCCCCCATCTCGGATTCAAAAACTTTATTTTTTTAAATTAATTTGAACCTATAACTATTCAAGAATGTTCCTTTAAAATTTCAAGTGATATTTCAAAAACTGTTGAAGATATAGCCCATTTATGGTGGAAGCGTCAGGCGATGGCGAGAGCGCCTCAAAACTTTAAACGAGTTTTTCTCGAAACAGTGTTTTTACGACTGGCGCATGAGGTTACTCAAAACCTATTAATCCAATCGGTTTCAATTTTAATACGATATTCTATACATGTATATAGCTATGGTATGAACTAGGATAAATCACATGGGTGAAGATCTTCTTTACTTTTCAACTTGGTCCGCCATTTTGTTAATTTTTGTGCGAAATTAATAATTCTAGTTCATACCAGAGCCAAACATGTACTCTGTTCTAATCCCGTTGGAATTTTTGGTTTCAGATGTTCCAGTGAGCGGAAATCTCATGCTTTTGTTTGGTCACAAACACAACAACAAAAAATTATGAAATTTTTTTTCTTAATTTTTAAGTCTTCAAATAAATGTATGCAAAGTTAACCCTAAATAATAATTTATGTTCATTTACCAGCCCATTGAAAATCATCAAAATTTGAAATCGAGAATGGGGTCCCCTTAACTCGACAGTTTTTGAGTAATGGTAAATTACGAAAATTTTAAAATTCAATATCAATTTACAATCGACTCCTTTTCATTTTGGAAAGTTCCTAAAACTTCCATTAAATTGACCTATAGTAGTTGCTTATCGGAACTATTAGATCCAACTCAATTCCGCTGTAAAGCTTACAATGTTTCAAGGTTATGTCATTCCTAAGGATCATTCAATGAACGAATGTATTATATTATGAACTACTCGGGACTCCGTTAGAAAAATACACTTGTTTTATAAACTAATTTAAGTAAAAAAAGAAATAAATATATATTTTTGGCACTTAAGCTCGTAGAAAAAATATAAAATCCTTATACTATATTAAGTTTATAAAACAAATATTACGTCAGCACTGCAGCTTATCATCAAGAACAATATTGTAACACGGAAACTACGAATGTGGTAGTACTCGAATCATTACAGTTGTCTGCCAAGATATCCAATTAACAACTTCTTTGCTATTTCCCAAGCTTTATTTTGCATTTTCGGCCATTCACATTCGCGATAAATGAGCTCACAGCCCGTGACATCCTTGGAACGACCCATGTCTATAGCATGCTTCAAAGCAGTGCCGTTCAAGTAGTGCTTCAGCAGATCCAAACTAAACAACAACAAGAAAAGTAACAATATAATTAAACATATTTGATTTTCAGCTTTTTTTTATAGAACAAACCTGATAAGTCCATCGACTATGCGATCAGTTGGTGAACCGAGACCGGTGCGTACCCCCGACGTGGCTTGCTGGACATAACTACAGATCGCGCGCTGAGCGCAAACACTTACATTGATGTGGTTTGCGTGAAGATTGTCTTCTACCAGATTGAGCACATCTTGACCTTTGATAACTGCAATTAATGGAAATATATATCAAGATGTGATTAGGGGAAACTAGAAAAGTACAAGGTAACTTACTAGAATTCGTCACTAAGTCCGCTTTATCAACCGCCGGCGCATAACTGTCGAAATTGAAACCATCCATAGAGTCTGCAGCTCGCGACGCTTTCTTATAAGCATAACCGAAGAGCGTTGGTGTGACTACACTTTTTACAACAGCTGCAATAATCGCGCCCACAATTGCGACACCACTGCTAATCAGCAATGTATCCGAATTCAAATCGGCCAATTTACGAAAGGCCGATTGTGTAATTTCAACACTACGCGCAATGGGCACACGCAAGAACGGTATAATGAACTCCAGATTGATGGAAAGATCTTTGCCGTCAGCCTCAAAGTGTATACCACGCGCCTTGCGTTTTTCCGATAGCTTTGAGCTGATCACACTGAGCGCACTTTCTTCGCTGTTTATAGATTTCCTTTCCGCCTCTACTATGGGACTCTTTGTTGCTGCCGTCCAAGTATAGGTGCTCAATGCACGCGGTTCGAAATCGTGAAACCGAAAGTAATGTACCACACCACTGCCTTCGCTGGACTTCACTTTACTATCAGGAAGGTTCGATGAATTTGCATAGTTCTGGTTCTGGTTGCGGTTAAACTTTAAATAATCAAAATTATGCTCATCGACGTTTTCACGCATTGTTTGTATAAAAGTGGGCTTCAAAAGCAACAACAATAGTAGCAAAACTGCATTGGATGGATGGTGGCGCCTCCACCATAGTCTCTTGTCGGTGTTCGTACACATGCTGTTCGCGTTGTTGTCTCGAAAACGGTTGGGTGCGATCTGAAGGCGTTCGCATGCAACACCACATTGTTTATATGAACCAACAACAGAAATAAACAATGACGATTAAACGATGGCAATTGCCACAACAATAATAATGTGGAGACAAAAATACTCGACTGTGTTGGAAAAAGGTGACAAACGGTGACAAAGTCAGCAGTTTTCACGCTTCACGAGCACAATGAAGCCAAGCTTGAGGAGGCAACACAGTGTTGGTGGCGCTTAACGGCATTTTGGGTAAATTCTGGAATTTTAAACTTATTATAATAATGCTCTGCATTTATCGAGATTTTAATGTACCGAGACTAAATAACTTTATTTTCAGTAAATTTAGGCTCGACGGAATTTTTGAGGGTTAATTGAGGGTTTGCTGTAACAACAAATTAGTAAGAAAATAATAATAGCAATAACAATTCTTTAGTCAGCCTTTAGTCACGGAATTGAAACCCGGTTTATGTAAATTACTCATATTTTTAATGAACCCTTATCAAACACACCACCAATAGGTATAACAACCTGTGCAGTTGGTACAACACTCAACGCGTTTGACTTTTGAGTCTTTCAGCGTATTTATTTCATAATCCCAATCGTCCTATGGCACGTTGAACCAAATTTTACCTATAGAATAATAATAGATAAAGCAATATTAACCTCTTGAGATTCCAAGATTCCTGATTCATAAAGGATGCCAAGGACCTTTCCGCCTTATTCTATAGATATTTGATTAGATGGTACATATACAAGGGTCGAAATCACATGGACCCACTATTATGGTTGATTTAAAACCCAACTGCGGATTTTGAATATCATATAAATAGTATACGCTTTCTCTCTAAGTTGAGGTTGATATGATTCCAGGTCTACAACTTTGCTTTCGCCGTTTTCTTTGTAAATTTAAGGATTTTTTTTGTATAAAAACGGTTACAAATGTCGATGAGCCTCAGCCGCACTTTTCTTGGAATTAAAAAACAAAAGCAAAATTGCCTGCAAATGTCGAGAATTCGGTTCAAAAGTGGCATTTTCAGTTGAGAATAAGTTTGGGATGCAAACAGATCTCTACAAATATTTTGTTGGGTTAATGTTGAGACAAATGTCCAAGATCGATATAAAACGATTTAATCGATTTAATCGACCAGTGCTTGACCCTAGATACATCTATGGGAAAACGGCGGAAGCAAAGTTGTAGACCTAATAGATAATTCTTTAAAAAATCGTGTTTTGAGACCGTTCTCCTATATACCATGCAATCAATATACATATATATGTATATATAGGTATATATGTGATAAGTTAATGTACTTTGTTGATTCGAAACGATCTATCTTTTCTCTTGAATAAATTCGCAAAAGGTTCCGCTCTGCCGATTTCTTGGTTAAAACTATGTATTAAAGTGATTAAGTGTGAGATTATTAGACAAGTGTGCAAACGTTTATATGACTTTTGTGTGACACACTCACTTCGCGCGTATATTTGCAAAAACTAAAATTAACTTAAACATGTGTTTGCACAACCAATTTTAACACGGACCTATGCTTTTGCGAAATTTGTATGAGTGCTGAATGTAGCATGGTCCGTGGTATTATCTACTTCGAGAAAACTACAGTTATATTATTCTACATATTTTAAATGTCATTATTTGGAATGTATGTTTCTTACACGGACACGGGGGGTCTTGAAAATACAGTCTCTCCAATGAGTAACCACAAATTTCCTATTTATACTTTTAAAATATAATATATGAGTTCTAGAAAAGTCTATGAGTTTTTCAGAGACGATCTTGGGTACGATAAAAAACAATGAAGAAGGACGTTATATCTAGCCTATAATATTGGTTGAATCGCAAATGTAAATAAGTTCACTGTAACCAAGTGATATTTGGTTAGATCAAGATCACTCTCCGATTGGTATTCGGACGATAAGGCTAAAAAATGCAGGTAAAAAACTTTGTAGCTCTCACTTATTTAGCCTCCAGATGAAAATCCATCGCTTTAGACTAGATTTGTGATGATCTCAAGGCACTTCGTTTTGGTTAAACAAAGTATGTATGTGATTGGCGTTGCAACCGTTTAGCCGGTTGTAGGCGAATCGACGATAGTGTGCCACTTCTCTCTTTACTTCGCAGTTCGGCGCCAGTTGGAGATCCCAAGTGTAACCTGGTCGCTCTCCATCTGGTCTCTCCAACGGAGCGGAGGCCTTCCCCTTTCATCGAACACTCTCAGAGCTGGAGTGTTTTCGTCCATTCGGACAACATGACCTAGCCAGAACTATGTCAATGTGGTTATACAAAGTACCACATTCTTATTGATCCAGTGCGATCTACCGATCACTATTCAATTTTTATTGATTCAACATAAAATTTAATAAACTTATAAGTCACTAACAGCTGAAACCAAGTGCCACCTTACTTACTTAGATTAAGATTAAATCGCTAAGATTATTTTAACTCAACAACTGTAAATGTGCATTGCCCTCATGATGAAACTTAAGTCTAAATTGTGGAGAGAAAAACTATAATATTAAATAATGTATTGCGCAGAAACGTAAGTATGTATGTATTAAAAGCTATTGCGAATTCTTCAAACGTTTTGTTTACCGGAGCGTTAAGAAAAATTAGTAATAGTGCGAAAATTTGCATAAAAGCGTATATTATGAATTATTAGCGGATATTTATGAATTATTTCGTGAATTATGTATTGCATAGGCACTGCATTATTAAGTGATTGTTAAGTGTAGGAAGTTACTTTTAAAAGCTTTTTAAGCTATTTGGCAATATAAGCTTTTTTCCATATTTCATAACTCTAAAAACCAGTTTAGCCGGAGGTTATATTTACAACAAAAAAAACCGTTTGAAAGTCTTCATGGCAGAGAACCCCACACCAAAAGATCCATTTTTCCACACCAAAAATCAAAGTCTGAGTTTAAATTTTTTTTGCACTTTTCTAATTTTATAAACAAACCAATCAACATATTCGTTCTGGACACGGATAACAACAATCGCCACACGGATAACACGGAGAATAGCATGAAGGATAGCATGGTGAATAGCATGGATAATAACAGGGATCCGGTTTTCTACGGCGATCAATCATACAGAGCAAAGGTGGTGGAACTTCGGTTAAACGTTCACGCCGTAATCGCCTATATAAGTAGTTGAAAGGAGAAAAAGAAGACACACATAGTTTATGTATATTTTTTGACAATCCGTCGTGTGTTGATTTACGTTCCGTGTCCAGTTCTCGAATAGTGGAAGCCCAATCACCTTCGATACAAGACAAACGCATTTCGATTTGCCTAGGCATAAAGTTGTTTATTCAAACATTCATCTAAAATGAGTAACTAATAATTTCGTACAAAAATTTGGAATATGAATATGAAAAAAAACTGTGGCTAACTATATTGCGCCATCACATGAAATTTATAATGTCCAATAAGTCCGGGCACGTTTGAATTAACTCAACACATGATACGCAAAGTGTATCTGCTTCAATTACTATTCGAAAACTGTACGGAGCTTTATTATTATTGCATTTTCTTCGAGTCTTTTTAACAGATGTAATGTACACTGCGTTAGGGAAACATTTGTTTCATGCCACTTACGCTTGATATGCGGATCCGCCAGGGCCACCACCAGCACCACCTTTGTTGTTCTTCAAATATTTCATCATGTCAACAGCACCGCCGGGTATTGGCTTGCCATCTGGACCGATTGCACCCGGGCCGCCAGGTCCGCCACCGGGTCCACCACCTGGGCCGCCTGGTCCACCCCAACCACCTCTGCCACCACCACGTCCACCTCGACCGCCTGGACCCCAACCACCGGGGCCACCACCTCTACCGCCGCCAGGTCCAAAGCCGCCTCTACCACCACCTGGACCCCAGCCACCACGACCACCACCTGGTCCCCAACCACCTCTGCCGCCACCAGGACCCCAACCACCTCTACCACCACCCGGACCCCAGCCACCACCAGGGCCCCAACCTCCGCCTGGACCACCAAAACCGCCACCATAACCACCACCGCTGAAATCGTAGTGTGCACCGGTTGCACAATTATATGACTTCATGAATCGGTTGGGTGGGAATGGATACTTCGGTTGTATATTCCAGTCATTCTCCACATACTGTGTGCCATGGTTGACTAAGTTGGGTTTCTTGAGGCGCTCTGGTTTAATAACACCAGCTGGTGGTGTCACGCCGAAATCAAACTCCACATCTGAGTCTGTGGTGTCGGACAGTACCAGCGTGCTATTGCAGCAGGGTATTTGTCGCTTGCGACATTCCTTACTGACCTGATACTCCAAACGCTTCTTATCCAAGAAACTGCGACAGAAGCATTCAATCACTGGTTTGTGGCAAGTACACTTGGCGAAGCCCATTTGTTTGAGGCAACGCTTCAACTTACTCATTTCCACCATTAAAGGATTTTTGGTTATTTTAAATTGTATCGGTTTCATGTTGAGATAAGGATCGGCGCACTCCTTCAAAGCTTCGGCATCCTTCAGCGGACGTAGCGTTATGAAGTACTCATCATTCTTTTTACAAATATGTAGTGTGGGTCTCTGCACCATCTCCTCCTCACACTCTTTACCATCACCTTTGCCTTGATCACGATATGCGTACTGGGAAACACGTATCGTATCGGCTGGGTAGTCTTTCAGGAAGAACCGCATAATCTCTTTAATGGGTTTGCGTATGGCGCCCGGTTTCCAACCGCGTCTTTTGCCATTCGTATCTAAATTCCACAACCAACCCATATTACGTGGTACATTCTTTTTGCCAATGTTGAAGCCATTGACGCATTTCTGGTGACGCACGTCCTTAAAAGGGAAAGAGCGATCACCACCATATGTGTAGCTGTAAAAACAAATGCTATTTGTGGTTTCTTCCGATCACTGTATAACTGTATAACTGAACTTACGCCTTTTTATCTTTCTTAGTTTGCTCGGTTTCATTCTGCTTAGCCCTCGTTCGAGTTTTTTTCTTTCGTCTGGACGGCTGCTCCTCTTCCGGTGGACTTTTCTTCGGTTTCTCTGCTTTATCAGTAGTCTCTTGTGGCGCACGCTTCTTCTGTACACCGCCTTGTAACTCTTTTTCACAACGTTCATCTTGCTTAAAGGGTTTATACTGTGCCTTCTTTATATCGTATAAGTCCCGTAATTCTGAGAACACGCGTGCCAGATAAGGACGACAGTCTTTACTACTGGTCTTACATACATTGAACATTTCATCCGATTCACATTTGCCACAATCCTCTTCCGGTTCCTCGGGCGGACGTGGTGGCTGGAAGATGTCTTCACACAGCTTACGTATGCGGCAATGCGCGCAGATCTTGCCATTTTTACAAGTGCAGCGACATTCCTTCTTATCCGCGGTCGAGGGCATTTCACCGGCGTCATGACGACAACAGTCGCTTAATTTCTGATCAGTACCACTTGATTGTTTGTCCAGGTACTCTTGTAGTATTTGATCGGCCGTCATTTTCTCATTGTAAGGCTTCTCTTCCACATACGGTACGGGCTTGTAGCCACATTTCGGACAGCAAGCAAGTTTCGGCAGCCAAGAGATATTCTCTTTGCAGACTGGACAGTGTCTGGAAAAAGATTAAATGTAGAAATAGTACTATCGTACAATCGTTCTCCATACCTCGGTGTGTGCATAACCGTTTGATTAGTATTCGGCTGTGCTTGTGGACAAATATTAATCAGCTTTTCACCCGCAAACGCGCCATTCTCCGAGTGTTGATTGGCGAAACAAGAACATGGAAATCTACAGTCTATAAATCAAGAAATTAGCGTCCTTTCCAACCAATCCAATCATAATTACTCGTTTACCTGAACTATCTCTGGTACTGCTCGAGGAATATTTATTCTCGTGCGGACAATCACGTACATGAGTGCTGGCACGGCAGGAGCGCTTATCGTTCGCAGCCGCTATGGAATCGATCAGTTTTTGATAGGTGTTGGACATTTTCTGTGCGGGAACACAAGCATACAATATTATACACAGCCTAATGTCGATTATTTTAAGGCACAAACCTTCAACTCACAGCACTCGGTATTACCACAGGTATTCAGCACATCGGGCGTTGGCACGAGTCGTCCGTTGATCGCACGATAGCGTGACAAGTCGAGCGCTGTCGTATAACGATCGTCATCACAAGTATGATTCGTATCGGGCAATAGACCAGTGCAATCGTCTTCTTTGTTGGTTTCACCGACCACAAAGAGTATATCATGCGGATTTATTACCTTGTCCAGATGTTGTCGTATATCATCGCGATCAGCCAGAAAGTCATCACTATGATTTGAACGAGGGAAGACAAAACCAATTCTGTATTACGGATGAAATAAATGCCAGTCAAGACTTACCAATTTTCTTGGCACTTACATTGCAAGCGCACGATCACCTCAACGGTGCCGACTTTATCCTCATCAAACATGAGCTCACACTCATCGACATGTGTGATTTCGTTGGCTGAATCGGTCACTTTATTAAGCACGGACTCCGGCCAAATCATGGCACCGGACCCTGTTGGCATAAAGTATTAACAATAAAATAAACGAAAAATGCGCATCACACCGCCCATTCACTTGCCTACAACGACATTATCATGTTTAACGGTTAGTTTGAGTGGTCTCGCCTCCATGTCGGCGCGCAGCTCATCCGGTGAGGATTCGAATTCATAACTGCGACCCGAACGAAACTCGGCCACATTGATGCGACTGGCGGTGATACTGAGCGAGACGTTGTTGTAATTCACATCGACAGTGAAGAGATTTGGATCCTCATACTTTTGCATAGGCGTATCAATACGCACTACGATTATATCGAATATGTAACCGGTAACCATTTTGGTGTGTGATACCCGTCGTTTGAGTTGGCGAGCGTTATTTGGGTCTCACACTGCAATTTCGGTCATTTAATATAGGTGTTTACTGGGTTGGAAAACTTGATCGAACGTTCGAACGATATGTGCACTGTTGTTTTTGGTTTATTTGTTTTTTATGTGGAAATTTCTTTATAATCCTCTGCGATTTTGCAATATGTGTAAAACGCTGGCTCTTAATTTTTCTTATTTTTGTATTTGTTGCAACGAATATGGTTTTCGAAAGTAATACCCGATAACTTTCGACAAATTTTCTAAAAAAGGATACAATATATTTGATAAATCGAAAAAATCCTTATTTAAAATATAAATTTTCACACAACTTAATTGTAATTTTTTCAATTATTTTGAAAGAAATGAAAATAAATGCAATGTTATGAAAATGTATGCCATAAAACTAAATCCAAAGTGATTTTATAGAGATGAGTTTAGTGTTGGTTGAGTATGACAGCAGACATTAATTTGTCGGTCTCAAGAGAGGAGAATCTTAAAAATTAGAATAGGCTTTCATATGTATTTGAGCTAAGACGATCACCACTTCTCCATTTCGCTCGATCACCAACCAATCTCCTATATTTAAGTCCATGGATTACGTATGATGCACAACATTAGCTCAGATTATAACAGCATAACCACTGATCTTATTTTTTATATTATATTTTATATTTATATAGATCTTATTTTATATCTTCACAACGATCGCATAGGCCAAACAACATGGCACCGGAGAGAACTATAAGACCTTGTCAGATTCTTCATCATAAATATTCACCTCGACTCGGTTCAGTTAACTAAACTCAACTCAATTTATTTCGAGTTTATTGGAGTTATGGGAAAACAGCTCCGCCGCAAAGACAATTTCCTCAAATCCCTTGTCGCAAACACCCGGTCTAAAAACAAGACATACAGTTAAGTGATCTACATAACGGGATTGGATCTGGATTATTTTTAATCATTGTAATAACAAGGTCACCGAAAGAAAATAACGTATCAGAATTGCTTAAATGATGGGCATTCCCAAATAAATTATATGGGTTCAATAGAATGTGGGATTTCTTTTTATTCCTCCTCTCTAGCTAAAACAGTCATATGGGTAAAATGTATGCATATTTGTTCAAAAAAGTTTTGCTACTACCACCACAACAGATTTCTTCGATCTCTCGACTATATGATCTATTAATGTACAATCTTACAATGGTTTTTCAATAAATGAAGTAAAACAAGTAAGGAAAGGCTAAGTTAGGGAGCAACTGTTATTAAGATAACATACAATTTGACCCATATATTCGGCATAAAGTCATATACGGGCTGAGGTAATTCCTGAACAGATTTCACTCACTTCCACCACCAACAAACATACATTATATCCAAGATTATATGCTCACTTAATTTGGCTCAGATATTTCACATATTAACCGATATATGCGGAATGTAACCCTCCGTATTTTTGAAAAACCTATAATTACGGATATGGGAGCTAGGGGAAGTTATGAATCGATTTTAATTATTTTTGGAATAGACCAACATTATTAGAAGACAAAATTTCCTTAAATTAAAATATCTGACAGATTTAGCGATATTTTCGGTAAAAAAATACCCTTAGTCCATGAGTTCTTCATGTTTCATATCCGGGGACTTGAAAAGTTATAGTCCGATTTCAAAAATTTTTCCATAAGTGAACCGCAGATGATATATAGTATTTGTATAAAGTTTTATTCCGCTAACTTCATCGGTTCCTTATGTATACATTATAAAGTGAAGGAATCCGAAGGAATTCAAAATTGAGTTATATGGAAAGTAGTCGTGGTTGTGAACCGATTTTGTCTATTTTCCATCCGTGTCATCAGGGTATCAAGAAAGTATTATGTACCGAATTTCATTGAAATCGGTCTAGTAGTTCCTGAGACGCCCATTTTCCTTTTTTTAATCTGAGTGCAGCTCTCCTCAGTAATTTTTTCTGTAAAATTTAATGTTTCTGACGTTTTCCGTTAGTGAGTTAACGCACTTTTAGTAATTTTCAAATTTTTAGACTGTATAAGGAAGTGGCTAGATGAAATGACCCTAGTGAATTTGGTTGATATGGCTTTAGTAGTTTACGAAATATTAATTTGTACAAAAAAGTTACATCCTAATATGCCCCTCCCTATTGTGATCCTCTGTACCAAATAATACTTTCATAACTTTATTTATGGCATATTTCATACTTTCATGACTTTATATATCACGGACGGACGGACATACAAACAACCGGATTTTAACTCGTCTCGTTGTCCTAATCATTTTGATATATACATATATAACCATATATCTAACTCGTTTAGTTTTATGACTTACAAACAACCGTTATGTGCACAGATCTATAATACTGCAACTTTGTTGCGAGAGTAATAAAATATATAAATATGTCGTTGTGCATAATCAGTACTCTGTTAAGTAAATAAAATAAAATATCACTAATGTACTGCCAAACTTATTTTGTTTGAATAACAACAAAATTGCAAAGACTTGTGCACAAATTCGTTTGTTTTCAACGACGTGAAGAAAAGTATGCATTAATTTGTTGCTCTTTGCACATTGCATAATGATAATATGAACAAATAAACACATACATATGTATATATTCAGTAGTAAATTGTTATCACTTGACCACAAAGTAATTTTCAAAATAACACATTGTATGTATAAGTAATAAATTTCTTTTGGTATACACATGTATTAGTACGTTTTATCGCTAGATGATACCACGCATGTGCATGAGTATACACAAATGTCCATATATACAAATTTATTTATGTGTAGACAGCCAAGCCTATTTATTACCCATGTGCAAAAACAAGCAAATAATTTTTTTAGTTTTAAAACTCTTAACAACATTTATTTAATAATCTAAAATTAAATTCCAGCAATTTCTTGGAGTATAATAAAATATACAACAAAGTATGACTTGTTCTTCATAATACAACGGTACGCAAGGTTTACATGATTAAATTTCCATAATTTTCAATTTTTTTCCTTTCTTTTGGTAACTTCTGTCATGATAAAGTGAAAACTTTTCTATTTATATTTACTCTTAACAGCAAATTTGCATACACTGCACAGCAATGCAAATTACGTTAAATTAAGCAAAATTATAAAAAAAAAGTTCTTTTAAAAGTAACATTGGTCATTAACAGTATTTGAGATGTGAATTGCATGCCTAAAATGTCTTGAGTTAGCAGGCAGTCATGTGCTTCAACAGCTTCTTTACAAGACAATTACTGTCTGGCATTAACAATTTGCACGAATTCGGGCTTCAGAGAAGCACCACCCACCAAGAAACCATCGATATCGGGCTTTTTAGCCAAATCCTTGGCATTGGCACCAGTCACGGAGCCACCATATTGGATACGTAATGAGGCAGATACTTCCTTTGAAATGTTATCGATCAACCATTGACGAAGGTAGGCGTGTACTTCTTGTGCCTACAAACACACACACAGACAAATAAACAAATTAGTTTTTCATATAGAAATTTGTTTGCAATATTTGCTATAATAACACACCTGTTCGGGAGTAGCGGTTTTGCCTGTGCCAATGGCCCACACTGGCTCGTAAGCTACAACAACGTTGGTCCAGTCGTTCACCTTCTTAGCTATCGCACACATTTGTCTAGCGACAACCTCTTGTGTCTTATTGGCTTCACGTTCTTCCAGGGTTTCGCCAATGCAAGCGACTACTTTCAAACCAGCTGCCAAGGCATGTTCAACTTTCTCGGCAATGAGTTCATCGCTCTCCTTGAAGATTTGACGACGCTCGGAGTGTCCCAAAATCACCCAACCGGCGCCAGTGTCTTTGATAATTGCGGGCGAAATTTCACCAGTGAATGCACCCTTTTCTACCTTGTAGCAATTTTGTGCAGCCACATTGATGCTTTCTGGCAATAGACTACGTACGTAGATCAGATATGGTGCTGGTACGCCAACATAAACTTGGGTGTTGGGATCTAATGGTCCTGCAGAAAGAATCTTGCACAATTCGGCGATGGATTTTTGATCGCCATTCATCTTCCAGTTACCACCAACGCAGAATTGACGTGACATTTTGTTATTTTTTTTATTCTTATCGCAACTGCTGAGAGAACGAGTAAACTGCAATGCAAAATACTGCAAAAAATTTGTTTTTTATTTACTTAATTGTTAATATAAAGTCACTGAATGGACTGGAAGTACTGACTGGAGCAGCCGGAATTTTTCACTCACTTTGCAAGAAGTTGGTCGAATGAATAACCTTGCAACGACCCTTTCGGCAGCTGTCAACATAGCTTGTTTTTGTTTCGTTAATTCTGCTGTCTTCGTATTTTGTACAGTACGAAATGGTCAGTGTTAGTGTTGTCAAACAACGGATGGCGCTGCTGTCGCTGACGAACCGTTAATTGGAATATGGAATTTGAAGTAAGGAGGAAACGAAAATTTGTGTGCAGCCAGCTTTGTTCAGACAATTGAAGAAAGTTTTTCTGAAATTATTTGACGATTTTCATAGCGTTTGTGGAAAGTGTCAGGTGAAAGCTTTTGCTTTCATAGCAACAAAGCAGCAAATACAAATAAACATAAATGAATTGTCTCTGAGCAAGAGCAAATGACACCACTTATTGGAGCACAGTAAATAGGTTATGTCAGAATTTGGCATACATATATATGTAAATATATATAATATGTATGATTTATTGTGATTGCATTATTGTTGTTGTTTATTTATTTTATATTTCTATATAGATTAAATAAATGTGTCATAATAGAATTGTAACAACAACAACATTTGCATATATGGATCCAAACGAACTGATATGGATATCTACGTGCTTATATACATACATATGTATGTACATACATGTCTGTTTGGTTCCATTATGGTGTATGTAGAGTTGTAAGCAAAGCATTTAATTGAAATGTAAGAACTTCGTTGACAATACAAAATTCAGCCAGAGCAACACCCATCTGCATATATCCAAGTTTAAGGACAATTACATGTGCACATCTGCATACATATTTACATACATACACACATGCAATACAACTTTATATGGTGCTATCTGCTTTACATGTGTCCATAAAGCACCGATCGCTGCTGATGGAATTTAATCTGGATATAACATGCTTGAGTTCGCTTATATTCGCTGTCTTTGCTGATTGTAAATGTGTATGTGTGTATGTATGTATATGTGGAAATATATGCAAAGCAGATGTATGTAGATAAAGTTCTCACAAAGATATCGTAAACTAACAATACAATTAATTTATTTCTGGTATTAATTTCATTTATTATATTTGTTTTTGTTGTTGTTTTTTTTAAATATATTTTGTATGCATGTAATTAAAACAGCAAACGCTTTATGGACTGTTTTGGGTGCGCAGTTAGTCAGTGACACGCTCTCACTTAAGATGTGTGGCGCGAAGATCGGTTCTAAGCGCGCCGCCGTTCTGTTACGCGTTCTAATATACACAAATATTCATACAAGCAACTAGTTAATGAAATTTTAATTTACTAATGAAATAAAGAGCACTACTTGCCATTGATATACTCATACATTTAGCATTTTTTGGCAAAAATAACTCGAGCGTCCAGACATTTTCGCAAATAATTAGTGACCAGCGAACCCAGTGTCAAATTTACTCACCAACTGGTGTTCCAGCCGCCACAATGTGCTGGTGTTTACGTGTCTATTGGACTGTTCTGCATAATTTGTTCACACGATTTGTGACAAATTTTGTCGATTCCGTTTATAATAGTGATCTGTGTGCTTGTTTAATGTGTGGTTCGCATTCTGCGTGTTGTTTTTGTTGTGATCATTGTTTGTTTTATAAACAAGCTCAACGTGAGGCGAACAAATCAAATGATAATGATGGAGAGCAGCGTGAATTGACGTTGGCAGATATGGAAGAGGGACAAGCCAAAGCAAACTCTCCATTTCAACACCATGATTACGTCATAGTTGGTGAGTGTGAAATTATTTTTCTCACTAGATAAACATAATCGATTGACAGCTGTAGTAGGCTGTATTCTCTTTTCTATACTCATCTGTATTTTGTATATTGCTCATAGCCGGTTTATCAATAAAAGATTATTCATAGTTATGTAGGTAATTGTATATATATTGGTTCGTTCACTAAATAATTTGGTTTGAAGACAACAGCTGAACTTATTGAATTTTTTCACAGCCAACTTCACACTTAACCGCTTTTCCGTTATATATTTGAATAGCTGATATAGTAATGTTTTTTTTTATACTATCGCAACATGTTGCACAGGGTATCATAGTTTTGTTCACCTAACGATTGTTGGTATCACCTACAAGAGATAGAGGTTCACATTAGGAAGGGGCATATTTGGATGACATTTTTTGAGAAAGTAGGCGTGTTCTAGCTTATCGGTTAATATGTGTGAAACCTTAGCAAATTTAAGTGAACGTAAAATCGTAATGCTGCTTAGTGACATAAAACGATCTAGAAATTATACCAGCTTTCATATACTAATTATAATGATTTTTGTTTTCTAGTGGACTATATTCCGATAATGTGGGTTAAATTGTGTGTTCTCTTAAGAAAAATAAATAAATTGCAAGAATATATAATGTTCTGGATCTTAAAAATAGATTTTTAGGTTATTTAAGTATATGTTGAATCGAAGTGAGATGCATATTTACTAGTAATATGTTTGTTATATTCTAACTGTAGCGAATCGAACAACCTGGTATAAGTCAAATATACTGATAATCTATTACATTGCTTCCCAAACTTAGTTTTGCCATGACCCGGTAATTTTCACACTGTCCTTTCGTGACCCACTTAATAATATTCAACTCAAGACGGTTACATGAGATTAAATAATACACGTTTAATAATAGTAAGAGAAATGTTTTATTGATATTAAATTATAATATTTTGGTATCTTTGGTACTCACTTTTTAGTGCGAAGTATGTAGTTGTTGCTTATTTTTAATTATAGAGTTCTAGTTTGCTGAAATTGCAGAAAGTTTTATTCTGAAATCGGGTTCCACTTCCAGTCTGATATTTATTTTTAAGGTAACATAGTGTTGAAAACCCAGCTTCACATTTGTAAGTGGTCACAAAAGTCATTGCTTAATGAGCTAGTATTGTGTATTCTTGACGACAAGATAACCAAAACTGAATCAATGGTCTTGTGTCAAATGTATCCTTGAATGCTGTATCAGTTGACAGTTCAATCAACGAATCGACATCTGAATCTGGAAAATTTATTTCGGAATTTAACTTGAATGTAAATGGGGGTTTCTTATCCAAGCTTTGTTGCCATCGATTGGAGGAAAATATTCTTGAAGATTCCTCTCCAGCTCTAATAAATGTTCTTTAAATTGAGTTAAGATGTCTTGGGGCAATGCAGTAATGTTATACTCTTTTTGTATTTCACATAATTACTAAATGCTTTAAAGTTCCCTGTCTCCGCGCGTTGCAACCACACTATAAGCTTTTTTCTTGCAGCTTCCATTTTGTCTTGCACTTTAAATATTGTTACCTTGCAATGCTATGTTTAGATTATTTAAAAATTCAAAAATATCAGATATGTAAGCCACTTTTACCAACCAGCTAACATCATGAAATCTGTCTTTAAATTCAAATATTACATCTCTAGCTGTTGGGGGATGTTGCTCCAAAAAAAATTGTACTTCTTCTTTTAATTCAATAAGCCTTTTTAAGACATTACCTCTTGACAGCCATCGCACCTCACAGTGTAAAAGAAGATGTTCGTGATCACTTCCCATTTCTTTGCACAAAACAGAGAACAATCTTGAGGTAAGTGGACGAGATTTTATGAAGTTAATGAACTTTACACACTCTTGCATCGTTGCTGCCAAGGGTAAGGGCATTTTTTGACGGCTAATGCTTCCCTATGAATGCTACAGTGCGTCCATACACATTCCGGAGCTATGGCTTTTATCCTTGGATAAAGTCCAGTACGAATGCTTGACATTGCTCGTGCGCCATCACTACTTAATCCTACACACTTCTTCCATTCAATGTTATTTTTGTTGATATAATCATTAATCAAGTTAAATATTTCTTCGGAGGTCGTTCGTGTTGGCAAAGATTTACAGAACAAAAACTCTTCATAAATAGTATTATCATATTCATATCGTACATTATCGGAAAAGTCTGTACTTTCATCGACTTGTAAGGAAAAATAATGACATAATTTCAGATGGCTTACGACTTCAATTTGGACCTTCTCTATATCTTTAAGTTCTCTGGCTGAGCTTTCGCCTCGCTCTTTTGTTTCAACTTCAGGTCAGTCGCGCACCTATCATCCGCTTACGAATATTACGATGCATCGATCGATCGATAGTAGGTATTATTTTGAAAACAAGGCGGGAATGTTGTGGCCCGGTATTTTATTTTGATGGCCCGGTACCGGGTAGCGACCCGGCATTTGGGAAACGCTGATCTATTACATATTGAACACAAGCGGTTTCCGCATTTTAGTGGCTTAACTCTCTCTTGTAATAATTTCAGCTTTATAATTCTTTTTGTTCTTTTTTCATGAAAAGATCCCATAATATTTTATTCTAAACAGGCTTATGACATTTTCGAGAAGAGATCCAGGTTGTTTACGTAGAGATCCTTGAATTTCTGAAACTGCATTATTATATTTCGTTGATTAAATTAACGAGTTCATTTTGATAAACCTCAGCTATAAAAATAAGAGAATACGCCTTGAGATCAATTTGTTTTATTTTTTACTTACCAATTTAGTTATTGTTTTTCATATTGACTTTTTCAGATGACATCGACGCCAATTATCTGGAGATTGAACGCCGTAAAATTGAAACAGAACATTATTATAGGCTAGTGGATCGTACAACTGCTGAGCAAATACTCAATTGTTACGAGGATGGTGCCTGCTTAGTGCGACCGTTCAAAGAAGCGGTAAGATTTGGAATTTTTAGTATTTTTCATACCTTTCAAATAGATTATTTGTCATGCTAATACTTTAACTGTTTAACTTTTGTTGTTCCATAGGATCTAACGATAAAGTATATCGTAACGGTATATGCACAACAGCAATACTTCCATCTCTTCATACGACAATTAAATGGCAAAGATGCTTACAGCATTGGACAGCAAAAGCCAAATGAGAAAGTATTCAAGTCACCAAGTGATATTATCGACTTTTATAGCTTCAATGCATTGCAATGTACAAATAAAAAGATTAGCGTTTGCTTAGTATTAAAACCAGTTGTTACTTAGAGATAGATAATTTAATTTAATTGTACTTTAGTAAATTTATAGCAATTTCAATTAGTAATATTAATTAATTGTATTGTTTTCATTTTAATTTTAGTTAATTAAGTTAATTAATTAATTAATTTAATTTAATTTTCTTATTTAATTTATTGCTTAATTTTTAATATTATTTTTTATTATAAAAAAAAGTTTAGTGTGATATTTGTATGTAAATATATATATTTATGTACATATTGTAAGAGACTTACAGCCGATTTCATGCAATTTTTTTTTTAATGTAAGGGCTGTTGTTGTACCAGAAAAAAAGTGGCCAAATAAATTTATAGTGAAACCGGCACTATTTTAGGCAAGTTACAGTTAATTAAGCTTTAATTTTATGTTTTCGAGCGTCACAAGATTTCAACTAAGTGGCAACTATCGCTTTAAAAACACAATGGTTGTTCTGCATTAGTGCTGGCCAAAGGAATGCTTTGATCAAATCGGAGCGACGATCTGCTTGTGGATGCCGTTCGTGCTTCTCCGGACGCAAGAAACCTGTTGGAAATACACAAAAAAAATAAATAAATATTTTTTAACAAAATTAAAAATATTTTTTTAATTTACCCAAATTGAAATCACTATCGAGATAGTAAGGTGACTTCTGATTAATCATGCGCCAAGCTAAGCGCACACAGGCGCTAACGAAGTGCGTTAGCGGTGGACACGCTTCCAAGCAGGGATATTCGTGCAGTGTGGAAAGCACCTAAGGCATAAATATATACATATATTATATAGGAAATAATATATGATTCCATTAAAAAATACCTGATTGAACACGGAACGTTCAATTTCACCAACCGGAAAGGACTCCACCGTCTCCTGCAAATGTGTACGCACCGAACGATCCAAGGCGAGCGTACACTCACTTGACGAGTCCAAAGCGCAATTCAATATGCGACGCACCTCGATCACTTTCCTTTCGCGCATAGCATGGCACAGACGAAATGACAACTGAAAGGCATAAAATACTGGCTCAATTAAGTATAACAAACTTGAGTTAGGTGAGGTTAGGTTAATTATAGCAATTATTGAGTTGTAGTTGTTGTGAGTGCATTCATGCTGTAGCAGGTTCTCAAGTGTTGAAGCAGCAGTCTCAAAATACACAACACTACTAATGATGAAAGTCAGTTAAAGAGTCTGCGAACCAAATCACGCGAATTTCATAATTATCATATTTATTGAAAGCATTTTTTTGCATTTTTTTTCAGCTTGCTTTCTGTTTAATACAATAAATCGTTACTCATATGCTAAAATTTTCAATGATAATATTGAAAAATATTTTGCGCTCAAAATTGCCTAAACATCATAATCATCAACATCGATTTTTTATCAATTACTTTAGGCTACAAACAGCGCTTGCAAATTTCACACCACACATAATTTGGTGCCAAGGTGTGCGTTTGTGGAGCATGCCTGTAGGCGTTCGAAATCACTTTCTACTTCAGTCAATCAACCACTGGTATTTTTTAGCTGTTATAATTCACTATAATTGCGCGACTTCGCAACAGTCAATGGGTCTGCACTTGTACATTTCATTATGTTTATAACACGCTTTTTCATATTATATGGTTAATAATAAGCATTTGAAGAAATTCATGCTTTTTGTCTGGCGCTTGTTGCAAACAAAAGTGTTAATGGCTAACAAGCTTTCTTTAATGGACCGATAACTTGTTGAGAGTTTTTGTTTCAAAAGTTTACGCATCGCTTTCGTAGTGGTAAAAATATATTTGAAGCTTGATTATTATATCTTTAGAATTATATAATTGATTACAATAATTAAATATAGATTATTAATGTAGTCATAAAAATTGGTGAATTGAACAAGCAACTGGTATTAATTAATTAGATCGGTTAGAATATTAATTCTCATATTTTCAACTCAAATGAGTTATCAATATACTCGCTAGCATTGAATTCAACTCAAGAACTTTAATGCTTTCAGAGCAAACAAAAACTTAGCGAGCAGCATGTAACGAATTGAAGACATTTTATAACTATTAACGGTACATTTTATTCTCGTATTAAACTCACCACAATTATCGAGAAAAGTATTTTCGCTTTCAAATTTTGTACATGTTTGAGCTGTGGCAAACCATCCAATGCCTCTAAGGTGTCCGCTCTGTTCTCCAGATATAATGTGCGATATTGTGTGACCATTTCACTGTAAATAAATGCCAATTAGAAATTTTTGGATGAAATTGAGAATACTTTATAGCATCTATACTAATACAATAAGGACTTTGTAAAAGAATGTGGTTAGAAACTTGGTTGGTTGGTTGAAAAGGGAGACTGACCGCAAGCGGGTGCACTTAGGCCATCATAATTCACATTATGCTCCCCAGAAGTACCCTAATAAGCGACAACTAAACAACACAGTCGATTTGACTAAATTTGTGCCATCGCTGCTTCCTAATTTCCCATAAGTTGGAGTTTTGGGAGCCGTTGAAAGCATCCCTTCTTAACCGACCGAAGGCTGGGCATTCGCAAATATAATGTACTAACGTCTCATAATTCTCCGCGCATGCCCTGCATTCTGCCGATTCTACTACTTGTTTCTGCAGGTGACCTCTTAGAGGTAAGTGCCCCGTAATGACTCCTGTGAAACTGCTTAGTTCTCTCGGTCCTAAAAGTATAAGTTTTTTGGTCTGTCCACTGACAAGATTACTCCATAGCAATTTTGTGATACGCGCAGTGTTACAAGAGTTCCAAGACATGAGAATCTAGCATCCATTACTTTAAGCGCGTTGGAGGAAGCTGAAAGGACCGGGAACCAAGTTGATTTTAACCAAGTCTGCTACTGCTAGTCTTTTGATTGCTTCTTTGCATGATATTACGCAGTAAGATTTCGTATTATCCCACAATAAAGTTTATGAACCGGCTAGTTAGGGTGCAAGCCCACTTAGAGCCTTCTCTTAATCCGACAATCCGAAGCGGCTTTCTATATGTGGATTATTACAGAAGAAGCCTGCTCCTGTGCCTATTTCACCTTTCAATCCATCGGTGAATATAAATATAGATTTCGCTATTGGTACTATCGATAATAGTAGCGTTGGTCCATTCTTCTGTGCTATGAAAAGAAAACATTGCTTTTATCTCTCCAACGGTTCCGGGGGCGCAATACCAGAAACTTATTTGTGAATTATAAATCTAAATTATGAAAATACAGTTCAATTAAAAAAAGAGGGGTCCACATACATATCATAAAACATATAATAGATTCCTTACTTTAGGGGAAGTATGCTAGTCTAAATCTTGAGCTCTACCGAAACTTTTTTTTAAGAAAATCATTTTAATCCAATATACAGAGGTAGTCAAAATTATTTACACATCGGACGTTTTTTTACAAGTTTTGCTTGTTGTTGTTGTTGTCGCAGAGTAACAAAATGCTATGTTGTTGTAAACATTGATCTATTCCTGAGCGAATGAAGACGGTTTGGCAAGAATAGCTATAAATATGGCGGAGAAATAAGCAAATGAATTGAAGACTCGCAGTAGTCAAAAGTCCTTTGTTTTGGTTTGAGCAAGAGTAGTAATTGGATTCTTTTGCATTCATAACAACCTAACTCAGCCTTAAAATATAAAACTTGGTAAATAAAATGCCGAATCCAAAGGAATTATGGATTATAACTATATCAGAGACTGTTACTAAGTTTAAGACTGATGTTTCGGCCTCGGAGCTAGTAAAAATTTATAGAATTTAAAGAAATACTGCTTATAATGTTATTAAAAAGAAGGAGACGAACAATTGTAAGGATACTTTAAAGAGAAGTGAGCAGAAACCTGTGATGACTCGAAAGATAATGTAGAATATTAGTAAGAACTATCATACAAAATCCCACAATTAGTCAATGATACTACACTGCTCAGGACATTAAAAAAAGTTAACATAAATACCTGACTTTTGCGAAAATTGGTCAATTTGGTCAATATTTCCGAAAATAAAAAAGCGATATGCAGTCATTTGCCCTAAATTAAATCTTGGAGCTAGTCGTGGGCAGATAATGCTGAATTTTTGTTCCAGACTTGTTTAGTAAAACCTTTGTGCATTTCCAAAACTATTAAGTGAATCAAAAATAACTAGTAACTTAATGCACAATTAGATTGAATCAATTCGGACAATAAAGCAGACTGTTATTAGTACCAATGGTAATGTAACCAATTATGAATTTATCGCCTAAGAATAGAAACTTATATTGAACATTAAAATTCATTATCATTAAATAAGAACAGGATAATGTAGTTCAAGTTGTGACTAAATACTTTTGACCCAAAACAAATGTGTGTAAATGATTTTGACTATCTCTGTACATATATTCAAACCTTTAATGAATAGAAAAAATTTTTAGTAAGAAATCACTCAAACATTAAAGTAAGTCAAATGATTGACGTGTTGCTTGAAGTTTTCATGCCTTATAAGGTCAACATTAGTTGCTGTTGTGTCATTAACGATTCGTAATCTGGGTGCGCAAAATCATTGTCAATTACTTTGGAACTTAACTTCAACAATCCACCCACATACAATGACACCAATAAGACAATCCCAAAATTTAAATAGAAAACAAATAACTTTCACCACATTTGTAGCACGTTTCTTTCACATACCTCGTTTCTTCGCTCGTTGAATCATCCGAATGATAGCCATCACTACAGTTACTGCTGTTGCAACCGTTGCCAAGAGCAGTCGGACTTGTTGGTAGACTCTCGGGTCCCATAAGCTGCAGAACAGCTTCGCAACCTTGCGCAAAATTCATTAGCAAACCCGCCGCCGGTCGCTTCTCTATACAAGCCTGACCATCTAAGCGCTTCACCTGGCCCACACACTTCAGCACCTCTTTGTCGTTCTCAACACGTTGACTTAGGTTCTCCACAAGGCACGCCAGCTGCTTCAATGCCGGCTTATCCAGCATGGTGAGCAGCGTTTTGTTCTCGATCAGTCTTTGTTGTATGTCACCGTAGTTGATGGCGAGTAGGCGTTGATGGGAGGAATGTGCGGGATCTTGATGTGCCGTCACCATACTCAACTCCTCCAATTTGTGTATGGCCATTTTGTATATGTCCACATGCCGTTGCAGCTCGGTCTTCAGCGCATGATGTAGTGATATCAGCTGACCGGTGGCATCTGTGGTGAGACCGTGTACACCCAAACCTTGTACAGCGTTGTCGAAGGATTTTCGTCGCTCGCGGAGCGTTTGACGCCAGTTGGGTTCATACTGTGCTATGGCCTGTGTTAGCTTGGCGCAACGTTGTCGCATACCTGATTCGTGTGGATATGAAAAGAGGCGTACCAATTGCCAGACCACAGATTCGATTGGCACATCCGGTTTGGGTGAGGGATTGACGGCGATTAATCTGCAAAAAGCAAATATATTTTTGTAAATTCTTAATTCTTTCTATTTCCCTACAAATTCAAAAAATCACCTTGTGAAAAATGACTCCAACAAATAGGCGCTGTGTGGCAAGTGTTCCAGCAGCAAGTCGATGGGCAACTCTGCTATAACTGAGCGTAAAACGGACGGTCCCAATCGACCCACAACACCGGCCGCCTCTCTATACTGTCGTCCCTCGGAGAGTAACATCAGGCGACGCAACACTTGTCTGGGACTTGTGAGAAATTCACGTCCATCACGTGGTGGACCACGTATACGCTCTCGACTATCGGCCATTGTGCCATTCACCGATTCCTGATGATTCTTCAGCAGTATCTGTCGTCTATGTGGTAGGTTTATGAGTTTTTGATTTTCAATTCGTTTGGATTTGGATTGTGTGCTTCAGTCGGTTTTTGTGACAGATGAGCAGATGTGATGACTTGAATTATACAAATGGAGCACATGGAATGTGAAGCGTTAGTCCATGAAATTAAGCTATGTGTATATACATTCATATAAGTAAAGGGTGGTTCATATAGTGTTTTCTTTTTTATACTCTCGCAACAACAAAGTTGCTAGAGAGTATTATAGTTTTGTTCACATAACGGTTGTTTGTAACACCCAAAACTAAACGAGTTAGATATAGAGTCATATATACCAAAGTGATCAGGGTGACGAGTAGATTTGAAATCCGGATGTCTGTCCGTCCGTCCGTCTGTCCGTCTGTCCGTCCGTCCGTCTGTCCGTCTGTCTGTCTGTCCGTCTGTGCAAGCTGTAACTTGAGTAAAAATTAAGATATCTTGACGAAATATTCCTTGGCACCACAGGAAGGTTGCTTTCGAAAATGAGCAAAATCGGACCACTGCCACGCCCACAAAATGGCGAAAACCGAAAACACATAAAGTGCCATAACTAAGCCATAAATAAAGCTATGGAAATAAAATTTGGTATGAAGGATCGCACTATGAAGGGGCATATTTGGATGTAACTTTTTTGGGGAAGTGGGCGTGGCCCCGCCCCCTACTAAGTTTTTTGTACATATCTCGCAAACCACTAGAGCTATATAAACCAAACTTTCTGCAGTCGTTTTTTTTAGCCACTTCCTAATACAGTCCAAAAATGAAAGAAATCGGATCATAACCACGCCCACCTCCCATACAAAAGTTAGGTTGAAAATTACTAAAAGTGGGTTAACTCACTAAGCAAAAACGTCAGCCACACTAAATTTCACATAAGAAATGGCAGATGAAAGCTGCACTCAGATTTTTTTACAAAATGGAAAATGGGCGTGGCGTCGCCCACTTATGGGTCAAAAACCATATCTCAGGAACTACTCGACCGATTTCAATGAAACTTGGTTTATAATAGTTTCCTTACATCCCAATGATATGTTATGAAAATGGGCCAAATCGCTTCACAACCTCGCCTACTTCCTATATACCAGAACTTTTAAGACGATCTGAATCGTTAACTATACAATATATAAAGTAAGCACTAGTGAAGATATCGATGCAGAATTTGCACAAATACTACGTTTATAGTGTGGCAGCCCCATTCTAAAAGTCACCGAAATCGGACCATAGATTGTCAAGGCCCCATATATCGAACATGAGGACCTCGGTACTTCTAACCTAATATTAGGGTTTCCAACTTTCAATGGACTTTATACAATATATATGAATATATAATATTAATAAAGTTAAATAAATAAATTGCGAGAGTATAAAATGTTCGGCTACACCCGAACTTAGCCCTTCCTTACTTGTTAATAAATATTTACAATATTTTGACAAGATTTTCTTTCAGGAAATCTGGTCAGACCGTAGTAGATATCTCCTGGAGATTAAACTCGCGGTCGTTTGATAAAACCAAATTTTTGGCAGTTGATTGTAACGTAAAAATATCATGATGACCACTGATTATGTACTGGAGGCTAATCGGCCGAAGGAATAAAACCCAAACAAAGTCCATTTAAAATTAAATGTTGATATTCGAAGGATTGCAAAGATGCATATAAAGGCAAACGACGCCATATTTTTCCAGCTCTTTTGACATTTATCTTCAGTAAGGCTTGCAATTTAATCATTGAAAGTTATTTGATCCAAAAACGAGTCGAAATTATTGGAATTTTCTACCGAAATTCGGAGTCAATGGCCTCAACTTTAAGAGCGCTAAGTCCAATTTATGGTCGTCATAATCGGGTTGTCAGATCAACAATTCAGGTTCTAGTGGAAAAATTTGAATCCACAGGCACAGTACAAAATGTTCCCGTGCCAGTGAGAAAAGGAAGTGTCCGTAGTGTAGAGAATATTGCTGCCGCAAACGCATCAATTGAGGAAGACCCAAATCAGTCTCTCACACGTCGTTCTCAAACGTTGGACATCTCTGTGACGTCGTTTTTAGTCCGAATTGGATGATATGGACTTGGACAATATGTGGTTCCAATAGGACGTCGCCAATCGATTTATTGAAAACCAAGTTTGGTTAACGTATTATCTCACGAAAGGACCCAGTCAATTGGTCGCCTCGGTCGTGCGATTTCACTCCGTTAGATTATGTATTTCCAGGGCTACGTCAAATCTATGGTCTATGCCAGCAAGCCAGCGACGATTGATGAACTTCTTACGAATATCGGTTTTTATAGCGCACTTATTGAAAACCCACCACCAGACACCATAACAAATGTCTAGAGCTATGAATATAGTCATAGACAGCATGAATAATGAAATCGTGGTCGAAATAATCAATAAGCTACTGAACTATTTGATGTTTGTCTAATAGTCTTTTCGCACAGAAGTTAATTGATCAATTAACCGGCCTTTGCTCGTAAAATCTCTTGATCGTTTTACCATACAAAATAAACAACTCTTTTTACTACATTAATTTTTAATTGAATACAAATTGAGTTTAAAATGGAATACAGCTCTGCGTGTTGTTGTCTACGCTGGATATTTGGTAAAGGTTATTGATAAAATAGCAATCAGCTGGTAAAATTTAACAACTTTTTATAAACAGCAAAAACAACAAAAATATATAATAGCTGATCGTTAATCGAGTAGCCGGCAGTGCGAAAGGCACAAACTGGTCTCTCAATTATAATCTTAATGTATTACATTAACTTTGCTGTGTGAAAAGGCTATAATAAATTCCTTGCGTATTATTAAAAATAAATAACTATATGGACCACCCTGTATGTTACATATGTAAGTATTTGAGTGCAGTTTTTATAAAATGTTTATTCTTCATTAAACTTACAGCATTTTAACTCATAAAGCGAGCATAAAATATGAAAATAATCAGCGTCCAATAGCTCTGAAATGAAAATCAAAATTTTGTTATACTATAAGTTGTCATTTAATATGTAATTAATAATAATGAGGCATGTGCTCACATTAGTTTACATCCTAGATAAGTTAGGTTAGGTTTAGTGGTTTGTCTGTCGACGTACCTAGGTCTTTGGGAGCCCCATTGTGCAACAACACCTGCCTATATAAATACAATAATTATTCTTGTGAACAAATAAATTTAATTTACTGTAAATATTTTGTTAAAAAATCTCAAACATATTAATTTCATTATGGGCTACACATTGAATTAGACAAATAAACAATATGCCGCTATATAGCTACAGCTGTCATTCGCACTTTCACCTGCATGCCATAAGCGTGCCAACATGTCAGACATGTCTGTATGTATTGTAAGTATATCTGCAATGGGTGCGGATATAAATACTTACGCACGTGAATAAACAGATTTAACTAGTTGTGAGTTTATTTATGTGCGCGCAAAATTCTCAGCATATCTCATTTAATTTTTTATGTTTGTGCGCCGCTGGGAGATTTCGATGCTCAAGCGATTGTGTGCTTTCGAAAATTGTAACCACAAAAATTGCATTTCATTCATTAATTATGCTTTCAAATGTTAGCGCCCAATGCATTCGTCAAGTGGAAATGAGTTTGCGAATTTGCAGAAAAAAAATACTGAAAATTCAAAAGTAAATAGAAAAAGACAATGTAATATCAAAATTTTATGAGCGCGCAACTTTTCAAAGAAAACAATTGTCTTTTGATGAGCGCGCTGAGATTTGTGTTATTATTTTTGTATCAGAAATGCAACAATGTGGCGAGGGAGTATATTAATAGTTGGTTGCATTTCCTATTAATTGCGATAATAATTCCATAACTTATATTTTTATATATTTCCAAATTGTTGTTGTACAACTTGTTGAAGTAGTTGGCCTAACAATTAACAATGAATAAATGAAATTAAATGCAACGGAAGAAAAATTAACTCAACTGACTGCACTTATTTTGCTCGACATATCAATTCGTAAAAATTTGAAAATTATCAAAAAAATATTTATATAATTATGTATGATTTGATAGACTTTTAGAAACTCAAATAATAATATTATTATTTTCATAATAAAAAAATAATTCAGTTTTTTTTTTATGTTAACAAAAACCACGAAAATATTTTAGAATTATAAATAAAACTTAAAAATATATATTTTTTTTTTGTATAATCAGTAAAATCCGATCAATTAATGGCATAATATTTAATATTTTACTTTATTTTTTATCTTATTATTTTTAATTTTTGCTATTTTATATTTTTAAATGAAAAATAGTATTTAATTTTCTTTTTATGGCTGAGTAATACACTTTTTAAAACAGTGCCATTACAAAAGGTATGACAGCCGATGTTTTTTTTATGGAATAGGAAATGATTTGTGATAAAAAATATGTTTATAGAGAACAATCAATCAATTTATTTAATTAAGAAATATTTGATTTTAAGTTTATTTTCAAAAACATAAATACTCTTTTTTAGCTTTGAAACGAAGAAAAAATTTATACAGGCCTATATATCATAATTCATTAGCACATTTTTTCATACTACACTTACTAATTGACTAAATTAGCCAAATTAATTTAATACATTAACATTATAGTTGAGAAAACCGGTTTTGCCTTTCGCACAGCCGGCTCCTCGTTTAACGATCAGCTGCTACACATTTTAGTGTTTGCTGTTCATAAGAAGTTGGTAGGTTGCATCAGCTGATTGCTATTTTATCAATATACACAGGAAAATTTATAGCATAGACAACAACCTGGAAAGCTGCATTCCAGTTTCAACTCAATCAACTAAAATCGGATTTTTTCTTTTGTACGGTAAATCCTTCTAAATCAGCTCTTTAATCGAGCAAAGGCCGGTTAATTGATCAATTAACTTCTGTGCGAGCAGGCTATAAGCATATAAATCATTAAGGCAGTAGTCTGCTTTAGCGTTTTTTAGCAATTATTTTTGAAAGGGAAGGAAATTATTGCGGTAAACGGAATTTTAAGACGATAGTGTACTATATTTAAGGCTTAAAAAACAATATTTATTATTAAAAAATATTGAAAATTTTTCAAAGTTGTAAGTATTTTTCTGAAGCGCTTGGAGTCTGCACTTGTAAATCGGTGCCGGTGATGGAGGTCGTGCGATGCATCTGAAACAGTCGAACCATTTTTTTTTTTAATTTTATAAGTTTCTTTTCTTTATGAACAAAAAAATAGCGAAAAAGTTATGAAATTCCAAATTTTTTTGAAAAAAAAATTCACTTGTTTAAAAAAAAAAATTGACTTTAAGTTGCAAAACAAGTAGTTTAAATAATACTTTTGTCCAACTTTTTTAGTTCAAATAGAAGATAATTTAATACTGAAGCTAGACCACTTTGGCCTTTTTCGATCGGACTCGATAAAACGCGCTTTAAAGGTCTGCCTGAGCATTGGCACCTGCTCGACGCTCGGCCACTAAAACTGCTCTAGTTTCGAAAATATGTCGAATTGGCCTCTGGAATTTTAAAGACATATTCTTGGATAGTTTTGGAAGAGATTTAAAACAAAAAAATCGATTTTTTGAAGCCTGTAAAGCAGACTACTGCCCTAATCATTGTTAACTAAAGACTCAAACAAATACAACTACTTTCAAGAGACACACGCCACAGTAGTAAACTTGAAATGTACTTGTATTATAAAATTTTGTGAACATTCTTTATATGCGCAAACTCTTTTTGAATGAAAGTTGGTAAAAGTAAGCAAACTTTGGTGGCACTTGTCAAAGTTTTATTTGTGTATTCAAATAAAATAGTTATTGCATTCAAAGTTATGCACTTTTTACTGTACATAAAAAATAAATTACCAAAAAAATTTCAACTAAGTAACTAAACGTTAAAGGAATATGCTGGAAAGTGAAGAAAACGTGTTGATATGCTTAATATTATTTTTGGTTTGTATGTTTGCGTGTTTTTGTTGTATAAAAACTTCTCGCTTTAAACCACAACAAATCTGGAAAAGTAAAAAAATTAGAACTATTTCCGGCCGAGCGCAGATGTAAGTAGTATCAAAATGTAATTAATAAATGAAAACGTGCAAATAGGTCAATGTAAGATTAAATATTTTTTCTTTTACATGCTTATAACAAAAATGAAAAACATAAAAAGAACAAGTAAGGAAGGGCTAAGTTCGGGTGTAACCGAACATTTTATACTCTCGCAATTTATTTATTTAACTTTATTTATATTATATAATACACAATTTGACCCACATATTCGTCATATATATTGTATAAAGTCCATTGAAAGTTGGAAACCATAATATTAGGTTAGAAGTACCGAGGTCCTCATGTTCGCTATATGGGGCCTTAAAAACCTATGGTCCGATTTCGGCGATTTTTAGAATGGGGCTGCCACACTATTAACATAGTATTTGTGCAAAGTTCTGCACCGATATCTTCACTAGTACTTACTTTATATATTGTAAAGTAAACGATTCAGATAGTCTTCAAAGTTCTGGTATATAGCAAGTAGGCGTGGTTGTGAAGCGATGTGGCCTATTTTCACAACATATCATTGGGATGTAAGGAAACTATTACAAACCAAGTTTCATTGAAATCGGTCGAGTAGTTCCTGAGATATGGTTTTTGACCCATAAGTGGGCGACGCCACGCCCATTTTCCATTTTGTAAAAAAATCTCAGAGCAGCTTTCATCTGCCATTTCTTATGTGAAATTTAGTGTTTCTGACGTTTTTCGTTAGTGAGTTAACCCACTTTTAGTAATTTTCAACCTAACTTTTGTATGGGAGGTGGGGGTGGTTATTATCCAATTTCTTTCATTTTTGGACTGTATTAGGAAGTGGCTGAAAAACACTACTGCAGAAAGTTTGGTTTATATAGCTCTATTGGTTTGCGAGATATATACAAAAAACCTATTTAAGGTCGAAGCCACGCCCACTTCTAAAAAAATTACATCCAAATAAATTCAGTGTGCGATCCTTTGTACCAAATTTTATTTTCATAGCTTTATTTATGGCTTATGGCACTTTATGTGTTTTCGGTTACCGTCATTTTGTGGGCGTGGCAGTGGTCCGATTTTGCTCTTCGAAAGCAACCTTCCTGGAGCCAAGATATAAGTGTGCTAAGTTTCATTAAGATATCTTAATTTTTACTCAAGTTACAGCTTGCACAGATGGACGGACGGACGGACAGACAGACATCCGGATTTGAAATAAACTCTTCACCCCGATTACTTTGGTATATATAACTGTATATCTAACTCGTTTAGTTTTGGGTATTACAAACAACCGTTATGTGAACAAAACTATAATACTCTCTTAGCAACTTTGTTGCGAGAGTATAAAAATTAAAAAATAATAAAAATGTAGAAGAAGTGATGTGTCTTTAGATTGGAATATTTAAAAAACTGGTTCAACATATATTAAGATAAGAAAAGCTTACAAAATAAAAAAAAATGGAAAAAATAACATATATACATAGATAATTTCTTTTTGTTCTAAAAATCTTAAAAAAATTATTTAAAAACCGAAAGTTTCTGCATCAAAATTTCACTTATTAGCTATAATTTATTTAAAACTTCTGAAACTGTATTAAAATTATATGCAATTGTATTATTCAATTCACCTAAGAAATTCTTAAACATATTGTTAAAACATAATTAAGTAAATACTGTTTGTGTAAATAGTATTTAATCAAGTTAAAGCCTATAAAAACACTGAGATTATAAACATCATAAATTAATAACAAAATCCAAGAGATTATATATCTGTCAGTATATTTAATTAAGTTAACTCATATGTAAATACTTTGCTTCTCTTAATAACTTTTTTATTTGTGTATATTTAAACAGAGATAAACTTTTTATTTGAGAATAGGTGAGTAGTAATGTTTGTATATATTTGTCTACTTGCTTAGTCTTACATTACATTGTTGGAATTATGTAAAATGTGTGCGTGTGTGTATATACGGTTATAATCTCCCTTCAGTTATTTAAATGCCTCATCTATGACAAATATGAATGCTGCAAAGTGAGAATAAGAAGTATAATATGATTCTAAACAAACGGTGTTTGCGGTGGAAATGAAATTCTAGAAAACCGTAAAAGTGCGTTGATGGTTTAATGAACTTTTCTCTGGCGCAAAGAAAGCAAACAACTACTGTGTGTACTCAGTACAAGTAAAGCTTAAGCGTGAATGATACCTTTCTTTTGTAGACTAGAAGAAAAGTAAAACTCTTATGTGCTAGGGTGGGGAAGAATTTTTGGTTATAAAAGTGTTATATTAAAGAATATTGATATTTCAAATATCAATAATTTTTATATACTCATGAATTTTATTTATAAAATAAATTTAAAATTATAAAATTTAGGAAAATTTAACGGAAATTAATTTTTAGTGAAATTTTACTAAATTTAAATATTAAATTGTTAATAAATAATGAACCTAATATCTACATTGGTCTAGGAAGGCGCAATTTAGTGCTCGTAAATACCGTTAAAACTAATATATTAGATCATTAGCAACATTCTTATAAGTAACTAAAAATATATATTAATTATGTAATATATATTTTTGTATCACTCTTTAGTAATATCTTCTTATTACATTAAATTAAATGATAAAAAATTATATATGCGATATATAAATTGTATATGTGAACTAATCATCTTTTCACATTCTTCAGAAGCCACTGACTGCAGATACCTTCACGAGATTTGCACGCAACACTTGTAACTAATGTAATCCAGCAACATTTCTTTCTTTGATTCGTTTGCGCGAAAAACTCCACAAATAATTATCTATCTCACAAACATGAATACACACACGTATCTGAAGCCAACAAAGAAATTTTATTATTATTTATTTTGTTCTTCACTTCATAACGGAAATGTAGGTGAACAGTGGTGGACAGTTGTCATAACTCGTTTGTACGTTAAAAGAATAATGGACAGACATTAGTTTGACTTTTCTATCTTTTTTGACGACATAGAATTTCGTTGCTACACTCACTGCTTTACACACCCCCCGCGCGCAATTTCCTTTATTAAACAATGAGTAGAGTGATTATTACAACCGCTTTATGGCGTAATTATACCAAAGCACAATTTAAACTTGAGAACTGTAGACTGCTTTAGACGCCAGAAACAGCAAGTATGCATGTATGTATGTATGTATAAGGAAGCACGAAATATAAGCCATTAGAATTAACTAGGTAGCTATGCTATGTATATAAGAATACATTTGTAATGCAATTAATGTGATGCCATTGGCATCTAGTCATTGTGTGGCATAGGAAGCGCCCTCTTCATAAACCGCATTCAAGCATGACACCACAGACTTTGGTGCAAATGACTAAGTCTGCTGTAAAAGTGTTGTTGCTTTACATATGTATGTACATATATGAATATGCAACTAACCTCGTAGATGATTTTGTATTCTTTGTTTGAGTTCATAAATAATGCATTCCCTTTGTCATAATTACAATTCCGTATAAATAAGAACAAAGAATTATGCAGGTCTTAGCGCAAAGTGAACAATTAAAGTGGTTTAAGTACACATATACACACTTGTTTTTGTTTTTAGAACATTGCACACTATTTTAAAACTAAATTGATTCACAGAATTAAAGCTTTATCACAATAATATTGGTGGATGGTATGAGTATAGATGTCAGATATGAAAAACAATTCTTTAGTATTTTAAATTTTCATATTTTAAAAAACTATAATTAATATAAAATACCGTTATTAGTAACTTTTTATATCAAAATAAGTTGAAATTCTTACTATTATTTATATATTATTTATATATTATTATACAATATTAACTTCTTTAAAATTTAAATAAAACCTGCGTCACTGTAACATATTCTTTATCACACTTTTTAAAACTATTTTACCGATAGATCTCTACTCTTCACTTCACTGTAACATATTATTGATCACAATATTTAAAACTATTAATTTTACGCATCTTCTATTCTTTACCCGAATCCAATGAAAGAGCAAACAAAAATTTCTAAACGAATATTTTTAAACACTTTCTTTGACAACGGTACAATCAGAGAAATTACATACATACATTTATTTGTTTGTGGCACATAATTTGACTCTTCATTTGTGTTTTGTTATTTGGTATTCTATTTGGCCTATTGATGGCAGTCACAGTTATTCGTTACACTTATTTACATTTGTTTACTGCCAACTGTTGTTTACACACAACTAGGTGTTCATCGATTAATGATTTCCAGCATGAAATCAACCGAAATTTCTATAACAATTACATACAAACACGCTTACAAGCTCACAGGTGTCTTTTTCACAGCAACTAATTTGCATACGACGTTTTTTTTGCTTCTATATACAAATTCCACAGCATTTGAAGAATAACTTTAAAGTATTTTGGAAAATTGCTGGCAATTCAAATATCAGGGAAGAGACCTACTTTTGCGTTAGACAGCAACAACAGCGCATAAATTGATTGCTGCAGTAAAGTCATTAGCGTAGTAGAGATTCTGCGTAGAAATGACAGCAGGCCGCCACTGTTGACCAATGATTGCTACTACAATTAAGCTTCTTCCCAGCCGGAAGGCTTGATGAGTTCAGCGTGTAGCAAGCAAAATAAAATAGCACTCCATGCACACACACAAATGTCGGTACGGTAATTATTTAGAACTCCTCCACTATGAAATATATATTTTTAATTTGAGAATTTTTTGGTTTTGTTGTATATGTATATGTATGCCTATGCATACCACTGATTCATTAAATTATTATTTTGTTGTTTTTGGCGTCTGAAATGTTTAGGTCATTCGTCATAATTTCATTCAAATTAGCACAGATCTTTCTGTAATTATAATTTCTCCAGCCGTTATGTGTTCTAAAATATATACAAAATGACTTGCTGTTTTTCGCTTTTTTTGAAAATTGAATTTGGGTGACCCAATGAAATTTCTAGCATATTTAATTATGTGAGCTTTTAAATAAAGAAAAACCTATGTCACAAATTAGTTAATAAGAGTGAATTAAAACAATGATAATTGAAAATATGCAGCCACTGAACCGACGATGAACTGCAACAACTTAGCCAATGATTCAGTATTATTACTGCAGACGGTTGACTACTCACTCATCATAATTAAAGTTACTATGCAAATACTATAATTACCTTCTTCGATATCTGTTACAACAAAGTAAAGGTACAAAAACTAGCGCTCCTGCTAACTTTTTGCCAAGTGGGTGATTCGCGCATTGATTAACGCTCTGCAATAAAGTTTATGTATATTTAGCTAACATACTTTTCTTTAAGCTTAACTTACTTGCAATTTTAGAGTAAACAAATTCTCATTATTTGAATATGTATATGCATGTAATCTCCGTAAACTTTTAATTTGCAGCCGTAGCAATAACTTATTCAATTTAGCTGTTTGCATTTATACTTTTTGGACAATTCATCGTTTGAGATGCTGATTTTAAACTAAAAGACAATACAACATTATTTCCTAAGAACTTTTTACTTGCTTGGTTTAAATGCAATATTCACAAATCTTTCTAATTGCGCACAAAATAATCGGAAGAATACGAGCGAAATTCGAAATGGCGGCGGAAACTGGAGAATGCAATAGGCAGAAGAAGAGTGGCAAGTTTTTAGTAAAAATATTGTTTGTTATAAATTGAGGCAAATGATAAAGTTTAGTGCCAAATATAGTTTGTTTTTAAATAATTTTTGAAATTAATAGATAAAAAATAATTAACTAAAGTTGAAAATTAATCTAAAATTATTCAATGTGATGCATTATTATTAATTTTTGTTAAAATAACTTGTTATTTAGTCAACTTCCAAGCGATGTGGTAACAATATTTTCTAATCCTCTCTATATCCTTATCCTTTTATATAGCGCCATCTATTGTACGAATTATCAATAATAGCATAAGTGGCATTCACGATATTTGCTAATCACGTTTACTAGTTCTGAATTATTATTTGTAAATTTAAAAATTAAATACTTTGTTGGTTTGATTTGAAGGACTGACTGACTTGGCCCTTAAGGTATTCTTTTATGAGTACCAAATATTTTAATAAAATTACAACTACTTAGAAGTCTTGTAAGAACATATTTGAATTGCCTATAAAACTATGTGAGAGAAGTTCATAACTCATAATATTAACATAAAAACATTTTAGTAAAATAAGTAATGATTCTTTATGCATATATTGCATATTTTTATTTAAAATCCGAACCATTATATTGTTAAATTATTTTAAAATTTTGTTATACAATCCTTCATATAATGAATACCACAAGTAATAGATTGTCAATGAAAATGCAACTCTGTGCATTTAGTCAGTTTCCGCGGTTCTTTCAGTCGTAGTGCAGAAGTTGCAGACGCGCTCGTGAAAATTTGCGAATAATTAAAGAAAACTTTGACTTTTAATAAAAATATCGGAAGAAATAATGTATTTTGTGGCATATATGTGAAACATTATGTGTTTTGAATAAAAATATATATATCTTGTGTTTTAATAAATCAAGTGTTAAAGAAGCTCTTAATATATGTACATCTGAGTGCCCTGCGCAGGAAAATAAGTAAATTAGTAGCAGTGCTATCGTCTATAAAAGTGTTGCATCGAATAGTTTCTTGTACAAATGCTGCATGAATTTCGCTATAAAATATAGAATAAAGTAAATGTTCTTAAAAAGCTATACAATTTGCATTAGTAAATGCTTGCGCTAAAGAGCTTGGTGATAGAAGTCGCCTGACAACAACAAGGCTTTTTCACCCACGCATAGAAAACGTTTGAAATGGCGGCGGAAATTGGTTAAAGCAATTCGAAAAATAAAGTTGCCGTTGCGTAAAATTTTTTAAGTGTCACTTTTGTCATATATTCAACAAATTTAAGCGATCTGGAAGCATTTATCGCCTATTCTACTTTACAAACGCATCCTGTATATTGCGCCATCTAGTGTAGGAGGATATGAACTAACAAAAATATTGTATGCAAATTGAGAACTTCATCAATAATTCCTCTAATAGTGAATTCCGCAATTAAGCATCCGTCAACGCAAATGCAACTCTATGCAATCGGTTAGTTTGTTCCGCCTTTTCAATCGTCGCGTAGATATTTTATACTCGCTTGTGAAATATTGGCGAAACTTATTACTTTAAATACTAAAATCAATATAAAACTATTTAATGCAGTAAATAATTGATGCTGCGTGCGTTTTAAGTAAAATGAAGAACATAAATGTGTAGCTTTTGTTGTAATAAATCAAGCGCTAAGAGCTCCTAATACATATGTATGTATATGCAGATGTGAGTGCTCTGCCCAAACATTGAATAAACATTGTTTTCGTAAAAGTGTTAAGTTTATGTGTTCTTTAAAATAACAATCATTTGTGTTTCGTTTAAAAATTGTACGAAAGTGAGTCTTCTTAAAATTCTATAAAATTTGCATAAGTAAATGCTTGTGCTATAGCTGTTTGTCATAGAAGCCACTTGACGACAGCAGATTTTTGTACATGCCAAAAGCCAAAAGGAAATGGTTGCAAACCATTTGAAATGGCGGCGGAAATAGGATAAAGCAATTGAAGAAAGACTGTTGCCAGTACACGAAAGAAATTTTGTAAAATATAAAATGTTATCTTGCCGCTGCTGCTAATGCCCGCTAGTAACTATCCTTAATATTGCACCATCTATCGAATTCGGATATTAATTTACAGTGGTGTTGTTATGTTAGTGATAATTAACAATGTAGACAATCAATCGCGTCAGTGAGTGCTTTGCGCAGGCACAGTGTATGTATGTCAGTGCAATAGTTTAATAGAAGTGTCTGGTTTAGTTTTATTTAGGGACTATTTATTGATTGCTGCTTCATCGTAAGAGTTTCATCATTTTTAAAGCAGGTGAGTGCTTTTACAGAAATGTATTATATTAATAATTTTACAAATATTTCATATTTCCTTTATATTAGTTTTAGTTATGGACTTATGATTGATTGCTGCCTCATCGTAAGAGTTTCATCGTTTTGTTAGCAGGTGAGTGTTATTGTTTAATATAAGTGTTTACTGTGAAGTTTTATAGGAAGTGTTTAATATTTAATGTTTAAGTTTTATTTAGGATTCATCAACAATCAACCAGCTTTTTCATCGTGAGAGTTTCATCATTTTGTTACCAGGTTAGTGTTTTTTACAAAAATCTATTACATCTACAATACTATAGATATTTCGAATTTCTCTTATTACTTGGTTTCAAAATATATATATTTTTTATTAAAAACAAATACACTGCAATATTTTGAAGCTCATGAGTATTATAGTCATTCAGTGCAAACCAAAGAATAATTAATTCCAAATCGGTTTAAATATGTATATTGAACCACTGTGTAGAATATTATAAATTGTTTATAACTAATATTTTCACATGTTTATTTAATATTTGTCGTAATAAATTTTAAAGCTTTCGAATATAGAAAAGCTTTCTGGAATTTTTTCTATTACATTGTGTATGTCATTTATAAATTTATTATTGTTAAATATTTTAAAAATATTTAATTTTGATATGGTTTATTTGCTATCGTCAAAGCCTTTTGATCAAGGTCATATTATATAATATATATTTTCCCATAGTTTCTAGATGGTATATAGGGACTCACAAGGTCATATTGGAGAACGTACATGTATTTTAATTTCGTTATATGAATTATGGCATATAAAATCAGACAGTTTCACATAGCTTTTTTTACATTTAAACCTTCATTCAGTGCGATGAAAAATCAATTGAATGAAGGATAGGAATTAAATTGTTTTATTCTCTTTTTCCTTTTTTTAGATAGTCATATTTATGAACTGATTTTCCAATTTTTGCATAGTTATCTATATTTTATCGGAAATGCCATAAACATTTTTTCGATGTTTTTGCGAATATATATTCAAGTTTCAAAATACAAATTAAATTTGAGTGATTGAATAGATTTTTATATATTTATATTATAAGAAAAGTTAATGTCCAATTACAATTATTTTTTCTCACAATAATAACACAAATATAGCATATACTTACCAAGTTTTTTTAAATGTAATATCCAAACTCAAACTCTTAGCTCAGTAAATAGCATTTTAGCCAAGTCCAATATGATTATTAAACTTTTGTATTTATGTCAACATATTTCACAAAACCAATAATTCCGAATTTTAAATTAATTGCTAAATGAGAAGCAGTATACTCTGAAAATTTTTATTTTATTTAGAGAATTTAAATACAATTGTCACTTGATATTTTCTATGTCTCTAGCCAATTACGAAAAGTTCAATTTTCAACAGTCCATTTCAAAAACACACACACAAAAATATAGTTTCCAACTTTTATAAAAATTCAAAATTAATCTTTAAACACTTATATTCTCACAACACTATGCGTTGATTTTCGTTTGTTGCCGGCAGTAAAACTTTAACTTGCATACTTATTCTTCCGTAAAACACAAGCGATCTCGATAAAAGTCCAGCGCAGACTGAATGTCATGACCACAGCATGTACGACTTTCTTGCGCACCAAAGTAGTTATGCAGAAGAATTGCTCGGCTGGGTGCCAATGCCAGTTTCTCAGTGTTAAAGCCAGTCATAGCGGCAACAGCAACAAAAAACAATCAAATCAAAACAAGTGTTTAAAAGGTGTAGGCCAGGCAGTGGCATCGCGACGCAGTTAGGGGGGAGTAATGAGCGGGCAAGCGTTTGTTGTGCGGTGGCACTTGCCACACTGTGGTTTCTTGGTTATTGTTGTCTCTGCGACTTTCGACTAACAAATATAAAAATTGACACGCAGAGATAAAAACCAAAACAACAATAGGAAGAGATAAGAAAGATAAATAAATTTATGAAATAATTAAGAAAATTATTTAAGCAGAGAAGAGAGTATACATAATATGTATTGAGGTATATAGGCGCGACGCGCGTTCTAAGTTCACTAATTTAGAGTACAATTGTTGCAAGTAATGTTTTTGTTGTGGTTGATCATTTTATTAAACTGATGCTAATCTTGTTTAAATATGCACTTTTTTCCTAATATTTCATTGATTAACGCTTTATGTAAGTTTTTTCCTTTCTTAGAAGATTAAAAAAAATATTTTCGAGAAAGTTATAAATTTCAATTTTTGCTAATTTTTCGAAATAGCAATTATTTTTTTCTTTCATCTCAATAAAGATAAACCATTTTTGTTGATCTTATAAATACATATATATTGCTATGCCAGGAGGTTAAAAATCAATATTTATTTACCTTTTAGTTCGATTTATATAATAGAATAAACCGGAAATGAAAATAAGCCCTTACAGATTCTGAAAACTATGATAAACTCAATTTTTACCTGTCTTCTTTCCTCGAAAATAATATTTTTGTAATTTTAATTGACAACTTTATGGTAATTAAGGGGTAAAATTGTACAAAAATTCTCCAAAAAAAGTTTTTTTATTATTTTTCACTAACAATATTTTTTAATAATTTTAATAAATTTTAAAATTTTTGCAGTGAATATTTTTTTTATGCATTTGATTATTTTCACTGACAATATTTTTTAATAATTTTAATAAATTTTAATATTTTTTTCAGTGAATAATTTTTTTAAATTATTTTATGCATTTGATAATTTTCACTGATAAGATTTTTTTAATAAATTTTAATATTTTTTTCAGTGAATATTTTTTTTTGAATTTTTTTTTTTAATTTTTTTATGCATTTCATTATTTTCACTGATAAGATTTTTTAATAATTTTAATAAATTTTAATATTTTTTTCAGTAAATATTTTTTTAAATTTTTTTTTTAATTTTTTTTAAGCATTTAAGTATCGATTGCTTTCAAAAAACCAACATTTATAAACAAACCACTTGAAAGTGCAATGAAACAATAAAACGCTTCAATACAATGATATGATTTAATTTAATATTTAATATTTTTTTTTAATTTTTTTATGCATTTCATTATTTTCACTGATAAGATTTTTTAATAATTTTAATAAATTTTAATATTTTTTTCAGTAAATATTTTTAAAAATTTTTTTTTTTAATTTTTTTTAAGCATTTAAGTATCGATTGCTTTCAAAAAACTAACATTTATGAACGAACCACTTGAAAGTGCAATAAAACGCTTCAATACAATGACATGAATGACCATATTACTTAACTCATGTTAATGACTATATTTTCCACAGTGATTTTCTTGGAGAGAGAACTTGCATAATCATTTGAATATTTGGCAAATAAAATTATGAATTAACAGACATTTTGGAAATAAAACCAAGGAAAAAACATGCGTAAATGTGTTTAAGCACTAATTGCTTGCTAAAAGTCAATTTAGTGTGTGAGTGTGGTAAATACACACACATACCTAGCGAGTAACCACTTCAGCGCACAGTTTGGGGGCCAATGATTAACTAATTTATGCATGCCACTGGTTTCACCCACATCGAGCTTGTTGCTGTGATTAAATCTTTAATTTTTCGTACTATTATTTTACATATTTTAATATATATATTTATATAGATATGCCAATTCACCTATTCCATGTAGAAGTGCTCTTTGTACGACTTATTGTTTGCTGTAGCGGAGAACGACCATATTTTATGTTTGGTAAATTTTTTTCCAGTAAATAATATAGCAATTATTAAGGTTACAGCGTATCTGCAACTATGAATAAAGCTGATATGTGCTTAATGTGTAACATTTAGCCTAAATTTGCATGCCGCAATGCACACATGTGCTTTGCTAAATTAGGTGTTAAGAAGTCAAGGTTATAAATAATGGCAGTTGTAATTTCTTCGGTATTTTTACAAGAATTAATGCGTTAAGCGTTAAAAATATGCACAGATTAAGTAATAACACTTTTGATATGGCGCTTACAATATCAGTAGATGTTAGTGGAATCATTTCTTTAATAAATGTTTGGTTTCTTGAGATTATTTTGGATATAGAGATCTATAATAATAAACTGCATCTAAAAAGTTCATTGATTGTTATTAGACTATATTGTTGAAATATAAAATTTTGTGTGTTAGAGAAGCAAGTTTTGTTAATTATTATTTTATAATACTTATTTTCTTAATCCTTAGAAATGAGCCCACAATTGTTGTATCATGACCGGAACGTTTAAGAAACTGCAGGTGGGAAGTTATATAGCTTCCAATGGTCGTCATTATATATAAATCTTCTTCTTCTTCTTGACTGGCGTAGACACCGCTTACGCGGTTATAGCCGAGTCCAAAACAGCGCGCCACGTATCCCTCCTTCTGGCAGTTTGGCGGCAATTGGTAATACCAAGTGAAGCCAGGTCCTTTTCCACCTGGTCCTTCCATCGGAGTGGAGGTCTCCCTCTTCCTCGGCTCCCACCAGCGGGTACTGCATCGAATACTTTCAGAGCTGGAGCACTTTCATCCATTCGAACAACATGACCTAGCCAGCGTAGCCGCTGTTTTTTTATTCGCTGGACTATGTCTATGTCGTCGAATAACACATACAGCTCATCGTTCCATCGTCTGCGGTATTCGCCGTTGCCAATGTTTAAGGGACCATAAATCTTCCGCAAAACCTTTCTCTCGAAAACTCCTAGTGCCGTCTCATCGGATGGGAGTGATGAGGTCCAATCAGTTTGTTGACGGTGGGCTTTAGTCTTTCACATAATACGCTCGACAGAACCTTATACGCGATGTTGAGGAGGCTTATCCCACGGTAATTGGCGCAAATTGTGGGGTATTGGGCAGAGTACACTGAGATTCCAATCGTCAGGCCTACTTTCTTCCGACCATATTCTGCAAAGAAGCTGATGCAAGCATCTTATCAGCTCTTCGCCGCCGTATTTGAATAGCTCGTCCGGTAATCCATCGGCCCCCGCCGCCTCATTGTTCTTCAAGCGGGTAATTGCTATTCGAATTTCTTCACGGTCGGGCAATGGAACATCTGCTCCATCGTCGTCGATTGGGGAATCGGGTTCGCCATCTCCTGTTGTTGTACTTTCACTGCCATTCAGCAGGCTGGAGAAGTGTTCTCTCCACAAACTCAGTATACTCTGGTCATCAATAACTAGATCACCTCTGGGGGTCCTACAGGAGGAGTATATATAAATTAGATTCTACACAACTTTTATTGAAACATTTTGGACCGTAACTAGCTTTATGTTTTACTTAAAGCAATGCAAGATATCTTGAAAAATTTGATAAAACTTCGTATATAAGATCAAAATACCCAATAAGGGATTTTATTTCTTAAATCTAATTTCCGTTTTTTCTCAAGAATGTGTATCTTTCTTTTCTCAAGAGTTGCTTTGAAATTTATATTGGGTATAAATTTGAAGTACTATTATTTTTGCATGGTTATCTATTTCAATATATGGGAGGTAAGAGTAGTTATGATCCGATTTTAACCATTTTTGGTGAAGAGATTTGAGATTATTTAAAGACAAAATTCCCTCTGAATAAAATTAAAATATCTGAGAGATTTACCGTTATTTTCGGTGAAAAAGTACCCTTAAGCATTGAGTTCTTCGTGTTCGATATCTGGAGCCTTGAAAGGTTATAGTCCGATTTCGACAATTTTTCCACAAGTGATTCCACACTTCAAATACAGTATTTGTATAAAGTTTTACTAATTTTCTACATAATCTTAGTATGGAAGGGAACTGATTTCACCTATTTTGATGGTGTGTGTAGGGGTACGTAAGGGTAGTGATTGTAGAAAGTTTGGTTTACACTTTTCCAAAAATATTACATCCAAATATGCCGTTTTCTAGTGGGATCCTTTGAACACAATTTTTCTTTTATAACTTTATTTATGGCTTATAGATATAGGTTATGTGAACAAAACTATTATATAAATTTATTCTCTTTGTAACGGGTGATTTTTTTGAGGTTAGGATTTTCATGCATTAGTATTTGACAGATCACGTGGGATTTCAGACATGGTGTCAAAGAGAAAGATGCTCAGTGTGCTTTGACATTTCATCATGAATAGACTTACTAACGAGCAACGCTTGCAAATCATTGAATTTTATTACCAAAATCAGTGTTCGGTTAGAAATTTTTTATCGACAAATTTTGTTCAGCGATGAGGCTCATTTCTGGTTGAATGGCTACGTAAATAAGCAAAATTGCCGCATTTGGGGTGAAGAGCAACCAGAAGCCGTTCAAGAACTGCCCATGCATCCCGAAAAATGCACTGTTTGGTGTGGTTTGTACGCTGGTGGAATCATTGGACCGTATTTTTTCAAAGATGCTGTTGGACGCAACGTTACGGTGAATGGCGATCGCTATCGTTCGATGCTAACAAACTTTTTGTTGCCAAAAATGGAAGAACTGAACTTGGTTGACATGTGGTTTCAACAAGATGGCGCTACATGCCACACAGCTCGCGATTCTATGGCCATTTTGAGGGAAAACTTCGGAGAACAATTCATCTCAAGAAATGGACCCGTAAGTTGGCCACCAAGATCATGCGATTTAACGCCTTTAGACTATTTTTTGTGGGGCTACGTCAAGTCTAAAGTCTACAGAAATAAGCCAGCAACTATTCCAGCTTTGGAAGACAACATTTCCGAAGAAATTCGGGCTATTCCGGCCGAAATGCTCGAAAAAGTTGCCCAAAATTGGACTTTCCGAATGGACCACCTACGACGCAGCCGCGGTCAACATTTAAATGAAATTATCTTCAAAAAGTAAATGTCATGAACCAATCTAACGTTTCAAATAAAGAACCGATGAGATTTTGCAAATTTTATGCGTTTTTTTTTTAAAAAAAGTTATCAAGCTCTTAAAAAATCACCCTTTATCTTGTTGCGGAGTATACAATTTTTTAGATCTGATTGAAGGGAGTATCTAGATAACCCACAAAAATGGTACTATTCCATACCTGTTTGATATGTGTTTTAGACCAGTTGTTTGTTCGATTCGCCACTCTCCAAAGTTCGCTAATTCATAGACAGCTATTAAATGCGTTTAATATGATTAGTTCAATATAAAATATAAATTTTTTTCTGCTTTTAACCCTAGAACCATAATGTACGTAAATTTTGCGCATATAGAATTTTTAGCAAGGAATAATTGGTGCAATATTTACTCAATTCCGAGCATGATCCTTTAATTCTGAAGCAGACAGCTGGACATGTATTTCGTGAAATGGTCTGTATCTCGAGAATATGTACCCTTATTTTGTAGAGAGTTGCAGTGGGAAACTTCAAAAATTTCACCTGGGAGAAAACATATGTGGCATAAAACTAAACTATTAAATTCCGATGGTTATCTGGTTCGATTATTATGTCATTGGTTGATAAAAAAATTTTTTTATATTGGAGGGCTTTTGGTACATTCAGTGACTGTAACAGCTTGGTATTTGAAGAATAAAAGTTTCAATATTTTTTTTTTCAAATTAAAAAAATATTTTTAGACTTTGGAATGCATACTGTAATTATTAATTTAATTATATTTAAATGATCTCTATTTTCTCTTTTCACTTGCTCTGTGCGTGGTTAGCTACTGAATAATTCCACAGCAATGATAACTATTTAAATAGAGTAACGCATTTTGATTAGACGAAACACTTTTACGATCATTAAAAAATTTACGATGGAAAAATGTTGCAAAAAAACGGTTTTTTATTGCCAGTGACATATTGCATTACTTGATATCTACAAGCAACAGGCTGCCCGAATGATATGTGCCTTGGTGTCTTTTTATGGCGCACAAATAAAAACGTAAATATGTATGAGTGCAGCAACAACTGCAAAAGCGCCGCTAAGCCTAATTGCAATAGTTGGCAATAGTGATGAGTATTAAGGCTTTTCGTACTACTACACATGCATTTGTATGACGATTGAGTGTGTGTGTGCGTGTGTTGCGTGCAACATTGCTCATTGTCGCTGCATTTCCAACATTAACTTTTCCATGAATGTTGCGGCAATGCAGTGGAAAATGAATTTCTCTTTCGAGGAAATTACTTTGAATGACAAAACAAAGTCAGTAATGATAATTATTTTTATACCATAAATACGCACAAATATGCGTTGGCAATAATTATGAATAATGCAGCGATTATGCGGTATTTTTTTTGTTTTTTTGTTTTTAAATATGTGTTTTTTCTAATTTGTGTTTTTTGCAAAACAGATGGCGATTTATGTACAATCGATGAGTAGATATAGTGTAGAATGAGATTTTTAGTGTGAAGGTAAACTGAGTTGCTAGGGGACTTGCAAAATTACTTGGGAAGTATTGAGTAATTATTTTAAAGTAAAATACTAAAAATAGAATAAATACTTAAATAGATATAAAATACCTTTTTTAATAAACAATTAATTTTGTTTGAAATTCTTATTTATTTATTTCTTACCAAATAAATCGGAACTTTCAATACATACTTTTATTAGATAGATAAAATCTGCAAGATTGTAACAATATAAGTTTAGGAAAACCATTTTTTTCAAAATTTACTCAGCTTATGTCTATCTAGTTTAACTGTCTCATAAGCTAGAATTTTTCAAAATAATTAACATAAGAAAATAATTAAATACTTAGACGTATGAAACCCTTCTGACCGAGTCCAACCTTTACTTGCTTCCATCAATCATATGAACTATAAGCTATATGAGTTATCTATATAGTTTAAGTGATGTGTTAAAAAAATAATGGGAATTGTAAAATTTTAAATTTTGCGGGTCTGGAGAGTCTAATTGTTGAAATTTGGTTTACTTTGTCCGGTAAAGTTAGACGTCTTTCTAGGAGCTTGGCGATTTTCGTCTGTTAAAAGCTCACATCTTTGCTTTTTCTTGAATTCTTGCCAAAAACAATACTGTAACGATCCCCCAGCTTCCATATTCATTAGACTTGACTCCATGTGACTTTTCCTATTTCCAAAAATAAAGGGAACCCTCAAGGGCCGTCGTTATACGACCGTACATTTAAAATTACTGAAAGAGCCAACGGTTATACCAAAAATTGACTTTGAGAAGTTTTTGAACGATTGATGTAGCCTTTAATTAATGTAGATGAATAAATAAATATTTATTTTTATCAAAAAACGAAAATTCCCTTTATATTTTGAACACGCCTCGTATATAGATATATACATAATATCGTTAAATGGTAGGTTTAGTAGGTTTCGAAGAACATCTCGCAATTTATTGATATAGTACTTTTATTAAGATAACACAATTTAATCATATATTCGGCATAAAATCCAATAGAATAACGAAAATCAGCATAAATAGTATATGAGGGCTGAGGTAATTCCTGAACCGATTTCTCTAATTTTCACCACCAAGGTACACAAGACTATACGCTAACTTAATTTTGCTAAGATATCTTATATATGAACCGATATATATAGAATAAAGCCAACAGTATTTTCGAAAAACCTATAGTTAGATATATGGGAGCTAGGGGAAGTTATCACCCGATTTTAATAACTTTTGGAACAGAGACACACAACTAGAAAAACAAAATTTTCTTTGAATTGCAATAAAATATCGGAGAGATTTACCGATATTTTTGGTGAAAAATTACCTTTAGGCACTCAGTTCTTCATGTTCGATATACGGGGCCTTGAAAAGTTATAGGCCAATTTCGAAAATTTTTCCACAAGTGAAGCCACAGATAATATATACTATTTGTGTAAGGTTTTATTTCGCTATCTTCATTGGTTCCCTATGTATATATTATAAAGTCAAGGCATCAGATGGAATTCAAAATTGGGTTATATGGAAAGTAGTCGTGGTTGTGAACCGATTTAGCACATTTTCCATCCGTGTCAGCAGGGTGTCAAGAAAGTGTTAAATACCGAATTCCATTTAAATCGGTCGAATAGTTTTTGAGATATGATTTTTGACCCATAAGTGGGCGACGCCACGCCCATTTCCTATTTTTAAAAAATCTGAGTGCAGCTACCTTCTGCCATTTCTTCTGTAAAATTTTGTGTTTTTGACGTTGTCCGTTAGTGAGTTAACGCACTTTTAGTCATTTTCAACCTAACCTTTGTATGGGAGGTGGACGTGGACGTATTATGGATATTATATAAATTTTTATGGTGTGTTATGGTGTTGTGGGGCACGTAAGGAAACAAATGCAGAAAGTTTGGTCTATATAGCTTTATTGGGCGGTGCCACGCCCACTTAAAAAAATTACATCCCCTTCCTAGCGCGATCCTTTATACCAAATTTAACTTTTATATCTTTATTTAAGGCTTAGTTATGGCACTTTATGGGTTTCGCCATTTTGTGGGTGTGGCAATTGTCCGATTTCGTCCGATTTTTCAGATTCAGAATACATTGGATACTGGAATAGCAGACAGAAATCTCACTTAAATTTTGTTGTTATCATTCAAATTATATTTTGTTTAATTTATTTTTATATAATTTTAAAAATATTTTAATTTTAATTAAAGCATTTAAAATTAAATACCACAATATACATATGTATATTTTTTTCCTCGAGTTGAAACCTAAAAACATAATAACCTGATCGTCGATTTACTCAATTGCGACATAAATCAAATAGCCAAACAGCGATTTGTGTTCGTCCACGCAGTGAACACGCTTTGAGAAACACAGTCACTTTCACATCGATCCTGTTTACTCCGGCCAACATTCACTGCTGGACATCAGCAGACAGGTTGGTTACTTACTTACTCGCTGTGATACTTACGCCACGGCATTGACACAGATTGTGTGGATGGATGCGTATGCGGCCGGCTGTTGGCGGTTGGCGGCTGACTACAGTGCATTTTGATTAGGCTTAATTGCGCATGCGCGAGTGGCGACAGCGCGCAATAGATTTCGTTTTTCATAGAAATGACAACGAAAGTCAACCGACCGGTAGTAATTTGAATTGAATTAAATTATTTTAATAAAAATGCAAACTTTCAAGTGCAAAATGGTGGAATATGCAATATTTTTTGCAAAAACATACTTACAAATATACCGTTATGTGTGTGCATATTGTTTTTGTGCGCAGAAAGTGAAGAACTTTTCTTTTCATTCGCCATATGGTAGTTTTTGCTTCCAGAATTCACTTTTCTTCAAGTGTGTGCCATTTATAGTACATTATACGCTGTTGAAGTGGTCGGGCCCCTTGGCGCGCAAACATAGTTGTTGGTATTTGTGTAGCTAGTCTTTGTTAATGCTCTCCGATTTGGGCGTTTAAGTATTTATGTGCACTAGTGTGTACCGGTCAAAATTAGAAAGTAAAACTGTTTGAGCTACAGATCGATAAGCAAAGAAAGCTTGTCAGTCTACATAAATGGCATGAAAGGAAAAAGGCACAAAACACACATGCGCAGGAATACTTCGTTCGTAACATTTAAGCGCATGTGTAAACATATAGTATACAGTGTAGTCAGTTTGTTGCTAATTTATAGGGTGGTGCATATGTATGTATGTACATAATATTCTTGTGGAAATCTTAATGTTAGTTATGTAGATCAGGTATTTCGCTTCATCTGTATCACATAGAGATGTTATGTTATTAAGTTTGATGGGGTTTAAATATATTTCCGAATCAACATATCCAGTATTTGTTAAGTGAATCTCCAAGCCAGAAACTTCTTTTCTGTCTTTCGCAGGTTTTTAAAGAAATACCACAAATCCTACTAGAGTCTTTTCTGGTATCCATGCTTAATTTTTTAGTTGAACTACTTGTTAATTGGTTATATTCTTCATATGGAAGTTAACTAAAGGGTGATCCATTTCGAAGTACTCTTCTTAAAAAAAGTATAAAAAATTCAAATTTAATGGGGCTGGGTTTATTCTCATTCGAAAGAACATTCTTCGGCATTTTTTTTTTTAATCTTATATCTTCCAAATGTTGGCCGCGGCTACGTCTCAGATGATCCCTCCGTTGATTCTAATTTTCGATGACTCGTTCGAGCATTTCGACTGGTAACTGGCGAATGACAAGCGTGATGTTTGCTCCAAGGTCTGAATCGAAGCGGGATTGCCCTATAGACGGTGGACTTTACATATCCTACAGTAAAAAGTCTAACGATGTGATATCACACGATCTTGGTGTGCAATCGATTGGCCCAAAATGTGAAATTATCTGCTCGCCGAAGTGTTCTCTCAATAAATTCAGTGACTCTTGTTTAACCAAAAGTCGCCAAGATCACGAGCTTCGATTTCTGGCATTAAACAGTCAGTTATCATGGCGCTATAACGGTCGCCAATGACGGTTACGTTCTCACGGTAGCAATTTACCGAAGAAATATGAACCGATGATTCCAACGGCCACAAATCCTTTGTTATTTTCTCAATGAAATGAAACCTCTTGAGTCTCTTCGGGTTGCTATTCGTCCCAAATATGGTAATTTTGCTTGTTTACATACCTATTGAGCCAGAAATGAGCCTCATCGCTGAACAGAATTTGGCTCGAAAACGTCGGATCTTCTTGGAACTCTTCAAGAGCCCATAAAGCGAATGATGTCGCTTGAGGTGGTCGAGCGACTTCAGTTCTTGCACAAGCTGTATTTTATACGCTTTCAATTTAATATCTCGACGTAAAATGCACCCAGTCGTTATATACGTCAGTCCGAGTTGGAGCGAACAGCGATTCTCCACGGACTTCGTGTACACTCTCAGCTACGGGTGCTATATTTTCTTTACTGCGTGCTGGATGTGGTCTATTCGGTCCAATATTATCCAATAGTGAATGCGGAGCCTCAAGATGGGTGCTGGTGTTGCGAATAGAATACTCAGTAGGCTGATTATGTTGACCATAAGTTGAGCGAAGCACTCGAAACATATTCTTTGTAGAACAATTTGTTAACGTTGTTTAGGCGTAAGTCTTTCCATGATGAAATGCCAAACAATACTGAACAAAAATAAAAGACACGACTCACACGTGATCTGTCAAAAATTGGCTTTTGAAAAGAGTACCTCTGCTTGGATCACCTGTTAGCCTTAAAGTTGATTTCTGAAATTCAAAACAAGTTTTTCTGATAATTGATTGCAATCTGTCGTTCTCAAGAAGCTTTGATCCCGGCAACTCGTAACTGCTTCGAGGCAGGTCTTTTCCAACACCTAGATGAATTCAATTGTTATCAGATCCCCCACACCTATATAGAAAATGGGTATTACTAGAATACACATATATATAAGTGTATATGTATATCTCTAAGAGTTTATACAAATTCTTGCTATGCAGATCCTCAAACCTTATTGAGTCCTCAACATTATTCAAGTATAGATCCACATATATGTACATATTTTGATTAATGAGTATTTATTTTGTGTATTCACATAACTATCTATATTCATATATACTTTAACCAGATATTGTTGACTAATAATCATCATAACACGCTAGTCATTTAAGGGTTAATATAATAATAAAATATAAATATACATAACAATTAAAATAAATAATAAATGTATGAGGAAAAATTCTATAGCCAATGTGAGCAGCGCAAAGGGATTTGCTATACCGTATGTGATTAATATGAACATTTCCAAACCGAATTACATACACATTCGATTACTTTCTATGTAAAACTGTTACAGTATAGTATGTCCAGAGCAGTGATGGACTTACACACAAGACTATAATATTTATTTACTCCTTTACTCTTGTATAAAGATTGATAATTGTTTGCTGCGTGAAGTCTCAAAACGATTTGGTGTTTTAATATCCATCAATGCCATCAGGCCAAATGACAAAATGCCAACCAAGAAGAGAGTTACCAAAATGCCAGCCCAAATGGGAGCAGTTGTGAAGCCAACACAATCGTAAACATCACCAAAGCGTGGCACGCCATTCAACCAGGGTTGCACCTAACCAATAAAAAAAGATTACTTTGTTAGAATACAGCCTTTTATAGTTATTAAAATATTACCCACCTGAAAGTCATTTATAACGAGACTATCACTATCATTGCCGAATTGCAGACTGCGCGAGGAGCAGCGATACGAGAAACCAATTGGTGCCGATGGAATGCTATAGATCGTACCGATAACTGGTAGCACCGTTTTGTAATCATTATATTCCACCTCAACAGCCTTCATGTACCAGTAGCCACGACTCAATGTGAAATTGAAGCGCATAAATAATTTCTGTGATTCCACGGAGAATATAATATTGAGGCGGCCATAACCTTTGCCCTTTTGATCATCGAATGTAACATCTTTGTTGTGCGACACAAGCTTGGTATTGTTTAATCTGCCAGCGAGATTGATTACGGGAGCAGAAGTTACATATAACACCGCCTTGTCGCCTGTAAGATACGAGGGTTATATTATGAAGGTGTTACAAATAATAGAGGCTTAAATATTCCCAAAATAATATCAAGTATCTATTCCATATCACTCACCAAGTGCCACATAAATGAAAGTTTTGTCCTCCTCCTCAACGGTTGGTGTTTGAGAAGTCGTAGTAGCGCCGCGTTCTTCTTCTGTGCGTTCTTCACGTTCTTTAGCGTCTCGTTTGCTAATATAATGTGTGTCATCTTCGCGACTCGCTAATATGCCCAACACCTCTCCTTCACCGTAAATGGTAAGCGCATCATTATAGCCAGATACAATTGTTTCGTCTTCTTCTTCAGCATTGCCGCTTAGATTAATGACCTTGGGGAGTGCAGAATGAAATGAAAATTTAAATATGTACATATATGTATGCATGTAGTCTGCAACTGTCGCGTATGTATGGAAACATATGCAGTAGAACGCAAAAATATAAATCAATTGCCAACCCCAGTGAGAAAAGAGGTTCCTTCATATTTTTATAATTACTATAAAGTTATATGTATATATATCTCTTTCTTCTATGATTTTAAATGCATTCTGAGAATTACTTTTTAGCACATTTCGCTCATATTTCATTAGTTTTGACATTCATATAAGGTATCATTAATATTTTTGAGATTCTTTCTAATACATATATTATCTAGAAACAATTCGTTTCGAATGAAGTTATCACTATTTCAACAAATTTCAAATGTTGGATGAAATTTGTTAATTTTATTAGAAATCGTCTTCTTTATTACATTTTATGTAGTTTGTAGAGAGTTTTATTCTAATATTAAAAATGTGTGGAGTAATATTAGGTCTTCAACTTTGCTTCCGCCGTTTTTTTGGAAATTGAAGTTTTTTTTTTGTATAGGTTAGGTTAGGTTAGGTTAAACTGGTAGGCCAATACGCCACACATAGACCTATTTAGGTCCTTTGTGATACCAGATGGAGTGCCGTCACGTTGTCCACGAGGAGAGTTATCCTTTAGGATGCCTGCGTTTGACGCGAAAGCATTTGTGGCTTCACTTTTGATACCTCTTCCAGATTCTCATATTGTGAGGCCCCCAAGTAGCGAAGTCGCTGCCTTGACAATGCAGGGAAGGTGCACAGAAGATGCTTCATTGTTTCTATTGCACCTTGCATTTGACATTTCCAGCAGTCATCTCGATCTGTAAGTCCCATTTTGTAGGCATGTGCAGCCACCAGACAATGGCCTGTAAGTATTCCCACCAAACTCCTACTGTCCATTCTATCGAGTGACAGAATGAGTTTGGTGTACTTCTGGTCTACGGTTTTACACATGGCTTTAACGGTTTTACACCCCGGTATATTTGTCCAACGTGTTAGAATTTTTCTTTTCATGCCCCTGTCCAGATCATCGGACAGACAGTGCATGGAAGACAGTTTTACACCATTCTTGGCAATTTCGTCCACAATCTCGTTGCCTTCAATTCCTTTATGTCCTGGCACCCAGTAGAAGTGAAGACACGTGTTCCTAGCAACTCTCTCCACTGCCATCCTGGTATCCAAAACACTTTTGGCCGAAATGCAAACCGAGGTTGTTGCCTTGTTTTTTTTTTTGTATAAAAACAGTTACAAATGTCAATGAGCTTCAGCCGCACTTTTCTTGGAATTAAAAAAGAAAAGCAAAATTTCCCGCAAATGTCGAGAATTCGGCTCAAAAAGTGACATTTTCAGTTGAGAATAAGTTTGGGATGCAAACAGATCTCTACAAATATTTTGTTGGGTTAATGTTGACACAAATGTCCAAGATCGATATAAAATGATTTAATCGATTTAATCGACCCTAAATTTTTGCTTTTAAGAACTTATTTTTGGAATATATCGAAAAAGTTCTGATCTAACCTTTGATAAATTGAACATTTCATATTAATAATCAATAAGATTGGTTTTAAAATTTAATTATATTCATTAATTTTCCATTACGGTTCTCAAACTTTGTAGAAATTAGAAAGATTTACAGTCTTCAACTGTATAGTTGCCATATTTTTTTCAAATAATCCATTATAAATATTTATTGAGCATTACAATTTGAGAATATTGCGAATTATAATGGGTAATCCAAGTAGAGGTTATTTTTTCAATAGCCTTTTTTGACAGATCACGCGTGAGTCGTATCAAGCCATCATGTTATTTTTGTTCAGTATTGTTTGACATTTCATTATAAAAGACTTACGCCTCAACAACATTTACAAATAGTTCAACTTTATTACGAAAATTCACGTTCTGTAAATAATGAGTTTCGCGCTCTACGCTCAACTTATTGTCACATAATCGGCCTAATAAGCGTAATATTCGCAACAGCATCACCCATTTTGAGACGCATCATTCATTGGAGGAAATTAGACCGAATAGAAATATTTATAATAAGTATTCCTTCAAAAATGATGCCGGTGAGAACGTAACCGTCGATGGCGAACGTTATCGCTCAATGACAGCCGACTATTTGATGCCAGAAATTAAAGCTCGTGATCTCGACGAAATTAGGTTTCAAAATGACGACGCCAGTGCCCACAATCAATCGTATCAATCAATGGATTTACAGGGAGAACACTTCGATGAGCTGATACTTTTACGTTTCGGGGCAGTCGATTGGCCAGCAAGGTCGTGTAATATCACACCGTTAAATTTTATCCTGTGGGGTCTAAAGTCTATGCGGACAATCCCACTTCGATTCTGGCCTTGGAGCAAAACATCATGAGCGTCATTCGCCAGTTACCAGTCGAAATGCTCGAACGAGTTATCGAAAATTGGACTCAACGGATGGACCATCTGAGCTCTAGCCGCGGCCAACATTTGAAAGAGATAAATGCCAAAGAATGTTCTTTCGAATGATAATAAAGATTCACCCTTATATTTGAATTTTCTGTTTTTTTTTTAAGTAGGAAACCTCATGATTAATGACCCTTTAATAGACACAAAACAAGATTTTTGTTGATAATTTTAAAATATTTCAGTTGAAATACATTCATCAATATTTCAATTGCTTTACGCTCGCGATTTCTCACTGGGATGTTCGTTGCGAACACATACATGTATGCTATCGAGCGTTCGAGCTCAAACAAACAAACAAACATATATGCTTAGATATATGTAAATTGCATTCGCAGCAAATATACCCGATTCCATATTTTCCTCCGACATATACGCACACACACACACCCATACATACCTCTATATTGGCATTGTAGTTAAAGGGCTCCGCATTGAGAAAATGTTGTGGCAAATATGACCAAGCATTCGACTTCACCAATTGCTGAAATCTCGGATATGCCTTGCCATCCAGGCGTCCAGTAGTGTTGCGTACAAAAATCACAATTGCCTTAGTATCCTGAAACAAATTGGTCAGATCTTCTTCGCTGGCCTCGACAAGGGCGCGTGGCTGCAAATTAATCACACCCCGATGACCCCAAAAGAGGTACGGACCACTGAGTCCAGTAGCACTGCAGATTGTAATGGTTAAACACAAGTAAATCGCTAGAAAAACGCAATGCATTATTGATTCGAATATTAGGAATTATTTGCTGTACTGCTTGACTTGGCTTTTCTTGACACAAAACGACTATAAAAGTGACTGACTTTTCACAACTGCTGGTGCTGCTGCTGCTGGCGAGCAAACGCTTGGAACTTGCGAGCTGATGTGTACGCAAGTATTCATGCCATTCTTCAATCGATACGGTGGATGGCGCATGTTTACAGCGCAAACGCAATGCCAGCTGAGCGATAATAAAGCAATAGAGTCTTTTCCAACATGCAGCTGGGAGAAAAGTCAAGTCAAGTTAGGGGTGGCTAGAGCGAAAGGTGACGGCATTGTGACCAAAGAGACTCAGAACAAAACGTAAATATTGCAACGCATAGCAGGAAAGAGAGCAAAAGAGAGCGCCGGAGAGTGTTTGGTTTTAAAAATAAATTATGTTTATTTATTCATCGCTTTTATTCACTGAAATGTTATAAAAATTATACAAAAAGGTGCGATGATTTTATTAAATGCTGGACTATATGTACATCTTGTGTGCATGTATGTATGTGTGTATTATATATACAGATGTGTATATTGTTAAACACATATTTATGGTTCAATATAAACTCAGCGCAATCAAAATAGCGAACAATATGTAATTTGGCAGCGTACGATTTGATTTGCTCTTGGTAAAACTGCCGTAGAACGTCTTGGTGCCTGAAAAGAAATTATAATATATAAATTTAAATATATAAAGAAAAAAATTTAATTCAAATAAATAAATAGAAAAATAGAATTTATATAAATTTCATAAAGTAAATACAGTGGAACTTCCATAACTCGAACTTCTATAACTCGAAGATCTCAATAACTCGAATACCTGAATTGGCAAAAGCGTTAAGAAGCCAAATTTCATAAAAATTTCCTTCCTTAACCCTATAACGTGAAGTTTTCCATAACTCGAACGCTTGAAGTGGTAATAGAAGGCAACTTTCATACAAATTGCCTTCCATAAATCTCACTTTTTAGTCAGGGCATAATACAAAATTTTAAATTTTACTATCGAGGCAAAATTTTAAAAGAGTCCATATATCGTATGGAGGCGTACAAAAAATATGATATTACACTTATGGATTGCATAAATTTTGTAATAAAGGCATGGGATACTATAAGTCGAAGTCTTTCTAACTCGAAGTTATTTCGTGGTGATTCGAGTTAGGGAAGTTCAACTGTATATTTATATAGTTATTTTCAACTAAAAAAAAGTCAAAAATAATTACACTGTGATAGTCAAAAAAAAAGACAAGACTAAATTCGACGGTTTCCCCCTATTTCGGGTCCTACGAATCGAACTGCATCATTACTTCTTTGAGTTACAATCATGGTTTCATACAAACATTTTTGTTGAAGTTTTTCATCAAAGTTGCCCATTGTAAGAGAAAGGCACATTTTTCTTCGGTCTCTAACTTATTTAATGTTGACTTTTTTGGTAAACTTTCTTTGGCAAAGCTTCTCAGAATCAGTCCGTCTTTAAGTTCTTAGATGACTGTAAACCCCAAAATCAATGTTTTTTGTGTCCTTATAGCCAATATGTCGAAAAAACTGAAATTTAATCCATTTTTTTAATGTTTTTTCCCTCTATCTCTATTCTCTGTAATCTATGCTTAAATTTTGACTCTTAGGCAAGCATTTAACGTTTCTTTCAAACGTTACTTGTTGTTATTTCTTATCAGTGCAGTGGTTAAAAGCTTGACTCGTTGCTTGCTGATTTGTGTTGGACATTGATAGATGAGTCTTATTATTGAAAGAAACGTTAAATGCTTGCCTAAGAGTCAAAATTTAAGCATAGATTACAGAGAATAGAGATAGAGGGAAAAAACATTAAAAAAATGGATTAAATTTCAGTTTTTTCGACACATTGGCTATAAGGACACAAAAAACATTGATTTTGGGGTTTACAGTCATCTAAGAACTTAAATACGGACTTATTCTGAGAAGCTTTGCCAAAGAAAGTTTACCAAAAAAGTCAACATTAAAAAATTTAGAGACCGAAGAAAATGTGCCTTTCTCTTACAATGGGCCACTTTGATGAAAAACTTCAAAAAAAAATTTTGTATGAAACCATGATTGTAACTCAAAAAAGTAATGATGCAGTTCGATTCGTAGGACCCGAAATAGGGGGAAACCGTCGAATTTGGTCTTGTCTTTTTTTTTTTTGAAAAAAACTATCACAGTGTTATTTTTAGTAAAAAAACACCCTTCAATTACTTCTCACAAAAAACTTCTAAAACATTCGACAAGATAAGCAATCGTTAGTTGCATAAAACTGTTATATGTTGTGGAACGTATTCATTCTCATCAAAAGTGAACATCTGGTGTATTGAGTATGCCAGAAATATTATGCTTCCACAAGTTGCAGGGTGTATAACAGTTTTTCATCTAATGTTCACATGAAATTTACAATAAAGCTAAATTAAAGTGTATTCGACAAAGTGAACTAAGTATTCGACATACCCTTGTTTGACAATAAAATAGAAAACCATTAATGTATTTGTTTACATTAACCCGTCTCCTTTTATCTTGAACAATATAATATATTTATGTATATTGATTGGAATTTGTCAGTTGGAGAACAAAACATTGGTAAATTGCTTCCATGAGTTGATTTGCACAAGCAGAAAGTATTTGGCATTTTCTTTTATTCATTTAAAAAATATTTTCTTTTGATTTGAAATTTGTTTACTTTTAAATTTCAAATTTGAATTTTTAAATAAATGTAAGGGTCAAATCAATGGCAACATATGTATATGTATGTCAAATTTAACTTAATAACGTAAGGCTGATAACGAGCTTTCAAGGATAGGTACGTTAGTATTAACTACTGTATAATGGCAACAAGTAGGAGGACTACCTATCCTTTTGTGATATTCTACTAGACAGTCAGACTTCAGCTGAGCTCTGGTCAGTCGCAAGATCCTGCTGACCCAAAGAAAATCTTGAGACGTCTAGGAAGTAATCTCTCTCAACTATAAAACATTATTTAAAGGGGTCATTTTCCCATTAAAAATTGTATCGGATGCTAACTGCAGAAGTTTCCTAGAAAAATACGAGGTAGAATCACCTTGCTGATGAAATGCCCCACTTATGCGAGATCGATACCAAAAATTCCTTGAATCTAACTTTTTTTAACTACCCTGCGAATTTGCGGACTTAGAAGTAAAAAACTTGTGCAGATTTGTAGCCGATTCACGTCGCGTCCTAATATCTATTTATGGTTTTTCTGCGTTCACAAAGGACTGTAGACTATAAGGTCTCAAGTTCATAAGGGAACATAAGTCTTACTCAAATATATACATAGCACCAAACTCTAATTAAACTGTTCTCTTAAATAATCTTCTATCTTCCTGTAATATTCTCGAGTTCTAAAAAGTTTTGAGTTACATTAGTTTTATTTATTTTTTAAGCTCTTTTTGGTTCATTTAGTTATTCATTAATCCAACTAAGTGGTTAGGAGGGTTTTGAAAAAAAGAAAAACCAAATGTGTCTTATTAAATAGTACAATCTGTTGAAAATATTCTCCAATTGAAATCGATACCAGTAAAAATTCTAGGAGATATACCATTTGGAAGTTCCGCCTATCAGCCATGTCAGTTTCAATTTCAAATTTTAAACGCGTTTATCTCAAAACTCATTTTTAATAGTCGGTGGACACTATTTCTCGAGCAGTTATGAAGCGATTTTTTTTTCGAACAATATATGCCGAAAATTTGACCAAAAAAAGGAGTTTTTTAAAGATATGGATTGTATAATGGATTGTACCAATAGGTAAAACCGATTCTGCCGCAGACTTTATATTATTGCAGATATACTAAATTTGTAATTTACCAAAATTTTGGTAGGGACTAATTTATAAGCTATATTTCATGGTAACAATTGCTCTATTGAAATGTTGAGAATAAGATGTTGTTCCCTTCAATTGTTTACTACTTTTTTATATTTGTATTGTAGCAGAACATTCAAAAATCCTATCTCTATAGTAACAGTAAGATCGATTGTAATTGGTGAGTTTCAATCACTTTCGATATTTGAAATCAGAAAATGTTGCTTAATTTCCTTTCTCAATTCGAACATCCTAATAAATCACAAAATAATTGCTGAAACATAATTCACTTACGTTTCTCATTTGGATCGCGTACACCACATGTTCTATACGAAATGGTGGCTTTCCTTTTTTGGTTCACATAACCGGGAATGAATAGACTGGGTGCATCTAAACGACCAGCAGCAATGAGGCGTGACATATCCTATAAGAGAAAAACAATTTTAGAAAATTTTGCTTCACTTAAAAAACGGTGTACTCTTACCAATTCCAAACGATGTGCTATTGGTCCCTTAAAGTGTATGATCATTTGAATGCAGGCCCCACCGTGTAACTCCTTCGTTTTACGTGCATCCACATCCAACATCCATTCCGGAATGCCCATAACTGAGCGTAGTTCTTCCAAGAATTGAGCGCTAAGAGAAGATAACAAAAAAGAAAAATAAATATTTAAATGAAAATCAATTAAAACTTGTACGGATAGAGAAAGCATTTAGTATAAATCAGAGAATCGGAGAAGTAGAAATATAGCACTCTCTGAGTAGCGAATCGTAGACACTTACACCACGAATCTCGGTGGTTTTTGTAAATTCACATATTTGAAAACATTATGATCCGGTTCAATATTAGCGCAGGCGAAACGTTCCGAGGAGTATTCAGGACCAAAGATGACTATTGAACGACCGATGGCACCCACAGGTCCTTCAAGTGGAAAGTTCGAGTCTGTAAGCACAACACGTTCTACACCGAGATCTAGGAAGACAAAAAAAAATTAATGATCATCAGTTCAGATTTCATTTAAGGAGCATCCTTCTTACTTATTGTGCCAAGCCGCGCACCCACATCGCCTACATAACAACGTAATGGATTGTCGGGACCACATTCCTGCTCATACAAATCACGCTACAAATAAAAAAAAAGTATTAAAATTTCATTAATTATATATAAATCACACGCACATTTAACGGATCTGCTAGTTGGGTGTAATAAGGGTTCCACACATAACCGCCGGCAACACAACGTGTTATGGTAGGTTTCACTGCGGCATCCACACCGACTGGATTCACAAAGATTTGCCAGTTGTGATTTTGGGTCTGAAATTCAAAATATTCCGCAATTAAATTAATCAATTTAGCGTAAATTTACGTTTAACAAACCATATTCCGATCGTTTTTGCCCGGGTGCCGCAATTTCACCTCGATAACCGTCTCCGATTGACTACCGTCGATATGTATGAGTTGCGTCATTTTTATGTAACCGTACGCATAACCGGTCGGATGATGAAACGATGCTATCGCGCGTATCTCACGCGCCTCACTAGGACTGTAGCCACGCTCCAGTGTACTGCAGGCCCAACGCGCATTTCGTTGCTTCTTATGTATCACCACCGAGCGACCAATCACACTGTTGTAACCGAATAGCGGTAAATTTGTGTCATTATATGCGTCTTCGTATTGCACAAGTGCATCGAGTGTGCCGAATTTGCCACTCAGATCGCCCATTTCATATTGATCGGTTGTGCCCTGCTTGGGTGGTGGTGAGGATTTCACATTTATATTGAATGGATTCCAGTGCCCGTAGAGTGTGGTGTCTTCACAAGGAAATTCAAGATTCGCCTCGACTGGTGTCTGCGAGGAATTTAAATAAAGAAATGTAAACAAGTTCTCAAGCTTTAGAAAGCTCTCTCATTTTACCATGTGTATGTGATAGCCGCTGTTCTCCTTCAGTCCCTTCAACTGCACCTCGACATTGCTAATGTCATATTCCGATTGCTGTGTGATTTCCAGGCGTCCATTTACGGTCAATTCATCGCCATTGGCATACCACTCTTTGGCCACCACTTTACGTCGGAAGTGTCCTATAATGCTATTTCAAACAGATACAATGCTTTAAGATTTATTTGAATAAAAATTGGTTTACTTACACAGAGCAAGCCAAGCGTTCGCCACGCGCTTTGGGTCCAAAATCATCGTAGATTACCAATGACTTCCCCAAAATACTATGCCTACCCGATAACGGTAAATTCGTGTCGGTAAACATGAGCCGACTCAAGCTTTCCGCATTTTTCTTACGTCCCGCTATGGTTAACCTACCCACACGCGTATCCAATGCGCCCACGCGACACATGGCCGGCAAATGTGGTTTACAGTAATCATCAACCGTACGATTACCCCACTGTACTTTGTGTGGATTGTAAACATTGCCGGTGGAAATACAACGATTCTGCCAATCGTAGAAGTCCTTACCAGGCGCATTACTATGTATGGCCCAACGATGATCGAATGTATTGTTCTGTGTGGAACCATCGGCGTGGATTAAGTATTCGAATATGACGGTGGTATCTTGCCAAGGCTCTTCAATCGGTTGTCGAAAGAGTACGCGTCCCACCACCGGATAGCGTAGCAATACTTGCGCGGTAAACATAGGTTTCTGGTAGATTCCATTCCTACGATATTGCGTTATAGACGAACAGCTCCACGAATTCTCGGTTATGTTATCAACATTGGTGCGATTATAAGTGAAGATGACCATGCCACGATGTGCGATGCTATTCAGACCTTGCAAGGGCAAAAACGTATCCCAGTAGAGACCACTGAGTTCGGAGCTAGCACCTGGTAGTAAATAATTATGATAGTAATCTTTATTGCGACTTTGCAATTTTCCACTCAAATCCCCTGTGGGATATTGATCTTGTGTGCCGAAACCCGGTGGTGGTATGCTTGATTTCTCAAGTTCACGTGGATTGTATAAGCCACCAGTGGACTCACAGTAACTCGTTAGACCTTTGCGATGTGGCACCGGCGGTAGTGTGTGTATGCGAAATGCGGAGACGTCTTCGGCAAATTTGCGATTCACGAAACGCGCCTGTTTGCCCGCCGATTCGAGTGTGAAATTCAAAAAAGTCGGATCGAAGCGAGAACGTTGTGTAAATGTTATTTCACCTTTGATGCCGCCAGAGTTCAGAAAGGTTCTGTAAGTAGAAAACACTCAGTAAATTGAACAACAGTGTGGATTTAATAATATGTACTTACTTGTATGTCAGTGGCTCCACGTGACGTATCTGCGTACATGCCAAGAAGTTATCCGGATGTTGATCTTCGAACAGGACCAGGTAGAGCGTGCGATGCGGTATGGATAAATCCGACGGCAACAATACAAATTTATCATCTCTATAAACAGCGCGCTGTGCCGTTTGTAAAGCATTCTTTGCCACATTTATTTTGCCCAATCTAGCGTCAAGATCACCGATACCCTTATTCTCGCCGTAACCCTGTGGATCGAATACCAATTGCAAGAAATTGCAATTATCTTCGGTGCGATGATGATCATTTTTAAAAATGTCGGTCACAAAAATTTTCCAACTATGACGTGTCATTGGTTTGTTGGGATCATCATTCGACGGTTGCGCTTGTATGTGATAGAGATCGGAGTATATGAGCGTATCACCCTCGGCGCCATCTGTTGGTGCTAACCAACGGAAGTGCACAGAGCCCGCAATGGGTGTGTTGAAACGCGCCTCTGCCATATGCTCCACGGACATTTGAATGGTGGTGATGGTGGCGCAGATGCGCGCATGCGTACTGATATCGGTCAGTACCAGCGATTTACCCCAGATGCCCTTTTCGCCTGCAGTGAGGAAACATTTAAGTTTTTATATTGAATGTATAAATAAATGTTTTTGTCTTACCTATCAAAGTCATATCACGATACCAAGTGGCGGTCTCATTACCGGGCAATACCAGAAAATCGATTCCATCATCAAAACTTACTATTTGCGCACCCAATTTCTCCACACTACAACGCGACTCTGGATCAATGTCAGCATAATCAACTGGAAACTGTCGGACGCCCCAACTCCACGCCTGATCCGGATATTGTAGCGTGGTTTCCAGCTTCGCTATGATCTCTACAGTTGTTGCATTCACTTGTCGGAAGGTAATCTCACCGTGCAGACCACGCTGCGAGAGGTACGCTATTAGTTGTTGTGCGCCGACTATTTACGAAATGCGCACGAAAGCAATAATGTGATGAAAGAAGAAATTAGACATGGCAGAAAAACAAGTAAAAAGGTGAAAAATGGTAGGCTGATGACGTAGTAAGCCAACGCTTAAAACGGATTTAAAGAAACGCGTCGAAAAGGAAGTCAAGCGTTAAAATTGTCTTGCATTTTTTTTACCATGAAAGTTTTTCAGTTTCTTTGAAACGCGCTTGCAAGCTTGCTTTGTTGTCTACTTACCAATATTTTGCGACCAAATACAAGCAACGATGACTAATAGCCATGGATAACTGCCAGGGCACTTCATTTTGTTTTTCTTATTCCAAAATTTTATTTACAAATACTTAAAACAACAAAATATTTATGCACAGTATAATAACATTCCTTGATTTAAAGAAAATATTGCACAATTGTATAACAAAAAACAACAAATATATTGTGGAAAAAATAAATTAAAAATTCCTTTCACTATCACATCGTGTCGACAATTCCACTACAAATCGCCACTGTTCCGCTGACCGCTTTGCAAAGTCGTTCATTAACGTTTTACGCACAACTAAATCTGGTTTCTTCAACAAAGCCGTAGTTGGCCTGCCAAAGTCGACTTGAAAACGCATTCGAGTTGGTTCGTAAGAGAATTGGCCAGCTGGTGTGTGTTGAGCAAAAAGCTTTCATAACGAAAGTCGAGGTGCTCTTCCGCTTGTGCTATGCGCTATGGTTTACTTCGCGCTTTGAAACTGGTTTTGAACGAATCAGCTGTTTAAGTTGTTTGACCGGAGCTGCAATGGTTCTTAGTGTTATGCCGGTAGTATGTTTGCTGAAACTGTTTATAGCTGACTTCTTCACGTGCAATGCATAAACAAAAACAGTGTTGAGCATGCGCTGTGGCGGAAATTGTTTAACACTTTGAGCTGCTCCTTCAGAATTAACTAGTAGTTGGTTGTTTCTTTTTTTTTCGGAGAAATTTTTAAAGAAATTTTCGTTGATACTAAGTAGACAAACTGGCTTTGATTAATTCGTAGTGTTCGAATGGCATTTTTCTCTAAATATGATTATTAAATATGTCTCGACACAAATTAGCTATTTACTTCGGTCTGAGTAATTATTTCAAACAATTAAGTAACCAATCAGTAATTGAAGCTCATAACGATTCTGTTACTTAGCTAACCAATACGGTTGGCCAATCTATCCGAAGTCAATGTTTGCAACTGTCTATTTTAAGCACTTCTTATTTGAGGTTAAGAACCCGATAATAACTGAAACTATTTAGATAAAATTGTCTTGAAATATTTCCAAATATTTCATAATGAGGTTGAAATATGTACCATATTCTTGTTTCGAAATTTTTAAGGTATTCAAAAAATTAAAGCCCATAATTTTTCAGGGGAGTTTTTGAGTTAACATCCCTTTTTGATATCAGAGATCAAGATGAGAGATCACCAGATTTTTTGATCACAAAATCAATAAAACAATATACAATTTTAAAGATCTTTCTATAGATTCAGCCTGTGTTCAAAATTAACGGAAATTTTATAAAAAAAAAAAACTCGTTTACATGAAGTTTCTCGGCTTAAAAATATTCCGCATTCGATATTAAGCACTTATGCCTGCGTTTCTTCTAATCGTTGAAACATTGCTCAAAAAAATTTTTTTTTTGTGATAGCCTTTGGCTCTTTCACCGATTTCTCGTATGCTTGTAAAACGATGGCTCTTTAACGTTCTCTTTATTTTTGGGGGGAAAAAAGTCACACGGAGTCATGTCTGGTGAAAATGGAGGCCTAGTCATCGTTACAGTATTGTTTTTGATTGTGAATTCACGAACAAGCAACGAAGTGTGAGCTTTTAATAAAGGAAAATTGCCAAGCTCATAAAAACACAACAACCTTATTTTATCGTACTTCAGGTGGCAATTCACATAAATTCGCCTATGTTTTTTTTCAATTTTTGTAATATAATTTCGACTGGACCAAGAGTAATTTTACCCATTAATATTCATTATGAAGTAAAACAATTAAAAATAAAGCAAGTTATCTGAAGTTTAAAAATAGATATAATTATTTTTACTATTTTTGAGCTGACAATTCACATAAACTCAGGTACAAAAACTAAAAAAAAAATTAAAGAGATAAATTGCGATTTCACTTTAAACTTCTGGTTAGTAGTCTGTCCACTTTCCGTAGCATTTTCAAACTCGAATAAATCTTTCCGGTATTGCGGCCCAAGCTTCTTTAATATCGACGTTTAGGTCTTTGACTGTGTTAAATTGTTGTCATTTAGCATAAACTTCTCTTGATAGAACACCCCAGAGATTTTCAATAAGCTTAATACTTCATATATACTTCATAAGAAGTATGGACGACGATCTACAGTCGATAAGTTAAAATTTGTTTTTGACTGAACAACTTTATAACCTTTAAGCTTTCAGTACCATTATGGTTTCTAACAAATCGAAAAAGATTGACGAGTTCATTTTTGTTGGAACCCTTGCCATTTCAGTGACACCATTACAGCAAAAACCTGCCAACACCATAGGAGCTCCACCTGACGACGCTCTGGTCATTGAAACTTCTTTATCAAATCGTTTATCATGGCAATAGTATTTAAATTCATCAGGTCCATCTATATTAAATCGTTTTTCATCGCTAAATAAGAAATTTGACCATCCGGTGCGCCAATGAATATGGTTGTCAGCAAAGCTCAGACCTTAGCTTTATGAGCGTCAGTTAACGGAGGTTTCTTGACGAGCAACATGGTCAGATGATTTTAATATTTATCGCACACGTCTGCTCTTTATTGGCAAATGTAATGTACCACAATTTTTGTCGACATAAGTTTTTCTTTAGTTGCCAATTATTCCCCGTTTTTGTCGTTGCGATACCTTAGTATTTCGGTCATATTTCATGTTTTTCTAAAAATTACATACCAGAGTCTTAGCTCTTTCGATTTTTTCAGCAATTTCCCTTGTAGAAAGCCCAAACTCATGACACGCCTTGCAAATCTAAGAAAATTATTAAATCAACTATACGCGTGACAGTATTTTCACTAAAATAATATAAATTTACCCTTTTCTCCAAAAAAAATTCACAAAGTGATCAAATTATCCTAACTGAATTTATGTGAAATGCCACATGTACACTCTTCGAAAACTCATATACAACTAAATTAATCCGCTGATTTCTTAAAATAAAATCACTTATATTATAAAAAAAATTGAGAAGTACATATACAACAAATATAAGCTTGTTTGAAGTTTTAATTTCAATGCTCTGTATATTCTATAGTCTTAATAGATTTAATGCGATTAGAAAGAAGGAGAATAATCTAATCTAAAAGAATAGTGCTATTTGAATTTATTTTCCGGTAGTATTATATCTAAACCCGATATTTAGAAAATTCTCTGAAACAGGTTTCGATTTATACATTATAGTGAATAAAGTGACCCAACCAGGGTCATCTCATAAGCTCCACATTGTCATGTCAATACATAAGATACAGTCTCATCGAGTCATACAGGCCAATTAAGAGATCATCTAACCGTCGAGAAGTGCTCGAAAACATTCATTGACTATTAGTCACATAAAAGATAACATCAAGTTCTTTAATATTGCCATTAAAAATATTTGATCCGTATTTTATTAAGTTGTTGAGTTGAAACATTCTTATGTATCACGGGGTACCAATTTATATATATTCTTTTGTAACGAATGTTAAATTTTAAAGAACTCGTTGGTTTAATGAAGCTGCTCAGAAGAAATCATTCATAACCTCCTTTATTAGGAAATACAATACTTACCTCTTACTTCAATAAAGAATTTGCTCGAAATAAAAAGTACATTTGATTTTGTACCAGAATGACACCCTTATTGACTTATTGTGTCGGCTGGCAGTAGAATAGATCCAGTCCATTCAGTCGTTTAAATTTTAATTTGCTATTCTGTAACTTAATCGACCAAATTCAAAAATTTCAAATTACTGAAAAATATCTGTCGACAAATAAGCGAATGAAAATCGCTCAGTAGTCGATTAAATCTACTGCTAGTCAACACTGTTGTTTTACACTCCCAATAGGAGTGTAAGATACTGCTTAACAGGTACTGGCAATACTTGTACAAAATTAGTTTGGAATACGTTTGTCATATTTTTCTTGAATTGCCTAGAGGTTAACAACTCCTAGATCAACATTTTATTTACCCAATATTTTCTTATTTCGGTAAATTTTTTGTCCAAATATCCATTCCATTTCATTCACTATATCTCGATGTTATTTTTTAAATGTTGGAAACAAAACTTTTAAAGACACTAAGTGGCTGATGATTTTTTTTTAAGGCAAACCCCTCATGAACAACCTTTTTCGTATTTGTCGAACACTAATCGTTGCTATAATTTTAGATTTTGTTATCGAGTGATTATTTCGGCTATAGGGTGGAATCTATATAGAATATATGTTTATAATGTATTATTTTCGTAAATTTAAAGTTGAAAGCGGATCTTTCGAATCGAATTCGTGAAAAAACGATTGATTTTTGTGGGTTTTTCTTACTTTCTCTAACCTTCCCAAAACTACTACTGAGCTTGACTATAGCTACTTGACAAATTTATGTTTTGTTGTACACGGACGAATGAAATTTGTGTATGACAGTGTTATTGGAAAAATTTTGTGCGTTAGTTTTTGATGTTTTTAGTTCAATTTAGTTCGAAAACAGACGAGACAATTGATTAGTAAAAATTTTCGTTCACATTATATGTGTATGTACAAGTACCTGTTAAGCGGCATAAAAAAATGATGAATAAAAAGAAATATAGTAAAAACGTTTAAATTAAAAAATTTAGTTTAAAATAAAAAATAAATAAATTTTTAAAATATAAAACGAAAATAAAATAAATTTTAATTGAAAAAAAAATAATAAAAATAAAAAGATTAAAAAATATTTTAATAGAATAAATTTTAATAAAAAAATATAATAAAATTACAAATATTAAAAATATAATAAAATTATATTAATAAAATTAATATAATTTAAAAATATAATATAATAGAATTAAAAATATTAAAAAAAATAAAATAAAAATATATAATAAATTTAAAAATATTAAGAACAAAATTAATAAAAAAAATATTATAAAATTAAAATATTTAAAAAATATTTTAATAAAATAAATTTTAATAAAAAAATATATTAAAATTAAAAATATTAAAAAAAACTAATAATAAAGTTTAAAAAATAATAAAATAAATTTTAATTCAAAAAATTTAAAAAATTTAATTAAATAAAAAAAATAATAAAAATAATTCCGGTTTTTTTTCTAAATTTCCGCAAATATCCGTTTAGCGCACGCAAAGTTAGAGATAAATGAAACAAGCTTTCTTTTTTCTTTTGCTGTTCTATAGATGACTTAAGTTGTTTTATTCAGCTTGTTTTAGTATTTTTTGTTTGATTTTGTTTTTAAAGTCATCCCATTATGGATATCATTTTTCTATTATGTACAGTTGTTAGATGTTTTACAACTGTTATTGTTGTTGTTGATTTTTTTGTTTTCTAAGTTTCTTCTCTTTTCTTCCAATAACAATTTGTCTATAAAAGTCAGAGTCATAATATAATATGTCATGATTTTAGCCCTCTTTCTCAATTTGTATAATTATATGAATATAGCTACAAACTAATATATGTATAGATAAAGATATATATTTTTTTTATATACTTAAAAATTTCGTCGTTCATTTTGTTGGGGTTTATATATGTATATTAAAAATGTTTAAATGGTTTTTTTTTTGCTATTAAATGTTTAATATATGTAGCTAGTGTTGCATTATATGTAATTGTATGTATATATATATACATATACATAGCAATATAGTATATATGTATATATAGTATAAATAAATATGTATATGGGGGGATATTTTGTTTTGAATTGCATAAATAAATAAGTTTAAATAGTTACTTTGATAGTTTATCAGAAGTATGCGCGTACTCGAAAAAAATCAAACTTTCAACTCTATATAAACTGTAGCATAAACTGTTGCGCTGCCCTTTAAATATTGTTGTTGTTTTTGTTGTTTTGCTTGCAATGTATATACGGTGTGTGTGTGTGTTTCATTGTCAAACCGTTTGCAGTTTGAATAACAGTGTATTGTATTTGCACATAAAACCAAGTGTGGCAACATTAGCACAAGTACAAGTACGGTTAGTTATTTTACAATATATATACATACAGTTAGTTGTTTGTGTGTGCGCAAATAACAATCAAAGGACTAGCGTGTGCCTATTTATGCTTAGTAAATAGTTGTATATATTATATATTCGAGTTATGTGTTTAGAATTCGCGCTTTTTTGATACTGTATAGTAGCATCTCGTTCGGTTTTGCCGCTCTTTTTTTGATATATGTACTTGCTGTACTGTTATTTGTTGTAAATAATATAAGTATATGCACGAATATATATATGTAATATATAAATATATATAAATAAATATATATAAATATATATATAAATAAATATATATATATATATACGTGCATACACTTGCAATAAAATACTTATAATTATTTTTTTCATATTACTTTTTTGTTGTTGTTGTTGTTTTTCAAAAAAAATGTTCGTTGTTTGCTTGCATGTGAGTGTAATATAATTTTTAAGTATTTTATTTTTTGTTAGTAAATATATATATGTGCATTTGTTTGCAAATATTTAACGGTTAGTAGCACATATACACACCTCTATATATGTATATATGCGCCAAGCAAATATATAACTAATTTTTAATTTTTTTTTTTAAATATATATGTAGCTATATAATTATTTATATAGAATTTTCAATAACGCTCAGTGATAGTTTGTTGTCAATAAATATTAAGAATAATATAATAAGGCTTCATAAAGTTTTTTCTCTTTTCATATAATAGCTAATAGTTGTTTTTGTTTTATTTTTTTTTTCTACATTTTGTTTGTTTGTTTAGAAACGTATATACAAACACAAGTATGTAAGTGATTAGTGCATAAAATTTAAAAAATTTACGGTTATATAAATACGTATATATGTATATATAGTTATATATATAAACGCATTAATATACTTGCGTGTGTGTGTGTTAGTAGCTTTAAATTTGTATTTAAATAAATTTGTTATTAGTTATGCAATATATATATAAACATGCATATAGTTTTTGTAATTTTTTTTTTAAATAAATTTTTTATAATTTTTTATTAATTCATATTTGCATTATAATATATAAGTTCTCCAAGGGATGTCACACTTTAATAGTGTTAAATAGATAAATATTTATTGAAAAATTGTTTAAAAACTTTAACTGAAACTTGAACGTTTTTCTATAAATAACTTTGTTTTAAGTCTTTGATAAATTGAAAGAAAATCGACATAAATCAATTAAGTTTATATATGTATATATGCAGTGTTGCAATAAGTTATATATATATTTTCAAATTTTTTTATAATTCATAAATTATTTAAAAGACAATATAATGTGCGTGTGTTGTTTTTTAGTAAATAAGTTTAACTAGTATAAACGTCATATTCAATGAACAGGTTGGGGGGGTTAGTAATCAAAAAACACATTTCGTTTATATATAATATAATAACGGTTGAATATATAATATATATGCATATAGAAGTTCAATAAACATACACGGATAGGATAAGGGTGCATAAATTTTCTAACTAAGTAGTTCAAAGTAACATAAAACGGATAGGGATAAGGATATGAACAATTAAAAAAAATTGAACTACAAAAAAACTTATAATTTTAGGTTAGGATACGTAGGAATAAATATAGAACTTCAGCAAAAAAAACATATATAAACATATAAATATAATATATAGATATATATATATATATATGAAGGGGAAGGTTAAGCACTTATAACTTAGGTTTCATGCGTACATTTCGTTATATTTTCGTTTGATAATTGGGGTTTTTGGTGAGTTATTGCATTATACAGTATATGTATATATATGTGTTAAAATAAATATTTAGGCGAAAAGCATTTTTATATTATATTTTATGTATATATGTATAGCTGTATGATAGATGAGCCGTTAGTTTTTTGTTTAAAATTTCTTGTATGATTTGACGTTTTTGTGGTACTTCATTTCTTGTTTGTTTGTCTACCTATACTAAGCTTATACTCGTTTAAAGTTTAAATAACAAAATACGTGTAATATTACTAATGAGTTACTAGTTGACTAGTAATTAATGGCCTTTAACCTATGCTGAAATACCCATTGTGTGTGTGACACATTTGAAAGACAAGTCCCTAAACTATAGATTGATTGTTGGGGTGAAAAGAGGTGGCGCATGTGCCGCTACTACTACTACAACAAATAAAAATCTACGCAAATTTTCAGTTTTTCAAGTTTTTTGTTGATTTTTCTTATTTTGATTTTTTTTTGGTGTTTTTTGTTTTTATAAAATTTAAATTATCAACTAAGAAAACACTAAACTGCCAGTTGTTGTTGGACATGCGCACCAAAAGCGTGTTGGAAACGAAATTTTTCTTTGGTGCGGCGCTTCACTTTTTACTGTTGTTGTTGTTGTTGTTGCTTTTCAACTTTTCAACTAGTAGTAGGGACTAATTTTTGGATAATTTCATTTGTTTGTTGTTGTTGTTGTTTTTTTCTGAAGAAAAGTTGTGGTCGTTTCTTGCAATAATAACTGAATGCGTAATTTTTTTTTTTACACACAAAGTATGTTGTTGTTAATTATTTTTTTTAAAAAAGTAAAGATACATTTTTTTTTTGGTTTTCAAAACAGGATCTTAGTGTTTTGTATTAAGGTTATTTTTTATATAATAAATAATAATTTTACTTATTTGCTTGCTGCTGCTGCTGCTACTGTTGGTGTTGTTGGTACTGCTGCTGCTGCTGCGCTAGCTATTTGCCTTGCATAGTTGCTTATGCGGCGGCTTCCTCCTCTTCTTCCTCACCCTTGCCGGTGAGCATCTCAATAAGAGCGGCGGTATCGATTTGATTCTTATCATCAATGACCATCTGATCCCAGGCATCGTCACACTCCTTGGCGCTGAATTTATCACCGAAGTTCATGAGTGATTCACGGAATTTATCACCATCAATGAGACCATCGACATCGAATGTTTTGAAAGCGGCAATGACAACATCATCTTCATCATTGGCACCTGATGAGGCCATACGGTTGGCGAACAGGGTCAACAATTGGGTGAAGTTGATGGGGCCGGAGGCCTCACCCAACATCTGGTCCAATTCCTTGTCGGCGGCGATTTTGCCAACGGAATCGAAAGCGGCGCGCAAATCGTTCTTGCCGATGATGCCATCCTTGTCGGCATCCATTAGTTGGAAAGCCTATACGAGGAAAACGGATTTGATAAAAGGCGTGTATTAGTAATTGTTTCACGGTAATTGAGCGTAAAAGGTAGTCGAAAGAATATAGCATGTAACTGTCACATTTGTGCAATACTTACTTCCTTGAATTCGGCAATCTGTTTCTGTGAGAAAACAGAGAACACGCTGGAACCAGCGCGCTTCGATTTCTTTGAGCCACGTGAGCCACCTGACGCTCTCTTCGATCCAGTGGTTGAGGCTGGAGCTGGAGTGGCAGCTGGTGCTGGGGTTGCCGCCTCAGATGCGGCTTCAGAAGCGGTTTCAGAAGCACCTCCCTCTTCCTTGGTCTTCTTCTTCTTAACCTTCTTCTTCTCATCGGCCTATTATTAGAATATGGAAAAGTTTTTGTGATTAAAGACTAGGTCTTGAAAAATTATCAATACAATTGAAAATTTTTCAATTAATTCGAAAAAATTTCGAATATTTACACAAAATTCAGTAAAGGTTAACGGTAAATGCAGCGCTACTGCATACAGTAGTGACAAAAGTATTGAAAAGAGATGAAAGCTTATCAATAAATGATTTAATTTAAAAAACGAAAAAGCATTCGAATATTTTTTTAATATTTTTCAAATTTTAAAAATTTTTGAATATTAAAATTTTTTGAAAATTAAAAATGTTCAGCATGTATCAAAAATAAAAGCTAAAAATTATTTTGAAAATTCATTTTTTTTTTTAATTTCGAAACAATTTGTTCAAAATTTTGAAATAATTACGCAATTTCAAATCTATGCCAACCATTTAGTTAGGCCAACACTAATCTTCACATTATATGTGTGTGTGTGTATGTATACCAAGATCGTATTACGAATTCCATTTATAGTAACATGGAATAAAACAATTGAGTCACGAAGACCGATTTCGTGATAGTATAGACACGTATGCCTGAGTACAGCTAAGATGCGTGTTATAAGGCGATTAATCACTTAAAATTTCTTCTAGGTTATATACTCGATAATTGGATTCGACAAAAATGGTTTCGATAAAAATGGTTTCGAAAAAAAAACTTCGAAAAGTATGTTTTCGAAAAAATAGTTTTGAAAAAAATGTTTTCGAAAAAATGATTTTCATATAAAAATATGAAAATGCTTATTTTTTTTTGAGAATTCTTCATTTAATTTCATGTTTTCGAAAATATGATTTCGAAAAAATGTTTTCGAAAAAAAAATTATTTTCTTATATGGTTATTTTCGTTTAGAATCTTCCATTTAATTTCACTGTTCATGCATTTGCAATATTGCATTAACCGTTAGCGTTGCGCACTAATTTCACTTCAAAAACTCTATTTTTATACGAATTCACTTCTCCAACATTACTTTGACCGAATTCCATACATTATGCGTGCATTACTTGATTCACTTTACTGTTTTTGTGTAATTATTTGTACATTTTCAACAATAATTAATTTTTGTATTTGGTTCAAATATCCTTTGCTCTGAACACACAAAGTCCACAAGAAAGGCTAGTTAGTCCCCTAGCGTATCCTTACCATGATGCTGAACTGTTTTCTTTGCTGTCTAAACGGATCGAGCGGTCAGAGCACACTGAGTGTTCTGGCTGATTTTATCGGGAAGACATTAGTTCTTTTGTAGAATTTGCGCCTCGAAGCATTCCAACGGCGCACACCAACACATCCACAATGCGGGCAATGTGTGTGCCACCTTCCACTCCCCCACTCCACCGCTTCGGTTTAATATAGCGCCATCTTATATTATTACAGCCTTCGGCCTGCATTGCCGAACCGCATACATACACATATGCCAGCTCGTATGCCACGTCGGTTTTACCCATTCGTGTGCACATATTCGTGCTACCTTTTTTAGTAGCCATGCTGTGGTTTGCCCGGCTGCACGGTGGGGTATATTGGCCACTTTCATGCCTGTATCGAGTACACAAGCCGACATAGATTTCGTGTCTAGGTGCGTATATCACGGTGTTTTGACAAGTGACCGTGTGTGTTTGTGTTTGTGTGCGCCTGTATGCGCGTACTTTTTCTGCGCATTTTTTGATGCTTTGATGCTCGAAGAAAATCTAATTTTAAAATTGAATTTCATACTGCTTCTTCTTCTTCGCAGTTTTAGTATTTCACTCGATCGCACTGCGCGAGCTGGTGTATATACTTTTTGTATTCAAAAACTTCTATATACAAACATATATACATATATATATAGATATAAGTAGATCTTTTAGTAAATTTGTTGTAGTTGCTTGTGTATACTTCACTGTGTTGGGCTGATCGAAAATTCTGTACCAACGAAAACGAAATTTCGTCAGTGGTTTTGAAAGCATCCAATAATGTTTAGACGCTTTATTTTCGTTTTTTTCGAATTTTATTTTTATTTTGAATTGTTTTTGTTATTTGCTGAACGTAGTTCAATTTCGGGCGAAAGCACCTACGGCACCAAAGTATGCTATATTCTAGCTATGCGTTGATACACCTCTTGTATATTAAATATTGTATGTACACACATACATACAGCACATACATACATATATACAGACATATGGCACACAAACACTTTTACTCTCCCACACCCTAAAAAAGAATCTAGGAATCGAATCCGTGGCATTCTAAAAGAATTCGGCCGCCGTACGCAATCGGTTGAGTAACATTTGTATATATATCTTTAATATTATATATATTTCTATATGTATGTGTATATGCATAAAACATATGTTGGTTTGGTTATTGTGGCACAATCGGTTGTGCAATAACATATTTTGTTTTGATTTTTTTTTTGTTTTTTTTTTTTCATTTTTAAATATCTTTCGTTTTACTGAAACTCAAGACTATTTTCATTATGATATTTTTACGTTATGCATAACATTCGCACATACCTATATACTTATGCAATATATTATTTTGTTATTCGAGCATAATTTAGTTATATAATAAATGCATTTTATAATAAGGGAAGTTTTCAAAATCATGTTACTATTTTATATTTATATTAATGAATACATTTTTACATATTTCTTCATATTTGTTTATCTCTTTATGATTTTATATATATTTTAGTAATTATTTTAGCTTTTATGACAAATTGTAATTTGAGAGAGTGAATCGAACACGCAACTGGTATAAATGTAATATATACTGGTATAATGAAATAGAATAGCAAGCGCTTATATTTTTAATGAGATATCGCCTTACTCCCGTGTACTGGATTTACTGGATTTCTTTTATTTTCTTTTGTTTACTAGAAAACAGTTCTAAAACATAGAAAATATAGAAGTGGCGAATCGAATGCAATTAAAATATTCATAGTTTGACCTCTTCTTATTTTGGTATATTGAATATGTGTATAATTAAACATAAAAAACCTCTACGTGGCTTTTTCGAACAATTTCCAAAGGACTCCCTAAATTATGGATATGCTTATGTATACAACCTTCTCTAATTCATCACAACATTAAACCTTACCGTTTACATAGAAAAAGGCTTGTGAAACAAATAAAAATAATTTTGAGGTACCTATACCCATCATTGGAATTTCAAATACTCCTGTTTTAAATATTGATAAATATTGATTTAAACATTTCAGCATATCAAAATTACATATTTAAACAGTATTTTTGGGAAATTTTTATTTAAAAATTCCGAAAGCTTAGCCGTTGGTACCTCATCTCCCTTGATGTCTCAAAAAATGTACTTTCAGTGGGCATCAAGTCAATAAATCAAAAATATTTCGATAGATTATGGTTAAATATCGTTATTGACCGAAGAAAAATATTACAATTTAAATTGTTGACAGACTTTGAACGAAAAAACGAATTTTTATGTCAAATTTTCGCCATATATTGGCTAAAAAAATTAACAAATCCTTCATTCAATAGCTACTTTGATATATTTTATTTCAAATAATATGTACACAATTTTAACAAAATCGCTTCACAATTGCTCAAGATATCTTGTCCACCGACTTAATAAATTGAGTTTTAAGATATGTAAATGCGTTTTAAGTCAACGGGTCTATCCCTTAGAATCCTACTTGGATCGATTTAAATTTTTTGGAGAATATTTTAAACATATTGTACTATGTAATAAGAAGGTTTCGTCGTGTTATTATTATTTTCTAAAATACTATAACCTATTCTGATCTGTGAATTAAATCAAGTACTTTGCCGAATGTTGGTTTTTTTATACATATTCATAAACTTTAAATAATCTCTTTAATTTTAATTAAACACATACATTTTTATTACAAGTTTCACATTTTATTATTATTGAGTTTTGTCCATTTTTACATCAGAAAGAGGTGATTCTGAAAGATTTCTATTCATTCCTTAAGTTTGATATCATGAGATCCCTTTTTAAAAATTCGCAGTATGATCATGCCTAGATCGCGATTGCTTAAATATCAGTTTCCCTAGAGGAACATCAAGTTATATTATATGGTATCAAATTGTATTCAAGTCGCAAACAATTATTGATCTAATTATTGGAAGCGATTGTAAAATGTATTATTATACTCTCGCAACAAAAGTTGCTAAGAGAGTATTATAGTTTTGTTCACATAACGGTTGTTTGTAACACCTAAAACTAAAAGAGTGAGATATAGAGTCATATATACCAAAGTGATCAGGGTGACGAGTAGATTTGAAATCCGGATGTCTGTCCGTCCGTCCGTCTGTCCGTCTGTCCGTCTGTCCGTCTGTGCAAGCTGTAACTTGAGTAAAAATTAAGATATCTTGACGAAACTTGGCACAAATATTCCTTGGGACCGAGAGAGGGTTGAGCGGAATCGCACCATTGCCACGCCCACAAAATGGCGAAAACCAAAAACACATAAAGTGTCATAACTAAGCCACAAATGAAGTTATAAAAGTAAAATTTGGAATAAAGGGTCGCACTAGGAAAGCGCATATTTGGGTGTAATTTTTTTGGGAAGTGGGCGTAGCCCCGCCCACAAATCTGTTATTTGTATTTAACTCGCAAACCAATAAAGCTATATAAACCAAACTTTCTGCAGTCGGTTCTCTTACGTACACCACCACACACCATGAAAATAGTTGAAATCAGATAATAACCAAGCCCACCTCCCATACAAAGGTTAGGTTGAAAATGACTAAAAGTGGGTTAACTCACTAACGAAAAACGTCAGAAACATTAAATTTTACAGAAGAAATAGCAGATGGGAGCTGCACTCAGATTTTTTTACAAAATGAAAAATGGGCGTGGCATCGCCCACTTATGGGTCAAAAACCATACCTCAGGAACTACTCGACAGATTTCAATGAAATTCGGTATATAATATTTTCTTGACACCCTGATAACACGGATAAAAAATGGGCGAAATCGGTTCACAACCACGACTACATTCCTTATAACTCAATTTTGAATTCCATCTTATTCCTTCACTTTATCATGTATACATAAGGAACCAATGAAGATAGCGGAATAAAACTTTACACAAATAGTGCATATCATCTCTGGCTTCACTTGTGAAAAAATTGTCGAAAATGGACTATAACTTTTCAAGGCCCCAGATATCGAACATGTTGAACTCAGCGCCTAAGGATAAATTTTAACCGAAAATAAGGGTAAATTTCCCAGATAATTTAATGTAATTCAGAGGAAAATGTTTTCTTCTAAATGTGTGTCTCTATTCCAAAAATTATTAAAATCGGGTCATAACATATCCTAGCTCCCATATATCTAATTATAGGTTTTTCAAAAATATCTTCTCCTAGCTCCCATATACCTAATTATAGGTTTTTCAAAAATACGGTGGGCTATATTCCGTATATATGTATTGGTTAATATGTGAGATATTTTAGCCAAATTAATTCAGCGTATAGTCTTGGATATAGTGTACCTCGGTGGTGAAAATTAGTGAAATCGGTTCAGGAATTACATCAGCCCTTATGATGATTTTCGTTAGTCTATTAGACTTTTTGTCGAACATATGGGTTCAATTGTGTTATCTTAATAAAATTTATTCAATAAATTGCGAAAGTATAAAATGTTCGGTTGCACCCGAACTTAGTCTTTCCTTACTTGTTTTATTATTTATTACATAGTAGGATTAGCGAATAAATCTATATAACCTTCATATATTAAAATTATCAAAACTCTAAATCTAAAGATTGGATAACTAGGCATTGAAAGTGTCAAAAAATACGATAATGTCAATAGTTTACAACTGCAATTACAACTAAAATCTGGACAACTTTCTGTTCACTGTTTCTATGTATGATTCTTTGACAGTGGGTTGAATATAAAGATCAATGGAATGTAACATATATTTATATTATCTATTTGATAATAATCTAATTATGTCGAGAGCATTAGTTTTTTGGAAATTATATCATTTTAAAGACTTGGAAGCATCTGGAACATTGAATATATTGAAGTGCATATATAATACAGAAGAAACTCTCTATAACGAATTCCAAGGGACTGGATATTTACTTCGCTATAAAGAAAATTCGCTATATAGAAAAAAAGAACAATTTTATTCCTTTTAACATTTAACATAGTGTTCATATAATTTCTTCGTAATAAAGAAAACTTCGTTATATAGGAGTTCGTAATAGAGAGTTTCTTCAGTTAAATCAAATGAAGAATCATATAATCAATAATTTCAAAAATAGTGAAGAATTCAAGTGGCAAGGGCAATATGTCTACAGCAGAGATCTTTGCTTGAGTTTCAATTTGTCAATATTATTTTATAATATCGATATTGATATTTCCTTCGGGGATTATTTCGTATGAAAACATTGTTGTTTAGAGTTTGCATAATGTTTAATGACGTACGAGGAGAATGGTATAATAAATTTAAATTCAGTACTTATCACTTCTGGTTCGACGGAAGCTGCAATTTTTTCCACCTTATAGCTAATATTTCTATGTTCTCCGTGTGCATATGTATGTATCTAACATATTTATATTAGTCGTTCCCGCTTAGCAACCAGAATAAACATGGAAAAGATAAAGTTGAACAGATAATCGCAATAAAGTAATTGTCTATGAATATACAATGTATGTTTGTACTTCATAGCAGAAGTAATTTGAACCATATCTCCTTAGCAGGTTCCTGGTATTTGTACTTGGAAAGGTAATTGATTTAAACCAAACTACTAACTGAATCTTAAAATATTCTATTGATTTAAAATCTTCAATAATTGTAAAATATCTAAATAAGCTCATTGATTATTTTTTGTTTTTTTTTTGTTATAATAAAATATTATAAACTAATTTTTAGAGAAATCTATTCTCATAAAAATCAAAATTTACACAAAAATTGTAATTAGCATATATAAAATGCTAAACTGCTTCTAGCAAACCCAAGTCTTTCCAAAATTACATTTGAACATATCATCATATTTTCATTATATGTACATATTTTTTATACCATTATCACAGAAAACATAAAATTTCTATCTCAGTACCTACAAGTACATACATATGTACATATATCGAGGGTATTTAAATTATTTCTTACCCTACCAATTAGGCTAAATATTTTCAGTAATTCTGTGAAAGGTGAATTTTCTATACATAGCTGGGCTTTTTGGCTATAGATCGTTCTCCTCTACTTGTTTACTGCTAGCTTTTATTTTTATTTTTAGATCATTCAATAAAATGCCTGCATAAATACAAACATACTCACATATTTGTGACCAATAATAGTGTAAATTTAATTTGATTTCCTTTTTTAAACTATTTTTAGATACACTATGGTTATAGTATTTAAAAACTCGATAATAATAATGTCAAAGATGGATAAATTGAATTTTCTCAAGCATACGATTATCAATCATTACCAATTTACCTCAAGAATTGTATAGACACAATGGAATTTTTAGGCATGTACCAGCTTACAAGTGGTAAAATATTTTTTTTTACATAAATGTATGCGTTAATGCTTTCCTGTACATATGTATGTACCAAAAAATATATATATGTATGTATATAATATATACGTATGCCTTCGCCTTCGTATAAGCGTAAAAACAAAATAAATTTGGGTGAATTCCACCAAGAGTGCACACTTATACATACTATATATAACAGCAGATTTTCAAGCATAAATAAATACGCTGGCAAAAGGCCAATTTAGAATTTCTTCAAGAGATGAATCAACAACTAAATAATAGAAAAAAAGGTAAATTTTTAGCAATGATTATTAGGTGCCCAGAAAATATTTATGTCGGGACACAGATGAAGATGCATATAGTCATCGTTAGCTTGTAAACTTCCGCATAAATTGAAATATCTTTATATATTTATATTTATGTATATATATATGTGTGTATTTTGTAAATACATATGGTACTTACAACTAGGGTGGGCATTTGGACGACCTTGTTTAATATGTTTGTGGAATATGTCTGTGTAGAAATACAAAAAGTGGATCGTAGCCACAGTATTCTTGGAAACCACGGTCATTCAAATAGAAGCTGTTGTAAATAGAATATACATATTTAATAATAATATGAGTGTACTAAGACTCTGTTAAAAATCGTATAAATAATTATAATAAAACAGTTAAATGTTTGCTTATTATTGGATGTTATCACTATCTTTCTTCAATTTGAGTGTTGAAATATGTAATCTTGGTGGTTTGAGACTATCTACTGTCGGCTAGCAAAAAACTTTATACTGTTCAGTTGAAAAAGGAAGTAACCCGTGTGTTACACTCTACCGACCAGACAAGACCCAGAGATAATTATTTACAGAGAAGCTAGACCTTTCTCGACCTCTTCCCAGTAAATGACGTCCTTGGAGTTAAATCATCACGCATTGCATTACTAGACTAGGAATAAAAAATAATAATGCATCGAAAAAGTATCAAAGTGATACCGAAATTTATTAAAAATTTAACTGAAAATTAAGTTCTGAAATAATACTATCTATTAAAGAAAACTTTGCTAAAAAATTTTTATATTTGAAAAAATTTAAAAATTATGTTATTCAATAGTTTAAGTTTTTAAAAAATAATAACAAAATTTATTATACAGTAAAAGCTCCTTATTCGCGCTTCCTTTATTCGCGTTTTCACTATTCGCGGATTAAAAAAATGAGACCCAATTTCTATATTCGCGACTAAAAATTTTTTATTCGCGGATCTAATAAGCTCATACATAATAATAAAATTATTCCAATAGGTATACAACCCAATATTCTTGTCAAATGGACTAATAAAAAAGTAAAATAGATCTTATTACAAGAAAATGTTAAATATTCCACTATTTTCGCAATATTTTTGAACTTTTGGTAATATTTCCATATAGAAGGGGCTCACATGGAACTGAACACAACCTATTGAAGAAGAGGCTTCAAAAAGCACTGGAAACGTGACATTTAATTTGAAAAATCTTAGTGCGATTTCTTTATGAACATTGATCCGTCTATGGAACGAAGTCTACTTTTTAAGAGACAAATTGCTAATGCGACTGCTGTGTATCAGTCTGAATTGAAGGAGCTTTTGAAAACTGCTAAGCAAGAAAAAATTACAAAATTCTTCAAACCATTGCCTAAGCCTTAAGATAATTAGTTAAAATGTTCAAAAACTTCAATTAAATTATTTTTTTATATACCTATTTGTTTTTTTTTTCACCTAGGAACATATGCCCTATAATCCCATATAAATTACCATCCCGTATTTACGGTTTCTGTATTCGCGGCATATTTATGGAACATATACCCCGCGAGTAAAGAGCTTTTACTGTATATATATTTTAGTTTGTTTTCACCTCAATATTATTTTCCTAGGCTTTGGAAAAATAAAATTTTATTTAACCTTTTAGGTTTTATTATATTCCTGTGATTGCTCACTGTTTGACTAGCTTTTAAAAATAAACGTTCGGATGGAACTGATGTAGCGATAATTTTTCTGTATTTAAAAGCTATTTTATATAATTTAGGAAATTATGTTCGTAAATCTTTTCCAACATCCAGCGGATTTTATACTAGTCTTCCAACTATTGCAAATGTATGTGGATATCTCGTCTAACATATCCAATTTAGTTGGTCTAACTTATGATGATCAGTTCAAACACTAAAGGAGTTTTCAGTTTTGTCAGAACTATCTGAAGAGTCCAGGTCCATGCTATCGGCTTCTGTAATATCATTAACCCTATTATGAATGAAGGCACGCAATTCCATAAATCTTTCTAGCAAATGAATTCAAGAGGTTGGTATATCTTGTATTAGCTTTTTCCATTATTGGTCTCTGTGCGCATTTAACAACGTCTTTAATTTTTTGATAAAACGTTTAGAATTGTTGGATTTATGTTTTAGAACGCTCTGTATTTGTGTATCGGAGAATTTTTGATTCCAAGCGATTGTATTTTTAAAGCAAGTTCCCATTGAGAGAAATCAAATAAAAACATCGATGCATCGAAATTAAGCGATTTTTCACATTAAAAAAACATTGATGTTTCGTACATCGACGCATATCGGCCATCAGTATTGCAGACACCGAGTTTGAGTTGTCTCTCGAAACTTGAGTGACCCGCGCTCAACTTCATTCTAGTCGATAATCCAGAACCGACATACGGCTTGCAGACACTAACCTCCTCTTTGTATGTCCAATAAAACCCCACCCATCCATTTCCCTTTGTTACCATCCCGTCGAAACAGCTCGTTTGTTTACTTCAATGAAAATTGATTTATGCTTTTCACTTTAGGTAAGGCTACATAACCGTTGCAACAACAACAACAACTGTGTTACATAATGACTTTTCCAGTTATTTTATATTTCGATACAATTTAAATAATATTTTAAATAAATGGCCTTTTATCAATTTTCAAACAATTTTATTTCTATTTGCATAATTAAATTGGATTATTTTATATGCATACATATATTTTGGTAACACTTGGAGCTTTTAAACACATTTCACAGTTTATTATAACAATGGTTATATGACTTTAAAACTACAAAAACATCAGTAAATAAGTTCATTACTTATTAGAAAATTATGTTATGGAAGTTGGGAAGTCAAAGCTTTAAAATATATTCACATTCAAAGCGAAAAATTAGTCCATTAAACATTCTTTTTCGCGCGAAAACCGAAAATTGCACTTCCAACACGTACAATGGTGCTGCCAGCTTCAATCTAAAGTTAAATAATAATATTTATATTTCAAATTACAAAAAAAAAATCCAATAAAAACTCTTACCGCATTTTCGAAATCATCCGACATGCCCATGGATACCTGCACGGTCTCTGGTGCTAAATTATGCTCTTCACATATTTGTTTGTGTACATTTATTAGAGAAATAAAATCGGGATTCGGTCCAGTTGTATAGTCAAAACCAAATGCGCCAATAGTCATAACACCTTCTAATTGCAGATTTTTTAGATTGTCTTTTATGTATTTGTACAGTGCTGGAGCTTCGCTTGGTGGCACGCCATTCTTAGCTGATAAATGTAATTATTAGTTAAGAAGTTGTTATTATTGGTTACTAAAATTGCTTTTTTACCTTCTTCACCACTAGTATTGATTTGTATTAAAACTGAAAGTGGTCTTTTATCAGCACTTTGGAATTTGTCCCAAGCGGTGTTAAGTCCATTGGCCAATCTTTCGTTGTCAACAGTTTGTATCATATACAGATTGGGTAGTTTCAGTACCTGAAATTTAATAATAGCAGTTAATATAAATTTATAACTATTAATTCAAACGCACTTTAATATGATAATTAATATAATGGGGGTCAAGGGTCAATGCAAAAGTTTCTCAGCTGACATTTAGTACAACAGTCTTAAAACTATATTAATTGCTTCATTACGATAAAGATTGAGATCTTTTAGAGTTCTATACAGAGTAAGCATCAAACAACTTATAGAAAAGCTCAAGATAAAACTCGGTATATTATGGACAGACGTATACGTTAATTACACTAGACCGCTTTAGACTTACTTTATTGATTTTGTTGTTCTGAAGATGTCCAATAAAATGCCATTTAATCTCCGGACAATGTTGCAAAATATCGGGATGTTGCGCTTTTTCCACCAACTCCTGCACGTAGTTTTCACCGAAATGTCGCTGACCAGCATCGTAGGCTTCGATGATCAATTCCACCGGCTTTGTTTTGCTAACCGCCACCAGCTGCGGCTTCGGGTGTGTAATATGCTAATGTGGAAAATTAACGCATTAAATAATTCAAAATTAAATAATATTTAAAGCTAGTTACCGGTGCCCGGCGTGCATAGGCCTCATCGATGCGTTTTAAAATGCATTCTATGCCCGCTTTGACATTCACATCCGACATTGCGCGTATCATAGAGTTCAAACGTTGAATGGAAATTTTTATGTTACGGCGATAATTATAAGATTAGTTAAAATCTTAAAAAGTAGTAAAAAATATAATTGTATTAAAAATAAATGTTATCAGTAATTTCGATAAATAAATACGAACTTAAAAGCAGTAAATGTCAAAATAAACCATTAATCAGCTGTTTGCGTATGATAGCGTCATCTGTGGGTGAAACTTTCAGTTGTCAGCGATACAGGCAGCTTTACATCGAGATGTCGCACTATTATTGCTCTGATTAAAGCAGTTAATAACATAGAAAACAAATGCTATGTTTCCAGTAAGTTGCGGTGTGATTTTAATGTTTTTGATATTTTCATAAAAATTATTAAATAAATATAAATTATAAATATTAGTTAAAATAGCCGAAGTTATGAATGCAGGTCAGTAGTCGAAATTTTATTTCAAAAATAGTTTTGAAACATTTTTAGATATTTTTGAAGCATACTCGTCATAATATTTATATAGTAATGTTATTTAAAACATTTTTTTTTACAACACACAAAACTAAAATTCGAAATCAAAAATCAAATTCGGTACAAAAACGAAATCACAAATCAATAGACACTTATAAAAAAAGCAAAATAAATAAATAAATTTCTATTCAAAAAATTCGAAAAATAAAACTTTCAAAATTTCGCAGTTTAGTGCTTGTGGTATAAATAAACCAACATCAATTATGGCGAACGCCGTAGAAAATGTGGTTTACTGCCTGAGAACAATCATCGTGCGAATAACGCTGGGGCCGATTTCTTTCGTTTTCCTTGAACTTTCAAAATTTGTCTTAGTATTGGCGTTAGCCTTCTGGATAGCGATTGGCATTTTTATGATGGTATAACTATATTTTACCTCTTAATTAATACAACACTCACTGTGCCAGTTTAATATTGAATTTCAGTGGGAAAGCCTTATGCCTGAGGCGGCAAGTCGTCTCTCGGCGGCAGCCGCTGCAGTTGTCGCCAATTCGAGTGGTCTTATGCCGAATACTGAAGGTAAGGATAATGCTAATGAATCGGGCACTTATCCGTTTGTTGTAGATTTGCCAAAGACTGAATCGTCCACTTTAGAAACAATAATTAAAGATGAGACACTGCTAACGGCGGCGGCGGCGGCGGCGGAGGGGAAAAGTTCTAGTTTAATTAAAGATGAACCTCCAAGAGGATCAGCTAAAGAGGAAGCTAACAAGTCTGAAGAAAAAAGTCCCAGTATACTTAAGAATGAAGCAGAAACAGCTAAAGAGGCTGAAGTGGCTGAAGTGACGTCTACAGCAGGTACTGCTTCCAAGCAACCTTCCGCAGCAAGTGAAGTTGGCGATACCGAAAAACCGGCTGAATGAAGAATTTTTGAATTTTCATCGATATTATATATAAAGACGGAAGCAAAAAACGTAAAAAATTAATCTAAGTTGTTTGGTTGATTTGAATTTTGGGTAACATCTTGAAAAAGTTGCATAATAAAAGTCCAGGAATATTTGTATAAACATATTTGAATGACTTTATTTAGTCCAATTCGGCTTAGTGCGTTCAAATTCATTCATAATGGCTTCCCGATATTAGTATGAAATTAGTAAGCTTATAAACTGTTTCAACTCAGAACACGAGTGCTTTATCATAATTGCTTTATCACTTGGTATCACTTGTGAAAAAATTGTCGAAATCAGACTATAACTTTTCAATCCCCCGGATATCGAATAAGAAGAACTCAGTGCCTTTGGGTAATTATTTACCGAAAATATCGGTAAATCTCTCAAATATTTTAATTTAATTCAGAGAAAGAAATGGTGAAAATCGGGTCATAACTTCCCCTAGCTCTCATATACCTAATTATAAGATTTAAAAAAATACTATGGGCATATATATGAAATATCTTAGCCAAATTAAATGAGCATATAATCTTAGATATAATGTATGTTGGTGATGAAAATGAGTTTAATCGGCTCAATTATTACCTCAGCCTCTATATCATATATGATAATTTTCGTTTTTCTATTGGACTTTATGCCCAATATATGGTTCAACTTGTGTGTTATCTTAATAAAAATATAAATTGCAATAAATTGCGAGAGTATAAAATGTTCGATTGCACCCGAACTTAGCCTTTCCCTACTTGTTTTTATTTAATTTAATATAAAAACAGGTGGCAACACTTTTCAAAAATATTATAAACTTCTTTAAAACAATTATTTTGATACGAAAATAATGCGATTTTCATTGTTTTAAAAATTTAATTTTCTATAAAATTTAAACGGATGGCAACCCTTCTAAAATATTTTTTAATAAAAGCCTAAATAAACACATTAAATTTGATAGTCACATTGAGTTAATTAATTTTATTTATTCTTTAAATTTAATTTAATTTAATAAGGAATATTTAAAACAGGTGGCAACACTTTATTAAAAATTATCCTAACCTTCTTTGAAAAAAAATATAATGATACTCAAATAATGCGATTTTTATGTTTTAGTAATTAAATTCTCCATAAAACTTAAACGGGTGGCAACTCCTTTCAAAAATATTATTAAATGGAATTACAAAACTTTCATTAATTTAAAAAAATATATTAAAATACATATTATATAAGTAATAAATAATTTTTTTAGAATGTTTTTTTTGTCATGCATTTAGTATGATACTCAAATTGTAGTATTACTTAGATTTAATAGAATAAAAAACTTTAAATAAATGACAGACAACATTTCTATAAATAAATATGTAGTTTTCAAATTTTTCGTTTGAAGCTGAAACCACAATTCTTCATTAATTTAAAAAATTTAATTAAGCTGAGAAAATATAGACCGTTGGCAACTCTGCAATTTTTTTAGTTTAAATAATACAATTTTGAACATATGAAAAATATTATACAAACCGAATCATGGCGAGCGTGACGGAATTCCGTTGCGTCACGCAATTTCGTTGCATCTTATCGATATGTATTTGTAAGCCTGACATTTTCACCATTAATGAATTGATATCAGCTTGGTTGACATCAACAAAAGGTATGCATGTACTTGAAACCATGCTATCAATATATATATACAGTAGTATTCCGAAATAACGAATATTCGTTTTAACGAAAACCGCTTATAACGAACAAGCAAATTTGTTACATTGAGTACCTTAAATAACGAACATCGGGGATTTGTAAGTACTCGATTTAACGAACAACATGAAGAAGACATATTAAGAAAGAGGAAAAAATCAAATAACATCGAACCAGAATTAAAAATATAACTTGAAAAAATTCAAAAGAAATGTGCAAATTGAAAAAAATGTTGAATTTTATAAAAAAGTTTAAAATTATTGATCAGCACCAAATAGAAGTATAAGGTCAGAATTGGTCCATTTTGGAAGAATTTAGCTGATATGATTTGTTTTGTTATGGTTTTTCATTTTTTAACAAATAATTAATAAAACAATTTATTAAACTGCAATTTACGGAGATTTAACTCATTTTTGTTGAAAAACATACCTCTAAGTGAGTACTCGAATTAACGAAAAATTCGATATAACGAACAGGCCTGACAATTAATGTGTTCGTTATTTCGCAAAACTACTGTATATGCATGCGTATGTATGTATGTATGTGTTTGAATCACGCTTAGAAAAATATAAGTATGTGACCCTTATGACTATTAATTGTGAAGTATGAACGAACGAACAGGTGATCATCAAACACACACACACCTGTACATATGCATAAACAGCCAATGTATATACATATGCATGTATCTGAGCACAAGCATACGCAATAGCATCGTTATTGCGATACGAAAAGGTGTACGAAAATCTAGAAAGCATACACAAGAGCTTACGTTAATGAATATAATTAAAAACGTGAAAAATATTAAAGTGAGTAATATAACAGTACATACGAGTACGATATGCAGGTAGATGGGCGGACACGGCGAAGTACAAATTAAGCAAAAATGTGTGTATTTGTAGATTTATAGTGTTAACCCTCGAATTAGGGCATAGAGTACAATTTTTTTTTATTGTTGCGAGCGTAAATTATGCCCGAAGAGGTTAGATGACAACATTAATTACTAATTGCCTCATAAAGTAGGCTATTTTTATTTGAAATATTTACAAATATACCTTTTTTTTTTTTACAAATATACCTTTATAATAATGTTTGCATGTAAAAATGATGAAAGCTCCACGGGAAACATTTCGTCATGCCCTTTCAATCAATGAATTTCAAATAATGCAATATTTGTGGGTCAAAAGTGTGTAATGTCCGGCGTACGGTATATGGACCACAAGTCAATACACATTTGGACAGTTCAATGTATTGGCGTTCAAAAGACAGGTTTCTGCGCATGCGCATGACTACTTGCATGCTGCCATACTTATGTCTATATGTATGTACATGTGTCTATATAAATGCTGTTATTTGTTTTGGTTTTTTTTTTATTTTTTACATTTCGCTTTTAATATTTTCCCGCTGCTTTCTTTTCTTCGGCCAACAGAGAGCTTCTTTTTTCTTTTATTCATTGAAAAAAATGCTTCAGAGTTTGTTTGTATGTCTTTTTGGAGGTTTGAATTTGCGAACTATATGAGTTTACGGTCGTGTACAAGTGTCTATATGTATGTACAGTATGTTTATTAATGTAATGCCAAACAGACGTTATGTCTCGATGTGCTCCGTAACTTTGACTCTGAAAGTACTTAGCAACATAGCTATACACACTTATACATAGTTATTGTCAAATTAATGTTTCCTCTTTTTATATTAACGGAGACTTATATATATACATACATATGTATATTTGTGCAATTTTTTATTCGTTCGATTTACCTACATTCATACATACATCTGTTCAAGTATATGCCCAGTGACAAAGTCGTTGAGTGTGGGAATGCTGCCGAAGTGACCAAATTGTTGAAAGAAACATGCTTCATATCAGTGACCCTGTCCTTCAATAGAACTAGGATAACTATCGCATGATTTGAAAATGTGAGGAAATGAGAAATTGAATCACAACTAAGTCTACAAGAAGTTTGCTTGATTTTACCATGAATAGGTAATCAATGGATCAGTGTGGGTGTAATCGAAGTTGTTGTACTTCATTTCATTTAATTTTATTAAGATAGCAAATAACTTGACCCATATATTCGGCATAAGGTCCTCTAAAATCCTTATATATGGCATATAGGGACTGGAGTACTTCCTGGACCGATTTCAACTATTTTTGGTACCAAGCTACATTATATTAAATATTAATTTCACTTAATTTTTCTTAAATATTTTACATGTTAACCGATATAAACGGTATATGTGTAGTCCGGAAGCATAATCCCTAATATTAGGTATATGGAAGCTAGGGGAAGTTATGACCCGATTTCACATATTTTTGGCAAAGAGAGAAGAAACGGTTCTCTTTTAAATTTCTTTAGAATATTTGAGAGATTTAACGTTATTTTCGGTAAAAAATTATCCATAATCACTGAGGTCTTCATTTTCGATATCCGGGGCCTTGAAAATTTATAGACCAATTTTGACAATTTTTAAATGAGTGATGCCTCCACTCAAATGTTGTGTTTGTGTAAAATTTTGTTCCGTTATCTTCATTTGTTCTTTATGTGTATATTTTAAAGTGAACGAATCAGATGGACTTAAAAAATGTGTTACATGGGAAGTAAGCGTGGTTGTCAACCGATTTCGAACATTTTAATCATGATGTCTAGAACATATTATGTACCAAATTTCGTTGAAATTGATCGAGCAGTGCCTGAGATGTCAGTACCCGGATATATGGCAACTTTCTTATAAACAAATCATCCCTTAGCTTCCATGTACCAAAAATTAAATGATCAATTTTATTGAATGATTGCATTTAATTACACTATACGGCCCTTTGGGAAACAGCATTACAACCTAACCTAACACTATACGCAAAATCGCCATGAGTATTGGACCAAAAAAATGTTTCTAGGAAATTGAGAAGTTAACCTTCAAAATGGAAATATAGTGGAACTTCCATAACTTGAAGTTCTCCATAACTCGAACTCTGAAGGCAACTTTCATACAAATTTTCTTCCATAAATAGAACTTTTTGGTCAGGGCATAATACAAAATTTTAAATTTTACTATCGAGGCAGAATTTTAAAAGAGCCGGAGGCGAACAAAAATATAGTATTACACTTACGAATTTCATAAATCAGCTAGCAAAGGCGTGGGATATAGACGTCAAGAGCCAAACAATAGCAAAATGCAACCAAAAAAATTCCAGAAAACATTTTTTAACGTATGTCCATCAAAATTTTTTTTTAACTAAATAAAACAGTGTATAAATCTATATTTTACAGCTTTTTGGAAAATTGTATGTTTTCATTAAAATTCTATAACTCGAAGTCTCTCTAAATCGAAGTTGTTTTTGTGGATTATGGTAATTCGAGATAGAGAAGTTCCACTGTATTTGGTTTCGAAGTTCGAAAAAAGCTTTTTCTTTTAAATCATTTATTAATTACATAATATAGTTACTTAAAAACCCCTAATTTAATGTATGCATTTTCTCGTTCAAGCTTATATGAAAAATGCTATGAAAGTTTAAAATGTAATTTTCGAAAAAAATAAACAATTTTTATATCGAAAAATACTGGACCCCTTATAGCATCTGTCATATAAGTTTTATACACCATTGAATTAAGAAGAAAATGTAGATTAGAAGCTATGACCTGTAATTAATAATTTTTTTAAGTCCTTTTTACGAAATTCGATATTGGAGGCTAACTTCGAAAATCGAAGGATACCCTTTTTTCACCTATGACTCAATCTCCCGGAAAAAATTAGTTTGGTCCAATACCCATCCCAGTGTATCCTTGTCCCCCTCCAGTGGACTTTAATAATGGATAACTAAATACATTTTCCATTTATTTTCGAATACTGCACAGTTTGACAGCCAATTTATATACTTGTCATTATCTAACTGTTTCTAACGGTTTCTTTATACATTAAACTCCATTAATTTTATGATTACTTGAATTCATTACGCAATTGTAATTAACTCTTCGTAATTGTTTCAACATAAATATTTTACGAGGCATCTCGTATTAGCAGCGAATGCATGCTAAGTAAATGCATTTGCGGATAATTTGGTATTTCTACTCATACAAAAGTGGACGCAGGAGATGGAATATGGCAAAAAACTATCAATATTTATTTTTTTGTTAAATTTAACATCTTTATTATTATACTCTCGCAACATGTTGCACAGAGTATTATGGTTTTGTTCACATAACGGTTGTTTGTGTCACCTAGAAATAAAAGAGTTAGATATGGGGTTATATATATGTATATAAATGATCAGGATGACGAGTGGAGTTGAAATCCGGATGTCTGTCCGTCTGTCCGTCCGTCCGTGCAACGGTAACATGAGTAAAAATTGAGATATCTTAATGAAACTTGGAGCGCATGTTCCTTGGGACCGTGAAAGGGTTGCTTTCGAAAATAGGCAAAATCGGTCCACTGCCACGCCCACAAAATGGCGAAAGCCAAAAACACATAAAGTGTCATAACTAAGCCATAAATAAAGTTATAAAAATAAAATTTGGTACAAATTTGGATCGCAGTAGAAAGGGGCCTATTTGGATGTAATTTTTTTGGGGAAGCGTGGCCCCGCCCCCAAATCGGTTATTTGTATATATCTCGCAAACCAATGAAGCTATATAAACCAAACTTTTTGCAGTCGTTTCTTTTAGCCACTTCTTAATACAGTCCAAAAATCAAAGAAATCGGATAATAACCACGCCCACCTCCCATGTAAAGGTTAGGTTGAAAATTACTAAAAGTTGGTTAACTCACTAACGAAAAACGTCACAAACACTAAATTTTACATAAGAAATGGCTGATGGAAGCTGCACTCAGATTTTTTTACAAAATGGAAAATAGGCGTGACGTCGCCCACTTATGGGTCAAAAACCATATCTCAATGATATGTTGTGAAAATAGGCCAAATCGCTTCACAACCACGCCTACTTCCTATATACCAGAACTTGTAAGACGATCTGAATCGTTTACTTTACAATATATAAAGTAAGCACTAGTGAAGATATCGGTGTAGAACTTTGCACAAATACTACGTTTATAGTGTGGCAGCCCCATTCTAAAAATCGCCAAAATCGGACCATAGGTTTTCAAGGCCCCATATATCGAACATGAGGACCTCGGTGCTTCTAACCTAATATTAGGGTTTCCAACTTTCAATGGACTTTATACAATATATATGACGAATATGTGGGTCAAATTGTGTATTATATAATATTAATTAAGTTAAATAAATAAATTGCGAGAATATAAAATGTTCGGTGACACCCTAACTTAGCCCTTCCTTACTTGTTTTTTTTTTTACTTTTAGGTTATCGTTTTAAAATATTCATAAATTATTTAAAAAAATTAAAAAAAAAAATGTAAAGTGTTGTAAGAATTAAAGGTGTGAAATGGCCACTTAATTTTCAATTGAAGAACTCTAATATGCTGCAAGAAAATATTATTGAATTGAAAATGTTATGTTATTGTATGTATCATATATGAGTTTAGAGAAACAAAAAAGTAGCTGCGAAGCTGTTAACTTTGCAGTCTTCACACATTCGAAAACACAAAAACCACGCATAAAAGTAATTATTTTGACGAAGTAATTGAAAATAAAAGAAGAATACATGTGAAAATTGCAAATTTATGATTTTATTTTTAATTTTCTCAACATCAGACAATCCGGCATTCTAACAACGATCTTATGCAAATTTAGCAACTCTGTCTGTGCATAAAAACAAATCATAATATACACGTTATATGAAATGAGAAGATCATCTAACAGCTAACTGCATTTGTTTGTACAAAAGAATTTCTGCGTTTGTAAGCTGCCGTGGGGAAGGCCATTTTGGCAATCGCTTTTTTTATTTCTAAAATATTAAATACTGTTAAATGCAGGCATTTCTCGTGTAAAGCATTGCAAGGTCGCCAAATCTATTTTTGGAACAAGAGATACTATTATACACAAACGTTTAGATGGTCCAACTACCACAGCAGCACTAACCACGCGCTGACTTAATTCATGGCTAACTCTAAATAATTTGTAATTAGCATACTAAACTCGATATCTAATCAAACTAGTTCCTTATGCCTATCGCTTACATTTGTAGATTTGTTGTGTTTCTTATTGAAAAAGAATGTCAACTTCTTTTCTCGCTGTCGAAATTTGGGTTGTTCTAGGCGCAGTTAGGCAGTCGAACTGAATTCAACCAGAAATGTAATTGGCTTCGTTTGTGACTTTGAAATTGATTGATTATTATTATTATTGAGTATTATATGTAAACAAATTAAGTAAGGAAGAATTGTTAAATTACGAAAAATTGAAATTGATGAAGTTAAAACTTTAATAGATTTTTAAACTAAAATTTAATCAAATTAATATTTATATGCGACACGAGATTTGGAGCGAATGTCTTATAAATGACGTCTTTATTTTAATATTGTAATTGTTTACCATGTTAAACGTATTACTTTAGCCAATAACTCACCTAAACCAAAAAATATGCTAAACGGTACTCATTACTATGGCACAGTAATTGACTTTGATGTCTGGTCTAAATAAAATCTAAAATCTAAAAAATGTAAAAAACTCCTTAAGAATTTTTGAGAGGGTAATCATATTCTTCTGCATATATATTTTAGGCTAGGTTAGTTTCGTATCTTCTTCTTAGTACGAGTTTTTTAATCGTACTGTCCATCCATAATCTGAATGTAATCATGTAAAACTCAAACAAGTTGTTTAAACAGCAATTTTATATTTGTGTGTCTATTTCAGTAAAATGTTGGACATTCGACCGACTCATATTTAGTTTCCGGATTGGTTTAACATTTTACTTCTTTAAACCAAGAAAATTGTTTGGTAGGAACCTTAAAAAGCAGCCTTTAGATCTAAGACTGAATCAAACGTACTAACCCACTATAAGAATACAGTGGAACTTCTCTAACTCGAATCACCATAATCCACAAAAAAACTTCGAGTTAGAGAGACTTTGAGTTATAGAATTTTCATTAAAACATACAATTTTCCAAAAAGCTGTAAAATATAGATTTAAACACAGTTATATTTATTTACTTCGCATAAAGTTTTATGTATATGACCTTAAAACATAAATTCTGTAATTTGTCTGTTGAAATTTTCTGTTGTTTGGCTCTTGTCGTCTGCATCTCATGCCTTTGTTAGATGATTTATGCAATCCTTTAGTGTAATTTCATATTTTTTGTTCACCTCTTTTAAAATTGTGCCTCGATAGTAAAATTTTAAATTTTGTATTATGCTCTGGTCGAAAAATTCTATTTATGTAAAGAAATTTGTAAAAAATTTAACTTCTATTGCCAATTCAAGGGTTCGAGTTATAGAGAACTTTGAGTTATAGAAGTTTCATTGTATATAACTTATCAGAATAAATGCTTACTTCATTAATTGTAATAAATAGTATATATAAAGGGGGATCCATTTCGAAGTTGCCTACCTCATTAAAGAAAAAAACACAGATCAAATTTAAAATTTAATGGTAATAATATTTTATTATTCGAAAGAACATTCTTTGGCATTTATTTTGTAAAGATTATCTCTTTCAAATGTTTGCCGCGCCTAGGTCTCAGGTGATCCATACGTGGAATCCAGTTTTTGATGAGTCGTTCGAGCATTTCGACTGGTAAATGGCGAATGACACGCGTGATGTTTTGCTCCAAGGCCTGAATCGAAGCGGGATTGTCCGCATAGACTTTAGACTTTACACATCTCCACAGGAAAAAGCCTAACGGTGAGATATCACGTGATCTTGGTGGCCAAAACGTGAAATTATCTGCTCACCGTAGTGTTCTCTCAATAAATCCAAATGTCGCCGAGATGACGAGCTTCAATTTTAGGCATCAAATAGTTGGTTATAATTTTTTTTTTCAATATTTCCTTATTTATTGAATCTGCTTGTTTTTAAGCCTAACAACAAGTTATAAAATCTTAAATCTATTTAAAAACTAGACAAGCTCAACCAAGTGATTGAGCTGTATTGGTGAAACGTTGCTCTTTAGTACGCAGGTATATTAGTTGGTTATAATGGCACGATAACGGTCGCCGTTGACGGTTACATTCTCACCGGCATCATTTTTGAATAAATATGGACCGTTGATTCCACCAGCCCAAATCGTTGTTTTTCTGGATGAAATTGAATCCCTTTAGGTGTCTCTTCGTCCCGAATGCGGCAATTTTGCTTGTTTACATACCCATTGAGCCAGAAATGGGCCTCTTGTTGAACATAAGATGAGCGAAGAGCGTACTGAGGTACAGTCTGAAGAAACCGGTGAAGTTCCGTGTTTCAAAGTCGGTTTCAAGAACTACTCGATCAATATTGAAGAAATTTTTGAGATAACGGGTGCACCAAATAAAGGTACTTTTTTCAATAGCCTTTTTTAACAGAACACGCGTGAGTCGTGTCAAGCTGTCATGTTATTTTTGTTCAGTAATGTTTGGCATTTCATCATGGAAAACTTACACCTGAACAACGTTTACAAATTGTTCAACTTTATTACGAAAATTCACGTTTTTGCTATGTGATCTAACTATGAATACAAATAATTAAACAAAAACCAATACTTCGCTAGAGCCTTTTATTTTAAATTTTTAATAGTTTAAAGTCGTGCAGGTATATCCAGAACTATTACTCGTATGGGCTTGACATTTTCGGACAATATTCTACAGTTGTTGTAAAATTTAATAAGATAATAAAGGTTTACATTTTTTTGAGAACTTGAAACCCATGTAATCCCTTAATGACTTTCCCACTTACTTTAGTACATGCTGGACATGGAAACTCAAAGCTTAAACATACGAAAGAGAAGAGTTTGTATTAGAAGCTCTAACTCCACCTTATCATAAACAGATGTACATAGCTCTGAAGCAACATTAAAATATTCTCTTAACATGCGTCATACCTTATTCTTTCTTAGATATTTGTGGACAAATCGGTTAATGTTTGATAACTGTTATAAAGTAGCCCATTATAAATATTATACTAGTAAATGGGTTTGATCCTTGATATGAGCAACACAAAAAATTGCTTTTCTAAAGGCCATGAAAAAGTTGCCCCATAAAATCAATAAACGTTCGGAGTAGGCTCAGAGACACTCATATATTTGCCTATAAAAATAGTAAGAAAGATGGCGAGCCAACTCAATGCCACGTGCTATGCATAATTCGGTTCACCAACACACTAAAACGTGATTAAAAGTTGCGCGCTTATTTCACGTTTTGAAAGTAAAAAAATATTTTGGCTAAGCAAAAATATTTATAATTATATTATTTATTCATCGAGAGATAGGCATATTTCTTGCATAGACATTTGCATGTAAATAATAGGCCTCTATGTATGTATGTATGTATGTGTGTTGTGGTTTTTGTTCGAAAATAAAATATAATTTATTTGATATGCTAATTTCGTGCAGACCTAGACGTTTTAAATTTTCGCTTTTCGCACAGGCCTCATTAACAGTTCAGCGCGTTGTATTAAATGGCGCGAATATTCGATAAACTTTACAGCAATGGCCGTCGGGTTGTAGACCTTGAAATACAAATTGGATGAAATCAGTTCACCAAATTAAAGTTTGTATTTATATATAGATTCATTTGTTTATTTGTTTGCAACCACTTTTGTTTAGCGCTATTAAAATCGGTTTTATCATAATTTTTTTTTTGGTTCAATAAGTAATGGGAAATAGTTTCTTTTACTATAGAGAACTGCGTTCTACACAGTATGTGTGTATGTGTATAAGAATGTTAAAAGATTTCTGTTCTTAAAGAAAACTACGATTTGTAACTAAAAGCATCAACAATTTCGTAATACTCAGTTTGTACGATTTCGCCCGAGACTTTGCTCATTTCCATTTGTATGTGTGTTTAGTTCTTTAAAAAGTCTCAAGTATAAAATTCCTGTTTTGTTAAAACGTTCTTGAAGTTAATTACAACATTAATATTTTTAAAACACCTCTCAGCCAATGTTATCACTTTTATTTTTTCCGTTGAAAGCACTTTGTGCCATCACTTAGGTATACCCATCCGATTTGTGGAAAGCTGCTTAGCGTCTCACTTCATGAAGTGGATGAAAGATTAAGTGGAAATGAATTAGTAAAAAAAATTAAATATCGGAAGTACATACACTTCCACATAGATTGTGAGTTTTGGAGATAAAATCCGACGGGCTTAAATCGATTTAGTGGTGAAAGAGGTTCCATGATAGTTTATGTCAAACATTAACATATTTATTTTGACAACTGGTTTGAGAGGTAACCATTTAGGAAATTCTATACCTCTAAGACGCACACCCAGTGCAACTAATGTACAACTGTCATGGATTTCTCTTTTTGAAGTCTTCAAAGACTTAAGTTCTGTTTTACCTCGAAATCATAGATATTCAGCGCAATGAGAAAAAATATTGAACTTGAAAAAGATATGGCAACAATTTTCATTGGTTTGTGTCAAGCCATAGTCTGTTACTGTCATTAAATTTGACGTAATGGAAACCGCACATTATTCAACTTAGAAAAGTAAAGGGTTATTCAAAATGGACGATACAAAAGTAGACCGATAGGGATAGCAAACGATGCCATATTTTTTCACGCTGTTTTGCATTTTCATCATGGAAAGATATACGATCCAATTAAAATTGAAATTATTAAAATTTACTACTGAAATTTTAATGAGTCACCATTGCATCCCGAAAAAATTACGGTTAGGTGCGGATTATGGGACGGCGACGTCATTGGGCCGTACTTCTTCCGATAGGAATCGCTACCGCTCAATGGTAACCGAATGTTTTTGGCCCGAATTAGATGATATGGACTTGGACAATATGTGGTTCCAACGGATGGCGCCACAAGCCACACCGCGAATGTCACAATCGATTTATTGAAAAAAAAGTTTGGTGAAGGTGTTATCTCACGAAATGGCCCAGTCCAGGTCGTGCGCTTTGACGCCGTTAGACTATTTACATCATGTCTATGGTCTATGGTCTATGCCAACAAGCCAGCGACGATTGATGAACTTCGTACGAATATCGAATGTGAAATTCCAGCAGTTACAGCCGATTTATACTTGAAAACCGTCGAAAATTTTGTTCAAGGTCTGGCAAGCGAGCCCGTGGTGGTCATGCATGATAAATCGAGTTATATACATATGGCATCGAATGTACTTTCACAGGAATAAAGTATATCATTGATATCCCTAACCGCTTTTGTAGCGTTCTTATTTAAAAACCCTTTATAACTGTAGAAGATAGGAAAGGGAAGCTTAAAAAAAAAACAATATTAAAATCAAAATGTTCTAGGGTTCATTTCTGAACTACATAATTCGTCTCTTATCTGGAATCGTTCAAGGCTGGTTCTGAAACAGTTTCTGTAACATACTTATTTTGGTATGAATTTGTAATCCATTTATTTTGAGATTTAACAAGAAAAACGTTAACTTCGGCTGTACCGAAGCTAATATACCCTTCACAGGTGCATTTCTTTTAGTAACTATGTGTTTAAGCAAATCTAAAGACGTAAGAAAAAGTAAGTAAAAAAAGAAAACATTTTACTAATTCTTTTTAGCCGGGTTGTTTGCTAGAAACATTAAGGTTATATAGTTAACCGATCTGAACAATTTCTTCGGAGATTATATTATTACCTTAAGCAGTAATCCATGTCAAATTTCGTGAAGATACCACGTCAAATGCGAAAATTTTCCATTCAAGCCATTGATTCCGATCGTTCGGTTTGTATGCAGCTATATGCTATAGTGAACCAATCTGAACAATTTATTCGGAGATTAAATTATTTCTATGAACAATAACTCACACCAAATTTCGTGAAGATATGTAGTAAAATGCGGAAGTTTTCCATACAAGCCCTTGATTCCGATCGTTCAGTTTGTATGGCAGCTATATGATATAGTGGTCCGTTATCTGCAGTTCCGACAAATGAGCAGCTTCTTGAAGAGAAAACAACATCTGCAAAATTTCAAAACGATATCTTAAAAACTGAAGGACTAGTTCGTATATTTACAGACGGACGGACGGACGGACAGACAGACGGACATGGCTAAATCGACTCAGTACAACATACTGATCATTCATTGTATATACTTTATAGGGCCTCCGACCCTTCCTTCTGGATGTTACAAACTTCGTGACAAACTTAATATACCCTGTTCAGGGTATAAAAATTGATAACTTGCTGTTAATAGTAGCTTTGTAGATTTATGTGACTTTAAGAAAAATATGTTTACTCAGCTTTCTATAATTATTACTGAACAATTTCTATTTTCTTCTTTCTTTCAGGTAAGCTCAATCAATGTTATGTTATATCCTCGTTTGCAAATGCCAGATCTAACCACTACTAGTCACTGAGATAGATCAATGTCTTCATACAAAAGAAGAGCGCTAATTAGAACTGTCCATCTAAAATAACCCTCAAAACTCCAATAATTACATATGCTGTCATTTTAAACACAGTTATTTGAAACCAAAGAGCATAAAGAAATCTATTTATAGCACCGTAAGTAGTATTTTTGGAAATCTGTTAGCATATCACATATTTATTTACATATTACAATCACGCGGTGCTAGAATGACTTAGACTCTCGCGTGGTGGACATTTCTTGGTTAAGTCTGAATTTCGAAAAGCGTGCCACAAACAGCTAATGATATATGTATAAGAGACAGTTATATGTATACATATAGTTATGCGTATTAAGAGTTGGGGCTTTCCAGTTGGTTTACAAACGCCAGCTAAATTATTTAATACCAGTTCTGTATATAAAATAAGATTATGCACGTATGTATGTAAATTTATATTTTTAATAAGTTCTTTTGATCTTTTGTCAACTATTACAATATCTTCCGCGTGAAACTTTGGAGAGCCACAACGCATTTGTATTTCTAACTCTTTAATTTGTTATGCTAATTCACAAAAGCAGACTATACGTAGAGTCGTTAGAGACTAAAACGGTTGGTCCATAAATAATGAGTTTGTATGGACAGGTTTTCTAACAAATTTTGGCCTTTATTTTATTTTATATTTTTTCTTTTTGCATATTTAACATTCTTACTAGATATTCTAATTAGTTTTAGTATGTAATTTACCAATTTTGTAATGTGAATGGTATCGTCGCCATGTCACATGTGTGAGCCACGCGCGATTTTATTGAAAAAATCATGTGCGATATATTTTTTATCGATTTGCATAGATTTCATTGTATATATTTACATTTGATTAGTTTTTTTTTGTAGGTTAGTTCTATTAAATTAATAGATTCTGTTTAGACACAAGTTCAAAGTTTTGAATATTTCGTTTGAGTTTATGATTTCTGGTGGATGCGTGGTACTTCTTCTTCCATTTGTGGTGTTAACCAACAGATGGTGAAACCTAGACCAAGTACTAATGTTTAACGGATTTTGTGAGAAAATTCTTGCATAAAAAAATACTATAGAGGTTTGATATTGACAGCCGAAGAGCAATATCTATCGAAAAAAAATGTTTCTAATGTTTATCGAAGATGTTGGATCCTGTGTCCTTTGGACCATTACATTAAAAACCAGTAAGGAAGTGCTAAGTTTGGGTGTCACCGAACATTTTATACTCTCGCAATTTATTTATTTAATTTTATTATATAACAAACAATTTGACTCACATATTCGGCATATATATGGTATAAAGTCCATCGAAAGTTTGAAAACCCTAATATTAAGTATATGGGAGCTAGGGGAAGTTATGGCCCGATTTCACTAATTTTTGGCACGGAGACATATTATTGGAAGAAACATATTCTCTCTGAATTTCTTCAAAATATCTGAGAAACTTAACTATATTTTCGGTAAAAAATTTGTTAGAAGCACTCAGGTCCTCATATTCGATATATAGGGTCTTGAAAACTTATGGACTATTTCGACGATTATTAGAAGGGCGATGCCACTATTGTAAAGTAAACGATTCTGATCGATTTCAAAGTTCTGGTATATGAGAAGTAGGCGTGGTTTTGAACCGATTTGAACTATTTTCACAGCATATCATTGGGAAGCCAAACATATATTATGAACCGAATTTCATTGAAATTGGTCGAATAATTTCGGAGATATGATCCATTTTGACCCATAAGTGGGCGGAGCCACACCCATTTAAAATTTCGTATACAATTTTGAGTGCAGTTCTTCTATACCATCTTTATAATGTAATTTAACGTTTCTGATGATTTTTATTACTGAATTAAAGCATTTTTAGAAGTTTTCTACATAACCTTTGTACGGGAGGTAGGCGTGGTAGGTGGACTGTATACGGTAGTATCTAAAATAAACGACTATAGAAAGTTTCCTTGATATAACTTTGGTGGTTTGCGAGATAAGTACAAACAACTTTGTAGGGGGAGGGCCACGCCCACTTTTCCATGAGTTAGAAACACATGTTTTTTTTGCAAATAATAAATAATTAAGTTAAAAAAATTTTGCTAATTTATAGCAGATCCGGAATGTGTAAAATTCTAATATGTAACTTGATTTATTTTTAATTCGAAATTTTGAAATTTTTATTTAGAATCAATTTTGTGGTTCTAACCATACAACTCCACCCGCGAGATTATATATTACAATTACATTACAATATAACGGTATTCCCCCATTATTATTTGAAAACAATTTCCAAATCAATTTAAAACAAAACAGATTCACAATTAATGAATATATATGTTTGTTGAATATATATGTTTCTGTTTATAAACTCTATTTGACGCAAATTGCAAAATACCGCAACATCTTCGATCGTCTCCAATTTACCCAATGTACTTTTAAGCCTATCCACCTACATAAACAATAAGCGGTATTGCCAAAACAACCATTTTCTCACTTCCAAAACACAAATGTGTGATGTGTATTGGTTTTTGTTGCGAAATTTAACTTTCAACAAAAATGGGAAACTTTAAACTTGTTTTTAACCTTCAGCGCATCTTTTTTCGCATTTGATTGCTACATTTGAGGTCAGTGAACATTTTTACATTTTTATGTTGTTTTGAAATTCAATTTAATTCGAAAATGTCATCCATGTATCTGTTTAAATTTTATATCTATAATAACATGTTAGACATAAAGACATACATATCTAAAGTTGTATATGGGTTAAGACAAAATCGCTGAAAATATGTTTGGTTTTTAGAGATATTAATAGAACCACTAATTTTTGTTAGGAGAAGTTTGGGATTGCTGGCATAAATAATCTTAATAAAACTAGAAATTTTGCGGAAGAGTTATATGCGTTAAGAACTATACAGTTTTGTATATGGAGAAACCAGCTGTCGAAATTAATTCTATAATAAAATGGCATGTTTAATATACTCTTCCGAGTGCCGCAGGATCAGGAATACAAGAAATTCCTACTGACGATCGATAGAACATGGTCGGCATACTCACCGATCACAGTTTAGTGGCGACGTACGCCTATAAGATAGGGCTGATAGATCGCGAAGACTGTAAGAAACATCAATAGCAATGTACCAGACAAACATCTCTTGTGTGCTTATCCTGCATTGTCAAGGCAAAGGATTCAGCATTTGGGGTGCCTCACACTACGATACTCTGGAATATGTATCGTTAGTGACATCACATAACCTTCAGAAATTCTCGTCAGGCATCATAAAGGATGACTACGTGACGCTACTCCATCTGGTATCGCAAAGGACCAAAACTGGTATATGTGTGGGTTTCTGGCCTAGCCTAGGGTTACTGGGTTCCTAACCTAATGTAAATATAACCGATTGTTCTTTGTTCACCAGAACAACTGGTCCCGCATAAAGTTGGATGAGAGCGATTTATTGAAATCAACTTACATATTTATGAATGCACTAGTATATTGGAAACACTCGGAAAAAGATCGGATACATATCCGTTGATCGAACTTTCGTTAACTGTATTTCTCTAAGGACACCGATACTGAGCTAAATAGAGAAGTTACAATCTTCTACAAAGTGTACAGCTGCTGGCATATGTCGATGATATCAAAATCATTGGAAACAACACGCTTAGTTAGTTTTGATTTTGACAGGAGATATTTCGTCTTGTCCTCGTTCACGCATTCTCGTATTGGCTCCCACGTCACTGTTGACGGTCGTAACTTTGAACTAATTTCGTGTATCTGGGAACCAGTGTTAACAGCAATAACAATGTCAGCCTGGAAATCCAACGCAGAATCACTCTTGCCAACAGGGGCTACTTTGGCCGAGTAGGCAATTGAAAAGTAAAGTCCTCTCTCGACGAACAAAAACCAAACTCTACAAGTCTCTCATCATTTCGGACCTACTTTATGGTGCAGAAGCGTGGACGGTGTCCGATGAGACGGCACTAGGAGTTTTCGAGAGGAAGGTTTTGCGAAAGATTTACGGTCCCTTAAATATTGGCAACGGCGAATACCGCATACGATGGAATGATGAGATGTATGTGTTACACGACGCCATTGACATAGTTCAGCGAATAAAAAGACAGCAGCTACGCTGGCTAGGTCATGTTGTTCGAATGGTCGAAAGTGACCCAGCTCTGAAAGTTTTCGATGCAGTACCCGCTGGTGGAAGCCGAGGAAGAGGGAGACCTCCACTCCGATGGAAGGACCAGGTGGAGAGGGACCTGGCTTCGCTTGGAATAACCAATTGGCGCCAAACTGCCAGAAGGAGAGATACGTGGCGCGCTGTTTTGGACTCGGCTATAACCGCGTAAGCGGTGCCTACGATATTCAAGAAGAAGAAGAAGGAAACCGATACGCAAAAACAACAGTGAATGGAGGACCTTTCAGAATCTCTGACATTACAATCTTCATCTTCAAACTGCTCAAAACCTGCAGTTTTTAAATGGGTTTTCAGGAAAGAACCAATCAAAATACAAATAAAATGAGACGATATTCTTTTGCAACATTGGTTTCTTTAATAAGTTGAATGAGATTACTTTAAGATTGAGGTATGTACCGAGAATTGTGGTCTATTTTGCGTTCATAAAGACTTATTTAGTGCCAGTACCCTAATAAGTTCCAGTATAGTGTTTGGGGTCAGAGATTCAGTGTGGTCCACTACTTTAGATTAATAAATTACATATTGACTTTTGTTATAAATATAATGAACACCTTGGAAACTTTCAGGATTACCTTGCCAGAGTTCTAATTGTATAAATCTTAATCAATTGTCTAGTGAACTCAACTTTGAATACGTCAATACAGCGTTTAGTACCATATATTCCTAACCTGTACTCCTTTATTTAGAAATTTATATATACAGATGTATATTTTATACTTTACCGTTACTTTCTCATGAAATTAGATACCAGTATCAAAGGACATTATGGACATTTTTGTAATAGATTAGGTTAGATTATTTATCATTATGATATTTATTATTGATTTTTAGTCATAAAGCAAGTCGTTGACATTTAAAATTAATAATAAATAAAATTACAAATAAATATGTATAGTTCAATAAATATTACAAATTAACGACCACATATATCAACAACAACATTTGACCTTGACTTCATTGCGGACTTACACAACACGAATTGAGGTGACCATATTTGAATGCAGTGTTGCTTTTGGCGAAACAAATTACAAATGAACTTCCAAAAGAAATTTGTTTTCAATTCATTAGAGACACATTTAATGGCAACATTTCATGGAAAATTTTGTATAAAACTGGAACAACATAAATTGACCAAAAGAAGGTGTAGCCGTTCTGATTAAAGCGTAGGAGGAGAAAGTGCAAAAAAAGAATAAGAATACGAATAAATATAAATATAAATAAATACGCATTGCAACGGACACAATATAAAATTTATTACTACTCGCACCATATTTAATACAATTGCACCCGCTTAATACGTCAATTAAGACGTCATTTAAAACGTCATGTAGTCGTAGCAATTTATCAGCGCTGCTGCAAGCGCATACTTGACAAATTGTCCATAATAAGTGGCAAGGAAGTGGCGATGCCGATCAAGCGCAGCATTTTGACGCCAGGCGTACGTGCCGCGCAGCATAATCGATGACTGCAACTGCAAATGTCTTCATGCAAAAGCAATAAAGCATACAGGAATGCATTCATTTATAGCCACAAGTGCCCGTGCATACTAGTTTCGCGCGCAATCAACTTAGTGGGAACTCAGTAGTGGGCATAGTCTTGTGGCCTAAGGGAAGTAAGAACCTTTTCAAGGCTGTTGCGCTAGCGCAATGTTGCATGCAGCCAGTCAACATTTCGCGCATGCCTACGTGAGTTTTTGCACGTAGGCCATCGCAACTGGCCAACAGCTTGGCCATACAAAATCCTAGAAAACACAAAGACTACTACAAATAAATTATGACTAACCAATGCGCCAAGCAGCACACTATCACTAGTGTTCAGCAGAAATTCCAATAACAAATACTATACATATACTAAATAAAATACGAGGAATTTACTTACTAAATGCTGCTACTAAATATAAGTCAGAGACGCAAAAGACCAGACTTACCGTTTATAAATTTATAAAAATTAACATATATGTATATGTATAAAAATATGTAAAAATGTAAATATGTCTCTCTGTGTGTATATATTACCTATGTTACTATATTTATCAATTTGATGCTCAATAGTCTCGTTTTTACACAGAATTTACTATGAAATTTGGCATGTAAATGTGGTCACTGTAATCTATTGCTTAAAACTAGACTTAAACAGTTGGGCAGACAATTCTAATGGCATGCGACTAGATTTCAGCTGTGGCTACTCGTTAGCAACTCAACGTTCTTGACAATTCTAAAAGTTAATCTCGATTTAAATATGTAAATGTTTTAAATAATTATACATACAAACATACATAAATATACATAACATAAGCAACACAATGCTATTCCTCCTTCAGCTAGGCAGGCATTTGCGCTTTTTACATAAAATATATCAAATTAGCCAAATTAATTCTGTACGAAAGACAGTTTGTATGCAAATACACACATACCTACCTATATAAAAGAAGTAAGGAAGGGTTAAGTTTCAGCGTAACCGAAAATTTTATTCTTCCATAATTTTATCAAAATAAAACTTAACGCGTCCCCTATATTCGGCATAAAGTTCACTAGAATATCGGAAATCACGATATATAGTATTTGGGGCTGGCACAATTCCTGGACAAATTTAAAGTATTTCTGTCACCAAGCTACATTATATCTCTTGCCCACTCTTGCTAACAGGTGCTACTTTGGACTGAGTAGGCAATTGAACAGTAAAGTCCTCTCTCGACGAACCAAAATCAAACTCTACAAGTCTCTCATCATTCCCGTCGTACTTTATGGTGCAGAAGCGTGGACGGTGTCAATATCCGATGAGACGGCACTAGGAGTTTTCCAGAGAAAGGTTTTGCAGAAGATTTATGGTCCTCCGAACATTGGCAACAGCGAATACCGCAGACGATGGAACGATGAGCTGTATGTGTTATTCGACGACATAGACATAGTTCAGCGAATAAAAAGACAGCGGCTACGCTGGCTAGGTCATGTTGTCCGAATGGACGAAAACACTCCAGCTCTGAAAGTTTTCGATGCAGTACCCGCTGGTGGAAGCGGAGGAAGGGGAAGGCCTCCACTCCGTTGGAGGGACCAGGTGGATATCGATCTGGTTACACTTGGAATCTCTAACTGGCGCCGAACTGCGAAGGAAAGAGAGGAGTGGCGCGCTCTTATCGTTTCGGCTATAATCGGCTAAACGGTTTAACGCCAATCACATACATATATACTCACTCTCCCATACATATGTATGTACTTTCCCGTTTCTTGAGTGGGTTCACTTTAAAAAAGTAAAATAAGGAAAATTCGAACATGAAATTATTTTTTTTTTTGCAATGAGCTAAAATTTGATTACGACCTCTAGTCTTTGGTGTCCGTTGTCTTTCTCTCTGATTATGAAGGCCTTAGAACGCTCAGAGTTTGACGCCGTAGTGCGAGCTTGTATATTTCTAATATTTTGTTCTGCCGCTGCTAACGCTCCGTACTCGACTTTTAAGCGCGTACTTGGGAGGTTTTGAAATTTTATTCAGCAAGCAGCTGCGAGCGCTCTTTGCTCGACTCTCTGGCACGCGATTGCGATGTGAAGAGAATGACTTGCAAGACGATTTTCAGTTAGATTCATTATTTCAGATTAAGATTCTCCATCACGGAGTCTTTTTGATACCCTCACCTGGGAACTATTTTCAGAAAGTTGAGATTGAGAAAAAATATAGTCTATGTTACTCGGGGTGAATTTAGCTTTCCAATAGTGAATTTTTGAAATGGGCACAGTAGTTTTTGAGTTTATTCATTACAAACATACATACAAATCTGTTCTCTTTATAATAGTATAGATAGATAAGGGGCTGGGACAATTCCTGGACAAATTTAAATTATTTCTGTCACCAAGCTACATTATATCCAAGTCCACTTAATTTGCTAAGGTATCTCTCATATTTACGGTATAAAGGCTATTGGATGTGTGAAAACTTATTAGGTATATGGGAACTAGGGGAAGTTATGACCCGATTTTAACCATTTGTGGTACAAAGATACACTATTAGAAGACGAATTTCGCTGAAAATATCTGAGAGATATAAAAGTATTTTCGCTAAACCATTATACATTGGCCCTGAGGTCTTCATCTGGGACCTTGAAAAATTATAGTCCGATTTTGAGAATATTTAAAGGAGTTATGGCACCCATCAAATGCAGTGTTTGTGTAAAGTGTTGGAAGTAGTCGTGGTTGTTAAGTAACTTCGCCCATTTTCCACCGGTAACATCAGCGTGTCAAGGATAATTATGGTAATAAAAGGAAATGTGTCCAGTAAGTTTGGTTTATACAAAGGGTGATCTATTTCGAGGTTCCCCACCTTTTTAAAGAAAAAACAGAAAAGTCCAAATTTAATGGGGAATGTTTATTATTACTCGAAAGAACATTATTTGGCATTTATTTTTTAAAGATTATCTCTTTCAAATATTGGCCGCGGCTATTTCTCAGGTGGTCCATCCGTTGAGTCCAATTTTCGATGACTTGTTCGAACACTTCAACTGGTAACTGGCGAATAACACGAGTGATCTTTTGCTCCAACGCCTAACTTGAACGAATTGATTGTCCGCATAGAATTTAGACTTTACATATCCCAAAGGTCGCGTAACCGTCTCACCGACATCATTTTCGAAGAAATATGGCTCACAGACCACACCAAACCGTTGTTTTTTTTTTTTTTTTGATGAAATGGCAGCTCTTGAATTTTTCAGGTTGCTCTCGCCCTTTTTTGAAAAATAATCCATATAAATATGACACTGTGATCCACTGTAAAAAATTTAATTTTCGTAGCTTTATTTGGCTTAGTTACTGCACTTTATAGTTTTTCTGTTAACATCATTTTGTTGGCGTTGGGATGGCCCGATTTCGCCCATCTACCAACCCTCTCATGGTACCACGGATTTTGTGTACTACATTTCATTAAAAATCTCAACTTTTAGTTAAGTTATCACTTGCACGGATGGACATACAGACATCTGGATTTATACTCCACTCGTCACCCTGATCGCTTTGTGAACAAAACTATTATACTCTCTTTGCAACATGTTGCTAGAGTATAAAAGTATGCGTAACTGCATATGTATGTAAATCAGCCGGTTCACACTGGTTATTATAGCTGTTTTATCAAATTTGAATTCTCTTTGTGACCAATTGTTTAATTGTTGTTGTTACTTTACATAATTAAACATAAATGTAGCTGCGTATGTTTATATGTAAGCAAATCTGTGTGACACCAGTCAAATTTCATTCACTTCGCTTTTTCTAAGCCGCCTGCCGTCTATTTGTTGACTTTTGTTGCTCCGCATTACCAGTTTTACAATGGTCCCACGTGACCAAGCTGTCTTTAGCCGCAACTTGAAGCCTCTCTTGTTTATCTTAAATATGCAAGGTTAAGCCGAGGTTCAAGCATTATTTGAAATTTAAAAATACACATATGTGTGCATAAATTATGCACATATTTATGTATATTTAGAGAGTGCAACTGTACCTAATCGAAACTCAATTTAGATGTGACAATAAGTTTTTTTATACGCGATCGTGCATTTGTGCATACATTGTAGTGGATGTAACAATATAACGGTAAATTTAAAGCCGAAAATCAAATGCTTGTACTTTTATTCTTTATTATATTTTTTTTTCGTTTTTTCACTAACATTAAAAGTTGATAACATACGAGATGACATCACCACCTATGCTATTAACAGCTTCTGTTAATATTATGTTGTTAAGTTAATGTTGGAAAATTTCATATGTTAAGACGGCAATATGCATATGATGCCGATGTAAACCTAAAATAGAGTATATATGTATTTTGTATGCAATATTCATGGTTTGATTGAAGCGGTTCATTGGACTGACTTTTTCATGTAAAGATATTTATAATAATTATCAAGATCTGAAAATCTTATAAAAATATTAAAAAGATATACGAACATATCTCTTGTACGTTTCGATACGACCAACCTTTGGAGTATTTTATTTTATAAAATAAGGCTATCTAGTGTTTTGAGGCTTGTGGATGGGCTTCATATACTGTGAGACTATATTTCCCAAATTTAATTATTCATAATATGTGATGAGCTCTCATAGGTTTACTGAGTGTCTAAGGCTACTTCATTTCATGAAAAGTTTTCGAACAAACTTGATCAAGCACATACATTGTTTGGGTCGCTATATAGACCGATTTCGACGGATGCGATTAATTTTCGGGTTCTAAAAAAATGATCAGATACAAACCACTTACTCAATGCTTTTCCGGGTCTTTGTTGCCTTTCAAGCTTCTAGAAAGTATTTCTAATCATCATCCCCAATCTCATTTTGAAAAATATTAGCTTGGCAAAATTTCGCCTTTTTGTCTTTTGAATTTTGCGACTATGTATAAAGCGCTATAGATCTATAATACTAAACATCTTTGTAAGGTCTTGACATAACCTACAAAACGATGATTAGTTTGGATATTGCGTTCAACAGTTATAGACATGTAAACATGGAGTTCACTAACGCCGAACGTTGCGCTATTTTAGAGTATTCCTTCGTTAAAGGCAAATCCGCTAGAGAAACGTTCCGTGAGGTTAATGGTGTTTTGGGGGATGGTACTCTATCACTTCGAACTGCGGAGGAATGGTTTCGACGATTCAGAGCGGGTGAAAACGACACCATGGATAAACCAGCCGGCGGATAAACCTGTGACGACGAATACCGATCAAATCATGGAAACCATCGAGTTCGACCGGCATGTGGCATCTCGTGACATAGCCCTGGAGATGGGAGTTAGTCATCAAACCACTTTAAACCATCTACAGAAGGCTGGATACACAAAAAAGCTTGATGTTTGGGTGCCGCATTATTTGACGCAAAAAAACCCTTCTGGACCGAATCAACGCCTGCGATATGCTGCTGAAACGCAACGAACTCTACCCATTTTTTAAGCGGATAGTGACTAATGACGGAAAAGGATCACATACGACACTATCAAGGGAAAACGGTCGTGGTCGAAGGTCGGTGAAACAGTCCCAAACAGTGACCAAGCCGGGATTGACGGCCAGGAAGGTTTTGCTGTGTGTTTGGTGGGATTGGAAGGGTATCATCCATAAGACCTGACGCTTAATTCTACCATCTACTGCGAGCAATTGGACCGCTTGAAGCAGGCGATCGACCAGAAGCGTCCAGAATTGGCAAACATGAAGGGTGTAGTGTTCCACAGGACTACGCCAGAGCACACACTTCGTTGATGACTCGTCAGAAGCTACGGGAGCTCGGATGGGACGTTTCATCGCAACAATAAAGCATTGAATAAAGAGCAAAAACGCGGAAGAACCTAATATTTGAAACTTATTACCAAACAAAATCGTGAACTTTTAGGGTTTAACAGAACCTTTATTGAAATAAAGTTTCGGACGAAATGATGCACGCACCCTGCCTGCGGTTGGTAAGTTTGTACTAAGAGTGCCTAAGAAGTCTTTTACATAATCAACAAGACTCAGCCTCTGGTATAAGGCTGGTGTAACTGAGAGAACTTATGGTCACATATTTATTTAAAGCATTCCGGTTGCAACAACATCTTTCCTGAAACAAAAGATTTTTATCTTTAACAAAATTGTCTTTGTTTAGTGATGATCTAGAAGGCTGTGGTCCTCAGAGATTGATAGTTTGCATTTCATGTTCATTTACGATTCAAGGTCTAATCATCAAGCTACTTGTGTTACAGCGCCATAAAACGTCAGACATATTTTAAAGTCCTCTAAGTCCGAAACATACTATTAAAACCTCTAATCTAAAAAAGAAAACATTGTTTGTTCTTCAATAACATTTGATGGCTTGTAAATAAAATACACTTGATAGTATTAAACGCATCAGAAAAATCGATGTTCTCCAATGTTTTAATCTGATATAAGAGACCTCCAAGAGAATGCCTCAGCAATATTACGCCTTAGGACATCTAAACCCTGTCTGCGATGGTCGTATAAGAAGAAAGATGAGAAGTTTATTTATATCATATAAATATTTTCCGATTTGTATTTGCCAATAATATAATTTTCTACGCTTTTGGATTCAGCCGTTTATGCTACTTTCTAAGTTCTGAAGAGTTCTAAAAAATAATTATTTTTTCGAAAACTCCAACACTTTCAATAAAATACGAGTTAATATTTTTTTAGCATTTAGTAATTTGATTTCATATCTTTTTATTGTACATCAAAATTTTCGTTCACAAATGAACACACTTACTTATTAATAAAAATAATAAATTTAGCAATATTAATATGCATTTTGATTGAGAATGTTTTGCCTTAATTGACTAAACGTAAATAAATTGTAGCACAATTAACCCCCAAGTGTGTAACATAGTACAAAAAGTGTTTAATAAAACTTAAAATTCTTACAGGCTAGTATTACAATAACTGCTAATTGTGACGTATTTTGCATATTCTGACTTAAAATCCTAGTTACTAATGCCAAGTGCTTGTTTGGGGTGCTCGAATGTGCATTACACTTAACCCGAGAAAAAAACGAATTACATGCATAACTCAACCGATTTTTGTTTTTGTTTTTGCTCTTTTTATATAATTAAGTATTATAATTTATATTTTGTATAATTACATATATGTTTGTATGTATGTATAGACGGAACACCCATTATTTATTAAAAGCACATACGCATTACGAAAAAAAAAACAAAATTAAATAAACAGCCACACGTCCATATTTTTAAGAGCTCCGACGTCTCACGCTCACTTACACCAAGTTCATAGTTAGGCTTTTAAACACCAACCACGCACTATCGAATTCTACGTTTGCACTTTCTTCTTCATATTCTCATTCTCATCCAGTTTTGTGCTCTCCGTACTGCTCGACTCCGCATCGGATGCCTCAAATTCCGGATCGGGTACTTCCGCATAATGAAAATTGCCAACCGATGTTGTTTCAGTCGTCTGGTCTGTCGTTGGGTGTGTGCCATCGCCATATTTATCAATAACGCGACGCACTAAATCCTTGGACGGTTCCTTCATATCCCAAGCCCAGCCGATGCGATGGAAGGCATCCAAAACCATTGTGGTGAAATTGCCAACATAGTTGCCAAGTTCAGCTGCTTTGTAGTCCCAGGGGAAGACGTGGTGATAGTTGTGCCAGCCCTCACCCATAGCAATGATCGAGACATAAATATTCTCAGTGGGTTTGATGCGACTATTGGAAAGAGACGACAGACAAACAAATTAAGTTAATTAGTCCGAAAGGGTTTTAAAATAAATTTCGATAACATGCTTATAAAATTATATAATTGACTTACTTATCATATGGGCGTGTGCCAAACATGTGCGCGGCACTATTCACCGACCATGTGAAATTCAAACTGCTTACATAACGGAAGAGACACTGCGTAATGAAGGCCAAATGGAATTCTTCACCCCAAAAGTACATTGGCACAATGGTGGGCAATACAAAGCAGAGCAGAATTTTCAAGGGAATGAAATATTTCTGATGGAACTGCACAACGGGATCATTCATTACATCACTCATATCCAATTGACGGCCGCGACGTAAAACCTCTGGATGCTTCAGCATCATTAACCAGCCGACGTGCGCGAAGAAGAAACCACGATTCGAATTGTGTGGATCAGCATCGGTTTCGGAGTACTTGTGATGCACACGATGATCGCGCACCCAATCGTAGAGTGTATTCTGGAATTACGGGAAAGAGATGAAACAAAAAATTAATAAAATAAAAGCTTAAACAGCGCAAATTCTATATATGCAGTTTTATTTAGTAGTTAGAATTTTCTTTAAATGTTACTTAATTAATTGAGTTAATTAGTGTTTGAATCTACTAATTGCCTAAATTAAAAAGAAAAAATGGTTTAAACTTCAATTTTTTGTAGAAGCATTTTATTTGGATTTTATTATTTACTAATTAACTCAATTAAGTCTCAATTAGTGTTTCAATTTACAAATTGACTCAATTAAGTCGCTTAATTTAGTTATTTTTGTAGCCAATTTACGTATTGAGTGCTTTAAAGTGTCAATGAGTGATTTTTGTGTAGTCAATTTACTACTAATTGACTCAATTAAGTTTGAAACTGTACAAATAATCAAAAACATTTAGTAAGTTTTGTTGAAAAAAATTCGTTGCACCTTTTTATGGCACATTTATTTTGATGTTTCAATTAACTGCCACAAAATAGGTCACTTGTTAAAGTGCAATTTAAGTATCAGCTTGCATTTAATTAACATTTTTCTGAGCACTTAAAAATCAAGGTGCGAAGTTGTAATTTTAGTGTTTGTATAAACATATGTATGAATGTTTGTGTGTGAGAAAATATTTATTTTTATTATAGCTATAAATTGTTACAAAGATTTATGCATAGATATGCTAATTGGCATTACAGTGTGCCCCACTTAATTATACTACGGAATTTGAAAACTTTTTGTATATTTTCTAACTCTGTTTTTAGTGAGCAAAAGTAAGGGATTGATATTGAATATTTTAGATTTATTTGACAATAATCTTTGTGCCAGGCTTTGTAACCAGCCACATTCCTCACTGCCTGTTTGCAATCTCTTCTCTTTAATTGACTCAATTATCAATTTAATTTGAAATTAATTAATGTAGTGCTTTAAATAAGTGAGAAAATAAAATAATTGGGGGTCAATTAAGCGGGGCATACTGTACTTAAAACAAATTTCATGGTCATCCACATATATGGACCGTAAATTAATCAAAAAAAGTTAGTCATTTGCGGATATAAAGAAGGCAAATACTTAAATTTGTGTTTATAAGCAGACACAGAAGATCACCGAATTTTTTTTTTACTTTTCGGACAAAAACACTTATTTAATAACGTGTACGTGTACTTCAAGTATGCATAAGTATGTACTTAAGCATATGTTCGCATGAATAGCAATGACAATTTCGGTGTAATTAAAATGTTAGGTAAGACATTCGAAAAAATGGCACTCAAATCGGCATGCACAAGCAATGCAGGCTAATTGAAAGCTTAATTAACGCTGTTAATGGCCAGCTTAAATACATTTTGTTAGCAATTTAAATTCGTCATAAGTGACACGCACACATGTTGCTCTCGAAAACAATTAAACCGGAAATATGTACATATGCTGCTAACGGTAAACAAATTTGAACAGTAGATAATGTACTCACTTAAGCAGACTATGTAATCTGTTAGTAATGCAGTTCAATTATTTAATTTATATTATTTGTATTTAATTACCTGTCCAGCTGTTGAAAAGCAAATCATCAATATGCTACGTAACGCTACATTGGCCTTAAAGGAACGATGTGTCCAGAAGCGATGAGCACCAGCTGTTACGCCAAAACCGGCAACGCCGCCCATGAAGAAGGCTGCAAACGATAAGAGAGTTGAAAAAATTATTATTATTTGTAAATACATATATTTTTGTAGAGATAGGTAAGATAAAGAAAAGAAATTTATATTTGTTATTAAGATATATGAGACTGAAAAATAAGAAATTTTGTAGTTCCCCTTGTATAGCTTTCCCAATAAATGTAAATAAGTTTCTCAACTGTTCGAAATATGAAATAAACATGTTTCATGTTTATGTATGTTTATTTGCACTGGTTAGTCACAAGCCGCTCTATTTGCAGCATGACATGCAGAAAGTTTTCGCTATCAAAGATTCTGCCCAGTCATCAAAGCTCTCGAATTTTTACGATTTTGTCCTCAAATTAACTTTGTATGCAAATTTACCAACTAATTTTTATATGTAGTAAAACAAAAATTTCCTACTAATTATCATACGCATCTATGTGAACGGTTTATGGAATTCTCCACTCTTCAAAAAAAAAACTGGGAGATTGCGATCAAAGTCGACGCGCATGCGTGCAGAGCATACATTGATATTGTGTGTATGGCAGCGGATGTATTCTATATGTAATTGAATATTAAATTAGACTGGTTAGAATAACACTAGTTAGTAACTAGTATCTTTGAACTACAAATTTTATAAAAATATTTTTATTAAAAATATTTTTTTTTACACAAAATTTAATTTATTTTTTTAATCTTACAAAAAGCGAGTCCTCTCTTGATGCAAGAAAAAATATTTTTTTTTTATTTTAATGAGTTCTAGCAAAGCATCACATACCATAAAGTAACTAATTTTTGAAGACGCACGTGTCTTCTGTGCTTGAAACTAAGTTTGAATATAAAAAAACAAATTTTTTTTATCAAAATTTAATTATCTATCCACATTTGTATACTGAATGCAATTATAAAACCAACTAATTGGACTGAAAGTGGTAAGCCACATACGGGTCTTGGTATGCGTAGGCAACTAACACAAATGTAATTATACATATAAATATAGATACATATATATATACATACATATATACATATACATACATATATATACATATATAAATATACATATATATTTAAAAAAAAAATATTTATTTGCTGCTCAGCTTCACTCAACATGCAATAGTTTGCTGTACATTTGAAAAAAAAATAAGCGGAATTAACCTTCAACACGTTGAGTTTCTTCTTTTGCTGTAAATTTATCAATTTACGATTTTTCACTTTTTTGGTTAGCAACCAACCTAAACCGGTTATTACTCACATTACTTTATATTACTAAAATGAAAATTATTTGAGAGTGTCTCAACGTACAATTCAATATTGTATTGATGTATCACTAAATACGGTTAATATACGGTACTTTTGTTGATTGATAACTTTTGGAAAGTGATTCGCCGAACTGTTTTCAATTGAAAATTTTGTGGAGAAATTGAGCACCTACTCAACGGTATGAAGGTCAATAGGCGGAGACATATGTTCAAGTGCTTAATTATGAGCGTTTTTTTATTTATTTTTTTATATATTATTCATCATCAACAAGTGAGACAAAGAGAAGAGCACAAACCAAAATGAACAAAAGTGAAGAAATCATTACGAAAAGCGTTTGAGTCAATTTTACAAGCAAAATAAGACGCTAAAGAAATATGTAGGCATAGTTTTTGGACTAAAAATACATGTGTACATATGACTTATATCTATATACATATATTTATATATCAAGACATGCCTTTTAAAGCAAAAATATACATTCGTGAAGGTAATTAGTTTTTACGAACCAAATTCTTGACTTTCAGCTTATTTGTATGTCTTTATTGTTATTGCTAGATAAAAACACCATTTGCAGGAAATTAATCAGCATAAAAAATAATTCATTCAATTTCCGCATACAAGGGGAATTCCCTAAAGTATCGTAAATAATTGTGGTTCGGCAAGTAATATTTTTTTGTTTACCTATTTCACCTCAAGTTACTTTTTTTACTGCTAAACACCGAAATCGCTCGGTTATTGACCAGCTATAAATTCTGATTAGTCAATCAATATGAATTGCCAACCAATTTACGGTACTTTCATATGCATTCCTACTTCATACGCAGAAAAAATGCTTTCGTTTTCATTCGTTGCACACTTCGGCTATTTGAGAAATGTTAATGAGATAATTTGAGAACAATTTATTAATGATATTTTTTTACCAATTTTTTTTTAACTAATAAGCTTATTAAAATTGGATAAACCTATTTTATATGCTAAAAAATAAGAACAGTTTAAATTTATTAAATTTTCATTAATGAATTGTGTTTTTGAATGAAATTAATAATTATGTGCTGAAAAATTTGCCAAAAATATTTAACATATTGTTCAAAATTGAATTATTCCTACCTAAATGTACTTTTAATTAGTCAATTAAGTATTTCAGCAATTTTTAAACGCTAATTGTTCTCAATTAACCATAAAATTAAGCAATTAATTAATTGCTCAATTAGTATTCAATTGATATCAAAATTATATATTGTTTTTGGCCGAAATTAATAATTATGAGTTGACAATCTTGCCTGCAATATTTAACAATTTTTTTAAAATTGAATCATCCCAGTCAAAATTCACTCTTAATTAAATAATTAAATATTTCAGCAATTTTTAAACGCTAATTGTTCTCAATTAATAAAATTATGAAGCCATTAATTGCTCAATTAGTATTCAATTGACAATAATTTGATGTAAAAGTCACAATGGAACCCTGATACATTGTAAGCGTGACCAATATTAAATGGAATTCTGTAAGTTGCAACTCGATATCAAATTTTTGAAGTTCTGTTCGCTTTCAGCATCAATTCAGCTGAAGAAAATGATAGCTGAATAGCGCTGAATTCCAAAGTACCTAGAAAAATGGATAACTAATTGAAGTTTTAGTCGTTGGGAATCAACTTAAGGATATTAAGACACTCAATTTTGAAGATAACAACAAATGTATCCCACAAGCTTTACTAAACTTGCAGCAGGAGTTGTAGGATGTTAAAGCTACTCACAATAGGTTCAAGATTTATTATTCTCTCCAATTTATTGAGAGATTTTTTGAAATTTTAAATTTTGGAATCACTGTTTCATGCTTCAATGTAGTAAAAAATAAAAACAATCACTCAAAAGCTAAAATATTTTCGTAAAATATGCGTGAAAACCCCGCGCGTAAATATCGAAATAACCCTCAATCATAGCTGTGTTAATTTCAGCTTTCAGCCTTAAATGGCACAGCCGCTATGCTTAAAAAATACCAGGAAATAGGCAATAAATTTTTCACGCAACAGTTTAATCACGCAGAAATGCATGGACTTCAAGTAAAGTTGTAAAAAAAACCCTAAAAGCTCTCCAGCAGTGCAAGTCAACTTCTTATTTCCCATGTGAATTGCAGCGACACACACAGATGCAGGGATTTAAGTATGTGTGGCACGTGCAAGCGTCTGGCCATTCAGCCTAGCCCAGCGAGCCCTACAAAACATTGTATCGCGATAACATTAACTGATCTCTCGCACACTTTATCGTCGTTGGCTCAATGTCAAGAAACAAGACGAAAAAGGGCTTGGCTGGACCAAAATAAAAATAAAGAAAGAGTGAAACCACCAATGCAAGTGAAAATGTTTGTGGTTTTCGGTGCAGCCAAAGGCGACCTGCATGCGCGCATAAGTACACAATAAATATTAACAGAGTTGGTTTTCGCAGCGATCGATAAATTTTTTCTGGAAATTAATTTATTTTAAACGAACGAAAAAACGAAACTAATTTTATACTCTTAGGGTTTTCCATGATTATTCACTCATACCCTGCCAGCCAAAGCTGGTGAAAAAGCTGGGTAAACCGAAGTTTTTTAAACCCACAAAAGTGGTAAAAAATGTGGTGAGTTTGCCACAGGCCAGCATAGCTGCTTGTGAGTTTTTTAACCACTATTCCCCTCACACGTACGAATACAAAAACAAAACAACCCAAACGTGTGCGTTGGTGTTAGTAATTGAAGAAACATGAGGGGAAAGTGGTTAGGCCTGGCTGGCAGGGTAGGTGCATACCTATAGATACTTGTATTTATATGTAATGGTTGTAAATGGAAGGTTGTTCATCGATATTCGGTGTTCGAAATTCCCGACTCTTCTCACAAAACAGCATCCATTTGCATATAAAAATAGAAAAAATATGCCAATCAAAGTACTAAGTTCCAAGAGTATTTTTTAACTCTAAAAAATTGAAATTTTTACCCAAAATAGTTTTCCATCAAACACTGAAAACGTGTAACCCCTCAAATTCATCGAACAGCTTCACGACTCATATCACAAATATGCGCCAAAAGACGGCCAAGCGTCTGTTAAAGGCGTAGCTGTCATATTACTTTTATGATGATGATTATTATTATTATATAGTATATATGTATGTATATACTGCATACATATTATTAATGTCAAAATGCACAAAGAAATTATCTGCTCAATTTCTTGTGAAACCAAATTTACAGCAACGAAGCGAAGGCAACGCTTTTAATACAACAACAACAATAGCAAAGTGTTTCGTAAACTCGTTTTTTTATTGAAGACGTTACGTTTTATGATGACGTAGCAGAAAAGAAAAAAAGATATTTCAAAATAAAATAATATTACACACACACATGCTTATACATACATATGTGCATATAAGTAAGTATATTTGTAAGTAGCATGCAGCGTAAAGCGTCGGTAAGGTGACATAATTCGGCCACGGGGAAAACAATTAATGTTTACCAACAAATTCGTTGTCAAGAGCGGCATTTATATGCATGAAAGATTATATGTATAAGTGTGTATGCGTGTGTGTGTGTGTAAATACATTAAATACAAGGCATTTTTTAACTCATGCAAGTTTCATTGCAATTTAAGTCTGTGGGACGAACATATACATATATTCACATATACATATGTATGTATGTAAGTATTTAAGTACTTTACGCTTTCAAAAACAAAAAAATAACAATTTTTGTCGGCAAAATTATGTCTGAATAAAATATTTATATTATTTTGCTTTATGCAAATATTGAAGGATCTCAAATCGAGTAAATTTATGGCATGAAGAAATCGATTAAAAACAAGAAAAGCCTTAAATTTTCAGAACAAAATTAAGACATAGCACAGAGACAGGAGCGAACAGGTCACATAAGCATCTTTTTATATATCTTTCACACACGTATATTTTTTTTTGTATTAGGTCTACAACTTTACTTCCGCCGTTATTTTTGTAAATTTAAGTTTTTATACCCTGAACGGGGTATATTAAGTTTGTCACGAAGTTTGTAACACCCAGAAGGAAGCGTCGGAGGCCCTATAAAGTATATATGTATATAAATGATCACTATGTTGAACTGAGTCGATTTAGCCATGTCCGTCTGTCTGTATATATATGAACTAGTCCTTCAGTTTTTAAGATATCGTTTTGAAATTTTGCAGATGTTATTCAAGAAGATGCTCATTTGTCGGAACTGCCGATATCGGACCACTATATCTATCTATAGCTGCCATACAAACTGAACGATCGGAATCAAGGGCTTGTATGGAAAACTTCCGCATTTTACTACATACATTCACGAAATTGGTGTGAGTTATTGTTCATAGAAATAATTTAATCTCCGAAAAAATTGTTCAGATCGGTTCACTACAGCATATAGCTGCCATACGAACCGAACGAAGAAATGCACCAGTGAAGGGTATATTAGCTTCGGTACAGCCGAAGTTAACGTTTTTTCTTGTTTTTGTATAAAAATTGTATGTCGATGAGCCTCAGCCGCATTTTTCTTGGAATTAAAAAAGAAAGGCAAAATTTCCCGCAAATTTCGAGAATTCGGCTCAAAAAGTGACATTTTCAGTTGAGAATAATTTTGGGATGCAAACAGAGATTACAAATATTTTGTTGGGTTAATGTTGACACAAATGTCCAAGATCGATATAAAAAATCGTTTTAATCGACCAGTGCTTGACCCTAGATACATCTATTGGAAAACGGCGGAAGCAAAGTTGTAGACCTAACAATTAGCCACAAAGTAGGAATTTTCGACGATATTTTGTTGATAAGAGCTAAGAAAATGTATTGAATGAAGAAAGCTTTTCAATTCAAATTAATGACATTGTGAAAAAAAATTATAGGTCATTTAAGGGGTTAGGTGAGATTCAAAATATCAAAATTTGAAAAAAGGTTGTCTTATTAAATAGAAATATTAAATATATTGAAATTATTCTTCAAAATTTTTCAAATCAATCAGCGTAAAATTCTAAGAGATATACCATTTGGTAGTTCCAGCGATCAGGCCACGTCAGTTTGCATGTAAACCTTTAAACGCATTTATTTCAAAACTTTAATTTTCTAGTCGGTGGACACGATTTCTCGAAAAGTTATAAAACGATTTTGTTCAAAGTTTTCACATATTTTTGAAATAACATTGCATAGTTAATGAACGACTTGTTTATATTAGGCGTGTTTTATTTGACCAGCAAAATAAGCTATTAGCTATTAGCTTATTTTGTATAGAAGACTTAGTCAACATACAGAATTATGTTGGCTTGTCATAAGCTATCATAGCTTGTATATTGAACTAGAGGCATTGTCAGTTCATCGCGTTCTTTTTTCATTCACAATAGTTAGGTTTTTTGGAAAAAAAGTAGTTGGCAATAGCGGGAAACCCCATTTTGACAAATAAAAAATGTAAGCAAACCAAAATTTTAAATTCTATTCGACGTGGTAAACAAAAGGAAAATTTTATTCATAAATTCTACCGTTATTTTTCAAATAAATTACATATCAGCTGAGAGTTCTGGTCCGCATTGCCAACACAATTCATTTTTAAGCGACGATATGAAATAAGCTAAATGCGTTTTATTTGTCCATGATTTAGCTATTAGCACAACTATTTTTTTCGAGCCAATGCATGGCGAACATTTTACCAAAAAAGTGAGTTTTTTCGTTAAAATTTTGTCAAAAATTGGAATTTTAATATTTTCTTCTCTTTTCCTTCGTTTATTAACTAGATTTATTCATGTGATATCGAAATATTTTTGGTTTTCTGATTTTGGATGAACCAACTTACTATGTTGTTCAAGGTAAGACATTTTTTTGGACACAGCATGGGAGATAAGATACCAAAGGCTGTGTTTTCGAAAGTTTTAAATACAAATTTCACAAAATACCCTTTGATTAGATTAAAAAATTGTAAAAATACCCTTCAATATCTGAACCCACCTAACCTCTTAAAACGAATTCGTAAAATAAAATGATCCAATGAAGCCTACAGAACACGAAGCTCAACAAATAGCGACACGAGTTGCAAACAACCCCAAAGACATGCTAATGAGATGAGAGTTTTTTATGAACGTTTTTAACGTTTGACAACATGCAAGGCTCCAAAAATAAATATTTTGGTATAAAACCTCATTTAAATTTTTTTATCGTACCATTTTTCTGATGCCATTTTTATATTATTTTATACCGCAGCATAAATAGATCAGAAATTTGTCGAAAATTCTCAAGATCAAATTGAATAGGTTGATAGGCAGAACCCAAGTAAACGGGTTAGAATAGTAGTTGAATGCCTAAATAGATTGGTGTTAAGTTTTAGGCGCTTTGACGATACACCAGATTGAACTACAAGAGCTTTATTTTTCTGGAAAGAATTTTCTTTAGTTATGCGAGAGTGATCGCGATCTCAGCTATCAGCGATAAAATCTAATCTAACATAATCTAACCTATAAATAGGATAATTTTCAAATTTTTCTAATAAATCTAAATTTTAATAATAATCTTAACATCTTTACACAGCTAGTACTAGTACGGTACTAGTTTCAAGTCGTTACTGTATGACGGTACCTTTTTTATGAGAAAAAGTAACGTTTCAAGTCTTTAAGATTACAAGTAAAGAAGAAGAATCGTTATAGATATATTATTTAGAATATTTTTGTGGCACTGATGAAGATGTTTGTAAAACTATGCACAGTGATTGCTCATGTTCAAAACTCACTTGAAGAAGTGCAAATTGTTTGAGTGGCGTTAAAAAAATACCGCCCAAATGCAAAATACTCCCAACTACACGGATTTTTAAATGAATACATAAGCATTTAAGCATCGCTTACGTTCCGCTCACAGATAGTCATCACACTGCAGCCAGCAAATTAATGATAATTTGCAATTACCGTTATATTTATGTTCCATTGTAAATCTATGTCGGTCTGTCTGCCTGTCAGCATGCATTTAAGCGGCAAATATCATAAACAGTCTAACAAAAGCAACACATACAAGCATAAAAACCGTTAAATGCAAAACGAAAAGGAAACCATGCAAAATGGACAAATAGTCTTAGTAGTAGGCAAGTAAGCAGCAAATTATGTATGTACTTGTATGTGAGCGTACATAAAAGCATAAAAAGTCAACAATTGCGGAAACTTTTATTTTTTGGTACTTTCAACGACGAACGTAATGGCGGTTATGTAAGCGCCCAAAACAACAATCAAATAATTATGACACATAAGCACCAACTAACAAAAGAAGCAAACAACAAAAAAAGAAAAAACAACAACAACAAAAAGAAAAACATAAAACTAATGCGTTTTATATGGCGCTGATCAAACTTGAAAAAAAGCGAAAAACTCAGTGACGAAAATGAGTAAAAAGAAAAACGCGCTTAAATGGCTGCTGGCAAGAAGGGAGAGTCTCAAAGCATGCGTGATGCCGTCGAATTATTAATAGTCAACAACAAACAGTTTTTTTCTTCTCATCATTACCAAGAGATTATTGCACTTAATGTGAAATATTTTATTGCTTTACTCAATGAATATGAATATAAAATTGTGTTAGGGATATTACAAGAGTTGAAAAAAAAAAGTTTAAATTTCTAAAAAATATAAAAAAAAAATTTCTAAAAATATAGAAGCACTTTTTATGGTCATTAAAATTAATTTAAAAAATTTCAAAATTTAAATTAATATTTATTTCATATTTATGGTATAAAAACACCTTCAATTTTAATTTATATGCTGAAAACAGTCTAACTTCAAGCTCAAATTGATGAAAATTAAATTTTTTTTTTTTTTAATTCCATTAAATACTGCAAACGAGCTGTATTCATACTCAAATTGTCAAAAAATTATTTTGAAATTTTTTTTAACTTTTTCTTCGAAATTATAGCACTTTAAAATCCAAAAATTCAAATAATTTCTTAGAAAAAATTTTGACAAAAGTTAAAAATTTCACATTCCAAAACAAAGTTGGAAACTTTATATCACAAGTACTATTTCAGTTTGATCATCTACACATTTTTTCACAAAAAAATATATTTTTTTAACATAACAACTACAAAATCTAGATACTTTTACTGTCAATATTTGCATTGTGACAAGCTTGTCTTCACTAACAAAACACTAGTATTATTTATTATGACTCTCCGACAACATTATTTGTTTCGAAATCTGCAAATCATCTATATTTATAACTCAAAGTTGTAAAAAAAAATAACGATTTAAACCCTAATGAATCGAATGGCGCCCTTGTAACGATTTCATTACAATAAAAACCAACTGAACGCTTTTGTAATCTAAGATGAGATAGCACAATAATTCTAACTGTTAAGTAGTTGTCAATAAGTGTGCAAAACAGCGGCACAAATGACTTTTGAAAGCATGAAAAACGCTTATGAAATTATGACACGAACGTTAGAGGGCTTAAAAACAGTTTAAGCCGAAAATAACGGTACCATATTTTTAAAACACAATTTTCGAAAACACAGTATTTTCTTATAAAAAATAAAAATTTTAATCTAAATGAAATACGTAAGAAGAATAAAATGCTAAATCCAAGAAAATCCAAAACTTTTCGAAAAAAAATACAAAATATTTTGAAAACTAAAATTTAATTGAAATTTTGCTATGAACTTTCTACAGTTTCAAAGCATTTTAAGCAGCGAATAACCGTACAACATTTTGAAAACACACATTTTTCGAAAAGAGTTCGTATTGAAATGTTTTACTTTTCAAATAAATATGAAAAATTGAAGTTGAAATGTAAAACACAAGAACTTCAATGAAGAATGAAATGAAAAACTAAAGATATTTCAAAAAAAAATTAAATTAAATTATTTTTTCGAAATTCCAAAACATTTTCGAAAAAAAATTTCCAAAAGTTATGTTTATATAATTGTAATTGTAAAACATAAAAAAAATGAATTTCGAAATTCCAACATATTTTCGAAAATTTTTTTTTCGAAATTCCAAAACTTTTTTGAACAAAAATTTCCAAAAGTTATGTAATTATAATTTCGCACAGCATAAAATTTTAAAACAAAAAAAAAAATTTCGAAATTCCAACACATTTTCGAAATTTTTTTTCGAAATTCCAAAACTTTTTCGAACAAAATTTTCAAAATATTTTGAAAACTTATTTACATAATATCGAGCACACTACTTTCCAAACTTTTTTTGTCTTTCTCTCTATTGATTAATTGACTTTCGCTTGACACTTACCCCATAATGTCGTGTAGATATTCAGCTTTTGCAACGGGAAACAGATCAAACACACAATGCTCACTATATGCACCAAAAATATCTGTATGACTTTGTCCCATTTGAGTGGCGCTTTGAATTCAACGCCAAACACTGTGTCACCCTTAAATGTGCGTGTATACTCCTCCAGATTAACGTTGTAGACGGGCTCATAGAGACCGATCTTCTTCAGTGGATTGCTGGTGGGGGGCGCCTCTCCAGCGTGCGCGCATGCGTTCGTAGCGGTCTTTGCTGTGCCATTGATGCGCTTTTTCAGCTCATCTCCATCGTTAGGCAGCGTTGTGTTGTTGCCAACGTGACTCGAGGAAATCGATGGGTGACCCATTTCTAATTAAAAGTCAGGTGTGAGTGAGTGTGTGTGTGAGAGAGTTGTTAAAATAAATGTATTAATATATTCGCTTTCAAGAAAAAAACAAAAAACGAATTTGTGCTAACATTTATTCGGATGAAGGCAAGATAAAAAGAAAGTTTTACAAAATATTTTTTTTTATTTTTTTTTTTTCAATTTTGCTGTGTTTGCATGGGTTGTTTGTAAATATATTTAGTGTTTTCTTTGCTTTGTTGCTGAGTTAGTGCTTGAACACTGTTTTATTTATTTTTTAAATTTTTTTATTTTAATTTTTTCTAAATTTTTTTCAAAGGGGTATAATCATGAAATTCCCTAAATTGTTGTGGGAATGAAAATTTGTGTTTTTTGAGCACTCAGTTGCTGTTAAAAATATTTTTTTTAATTTTCTTAATATTTTTTTTTTGATTTCAGTGAGATTTTGCTTAGCACTTTAGCAACTTTTTTTCAAAAGTTTCGAAATATATATATAGATAAACACACAATAACACATACCAATTTGCACTAAATATTATTCGTTTTCGAAAAAAAAACTCGGAACGGCACTGTTTTCCACAAATTACAGTTAATTTTTCAATATTGTTCGCTTTTGATTTCTTTCAAGTTCGTCTCTGTTTACTACTGCATAGCAAACAACTCTAAGCTTTTAGTTTTTTTTCTAACTTGACTAGTTGTGAATAAAAACTGTTCAGAGTTTTTACACTCCTGTTTTACTCATCCGCACCAAACTTCTAACGATCTTTACACGCCGCCGTTCCGAAGACAAATGAACTCGGTCAAGTCGAAATTTTCGTATCTATTGGATTACGACCGTACCGTTGAGATTCTGCTTTCGGGGCAACATACATATGGGCGCACCAACACCAACGCAGCTGCCAGTCAGCCAGCCAACAACGGGCAACCAGCAGCAGCACCACAACAAATCGCAGCGCAGCGTGTAGCGTTTGGCTGTCTGTAAGAAAAAAGCACAACGCCAACAACAGCAACAACAACAACGCGCCAAACAACAAAAAACCATAACACGGTAACAAGTGTCAGCAGAGGGCAGTCAGTCAGTCAATCGTACGTACCATTGTTGTTGTTTTTGGCCATTGCGGTGGCAATGGCGGTGGCGGCAGCAGCAGTAGCCCGTCGGTGACAACAAAAGCGAGCAGCAGCAGCAGCATCTGCCGTGTATATTGTTGTTTAGGTGTTCCCACATGCGTGTGTGTGTGTGTGTGTATTTGTTTAGATGTGTATGTGATCGCGTTGTTAAGGCCAAATCTTCGGCAAAACTTTGGCACAATACAAAAATACGCACGTGCATACTAACAAAGCCCATACATACAGTCATAACTGTATATGTGTGGCTTCATTTATTCATAAGTTTACAGTTATGGGTGGTCCGTGGCTTCGGGTCGACTGCGAAACATATATTTTTGACAGTGACAGCAGGTGCAAAGTAAAGTAATACGAATGCTCAGTGTTGAATTAAAACCGAGGATTAGGAACGACTAAGAGAGAGAGAGAGAAATGGAATCGACTCGCCTCGTCATCCTGATCATTTTGATATTTATAACTCCATATCGAACTCGTTTAGTTTTAGGTGTTACAAACAACCGAATCCAAAACAGTTATATTCTCTGTATTATGTTGCGAGAGTATAAATATTATATAGCTCTTATATTCCTTATATCCTTTTTTATGCGATAATGTTTGGTTTTATCTCAATAGAGAGTCGCGACATTTTACAATATAAGGTCTAGAAAAAATAGTTCTATTCTTCTCCAATAGATGGCGCAGGTATTCTGCATCGCGCATTGTAAATATGCGTTAAAAAGTGAAGTTTTTGTACTAAAAAAATACTTAACAGACCGTTTTGTCACTGCTTGCCCCCTAGGAGCTTGGTTTGGAGGTACTTATGCATCACCTTATAATCTGGACCCGGCACCAAGCATATAATTACTAACTGTTCCTATGTATGTATGACGTATGATTTTGCTGGTGAAATATTCCACGCAAGTAAAGTTGACTGACCTAGTTCATTTGCCAATAGGGACGGACCCTCGTAGCAAATGAACATTTGACCTAAATCCTAGTGGATTTATTTTTGTTAAACCTATTATTTCGAGTTAAACTTACCGAACGGTGTTAAAATGAGTCTCACTCTCTCCCCCCATGCAATATATTAGCGTCGTAAATTAACGGAAATTAACAAAGTTTTTTTTTAGAGTACATTCATAGGTTTTTGATTACCTGCCGAGTGGTAACTGATATTATAAAGTATTTTAACCTTCTCTTTGTTGGAAACTGTTCTCGAAAACAAGCTCTTCGAAGTCGAAATAATATAATTACTTAAGAATATAATTTCTTTTTATTTTGTTTCATTTCAAGCTCCGATAGAAACCACATTATCCGTATAGTACTGTGAGGCTATGGTGTCTCTAAAAATAAGCAGCCTATTAAACCCAATTCTGTTATATTCGTGAACTATAATTGTAATTAGTCTAATAAGGCTCTGTTGGATTTCTCAAAGCGGCAAGTTATTCTTTATGTGGTGGGTACCAAACCCTATGTACAACCGTAGAATCCGGCTTCGCCTTCTCATTTTAGCTCGTCTCCAAATGGAGTTGGCTACCCAGAGGATTCATGGTCTAAGACCGGAAGTCGTGAGCGCCTTGACCCATTTAAAAAAGAAAAGTATAAATCCTGACCTAGGGAGTGGTAAATGGTATTCAGAAACTTTCGTCACTTGCGTGAACTTCTACACAAGACCCTTTCCCTGACGATAGCACTCCAGTTTGGAAAGTGTTCAAAGCAGTATCCGCTGGTGGAAGCAGAGGAGGAGGAAGATCTCCACTTCATTGGAAATATCTGTTGTAAAGCGACCTATATATAATAACTGCCATATTATTATTTTACCATCTTTATCCACTGAGAATCTTCCCCCTCCACCTTGTCCTTCCATCGGAATGGAGGTCTCCCTCTTCCTCGGCTTCCACCAGCGGGTACTGCATCGAATACTTTCAGAGCTGGAGCACTTTCATCCATTCGAACAACATGACCTAGCCGGCGTAGCCGCTGTCTTTTTATTCGCTGGACTATGTCTATATCGTCGAAAAACACATACAGCTCATCGTTCCATCGTCTGCGGTATTCGCCGTTGCCAATGTTTAAGGGACCATAAATTTTGCGCAAAACCTTTCTATCGAAAACTCCTAGTGCCGTCTCATCGGATGTTGACATCGTCCACGCTTCTGCACCGTAAAGAAGGACGGGAATGATGAGAGACTTGTAGAGTTTAGTTTTTGTTCGTCGAGAGAGGACTTTACTTTTCAATTGCTTACTTAGTCCATAGTAGCACCTGTTGGCAAGAGATCGATCCTATTTTCACGGGTCTTATCCAAAAATTTGGCGCATGGTGAATATCTGGTCTGTTGTTGATTTTCCAGGTCTAAAGCCACACTGATAAGGTCCAATCAGTTTGTTGACGGTGGGCTTTAGTCTTTCACACAGTTCGCTCGACAGAACCTTATACGCGATGTTGATGAGGCTTATCCCACGGTAATTGGCGCAAATTGTGGGGTCTCCCTTTTTGTGTATTGGACACTGAGATTACAATCGTCAGGCATGCTTTCTTCCGACCATATTCTGCAAAGAAGCTGATGCAAGCACCTTATCAGCTCTTCGCCGGTAATCCATCGGCCCCCGCCGCCTTATTGTTCTTCAAGCAGGTAATTGCTATTCGAATTTCTTCACGGTCGGAACACATTATTATTCTACCATCCTTTCTCCATCTTCGTTTAAAATAGTTAGAGTCTTACTAAAGGTGCATACTCAATTATACTTATCTTAAAAATTTATTTTGAGTAGCGTTTATATCTTAAATTTCCTACAAGAGATGGCGGAGTTAGCTGAGACTGTTTTCATGAATACAAAACTGTTTCTATAATTTTCAACTTTTAACTCACTTCTTTTCGAGTGAGGTCTTTTGACGTATGCCTCGGCAAAAAATCACATACATCTTTTGGGGACCGCAGTGGTTAGTCCCTACTTTCGACTATAATGTATTGCAGTTATAAAATGATACCAGTTTTAGATCACGAAAATTTGTTGTGAACAATTTGACAAATAAAATTTGGAGTGATTCAATCATTTCTTGAAAGCGTAAAAACACCAAATTTTACGCTACCAACAAAAATTGCGCCCTGCAACTGGTGCGGCGGCACTTGACCAACACTGACAAACAGCAAGCTTGCGCTTGTGTTGCTACCAACAATCACACACACACACAATCTCAAAAAAAGTGTACACACACATATGTACATATATGGCACACATACACACACATAGGTGAATAAATTGTTTGTTTACACATATGCATGGCTGTCTGTCTGTCTGTATGCATACGAAGTGGTGCTTAACGAATTGACGCGACGTCATCGCTTGAAACACAAAAGCAGCAGCAACTCAGCAACACCAACTCCACCAAAAACAACAACGCATTAACCCATTCAGCAGTATATCGTGTAGCCGATATTGCTGACAAAGCATCTGCGACTTTGGAGAGCGAAGAATGTGGTTAAAACTTACTCACATATGCAGGTGTCTGTGTATGGGTGTTGTTGTTGTCGTATGCATACAGGTTAACAATAACACATACATGGTGGTATAAACAGAAAATCATATGGATACTCGGCCAGCTGAGCCCTTCAACTGCAGCTCGCGTGTTCCACAACTGACCCCTCAGCAGCAGCGAATGCTCAACTGTACAACAACAACAGTTGACAGTTATACAAAAATCATACAAAAATCGAAAAAAGTTAAAGAAATGTATGTACAACAACTACAATTACTATCCGCAGCGGCAGCGCTCTTAGCGACTGCGAGCAGCATCACCAAACCTACCGCTGTACTTTCAACACCCTTCATCCGCTTCACTCGTTTGCGCGGGCATTTCTTATATGCTTTTTTTTACTGACACAAACATACATACATACATACATATCTCCATACATTTAAGTATTACTGCTGTTTCGGCAATTTTCGTTAATTTGTACACTCACTTTCTTATTTCTCTTTTCGCAGTTCGATTGTTTTGTTGTTGTCGTTGTTGCTGTGGTTATCGTACTAAATAATATAGTTTTGCACCTGAGCCATATTGTGGCAGCATTTTTTTTTTGCTTTGTTGCTGTTGTTATGCTGGTAATGAAGTGTCGGTTAGCAAATTGCTCGTTTGCAGTAAAGGAAAATTGAATTTTTTCGTAGTGGGCGGTTTCATCTGCGGAATACAAAAGGTATCCGTTATATTATTGGATGCAAAATCAGCAGAGTTATAAAAATATGTATAACAATATCAGGTGATATTTCAATTGAATTTTGAGTTTTATGCACATGCATATTTATAAAATTGGCAAATTTATTTAAACTAAAAGCTGTGGCTTTGCATTTTTGAGGTTTATGGTTTCGAGGTTTTAGGGATGCCATATGTTTATGCAATTAAAAATTATAAATTGCAAAATTAGAAAAAATCTTAGAAATAGTAGAAAATGGTAGAAATAGGTGAATATAGAGAGAGCTTTAAAATATTATAAAAAATGGAGTTGCCATAATTTTACATTTTTACAGAAAAATTTTGTAAAAGCTATAAGTAATAAAAATATAAGCACAGTAAAGTATAACGGATATAAAAAAAAATATTCTATACTAAGAATTTCTTACATGTTTTCCCTCAGAGTTGCCAACTGTTTTTTTTTTTAATTTAATTTATTTATTTTACAATTCTCCTTAAAAAAAATGAAATTTAGAGTAAATTATGTTTAATATTATCGGGGGTTTGGGTTTCCATTGAAGTTTAAATTGAGAGTTGCCACAATTCGCCCCGTATATACGGCTAAAAGTCCACTAGAAAACGAAAGTAATTTTATATTGTATATGAGACCTGGGGTAATTCCAGTACCGATTTCTCTCATTTCCGCCACCAAGCAATGTAAGGTTATAGATTCTCTAAATTTTGCTCAGATGTCTCACATATTAACCGATATATATTACGTTGGCAAATATCATCTTTCCGCTTTTTTGCTCTTTATTCAATAAAAAGTGTTACAGTGATCGGATTTAGTTCAAATATGCGACGTGTCGTTCGATAATCTGTCTGGCCATATGAGAGGAGCTCATAGTAGATGATCCCTTCCAATCCCACCAATCAATCCTAGCCTGGCAAGTGTTTGGGACGATTCACCGGACTTCGGCCACGACCGTTTTCGTTTGATATTGTCGTATGTGATCCATTTTTCATTTTCCGTCACCAGTCACCATCCGCTTCAAAAATGGTTCGAATTCGTTCCGTTTCAGCAACATATCGCAGGCGTTGTTTCGGACCAGAAGATTTTTTTGCGTCAAATCCAGCCTTCTGCAGATGGTTTAAAATTGTTTGGTGACTAACTCCCATCTCCTGGCCGATGTCACGAGTTGCCACATGCCGTTCTAATTCGGTGTTTTCCATGATTTGATCGGTATTCGTCGTCACAGGTCTTCCGACGGCTGGGTTATCCATGGTGTTGTTTTCCCCCGCTTTGAATCGTCGAAACCATTCCTCCGCAGTTCGAAGTGATAGAGTACCATCTTCCAAAACACCATCAATTTCACGTAACGTTTCTCTAGCGGATTTGCCTTTAACGAAGGAAAACTCTAAAATAGCTCGAATTTCGGCGTTAATGAACTCCATGTTTACACGTCTATCACTGTTGAACGCAAGATCCAAACGAATCATGGCATAGCGTCGTTTTGAAGGTTATGTAAAGACCTTTCAAAGATGTATAGTATTGCCGCGAAATTCAAAAGAAGGAAGGGAGATATTTGCCAACCTAATATATGTATGTATATATGGTATAAAACAAACAGGAAGTTTGAAAATTTTTATATTACTTACCTACATACATACATATATAGGCTAGGGTAAGTTTTGACCCGATATTACCCATATTTCACACAGAAGCCCAACATTAGAAGAAAAATATTCACTCTGAATTTCTATAAAATATCTAAGCGATTTATCGATATTTTCGGAAAACAATTTTCCATAGTCAGGTTTAGTTTCGGTTACCTAGAATAGTTATAATCCAGTTATACAGTCTAGTTACGATATCTTCATTGGTTCTATATTTATATTGCAAAGAGAGCGCATACATTTGTTTTATATGGGCAGTAGGCGTGGTTTTCAACCGATTTCGCCCAGTTTCCATCCGTAACATCAAGTGTCAAGAAAATGTTACGTACCGAATTTTGTTGAAAATGCTCGAGTAGTTCCTAAAATATGGTTTTTGACACAAAAGTGGGCGACGCCGAGCCCATTTTCCATTTTTTATACCAATTATATTTTGTACCATCTTTTTGGTAAAATTTAGTGTTTCTGACGTTTCTCATTAGTGAATTAACTATATGGTCTCACTAAAACTCGAAAAAAGTCTCAAAAAATTTAACTATTTGATTAAAATATCTCGAATCTAGTCAAATTATATAAAAAGTGTTCAGATCACATTAATTTTATATTGAGTCGGCCCAATTAACTCACAACTGATTATATTCGAACTCAAGTCGATCGAGCATGATGTTGGCACATACTTACACATATACATTTTTTCATATATATGATTCTCGGCTCATCTCATCAAATATCATCGCGTCAATTTAATTGGTATGTCAATATGAAGAAATATTTGATATCGGAACTATGTTTTACGAACTTTAAAAGTCTAAGGTGTTCTCCTAAAGGGTATGATATTGAAAAAACTCATTGCAGTTGCCTGAAAGACTTACGATTCATAAGAGAAAGTAACAAATGTGTAAGTTCGAACACACATACATTCATACATATTAATAAGAGTACTTAAGTGCCTATAGTAATTTCGCTATCATTATTAACTTAATTAACACACGCAGTAAGTCAATTAAAACCGAAATAAAGAAGGCCTAAAATATGAATTATTGCATATATATTATAAATATAACGAAATAGCAGTGTGATTATGGCATGAAGGGCTCTGTTGACATTTATGATTTCATGCTGCAATCTAATATAATATATTAACTAATTAGGTATAGTCAGCCATCTTCAAATTTCCACACTTCTGTGACTTTGTATGCCATAGATTTAGCTGAATTTCAGCACGTGTTGATTTTGTTGTAAAATAAAAATGTATTTCATTATAATTTCATTGCAAAAGCACACTAATTTGTGTTTTAATTAATTTATTAACAAATTTCGCATATGCTATGTATTTCATGGTGCACAACTAAATCGAGTGTTAACTGAAATGTGAAGTTTTCTGCGCCAAAAAATTATCAAATAAAAACTAAAAATTAGTTAAATAAAGCTATGATTTTATTTATATTAAAATCAAACCAGTTTTAGCAAACGCAAACGGTAAAATAAGCTACAGGTGAGCAAAGCGTTCATCAAACGGCAGCCATTGGTAACGTCAATGCCATTTGTGTTTGCCAGCAGTGCTACTGCCATCACCTTCGCCTTCGGCAACAAAATTGTCACAAAATGTTGTGCGAGTTGGTGGCTCCATTGTCAACGACTTCACACACATACACACACACACACACAAGAAAACATATGTACATATTTATGCTAATTATATACATTTATATGTATGAATGTGTGTTTATGTGTGAATTTACCAAAATCAACGTGTTCCCAACTTTATAGAATATGCTAAAATATACAAATAAACTCTCTGACTGGATTGCTTATTTTAATAAATCCATTCATATACAATTCAATATTTACATAAACATTTATTTACTTTTTTACCTCAAATATAAAGGTTCTTTTTTAGAGGAATAGTTTGTTAGTTCGCCAAATTTACGGCATTCAGTATTTGAAACGAAGTTCAGGCGTATGATCATCTCCGCAACAAGAAGAACGTCTTGTCGGGCCAATTTTGTTTCACTTCCACCAACATAGTCAGTCGTATTCCGCCAATGACGCGTCGAATGTTTTCCAACAGTTTGGTCACTCGTAGAATCAGCATAAACCAATGATTCGACATTTCACCAAAAAATAGTCCAAAAGTCGGCTGTTCTGCATGTAAAGGTTGTTTTGATAAAATTGACCTAAAATGCAAAGAAATTTCGGTTGATATCTATCCCACTCCTAAATAATATTCATAAAATAAACACCCTATAAAATCAAAAAATGTCTTCTAAGTGTAAGATATTGTGGGTTAAACCAAACCGATCGAAGTTTTTTAATGGATTCTTAAATGTTTGCTTTACTAGTATAATATAAATTTTAGAGTCATCATTCTAGTCCGATTATAATAACGAGTTAAAATTTCATTATTCGTTATACATATTTGATAATAACAATAAGAAGCAGATGTCATTGACCAGCTCTTGAACAAATGGAAAAGACTTTACTAATAATCACAGTTTTTTGGGCTTACCAAACCACAACTCCCAGTTCGTATCGTATCCAAGGAAAATCGAATTTAAAGTGTTTTATTAATATCAATGAAATTATTTATTACTGTGAAAGTACATTCGATGCCATTATGTATGGAACTCGATTTCTTTTGCATGACATCCACGGGCACGCTTGCAGAAGTCCAGACGCTGTGCCCAATTTTTTACGGTTTTCAAGCATAAATCGGCCGATACTGCTGCAATTTCACGTTCGATATTCGTATCGAAGTTCATCAATCGTCGCTGACTCCTTGGCATATACCATAGGATTGACGTAGCCCTACAGGAAATAGTCTAACGGCATCAAATCGCACGACGGTCAATTGACTGGGCCATTTCGTGAGATGACACGTTCACCAAACTTGGTTTTCAATAAATCGATTTTGACGTTCGCTGTGTGGCTTCTAGCGTCGTCCTGTTGGAACCACATATTCTTCAAGACAAGGCCAAAAATATTCGGTTATCATTGAGCGGTAGCGATTCCCATTCACAGTAACGTGCCGGTCTTGATCATCACGGAAGAAGTACGGCTCAATGACGCCGCCGACCCATAAACCGCCCCAAACCGTATTTTTTCGGGATGCAATGGTGACTCATGGATTACGTGTGGATTGCTGCCTGACCAATAACACATATTTTGCATTATAGACGAAGCCATTCAGCCAGAAATGAACCTCATCGCAACGTATGACGTAGCGCTCTTAAAGTTGAGGCCACTGAATTCGAATTTCGGTAGTAAATTTTAATAATTTCGACTTGTTGTTGTAACGCGTATCTTTCCATGATGAAATGGCAAACCTTACTGAAGAGAAATGTCAAAGGAGCGGAAAAAATATGGCGTACCTATCGGTCTACTTTTTAGCGTCCCTTTTGAAAAACCCTATATTAAGATGTTCAGCTAATCTAAAAGTCTTGTTTAGAAGTGCTAGGATTGACATTTAATCAAACTAAGGAGAGTATTGAGTCGAAAAGTGGAGAGATGAGAACTTTAATAGCTCAATTTTGACTCTTGCTTACCATATCTATATAGTTTCGGTTAATATACATATGTATATATGTGTCATAATGTAGTAGTCTTAAAATCATGGTAATCTAGTTATATGTAATTTATTTATTGTCTAGTAATAACAAGACACTACGCTCTCAGCTTTACTGCAAATCGTCTATTTTAAGTTTTTCTTTGAATTTCGGTCTTATCCTTCCCATAGAAGGCTTCAGTCGCTTTCAGGTAAATGACTACATACAAACCTACATGTAAATAGATATACATACATATTTCCATAAAAAAGAAAATAGCTTACGATTTTATAGAGCTTCTGAAACCATGTTTCTACTTATGTGATATTCTTTCATGGCAAACAAGCTCAAACATTTCTGCATTTCGAAAAACCTTCACGCACATTTTAGAAACTACATGCTTGCAAGTGAAATTATATTGTGTTTGGGAATAAATAAAGCTTAAACTAAACAATTTTATAATAAACCTAATAATTGTTTAAGTTTACCTGCATATTTTCACATCAGAACGTGCTAAGATGGCAAATAGTTTACTTAAAAATGTAAAAATTCTGCGTACCAACGTAAAGTATTTTACTTACTTAAAAAAAAATCAAACTAAAAAAATAACATAACTTACTAGCCAACAAGACGCCTCAAAAGCATCTTATATAGCCACATAATATACATACATACATACATATATTTAAATCTGAAATTCATGAGTAATATAGCTTTGTATGCAATATGCAAATTATTTCCAAATAACATCATACTCCGGTGATTTTTGATGCAGCGACGTGATTTTGGTGTGTTTTACTTGACTGTTTATCTTTCGTGATTCGTGACATGTGTCACATAAATAGTAATAATGCGATTTTTCTCACTTTTTGAAGTTGTGTTCAAGAACAAGAGAATTAATGACTAGATACTCTTCGGGAAACTTTAGAATTGTTCATTGATTATGTTATATATCTAAAATACTATCTAATGTTTTCATAATTTTGCGTTATTTCACCCTAGTTCAACATTTATTTTGCTGTACAAACTTAAAATCTTAAAACTAATAGAATAAGCATATTACTATATGTAATAAAGCAAGAAAATCTGTTGAACTTTAGTTAAGTTTGGCATCTGATGGCAAATAACACTATTAAACACAGTATTTTTAAACGTTCGCCGTTGTCCACGCAAAATGTAACAGTTTGGTTCACACAGAATAAAAAAGTTTTTAATAGAGTATAACAGTTGTAAAAATAAGGAAATTTTTTAACAGTTTTGGACATAGGGAAAACATTTTTTACAGTGTACAACAGTTTTGAACTTAGTATAACAGTTTTGAAATAAGTATAACAGTTTTGAACATATGTTTTTCACAAATTTGTAACAGAATATAACAGTTTGTTAAGATTTAATAATAGTTTTGAAAAAAAGTTTTGAGCTCACAGTTTTGTTCACACAAAATTAAAAAGTTTTAGAGTATAACAGTTTTAAAAATAAGAAAATTTTTAACAGTTTTGGACAAAGTGAAAATATTTTTAACAGTGTATAACAGTTTTGAGCTTAGTATAACACTTTTGAATTCAGTAAAACAGTTTTGAACACATGTTAGTATACCAGTTTTCCACAAAACGTAACAGCATATAACAGTTTTTCAACAGTTTACAATAGTTTAGAAAAATTTATAACAGTTTTGAGCGCAGTATAACAGTTTTGAAAATAGTACAGTTTTGATATGAGTATAATTTACTGGAATTGGTTTTTAGCATCTATAATATGGTGTATCTCGATTACCTTGGTTTGGGTAGATTGAATGGTGAATACTAGTACTACTTCTTGATTCGAGACAAATTTTCTCCAGCCATCCAATAAATTCTTAGAGAATTTTAGCCATTCATATATCTAACAAAGTTCTTCCCATTTAATATATACATCTCTTACTCTACTATTAAAATCGATCATGTCAAATGGTGTCTCTCTCCCAATGATTGCATTGGAAAAGACAACACAATATTCATAATAAAAATAAAATTTGCTACTCATTGTAACGCCTTAAGTCGCAATAGTTTAGCATTTAATCACTTTTTAAGCGTCTTTAGGTTCCACACGCGAGCTTCACAGAGGCAAAAAAAGGCTGCACAAATGCAACTTCGAACTGTTTTCTTCACATACACATGTACTCGTATATGTATTTGTATTTGACAAGTGTTGTTATTGTTTTTTTATTGTCTGACACCAAAGAAAAATTGCCAAATCATATACGCCACTCATTAGGCTAAAGCGTCGAATGGGTGTAAAATTGCATGTCGCTGGTCGTTCGCTGATTCGGCGCGATTTGCCAACTGTTTCACAATGGAATCGCATTGATCAAATGACTATTTTTAAAAATTAAGTGTGGAAATTTTTAACACGTTATAACGTTTTATTACGAATGCCGAATTGTTTTTAAAGAATTTTAATGAATATTTTACTTCATTTGATTTGAGATTTAATAATAGAGGAGGAAGAAGATTTTCGTATTTTTTTTAAAGTAAAGGAATCGTTTCATATTTCATATAGAAAGCACTAAAGTATTTTTAGCCAGTAGTTGTAGACCTTTTTATGAGTAAAAATTATAATTGAGAAATCTTGAAAATAACCACAAATTGCACCACAGCGCCATCTATGGTGATCGCGTTTCCTCATCCTCGTTTCATATCTTTCCAAAGTAACTGTATTATGTATATCATTAATTCTAAATATGCTTAAAATTCAGTTCGAGAGATATGGATAGTGTTTTCGTAGTCTAAGCTTTCATTCACTTTTGGTTTTATCAAAAAAGATCACTTAAATTTCAATTTAATTAAAATATGAGTATATTTAAGCCTCCTTAAAAAATCCTTAATTAATTTAAAAAATAAATTCTAAGTCATTCAAAATGAATTTCAACGAAAAATTTCACAAAGCTTCTCTATAATATTAACTGATAACCTTCAAAGAAAATCATTAAAAAAGGTTAAGCTTCGTTAAGCTCTAATTAGATTCTCGTTAGTTAAGTTACAAAAATACATATTTCTACATATAACAAGGGATAAAAACTAAATATATATAGATGCATACCTATAGAATTATTTCGTGGTGTATGTATTTCTATAGTTTCCTTTTTCATATTTTCGTTCAATCTGCTTAAGTCATTAACATTATAAACTATATCTATGTACATATGTAAGTGTATGCTGACATGCAAAAATCAGTTGGGATACAATGAATGAATTCTGAGAATTTCGTGATCATGATGTAATTACTACAAACGAATAAAGAAAAATATTAAAAATTAAACTTATTCGTAGGTGAAGGAAAATTAATTTGTGCAAATTTACTAATTATGTTAGTGAAATTAAATTATAAGCGCGGTATTATTTCGGTCGGAACCTTATTGTATGTATGTTCACACATAACCTAACCTATGTATATGTAATATTATATTCCCATTTATAGACTAATAACCTAAGTTCTTCGCAAATAAGCAAGTTTCATTATTTTCAATAAATGTAATAAGGTTAACAAACTTCATCGATTAAATAAACATTTCTTTGATGACATGATTTACATATAGTAACAGAATGTTTCTTTTTATACTCTCGCAACAAAAGTTGCTAAGAGAGTATTATAGTGTTGTTTAAATAACGGTTGTTTGTAAATCATAACACTAAACGAGTAAGATAAAGAGTTATGTATCAATATGATCAGGATGACGAGACGAGTTAAAATCCAGATATCTGTCTGTCCGACCGTCCTTCTGTCCTTGAGTAAAAATTAAGATATCTTGATGAAACCTGGTACACATGTTCCTTGGGACCGTAGGAGTGTTGCTATTGGGCTAAATGGACGAAATCGGATCACAAAATGGAGAAAACCGAAAGTAAGGAAGGGACATATCTGGATGTAATTTTTTATTAGTGGTCGTAGCCCCGCCTCTAAAAAAGTTTTTTGTGAATATCTAGCAAACCAATAAAGCTATCAACCAAACTTTCCCTTACGTTCCCGTACACATCATTGATATTGATTTGATATAATCGGATAATAACCACGCCCACCACCCATACAAAGTTTAGGTTGAAAATTACTAAAAGTGTGTTAACTAATCAACGGACGTCAGAAACACGAAATTTTAAAGAAGAATTACCAGAGGAGAGCTGCACTCAGTTTTTTTAATGGAAAATAGACGTGGCGTCGCCCACTTTTGAGTCAAAAACCATATCTAAAAAACTACTCAACCGATTACAATGAATTTCGGTACATAACACTTTCTTGACACCCTGATGATACGTATGGAAAATGAATGAAATCGGTTCACAACCACAACTTCCATATAACTCAATTTTGAATTCCATCTGATTCCTTCACTTTATAATATATACATAAGGAACCAATGAAGATAGCGAAATAAAACTTTACACAAATACACTAGCGCCCATAGAGTATATGATCTGTGGCATCTCTTGTGAAAAAATTTTCGAAATCGGACTATAACTTTTCAATGCCTCGGATATCGAATATAAAGAACTCAGTGTCACATGGTAATTTTTCACCGAAAATATCGGTAAATCTATCAGATATCTAAATTTAATTCAAAGGGAATCTTTTTCTTCTAATAGTGTGTCTCTGTACCAAAAATGGTTAAAATCGGGCCATAACTTCCCATAGCTCCCATATACATAATTATAGGTTTTTCAAAAATACGATGGGCTTAATTAATAGCTTATAAATCGGGTAATATATGAAATTTCTTAGCCAAATTAAAAGAGCATATAATCTATACTTCTATACTAATATTATAAAGAGGTTTGTTTTTTTGTTTGTTTGTCTCGAATAGGCTCCGAAACTACTGAACCGATTTGAAAAATTCTTTCACCGTTGGAAAGCTATACTATCCCTGAGTGACATAGGCTATATTTAGTTTAAAAAAAAAATAGGGTTCCTTACCAAAACTCCGATAATGTAAAAAAAATACCAAAAAACTTTCTTTAATCGCGAATGCTGCGAAAACGATTGAAGATATAACAAAGTGATGTACTACAATTTTGTTGAACTTATCATCATCTACAAAAAACGTCATACCTCTAACCATTATAGTTTTGTCACAATAAGCGATTTTATATAAAAAAAATTAATTATGAAAAAAAATGATTTATTATTTAAGATCGCTTCAAAACCTTTATATAACTTTTTAAATTATTAGATTCTGACATCCCATTCAAAAGATATCACGAGTTAAAAATTTTAGAATTTTTGAATGGTCCTGTGCGGAATTAAAAATAATTGTCGCTTGATAATAATCTATATATATATAAATGAAACCCGTTTTCCATTGTCACGACATAGCATTAAAACGGCTTGACATATTCCAGGGGGTTTGAGAATGGTTCTTACGGAGAGAAAATTTTAGAAAAATTGCCAGAAAATGTCTAAAATTCACACTTTTCTAATCTCCCATTTCTCCCAACAATTTGTTAGGAGGATATTATAGATTCCAGTTCAAATTTAATAGGTACGCATACATAAGATAGGTCAGCTATACAAAATAAAGTAGCGCATCAAATTTACACTAAGGCGGTACGAAGTTCGCCGGGTCTGCTAGTCTTAGATATAATGTATGCTGGTGATGAAAATGAGTTTAATCGGCTCAGGAATTACCTCAGCCTATATACCATATATGATGATTTTCGTTTTTCTTTTGGACTTTATGCCGAATATATGTATGGGTCAAATTGTGTGTTATCTCTATAAAACTCGAACTTAACCTTTCCTTACTAGTTTTTCATTATAATTCAATATATTATATAAATAATAGTCTAGAAGATAGCGCTTCCTCTTATTAATGATTTTCCAGAGCTTCTCATATAGGTCATAGGTAATTCCAAAAACAATAAAATGTTTAAAAATTCTCAAAGTTAGATGACGAATTTTTAGGTCTGTTCAATGCTAGTAAATGTGTTTTTAAAGGGCCATAAACATAGAATGATACTAATCCCTTCAAAACTCACTGCTGTTATTTGAACTCTTTAGAGATGGTCAGTTCATGAAAAGAAGGACAACATAACAACTCTTTCTATTCAATTTAATCTGAAGTAAGCTATGAGAGCACAGTCCATACATATGTATGTCTATCAAGCCACTAATATACAAAAACCCCCAAAGTCTGGCCACGCCACTGACGGTTGGTGACATCAAATATTGGCACATTCATTTAGCTTTGTATACATTACCGACTTTGTGATAATTTCTAATAACTTTGCGTAAAATTAAACAAACACAATAGCCACAGTTAGCACATAGCACTCAAACGAGTATGTAAACACTCAAGCATATCAAATGATGGACGCATAAAGTAATCGATAAAGCATGAATCAACTACAATATTTGATTTTGAAAATGCAAGTGCTAACCAGCTGTAAATTAATTTCTCAAATGCAACGTGTCAAGTATGATGGGCTATTGAAAATATTGAAAGACGCGTGAATTAAAACACTTCACACTGATGCATGCATTATGTTGGAGTGCTCTTTCGCTCTGACTCATGACGCAGGGTGGGCGACCGGTGACTGAGGACGGACGGCTGTTGACGAGCGTATTTTCCAATTTGCACCTTATCAATTCACTTACTTTGCATACTTTCATAGTGGCGTTGGAGTTAATTGCAAAATCTAATTGATTTATCTAATTGAATTAGTAAACAGATACTCGCTGGAGTGTGTGAGTACGAGGGTGGTTCAGTAAGTACTTAGTCTACAAAAGTTAAATAGAAATTTTGGAAAACTAGCGTTTCAGGTATGGGAAATAAGTCTCTTTTAGCTCGATTCACCGAATGATGTTCCAACTTCATTAAACCTTTTGGAAAATAGTGTTTTTGGAGGCCTGCAGAATATCGGTCCAATAGATTATAGAAAACGGTGGTCGTAAGCTTTCTGGCCGATTGGTCAATTTTCGCCTTACTCGGATCAGAAGTCGTGTGAAGTTCACTTTTCCGAGTGTTTCTTGGCCTCTGGTATGTACCATGTTTCGTCGAAGACCTCCACACTTCAGAGGAATTCCTTCGGACTGTTCTAAACACACGGCCACAACCGTCTACAAGAATATACTAAACATTTACTCTCTTAAACTTAAAACTTACTGATCCAATTAGGGTTAGAACGTCGTCTTGGTCGGATAAAATCCGAATCGATTCTGGTAACGTAGAACGGTGCTGTAAGAGTTGAATAGTTACTATCTCATCGCAATCGGGCGGAGAGACTACTAATCAAACTGTCCTCGTAATGCTATGGATGACTATTAGGTTATTATACTATGGATAACCACTTGAAGTCAAATCAATTTGTGGGAATCTGAGTATTGACATAATATCGATTGTTGACGAGCCAATATTCAATATTTTTGATTGCTTTTCACATTTCCACATATATACATATGTAGACATACATATGTAGACATAAAGCGGTATGTCTGTATCGCTATGCTTACTTACGCTTCTTATTTGCTTGGATCCGTCATTACCCCAGCTCTACACTACTTCTCGCTGCTTCATTGAAAATGTGCCGATTCTGTTTGTTTTAAACCTGTGTGACTAAAATACAAAAATAAATTAAATAAAGACTAAAAATGGGTTGGTGTCTTTTCACATGAGTATGAAAATAGGCACGTCTTGGTTTTCTTTAGTTGTTGTTATGAAATTTTAACTCTTCTGTGTCTTAATAAGTCGTTTTAAGCACACACTTGCATACATATGTAGTTGTAAACAAGCGTTGTTTGGGAATTTCGTGAACAAACATTGGTCCAACCTTTGTTTAATCTCAATACCTTTTGGCCTTGACTTGAAAACGTGGAGTTTGTAATGCATGCGATGTCGGTGTCAGTGCCATTTTACAGATTGATAAAATAAAAAAAGAAGAAATCTAACTGTTTATACACATGGCTTTTGGTTTACACCTTAAAACATAACCATTCACAACCATTCTTCGATTGAAAAACTTTCGCCATTGATCTGAATAAAAAGTAAGAGTACGAGCTCTTCTCTGACTCGTTTGAGTCATTTATTTTGAAGAGATCTCTTTCATTTAGTACATTTAGTACTTTTTACCGCCATTAGTTAGTACATTGAGTTTTCGCCGAGCTGAGACGCCTGTTTCGGAACAACAAGTTTTATCGAATGGGTCTGTTAGTGAACGAGTACAAGACGAAATAACTCCTGTCATCAAAGAAACAGTCAACACATTCGTGTCTTGGCTCTCACGTCACTGTTGACAGTCATAACTTTGAAGTTGTAGATAATTTCGTCTACCTTGGAGCCAGCATTAACACCAATAACAATGTCAGCTTAAAAATTCAACGCAGAATCACTCTTTACAACAGGTACTACTATGGAGAGAGTAGGCAATTGAAAAGTAATGCCCTCTCTCGATGAACAAAAACTAAACTCTACAAGTCCCTCATCATTCCCGTCTTGCTTTATGAAGAAGCATGGACGACGTCAACATTCAATGAGACGGCATTTGGAGTTTTCGAGAGAATGTTTTCGGAAGATTTATGGTCCTTAGAACATTGCCGACGGCGAATACAGCAGTCCATGGAACCAGTTATACGACGACATTGACATAGTTCAGCGGCTGACTATGTCAAGTTGTTCGAATGGACGAAAACACTCCAGCTTTGAAAGTGTTCGATGCAGTACCCGCTGGTGGAAGCTAGCCTGGAAGGGGAAGACATCCACTCCTTTGGAAAGATCAGATAGAGAAGGAACTGCCTGCACTTGGTATCACCAATTGGCGTTAAACAGCCAAAAGGAAAAGTTAATGGCGCGCTCGGCTATAACCATATTAGCGGTGTCTACGCCAGTAAAGAAGAAGACCATCCCTTGAAATTGTATAGTCATCAGAAATTGTCTTTGCCCAGCTCCTCAAAAATAGCAGTATCTAAGCTAGCTTATGACCGACGTATTAGTCAACATGTCAATAATGGTATAAAGCCAACTTTCAAAGGAGCTTTTAATTTCAACAAGCTGGCAATCTCGTCCAATCGAATTCTATACGAATAGGATTGATTTTTTTTTAAGATAATCTTTCCCATATTTAAAGCGAAATGCAACTAGTTGTCATTAAGATCATCGGGTTTCGACTAGGTTGTACCATAGTAGAGGGGTGTTAGATAAGCGGGTTTTACGTGATATGTCATATGGGGGTCAGCGATAATTGTAATGGCATCGGTTATACATTTACCGGTAGGTAGGTGGTAACCTACTACAAATCTTCGTGGACTTGTTCGAAAAAGTAAGATGCGAGAAATTTTTTTCTAAATCTCGCAAAGGCGGGACATTCCAAAAGAAAGTGATGATATGATTCCACCTCGTCCTTCTCCATGCAGCTTCTACAGCCAGTATCCGGTAAGATTTTTAACCCTACAGCCTTGATCTCGATGGGAAAATTGCCAGCTAGAACACATACCACTAAGGAGAGTTGAACTTTACTGAGGGCGAAGAGCTTCTACAGCTAGTATCCGGTAAGATTTTTAACCCTACAGCCTGGATCTCGATGGGAAAATTGCCAGCTAGAACACATACCACTAAGGAGAGTTGAACTTTTTTGAGGGCGAAGAGCTCGGTAGACCTCCTGCGATTCACCTTAGGCCAGAAGGATCTGGCGGCTGAAACATTACCGGAGTTGATGGTAAGGGGCCACCCATAAATTACGTCACACGAATTTAAGGACTTTTTAACCCCTCCCGCCCTCCTTCTCACAAGTTGTCACATTTTGAACTGACCCCCCCCCTGACGTGACGTCACCCATTTTCCAATTTTATAGATTTATCATAAAATAAAAAAACAGGCTATTCTATTAATTCTTATATTTATTGTATAATCTTTAATAAAATCAACATTTAGTTAAATATTAAAGTACAAAGACAGCGGATGACTAGTCAAGAAATAATAGATACTTAATTATGCTAATTAAAAATACAAAACTTAATCATCTTGTGTCCATGGACGTTTGACCCACTCCTTTATATCATTTATTATTGGTAAATCAGGCACTTCATTTTCGTTCTTAATTTGGATGTCAGGAACATCTTTCGCATCAACATCTTCTTCTTCCATCCATAAAGCATCGTCATCATTCATTAAACAGAGAATCTCTCGGGCACGTCTAGCCGCAATTCTTTGAGGACGAATTTTCGCGATAGGTAACAGCTCTTTTATGTGATTGTTTGTGTTGATTTTTGGCTTGATGATTTTTGATATGAAGAAAAATATAGGCCACATATGCTATATAGATGGGATGATGCTTGGAGATTTAATAATATCTGTAGTAATAATGGAGCGTCGTTGTCGTCACTCCCTGTGACTCCATAACCTTCTAATGTCTGTTTAATTAACACAGTTGGTGCAACAACTGAGTGATACCCTCCCCCCCTTCAAGGTGTGACGTAATTTATGGATGGCCCCTAATGAGTCCATTTGCTTTGAGTCGATTTTGAACTTAAAAAGATTTTGTCTTCAGAAAGTCAAAGAGTCAGTGACTTCATGAAACAAAAAGATCCCAGTTTGAATTACAACTGTTTTATAAGAATTTTCAGTCACGTATCTCAAATTAGAATTTTTAGTTTACAAGTTCAATAAACTGGTGTCATTTATTGATTGATATTTATTTGAAAAAAGCTGAGGTTTCTCATAAGATTATAGTCATCAGTGCAAAAGGTGAATATCATCTCTAAATAATGTATTATTTGACTAATAATGCTATACTCAAATACAGTATTGATTAAATACACCTACATAAAACGATCGCGATTCAAGAAATGATTCTTCGGCATTTCGTCAAACTCCTCCGTTGCGTGCTGCTGAATGCACTCGACAATTGGGCGTCCCGTTTCCACTGCAGTCGTCAAACCTTTGCGCACGGCCACCGAACTGATGGTGCGCAGATCCGTGGCCAAGTCGAGAGCAGCAAATACACGTATCATAGCAGTAATGAAGTCGTTGCTATAATCGCCGAACTCACCGCTCTGATAGTCATTGGGCAACAGATAGTGATATTGTGGCCAATAGCTTTTCGTTATGAAGAACACGCTATTCGAATCGGAGGCTTTGAAGTTTTTGTCCAAACCCCAAATGAAATGTGCCGAATTGATAAGCCAACAAACATTCAAAACGATCAGGTAACGCAGCGAGAAAGACACGAAAGTGGCCGACGCGATCGAATCGCCCCAATACTCAAGCGGTGCATTGACGGGCAACAGAACGTGCAGGAAGAAGTAGAGCACCCAGTAATACCTGAAACCATTTAAATGTATTATATATTCGCGTTTTTTCCATAAAAATATCGTGTATTGGACTCACTTTTTCTGAAACATAACCACCTTGTCCTCTTCGATATCCGACATATCGACTTGCTTGAGCAATTGTTCTTGTTCCGGTGTGTAGCTCATGATTTGCGAATGCACTTGTGCGGCCAAGAAATTGCGTCCGCTGTAGAAGGGATCATCTTCTTGCCGGAATTTCTGATGATGCAGACGATGCGTTTGTACCCATCCATAAATAGAGCCCTGTGGAGTTAAGGTGTACATAATTAGAAAGAGAGTTGTAAGAAGTGAAAATGGATATCTGGGAGATCGTAAAAATAGTACTGATTGCTAAGAGCGTAAACATAAATTTACGATTTTAGCTGAATTTTTCGTTCAGTTTAGCAAAGACAACAACCATGATAAATTTTTGGATTTACGTGCACTTCATTAACTGAGCGGTAGTACAGGGTGTATACGAGGCTTTAGGAATAATTAAAAAAATTTTGAAGTTAATTTATTTTTGAAAAAAAATATCAATGAAATATAGATATTAATTCCGTTACAAACACAAACCACTTACCTGTCCAGCTAAGGTTTGGCACAGCATCAGGAATATTCTTAGCGATGTACTAGCTGTGTACGTTTGATGCGCCCACAGGCGATGAGCACCAGCTGTTGCACCCAAAATACCCAGAAAGGTCAAAGTGAAGGCTACAATTCCAAAAAAATATTTGAATTACTAGTTCATTTAATTAAATCTTTGCATTATAAATACAATCAGTCATTGATTCATGAACCTTTTGTCAATTTATATTGAACTTACTGAATAATATTGTCAGCAATGAGGCACTCGTAAACATTATAAAAATTCCATAGAGTCCAAGTATATGCAAATGTAGGTAAAAGAGCACAGAAGGCCAGCTCGCCTCGCGTTTAATGCGTTTGGGGCATTCTTTGGTGTTGTCTGTCGACGTTAATGTCTCTGTTTGCTGTTGTTGTTGTTGGGTTTCAACATTGCCTGCGACACTGTTGTGAGTTTCCATTTTCGAAAAGGCTTTTTAGAACACCTAGAGTGATTTGAAAAAATAAATTTTAATTTTAGTTTTAAAAAATATGTCAAACAAATTTTAAAAAGGTTCCTAACCTAGAACCTAATTTTTTATTAAAAAAAGAAGTTAGTATACATTTTTTTTAATAATGTTTTCTCTCAGGTCTTCCATATTTTCTGTAGATTTTTGTTTTTATTAAATTTACATTTAATCCAGTGGTTTTGTATAATTCTATTGCATTTATTTTTATTTTCTATTTTATTTTTTACAATTATCTATTTCTTATTTAAATTTTTTGAATTTAAATTTTATATTTCGTTTCAATTTTTATTTAATTTAATTTTAATTTTATATTTTATTTTATTTAATTTTATTTAATTTTATTTTTTTTTGTTTTATTTTATTTTATTTTATTTTGTTTTATTTTTTTTTTATTTTATTTTATTTTATTTTATTTTATTTTGTTTTATTTTTTTTATTTTATTTTATTTTATTTTATTTTATTTTATTTTATTTTATTTTATTTTATTTTATTTTATTTTATTTTATTTTATTTTATTTTATTTTATTTTATTTTATTTTATTTTATTTTTATTTTATTTTATTTTATTTTATTTTATTTCATTTTATTTTTTTATTTTATTTTATTTTATTTTAAGGCAGAAGGACTATCAATAGATACATAGTATATTTAATACTGTTAAACACCCCTTAAAAAATTGTTAACACAAAAAATATAATTCTCAGGATTTCTTTACTCTGTATTTTTGCGGATCCAAAACTGCCTATTCAACCGCTACGCGTGTTGTCACAAACTGAACTGAAGCAACTTACTAAATTCGAAATAGAAAACGGATTTTCAAAAGCAATTTTTTACGAATATACGTATGTATACATACACATGTACTATATACTCACCATTAAGTAAAATATAAAATTCCAAATGAAATTAACTTAAAATTCTTTATTGAAAACCAATGCATAATTAAATATGATTATGAGTCGAGAATAATTAGAAATCTATTTCGAACTTCTATATGCATACGTACTAACTGTAAATGCTGCTATATAAAAGAGGGCATGCACCCCACACATTATAATAAAAACACACTAGTGTCTAATGAAAGCCTTTTTATTTATATTCATTTATTTAGTATTTTATTTAATTAATCGCTTTGGTAGTGTCTTACGGCAATTACACTCTTGCTTTCCGAAATTCATGAGGAAACCGTTAAATACATACTCAATTAAGAGCGGCATATTAACTTTCATATAGACAATGTACAGTATTTCACTAAATACTTTTACTTATATATATTTGTATATATATATGTATATAATATAATTATATTAAAAAACATTTATGCACGTTTCACATTGCAGGCACAATTTGTGAATAAAGCTTAAGTTTAAAGCTTAGTCTAAATGACATAAGAATTTGAACGAATGTTGAAGTTAATACAAAACTTATTGAAGAGCCTCAATTTACAATACAAACATTTTGGTCTTGTCGTAGTTGTTGTTGTTTGTTGTTTGTTTGCTTAAAATACTCATTTCATTTTAGCCAACTCAATGGCATCCTCCTTTTGTATATCGCGATCACCATAACCCCAAACTTGATCCTTATGTGCGTATTCGTCGGTGAGAAAACGTGTTCCATCGCCACATTTGGCCGCGCGCCGTTTAATCATATCCGGTGAGACTGATTTTCCTAAAACAAGAAAAGGAGAATATTTAACATTTTTATAAAATGAAAATTTTTGTGAACTTATATAATAGATTATTGTTATGTCGTCTTCATTTTTGAAGCTGAAATTCATTAATTCATTATACTTCTGACGAGTCAAAATCTTAAGTTTCATGTTCTTATCTCATTAACTATAACAATCCCAAATCGATTGTGATATATTTTAAAGTCTCCCGTTTTTTCGAACAAGCAATTGGTATAAATCACAGAAATTGGTATAATCAAATATCAATCAATTAGACCAGTTTTTAAACTTTTTGTCAAATGTTTCCAAATCTCGGAAGCTAGCGTATCGAAAAAGTAATTGGTATAAATCGTAGAGACTGGTGTAATAAAAAAACTAGCAATTGGACCAATTTTGATCATTGAATTTTTGAAAATTATTGAATTTTTCCAAATCTCTTAAAGCAGCGAATCGAACAAGCAATTGGTATAAATCACAGAGGCTGGTATAATCAAATATAGATCAAATTGCAAACATTAGACCAGTTTTGACATTTTTTGTTGAATTCTTCCAAATCCCGCAAAGCAGCGAACCGAACAAGCAATTGGTATAAATCATAGAAACTGGCATAATTAAATATAGAGCAAATAGCAAGCAAATAAACCACTTTTAATTTTTTGAACTTTTCTAAAATTTCGCAAAAGTAGCGAATCGAACAAGCAATTGGTATAATGAAATATGAATTAAATAGGAAGTAATTAGACCACTTTTGATATCTTTTGTTAAATTTTTCCAAATCTCGCAAAGTAGTGAATCAAACAAGCAACTGGTATAAATTGTAGAGACTGGTATAATTAAATATAGACCAAATAGCAAGCAATTAGACCTGTTTTGAATTTTTTTTTTTTGAATTTTTCCAAATCCCGCAAAGCAGCGAATCGAACAAGCAATTGGTATAAAGCGTAGAGACTGGTCTAATCTAATATAGATGGAATAACAAGCAATTATACCACTTTTGATCTTTCTTTTGAATTAAACTGGATAACTTGTTTGAAAAGAGAGCAGAGCTCTAACATAACCAGTGGAAAAGTAGCGAAACGAACAAATTCTTTCAATAAATACTCTCATAACTAATATTAACACAACTCACTTCCGGTGGCCCAGCCGATTTTCGCACAGAAATCAATAAAAGCTGTTGTCACATTCAATTTGTAACTGCCAAATTCGCCGGTCTTGTAGTCCCAGGGGAAAACGTGATGATAATTATGCCAGCCCTCGCCTAACGCCAAGAACGACACCAAAGGACTCTCAACGGGGCTGATGTTTCTGCAAAATAGTTGATAGTGAATATAACAATCAATTCAGTTTTCCATAAACAAATGGAACTTACTTGTCATAGGGCTTTTTGCCCCACATATGCGCTACACTATTCACGAAGAACGCAGCATTCAAGGTGCTGGTGAAGCGCATATTAAAATTGACCCAAAATGAGATCCACAAACTCTCATTCCAATAATACCAAGGCACCAATACGGGCATTGCGATCGAGATAATCGCAAATAACGGTATATAAAATTTATGCTGGAACATCACCACGCTGTCATTCTGCAAATCGGACATATCGATGACTTTGCGTTTTGCAATCACCTTCGGATGTGGCGTCAAGAAGAGCCAACCCACATGCGAGAAGAAGAAGCCACGTTGTGCGTTGTGCGGATCGGCATCCGTCTCAGAGAACTTGTGATGTATCCTATGGTCCAGCGCCCAAGTGTAGGCATCGCGCTGTTTAAATGGAAGAGTAGGAAGTGATATTAAAAATATGAAAATATAGTAAGCTATGCTGAAATACGCACCTGTCCGGCGATTGTGAACAAAAATACCAACAAAATTCGCAATGGCATGGAAGCGGTGTAAGACTTGTGCGACCAGAGACGATGTGCTCCAGCGGTGATGCCAATGCCAGAACACCAGATAAGCGCCACCACTGTAATTAACGGTTGTTTTTTTTTGAGTAAAGAATTCCACAAAGTAGTCAATTATAAAACAATCTAGTTGAAATCAGGCCTGTGTTAGCCAATATGGACACATACCAACATACAAACAGACGTATAGAATACATATATACAAACTGTGTAAATTAATGGAAATGGGCACCCATGCATATTTGTTGTTTTATTTGTTGTATTGACTGATTGTCAAGTAATGAAAACAATTCCAAACGTTATTCGAATGGGTTGCTGGGGATGCTGTCAAGTGTTTGTGCAATTCTTCTAATGTGCGCGCATTCTTCTTCTTCTTCATTCTACATTGGGGCGTATGCCACACTTGCTTCAGCACATTTGCTTATACATATATAAATGTATATGTATCAATGTTCATTTGCTTGTATGTAAGCATTAATTTGAATCATTTGTTCTTTGCAACTAATTGTGCTGGTCGAAGTTCAGTTTTTTATTGAAATAGAATATATTTTTGTTTCAAGAATCAATTAGAAATATGTATTTATGAAGACAAGAACTGATTGCGAGCCGTGTGCATGTAGGCACAGATTTTCAATGTAAAAATTTCCAATGTAATATTATCGCTTGATAAACATACATACCCACACACTTACATACATACATCTAGAATTATTGACATTCATTAATTTAAACATTTGTTCAAAAGATTTTCAATAACAAAGAGCAATGTCTGTATTGACTTGTACTAAAATAAAAGCAATTATGATTTCATGTAAGGTCTTCTGTCTATATGCTTTCTGATAAGAATAAGATTATTTACGATTGCATGCGACAGCAGTGAAACTGAAGTTACTTTAATTTAATTTGACTGAATACTTTCAGTTTCTAAGTAAATGAGAGCTGTCAAACCAATTGCCAATATTTCAATGTACTTTTAGGAACCTCGTACGTTCTTCATTTAAAACTGTAATATCAAATTTATTTTAAAAATTTTTATGAATTCACAAGTTAGGGCGATTCAGCTGAAATCCCATCAGATTGGGAACGAGCTGATGCACCATAGTCCTTCTCCGTTCTACAACAGGATCAATGGACTTAGCACCTGCGTAACTGTGAGATCGTTTTATCTCAGAGTATATCGTAGAAGGTCCAATGAATTACTTGCTCTCAGCAAAGTTCAAGTTGTTTAATGGGCTTACACGCCTACTGCAGGGATGCAAGTTGCTGATATTGCATGGAGGAAGACGAGCTGGAAACATCTAGACATTTTCTCTTTCAAGGTCCAGCTACACTGAGGCTGAAAAATACAGATATTAAGCGCTTTGTAACAAGCAAGACGCTTTGTCGACGCTTGAAGGCCTGTGGTATCCATCTTTTTCAATCAATCCATTAACCTAACCTAACCTAACAAGTAAGAAAGCGCTAAGTTCGGGTGTAGCCGAACATTTTATACTCTCGCAATTAAAATAGAGGTAGGAGGACTAGAACGAAGTATAGACCTATTACTATACATATATGGGATATATTGGCTAGGGGAAAGTCTATACTAAAGAACCTGTTTTATTAAGATTTTATAAGATATTTTATAAGATTATTAAGATTACACACAATTTGGAACGATTTCTTCCGGATTTCTAAAAATTATATAAATAATTTACGGATATTCTCGTAAAAAAAAATAATCAGTACTTGATTGAGGTGCACATAATGTCCTCAGTGCTTGGTGTCTGAGGCCTTGAAAAGTTATTTTAAATCGATTTCAAACTGTAATATCAGGATTCTTTATCATAGAATTTTTTTTCGACTTATAAAATTCGAACATGCGGCAACTTTTTAGCTTTTCTGATTCTCTGTCTACATCTATCAACTTTTTCGAACATGAACTATAAAATAGAGATACATACAGTATACTCTCGAAAAGTAAATCGATTGGTATTTTGGGTAATTTACTTTTTCGAATAATTTACTTTTCCAAATATATATGTACATAAATTATCTGTTTTTATAATATTGAATGCATTTTTAAACTTAAAAAATTCATTCATTTATTTACTTCAATAAAACATATGGAATTACATGAAAACCATATTTACATTTACATACATACATATGTATTTACTATGAAGAGAAAAAATCTTGAATATTCTTTTGTTTTTTTTCTTTTGCAATATATTTTCTGACCATTTTTGTACGACAATTCAAAAAGTCTGACACCTGATTTGCATCGTTTTCATTTTTAAACCAGTGGATCAAGAGAGTAAGTGTTTTTGCAACATCGTAAAAAACGCTGCTTGCTTCGTTTCGAATTTTTTATCACACTCTCTGAAAAGTAAATTAAAAAATGTACTTTTTCGAGGTGCATGTGTAATCTTAAAGGTGATTAACTTTTCCGCGATTATTTACTTTCTGAGAATTTACTTTTCGAGAGTATACTGTACTATTTTTATAATGTATTACAATTCCCAAGAGATTTTGAAAGCCAATTTTGAAGTGTAAAGTTTCGAACAGCTCCTAAAAACCATTCTCTAATGTATCTTTAAGCTTGAAAGAATTTAATTATGAAACTTTTGTTGAAAGTATTCTTAGGCTATATGTCTCTAATTCGGGTTGGATTTATAAAAACTGCTTGTAATTTGAGTGGTGTGTTAGCTCTCATTGAGGAAGACCTATGTTGTTATTAAAAATATAACATGTGTGTTAATATTATGAATATAAGAAGAAAGAGAAAATAAAAAAAAATTATTAACACTATTTTTCAATTAAAAAAATTAAAATTCAACTAATTTTGAAATTTAAAATAAATTTCGAAAATTCAAAAATGAAAAAAAAAGTTTTATTTTAAACAAAATTAAATTTAAAAAAAATTTCGAAAATGAAAAAGAAAATCGAAAAAATCGAAATTTGAAAAAAAAAATCGAAAACAAAATTAAATTGATAAAACATTAAAAATCTTCAATTGGTGCAACATTTGATATTAATTTTGATTATTAAAATGCATTTTTGGTCACATCCAAGTCACTCTTGTTTAAAACGAGGAAAACGGAGGCCTAGATCACTTTAAAAGCTAACATTGGCTTTCTCATGGTTTTACTGTTTGTTTTAAGGCAATTCTCATCAAAGTTATTTATATTAATTTAATTATTTAGTTGTCCATAATTTTTGTCTCTATTTCGTTACTCAAATTTCTACAACCTCTGCAAACTTACATGCCACTGGTACCTCTACAGAACCATCAATGTACATATGTTATAATTTCAGTGCTCACTCCTTCGCAGTGTTTTCTAAGCTTTATAACCAAATGCCTGCTGTTCTAATTTCACATAAAATATGCTAAGATTCACGCCATCAGCATAAAATTTGATGCCGTGACTTTTTTACTAATTTTTACTAAGAAGTTTGACTCCAACTTATTTGTTTGCTATGCATGACTAAGCGTCGGCTGAAGAAATCTACAAGGCATCACATTACAAATTTATGCATGTATGTGTGTATGTATGTATTTTTGTATGAGTGTTAATGTATAAATATTTGCCATAGTCCGCATTCATGTGTTTAATTTAAGTTTTCACAACTCAACAAAAACATAAGGGTGGGGTTTACAATTGTACATACGTATGTACATAACAACAACAATAAACTCGCAAGCGAGTGGCAAAACTAGCCAAACATCTATTTAGCACAATTATTATTTTAGTAAGTTTCAGTTTTAGCCGAACGAGTGAATGAAGAAAGCAAATATGCAATAAATGTTATGAAAAATATTAAAAATATGTATGTTTGTATGTATGTCAAGCGACTAGAATCTGACACCTCCAAACAAAATAAACAAATGCGGCGGCATACAATGAGAGACTGTAAATGTGTTTCTCTATTGTATATGTGTTTAGCATATTTAAGCGCTTCTTTTTTTGGCAATGATGGTTAACTAGTCAGAAGTAACTTTTTGTAGAAAATACAGTTTTTTTTGTTATTATAAGCAAAATTAAACTAAAAAAAATTTCGAAAGTAAAAAAATAATTTTCGAATTTAAAATTAAAAAAAATATTTTAAGCTAAATTAAATTTAAAGAAATTTAAAAAAATTCGAACATTGAAAAAATTCGAAATTGGAAAAAATATTTTTTTATTCAAAGGTAAATTTAAAAAATCAAAATAAAAAATTTCAAAAATTAAATAAAAAGCGAAAAATTAAAAAAAAATCGAACTTTGCAAAAAAAAACGATATTTAAAAAAATTCGAAAATAAAAAAATATTTTAAGCTAAAGGAATTTCGCAAATTAAATTTTAATTCGAAATTTAATAAAAAATTCGAAATTGAAAAAAAAAATAATTTTTATTTTAAACGAAATTAAATTTAAAAATTTGTCGAAAGTTTCGAAGTTAATAAAAAAGTTCGAACATTGAAAAAAATTCGAAATTTAAAAAAATCGAAAATGAAAAAATATTTTAAGCTAAAGAAATTTCGAAAAACGAAATAAAATTCGAAATTTGAAAAAATTCGAAGTTGGAAAAAATATTATTTTATTCAAAGGTAAATTTAAAAAATCAAAATAAAAAATTTCAAAAATTAAATAAAAAGCGAAAAATTTAAAAAAAATCGAACTTTGCAAAAAAAAACGATATTTAAAAAAATTCGAACATAAAAAAATATTTTTAGCTAAAGGAATTTCGAAAATTAAATTTAAATTCGAAATTTAATAAAAAATTTGAAATTGAAAAAAAAAAATATTTTTATTTTAAACGACATTAAATTTAAAAATTTGTCTAAACTTTCGAAATTAATAAAAAAGTTCGAACATTGAAAATAATTCGAAATTGAAAAAAATAATAATTTTAATTTTAAGCGTAATTAAATTAAAAAATATTAAAAATAACATTTTCAAAAAAAAAAAAAATCGAAATGTAAGCAAAATAATATTAAAAATATTTCTGGCATTCAAAAAAATTTCGAACACTGAAAAAAAAAATTCGATGTTGAAAAAAATTCGAAGTCGAAAAAAAAATTCGAAATAAAAATAATATTTTAAACAAAATAAAATTTAAAAAATTTCGAAAGTTCAAAAAAATTCGAACAATAAAAAATAAATTGATAAAGCATTAAAAATCTTCAACACGCGCCACCAATCTGCTACATTGTATGCTTTATTTCAATACACAAGTACTTCATATGCTACACGTACTCTCAGCTATAAGTGTACTTAGCTTCTACACATTGTATTTTGCTTGTTTGTATAATATAAATGATGATGGTTATGGATATAAACAATATGAAGTGGCTAATAATTTTGGTTTTTATTTGTTTTTCCGTTTATTTTTGTTGTTGTTATTTTTTATTATAATTAAATTTTCACTTACCCCACAAAAGTGTGTAGAATTGCGCTTGAAATAGTAAATAAATGCCATAGAGAGCACCACCATGCAGAAACGCTTGCGCTATTAGATCTGGCCATCTGATCTGTGGATTGTATTCGATCTCATCGCTTGGCGCACTCGCTGTTAGTACCTCCTTGGCTGTTGTTGCATTTTGTGGTATTTCTTTGTAGACAGCATTTTCTTCCTTATAACCTAAGTTATCAGCTAAATCTTTGGTTTGCTCCTCCGCTGCGTCCGCAACTGTTGCAGCTTCCTTGCTGTTGTTGTTGTTGTTGTTTGTGCAAAATCTATTTCTAATACTAACGCTGTCATCGGCTGCATTTAGCGTGCAGTTATTATTGTTGTTGTTGTTGTGATTTACACAACTGCCCGTGCAGTTGCCGGCATTTGTACTTGTGCTGCTGCTGTTCGCAGCCGCGGCGATGGGTGTCGAAAGGCACATCTCGACTAAACTCTCTTGTTGTGTGTGACCTTAAAATTGCTCATAGATTTGTTGCGGTTTGTTAACTGTAAATGAATTGAGGTAGGTTTGTTTTAGTAGGAGATTATGGTAATTTTTTGTGGTGAAAATTAATTTTTTTAATATAAATAATTTATTTAAAAATTTCTGTTTCCATCAAAATTTAACTTAATTTTATTTGCTTAGTCTAAGTCTTAGTAATAATATCGAAAGAAAATATATCAAATTACTTAATTATAATATTTTTACATATCCTATCATTAGATACTATAAAAAATTCATTTTCAAGTATAAGCATATTATTTCCTATATGTAAGCATTTATGTATATGAGTAGGGTGGTCCATAAAGTCTTTTTTAAGGCAGTAGTCTGCTTTAGAAGCCGAAAAAAAACGTTTTTTTAGCAATTTTTTTTTAAAGGGAAGGAAATGATTGCGGTAAACGGAATTTTAAGACGATAGTGTACTATATTTAAGGTTTAAAAAACAATATTTATTATTAAAAAATATTGAAAATTTTTCAAAGTTGTAAGTATTTTTCTGGAGCGCCTGAAACAGTCGAACCACATTTTTTTTTAATTTTTATAAGTTTCTTTTCTTTATGAACTAAAAAAATACCGAAGAAGTTATAAAATTTCAAATTTTTTCGAAGTTTGAAAAAAAAATTCAGTTTTTTAAGAAAAAAAAAAATTGACTTTAAGTTGCAAAACAAGTAGTTTAAATAATACTTTTGTCCAACTTTTTAAGTTCAAGTAGAAGATAATTTAATACTGAAGCTAGATCACTTTGGTTTTTTTCGATCGGACATATATTCTTTTTGCTATCGCCGGCACCGTTTTCTAACACTTGTGAAAATGAAAACTCGAGAAAACGCGCTTTAAAGTTTTCGGTCCAAAAAAATATATATCGCACCTGCTCGACGCTCGGCCACTAAAACTGCTCTAGCTTCGAAAATATGTCGAATTGGCCTCTGGAATTTTAAAGACATATTCTTGGATAGTTTTGGAAGAGATTTAAAACAAAATAATAAAATCGATTTTTTGAAGCCTGTAAAGCTGATAATCAGCTGCTTAATCATATTGTTCTTAAAAAAAATATTTTTCAAGATTCTATATTTAGATATCGTAAACCACGCCTTTTTTTATGTGATAACGATTTTTGTTGCTGTTTTTCAGCCGGAACTTGAAATCAAAATATTGAATATTTTAGAAGACTCTTACTTATGTAGTTTGCACTTTTTTCAGTTTTCCACAAAAACTACATTAGACAATATAATAACAATTAAAGAATTTACGTTTTTCGAATAGAAAATGTATTCATTCGTCCATATTAATGCTGTCGCCTTTAAAATAATCCCCATTCTATATTAAGGACTTATGTCAACGCTACTTCCAATCGTCGAAATACTTCTCAAACTTGATTTTTGGGAAAACCTTCAGCCCTTTCACCGATGTCTCGTATGCTTGTAAAACGACGGCACTTTAATGTTCCCTTTAGTTTTGGAAATAGGAGTCATGTCTGGCGAATACTGCATTGATTTTGGCCCAGAATTCACGACGAAGCAACGTAGTTTGAACTTTTAACAAACGAAAATTGACAAGATCGTAAAAAAAGTCTAACCTTAGCGCCTGATAGACAAAATAAGCAATAATTATAAAAAACGAAATTTTAAAATTCCCGTTATTTTTTGAACACAACACGTAGAGCAGAGCCTGAGATGAAAAATCGATTGAAAAGAAAATTTACGAATTTTTCCATAACAACTGAGCTCTCTCTCTCACTCTTTCAATTATATCAGAAGAAACTTTTAATCACATAATTTTATTAACAACTATTTTATGACCCACCCTATACCTAGGCTTTTACTAATTTGCATACATAAAATAGTAATTAAGATTCTTACATCATAATGCGGAGTAACAGAGCAACAACAACAAATTTTGTTTATAATACTCATTATACAGTGGTTTGTATATGAAAATTAGCTTATGAAAAATCATATTGAAATTTGAAAATTCATTAAATTCATTCTTCAACGTAACGTTAATTTATTTAAATTTTTTTTAGTGACTAAATTACTTCCTGTACATATATATATGTATAAGCACCCACTTAGGCAGTTATAAATATGTACATTCATATGCAATTTGTAGCATTCATTATATATAGTTTTTAGTTCTTATCTTAACAACTTCCACTTCAAAAGAGTAAGACCTTCAACTGTCCTCTACTACAAAATGTCGCAAGGGGTACACCATACAATGTGCATACATTGAAAACTCCTCTAATAGTTGCTTTGTTTACAGAAGATTGTTGTATTTACTTAAAATGTTGCAGAGGAGTTGTAGAAATGTCTTGAAAGTCACTTATTAATATTATTGTTGCTTTGCCTGTACATATATGTACATATGTATATCGGCACTTCAATTCAATTGAATACATTCAATATAATTTGTTTGAAATTTTTAGAAACTTTTTTTTCTAATTTTGATATTAAATATTGATTTTATTTTATATTTTTTATTAAATTATAAATTAATAAATGCCAAAAAAAAAAATTTTGTTTACAAATTTTTTACAAAAAAAAAATTTCAATAAAAATTTTAAATACAAAAATATTAAAAAAAAAATAATAATTTAAGATACAAAAATATTTTTCAAAAAATTTTGAAATACAAAAATATTTTTTTTTAATAAAAAATTAAAATTTTTTTATAGGTTTCTTTCGAAATTTTTTATATCAAATATTTCATAGTAAATTATAAATTAATAAATACCAAATTTTATTTATTTATTTTTTATAATCAGAGCTTTCAATAACTCACCTCCACTTTAACACCAAAAAATTAGGCAGAATCACTTTTATTATAAATATTTCAACTTTATCTGCACTTAATGTCTACATATTGATTTATAAATTCCCCGAATTAGTCGTAAATATAGTTACGTTAGCAACAACACCACTATTTCTCGATAAACACAGCGACGATATGTACGTTCGGGTCGGCGACTTACGTACACCTGAGCGATAAGCGCTAAACAAGCGCGTAAACAAACCTAATTTTATTTTTATTGTTGTTATAGACAAAGATAAGACCTGTTATATTTTGTATTTATGTGCAAAGTACCATTGATGAAATGTGAAATATGAAATTTGATTTAAGAGGCAATCTCAACACTCTACAAACGCTCACGTTTATATTACTCACAGCGGCGGCGATAAGCATTATTATAACACACTAAAGTTATTTTTGTGTAAATAACAGTTATCTATATGTATTTATCTCCCATACAAGCTTAGAGAAACAACAATTCAATAAATACCCCTTTGAATGGTGCAACAACATACATACATATGTTATTGTAGATACACTAAAAATTTTACGATCGTGCCCACGTTGAAGATAAGATTTTACCATGCTGTTAATTATTTTTTTCCTTATCGCATGACTTTTATACCCCCTGTGCGATATGTGGCGCAAGGGTTTGATGCTTTGATACACCACACAATAAAGATATATCCTATTGAGTAGTGCTTTTTCATATCGGAGACAGAATTTGAGATAACTATTTCGGTGGATTGATTATAATTTCATTTAATTGACCTAAAATTGCTGTAAAAATTAATTTTAGCGCATTTTTAGGCGCATAAACGTATCAGTTATACCCTTTTGTGCTACTTTCGGTTTCTCCCGGTTGTTCAACTACCTTACGTTTTCTAAACAGAGTAAAATGAAAAAAAAAAAACATATGTATATTGACTTTTCTTATCTACGTTTCCGCATTTTTTCTATGTACAGACATAGATAAGGTTTCGTGGGTATTGCCGATAGGTTCTTAGCCTCAAGCGCCCAGGTGTTCAATGAATCACTAAAAATGTAAAACATTTAAAGTGAAAATGTTGGAGTTATTTATAAAGAAAAAATAAAGATGAAAAATAATGAAACGGTATCGGAAAAGTAGATTTTCAAAATCATTTCCTAGAACTCGCTCTCACTTTTTGATTACACAATAGTCTATATTCTTATTATAGAAACTCACGTCTATGCTTCAAGTGTCGTAATCTTATATCCAGACACGCTTAATACTCGTGCCCTGTGTGATTCCCAATACAATCGATAGTTCTTTTTTATATATAATGAGTAATAATATACGCCCACTTATGATATAGTTTCTTGTTTTTCCGATGAATTTAAAAATAAATTCTGACACTTGCTATACACTATATACTATATTAAAAAATTATTATATTTTTACAAATAAAGAATCTTACAGCGTTGCTTTTGTCTTAACTTTGTTGTATAGTATAGTATATGGTGAGTCTTATCTAGAGTGTGCTGCGGTATAACTACTTGAGCTTAAAAGCAAACGCCTTTAAGCGAACATTGTAGGAACTTCAACTACAACTAATGACCAATCCCCTATACATTGTACAATATTAGGTCAATGGCTGCCTTGCTTTTGTAATTAGTACAATTATGTTCATGTAAAATGGTAATCGCTCAACACACCCAAGCAATAGAAGTATGTAGTATAAGTATACAAATAAGGATAAAAGGAAAGAAATTGTGAAAATATAAGCAATAAAAAATATTAATAACTGTGAAGTGTATGAATTCGATTAAGCGAATACAGGGGGCCACAAATATGAAGAATGTAAAGTTGAAGTTCCTAAATCGAAACACCATAATTCACAAATAAACTACGAGTTAGAGAGACTTTCGAGTTAAGGAAGGTAATTTGTATGAAATTTCACTTCTATTGTCATATCAAGAGTTCCAGTTATGGAGAACTTCGAGTTACAGAAGTTCGAGTTTGGGAAGTTTAAATATATATACCACATTATCTATACATTTTTATATAGGTCAAAAAAGAAATGATAAAAGAAATCAAAACAAGAAAAAACGTTAACTTCTTTGTCAAATTTCGTGAAGATACCACGTCAAATGCGGAAGTTTTCCATATAAGCCCTTGATTCCGATCGTTCGGTTTGTATGGCAGCTATATGCTATAGCGAACCGATCTGAACAATTTTTTCGGAGATTAAATTATTTCTATGAGCAATAACTCACACCAACTTTCGTGAAGATACCACGTCAAATGCGGAAGTTTTCCATACAAGCCCTTGATTTCGATCGTTCAGTTTGTATGGCAGCTATATGCTATAGTGAACCGATCTGAACAATTTTTTCGGAGATTAAATTATTTCTATGAACAATAACACACACCAAATTTTGTGAAGATATGTAGTAAAATGCGGAAGTTTCCCATACAAACCCTTGATTCCGATCATTCGGTTTGTATGGCAGCTATATGCTATAGTGAACCGATCTGAACAATTTTTTCGGAGATTAAATTATTTCTATGAACAATGACTCACACCAAATTTCGTGAAGATATGTAGTAAAATGCGGAAGTTTTCCATACAAGCCCTTGATTCCGATTGTTCAGTTTGTATGGCAGCTATATGATATAGTAGTCCGATATCGGCAGTTCCGACAAATGAGAAGCTTCTTGAAGAGAAAATAATATCTGCATAGTTTCAAAACGATATCTTAAAAACTGAAGGACTAGTTCGTATATATACAGACAGATAGACAGACGGACATGGCTAAATCGACATACTTTCAACATACTGATCATTTATATATATACTTACTTATATTATAGGCCCTCCGACGCTTCCTTCTGGGTGTTACAAACTTCGTGACAAACTTAATATACCCTGTTCAGGGTATAAAAATATGCATAACTGTGAGTTTAATGCATGTGATTATGAAAATCCAGGGGTGTACAAATGTTCTTATAACTCAACTTGCTATCAAAGTTGTCTATTTCTTAGTCTGCTACTCTTTCACTCTCCGCTATTCTGCTTATTATTACTTACTACCAAAATTTTTCAAAATAAATTCACCACACTTTCGATACAACCCACCTTTGGTGGACAGGTATGAAAGTATAATATAATATTATCGACTTTAAACACATTTAACGGTGTTGTAAATTTATATTACTCGCAAGATCCCTTAAAAATTATACCCAAAAACCTAAACTCACCATACAATTACTCACCACACTGACCCAAAAACACATTAAAACACTATTTGGGAACCACTGCCCGTCACACTATTGAACACATTCAAGTTAAAATACATTAACATTTCTGTTTGTCCACATTTGGAATTTTATTTCGGACATACTCGGACATTTTGTAGACATTCTCGCTTAATGTGATTAACGCACGCAAAGTCATTGGTGCACAAACTCTTTTATTTGCATGTATTTAAGTATAAATATTTCATTAGCCACATACAATATGTATATATGTATGTATAATACAAATGTATATATTCCACGGAATGTTCGCAAATACTCAGACCAGTTGTTTCGAAAATTCATTTGGTTTCCAAATCGATTTTCAAACAAAACAAATGCCAATTCAACGCCTCACAGCTGCCTTGCGGCTGCCTTCTGCCAATCTACAACAATCAGCTGTCGATTATTAAAAACTTGTGCGCCTTTTACTCACCATACGAAATGCAAATTTGTTTTTGTAACAAAATTATGATTTCTTTCCTTGAGAGGTTGTGGGTGGTTGGCATTAATTTCATTTAGAACATGCTTTCATTTTGGCTGGACAATTATTTCGATATTTCGCTGAAAATTGTGTTAAAGCCATTTTGAGTGTGTTTATATCGAAGGCACTTTTCGTTGAAATGTGATTGATGTTGTTTATATTAGCCCATTAGGCATTTGAGGGATTGGGCAACAATGGATTAGTGGGAAATCGATTTTTGCTTTATTATTTTCATTGGCTTCATTAATACACCTTCAAAAGTCGTGTTCGAAAATCGATTTTCATGGAGAACTGTAAGTTTTGGGCACTTAAACAGATATTTGTTTCAAGCTATATTTTTCATTTCCGTGAAATATGTTTTCAAATAATTTTTGTACAAATTGAGTTACATTTTTACAATTAGAGTGTTGAAGAAGACACTAGAATTTGAATGCCATAGTTTTTATTATTTTATGACAATTCTAGTGATCTGTAAAGATATCTTACCGGTTTGGGTGATATTTCTAATTTCATACTCCTTCTCATATTTAAAAAAAAATCTGACTGGAAAATTGAATGAGAAAGTCCCCTTCATCGTATAATTTATGTTTGAGACCTTTCTAATAGCCTTTTTGCATAGCCAAATTAATTTAATACATTAAGATTATAATTACGCAATCAGTATTCGACCTTCGCACTGCCGGCTACTCAATAAACGATCAGCTGTTATACATTTTAGTTTTTGCTTTTCATAAGAAGTTGATAAGTTCCATCAACTGATTTTAATTTGTGTGGTAAATCGATCTCAATTAGCACGTTAATCGAGCAAAAGTCGGTTAATTGATCAATTAACTTATGTGCGAAAAGGCTTTAAATAGAGTATCTCAAATAAATCTACGAAAAATTATGGAATTGCTAAATACTATAGATAATGGCTCATATTCTTGGACCTGGTCCCGAAATCAAATTCTCGATTTTGAAACAAAAAAAGTCTGCTCATTTGCAAACAAAGTATCGACATTAATCAAACAATATACCAATGTTAGCATGAATAATTAACCTAAACCTTTGTCTCATTAATATTATATGAAGGAGTGGGCAATGTAAATATAACCTTATAAAGAAAAGCGGTAAATAATTTAATGTCCGCCGGCTAGTTTCGTGTTCCGTACGTTGAAATTGACATGTGCCACATGTGATTATTTGATTACTATCAGCACAAAACATACCGTACATTTTTCATTAACTGAAACACAAAGCAGGTATATACCATATAGTAGATATATGAGCCAGGGCAATCTAACTAAACACAATAAACCAGCGTTGTTAGAGAGCAAAACTACTTAGTTGCCTATACAAACAGACAACAGACAACAGACTACATTAATGTAGAGTAAAATTTGATTGCGGCTAATGTCATTACTATTACGCTGCTGATAGATTTTTACTGAGTGATGTGTGGGCGCTTTGTTAATATAGGGTGACGTGCTTTAGAATTGCTTTCAAATATATATTACTGAATAAGAAGAACCCAGTTAGAAATGATGCCATGCAGCACATACCATATAGAGATTTTACATATAAAGGGTGCTTTTTTAGCGTTAGAGAACCTTTTTTTCAAATATTACAACGAAAAACAAATGAAGTGAGTAATATTTTGGGTATTTTAGTACACAAACTATATGACGACTGGCTCTTATAAAGACGTCTGTTGAATTATGTATGACTTTTCCCGATTTAAACTGGTTTCTCAATTAAAAATTTCAATTGAACAATTAATTTGGCTGTGTGAAAAGGTTATTAGCCGGTTTCAGCTTGTTTTTAATTAAACGAATATCGGTTTTCAACTATCCAACCGTTATTTATATATTGGCATATTACTTATAGCACTTAGATGATTGGTATTGACAAAATGGTCTCTAATAATTTGGCTATAAGGTTCACTATTACAAGTACCGTTAGTTACATCTATAAATTTAAAGTAATGTATAGACTAAAATTACTTTTAGTCCACATCAGATTAAGTTTTTCGGGTAACGAGGAAGTCTGGGGAGACTTTTCCAAATGTTTCACGCAATTTAGCTTAGCTGTGTAGCCAAAAATATCTCTCATAACTGAATATATTATCACAGGAAAAGCGGATCTAGTAAGATATTATATTATGAGATAAATGTCAAATAAATATGTTTATTTTGACAGCTAGTTTGACAGCTCGACAAGTATACAACTCTCAAAGCAGCACCCTTTACATATTTAAATGTAAGATGATTTCAAAATATACGTCTTTACAGTTTCCTCTTGATTTCGACCTACAGACACACTAAAATGACATCATTGTTTACGAAATGGATGCAAAGACAACGAAGACAAAACATAAAACATTCGCTTTTATTTGACTCAATGGCGCTATTATTTACATATATACATATATACACATATATATATATATATATATGTATATATATATCTAATTCTCCCAGACAAATCTTCGTATTTATCTTTTCGTCACTCTTTCTAAACTTTAGCGATTCTTAAATCCATTTTATAAGAATTCGGAATCACTAATTTATGCGGCCGAGCCATTTGTTTGTGTATTTCCATGTGCGCCAAAGCACTGCTGGAGATCAATGCCAATGTCAATGACGCTGAGGTGCGCCGGCAATTTGTTAAGACTCGTTAAGTCATGTAATAGACTATGGATTAGAATTGTAAGGCAAGCGCAAGTTAGACTTTATTACAGCATAGGAAAAAAGGCAAATAGAAGAACAAGAAAACGTTGGCAATAAACTAATTGTAAATACAGTTTTTTTCAAGCGGAAAGGGCTCGTTGTTTGTATTTTATTTTCATATAATTTATATCACTGATCATTGGAACTTACTTACTTATACTTACCTTACATGTATGTAAATTTGTATAAGTAAGAAAAAAAACATCTAGCATTCACTTTTTCTAACACATAACACTTGAAACGGCCTATAGCCTAAAGAGCACTTAGGTCAATTGATTGAAATTTAGTACTAAGAAAAAATTTACATATAACTATTATATATACAAATATACAGATATAGAGACATACAGACTCGCTCGCTAGCATATTCAAAACAATAATATTTGTAGCAGTGGCAAAGAAAATAATAACAACTGCGTTTTTTCAATATCTGGCACCTTAGCACTTAGAACTTCTTCAAAATTTATAATTAAGCGAAATATTGTATAATAATTATTTATATACTTTAATATTAATTTATTATCATTTTTCTTGCTTTACTTTCAGTTATGAAATGTTCGAATAACACACGGTAAGTTATATAATTTTTTTGAATTTCTTTCGAATATACAGTATTGTGCAAAACACATGCAGTTCGTAATGCGTTCTATGCTGTTTAAAAGCAATCTCCGCTGTCATTTACCACAGAGGACAATTAAAGAGTATATAGACCAATGAAGCGATCTTTATTGACTTCGAAAGATATAATAAAAAAAGTATAAGAGAGTGCAATTACTAAAAGGTAAATTTAAACTGATATAATAATGATAATTCAAATAATTCGATTTCACCATAAAAATCGATAATGAAAGTGTAGACATGCTTCAGATTTTTTTTTTTAAGACTGAGGTCTTCTTTATCAATTTGTGATCTTTTCGACAATATATTTTATGGATGTATGTATTTATTTTAATGTTTTTGTGTATTTGAATGACAAAAATGGTTTAGTAAAGTTAACTACGACTTTTTAATAACTAACGGAATTCTAGTTCTAGGCGTTATAAGAGCGTAACTAAAAATATTGTGTGATTTTATAAAATTTGCGTTATTTTTTTATTCAAAACAAAATATAAAAAAATACTTTTTGTTTCTAAAAAATTTGAAATATTTTATATGAAATAAAATTGAGATCACTAAAATTATATAGTCAAAATTTTGTATAAAACAAACTACATTTTTTTCGCACAATACTGTGAAATTGTGCTGACGCGTAATAGTGTTGAAAAATCAGCAATCATCTGTACGAATTTGTAGTCACGTATACGACATGTCGCACAGTGGTGAAATGCTTTTATTCTAGTGCAATAAAAATATGTTTATTGTTTTAAATTACATTTTAAGTTTAAAAAATTTATATATTTTTTTTAAATAGACTTTTAAAAAAAATTAGAAAATTTAATTAGAAAATTTTCTTAAAAAATATATTACGGAAAATATGAATTTAAAGTCAATTATGAAGAACATAGTGTGATAAGATTTTTTTAATTCCAAGAAAAAGATGGCGAGTATTTTTCTTATAAAGGGTTCTTAAATTGAAAACGAATTCATTTCTATATTTTTTTTTTATTATTAATACAGCTGAACTTCCTTCCAGCTCGAACTCTTGAATTGGCAATAGAAATGAAATTTTATACACATTTCCTGCCATAACTCGAAGTCTCTTTAACTCGAAGTTTTTTTTTGGATAGTGGTGATTCGAGTTAGGGAAGTTCAACTGTATTATTTTTTATTTTACTATGTACATGTATTAAAAAAAAATTATTATTTTTTTAATTTAATAACTGATTTATTTTCTTTTATTATTACAATTTTTTTATATTTTTTGTTTTATATTTTTTTATATTTAAAAAAAAAAATATTTGTTTTTTAATTTAATAACTGATTTATTTTCTTTTATTATTATTATTTTTTTATATTTTTTATTTTATATTTTTTTTATCTTTTTATTTATTTTTTATTTTTAATTTAATAACTGATTTATTTTCATTTATTATTATAATTTTTTTTTATATTTTTTTTATAATTTTATTATTTTAATATTTCTTTTTTATAATTTTTTATATTATATTTTTATTTTTTTCTTATTATTTTAATCTTTTTATTTTATTTTTAATTTAATTGTATTATTTTTTTTAGTTTTTATACATTTAAAAAAATGTATTTGTTTTTTAATTTAATAACTGATTTATTTTCTTTTATTATTATTAATTTTTTTATATTTTTTGTTTTACATTTTTTTTCATAAGTTATTTTTTTTAATATTTTTTTTCTTATTTTTTTATCTTTTTTATTTTATTTTTATTTTTAATTTAATAACAGATTTATTTTTATTTATTATTAATATTTTTTATTTTATATATATTTTTATTTTTGTATATTTTTATTTTATTTTCATTTATTATTATTTTTTTTAATTTTTGTTTTTTATTTTTTTTTTATAATTTTATGTTTTAATAGTTTTTTATATTTTTTTATACTTTTATTTTATTTTCTTATTTTTTTAATTTTTTTATAACTGATTTACTTTTATTTATTATTATTTTTTTATATATTTTTTTAATTTTATTTTTTTAATTTTTTTCTTATATTTTTAATTTTTTTATTTTCTTTTATTTATTTTTTTTTTAATAAAATAACTAATTCATTTTCATTTATTATTATTATTTTTTATTTAAATTTTTATTTTATTTTATTATAATTTAATTTTTTAATATTTTTTTATAATTTGTTATATTTTTTATATTTTTATCTTGTTTTCACAACTGACTAATGCGAAATCAATATCATGCTTATGTACTAAAAATAAAAAAAAATAAAATATTTCCATTGAAATAATGCACTCAAACCAATCCTTTTAGTCATAAATATATGCATATTTAATCAGTGTTTTCAGTATTATAGCAAAAAATTGCTTCACTTATCACATTGCAGCGCATGTATGCATTAAAAACACATAAAATCACGTACTTACATATTTTATATAAAATATTTTTATTAATACTTAATTTCATATAAATACACATACATGCATATTTAAAAATATATATACATATTTCCCGTGCAATTTTTTTTATGTTTCCGTTTAGCAATCACTCATAAATTCATTAATTCATACAAATATGTTTAAAAATTCTGAAATTTTTTTATCTTGTTCTGAACTACAGCTCGAAATAAAATTTATAGCAGATCGCCTGCCTGCGCACATGGGTGCCATTAGCACCGCAACGCATACCGCAGCATAAATTCCAACAAATTTTTATTAATTTTAAATTTTTCATTTTATTTTTTATTGTTGTTGCAATCATTCAAGTGCCAATAATTAACTTTGGCAAATATTTGTTTCTCATAACAGGCAAACATTTTGCGTATGTACTTGCCTTAAGCACTCCGTAAGCTAAATATATATGTTTCAGGCAATAAAAAAAGTAGTTGTAATAAAGAAATATAAAATTTGTTGTAATCACCTTAGTGTAACCACTAGCAGCACAAACTAAACGACGCTTTTGAACACCAAACACCAAAATATAAACAACAATGTATACAAAACACAGAAATTTTTGGAATATTTTTTTTTTTCAAATATTTAATTTAATATTTAACGGAATTCGAACAAGCGCGTACCGCTAATACAGAATGTGTGCGTCTCAACAAACCGAACTTCTGCCAATGACTGACTGAGTGGCGACCGGCTCCACTAACTCATAAATATATATGTACATACAGATATTTCAATGGGCGCACACTTCGACACAGCAGCGATAGCGAGCAGCACCCACACACACACACATATTTACAAACTATTGTATCTACAAACATAAAAATAAATTAGTAGATAAGTAATTGTGTGCGGTGCGAATGTTTGTACAGTTGTTTGTATGTATGTGTGATTTTTTATAGTTCTATGTGTATGCTGTCAAAGAAATTGCGAGCGCGATCAAGTGTAGTAGGTTAGTAGTGGAGTAAAATAATGGAGCGCCAGCACCCCAAGTGGCTGCATTGCAATGTCACTCGCACCGCTCGGCGCTCCACTCCACTCCATGCCACACGCCACTCCATACTCAACACTCGATACTACTGGGTACTTTTTCCGATTAAATGCTTCACTATGTTTGTTTGTATGTATGTATGCTGCATTCAGCTAACGTATTTATTTAGTGCTTCGGTCTGACGCGTCAATATCGCGTGAAACTCACGACCAACAACAGACCGACCCACCGTCCAACCACCCACCCACCTCTTTGGGGGCGGTCGATTAACGCGGCGTCGCGTCCAATGTGTCACCGCAATTGACCAAGCGCACGACCGCCTTATGTAAACATTAGACTGAATTTTATAGTTCAAAGTCAATGTTCAATGCGCAGCGCACAACACACACACACACACGTGGATTAAAGCGCCCTAAGCGCAGACGGTGAGCGCGAAAACACACCGACACACACATATTGCGATTAGTTGGAGATTGAAAAGTTGAAATGAAGTAAATGAAATACAAAACAAAAAACAAAGAAAAATCGAAAAAGAATGCGACCGCGCGCAAAAAGGTAATAAATGAAAATAAAAAGTTCACACTAATCACGAACACATACAAACATACATACACATATATATTTACATACATATATATAGTATATTCACAAGTCTATAGCGCATAGGTGCCGAGGGGGCGTTGTGTTCGGGTTAACATCATGCAAATACATGCATACATACCTACTCATATATCAATATAAACATTTGTACACTCATCAAAATATGTATATAGCACATCACTAAAGCAACAACAACAATAACTAAAACAACACAGCAACAATAATTTGACTACGTTTGCCATTGTCGCTTCGGTTTTGTAGGTGTTCTTTTGTTTTTAGTTTTTGTTGTTGTTGCTTTTTACTATTGCTGACATTGTTGTTTACAGTTTGCAGCTATTTTTGTTGTTGTTGTTTTTGTATTTTTATTTTTTTGTTGTTGTTTTTATTTTTGGTTTTACTGTTGTTATTGTTTCTTAATGATATTGTTGTTGTTGCAGTTTTTGTTTTTTTCCCGTTTTTGTAGCTTCTTAATGTTATTGTTGTTGTTGCTGTAGTTTTTCGTTTTTAGTTTTTTGTTGTTGTTATTGTTGTTGCTGGCAATCGTTGCCGGTAACATGCACACTGTCGCTGTCAACAACAATCTCAGTGGGCTGTTGATTGTTGGCGGCGTCTTGAAGCTGTGGAACATGTTGGCGTTATTCGATAACACTTTTGATTTCGTCATCGTCTATTGACCTATACACGAGCACGAACATCTATATATATATACATACATATACAGAGATGTGTGCGGATATATAAAACTATACAAATATTTATACAGACTTTTTAATACTTATAGGTAAACATGTATGTGAGCAAGAAGAATATAACAACATTAGAATAGTGTATATATATAACACTATATACAGTGGAACTTCCATAACTCGAACTTCTATAACTCGAAGATCTCCATAACTCGAACACTTGAATTGGCAATAGAGAGACTTTCTTACAAATTTCCTTCCATAAATCGATCTTTTTGGTCAGGGCATACTGGGATTATGGAGAGAACACTTTTTCGACCTGCTGAATGGCAGTGAGAGTACAACACCATCTCAGTGTGCTCTGCCCAATCCATAAAAAGGGAGATCCCACAATCTGTGCCAATTACCGTGGGATAAGCCTCCTAAATATCGCCTATAAGGTTCTATCGAGCATACTGTGTGAAAGACTAAAGCCCACCGTCAACAAACTGATTGAAATCAGTGTGGCTTTAGACCTGAAAAATCTACAACTGACCAGATATTCACCATGCGCCAAATCTTGGAGAAGACCCGTGAAAAGAGGATCGACACACACCACCTTTTTGTCGATTTTAAAGCTGCTTTCGACAGCACGAAAAGGAGTTGCCTTTACGCCGCGATGTCTGAATTTGGTATCCCCGCAAAACTAATACGACTGTGTAAGTTGACGTTGAGCAACACCAAAAGTCCCGTCATGATTGGGAAGGACCTCTCCGAGCCGTTCGATACCAAACGTGGTTTCAGACAAGGTGAATCACTATCGTGCGACTTCTTTAACCTGATGCTGGAAAAAATTATAAGAGCTGCAGAGCTAAACAGAGAGGGTACAATCTTCTATGAGAGTGTACAGCTGCTGGCGTACGCCGATAATATTGATACCATCGGAAGCAACAACCGCGCCGTTTGTTCTGCTTTTTCCCGCATGGATAAGGAGGCGAAGCGAATGGGTCTGGAGGTGAATGAGGACAAGACGAAATATCTCCTGTCATCAAGCAAACAGTCAGCGCATTCGCGTCTTGGCTCCCACGTCACTGTTGACAGTCATAACTTCGAAGTCGTAGATAATTTCGTATACCTGGGAACCAGTATCAACAACACCAACAATGTCAGCCTCGAAATCCAGCGCAGAATCACTCTTGCCAACAGGTGCTACTTTGAACTGAGTAGGCAATTGAAAAGTAAAGTCCTCTCTCGGTGAACCAAAATCAAACTCTACAAGTCGCTTATAATTCCGTCCTGCTTTATGGTGCAGAAGCTTGGACGATGTCAACATCAGATGAGACGGGACTAGGAGTTTTCGAGAGGAAGATTTTGCGCAAGATTTATGGACCTCAGAACATTGGCAACGGCGAATACCGCAGACGCTGGAACGATGAGCTGTACGAGTTATACGATGACACTGACATAGTTCAGCGTATGGGTATAAATCTATATTTTACTGCTTTTCTATAACCCGAAGTTTTTTTGTGGATTATGGTGATTCGAGTTAGAGAAGTTGCACTGTATATATGTACATATTTATCAACATTAATTTTAAATTCGAAATACTTTCAGAAAAAGTACCTAACACTTAAACGAAATGCCAAAATGGCATAATTAAGACTAGCAATGAAGTGAAATTAATTAAAGTTAATTGATAAATTATTGAAAAAATTTAAATTGCAATATTTGTTAGCTATAGTTTGCAAAAAATAATAATAATAAATTATTACGCAAACTCTATAATTTAAAATTGCAAATAAAGCAGTGAGACTCTGAAAATTAATTTCGAATAATTGAGTTATGTACTCATGGAAATTAGTAATAGTATTATAATTAATGCATATTCAATCAACTACGCTACTCTAGTAACTGGAAAATGTAAACTTATTTACAAACATTTATATGTACAAACATATTATATGTATATATGTATGTATGTACCTATGAGCGCTGTTTTTACTCGCCGTAATGTCTGAGAAATGATGTCAACGCTACTCATTAAAGTCAAACACATACTTTGTACCACCACACATTCAAATATATAGTATACCTAAGTATGTATGTATTCACTATTTTTTCCTGTTGGAAAAATGATGGAACGAGGACTGTGAATTGCTTCTGGGAAAACTTTTTATAGCAATGCCATTAAACAAATTAATCTTATAAGCTAACACTGACTAGTATTTTAACCAACTTATTTGATTACCGTTATTATATCATATAGTTTGGACTGTATTATTAAAAAATAACATTTTAAACTAAACTACACAAATTCGACTGAGTTAAGATACAAAACTCAGTTCTAGAAAACCTTTTAAGAAAATTATTATTAACTAGCAGACCGCTCAGAGCTCGACGCCCTAGTGCGTTGTATATTTCTAATATTTTGTTCTCAAGCCGCTAAACACGCTCCGTACTCGACACTCAAGCGCGTACTTGGAAGGTTTTAAAATTTTGTTTAGCAAACAGGTGTGAGAGCTAGTTACTCGACTCTCTGACACGCGATTGCGTTGCGAAGAGAATGACTTGCTAGAAAATTTTCAGTTTCAGATTAAGATTCTCCATCTCGGAGTCTTTTTGATACACCTGGGAACTATTTGCAGAAAGTTGAGATTCTAGCAATAATATAGCCTATGTTACTCGGGGTGAATGTAGCTTTCTAATGGTGAAATCGGCACAGTAGCTTTCGAGTTTATTCGTAACAAATATACATACAAATCTTTCCTTTTTATAAATGTAGTATAGATTACAGGATACAGCTACAAAAAAAAAAACCAAAATATAGATATAATCTACATTTTCCTCTTAATTCAATGGATTCCTTATGACTTAATCTATAAAATTTGTTGGGTCCAATACTCAGAAAAAGTCGAATTCGTTAGTGTAATAATACAAATAATTATAAGCTTCGGTTTCGAAGACCTTAAACTTCCTTTATTAGAAATTCCCAATCAATTTAATTGAAATTTAACAAAATTACTCAAAGAAGAATCCAGTGTATATTTTAAGTCAAGAAAGTCAAGTTATCCTTCAAACATCAAAAGTTTTTGAAAAAAGAAAAAATAAAGCTTTAAGCTCTCGAGCTTTTTGTACATAATGCCTAATACCTAAGACAGACATATGGTTTCCATACTATAATATGTACTACAATAAAAGCTCTAGAAACCATGAACCATGAATAGTGACACACATGTAGTATATTGTACTATGTTTACATTCATCAGCTGATATAAATAAATTCAAGCAAAATGTAATTATGAATAACAGGCAGGAAAATCGATCCTGACTTAGTTATAACTTCAAGCAATCTTAAAATATTATTGTCCAATATAATTATTACATATTACATATTATTATATACATATTACATATTTTTCATATCATTTTTTCAAATTTTGTTTTTTGATTTCAATTAATTTTGAATTTAATTTATTTTCTGTATGTCAGAAAACATATGATTGTGGCAGAAGAGCTTAAAGCTTTCGGTGTGTTCAATGCAATCCATTGAAAATTCGGAAAACCGGTGATACACATATGGTTTCTGAAGCATACTACAATATATACTACATGTCTGTCTCAGCCATAACCGATAATAAAACAATTAAGCATATGTATTAGTGATCTAACAACCAAAATAAGTCGAGTAGATCCTCGAAAACTGTTTATACCCTTTATTATCACTATATTGCTACACTTTTTCGAAGTCGTTCTCCTTGATTAAGTTATATAGGTTCCCTGAATGAGATTCATATATACATGTTACATGTACTCATGTAAATATTGTTTTGGTGGAGAGGAATATGTTCTTAGTTTAAACATATTCAATTGACAAATATTGCATAATCTTGTTTCTAATAGCTATGATTCCTCGACAGATTATGACAAAACTTAAAATAAAGTCATAGTTTCATTAAGTTCATTCAGTTCCTCTTATTCTTATCGTAAATCAAAAATCCATTTAAATATAATAATCATCTAGAGGGAGACGTTTAAAGTATTTAGGCCCCTGAATTTGGTTTTTGAGTTTGGGTAACTTGTAAACACCGAAAAAGGATCTATAATATCGACTATAGACCAATAGAGTCTAATTTTTTAACAATCAATTGCTATATTTAAATATTAACTACTTGTATTTAATTGTCTGATAAATTTAAAAATTATTAGGACGTTTAGAGTTTCAAAAGAAACCCAGAAGATTCGATTTTTAACTTTAAAAATTGGTTGACGATGATATCCTGGGCTTTGGCTCAATAAAATCAAAGTTGATATTTGCGGTTACATTGTTCCTGGATATAAAATATAGAATTATCATTATGAACATGAGTTTCATGAGTGAAAGATCCATAAAGTATATTATGTTATATGTATAATTACACTGTGATAGTTTTTTTCAAAAAAAAAAAAGACAAGACCAAATACGACGGTTTCCCCCTATTTCGGGTCCTAGACCTAGACCTAATAAGACTCATCTATCAATGTCCAACACAAAGCAACAAGCAACGAGTCAAGCTTTTAACCACTGCACTGATAAGAAATAACAACAAGTAACGTTTGAAAGAAACGTTAAATGCTTGCCTAAGAGTCAAGATTTAAGCATAGATCACAGAGAATAGAGATAGAGGGAAAAAACATTAAAAAAAATGGATTAAATTTCAGTTTTTTCGACATATTGGCTATAAGGACACAAAAAACATTGATTTTGGGGTTTACAGTCATCTAAGAACTTAAAGACGGACTTATTCTGAGAAGCTTTTCCAAAGAAAGTTTACCAAAAAAGTCAACATTAAAAAAGTTAGAGACCGAAGAAAAATGTGCCTTTCTCTTACAATGGGCCACTTTGATGAAAAACTTCAACAAAAATTTTTGTATGAAACCATGATTGTAACTCAAAAAAGTAATGATGCAGTTCGATTCGTAGGACCCGAAATAGGGGGAAACCGTCGTATTTGGTCTTGTCTTTTTTTTTTTTGAAAAAAACTATCAGAGTGTTATAAATAATGTTTTATTGAAAACAGTCAAACTATACCAGATCGAGCTTCGAGCGGTTATTATTTATTAAGAGCTACTTGATAAAGCTTGCAGAAATCTTTGTTTCATTTAAAGTTAGTCCAAAATCGATCAAAATAATACGCACTCATCAATTATTTACAAACTGTGAAAACATTACCGCAATGACTATTAGATAATCAGATAATGAAAGAAACATATTTATAACAACAAAATACTAAGCTAACCAAAAATATGAGTCACTTTGTTATTGGAATTTATTGTTTTGGTTTTAATGATTTTTGTCATCCATTTCAATCAAAAAAATATTCTCATAAATTACAAAACAATGCCATCCATCCAGATTGAGTAATTATTGCAACTTTAAAAGCGCGCTCACGTGAAACCCCGCTATACAGTCTAATCTCGTATAATCTGGGTCACATTTGCTTATCAAACAATATCGAAATGAGTATTTTGATAGACCTACAACACACTGTTCCGAAAAAATGTCGCTTTCAATAAATACGCGCGCGCAATATTTTATATAATCATTGATAACGGTGCGACGGTGAGTCAATTAATTTGCCGGCTCAATGGATTGAAGAGCAGGTGTGCATGCCGCAAATCAAATCAAATGCTATGTAGTAATCGTAATCAATATTGATAGCATTTTGAGGGCCAGCCAGGTGTTTTACATACATATGGATGTATATACAATAATATGTAGGTATATATGTATATAGTATATATATACTTCATTTGCAATATCGCATGTATATTTTTATGTTGCTCGCTCATCATAAAGCAATATTTCATTTATCAGGAATTATGTTTGTCATGAATATTATTACATATGCATATGTATGTATATATATGTATATATGTATTTACAAACTGTAAGTGTTTGTAAATATATGTATGTATGTGTGTGTATGTGCTTTCCATTTGTTTTCGACGCATAATTCAAAAAAGTTGTACTTTCTGAGAATTCACTTATAAGATAAAAAAAGCATTTCGAGGTTGTTAACACAGCTGCAAACTCTTTAGATAAGCAACCAGACGGCTGATAAGACTAACCGGTTAAAAAGTAAAACTATATTTATTTTTATGATTCCATTATTCATACTTTTGTGATGAAAGGATTCACCCAATAATGGGAATTCCAAATATATTCATGGATGCGTAAGCATAATTTGAAGCAAGAAATATAAGTATATATTTATGTAATAACTATATATGTAACTATATAATAATAATATGTAATCATTCAAATTGTCTGCATTTGTTTACAAACATAATTATGGAGTCTATGGTGTTGAGTTTGAAATATGAGCTTTTGCTCTTGTCCGCTGACATCGAACAAGTGTTGTTGTCAGCAATCTACCTATGTATATAATTTTTTATATGTATTTAGATATGTATATGTACATTTTGTATGCTTCTATAAAGTCCACACATCTGTTATTTGTAGCGAATTTATGTACCCTTGTTACTTGTTGCATATGGTAGGCTTTTAGATATTCAATTTGACTAGACTGAAATTATTTGATAACCAACATTGTTTTTAAACTTTAACTCCGAAAATTTATGGTGTTTATTTAGATTTTGAAATGCCGAGACCTTGGGTTCGAATTTGGTATCATTTTTTTAGCCTTGTGACCCACAAACTCATTGACACGGTTAAAGCCATATTTGTCTCTAATTTTTGGAAATTTAGTCTGCGTTATAACTGAAAACCCACCCTGACGACCGGAAGATCCCAGAGTTAGAGTTCATATATGAGAGTACAATCCGATAACCATAAAGAACAGATGAAGATGTCTAAGTTCGTGGAGATCTGCCCCTTGACCTAACAATGCGATAAAGCATATATATGTCAGATCGATACGTGTTGGTTTTTGTAGACCTTATAGTAATAATACTCTAAACATCTAGAGGGGTTTCATCAATCAGGCCCTTTTATTGAAATATATACTATATAGTCAATAAATATATACACATGTACATTTTCTTCCGAAAATTACTTATAAAATTAAAAATCTAATAATAAAAGTATATACAGAGGTAGTCAAAATTATTTACAAATCGAACGTTTTTTTACAGAGTTTGAGTTCAAAATGTTACAATTTGTGACAAGGACGGGGGGAGGGGTAAAAAGTCCTTAAATTCGTGTGACGTAATTTATGGATGGCCCCTTATCCTTGGATTTTGTTTGAGCAATAGTAGTAATTGGATTCTATTACATTCATAACAAACTAACTCAGCCTTAAAATATAAAAAAATGGTAAATAAAATGTATAAAAATAAGGAATTATCGATTATAACTAGATCGGAGACTGTTACTAAGTTTAATACTGGGGTTTCGGCTTCGGAGTTAGTTAAAAGTTATAGAATTTGATTGAATACTGTTTATTATATTATTAAAAAAAGGACACGAAATATTGCAAGGCCATTTTAAAATAACTGGGCGGAAACCTGTGATAACTCAAACAGAATGCAGAAGATTAGTAGAAACTGTCTTACAAAATCCCACAATTAGTCCTTTTAATATTGCAGCAGTATCGAATCAGCATATTGCATTAACAGTCAATAATGCTACACTGCTAAGAACATTAAAAAAAGTTAACATAAATACCTGACGTTTTGCGAAAATTGGTAAATTTGGTCAATATTTCCGAAACCAAAAAAGCGATATGCAGTCATTTGCCTTAAATTAAATCCTGGAGCCTGTCTTGGGTAGATAATGCTGAATTGTGGTTCCAGGGCTTGTTTAGTAAACACTTTATGCCTTTACCTAGTGAAAATAAGAAATATGCAGTTTAGGCGCTAAACAGAGTCGGAGGTGATGATTTTTTGGGGAAGTTTTCCTTACTTAAGTTCTGGAGATTTGGTACTAATTTAGGGACCCTAAATCTTCCGGATATATCACATCCGGATACCGATGTGTAAATAATTTTGACTACCTCTGTATATGTTAAGAATACTTCTTGAATGATATGGAATAATCATAAATATCTCATTCACTTTCGGGTTGATCACTATTACTATTTGGTACTAGAACTACTTGGGTTGGTATTGTTCCAAAAACTTTGGGTTGAGATCTTTTCAACAATATTTTGTGCTGCTTTTTCTAAGTCTGGACAATTCAAGTGTACAAAAAATTCCATAAAGAATTGAGAGCAAACAATATAATACAATATATGTATGTCAACATGTATAGGTGGCTCTGGTCACATCTATTTAACTTTAAAATTGTAAAACGATTACAGGAGAAATTGCCAAATCGTTACAATTAAATTCTCCAGCGCTTATTATTATTTTATCTATAATAAATAAATTGTGATGACTTAGCACTCAAATTTAGTTAAAGTATTTTTCTGTTCAAAAAAACTGTTCTCTAATCGCATTTCGTTCTTTAAAGAAATATGAACTTTTCATTTCTCAAAACGGCTCAATATTATAGCAAACTTTAGGTTATGGCAACTGGTTCCGAGGAAAATATCCAAGTGATGTAAAGTTTGATATGGCATCTAATGGAGAATAATTTAAAAGTTTCAATGATTTGAGAGAATTGGTTAAGGGGTTACGCCATCCTGAAGCTTTCAAAAAAATATTTTTTCTACTCTTTCAAAATTTGTGTATGTTTTATGTCTAGATCAATAAGCACATGCCCTGCTTTTTTAAATTCAAGCTAAGTGTCAGTTTGTGCCTGTAGAATTTGCATTAAAAAAAACTAAAATACAATTTGAAGTAATTAAAATCACTACTTTTGAGACCATAAAAGCTTGTCAATCGTGATACTAGCACTTGCAATTGTCACGATAAAAATGGGCTCGCGTTAAGTTTCATGGAATAATGAAGTAACACGAAAAAACTAATTAAGTCTTCTTAATGAAGAAATCAATAACTTAGTTGAATAAAAGTTGTGAAAAAGCTTTCGTGAAATTATTGAAAATTAAGTAAAAAAGATCCTTCTCTGAAATGAAGGTTAAGTTTTATAATTTTGATAAGAAGTAATAAGGAAAAAAAAAGAATTTAACATTAAAATTCATAATATAGCTTAGTGCACTTAGCCTCTTTTTCATATAAACCCGCATTATTTAATTGTTGAAATATGTCGCTTTTGTCGCACAACATCAGATAGTGAAAGCTCGTTAACAGCTTTCGTGTCGATTGAAAGGGAATGGGTTTTATATGAATATATGTATATAATATCATAAGTACATATATAAATACCACATACATACATATGTATATCAAATTGTTTTATTAGTAGAATATGAAAATATAAAATCACTTAATTATATACATACATATGTGCATTGTTCGATTTTAAGGCAAATTAATTAAAATTGAAGTATGCACAACTGCACATATACATACTCATAATAAGTATATTATTGGAAAATATTGCATGTCAATAAAATATGTCATTAAAACTCTATTAAAAATGTGCTTGTCGAGCTTTGGGGAATAACTTGACACCCACGAAGTGTGAAAGGCTAATACTAACTATTTTAATCGATCGAGCTCACTATTTGTTAGAATAATAAAAAAAAAAAACATTGCAAGAATGATTCATACATATAAAGGTACCATAGAGGAAAGCGCTACTAACTGCCATTTAATTAATAGATATTCTTCTTCAAATTGCTTAATTATAACTTAAAATACCATATTTGTATAAGCATTAGAGCAAGTTTTTATACATACATACATATGAATATAATTTCTAGAATTTGTAGAGCACCGTTTCTAATCATACTCGGGGTGTACAGCGTCGAAAAGCTGATAAATATTATTGATAATCTTTAATGAATTGCTCTTTTGCAATCGATAATGACTTATCATATGCGTATGGGTCTGATTAAATATGTACATATATACATATGTTTGTAGCTAGTAATTAATTAATCATCGTGCCGAATTTATTCTACTGTTTATAATTTTTAAATTTTATTTTATAATTTTGACAATTAAATACACCTTATTTACTCTTCACAAAATTAAAAGGGACATTTAATAAGCAGATAAGCAAAAAATAAAAACAGTTTGACTTTTTGTTTAACATAAAATTCAAAATAAATAACACGAATTATTTTAAATTAAAAAAATAAAACACATTCAGCATTAAATTAATTGCATTTAAAGCACCCTGTAACTGATCAGAACAGAGATCACTGTATGATCGACATTTCAAGCATTTGACACATGGTGATCGCTGTGTTAAAAAATAATGGAATGAATGGATTATTGTAAGTTAAATGCAAAAAATAACTATAAAAATTATAACAGAATTTTATTTTAAATTAAAAATATATTTTTTTAATTAAAAAGTTGTATATTTTACAAGTAGCCAAAATTTATTTAATGACCATTTTGTTGCAAAACAATAAGGACGTAAAACTAAATGAAACTATTATATTACTAAATTATATTTTTAAATAAATTAACGAAATTTGCAATTGTAGAACTAATTTCTTTAAAGTATTTACTTATTTAAAATTATAACAGTGTTGCAATTGAGAGATTCTATAACCGTTGCCATGGCTGTCGGATCTGTTGTATTTATATCCGATTAAATTTGTTTAGCATTAGCAATAACACAAAATTAAAATTTCCTCCCGACTACTTCGCTTAACTTTCTTAGGAGACACTTAATTGATTTTAGTTTATTTAATTTCGGGTAGGTTTTTTCATCTTGTTGAACGTATAAATTTAACAAAAATATATAAAAATAAAAAAGTTACTATAGTTTTTCTTAGTATTAAATTAGTATAGCTCTTGATGCACCCTGTACCTCAACTACTTAACAGTTACTCTTTAATATTAATAAAATCAATGCTAAATTTTCACTTAAGTCGTAGAAAAAGTAAAATATGTGTTTATTAGTGAGAAAAGTGCAAAAGTAGTCACTTCAAATGTTATATAGAATATAAATATAAGTGTAGTTAATAAGTCTGAAACTTTAGAACCTAAGTATAAGTGTGTTTAAAAAAAACAAAAGTGAATGAATGATTTATAAGTGTTACTATTTGTTATTCAAAATACTTTCATATCAAATGTTTATTGGCAAATAACACTAGGTAAATCTAATTCTTACATTATTTTATGACTTTTTACTAATATGTAAATTTGTTTATTTATTTCAGCTTATAAAATGGGGTAAGTCTGCCTAAACACAAATTAAAATTCACATACTAATTGTATATTCATCAATTTCAAAGTGTGTTATTATTTTTGGTAAATATCCTTCCTTTTATTATATGCTGCTATTAATCGCTAAACCTCCTACACCCACAAATGTGTTAAAAAATAAATAAATGCATGTGTTGCATTTAATTTAAATGTTCAAACAAAAAATTGCGCAATTCCCATATGAGTGACACATGTCGTTAAACAATTAATTTTCATGTAACAAAAAAGGATTTTAGCCACCCATATTGGTACATAGAGTATGTAATAGTATAAAACCAACAAAAAAACAAGAAAGGCCACATTCTTTAATTAAGAAGCAAAGAACAAATGTTTATGCATGAAGTGCAACAAGGCGTATGATAATATACCTATGCATACAACCTGATAATCCTTTGTAACATTGATATCCCGTCAGTGGAAAATGTTTTTCAAAAGCCTCATACATTCATACGTTTGTAAAGTAGTGCGAGCAAAGAGTGTGTAGCAGCTTAATTAAACGCATATTCGTATGCAAATTAATGTGGAAGCATGAAAGAGTTGTAAAAGTATCCACTCACGCAGAAAAACGCTGGTATTAACCCCTTTTATCACACCACATCATCAAAATTTGTAACACAGTCCGGAGGGTGGGTAACGTCTGGTTTACATTGATATTAAATGCGTATGTGGTATTAATTTTAAAGCTCACAAGTTGACTTACTGTTACAATTTTCAATTACCGCAAATATTAGTAGTAAATCTAATTATATAATGTTTGCTTAGTAGAGTTGTTCGTTGCAGTAGGTGGAGTAGATATTTATTTAGTGCTTCATTTGAACTGATGTCTCATTATAAGCAATAAATTGTTGCTTTGATAACAACTGTAGATTGATGCTGTTTTTCTGTAACATAAATATGGATAGGAGTTGTAATTTAAGCTGCATAAATCCTTCGACAAATAATTTTGAGAATTTTCAGTTCAGCTTTCTCTTCTGAAGTTAAATAGAATGGAGTTGATTTTTACATTATTTCTTATTATATTGAAGCGAGCGTCCTTGACCCATTAACGTAGACCTAATTGTCGCGGTGCTTTACACTGCTTTTATGACAGACAGAAATATTATATATAATTGTTAGATTAATCTCACATATATTAGAGAGAGAGACCCTGATCCAGTGACATTCTTACCTCAATAGATTATAGGCTTTTTAGACCTAGAATCAGTCATCCAACTAATTTTGAAACATACAAGCGAATGACCACTTCCCACATAAGCCTGCTCTACGTTGCCGGTATTGACCCAGATTTTTTTTCCGGCCAAATGCCATTATTTCGACGATCTAACCTTGTTTGGATCGGTAAGTTTTAATTAGATTCTAGATTTAACTTAGCCGAATACAAATTCAGTTTATCATTCACTACCACTTTAGTTTTATCATTGAGCCTCCTAGTCAACAATGCTCCTACACTCATCCGCAATACTAACCTCATTCATTACAACTAGAGACATATATTATTTTTTAACCGCCACTTCACATTGAATAGAACGTCAAAGATAATTATATTATTCAATCCAAAAACGAAAAGAAATGATTTTCAATTTTTAGTTTTATTTTAAAAATTTTTATTATTATTTTTTCCTAAATATGTTGCGAAGAACATATTTACAGAATGATTTAATATTCCCCCACTTTTTACGCAACGGTTAGAAATTAAACATTCAAGAAGTTATCTGGGAATTCAAAAGTGACATCCCGACCGGTGAGCTTCTTGTACACAGATGTGAAAGTATCAACCTGAAAAGAAGAGTAATAGAAATTAGTTAATTTCAATTGATAACCACATACAATTTATTACTACAACTAAAATTAAATTATACTAATGTAAACAACACCAAACCATTGTTGTTGACCAAATCAAGTACAACAACATATACGGCAATGTTATTAATTTTCCGCCTATGTAGGAAGTCCCAACTCGCTATAGAACTTGAAAAAGAACGAGCGGGAGGCAAAACAGCGGAATCTAAATACTTAAATAATATTAGACAATTATGTAAAGATCGCCAACCATTGTTGTTGCCCACATGCAGTACAACAACACTTACAGCAATTTTATTAGTCTTCCGCCTATGTAGGAAGTCCCAACTCGCTATGGAACTTGAAAAAGAACGAGCGGGAGGCAAAACAGCGGAATATAAATTACTTAAATTGAGTCGAAACGATTGTGCGTAACTCCAAAAGTGGCCTTACTTCGCAAAATAAAAGTTGAGGCATTTAAACTAAAGTTACGCATATTAATATCCGTTCTTTTCGACAATCATTGACCTGAAGCAGCGATCAACAAACAACACAAGAACGTTAAACGTGGCAAAAAGAGCATTTTGCACTTATTATTTTAATTTAATTATTTATTTGTAATTGTTTCTAAAGTATGGAGAAGTCTACGTGCCGTTAAAGCTATATGCAGACTATAACGAGACTTTAGAATTTAATATGCGTCCCGTTTGACAATCACTGATTTTGGGTAATCAATCAGCAAACAACACAAGGACGAAGTTTAGACATAATGCTGCTCTGCTCTTTTTGCTACCATTTATATTTATACTATCGTAGATAAGTTTTGTTTCCAATGTATGGAAGTGCCTTAAAGCCGCGAGGGCGATTAGAAGGCAATAACGAGACATTGGAATTTAATGTGCGTCCCGTTTGACAATCGCTGATTTTGGGTTATCAATCAGCAAACAACACAGGGACAAAATATTTTCTTCTATATTTTATACACTTCAGCATTTTTTTTCACTTTCTGACTTTACTTACTTTGTGTTCAATGGTGGTTTGTTGATTCTTGTCCAAATGCACCTTAATCAATTGCGAGCCATCGAGCTTGACGCGGATGCGCTTGCCAACGATTTCAGCTGGGAAGACCAAATCTTCCAAGATGTTGTCGTACACGGCGGTGAGAGTACGTGAGCGTGGACGCTTTTGTTTCAATGGATTCCTGGCCTTGCGTGTAGGTTTGGGCAGGATTTTACGTTCGGCAATCACAACAACGTGTTTACCAGAGAATTTCTTCTCCAACTCACGCACTAAGATGATTTGGATCTTTTGGAACGTCTTTTGTTGTGGGATCGGTACGTAGATGATGACAGCCTACAAATGCAATACAAACAAGCATATTATTATACACAATTTCCCACTTTGTGTACATTAATACACAGACACAAACTTACCTTCTTGCTGCCGAACTCAATCTCACGTGCACGGGTGATGTGCAAATCCCTCAAGTAGGGTTTCAGATCGCTGTTAGCCTCGAGCTCCAAAAGAGCTTGGGCAATGGACTTCTCAAAGTCATCGGGTTCAGCGCCACCGGGCTTGATAATCTTGTTGCCGATCATCTGTGAAGAAAATCAGCAAATTCGTTATTAGCAGCGTTTTAATGGAAATCTCTGCGTCTTTGTATACGAAAGCAGCAAAGCTGCCTTAAAACAAATCACATATTTATCAAGTATGTAGTAAAATGTAACAGCGTCCGACCGGCGTACATTTAATCACTGCACATCAACGCCACTGTACACATTTCTTCAATTAAATTCACATAATACGTGATATATGTGCTATGTATTTTGTTTTCTAGCAACATTTTTGCTTATTTCACTTGGAATATATAGAAATTGTAAATAATTTTTGTAGATTACGGAGAAGTACACCAACCTTGGTCAATTATTTTGACAGGAAAGGAAGTGAAGGAACGCCACAGAACAGTAACTTCCGTCATTCGCATTTTGACAAACGAGTAGGCAACGAGTTGGCTGTCAAATACGAGCGAGTTGCTAAGCAGCGAATTCATATTTGCTAGTCGCCGCTAGGGTGCGCGCTCTTATAACACAGCGTGGCTTTGGTTCGAGTAAATATTTTTTTTTTAAATAAAAAAATAATAAATATTTAAAGGAAAATATTTTATTTTTTTATCCGTTAATTTTACAATTGTTTACGTATTTATTAATATAGTAAATCGTACATGAATATCGATGAGAATCATAATACTATAAGGCAAAATCAATTTCTTTCTGGGCATTGAACAAAACTATTTTTTCCGAAAAATTTAATTAATTATTAATTTATTGAAATTCTTCGAATTCAAAGTTCGTGAAAATGTTAAAAAAAAGTATTTTTGGCTATATGCAGGAATTAAATTATAAATTACAAGAGGTAGGGAGAAGGTTGAAATTATCCATACCAACTATTAGTTTCTTATATAATTTTTACTGATAGAGTGAGGTCAATATTGATGTCAGCTAATTAATGATCAGGAAACGGACTGATTCGATTGATGTTTGGCTTTGGTTAATCCAAATTAATCCGGGTCGCAATTGTATGAGGGTTAGACTTCTTCAAATATCACACTTTGGTCAGTAACATCATGCTTCTTAGCCTTCTCCTAAACATAATTTTCACAACTGAAAGTGAAATATTCCTGCAAAGATCCTATTCTAACTTCTCTACAAAAATATCTGCTGAGATGTTTTCAGAGAAACCGCGCGGTGGTGTTTCGAAGGCATTGTTTACAGAATATTTTGATGAAACTGTTCTTGTTATATATTTATTAATGAAAGGTTACTATTCATAGAACATCCCGCTCGATTAATGTTGATTAAGATGTTGGATATCCTCAATATAATTTATCTTTTTTAATGCTATATCATCACATATTTTTTGTAGAGAATTTAGAATTGGATTCCTACTAGGATCTCTGGATTCACTTTCAATTGTGCAAATTATGTTTAGGAAGTACTAAAATGTATGATGTTACCGACCAAAGTGTGTTATTTGAAGAAGTCTGGAGCTACTCGACCAAAACAATTTCAACAGAAGTCAGAGTAGTACTACTCACTGGAGGATATTTTCGAATTTCAATCCGAATCAAATCCACTTACTAAAAATTAGTTCCAAACTCTATTTTTTGTCAAACCAAAAACTTCCTATAAAAGTCATAATTCGATTGAGATCCTTTTGCTGAGGTAATCAGAAATAAATGAAAAAACACATTTTTGATTTTAAACAATTGTATTTAATTTATTGTTAGAATAAATAGAAATTTAAATAAATTATCACTAATTAATTAAATTAAGCAGTTGAACATCATAAATATGTCAGTTGTTAACCCCTGGCAGTCGCAGCAACATTGGCGGCCTGTTGAGCCACAGCGATGGTCTGTATGGTGGCATCTCTGGTGTGCTGACCAACACGCTCCTGCCGGTAGAAATAAGGATGTTAGTAAATCCGGTAAATAAAATATCAAAACTTAGCTGAAATACTTACAATTTTCTTGCCGATCTTCTTGAGCCAACCGGCCTCAGTTTGTCCAGCGAAAATGGCGATCACGACAGCCAATAAGATGAAGACTTTGTTGAAGTTCATGTTGCTTAATTGATTTTTTTTTTTTTTTAATTAGTTGATTGTAGTTTATTGGCGCTTGCTTATACGCTATTGTTCTTCTTAAGACACTTGAAGTGGATTTGATGGTGAAGCTATTGATGGTTGCACTTTTTATAGTAAGCTCAAGCGTCGGCTTTTGACAGTCACAGACGACATATGCACCAGAAATTTTACGGGGGAGCACAGACTCTTAGCGACACATACTTTATGGGCGCTCACTGATAAGCAGACCATATTTTGCAGTACTTTTTTTTTGCACAGCCCGGTGATTTTATTCTTCTCAGCAGCTTACAGACCTACATACATACATATTTTATGTGCCTTTGTCTCTTTCGAGATAGTTGTAGACAATTCAGTCGCATATGTATGTGTGTACTCTTAGGAGAATCCCCGTCTATATGCAAACAAATCGCACACTTAGCGCCTGATAAGGAAGTACATTTGTTACGCGGTAAAAATTATTACTCTTCAATTGTTATGATACTCTAGAAAATATTAAAACGGAAACACTCGAATGCATATTATAATATAAGGTACTCGATGTGGTTGTTTAAATATATTATTTTAGAAATGAATTTAAGTACTCAGATTTTAAATGTAAAGTTATAATTTTTGATATCTGGCTCGCTTTTCTAAAGAATCAGACCTATGGCATGCCTAGGAAATAGTGGTATTCAAATACATATAAAATTTTTCCCACGAATTCCTTATACTTTACAGGTTGAATTTATGAATCGTTTGGACTAATTATACCCTGAACAGGGTATATTAAGTTTGTAACACCCAGAAGGAAGCGTCGGAGGCGCTATAAAGTATATATATAAATGATCAGTATGTTGAACTGAGTCGATTTAGCCATGTCCGTCCGTCCGTCTGTCTGTCTGTATATATACGAACTAGTCCTTCAGTTTTTAAGATATCGTTTTGAAAATTTGCAGATGTTATTTTCTCTTCAAGAAGCTGCTCATTTGTCGGAACTGCCGATATCGGACCACTATATCATATTCTTCTTCTTCTTGACTGGCGTAGACACCGCTTACGCGGTTATAGCCGAGTCCAAAACAGCGCGCCACGCATCCCTCCTTCTGGCAGTTTGGCGCCAATTGGTTATTCCAAGTGAAGCCAGGTCCCTCTCCACCTGGTCCTTCCATCGGAGTGGAGGTCTCCCTCTTCCTCTGCTTCCACCAGCGGGTACTGCATCGAATACTTTCAGAGCTGGAGCACTTTCATCCATTCGGACAACATGACCTAGCCAGCGTAGCCGCTGTTTTTTTATTCGCTGGACTATGTCTATGTCGTCGAATAACACATACAGCTCATCGTTCCATCGTCTGCGGTATTCGCCGTTGCCAATTCTTAAGGGACCATAAATCTTCCGCAAAACCTTTCTCTCGAAAACTCCTAGTGCCGTCTCATCGGATGTTGACATCGTCCACGCTTCTGCACCGTAAAGTAGGACGGGAATGATGAGAGACTTGTAGAGTTTGGTTTTTGTTCGTCGAGAGAGGACTTTACTTTTCAATTGCCTACTTAGTCCATAGTAGCACCTGTTGGCAAGAGTGATTCTGCGTTGGATTTCCAGGCTGACATTGTTATTGGTGTTAATGCTGGTTCCCAGGTAGACGAAATTATCTACAACTTCAAAGTTATGACTGTCAACAGTGACGTGGGAGCCAAGACGCGAATGCGCTGACTGTTTGTTTGACGACAGGAGATATTTCGTCTTGTCCTCGTTCACCACCAGACCCATACGCTTCGCTTCCTTATCCAGTCTGGAGAAAGCAGAACTAACGGCGCGGGTGTTGTTTCCGATGATATCGATATCATCGGCGTACGCCAGTAGCTGTACACTCTTATAAAAGATTGTACCTTCTCGATTTAGTTCTGCAGCTCGTATTATTTTCTCCAGCATCAGGTTAAAGAAATCACACGAGAGTGAGTCGCCTTGTCTGAAACCTCGTCTGGTATCGAACGGCTCGGAGAGGTCCTTCCCGATCCTGACGGAGCTTTTGGTGTTGCTCAACGTCAGCTTACACAGCCGTATTAGTTTTGCGGGGATACCAAATTCAGACATCGCGGCATAAAGGCAGCTCCTTTTCGTGCTGTCGAAAGCAGCTTTAAAGTCGACAAAGAGATGGTGTGTGTCGATCCTATTTTCACGGGTCTTCTCCAAAATTTGGCGCATGGTGAATATCTGGTCTGTTGTTGATTTTCCAGGTCTAAAGCCACACTGATAAGGTCCAATCAGTTCGTTGACGGTGGGCTTTAGTCTTTCACACAGTACGCTCGACAGAACCTTATACGCGATGTTGAGGAGGCTTATCCCACGGTAATTGGCGCAAATTGTGGGGTCTCCCTTTTTGTGTATTGGGCAGAGTACACTGAGATTCCAATCGTCAGGCATGCTTTCTTCCGACCATATTCTGCAAAGAAGCTGATGCAAGCACCTTATCAGCTCTTCGCCGCCGTATTTGAATAGCTCGGCCGGTAATCCATCGGCACCCGCCGCCTTATTGTTCTTCAAGCGGGTAATTGCTATTCGAATTTCTTCACGGTCGGGCAATGGAACATCTGCTCCATCGTCGTCGATTGGGGAATCGGGTTCGCCATCTCCTGGTGTTGTACTTTCACTGCCATTCAGCAGGCTGGAGAAGTGTTCCCTCCACAAACTCATTATACTCTGGTCATCAATAACTAGATCACCTCTGGGGGTCCTACAGGAGTGCGCTCCGGTCTTGAAACCTTCAGTTAGTCGCCGGATCTTTTCGTAAAATTTTCGAGCATTACCCCTGTCGGCCAGCTTGTCAAGCTCTTCATACTCACGCATTTCGGCCTCTTTCTTTTTTGTCTGCAAATGCGTCTCGCTTCCCTCTTCAGCTCTCGGTATCTTTCCCATCCCGCTCGTGTTGCGGTCGATCGCAACATTGCGAGGTAGGCAGTCTGTTTTCTCTCCACTGCGAGACGACACTCCTCATCATACCAGCTGTTTTTTTGGCTTTTCCGAAAACCAATGGTTTCGGTTGCAGCTGTACGTAAGGAGTTTGATATGCCGTCCCACAGCTCCCTTATACCGAGATGCTGATGAGTGCTCTCAGAGAGCAGGAGTGCAAGTCGAGTAGAAAATCGTTCGGCTGTCGGTTGTGATTGCAGCTTCTCGATGTCGAACCTTCCTTGTGTTTGTTGACGTGTGCGCTTTTCTACACAGAGGCGGGTGCGTATCTTAGCTGCTACAAGATAGTGGTCCGAGTCGATGTTGGGACCACGAAGCGTACGCACATCTAAGACACTGGAGACATGTCGTCCATCTATCACAACATGATCGATCTGGTTGCGAGTGATTCGATCCGGGGACAGCCAAGTAGCTTGATGGATTTTCTTATGCTGGAATCTAGTACTACAGACGACCATATTTCGGGCCCCGGCGAAGTCGATCAGCCTCAGACCGTTTGGTGATGTTTCGTCATGGAGGCTGAATTTTCCGACTGTTGTGCCAAAGACACCTTCTTTACCCACCCTAGCGTTGAAATCGCCAAGCACGATTTTTACATCGTGGCGGGGCAGCGCTCATAGGTACGTTCTAGGCGCTCATAGAAGGTATCTTTGATCACTTCGTCCTTCTCTTCCGTCGGGGCGTGGGCGCAAATCAGCGATATGTTGAAGAACCTCGCTTTGATGCGGATTGTGGCCAGACGTTCATCCACCGGAGTGAATGCCAGGACTCGACGACGGAGTCTCTCTCCCACCACGAATCCCACACCGAATTTGCGCTCCTTTATATGGCCGCTGTAGTAGATGTCACAAGGACCCACCTTCTTCCGTCCTTGTCCCGTCCATCGCATTTCTTGGATTGCGGTGATGTCAGCCTTTACTCTTACGAGGACATCAACCAGCTGGGCAGAGGCACCTTCCCAATTAAGGGTCCGGACATTCCAGGTGCATGCCCTTAAATCGTAGTCCTTTAAACGTTTGCAGTGGTCGTCATCAAAATTGGGGTCTCTCATCCGAGGCTGTTTCGTCGTTTTCATTGGGGGGTGTTTTTATGTGGTGGGTCCCAAACCCTACACACAACCGCATAAGCGGGTTTCGCCTTCTCACTTTAGCTCGCCTCCAGACGGATGTCTGTTGGCTACCCAGAGGATACTTGGTCTAAGACCGGAAGTCGTGAGCTGCTTGAGCCACATGTAAAAGAATCGTTCCTGGCCACTCCCAAGTGAATGACAATCAGAAACTTTCCTCACTTGCGTGAACTTCTACATATGACTCCATCCTCCATATCATATAGCTGCCATATAAACTGAACAATCGGAATCAAGGGTTTGTATGGAAAACTTCCGCATTTTACTACATATCTTCACGAAATTTGGTGTGAGTTATTGTTCATAGAAATAATTTAATCTCCCAAGAAATTGTTCAGATCGGTTAACTATATAACCTTAATGTTTCTAGCAAACAACCCGGCTAAAAAGAATTAGTAAAATGTTTTCTTTTTTTTTACTCACTTTTTCTTATGTCTTTAGATTTGCTTAAATACATAGTTACTAAAAGAAATGCACCTGTGAAGGGTATATTAGCTTCGGTACAGCCGAAGTTAACGTTTTTTCTTGTTTTTACTATCTTATTAACTCTATATCGTGGACTCACTCATTTTTATTACTCAGGATGCCTTTATGTTCAGAATCTATGCATTAAAGTCAACTTGACTGACATAAATTACTATAATCATGCTGGATTTTGTTTAGTACCTGATCTCGAAATGTACTGTCCTATATTAAATATGGTGTTAAAGTGAGATCGATATCATTATATTGGGCATATGACTACCAAGCCAACATTTAAACTGATTTCATCTATTTTTGACCTTTACTAAATAAATCTCGAGCAAACACTTTAACTCAATTTAGGAAGATACCTCAAAGAATCGGAAGTATCGAGGTCCTTATATTTAGTATATGAAAGCTGCGGTCATAAATTGTAGACACCAATTCTCAAGATCCACAGATGAATTCATTGTTGATTCAGTTATCTATTCTAAAGCGAAAAACTCGAAAAAGGGCTGGGAAGTGGTCTGTATCCATCCTCCTTTCCCTGTACTAACATTTATTACGATATCTCAATATTTTATATTACTATTATTATTAATTACTTAAACGATAGGCTTGTAGGAATACAGAGCGGTCGGTCGGTGGGATGAATTCATTTATGTATATACAGTAGTTTTCCGAAATAACGAACACATTAATTGTCAGGCCTGTTCGTTATATCGAATTTTTCGTTAATTCGAGTACTCACTTAGAGGTATGTTTTTCAATAAAAATGAGTTAAATATCCGTAAATTACAGTTTAATAAATTGTTTTATTAATTATTTGTTAGAAAATGAAAAACCTTAACAAACCAATGAAATCCAATAAATTCTTCCAAAATGGATCAATTCTGACACTTATACTTCTATTTGGTGCTGATCAATAATTTTTAGCTTTTTTATAAAATTCAACAATTTTTCAACTTCCACATTTCTTTATTTTTAATTCTGGTTCGATGTTATCTGATTTTTTCTCTTTCTTCATATGTCTTCTTCATGTTTTTCGTTAATCCGAGTATTTACAAATCCCCGATGTTCGTTATTTACGGTACTCAATGTAACAAATTTGCTTGTTCGTTATAAGCGGTTTTCGTTAAAACGAATATTCGTTATTTCGGAAAACTACTGTATTATTAAAATAATATCTATGAAGTTTCTTAAACACTATAACAGTAGCAGTGGAGGTTCGAGTTGCCAATATGAAGGCTTAATGCTCGATCCTCTTTCTGATCGAGATCAAAAATATGATAACAAAACTGTCATTCCTCAGCAGGCAATAGCGAACCTGCGATAAAATTTCCAGTAAGCTTCTGATAGAATCTATGTATTAGTTATTTGCGGTACCTTCAAATGCTTCGGTTCCTTTACTTGTCGGATAATAGAGAGGAACGTACCATAAATAAGAGAAGAAGCTTGAATAAGGATCACATGCAGTTCCATTTACTCGTTCATTGTAAAGACTTTATTATATTATATTACTCAAGGAGGGAGTTCATCGCAATAATCTGAATTGGACTATATACGATTAGTCCCCTCAAAAGCCTCAGCCTGCGAAACGATGTCGTTACTGATATTTGAACCGATATATAAAACAAACTTAGAAAATTGCATTGAACCAACGATTTTTTTAAACGCTTAAACGCTAGTGTACATTTAATTTCGTACCATGGGATTTCATGTATTTTGAAATAGAAAATTGTCTATGATTTTTAAAAAAATTAATCCATAACATTTGGATGACCTACAAAGAATAGCATAGTATTGAATCTTTTTACTAGAAAACCCTAGAAAACAAATGAGATTCATATTTATTATAATTATTCCGGTAGGTTAAGCAGCTTCACATGCAGATCAATTCTGATGAGAACTCTCTCGATCATTAATGTGCAGCACAGTGGATCATGTTTAATAGATATCATCATCAAATCAATATAAGGTGGCATCCATAATTTTTTAAAATTGTAGTATTAAACATTAAATATTAATATTTTGTACTCGTAAAGCGTTTCAATTTATTCATAGTTGTTCATAATTTTAGTAATATCAATATACATATGCATTTTTGGGTAAAATAAATAGTTGTTTTTAAAGTAAATATTAGAATAATTCGACAATTTTTTAGATATTCAATAATGATTATCCTCGGGCAGTAGCAGCAACATTGGCAGCCTGTTGTGCTACAGCAATTCCTTGAACGGCAGCATCCCTGGTATGCTGACCAACACGCTCCTGTCGAAAAGGATTAAGAAATTTAGAAATCGCAAAGAAATATTTATTTATTAAAAAAAAACACTTACAACTTTCTTGCCGATCTTCTTGAGCCAACCGGCCTCCGTTTGTCCAGCGAAAATGGCGATCACGACAGCCAAGAAGATGAAGACTTTGTTGAAGTTCATGTTGCTTGATTTTTTTCTTGAAAGTTTTTACAATTTATGTAGCTTCTTAGCACTTTTCCAGCGGCTAATACTCTTTAAAAGACACTTCAAATGAATTTGATGACACTGCAGCTGTTGGTTGCAACTTTTATAGTCAGTTCTTTGTCTATAGTTCTATGGTCTGTCCGCTAGACTCTTACTGAAAAAAGCACCCGTGGCGGTTATGTACATATTTCAGGGGGAGCACAGGCCCCCATTGACATCCACTGTACATATGTCAAATATTTACTGCCTGCCAAATATATAAAATATTCATTGATAGGCAGACAATATTTTGTTGTTTCTCTTCTTTTTATTCAAATCGGTGATTTTATTTTCCTGAAATGCAGAATAAGCTCGGGTTGTTGTTTAAAGACAGTTTTGTATTTGTACCTTATATGTATAATATATTTAGGTATTTACCTAAACTGATTTGTATTGCTAGCACGTCATACTACTAATCCGATAGATGCACATGATATTCCCGTTATATATACATACTCGTATGAATTTTTATTTTTATTCCGTACACTGGCACAAATAACTTCCGTTTTCTTCTGTATACATGTATACATATTTTTGAAATGATCCCGTAAATAAGACTTAAAGCGTTCCTGGAGTGATTAATACATTGTTTTGAGAACATGTTTAAGTCGAAGTTAACTTCATTGTATGATATAGTGGGAGTGATCTCTAGCACAGTTTGGGATTTGAACCCTTTTTCATTTGGTTGCTAGTCGAGCGAATTTCGCTTTCAAAGGTTAAGGTTTTCATTTCATTATTTATATTACCATCACTATGTATATGCTTTATATAAAGATACAGATATATTTATATACCTTAAATGTATTTAGACCTTATATGTATTTAAAATCAATTTAAAAGCAACTATAACATTTTAAATTAATCAGTTCATCACGAGGCCGTGAAGCATTTAAACAAACCAGTCTTGTAAAAACCTTTGAGATTTCATTTAGACTTGAGTAGGAAGTCAAGGAAATTGTATTTAGTGCGGCATGGAGCTCAGGGATTTATCAGTGTAGGGATCTTCTTAGAATATTTTCTAAGAAGAGCTGTCTAAATTCAGTGGGTAAGTTTGATACTTAAAGAAAATGTGGACAAATTGTTCCCAAGTTTCTTAAAATTTAAATAAAACGTCGTGTTGTATTTTTCCTTTTGGCTTCTTTGATACGTGAAATGAAGTACTCCCCGTCAGACGAATATTTTTGTTCAATAAACTATAAGTACTAATTGCTGATTTATTCATTATACCCTTAAAACCTGTGTTTTCAAAAAGAAGGGTATTTAAGACATCATTATCTAAGCTTCTGCGCCACATTCCTATCATGTTGTAATGGGGGACTTACAAATTGTGATTTTTTATGGGTTAAAAAAAATTACTTCCACATTTTCTAAATTTTTATGCAATGAAGAGATACTTGGTTTCAAGACTGATTTCGTGTTAGATTGTGTAGATGGAAATCGTTCGATTTCAATCTCCATGATCAACGTTCGTTTTACGTTAAGATATTAGTGAAAATAACTGTTTGGTTACTTAAAACCTGAAGATTTTCGGGAACGACAGATACGTATATAGTATTTCTAATGTTCATCGTGGTGTTATTTTACCAAAGGAGGGGTCTAAAATGTTAAACGGACTTCTAACAAATAATGGAATATATCGGAAATTTATTAATAGTTCTGAGGTTACGAAAGTGCTCTAGGGATGACTAAAAATACGTTCGATATTGCGCGGAAATCGAATCGAACTCAGTTATTTTGAAAAATCGTGTGTAACTCCGACCAATATTTTATTTTACAAGTTTGATTGAAGAGCTTATTGAATAACAGATAGTTCTATCGGAGGAGAAAAGAGCTGGAATAGATTTAGGGGAAACAATGAAGAAAAAAGTAAACGGAATGTTTTTTATCTTTCTCAGTAATCCTTTCTGTAGACATTTGTGTGGGTGTTCTAAATCAGCGATAGCGAAACATTCTTTTATAAATTATATTAAGTTAATTGCTATCTAAGTCGTATAGGGACTAATTCTTTATAAATATTGTATTGTTCTATTCGGGTATTCTACCTCACATCATGCTTTTCAGATCCTGTAGAATAATCCTTACAAAGAAATTACTTTTTTAAATGCGAAGAGTGTAGGTAACATGTCAATAATATATTCAAGATATTTGGTTTTTGTATTCTCGTAAGAATATTTATTTAAAATTATTTTTTTTTTTTAATTTAATTAAATTTATTTTTATTTAAATTAATTTGTGATTTACTAATAATACTTATATGCTCAGTAAGCATAAATTAAAGCTTTATTCCAAAACAGTCCAACTCCAATCATTTAACCCTTCAGTGTCGCAGCGACATTGGCAGCCTGTTGAGCCACAGCGATTGTCTGGATAGTGGCATCTCTTGTATGTTGGCCAACGCGTTCCTAGAATGAGAGAATGTATTATTAAAAATATTCCATAAAATATTTGCATTACATTGAACTTACAATTTTCTTGCCAATCTTCTTGAGCCAACCGGCTTCAGTTTGTCCAGCGAAGATTGCCATGAGAACAGCGAGTACAATGAAGACACCACGGAAATTCATTTTGGATTTAAGTTTGGTAAATTTCTTTTGTTTATTAAAATTTTATAAAATGTTTTGCGCGCTTGTGAGCGTGTTGTTGCTACTGCGGTTGAGCTGTGATAGTTGGTATTTCGCTGGCTCGCATTGAGTTTTATAAGCGAGTGCGCGTCAAGCGCTGGATCATTCAAGTGATTTCCCTTTGCGCCACTGTATGCGCGCACTAATTAGTCAGCTTATCAAGACAAATAAATTGTTGTTGGCACAAAAGTTGTATTTTCATTTTAGTGTTTTTTGGTGTTTTGCTACGGGGATTCTTCATTCAATCTTTAGATGGAATTTCCAAATATGTACCTATGAATTCATATGTATGTTTGAAAAATGAATACAAAGTACTTACATAACATTATATTTAAGTTCTTATCTATTAATTTAACTTAACTTATATTAGTCTTTCCTAGTAAATTTATTTATATTTACTAATAAAGTACTATTTTAATAAAATTATATAAATTTATAAGAGCATACAATTATATTTACCCAGTACTTACTAATTAGTTACTCTTGTTAACAATTATTGTCACTGCTGTTGTTTATTTTAAGCACTTATAAAAGTTAAATTTGATAAGACTCAATAGACACATTTTAATGATTCCGGACTATTTATAATACAGTTTAGTTCCACAGCAATAATCATTTCAAATTCTCTAAATGATTTTAGTGGAATGTAAAGTATAATATATGAAACTAGCGGACCGATCGGAAATGCATAATAAAATTATTGGAATCAATATATCAATATTTGGATAGAAAATTTGGTACACCGACAGTAGCAACATCCAATTATAAACCAATTCCCAAAACAATTTTATATACCTTTAGGCGGTTTCGATACAGTAACAATGGCGCCATCTATTTTTAGATAATATTAAACATCAAAAAATGTATAAATTTAAAATTAATTAAATGCACTATTTAAACTAAGTCGAATGGTGACTACAAACTATTCTCAAATGCAGCGGAAGACACACAAAAAATTTCAGTCAAATCGATTCAGCCTTTTAGAAGAAGTTCAGTGTCATATAGACGAACAGAAGGATTTTATATATTAGGTAGGCAAATATCTTCCTTCCGCCTTTTTGTCTTTTGAATTTGTAATATACATCTTTGAAATGTCTTGACATAACCTACAAAACGACGCTATGCATGATTAGTTTGGATATTGCGTTCAACAGTTATAGACGTGTAAACATGGTGTTCATAAACGACGAAATTCGCGCTATTTTAAAGTTTTCCTTCGTTTAAGGCAAATTCGCTAGAGAAACGTTCCGTGAGCTTAATGATGTTTTGGGGGATGGAACTCTATCACTTCGAACTGCGAAGGAATGGTTTCGACGATTCAGAGCGGGTGAAAACGACACCATGGATAAGACAGCCGGCGGAAGACCTGTGATGACGAATACCGATCAAATCATGGAAAACATGATTTAACGCAAAAAAAAACCTTCTAGGCCGAATCAACGCCTGTGATATGCTGCTGAAAGGGAACGAACTCGACCCATTTTTGAAGCGGATGTTGACTGGCGACGAAAAATGGATCACATACGACAATATCAAACGAAAAAGGTCGTGGTCGAAGTCCGGTGTATCGCAAATAGTGGCCAAGCCGGTATTGACGGCCAGGACGATTTTGCTGTGTGTTTGGTGGGATTTTAAGGGAATCATCCACTATGAGCCGCTCGGACTATATATTTTCAAATACCCAATTATCGTACATGAAGAGCTTATGACGATGATGATGTTTTACTTAAAAGATCGATAAATCTCTCAGATATTTTAAACAAATTCAGAGAGAGATCAATATTTGAAATAGTTTAGCAAAATTAAGTGAGGCAATTGTTTTGATTATAATGTAGCTTGGTGGTGAAAATGAATAAAATCGTTCCAGCAATTACACCAGGTTCCATACTCTATATAAGTATAATGACTTTCGTTGTTCTTGTAAGTTTTATGCCGAATATATGGGTCAAAGCGTTTGTTATCTTAAAACAAATAATAAATGAATTGCGAGAGTATACAATTTTCCGTTACACCTGAACTTAGCGCTTCCTTACTTGTTTAATATAAAAATTTAATATATATCAATTTCTCCATGAAGAAGTCCTATTCAGGCTCTCGAAGGGAATGCAACCTAGCAATTAAAATATCCGAAGAACATTTTAACAGTTATCCACTATTTTAAAAAAATATAACATCTTGAGGTCAAGTTATTATCTTTTTGAGATTCCCCACATCAATCCCCGCATCAATACTTGAATATGGTTCTTTTACGGAGCTAATGGAGCTTTTGTAAAATGTTGTAATAAAGCGGTATTTTTAGCGAGAAAAGACGAAGCTAATAATTTAAGAAGCAGTCTATTATTCCAATGTGGCCGCAACATCTAATTTTCAATAATTTCTTCCCGCTTTGAGTCAATTTCTAAAGCGTTAAATGCTAGATGATTCTCTTATCAAACTGGTTTCCCCAACATTTGGCAACAACAAATATAATTCACCTGCAAAAAATCGCGTCGGTTATTTGCACTTCGGGATTCGGAAGTAAAAAATCACTGCAATCGTCATTGATTACTTAATTTATTGTCTGTTTATCTACCTTTAGTAGGGGATACATGATCAAAAGCACGTAAACGAAGCGCCTAATTAATTCAACTATGTTTCATTCATAAATGTTTTCAAATCCACACTTCTATTTGCATATTCATAAAAGTTTAAAAACAAAAAAGTTAAGCGACCCAGCAGGAAAAAAATATATGTGATTTCTCGACGAAAATTTTCAATAAAAAAATTTATTTTACCATTTATTATGGATTTTAAGATGATAATTTTCATATATTTATACTATTTCCGATCTATTTGATCAATATTCCATGATAAAATCTATTTTCAAAAGTCATCATTATGCATACATTTTTACTGCTAATAATTGAATCAATTAAATATTTACTTAAAAATATAGTTTTCGATTGTAAATTAAATTAAATTTAGCTAAATTAAATATTTTTTTTTTTAATTGAATTTAAATAAAATAAATTTTTTAGCCAAATTAAATTTTCCTACTGGGTATTTGTGCGAATAATTAATGATAAATGTGTTGACATACACACATTGACATTTATATAAATGTTTATAATTTCACTATTTCTTTTTACTCACAATTCCCGTCTTTCTTTTGTCTCATTTGTTGTCAATATTTGATTTCTTACTCTCAATTCAAGCAATACAAAAGAGGTTAATGTTCAGCTCATTATTCACAAAGCATTGGTGAAACGTCATTGGATTTCCTGGTATTAGGTGATTCCTCTTCATCCCAGTTTCTTTTTTCATAACAAGACATTTTTTATTGAAGAAATAATTGTTGTTTGTTTATTTAATGGAATTCCAAATTCTTGATTTACGTAGGATTGGAAAACAACCGGAAATAATTATTGGTATCGAAGTTGAAAGTAAACAAAATAAAGAACTTTATGAAGAACTTGATTTTGGTGGGTTAGGTTTAGTTTTTTGCAGAGTCTAAGTGGAATATAATTTTACAATCGAAGTGTCAAACGTGAGTATTTCTAAATGCTTTGCTAAAAACCGAAAATGAATTCTTCATATACATATGTGGTTTTCATGGTTGTAATACATATAGTCAACTAAAATTTCGCACTATTTATCTCTGAGAAGTTATGTTGAAACTTAACCTTTGGACCTAACCTATCATAACCAACATAGATAATGATAAATAATGTGGTTTCCATAGAAAAATCTAATTGTTGTTGCTTTATATTCGTACCAAAATGTCGGTGCTTTCAGAGCCATTTTAAAGCCAAGATGTGGCCGTGCTTCAATTCGTGATTAGGTCCAGAATCAGTGTGGGAATATTTAGAGTTACTTTTTACACAAATTTAGAACCAAGGTTTTATTATATCCGATGATGTCATAGGTCTAGGAAAGGTTCCAATCGATATCTCTTATGATCGTATAATAATATTAAAGAACTGTTAAATTATATATAGAAACCACTTAATGTGTGGGCGAAAAATTCGATAGCGGATAGATATATATTTTTTAGATCAAAGTTATTTTATGTCATGTGCAGTAGGATATCTCATGATCACTTTAAACTACATATATTTTCTCTAAGCGAAGAATTTATATATGCTGCACTCTTTCATTAAGGTACATGACATTTAATAGTTGTGGTTGGAAAATCTCTTCATTATCCAATATTTATTTTGAGTTAAGCCATAAGTAACTATAGCTTGATATAGTCACGAGAATAAAATTCATCAAATAATCGCTTTATAGGATTTCACTTATTCGCTATGTTTATTTCAAAAACTATGAGCTAACTTCATTCATTGTTCTAAATATTACCTAGTTTTTAAATTTTTCTAAAAAATATTTTTACTTATTTTTTATATTCCGTCAGAAAACCCAAATTCTTTATTTGACAGATTTTTCCGTAAGTTATCACATTACTTTTCTACTAAGTCTTATGACAGATTTGACATACATACATAGTTCAAAGCGATCATTCACTGAAAAAGATATTGAAATAAATCAAACAAAGATAGGTAGCATTGGTCCTGTACCTTAAGGATCCTTAGATTGCTGAAACAATTTTTATACAACAAATTTCAATAAAAATAATTTATTTTTTGGACAAACATTTTTTATTAAAATACTATTATTTTAAACTTCATAATTCAGTCACATTCTTATCTAAATAAATAAATATTAAATTTAGCTACTGTATATAAATATTGTTGTAACAGCTTCGGCCATTTAATCATTTTATCCCTTCAATGTTGCTGCAACATTTGCTGCCTGTTGCGCCACAGCGATTGTTTGGATTGTAGCATCTCGTGTATGTTGTCCGACGCGCTCCTGAAATATTATGGAAAGAAATTGAAATTAGTTAGTAAAGGGGTCGTCCAGTAAAAATATATTTCGGATTTCATTTATTTGTTTTCAACTTACAATTTTCTTGCCAATCTTTTTCAACCATCCCGCCTCGGTTTGTCCAGCGAAGACGGCAACGAAGACAGCCAGGAGTACGAAAATCTTGTTGAAGTTCATTTTGTTTGTTTAAATTTTAATATTTGTCAGCTAGTTGTTTTATAAGCTTGTTGAGCTTCCACTTTCTTCGACGTACGAAATGTGTTTATTGATAGTTCACCAGCTTCGCTTTGCTTTTATAGCTGGACGGAGCTACAAAGCACTTTTTCTTATCAGCGCGCATTGCCGGGGATTTCTTTCTGTACGGCGCTCAGCAGAGTGTCTGTATAGATAAGTATACATATTTGTTTGTATTGACAGCATCATTTAAACTTTGTTGATAAACTTTTGAGAAAATTAAAAATACTAAATATGTTCTATTATAAATTGTTTATATAGTCCTAATATAATTTCAAATACACGTACATATACATATATTTATTTTAAGTACAAGATAGAATTATTCATCAAATAAAAATAATATATGTAATATTAATTTAGGTTTAATAGTTCAGGTAGACATTTGTATACATACATATGTATATCATAATCCTATTCAAAATTAAGTGCACTGAAACATCTTTTCGGTTAAAAATCACACAAAAATAACTCTTGATAAGTCACCTAGCTTCCATATTCCTAATAGAAGTATACACGTGATTTCAAACTTCAGGACGGTATAATTGTCTTAGTAAAATTATGTAAGAATAGGTATTTTAAAATCTCAAGAGGGAGTTACGCGAGACCAAGCAAGTGGTCTTGAGAAGTCAAGCGAATTTAAAAAATTAATCAAGATTAGCTGTCTCGTTAGACCAAAATAGGGCTTAGGGAAATTACCCCAGGTCCATATGCAACTGACTTAGAAACCGCTTAGCCGGTTATAGCCGTCCATATCTTCTTCTTCTTGACTGGCTTAGACACCGCTTACGCAATTATAGCCGAGTCCACAATAGCGCGCCTGGTCTCCACCTGGTTCTTCCATCGGAGTGGAGGTCTCCCTCTTCCTCGGCTTCTACCAGCGGGTATTGCAACAAACACATTCAGAGCTGGAGCACTTTCGTCCATTCGAACAACATGACCGAATAACACGTACAGCTCATTCCATCTTCTGCGGTATTCGCCGTTGCCAACGTTTAAGGGACCATAAATCTTCCGCAAAACCTTTCTCTCGAAAACTCCTAGAGCCGTCTCATCGGATGTTGACATTGTCCACGCTTCTGTACCATAAAACCGTCCATATATAATAATATTCGTGCATGAAACCCGTGTAGATCTTCTGGTAGCCTTCCTGTATGTCACTATTATATATAAAGAAAAATTCATATAAGAGAACCATCGTCTCTCTCAATGGTATCTGCATTTCTGTTATGTAATGCTAATACAGTCACAGTGTAGGGCTTCAAAATGCCTCTAGAAAATTGTGAGTGTTAAATTTTTGTAACTATCACTCAGGAATACAGACATATCTAGTTTTGTTTAGCACTAAGCATTTTACCTGTGCGCTGTCTTATCACAAAAGCTTTGCCGTGGCATTCGCGCGAAAATCCGCTTTCTTAAGCGATCACGTTCTCAATATTTAGTACCCGTTTTTGAGTGTAATGCATTGACAACTGGAGGTCAATCGTTAAACTCTCCAACCCCACAAATAGTACTCCCTTTCATTCACAATGAATACAGAATTCGCGGTAATCTTCGCTGTGTTCCTGCTCATTGCGGCGTTGGGATTCTCACAGGCCGATTGTTTGGACGACCTCAATGATAGAACTGTGAGTTATTTGTTTAATAAACTGTTATCTTCCGGTATTAATTTCAAGTGTTTTTATTTTCAGAGTCAAGTGGTTAATGCAGTGAAGTTCAACAAAATTGCTTCAAACATTGATGCTCTTGGAATAACATTAAGAATATTAGATACCGATTCAAATGAAGAGAAATTATTCTTCCTTAATTTAAGTTAATATGAACTGAATATGCATTTATTTTAAAATTATACTTGGAATTTGTTAGTGATCCTTTTATATAAGATTATTTCTTTATTTTTAAATAATTTTGCGTCTTTTTATTCGCAAATTGTTGATGGTTTATCATTGATATTGATTCTTTTGATATAAAGAGGTTCCTATACATATAATAATAACTTTATATTTTAAACAAAGAGATAGTTTGATATCTATCTAACTTATAAAGGGTGATTTTTTAAGAGCTTGATAACTTTTTTTAAAAAAAAAAAACGCATAAAAATTGCAAAATCTCATCGGTTCTTTATTTGAAACGTTAGATTGGTTCATGACATTTACTTTTTGAAGATAATTTCATTTAAATGTTGACCGCGGCTGCGTCTTAGGTGGTCCATTCGGAAAGTCCAATTTTGGGCAACTTTTTCGAGCATTTCGGCCGGAATAGCCCGAATTTCTTCGGAAATGTTGTCTTCCAAAGCTGGAATAGTTGCTGGCTTATTTCTGTAGACTTTAGACTTGACGTAGCCCCACAAAAAATAGTCTAAAGGCGTTAAATCGCATGATCTTGGTGGCCAACTTACGGGTCCATTTCTTGAGATGAATTGTTCTCCGAAGTTTTCCCTCAAAATGGCCATAGAATCGCGAGCTGTGTGGCATGTAGCGCCATCTTGTTGAAACCACATGTCAACCAAGTTCAGTTCTTCCATTTTTGGCAACAAAAAGTTTGTTAGCATCGAACGATAGCGATCGCCATTCACCGTAACGTTGCGTCCAACAGCATCTTTGAAAAAATACGGTCCAATGATTCCACCAGCGTACAAACCACACCAAACAGTGCATTTTTCGGGATGCATGGGCAGTTCTTGAACGGCTTCTGGTTGCTCTTCACCCCAAATGCGGCAATTTTGCTTATTTACGTAGCCATTCAACCAGAAATGAGCCTCATCGCTGAACAAAATTTGTCGATAAAAAATTTTCGAACCGAACACTGATTTTGGTAATAAAATTCAATGATTTGCAAGCGTTGCTCGTTAGTAAGTCTATTCATGATGAAATGTCAAAGCATACTGAGCATCTTTCTCTTTGACACCATGTCTGAAATCCCACGTGATCTGTCAAATACTAATGCATGAAAATCCTAACCTCAAAAAAATCACCCGTTATTATAAAAGTTATTTCTTTTATAATATAAACAAATACTCTCCAACGATTTGGGAGATTTGTTTCGTCTGTCGATTGGCAGTTGTGAAAAAATAATATTTTTTTAACACTTCTAACCGATTCAGAAGCTATTAAAGAGTTGTGATGTTATGACACACCTTCATCATCATAATACAGTGGAACTTCTCTAACTCGAATCACCATAATCCAAAAAAAAAAACTTCGAGTTAGAGAGACTTCGAGTTATAGAAATTTTCATTAAAACATACAAATTTTCAAAAAGCTGTAAAATATAGATTTCAATCGAGTTTTAGTTATTTACTCCGAATAAAGTTGTATTTAAACACGTTAAATCGTGTGTTCTGTAATTTTATTTGTAGCACTTTGCTATTGTCTGGCTCTCGGCGTCTGTATCCCATGCCTTTATTACATGATTTATGAAATTCATTAGAGTAATATCATATTTTTATTTCTCCTCCTTACGATATAGAGGGACTCTTTTAAAATTGTGCTTCAATAGTAAAATTTTAAATTGTGTATTATGCACTGGTCGAAAAGTTCGATTTATAGTAGGAGATTTGTAGGAAATTTGACTTTTATTGCCAATTCAAGGAAGGATATTTGTATGGAATTTTATTTCTAAACGCTATTGTCAATACAAAAGTTAGAGTTATGGGGATTTTCGAGTTATAGAAGTTCGAATTATGGAAGTTCCACTGTATTTATAATTTTTTTTCGAATGTAAGGAGTTGAAAATATTGTGGCCCAAAACAACAAATATAATATCTATGAAAATGGTGGTCACGGCAGGCATGGCTAGGTCAGCGATTATACCAGCGGCTCTGTTATATCAAATAAAGTTGAAATATTACTGTTTTAACATACAGTTGTTGAACTGATGATCTAAAAATCCTTTAACTAAGCTGCAGATAATATTAAAAATTATTCTTGTTTTCACAAAATTTAATTTTATTAAAATACTTTTATTGTAATCTCCATATTAGTCAAATATTTTAAAAATAAATAAATATTAAATTTAATTTAGGTACATAAATATTACTGCACTCATTCAACATATTCAGTTTATCCCTTCAAAGTTGCTGCAACATTTGCTGCCTGTTGCGCCACGGCGATTGTTTGGATGGTGGCATCGCGGGTATGTTGACCGACGCGCTCCTGAAATTGTATGAAAAGAAATTGAAATTAGTTAGTAAATGCTTAGTTAATTCAGAACTTATAAATAAATTTATTTCAGTTCTAATATTTTTATTTGAAACTTACAATTTTCTTGCCAATCTTTTTCAACCATCCCGCCTCGGTTTGTCCAGCGAATACGGCAACAAAGACAGCCAGGAGAACGAAGATCTTGTTGAAGTTCATTTTGAATTTTTTCTGTATGTAGATTTGTTTGCAGGTATTAAATTTTTTTAAGCTTGTTGAGCTTCCACTTTCTTCGACGTACGAATTGTGTTTATTGATAGTTGACTGGCTCGGCTGTGCTTTTATAGCACTTCAGAGATACAGAGCACCTTTTGTTATCAGCGCGCTTTGCCGGGGATTTCTTTTGACTTACTATGTATGTATTCAGCATCATCGAAATTATCAGTCTTTGTGTGACTTTGTACATTTAAAATTTTTAAATATATTTACATATATGAACTAATTTTATTTTATAATCCGCAGTATGTGTCTTCCAGGTATTGAGATGCTTGTCACTTAAATATGCAGGACATATAGTATAGTATATATGTATATATGTATATAGTACGAACAAGCTTTAAATTATTATTTTAAGGGGTTATGGTAGTCAGAGACATGAAAAAATTATAATTTTCAGTAATTTTTTGCTAATAAATCATGTTATTTTACAAAAGTAATAATATGGCATTATTATACAATGTTTTGACTTAAAGTCACGAAAATTTGAAGAAAAAAAATTATTATTTCCAAAGTTATAGCTGTCTGTGTCAAAAAAAACTCCTTGCGTTGACAATCATAAGTCCTTGGAGAGTCATCTAAAATCAATCGTATAAAAAAAATTAGTTTTATAAATAGATAATCCTGGGCCTGATCGAAGCTTTTTTTTTCAAAAATTAACAAAATGGCGGCCTCAGGAAATTTTTTTCTAGATTTTCGGGTTAATTGGTCTTAAAAAATCGAAACTTTTAAATAAAAATCCTTCGATCAGGCCTGAGTTTATTATGTATTCTAAAAGCTGTATGAATTTCATTAAAATCTACTGAGCGGTTATCGAGTTTCAGTTGTCACCAGTTCAAAAAACATCGTTTTGAGATAAACGCATTTAAAGTTTCACCCTAGCGTTTTGGTTTGCCCGAACTCTCATTGTTATTTGTCGAATAACTCGAAAAGTAATTATCGGCTCAACTTCAAATTTTCAGAGAATATTTTTAAGATATTACACTTAACGTAAATGCAAAGAAAATTAATTTTTTGAAAATCCTGACTACCCTAACCCTTAAGTGGCAACTCTCTTCAAACAATATTTTTAATTTTCACTAAAACTTCTTCTTGAATTGTTTCTAAAACATCTTCAGCCTGTAGTTTTCTATTTCTTAATATTTTGTTTTAATTTTACATATAAAATTGACCAGGTGGCAACCATCTATATATATATTTGTTTTAACACTTTCGAGTATTAGCTGGTGAATACAAAAAAAAAATCCGCTACGGAGATTATTCATTAAATTATAAACCGTAGTAAGAAATTTCGTCTTGTCACACGCTCAGTAAAATTTAATAGCGTATCTAAAAGGTATATAACTAAATCGGAATCTTTAAAAATGTAAGCAGCTCGTGTATCGACGCTAGTTTTACTAAAATCCCCAAACTTTATTCAACGCGTTCGCAAGCGCCGACCTTTGTATTCAAAAATTGAAGCAGTTACCTCGAAGTCAATCCTTAAACTCACAATGTTTATAAAAATCGTGGTAATATTTGCTGTGTTGCTGCTAATTACGGGTGTGAAATGCCAACAGAACGATACTGATCTCATTACGACAACTGTGAGTTATTTGTTTAGAAAACGCATATCTCTGTGTATTAATTTCAAGTTCTATACTTTTCAGGAAGAGACACTTGTCAACAATACTGTTAGTTATTCGCTAAATACTTTCATATCTTTCGGGCTAAGTACAGGTATTTTCCTTTTCAGATTGATGAGTCGGTAGAAAAGAAAGTGGAGTTAAAGAATCAAGAACAACCTGCAAAAGATGTAATCTCTGATGCGGTGGCACTAAAGAAGCAAGCATTTGAAAAAAATGATGTTGAAAATGATATAACCGCTGATTATAATGATTATAAGTCTGATTCGTCTATTAACTATTCGAACTTTGATTCGTACTCTCACTTGTCTACTTGTGTTAATTCTGATGATACTGATTGTGATGAATCTGTTAGCTCTGAAGAAGAGTTTAATCGTTGTGATTGTGATGATTGATCTGATTCAAATTATTAAATTTGTATTTTTTGTGTATTTATATAGAACACCACTATTTGATGAAAATGATAATAAATCCATAATTATATTGATGATGATTATTTTCACATTGTACTTGCAATTTTAAGAAGATTTAGTTACAGTTTTAATGTTTGATTCACCGCTATTTGCAAAAATAAATGAAATTCACATATTTACACATCGGAAAAAAATTCTTCGAGTTTCGGAAATAAAAAACCACTTCAATCGTCATTCAACACACATTTGTTTACACCTATATTTATAGTAAATTTTTTGAGCACATAAACAAAGAGCTCAATTAATTCAGCTCGAGTTTCATTCATAAAAGCTTATAATCATACTTACAAATCTATATACGGGTCTGTCTGTATTCGGCATTGAATGCCCTGTTGGAAAACTTTTCTTTAGTTTAACTAGGCATTTCTGTATTACCCTCTTTCGATAGAACGACATGATAACATTTTCCGGAAGGGTAATCATGTTTTGATTGGAATGTTCATAGCTTCGCAATTTCTTTTAGTCATATTTCCATCTTTTGTTTGCTTCATTTGTTGCTAATAAGTATTTTATTTTTACAATCAATCCAAAACCACAAAAGAGTTTAATGATCTGTTCATTCATTCGCCAATTATTGATGATTCGTGGTATTAGGTGATTCCTCTTTATTCCAGTTTTGTAATTTGGTTGTTTGTGCCTTTTTTATACAGTAGACAATTTTTATCAAACGCTCAACTATTGTTCTTCAAAACCCAATATTTGATACACGTCATTTTGGGAAACACCATGGCAAATAACCCTTGGTAACTAAAGAAAAAGCACCCAAAAAATAACTGGATTTCGGTCTTTAAGATTTTTTAATTCGTAGTAGTTTTATAGTTAAGCGCGAAAGTAGAATTGATTTCAAAGACTGAAGAGTCCAATTTGAGAGTTACTAAAGCATTGTTATTCCAAAAAGGGAATTTATGTTGGATAATTGGTTTCGAAGGGCCAAAATACATCAAAAAGATGTTCGAAATTAGACGAGAATAATCACAGTTACAGATTTAGATCATAATAACATCGCAGTAGTGTTAATAGTCCAAAAAAGTCAAAAAATATTAGGTCTACAACTTTGCTTCCGCCGTTTTCCATTAGATGTCTCTAGGGTCAAGCACTGGTCGATTAAATCGTTTTATATCGATCTTGGACATTTGTGTCAACATTAAAACCAACAAAATATTTGTAGAGATCTGTTTGCATCCCAAACTTATCCTCAACTGGAAATGTCACTTTTTGAGCCGAATTCTCGACATTTGCGGGAAATTTTGTTTTTCTTTTTTAATTCCAAGAAAAGTGCGGCTGAGCCTCATCGAATGCTTTCGGATACGTACGGTGAGGCTGTCCTAAGTGAAGAAAAAACTTAAATTTACAAAAAAAATGTGGAGTTTATTTTGAAACTATAATATCAAACCTCTTCATAAATTATTTCTTAAACTTCTTCAGTTTTTAGTTAATTATTTTTTTTTTTTCAATTTTAAGTAAAAAATAGAACTGGCGAAAAAAAACAACAAAAAATCCGTTATCGAGATTATTCATAGAATTATAAACCGTAATAAGAAATTTCGTCTTGTCACACGATTTCGTTGCGCTCAGTCAATTTTTAAAGTGTGTCTAAAGAGTAAACCTTTAAATAGACAAATTTAAAAGTGTAAAGACCTCGTGTATCGACGCTAGTTTTACTAAAATACCCAAACTTTATTCATCGCATTCGGAGTCGTCGATCTTTGTCTTTAAAAATTAAAGTAGTTAGTCTATCCTTAAACTCACAATGTTTATAAAAATTACGGTAATATTTGCTGTGCTCCTGCTGGGTGTGGTATGCAAACAGGAAGCGGAAGCTGTTAGTTCTTCGCTAAATACAGACATATTTTCCGGACTAAGTTCAAGTGTTTTCCTTTACAGATTAATGAGGCGGTTGAAAAGAAAGTGGAGTTAAATAATCAAGAAGAAGAAAATTTTGTAGTACATGATGAGAAGCAAAAAACTGATGATAAAGAATCTGATAAAACACCTGAACAAAATAGTACCGATACGGACTCAGATACTTGCACTGATGATCATGATTGTGATGATCTTGATCTTGATTGTTATGACTCTGACGAAGACTATGATGATTGTGATGTTTGTGATGATTGATCTGATTCAAATTAATAAATTTGTATTTGTTGTGTATTTATATAGATGATTATTTCATGAAAATAAGAATAAAACCGTAATAATATTGTTGATGTTTTTTTTCATATACTTCGTTGTACTCAGATAGTTTGCACTTGAAATTTTGAGAACAGTTAGCTATAGTGGACTTCTGACATAAAAGGCTTGTCAGGAAGATCTCTGACCGTAACGTAACGCTTGTTGGCAGCTCGGATAAACAAGAGTTATGCTATATTTTATGAATTTTATTTGTTTTGAAATAATATTCACTAGAGAGTTCCTTAACAACAATAAATAAATCAGTAATGAATTACTGCCTAAGCATTTCAAAAGGACAGGATTTCGATCTATAAGATTTTGATATTCGTAGAATTTTTTTTTTAGAATTAGTTAAGCGCGAAGGTAAAATAGGTTTCAAGACTGAAGAGTCCAATTTGAGAGTTACTAAAACATTATTATTAAAAAACGGGAATTTATGTTGGACAAATGGTTTCGAAGGGTCAAAAACATACGCGTACTTTAGATAAACCGCTGTAAGTGTTACGTCTTAAGTGTATTTAATATGATATGAATTGAAAAGAGTTTTTAGGAAGATGCTTCCTAATGCTAAACCCACACCGGATTAGTCAAAAACGTCTTTGACTATTAAGACACAAAAACGTATTTAGCGCTAGCCCAAACCAAGCGAGTATGCGTTATTGACTCGTCTTGTTCGGTGTGGGTTGTCACATATGCACATATGTACGTATATATCTATGGAATTTTGTCGCATCAGACAAGAAAAGACGTCTTGTCTAATCCGGTGTAGATTGAGCCTAAAATTACATATTTTAAAAGATTATTGATTCAAAATTAGATGGAAATAATTTCAGCTCGAGCTTTAGGGCATACAAATTTAAAAACTGATCGAGATAGTATTGATGGTCAAAAACTGTATGTAGAGTAGTCAGTTTGTTAGATAAACTATTATTGTTCGGTTGTTTTTCCCGCAAAGCACATCACTACCAGTAACATTCAACATAGATTAGCTGTAATTTTCTTAGACTGGCTTATTCAATCAACAGCGTGTATATTAAATGAAATGATAAAGTGTCTGTGCTCTTTGCTTTGTTCAAAAAAAAAAAAATTAAAACTGACCTTTAACTATTGTGAAATTTCTTCCAAAAAATATTTAATTCGCCTGAGGCTCTTTGAAAAAATTCTTTCGCTATTTCGAGGGGGTAACTTTTTTACCGCTTTTAAACATCTTTAATTAATTTTTGCTTGCCTGTTTTTGTCTCTTGTCTCTAAAAAAACTCATTTAAAACTTAATTGAGTCCGTCATCAGTAATTATTTACATAAAAACTTCCAAATGGTTTATTTCTTTTACATTTCCTCAACTCATTCACCAACCGATAGATTTCGACCAAAATGTTCGATTTTTCGGATTCAATGATTTCTCAATTAGCGACATCTATTAGCCGCGGAATGTATATTTTCAAGTCGTTAAGTGAGTTCATTGTGATCGTAAATTTTATTTTCGATACGGTTTCCATGATTCCGACCTAAAATTTTTCGATCGAATCGAACCATTTTTCGATCGAAATGGATTCAATGATTAGGCCTAATAATGAATAACTGTTATGCCATTGTTTTTTTTTTTAAGATATGGAAAAATGAGTAGAAAACATTGTTGAGTGTACTTGTAAACCAAACTTCACACCGAAAAAAATATTTTCGGGAAAATTGTATCATTATTGTTTCAATTAAGGGGTTTAATTTCGCTAACCAAGCCATCATAAATAAATATGAAGGAACTGTATATATATTTTGTTTTAATTCTTTTATTTAAATATATTTATTTTAATCTCCATTAATCAGTCACAAAATAAATTAGCTTATTCTAAATTATATTAGTTATTGGATAGTTGTTGCAGGATCTTCCACACTCATTCAACATTTTCAGTTTATCCCTTCAATGTTGCCGCAACATTTGCTGCTTGTTGCGCCACAGCGATGGTCTGAATGGTGGCATCTCGTGTATGTTGGCCGACGCGCTCCTGAAATTTTATGGAAAGAAATTGAGTTTAGTTAGTAAATGCTTAGTCAATTAAGAACTTGTAGAGAATTTTTTAAATTTTTATTTGAAACTGAATTTGTATATAAAGGTTTCTATAGACCTTTTCTTGGAGACTTACAATTTTCTTGCCAATCTTTTTCAACCATCCCGCCTCGGTTTGTCCAGCGAAGACGGCGACGAAGACAGCCAGTAGTATGAAGATCTTGTTGAAGTTCATTCTGTTTGTGTGTGTGGATTTGTACGTGTGTATAAAAGATTTCTTAAGCTGGTTGAGCTTCCAGTTTCTTCGACGGTCGAATTGTGTTTATTGATAATTAGCCAGCTTGACGATGCTTTTATACTTGTGGTACGTAATCAACGCAATAAATGAAGCATCACTTTTCGTTATCTACGTATTGTCGGGGGTTTCTTTCTACTCATCACTGAATGCTTAATCTCTGCTGCTAAGTACATATATATTTTTTTATTATCTTATTTAATGTATAAATTTTGTCAAATCGGTCCATTTCTTTTGCAAGTGCCTTTTACCGAATCTATCAGTTTCCGTTCACAATACATGAGACGTATCGTTGAAAATGTGTTTTATATTGATAAAATTATTTGCGTATATTAGCATTACCATACTTTGGTTTGATTTAAAGATTATCAAATGTTTATCTACAGATTTTCTTTAAAGTTCCATTAAAGATTTGATTTGAACTTGAAATTAAAATTGTCAAACCGTGGCAACCCTCTTAAACTATATATTTATCCTTAATTTAAGCTTCTACTTTAATTAATTTCTTGAACTCCTTCAGTTTGTAGTTTCATCTTTGTATTATATATATTTTTTTTAATATATTTTTTTAATTTTCGTAATAAATCCTTCAAGCAATACATCGTTAAATACAAAAAAAAATAATATGCACTAAGTATATTATCCGTTAAACTATAAACCGTAGTAAGGAATTTCGTCTTGTCACACTATTTTGTTGCGCTCAGCAAAATTTAATAGCGTGTCTAAAGAGTATACCGTTAAATCGGCAACTTTAAAAATATAAATCACTCGCATAAGCGCGCTAATTTCAGTAAATTCGGCATTCTTTAATCGACACGTTCGGAAGCGTCGGATATCCGTTAAAATAAGAACAGTTAGTTCGAAATAAATCCTTATTGTCACAATGTTTATAAAAATCACGGCAATATTTGCTGTGTTCCTGCTAATTGCGGGCGTTGGCTGTCAAAAGAACGATTTTTTGGATTATTTCACTAAACACACCGTAAGTTATTTGTGCAATAAATTCACATCCGTATGGGTATATTAATTACAAGAATTTCTTTTTAGGGCGAATTTACTGAATTGCTGGACAAGCAGGTTCAACTCGGCAAAAGTGTTGTTAGTTGTTCAATAAATATATTCATATCTCTTGCGGACTAATGTCAAGAGTTTTTCTTTACAGACTGAATTGCTGGAAAAGAAAGTGGAATTAGTTAACCAATTCTCTAAAACTGCGGAATCATTTGGTAGCTTATTGAACAGTTTTTATGATGAAATTGACTAATGTCTTATTTATGGTATATTATTCTTTGCAAAGCGCATTATTGTGTCAAAAATAATAATAATAAGTCCGTTCTTTGAAAATCACTCGTACTAGTTTGAACTTGAACTGCAGTTAGATCCAGTGTACTAAAATCATAATACAGAAACATTTGTGTTTAGAAATAGTTTTCTCAGTAAGCTCCCCTCAGTTCTTATCACTAAAATTTGACCACATTATTTGTACGAAAACAGCCTTGGCCACGGCCTTCGTAGATTTAAGAATTGAAAGAATGGGTTTTGTTGGCTCAAAAGTATGTACCGAAAATATGCGTTAATTAATTATAGGTTTCACATTCGTTAATCAAATATAAAGAATGTGAAATATTTGTTCAAAAATTATTTCATTTAAATCCTTCCATTTTAAACTCCAAAAATCAGCCAGTGATTAAGAAAATTTAATTTAACACTTCACTTTTGTTTGATTTTTGTTTACCGATACGAACCTAAAATTCGTTAGAAAGAAATTAAGATTAGTAATAGCTTCTCCTTAAAGACTAGCTTGACATATATTAATCTTCTACTATTACTTTAATTTCTAATTATTTCAAACTTACATATTTCTTGCTAAACTTTTCCACCAAAATCGCCTCGATTTGATGAGCGTAGACGGCAATGGTGATAGCCAGGTAAACCATCATTTTATTGACGATTTTACTCATTTTATTCGTATGCCCGTAGATTTGTATTGTAAGAATTATTTAAGCTCGTTTTACATCCACTTTATTCGACGCTCGAATTATGTATGTTTGTTGTTCGAACAACAGCTGCGTGGCGTCTTTTTTGGGTGGCGGAAATGCAAAACCGCGGCCGCTTTCGTAATAAGTGGTTTGGTAAAATACTCTTACATCGTCCAAATTTTCGATTGTTAATTATACTCTCGCAACATGTTGCACAGAGAGTTTAATAGTTTTGTTTACATAACGGTTGTTTGTAACACCATGAGTTATTCAAAATGAGCAGGATGATGAATAGAGTTAAAATCCAGATGTCTGTATGTCCGCCCGTCCCAATTTACTACACAAATTCCCCTTTAGTATTTCATTATACATCATGAGAAAGGGTGAAATCGGATAATAACGACGCCCATTCTCCCTACTAAGGTTATTTCTATTTCACATATAGCGGAATTTTCTATTTCATCTGATTCATACACTTTACAATATATACGTCAGGATCTAATGAAGATAGCGGAATAAAGCTTTACACAAATACTGTATTTGAGGTGTGGCATCACTTAAGAAAAAATTTTCGAAATCGAGCTATAACTTTGCAAGACCTCAGTGCCAATGGATATTTTTTTTATCGAAAATACCATAAAAATCCTCAGGTATTTTTTAGAAATTCAGAGAGAATCTTTTTTTTCTAATAACACGACTCTACAAAAAAAAATTTTTCTTGTCCTAATTTTTATTTTATGATTTTCTGATTAATTACGAACAAAAACGACAAGAAAGTACCTTCTTTTCGTATAAAGTTTGCTTTTGTAAAAGTTATAGTAATAATACTATATTTGGGGTTAATTAAGAGATAGTACCAATGAACATAAAAGAAAAAGTAAAAGTGTGCACTTTTAAGTTATTTTTTACTTTTTTGTAAGTTGTTTTGGTAGTAAAACTTAATTAAAATGTTTCTTTAAGTGATTTCATTTTCAATTAAAAATTAAAACCACATATTTTAAACAATATCGTTAAAACGGTGTCCTAAATAAAAAAACAAACTTTTTCATTCGTCTAATTAAGACCTAAACAATGGAAATTTACTATTTTAAAGTTATGGTAAAATTTTGTGTTGACCCGTGTAATGTGTCCCGATAACAAAACTGTTTAAAATCGGGTCAAAAATTCCCCTAGCTCCGATGTATCTCTTGTTAGGTTCTTCAAACTTCCGGTGGGTTTTATACCGTATATATCGGTTAATATGTGACATATCTTAGGAAATTAGGTGGACGTAAAATCATGGATATAATGGAGCTTGGTGGCAAAAATGGTTGATATCTGTCGAGGAATTTTTGTGTTAATTTTGACAACCAAAAATTTGGCATTCGCCTGTCCGTTCAATAATTTATTGCCATGCCTTCTTCAAATACAATGCTATTTAGAATATTATCACATTATTTCACTTCGCAATGTTCCATTTATTTCTTCGCTTTGTGTGCCAACTCTCAAAGTTCCCAATGTTAGAGAAGCTTCCGTTATTAATCATCATTTTTGGGGGGATTTTGTTTGAGATTTTTGGTTCCCCAACATTTACGTTTTGACATTCGAAGAAAAAAACCACAAATGTCAATGCATACATATGATTACACCTAAATGAATAGTAAATTTTATAAACAAATGCACGTAAACAAATTACTTAATTAACTGTGCTCCGTTTCATTCATAATTGTTTTCATATATCTACACCTACAACCATCTCTATGAACGCTTCTATAAAGAAAATTGTTAAATGACCCAGCAGGAATAATATCTACTCACAGAGTTCAAAATCAAAACTAAAATTTCTTTATGGAACTATTTGAAACAAAACAAAACTCTTTATTTATCATTTATGATGGCGTTTAACTTTTGGAATAATTTCGAGAAAATGTTTGTAACGACCTCTTTATATTGAACGGCACCTCTCGTCTAAAATTGATTAAATTTTTTGTTTATTTCTATTGAACGACAAATTAAATATTCCTGCTGGGTATTTGTGCAAATAATAATTAATTTTTTTACATACACACGCACACAAACATGGGGAGTTGAATGAATGCTTGTAGTTTCGCTATTTCTTTTAATCATATTTATATCTCTCGTTCGACTCATTTGCTACTAATTAATGTTTGTTTTTACTTGTAATCCAACAACACAAAAGAGGTTCATCAACATCTGCTCATTATAAGCAAATTGTTGATGAAACGTCATACATATAGTGTTTTTTGGTATTAGGTGATTCCTCTCTATCCCAATTTCGTAATATTTTGTTTACAGCTCAGCAGTATATTTTTTATCAAACAATCAATTATTGATGATGGAAACCCAATATTTGATAGACGTCATTTTGGGAAACACCATTATGAATTCTACTCGGCAACTAAATAAAAAGCAGTCAAAATAACTTGATTTCGTTCTGTAAGATGTCATCTCAGTTACTCTGGATCAAATAAAGAATAATTTCAGACATTGTCTAAAGCGATTAATTCTTTTTGACATTAAGTACCTCATTCTAAATGGAAAATGAAGAAACGAAACTCTACTTTGTTGAAAAACCATTCACTAATATCATAAATAAATATAATGAAGGTGAACTATTTTTTTTTAAATTATTTTATTCAAATACTTTTGCATTAATCTCCATATATCAGTCACAAAATTGTATACATAATTAATACTAGTCTAAATTAAATTAGTTATTAGATAATTGCTGCAGGACCTTCCACACTTATTCAACTTTTCCAGTTTATCCCTTCAATGTTGCCGCAACATTTGCTGCTTGTTGCGCCACAGCGATGGTCTGGATAGTGGCATCGCGGGTATGTTGACCGACGCGCTCCTGAAATTTTATGGAAAGAAATTGAAATTCGTTAGTAAATGCGTTGTTAATTCAGAAATTGTAGAGAAATCTTTTTCAGTCTTGATATTTTTATTCGAGACTCACAATTTTCTTGCCAATCTTTTTCAACCAACCCGCCTCGCTTTGTCCAGCGAATACGGCGACGAAGACAGCCAAGAGTACGAAAATCTTGTTGAATTTCATTTTGTTCTGTATGTAGATTTGTTTGCAGGTATTAAATATTCTTAAGCTTTCAGTGCTTCCACTTTCTTCGACGTTCGAATTGTGTTTATTGATTGATCACCAACTCAGCGGTGTTTTTATAGTATGCCGGAAATACAAAACCACGGCAGCTTTCGTTATCACCGTTTCGCCGGGGATTTCTTTCCACTCAGCGCTTAGTAGAGTACCTCTGCATATGTATGTAGATATAGCTGTATGTATTTTCAGCGTTGTGAATTGTTTTTTTGAATTATTAATCTTTGGGTCAATTTGGACAATTAAAAATATCTGTATACGAACAAGTACGAATATACATATGGAAATTTGTTAATATATATGTATGTGTGAAGTTCTGTAAAATAATTTCTGTTAAATAAGACATACATCTACATAGATACACTTTTCACGTTGACTCACATCGAATAATAAAGGGAATACCTTTTACGTCACTTAGTATGCCGACCATAAGTCTAAGCGGAATGTAAATTATCATAGTATAATCTTTTGTACTCTCGTAATTTGTTGCATGGAGTGTAATTGTTTTGCTCTCTTGACCGTTGTTTTTAGCACTTACAACTATTAGAGATATATAGCATTATATATGAGCATATATCAATATGATTAAGGAGACGATACGAATTGGTGAAACGTTGTTCGAAGCTTCTTAAGATGCGATAACTGTTAGAAGAAGCACTTTAAAGGATGTTTCATATGTATGTATTTATTTCATCGCGAACTATTTTACGGATTCCAAAAGATGGTTTCATTCAATTATGATAAAGTTGTAAAAAGCACTTTTTGTCCAAGTTACGCCAGTGTTCGTGTTATGAAGAACTTATTGTTTGTACTATATTATGTTGGTACAGAACATTTTGTCTAATTTTTTCTTTACAGGTTTTACTGTAATATTATATAAATAGGTTCTTGGTCTTTGGAACTTATTCGAACCGCTCCGGCTGGTTGCTGGTCACTTGCCCGAAGTCTGTTTTAAATCATAACAGCAAGTCGGTGTATTTATAATAATGCTAAAAATTTGGTCATAACTTTAAATTTTATGAATTTTAATTTTTTTGTTCTTGAAAACTACATGTCTAAAAGAAACACCCGTTACCAATAAATATATCAGAGTGTGTAATTTCAGACCATATCATACTTGTAAAATGAGTATAGTGGCTTCTGTTAGTTACGTTTAAATACACAAACTAAGCATTAAAAACTTCACCTTGTCTCTTTATGATGTTTCTTTGTATTTAAAATGCTTTTGGAATACTTTGATATTTTAGATATTCTCTAGAATATTCCGGATGTTATGTAACAGAATAATAAAATAAGCCACATAAGAATGCATAGAATATTATGCTGATAATATAAGAGCTATTTCACATTTGTTTTTCAATTCGAAATGAGGATTCGATCTGAGGAAGTCGTTCGGTGCCTTATATGTTTGAAATATTCACTACAGATTATGTTCATAAACGGAAGCTGGAAGATTTCATTCACAATTAAGTCAAAGGTTTTTTAAATCAGAATTAGAATGGGTTTTCTGTGTTTCTTGTTGTCTATTACATTTTATTAGAATAATTCACTAATTGTTTGTTTCAAGCAGTTTCACGCAGTGAATGATACGTTTTAGATGCTTCTACTTGACTAATATACGTTGAATGATCGTTTCTGGAGTTTGTGTTTCGGATTAATTTATTCGAATATAATTTGTTCTTTTTTTATTACATTTATCGTTAAGATTTTATATAATTTTTTTATATCGTCTATAGAAAAGAATTAATTTCATCCTAAAAGCAAATTCAAATAATATGATATCCCAGAAATTTTGGAAATTAGATTAACATTAAAAATATAAGGAATATAAATAAAAGAAGTATTTTTGAAATTATGTTTTAATAAAATATTTTTATTTTTATTCTCATAATTCAGTCACAAAATTATATTAATAAATAAATATTAAATTTAGCTAAGGTACATAAATATTAGTTGTAACAGCTTCCGCCATTTAATCAGTTTATCCCTTCAATGTTGCTGCAACATTGGCTGCTTGTTGCGCCACAGCGATGGTCTGAATGGTGGCATCTCGTGTATGTTGACCGACGCGCTCCTGAAATATTAAGGAAATAAATTCTTTAGTAAAGGACATCTATAGACATATATTTAATTTTTTGAGCAATAATTTGAAACTTACAATTTTCTTGCCAATCTTTTTCAACCATCCTGCCTCGGTTTGTCCAGCGAAGATGGCGACGAACACAGCCAAGAGTACGAAAATCTTGTTGAAGTTCATTTTATTTGTTTAAATTTGTGTGTTTGTATGTTAGATGTTTATAAGCTTGTTGAGCTTCCACTTTGTTCGACGTTCGAATTGAGTTTATTCATAGTTCACTGGCTACGCTTTGCTTTTATAGCTGGACGAAGATACAGAGCTACCGGCACCTTTCGTTATCAGCGCGCATTGCCGGGGATTTCTTTCCACTCAGCACTCAATAGAGCAGCTATGTACATACATATGTTGCTAAGGCAGTATATACATAGATATGTATGTATTATTGTTAACAGCATCATATAATTTTTTGGTGATCAATTTTTGGGGTAATTTGGACAACATATAAATATATTTTCTTCTTTACTCTTACTTAACTTCTTAATCTCTTATTTGTTCTCATATACATTATGTTTATAACAATTACGAATGATAATATTGATGTTATGGCAAACTTGAGGGATTTTTAACGAAAAAATATTTATATATCAATTCTTAAATCCTATATTTTCTCCATTTAAATTGTTCGATTTGACACCATTTCTCATCGATTTTCAAATATTTAATTTATTATAACTTTATTTTAATTACAATAAAAACTTAAAGCTCATTCAATATTCATAAAATCTAGATATTTAGTTAACTTAAACTCATATTGCTAAGAGCTATGAATGTATAATTTGGTACAAACGATCGCACTATGAAGGGGGGTTGTAATTTTTTTAGGGAAGTGACCCCGCCCCTACTAAGTTTTTTGTACATATCTCGTAAACTACTAAAGCTAAAACAACGAAACTCTCTAAGTCGTTTTTTAGGTACTACCTTATACTGTCCAAAAATGGAGGGAATCGGATTATAATCACGTATATTTTTCATATAAAAGCTATGTTTAAAACCACTAATAATGCTTTAAATCAGTAAGGAAAAATAACAGAAACCTTAAATTTCATTATAAAGAAGGTACAGAAGAGCTGCACTCAAATCGGTATACAAAATTTTAAATGGGCGATTGCTCCGCCCACTTATGGATTAAAAACCATATCTACGAAACTATTCGACCAATTTCAATGAATCAGTTCGTAAAACTTTCCTGGCATCCCGATGATATGTTGTTAAAATTGTCCAAATTGGTTCACAACCACGCCTATTTCCAATATACCAGAACTGTGAAGTCGACCTGAATCGTTTATTTTACAATATGTAAGTAAGTTAAGAGCTCGTGGAGATATCGGATCAGAACTTTGCTCAAATACTGATTTTCTAAAAATCGCAGAAATCGCACGATAAGTTTTTATAGCCCCATATATGAAACATGATGACCTCAGTGCTTCTAATAATTTTTTTCCGAAAATATAGGCTAATATTTTTTTACAATTATTTGCCTCCGTGCCAAAAGTTAGTGAAATCGGGTCATAACTTCACTTATCGAATATTATGGTTTCCAACTTTCAATGGACTTTATACCATATACATGCCGAATATGTGGGTCAAATTGTGTGTTATATTAATAAAATTAAATAAATAAATTGCGAGCATATAAAATATTCGGTTACATCCGAATTTACTTACTTGCTTGTTGAAAAGAAGTTTTAATTGTTCTTAATTTCAACATTTTTTTATTTTATAAACATGTGGCAACTACTCAAATATTCCTTTATCCATCTAATAATATACAAAAACGTGAGAGATATTTTTTGCCTCAAAGAAGTCTAAATCATTGTTTAACAAGTAAGGAAGGGCTAAGTTCGGGTGTAACCGAACATTTTATACTCTCGCAATTTATTTATTTAACTTAATTAATATTATATAATACACAATTTGACCCACATATTCGTTATATATATTGTATAAAGTCCATTGAAAGTTGGAAACCATAATATTAGGTTAGAAGCACCGAGGTCCTCGTGTTCGATATATGGGGCCTTGAAAACCTATGGTCCGATTTCGGCGATTTTTAGAATGGGGCTGCCCCACTATAAACATAGTATTTGTGCGAAGTTCTGCACCGATATCTTCACTAGTGCTTACTTTATATATTGTAAAGTAAACGATTCAGATCGTCTTCAAAGTTCTGGTATATAGGAAGTAGGCGTGGTTGTGAAGCGATTTGGCCTATTTTTACAACATATTATTAGGATGTAAGGAAACTATAACAAACCAAGTTTCATTGAAATCGGTAGAGTAGTTCCTGAGATATGGTTTTTGACCCATAAGTGGGCGACGCCACGCCCATTTCCCATTTTGTAAAAAAATCTGAGTGTAGCTTCCATCTGCCATTCCTTATGTGAAATTTAGTGTTTCTGAGGTTTTTCGTTAGTGAGTTAACCCACTTTTAGTAATTTTCAACTTAACATTTGTTTGGGAGGGGGGCGTGGTTATTATCCGATTTCCGTCATTTTTGGAATGTATAAGGAAATGGCTAAAAAAAACGACTGCAGAAAGTTTGGTTTATATAGCTCTATTGGTTTGCGAGATATATACAAAAATCTGATTTGGGGGCGGGGCCACGCCCACTTCCCCAAAAAAATTACATCCACATATGCCCCCTCATAGTGCGATCCTTCATACCAAATTTTATTTCCATAGCTTTATTTATGGCTTAGTTATGGCACTTTATGTGTTTTCGGTTTTCGCCATTTTGTGGGCGTGGCAGTGGTCCCATTTTGCTCATTTTCGAAAGCAACCTTCCTATGGTGCCAAGAAAAAAGTGTGCCAAGTTTCGTCAAGATATCTTAATTTTACTCAAGTTACAGCTTGCACAGACGGACGGACGGACAGACAGACATTCGGATTTGAACTCCATTCTTCAACCTGATCACTTTGGTATATATAACCCTATATCTAACTCGTTTAGTTTTGGATGTTACAAACAACCGTTATGTGAACAAAACTATAATACTCTCTTAGCAACTTTGTTGCGAGAGTATAAAAATCCCACATCAAAAGTAATGTGAATCAACTATGTACATATATGTATATTATTATGAGACATTCGTCTCTAAAAATATAAAGCATTCATTTGTAGAAATTATTTTTAGCACTAAGCATCTTGCCCGTGCGCTTTCTTATCACTAAAAATTTTAGAACAGCAGCTGTGCAAAAATGCAAAAATCCCCTTTCCTTTAACCATAACTTTCGTTTGTATAAAAGCAATGAATTGACTGGATGTCAATCATTAATCTCACTACACTCGTTGTCTTCGCTTCATACACAATGAATACAAAAATCGCGGTAATCTTCGCTGTGCTCCTACTTATTGCTGCCGTGGGATTCACACAGGCCGATTGGTTGGACGATCTCAATGAGGGAACTGTGAGTTATTTGCTTAATAAACTGTTATCTTCCGGTATTAATTTCAAGTGTTTTCTTTCTCAGAGTCAAGTGGTTAATGCGGTGAACGAGAATGCGGGGAAGATCAACAAAATTGCTACAAGCATTGACGCTCTTGGAAAAATATTAAGAACGTTGGATCCCGATTCGAATGAAGAGGAATAATTCTTTCTTAAAACAATGTATTTATTGGCTAATTTGTAAATTTAGTATTTCTTTACTGTGAAGGAATTGGTTTTCAGTTAACAACAATCTGCATATTTCAGTATACTTTCTATTTTTAAATATGGTACCGGGAATTGTTAAATTAATGTATTTAAATTTAGAAAAATTATATTATATAAGAAAATAAATAAAACCATAAAATATATACACTAGTTTGTTTAATTTAGGGCTACCTTCTGAAGTTTTGAAAATTCTGTTAATATTTATTTAAAGTCTAATACTACCATAATAATACGTATTTCTAATTGAAGTATCATTCAATTAAAAGTGATGTAAGCTTATCTTAAAATTACATTCCGCTTATTAACTGCACTCAAGAAGTGTGATTTTTTCTTATTATAAAATGGCAAAGTACTTTCATACACATATTCATATGTATACGCTCCGAAACTCAGTTATTCGCAATAACCAAACTCATATGATAATTTGAAAATACCAACCCGAAACAAATGAATAATCCCCTTTGAAGAGTATTTGTAAACAATTGGTGGTCAACATATCGCTTCTTTTTTTCGTCTCAGCTGATTCACAGCAGTGAAACGCGCTTATGGAAATCACTTGAATAACCGGGAAACAATAACAATTTTTCACAAATATGTTATTTTAATTCCTCAAGCGTGTTATTATTGAAAAGTGCAGTTTACATTAAAACGCCTAAAATGAGAAGGAGACCCTATTAGTGTGGATTATGAGCTAGTCAGTAAAAGCTATTTCTCTTCAATATAACTGTTGACAACAAATTCCTCACACAGCACCTGTGGGTCTATTACAGGAGAGTAATGTGTGGTGTAATATTTCTTAAATATTCTTGCTGAATAAAACTATTCTATAAATGCTATAGCTAGAAAGTTGTCTATTACGGCAATATAGCGGTTTACAACAGCATTTCCTCTTGGCAGTTAATAATTTATGGGTCAATAACGACTTTTCCAACAAACCTCAAATCAAGACATATTTTAATTCCTCTCTTTAAGTTTCAGAGGGTACAACTCATATTGATTCTTCATTTCTTCTCTAACTTTTTGGAACTCTATTCCATTTAACAGAATTGATGGACCCTGGTGCATTACTCGTAAATCGTTTGTTGTGCTGATCTCTTGCGTTTTATAATTCCTTTCTTTCTCTTTCGTTATGGCTCCTAGATGACCATAAATTCCAGTTGCGACGCCCAATATCACTTCGACCACTTTTTGTAGCAATTGGGGCCGTATTTTAGCATTTAACGTTGTTCCGGAGTAAGTCTGTTCATTTTGAAATGGCAAACCCAACACAGTATAAATCAAGTATCTTATGTTGTATTTCCTCAATGTTGCCTTAATTGTTTCAACATGCATTTCAAAACGTTGTGCTTATTAAATCCTGAAAATAGGAATTGTCGATTTCTAAAGTTCCCAATGTTCCCAGGTCACACTTTTTACTACCACACTCTCACTTTCCGAACTTGAAAGCCATCTTGCTTTCAATTTTTGCGAGCAAGAAGTGTTTCAAGTTGATGATCAAGAAATGATCAGCTGAGTGCAGAGTTCTCCAATTTTCAAATTACAAGTATTAAAATTTTAAAATCATTGACGAATAAAGTTGAAATAAGTGAATTATTCCCTTTTACGAAATTGTACACAAACAATGCATTTTATGGAACATGAATCTTCCGACTTATCTACAGATTAATACTTACATATGCATCCATTTTGGGAGATAAATGGAAGCAGTTTCTTTGACGACGGCATCTCTGTAACAATAATGGAATATCAAGTTGCCTGCAGCCTACGTCATGGCTTTCAATTTATGCCAATCTTGAGAATTAATTCGTGTGATCAACTTGAAAGCAAGTTCTTTCCCACGTAACGACAGCGTAAAGGAAATTGTCAAATGACCCAGCAGGGAAAATATCAACTGGCAGAGTTCAAAACCAAAACTAAAATTTCTTTATGGAACTATTTGAAATAAAACAAAACTCTTTATTTATCATTTATGATAGCGTTTAATTTTTGGCATATTTCCGAGAAAATGTTTATAACAATCTCTCTATATTGTACGGCACGTCTCGTCTAAAATTGATTACATTTTTTGTTTAATTCTATTGAACGACAAATTAAATATTCGTGCTTTGTATTTGTGCCAATATTATTTAAATTGTTTTTTACGCACACATACACACAAACTTGGAGGCTTGAATGAATGTTTGTAGTTTCGCTATTTCTTTTAATCATATTTCTATCTCTCGTTCGACTCATTTGCAGTTAATTAATATTGGTTTTTTACTTGTAATCCAACAACACAAAAGAGGTTAACGATCTGCTCATTATTAGCAAATTGTTGATGAAACGTCATACATATAGTGTTTTTTGGTATTAGGTGATTTCTCTCTATCCTAGTTTCGTAATATTTTGTTTATAGCTCAGAAGTATACTTTTTTATCAAACAATCAATTATTGTTGAGGAAACCCAATATTTGATACACGTCATTTTGGGAAACACCATTATGAATTCTACTCGGCAACTAAATAAAAAGCGGCCAAAATAACTGAATTTCGGTCGGTGAGTTGTCGGTGGACACGATTTCCTTCAAATTTTACACATTTCTATTATTACTATTTTTTTCGAGCCAATATATGTATGTATGCCGAAATTTTGACCAAAAAGTGAGTTTTTTGGTTAAAATCCTGTCAAAAAAATAATATTTCAATATTTTCTTTGCCTTCGTTCATTAACTAGATTTATCCATATACTATCGAAATATTTTTGGTTTATTGTTTTTAGATGAACCAATCATGTGTTATGATGCACACAGCAAGATCTTTTTGTTTTGGACACGTCATGGGAGATGAAGTGCCAACGGCTGACTTTTCGGAATTTTTAAATAAAAATTTCACAAAATACTGTTTAAATACATATGTACCTTTGATATGCTGAATTGATAAAATTAAATATATAATATGTGATATATGGTCGTATATATTTAAAAAAATATATTGTAAAAATACCCTTGCTTTCAGCCTCTGAAACCCACCTAACCCCTTAATTCAAGTTTCTACTTTAATTATTTTCTTGAACTCCTCAGGTTTGTAGTTTCATCTTTGTAACGGGTGATTTTTTTGAGGTTAGGATTTTCATGCATTAGTATTTGACGGATCACGTGGGATTTCAGACATGGTGTCAAAGAAAAAGATGCTCAGTATGCTTTGACATTTCATCATGAATAGACTTACTAACGAGCAACGCTTGCAAATCATTGAATTTTATTACCAAAATCAGTGTTCGGTTCGAAATTTTTTTATCGACAAATTTTGTTCAGCGATGAGGCTCATTTCTGGTTGAATGGCTACGTAAATAAGCAAAATTGCCGCATTTGGGGTGAAGAGCAACCAGAAGCCGTTCAAGAACTGCCCATGCATCCCGAAAAATGCACTGTTTGGTGTGGTTTGTACGCTGGTGGAATCATTGGACCGTATTTTTCAAAGATGCTGTTGGACGCAACGTTACGGTGAATGGCGATCGCTATCGTTCGATGCTAACATTTTTGGAATGTGTTAGGAAGTAGCTAAAAAAAACGACTGCAGAAAGTTTAGTTTATTTAGCCCTATTGGTTTGCGAGATGTGGTTTCAACAAGATGGCGCTACATGCCACACAGCTCGCGATTCTATGGCCATTTTGAGGGAAAACTTCGGAGAACAATTCATCTCAAGAAATGGACCCGTAAGTTGGCCACCAAGATCATGCGATTTAACGCCTTTAGACTATTTTTTGTGGGGCTACGTCAAGTCTAAAGTCTACAGAAATAAGCCAGCAACTATTCCAGCTTTGGAAGACAACATTTCCGAAGAAATTCGGGCTATTCCGGCCGAAATGCTCGAAAAAGTTGCCCAAAATTGGACTTTCCGAATGGACCACCTAAGACGCAGCCGCGGTCAACATTTAAATGAAATTATCTTCAAAAAGTAAATGTCATGAACCAATCTAACGTTTCAAATAAAGAACCAATGAGATTTTGCAAATTTTATGCGTTTTTTTTTTTAAAAAGTTATCAAGCTCTTAAAAAATCACCCTTTATTATAATTTTTTGAAAAATGTATTTTTTGAATTTTTGTTTTAAATCTTTCCAGTAATACACCGTTTAATAGAAAAAGAATATTCTATAAGAAGATTATTCTTAACGTTCTTATAATAGTTTGTAAGGAATTTCTCTTGTCACACTATTTTGTTGCGGTCAATCAATTTTAATAGCGTGTCTAAAGAGTATACCGTTAAATCGGCAACTTTAAAAATATAAATTACTCGCATAAGCGCGCTAATTGCAGTAAACTCCGCATTCTTTAATCGACACATTCGGAAGCATCGGATATCCGTTTAAATAAGAACAGTTAGTTCGAAAGCAATCCTTATTGTCACAATGTTTATAAAAATCACTGTAATATTTGCTGCATTCCTACTAATTGCGGGCGTTGGTTGTCAAAAGAACGATTTTTTGGATTATTTCACTAAACACACTGTAAGTTGTTTGTGCAATAAATTCACATCCGTATGGGTATATTAATTACAAGTATTTCTTTTTAGGGCGATTTTACTGAATTGCTGGACAAGCAGATGGAACTCGGCAAAAGTGTTGTTAGTTGTCCAATAAATATATACATATCTTGCGGAGTAGTATCAAAAGTTTTTCTTTACAGACTGAGTTGCTGGAAAAGAAAGTGGAATTAATTAACCAAGTCTCTAAAACTGCGGAATCATTTGGCAGCTTATTGAACAGTTTTAATGATGAAACTGACTAATGTCTTATTTATGGTATATTATTCTTTGTAAAGCGCGTTATTGTGTCAAAAATAATAATAATAATAAATCCGTTCTTTGAAAATCACTCGTACTAGTTTGAACTTGAACTGCAGTTAGATCCAGTGTACTAAAATCATAGTAAAGAAACATTTGTGTTTAGAAATAGTTTTCACAGTAAGCTCGCTTCAGTTTTTATCACTAAAATTTGAACGCAATATTTGTACAAACATCGCCTTGGTCTTGGCCTTCGTAGATTTAAAAATTGAAAGAATGGTTTTTGATGTCTTAAAAAAAATATTTCATAAATAGGAGAATATTATTGGTTTCACTTTCGTTAATCAAACATAAATAGTGTGGAATATTTCTTCACAAATTATTTTATTTAAATTCTTCCATTTTAAACTCCATAGATCAGCCAGTGATTAAGCAAATTTAATTTAACATTTCACTCTTGTTTGATTTTTGTTTACCGATGCACTCCTAAAATTCGTTAGAAAGAAATGTGGATTAGTTATATTAGTAATAGCTTCTAGTTAATGACTAGATTGACATATATTTATTTTCTATTATTACTTTAATTTCTAATTATTTCAAACTTACTATTTTCTTGCGAAACTTTTCCACCAAAATCGCCTCGATTTGATAAGCGTCGTCTACGCAATGGTGATAGCCAGGTAAACCATCATTTTATTGACGATTTTACTCATTTTATTCGTATGTGAGTAGATTTGTAATTTAATATTTATTTGAGCTCGGTTTACATCCACTTTATTCGACGCTCGAATTATGTATGTTTGTTGTTCGAACAACAGCTGCGTGGCGACTTTTTTGGGTGGCGGAAATGCAAAACCACAGCCGCTTTCGTAATAAGTGGTTTGGTAAAATACTCTTACATCGTCCAAATTTTCGATTGTTAATTATACTCTCGCAATATGTTGCACAGAGAGTTTAATTGTTTTGTTCACAAAACTGTTTTTTTTTGTAACACCATGAGTTATTCAGAATTATCAGGATGATGAATAGAATTGAAATACAGATGACTGTCTGTCCGCCCGTCCTAACCTACTACACAAATTTCCCTTTAGTATTGCATTATACATCATGAGAATGGGTGAAATCGGATAATAACCACGCCCACTCTCCCTACTAAGGTAATTTATATTTCGCATATAACGGAATTTTCTATTCCATCTGATTCATACACTTTACAATATATACATCAGGACTAATGAAGATAGCGAAATAAAACTGTACACAATACTGTATTAGAGGTGTGGCATCACTTAAAAAAAATTTTCGAAATTGAACTATAACTTTGCAAGACCTCAGATATCGAATATGAAGACCTTAGTGCCAATGGATAGTTTTTTATCGAAAATACCTTAAGAATCCTTAGATATTTTATAGAAATTCAGAGAGAATCTTTTTCTTTTAATAATGTGTCCCGATAACAATAATCGGGTTAAAACCGGGTCAAAACTTCCCCTAGCTCCGATGTATCTCTTATTAGGTTCTTCAAACTTCCGGTGGGTTTTATATATCGGTTAATATATGAGATATCTAAGGAAAATGAAGTGAATGTAAAGTCATGGATATAATGGAACTTGGTGGTAAAACAGTTGAAATCTGTCGAGGAATTACATCAGCTTACATATACTATATTTAATGACTTTCGGTATTCTATTGGACTTTGTGCTGAATTCATGGGTCAAATTGTGTGTTATCTTAATAAAATAAAATGAAATTAATTCCGAGAGTATAAAATGTTCGGTTACATCCAGACTTAATACTTTCTTACTTCTTTTTGGGTTAATTTTGACAACCAAAAATTTGGCATTCGCCTGTCCGTTCGATAATTTATTGCCATGACTACAGTACCATAAATACAGTGTTATTTGGAATATTATCACATTATTTAACTTTACAATAAATAACATGAAACTATAGGCACTCGTCTTATGCCGTATTGTATATGACATTTCTAAATTAAATATTGTATTTTATATATAAAATCGGTCGTATCGTTTTCTAGCCTTCGGTCGTTTCTAGGCAGTGTTAAAAACGCTATGTCAATATATTCAATATAATCAACAATCTTCCCAAAGTTTCTCTAGCATAATTTACTTAATAAACAATGTTCCATTTCTTTCTTCGCTTTGTGTATCAACACTCAAAGTTCCCAATGTTTGAACTAGCTTCCGTTATTAATCATCATTTTTGGGGGGATTTTGTTTAAGTGCTTGGTTCCCCGACATTTAGCTACAACGAATCAAATTCACCTGGAAAAAAACTATTCGGTTATTTACGCTCCGAGATTCGAAAATTAAAAACCACTTGCATTGACTTTTATCACACATATGATTACACCTAAATGCATAGTAAATTTTATAAACAAATTGCGCAATTAACTCTGCTCCGTTTCATTCATAACTGTTTTCATATATCTACACCTACAACCATGAACGCCTCCATAGAGGAAATCGTTAAATGATCCAGCAGGGAAAATTTCAACTAACAGTGTTCAAAACCAAACTAAAATTTTTTTATGGAACTATTTGAAATGAAACGAAACCCTTTTTTATCATTTATGATAGCGTTTAATTTTTGGAATAATTTCGAGAAAATGTTTGTAGCGACCTCTTTATATTGAACGGTACCTCTCGTCTAAAAATGGTTCAAATTGGCCCGTAACTTGTCCGGATAACAAACATGAGGACCTCAGTACTAACTATGCCTGACTTTTTAGCCTATAGCACGACAAATTAAATATTCCTGCTGGGTATTTGTGCAGGTAATTAATTTTTTTTACATACACACACACACACACAAACAAGGGGACTTGAATGAATGCTTGTAGTTGCGCTATTTCTTTTAATCATATTTCTATCTCTCGTTCGACTCATTTGCTACTAACTGTTTCTGTTTTTACTTGTAATCCAATAACACAAAAGGGGTTCATCAACATCTGCTCATTATTCGTAAATTGTTGATGAAAAGTCATACATATGTATGTATATATAGCGGGTTTTGGTATTAGGTGATTCCTCTTTATCCCAGTTTCGTAATATTTTGTTTATAGCTCAGCAGTATACTATTTTATCAAACAATCAATTATTGTTGATGGAAACCCAATATTTGATACACGTCATTTTGGGAAACACCATTTCGAATACACCTTGGCAACTAAATAATAAGTGACCAAAATAACTTGATTTCGTTCTGTAAGATGTCATCTCAGTTACTCTGGATCAAATAAAGAATAATTTCAGACATTTTCTAAAACGATTAATTTTTATTGGCATTATGTATTTTCTTACCTCTTTCTAAAAGGAAGCAAACGAAACTAAACTTCGTTGAAAAACCATGTAGCAATATCATAAATAAATGTAAAGAAGGTGAACTATTTTTTCTAAAAATATTTTATTCAAATACTTTTGCATTAATCTCCATTAATCAGTCACAAAATTGTCTACATAAATAATACTAGTCTAAATTAAATTAGTTATTAGATAGTTTTTGCAGGACCTTCCACACTTATTCAACATTTTCAGTTTATCCTTTCAATGTTGCCGCAACATTTGCTGCTTGTTGCGCCACAGCAATGGTCTGAATGGTGGCATCTCGTGTATGTTGACCGACACGCTCCTGAAATTTTAAGGAAAAAAAAATTGAAATTAGTTAATAAAGCCTTCTTATTAAGAAAATATATAGACTTGTATTTATTTTTTTGAACAATTATTTTCAACTTACAATTTTCTTGCCAATCTTTTTCAACCATCCCGCCTCGGTTTGTCCAGCGAAGACGGCAACGAAGACAGCCAGGAGTACGAAAATCTTGTTGAAGTTCATTTTGTTCTGTATGTAGAATTATTTGGTAATATTAAATATTCTTAAGCTTGTTGAGCTTCCACTTTCTTCGACGTTCGAATTGTGTTTATTGATTGACCACCAACTCAGCGGTGTTTTTATAGCATGCAGGAAATACAAAACCACGGCAGCTTTCGTTATCACCGTTTCGCCGGGGATTTCTTTCTACTCAGCGCTCAATTGAGTACCTCTGCATATAGAGGTGTAGGTGTATCATATGTGTATGTATTTTCAGCATCGTCTAAATTTTGAATTATTAATCTTTGGGTCAATTTGGACAATTAAAAATATCTGCGTACGAACAAGTATGAATACTAGAGTGGGTCAATTTTTTTCTTGACAAAGCGATTATCAAAATCGTAAACTACGATGAATTCTAAGAAAATTTGCCCAAGAAACCATGGGTCTAAAATGAAAATCGAGCTTCCGGTTTTTAACGAGAAACTTTCGTATATTGTATTTTGTCAAAAAAAATTCAATTCCTATTCCACTGTCGATTGTTTGCTTGTTTTGTAGATATCGAACTAATTTGCTCAAATTTGGTATGTGATGTTGTATTTAAGCAGAAAATTCGACAGTACAGAAATTTTTTATAGGGGGCGTGGCACTGCCCACTTATGAGTTCATATGCATATCTCTGGAACCACCTCACCGATTTTTTTCAAATTCTGTATACGTATTACATTAGGCCTATGTAAGCGATATTTGGAAAATTATCAAAAGCGGACAAAAACCACGCCCACCTGTCATATAACGGTAATTTTTGAAAACACTAAAGATCAGAAATTTTAATAACTGTTGAAGGGAAACATCTTGAGTTTGGTATTCGGTGTTGTATTGCAGCCAGAAATCCGAAAAAAAAGAAAATTGGGCAAAAACTACGGCCACCTCCCATAATTGGGGGTATCAAGCCTTTTCGTATACGGACCGCGCTTAATAACAATTGGCCTTTCTGCATTTGGTGTTTTGAACACAAGATCTTTATCAACGTCCATATCTGATGAGTCAGGCCGGTAAGATGAATATTCAGTAGCTGTTGGAGCCAAATCCAAATCAACAATATCCGCCAAGACCGCTGGAATTGTCAGTTTCCTCGCGGTATGCTGATCAGTCAAAAATTCGTGTAAATGATCAGGCATCAAACCACATGAGCAACAATTTCTTTGTAAATTGCACTTGCATTTTCCAATATAGAATAAGTTGTTCATTGATAAATGCGGTGTATTTTTTAGATGCAGACGTGCCTTTTGTTCCTTTAAAATATTTATTCAGCAAGGTTTTCAGCTTGTTTATTATGGTTTTCTTCGTCATTATGCCAATATTCAATTTGCTCCAAATTTCAATCAATTTATCCGCCACTTGTGGAGTAAAAGATGCGTACGAAAACATTTTATTTCTATTTTTAGACCGATCACTCAAAAAAAAAAAAATATTTTAAAACATCGCGGCAAGTTGGCAAGTTTAGTTCGTGTAAATCACTTGGCAAACCAAAAGCACTAAAACTTGGATCTGGCATATGCACCAAATTTGATTCCGAGAGATTTGACAATGTAATATCATTAGCACAAGAACTAATTGATATAGGAGATGACTCCATAATTAAAAGAAGTTTAAGTTTTGCTTTAAAATGTTAGAATCGCGAAAATCAGAGGTACACACTTATTCCTTGAGTAAAAATTTCTAACTGTAATATTGTATCAAAATAATTTAAAACGATGGTTTCGGAAACAATTGTTTTATTAGTAATTCATCAGCGAATCCAACAAACAATCGACAGTGTAACAGAAATTGGAATGATTTGATTTTTTTTTTAATAAATGAAAAGGAAAACAGTAACAACTACAAGAGTCGAAAACATAAAGCAGTGACCGTACAGAAAAATACCGTTATATGCGAGGTGGCCGTAGTTTTTGCCCAATTTTAATATTTTAATCATTTTCATAATCTCTCCTAACTAGGTACAATCTAAAATGTGTACCAAATTTATACGAAATCGATAAAGTAGTTCCAGAGATTTACAAATGCACTCAAAAGTGGGCGGTGACATGCCAAAATTTTCATATAGTCGGATTTCTGGCTGCAATACAACACCGAATACCAAACTCAAGATGTTTCCCTTCAACAGTTATTAAAATTTCTGATCTTTAGTGTTTTCAAAAATTACCGTTATATGACAGGTGGGCGTGGTTTTTGTCCGCTTTTGATAATTTTCCAAATATCGCTTACATAGGCCTAATGTAATACGTATACAGAATTTGAAAAAAATCGGTGAGGTGGTTCCAGAGATATGCATATGAACTCATAAGTGGGCAGTGCCACGCCCCCTATAAAAAATTTCTGTACTGTCGAATTTTCTGCTTAAATACAACATCACATACCAAATTTGAGCAAATTAGTTCGATATCTACAAAACAAGCAAACAATCGACAGTGGAATAGGAATTGAATTTTTTTTGACAAAATACAATATACGAAAGTTTCTCGTTAAAAACCGGAAGCTCGATTTTCATTTTAGACCCATGGTTTCTTGGGCAAATTTTCTTAGAATTCATCGTAGTTTACGATTTTGATAACCGCTTGGTGCATTTTTTTTGCTCCATACAAATTGACCCACCCTAATGAATACACATATGGATATTTATAAATCTATATGTATGTATGAAATTCTGTAAAATAATTTCTGTTAAATAATACATTCATATACATATGTAGATACACTTTTGACGTTGACTCACGTCGAATAATAAAGGGAATACCTTTTACGTCACTTAATATGCCGAACATAAGTTTGAACGGAATTTAAAATGATCATCCAATATTTTATACTCCCGCAACTTGTTGTATGGTTGTAATAGTTTTGTTTATATCACTTAAAACTATTCATATAAATTCATATTACACGAACTACTGTACGAATTCCAACTGAAGTTGGTTTCATTAAATTCGTATAATGAAGTTGGAAACTGGAGACATGTGATCATCAACATTTGAAATATTATCACATTATTTTAGTTTGGAATAGATAACCTAAACCAATGGGATTATCGAAACTTGTGACTCGTCGTATATGCTATATACGACAACTCCAATCTAAATGTTATATAAATCGGTTCTACCAATTTCTTGCCACCATATGCTGAATATGTTTTAAAAAGGTGGTTTTTTAGACGAGTGGTATTTTTCGGAGTTGGTCTTTGGAATTTATTCGAACCAGCTGCGGGCGGCCCGAAATTTTTTTTGAAATATAAGAGCAAGCCCTTATATTTATAACTAGCAGACCGCACCGGCTTCGCACGGTTTTAAACAAACATTTCAAAAGTTATAAGTTTTTACAACCAAATACACACTCTCCCATACATATACTATTACATACATTCCCGTTTCTTGCGTGGGTTCATTTCAAAAAAGTAAAATGAAGAAAATTCGAACATGAAATTATATTTTATTTGCAAAAAGCTAAAACTTGATTACGACCTCTAGTCTTTGGCGTCCGTTGTCTTTCTCTCTGATTATGAAGGCCTTGGAACGCTCAGAGTTTGACGCCGTAGTGCGAGCTTGTATATTTCTAATATTTTGCTCTTCAAGCCGCTGCTAACACTCCTTACTCGATTCTTAAGCGAAGAGAATGACTTGCAGGACGATTTTCAGTTTCAGATTAAGATTCTCCATTACGGAGTCTTTTTGATACCCTCACTTGGGAACTATTTCCAGAAAGTTGAGATTCTAGAAATAAATATAGCCTATGTTACTTGGGGTGAAAGTAGCTTTCCAATGGTGAAAGAATTTTTGAAATCGGCACAGGAGTTTTTGAGTTTATTCATTACAAACATACATACAAATCTTTCCTCTTTCTTTTCTTCTTTTTCTTTCAAATCTTTATAATAGTAGTATAGATTTCCCTTATTATTTGTTCCAAGCAGTTTTACACAGTGAATGATAAGCTTTTGATGCTTCTACTTGATAATACATGTTGGGTGATTGTTTCTGGAATTAATCTTTCGGATTATTCGATTGAAATTTGTTTTTATACTCTCGCAACAAAGTTGCTACGAGAGTATTATAGTTTTGTCCACATAACGGTTGGTTGTAAGTCCTAAAACTAAACGAGTTAGATATAGGGTTATATATATCAAAATGATCAGGGTGACGAGAAAAGTTCAAATCCGGATGTCTGTCTGTCCGTCCGTCCGTGCAAGCTGTAACTTGAGTAAAAATTGAGATATCTTAATGAAACTTGGAACACGTGTTCCTTGGCACCATAAGAAGGTTAAGTTCGAAAATGGGCGTAATCGGACCACTTCCACGCCCACAAAATGGCGAAAACCGAAAACACTTAAAGTGCCATAACTAAGCTATAAATAAAGCTATGGAAGTAAAATTAGGTATGAAGGATCGCACTAGGAAGGGACATATTTGGATGCAATTTTTTTGGGGAAGTGGGCGTGGCCCCTCCCCCTACTAAGTGTTTTGTACATATCTCGCAAACTACTTAAGGTATATCAAGGAAACTTTCTAGAGTCGTTTCTTTTAGGTACTACCTTATACAGTCCAAAAATGGAGGAAATCGGATTGTAACCACGCCCACCTCCCATAAAAAGGTTATGTTGAAAACTACTAAAAATGGGTTAACTCAATAACGAAAAACGCCAGAAAAACTAAATTTCACATAAGAAATGGGAGTTGGAAGCTGCACTTAGATTTTTTTACAAAATGGAAAATGCGCGTGGCATCGCCCACTTATGGGTCAAAAACCATATCTCAGGAACTACTCGACCGATTTCAATGAAACTTGGTTTGTAATAGTTTCTTTTCATCCCAATGATATGTTGTGAAAACAGGCCAAATCGCTTCACAACCACACCTACTTCCTATATACCATAATTTTAAGACTTACTTAAGACTAAGACTTACTTTACAATATATAAAGTAAGCACTAGTAACGATATCGATGCAGAACTTTGCACAAATACTACGTTTATAGTGTGGCAGCCCCATTCTAAAAATCACCGAAATCGGACCATAGGTTGTCAAGGCCCCATATATCGAACATGAGGACCTCGGTACTTCTAACCTAATATTAGGGTTTGCAACTTTCAATGGACTTTATATCATATATATGACGAATATGTGGGTCAAATTGTGTATTATATAATATAAATAATGTTAAATAAATAAATTGCGAGAGTATAAAATGTTCGGTTACACCCGAACTTAGCCCTTCCTTACTTGTTTTTTATTATATTTATCGTTAAGAATTTATATAATTTTTACAGAAACAATTGCATTGGTTTTAATGCATTAATTCCGTCCTAAAAGGAAATTCAAATAATATAATATCCTAGAAATTTTGGAGATTTTATTAACATTAAAAATATAAGAAATATAAATAAAAAAGTATTTTTTGCAAAATTATGTTTTATTAAAATATTTTTATTTTAATTATAATAATTCAGTCATACAATTTTTTAAATAAATAAATATTAAATTTAGCTAAGGTACATAAATATTTGTTAGTAACAGCTTTCGCCATTTAATCAGTTTATCCCTTCAATGTTGCTGCAACATTGGCTGCTTGTTGCGCCACGGCTATGGTCTGAATGGTGGCATCTCGTGTATGTTGACCGACGCGCTCCTGGAATTTTATGGAAAGAAATTGAAATTCGTTAGTAAAGGGGTCGTCCAGTAAGAATATATTTCGGATTTCAGTTTTTTTATTCAAAACTTACAATTTTCTTGCCAATTTTTTTCAACCATCCCGCCTCGGTTTGTCCAGCGAAGATGGCGACGAACACAGCCAGGAGTAAGAAGAGTTTGTTGAAGTTCATTTTGTTTGTTTAAGTTTTAATATTTGCCTGCTAGTTGTTTTATAAGCTTGTTGAGCTTCCACTTTCTTCGACGTACGAATTGTGTTTATTGATAGTTCACTGGCTTCGCTGTGCTTTTATAGCTGAACGGAGATACAGAGCTACCGTCACCTTTCGTTATCAGCTCGCATTGCCGGGGATTTCTTTCCACTCAGCACTCAATAGAGCAGATACTTATGTTGCTAAGTAAGTAAGTATGTATGTATGTATGTATGTGTATTTGTTGACAGCATCATATACATTTTTGGTGATCTATCTTTGGGGTAATTTGGACAATTAAAAATATTTTAATACATATAAATATGTATGTGTGGAACTTCAAAATTTATTTTCTTCTTTAATTTAATTAACTTCTCATTCTCTTATTTGTTTTCATATTTATTATGTTGAATATGTATATATATATTGTATATCTTGAATTGATTTTAATTACAATAAAAACTTAAAGCAATTATCTCCTTCAATATTCATAAAACATATTTCGTTTCGTATTTATAAAATAAATTTTTAATATATCTGTTTATTTGATATTTTGTTAAACAGGTGGCAACCCTGTTAAAATAGTTTTAACTGAAAGTTTTCTGAAAAATCTTTAGTTTATAATTTTTCTTTATTTCAAAAATTTTTGTAATTAAATTTTATAAACTTCTAGCATCTTTCCAAATATTCCTTTAATCACGTGAAAATTAAAAAAAAGTTGTGGTGCTCTTTATACTATCAGCGTGAGGAAATTCATTTTGTCACATTGGAGCCTTTGAGTGATGTCTAAAAATCTCACACACAAAATATTGTTTATCAATCTAAAAATATAAAGCACTCATTTGTAGAAATTATTTTTAGCATTAAGCATCTTCCATTGCGCTTTCTTATCACTAAAAATTCAAGAACAGCATCTGTGCAAAAATGCAAAAATCCCCTTTTCTTGAGCCATCGCTTTCGTAAGCGTCGATCCCTTTTAAGGTGTGTGTTTGTATAAAAGCAGTGAATTGACTGGAGGTCAATCATTAATCTCGCTACACTCGTTGTCTTCGCTTCATTCACAATGAATACAAAAATCGCGGTAATCTTCGCTGTGCTCCTGCTTATTGCGGCTGTGGGATTCACACAGGCCGATTGGTTGGACGATCTCAATGAGGGAACTGTGAGTTATTTGCTTAATAAACTGTTATCTTCCGGTATTAATTTGAAGTGTTTTCATTTTCAGAGTCAAGTGGTTAATGCAGTGAACGAGAATGCGGGGAAGATCAACAAAATTGCTACAAGCATTGATGCTCTTGGAAAGATTTTAAGAACGTTGGATCCCGATTCGAATGAAGAGGAATAATTCTTTCTTGAAACAAGTTATTTATAGGCTGTGGAATTGTATTAAATGTGAATAATTGGAAAGTTGGTTATCTGTACAACTCAATATATTTTATATTTTTAAATATTGTACCGGGAATAGTTAAAATATTTTACTTTTAATTTATAAAATTTATATTATATAAGAAAATAAATAAAACCATAAAATATATATACTATTTTGTTTGATATAATTTAGGGTTATCATCTGAAATTTTGAAAATATTAATATTTATTTAAATCATTATTCATTGTTTTTCGCATGTGAATTAGATGGCAAGCTTTCGTGATACTCATTTATTTTTGGTTGGAGGCACAATATTTTTGAATTCTCTATATATTAACCAAGAAAATGCTGTATGACTCTTTTCAAAATTGCGAAAAAAGTTGGATAATTAAAATATTGTTTTAGCAATTCGTTAAATCACGTTAAAGCTGGTAAGTGAAAATTATACTACTCGTATGGTACCAGCCATATAAAAAATGAAATATTTTGAGTATGATTGCTCTAAAGTATTCAATTTCGATTACAACACCACAGACAAGACTCAGACTCCTGCATTAATTTCCTGGGTCTTCTTTCTGTTTCTTTTTCACACAGCTTATTTATATCTTTCAATCACTTTTCGTAGAATTTTCTAAATAATAAATTTCTTATACATTATACATTTATAAACAAGTAAGGAGGGATAAGTTCGGGTGTAACAGAACATTTTATACTTTCGCAATTTATTTATTTAATTTTATTAATATAACTGACAGATTCCGCATATATGTATATATGGTATAAATCCATTAAAAGTTTCAAAACCCGAACATTAGGTATATGAGAGCTAGGGGAAGTTATGACCCGATTTCACTCATTGAACGGATACATATTATTAGAAGAAAAATATATATATAAATATGAATTTCTTCAAAATATCTGAGAGACTCACCTATTTTATAATTAAAACAAGTAAGGAAGGGCTAAGTTCGGGTGTAACCGAACATTTTATACTCTCGCAAATTATTTATTTAACTTTATTTATATTATGAGTATATAATTAATATTCGTCATATATATCGTATAAAGTCCATTGAAAGTTGGAAACCAGAATATTAGGTTAGAAGCACCGAGGTCCTCGTGTTCGATATATGGGCCTTAAAAACCTATGGTCCGACTTCGGCGATTTTTAGAATGGGGCTGCCACACTATAAACATAGTATTTGTGCAAAGTTCTGCACCGATATCTTCACTAGTGCTTACTTTATATATTGTAAAGTAAACGATTCAGATCGTCTTCAAAGTTCTGGTATATGGGAAGTAGGCGTGGTTGTGAAGCGATTTGGCCTATTTTCACAGCATATCATTGGGATGTAAGGAAACTATTACAAACCAAGTTTCATTGAAATCGGTCGTGTAGTTCCTGAGATATGGTTTTTGACCCATAAGTGGGCGACGCCACGCCCATTTTCCATTTTGTAAAAAAATCTGAGTGCAGCTTCCATCTGCCACTTCTTATGTGAAATTTAGTGTTTCTGACGTTATTCGTTGGTGAGTTAACCCACTTTTAGTACTTCTCAACCGAACCTTTGTATGGGAGGTGGGCGTGGTTATTATCCGATTTCTCTAATTTTTGGACTGTATTAAGAAGTGACTAAAATAAAAGACTGCAGAAAGTTTGGTTTATATAGCTCTATTGGTTTCCGAGATATGTACAAAAAACCTATTTGGGGGCAGGGCCACGCCCACCTCCCAAAAAAAATTACATCCAAATATGCCCCTTCATAGTGTGATCCTTCATACCAGATTTTATTTCCATAGCTTTATTTATGGCTTAGTTATGGCACTTTATGTGTTTTCGGTTTTCGCCATTTTGTGGGCGTGGCAGTGGTCCGATTTTGCTCATTTTCGAAAGCAACCTTCCTATGGTGCCAAGAAATAAGTGTTCCAAGTTTCATTAAGATATCTCAATTTTTACTCAAGTTACAGCTTGCACAGACGGACGGACGGACGGACGGACAGACAGACATTCGGATTTGAACTCCACTCTTCACCCTGATCACTTTGGTATATATAACCCTATATCTAACTCGTTTAGTTTTGGGTGTTACAAACAACCGTTATGTGAACAAAACTATAATACTCTCTTAGCAACTTTGTTGCGAGAGTATAAAAAATTTATTCGAAGCTCTGAGGTCCTCATTAAATACTTATGGTCCGATTTTGGCGATTTTTAGATGGGCGATGCCACACTATAAATGTAGTATTTGTGCAAAGTTCTGCACCGATATCTTCACTAGTGCTTACTTTATATATTGTAAAGTAAACGATTCAGATCGTCTTCAAAGTTCTTATATATAGGAAGTAGGCGTGGTTGTGAACCGATTTGGCTTATTTTCACAACATATCATTGTGATAGAAGGAAAATTATACTAACCAGATTTCATTGAAATTGTTCGAGTAGTTTCGTAGATATGGTTTTTGACCCACAAGCGGAACCACGCCCATTACAATTGTTTTATACCATTTTGAGTGCAGCTCTTCTGTACCTTCTTTGTAATGAAATTTAAGGCCTCTGGTGATTTTCCTTACCGAATTAAAGCATTTTTAGTAGTTTTTAACGTAACCTTTGTATGGGTGGTGGGCGTGGTTATAGTCTGATTTCCTCCATTTTTGGACTGTATAAGGAAATGCCTGAAAAAACTACTACTGAAAGTTTCGTTGATATAGCTTTAGTAGTTTACGAGATATATACAAAAAACTTAGTAGGAGACTTTTCCAAACAAATTACATCCAAATATGCCCCTTCCTAGAACAATCGTTTGTACCAAATTTTACTTTCATAGTATAATTTATGGCTTAGTTATAGCACTTTATGTGTTTTCGGTTATCGCCATTTTGTGGACGTGGCAGTCGTCCGATTTTTGAACTTAATCTTCTTATGGTGCCAAGGACCACGTGTTCCAAGTTTCATTAAGATATTTCAATTTTTACTCAAGTTACAGCTTGCACGGACGGACGGACAGACATCCGTATTTACTCGTCACCCTGATCACTTTGGTATATATAACCCTATATCTACCTCGTTTAATTTTAGGACTTACAAACAACCGTTATGTGGACAAAACTATTACACTGTCTTAGCAACTTTTGTTGCCAGAGTATAAAAACTATAATAATAATCAATGTAATTTTTCCTGTAAATATCTTAATAATGCAATTTGTTGTGGTGTTAGTCTTAATTTCAGCGATTTGATGGGAAAATTGTCTCTACAATACAATAAATTAATAAATAATAAATAAATTAATAATTAATAAATCCCGCAGCCAGACAACTTCATTGATGCTGTATTTTTTTGTAATCTAGTTTTAGATATCTTTGAATTACATTGAACTTATTAACTACACTCAAGATGGGTTACTTTTTTCTTATTATAAAAAAAGTGAAGTACTTTCATATGTTCATACGCTCCAAAACTCAGTTATTTCCTATATACAAATTCAAATGTTAATTATAATATCAACGCGAAACAATTGAAGAATCCCCTTTGAAGAGAATTTGTAAATAATTTGTGGCCAATATATCGCTTCTTTGTTTCCTCTGACTCAGAGCATAGAAACGCGCTTAGGGAAATCACTTAATAATCGCACACTAAACGCGCTCTCGCTTATAAAACTGAATGCGAGCCAACGCTCTACCAACTATCACAACTCAACCGCAGTAGCAACGACACGCTTAAAGCGCGCAAAATATTCAATAAATTCAAAAAAACTAAAAGAAATTAACCAAACTTAAATTCAAAATGAATTTCCGTGGTGTCTTCATCATTCTCGCTGTTCTTATGGCAATCTTCGCCGGACAAACCGAAGCTGGGTGGCTGAAGAAGATTGGCAAAAAAATTGTAAGTTAAATGCAATGCAAATATTTTTTGGAATAATATTAGTAATAAATTTTCACATTTTAGGAGCGTGTAGGCCAACATACGCGAGATGCCACCATTCAGACAATCGCTGTGGCTCAACAAGCTGCCAACGTCGCTGCGACGCTGAAGGGTTAGGTGGACGGTGGAATTTATTATTTTAAAATTAGGTTAAACTTATTACATAAGTATTAATATTTATTAAATAAACTAAATTATTTTTATTAGAAGTTTGCATATCGATTGGAACTCCCTAACAATAACATTTTTCCATAAATATTTTCGTTTAATTCCTCAATCATAACTGTATTGTTCTTGAAAACGGAACTATTTATTATCGCGAAAGAGTCAAATATCTTTCATTGGTTAATGAGGTGTTTAGTAAATTTATTATAATTTTTGGCAACAAATACCTCGAACAGATCTCAATGGACTCTTAGAGATGTGATGTTATTCAATGCTTTATAAAAAGTGTTACAGTGATCGGATTTAGTTTAATATGCGCCGTTTCGTTCGATAATCTGTTTCCAGCTAGACGGCAACTTTATAATACCCCTCTCGTATAAGCCACCCTCCTTATTTGCGAAGAACTCAGACAGCCACTTTTCACAAGCCTCTTTTGAGTTCAACTTTACACCACCAAGGACGTTCGCCATGGACAGGAACAGTTGGTAATCACTTGGCGCTATGTTCGGGCTACATATCTGGTGGATGCGATAAAACCTCCTATCCAAGGTATTCCGTCGAGTCATCAACGAAGTGTGTGGTCTGGCGTTGTCCTGGTGGAACACTACACCCTTCCTGTTGGGCAATTCTGGACGTTTCTGGTCGATCGCCTGCTTCAAGCGGTTCAGTTGTTCGCAGTAGATGGTAGAATTAAGCGTCTGGCCATATGGCCAATCCCACCAAACACACAGCAAAACCTTCCTGGCCGTCAATCTCGGCTTGGTCACTGTTTGGGACGATTCATCGGCCTTCGACCACGACCGTTTTCACTTGATATTGTCGTATGTGATCCATTTTTCGTCGCCAGTCACCATCCGCTTCAAAAATGGGTCGAGTTCGTTCCGTTTCAGCAGCATATCGCAGGCGTTGATTCGGTCCAGAAGGTTTTTTTGCGTCAAAACATGCGGCACTCAAACATCAGGTTTTTTTGTGTCTCCAGCCTTCTGCAGATGGTTTAAAATGGTTTGGTGACAAACTCCCATCTCCTAGGCGATGTCACGAGATGCCACATGCCGGTCTAACTCGATGTTTTCCATGATTTGTTCTAAATTCGTCGTCACAGATCTTCCGAATGTGTTTAAAATTATTGTTGGTACACCAAAGGTTAAAGCTTTCGCTATTTCATTATCTCTTGAAGTTTTAGAGGGTCTCAATCTGGTTGTTTCTTCTTTTCTCCTCGAGTTTTTGGAAAAAAATTTCATTCAACAGAATTGATGATTATCTTAATTGTGAGCCGATTATTATAAGGACGTCTCGTAACCCTTTTTTCTCATTCGATATGTTAGATGTCCCTGTGTTTAAAGTTTTTGAAGTTTCATGTTATTGAGATTAAAAACTTTTTGAATTAGAGTGTTATTGAAGTTACAGTTCTATCAAGTGACGAACTGCTAGAAAAAAGTGGACGAACTGATTCGGCTGAGAAAAATATTTGTTTATCCGAGAGTCTGACCTTGATTATGAGTTATGAGGAGTTTTCGAGTCAACGTGCTAGATTTACGAAGCCAACCCATGAAATAATATATCTACGGTTTTGTTCCCAACCGTTATTTTGAGTCACCATGCTTGTGAGTTATTCTTATTTCAATTTTTTAAACACGAAATGAAATCGTTCGGCTAAGAAATAAATACATACAAATACTCAAAAGAAATGAGCTTTTTGGGACTCAATATTATTATAATCTTAAATTTACTTGAGTAGTATTTCTATGAAAAAAAAATAATACTTTAAGGCACGTTCAGTTAACGCCCACTTAATGAAAGAAATGTAGCGAAACAAATGAAACGTTAATAAGGCGCACGTTCGCCATATGCAAAGCTATAAGAAGGTACACCTCTTCAGGGTATTTGATTTTAAAAATATGTATGTATATAATAAAGCTCCACGCGCCTCCTGGGAAATTGACAGGTTGTGCCAAGAATTATGTTAAATTTCGACATTGTTACAACTCATCAAATTCATTATGGCCCACGGCTTTGTTTGTGCAACTCAAATCGCCTCATTTGGTTTAATTTTTCGTAGCATTTGTTAAAAATCGCTAGCAGATTGAACGAATTATTGACAGCTTAAAAGTAACTGAAAAGTGATGAGATGATTACAAAATAACGGAATCAAATACGAGGCATGTAAGTATCTTATGTAGTCATCAAACGTTGATTTGTTGGTTGCGATCGAGGTTGGTTAGGGTGGTAACCAATGAGCGCCTTCGGTTATTACATACATTCGTACTTGTGCAAGAGACAAGAGGCGTTAAGTAGACAGCAGAGGAGTGAGTGTCGTGTCGAAATTGTGTCATCATGTGACAACTCCACCCATTTGTGAAGGCGTGTATAAGCTGGATTAAATTGACAAAAAAAGCATAATAGAAAGAAATTAATTTGAATAATAATGAGGTGGCTGATAATTTTTGTGTGAATGTGTGAAAAATGAAATGAGCAGCTAAATTGCTGATTTTCTAATTTTTAATACGAAATGAAAATTTTCATTTAATTTGCTTTAAATCCTTGTTGTTCGAATTTTCATATCCGTTTTTAATGATTTCACTTCCTTAGTTATTTTTCTGGCTTCCACGAATATATTTTTCTATACTCAGTATTTTCTATATATTTTCGAGTATTCCTTTTATTTTCATATGAATATTCCACTTGAGCGTTTTATACGGCACGTAAACTGTGATTTGAAGTAATGACGCACAGCACTTGAAAATCTGTCACATTTTTTCGTTTCGTTCGATTTCGTTAACAAATACGTCTATTGACAAAACATCCAATAACCAACTACGCATATTCCTCGCTGCATTCCACTCCAGCTTCGTGTAAGTACTCGGGAAATGTGTGTGCCGTTGGGTGTTAAAGCCGCCTCCCCGCCGCGAAAGGATAACATGTCACAGTAGGAGTTTAATAAATTCTCCGTGAAAAGGTGTGAGTATTCTCGCGTTGTCCCACATAAGCGCTTTTTTATTTCATTTTCGTACACCCAGCCAAACACACATGCCCTCATGTATTAAACGTAGAAAATATAAGCACCGGGGCGTCTCGCGGCCTTAGCGTGTTTTTATAGCCTCGGGTGTTTTGCTGGCGAAATGATTGAAAACGCATGTTGCTTGAATAATGCACTTGAAATCTATTTGCTTGCTGTTTTCCGCTTTTATTAGTTTCGATAAGTGTTTGTAATTGTATTGATTTTCAACTTTGCACCCAAATTCCCGTTAATGTGCCGCCGTTAACACTTTTTATTGCGTTTGTTACGTATGCGTTGTTGGCACGTGTTTGAGGAGGGGGAAATCTAAATTTCTATGTACATAGTTTTGCAGATTTTTTGGGAAATAATAAATATTTTTCAAATTCCAAAATGTTATTAGGTCTATAACTTTGCTTCCGCCGTTTTTTTTTTGTAAATTTAAGGCTTTTTTTCACCTAGAACAGCCTCACTGTACGTATCCGAAAGCATTCGACGAGCCTCAGCCGCACTTTTCTTGGAATTAAAAAAGAAAAGCAAAATTTCCCACAAATGTCGAGAATTCGGCTCAAAAAGTGACATTTTCAGTTGAGAATAAGTTTGGGATGCAAACAGATCTCTACAAATATTTTGTTGGGTTAATGTTGACACAAATGTCCAAGATCGATATAAAACGATTTAATCGACCAGTGCTTGACCCTGGAGACATCTATTGGAAAACGGCGGGAGCAAAAAAATTTCAATTAATTTTTAAATAATTCAGCATATCAAAGATATTTATACAGTATTTTGTGACATTTTTATTTACAAATTCCGAAAACTCAGCCGTTGGCACCTCGTCTCCCATGACGTGTCCAAAAAAAAAAACCTCTTGCCTTGGACAGCATAACTCATTATTGGCTCATCCAAAATCAATAAACAAAAAATATTTCGATAGTACATGGAATCTCAATATTGAATGAATGAAAAATAAAAATATTGAAATTTGAATTTTTGACAAAAGTTTAACGAAAAAACTAATTTGTTTTGGAAAAATATTCGCCATATATTGGGTCGAAAAAAAAAAGTTGTTTCATTAACTAGATACTCTTATTTCAAAGATGTGTTGAAAATTTGAACAAAATTGTTTCATCACTTTTTGAGAAATCGTGTCTAAATTTTAAATTGAAACTGTCGTAGCGAGATGGGCGGAACTTCTAAAGAATATATTTCTTAGAATATTACACAGATTGATTTCATATTTTTGGATAATATTTTAAATATATTATAATATAATATATTAATATTATATAATATTTTAAATAATAAGACAATAAATCTTTTTCAAATATTGTAATTTTGAAATCCACCTAACCCATTGTTTTTTGAAGTTTTTTGAACCTGTTCTAGATATAGTTCTAGATATGTTTCAATTCCAATGGAAGCGTTAAAGACGTAAATTTTGTGCATAATATAAATCTTACTCGGCAAAGAAAGTATTATTTTGTTCTAAGTATAATGTAACTTCTCACTTTGATCAATTTTGATAACATCCTACATTTTCATTATCTGGTATCTCGACAGTAAAATTGAAATCGTCCATAGAAAAGGACAAATTATCTACATGATATACGGAAACTGGGCCTTCGGAGAGTATGTTTAACAGAGAGGCCTTCTTCATAAATATCAATGTCTCAACTCTGAACCTTCTAATAGTAGAGCGGATCACTTCGCAATCATACTAGTTTGGGTGCCTGGCCACTGCGGAATCGCAGGAAATGGCAAGGTTGCTAAGCTAGGTGCGGAGCACCTTTATCTTCTGACAAATTGCCACTGGATAAATGGGTCTCAGATGAACTGAGCAGGCGCTGGACAGTCACTAGCATCTGTTTTGTCGCTAGTTCCTTCTGGCCCCAAGTAAATCGCAAGGGTTCAAAAGAACGCTTCGCCCTCAGCAAGGTCAATTTTTCCCTAGTAATAGTAGTTCTATATAGCCACTGTCCCATCGGGATTCACGCGGTCAAACTAAAAATTTTATCGCATGTTAGCTGCAGAAGCTGCTTGGAAGAGGATGAGGTAGAATCGTCCCAACATTTCCTTTTGCAATGCCCCGCCTTTGCGAGATCCAGGATCTCACATTTTTGGGCATCGCGAATTAGCGGATATAGCAGTAAAAAACATCCACAGATATGGGAAGTTATAGGCGCTTTGTCGACTTTTTTTAATTTTAAAGTGAGGGGGTTGACTTGTATGGCATCACTAAGGACTGTCCTTAATAGTCTAAGTGTGTTTCCTTTTTATGGGCCTTCGTATCTCATCTAACTTAACCCTAACTCTGAACCCGGCTTGGTCTCTTCTGGAAATACTTGGCACTTCCACAAATTACATATCAACAGACCCAAAATACGACATGCCTAGGTTTAGGAAAGCGCTGAAATCATATAACTATTCACGACCCTAGTTTATTATTTAGACATCGTAGTCTTTAAGATTTGGATCTACGAAATCGTCTACACGCTAAATGGTTTCAACAGAATCTTGAAAAAACCATCCAGCTTGCAAAACCATGACTTAATTGGAACGAATTTTTTGGTGATTCATAGTTTTGCCCTCATTAGATAACTGCGTGGTCTGATAATCCAACATTCGTCGTATAGATATTGAATTAAGGAAAAATAGGAACGGTGTGTTAAGGTCGATCTTGACATTACCAGTTTTTTCTAAGTCAATAAATGAAATATTTGAGTCAAACATTTTATTTTGAAAAGCATAGGACTGTTAACAGAGCAAATAGGAATAACTAATTTTAAAATTCTTCTATTTTGAAGAAGTTAATGGAATCGATACATTTTGGCACGAAGTAAAAATAAATATCATATGTGGTTGAGAATGCAAAGAAACTTAAGATGAGCTTGAGATGAGCCATCCTCTATTTTTTCGACTTTCAAAACGAAGAGAGTGCAAGAGTCTGTATGCAGCACTTCGTTTAACGAAAACGCAATCTAATAATTAACACCATCATTTGAAATCTGATAGGTCGCGCGTCGTGCGTCAAAGCGACTTTTGATGTGTGACAAACAACAATTAATAACAATTTTCCGCCCAATAGCTTTGCAGCAGACAATGGAATAATATGTGGCACCTTTCAAAAATAATCAAGCGAATTGCTGGTGAACACACACGGACATGACAGCGCTCATGTGGCTACGATACAAATCCCGGCTGAGAAAAGCAATACGAGAACACAGCGTTGACAGCGAATGTCAATTCTGCGCTAAGCACAAATTAATCTTCAGAAAAGAAAGGAGCAGTGAAAACCTAATACATAATAAGGATATATGGCATATACAGCCACAGCATCACACTTCTAAATGAAAGAAATTGGAGGCTGCAAACCAAATATTAATGACGGTGTATGACACTTGCCACCGATGTGCGCTCGAAGCGATTGCCCGAGCACATCTGCACACGCAACGCTGGTGTGGGAAATTGCGCTCATTAACGGGAAATTAGTATTTCACTGGTCAGGCTGTGTGTATTGTTTTTTTGTACATAAGGTTGGTTGGAAAGCGCTGAACCGTTAGGCAGTTGCTTAATTCGAAGGTACTTCGTTTATTGAAGCACCAGTCGGTTTTTTATGGACATTTAATTTTCTTTGGTGTCAAAAACTTAATCAAAGAAAACAACAATAGCACCAGCACCAGTGCGATTCAAGCAATCCACAAAAATTGTAATGAACAGTGGGCGGTTCTTGAACAATGAGGCTTACAAAATTGTAATAAATATACACAATTTAATTAAAAACGGGGCGATCCATTTCGAGGTTTCCTACTTTTCTAATGGAAAATACAGGAAATTCAAATTAAATAGGGATTTTTTATTATCATTCGAAGATTATCTCATTCAAATGTTGGTCGCGGTTACATCTCCGATGGTCCATCCGTTGAGTCCAATTTTCAATGACTCGTTCGAGCATTTCGACTGGTAACTGGCGAATGACACGCGTGATATTTCGGTCCAAGTTCTGAATCGAAGCGGTATTGTCCGGATAGACTTTAGATTTTAAAAATCCCCACAGGAAAAACGGTGTCATATCACACGATCCAATCGGTGGCCAATCGACCGGCCTAAAACGTGAAATTATCTGTTCACCGAAGTGTTCTCACAATAAATTCATTGATTGATACGATGCGTGGGAAGTGGCGACGTCTTGTTGAAACCAAATGTCTCTGAGTTTACTACCTTCAATTTTAGGCATCAAATAGTCGGTTTTCATGGCGCGATAACGGTCGACATTGACGATTACGTTCTTACCTCCATCATTTTTAATGAAATATGGACCGATGATTCCACCGGCACACAAACCAAACCAAACCATTGTATTTTCTGGATGAAATAGTAGCTCTTGAATCTCTTCAGGTTGCTCTTTGTCCCAAATGCGGCAATTTCGCTTGTTTACATACCCATTGAGCCAGAAACGGACCTCATCGCTGAACAGAATTTGGCTCGAAACCGTCGGATCTTCTTAGAACTTTTCAAGAGCCCATAGAGCGAAGCGATGTCCCTGGGTAAGGTCGAGCGGCTTCAGTTCTTGCATAAGCTGTATTTTGTACTTTTTCAAGATCTCGACGTAAAATGCGCGAATTCGTTCCATAGTCGTTCTTCACTGCGTATTGGACATGGTCTATTCGGACATGGTCTACGAATAGTATCCAATAATTAATTATGGGTCTCAAGATGGATGATGGTGTTGCGAATAGTACGCTCAGTAGGCCGATTATGTTGTTCATAAGCTGAGCGAAACGCGCGAAACACATTCTTTACGGAAGGTGTATTTTCGTGATAAAGTTGAAGAATTTGTAAACGTTGTTCAGGCTTAAGTCTTTCCATGATGAAGTGCCAAACGATATTGAACACAAATATCATGACAACTTGACACGACTAACGCGTGATCTGTCCAAAAACAGTACACCTACTTGAATCGCCCGTAACATCTCTCTCGAGAACAACTGTATCCTGGAACATTGAAGGAGTTGAGCCGAAAGAAATCACCTACCACTATTCTACAGACAATTGTTACTTTCCTCAACTTCGTTTTTGGAAAAAGTGCGACTAAACTCGACACTATAACGCATCTCGTAGGAACTGGTGACTTGTCATGGCTATTTTATACCCATGATTCTTGAAGAAAGTCATGAGGTCTTCATCATGTGGTCTTCTTTATGATAATAGTTTATCTTATATGTCTAGTGTACAGGGCTTTTTAAATTTCGTCTCTTATTTTGATACTCCTAAACACTGTGCCATTGTTCTCATTTCCATTTGTTTGTTTTTTTTTCTCGAAATACTCCTGCCTGGCTCCACAAATGCCTCATATTTAATGCATTGTTTTCTGCTATGGTGTTGATGGTGGGTGACTGGTGACAGCAGCAACAACAATGCTGTGGTGTGATAATGTACTGATGTGATTCCTACAAGTATAGGGTGTTTGTGATGTAGATAAGGCGGCCAAAATGTGTCCAGCACAAAGTGAATTCTCGCCTTTTTTTCGGGCTTTTCTTTCACTTGCGGCTGAACTGAAGTGTGTGCGATTAGAACTAAACAGCATTTCGTCGTCCGTAGATAAAAGGTGAAATTAGGTAAAAACTCGAGAATGCACGTCCATCAGCATTAAACATGTGGACCTACGGCTTCATTATGCGAGTACACGCGTGTGTGCGATATGGCAGCATTTGCTTGAGTTTCGGAATAGTAGAAGCTCTCTTGGTCGTTCGCTGAGCGGTCAGTAGAGTTGAGCTTGCTCGATTTTTTTCTACTTCTGTGTTTGTATGTATATATATTCTGTTTTTCGGGTTGCTTGCCAGTCGTGAGCTCTTTGTTTGTGAATTAATTTGAGGCTTTTGAGTGCAGTTAGCACCACAAATTATCTATGCATTATGCTAATTCAATAACAAAGAAGGGCGAGAGAGACCAGTGGATTATACAATTAGGCACACTTCTTTTCCACAGCATATTTCTTGTGATTATTTCATATTTTTTTGGGTTCAATTGCTTTGGTTTTACAAGAATTTCCGTCGCAATTTGCTCTTCAACTAATTGGGTGCTGTTTGTGAAAGGTGAAATGAGGTGTCCGATTTGTCTGTTTGTGATTAGCGTTAATAATATTGGTGGATATATACGTATAAAAAAATAAATATACATAACTGTATATATATATATGTTTATATTAATATCTATACTCATAACTCCGTGTTTGAATCGCGTGTACAAATTGTTTGTATTTAATTTCACCACTTTGTATAGTTTGTTTACCTTCCATCTATAAATCTATAATTTCCACAGCACCTTAAATACATAGCAACACCAAACTACCCTTAATCACAGCGCGTCTTCAATGAATACTGAATTGTTTACCTTTAAACCATGAGTACTTCATCGATATTGTTTATTATTCTAGTGTGCAATGCATTTTCGATTGCAAGAAACGAAGAACTCGGTAGTAATCTTACAGCCAGTTGGCGCGCTCTAAAATTTCAATTACTCTTTGCTTTGGCTTTGCCCGCGAATCATTTACGTTTCGTGTTTCCTGTGCTGCTCAATGAAAATGCGCCGTCTCTCCTATCTCTGGGGAATTCTGTGGCGCTGGTCTAACTACGTCATTTACTGTGTCCTTTGCGTCGGTTGGCGTGCCTCGTCCGTTCCATCTCTCATGCTTTGTACCTTCTTATTATTATAATTTGTATAATGGCAGCGTAAAAAATTAGACCATATTGAATGTCAATTGTTTGATTTTTTGATTAACATTCATATTTGACTTGATGCCATCAACCATCTACCCCGCACTCCAACACAACTCACTTCAACTCAACGTCGTTGTATTGATCAAATATTGAATGAATAAATAACGACTGACTACAATATTGTTGGGGAATGAAGAGTGGCGTAATTTGAAGCCACAAGTTGTTCGTTTGAATTTGATGAATAAAAAATATTTGTTTCAGTGATTAAATTTATTTTTTCCTTGTTACACTACACTTACTCGAATATGAAACGGCTTGACCTGGGAATGCTTGATGGATGCTATTATAGAAGGCAAGCGATGTAACCGGATGTGGAATAGAACATAAGAAGCTGTTTAATAAAAACTGAATGCACTCGGCTTTAATCAGTTATTTGTTTCAGGTAGATTTATATTATCATTGTTAATAAGAGTAATCTAATATTTCTAAATATATATTTTTAATAGCATACCAAAATAGGTAAATATTTGAACTGTAAGCTGTTCTAATGAAATCTAAGATAAAGAGTAAATAGAATTCACAGTTTTTGCCCAAAAATATTCGGAAATAAAAATAAAACTAGGACCGTCCATTGGTTTATACACCAGTCAGGCAAAAATATACATTATTGCGTATATATTATTACGTACGGGGTTCTATCTACCGGGATGCAAAACCGCAAAAGTTATGTGTAAATTGGTAGATGAGAAGTACACGAAGTTCCTACTGATGCTCGATAGAAGGAAATGTAGGAACATACTTGGCATACTCACTGGTCGCGGTCTGGTGGCGGCGTACGCCTATAAGATGGGGCTCGCAGACATCCTAAAGGATGACTACTTCTCATTGACTACGTGACGGGACTCCATTTGGTGTCGCAAAGGACCAAAATTGGTCTATGTGTGGCTCATTGGCCTACCAGATTAACCTAACTTAACCTAACCTAGTGGAGTTTAAGCCGAATGATGGAAATGGACGGATGGAAATGATTTTGAAGCGAAATCATGTGTGAATTCTTCCATTTTTGTTTCAAGTATTTGGCATTTTATTTAATTTCTAATTCTTAAAACTAAATACAAAGACTCTTCTTACAATATAAAAAGTCTTCAGCCCAATTAAAGCAGACCCTGTATGTCAAGTGCAAAATTCATCTTACAAACTAAGAATTGTATTCTTGAGTCCACTTAACGGATTCCTTATAAGACGATCAATTCTTAATAGTCAATGTGCCGATGACATATTTGGCAGATTTGCCTAATAGTTCGATTGATATTATTGATGGTGTAAATTTATGTACATTTTATTTCATATCGGATGAACTCATAGGTTTCACGAGCGATCATTTCTGAGTACAATTTAAGACACTCTTTGTAAGATCGATAACCAAAGTAGTGGTTATGACTCCTTTTTCAATTGCGATTGAGTTTTTTTTTATAATTTCGAGTATCAGAATCAAAAATTGGACTAATTTTCAAGAACATTAAACGAAACGGTTAATTACACTGTACAACACTCGGGCATTGGATCAAACATATGTTTTCCGGGAGATTGAGTCATAAGTAAACAAGTACGGAAGGGCTAAGCTCGAGTGTAACCGAACATTTTATACTCTCGCAAATGGTATAAAGTCCAATGAAAGTTTGAAAACCCTAATATTAGGTATATGGGAGCTAGGGGAAGTTATGACTTGATTTCTCTCATTTTTGGCACGGATACATATTATTAGAATAAAATATTGAATTTCTTCAAAATATCTGAGAGATTTATCTATATTTTTGTAAAAAAATTATTCGAAGCTCTGCAGAGCTCAGAGCTCTGAGGTTCTCATGTTCGCTATATAGGGCCTTGAATACCTTTGGTCCGATTTCGGCGGGACCGATTTGGACTATTTTCATTGCATATCAATGTGAAGCCAGGAAGATATTATGAACCAAGTTTTATTGAAATTGTTCGAATAGTTTCTGATGAGATATGGTTATTAACCCATAAGTGGGCGGATCCCATTTCAAACTTTATATATCAATTTGAGTGCAACTTCTATACCATCTTAACCATGAAATTTAGGGTTTCTGGTTTTCTTCATTACTGCATTAAAACATTTTTAGTAGTTATCCACATAACCTTTGTATGGGAAGTAGGCGTTATAATCCAATTTCCTCTATTTTTAGACTGTATATTGGTTGATATAATTTTAGTAGTTTACGAGATATGTACAAAAAACTAGGGGCCGGGCCAAGTTTCCCAAAAAATTACCTGCAAATAAGCCCCTTCATACTATGGTACTCATGAGCTCGATTGGGTTTTTTAAATCTTTCTTTTTTAATTTCGAATATCAGATTCGAAGATTAAACTGATTCGCGAGGATTTTAAGCATAACGGTCAATTGTATATGCAGATGACAAACTGACATCGTGTCATTATTTATCTATGTAACTTCTTGGAGGCCTCCTCATATGCGAGTTAATGCAACACATGTGCATTTCTTGCAAGAACTAATCAGCGTTAAAAGTCACTTAAGTTTTTTTTTTATAAATTCAACGCTGACAAGGCAACCGCACTGCACACACAATTCCCATCATTAATCAAAACACTTTACTAGCGCCTGTCGTCTTTGCTGCTTCACGGCGTGGCGTGCATGAGAATATTAACATAAATAAGCGTAACAACAAAGCGCAAAGAAGCTGCGTTCTGGAAAATTTAAATTCATTTTTTAGCATTTCTTACAAAAGAATTGGAAAAATTGCAAACGGAAATGAAGAGGCGCACATGTGTTCAACACAAAGCGTATTTTCACATGTCGCCACAGAGACTGATAGTGTATGAAGTTTGCAACAACAACAACAGCAACACTTTGTTGCATAAATATAAGTATGAGAGTGCGAGTGAAAGTGAAATGAAAACAGTCGGTGCCAGGAATATGCGTATCATTAATTTAAAATTCGCGAGGTGGTGGATTCCGGTTTAAGGGTGCTGACGCGCAGGCCGCGCTTTACAATAATCTAAGGTGGCATTTGCACTGAACTCCGGCGCTCAACATGTTTGCCTACGACGATGAGAAAAAAATTCGCACTTTCACTTTTTAAGCGAGAATCACAAGCTGTGTAAACGCTTGCAATTTGATTTCTTCAAAATAAACAATTTATTTTTGTGACAATCGCGCGTATGGCGGCAATGATGATGGGCCGGAAGTGGCACTCAGCATATGTTGAATGCCGTCAACTACACTAACACACATACACACACACAAAAATCTGGAGCAATCAACTGTATGTGTTGTTGTTGTTGTTGCTGCCTGTGTAAAACGGTATCATATTATTATGCTGTCAATATGTTGCCTTCGCACTCGTTTATTTTCTATTATTACAATCATTCCCCCTCCCCATTTGCCGCCGCCTACATGCTTAATGAATGCAAATTTACTTTGCCGATTTTTTTCGCTCTTCTTCTTCTTTGTGAGATTTTTCGCAACAAAGTTGTCAACACGTCGCTTACGTGAATTGCTTGCGCCTTTGAGTGACAACTGATTGTTAGCAGTCGCGTTACAGCTATTGTTGTTGTTGTTAGTATTGTTACGCTTGTGGTAAAATGTGCAAGTGACACTTTGGTCTATGAAAAATGATGTGTCTCAATTTGGGTTAAGTCGCTGGGACGCGCATAGTTGAACACTGTTATGAATGTAAATGTGTCGAAAAGAAATGGAAGGAGTTGGTTGGTGGAGTGGGGAACTTATATTATAGTAGACCAAAGTTGCGACATATACTCGTATACGTTTATTTTACAAAGTTTAAAACGGCGGGGATTATGACATTTTAGATAAATATATTGACAGAAACATTTTTCTAATCAAAAAATTCATTTAAGAACAAGTTGTTATGGATCTCTATCCAGCTAATAGATAATATAATAGATGCTGAAAATCACTATCACTAAATAGGATATCTAATACCAATACTTTATTCTAAAAGTCGTTGATGTATTTGATAGATCTGAGTCCATACTAGAGACCAAACTTTATCAAGTAATCTTAAAAGCATTAAGTGGTTAGAGGTAGTCAGATTTCCCAAATCCCGAAAATTAAGAAAAAAATTCCCTGAAGACGGCAATATTTTAATTTTTGAAAAAAAAAGTGCTCTAAGTAGTTATTTCTTCAACTTTAATTTAAACGCTTAAATTAACGGTCTATACCGCTAACCACTTTTGAGGTGAAATTTTATATTTTGCATGCTGCTTGACGAAATTTTTTTTACAATTTCCGACATTTTTGCATCTCCATGTGGAATCTCATTTGCATTGTACTGATCCGCTTAAATGGACAATAATTAATTTTAATTTAGGGTTTGGTTGGAGTTTTCACAAAATCGTTTTTCGTCTTTTTCTCTTGTTAAATAGTACAATAAGTTTAAGATATTCTCCTAAAATTTTAAATCGATCCGAGTAAAATTCTAAGAGAATAGAGCCAATGCATGGCTAAAAATTACCAAATAATTGGTTTTTTTGTTCAAAATCTTAAAAAATATAAAATTTGTATTTTTATTTTTGTCTCTTCGTCTAATAACTAGATTTATCCATGTACTAACAAAATATTTTTGGTTTTTTTTTATGTTGAATGAACCAATAATGAGTTAAGCTGTCCACGGAAATAGCTATTTTTTTTAGATGTAATGGGAGATGGGGTACCAACGGCTGAGTTTTCGGAATTTTTAAATCAAAATTTCAAGAAAATGCTGTTCAAATTTGTATCTTCGGTGTGCTGGATTGTAAAAATCGTAAAAATACCATTTTTTTATCTCTTAAACCCACCTAACCCCTTAAGAATATCTATATTAATTACGAAAACTTAAGCATTAATGCTATTTACATTGTACCGCTTCTCTTTTGTTTTATAATACCAAAACTCACAAAAGCGTTCTGCAGTTTCCTTATCAAACACGAATTTATATATTACGTTAAATCCAATGATAATCGTGGAAACAATGAATCGATTCTCATTTCAGATCATAACTGATTAGACAGATTTTTTATTTAAATATTCTTTCCTGAGATGAATATGTGAGCCTTCTGAGAACATTCCTTCTTATACATTTCATTAAAATCAAGACGTTTTAATGTATTTTTCGATATACATATAATTTTTTTTATTTTTTTTTTCGAAAATCAAACTTTGACGCTTTGAGCGTCCACTCTGCAGGCACCCTTATAGCAACTGTCACATAAACTTGACGAAAAAGTTTTATATACAATTGAAGAAGATTTAAGAAGAAAATTTATATTTTATCTGTATTTTGGATTACCTAGCAGCTATATCGTGCAATTAATGATACAGTTCAACTTCCACAACTCGAACTTGTATAACTCAAAGTTATCCATAAATAGAGTTCTTGACTTGAACATAGAAGTCAAATTTCAGACAAATTTCCTTCCGTAACTCAGAAATTTCTCTCGAATTAGGGAAGTTCAACTGTATATTTTTTTAGAAAGTCCTTTTTTCGAACTTCGAATCCAAATATTTTAATTTAATTCAAATACAGTAGAAACTAGATTATCCGGACTAATTGTTGTCGATAGGCATTCGGATAATCGAATGTATGAAGAAAAAAGAAAACAAGTAAGGAAGGGCTAAGTTCGGGTGTAACCGAACATTTTATACTCTCGCAATTTATTTATTTAACTTTATTTATATTATATAATACACAATTTGACCCACATATTCGTCATATATGTTGTATAAAGTCCATTGAAAGTTGGAAACCATAATATTAGGTTAGAAGCACCGAGGTCCTCGTGTTCGATATATGGGTCTTAAAAACCTATGGTCCGATTTCGGCTATTTTTAGAATGGGGCTGCCACACTATTAACATAGTATTTGTGCAAAGTTCTGCACCAATATCTTCACTAGTACTTACTTTATATATTGTAAAGTAAACTATTCCGATGGACTTCAAAGTTCTGGTATATAGGAAGTAGGCGTGGTTGTGAAGCGATTTAGCCAATTTTCACAACATATTATTGGGAGGTAAGGAAACTATTACAACCCAAGTTTCATTGAAATCGGTCGAGTAGTTCCTGAGATATGGTTTTTGACCCATAAGTGGGCGACGCCACGCCCATTTTCCATTTTGTAAAAAAATCTGGGTGCAGCTTCCATCTGCCATTTCTTATGTGAAATTTAGTGTTTCTGACGTTTTTCGTTAGTGAGTTAACCCACTTTTAGTAATTTTCAACCTAACCTTTGTATGGGAGGTGGGCGTGGTTATTATCCGATTTCAACTATTTTCATGGGGTGTGGTGGGGTACGTAAGAGAATCGACTACAGAAAGTTTGGTTTATATAGCTTCATTGGTTTGCGAGTCATATATAAAAAAACTATTTTGGGGGCGGGGTCACGCCCACTTTTCAAAAAAAATTACATCTAAGTGTGCCCCTCCCTAATGAGATCCTATGTTCCAAATTTTATTTTCATAACTTTATTTATGGCTTAGTTATGACACTGTATAGGTTTTCGGTTTTCGCCATTTTGTGGGCGTGGCAGTGGAGCGATGTTGCCCATTTTTGAGAGCAACCTCCTCAAGGTGCCAAGGAATGTGTGTTCCAAGTTTCATTAAGATATCTTAATTTTTACTCAAGTTATCGCTTGCACGGACGGACAGACATCCGGATTTCAAATCCACTCGTCATCCTGATCATTTATATATATATAACCCCATATCTTACTCTTTTATTTCTTGGTGACACAAACAACCGTTAGGTGAACAAAACTATAATACTCTGTGCAACACTTTGCGAGAGTATAAAAATAGATATCAACGAAAATCAATGTTTATTAAGAAATGAACACTTACTTATGTATGTACGTATGTACATATTTTCTTTTCAAACTCATTCAAGTTTATTTTCATAGTGACAAATGAATGAAATGAGTAAAATCAAATTGTTACTATACACTCATTTGAGTCATAAATTGACGGCACATATATGTGTAGAAATACTAAGAGTTTTTTTGGTTTGGTGGAAATGAGTCTTAGTCATTTTTGATATTAGTATTAGTACTCATTTGCACTAATTTGTTTGGCTCATGAGTTAGTGAACTAATTTCATTAGTACTCAATGCAGATCTCTGGTACATATAAAATGGGTCGCGGTTGGTAGTCCGGATAATCGCGAATCCGTATAACTGAGGGCCGAATAAACGAGTTTCTACTGTATTTAATTTAAATTATTTGAAGGCTTACATCGAAAAGCGGAGAATAAAATTTGTTTATTTATAACTCAATCTCCTGGAAAAGTTTAGTTTGGTTCACTACCCAGATTGATTTTGCCGTATAGTGTTATGAAATGAAATGAGTATAAATCAAGTAAAATTAAAAAAAAAAACACCCGTTACTATAATGTTAGTTGATAGCAAAACTGAAAGAAATATATCCATATTTTAAGTTTATTTCGATAAAATGTATCTCTTCCAATCGGAAATTGTCTATATATCGAATGTAAAGAGATTTCTTGAAATACATCATCATAATATCTCAAATCAATGTTATGTTAATGTTATACTACAAAGACCTGTTAATTGGTACCAATAAATTGATAGAACCGATAAAATCTACCAGTTCTTTCGTCACCATAATCTCTGAAAATGCTTTGACCCAACCTTTCGCTTAGTAACGTAAGTCGTATTGTAAACTTTAAAATTTGTTGTTTGACAAGTTAATTATTAGTTGTAAGTCGACATTTGAACAATTAAAATTTGGGAAAAGTTTCGTTTCAGCTAAAATTTATAATATGTGCTTTTTGTGACAATTAAGTGCCTAAAGTTATTTAACCAAACAGACCAGTGTGTTCAGACAGCCTCTTAATTATTTTCAGAATTACATATGAATCATATAACTATGACTAATTTAAATATTGATGTGACTAATAAAGACTAATGTGTTGTTGCTATTTGTTACTAAATTGATACTGAAACCAGTTGGTCGTCTATTTGGAACTGTGGTTATTAACAAATTACTACAATTTGTCAAATATCGTAGCGGGATAAGGGAATTTTTTTATTATACGGGAAATTTGACTGCTTCAAAATACCAAGAATTTCTGATACGCAAAATTCCATAGATTTTGTATTTGTGTGTTGTCTTAGAATAAAATTCAAGATATTTTTTTCTAGAATTCTTCCTAATGATGAGTATGGCGAGAAGGGTTTTTACAGTTAGCATTTTTTGGTAATATTAAAAATTAAATAAAGGTGGGAATTATAGTATAGTACTGCTGATGACAATTGAAAAATTGAACGACGCACACTCGCGTGTCTGACACTGACACACGCTGTGTTTAGGAAATAGTGCATTGAATTCAAACGATTTTTTTAGATATTCGAGCGATTACTTTTTTTTTTAATTTTCACACATTATTGTTAGACTATGCAAAGAAATTCCACAGGGAGCTGAAGGCGCACAACTCCTGCAAGATCAAACTGTTTACAAACACAAGCCAACAGGCTAAGTACCCATAAAATCTGATTTGAGATATGTAGTTTTAAATGTAACATATATGGTACATATACATACATACATTTGTATATGTAAAGGGTGTGAGCGAGTGTGTGTGCTCTGGGCACACGACCACCCAAAAGCCGCCTGTTGCAGTTGTCAACAGGCTAAATTTCGCTCGCATTTCACAGCTTAGAAGGCGCGTATGTATGTATGTATCATTACAGTCGTTGTTGTTGTTGTTCTTGCACATGCAAATAATCGTGGAAAATATGTTGAAAATTTTTGGAATGAAAAATTTAAATTTCGCAAACGAGCCACAAACTATGGTGGCGGAAAAATCCCAAAGGGTGCGGCGCAGCACTTGCGCAGCGGGAAATACATTTGCTAACGGTGGAAAAAACTTCACAAAAAAGTGTAGGCTTTGTAAAAAATGAGCTTGAAAATGCATGAAAGTAATAGTGTGACTGAGTGTGGCTTATGTGAAGTCAATGCGAAAATTACACCGCCAATCCTTTTCGGCTGACTTCCTGGCACATGTGTACATATGTATGTATGTAAATATGTAAGCCTGTAACTGTTCGCGGTTTTGATTGATGTTGTGATATAGTGTTGATATATGACAAACGCGATTTCGACATTTTTGAAACGCTCAGCGTATGCACACACACTTGTTCGCATAAGGCCGGTTTACTAGTAGAGTGGCTTAACTCAAAAATCACAAATTTTAAGGAAACATACAAAAATGAACCACCTTGATTGCTTAAAACTGTTTCTAAATCGTAACGGTACATTTCTAATTCTTGTTGTTGTGCAACTTCACTTATATATCTGCCTCTAAAAGTTGTTTCTAAAAGGATTAACTTCAATTCCGTTTTCTCAACTTTTTGAGTTAAGTGATTTTTCTTGTAAACAGCTAATATGACATGTCACAGCCTAATGCCATCGCCGTTAATCGTATGTGTACATGTAAGGACCGTTTTTTGTTGTTTCTTTTTTTTTGTACTCATATTGGTAGAATCAGTTGCGGTTTGACTCCTCAAACGTTGATCCCTCGTTGATGGCAAGGGTTGCTGCCACGTTGTAGACCAACACATCCGTGCTTTGATCACAATGACAGCTTAAATTGACATGATTTTGAGATTTAAATTTTTTATACTCGTATATGTAAATTTTTTCCAAGGTAATGACAGTCGTAAGCTATTTGGTGGAAAAAATAACCATTTATCATGAGCTAAATTAAAGTAACTTCAGCGTTAATGCAGTCTTGATAGATGATTCGTAAGTACAACTGTCAAAGGGTCTGAATTTTTATATTTGGGGAAAATATTGTTAAAAAATATCAAAAGATATCCAAATACAAACTTGCTAAGTTAATATTAAGCTACTTCATTCGACTATTCCTGGGTACTTGAAGGGGTAAGGGCTAGGGTTCAAACGAAAAGTCGCATAAAATATTCTGTGATTGAAGACCACGCTCCTAAAAACTTAAAAAGAAAATAATTTGAATAATTTAGCTCAACTACTCTTTAAGGCTTGAAACCTGAATATTCAAGTACCTCTGGAAGTGCAATTTCGTGTGATTTGGTTTCTACTTCCGGTTGTTAAAATTATACATATACGCCCGAAACTAGTTGGTGACAACATCTGGTAAGGTGTTTCGAAAATGTGTGTAAACTTCCACTCAACCTACCTCACATGTTTCTCGTCTTCATCTGTTTTCCCGTAGGCTCTTGTATTACGTATGTATGTGATTGGCGTTGCAACCGTTTAGCCGGTTATAGCCGAATCGACGATAGTGCGCCACCTCTATCTCTCGTTCGCAGTTCGGCGCCAGTTGGAGATCCCAAGTGTAACCAGGTCGCTCTCCACTTGGTCCCTCCAACGGAGAGGAGGCCTTCACCTTCCTCGGCTTCCTCCGGCGGGTACTGCATCGAACACTTTCAGGGCTGGAGCGTTTTCGTCCATTCGGACAACATGACCTAGCCAGCGTAGCCGCTGTCTTTTTATTCGCTGAACTATGTCGTCGTATAACTAGTACAGCTCATCGTTCCATCGTCTACGGTATTCGCCGTTGCCAATGTTCTGAGGACCATAAATCTTGCGCAAAATCTTCCTCTCGAAAACTCCTAGTGTCGTCTCATCTGATGTTGACATCGTCCAAGCTTCTGCACCGTAAAGCAGGACGGGAATGATAAGCGACTTGTAAGAGCTTGATTTTGGTTCGTCGAGAGAGGACTTTACTGTTCAATTGCTTACTCAGTCCAAAGTAGCACCTGTTGGCAAGAGTTATTCTGCGCTGGATTTCGAGGCTGACATTGTTCGTGTTGTTGATGCTGGTGCAGGTATACGAAATTATCTACGACCTCGAAGTTATGACTGTCAACAGTGACGTGTGAGCCAAGACCCGAATGCGCCGACTGTTTGCTTGATGACAGGAGATATTTCGTCTTGTCCTCATTCACCTCCAGACCCATTTGCTTCGCCTCCTTATCCATGCGGGAAAAAGCAGAACAAACGGCGCGGTTATTGCTTCCGATGATATCATCAATATCATCGGCGTACGCCAGGAGCTGTACACTCTTGTAGAAGATTGTACCTTCTCTATTTAGCTCTGCAGCTCGTATAATTTTTTCCAGCATCAGGTTAAAGAAGTCGCACGATAGTGAGTTACCTTGTCTGAAACCTCGTTTGGTATCGAACGGCTCGGAGAGGTCCTTCCCAATCATGACGGAGCTTTTGGTGTTGCTCAACGTCAACTTACACAGCCGTATTAGTTTTGCGGGGATACCAAATTCAGACATCGCGGCATAAAGGCAGCTCCTTTTCGTGCTGTCGAAAGCAGCTTTAAAATCGACAAAAAGGTGGTGTGTGTCGATCCTCTTTTCACGGGTCTTCTCCAAGATTTGGCGCTAGGTCTAAAGCCACACTGATAAGGTCCAATCAGTTTGTTGACGGTGGGCTTTAGTCTTTCACACAGTACGCTCGATAGAACCTTGTATGCGATATTTAGGAGGCTGATCCCACGGTAATTGGCGCAGATTGTGGGATCTCCCTTTTTATGGATTGGGCAGAGCACACTGAGATTCCAATCGTTAGGCATGCTTTCTTCCGACCATATTCTGCAAAGAAGCTGATGCATGCACCTTATCAGTTCTTCGCCGCCGTATTTGAATAGCTCTGCCGGTATTCTATCGGCCCCCACTGCTTTGTTGTTCTTCAAGCGGGTAATTGCTATTCGGATTTCTTCATGGTCGGGTAATGGAACATCTGTTCCATCGTCATCGATTGTGGGATCGGGTTCGCCATCTCCTGGTGTTGTACTCTCACTGCCATTCAGCAGGTCGGAGAAGTGTTCCCTCCATAATCCCAGTATGCCCTGGACATCGGTTACCAGATTACCACCTTGGTCTCTACATGAGGATGCTCCGGTCTTGAAACCTTCGTTAAGTCGCTTCATTTTTTCATAAAATTTTCGAGCATTACCTCTGTCTGCCAGCTTCTCAAGCTCTTCGTACTCACGCATTTCGGCCTCTTTCTTTTTTTGTCTGCAGATGCGTCTCGCTTCCCTCTTCAGCTCTCGGTATCTATCCCATCACGCACGTGTTGTGGTCGTTTGCAACGTTGCGAGGTAGGCAGTCTGTTTTCTCTCCGCTGCGAGACGACAATCCTCATCGTACCAGCTTGTTTTTTGTCGTTGCCGAAAACCAATTGTTTCGGCTGCAGCGGTACGCAGTGAGTTTGAGATGCCGTTCCACAGTTCCCTTATACCGAGATGCTGATGAGTGCTCTCAGAGAGCAGGAGTGCAAGTCGAGTAGAGTATTTCGTGGCTGTCTGTTGCGATTACAGCTTTTCGACGTCGAACCTTCCTTGTGTTTGTTGACGGGCGTTCTTTGCTGCACAGAGGCGGGTGCGTATCTTCGCTGCGACCAAATATTGGTCCGAGTCTATATTTGGTCCTCGGAGCGTACGCACGTCTAAAACACAGGAGACATGTCTTCCGTCTATCACAACGTGATCGATTTGGTTCCGCGTGTTTCGATCAGGAGACAGCCAAGTAGCTTGATGTATTTTCTTATGCTGGAATCTGGTACTACAGACGACCATATTTCGGGCCCCAGCGAAGTCGATCAGCCTCAGGCCGTTTGGCGATGTTTCGTCATGGAGGCTGAATTTTCCGACTGTTGTGCCAAAAACACCTTCTTTACCCACCCTAGCGTTGAAATCGCCAAGCACGACTTTTACATCGTGGTGGGGGCAGCGCTCATAGGTGCGTTCTAGGCGCTCATAGAAAGCATCTTTGGTCACATCGTCCTTCTCTTCCGTTGGGGAGTGGGCGCAAATCAGCGATATGTTGAAGAACCTCGTTTTGATGCGGATTGTGGCAAGACGTTCATCCACCGGGGTGAATGCCAGGACTCTGCGACGGAGTCTCTCTCCCACCACAAATCCAACACCAAATTTGCGCTCCTTTATATGGCCGCTGTAGTAGATGTCACAAGTAGATGTCTTCCGTCCTTGTCCCGTCCATCGCACTTCTTGGATGGCGGTGATGTCAGCCTTGAGTCGTATGAGGACATCAACCAGCTGGGCAGAGGCACCTTCCCAATTAAGGGTCCGGACATTCCAGGTGCATGCCCTTATATCATTATCCTTAAAACGTTTGCAGGGTTCGTCATCAAAAGGGGGTTGTCTCATCCGAGGCTTTCGTAGATTTTTCATTGGGGGGTGTTTTTATGTCGTGGGTCCCAAACCCTACGCACAACCGCATAAGCGGGCTTCGCCTTCTCACTTTAGCTCGCCTTCAAACGGATGTCTGTTGGCTACCCAGAGGATACTTGGTCTAAAACCGGAAGTCGTGAGCTGCTTGAACCATGTGGAGAAGAATCGTTTCTGGCCACTCCCAAGTGAATGACAATCAAAAACTTTCCTCACTTGCGTGAACTTCTACACATGATCCCATCCTTGTATTACAGTGATCCTGAAACTAACTTGAGATATTTCGTTCTACTTCGGATTTACCAAACTTTTCAATAATTCGTATATCTAAGTTCGCTTTGAAGTGGTAGTAGATGAACATACTACCGCCTGTTTTACCTCGATATCAGAACATAAAAGGAGTTTTCTATTCTCTCGTCGTTTGTGCTACTCAGGCTCTTTGCTACTTCGGACTGAGTGGGGCATTGAGAAGTAAAATCCTCTCTCGACGAACAAAAACAAAACTCTACAAGTCGCTCATTGCGAACGATGTCGATATCCGATGAGACGGCACTACAAGTTTTCGAGGTAAGGGTAAGATTCATAAATCTCCTTTGAACATTGGCATGGGCGAATACAGAGGCGGTGGAACGATGAGCTGTACGAGTTATACGACGACATTGACATAGTTCAGCGAATAAAAAGGCAGCGGCTACGCTGGCTAGGTCATGTTGTCTGAATGGATGAAAGCCCTTCGAAACGCTGGAAGCCGATGAAGAGGAAGATATCCTTGCCTTGAAAAGATCAGGTGGATATCGACCTGGTTTCGCTTGGTATTTCCAATTGCAACAAGAAGAAATAAATGGCGCCCTATTATTGATTCGTTTATAATTTTTGGAAGACATAGTCGGAATTAGATAGACTTTAAGATAGGGACCATTGCATTTGCTTATTGAGGTAAGGTTCTTGCCAGTATCACAATTCTTAATAAAGCCAAATGTCATATGTTAAATCTTAACTCTATTAAACAGTGAATTCAACTAACGAATATTTTAACAAGGGAGTTTTATCTATTAAAAGTCTATGATTGAAGTTCATTATGGTGACTTTTAATATTGTAAAACAATTAGGAGATAATATTCTTCTATGATTCGTTCAGATTGACACCTTGAACACTTCTTACGAATAATCAGAAATATTAGGGGTGGATGGTCTATGGATTTGTGAACCATTATAAATGTAGTAAGGGTTTTAACTATGGTTCTAACGGATTCTAAAATTTAGCTTAGATGATTAGCCATAACTATAGAACCCTTAACATTAGCTTTATTGGGACTTCATTAATAATGTTACGGAAGAATATATATGTACATATGTATGATTCGGAGGAAGATTCAAAAACTCAAAGTTCACTCTTCCATTTCATAACCAAGAATTACAGCTTTATTGTAAAACAATAAATCTAATGTTGCATGGTCTATAAATATCATTTTGAAGTAGCTTGTCTAAATTAGGTGATTTGTGTTTACATATGTAACTATTTGTAAAAAAAAAACAACACGAACTGTCGGCTCGCTTATTACAAGTGATGACCCCTGCTACGAAAGCCATGTCACAACCCATGTGACATTGTACAATGTTTTGGCACCACGTGACACCCAATTAACATGCAACCCTTCCACACGTACATTTCGTAGGTAACTGACCAATTGGTCATCTATGTAAGTCTTTAGGCATAATTGAAAGTCATTGAGTGTAAATAAATTGATATTTTGGAATGACCATTTGTCACCATTTTACTGGTTCGTGCATTGATTGTTGTGAGCGTAATTCATACGGACAGCTGTGCAAAATGGACGATGATTTCGAAGTACACGCATGAAGAATGCACATGACTGCGCAATTTCACTGGAGAAGGCATAAATTACAATTTTTAATTTTTTAAAACATAACCATTGGCCTTAACTTATGCGACTGCGAGGTTGTAATATAAACATTTTTCGTGTTTAGAAAAGTTAAACAGATGTTTGACATTCTTTCGTTTTATTTTTTCGAGGTTATGCTCGTCATGGCGTTTCTAACATATGTAGACGGGATTTCTTAAGCTTAGTAATAAGAATGGTCAGTTTAAATTTTAACAGTTGAATGATGACAAATTTCATGACAAGGGTTCGAAGTACAGTTATGGTTCCTAAGGAGTTTATCTTCGTAAAAAAATGGTGAAGACAAGACTTTGGCTTAACAAACTTGTAGCCTAAAGTACCGAAGATATGGAAAAGAGGTAGAAATAGAGCCGAGTCATAGTTCAATGCAAGCTCTTTCAGAGTTCAAATGTAAGCGTTATAGGAACATAAGTAGGGTCAAGGACTATCACTTCAGTAATATCCTGCAATATTAAGTAAATGGTTTTTCAAAAGGGACGTTACAATAGTAGACCGACACCATATTTTCCCCACTCTTTTGACATTTCTCTTCATGGTAAGATATATAATCCGACAACGAGTCGAAATTATTAAAATTTACTTCCGAAATTCTGAGTCAATGGCTTCAACGTTAAGAGCGCTTCGTCCAATTTACGATTTGGTGTGGTTTATGGGCCTGCGGCGTGATTGGGCCGTACTTCTTCCATGATGATAAAGATCGACACGTTACTGCGAATGGGAATCGCTACTGCTCAATGATAACCGAATATTCTTGGCCCGAATTGGATGATATGACCTTGGACAATATGCGGTTCCAACGGATCGGCGCCACAAGCCACACACCGAATGTCACCATCGATTTATTAAAAAACAAGTTCGGCGAACGTGCTATCTCCCGAAATGGTCCAGTCAATTGGCCGTCTCGGTTGTGCGATTTGACGCCGTTATACTGTTTCCTTTGTTTCTAACCGCATGGGTACCCATTGGACAATGTCCAGTAAGTACCCCTATGATTGCGCTGAGATGGACCTTGCCCAGAGAAAGCAGTTGAAAGGACCGCTTACGCTCCACAGAGGGTCAAAAGGACCTCGCCACTGCACAAGTACTGGTAGTTGACCAGCGCTTGACGAGCTCATGCGTAGTCTGCATGTCCAGCGCTCTTGCGCAGGTGGACCATGGACTACCAATGCACTCCCATTCCGACGTCAATGTAGCTAGGGTACCTTCCCTTGCAAGCTTGTCCGCTATGCAGTTACCAGCGATCCCGCGGTGACCGGGTACCCACACTAGTCAGATTGCAAAATAGCTGGAAGCTATTGATAAGGATCTAAGACACTCCTTAACTAGCACAGAGCGTACCGTCATCGATTCCAATGCCAGTATTGCCGCCCTGCTGTCGGAGTGAATACATACCTCTCTAAAAGAGGTCACCATACGAAGCAGTGCGTCCACTGCTACTTTGATCGCAGCGACCTCTGCTTGGAAGACACTACAGTGGTCAGGTAGCCTAAAGCTGGTATTGATAGAAAGCTTTCTGCAGAAAACTCCCCCTCCCACCTTTCCCCTAAGCTTCGATCCATCCGTGAAAAAGCTGACTGCACTTTTCCTCCATTGACTTCTACCCACCCACATATCCCTCGTAGGTACATGTGTAGAGAAGAAGCCTCTAGGGGACGGTTCCGCAGTGCAGTGGTCCAAATTGTCAGGGATGCAATCGAACCGACGGAGAATCTCAGAATGCCCCTGCTTGTGACCGATCATGAACCCAGCGTCTCTGAGTCTGACAGCGACCTTTGCCGCAGTGCATCTACCGGCGATATCAACAGGTGCGACTTGTAAAATGGCATTTAGAGCCAAGGGGAGAGTAACATTTGGAATTTTGTATCTTCTTGTGAATAAGACGAGCTCCGTTTTACTCGGGTTTATGGCTAAGCCACTTCTATGCGCCCAGCGGGTTACCATTTCTAGGTAACCTTGGGTCATTTCATATACGGTGTTTAGGAATTTTCCTTTGACCAAAAGGGCTACATCATCAGCATAGGCCGTCACTCGACAGCCTTGATTTTCAAGTTCCTCCAGTAGGTCGTTCACCACCAGGATCCAGAGCAAAGGGGAGAGAACGCCACCTTGCGGGGTACCCCTATTTACAGTCCGGAGCGCATTAACGCTTCCCCACTCCGCAAAGACAGTTCTGTCGCTGAGCAGACCGTAAATGAGGTGCTTAAGGTTCGCTTCTAACCCAAAATCGTTTAATGCAGCAATGACCGCTTCCGGTCTTACATTGTTAAAGGCCCCCTCGATATCGATCCACGACACTACAGAGTGAAAGGCGGTGTCCACCGACCTGCCCTTACAGTAGGCGTGTTGAGCTTTAATAAGCTTATTTCTAGGAATTTTGTTCCTGATGTAGAGATCCATGAGCCTTTTAACGGGACGGAGGCAGCCTTGGCATTAACCCACCAGCCATTTCTGTAGAGTGTCACCCCTACATACTCAGGTGGCGGAATACCAAGACCACCAGCCCAGGTAACAACCAAATCCAAAAGAGAAATTTCAAAAATCGTAGTCCGTGTCGGTCCAGGGTCGTAGTCCGTGAGGAGCTTCAAAAAGGCCGTGGAGGCCGCAGGTCATTTAGCGTTACCCAGGATGCACCACTAGGAGGCGACCCGCTCTACATCCCTATTTGGGTAGTAATCACTAATTTAACAATAATAAGAGATATTGAGTTGAAGAGCTCGCGGTTAGTTGATGTTTCAAAGCAGAATTATCCATCCTTATAAGACCACTGCAACCCGCATGATGCCAAGGATCTAAAGAGTTGTTATTATGCTTGCCAAGAACACCAAGTTTCAATACACCTTATCTCAAAAGGATTGACTGTCAAGATTTTCCAAAGTCAAATTTCATTAAAAAAAATATTATTTAAATTTCAGCCAATTCGAAAGCTTCTCAATACCCATCTCCTGCAGAACTTGGAAACATAAATCCATACACCAAACACAACAAATTACCAGTTATTTAAAGTCCACCGAAGCATATCAACGGCAATGATCAGCAACCAGAGGCACACATGTCGCTATAAATTGTCAGCAAACCCCATCCGGATGGCTGTCCATCACATCAATATGCACCACCGTAGCGAATGTTTACACTAATCGTGTGTCATGTGTAGTTGTTGTCATTGTTGTTATTCGCCAACGGAGCAACGAAATTTGCAAACCGACAGCAAACAAATAAGTTTGGCATACGAAGCGGAAAGTCAAAAGATATTAAGGTGCAGGCAGGCCACGGCCACGACGGCACACCCTTTGGCGCAATCCACATACAAAGAAAATTTTAAAATGAGTTTGACAAAATGACAACCAGCCCATATTCCTTGCGGCCGTCGTGTTGGCTGGTCCTCAAAGCCTACATATCTACGCGACGATAGTCGTGCAGTTGGCTTTACGCTTTATTGGTTCGCAATGCTCACCGATTCACCCATTGTATTGACAAAGTGGCAGCCCGTACCCCGTGGTTGGGCGGTGGGCGCTCCGTTTGGTGGCTAATTTGCAAATAATAATATGTGAAACAAGTAAGGAAAGGCTAAGTTCGGGTGTAACCGAACATTTTATACTCTCGCAATTTATTTATTTAACTTTATTTATATTATATAATACACAATTTGACCCACATATTCATCATATATATTGTATAAAGTCCATTGAAAGTTGGAAACCCTAATATTAGGTTAGAAGCACCGAGGTCCTCGTGTTCGATATATGGGACCTTGAAAACCTAGGGTCCGATTTTGGCGATTTTTAGAATGGGGCTTCCACACTATTAACATAGTATTTGTGCAAAGTTCTGCATCGATATCTTCACTAGTGCTTCCTTTATATATTGTAAAGTTAACGATTCAGATCGTCTTCAAAGTTCTGGTATATAGGAAGATGGCGTGGTTGTGAAGCGATTTGGCCTATTTTCACAACATATCATTGGGATGTAAGAAAACTATTACAAACCAAGTTTCATTGAAATCGGTCCAGTAGTTCCTGAGATATGGTTTTTGACCCATAAGTGGGCGATGCCACGCCCAATTTCCATTTTGTAAAAAAATCTGAGTGCAGCTTCTATCTGCCATTTCTTATGTGAAATTTAGTGTTTCTGGCGTTTTTCGTTACTGAGTTAACTCACTTTTAGTAATTTTCAACCTAACCTTTGTATGGGAGATGGGCGTGGTTATTATCCGATTTCTTTCATTTTCGGACTGTATAAGGAAATGGCTAAAATAAACGACTGCAGAAAGTTTGGCTTATATAACTTTATTGGTTTGCGAGTTATATACAAAAACCTATTTGGGGGCGGGGACACGCCCACTTTTCCAAAAAAATTACATCCAAATGTGCCCCTCCCTAATGGGATCCTATGTTCCAAATTTCATTTTCATAACTTTATTTATGGCTTAGTTATGACACTGTATATGTTTTCGGTTTCCACCATTTTGTGGGCGTGGCAGTGGACCGATTTTGCCCATTTTCGAAAGCAACCTCCTCAGGGTGCCAAGGAACATGTGTTCCAAGTTTCATTAAGATATCTTAATTTTTACTCAAGTTATCGCTTGCACGGACAGACGGACAGACGGACAGACGGACAGACGGACGGACGGACAGACGGACGGACAGACATCCGGATTTCAAATCTACTCGTCATCCTGATCATTTATGTATATATAACCCCATATCTAACTCTTATATTTCTTGGTGACACAAACAACCGTTAGGTGAACAAAACTATTATACTCTGTGCAACAGGTTGCGAGAGTATAAAAATATACAAAGCACGCAGCGTAACGGTACCCGTTCCATGTGGCAAGGTACTCAACTCAATATTTGCTCATATGTAAATTTAAAGGCGCACACATGCAGGGGTGTATTTCTGGCTTTAATCTTGCAGCGGCCTGAGCGTGCTCGAACGCGTTGCTGCGCTTCCTGATTTTATTTATTTTGTCGCATTTTTTGCCTACACATGTATAAATAGCATGAAATTAGATTTTAAAATTCTTTCTTTCTAATTTTTTTTCGAGGACTTTCTTTTATTTTTTTTCTGTTGTTTGCTACACTTCAGCGAGTTTGTTTGGTTTGCCAAATTAAGGTCACAAATTGCCTTATCTATGTAAGTCATTGTGCATAATCAAAGGATTTGTTGTCTATTGCAAATTTGCCTTTTTTGGTTGTTTGTTGGTTATCTACTTTGTTTGTCTTTGATGTTGTCGCGAAGGAGTTACACATATCGTGTGTTTGGTCTTTTTCAGGTTTTGTTTCATTTATTTGCATAGCGTAAAATCATGTTTGGAATTTAAAAAAACTCCAAAGGTAGAGTAAATCTAATAACTGGTACTTTGTGCTGGTGAGCTTTGCGCTTTTTTCAGTGAGCATGTGTGTTGTTTTTAAAGTAAACAAATGTGTAACCAGGTAGATTGGAATCATGACGACAAATCACTGGTATTTTAGAACTAGTATTTAGAATCGATATTTGAATAACCATCGATAAGTAGTGTGGTTTTGAGAAGGAAAATATAACCCTTGATGCAAAGTTATTTATTTTCAACAGAAAGATAATGGGAACGGTCACAACCCTAATCGGTTCTGGAAAATTAATAATTTTGGATTGCATCAAGTCATTTGTTTTTTATTAGCAAAAACCGAAATAAGCAACACTTCCATGATCTTGACATATTATACTATATACAGCTGTTGAAGAATACTTACGGACGATGATTAGTTCTCCCATTAGATGCAAGGATAAAAGCTTTATTTCATAAACTGAGCAAAATATACTCAATTTTTCAATTACTGAAGAACGAAGCAAAATAATGATTAAAACATTATTTAAAAACGTGCCGTACTTGGAGAAACAACACCTACCATTGCAGACACAGAGCTCCAGTTGCCTCGCGAAACTAGAGTGACCCTTGCGCAACTTCGTTCTGGATGTTGCCTATCCAGACTAGACCCTGACACACTCAGCATATGTCCTGTATGCAAGGAGTCCCCGCATGACACTAACCATCTCTTTGCTTGCCCCTTAACCCTACTCATCTAACACCCCTTTCCTTTTGGTCCGACCCCATCGAAACAGCTCGTTTCCTGGGCCTCCCATTAGATGACTTCGATAACAATAAGACTAGGCTTGTCGTTTCAGGCAGACCTGGGTACAACAACAACCACAATGGTTAAAACATAAAAATTAAAACTGTTTTGTAACCCGAGAAGTATGTTTCGGATCATTATTTTGTTGAAATCTTCAAATCACTGACAAATTCTCTTTCACTTTAGCCACCAGCGTCATTGATTTAGAGTCCACGATCTGCGTCCTTGAATAAATGCAATACGACGTTTTCGTTGCGATGGCTCTACCAATGATTATTTCCGTACCAATCTACAGTTAAGACCAGCATCTTCAAATTGAACTGTTGCTTTTGTTATAGGCTTCTCTAGATGAACAGAAATTTCTCGATGGATGCCTGTAGAGCTTTCTCCTCGGGTACTGTTTTGTCAACCTAATGATCATCGTATTAACCTAGTTAAAACTTTTTCGGGCTTTTTTAAAAACTCTGAAAACATTTGAAAGCATTAAAAACAAGGTTTTTAATGACAGTTTAGGATAATCTAATCTTTTGCAACTCGATAATTACTTCGAAGATTTGTGGGACTTATTTTTATACAGCCATATTGGATAATAAATGATATACCATAAATTTATTCCAGGATCCTCAATACCTACATGGCCCGGTGAAAATCGTAAGGTATCTTTATAAAGAAACCTCTTTGACTTGGACAAATTTTTTGAGGTCTGGGAACAGCAAAAAAAATGCTGTAATCGAAATCTGAAAAATGCTGAAACAATTGGTACTATCGTTTTAAAGAAATTACCTTATGTTGGCAAAATTCTTTGAAGCAACCATTATCTTAAGACCTGAGAACAGAAAAAAATTGTTAAAATCCAAAACAATACGGAAGTTCATGAAGCAATTAGAAGTTCATGTGATTTCACCATAGTATTCATTGATTTGAAACTCTTATTTAATGAAATAAATCTTTTTTAATTCATCAAATGACGCCATTTTAACATATTTTACCCTTCAAGCATTCCAATAATGCCTTCTAATAGTCGCTGTTGATGGTTTCGTTTTTGGAAGATAGCCTGAGTATACCTTACTCATACCAAGTTGTAGACGCCATAACTTTGCCAGCTGAGTGTTGTTGTTTTCATTTCTAACCTCTTTCGACTGTAACTCGGCTTAAGGGGTTAGGTGGATTTGAAAATTTGAATTTTTTTGTCTTATTAAATATGCTTAAAATATTATCCAAAAATATCAAATTAATCTGAGTAATATTATAAGAGATATACCAGTTGGAAGTTCCGCCAATCGGGGCACATCAGTTTCAATTTAAAAAAAACTTTAAGCACTTTTATCTCAAAACTCAAATTTTTAAGTCGGTGGACACGATTTATCGATAATTTATAAAGCGATTTTGTTCAAATTGTCACTTCTTTGAAAAATGACATTATATGGCGAAGTGAGTTTTTTTGGTTAAAATTCTGTCAAAAATTAAAATTTCAATATTTTCTTTTCCTCCGTTCTTTAACTAGATATATCCATGTACTATCGAAATATTTTTAGTTTATTGAATATGGATGAAGTAATCATGTGTTATCAGGTCTAATACAAAATCTTTTTTTGGATAAGTCGTGGGAAATGAGGTGCCAACGGCAAAGTTTGCGGAATTTTTAAATAAACAATTCATAAAATACAGTTTAAATATGTACCTTTGATATGTTGATATGTTTAAACGAAATATTTGATTGTATATATTTAAAAAAAAGTTGTTAAAATATCCCTGTTCTTATCCTCTGAAACACGCCTAACCCCTTAATAAACTAGTTAACAATAATTCATTCCGCTGAAATCGGTATATCCTGTTTGGTTATTAAAAAATATAGACTAAAATTATTTAAAATTTAAACACTCTTAATAAAGCGACGGAATTTTAATCTAAATAAATATTTGAATATTAGGAAACATGACAAAGAAATCACTCATATCTCTCCTCCGCCAGCACACCAGTGCATGTGACTTCGAGAATGTCGCACTTAAAATTAATGGAAAATGCTTCCCGAACAATAAAATTTTAATTTCAGCTACTTCAAATCACCGAACAAAAAATGCATGAATGCTTAACGCGCTATCGAAGCGTGAAACATTGTGTCATTCTAATGCGTCGAACAGCGGGATAATACCAAGCCACAGCACACCACTCCACACTGAGCCACCACCACCAACAGGCTCAAATATTTGCATACCACTCCGCCTTGTTTGTGTGGTGCCTTGGTGTTCATCAATGATATGCGAGCTTCAATTTGTCCGAGCGGAGAATATAATAAATATAATAGTCAAATAAATATATGTATATTTATATATTATTTGAAGATAAGCATGGAGGTACAGTCAAGTCGAATAGCTGTTAAAAATTGAATAGAAATATGCGCGTGTTTTGTATTGTGTGTTATGTAAGTAGTACTACAATTCAAAATTACCTCCTGGAATGTTAGTTAGCTCTTTGGTTGTCATGGTGTTGAGGAAAGTAGCTTTTTATGAGTTCACTGGTGTTACAGTGGGCCGTTTCGTAAATAAATAATTTGAGATTATGGATATGGAATTCCATTTTAGAATTCAACAATTTCGTCATGCTACGCCATTAACGTATCGAACTATCAAACTTCCACCACCTCATCTTCTTTCATGACGTCAAGAACTGAAAAATATTCTGTCAAATTCAGAACAGACAAATTTACTCTGATAGTAGAGCAGCGATACTAGCCTTGAGTTCGCTGTCTATGTGCCCAAGACTGGCAAATGAATGTTTATTTTCACTATTAGTGGTTATACTCTTTGATTAGACTGGCCTTTGTCCCTGGCGGAATCGCGGGGAATTGTAAGGCTGATGATCCTGCAAGGTCAGGTACGTCTCTCACTAATAGTAGCATGGGAACATATCGGAGTGCCATTGTTCTATTGCGGTTTACTACTGAACAGGTCGGCCTCGATTGAGCTGGGAAAGCGCTGGTCAGTCACGTGCTCAGTCGTCATATCCTTCTAATTTAAGATTAATCGCAGAAGGTCTACCGAGCTTTTCGCCCTTAGTAAAGTCCACCTCTCCTTACGGGTAGGGACTGGGTAGGACTGGTCATTGTCCAATCGGGGGTTAAAAATCTTAGCGGATGCCAGCTGTAGAAGCTGACTGGAGGAGGACGAGGGGGAATCAGCTCATCACTTTCGTTTGGAATGTCTAGCCTTTGCGAAATCAAGAAAAATATTTCTCTGTTTTCACTTTTTCGAACAACAGCACGAAAAACCGGATATAGAAGTGAAAAATCTCTGCAGATTTGTAGTTGTTTCAGTTGGTACCTAATCAAAAAAGGGGATTCTAGCTTCACAAATGACTGTTCATTCATAGTCTAGGTGAGTTTCCCCTCTGGGGAACCTCTGACAGGCAATGTTAAGTCCCAATTTGTTGAAAAAAAACAGAAACATCCAAACTAATAAAGGCCTTGGACTTAATATAAATAAGCATTTTGATGAAAAATAATTATATCCAGTGAGAATAGAGCTCGATTTTAGAAGAAAGAAAACAATTTAGTATATTAAATGCCTTTAGTAGTAACTTTTCCGAAGTTCCGTCGGTAAATTTTTTGAGAACTGTGATGTGGCGGTAACCAAATTAGTATACTTATTATCAAATGACAACACTGTACCCCTTCCACTGTCACAAGTAACCGCTCCTTACGATGAAAAAAATACCTTTCAATGCTTTTGCCAGCTTGTCACAAAGCTACAGCCGTTTCGAGTCTATTGTATTGTATTGAAGCACGCGAAACCGACCAAATCCGACGCGAACGGACCACCGCGGTGTTATTATCTACACTTTAGCGGATTGGAATTCGATACTGTATAATGTGAACTGTGTGCATGGCATCTAATTACAATAAAGCGACATTGTTGTAACCGTGAATATTATGAAAAACGAAGTTCAAATTCTTTTGAGCGCACAAAGAACCAAAGCGTGGGGGCAGTGAAGCGCATACGCTCGCCTAGGAAACGGAAACTGCGATTGACATCCGTCGGCGGCGGCGGGTGCTGAGTGCTGGGTCAGTAAGGTAAGCGCGCGTTGTGGATAGATGTGGTTCTTCTAAGTAGCATGATACAATGGCCTGTCAACTCTCAGATTGTCGGCCTGTCGGTGTCTTGGACTGTCGTTCTGTCAATAAGCGTTATGACATTTCGATTGCAGTCATTCAACGCTTTCTTGTCGGTTGTCATAATGATGTTGAATTAATTTATTTATTGCCAAGCAGAATTACAAATGTACGCAGTTAAATTAGTGAAATGGCAGAATATGGTAGAGTGAATATGAATTTAAGGAAGCCAATGCATTGAGTTACAAGTCATTAAGTAGCCGCAATTGCCCGAAAAGGGGCGAGTCAGTGCACTAAATACTCATAAATGTACTCATATGCATATATTTTATTTGATTTCAAGCGATTTTATTTCTCAATATAAAAGTGCTTTAACACATAATAATAAATAATCGCACCCTTGGAAGGGAAATTTTATTGCCAGCCACCACTACAGAGACACATAATTTTTCCAAACATTTCGACCTCGTTATGACCTCGTCCTCCACAATTGCCCAAAATCACCCAAAGCGCTATACTCTACAGCAAATTCCGTTATTCTTATTATAAAATGAAATGACAATACACTTTTATCCCACAAATTCGTATATGTGTAGCACCTTGACAGTCGGCATTTGTTGTTGCAATACTCAACCATATGCCTTGGTGTTAGCTTATTTCGTCCCCAAAATGCTTAACGTTCCGAATTTCCGTTTTGGTTTGGCTGAGCACTGCAAAAATATTAACTTATTTCGCCATATATTCGGCGGCGGTGTGGGGGTCAGGGTGACTTCATCCGTTGCGCTTCGATTGTTGTAGGAAATGAAAACCCATAAAATCCTTTCCTACGGTGATTAGTTAACATATTTTTTCTTGGGAATTTATGCGTAACGGAAGCAATTATTTAAATGAAAATATTATTTATTTACAGAAAAATACAATAAAATATTTATATGATTTTGGGTTAGGAAGTCGGGTTTCTCGTTATATGAGGCTTTTTAAGCTTTATGAGAAGGACTTCTGCTCTGTTCTGTTCTTAAAGAAAATATGAAAATGATCTTTGTGACGAAATCTAGCATAATTTCTATAAGTAACATTACCTGGGAAACGAATTCCTGAGCTTTGAAAGGTACTAGATGAAAAATCAAGCAAATATTCTGAGCTAAGGGTTTTCCAGCAATATAGAGAATTCGTGAAGCTTTAACTTCATCTTATTATGAGTTTCCTGAACGCATAGAAACATTAAACCATATTAAATCTATGAATTTCGGCAAACCTATAAAGTCTCCAGACATCAAATCTAAACGAGAATCGTGTTTGGCCAAAAATAATGTTGTCTTCAGATTGAATGTGATAGTTTTAGTCTTCAAATTCGATCGTTTAGACGAATTACTTTGCATAGACCGTCATATAGATTAGGTGAGAGACAAATCTCGCGCATGTAGAAGATCTTACTTGGACCGCTATGAGCGCCGTCGTTTGTGGCACCAAAAACTCTCAATGGATCAGACCCTCATCACAAAGCGCTTGGCATATATTACATAATACTTGAGTCCGCTAATGTCAATTCGTTAATACACCAGGTTCGCCGAAGATGTGCCTATCAAAATGTTTCAAACTTAGTCTGGCGAATGCTGGACATTGAAAGAGGGAGTGCTCAGATGATAACGCCTCGCCTTGCATCTGGCGCAATCCCTAGTTTCACCGTATGTATGTATACCTATTGGACAGTAACCATCTTTAAGCTCCACTACGGGCCATATGGATCTCGCAACCGCACATGTGTTGGTTGCTGTACAGTCCTATAGATATAAAAGAACGGCATCTGGTCCGTCGGGAATGAAGTTCTTTTTATCTACACAAGGTTATTCGGCTCCTTTAATGGTCTTGAAGCAGGTCTTGAAAATTGGGAACGAAGTTCTTTTTATCTACCCAAGATCATTCAGCTCCTTTAATAGTCTTGAAACCCATCGACGATGTTCCAAATCGTCCACGAAATTAATCGGCACTTACCTTGAGATCTCTTCTTCAAAAATTTTAGAAAGTAGAAGGACGTCAGCAGAAAACAGAGCAGGCGTGGACTATTATGATACTTAGAATAAAAACTTTGTATATAACTGTTGGTAAAGACGGGACGTCTTCCATCGGAGAAGAATTAAAAGGTTTAAAAAGAAATTTTATCAAATCCTGCAATTGATGGGTCATACTGGAGTCATAATGAGCGTAATGTTGTTAGGCGTTCTTGCGACCTCCCTTTCCAACCAAACAATAATTGATCATCAAGTCCAAGGAATTGATCCAAAGTTAACTAAATAATATTTTCTTTCGACTAATAGGTTTTGAAAGCGCTACCTTATTGCTTTATATCAGACTTTTTTATTGAATTGAAATATGTTAAATCCTAACAAATTATATTTATAATTTTCCACCAGCACTCAATCTCTAATAGCGTAGTTCACACACTCAAAACAATAATAGCAGCAAAAAACTGGATAAATCAGTTCGTAAGTCGATCGTTTTTTCAATGTCCTTATGACAAATAATTGAAATCAATCACAAAGCCAACGTTAAAATTTGTGATCCCTACCGCATAGGTAAATTTCCACCCCAACTACGCGACAGTTAACGACGGTGACAAGCGTCCCACTGACGCCGCAAAACGAACATAAATTTCCCATCAAGCATTTTTCAAATGGCCTGAGCGCGTGTGTCCTTTACCAAACTAATCAAAATTCAATTTGGCATTGTCAAAACTTGGTGTTGTGTTTTTCCGCATTGCATTATGACATCATTAAAATCAAAATGAGCAAATGATGCGCGTAATAAAATCGTGATGAGCCAACAATTGCACTGACGGCGGCGGTGGCGACAGGCTCTTACGCCCGCTCGGTTGAACGGTCGAAGTGTTGAGCGGCGCTGCCGATAACTAAAATTGAGACAGTGAAAGTGGAAAATGAAAGTGCCCGGTAAACGGGTCCTTTCAGGTTGGTACATTTGCTGCGGTAGCTGATTGCATACGATTCTCATCAAACGAAGCATGAATCGCGTTGCGGATCCCTGCGGCAATTTGCAGCCGCACGTTGGCAACCGTGATGAGTTAATTCAGCGCAACAACCAGTGTGACAATTGAAAAATCGGCGAGCTTTGCGAAACGGATCACAATGTTTGCAAACACCAGTCAGCGCAGAGTCACCAGAAACACAGCGACAAATCCATGGCAAATTGGCTGGCTGCCTGCAATGGACTGCAGTCAACAACAAACACGCATGGCCTTTCACATCACGTGTGCCGCACTTTTCACATGTTTTAACTAACGAAAATTTATGTGCCTCTCTAGAAAAAAATTGAAAACACGGCAAGCAAAAAATTTGGAAAATAGGCGAACGGGCATTGCGAAAACAAAAGTGACAACGAAGTACTTCAATTGCAAAAAAACGATGAAGAAGGAAGGGTCGCAGGTATTTCAAACAAAACACCAATAATCCCTCGGCATATGTACAGATGTACTTAGCTACAAATATGTCCCATATCCTACATACATTCAATGGGACAAGCAATCACTGTTTATAAAGGGTCTGCATTGTTTGCCAAATTTGCGGTTGCTGCGCACAGTGGTTCAAAATGCTTCGCTAAAGATATTAGATTTTGATTATTTTAATATTTAGAATATGTTTATTAGATATCTTCAACTGGTCCCTGTTATTTGAGAATACTAGAATTTGAGATAAAACAAATAATTCAATAAGAAAGCTCTAACCTGTTTCTAATCGGTTTTACGTCCGATATATGGCCGATTACGATTGTATGCATGTGATTGGCGTTGAAACCGTTAGCCGGTTATAGCCGAATCGATGATAGCGGGCCACTTCTCTCTTTCCTTCGCAGTTCGGCGTCAGTTGGAGACCCCAAGTGTAACCAGGTCGCTCTCCACCTGGTCCCTCCAACGGAGTGGAGGCCTTCCCCTTCCTCGGCTTCCTCCGGCGGGTACTGCATCGAACACTTTCAGAGCTGGAGTGTTTTCGTCCATTCGGACAACATGACCTAGCCAGCGTAGCCGCTGTCTTTTTATTCGCTGAACTATGTCAATGTCGTCGTATAACTCGTACAGCTCATCGTACCATCGTCTGCGGTATTCGCCATTGCCAATGTTCTGAGGACCATAAATCTTGCGCAAAAACTTTCTCTCGAAAACTCCTAGTGCCGTCTCATCTGATGTTGACATCGTCCAAGCTTCTGCACCGTAAAGCAGGACGGGAATGATAAGTGACTTTTAGATTTTGGTTTTGGTTCGTCGAGAGAGGACTTTAGTTTTCAATTGCCTACTCAGTCCAAAGTAGCACCTGTTGGCAAGAGTGATTCTACGCTGGATTTCGAGGCTGACGTTGTTGGTGTTGTTGATGCTGGTTCCCAGGTATACGAAATTATCTACGACTTCAAAGATTTGACTGTCAACAGTGACGTGGGAGCCAAGACGCGAATGGGCTGACTGTATGTTTTATTACGATTAGATATTCAATTAGCAGCTGCAGCATACAATTTTAGACTAAAAATTGTACTCTGGTCTGAGCATTTCAGTCTTTGACCTGTACTTATTTATTTCCATATAAGCATTTTCAAGAAGTTGAGCTTACAGCCGGAGGCTAGTTGACATGCTGCTTTCAATGAGAAAAAATCAACTATATTAGCTTGAAAAGTATCAAAACTCGATTTTCAAAATGAAGGAAAGGCAAAGAATTTCAAGAATATTCCAAGTTATATTTTTTTGGAACCAGCTGGAAGGAAATAACTTTGTAAAGATATACAATTATGATTTAACAATAAATGAGGAACTAAATTTGAAAATGTATATCGATCAATCAGTAACGCCGAAATCATTCTATTGGACATATTGTGGTTAGGGAAAGTGCTAAATCAATTTTTAAATTTTATTGCCATGAGGAAATCCTCACTTAATATCACGAACATATCTTACAAATTTATCAATATTTTCGATATACAGACCTCCTTCCTTTTTGGTATCACAAAGGATAGCGCTCAAAACTGCCCAAGTGAGATCTTGCTGCATATGCAGGAATCCGTCTACTAACCTAATCTAAACTCCTTCCTAATATTTGGTATCTGGGACATAAAATGTTAAATTCCGATCTCCACGATTTTTCTAGAAGAAATGTACCATACTTTGAAGACTCTCTTTGTAAAGAGTTTCACAGCGATTGATTAAGATTCATTCGTGCTTATAAATTATAGAGTCAAAGAAACTGAAAAATTATTTCATAAAATATTTTGATATGCTTGAAAAGAAAATGGACAATTTTAATCGTTCAGCCAACAATGTTTTTAACATTGATGAAACAGGCCTATGAAAAGGTTGGTGGTCCATATTTGCCTATTTTACTATGTGTATCAAAATTGGTTCCAAACCGTTGGCTGAGATACGAAGTTTCACCTAAAATTTGGTACAAAGGTTCGCAATAGGGAGAGGCATATTTGGATATAATTTTTTCTGAAAGTGGGCGTGGTCCCACCCCCAAATCGTAAACTACTAAAGCTATATCAATGAAACTCTCTAGAGTCGTTTCCTACAGTCTAAAAATAAAGGAAATCGGGTTATAACCAGGCCTACCTACCTCCCATACAAAGGTTATGTTGAAATCTACTAAAAATGCTTGCATTCAGTAAAGAAAAACACCAGAAAGCTTAAATTTCATGGTAAAGATGGCACAGAAGGGGTGCAATCAACTTGGTATACAAAATTTTAAATGGGCGTGGCTCCGCTCTCTTACATATGGGTAAAAAGTAGATCTCAGAAACTACTCGACCAAATTCAAATTCGGTTCGAACCATTTACTTGGCATCCCAAAGCTACAGGTTTGAAAATAGGCGAAATCGATTCGCAACTACGCCTACTTCCCATATACCGCAATATTGAAGTCCATCTGATTCGCACACTTTACAATATCTAAATTAAGCACCAGTAAAGATATCGGACCTGAACTTTGCACAAATACTTTATTTCTAGTGTGACATAGCCCATATAAAATATATATAGAAATCATAGAAATTGGACTACAACTTTTCAAGGCCCCTGATATTGAAGATAAGTACCTCGCTAATTTTCCATTGTATTGAAAATATCCGGAAATCTCTCAGATATTCTAAAGAATTTCAAAGGAGATGTGTTCTTTCTAACAGTGTGCGTCTGTGCCAACGAAAAATCAGGCCAATATTTCCTCTACCCCCCACATAATTCACCTACAGATTTTCAAACTTCCGGTGAACTTTATACTGTACGAGGGAATAGGAATATTTATCAACGAAAATGGTTTTATTGTTTTTCAAAATATTCTCCATCAAGATTTTACACTTTTGCATGCGCTCAAACCAATTTTCGAAGCACTTTTTTTGAGCCTTTTTTTGAGCGATTGTCAAATGGTGCGGGATCCAACGAGATCAAACCTTTTTTAAGGCCAGGTGTTCATGCAATATCGAATGTATGCTGGTGGGAGAAATGTATATGCATGCCTCTATCTGAAGGTATGTTACATGACGGTCTTGCATTATCAGTTCACGTACGGCATCGATGTTTTCTGGCACAACGGCGGCTTTTGGACGAACTTCACGGAATTCGTCTTTGAGCGAGCGTCGGCCACGATTGAATTCGTTGTACCAGTTTTTCACAGTGCTATAGGATGGTGCTTCATAGCCATACAAAGATTTTAGTTCGAAAGTTGTGAAAAATGATCGCACGAAAATGTTGACGAGTTAATTCCATTTTTTGGCCGAGATGAATTTTTTAATTCCCTGTAAATAAAACAATTCACGATTAAATGACAAAACGTTCCGAGTGATGTTATGCTAAAAAATGTCAAACTTTCCAATGGAAATGACAGATTGAACCTGGCAACACTTAATGTTGCCTAGGCCACAAATATATATAGCAGCCCTCGTATATATCGGTTAATATGTTAGATATTTTACCAAATTGGAGTAAACGTAAAATTGGCAAAAGTAGTTGAAATCGGTCCAGCACTTATCCCAGTCCCCATATACTATATACTCGTATAATGATTTTTGTTTTCGAGTGGACGCTATTCTGAATATGTGAGTCAAATTGTGTGTTCTCTTAACAAAATTAAATAAATAAATTGCGAGAGTATAAAATCTTTGGTTACATCCGAACTTCTTACTTCTTTATACTTTCCAATTCAGTTCTGAAATCGCATTGACTAACTCCACTGTACATTAGTCAACGGCTAAAAGACAAAGTTAGCTACCAGGCGTTGTCTCTGCTCACCATACAAAAGCACCCACTCACCACTGCCACCGCTCATACGCTGCTACCATTCGCCAATTTAAAATGCAAAATCAAAGTAAATCAATTGCCGCATGACCTACTCCAGCCCTGGTGACCGCACAACCTCACATATTTCGGGTTTCTACATAACCTATAGTGGCTTATACAGCAGCGGTGGCAGGCGGGCACTTCAAAAGCACACAATACGCCACGTATATGTGGCACGTTTTCGCTGTTAAATCTGCTAATAAATCAAATTAAAGATTCACTGCGCTCTGCCTCTCTACGACACACACACACCCAAACAGCCGTGCGCGGCGCAATATTAATTTTTTCCCCAATCAACTGGGGCTTAATGCAAAAATTTTGCAAAATTAGTCTGTGGCATATGTGACAGCAGCGCGGCGTAGTTCGAAGCGGCGCTTTATAAATTTCTCATAAATCCAAAGTGTCTAGAAAATCGCATAAGCATTTTGATTATTTTAGGCTGAGAGCGCAATCGCTTAAATCTCGGGGCGAGCGAGAATAGATCAAACAGACGCTCATAAATCTTGCAAAGCGCGTGAAGCTTAAGTGAAACACGTAGTTTATAATTTTAATGGCATAATTTCGCAGATAAACATAAAAGGAATACATACATATATACATACATACACCCTCCCCAACCATTTTGTGTCGACTACTGCGACTTACACCCACAAGCTTCGAGTATGAAACATATTTGGCGAGTGCAAGTGAGTTATGTGGCTTGAGTTATGTAAAATTTGCAATAAAATATTCTAGGCATCTATGGATTTTATAGTTCAAAATTTTTTAATGTTTCAAATAATATGCCCAAATTCATGTGTGTGTGTGTGTTTGTGGCGTGTATAATTTTCGCATTTTCACTATTTTATGTTTTCGCTACAAAGTGTGTTATTGGCACGGCGATATTTTATGGCCCTATTGTTCTATTCGGATTCTGTCACTTAAATGCAGTGAAGTGCTTTTTAACACATTTTATGGCATTTCTATGCTAATTTCTGTTCGCACATAGATCATTGGATGCGTGCATTATCTACATTATCTCCATTTGACACAGTTTGTATCGCTTTTTAAAAGGACTAACGACACTTCGTCGAAGAAATTACCGAGATTTTATGAAACTAAGACATTATTACATAATAATATTGTAACACTTACATAAGTGGCGATATCCATACAAACTTTGTTGTGGTATAAATGGTTTAGGTAGAAGGACATTTATACACATACATATATACGAGTATATTTTACAATAAGGATTATATATTAGGGATAATAGGAGTATTGGCTTGATAGAAGGATCGTCCTTAATTTGCGAGCATCTTCTCATTATACTCCGCATAATTTATACGTAATTCTACGTGTATTGCCTTCCAACGCAGTTGGGTTTTAAAGCAGAGTTTCTTATACAGAGTTGTTTACAAATTGACAGAGATGATTTGTGGTGCAATTAGAGAGCATTCCCATTTTATCAGATGTAAAAGTATAAATATTTGTTATATAATAGTATAGGCTGAAGAAGAAGGAATTAATAAGGATTATCAACTGCAATTATAATTCAAGATCCTTTAAGCAATATAATTCTTAAAGTAGAACTGAGGGAGGTAGTTTACAAGACTTTCAAAAGATAAAGGCAAGTTTGCAAAATTGTATCGTATAAAAAACTTTAAACCTTCAAAAATATAGAATATTTCCAAATTATTACGAACTTAAAAGCTAAAGGGGCGCTCAGCTTTGTTAAACGTTGGTCTAAAGCAGTGTTTTTCAATCTGTGGGTCGCGACCCCTAAGGGGGTCGCGAAGCCTTACTCGGGGGGTCGCCAGCTGAAAGAAAAAGTCGAAGTTCTTACACAACAAAAACACAATTTTAATGAGAAAGATGTGCTTGTTTATTTTTCATTAGTTTATCAAATTGTGGTGTTATTTTTGAAACATTAATAATTAAATCATTTTCTAATTGCAGTCTATTTCTCTTTTTAGTTTTAATGTCTACCATTGAAGAAAATGTCAGTTCACACAAGTATGAAGTGGCGAATGGCACTAATAATTTAAGAGCTTCCCTTGCCAGCTCTGGATATTCGTGTTTTCTTTTCATCCAAAATACGTCGACACTTTGCGAATGAAATTCCATTTTAAGCATGCCATCAGTAGCTAATTCTAGAAGACATTCTTTCATTTTTGTGTTGACATCAGCCAGATCTATTGATTTGTCCAAAAAAGGGTTTAAAATCCATCTAGGCCCATTGTCAGCTTCAGAGTGCAAGTCTGGAAAGTATGTCAAAAGTTTCTCTTGTAAATTATGCAAGCTTTGTACCATGCAAGGAATATGAGCCGATACTGCAAAACTTTGGTTTGATGCATTATCTTCAACAATCTTCTGAACACACGGAAAAGACTCAAACATTTTGTTTTGCAGAGAGGTCACCACAAACGAAGTTTTGCGTGAAATGCTTTTACTTTATCTTTAGCTGTTAAAATATTTTCTTCTCTTCCTTGAAGGTTCTTGTTCAAATTGTTAAGGTGGCTAAAAAGATCTGCCAAAAATGCTAATCTCAAGAGCCAAATAGGGTCAGAAAAACGGTGAGCATATTCTGATTTTGCATCTTGTAAGAACATTAACAATTCAGCTCTCAGTTCCAGAACTCTTGTCAATACCTTTCCTTTGGATAGCCACCTGACCTCGGTATGATAAAGGAGATTTTGATGAAGCGATCCCATATCTTCACAAACGATTCTGAATAGCCGAGATTGCAAAGCTTTACCTTTGATAGAATTCACAATTTTTATTACCTCCTTGAGCACGTCATTTAAATCAGAAGGTACTACCTTAGCAGCTAGAGCCTGTCGATGAAGAAAACAGTGTGTCCAGGATATGTTTGGTATTATCGATTTTAATTTTGCAATGAGTCCGCTATTTTTGCCAGTCATAGCTTTAGCGCCATCGCTACAAATAGCGATACATTTTTTCCAATCAATATCGTAGTCGCAAGTGCTTTCTAAAAACATATCGTACAAACACTGGCCAGTAGTGTTTGCAGGAAGTGCTTTGCAAAATAAGATTTCTTCCGTAATACTGTCATCTGCTTCAAAGCGCACAAATACTACAAACTGTGCACAGTCGGAAACATCTGTAGATTCATCGAACTGCAAAGCAAAATGTTGGCTATTCTTTAATTTTTCGACTACTTGTTCTTGAATATCCTTGGCCATATCGTTTATTCTGCGTGAAATAGTATTGTCAGAAAGTGGTATTTTTCTTAATTTGTTTGCCTCCTGCTTACTGACCATAATTTCAACCATATCGAGTGCTGCTGGCAAAATAAGATTTTCGGCAATTGTATGTGGTTTCCCTGCTTTAGCAACTCGATATGCGACTTTGTAGCTAGCTAATAATGTTGACTCGTTGACACTGGATGTCTGAAAATAAACCAAACAATATACAAGTGAACAGTCAATAAAAATTAAATTAATCACCGTACCCAAAATTATCAAAATCACAACTAAAATTGCTACTGACCCGCGCGAATAATAGATAACTTTGAATGAAAAATAGGAAAAACTGATTACCTAATGTATGTAGTCTTTTAATTAAAATTAAATTATTTCTTTGACTTACTATGACACAAGGGGGTCGCCAGAATATTTTAACCTGTAAAGGGGTCGCGAAATCAAAAAGATTGAAAAACACTGGTCTAAAGAATTTAGTGATCCGTATATTAGTAAAATTATTTTTACAACATTGGTAAGGCCTATATTGGAGTATGGTTCTGTGGTATGGAATCCTAGTTACTATACCCATTCAGATAAGCTAGAGTCCGTTCAAAAAAAAATTTACTTTTCGCTTTAGGTCATTTACATTGGGATTCAAGACTGAACCTTCCTCCGTATACTAGTCGTTTGAAACTTATAAATGTACCTAAACTCACTAGTCGTAAAGAAATGCTAGGTATAATATTCCTAGTAAAACTTTTGAATGGTTCAGTTTGTAGTTCATTACTTTTGTCTGATATTAAGTTTAATCTCCCATTTCGTTCATCTAAGCAGTTTAGACCATTACTTTTAAAATATTCTAGAACAAATTTTGAGTTAAACGACCCATTCCGCTGAATATGTTATGATTTTAATTCACATTCCAGCACATTTGATCCATCTGACTCAATATTTAGCATCAAAAAAACTATTTTGTCTTCTCTTAATAAGTAATATTCAGACATTTTTAACTTTTTGTTTTTATAAATTTTTAAATCTCAGCTGTTGAAATGTTTCTTTCTTTAACTGAGCAGTTTGAGAACTGGACGCTTAAAAATCTCTTGCCTTTCTGGACTCGGCAAATTCCGCTCGTATGCGGACTGCGCCCCACGCGTCGGTTGGGCGGGAGGAGGGTAATCGTTTGGGTTTATAATAATATAAAGCTTACTATATTTGTTATAGAACGATTTTTGGGATCATTCATAGTCCAAACCATATTCAACAGTTTACCAATTCCAAAATTTAAAACAGGTATTATAACTATATTATATTCGATATAAGTTCGAGATTTGCGAATCGAACAAACAACTGGAACAAATGAAATGTACTCGCATTGTAAAATAGAGATATGTATATTTTTGGTAAAACATTGATCATATATCAGTACGAATGTAAAAATTGTATATATACCCTTGTTATTAGCCTCTGAAACCCACGTAACCCTTAAACTTTAAATATATTTGGAATTAATTATTTAATTTAGAGCCGTTGACAAAATTACTTATAACAGTTTCTCAGTATTGATGGTGGTTCTTGAAAACTATTACTACATAGATAAGTTATTCCGCAGATTTTGATTAAATCCACTGATAGAGTTTCAAACCAATGTCAAAGGCAATAATTGCGATAATTTGTTCTTATCACAAAATACTCGAAGCATGAAATATTTAATTACAAATCTCAGAAAAGGCGGACTATTACATAAAATAAAAGAAAGTATATCTAATACAATTTTCCCGCTTGAGTTTCTTACTCATTAAAGGAAAGGAAATACAAACTCCACGCCAATAAGGCAGCCAGTAAATCAGCAATGGATAGAGTGATTAATGAAAGTAATCAAGCGAATTATTTGAGAATCTACTGGGAAAGTGGGAGGTTTGTGCGAATTTGCTGATCTTAAGCAGATTTATTAATGGCTAGCGACCACTCTTCAACTCGCATGGTCACAAAGAGGTTGGGTACATACGAGTATCTTACATAAGATAGTAAGATAAGCAAGATTTGAGTTGAAGGGGTGTCTGAGTGATTTGAGCAACATAAAAGTAACTTACGAAATGCCCTCAAGCACTTGAAGCACTCGACGTTGCAGTGGCGGCGTGCGTGGTTCCTTGAAGTGTGCCAACTTGTGGTTGTTCAACGCTTGTTTGCGGCCAGCGTTGGAACACATGTGGATGTGTGAAATCTAATCCGCTTGACCAACCCACACGCTTAGCGTCAACGAGCTGCCGCCAGCGGCTGACAAATTAATAGTGGGAAGGAGTGGCGCTGCGAGAACTTTTACAAATACTCGGAAGTGTATCTAAAGACACACAGACAAGGGTCATCTGCTTGCTTACCAGCCGCTGTAAGAAGCCTTAAAAGCGCTGCTTTGAATCAATAATAAGATGGATTTTAGAAATCAATCCGCCGCACGGGTTATAATTACTTTGATGAGGGTCGCACAGCGTCCATGTCTAGATTTCTCTCTTTGCCGTCATTTTAATATTGCTGGCAACGTCAAAAGCGCTTTCTTCACTCAATTCAGTTAACTGAATTATGACTTCTACACTTAATTTTCGTCCTTCTTGCTGCCGTTCTTGCCAGTGGCGCTGTCCCAAATTAATTGCCATGGAAATTGTTTGGGATTTTTGACGAAATGAATCCGTTACGTAGCCATCCAGATCGTAAATGTCGCAAATGGCGCACATAATTCACACTAATTGCTTTAGTCACGTCACATTGGCCGTTAATTTGATTTCACGTGTTGCTAGCGAACGCCTACGTCGACATACCCTCGGGATGGACCGTACTTGATGTATAGTTAAAGCCGGGAAATAAGGTGTATAGCAATATTTATAAGGTATCTCTCAGAATAAATATTTAATAATTTCATTTTAATTTATTAATAACTTCCCTCAAGCATTTAAATCTCAACTTCATCTGTTGTAAGGTGAAAATATGAATTAAAAATTTGTTGTTAAAGTTGAGTGCACGAGCCACCAGTTTGGCACCGCAGAAAGTAGATTGTGCATCATTGATATGCATCCACCGTATTCTACGACTTTGGTCGTCGAGGACTTTTTCTTGTTCTCAGACCTCTACAGAAGGGCCTTATATAGACAAAAGTGTCATCGAAGATAATTTCGAAGATAGCAATAATCGATTTTCTTTAAAAGGATAAGAAGATTGCTTTTTTTAGACGTGTGGTTTTCAATGAGACAATACTTTTTTTATAGCTATTAAGGACTACGAATTAAGGGACCACTATCTTGTAGCAGCTAAGATACGCACCCGCCTCTGTGCAGCAAAGCGCGCACGCTGTAATCACAACCTACAGCCGAACGATTTTCTACTCGACAGAGCACTCATCAGCAAATCGAGCGTGCTGTGTGAAAGACTGAAGTCCACCGTCAATAAACTGATTGTACCTTATCAGTACGGCTTTAGACCTGGAAAATCAGCAACTGATCATATATTCACCACGCGCAAAATTTTGGATAAGACCCGTGAAAGGACGATCGACACACATTATCTCTTTGTCGATTTTAAAGCTGCTTTCGACAGCACGAAAAGGAGCTGCCTCTACGCCGTGATGTCTGAATTTGGTATCCCCGCAAAACTAATACGGCTGTGTAAGTTGACGTTGAGCAACACCAAAAGCTCCGTCATGATTGGGAAGGACCTCTCCGAGCCGTTCGATACCAGACGAGGTTTCAGACAAGGTGACTCACTCTCGTGTGATTTCTTTAACCTGATGCTGGAGAAAATAATACGAGCTGCAGAGCTAAACAGAGAAGGTACAATCTTCTATAAGAGTGTACAGCTACTGGCGTACGCCGATGATATCGATATCATTGGAAACAACACCCGCGCCGTTAGTTCTGCTTTTTCCAGACTCGAAAAGGAAGCGAAGCGTATGGGTCTGGTGGTGAACGAGGACAAGACGAAATATCTCCTGTCGTCAAACAAACAGTCAGCGCATTCGCGTCTTGGCTCTCACGTCACCGTCGACAGCCATAACTTTGAAGTTGTATATAATTTCGTCTATCTGGGAACCAGCATTAACACGAATAATAATGTCAGCCTTGAAATCCAACACAGAATCACTCTTGCCAACAGGTGCTACTATGGACTGAGTAGGCAATTGAAAAGTCAAGTCCTCTCTCGACGAACAAAAACCAAACATTACATGTCCCTCATCATTCCCGTCCTACTTTATGGTGCAGAAGCGTGGACGGTGTCAACATCCGATGAGACGGCACTCGGAGTTTTCGAGAGAAAGTTTTTGCGGAAGATTTATGGTCCCTTAAACATTGGCAACGGCGAATACCGCAGACGATGGAACGATGAGCTGTACCAGTAATACGACGACATTGACATAGTTCAGCGAATAAAAAGACAGCGGCTACGCTGCCTAACCGGTGTCTACGCCAGAAGTTAGCTTCGAAAATAGAAATACAGTGGAACTTCTCTAACTCGAATCGCCTTAATCCAGAAATAAACTTCGAGTTATAGTCTTGGTCTCTTATTCATATAGACTCTTTTTTAAATTCTGCCTCGATAGTAAAATTTTAAATTTTATATTATGGTCTGACCAAAAAGTTCGATTTATGAAAGAAAATTTGTATGAAAGTTGCCTATTGCCACTTCAAGAGTTCGAGTTATGGAGAACTTCGAATTATAGAAATTCGAGTTAGGGAAGGAAATTTGTATGAAATTTGTTTTCTAAACGCTATTGCCAATTCAAGAGTTCGAGTTATAGAAGTTCGAGTTATGAAAGTTCCACTGTATTTGGATTCGAAGTTCGAAAAAAGGACTTTTTAAAAAAATTATTATTAAATACTGGAAATTATTATTAAAGACTGCTACAACAAAACGGAAATAGAGATATAATCTATATATTTCTTCTTAATTCAATGGTATTTTTCATCAAACTTAGATGACAGATGTTGTAAGTGGTCCAGGATTTTTCGACACAATTTTTTTGATTTTTTCGAAAATTAAACTTTGACCCTTCATAACATCTTGCTTAAGAGAAAAGTATAGATTGTATCCATATTTTAGATGTTTTTGTAACTAAATCCTGTAATTAATAAAAAAATTTTAAAAATACCTTTTTTGAATCCCAATTTTCGATTTTGGAGGATAACTTCGAAAATCGGAGAATACAATTTTTTACTTATGACTCAATCTCCTGGCAAAAATTAGTATGGTCAAATACCCAGAAAAAATTCGATTTGATCGTATAGTGTAATGAACAGACTTACTCCCGAACAACGTTTATTGCTGAAATACCCATTAAACGTCTTACCCAAACTAATGTCGCAAGTAAAACTAAACCACAATGATTAAACTACTTTTAAAACCAGTTATGCCAGACTATTGCTTTTAAATATTTATGAAGATAGAAATTTAATGTCAAAGTAATGTCACCCCTGTTAAAATATTCAAAATATACTTGCGAAGTATCATATTATTGTGAGCTTGGAGTCCATCAACAAATTTGAGCACTTTTTTGGGAAAACACATGTGTGAAATGGCATACACAAACACACAAGCATGCACATCCAAGTACACACACTTCCCTCCAACACCCCCACCGCTGACTACAGATTTCACTTCCTATCACCATTTGCAATGTCATAAGTAATTCACAATTTGCTTGCAAACCGAGCTAAAGTAATTGTTAAATAACAAAAAAGGGGTCGCAAAAAGTGCCAGAAAGTAAGGCAAAAAATGCGAAAAAATCGCAAATGCGTATTACAACCATTTCGATATTAGGTGATAAAATTTTATGTTTACAAAGTGGCAGCGATTTGTTGTGTCTGCGCGCACTCGCCTAAGTACAGAAGCATGTATTTCCTTACTTAATGTAATGTAATGGTGCTGGTGTAGCGAACTCCTGCCGGTGGCTGATCATCATCACCAAACGTTTGCTAATCTTCACCACTTTCAGCATCACACATACACACGTTTGACGAACTCCGTTGAGCAGCTGCAATGTGTTGAAAGTTTTTCTATTGACATTGACATTTATTAGTGACGGGTATATTGCTGTTGTTGTTGTTGTTATTGCTTACGTCACTTAAGTAAATAATTTATTAAATTGCTGCCGTAATGGAAAATGGGTAGAAAAATAAAGGAAAAAGGAAATGTCGCCATTTATGCGCATAACTACTTACTAAAAGACATAATAATATTTTTTTACGAATCTCGGAAATTATTGCCTCCTTTTACTCATATGTGGTATAGTGCACCAAAGTGTATTTGAAAGGGTTCTGGATATTGTTTAGAATAATATCATGATTCTGAATAGTTATTGTATATTAAATATTGATATGAGTCCATCAGTGGGTATGATATAACCCCTCCCTTCCTACTAGTGTTGAATTGTCACAAAGTTTATCCAGATTCACTATTTCAGAAATAAAACCGACATGCCGTCATCCCTACTTGAATGATAAATGTCTATAACTTCCTTTGGAACATGTGATCTCATTTCTCTGATTGACCTGAAAACCAATATGATACGAAACTCTCCTATTATCCTCAGAACCGAATTCGCTGATCTATCATTTTGAGTTAGTAGCAATGCCAAGTCAGTGAACTTTTCGTAGGTCATTTCAAAAAGGTCGCATGGCAGAAATAATCCCACTAAAAGTACTGACAAAACCAATGCGAAACAATTTTACAACGAACGAAATAATAATATAAAGGTTTATATAACTAATTGAGAAATTTAAAAAAAAATGTGGATTTTGGCAGCTCGCTCACAAAACGTGGAGAGCAAGCAAGCTCAGCCATTCTTTAAACAGGATTTTATGCTTCTCACTGATATTGCCACAGCCGGGAAATAGTGGATCAACGGTTTTAAACAGTAACTTCTGGCTTTTGTTCATAATCAGTCTAACCTACATAGCCTGTTCTAGTTCTGCGTAGAAGAAAATTCTATTTGCAGTTAATGCCCTCTCAAAGTTATTTTTATATTCAACCTACAACGGAGTTACTACCGCAAATCATAATTGGGACGAAAGGTAATTCTATACGGTGTATGTTAAAAAAATTAAATTAGTCCTTTGGACAATTGAAAATTTTAAATTTCTCATTATTTTTTAACTCTATAGCCGTTTAAGTTTCTAGTAGCCTCAGTTAAAATATCTAAATGTGTCAAGTTATTATCCTTGCTATTAACTTAGAAACTTAACTTCGTCGGAACATTTAAGCACTGATGCGGAAAGTATCCGGGTCACAACGACTTGATAGTATATACTTAGGTATATAATTCTCGTCTCAGTTTTTTTTCGTTTTGTCTGATGAATGAGTTCTCCTACAAGTAAATTTTTAAAGTAGAATTATAAAAGAACAAATACTTACGATGTTGGACCTGTGACATGGTGCAGAATCGTCCTGAAAGATTTTGACGTTTTGGTGCTACTACAGCTCTTCGGTGCAGGGTACCTAATTGGCTTCCAGGACTCTTCCTTCAATTAAATTCCTTCTAGTCCATTGCTTTCATTTAATTTAAGGAAAAGTCAACGGTGAAGCATATAAAAAATCATGCAAGCCAATTTAATACCCCGCATCGAAGATCTGTATCGGGTTCAAAATGACGTAATCTTCTAGGACGATTCTGAGCCAAGTCCCAGGTCCAACATCGTTAGTATTGTGTTTTTTAATTCTACTACCTGTAATTAGTCGCATTCAGAACTAATTTTGACTTCCTCCTTTTCTTATTTTTTTGGAGGTACGCGATATTAGGCCTGAACTGGGAATAAATCAGTTGACGTGGCCTGGGAACAGCCTCGATTTAATCCCGATCGAAAATCTGTGGGCGATTCTGAAGAAACCGTTAGCCTCACAGAAGTCGAGGAACCAAAGAAATTGCATTCCGTCCTTTTGAATAGGTGGTGGGATGACATGGAGGTCGGCTTACTCCAAAAGGTCATTTCGTCCATATCAGCAAAGGTTAGGGTGGTAATTAAGGCAAAAGGAATCGCATCAAAGTATTAATTGAGATATTTCCTTTTAGATAGACTAAAATTAAAAAATAAAAACAAACAATCAGTTTGATATTTCCGTTTTTATAAATTTTATGATCAATTTTGTTGAATAACCCTAATTTTGGTGAATTTGACCAAATTTGGAAAAAGTTCGCACAAATTTTTTGTCTTGGATGAATATTTTAGCTCATAATTTAAATTTTCATACTGACTGGATTTTTTTAACCGGCACTGTATGTACATACATAATTTCATGACAGAGGTAATGGATAAATGTAACACCCATTCACCCCTTCAAAAACCACTAAACGTTTCAGAATAAACTTTTCAATTGTTTTACTATAAGAAGTTACTATTCTATGGGAGCTGTTAATTCTCAAAGCTTTCTGTATAACTATGCCGTATTTTATTCGAGTTTAAACTCGGTTCTAAGGATCCTCTTTATGCCCAGAGTGTTACAGACCCCTACGAAATTCCATTGACATATACTTCCGTGTGACTCAAAGAAGTATTCGCTTCGTTCAGTCTTTAATTCAGTCTGGATTGATTTGGCCAACACTGGGTAGTCAAAGATTCCAGTCATTTGGAACTGCGATAGCCAATTTCTTTACATTTCGGAAATGATCCACAAGTCTAGTATAGTTTTTATAAGGGAAATAAATAGAATATGAAGAACAGATGCTCCAAAAAAAATTCCTTCAAATTAAAAATCTAAAAATAATACACTTATTTTTCACACTAAAGTAAATAATTTTACATCATTTTTATTTGCAGGTTACTGGTACTGACAGAAGCCCTACAATTCCGGTAAGTGCAAGTCAATACAAATTAGAGTAAAACGCAAATAGTGGACAGCAAAATACTTATGTTATATTTTCATATTTCAATATTTGCTCATAAGCCACATAAAAGTAGAAATCTGTAGATATTTACCTTCTACCAGCACAAACACTTATCACGCCCACAACTCCGCACCAACGCAATTTGCCAGAGAGCAAATGTTTATCGAAATCTAAAGAAATTCGTTCGGCTTCTCAAAACGATTGTGCTACACAACAAATCAACAAATATGGAATGACAATTGGCAAATGACAAAACTTTCCGCCAACTTTGGCAAAAATCTAACAGAAACAGGATATGAATGTACCATTTTTGAGTGTTGTTCTTGTATGGCTTTCGACGTCCTGCGACGCGTGCAACAACACGCCATAAATTACCGAAACTTGTATAATAAATCTTTTGCAAAACATTTATGCAATTTCCACTTTTCATACACAACTAACCACGAACAGCCGAGAAGACCGAGGCCAAGTTCACTCTAAAACGGTGGTTAGCTTTTGTCGACTGGTGGTACTGGCTGTTGTTGTTTGTTTATTTGTTAGAATAATTTTTTGACATATTGAAGTGGTCAAGCAAATAAAAGAATATGAATCACTTTTCCCGCTGTGCGTCCCGTTAACGAATAAAAAGTGAAAGTTGCTGGAAAAAAGAGGGCGCTTAACAACCCGAGCGAGATATAGTAGAGTAGAAAGTGAGAGTCGGCATGTCACTTGTGGCTAAGCGCTGAAATATGGGTCTTTGTATGGGTCGGAAACGCCTGTTTGCAATTAATTGATTATGTCCAAGCTGCTGTCAGCAGTGGCAACAATTTGAGATTAAACTTGTTTATCATTATGGTGAGAGTTGCATGTAAAGAAGAAGTATCTTTCTGGGTCAAAATATTAGATTTCATCAAATCGAGAAGCAGGTCACAAAGTATTGTTAAAGGATGCCATATACATGCTTGCAACGGCTACTTGTACTCGCATTCCTTACCACCCCCCACCAGCCTTCTTTTGTAGTTTTTTGTTGTCGCAGCAACATGTAATTTTCCTCATTTTTTTACTCATTGTACATTTGGCTATTGTTGTGTTAATAGTTCGATATTATTTTGGGTCCAGCAATTTGTCCATTGTCCGAGTTAAATTGGTCATGTATGTACTGGTCCACATATGTAGGAGGTGGTGGTTCGTTTGTGGTCATAGCCATTGTTGTCCGAAATATTTTTGTTGCCCCTTGAAACGTAGAAAAAAGGCTTCATTCATTTTCGCAAAGCAAATAAATTGATTTTAACCGAGCATTTGTATACCAATTAGGGTTAATATAATTGCACGTCACGGGTGTCTATTTTACCAGAAAATTACCCAGTTTAACTGTTTTTTTGAGTTCAAGAATCACAGTTCAAATGTGGAAAAATGCCTTTGCTTTTAAATCAAGCGAAATCAATGGATTATTACACGTCAGATTTGCCATTATGAGTTTCGGTATTTCCTGTCATTTTGTGAAAGCATCTATGGGTTCTAAGGCATTCTAAAATTGCATATGAATTGTTAGTCGAGTTTTTTCATATAAAAATCGCCGTCGATGAATTAAAATAACTTCATGAATATATCCGATTTACTTATAATAGGGTTCGATTAGTTTAAGTTAAGTCAAAGGGATGATACAATGAAATACAATCTCACCTGGACAGCTAAAATCGATATTCATTTGTGATACAGCGATCTTCTAAACATAAATATCACAGACCTTCAAGAGTCAGCAAAGCGCTTTGAGCCTGCAGCCAATTTGTTGAGGCGGCTAATAGCAAATAAGAGATATAAGATGCACTTCGAAATTTTATCTATTGTGCCCTCCAATGAAACCTACTCCATTCTCAACTCCATTAGTTCGAGCAACTTTGACAAATTCCAGTATATCGTATCTTTCTTATTACGATATCTTTTCCACCTTGAACATCTCCTTTATCGTGTGTGATCCAACTGCCAGGAACGATTCAGGATCCATCGTGTTGTTGCTTATTGTAGGGCTAATTCGTGCCTTTTTCATTTCCTGGAGACGGTTAATATCCATTCGGACTAATTCTTCAGGTTCGCCAAAACTAGTGTCTCCGAGATATTTCAGTCTCAATCTGGCAAAAGCTGCACAGTTCAGGAAAAAGTGTCTAGATGGTTCAATCTCGTCTTCATTTAGCATCAGGCATGTGAACCCATTAAGCAATATGCAGTAAGGACTCCTCCGATTGTGGCGAACTGAACCTTGCTAAGAGAAAGTAGTTTAGTGGACCTCTTACGATCCACACTAAAGCAAAAGGATGTCGCAGTCATGCGGTAACCAACACCGACCGAGTTCATGCTATTATAAATTTGATTCTAAGTATTTTCTTTTTGCCTAGATAGTTACAGATCCCTACGAAATTCCATTGATATATACTAGCATTTGACTCAAATAAGTAGTATCTTCATTCAACGTAAGCACTGCAAAGTTATCAGCAACGCTGGTTGACCAAAGGTTCCAGTCTTTTAGATCTGCGATAGTCAATTTCTTTTCATTTCGGAAATCACACCACATATTCTTATAAGGAAATATATAGCATACAAAGCTTTCAGAATTAGAGATCTGATGGATACGAATAATGTTTTTGTTGTAATATTTTTGTTTTTATTTGAATTCTAGTTATATAGTAGCATTCCTATGAGGCTTTACAAACTTGATGAGATTAAAGGAAATTATTATATTGAGGTTAGGAGTTCCGAAAGAATTACCTTCTGGTTGGTTTGAAATATAAGTAAATTTGTTGAGGAGGAACTCGAGCTAAAGTGATCCGAATATGAAAATATTTTACTCAACAAAACTATTTAAGTTTGTTCCTTTGAAATTTCAAAGTTGAAATATGGTAATTAGACCTTCGGAACTTGAAGAGCCCAAGGTTAGGACGTTCGAATGGATTAACATATAGTTTTTTTTAAACCGATGTCCATTTTTTAGGAGGAAGTGGAGCTAAAGTTATCGGGTTATGAATATAATTTACTTCTTTCTTCGAAGTTTCAAAGATGAAATATGGTACCGAGGTCTTCGGACCGGCCTGAAGGGCTACAAGTAAATATATATATTAAGGTATAACTCTAGATTAGGAGTTCAGATGGGATTATCTTCAGGTTTTTTTGGAGTTAGGTAAGGAGTTCCCAAATGATTACCCTCTTTCATATTTTTGCCTTCTAGTTTAATTGAAATAGATGTCCATTTTTTTGATGAAGTAAGCTCGGCTTCTTGTTTGATATTAAAATATTTTACTCAACAAAACTATTTTAATTTGTTCCTTCCAAAGATGAAATATGGTACTTGTTCATTTCTTTTACTGTGTAAATATCTTTGCAACATATCATTAAATCCACCAGGCAATTTTCCAATAAATTTATCACATGAATATAGCAAAAATAAACTCTACATATAAGTACCCACATGTGTCAGTCGCATAATGACTGGAAATATGAAGGAATAAACGTTATTAAATCCACCTGAGTGAAAGTACATATGCACCGTCACTATTGCCAGAAAACTCATCAAGACTAGTGAATATTGCTCGTAAATTTCGACAAGTATCACTTGAGTAATCTAATAACCGACTTGATGGGCGAATGGCTGGCGCAGCATTTTGCTTGCAAACATCGACAGTGTGTGGACTTATGTCAACCTGCCTGACAAAAGGATGACACAACAAATGTTGCATACCACCCAACCACGCCCGTTTGATTTTGCCTCTCCTCCTGCTTCATGACACTGCCGTCATTTGCCTACTTTCTTTTTATTGCAATTTGCGAAAATTTAGTGAAAGTGAAGGGACACAAGTTGCGTCGCCCATCCATAAAAGGAAAACATGTAACTAAAACCGCCTACCCCCCGCTCTCTCCTCACTCTTCATGCATGTATTTGCTGTCAGCAAGTGTGTATTTGTATTTGTATTTGCTTGAAATGAAGCAGCAAAAAAAAAATGTGGCAGATACTCGTAATGAGAATGACATGAGAAACAAAGCAGCGCAGGAAGGAAGGAATGGGTGGGGAAAGTGCAAAAACAAGAGCAACAACAGAGAAATAGAAAGTTAGTTACAGTTAGTTGCGGACGAGGGTTTATATTGCTCGGATGGCTACACAGAATGAAGACGAAAGACGTCATGCCGCCTTAAGAGGATATCAGTCAGTCAGTCAGTCCAACATTTGCTCGGTCAATGTGTTGGTGCTGCAGGCAAACCAGTGTAGTCAGACTCATCACGACGTCATCGCGCTGATATCCTATCATAATTCCCTTTATGCCCATGATGAGGCATCAAATTCGCCATCACTCCAGCCAGCGCTTCACTCGGCTCGGCATTAATTGCCAAAATCAAATTTATTTCATTCATTACGGCCATGTCCTGCCTGCGACGCGTCCGAAAATGTCAAGTAATCAAGCACATCCTGTGGCGGCCGCCACGGCGGAACGTAGTAAATGAAGTGACTTGGCAGTGGCGGAAAAATGTGGCATTTGAATGACAGAAGCATGGAGTTTATTAAATGCTTAAATGCCCTTTTTCTCTATCCGCTAGATATACGCATATTCAATAATGTCCGCAAGTTGTGTTTGTAGAAATGGATAGGATGTGAGATTATGAAAATCAAACAATGATCGTATAAATATTTATGTAGAAGTGAAGTGGGGTTTGTAAACTATTTGGGATTGGGAAATTTATGTATATGAGAGAAACCCGTATATATAAATTAGAGATCTTGAATGAATTCTAAAATTGTAAATTTTTTATTCCAAAATTATAATAAAATTTAGTCTATATTTTTGTAATAGTAATCAGCAATTAGAGGTGCCCACGACCACTCTTCCTTTAGAAGATACTTTTGTAACCAGCAACAGTCAACCAGCAGCATAGGCTATACCGAGCCCCTTTTCGTTGATATTTGTATATTCTTCATTACCAGCCCCATTTATGAAACTAATTTCGAATTTTTTTTTTCTAGAACTGTTCTTGCCAAATAAATTCCCTTAAGGGAGGTGGGTCATCATGTGATGGGCTCCAAAAATAAATAAAATAAATTTTTATTTTTTAATTTCATAAATTGCTTTCTTAACTTGTCTAGAATATGATAGAAGAGAATTCCAGAGTCATTTTAAAGATACAGCAGTTAGAAGCGCTCAGTTGGCAGCAGGAAACTTTCTCAAAACTATGTTTTTCAAGCTGTCCTCCATCGTATCTCCAAAACGGCTTGACCGAACCACTTAAAATTTGTAGGGTACACTCAGTACTGAGGTTATCAATTAAAAATTCCAAAAAAAAATTCGCATTTTTTTCCAAATGTTTACCAAAAGTCCAATATTTGTATATTCACTATTTCATAGTGTGTTCCATGCATTTAAGCTTACCGATTAAAACGCCGCTAACTTTTTTCGTTTCCGTAAGGCCAATCAGGTGGAATCGTGGAGGAAGTGCGAGCCCATTTTTACGAGGAAAGTTACCATTTGATAGTCCTAGTCCGGTTAAAAATTTAGGACCGTTCCGGTTACGTAGAACCGACTGTCGCGGGAACGAGAGCGAGTGTAATAAAAGGCTTCAAATACGCCAACGACGTCTAGACGTAAAAAAGTATGAGTTCTATTGTTATTTAGTTTTATGTTCTACCTATTTAATCGTTTTGAAAATAGTTGAATCGATATCTTTTCTTTTTGAGTTTCAGAATTCCCCTTTTTCATATGTTTTCTGTGATAAAATATTCGAGATGAAGTTATATTTCCACTCGTCGTAGTATGAGTAGAAAAAATCTGGTGCATTACTCATGATAAAGCAGTGTTTTAAAAAGATTAAAATTATCTTTCTTAAGAAAAGAGCTAAAGACAAACGATTTTCTGTCGATGATTATACTTTGCTGGTTGTGTGGGCCACTATGGATATACATATGTATTTCTAGAAAGCCATAATAGCACTGTTGAAAATCGAATAAGACCGGATGAAACCTGAACCCATTATTTGAGTTCCTAGTAAACAAATCAATTATCAGCAAAGTTGTTAAGAAAAATCTTAGTTAATATAGTCAATCGAATAAAATAAAATGTGTCACTCCATATACCAAATATGAAAACGGTTGTGGTGTTCAAAAGAATGCTTCGCCTAGATTATTCTCTCCAAAAAATGGGTCAAATCATACCTTCCCTATATATACTATACTAATCTACTATTATTCCGACACTGTTGTTGTGGTTTCGTTACAATAAGCTTCGGGTAGGAGGGCGTCGGGCTCGAGACTCTGGTTCTGTCTTGCTAAGGAAGAAGAAGACTCTACTATCCTAATATTCATGTCTCCTAAAGTTTCAATTAAATAACTACTACTATATCTCAATTAAATTAATAACACATGTAATTTTTGGAACAAGGGTTATGCCATCACAAGCCTGTTCACTACGCTCATAACTTCCGACCATTTTGATTCAAAAACAAGGAAGGAATTTCTTGCATCTTCTTATCGATACCCTTCCAAGATACCTTTTTACAGGACTATAAGTCTCTTGTTTCAAAATAGGCCCCAGTTCAGCGAATTAACCATTCTATGAAGATCTGAAAAGATATAATTTCGGGGGGACAGATCCTGATAAAACAATGGATCGCAATTGGGATCGCGTTTTCAATCAATTGTATGTTCGTTTTTATCGGTTGTTAGCTCTTTGGACACATCCCACTAACATGTACGATATGTCCAACACATTAATTTCATATATTTGTGCCAACTAAAGGGTGATCCATTTCGAGGTTCTGTACTTTTTTATAGAAAAAAACAAAGAAAATTCAAATTTAATGAGGAATGTTTATTATCATTCAAAAGTACATTCTTTTGCATTTATTTTCTAAAGATTACCTCTTTCAAATCTTGGCCGCGGCTACGTCTAAGATGGTCCATCCGTTGAGTCCAATTTTCGTTGACTCGCTCGACTGGTAACTGGCGAATAACATGCATGATGTTTTGCTTCAAGGCCTGAATCGAATCGGGATAGTCCGCATAGACTTCAAACTTTGCATATCCCCACAGGAAAGAGTCTAACGGCCAGCTCAAACGTGAAATTTTCTGCTCACCGAAGTGTTCTCTCGATAAGTCCATTGTTTAATGCAATGTGTGGGAAATGGAAACCGAATGTCGCCGTGATCACGAGCTTCAATTCTATGCATCAAATAGTCGGTTATCATGGCGCGATAACGGTCGCCATTTACCATTTTTGAATAAATATGGATCGATGATTCCACCGACCCACAAACCACACCAAACCGTTGTTTTTTCTGAATGAAATCGCAGCTCTTGAATCTCTTCAGGTTCTATTCGTCACAAATGCTCCAATTTTGCTTGTTCTTCTTGACCAAAAAAACAATTTTGCTTGTTTTGCTTGACCATTAGCTGAGCGAAGTTGGACACGACTCACACATGATCCGTCAAAAAAACCTTTTGAAAAAATTACCTCTACTGGGATCACTCGTAATATATCGGTGTCAAGTTCGTTTTTTGATCGACCAAAATTCTTTTTTACAAATTAAATGTTATGGTCCGATTATTTTTCAGCCTCCCTGGTATTTGAGGTAGCTTTACTTTTCTTTTGATATTTAGAACTATTGGATCAGGGTTATTTTTATGAAGTATATAAACGTAATGTTATTCGTCTTATTCGGTAAGAACCTTCATAATAAGTGACAAGCTCATATAAGTGGGTGACACTTCAAATAATTATGATACAAATAGAACATTTTTCGCTAGTAACCGTAATGGACGAATGCGGTAACTTGCTTCAAGTTTAGAGTACGTAATATAAAATTTAAAACGTAATTGCCTCAAAATGATTATCAACATGAAGACCTCGTTAAATCAAAATTGAAATGACCAAACTCACCAGGTTTGACACGAAAACTCTTATCGATGCGTAGACACCTTTGAACTTTCCAAAGAGAGACACTTCAAATTTTCAATTAAGTCGACTTAAAAGACAATACAACAATGTGAAAGCACGCAAGAGGACCGCAGAGCAGACAATAGGTGTGAAGTTGCCATTGTGCAAGCACACACCGAGCAACACACACAAACCTAACGAGGTCATTGAAAAGGCGGTCACAAACGTTGAAGTTGACGACTTCATAACCGGATTGCAGATTAAATGCGTTGCTAGGATAAATCGGAAGAGAAAAAATAGAACGCACCAATGCGTCTTAATTAAATTACGCACTCGCCGGACATGGTTCAGAGGCTTATCGAGGAGAGGATAGGTAAAAAATAGTATTTCTTTTATGTTCGCTGTGAATGGACGCTGGTTTTACGACTCGGCTGGAAAACTTCTTATAAATTCATCAATTAAATGTTTATTCCGTTGGCATTAAATGCAGTCATGCAAAACAAGGAAGCAGTGAAACAGGAAGTCCGGAAAAACTCGAATATGTGAGCGCCATAATATAAAGGATAATAAATATATTAACATACGATTTTCTTGCGGGCTCGAGTTCGAGCTCGAGCTGACCACCCGGGCAAACGGTCGCACATGTGTGAGTTTAAGAGCGTTTACACTTTTTATGTGAATTTTGGCGAAAACTGCTGTGGCCGCAGCGCCCTTCGTGGAGTGGCGAATTTCCAACGAGATGACTATTCATCAACTTGTTGACAACAACAAGCGGCGCGCATTAGGGATTGTTATCGACTGGTCTGCGTCACCACTCGCCACTCACTCGCTCACCACACAATGGACACACCATTCAATCAGCGTCGAGGCTGAGGGTGAACAAGCGCACATAAAGAGATTTTAATTTTTTGATTGTGTTGCCATTGAGAGTTTGGCTGCACGCTTACAACGGTGACGGCTTGAATGGTTACGGTGATGGACGAACCAACGGACGGACGGCAGTACGCAGTTGATGAGCTGGACAATGCACGACGCACTCACTCACTCCGGCCAATATGTAATGTAGTCGATATAATGATGATGGTTATGGCACACATGACCGCGACTCAGTCTACACGATCCCCGGGGAAAATGTTTTTTTACTCCGCACAACATATTCATTTGTTAAGATGAGCGCTTGTTGTTATTGTATGTAGCTGTGTATTCATGCAACTTAATCGGTAATCAATGAAGTAGCAGTTGGTCCTTTCTTGTCCTTTTTTGCATTTTTATGTGTTTTCTCCATTTTTTGTTGTTTAATATACAAAGCGGAAGAAGATGAAGCAGTAGCAGCAGCTGAAAAAACGCATTTAAGGGAATAATAGTTTAGTGAATAGCGGCGGATGCGAAGTTGATTAAATAGCAACGAAGTCATTCCGGCGTATTGATTTCGTTTAATGCGTCGTAATTGTGACGTATATCCGTCGAACAGTTTCTTCGTAGACATAATACCATTGCAAGTAATATACTTACATATATGTATAGTGGGGGATAACCGATCAATCCGATAATTGAAGTTAATCATGTGCGTAGAGATTTCATTTCTTTGCTTGGCATTTTTCCGTTTTCATTATTATTACCGTTATAAAGAGATTAGTGTTTTTTTATTTCTGCATTGGCTGGATTATTGCGACACAGTATTTTGCGTATGTTTCATGCACATTTAACGTTAATTTTTTATTCTTCGGCAGCATTGTATTGACCTAAGTAACTCTGACCGGTTCGAGCGAAGTTGGTCTCTTTTTCATCATTTTTTTGATATTTCTAATCCAGCGAGGATATCCTTTCTCATTAGCTATAGATAGCAAAATTAGTAAGAAATTCTAGTCACGTTCAACTTATAAACAAATTCAAACGGATAGCTATACTATAAGTCAAAGAAATCAATTCAAAATTTCGTATGGGTGCCAACAGGTTGTGATTTTTGTGAAAAACAATTTTGAAAAATTACTAAAGAAACGAAAGCAAAGTATCTAAAGGGTGATCCAACTTTTTTCAATAGCATCGGTCCATATTTCTTCAAAAATTATGCCGGGAAGAACGTAACCGTCAATGGCGTCATGATAACCGACTATTTTATGTCTGAAATTGAAACTCGTAATCTCGGTGACATTTGTTTTAACAAGACGGCGTCACTTCGCATCAATCAGTAGATTTATCGGTGAGTAGATAATTTCACGTTTTGGGCCCGTCGATTGCCACTAAGATCGTGTTCTATCACACCGTTAGACTTTTTCCATTGGGGATGTGTAAAGTCTAAAGTCTATGCGGACAATACCGCTTCGATTCAGGTCTTGGAAGAGATAATCTTTAAAAAATAACAATGATAATAAACATTCCCCATTAAATTTGAATTTTCTGTGTTTGGATGAGGAGCGGCAAGATCGAAAATATTCAGTTTAAGACTTGTGTTGTGGGTTTCCGCCTTAAACTTTTTGACAGAAGTGAAGGTTTTGTTTTTTTTTTCTTTTATCAATTCTAGTTCAGCATGAACTCGATGAAGAACTTTATTTTGTTTCTACGAAATTGAATTTGTGTAGACCCCTAAGTCCCTGTATTAATTTTAATTACTTTCTTCTACCAAATAGTCTAAATTAATATATTAAAGAAGTATCAATTTATTTATCATCATTTACTTAGATAAACTTAATTACTACAAGGAAATCGCATGAGCTCAGAATTCTTAGCAAACATATAAGAGTTTGTTATTCAATTTAGTTAACGTTAGATTCGAGATGTTGATAAATTAACTAACTAACTCTCCGATCTATTTCTTCAAAAATCGCATTTTCGATTATTTTGATATGAGTTTTATGTTTATAGCTAGTTTAGGTTAGGTTAGGATAGTCTTTATGGTCTTTTGTGATACCAGAAGAAGTGCCGTAACGTATCCCATAAGAAGTAATCATCCTTTAGGATGCTTGCGCTTGACACGAATTTCAAAAAGATATCTTTATCTAGCTTTACTATCGATACCTCTTCCAGATTCTCATACTGTGAGGTACAATGATGTCCTTGACAATGCAGGCCAAGCGCACATAAGAAACTCCATTGTTTCTCTAGTAACTTGCTCTTCACATTTCTTAAGCGGATCACTGTAGTTATAAACACTATGCGATGAAGTTCAACATGTTTGATTTCTTTTTGAAACTTCTTATTTCTTATTCTTCTCGAAAGAAAAAGCTGATGAAAACTTTAGAACAACTGATTCACATTAGTTGAATATTCATACATTTATCTATAAATCCATTCCGAAAGTAAAGCGGATATCATATCGTTAACAATGCTGGTTTTTGGATCAAAGGTTGTACTCATGTGTGCATCAAATCTCTACAGACATCTTTTCAAGGATCGCTGAAGTGTATATATTACTTGTATATACCTATATATATTTAAAAGAACTCTTCATTTGAAGTTAAAAGTTTTCACTTGTCAAACACAATAATTTTTCAAATGATCGAGGTTAGGTTAGGTTAAGGGGTAGATCTCCGCAGATGCAAAGAGAATGTCACTGAGACAGATTCGACTGTCCATTGTGACACCCGGAAAACTCCTAACGGATCACTAAGAACCTTATGATGCGACAAAGCGCTTAGACTCAATAATAGAGTTCTTAAGTCGCCTAATGTCGATTCCAGTCACTTCACTGGGTTCGCCGAAGATATGCCTATCAAGGTGCTTTAACATATGTCCGGCTAATGCTGGACATTGAAGGAGGAAGTACTTGGACGATTCCTCATCATCTTCCTTCAAACAGCTTTGGCAACTAGCGTCTGAAGTGATTCCTAGCCTCACCGCGTGTGTGCCTATTGGGCAATGACCAGTAAGCATTCCAATGATAGCGGAAAGATAAGCCTTACTGGTGCTGGTTGTTCTCCAGCGCTTGGCGATCTCACTCAAAGACTACCCACACGTTTCCACTCCGACGTCAAAGTTGCTAGGGTACCCTCTCTTGCATGATGATCCGCTTTGCAGTTTCCAGCGATTCCACGGTGACCGGGTACCCACACAAGTCGGATTTTGAAGTAGTTCGAAGCTACTGATAACAATGTTAGGCACTCCCTTACTTGCTTTGAGCGTACTGTCATCGAATCCAAGGACAGTATCGTCGCTCTTCTATTAGAGTGAATACACATCTCTCTGAAGGATGCCGCACTTCGGAGCAGTATATTTACTGCTACTTTGATGGCAGCTACCTCTGCTACCACCCTTCATGTACCCAGCCTCTCTGAGTCTAATGGCGACCTTTGCCGCATTGCACTAACCTACTACATCCACAGGTGTTAAATAGGGCTCCGCAGAATCTAATAAAAGCTGCTCTCTGGACACGCTCGAGCGGCTTGGTCTTTCCGAGCGCCGTCCACCAGACGACAACTCCATAGAACAGTTTTGGTTTAACAATGGTTTCATAGATTTCAAATGATCTAACTGAAATTACTTTTTCATTCGCTTTAAAAGTTTAAATATTTGTATTTACGTAGTCTCTTCGTACTGAGCTTCATATTAAACTTGAGAAGAACCTAAGTACTAGTACAATTTAATGTTCGAAATATTTATCTAAATAATTTATCAAACGTATATATTTTCTTACATTTCCACGCATTTTCCACACAATTGAACAATTATACGCGTTTTCCGCGCTACAGCGCTCCTCCGCAACAACCTCAAGATGAATGACTTCCTACCTCTGACTCCACGAGTGCAAGCATAAATTTGGTTAGCAACAGAAGAAAAATCATTCCTATTAATTTGAACTGTTGGAATTTTTCATTACGACACAAATTAAACGACTGGCGAATTCATCCCTTTGAAAAAAGCACAAGCACACACCCATAAATACATATGTACAATGGCGGGGCAGAGTTAAGCCCGATCCATGTGAGTGAGGAAAATTCTTGCTTCTTGGCATACAATAAAAACGAGTACTCACACCAGCGACGCATTTCACCTTTTGTATTCATATGTAAATTCACAAGTACCGCAAATGTAAAATTGTATTATTTCTTGCTTTTCCTCCGCTTCTTAACTTCTGCTTACACAATGAGCACACAGAGCTCATTTTCTTCGTTGAAAGGCGGCTTTGGAGTTAAACAAAAGTCATTGAGACACGCTGATCCTTGGTTTTGGCTTTGAATGATGTGAAATATGTCGAACAAATTTAAATAATTCATTTTATAAACTTGAAAAAAAAAAACTGTAAATATGTACCGTTCGCTATTGTTATGCGCTGCTTGCTGTGAGCGATTAAAAAATTCTTAACAATAAGGAATATAAGTAATTTTCTTACCTATGATTTCTTTCATGAATTATATGTGTGTTTGGAAGTGGAAGTCTAAAGATTCTCCATTATATGCCTGTAAGGACTCTACGTCTTTTTTCGAACTTATGTAAGTTACTTAAGCATATACATATGCATATATACTTTATTTATACCCACTAAAGCTCTGTTAGCAAATGGTCTTTACATAGGGTGGGGGTTGTCGGCTTTACCCTGCCTCTAACGATTTTGTGTGTGATTTTGTTCGTTGTGTTGTTTAACAATCCGCGAATTGCCATAAACATTTTATGTGCCTTTAATGGGGTTAAATGGTTGCCTCGTCTAACCCGCTGTGGGTATGTCATATGGCCTACTATGTGGACTGTACCTTCCCTCACATCCCAATTGTTGTTATTGCTGTAGTGATTTACTTAGATTTTGTATAAATTAGATTGCTATTGTTTTGGGACAGTTATCATTTCAGGCGACTTTGAATAGTTGCAAATAACAGTAAATGCTTAAACGACTATTGATTTGCATTAGTCAAGAGAATTGTTCGTCAAAGTAATGCTCTATTTTGTTTGTTGTCGGTATATTTAGTTATTTTATTTATGTTTTTGAAGTCTTTAGTATTATATTTAATACATTTGAAGCCTGTTTTTATTAACCAACAACAAAAAACTTTGGCACGATGAACCAATCCGTCAGAAATTCTGATTCATAAAAGCATAAACACTTTGAGATATACATACAGTACAGAGTTAATTCACAGTTAACCAGTTTCAAATTTATAAAATGTGTGTCTCGCTCGTCTGGACGTATCTAATACCAAATCTAATGTAGTAGATCTAGCTAATAGATTAACTAATACAACTGAAAGTTTATCTAAGTTGGTCATTAGCAGTTTGTCGATTTGATGAGGAGCAACAAACCCGAAAATATTCAATATGAGACTCTCAAAGGTGGCTTTTACTTTTCGCCGTTGTGAAGGTTTTGGCAAAAAAGTCAGTGAGACATTTGTTTGATTTTCTTATTATTACTGAGAATTAGTAGCGTTTGGAAGCTTTCAAGTACTTGTATTATCTAGTTTTGTAAGATTTTTGACATTTGTCAGGAAAGAATATATTTCTTCTCTAGTAATTTTTTTTCAGAATCAAGTCGCTGAAGAACTTGGTTTTTTTCTACGAAATTGAATTTAAATGAGAGCTTTCTTCTGGTCCCTAAATCGCTAATTCAATATGTTTAAGATGCAGTATTTATCGTACTTCAGATCAAATTTATTTCTACAATTAACTGGCTTCAAATTTATGATCATATATTGGAGGTGATTGCATCAAAAGCTTGGCTTATCCTACATTTTTCTATATCACATTCCTCCCCATACTCAAGTCCTAGGGTTTTTCAAGATATCTCACATGCAACTGACAGTTTTTCGAAGGCTTGAACTTGAACTAATATACATTTTGGTGGTTCTCATGCTAGGTACCCAAAAAACTAGATACTATAACGTTCAGATTAAATTTACCATTTATTTCAAAAGCCAAACAATTTTCATTCTTAAAGTGTTTGGAAATAGTTCCCACTTGAACGTGAAGATAACTACACAGATTACTGGTAGCAAATTTAACATCAGGAAAGTTATATCCGTAGAATGTAATGCATTTAGAATCTCATGACTCTCTTTGTTCAAGTATTGTACATAGTTCAAGATTTTCGTGCGTGTTTTTCCGCAATTTTCTTTTCATTAGATTTGAAAGAGAATTGTGTTTGGCATGAACTCGAGCACTCTTGAAATCAGTTTGAAGGTCTCTCAAAGCACCACAATTGACAAGCAGTAAGTGCAGCATTGCATAATTCACACATGTTTATACAATCAGGAATTTCGCCAAGTGTACCAAAAATATTTCGTCAATCCAAATCAATTTGTATCAAACAGCGCAAATTACTTAGGGAAATATTCAGTGTACGACACAAGTGTGTACTTTTTGTATATTGGCAAATTATTCGCCAAAATATAGAATTTAACGAAGCCAGAAAATGGAACGTTGGTCGGTGGACGAGATTTGTGGAGATGTTTTTGTAGTCTTAGTATCATCATTTAGAGAAGATTTTTTGAATTTTTCTGCTAAACGAATTGTACCATACCATACAAGGTAACCCTAAAATGCTGGTGTGACATGATATGAATGGGCGTTTTTAATACTTTTTTAGCTTATGAACGTTATTCTTTAGTAGAATGGTCACATAAAAGAAATCAAACATACTAAGATCTATCTTTCGACGTATGAGTTTAAAGTGACCATTGTCCCAACGGGATTAACGCTGTTAGATTTAAAGTATTATGCTAACTGTAAAACAGCCTGGAAGAGGTCGAGGTGGAATTATCTCATCACCTAATTCTGAAATGTCCCGCCTTTTCGAGAGCAATACAAATATTTATTGGATTTCACTTTCTTAAACTAGCGGATATATAGTATAGAGTGAAAAAGGGCACTTCATCGAGTCGTAATATTTAATCAAGAACAGTGATCCTGACTTCCCAACGGACTGTGTCTTATAGTTTAAATGTGTGTTTCCCTCTGGGGAACAGCCATACAACCTAATCTAAGCTATGGTTAAGATCTTTTTGTGCCTTGTGATATATGTATATATTTATAAATTCCAAGAGATATATCCAAGAACAATAGAAGTGGATATCACGACAGATTCGTGCAGATAACTTTTTGGAATTGATTTTACGGAATAATTATCTATTTGGAAAAATCATGAAGGAAAGTAGATCTTAACACATTTTTAATGTTTCAAAGCAGATATTGTGACTTTGGCAAATATTCCCTTGAATATACATATTAGATTATTACTACGTCTACTTAAAATTTAGATACTAGTTAGGACTTAGAAACAAGTACTAAGTCTGGATCCACTTTACTTTGAGCCATTATCATACTGAAATGCCAATGAGAGATTGGTAAATAAATGTTAAAACCATAAGAAATGTATTTAAAACTATTTAAGACTCTTGAAAGAAACTCCCCGAAAATCTGAAAGCAGTGCAAATATTACTAGGCCATTCAATAATATTGTAACAAGTAACTTTAGAGGCTGACAATATAAGAGTCGGTATAAATGTAAATTCTGATTCCCTAGAGCATATCATTTGTTGTTGTTGTTTATAAGTAATCGAATTTCGCAAACAATCACACTAAGCTCAAACGTAAGGCTTCATCCGCGATACTAATTTAAAATAAATATACATATATTGATAAATATGTAGATAAGTAAGTAAGATCTTGAGTATGCTGTATGTATGTATGTATGTATTTGTGATTATCAAATATGCAAATTTCAATAATTTTCATAATTTCGCGAAATGAAGAGAGAACATTTTTTTTTTTAATTTGACCCTTCCCCGCGCCACCAGCAGCGTTTTTAATATGCAAACACACGCTACACGAAGCAACGATTATGGTGATTATCCTACGCCTTCGCATAGTATAGCAACACTTCAAGCAACATGTTGTTGTTCATATATGTTTATATACATGTGTATATGCATGTATCAAGTACTTGGTTCTTGCTTCTGTTCGCAATGTTTAATTTGATGTGTTGAGTGTTGCGCCAATAACTTGTGTTGTTGTTGTTGTTGTTATTGTTGTAGTTATTACCGCTGACATCTCATTGTCGTTATGATTATTACTGCAGCAGCATTGATTGTTTATCATTTTCCAACTTTCGCAAATATTAATTTTCGCATGTTTATATTGCGTGTTTGACACGTGCGCCCAAATGGCGTACGGGCGGCCCAAGGGGATGTGTGAGTGCGCGGCCTGTCTTCTTCACTTCAACGGTAGGCAACATTCATACATGTGTAAGTACTTAGTTGAATGTGTAAAATTAACTTGTGAACATTTGTTTGGAAAGTCGCTGGCGTTACTTTTGCTCTGTTGCTTGTTTCACTCACATAACGCAATGGCTTGATTTTGTAATGTCCTGCAGGAAATTTGTGGATAAAAGTAATGACTTAGATGTCATGTTGTAATGAAAAAAAATTAAAATTTAAAAGTGCTTTCTTCTAAAAATTAGGAATGTGGTTTTTTTATACATCAAAAATGCATTAAGGGAATACACGGGTTTCTCCAGGAAATACGAAATTATTTTCAAATTTTGTTTTTAATCTATACTAATATTATAAAGCTGAAGAGTTTGTTTGTTTGTTTGTTTGAACGCGCTAATTCTTTTTGTGTTGGATAGTCCATTTATCGAGGAAGGCTATAGGCTATATAGCATCACGACCAATAGGAGCGAAGAAACAGTGGTAAATGTGTAAAAAACGGGATTTTGGCAACAATTCGGTCTCAAAATGGCATTACGTTGGCTCTCGCATCTACTGGAATTGCAGCAACGCTACTTGAAGTTGGAAGTTTCGATTGAACGCATGTCTCAAGTCATCGTACTTGTGGCGGCACGCGAAAACCATATGATTGACCATGAATATGCATGTGTTCCTGCAACAGGATAGCACCGCAGAAGATCTGCAAAGAACTGGGCAAATTCCGGTTAATACTTCTAATGGTTTCATATCAATCCGAACATTAGCCAAATTTATCGTAACTACGATTGGTTGAGTGCACCCAGATTTTTAACTGTCAAAAATACCGATGTCGATGACTTAATCTATACGACTTAAAGTCAACTTCCGGGATATTTGTGTTCATACACATCGATCGATCATGTTGAAAATGAAGACGAAGCTGTGAATTATCCAGTGAAATTTCTAAATTCTTTGTCATTATAATGCTTTGTCATTTATTATGCTTCGCAATCTTCAAGCAGCTATCGAATAATGTAATAGTTGCAAGAATTTTTTAAATGGACTTACAAGGGGACTTCATTCACCAGTTGAAAAATCATCTTCTCTGTACATTTACGCACCGGAACAGAAAACAAAAAATGTTGTTTATTAAGCTGCGTTACATTGAAAAAAAATAATTTAGAAAAATCGCAAATAAATGTTTTCCAACACTATACAAATTCAACTTTGTTTTCAAAACAAATAATTTCACGCAGTGCAACGACTGCGGAGTCAGCTAGTATTATATAAAAATTAAATATTTAGTTCAAATTGTATTGTACTCAGGGATTTCTGAATTTTTTTTAAGAAAAATATTAAAAACCCTCTCGTTATGACATAATTTCCGGCTAGCCCTCGCAAAACAGGTGCGGGCGCGTTAACAACATTTGTAACTCCTAGCAGTGAAGACTTCATACTGGAATTTGGACGAAGAAAAAAATTAAAATTTGATTTTTGGTAGAAATTTAAACGAATTTAAACGAATAAATACAGTTGAACTTCCCTAACTCGAATTACCATAATTCACAAAAAAACTTCTAGTTAGAGAGACTTGAGTTCGACTTCTATTTCCAATTCAAGAGTTCGAGTTATAGAATTTAGAGTTATGGAAGTTCCACTGTATTTCAAAAATTTGTTTATTGTTGTAATTGAAAAAGAAAGAAAATTTTGACTAAATCATTGTAAATTTTTCTCGTTTTCCCGTCTAAAATTTCATCAAAATCGGTTGAGAAGTTCACGAGAAATCTTAACAACTGATTTCATTTTGAAAATAAAGTTTTGAGAAAAATGTGTCTAAAGTTTTGAGTGACAATAAAGCAACCCTGGAGCTCACAACTTTTTGGCTGAAAATTTTAGGATAATATTCTAGAAGAGAGAATTTAATAACACAATAAAAACTATCGACTTTTGAAAAAGTTAAATCATATATTTATTACTTCCTAAAAGTAAAGAAAAGAACAAGTTAATAAAATATTGCCAAGCAACAGCAATATATTCAAGTTCTTGGGATCTCAAAGTCAACCCACACAATACAAGATATTTTCCTAAAGCATTTGTGAAAACTCCACTAGTTAGGTACTTAGATGTTGAATTTGTAGTTAACCAGTATTTTAGATTCCAGTTGGAAGGAGAATTAGTTGCGCAGGATCTTTCTACGTAATTATTCTAATTTTGGTACTTGTGGAAGTTTAACTACTCGAACATGCTTTCACTAGTCGTTCGTAAAGCTTTTATAACCATTTTCAGTATTTATAAGATTTGGATTATTCTAAGTTACTATATTTTCTTTCACGAGTAGGTTTTTTATGTAAAAAATTAGGTTAGACTGGATTAAATGTCTGAGCGCAAAGATGGAAACCACGCATTAACTGTGAAAGATATGAATAATGAATCTGTAATCTGTTCAGGTGATTTCTTTTTATTCAAGCTATTTAATAATGATAATGGTTATCAAAAGCGAAAAAAGGAGAGGTTTTCTCATTGCTGCTGCTGGAACTCTGTAAAGAAGGGTTTTAAGTAGAAGATTTATTTCCAAAAAGTTGAAAAAGTAGCAAATTATATGAGTTTGTACCCACTTTGCTCAGCTATAATATCGTTATTTTCAAGATATCATATTTCAAGTGGCATACATGATTGCCTTCCGGTACCCATACATACCATCATAACTCTAAATATTCTGCGATTCTGCAAGTTAATCAAATAACGGTTTTCTTATAGGTGTGGTTATCAATGAGTTGGTCATTTTGACAGCAATTACTTGATCTATTCTTTGGTTTGTCATTTCATAATTAACAGACATACTCCGGAACAGCATTTATTGCTGAAATACAGCCTCAATTGCTGCAAGAAGTGGTTGAAGTGGTATCGGGCACCTCAGCTAGAATTTATTCGACCCACAATGGTAGTTACTTACTCGAAATAATTTAGGAAACGTATTGGCAAACCCTTATCTTAATAATAAAGTGAAATTATTGATCATAATATTAAATCATATGCATTTTATTTCTTCTTGAAAATTTCATGTCTAAAACTACATGCTTTAAATATTTTTGCATTTTTTTAATAATCAACTTACAAACAAATGTTGAACTCTTTGAATTTCCTACAGGGCAAACACTTTCCACGCACATTGGGTATGTATTTATGATGTTGCTTTACTATTTTGTAGCATATTTTTGGGGGTTGACTGCGAGCTACTACAGTCAAGTCGAAAAGTGGTTGGCGCTCTACGGTACGCTAGATCTGTAAGTACAGTTAATGTGCAAAGGAAACGCTGCCTGTTTGTATGTGTGTGTAAGCGTGTAGGCGAGTGAGAATTATTGTATTTAGTTATATACGCGCTGCTGTGGTACAGTTGCGCTTGCACAAGTAATTCATATTGTTTAGAAAAAAAATTCAAAATTTTTACTATCATTACAACAACAACAACAGCAGACAGTTAATTAGATTTAATAAGCGTAAGCTTCATAAAACGCAGCCACTTTTGTCAGCATGTATTTGAATGCTTTCGATTTCAAAAGCTCATAAAGTGATTAGATTTACTCCCACCTACCCACTTACCAAAAGCCAATTTTGAAAAATTACCAAAAAATTACCCTGGTAAATGAAATTGCCTCATTCGCTAATTAATTGCTGGAAAATTGTTTGTGCCGCCTTTGTACCGTCGAATGACCCAGTTTTTTGCTGCCGCATTGTGGGTGAACAGGCAGTTTTTTTCTTGAATATTGAATGCTGAGTTTTTTGGTTTTGCAGGGGTCGTTGTTGGTTTTATTTTTTCTGTTTGCGGTCACTATTGTTGCATTTTTGATTGACAGCGAAATTTCAAAACGACAGATGCAACAATTTTTTTGTTTGTTACCATAATAAGTTAAAAATACAGTTGGGCATTAGAAAGCCAATAATTTAAAATGTGCCTTTTGAGGGTGGGTAATCTAAAGTGGCATATACGTACATATTTTTGCTCTTTTATATAGAAACTCAGCTATAAATTTGCTATGATTTTATATACAGAAATAAACAGTAGGTTAGGTTAGGTTAGGTTATATGGTTGTCAAAACGGCGCACCTAGGCCTTTTGGAGGCCCATTGTGACACCACTGGGACTGTGATCCTTCACACTATAGAGTCATCTTTGAACCACCATGTGGTCTTAATAAAGTGAAAAAGTTCACACAATTTGATATGAGCAACTTCACCCACATCCTCGAGAAAACCGCGTCCAATAGTTGCGACTATTTTCCTATACAGAGCCTTACATCCACATAGAAGGTGTGTAATCGTTTCTTCCTCTTTATATATGATGTCAATCTAAGTAATGGCAATCTAAATCCAAGCACTCTTTCACTATATTCGATGATATTCTATGCGACTTTAGTGATTTTAAAGCCGCTGAACATATCCGAGAATATGAATATGTGCTTAGTCGTTAGCACTCTTTTTGACAAAACGAGAAGGCTTTCTTTAATTGCAGTGATCTCTGCTTGAAAAACACTGCAGTGATCCGGTAACCGGAAAGCGATTCTGGTATCCAGTTTCTCTGAAAATACCCCGCCTCCTATTCGTTTGTCCAGTTTTGAACCGTCTGTATAGATACTTATCTCTCAATCTTTGTCCACTTTTCCCATTTCCCACTCCTCTCTAGAGGGGAAGGATATGTGTAGGTCCGAGTTTAGATTCATTTCTATAGGATTGCGAAAGTCCGTAATATTCGGTAGAAATGAGAACTTGCCGAGCAACTGGAATGTCCCCTATGGCAGGTTTGCAGTAGCGACGATTCCCTCTGCCTAAGTGCCGATTTCGCCGCCTGTTGTTTGCAGAATAGATCTATAGGCAGTAAATACAGAATCGCATCTAATGCCTGGATCGTCGTTGTACTGAGAGCTCCACTGATACATAACATGCAGCTCTTTGTAAACTTACCATACGCTTTACTGCGTACTTCTTGTCAATTATTGGCCACCAGACCAATATCCCATATGTCATAATCGGTCTTACCACAGCTGTGTAGAGCCAATGTGATACGCGGGGAGTTAGTCCCCATTTTGGTCCAACCATTCTTTTGCAAGTGTATAGTGCCAAAACTGCCTTCTTTACCCTGGCATCCAAGTTTGATTTCCATAACAGCTTCCTGTCTAAAATTAGTCCCAGGTAGCTTGCCTTTTCACTTATTGGTAGCGAGGTAAATAAACAGTATGAAATCATAAAATTTGTGAACTGCAGTGCTTAAAGCTCTAAGAGCTTTCACATTCAATGAAAGTTCCACTACCGAACTAATCTGATACTATCAAGGCTACCATCAGACTCCCTTCATAACTGAATCTCTTGACTCCACGACCTCAGAAGCGTCTACTTTGATTACTATGTACGCTTAAAACAATCGAAAGAATACTATTTCTTAACTGGTTATCTGGGATCCACAGTTAATTTCATCTACAAATAATTTAACTTTGTCTCATTTATATCTCGATCCAATTACAACAACAAATATATGGTTATGTGTTCGGGTTCTGTATGGTTTGATACCAACTCACTATTTGTTTCTTTTTTTATTACCAACGAAATAAAAATAAAAGTTTATGTCTGTCGCTGTAATTTTACGCCAATATACAACAATAAACAACAACGAAGACAATAACAGTTATAGGCGGCTGTGACTTAGAGTGCAAATATGGATTAGTCGTGACACAAACAATTACTGTATACTTTTACGAACATGTTTACTGTATATTATATAATACAAAAAGCCTTATAGGAATTCTCGAGCACGATATTAATGTCCAGCATAAAGTGATAATTTCTAAAAAGCAATTTCCTACAGGGTCACAATTTTCATGTCAATTGGAGCATGCAGTTGTTATGACTGGTTGGGGTAGGCAACCCTCAATCCATTTTTTTTTTGGGTAGAACTTAACTTATATTGCTCAGTTAAAAGTGAAATTTGTTGTAAATGCAAGTATTTACCTTACTCATACAGCTGAGTTACACATAAGGTGAGATGGAAAGGTAAAGGTCGAAACGTGTAAAATCGTGTTGTACACATGCCGTTGTTAACGTAATGTACAACAATAAAATTGAATAAATACAAATACAATTAGTTAATGGCTGGCTAAATATATTTACATGTGTGTTAAACAATAAAAATTGTACACAAACACGTTATTTTCATTCAATTTAATTCAATTCAATATATAAGAGAATATCTGTCACTAAGAGAAGAGGGTCGAATTTTTCTTTTGAAAATTAAATTATCATTTAATTAAGATTTCAAGAAAAAAATAACTGAATATTAGGTTGTCAAATTTCCGCTTTTTTGGTCTTTATCCAATGCTTTATAAAAAGTGTTACAATGATCGAATTTAGTTCAAATATGCGCCGTTTCGTTCGATAATCAAGGTAACTTCATAATACCCTCATCGTAGAAGCCTTTCTTATTTGCCAAGAAATCGGACAGCCACATTTCACAAGCCTCTTTTGAGTTCAACTTTACACCACCAAGTGCGTTCGCCATGGACAGGATCAGGTGGTAATCACTTGGCGCTATGTCCGGGCTATATGGTGGATGCGATAAAACCTCCCATCCGAGCTCCCGTAGCTCCTGACGAGTCATCAACGAAGTGTGTGGTCTGGTGTTGAACTGGTTGAACACTACACCCTTCCTGTTGGCCAATTCTGGACGCTTCCAGTCGTTCGCCTGCTTCAAGCGGTCCAGTTCTTCGCAGTAGATGGTAGAATTAATCGCCTGGCCATATGGAAGCAGCTCATAGTGGATGATTCCCTTCCAATCCCACCAAACACACAGCAAAACCTTCCTGGCCGTCAATCCCGGCTTGGTTTGGAACCATTCACCAGCCTTCGACCACGACCGTTTTCGCTTGATATTGTCGTATGTGATCCATTTTTCGTCGCAAGTCACCATCCGCTTCCAAAATGGGTCGAGTTCGTTCCGTTTCAGCAGCATATCGCAGCTTTTTTGCGTTTGAAGTGATAGTGTACCATCCTCCAAAACACCATTAATCTCACGGAACGTTTCTCTAGCGGATTTGCCTTTAACGAAAGAAAACTTTATAGCGCTAATTTCGGCGTTAGTGAACTCCATGTTTTCACGCCTATAACTGTTTTGTAGGCAATGACTATCAGACCCTAGAACGTCTAAAATCTCAAATATTCTCGACACCATTTGCGTATAAACGGCTTTACTCGGACAAGTTTTAAAATCTGTTCCTCGAAACAAAAAATGACAGATACTCGGGACAAAAATCACGAAAAATGAATAGTTTAAACAATGGTACTTTGGTACAATTTTATTTTTTGATATTGGATATTTCATTAAAACAGTTTCTAATTTAGTATAATTTTTGTTTTTTCAATTATTTTATTGTATAAATGTGATTAATATGTGGGATGTTGTTTATGAATATCATCTTCATTTTTCTACCAATTTATGGTAAATGTAATGTAAATCTATGCATAACACTTCGTAACTCCAGCTACGTTCAAATGTAGTTCAAGGTTGCAAAACAATAATCAAAAAGACATTGAAAACTCCAGCGACGAAATGGCAGCAAACAGCAACAATAACTTAATGATATATACAAATATTGTTACTGAAGCATAATACGAAGAAACGGCAAAAAGAAAACACTAAATTGCACTTCGTTAGAAAAGGCAGACAAAAGTTAGAGAAGACAGGTTAAAGGCAATTAATGGGGGAATAGTAAGTATATATAAATTGAACGAAATTATCGTAAAATCTCTTTATACCATTTTGGTGTTGTAATATTTATTATATTTATTATATTAACTTATTTGTTTTATTTTTTTTTTTCATACGACAAAGTTTCTCTAATATATGCATATGGTAAGCTTTCTTAAACTACTTTAGCTTGTTCTACTTCTTTATTTCTTCTTTATAAATATTATAATTCTTCTCTATATTCATATTCTTTCTTTCTTCTTTATATTATAAATTTTATTAAATTAAAATTTTCAAATAGGTGGCAACCATTAAGCTTCTTTTGATTAAATAGGCGAAAGAAAACAACTTTGAACAGATGGCAACTATTAAACTTATTTTAATCAAATAAATGCAAAAAATATTTTATTTTTATTTTTTCGCTTATGGACGTTGTATCCAAAATCTTCATTATGGTTTCTCATTTTATCACTTGAATATGTTGCTCGATACTGATTTCAAGCGCTCGGAACTTGAGTTAATGATGGTAGATTAATACACAATTCCGAGTTGACCTATTTTTCTGGGCGAGATCAATGGTGAAATCATTCGCAAAATAAAATCATGTAGAGGACCTAACAAAAATTGAGAAACAAAAATTTTGGTGAAGAATATAAATAACAAACACAAGTAAGGAAGCGCTAAGTTCGGATGTAACCGAACATTTTATACTCTCGCAATTTATTTATTTAACTTTATTTATATTATATAATACACAATTTGATCCACGTATTCGTCATATATATGGTATAAAGTCCATTGAAAGATGGAAATCCTTATATTAGGTATATGGGAGCTAGGAGATTTCACAAAATTTTAGTACGGAGACGTATTATTGGAAGAAAAATTTTTCTTAAAAATATATGATAGACTCACCTATATTTTTTATATATATTAGAAGCACTGAGGTCCTCATGTTCGATATAGGAAGCTTTGAAAACTTATGGTCCGATTTCGATGATTTTTAGAAGAGCGATGCCACCACCAGTATTTATGCAAAGTTCTGTTCCGATATCTTCACTAGTGCTTACTTTACATATTGTAAAGTAAACTAATCAGATCGACTGGTATATAGGAAGTAGGCGTGGTTGTGAACCGATTTGGTCTATTTTCACAACATATCATTGGAATGCAAGGAAAATATTTCGAACCGAATTTCGTTGAAATAGGTCGAATAGTTTCTGAGATATGGTTTTTTTCCCATAAGTGTGTGGAGCCACTCCCACTTAAAATTTTGTATACCAATTTGGGTGGAGACCTTCTGTACCTTCTTTATAATGAAATTTAAGGTTTCTGGTGTTTCCCTTACTAAATTAAAGCATTTTTAGTAGTTTTCAACATAAACTTTGTATGGGAGGTGGGCGTGGTTATAATCCGATTTCCTCCATTTTTGGACTGTATAAGGTAGTACCTATAAGTAACGACTCTAGAAAGTTTGGTTGATATAGCTTAAGTAGTTTACGAGATATATACAAAAATTTGTACCAAATTTTAATATCATAGCTTTATTTATGGCTTAGTTATGGTACTTTATGTTGTTTCGGTTTTCGCCATTTTTTGGGCGTGCCAAGAAACACGTGTACCAATTTTCATCAATATATCTTAATTTTTACTCAAGCTATCCGTTGCACAGACGGACAGACGGACAGACGGACAGATAGACATTCGGATTTTGACTTGTCTCGACATCCATCATTTTGATATATATAACCCTACATTTAACTCGCTTATTTTTAGGTGTTACAAACATCCGTTATGTGAACAAAACTATTATACTCACTTAGCAACTTTGTTGCGAGAGTATAAAAAATAAATAATATATGAACTACCCTGTATAAGCTATGACACATACGCACAACAAAAACCCTAGTAATTAGCAAAATGATTCACTACTGACACGAAGAACTGTCACATCACTTAACAGTTATGATTTTTGACAAGCTCTTGTACCACATCTGTTGGCGTCAAGTACCCTAGTCAAGTAAAAAAGTCAAGTTCAGACAAATTTGCACTTTCACTCTTTTCTTGAAGGCAGAAACTCGTGAAAAAGCGAAAATGCATATCCAGGTTTCGGGCACAACTCAATATATTCGGCAAATAATGGGCCACTACCAAAATGAAAGAATCCATTGTCATTCAAATAAACACCGTCACACAAATTTTGACACTCAAAAAACAAACGCTCGTTGTTTTTAACACTTGTTAATTGTTAATCGTGCAATGATTTCGGTTAGCTGCGTCGCATTGGCATTCGTGCGCCCTTTGCGAAACCCAGTGGTGCCAAACAATCACAGCTCATTTATGTATCCACTTGAAACCGCCCCCACTCCTCTTGTTTGTTGCTGTAATTCGCTGTAAACTTCGCTCGCGCTCGTTCAAAAACAGCTGACTAATTTAAATGAGCCAAGGCACGACGCGTGGGCGATCGATTGAACAATCGTTGTCATTGCGTCTCCTCTCAATACCCCCCACATCTACCGACACTGAAGCGCTCACAATTGCCTGTTTGATAGTCACACAGTCGACTGTCGTTCGATCGTTTGCCATATGGTCCGTATATTTAATTGCATCACTCGTAAGCGAGTGGCCAAGCCAAGCCACGCTTGTTGCTGCGTCGCACTTGACTGTTGGCAACGAAATGCCGGCTTGCACAATGCCACTTCAGCTATACACACACTGGTACTCGCCTTCCCAGTGTTGACTGTCAATTACTTTTGCTTTTGTTTTCTTCGAATTTGTTTTGACTTTATGTCTATATGATATGTTTATGTATATGTATACATATAAGCGCGTTTATACATATTTAAAAATGCTAATGATGACTTCGATCGATCGTTGTTGTTGTCGTTTATTTTATTTATTTATTATGTGTAAAAAGTGTGGCAATCTATGACGTCAGTTTTGGTGTGAATGTAGATCAAGTTTATCATTAACTGGCGGCGCTTCGGAATTCGCAAAATATTATATACACACCGCAATTTGCAATGTGGCTGAACAGCTGACAGCTAGTCTATGATTCATACATATACAGTTGAACTTCCCAAACTCGGATCACCATAATCCATAAAAAACTTCGAGTTATGAAAGGTAATTTGTATCAAATTTTACTTATATTGCCAATTCAAAAGTTAGAGTTATGGAGAACTTCGTGTTATGAAAGTTTAACTTATTTAGTATTTAGTTAGAATGGTCCAATATTGGCCAAAACCTGTTGGTATCTGGTGGGACTTCCGATTTCCTAAACTTTCTCTCAAGACGAATTTTTCACCAGCAAAAGCATTTGACATAGACAGTAGTAGGTAAAAATCGGATAGTACATGGTGGATCCAACCAACCTCCGGGAGCTTCTGGCGGTTCACCATCTATGTGTGTGGCCTAGCGTTTTCCTTATTAAATAAAGGGTCATCCAAGCAGAGGTACTTTTTTCAATAGCTTTTTTTGAGTCGTGTAAAGCTGTCATGTTATTTTTGTTCAGTATCGTTTGGCATTTCATCATGGAAAGACTTATGCCTAAAGACCTTCTCAAGCGACATCGCTTCACTCTATGAGCTCTTGTAAAGTTCCAAGAAGATTCGACGTTTTCGAGACAAATTGTGTTACGCGTTGAGGACCATTTCTGGCCCAATGGGTATGTAAACAAACAAAATTGCCGCATTTGGGACGAAGAGCAACCTGAAGAGATTCAAAAGTTGTCATTTCATTCAGAGAAAACAACGGTTTGGTGAGGTTTGTGGGCCGTTGGAATCATCTGTCCATATTTCTGCAAAACTGATGGCAGAGAGAACGTAACCCTCAACGGTAACCGACTATTTGATGGCTGAAATTGAAGCTTTAGATCTCGACGGCATTTGATTACATCAAGACAGCGCCACTTCCAGCGCACCGCATCAATCAATGGATTTATTGAGAGAACACTACGGTGAGCAGATAATATCATGTTTTGGGTCGGTAGATTCGCTACCAAGATCATGTAATATCACACCGTTAGACTTTTTTCTCTGTAAATATGTAAAGTCTAAAGTCTATGCGAATAATCCCGCTTCGATTCAGGCCTTGAAGCAAATCATCACCCGTGTCATTCGCCAGTTACCACTCGAATTGCTCGAACAAGTCATCGAAAATTGGACACTACGGAGGAATCAGCTGAGACGTATCTAAGTTTGACCATAGGAGAGAAGCGCCTAAATCACAGGAAAGACAATTCGTCGATTTATGCAATGTTTTCCTCTAATTAGATGGCTATATCTCGACAATGTCTCGATACGAATATTAGTTTCCAGCTTTTTATTAGTAACTGGTTTATCAAAATGGACCATTGTTCTGACGTAGGCACCTGTAGTATCACGGCATTACTTTTTAAACAGAATTCCTTTACTGGAAGTTCGTCTCAGTAAATGAATGCTTTGCGGTGCTCTCTACTTTTTAGACCATTTAGTATTTAACATTTCGATATATATTGAACTCAAGATTTGTAGAAATATTTCACGATTTTTCAACGTTCTGGCGATTATGGTCTGGCTCGATTGACATCTCTAAAAAAATATATACCTAACAAATCCATATAATTAGAATTTTCTAATATTTTTGATGCTAACTCACCACAATTTTGAAACAACAGCTCTAATTACCTTAGATCGGGGAGGTAATAAATTGACATCGCCGAGATGACTATTACATGGATTTTAGAACTTTGTCCAATAAAATTGTTTGTGGCATAAAAGATGGGATTGATCCGACATTTCTCTGAACACTTTCGATATCTAAATATTGTTTCTCATATCTCTATAGTGCTCAATGACAGCAGAAGATAAACAATGATTAAACTACCTTAAAATCCACCACAAAACTCTCAATATCATTGGACGAAAGATTCCTGATTAGCGGACCTGAAGAAATTGGCTATCAACTAAAAATATATTTTGTCAGTCAAATACGCAAATAATAATAAATAAATTTGAAACCTCCAAACCATAAAACGGGTCTAAATTGCTCTCTATCTATAAAATACTATTACTCTCAAGGTATCTCCCGGAATTATTTTTTTATATTGGAGAACGTTATATGAATGTGTGAATGTAAAAGTCTAAGAAAGAGAGTTCTTCAAACAAATATAGATGTTGAACATTTTCGATAAAGCTAAAAATATAGCGTGAGCTCAGCTCCACTCAGCGATCGTTATTTACTAAACTTTGCGGTGAATATTTTCTCTTATTTACTTATTTGAATAGTCGAATATTTCATTTGAATTTGTATAGCCTTGACGCAGGAAAATAACACCATGAACTTCGCCTGTGGAATGTCATGGAGAACAACAGCTATTTGCTAGGTATAAGAACTATCTAACTATCTATTTTAAAAACTATTTATTTAGCTGTGTCGCTTTAGAAAATACCTCCCCCATAGTTGAACAAAACTATTTCCGCAACAGTTGCGAATTCGTCAGTTACGAGTTTCACGAGTATTTCATTATCATTTCCAAGTTTCAATAACATTTCACGAGTTAACGTAATCTCTCTGGAACGTCAAAGGCACGAGCAAGCGTGTACCACACTACACAACTAGAAATATATACATACTACATACGAGGTATTGTCTGGTAAATAAGAACCTGCTGTTTTTTTTTCTTGTACAAATATTAACACATATAATTTCAAAACAATATATTTGTCAGCACTTTGCTACACTTGAATAACAAAATTTCATATAAAATCTACCGTTGCAATAAATATGTATAAAAAAAGTATACATCCGAAGGCAATATAGTACGTATGCCCTGAGTTTTGTACAATTTAAATTCACTAGCTACAGACTTTACTTAAGAATATAATTTAAATATTTTTAAATACGATTTAATTAAGTATATTTTTTCACTTTGTGGCCACTATTTTGTGTATCCAATCGAGATAGGCGGCGATGTCCGTATATACCGCAGGATGGCCGGCCATGCCGCAGCGTGTGAACCCGAAACTCACGACGCCATAGGCGACCCAACGCGAGTGTTTACGATCGAAGTACATGAGCGGCGCGCCGCTGTCGCCGGCACAGGTATCCTTGGCGAATTCGCCACCGGCACACACCTGCTTCGGACCCAATTCGATGCCGAATTTCGATAAGATCTTCGTGCAATTCTCGCGCTCCACATATGGTATGCGCAGCTTCAACTTGATGGGGCTGTGTATGTTGCGAAAGTACTTGTTAACTGTTTGCGGAAAGAGGCAGTGAGACAAAGAGAGATAAAGAAAAAGAGAGATAGAGTGAGAGAAGAAGAGGGAGAGTGAAAGTTAGTCTAGTAAGATTATTTGACCTTTCCCTACCATGATTTACTTACACAAGTCGGTGCGTCCCCAACCGGAGACTGAAAACATTTCGCCCGCCTTATAGGGACTCTCATCACCTTCGCTGGGCAGACAAATTGGCATGATGAAATGCGTAAAGGACACTGACCGCTTCAGTCGTATTATGGCGATATCGTTGAATTTGCTAAACGAATGCTCATTGTATTCGGGATGCACGAATATGCGTTCGTAGCCAATATCGACGGCGGCGTCGGCACAATTCAGATAATCGGGTTCCTCGATGCAGTCGGGCTCAGTTTTAACATTAAATTCGCCTAAACGCACCAGTTTCCTGAAAGGTAATGCACAAAAACACTGTTATTAAAGATTTATTGTAGATTAAGGTTTATGGTGTTGCCACCTAGTTTGTATGAACATAAAAAAACATAAAAAATTAAATAATAATTTAACGGCTTGGAAAACTGTGGTTCATTGTGTATAAAATGCTAAACAGATTTTTAAAATGCTTATTAATTTATAGAGTTGCCACCCTTTTTATTATTTTTTTTTTCTAAAATTACAAATTAAGGCTTGGTCGTTTTGAAATGAAGTTTTTTAAAAAAAATATTTAAATTAAAAAAAATTATGTTCGTCGTTGCCACCTGATATTCAAAAAAGATTTTTTTTGGAACTTTTTTTAAAGTTCAAATTAAGTTTGTAAAATGTTAATCTAAAATATTATTGACATAAAATTTGTTTTGAACTATTATATTGCGAAAGGTTTCTTATTCTTCTCGAGTACTTTTTCAAAACAAGTAATTTTTTCACTCCCCTTTTGGTATGATCTCTTGAAGTTTAAATTTATTTTCTATATCTACGGTTTTTGAACCGTTATGAGTGGTTTTCATTGAATTCTTATTTAGACTTACTGCCTATATTTTCACAAGTTATTGCATTTCACTACTATTAAAACGTTCTTTAAAACATAGTTATAACTAGGTGACACTGACTTATGACAGCTGACAGCAGATATAACGAATGAGCCAACAGAAAACACAATTAAAACTCTTTCTCACTTTCGAAGTTCCGTTATATATAACTTTTAATTACACAAATTCTTCATAAAATTTCCCTTTCAACACAAACTTACAATCCTCTCTTCTCGCGCACACCCTCACCACGCACACAATGCGCCGCCGTCAGAATATGACGATCATCGATGAGCGCGCCACTACAACCGAAATCATCTGCAAATGAAATGGAGTTGAAAATCACTTTAGCATATCACACACAAATCACTTATACGCTCATGAAACGCATGAAATCAAATCATACTTGAATTGTACACCAACAACGCCAGCCACGGAAACTCATCGAGTTCGGCGATTTCGCCGCCATAAATGCGATTTGTCACCTGTTTGCCGCATTCGTTGCGCAAATTGAAACTCTCGCCCGCGTCCACAGTCTGTATGCGACGTTTCAGTTTCTTACGTTTGAATTGCGCGGTCACATTTTCAAAACGGCGATATTCGAATTTCGAAAATTTCAGCGAAGGATATAGATAATCCTGTCCGTTAGCGGGACAACAGACCAACGGCTCCGGTTTGTTCGCGTCTTTTTCGTTACACGAGCACTGCACTTTCTTGAGGAAATTTACTTTCTCGGCGGATATATTTGGCACGCTGCGCGCCTGCAGGTAGGCCGAACAATTGCCCACGGCCAAACAAACACCCACTTTTTCCTCATTCGGTATATCACAATTCAACGGCGCTGAGGTTTGGATATGTTTACTTGCGTCATTGACTACCGCGGGGTCAAGCAATGGAACGTCTGTATGCGCGCGCGCCTTCAACACGACTGCGAGCGACAATGTGACGAGCAAACAGTGGAAGTGCATTGTCGATTTGCGATTTTGCTGTTTCGGAATTTCGAAAATATGCGCCACTCATACGTAAACACCGGCGACCCAGTTGTCGGCGCGACACTGCAGAGCGCCAAATGAAGTCACGTTTGAAAACCACGATTTTTTTGCTGTGTGCACGTTGGTCGTCTCCGGTCGTCTGTTGCTCCGTTGTGTTGTGTGGTGTTACTAATGCGAGGCTCGCGACTTGAATGGGCGACGCGCGGTGATAACTCAAATTTTGCCAATTCAATTGAATTTCGTATAACGTTTCGGTTATCCGCTCCAAGCACGGCCACGATCACACCAGCTCGACGTACCGCTCAGCTGTGAACTTAAATAGCAACCGCTGCGCAAGCGAGAGTGTACGAAAAACGCTGTCAAGTCGTGCGTTGGCAGCGCCTATATGCGCAAGATATTTTGTATAAATAACAGTTTATTTAAGCTTGTTGCTTTGCGCCGTCACAACGTAAATGTCGCGCCTACAACGTCGAAAAAACTAGTCAAAATTTGGTGCCGCGACAGCCGTGTTTTGTTTTTTTTTTGCTTAATTTAATAAACAATTTAATATGCGGTAAAGTAGTCGAAATAGTCGTAAAATAATTAGTCCATCAGCTGTGCCATGATGTGACACCCTTATCTGTGTCTCAATTAATGCGAAACCCAAACCAAGCGTCCATTTCCAAAAACCAGATCTCCAAGCTGATGCTGCGGTCATTTACACTTTATGTTTACCTTTTTATTCATCAACCACATCGGCGGTGGCGCCGTCGCTTCGTCGCTTTGAAAAGGGGAAAAATTATGCCATGACGTAACGTTAAGCTCTCATATGCGCTGCGCGTACACTTCATGGTCGCCAAGCACCGCACTTAAAGCCGGTTCCGCGCACAATAACAACATGTGTTGGCTTAAACAGCTGACAGCTGTTGCGGTTTCACTTTCGTTTAAGTCATAATTAAGTTGCCCTGTGAATACTACGCTTTTGCTGCATACTTTTAGGCTCCCAAATCAGGCTTAAGCTTTGAGTTTTTAAGTGCAAAGGGAATCATCGTATCGTCTAAAACTGATTCACAACGAGTGTCGAATACTTTGCTGAGCCCATATAATGCTAGATAACTTGGATTCGTAAAAATTTTGAATGGCGGCGAATCGAACAAGCAACTGATCTAATATCATATAGACTGGTATAAACGAAGAGATGTAAAACAGAAAACGGTTAGATCACATTAATGAATTACCGATTTACTGTGTTGCATTCAAATCACCTGGATAATTTGGATCTGGCTTCCAAGTGTATAGAAGAATGGAGTAACTAAACGAACGAGCAGAGTTGTAACGATTCGAAGCCGGCCAATTAAACTTACACTACCCCTAGAAACTCGGTCCGAACTTTACGAACTGACGTATGAAAAGACTTGATACCTAAATAGGTCGATATCTTAAAGTTTCAAGAAGAACCGACGTTTTCGAGCCAAATTCTGTTTAGCGATGAGGCCCATTTCTGGCTCGATGGATATGTAAACAAGCAAAATTGCCGCATTTTGGACGAAGAGCAATCTGAAGAGATTCAAGTGATGTCATTTCATCAAAAAAAAAAAAAATACAACGGTCTTTCTTTGCTTTCCTTTCCGGCAGGGATAGATAAGCGTTACTACAACAACAGCAACGAAGGCCATGATAACCGACTATTTGATAGCTGAAATTGAAGATCGTGGTCTCGACGGCATTTGGTTTCATCAAGACGGCGCCACTTTCCACACATCGCATCAATTAATGGATTTTTTAAGAGAACACTTCGGTGAGCAGATAATTTCACTTTTTGGGCCGTCCGATTGACCATCAAGATCGTGTGATATTACACCGTTAGACTTTTTTTCGTGTGGATATGTAAATCCTAAAAACTATGCGCTTCGATTTCGGCCTGGGAACAAAACATCATGCTTGTCGCGGTCGAAATGCTCGTACGAGTAATCGAAAATTGCACTCAAGGGATGTCAAATTTCAATCTGTATTCAACTATTTTTCTTTAATTCAGAGTATATTTAGTGAGTACTAGTTAAATTTAGACTACTTTAAACTTTTCTGCTATCTCTAAATGAACCTCTCTTTCTTACTAAAATGCAATAGAAAAAAGTCTTCTGCATCATTAATGATTTTCAAACATATACCACACATATGTATTTCTGTTCGAGGGGAACCATTAAATACAAAACTAATCTATCGTTTGACAAAAAGAAGTACTTAAAAATTAGTTAGCATGGGAGGTCTATGCCTCACTAATGAACGGGAAACCCGCAAACGGAAATGTACCGCTGTGCTACGCATGCAAAGGTCAACTGCTCGTTGACTGTTTTGCATAGAAAACCACAAGTTTAGCAAACAAATTAACATTCAATTCCAATTGACTGTCAATACAAGCATTTACTGTATCGTCAAGTCATGTTAGAAGTGAAGAATAAATTGTAATATGCAAATAAATACCTACCATACCATATATGTCATCAAACAGGAACGAAGCAAACCAGTTCGAATGCAAGGGAATTCACAATATTTCCGTTTTTTGCTGCAAAAATATTTATTTTTCCAATTTGGTGTAATCTACTTTTTATTATTTCTAAAAACCGGACATTATGTTTACATAAAATTGTGCATTCCACGCATTATATTTATGTATATTAATGGATCACATTTGAAGTTTTTTATTTAAGCTCGTTCAAAAAAAAAGAGAAATCCGGTTTCTTTTAGTGCCAGAAGGCTCGTCAAAAATTATAGCAGATGAGTTAGATGCTTTCTCCAATACTTCAACATTCCCTACTTAAACAAGGGGGAAGTCCATGCAAATATATAACTCATTTTTTTATACTACTAATTTTTTTAAACAGCATTTTATAATATTTTTATTTTATTTTTAAACATTAATGCGCTCAGGATTCATTTTTGGCTGCTGCTTTTGACGCGAGGTCCCAAACTGCTCTCTTTTTCACGCATCACCCATTGATCAGAACCATAAAATGTTTAGTGATTTTTTCGGACATAATAATGGAAAGAATAAATCTATAAAATTTAAAAATTGTTTGTAATATACAAAATAAGTTTTTGAAAAAAAGTCAGAATGGAAGTCTACTTTTGACATCCTTGACCTCAAAAAAGTTTTTTTGAACATGAAATACCTGAAATTTTATGTTTCTGGATCCGGGGCTGTCGGTCTGCCTCCTGGGTGGCATATCGTAGGAATTTCCTCCTCGTAGGTGCCAAGCTTATACAGCCTTTACACGGTCGTCAGAGCCTCCTTTGTATTGAAAAGGGTAATGTATATCGGTCAATAACTTTTTGAGTTACTACACGAACAGTTGTTAAAAATACAGTTTCGAGATAATCACTTTTAAATTTACGCATTCTGGCTAGCTCCATTATATTAGCTATAACTTCGTCAATATTCGAGATTGTTTTCCTCTCGTCAGTACACGCGCAGAATACTATATTTTTAGTACATCGAAAAGAAATATAATTTTGGAAAATTTTATATGGATCTCCTCCCTTAAAGGGTTAGCTGGGTTAGGTGGGGATTTCAAAATTAAAAAAAAAATGTGTTTAGAATTTTATCCAAAAATATCAAATCAATAAGTGTTTTATTTTAAGAAATATACCCTTTGGAAGTTCCGTCCATCAGGCCACGTCAGTTTCAATTTAAAACATAAAATGTTTTTATTTTTAAACTCAAATTTTCAAGTCGGTGGACACGATTTCTCGAGCAGTTATGAAACAATTTTGTTTAAATATATATAGTTAATGAACGAAAGATTTTTTATTTTTATTACAACTATTTTTTTCGAGCGATGAAAATGGTGAAAATGTTACCAAAAAAATTAATTTTTTGTCAAAAATACAAATTTTAATATTTTCTTTTTTCTTCGTTCATTAACTAGCTGTAGCCATTACTATGATGTCCCCTGCAAAAGGTTTTTTTTGATTCATCATGGGAGATGAGATACAAATTGTTATACTATTTAAATATATATCTTTGATATGCCGAATTGTTTAAAAGAAATATATGATTGTATACTATATCAAAAAAATTTAAATACTATTGTTTTTAGCCTCTGAAACCCACCTAACTCCTTAAGGCCCTATAAATATCTACTAGTACTACTAGACTAGTACTAAACTAAGTGACTGACAAATCATGACGCCGTGACCAACCTTTTATGTCGATCCATTACTGGGAAAAACGAACTTGTATTACTCTTAAACAGTTAGCAGAGGCTCGCAACATATTTTTAAACCGAATATACATTTCATTTTCGGTGATTTTGATGTGCATTACTGGAAGTTTTGTGTGAGATCGCAAAAGAGATTGAGGCTAAAAATGGGCTCAAACAAAAACCATACCGACCGAGACATACAGGTCATGAAAATTCATTCCAATTGGTAATGGGCCTAATCATTGCACCCGTTTCGATCGAAAAATGGTTAAATATGATCGAAAAACTTTACGTCGAAATCATTGAAATCGTATCGAAATTAAAATTTACGATCACATTGAACTCACTTACCGAATCGAAAAAAATACATTCCGCGGCTAATAGATGTCGCTAATTAAGTAATCTTTGAATGCGCAAAATCGAAAATTATGGTCGAAATCTATCCGTTGGTGAGTGAGTTGCGGGAATTTAAGAGAAATAAACCATTTTGGGACTAAATGAAGGTGAATGAAGTAACTTTAAGTTCACTTGATGAGGAGGTCAATTTTAAACTTTTTTAAACGAAACAAAAAGCACAGACTATCTAATTTATCGAATTTGTCGCAATTGTCGATAAAGGTCGATAAAACAGTTTTACGTTCTCACTTTGTGTTGAAGCAGTTTATCGACGGAATCAATGAATGCATGAAAATTTTCGATCGAAAATCTGTATCGTATCGAAATCGAATTCGCTGCGGATTCAATGATTACGCCCAATGTGTTTAACAATTCGATTGCCATTATACAATAAACATATTAAAGTTTTTGATTTTCATACCAATTTTTTATTAAATTTTACAACAACACGAAATAATTATTTCGTCATTACATTATAAATACTTATACTCTATTTAATATATAAATTATTTGCTATAATTAACTAATTATAAATAAAATATGTGCTTTGTAGTTTTTTGGAATACTTGAATATGACACGAAATAAAATGAGAAACTAATGGCAAGATCACAATTAAATTCATGTAATTAAATACTAATTTAATACTAGACTAATGTAATTTTATATAATTTATATTTAAATACAAGTCCATTAATGAAAAAATCAAACTAATTCCGTAATTTGCTGCGTATCCAGCTGTCATAGTTGGCCACACGCGTGTGCACCGCCGGCCAACCGCTCAGACCGCACTTGTAACCGAACGACACGATGCCCTCTAGCACCCAGGCGTCGTTACGGAAACGCATTAGCGGACCACCGGAATCGCCCTCGCAACTGTCTTCAGCGTAAACGCCACCTGCACACAGCTGATTATCCACCACATTCACCTTGCGTTCGCGATACTTTTGCTGACACTGCGCCAAATCGACCAACGGCACCTGCAATTTCTGTTTCACAGCGCTCTTGGGGCTGCGCAGCGTGCGTCCCCAACCGGCGACGGTGTACTGTGTGCCGCTGGCAGGTGCCGAACGCTCTTGCGCCACTGCCGAAGGCAGGCAAATGGGGCGTATGGAATCAGAGAAGCGTATATCACGATCCAGACGAATCAGTGCGATGTCATTTTCCTTATTCGCCGAGTTATCGCGATATTGTTCGTGTGGTATGGCCTCCTCGATGCCGACACGTATGGCTGAGGGCGCGCATGAGTAACCATTGCAATCGGTTTCCTTTGTGGTGTCATATTCACCCAGGCGTACGGCGGTGCTGTGGGGAGACAAAATAAGGAGGAGGTTAGTTTAATTTTTTTTTAATTTGTTTATAGATAAAGATATAGATGAAGTGATGATTCTTACAATCTACTATCTAATTTGATTTCTTGACTTATGTTAGTGACATTTTTTTCGAATTTTTTTTCGAAAATCAATGTGCTAATGTTAGAAATACTTTGATATAAAGTATTCTACTCTTTTTGAAGTATATGGAACTCATAGATATAAAAAACCTTTAACCTCGTTATGGGATGACTGAGTTAATTGATCAATTTGACTAGTTGCTAGGTTCTAATTAGTTCCAACGAGTTAATTGATTAGTTAGAAGTACTATTTGTACTACTACTTAGTCGGATGTCAACTATGAGAAGCGTCTTTACTAGTTCTAGAAGAGCCAGAGGAAAACCTTTTTCTGAGAATCTGAGTCGATTTTCTACTAAAGTGAGTGACTTATGACTCTTTTAAAAAGTACTAGAAGCGCTGACAGCGACGTTTAGACTGGGTTCTCGGTTGTGTGTAGTATTTTTGTTTTTGTATGAAGAAACAGTTTTGAATTTTCACAGTTCTTTTTTTATGGTATACGAGTTAGTTTTTTTATGGTATACTCGTATTTAAATATCTGGGTGTTTCACCGGAAATACACGCGTCAAATTGACGCTTAACTTTATGACTTTCAGTTCGTCACTTATTCATGTGACTTACTAATTTAGTAACGCTTAAATGCTTTGCGGTTTTTACGACTTTCTACATGTGATTGATGGGCATCCGCGATTTTAAATTTAGGAAATTTATGATTACATATCAATAAAGATGAAATGTCAGTAAGACAGAGGAGGAGTAATCAACTTAATCTGAATCACATGTTCGAATGAAATCGATTAAATGCATGAAGTGTCACTTACAGCGCTCCGATTTTCTTCTCAATGGCACCTTTCACGCAATGCGCCGCCGTCAGCACATAGCGGCTATTTATGAGCGAACCCGCACAGCTGGTTGACAAGCCACCGGCACCTGTAATTAAAAAAATTGCAAATTTATTTTAAATTCTAATATCTTATGTAATTATACAACAAATGCAAATGAGTGAGCACATGCCAGCTTGCAGTTGTCAACTCAATCATTAAATCAAATTGTACACAAGTTAGTTAGTAAGATCGTCACTTACGTCGATTGTACTCGAGCAACACCATCCATGGGAACTCATAGAGCTCTGCATCTGTGCCACTGTAGATCTTATTCGATATTGTCACACCGCCACAGGTGGGCAGGCGCGGCAGCACAGCCGCTGCAGATGTTTGCACACCAGTTGTCAGATCGCGGGGCTGTTTGCTGCGACCGCCGTCAACGCCGATGCTGTTAAAGTCACGCCCACCACCAACTTGATTTAAGCGCTGCCCCCTCTGCTGCTGCTGCTGCTGTCGACCGCCACCGAAGCCGGCGGGAAACAGCACAGTGCTCGGCTGTCGGTTGTAGTCGTCGTAAGTATTGCGCGTGTAACCGGTATCCCCCGTGCAGCACACATACGGACCGTTGCCATAGCCGCCGGTGCATTCGGAAGCGCGCAGAAATTCCGTATCGAGCGGTTGGATTGTGCCGCGTTGCAGTACGGACAACAAGGTCTGACAATCATAGATGGAGACGCATGCGCCGGGATGTTGGTTGGGATTAAAGCAGCGGCGCGCTGAAAATGTAAAGAAATAACGGAAAGAAGATCGTTAAAGAAGAGTGGTTAAAAGACTCATGTTGTTGTACATATGTAAATATCTAAAGAAGAAGCAGAAGGAGAGGCAGAAAAAATAACCGCGCTTTCGGTGGTTTTGCGGATGGCACATAATTTATATCAATATGTAGCTGGGGATTCACCTTGACCACACTCACTCTCTGTTTTCTGCAAACTCGCTACGGTCTGGCTTCTGTGGTTTTTTATTTTTTTTTTATTCTTTCTTTTTTTATATTTTTGTTTTTCGTATTTTTTTTGAATTCTCCGCGCCTCCACTAACATTCATCGCTTGTGCATTTGGTCTAATTGAACATTTTTGCGGTTAACCAATATTGTCATTTAACATATTTATTCTTTCGTTTATGTTTTTCTCGCATTTCATAACATTTGCGGTTGCGCGTAGCGACTAATGAAAGGTTCTTTACATTCGGCGCCGGGCGTCGCTTTGACATGTGTGTCAAATTTGCATAAATTAGCTAGTCAACCAATTCAGCGTTTATATTAAATATTTGTACAATAGCAACAATTTATTAAGCTGTAAATATGTATGTTTGTTTGTCATTTACAAGCGCCATTATCATATTTTTGTTGTGCAATATATCAAAGTCAAAGGATGCTTCAAAATTTTTATGAGCCTTTTTTTAGAAAAATCCCTTTCATATGCAAATGTGTCACTTATCGAAACAGGTTAACATTTTAAAAATAGAAATTGTCAACAAAAGGGGGATTGTCACTTATCGAAACAGGTTATCAAATAAAATTTAGAAATTAACAATAAAAGGGGATTTTCATTGCGATAGATTTGCAATTTCTTATTGCTTGAAATTGTGATTTTTATTAGTTTTTAGTTGAGCATGTTTTAGTGGACTCATTTATAAAGTTAGACTTATAAACCATATACATATATGTATATATTTTATAGAAATCATTAATACATAAGTTTAGATCTTGAAAGCTTGGAACACTGTGTCGAAGGAAAATGTACCTACAAAGCTATGTACAAGACACTCAACATCAACTGTACTCAACTTTATCAAGACCACAGTATGGTTCTGAGAGAACATGATAGTGTAAGGCGATTCCCATTAATTTCATAATAGTTTTGCAATGAAGGCTTAACTGCTCATACAATCACTATACTCATCTATTTTATTACATGATTTTTGAGAATATCCGATTTTTTCATATTTAAAAGTTGCCCTATGTAATACTTTATAGTGAAATTATCTCGCATGTAATGAGCGTTTATATTTCAGTTGAATTTTGAGGTTAAGTAGCGGATTAAAACACATCTCAAACTATTATTTCAAGAGCTTCTTAACTGTAAGATCATATTCAATATTAGTCACTTAGTATTTTCATAGAATATATTAATATTTTTACTTAATTTGCGAAATAAGAAATATTTCTTCAAAATTGAGAAAATTTGAAATTCGGCGCAGATGTGAAATTCGAAATTCATTTCAAATATAATATGATAGAATATAAAAAAAAACAAATATGTTTTTTGAAGAATAAGTTTTAAAGAAATATTTTTTAAGAGTGTTGCCAGCTGTCAAAAATTTTACTGAAATAAATTCGGTATTAAAACCTTAACTTATTATTACAATAAAGATATTCAAGTAGTTTAAATCTTATACTTGTGAATATGTTTTTCAACAGCGTTGCAAGCTATTTAAAATTATGTATCCTAATGAAATGTTTGAAAATATTTGAAATAAAAGAATATAAACAACAAATCGAACAAGTTGAAGACAAATTTCATCCGAAAACATTTTTAATTAAGATCGCCACCTTATAGCGTTTTCCGACAGGAGCTAATTAATCAATTAACCGGCCTCTGCTCGATTAAAACGCTTATTAAGGTCGATTTACAATACAAAATAAAATCTACAATTATTTTTAATTGAATTTTAATCGTCTTGAAAATCAAATGCAACTCTGCGACAAAGACGTACGATATACATTATACGTTTGTCTGCGATTGACTGAATTTTTTTATTAAAAAATGCTACGGTAGATGTCGCTGCTAAAAATATCAATCAGCTGATGAAATTTACCAACTCTCATGAAAAGCAAAAACAAAAATGTATAACAGCTGATCGCTTAACGAGTAGCCATCGGTGTAAAAGGCAAAAGAGGTTTTCTCAATAAAACTGTTAATTGATCAATTAATTTGGCTGTCTAAAAACGCTATTAAATGGACGTATACAATTTTTTTTGTAATCTTTTTCAAAAAGAGTGCTGTTCTTAATAAATTATATTAACTGGCATCCAAAATAAGGTTCACTTCACTTATAATTTGTTCATATTATCGTGTATTGACGCTTCTAAAGTGGTTGCTAATCTAAGTTTAACTTCCTTTCAACATAAATATTAAAATGAAATCAAGGCAACACAACAAAGAATTTCATAATAATAAATCAATCAGAAAAGATGCTAATCAATATTCATTGTGGTTGCAACCGCACCCACTTTCTAAATGAGATTTAGCGGTTAAAAATTTTAATTTTATGTTAATTGTTTAGTGAAATATAAAACAGATATATAGTATATATATTCCCAGGTGGGTACTCCATTAAACTGTCTTATGCAAATGCGTCATATTTGCATGCTAGCACATTTGCTCCTCCATTTCTGTATGAGGGTGTGTGCAGCATGTCGGCTACGTCACTACGTCACGCAACGCCAACCGACACTCAGCCGACAATTAAATACATAGTTTCTCAGCTGAATAAGAAAAAGTGCTACACATGTAAGCATGCTGCTAAGTGCCGACGCGGCCAACAAAAGAACATAACTATAGAATTTTGGTTTTGTTTTCACATTTTTTATGTTTTTTTTTGTAATTGAAATGCGGATAATCACATGCAAAAATCGAAAAAACCACACACAGTTCCGCATCTTTTGTTCCAACATTAGTAAAAACTTAAATACATAATAATATCTTCATATGTATGTTTGTATGTATTTGCGGTGTTTTAGTTTGTCTGCTTGCGGTCTACGTGTGGCTCGTCACACACACACAAATATACAAAATAAGTTAAAAATGTCTTTTATAAACAATAAATGCCAATTAAAAGCAAACATTATTTTAACGTGTGCTTACATGCCATTACATACAAACATACAAATGTTGATATGGCATCTCTATGAAGTGATACAATTGCCAACACTTTAATGTGAGCCACTTTATGGTCTTCCGACTATAGATATGTGCTTATATTGTATGGCATATTGGTTTATTAAGCGTTTGGCTTATGCTGGAGGTCATTTGTGTATATTACTAGTGTGAAGCAGTGAAGAGTTCATATACACTTAATCAGGTCTTTGTGGATAAAAGAATATTTATATTTAGAAAAATTGTTTTTGTAATCAAAAAAGTTGACACTTTATTTACAATATGGAAAACATTTTATTTTTTTATTTTTTATTACAAATAAATATAAATACAAATACATTAAATGTGATTTTTTTATATAGTGTTGCCAACTAATTTGAATATACAAATTTTTTTTTTGGGAAAATTTATAAATTAAAATTTAAATTAATAATTTGAAAGGCTTGAGTTGAAGTATAACCTGCAGAGGGTTGCCACCTTAATTAAAATTCGAAATATTTAAGACTTAATAAATATTTAAAAAAATTTATATATGTATTAGCTGAGTGCTTATTAAGATAATAATTAGAAAAACATTTCTGGCATTGCCATCCGATTTCAATATAAAAAAAAATTTAAAATTTGTTTTTATTGAAGAAGTGATTGTCGAGTATGAAATTGAGTAAAAAAAATTAGTACAAAAAAAATATTTGAAATCCTTTGCATTAATACTGTAGCAAATAATCAATATTTCAATTAGATTGTTTTGTAAGAATCAGAACATCGCTTAATTTTGTATGACACGATTATTTTCTTATTCATTTTTTATAAAGTAGATATTTAAAAAGTATAGTAAATTTCAACATTATAAAATTTTTACTTTAATTATTTTTAAATTTCAGCTTTTTGTAATTTATAATTACATTTTTTTTTATAATTTTTAAGTAAAAATTTATTCCACGATTTTTATGCATTCATTTAATGTTTTTATTGAAAATTTCATTTTCATAGTAATGCTCAAGTTTGTAAATATTTTTACATTAATTTTTTTTTTATAATTTTTAACCAAAAAAATTAAATTATTAATTTTTTTTTTTTGTATTTTTTAATGAAAATATTTAATTAATTTTTGTTTGTAATTTTTAATGAAAAAAATTAAATATTTTTTTTTTGTAATTTTTAATGAAAAAAATAACATTCTCATTAATTAAGCAAATTAAAAAAATTAAATTAATTTTTGTTTGTAATTTTTAATGAAAAAAATTAAATTTTTTTTTTGTAATTTTCAATGAAAAAAAATTAACATTCTAATTAATTAAACTAATTAAAAAAATTTAGTTAATTTTTGTTTGTAATTTTTAATGAAAAAAATTAAATACATTTTTTTTTGTAATTTTTAATGAAAAAAATTAACATTCTATTTAATTAATCTAATTAAAAAAATTAAATTATTTTTGTTTATAATTTTCAATTAAAAATTTAAATTTTTGGAAGAAAAACACTTCTTTTTAATAATTTTTTTTACATTTTTATTTTTAACTGTTTTTTGTAATTCTTAATCAAAAAAAAAAAATTTAATATTTTAATAAAATAATTTTAAATAAATTTATAATATTATTTATTTTTTGTATTTGTTTTTATAATTTTTCTTAAAAAATTAACTTTTTACAAGAAAAAATATTTTTTTAAACAATTTTTTTTTTAATTTTTTTAAATCTTCCGTAAGAGAGATACATGTGTAAATTTGATTATCTATAAACTAATTAATACCGTTAAGAAAAAAATTCGAAATAATACTAATTCTTAATCAAAAACCGTTATTTCACAATATCTCGAAAACGTTTCATATATCACAAAAATATGCTGCGGTATTCTACGTGGGAACTCAATGATTTGCCTTTTGTTTTTCAATTGTTTATTTCTGTTTTGTTGTTTTTGCCATAATTTATTATATTATAATTCACCACTTAATACTTACTTTGCGTTTCGAAGTATTGTGCAAACACCACATTTGTGAAGAGAGCGCTTATAACGGTGATAAAAATTACGCGCAACATTTTTCAGGTTTCAATTTTGAAATTTTAATTTTCAAGTTTATGCTTTTGTGATCAATTTTTGGTATTTTTCTAGCGCTAAATTGGTATGAATATTTTGTTTTTTTAAATTATACTGCTGCTTAAAACACGATTTTAGCTTTTGCTCAAATACACTAACACACACTAACACTCACTAACTGAAACAGTTATTCAATTATTCGCACACCTTCGTCTTCTTCGTTATTGATTTGATACGTTCATGCGAAGCGTATTGGAGCACAACTGAAATCTCAGCTGGACTAGTGGTCAACTTTTATACTTGGTGAGGGCAGCAGTCGAGATGTTCAAAGAATCTGAACTGGTAATGGAAACAGTGGCAGTGAATTTCATGAATGAGTTGACTGAGTGACTAAATTGAGTGGTTTAACACGCACGCAAGCAGTGGTTAGTTGTTGTGGTGTTACACTGAATATACAAATGTGTTGTTGTTGTTGCTGCTGTGATTTGTAAATGATTTGTGAATTATTCTAATTGCTTTTTGGTGATTATGAGTAAGAATAGTTCATGTGAAGCGTTAACTTAGTGAAGAAAGGCGAAAGTAAACATTTTTTGTGGAATTGTTGTTGTTGGCATTTGCATTTTCTTTTCGTAGAGTGATAAGCCGATGTACGTCAATTAATTGCATTTAAACTATAGATAAGCGTTACAAATGTAACGTAATAACTAGGTTATATACTATATGTATATATTACTCAATAAGTCCGATTAACGTTATGCGGCTGATTCACACGCTTGCGCTAAATACTTGCATTCTCAATCAATGCAATATGCTTTCTTCTCATAATATTTTTTTGATTTTTGAATGATTTGTTTACTCATTCTACATTTACAACTTTCGCACAGTGTGCTTTTTCAAAACCCTCTAGCTCGAAACTCGTTTACTCATTAATAGCTGATAAATAATGGAAACTGCTCAGCAAACGAGTTCGATTGATTTGCATACAAACCTAATGAGTGAGTTGAGTCTATATACTCGTATGCCTTGCTATTACCTTTCTATAAGCACACATCTCGGAAAGAGCATCTTTAAATTCATATAATTTGCTACTGAAGTACCTATTTTGCCGTTACTCAAATCTTTTGCTTTTCGGGTACTTTACTCCCGTTGTTACGCGCAGTTGTGAATTTGGAATTTTTCGCATGAAAACCAAGACACTACTCATTCTAATTATCGTCTTACTCACACACCTGATTTGTGATTTGTGGTTTGTGGCGCTACGCCAAAAAGATTATACTTATCTGCGTATTTATAGACGAGGGCAGTTCTTGAAGTCAGTGAGTAGCCATATATGTAAGTCACGTGGTTGTAACATATGTATAATATAGATGGCGCTGCTGGTAGTATTTAGCAAACCTTAAGGCTTAATTGTGTGCCCTTGTGTATAAATAAATATTGAATTAAAAAAATTTTCGAAAACCGTAAAAAATCAAAATTGTGGGACTTTCAATTCCAGGTTCTTCTAATCACTTCATAGCGTTCACAAACCATCTAAACCAAAGTGTAACGCGAGATCTATATACATATATGTCCATATAGCAGGTCACATACACTGAACCTGAGATGATTCCCTCGAAAAAAAATTACTTCGTTTTTTTTCTAATTTGGAGAGTGACGAATAGAACAGCCGGGTAAATCACGAGATTCCCTACTTTTTTAAATAAAAAACACAGACAATTCAAATTTATTGGGAAATATTTATTATCATTCGAAAGAACATTCTTTGGCATTTATTTAATAAAGATTATCTCTTTCAAATATTGGTCCCGGCTACGTCTCAGATAGTCCATCCGTTGAGTACAATTTTCGATGACTCGTTCGAGCATTTCGACTGGTAACTGGCGAATGACACGCATGATGTTTTGCTCCAAGGCCTGAATCGAAGCGGCCGCACAGTAAAAACGATGCCATATCACACGATTTTGTTGTCCAATCGACCGGCCCAAATCGTGAAATTATCTGCTCATTGAAGTGTTCTCTCAATAAATCCATTGATTGATGCGATGTGATTGGGAAGTGGTTGTTGTTGAAACCAAATGTCACCGAGATCACGAGCTTCAATTTCGGGTATCAAATAGTCGGTTATCATCGGTTCTACCGGCATCATTTTTTGAAGAAATATGGGCCGATTATTCCACCGTCCCATAAACCACACCAAAACGTTGATTTTTCTGGAAGAAATGCGGCTCTTAAATCTCTTCAGAATGCCCTTCGTCCCAAATGCAGTTTTGCTCGTTTATATACCCATTAAGCCAGAAAGGGCCCCAATCGCTGAACAGAATTTGGCCCATAACTGAAGTTTCCAAGAGCCCATAGAGCAATGCGATGTCGCTTGGGAAGGACGAGTCTTTCCATGATGATATGCCAAACAATACTGAACAAAAATATCATGACAGTTTGACATGACTCACGTGTGATCTTTCAAAAAAAGGCTATTCAAAAAAGTATATCTATTTGGATCACCCGATATAAAGACTTACTTGGGAGTGGCGAATCGAACAAACTGATTAAATTAAATAGATTAAAAAGTGCTTATATTAGTGGAGTAAAGTATTCTCTCTCAAGGTGACTCACTATCGTGTGATTTCTTTAACCTGATGCTGGAGAAAATAATACGAGAGCTAAATAGAGAAGGTACAATCTTCTACAAGAGTGTACAGCTACTGGCGTACGATGATGATATCGATATCATTGGAAACAACACCCGCTCCGTTAGTTCTGCTCTTCCAGACTGGATAAGGAAGCGAAGCGTATGGGTCTGGTGGTGAACGAGGACAAGATGAAATATCTCCTGTCGTCAAACAAACAGTCAGCTCATTCGCGTCTTGGCTCCCAGGTCACTGTTGACAGTCATAACATTGAATTTGTAGATAATTTCGTCTATCTGGGAACCAGCATTAACAGCAATAACAATGTCAGCCTGGAAATCCAACGCAGAATCACTCTTGCCAACAGGTGATACTATGGACTGAGTAGGCAATTGAAAATTGAAGATTGAATTGAAAATTAAAGTCCTCTCTCGACGAACAAAAAAGCAAACTCTACAAGACGCTTATCATTCCCGTCCTGCTTTATGGTGCGGAACCATGGACGACGTCAACATACGATGAGACGGCACTAATTGTTTTCGAGAGAAAAGTTTTGAGGAAGATTTATGGTCCCTTAAACATTGGCAACGGCGAATACCGCAGACGATGGAATGATGAGCTGTATGTGCTATTCGACGACATAGACATAGGTCCAGCGAATAAAAAGACAGCGGCTACGCTGGCTCGGTCATGTTGTTCGAATGGACGAAAGTGCCCCAGCTCTGAAAGTGTTCGATGTAGTACCCGCTGGTGGAAACCGAGGAAGAGGGAGACCTCCACTCCGATGAAAGGACCAGGTGGAGAGGGACCTGGCTTCGCTTGGTATAACCAATTGGCGCCAAACTGCTAGAAGGAGAGATGCGTGGCGCGCTGTTGTGGACTCGGCTATAACCGCGTAAGCGGTGTCTACGCCAGTCAAGAAGAAGAAGAAGAAAGTAGTCTCATATCCTATTGTGTTGATTTCATTTGTATATTTTTTTGTTATTTATTTTCGATGAAATCGACTCCAAAGCAAGTACTAATAAAAAATTCCGCGCTTCTCGTCGCTTAATTAACTTTAATTCAGAAAAACTGCCTGAACCACCAAGCTGCCCTCGTAAATAAATAACCACTTTAAGCTCCATTAGAAATTGTGGTAAATAAATGCAATTTCGATGTACTTTTCCTATAAAAAGGTGTTTTGGGAATCCGTATTATATATCTAACATATAATTTAGGCAAATTAGAATTTTCCCATTGTTTTACACAGTTTCACAACAATTCGTCATAAAGTAAAGAAATTATAACGAAAAACTACATTTAATAGATAGATATACAATTATAAAAGACCGACTCTACCCTACCCTCTAAATCTTGAGAAACTGAGCATGTATTTCACATGGATGAGTCAATTTAGATGCACCTTCTTGTATTACATATTTCTTATCAAAATTTTATTTTCACCTACGCATATTGTCAAACGTAGAACCGAGGTGGCAACACCGTTTCACATTCATAAGAAATTAATATTATAATTAATACTAAATTGTTTTGTCTATATTAGAAATTCAATTATGCGCATGATTTCTTCAAAACTTGTTGTTGTCTAAAGTCTCTCTATTTTAATTATACCCCACTCTTCATCTAATGTAACGCTCTAAATTGTGTTGTTGTCAGCTCAATCAAACGCAATAAATACATATGTGTCTCTCTCACGTAATTTCCCAAACGTAACTGTTATACATAATGTGCAATTGTTTAAAAATACCTAAATTAAACTCATTTGTAGATTGCTCTACATTTAGTACAACAACAGCAACAACAACATAATTTGTATTTGTACTGCTCTGGATTGTCACCCAATCTAGGGAAATACCTGCAAATACTTTTTCCGTTTCCGTTAGTGTATTAGTCACACATTCTAACCGTGCTAAGTTTCCAATTACACTCTGCCACTCTCCTTATTATGCTGTCCAGCAAGTTTTTTTGTAGTTTTATTGTAGTTTAATGACGCCCCAAGTGCTACTTGCTGCGTTTGATTTGACATTGTCTTATTATCAAAGTTATTGAACTTGAGTTGATGTTGAATAACGGCTGTTTTAATAATTTACACTTAATATACAGTAGTTGTGGTTAAGTCTTTTGTGGAATTCTGCAGACAGAAGCCAGTGACATGAAACCGCATGAATAATAGTAAAATTTCAAAAAAAAAAATATATCTAAATTTAAAGTTTTCGGAAAATTATGGAATATTGCTGCGAATAGATCAAGTGTCTTGAAATTTTACTCGCAAAAAGCTGCTGAAAGTCAAATTTAAGGCATTGAAAGCAATTATATCAGTATAATCATATACCATATGCTAGAAATCACCTGACAAATTCCAACCTAATTTTGCACATAATATTTCCTCGATATTTTAATATTAAGTAAATACAAGTTTGCGAAATCGGTTGCCAATCACACCTACATACTTCCCCTATAACACAATTGTATAATTCATCTGATCCTTTCACTTTAAACTATATAAATTAAGTATCAACGAAGATATCGGAACAAAAATTTGTACAAATACGCACTTGGTGATTTGGCCCCACCCATCTGAAAATCGTTGAAATCGGTCAACAACTTTCCTAGACCCCATATACCCAGAATGAGAACTTCAGTACCTAGTACTGACTTATTAACGAAAATAGCGGTAAACTACCGAGATAACTTATTAATTCAGAGAACGTTCTCTACTGTTGATACTTTTCAAGGCCCCATATAACGAGCAGGACAACTACAGTACCTAGAACTGACTTTTTAACGAAAATAGCGGTAAACTACCGAGATAACTTAATGAAATTCAGAGAACCTTCTCTACTGATGTTACTTTGACTTGATGTTAAAATTTGGTAAATCGAATCATTAAAACCCCTAGCTCCCATATACCTTATAAAAGAATTTTCATCTTCCGATGGAATTAGATTAGATTAGATTACAATTTGAGGATCGCACTATGACCTAATGTCTATTGTACTACCTATTATCACAATGTACCATCTAATTCCGTCGCGTTAAGAAAGCTTAACAGTGTTGCGCGAGACTATCTCTTTGGCGATACAGAACCCTCATTACCAGACTCCTCTTCATCAGGATCGCCGGACAGTCAAGGAGTAAATGCTCAGGTGTCTCCGCTACTAGATCACAGAATCGGCACTGATCCGAGGAGTAGATTCCTAGTTTATGTAGATGATACCTTAGTGATCAGTGGCCAGTATAAAGTGCCATCAGTTGTCTCAGTTTGTTAATTGTTTAAATTTCTTCTGGTTATATCCCGCGAGAAACAGTTTGAAGTGGCGAAGCTCTGCAAATGCAGTCAGTTACTTTTTCCGGTGGACTTTGTACCGTATATATCTCTTAATATGTCAGACATCTTAGCAAAATTAAGTGAAGGTGTAATCTTGGATAGTATTTCGGTCATATTTCATGTTTTTGCTATAGGAATATTGCAACTTGATGGCGAAAATGGCTTGAATAGGTCACGGAGTTACCCCAATTTTTGTTAATCTAGTGGAATTGTTATTCATATTGTATGTTATCTTAATACAATTTCGTGGAAACCGATCCTCTTCTAGCCCCATAGAGTGTTGAAAACGATCTTGACCAGTTTATTTTGAATTTAAGCCTTGTGAAAGCTCTTTTGTTTAATAAAATGAGTATTCATTAATGATGTTGAACCTTTTAAGTATATTTTCCAATTCTGCCACCACGGTTTTGAATCTATTTTGTTGGACTTTTCTTGGTTGATACAACTATAAACAAAAATAACCTAACATTTTTACTTTTAAGCCTCTCATTGCAATTTATTTTTGTTATAGAAATCGAAAAGCCTTCTCTAGCTGATTTAAAGACGTTCTTTCATTTATTTAGTCCAGTTACGTACATCCGACATGTTTCCGAAATGTTAAGACAGTTAATGTCGGTAGATTTATTTCCAGTTCCAGTGTTCCAGTTCAAATTTTGATAGCTAAAAGAAATAATCTCAATTCCATTACCAAGCATTCCAAGCATTGAAATCGTATTTTTTGATAATGAGCCATTTTAAAATTTCCTCAATGAAATTGTCAGCCTCAAAATCCAACGCAGGATCACTCTTACCAAACTCTTGTAATGCCCTCTCTCGACGAAACAAAATCAAACTCTACAAGTCGCTCATTATTCCCGTCCTGCTTGACATCCCATGAGACGACATTACGAGTTTTCGGGAGAAAGGTTTGGCGGAAGATGTGTGGTCCCTTAAACATTGGCAATGGCGAATTATTCAACGATATCGACATAGTTCCGCGAATTAAAAGGCAGCGGCTACTTTGACTAGGTCATGTTGTCCGAATGTTCGAAAACACTCCAGCTTTGATAGTGTTTGATGCAGTACCCGCTGGCGGAAGCAGAGGAAGACCTCCTCTCCGATGGAAGGAACAGGTGGAAAACGACCTGGGTTCACTTGGCCTTTCCAGCTGGCGCCAAATAGCAAGAAGGAGGAATGAGTGACTCGCTCTGCTGTATACGGCTATAATCGCGTAAACGGTACCTACGCCAAATATACAAGTATATATGTATCTTATTAATTTTAATTTTTAAACACACAATAAAGCCCAGTCATGTATAAATTAAAAACACATACGTTTGTATATTATTTTTCTATAAAAAGTTTACAAAGAATATATATGATTAAACTGAAGATAAACACTACTATACAACATAATCATAAGCCATGCTACTGCCACGTGTCCATATGGTCAGCAATCCAATCGATATAGCTTCGCACACGAGTATAAATTCCCGGGATATTCTCTTGACCGCAACTCTGACGGCCAAATGACACAATGCCCTCTAAAACCCAAGAGGCTGAATTCAGACGCATCAGTGGACCACCAGAATCACCAGTACAAGCGTCTTCATAGTATACACCGCCAGCGCAGAGTTGCTCCTCAGAAATAGCGGTATGATTCGCGAAAACATAGCGACATCTTTCCATATCATATAGCGGCAAGTGGACTTTTTTCTTCACGCTGCTGTGTCTGGCTGAAATAAATAAGAAAGTGTAATTGAAGAAAGAGTGTTTCAATGTTATTTCTGTCGCTATAAAGTGTAACTTACATAGACCCGTATGACCCCAACCAGCTACAGTCAGCACTACTCCCTCAGTTAGCTGCTTTTGTAGCGTTGGTATGGGCAAGCAAACTGGCTGGATATAGTTATTAAACTCCACAGACTTATCCAGTTGTATCAAGGCTATATCATTATGTTCGTGTATATTGCTATGATGATCGTAACCATAGTGATCGTGTACGATAACTCCTTCAATGCCGAAACGTTGAGAGGGCGCCGAATGCGCGTACTTATTGTATTTGTATGAAGATGCGGCGATTTGTTCGCCTACAAGCACGGAGACGCTGGAATTCATTGAAGATATTGATAAAAAAAGTTTAAAATAATAAAATATTAAATTAATCAAAGCAAATAATTTCAACTTACAGTTTCCCTACTTTCTGCTCAATCGGACCGATGACACAGTGGGCTGCAGTGAGCACATAACGCTCATTGATTAAGGAACCGGCACATTCCGATTGAAGGAAACCTCTTTCTGAAAGTAAACCGTGAAATTTTTTGATAAAGAATAAATAATTATTGCTAATTTGGAATCATTTTAACACTGTTCATATGTATATTTAAGCAACTGAAAAATTGCTTAGTACAACATTTTAGTTTGAAAGTATGAATGTTATTTGCTGTGACCGCATTTCCGTCCAAACGCTTGCTTAATTAAAGTTAAAAAAATGAATTTTGTATATTTATAACCAAATCCATATGAATATTATAAATGCGAAAGTAACTCTGTCTGTCTGTTACTCTTTCACGCCTAAACGGCTGAACGGATTTTGATGAAATTTGGAATGGTGATAGATGATAACCTAGAAATGGTCATAGACTATAAATAATCACGCCATCGTTCTTAGGAGATAGGCAGTAGGCAGATAACTAAATTGAGTTACTGATTTTTAGTCGTTTTTGTTGGGACTTTTGCTCTTCACGTCCAAACGGCTGAACGGATTTTGATGAAATTTGATGAAAGACTAGAGAGTGAGTAAATATGGAAAAATTGCGAGGAAGATAATAATAAGATAATTTTATTCGAGTTGACAAGAAAAATATATAAAGAGAAAATAAAAAAATAATATTTTGAAGGTTGTCAATGTTGCTTTGTTAAAATATTTTTGTTATTGTTCAATTGTATAAGGTTGTATCGATAGCCCAAAACAATTTGTACCAAATAAGGAAAGGCTAAGTTCGGGTCCAAGCGAATATTTTATACTCTCGCAATTTATTGATGTAATTTTATTAAGATAACACACAATTTGGCCTATATATTCGGCATAAAGTCCAATAGAAAATCATCATATATAGTATATGAGGGCTGATGTAATTCCAGAACCAATTTCACTCATTTTCGGGGCATCTTGGCACCTATTAGTAGGCAAACAAATGGCACATTCGGCCTTGAAATTACCCCTAAATTGCAAATGAACGAAACACCAGTTGGCAAAATCGCCAAAAATAGCGCTATAACGAAGATTTTCCAAATATTCAACAAGTCGCTGGAGGTACTGCACAGGACTTTAAAAGATCTTGATTGCCGATGAACGTTTATGGTGATTTACGCCAGACTCTTCCAATTATTCCTGGATCAACTGTTACTGACGGGCTAATCGCATGCCTAAAATCATTTAATTTGTGGTGACACATAAAGAATCGCCAACTAACCACTAACATATGAGTGTTTTTACAACAATATCAAATTGGGATTGTAGAATCAGTTGGAAATGGTAGGGTCGCAGTTGACACCTCGATAGATTAATAGCATTTCCAACAGATTTCTGTCACTTCATTGACTCGAAAGAGAATTTTTCCTGACTGAATGACCTATATTGGTGGTACAAAAAAGATATCGATGATCTTAATGCGACAATTTAGAATTTCGGTCCAAGAGAGTTGACACAGCTACAAACCAGGATAACGTAGTCAATTATCCCAAACTATTTAAAATTGCCTGAACTATCAACACTCACTTTGCAATTAAAAGTAGTGTGAGTTGTCATCATGCTGCGTAACATAAATCGACCTCGAATAATCAATATCGTCGCCGAAGCCAAGATTGGACCAACTTAATTTAATGTATACCTAGCCACAAAAACGTGTGGCCGGGTCTGCTAGTTTATTTATAAATTTCATTGATTGAAGGCATTTCTGTGAAGAAGCATTTAAAGCTAACATAACTTCATTGAAATCGTTTTTTTTGAAGACTTAATATATTTCATTCATAATTACAGTAATGAAATCATGCCTGAATTGTATTGCATATTTTTTAATTTTTTAGAAGGTTGCCACCTATTTCAAAATGTTCAGGCAAACAAATTTTAAAGATAAAGAACCACGACAAGTTGAAGCGCTTTAAAAATTAGTTTGCAGTGAAATAAATCTTTAAATAGTGTTGCCACATGTTAAAAAATTGCATTTTATAAACGCTTTAAGGCAAACGAATTGTTATAATACAACAACAAATAATGTAGCTTTCAAATTTTAAATTCAAGTTGGAAGGGTTGCCAACTTTTAGACTTTTTAAACTTAAGTAAGATTTCTATCGGAACTATTTTTGAAAATATTTACGGCCGCTGTGAAAAATTGTCTCCAAACGCATTGTTTACATAAAAGTAATAATGATCCAAGTAGATGTACTTTTTTCAATAGCCTCTTTTTGACAAATCCCGCGTGAGTCGTGTCAAGCTGTTATTTTTTTCGGTATTTTTTGGCATTTCATTATGGTAAGACTTACACCTGAACAGCATTTACAAATTGTTCAACTTTATTACAAAAATTCACGTTCTGTAAAGAATGTGATTCGCGCGCTTCGGTCTTCTTATGGTCAACATAGTTCGTCTACTGAGCATACTCTTCCCAACACCAACAGCCATCTTGAGACCCTGCTTTCAATAGTCCACGACCGAATAGTCCACGTCCAGCACGCAGTGAAGAAAATATAGCAGTCGGAGCTGAGAGTGCTCAAGAAGACCGTGGATAGTCGATTCGGCGCAGTTCCCAGCTCGGACTGACGTATGGAACGACTTGACGCATTTTACGTCGAGATTTCATATTGAAAGCGTACAAAATACAGCTTGTGCAAGAACTGAAGCCCTCTGGGGATATATAAAGTCTAAAGTCTATGCGGACAATCTCACTTCGATTCAGGCCTAGGAGCAAAACAGCATACGTGTCATTCGCCAGTTACCAGTCGACATGCTCGAATGTGTCATCGAAAATTGGACTCAACGGATGGACCATCTGAGACGTGACCGCGGCCAATATTTGAAAGAGATAATCTTAAAGAAAATAAATGCCAAAGAATGCTCTTTTGAATGATAATAAATATTCCCCATATTTTTATACTCTCGCAACAAAAGTTGCTAAAAAGAGTATTATAGTTTTGTTCACATAACGGTTTTTTTGTAACACCTAAAACTAAAAGAGTTAGATATAGAGTTATATATACCAAAGTGATCAGGGTGACGAATAGATATGAGGTCTGTTTCTGGCTTAATGGGTATGTAAACAAGCGAAATTGAGGCATTTGGGACGAATATTCCTTGGCACCATAAGACGATCAAGTTCGAAAATGGGCAGAATCGGACCATTGCCACGCCCACAAAATGGCGAAAACCAAAAACACATAAAGTGTCCTAACTAAGCCATAAATGAAGATATAAAAGATATAAAATTTGGAATAAAAGATCGCACTAGGAGGGGGCATATTTGGATGTAATTTTTTTGGGGAAGTGGGCGTGGCCCCGCCCACAAATCGGTTATTTGTATTTAACTTCAAACTATATGATGCCGGTGAGAACGTTTCCATCAATGGCGACCGTTATCGCGCCATGATAACCAACTATTTGATACACGAAATTGAAGCTCGTAATCTGGGCGACATTTTTTACACAATGGAAAATGAGCGTGGCGTCGCCCACTTATAGGTCAAAAACCATATCTCAGGAACTACTCGACCGATTGGGAGAACACTTCGGTGAGCAGATAATTTCACTTTTTGTGCCGGTCGATTGGCCCCCAAGATCATATGATATCACACCGTTAGACTTTTTCCTCTGGGGATATGTAAAGTCTAAAGTCTATACAGGCAATCCCGCTTCCATTCAGACCTTGAAGCAAAACATCACGCGTGTCATTCGCCAGTTACCGGTCCGAAATGCTCAAGCGAGTCATCGAAAATTGTACTTATCGTATGGACTATCTGAGACGTAGACGCGGCCAACATTTGAAAGAGATAATCTTTGAATAATAAATGTCAAAGAATGTTCTTTCGAATGATAATATACATTCCCCATTAAATTTGAATTTTCTGTGTTTTTTTTTTCTTTAAAAAAGTGGGGAACCTCGAAATGGATCTCCCTTTTTTTGTTTAAAAATTTACGTTAATTAATTAATTAACCGTTTTGCGGGAAGTACATATGTAAAAAAAATTAGCTCAGTTCCAAATAATTATACATGAACAATGTAATCCATGTTCTTTGACTGTATTTGTTCCCAGTATCTTCATTTCTTCTAAGGCTAATAGAAACATTTTGCCGGAAATTATCGATTTAGAAATTAGGTCTGATAATAATGATATTACTAAATCATGTACTACTTATATATATATATGTAATCATTTCACGGCTTCACATTGTACATACGACTTAATCGAGGGAAGTTTGCACGATTGTAATAATTGATACTGGTTCCTAATTGAACAGAATTTCTTTTGAAAAAATTCAGTAACTTATACAGCTAAAAAACACGAGTGATTGCTTTTAATAAGAAAAAGTGATAAAAGCAAATTCTTTCTATCCGGAAATTCAAAGAAATTTTTTAAAAATAAAAAATACTATCACAACAAGTATGCTTGGGGTAAACCACTTTTCCAGTAAAGCTTGACTAACTACTCGTAGCTTAACTAAATTAAAGATTTTGAGAATTACTTTGCGTGAAATAACATTTTAACGATTTAAATTCTAAATAAGTATATGAAAATTCTTCATATACCAGAGTTATAAAGAAAAATTTTCAAGTACAAAGAAGATGCATATATAATTTGTGGGTATTAAATCAATTCTAGCGACCTCAGGCAATTACTTTGAGTTACACATTTTTGCATCTGTATATTTTTGTATCTGAAACAAATCGTATTGTATTATTTAAAACGCTGCGCTATGCGCTAGCCGGGACCCAACTAACGGGTTTCACTGTAACTAAGCTTTACCAATGAGTCGCACTACCTTAATTTAAACCCAGGAAGCAGCACTTCATATATTTATAACAAAAAATAATTTCCTCTGCATTCATCACTTTCAATATCAGCATCTTCATCCAACACTCACCATTCTTATACTCCAACTTAACCATCCAGCTGAATTCTGTTATCTCAGCTTCTTCACCGCCAAAAATCTTATTCGATATGGTCAACGCACCACAGTGCGGCGGCGTAATAAAGGCGACACGCTGCCCTCCACTATGCGGCACTTCCGGTGTTTTCATATCCGGGAAGACAATACGTTGTTCCCTGTCTGCATTCGGATCGTGGAAATTCGTGTCGTTCGTACAGCAAACGAAGGGAAATTTCCCGCTTGCATAAGCGCCACCGTCACATTGCGACATACGTACGAAACTATATTGTGCCGTTAATTGGTGTCGCAACACGAAAGACAACGAACGACAATCATAGATTGAAATGCATTGGCCGACATTCTGATTTGGATTTAGACAGCTTGCCGGCGCTTGAAAAAATAAAAACCGAAATAAATTTTAATTTTATGTTTGTTTACCGAAAAAAGTGTGTTTTCGTACCAGATTCGTATGTGCTTGCATGCGCAGCAATCAGTATGCCGCTGAAAAGCAACAATAAAATTCTAGAAACCAGTCTCCACATAACTGTTGCTACTGTTGAGCTCACTTCTAAGATGTTACTAATTCCGGGGTCTTATACAAGCAGCTCGTGCAGTTGTACGGCGTTAAGTGCGAAGAAGCTTTTGCTTGTGTTAAGCTTTGAAAGCGAGTATAAACATTATTATTTATTACTGCGTTGAGAATATTTTTGCATTCATTTTTTTTTGTTTTTGTGTATTATCAAGCTGAGGTAATATTAGAACTTTTAAGCGGGAATGCCAATGCATCTCATGGGAAACTCGCTAAGCATTAGTTAAATATAGGGCTGATAGCTTTTTCACTTTATCATCTATAGAATCGTGTCTCTTCATACATACATATTTACAGTTGCACATATGTAAGTAGGCATTTAATTCATTGATAAACCGTTAATCATTACTAATGTCAGTTGTCAATATATGCAATTGGGAGTAACCCTATAAACATTTTGTAGACGTCTTAAAGGCACTTTCTAAAAAATCTTGCACTTGTTCCGTACCGGTTTGAATTTGTAGAAGTCTTATTTTATAAATGCAAATCGGAAATTTAATGACGAAATCAGCTTTAAATTGAAGTTCTTTATGGTTTTTGCAATAACTCACAAATTCCGTTAAAATAAAAGTTTCATATCTGGTGGTCCAGTGATCTGGAACAGTGATTTCATTTAAAATACAAAATATAAATATAAAAAATATATAGCGTCACTCATAACCGCAACGAAACCTGTGACTTCCGTTTTAGAACTTTTTTTGCAGAATTATTATTAATGTTTAATTCTTTTGCTTTTCTCTTCAATAAAATCTAATTCGCAAATTTACATTTCAAAATAGTTTGACGTCAACTCAATTATTAATAAATTCTTTTTTGATATATTTATTTCTAAAAAAAATGTTTATTACTAATTCCAATTGCGCGTAAAATGTGTGATAAATATGTGCTTTCATTCATTCATTGCTCTTTGTTGCGAGAGAAAAAGCACAAAAGCTCTCTATATGTCTATATGTGAAAGCACAAAATTTTGTCTTTGCTCCACTGGAGTGTAAAAATCCGCTCGTTATGTGAAAATATGTTACGAGAACATTTAACAAATGTGTGAAAAGGATTGTTAAATTCTGGTAGAGACGGAGACTTCTCTTAGAAAATTAATAGAATAGAAACATCATGTAGGGACCGAGAAGGTAATTTGGTAACCGATGTCCAGGGCATACTGTGTTTATGAAGGGAACACTACTCCGACTTGCTGAATGTCAGTGAAAGTGCAACACCAGCAGAGGGCGAACCCGATTCCCCAATCGATGACGATGGAACAGATGATCCATTGCCCAACCATGAAGAAATTGGAGTTGCAATTACCCGCTGGAAGAACAACAAAGCGACAGGGGCCGATGGATTGCCGGCCGAGCTATTCAAATACGGCGGCGAAAAACTGATAGGGTGCATGCATCAGCTTCTTTGCGGAATATGGTCGGAAGAAAGCATGCCTGACGATTGGAAGCCTCCTTAACATCGCTTATAAGGTTCTATCGAGCGTACTGTGCGAAAGACTAAAGCTCACCGTTAAGAAACTGATTAGACCTTATCAGTGTGGCTTTAGACCTGGAAAATCTACATCTGACCGGATATTCACCATGCGCCAAATCTTGGAAAAGACCCGTGAAAAGAGGATCGACACCATCTCTTTGTCGATTTTAAAGCTGCCTTCGACAGCACGAAAAGGAGTTGCCTCTACGCCACTATGTCTGAATTTGGTATCCCTGCAAAATTAATATGGCTGTGTAAGCTGACATTGAGCAACAACAAAAGCTCCGTCAGGATTGGGAAGGACCTCTCCGAGCCGTTCGATACCGAACGAGGTTTCAGACAAGATGACTCATTATCGTGTGATTTCTTTAACCTGATGCTGGAGAAAATAATACGAGCTGCAGAGCTAAATAGAGAAGGTACAATCTTATATAAGAGTGTACAGCTGCTGGCGTACGCCGATGATATCGATATCATTGGAAACAATACCCGCGCCGTTAGTTCTGCTTTTTCCAGACTGGATAAGAAAGCGAAGCGTATGGGTCTGGTGGTGAACGAGGACAAGACGAAATATCTCCAGTCATCAAATAAACAGTCAGCGCATTCGCTTCTTGGCTCTCAAGTCACTGTCGACAGTCATAACTTTGAAGTCGTAGATAATTTCGTCTAGCTGGGAACCAGCAATAACAGCAAGAACAATGTCAGCCTGGAAATCCAACGCAGAATCACTCTTGCCAACAGGTGCTACTATGGACTAAGTAGGCAATTGAAAAGTAAAGTCCTCTCTCGACGAACCAAAATCAAGCTCTACAAGTCGCTTATCATTCCCGTCCTGCTCTACGGTGCAGAAGCTTGGACGATGTCAACATCAGATGAGACGACACTAGGAGTTTTCGAGAGAAAGGTTTTGCGGAAGATTTATGGTCCCTTAAACATTGGCAACGGCGAATACCGCAGAAGATGGAATGATGAGCTGTATGTGTTATTCGACGACATAGACATAGTTCAGCGAATAAAAAGACAGCGGCTACGCTGGCTAGGTCATGTTGTTCGAATGGATGAAAGTGCTCCAGCTCTGAAAGTGTTCGATGCAGTACCCGCTGGTGGAAGCCGAGGAAGAGGGAGACCTCCACTCCGATGGAAGGACCAGGTGGAGAGGGACCTGGCTTCGCTTGGTATAACCAATTGGCGCCAAACTGCCAGAAGGAGAGACGCGTGGCGCGCTGTTGTGGACTCGGCTATAACCGCATAAGCGGTGTCTACGCCAGTCAAGAAGAAGAAGAAGTGAGCGAATTAAAATCTAACTCTTATGGACGCGAGAAGCTTGCCAACGGCTTTAATCAAAGAGCAAACATTACTGCTAGATCTAAAGGACATAAACATTTGTATTCTTCAATCAAATATGTAAAGCTTATAAGTAATTCCGCATAAAGCTTTCATTGCATGCCCTTTTTAATATAGTTTAATCGAGAAACTCCGCTAAACCCCGTTTACCGCTATCAACACATTGCCTGCGTATCATAACCATATTTGTAGGCTGTTAGTAATTTGATACTTTTTGGGCAAATTAAACCAGATTCAACGGCTTTCATAACGGCACTACGGAATATTAAACAATTACCATTGAAATAGAGCCGCCACAGAAACAGATGAACCGAATGACTCAAATAACAGTTAAGTTGAAAATATCTAATTTGCAAAAGCAACATTAGATTTCATGTTATCTCTGGGTAATAATGGCCTTTCACCCTACGGTGTTAAGCAACCAAAACGTTGACATCAAGGTGCCACATAAAGTCTCCACGGGTTCCAGTTAAGCGCTGAACTTGTTGGCTTTGACAAGACCAACACAAACCATTTGGTGTAACCTTTTAATTTCCGTCAATTTCCCTTTTGCGCGCGCGTTTCCTTTGTTTTGTATATTTGTATATGTTTGAATGCTTCGAGGGTGTGCGCGGGGGTTTTACAATAGCAAAACAAGCGAAAAAAACAACAAAATACAATTCCGTTTCGCCATAAGCAAGGCGTGTTTTCCGCCGGGTCAGAGAGCGCGCACTCAGAAAGGGTTAAATTGTCGGCAGACGCCACACAAGTGGAAGGGAGGTTTGGCGCAGGAAAAGTGAAAGTGAAAACGTCAGTCACAGATAACAGCGGGAAATTTAAATAGAAATCACGAATGTTGTGTTTTTCGTATTTGTTGTAATCATTAATATTTGGTTTTTGTTGTACCATTGGAATAATGAAGCTAATATTGGTTGGAGAGATAATATTTCTGTTTATTATATGTAGTAGAACAAATATTTCTATTTGGTTAGATCTTTCCTTTTCCGAATTTTCTCAAATATAATTGTATATTTATTTATATATTTATATCTATGTATAAACTATATAATATATATATTTATGAAAGCATGATAACTCAAAAAGCTTACTTGAACAAATAAAATTTAGTTGCCTACATTTAGGCGCCACCTCAAATTTTGATTTGTGGATTTCTCATGGAAGTAATTTTTACTTCCGGCATTTTGGAATAACCTTTCATATATCAGATTTCAATATGAAATCTTGACAGCTGAGTGGTATATAAGCTTACTAAATCTGATAAAAGAACTGGAATTAGGCTAGATATATATTAGATAGGCTATGAAAATAACCATAAACAAGTAAGGAAGGGCTAAGTTCGGGTGTAACCGAACATTTTATACTCTAGCTTAGCTTATTTCACATCTTCGCTTAAAAATGAATTGTGTTAGCAATGCGGGCCCGAACTCTCAGCTGAAATGTAAAAAGTTGAATTTATAAATCAAATTTCCTTTTGTTTACCGCTTTTCTATAATATTCTGAGCTTTTAAGGAATCTACAATCATTATTAGATCCGGGATGGTCTAAATAAATATGGATAACGTTCGATAGAATTTAAAATTTTGGTTTGTTTACATTTTTATCTGTCCAAATGGGGTTTCTCGCTATTGCCAACTACATTTTTTTGGAAAAAACCCAACTCTTGTGAATAAAAAAAAACGATGAACTGGAAATGCCTCTAGTTCAATATACAAGCTTATGACAAGCCAACATAATTATGTTGGCTAAGTCTTCTATACAAAATAAGCTAATAGCTTAATTTGCTGGTCAAATAAAACACGCCTAATATTACACAAAATTTGAACCACTTATTCGTCATATATATGGTATAAAGTCCATTGAAAGTTGGAAACCCTAATATTAGGTATATGCGAGCTAGGTAAGATTATGATCCGTTTCACTCATTTTTGGCACGGAGACATTTTATTAGAAGAAAAATATTCCCTCTGAATTTCGTCAAAATATCTGAGAGACTTAACTATATTTCGTTAAAAAAAAACATTAGAAGCACTGAGGTCCTCATGTTCCATATATGGAGCCTTGAAATCTTATTATCTGATTCCGACGAGTTTTAGAAAGGCGATCTCACAGTATAAATGCAGTATTTGTTCTGTTCCGATATCTTCACTAGCGCTTAACTTACATATTGTAAAGTAAACGATTCAGATTGACTTCTCAGTTCTGGTATATAGGATGTAGACGTGTTGTGAACCGATTTGGTATAATTTCATAACATATCATCGGGATGTCAGGAAAATATTACGAATTGAATTTCATTAAAATTGGTCGAGTAGTTTCTGAGATATGGAATTGACCCATAAGTGGACGAAGCCACACCCATTTAAAATTTTGTATACCAATTTAAGTGCAGCCCTTCTGTACCATCTTTATAATGAAATTTGGGGTTTCTGGTATTTTTCCTTACAGCATTTTTAGTGGTTTTCAACATAACTTTTGTATGGAAGGTGGGCGTGGTTATAAACCGATTTCCTCCATTTTTGGACTGTATAGGGTAGTACCTAAAAGAAACGAGATATGATATAGTGGGTCACGCCCACTTCTTAAAAAAAATTACATCCCTTTATAGTGCGATCCTTTGTACCAAATTTCATTTCATAGCTTTATTATACCCTGAACAGGGTATATTAAGTTTGTCACGAAGTTTGTAACACCCAGAAGGAAGCGTCGGAGGCCCTATAAAGTATATATATAAATGATCAGTATGTTGAACTGAGTCGATTTAGCCATGTCCGTCTGTCTGTCTGTCTGTCTGTATATGTACGAACTAGTCCTTCAGTTTTTAAGATATCGTTTTGAAATTTTGCAGATGTTATTTTCTCTTCAAGAAGCTCATTTGTCGGAACTGCCGATATCGGACCACTATATCATATAGCTGCCATACAAACTGAACGATCGGAATCAAGGGCTTGTATGGAAAACTTCCGCATTTTACTACATATCTTCACGAAATTTGGTGTGAGTTATTGTTCATAGAAATAATTTAATCTCCGAAAAAATTGTTCAGATAGGTTCACTATAGCGTATAGCTGCCATACAAACCGAGCGATCGGAATCAAGGGCTTGTATGGAAAACTTCCGCATTTTACTACATATCTTCACGAAATTTGGTGTGAGTTATTGCTCATAGAAATAATTTAATCTCCGAAAAAATTGTTCAGATCAGTTCACTATAGCATATAGCTTCCATACAAACCGAACGATCGGAATCAATGGCTTGTATGGAAAATTTTCTCATTTGACGTGGTATCTTCACGAAATTTGACATGGATTACATGACATGTTTCTAGCAAACAACCCGGCTAAAAATAATTAGTAAAATATTCTTTTTTTTTTTTGAAACATCGTGAAACTTAAAACATCGTAGTGTTATTGGGTTCTCCGGATGAATATTGAATTGGAAAGAGCAAAAAATTGTTTAAATATTAAATTATACCTCCATAGGTCAGATGAGGCTTAACTGGTAAATTTATAAATTCTAGGTAAATCGGACAAAAGCATATTTCATCTATGAAATGGTTTTTGTGCTCTACTTTGTATTTTATTAATTTTAAGGAAATATAAATTTTATGGCATTTGAAAAACAGCGTGACTCCATCACCAGTAGTTATTTAAGCAATAGCAGCAGCTCCGCCAATAATTCCAGCTACAGCAGTACCAACGGCAATTGCGCCCCTTGCTTTCTCAACAGTCTTAGCCACCTTATCGACCTTTTGTGCGACCTTGTGCTGCAAGCAAAATAATTACATAGGAATTGTAGTAACTTTTCCTTACAAATTTTATGTCTATTTTAGAAACATCAACTCACCACATCCTGTCCAACTTTGCCGAGGAAGTGTGCCTCCACACCCTCTTGGCAGAACAAGCAGAATACCAGCAAAGCTACAACGACCAAGTATTTTGCGCTGAACATTTTGTAGTTGTTTTGTTTAGTGTTTCTTATGAAATCTTAACTTTCTTCGACATTGCAGTTGCTTTTATAGCGATTGCGTTGGAATATGTGCATATACCCCCTGGTGTGGGCCGATAAGAAAAGCTCGCACTCTTCCGTCAAATAAGTTGAAAGCACATAGAATTATCACTTTGTTGACCAAGATTTTTTTTTTACTTTCACTTTATATTTTCAATATTTGGTTTATAAACTTTGATTGTAAAGGGTGATTTTTTAAGAGCTTGATAACTTTTTTTAAAAAAAAACGCATAAAATTTGCAAAATCTCATCGGTTCTTTATTTGAAACGTTAGATTGGTTCATGACATTTACTTTTTGAAGATAATTTCATTTAAATGTTGACCGCGGCTGCGTCTTAGGTGGTCCATTCGGAAAGTCCAATTTTGGACAACTTTTTCGAGCATTTCGGCCGGAATAGCCCGAATTTCTTCGGAAATGTTGTCTTCCAAAGCTGGAATAGTTGCTGGCTTATTTCTGTAGACTTTAGACTTGACGTAGCCCCACAAAAAATAGTCTAAAGGCGTTAAATCGCATGATCTTGGTGGCCAACTTACGGGTCCATTTCTTGAGATGAATTGTTCTCCGAAGTTTTCCCTCAAAATGGCCATAGAATCGCGAGCTGTGTGGCATGTAGCGCCATCTTGTTGAAACCACATGTCAACCAAGTTCAGTTCTTCCATTTTTGGCAACAAAAAGTTTGTTAGCATCGAACGATAGCGATCGCCATTCACCGTAACGTTGCGTCCAACAGCATCTTTGAAAAAATACGGTCCAATGATTCCACCAGCGTACAAACCACACCAAACAGTGCATTTTTCGGGATGCATGGGCAGTTCTTGAACGGCTTCTGGTTGCTCTTCACCCCAAATGCGGCAATTTTGCTTATTTACGTAGCCATTCAACCAGAAATGAGCCTCATCGCTGAACAAAATTTGTCGATAAAAAAGCGGAAAGCGAACACTGATTTTGGTAATAAAATTCAATGATTTGCAAGCGTTGCTCGTTAGTAAGTCTATTCATGATGAAATGTCAAAGCATACTGAGCATCTTTCTCTTTGACACCATGTCTGAAATCCCACGTGATCTGTCAAATACTAATGCATGAAAATCCTAACCTCAAAAAAATCACCCGTTATAACTGTTTATGCGTTAGCTAATTATTCATTTGGGTTTAAGAGTGATGAGTTAAAGAATTTCTGAAGTTGTGGAATTTTTTTTTTATACCGATTTTGATTTTGCCAGGCATTGCCAACAATTCCCTTTAAAATTCATCATTTCTTTTCTGCTTAAAGCTAATGCTAATTGCGAACCTCCAATACATATTTTGGAGAATACGAAGTCGAAGATTGCTTAAGCATTAAATATAATATAAGAAAGAAATACCATGTCTCGGGAGAGATTAAACATAGAGGACTTTTGTTTAGGTCTTTTAGAATCTGCTGACTAACTAAACTAAACTACTCTGGTCTGGCTTCGGTTCCAGACCACAGGCGTTACTTTCTTAGCCAAAGACAGCAGTTGGTATAGGCGCCGGGATAACGGGTCCTCGCCTCAAGCTGTCTTTATCCATGGGTCAATTCCCCAGCATCTTCCAAGCTGAAGTCTATGCCATTACCAAGTGTGCAGAGGTAATATTGGACAGGGGCTACCATAATGAGCGCATAGCCATTATTAGCGATAGCCATGCAGCTCTCCAGGCAATATTATCCTTCGAAGTGGACTCGGGACTGGTCATGGACTGCATAAATATTTTGAATAGTATTTGCAACAACAATAGCATAACCCTGATTTGGGTTCCAGGGCACAAAGGCATACAGGGAAATGAACTCGCGGACCAACTGGCAAGGAAGGCCGCGGCCACCAGCCCAATAGGGCCGGAGTCCTTTATCGCGGTTGGTCGACACGTTCTTATAAGCAAGAGGAGGAAGTGGCAAGCAGGAATCGCTGCTGGTTGCACATACAGGGACTTCGTCACTTCAAACTGTTCCTCGGAGGATACAATCTGAAAATATTCAAACAGTTAATGGCGCTCCCCAGGAACAAACTGAGACAATTGGTGGCATTCTATACCGGCCACTGCAGACTACGGTGTCCACTCGTCGGATCTTTGCCGATTCTGTGATTCGGAGGCGGAGACACCAGAGCACTTACTCCTTGACTGCCTGGACGCAATGCCCGGCGATCGCGAAATAAAGGGACAGACAGTTGGGGCTCTATATCCCCAAAGAGGAAGTATCGCATGCATCAGCCCTGCAACACTGTTAAGATTTCTTAACGTGAAGGGGTTGGAGAGGGTGCTGTGATGACTGGAGAGGGCACAATAGACCCTAGGTCGCGGTGCAATCCTCACTATATAATCTAATCTACTTTGTTAGCAGCGATTATCTTTTTTACCCAAAGATGGCAGCCAATGGATTCAAAATCGTTAACTTATTTTGGTCTTTTCTCGAATCAGTAAAGACCTTTCGGATATATATAATTATCCAAAGTTTTGAACACTTAAGTGACATCTAAGAAAAAATCGCACCCTACCTGTATAGCCTTTTAATACTCATTGGCTTTATAAGACCGCACTGATAAGATTCTATCGCTTCATTGACAGTGGACTTTAATACCTTATAAAACATATTGGATTAAACATATATGCGATATCTTGTTTATATTGTTTGTGGTTCTTGTTGGGGATTGCTAAGGGTACAATTTTAATTGCAATCTATTAGATCCTAGCTTAACTACTTATATCATTTAGATAGATTATCGTTAATCGCCGACAGGGTTGCCCACAAGATTGATTGGCTCAACTGTGGGATTCTTTATTAACAACTTGGACAATATCTCCGTTGATAATCCATTACCATTATTTCCTATTCCATTCAAATTTGTAGTCTTCTCCACAAATTTGAATAACACCGCTGTTGAAGTCGAACGCCATAATTGAAGCACTCTACTACTGGGTCTACTCTACTCTAATCTGGGTGTCAGAAAACTGCTTGTAATTTATTATTTTTTAACTAATTGGCAACCCTGCTCTCAAAACTTTTGTTCGCGTGGTGACCTTCAGGGTATTATTTGTTTTTAAGCAAATCAACCAATTCAATATTGGAAGCTATCACAATAAAAGCGTTATGTAAACAAAAAATAAAAACAATAATCTCATGTTAGAAATGTTATAAATTCTTACGGACGTCACAAAAATGCTATCAATTGGAAAATAACTTATACAACTAATTATGTATAATCTAATTTCGAGCATGTATTAATATACACAAACAAACGCACATACTTCAGCAAAGTAATGACAGAAAATCTTTTTTGGAAATTAATTACGTTGTTAGAACTTTACTGGATATTATGAAGAATTGCTTTTTGATACCAATTCGTTATGTATTTATCAAACACACTTTGAATGTGGACTGGTTGTGGGTGAAACCAAAGATAAAATTTGATGTATCACCCGAAAGTGAAATGACCTGCTGCAATCATTATCAACAAAGCCTCGGCAAAGCTGTAATAATAACACGTGTTTAACACAATAATAACGGTAAATGCAATAAGATAACCGTTTAGACAAACAGTAAATATTTTCTTTAGCATAAAAAGGCATTAACGTAGCCTAACCAGCATGGGAAATTGTTAAAATTGTAACATATAGGAAATTCCCACACAAATAATGAACGTGTAAATAGTATTTTGGAAAGTACTAAAGCTTTTGATACAATGTCTGGTCTTTTAATGATGTAACAACAACTTGGTGTTTAATTGTTACTCTATTTGAAAACAATTTAGTGAAATTAATAGTTTTAATATTACTACTTTTTTCCAAATTTAAACAAAAAGTACTTCAAATAGATTTAACATTAGTAAACAAAATTTAATGAAGGTCCAAATTCAAGCGAAGCTAAAGTTTAAGATCGTCAAATTAAAATCGTGTGAAATATTTCGAAATCTTAGAGCCTACTTTTGATTCATATCCCGAACTGCGGAGGAATGGTTTCGACGATTCAGAGCGGGCCGAGAACACCTGTGACGACGAATACCGACCAAATTATGGAAAACATCAAGTTAGACCGGCATATGGCATCTCGTGACATCGCTCAGGAGATGGGAGTTAGTCACCAAACCATTTTAAACCATCTGCAGAAGGCTGGATAAACAAAAAAGTCAAAGTCAAATATCAAGTGACACAGAAAAACCTTCTGGACCGAATCAACGCATGCCCGACCCATGTTTTAAGCGGATGGTGACTGACGACGAAAAATTGATCACATACGACAATATCAAGCGAAAGCGGTCGTGGTCGTAGGCCGGTGAATCGTCCCAAACAGTGGCCAAACCGAGATTGCAACCAAGAAGGTTTTGCTGTGTGTTTGGAGGGATTGAAAGGGCATCATCCACTATGAGCTGATCCCATATGGCCAGACGATTAATTCTACCATCTACTGCGAACCGTTTGAAGCAGGCGATCGACCAGAAGCGTCCAGAATTGGCTAACAGGAAGGGTGTAGTGTTCCTCCTGTACAACGCCAGACCACACACTTCGTTGATGACTCGTCAGGAGTTACGTGAGTTCAGATGGGAGGTTTTTATCGCATCCATCATATAGCCCGGACATAGCGCCAAATGATTACCATGTCCATGTCCATGGCGAACGCCCTTGGTGGTGTGAAGTTGAACTCAAAGGAGGCTTTTGAAAAGTGGCTGTCCGAGTTCTTCGTAAATAAGGAGTGGGGCTTCTAAGAGGGGATATTATCGAACGAAACGGCGCATATTTGAACTTAATCCGATCACTGTAACACTTTTTTAAAAAACATTGAATAAAGAACAAAACAGCGGAAGGGAGATATTTGCCAACCAAATAGTTTTATTATGATTACTACTTGCTGTCCAATATATACAACTTCAAAACAACCAAAGGAACAATATATATTTGATGTGTAAGGTCTATGGGATGGTAAGGACCGACTTTTTTCTATTTTTGGTAATTTTCTTAAGGTTTCCACATATTAACAAATTAAACAAGTAAGGACGCGCTAAGTTCGGGTGTAACCGAACATTTTATACTCTCGCAATTTATATATTTAACTTTATTTATATTATATAATACACAATTTGACCCACATATTCGTCATATACATTATATAAAGTCCATTGAAAGTTGGAAACCATAATATTAGGTTAGAAGCACCGAGGTCCTCATGTTCGATATATGGGGCCTTAAAAACACATGGTCCGATTTTGACGATTTTTAGAATGGGGCTGCCACACTATAAACATAGTATTTGTGTAAAGTTCTGCACCGATATCTTCACTAGTGCTAACTTTATATATTGTAAAGTAAACAATTCAGATCGTCTTCAAAGTTCTGGTATATAGGAAGTAGGCGTGGTTGTGAACCGATTAGGCATATTTTCACAACATATAATTGGGATGCAAGGAAAATATTACGAACCGAATTTCATTGAAATTGGTCGAGTAGTTTTGGAGATATGGTTTTTGACCCATATCTAAATTTTGGCCCATTTAAAATTTCGTATACAATTTTGAATGAAGTACAGAAGAGCTTATTCATTTATAATGAAATTTAAGGTTTCTGTTGGTTTCCCTTACTGAATTAAAGCATTTTTAGTAGTTTTCAACATAATCTTTGTATGGGAGGTGGGCGTGGTTATAATCCGATTTCCTCCATTGTTGGACTATATAAGGAAATACCTGAAAAAACCTCCTTCTTATGGTGCCAAGGAACACGTGTTCCAAGTTTCATTAAGATATCTCAATTTTTACTCAAGTTACAGCTTGCACGGACGGACAGACAGACATCCTGATTAGAACTTTACTCGTCACCCTAATCACTTTGGTATATATAACCCTATATCTAACTCTTTTAGTTTTGAGTGTTACAAACAACCGTTATGTGAACAAAACTATAATACTCTATAGCAACTTTGTTGCGAGAGTATAAAAATATTAGGTACCACTCTCTACTTCATGGATGACCCGCCCTACTATCATCTGTATCAAATGCATGACTTATCTATATAATTTAATATATTTTCGATTGTCAACATTTTGTGGGTGTGGCAATGCTTCGATTTAGTCCATCACTTTCAGATACATATAGTATATGTAAAGCTAAACACTCATATTACACTTTGTACAAGGAGTGGCGAGAATATACATGAATAGTCAAGCAATTTCCTTAACCTCTTGTGCTCCATTCTTGAATTAGCTTAACCCACTGCCGTTTAAATCACTACCGTAGCAGCTAGTTACATTCCCTCCACCCGGCTTATACACATTTCAGGATTTGTAAATTTCTGCCATGCTTCGCATACTTTGCGCTTTTCTGCAATAAATTTGTACAATAAATAAATTAACGCTTTTACTTTTTGTACAACAACAACAACACAAAGCGGTTTCTTTTTGTTTTTCCTTTCGTGCATATTTTCATTGCGAAAGGATTCACAGCACTCGCACCTTTGAATGGAAGGTAGGGGGAAGACCGGCATCCATTTCACCAAGCATAATTACACCAAAACTTTGTTGCTGACTGCAGCAGCATTTATGTTGCACGCTTTGCTGGCTAATTAAATTTGTTGCTGCTCGCTTTGCTATTTTGTGCCGATTTCTGCCGAGCTGAGTCCATTGAGGAGGGTGAGGGGCGTGTTTGCCAGTGGGCGTGTTTCGCATAGAATAAAGCAGTCAATGCAAAGTGATTTATGCAAGCGGTAATCCTGATTGCCCCGCGTTTGTCTAGCTGGTTGGCTGACTGGCTAGAGTGCGCTTGCCCACCCCCGCGCATCGCCAGCCAAATTCCATAACAAACTATTTTTGGTGTAATAAAATTGCGCATTTAATTAAGAAAGTTTGCTTATTTGCATGAAAAGTGAAATTCGTGTAAATTTACATAACCGTTAATTGAGACGTGGTGCGAGTTCATAGAATGCCTTACATTGTGGCGCTTTTGTATTTGAATTCGCCGGCATCCCTTTAATACATTGTTTAGTTATTATAGTACATTGTAAATAATTTTATTTCAATCTCATAAAAAATATTTTTTTTTACAACAACAGTTTTCTATGAACTCAACAATATTCGAGTGTGCAGAAATTTCACACACAAAAATCACTCCAGCATTAATAACACCCAGTGAATATGCAAAGGTCCGTGGTTGGGTCTAATGCAGTGCATAAAATGTGAACTGTGAATCCATAAAAATGCGATAAAAATTACGCAAAATAGCATCCCGTGTTTACTTTTATGCGTTTGGGAATAAACATGCTTTTCAAAGCTATTGTAAGTGATGCAATAACTATTTGCACAGTGGAGCTGTTTGTAATGCCACATAAATATGCGAAAATATTCATAAAAGTTTTAGAAGTGGCTTGAAAAGATAGATCGTTAGTATTATCCTGGAATTTTACAAAAAACAAGTAAGGAAAGGCTAAGTTCGGGTGCAGCCGAACATTTTATACTCTCGCAATTTATTGCTATATTTTTATTAAGATAACACACAATTTGACATAGTCCAATAGAATAACAAATATCCTCATATGTAGTATATGAGGGCTGATATAATTCCTGAACCGATTTCACTCATTTTCACCACCAACATACATTATATCTAAGATTATTTGCTCATTTAATTTGGCTAAGAAATTTCACATATTAACCGATTTGAAAGCTATTAAGACCATCGTATTTTTGAAAATCCTATAATTAGGTAAATGAGAGCTAGGGGAAGTTTTGACAACATTTTAACCATTTCTGGTACAGAGACACACTGTTAAAAGAAAAAGATTTCCTCTGAATTAAATTAACATACCTGAGAGATTTACCGATATTTTCGGTGAAAAATTACCATAAGGCACTGAGTTCTTCATATTCGATATTCGGGGCATTGAAAAGTTATAGTCCGATTTCGACAATTTTTTCACAAGTGATGCCACAGATCATATACAGTATTTGTGTAAAGCTTTATTTCGCTATCTTCTTTGCTTCCTTATGTATATATTATAAAGTGAAGGTATGAGATGGAATTCAAAATAGAGTTATATGGGAAGTTGTCATAGTTGAGAACCGATTTCATCCATTTTCCACACGTGTCATCAGGGTGTCAAGAAAATATTATACACCGAATTTCATTGAAATCTGTCGAGTACTTCCAAAAAAAACCAAAACCATATCTGAGTTTTTGACCCATAAGTGGTCGATGCCACGCCCATTTTCCATTTGGTAAAAAAAGCTCAGTGCAGCTTCATTCTGCCATTTCTTCTGTAAAATTTAGTGTTTCTGACATTTTTCGTTAGTGAGTTAACGCACTTTTAGTAATTTTCAATCTAACCTTTGTATGGGAGGTGGGCGTGGTTATTATCCGATTTCTTTCATTTTTGGACTGTATTAAGAAGTGGCTAAATGAAACGACTGCAGAAAGTTTATATAGCTTTATTGGTTTGCGAGATATATACAAAAAACCTATTTGGGGGCGGGGCCACGCCCACTTAAAAAAAATTACATCCAAATGTGCCCCTCCCGGACAGACATCCGGATTTCAACTTCACTCGTCATCCTGATCATTTATATACATATAACCCCGTATCTAACTCTATTATTTTTGGGTGATACAAAAAACCGTTATGTGAACAAAACTATAATACTCTGTGCAACATGTTGCAAGAGTATAAAAACTAACTTTTTTGTCAAATTTCCGGTATATATTGCATAGATAATATTGTTCCAAAGATGTGGGCAATATTTGAACGAAATCGCTTCAAAACTTTTCGAGAAATGGTGCCCACCGACTTGAAAAATTGAGATTTGAGATAAACGCGTTCAAAGTTTTAAATTGAAATTGATGTGGCCTGCTGGGCGGAGCTACCAAGGGGTCTATTTCTTGGAACTTCACTCGGCTCGATTTAATATTTTGGGATAATATTTGAAAACAAAACAATTTTCTGTTTAAAATATTTTAAACCCACCTAACCCTTTTGCAAAAATATTGATTAAAGCTTTGGAAGTGACTTTAAAAGGTAGTCCATTAGTCTTATCTCAAAATTTGAAAAAAAAAACACTAATCCAGAACATTTTTCATCCTACCGAATTAGTCCCAATTAGTTTGCTTTTCCAAAATTGACGGAGAAAAATTAATACAGGGTGAAAAACTACTAGATTTCCTATAGAAATGATACCGAGGATAGTCATATACGAGGGTTATTTAACTTAACGTATATATTTGGACTTGGTGGTTAACAATCTCGCATATGTATAAGGAACTCGCTTAAAACCAAACCTTGTTTGAGAAAACATTGTTATGACACACATTATGAAAACCATAAGATTTTCTTCCAAAAAGCATATGGTTTTCTTGAAATTGAAAAATACAATCCATTTGCAATAAAAGCTCAGAATATTATCGAAGAAGATCTGTATGAAATGATCAAAGAACTGTCTACATTGCCGATATTGTAGACTGGGGAATTGGTGAATGCTGAATAATATACAACTATTTGTGTTGTCACAGGTATTTTATGATATTCTTAAAAAGAGACACTTCGACAGCTAAGGACAAAACTCCTAATGTTGAACCTCTTCTTTCGACTTCGTACCTTTAACCCATTACAAATTTGCTTAGGTGATTTATTTTGATTCAGATTATATTCAGATTAGTAGACTTGGAAGACTGACTGACTATGAGATGTATGACGTAGTTAACTACACCCAAAGCCAAGTCTTTTAAGATACCAGAAAGTTCCTGCAATTGGATCTTTTGTTTCGTTAGCACATCTATAAACTATCACAGAATTGCTTTATTTCCATTTCAGATTAGTTCATTTGCCAGGTTGACGGTATGAAATTTAAGGTGTTTCTTGACTTAATCTTGAAATCAAGAAGAAAGTGTTGATTTAATTTTATCTTATATTCTTCCAAAAAGAAAAAACTTTGACCACTGACATCTGGTAAAATGTTTAATCCACAATTATGGAAAGGTAAATTTTGTTGAGGGACAGGAGTTCAATAGACCTCTGAGCTTTACCTATTACATACAGTACACCTGTGGTAAAAAAACGATTATCAGAATTGTGCTAAAACCAGGGACCGGAAATAAGAGTTATTTTACAATTTTTAATTAAAAAAATCATACATAAAGAAACATCGTAGAAAAGTTTTGATTACACCATCATGATTTTTAGATGAACTATATGCGAAATATTGTATGATTTTTAAATTTTGATTTTTATATATTTAGATAAAAATAAAAGTTATTTTTGATTTTTATTTTTTTAGATCAAAAATAAAAGTTATTTTTGATTTTTATTTTTTTAGATCAAAAATAAAAGTTATTTTTGATTCCTATTTTTTTAGATCAAAAAATAAGAATTATTTTTGATTTTTATATTTTTAAATCCATAATAAAAATCAATTCAAAATTTGTGACATATAAAAATTGGAATGATGCAGCATATTGTAATACATACGGCAGAAATAGATAAATAAAAATTTGGAATTGATTTTTATTATTGATTTAAAAATATAAAAATCAAAAATAATTCTTATTTTTTGATCTAAAAAAATAGGAATCAAAAATAACTTTTATTTTTGATCTAAAAAAATAAAAATCAAAAATAACTTTTATTTTTGATCTAAATATATAAAAATCAAAAATAACTTTTATTTTTGATCTAAATATATAAAAATCAAAAATAATTTTTATTTTTGATCTAAATATATAAAAATCAAAAATAACTCTTATTTTTTGATTTTTTTGATAAAAGTCATAAGAGTTACGGTCCCTGGCTAAAACTGTTCTTGAACACGTATATCTGCATATGTATATCTGGAAGAAATTGATGATCAGAAATTAATTAGACATTGGTTTTAAAATCTTTAGCTCAATGATCTTGGGTTTATACCCTAAAGTGCACTCCTCTCAAGAACAAAAGTTTAGAACACTGTGCGAAAAACATTTGCGTAAGCCCTTCAATCAATCTAATACCGCAAACAATCGCCTCGTCATTTGGTTACTGATATTATTTGACTATTGCTATTATTGTTGTTGTTTATTTCAGCGCGTGAATTTGGCAAATGCAAAAATCGTAAAAAGCTCACAATGTCGCAATAAAAATCACATCAAACTGTGCAAACAACAATAACACAAAGGTGTTGCTGCCAGCCATCCAGCCGCGTTCATACTATTTGTATTTGTATCGGCACAGGCAGTGCGTGGATAACGCTCGTAAACGCCATCAGCAAATCAAATGCGTGTGTCAATGAATTAGAATCGCCTTTAAGGATAATAATTTTGCATTTCCCTATTTTTTATTATTCTCATTCTCCGCATTTTTTATGCGTACGCACTTTTATGTGGCGTCAAACGTCAAGCGGCGTGTCATGTAGTACATAGGTAGGTAAATTGAAAGGTTTTAATAGCGTTTTGTTTCGGCTTCTTTTTATTGTGTAATATTAGAAATGTGTGCGCATACGCATTGACGAGCATATTGACACTGCGGTCGTTGGTGGGTATTTTTGCGCCTCAGCGCTATGAAAAGTGACATGGGTACGGAAGGAGCGCCGTAAGAACTATTGTACGACTTGAATGGTGGTATGTAGAAGGTTGCGAGACGCAGTAGGCACACAATAGTGAAATCTTGATTGCTCATCAGCATCGCAAGCTACATCCCCGTGGTCATATTCATCATAAATATTTTTAGTTGGAGAAGAAGCTACGCTAGAAATTGCGTCTCAGCATTAATTCATTGACGCTTTTGTTTGCTTAATCTTTTTGTTCTTCGGTGATTTTTTTACGTTGTTGCTTGCTTTTTGTGGTAAAGTGTTCAATATGCAGTCTTCTAGCAACATGTAGAAAATCAAATTCTATTTCAATTCTAAAAAAACATTTGTTTGTTTAAAGGATTTCTTAAACGTTTGCGTGTATATGTTATACGCTTACATAAATGCATAAGTAAAACGTAGTTGAGGTGGTATCGTATGGTAGATAAGTAACCATGAATCAAGTATTTGATATGAGAGCCGGAGACAGCTAAAGTAGCCACCGTTGAAAAGAGTACGGAAAGACGACTCGCTCCTTAGCTGGTACTAAATCCAGTAGTTTTAAATTTACTTTTATTCTTATGATATGTACTAATATACTTGTGATTTGAGGTCTCATATGATATTCAGCGATCCCAATTCGAATTTGTATTGTTCCTAACACACAACAAGAAGTAGCAAGAATAGCGTCCCATAGGAAGTAGCCCTCCGAGCTTAAGTTAAATGGAAATGTGAAAGAATCAAAGAGGGACCTTCAGTCCAAAGAGGGACCTACCTCAAGAATTAATTGATGTTGTATTTTCAGCATGAAAGAAGAAATGAAAGTCAAAATTATCGACAGTTTGTATGTTGTATGACTCTCAATTTTGATGTGGTTACCGTCGGAGTTTATTATCGAAGTCATTCAACGCGACTCTGTATGTAATCTATGTATGTATGTAGAGAGGATGATGTCATCAGCAGAAGTCAACATTGATTTATTTTCTCCAACACTAGATTACCGAAATCGCATCACACAAAGTTACCTCGTTAATAAAGAATTGCTCAGGTGATTCTTCCGGTTTTTGACTGATGACTAATTATTATGAGCCTCGAATTTGCGCTTGTGGAAATTATCAGAGAAAAACAGATAAGATTTCCCAACAAATGTTTTCTGATATTAAAGAAGTGTATAAGAAAGCCATTTTAAATTGAGGAATTTATCAGACATCAAGTGGTTGTTCTATTGTACACTTTTCTTTATAATACCTAGTGTTTTATGCCACCCATTTTTATGCTGTAAAATGAAAGGACGATACTTCGAACCTCAGACTTAAAGAGAATATTGTTACGAAAAAGACAAATTTAAATTACATTCAAAATATTTTATTTCATCCACAATTTTACTAAACACAAATCAACTAAAAATTTCCATTGAAGTAGTCATCAAAATATTCATTATCTTAGACAGCAGCAGCACCGGCAATAACTCCAGCCACAGCGCCACCAGCGGCAATCACATCCTTAGCTCTCTGCACAGTATGCGCCACCTTTTCGACCTTGTGAACGGCCTTGTGCTGAGGGTGAAATAATTATAGTAATACAATTAACTTCCTTTCCTATATTACTTCTGGGTACATTGTCAAAAGTCAACTCACCAATTCGTGTCCGAAGTGAGCCTCCACAACTCCTTGACAGAAGAGGCAGAACACCAACAAGGCCATAACGATTAAGTACTTAGCGCTGAACATTTTGAAGTTGTTTGTTTGAGTTTTGAAGTCGAACTATATGCTCTCTTCGCTGTATCGTGTGCTTATATACCAATTTTTCTATCCAAATTGCAAATGTTGATAAGACAAATTCAATTTGCATATAATGTAATAATAACAAAAAACTTATCAATTAGCCAATCAATTATAATGTCTGGAAAAGTACTGGATATCTTCACTGGATTTAATGCTTCGTATGTATACTTGTACATATGGAAATTGAGACTTCATCGAAATATATTTTAAATATAATGATCTTTATCCCTACAGTACAGAAAAGTAATGGGATATCCTACCTAACAATTCATAAATCTATTCACATCCTCTTCTAGGCCCTGAATACCGATTAAAATTATTTCAAGAAAATAGTCCATAGCACAATATTGTTTTTATTATTGTAGAGGCTGAAAACAGCCCCAGTCGCCTTGTTGACAGTACTCGTTCAGATAAAAATCAGGATCCGTTAAGGTTACGTTCTTTCGCTTTAATGAAAATTTCAAAAAATTTTCGGGTAAGATGATCTAAATTCCATATACTAGGTTTTAAGAGGTGGTTCAAAGAGAAACTGGTCGAAAAGCAAACAATTTTGATTGATCTCTCTGCATTCAAAGAAGTTAAACTTTAGATTTTCAGCTGTGAAGAAAAATTGTTCGCAAAGCAAAGGGCAATATGGAGATTTGTATCAAGAAGTCAATCGAAATGTCTTTGTAAAGAAACAGTTTTTTATAACTATTAGATTGTAAGAGAAACGAAGGCTACATATTAAAATAGAATTATATGAAGATGAAGATCTTCAGGATGTGCATTTCAAGTATGTTAATTTTATTTAACTAATAATTCTCTAAACATTGTAATAGATTGGTTGATATGATTAGATAAGTTAGTTATACATTTTACAGACAGCAACGTACATACAGGTTCTACACGCGTTTGTCTTATCAGTATGTTCATTACAACTTGACTAAAATTTTGGTATAAAAGCTCTTGTAATATCGAATACACCATATAGTTCGACTTCAAACCTCAAACAAACAACTTCAAAATGTTCAGCGCTAAATACTTGATCGTTATGGCTTTGCTGGTGTTCTGCCTCTTCTGTCAAGGAGTTGTGGAGGCTCACTTCGGACACGAATTGGTGAGTTGACTTTTGGCAATGTACCCAGAAATAATGTGGAAAAGAAATTTATTTTTTAATAAAATTTAATTATTTCACCCTCAGCACAAGGCCGTTCACAAGGTCGAAAAGGTGGCTCACACCGTTCAAAAAGCCCAGAATGTGATCGCCGCTGGTAGCGCTGTGGCTGGAGCTATTGCCGGAGTTGCTGCTGCTTAAGATAATGAATTTTGATGGCTACTGCTATGGAAAATTGTAAATGACATATGCTTTATTAATATATAGAAAAAAATAAAAAAAATTTGAATATAATTGAAATTTTCTGTTTTAAGTATCATTTTCTTAGACCTAAAATTCGAAGTATCGTTCATTGTCTTGAACTTGAAAGATACATAACGAAGCGAAGTTTCCAAAAATAATTGGAATATTTAAAACTGTATTAATTAAGAAATCCAAAACGATGGATACATCCATATTTTTTTCAATTTCATCTACGAATATATCCATATATTGAATCTTCTCGAGTTACTACGTAGAGTATTTTTCCTATTTAAAGAGAAATCTGTAGGCCTACAATCATAGACTGAAATTGAACACTAGATTTACGGATTTACGGATTTACCCGTAAATTTGACCTGTAAAGTTATATGAGTATAGAAATTATAAGTGTACCTCGTAATATCGGTAAAATTCGGGATCAGATTCTGATATAAATATATTATGCGAAAGTGAGGGTGAACTCGATATTATAACCTAAATTGATGATTCTGAAGATAGTAGGAGTGAATATTACCGTAATACCTAAACTCGTAAAAGTAAAATATACGTATTATTTCAGATACTGAAATTGAAAGTATGGAAACCAATAGAGGAAAGTGGGGGTAGTGGTAGATAACCAACTCATAGATATGCAAAGAGTTATCAAGATCAACAGCATATATAAAATGAAATATTATGCCTGGGAATATAAAGAGTGCTTTTAAGCTTATAATTGACGACAGTATTATTTTTCATATAAAAATATGTACTGAAATCGAGGCGCGTAAAATTATGTAAAAATATATTTTGAGTAGTTACAATGGTACAATTACAATATATTCTAGAGAGTTTGTATGCTACGTGTAAAGCAAGAGCTTTGAAATCTCCATATGAAATATCCAACCTAAGAAATGGGGTAATATCCATATTAAATTTTATGGAAAATCATCTCTTTATACGAAGTCAGAGAATAACATCGGACATATTTTCTTTAATTTTTGCAATATGGAACAGATTTATCAAAAATAGTCAGGCTTCTTACAAGTATGTTTTATAACACAGTAAAAATGGTAACCATCAATGCCTCTATATTGTGGAATGAGGCCCCTATAGTAAACACATCTCAGAAAATTGTCTTTTTAAATTAGCTGAGGAATTGAGTAGTTATAATCAGGTTGATAAAAATTTATTCAACTTATTTCCTGATGATGTGGAGTTTACTTATATAAAATGTATTGAAGATAATAGTGAAAACAAATTTATAGTTTTTTCGTTTTCAATAATCTGTTTCCATCTAGACGGCAACTTCATAATACCCCATTCGTAGAAAGCCCCCTCCTTATTTGCGTAGAACTCGGACAGCCACTTTTCACAAGCCTCTTTTGAGTTCAACTTTACACCATTAAAGGCGTTCGCCATAGACAGGAACAGGTGGTAATCACTTAGCGCAATGTCCGGGCTATATGATGGATGCGATAAAACCTCCCAACCGGGTTCCCATAGCTTCTGACGAGTCATCAACGAAGTGTGTGGTCTGGCGTTGTCTTGGTGGAACACTACACTCTTCCTGTTGTCCAATTCTGGACGCTTCTGGTCGATTGCCTGCTTCAAGCGGTCCAGTTCTTCGCAGTAGATGGTAGAATTAAGCGTCTGGCCATATGGGAGCAGCTCATAGTGGATGATTCACTTTCAATCCCACCAAACACACAGCAAAACCTTCCTGGCCGTCATTGATATTATCTTATGTGATCCAGTTTTCGTCGCCAGTCATCATCTGCTTCAAAAATGGGTCGAATTCGTTCCGTTTCAGCAGCATATCGCAGGCGTTCCTTCAGTCCAGAAGGGTTTTTTGCGTCAAACCATGCGGCATCCAAACATCAAGCGTTTTTGTGTATCCAGCCGTCTGCAGATGGTTTAAAATGGTTTGGTGACTAACTCCCATGGGAAATGTCACGAGATGCCACAAGCCGGTCTAACTCGATGTTTCCCATGATTTGATTGGTATTCGTCGTCGCAGGTTTCCGCCGCGCTGGCTGGCTTATCCATGGTATCGTTTTCACCCACTCTGAATCGTCGAAACCATTTCTCCGCAGTTTGAAGTGATAGAGTACCATCCTCCAAAACACCATTAATCTCACGGAACATTTTTCTAGCGGATTTGCATTTAACGAAGGAAAACTTTAAAATAGCGCGAATTTCGGCGTTAGTGAACTCCATGTTTACACGTCTATAACTGTTGAACGCAATATCCAAACTAATCATGCATAGCGTCGTTTTGTAGGTTATGTCAAGACCTTTCATAGATGTATAGTATGCCAGACAAAAAGGCGGAAGGGAGATATTACCCATATATTTAAATCATTCGATTAAATATCTAGTCTATTCCCATTTTTTTAACAGATTTAGTATGCTTATATACCATCTTGATGCCAATATTTCATAATGTGAAAATTATCAGGGAAAAACTATGAGATTCTCCAACAACTGTCTTCTGATGTTAAAGAAGTGTATGTGGAATTTATCAGATATCAAGTAGAAGTTCTCTTGTACACTGTTTATTATAATCCTAGTGTTTTCATGTCTTCCAAACATAAAAAATAGGACGATACTTCGAATACCAGACTTAAAGAGAATATTGTTAAGAAAACTCAAATTTAAATTACATTCAAGATATTTTATTTCATCAAAAATTGTATGAAACACAAATAATTTTAAGTTTGCCATAGAAGTTGTCATCAAAATATTAATTATCTTAGACAGCAGCAGCACCGGCAATAACTCCAGCCACAGCGCCACCAGCGGCAATCACATCCTTGGCTCTCTGCACAGTATGCGCCACCTTTTCGACCTTGTGAACGGCCTTGTGCTGAGGGTGAAATAATTATAGTAATAAAATTAACTTCCTTTCCTATATTACTTCTTCAACTCACCAATTCGTGTCCGAAGTGAGCCTCCACAACTCCTTGACAGAAGAGGCAGAACACCAGCAAAGCCATAACGATTAAGTACTTAGCGCTGAACATTTTGAAGTTGTTTGTTTGAGTTTTGAAGTCGAACTATATGCTCTCTTCGCTGTATCGAGTGCTTATATACCAGTTTTTCTATCCAAATTGCAAATGTTGATAAGACAAATTCAATTTGCATTTAATGGAATAACAACAAAAAACTTATCAACTAGCCAATCAATTATAATGTCTGGAAAAGTACTGGATCTCTTCGCTGGATTTACATATAGAAATTGAGACTTCATCGAAATATATTTTAAATATAATGATCTTCATCCCTATAGCCGAAAAGTAAAAGGGACATCCTATTTCCATTTCCATTTCAAGAAAATATTCCATATAATTATTATTATATTCCGTTCCGGTTAGGTTGTACCGAATGTCGTGGGAATGTCGTTTGATATAGTGGTTCAAAGAGAAACTGGTCGGAAAGCCAAAAATTTCGATAAAATTTCAATAACATTCGAAAAATTGTTCGTAAAGCAAAGGAAAATATGGAGATCGAAATTTCTTTGTAAAGGAACAACTATTTTGTAACTATAAGATCGGAAGAATAAGGAAGGCTATATATTAAAATAGAATTATATGAAGATGAAGATCCTCATAATGTGCATATGAACATATGTAACATTGATTTCGAGAATGTTAATTTTATTTAACTAATAATTCTAAAAACATAATACATTGGCTGATGAGATTAGATAAGTTAGTTATACATTTTACAGACAGCTACGCACATACAAGTTCTACTCGCATTGGTCTTATCAGTATGTTCTTCTTTACAACTTGACTAAAAATTTTGGTATAAAAGCGCTTGTAATATCGTAAAGAGCATATAGTTCGACTTCAAAACTCAAACAAACAACTTCAAAATGTTCAGCGCTAAGTACTTAATCGTTATGGCTTTGCTGGTGTTCTGCCTCTTCTGTCAAGGCGTTGTGGAGGCTCACTTCGGACACGAATTGGTGAGTTGACTTTTGACAAGGAACCCAGAAGTGATATAGGAAAGGAAGTTAATTTTATTACTATAATTATTTCACCCTCAGCACAAGGCCGTTCACAAGGTCGAAAAGGTTGCGCATACTGTGCAAAAAGCCCAGAATGTGATCGCCGCTGGTAGCGCTGTGGCTGGAGTTATTGCCGGTGCTGCTGCTGCTTAAGATAATGAATTTTGATGACTAGTGCTTCCATGGAAAATTGTAAATGACATGTGCTTAATTAATATATAGAAAAAGAAAAAAATAAACAAAAAAATTTGAATATAATTGAAATTTTGTGTTTTAAGTATGATTTTATTAGACCTAAATTTCGAAGTATCGTTTGTTATTTTGAACTAGAAAGATACATAATGAACCGAAGCTTCCAAAAATAATTTGAATATTTGAAACTGTATTAATTAAGAAATCCAAAACTCGGATAATTACTCGTATTTTCATCGTTTCTTTTAAATTTCGTCTACGAATATCCTTATATTGAATTTTCTCGAGTTACTACCTAGAGTATTTTTCATATTTAAAGAGAAATATGTTGGCCTACAATCATAGACTGAAATTTAAATGCTCCGATTTTCCGTGCCATTTTCAGTGATATATCACACACAAAAATCATTAACTTGTAATGCTAACTATTGGGCATATCTGAGTAATATAATGAATTTTCATATTTAGGAGAAAAATCGTTTTTGGGGAGGAAAAGTTACTGAAGCTTACTTATTTTAAATTAAAAACAGAGCCAACCAAGGGAATACCACTTATATTCTGGATCTTCCTTTGTCATTCCAATGCTTAAATATTGTCTTATACGGTTTTTGAAATTAAATGACAAAAATATTGATCGATTAAAACAGTTTTTGGAAGACATTTTGAATCAATTTTGTTTCGAAAGTTTTCATATGATGTTAAAAATAACTATATAGAAGAGAAGCGGCAGTTGTGGTATGAATTCACACATTTTTGAATTATGATCATACATAAGAGCAAATAGCATGAATGAGCAACAAATTCGGTTAAGAAGGGGCTTTAAATTGTTTTCACGTAATATTTGACTTTTTTATGGAATTTTTCGACATATACTTTGAGAGTATAGAAACTCAGATCAAAAAATAACCCTCCTATTACAAGTATCGACTGGCAGTAGAATAGTCTCCAGTCGATTGAGTCGACTATATTTTAATTGGTTATTGTGTAACTTGATCGACAAAATTCAAATATGTCTACCGACTGAAAAATTACAGTCGACAAATAAGCGATTGAAAAGCATTCATAGTCGATGGTTGAGCGAATGATCGACACTTACAATAGCTTCGGTAGTCGATTATCTTCCAAAAACATATATCTTTATCTAATTTACTCGTACTCGATTTATTTTCGATACATAATTCCTACAGGTCTCTTTTTAAGTGGAAATTTATTGTATACTTTAAGGCAGTTACTGATCGGACGGTTGATCTACATACAGCGACATCTACATTTCAGTTCATGCTTAGTTTTTCTTAAAATCTAACAAGCGAGTACTGTTTTGTTATCATGCTATGTATTTACATAAATATATATACATATTTACGTATATGTAACTCAACTATTAAGTCTATAATAAAAAGGCAACAACAAAAATTGTGTGGCTTCGCATTATAATTAAGCCAGTTATGAAGTACTACAAGACTTCAGCCAACTCTGAACATCCAGACGAATTTTTTTTTATGATATTTTTTTCATTTGGTGAATAAAATTGAAAAAAATAAAAGAAATTCTCCATGAAAGGGTTACAATTATTTATATTATTTTTTAGAAATATATTCTATAAATATAGCTTATAGAGCGCCGTTGGTACTAGAACTTATTTATATAACGTAGATTCTTACTTACATATGTATACCTATGTATGTAGTCACACACACACCTCCTTTTTATTTACTACAACATCATTTCATACAAAGGACAGAAAACATATGAATATATACATACATACACACATACATATATACTTTAAATACTTGTATGTATGGCCGTATGTGTGTGTCACTGATATCCTTTCGCCTCATAGCCACGGATCAGCCGAGAATTAGGTCAAAGATAATAGCTGACATAAGCCGTATATAAAACTAGAAAAAAAGAAAAAGTAAATAAAAAAAAAATATTTTTTATGCTTTAGTGTGTGCGGCGAAACTGTTAACTGCTGCTAATTGCAGGTTGTGGCATTAATCAGCTGCCACTAAAGGTGTGAGAAAGGAAGCCAGTCCTATAAAAAAACAATTAATAATAGCAATTTGGTAGCTTGAGCTATGCAACCCTTTGGTTTGACGCATATCAAAATATGCTAAATGTTTTGAAAGCTATCAATTAAATACAGTTTTACTATGATTAACGGTTTGTTTTTCACTTTAGTGTAAAAATACTTCCTCTTTTTAATTTTGTTAATTGTTTTTCTTTTTTTTGTATTTTTTTTAATTTTTTTTTTTTTTTTTTGTAATTTTTTTTTTTTAATTTAATTTACATACTTAAATAATGTTTATTTGCAGTGCCAGCAATTTACCTATGGTAAGGTACATATATATGTAGATACCTATGTATAGTAGCGTTACCACTCCATTGTTCCTACTGGGCACTCTCTTGGCAGGCTATCATACATTCTTGCATGCTCAATAAATTTCATAAGGTTATACAATTGGATAATAACAACAATATATACTTATTTATGCATGTGCAGGCAGCAGTTCCATAACGAAATGTGTGTGTGTTTGTTGCAGAAAATGTACAATTAAGCTCCGACCGTGCGGGACTTAAGCGACGTTGTTTTCGGTTTCAACAGCAAACCGGTTCGCATTTAAAGCACACATGGCAATATACTTGTATAAATATATATATAAACGTATGTTGTATACATAGTTATGTAGTATATACTTTCACGTATTCACATTTATTTATGCGCATGTGGCTTACTTCAGGCTTTTTGCCATTTTTCCTTTTTCTAAGTTAGTGGTCAAGGTCTAAGGAGCAGACGGCATAAAGGAATCGAAGTAACACGAAAGCGCATAAACATATCGGTTGTGTTGTTGTACTTGTACATACTTAAATATATGCTTATATATAGATACATACATAAGTGTGTACTAACAATTCATATAAGCCTGCTCTTGTGTAGTAGCATACTGAATGACTGCGGGTCGATGGTGCCTGAACCCAGCAGCAATCGCAGCGCATCTAATATGCATTTCAGTAGTGCTTTTAAATGCTTAAAAGACAGTTTGACAACTTAGGGACTTTAAATTACACGCGAAATAGTTCTTGAGTCCATTGTGTTCGAGTCGACAAAAGTGCTAAACAGTTTCTTTTGGGTTTTGTTTTTCAAGATTTTAATATCTAGTCGCTGAGAGATCTCTAAAGTCGAAACAAGACTATTTTGATCCGATCGATTTGTTGGATATCAGATTTTTGACTTAGATTTATAGAGATTTAATCTTTACTCCATTTATAAGATGAGTTAACTTCGTTCTGGACACTTTTGTAAGTTTTCCTATTTTTTATAGAATTTAGGACACTCTGCCAGTTTACCAATATTTTAAGATCTTCACACTCGCTTATTTTGCCACCCTTTCTTTTGAAACTGTGCTCCAATTAATGCTATTCAAAATCAATATTGTTGAGATCGACATGTAAAAGTTGATCCATTTCGAGGTTCCCTACTCTTTTAGGGAAAAAACACAGAACATTCAAATTTAATGGGGAATGTTTATTACGATTCGAATGATCATGCTATGGCATTTGACAAAGATTATCTCTTTCAAATGTTGGCTGCGGCTTCGTCTCAGATGGTCCATCCGTTGAGTACAATTTTCCACTACTCGTTCGAGCATTTCGACTGGTAACTGGCGAATCACACGCATGATGTTTTGCTCCAAGGCCTGAATCGAAGTGGGATTGTCCGCATAGACTTTAGATTTTACATATCCCCACAGTAAAAAGTCTAACGGTGTGATATCACACGATTTTGGTGGTCAATCGAACGGCCTAAAAGTGAAATTATCTGCTCACCGAAGTGTTCTCACAATAAATCGGTTTATTCATTCGATGTGTGGGAGGTGATGCCGTCTTGTTGAAACCAAAAGTCGCCGAGATCAAGAGCTTCAGTTTCAGACATAAAATAGTCGGTTATCATGGTTACGTTCTCACCGGCATCATTTTTGAAGAAATATATCCCGATGATTCCACCGACCCACAAACCACACCAAACCCTTTTATTTTCTGGATGAAATGGCAGCTCTTGCATCCCTACAAGTTGCTTTTCGTTCCAAATGCAGCAATTTTGCATGTTTACCCATTGAGCCAGAAACGGGCCTTATCGCTGAACAGAATTTGGCTCGAAAACGTCGGATCTTCTTGGAGCTTTTCAAGAGCCTATTTAGCGAAGCTATGTCGCTTGGGAAGACCGATCGGCTTGAGTTCTTGCACAAGCTGTATTTTGATCGCTGTCAATTTTGGAATGCGAAAAATCGTTCCATACGCCGATTCAACTCTCCCCGGTCTTCGTGTACACTCTCAGCTACGGCTGCTATATTTTCTGCACTGTGTGCTGGACGTGGTCTATTCGATTGAGCATTATCCAATAATTAATACTGGGTTTCAAGATGGGTGATGGTGTTGCTAAGTAGGCCGATTATGTTGACCAAAGTTGAGCCGAAATGCATTCTTTACAGAACCAGAATTTTTGCATTAATTTGAACAATTTCTAAACGCTATTCAGACGTAAGTCTTTCCATGATGAAATGCCAAACAATGCTCCACAAAAATCTTGATAGCTTGACACGACAAACGCGTGATCTGTCCAAAGAAGACAATTAAAAGAAATACCTCTACTTGGATCTCACGATATATTTTGTATTTTTTTACGACAAAATGTGGATGTCCGGATATGATTAACATTAGAATAATACCTTCCATCTAAGACAGGGTCTGATTTATCATATTTTTATTGGAACCAGATGCTACGAAAATCCATCCTTCTTGTTCCAGGAGAAGAATTATCGCCCGATACCAATGATAGATTGCAATAAGCTCTTAAATTGAACGAACTTTTAGCTGTTGTTCAAAGCTTTAAGCTATACTTTATAACGGGTGATTTTTTTGAGGTTAGGATTTTCATGCATTAGTATTTGACAGATCACGTGGGATTTCAGACATGGTGTCAAAGAGAAAGATGCTCAGTATGCTTTGACATTTCATCATGAATAGACTTACTAACGAGCAACGCTTGCAAATCATTGAATTTTATTACCAAAATCAGTGTTCGGTTCGAAATTTTTTTATCGACAAATTTTGTTCAGCGATGAGGCTCATTTCTGGTTGAATGGCTACGTAAATAAGCAAAATTGCCGCATTTGGGGTGAAGAGCAACCAGAAGCCGTTCAAGAACTGCCCATGCATCCCGAAAAATGCACTGTTTGGTGTGGTTTGTACGCTGGTGGAATCATTGGACCGTATTTTTTCAAAGATGCTGTTGGACGCAACGTTACGGTGAATGGCGATCGCTATCGTTCGATGCTAACAAACTTTTTGTTGCCAAAAATGGAAGAACTGAACTTGGTTGACATGTGGTTTCAACAAGATGGCGCTACATGCCACACAGCTCGCGATTCTATGGCCATTTTGAGGGAAAACTTCGGAGAACAATTCATCTCAAGAAATGGATGGCCAACTTACGGCCACCAAGATCATGCGATTTAACGCCTTTAGACTATTTTTTGTGGGGCTACGTCAAGTCTAAAGTCTACAGAAATAAGCCAGCAACTATTCCAGCTTTGGAAGACAACATTTCCGAAGAAATTCGGGCTATTCCGGCCGAAATGCTCGAAAAAGTTGCCCAAAATTGGACTTTCCGAATGGACCACCTAAGACGCAGCCGCGGTCAACATTTAAATGAAATTATCTTCAAAAAGTAAATGTCATGAACCAATCTAACGTTTCAAATAAAGAACCGATGAGATTTTGCAAATTTTATGCGTTTTTTTTTTTTAAAAAGTTATCAAGCTCTTAAAAAATCACCCTTTATTAGAGATCTGGAAATAGTCAAAACAGTGACGTAAAAGGTTTCTGGATGAATCTTAAGCTATTATAATGGTTGTAGTTCTCAGTGAAAGTTTTTATTCCATTTGCTAAGAGCGATCTCAAAAAAACTTTTCAGAACTCTGTTCGTACATATTTCTGGCGAGCATTCAACTTTCAACAACAATTGAAATGAAAATATCTAGAATCTTTCATTAAACTATCCAGCACTTGAAATTGACTCTAAAAATGCAATACTATATACATACTTCTCTATTGCTTATAATCCCAATGCAAAATTATTCATTTTTTTCGATTCATTAAAACTTTCATACCTAAGAGGCAGAACCGTAAACCTGTCTTCCATTTATTTGTGACATATTCGTACGTCAGTTTGTGAATTGCACGGTTGGTGATGATGTAACCCGGAGCACCTCAACTGTCTGCCTGCTCCCAGCTCCCAATGATCGTTTGTACACAAGGGGAACGGGGAACGCATTTTTATGACCACTAATAATGTGAATAGTAATTATGTGCAAAAAAATGCAAACATATATATCTATATATCTGTAGCAATGTACATACAATATGCTTGAGTGTGGCCACATTGTTGCATATAAACAAGAAATTCAAATTTATTTGCGCAATAAAAGTGAATAAAGCGAAGCAGCGCAGGATGCGACCTGACGAACTGGTTTGGTAAGATTCACTTTTTATTTGCAACAGCAAAGTAAGCGAAAATTGAATAAAAAACCTAACTGATAAAGAGATAGCGCAAAAAAATAATAACTTTAGTCACATACACACACACTCAGTGGCGCAGGGTTGCTGCAAACGGGCGGAGATGTGGCTCGCGGCTGCACTTGTCTCGGTAGACTGCCGCTGTGACTGAAGGATTGTGGTCGCCGTTGCTGTTGCTGCCTTTTAATTGTATATTCATCTGTTTCGGGTTCCTTTAGTGCGGCAATGCGTAGTGCTTGGCATACCGAAGCAGCTTTGAAGGTTATGCTGAATTTGTCGAACAGGTTACTTTTTGGCTTATTCCCGCTTTTCAGCATATTTTTGCAACGCTTTTGTTTGTTTTGTTTTTATGTGCAATTCGCTCATTTATCTTAAGTATGCGCGAGCAGGTAGTAGCATACATACATACAAACATATTTACCCGTACTTGTGTAGCTGGTTTTTTCATTGGAATACCTGCCAATTTGAAGGACATACCGTGTAGACAGTCCGCCTCGCTGTCGTGTGGTCAAGTTTATATGGATGCAGTGGGTCTGTGGTGTTCGTCCTTACTTTACTTTGAATGAGCATACGTATGGATTAAGTACTGTGGGTAAATATATATACATACATAAAGTTTCTATGTCTCTCATATCGACTAAATAAAACGTAAATGTTTTACCTATTACACTGTACAACACTCGGCTGGATATGCGACCAAACTATTTTTTCCGGGAGATTGAGTCATATGTAAAATTTTATTCTCCAGTTTTAGGAGTTAACCTCCCAAATTGAAATAGGATATATATATTAAAAAATCCAAAATATGGATACAATCTAATTTTTCTTCCTAATTCAATGGTATATAAAATGTTTCGGTTAAGCCTATATGACAGATGTTATTTGAGGTTAAACTTGTATTTTCGAAAAATTTAAAATCTTTATAATTCGAAAAATACTGGTCCAACTTTTTAAAAATTAAAATGCATTTGATTAAGCGACCTTCCTTTTTGTATCAGTACTTATTTGATTTTAGTATAAATCGTTCCGAAAAAACACGTACATGAAAAGTTATATATCTTTGAAATAGGAGAAATATGCAGGCAAAAGAGTAACATACCAAAATTTCAAAAATTTTGCCAGTATTTTTTGAAATATAAAATTTTTAATTTTTTTGTTCAAAGAACCAACTTTTGCCGCTTATGTCATCTGGCATATATACTTGATTGAAAATAGTTACACACCATTTGAATAAGAACAAGTAAGGAAAGGCTAAGTTCGGGTGTAACCGAACATTTTATACTCTCGCAATTTATTTATTTAACTTTATTTATATTATATTATTTATCTTCACTAGTGCTACCTTTATATATTGTAAAGATAACGATTTAGATCGTCTTCAAAGTTCTGGTATATAGGAAGTAGGCGTGGTTTTGAAGCGATTTGGCCTATTTTCACAACATATCGTTGGGATGTAAGAAAACTATTACAAACCAAGTTTCATTGAAATTGGTCGTGTAGTTCCTGAGATATGGTTTTTGACCCATAAGTGGGCGATGTCACGCCCATTTTCCATTTTGTAAAAAAATCTGAGTGCAGCTTCTATCTGCCATTTCTTATGTGAAATTTAGTGTTTCTGGCGTTTTTCGTTACTGAGTTAACTCACTTTTAGTAAGTTTCAACCTAACCTTTGTATGGGAGGTGGGCGTGGTTATTATCCGATTTCAACTATTTTCATGGTGTGTGGTGGGGTACGTAAGAGAACTGACTGCAGAAAGTTTGGTTTATATAGCTTTATTGGTTTGCGAGTTATATACAAATAACCGATTTGGGGGCGGGGCCACGCCCACTTTCCCAAAAAGATTACATCCAAATATGCCCCTTCCTAGTGCGATCCTCTATTCCAAATTTTACTTTTATAACTTTATTTATGGCTTAGTTATGACACTTTATGTGTTTTCGGTTGTCGCCATTTTGTGGGCGTGGCAGTGGTCCGATTTTGCATTTTCGAAAGCAACCCTCTCACGGTCCCAAGGAACGTGTGTTCCAAGTTTCATCAAGATATCTCAATTTTTACTCAAGTTATCCGTTGCACGGACGGACGGACGGACAGACAGACATTCGGATTTTGACTCGTCTCGTCGCCCTGATCATTTTGATATATATAACGCTATATCTAACTCGTTTAGTTTTATGACTTACAAACAACCGTTAGGTGAACAAAACTATAATACTCTCTTTAGCAACTTTTGTTGCGAGAGTATAAAAATAGGTTGAACATGCCCAAATTTTTAAATTTTTGTAACTTACATACGATACTTAATAATGGAAAAATGGAGAACATACTTTTTTACTTTAGATTCAATCTACCGGAAATTTTATATTTGGTCCAATGCTCAGAAAAAAGTTGATTTTGTGTATAGCGTATAGTGTTATAATCCATACTTGAAGGATACAAGCTTAACTTTATGCTGTTCTTTAAGTATTTTTCACAGTAAGAACTGAGGGCTCCAAGTAATCAAGTGCTACATGAACAGACCTTCGAATACCACTATTACAGAGCGGTTCATTAAAACGCTTTTATAGATGGTGCACAGTCTAAAAATACCATCCTCAGCAGCTTAATTTCTATCATATATAGATAATATTATATAATTGAAGATTAAGTTCAACGAATACAATGTGACTTAAACATCTTGTATAAATTTGTAACAAAATGTATCTATATCTTAAGGTCCAGAGGATATATTTTTCCCTAACCAAAATTAGCAACACCTTGTAAGTGATTTTTGAATCATTAAATACTCGACTGTAGTCATGAACAACTGGTGTCTCAACATCTGCGTAACAAAAAAAAATAATCTGTCTCACAGGAACCTCTTAGCACCAAGTTAAAGCTTATGGGATCATAGTTAGGTGTGATGGGCTGTAAGTTCTGTTAGAATTATCGATTTTCCTAGGATATACATAGAGTTTTGCATGTTCAAGACCTTATATTGTTCTCTGGCATTTCTTGCGTTCCGCAATATTACATGTCCTCAGGTTGTACCTCAAGGTTGTCAAACCATGCATAGCTTCGAAGCACTAAAAAATAATATCTGCCCGGAAAAATATAAATGAAAACACTCTGGTTACTGGCGAATTGGCTCGGATTGTATTCTAAAAAACCTGGATGCATGGAACTCCATTACATAAAGTCTTAAAGGTCACAACTTGCTCATAGTCTTGAAAGTATATACACTACATGGGAGCTAGGGGAACCAAAACGATACTCATCGACGAAAAATTGACCACCAGACCGAGACGGAACCTATTTTGATTTAATTTGGCGAATCATGAATGAATTTCTGATGATAATGTCTCAATATTCTTTTTCCAAATAATACAAATGCAATTGTTTAAAATAAAAATACGTGGCTTATCGCGTTTATCAAGCTTATTTCCTTTGATTTCGGCATTTGAGATTAATGTTTACAACTAAAATTAAAATAAATATGTATATATTAGTGAGGGTCGATTCTTGATGTTTTCGAAGAAATATTGCAATAAATTAAAAAAAAAATCAACATAAACCTCGAAGTAAACTCAAAACACTATATTGCCAGAGCCAAGAATTTTTATAAACACCTCTTAATGCAGAGCGTAATTACTACTAAAATCAGAGATCCTCATTAATTCTGAACACCACCAAATATTATCCCTTCCGCTGTTGTATTTTTTGGCAACCCCACCCAAAATCACTTGAGCGTACTTCCTTCCTTCACACGCCGTTGACGTGCGGCAACGCTTAAAGCCGTGTCCATCGACTCCATTGGTCGTCACCGAAAACATTTACAGCTTTCTTTCACGTGATTTTGCATATTACATTATTCACTCTTTTTGGCCGCTTGTAATGCTTATCTTGTTTTTCGCTTTTGGTACTACTACGAGTATTATGACCATGTTAATGGTTGGCTAATGATTTTTTTATTATTTCGTCAAGTGTGTGCTGCGGAATTAATTATTTTTAATGAAGGTGTTAAATGGTTTACGCCAAAATACATAACAGTTACATTTATTCTCACTTTGTGGATTTAGTATTTTACTATTTTCAACTGACAGTTTAACTACTCACGAATGTGATTATGTGTGAAGAAAATGAGTGAAACAATTCTGTGATTTCCAGTGAGACAGTTGACAGCTTAAATTGTTGTTGCAACTTTACGCATGCTTGATCAACTGATGTGAGTAGAAGATAATTGCGGACTTGGTCACAAGACCAGGAAGATAGTAAACTTGACTGTACTAGAGGTTGCAGAATATTGTACCGTTTTGAAACTCAAAGGAGGCTCACACATCCCTTTATAGACAACAACAATCTCAAATCTCTCAAAGCTAAAGTCGCCTCTGTTTCATCTTCTCCATAGAAATAGAACCATCTTAATATAGCGATTAAAAACACTAAAGCAGTTAATTTTAACAAAATCTTTATTTTTTCATATCTTTTGTTGAAAATCCACCAGCCTGCGTTAATTGGCTATCCAGCCGCTTGTACAACACCAACGGAAGCAGCGATCTTTGCAGCATCTCCAGCAATATCAGCGCCATGCTTAATGCCCTTCTTCAGCTCTTTACCAATCCTTTTGAAGAACTTCCTCGATTCCACACCAGCAAAGAGCGCGGACATGACAATTAAAGCGAATATGAAGAATCTTAAGAAATTCATTTTACTTGTAGTTTTAGTACACAACTTTTGATTAGAAGCTTTCTCAACCAAATGATGATTTCACTGAAGACAAGCAGTGTTTTTATACTCGACACCCTACATTGAGACACGGCATGTACTTCAAACACAGCTGCCCCAAAAAAAGTCGTAATACTTTTTCAGCTTTGTAAATATTTAGTTACTATTATTTGCAGAAATGAAAGAATATTCCATGCTAATTGCTTCGAAGACGGTTAGTGGTCTACAGCGCCATATTTTATTTGTACCCATATATACGTAATATCAAGGCAGTTGTGGGAAATATCTTAAGAATTCTACACTATTCGGGGAATTTCATTTGGAAAACAATAGAACACGAAATATTCTTTTTTTACGCAAGAAAGTGTTTACGCTTATCCGCATTTGCGTCTTAAAAATATTTGGTACTTGTGTGCAGAACACTTGTATTTGCATGTCTAAGAGTAAACGAAACTTTCCGAATAAATAAAATTTGGTAGTACAAAAGATTTAATAACAATGGTATTGGCATATGAATACCATATATGGTACAAATATTACTTGTTATTGTTATTAATGTTACTATTATATAAGTATACAGTTCATCGAGAGAAATCTATTGGTATTATTCTTCAAAATTTTGATATGAGATGGCATAATTGCATGCATTGAGCTTTCAATGGCTTACGCAACCACCGCATTCTTCAGACATGACTTATTATCGATTTTACACGTTCCCAGACCACAAATGAATCGTCGAGATTGAGGCACATTTAAAAGAAATTTAGGATCTTACCACAAAATTGTAACTAAAATTTGAAAGATTACTGTTATCTTGCTAAAAGGGAATCCGAAAAGATATAAGGTCTTTAAGTATTTAAACAATATGCTCTACTCGTACCTCCTTAAAATCAGCTACCATCAATCACTTCTCATTCAATAATCTTCTTCATCATCGTAGATCTTGAGGCTCACATTTGTCGATCTCTCTCTAATTTATTAGGTCTACGACTTTACTTCCGCCGTTTTCCAATAGATGTCCTAGGGTCAAGCACTGGTCGATTAAATCGATTTTTTTTTATATCGAACTTGGTAATTTGTGTCACCATTAACCCAACAAAATATTTGTAGAGATCTGCTTGCATCCCAAACTTATTCACAACTGAAAATCTCGTTTTTATAAAAAAAAACTGAAATTTACAAAAAAAACGAAGGAAGCAAAGTTGTAGACCTAACAAATGACAAATAAAATATGTGTCTCTGATTATCTCCATACGTTCTCTAAATGCTGAAGTGTTCCCAGAAAAGGAATCCATCTTTGGAAAAGTTCACCTCCTCAACTGGATTTAGCGAAAACCTCTTGGAATACTTTCTCTATCAGCGTTGGTCACCTTCTCGTGGGGAAGAGATTTAAGTAATAGTAGTGGACGTATCCCAAATTGGAACGCACATTCCTCTAACATACTAAGAGGAATACATAATAATTCCCACAATAGAGATATGGAAAGTGTGAGGATAACCTAACCACTGTAAGCCAAGGTGTCGAGTTATCTGTACTGATGGTTGCATGTGGTCGGAAGGAGAACACTTTCCGGCTCACATGTGTGACCAAAATATGAACCCGCAATAGAACAAAAGCAGCTAACATCTTAACTCTTAACGCTACAGTATCGGATTCATGGACACTTTACGGAATCCCATACTGTTAGTACTCCAATCCGGTTAGTACTCATATCCGGTTAATATCCTCTCCGGTTAGTACGCCCTTCCATTCCGGAAGGAACCAACCAAAGTACCAAATACTTTACTGCCCTCCAACTCCCAGTATCGGAATCGTGAACCCTTTACGGAATCTGACGTAGACACTCTCCTACCATCCGGTTTGTACTCCCATCCGGTTAGTACTCCATCCGGTTAGAACTCCCAACCTATTAGTAATCCCCTTAATCAAAGGAAGGAACCAACCAAGGTATCCAAAACTTTACTGCCCTCCAACTCCTAGTATCGGAATCGTGGACCCTTTACGGAATCTGACGTAGACACTCTCCTACCATCCGGTTAGTACTCCCCTCCTATCCAATTAGTAATCCCGTTAACCAGAGAAAGGAACCAACCAAAGAACCCAAAACCCAACTGCCCTCCAACTCCTAAATTGCAATTAGTACCAAATAAAGTGATTCAGGAAGAAATTGAGCAGTGCTCAAGCAGATCGTTCCTGGTGTTTACTTTCCAGACATGCATACATATACATATACATATACTTTTATAAAAAATATTCACGAGATCTGGAATCGGATTTAACCCCGATTTAACTTGGTTGGTTGGTTGGTTGAAAAGGGAGGCGAAGAGGGCCTGACCGCAAGCGGCCGCACTTACGCCATTATTAGGCCCATTGTGCTCCCCGAAGGTACCCTGATAAGCGTCACCTGAACAACTCGGTCGATTTAACGAAGATTCTGAGTTTATTCCATCCCTGCTGCCCAATTTCTCTCAGATTAGAGTAATGGGAGCCTTGGAAGGTATCTCTTCTTAACCGACAGAAGGTCGGGCATTCGCAGAGTAATGCTCTAGTGTCTATGCCAAGTCTCTGCAGGTGGCCTCTTAGAGGTAGGCGACCCGTGATGACTCCTGTGATACAGCTTAATTCTCTTTTGCTTAAAGTAAGAAGTTTTTTGGTCTGTCCAGTGTCAACACTACCCCATTTTACTTAGTTCGCCTAAAATAATAATCAAAGTTAGAGTAGAATTTCTTTCGAAAAACTTGTTTGCGGATATTTTTTTAATATAAATTTCTGGCAAAGTGGCAACCCTGTTACCAATAATTGTTCAATATCGAATTCATTTAATGTGAAACGTGATTGCAACTGATAACAACATCACGATTTTGTGAAAACGAAAAAAAAAACAGATTATCTCGGGAAGTAAAGGACACCAACTAACAACGAGTTAAGACAAAGTGAGCGGCTTTGGGTCGTACATACTAACTCTGCATTCACTTAAAAGAAAATGAGGAGCAGCAACAACACATACCTACAAACGTACAAACATCCAAGCAGTGGCTGGAATTTAGCTGACGATAAAAATAATTAAACGCCTATTGTGTGCGGCCATGGCCGTTGGTCCAAAAGGTGCTGACTGAAAGACAAAAGTACAAAAAAGTACAAGAACAAGGTGCATGTTGCTACACACATGCAACCGAAGTGTGTGTGTGTTTGTGTGAGGAGCTGGAGTGCCGCGTTGAGTGAAGTGCCGAGTTGTTGCGGCGCAAAGCGGAGCGGGTTGTGTGGCAACAATTCCCGACAAACCTCCTGCCTTACTTTAATCGCATTACTCCTTTTTTTGCCACATGCTTAGCATTTCATTGTTGTTGTTGTTGCACGGCTGACATACTGCCACCACTGGGCCGTGGCCGCTACAACAACGCCGCCGCGTCGCACCTATGAACGCTTTTAACTTGCTACAATTGCATAGTTTCGCAACAATTTTGCTAACTGCAACGTTTTTCTTGTTGCTGTTGTTGGTGTTGTTGTAGCTGTTATTGCTGCCATTTTTCACAGCACGATGAGATTGTTGTGCAATCAACGAAGCATTGAAAGTGAAAAACTTCCAAAGTAAGGCAAATGCTGCAAAAAAAAACAAAGAAGAAGAAGAAGCAGCAGAAGTGGAAGGCAACAATAGCGAAATGGATCGAATGCCGCATTATTTCTCAAGCGCAACACGCCGCACTGGGATCGGGGCAAGATCGAATGAACTTGGCCAGGAACGCACAGGCACGTCGTCGCAGCAAAAATACTAGTGCGTTGCTTGTGATACGCGTTGGAACGTCAGCGTGTGTCGCTGCTATCTGATATACATACATACAAGATATATATGTACATATGTACACACAAACAACAAAGGTGTATATTTAGCGCAGTTGTCGAGGCATTGCAAATTGCCGCAATCAAAACACAGCGCAACATGCATTGACCATGAGAAAATGCCACAACAACTACAACAACAATCGAAGATGTTATAAAAGTAGAACTTTCCATTTTAGAATTGACTGTCGGTGACTTCAATTCTTTGTGCATTCTATTGCATACTTGGCAACTTAGTTGGATCTGAATTTATTTCTGCTCGCTTTGTTCTCTTTCTTTTACAGGGTCTTGAGTATCCTGTTATAAATAGTCAACGCGTATGTGAACTTGCCATTTTGTGCCCAGTGCCCTCTTCATGGCATTCACGAGCTCATTGAGAGCAAAAATAACTAATTCAGTACAAGTATTAGGTATTTCGAAGAGATTTAATATTACTCAGCCTAAAGTTCGTAACTATACTATAGATGTTTGAACTTGAGTCGAGTATTCTTCAATTTCCATCATTTTCCATGATTTAATTTTTTGAATCACAATTATTTTTTATTTTTCAGACAGTTGGCAACTCTTCTAAGAATATCTAGAGTTTACAAGAGCAGTCTCCCAATTTAAATCATGAAAACGTAGAGACATTAGTTCAGTAGTTTCGAAATTTAAAATCTATCTTAGACTTGTAAAGGGTGTTTTTTAAATATGTAGTTTGAAATAATGCTCATATAATTTAATGTTATGGCCAAGAATTGAGCTTTATTAAAATGATAAGAGTTTGTCATTCTGTTTCTGTTAAATATTTCGACCAAAAAAAATCGTATTGTCTCAGTAAAAATCACATGTCTAAAAAACTGCCGTTATGTATGTAGATAATCCCGTTAAACTTCCTTTAACGACGTCCTGTAATTAGAAAGATAGTATACAAGTAGTGCAAACCGAATATTGTTATTCGAATAACGCTCTATTCAGTTAATTCGGTTAGTCGATTAGTCGAATACCAAGAGCTCTAGTACATATATTTAACGTTAGTTTCACTTTGGTCGTTGGTCTTGCCAAGTGTATGTTGGTCTCCATAAATATGTTTCCAAGGAAGAAAAAATAATTTAATTTATTTTAAAAATAATTTTAATTTATTTGAAAACTTTCAGAGCTGGGGCACTTTCGTCCATTCGAACAACATGACCTAGCCAGCGTAGCAGCTGTCTTTTTATTCGCTGGACTATGTCTATGTCGTCGAAAAACACATACAGCTCATCGTTCCATCGTCTGCGGTATTCGCCGTTGCCAATGTTTAAGGGACCATAAATCTTCCGAAAAGCCTGTCTCTCGAAAACTCCTAGTGCCGTCTCATCGGATGTTGATACCGTCCACGCTATTGCACCATAAAGTAGGACGGGAATGATGAGGGACTTGTAGAGTTTAGTTTTTGTTCGTCGAGTTTTGTACTTTTCAATTGCCTACTCAGTCCATAGTAGCACCTGTTGGCAAGAGTGAGTCTGCGTTGGATTTCAAGGCTAACATTATTATCAGTGTTGATGCTGGTGCCTAGGTATACGAAATTATCTACAACTTCCAAGTTATGACTGTCAATAGTGACGTGGGAGCCAAGACGCGAATGCGCTGACTGTTTGTTTGATGACAGGAGATATTTCGTCTTGTCCTCGTTCACCACCAGACCCATTCGCTTCGCTTCCCTCACACAATCCGCTTACATAAATATAAATCATGAGATATGCCCTTAATGCATCATTATGATCAACAATAGGAATTTTATAGGTTTAGTGTGGGAATAAGCCTGACAAAAAGCGCTCATGTCAGCAAGATACATTCTTGCCTGATTTGGTTTATACGTCCCAGACCTTATTGGTCCACTTCTGACTGTCAATGGAAACCACTACAGGCAAATATTTCGTGATATTTGTTTCACATTTCAATATCAATCGTCTCGTATTCTATAGTTCTTGTAGGACGGTGCAAGAAGCTCTATAGACCGTTCCATTTTTATCGGCAAGAATTTTTGATGACTAAGTCATTTGACGCTGAATAAGACCCACTGGAAAAATAAAAAATAAAATAAAAACCTTTTAACTTTCTCTAGAATAGGTATCAATGTAAAGAAGAAAATTTACATTTTTGTAAACTATGTCCATTGTCCTTCTGTGTACGATGGAAGACGAGTTGGAAGCATCTAGACACTTTCTTCTTCACTGTCCTACTTTTGCTAGACTGAGTCTGAAATATTTAGGTATGATTACTTTCGGCGAACCAGATTATTCGATTCAATCAATCTGTATCTATATTTAAGAGTTTGAGGCATCACAAAGGACTGGTGATTTTAGCCGAGCCTAGCTGCCTGTCATCCCTTTAACAGAACCTAACTTAATATAATGCAAAGGCAAGGACCTAAGCATGGTACATACATATGTACATATCTATCTAAGTCACTTCTTACTCAAAATATGAATTCTCTTCCATTTAACTCAAAGAATTTTTTCTTTCGAATTTCAATTAACCATTTCTCCGACTCCTCTCAACGCATTTCCCAATTTGTTAGCAATTCAACGCCTTTTCCAACCGTTTAACCCCATTCAGACTCTGACATATGCACAAAAGCCTGTACTACACGTCCAGGCGTTCTCCTCCTCCAAGCGTTCTCCTCCTCGCTTTGTTACGTCGACTCTGCGAGTCTCAGTGGCATATTTTAACAATTATGCTTATTAAAAATTAACATAATAAATCATTTTTATGGCGCGTTGAAAAATAAGCGAAGCACCACACTAGCGAGGAGTGAAGAAAAAAAAACAGTGGAAAAGCAGTGTCTTGCTAGTTCTATATTTTCCGGCTTTAATTATGAAAATCCATTCAAATATAGGTTTTTACGCAAAATATTCAATTTTTTTCCTATTCTGAGTTGAGGCTATAAATTATAGAACTAATTTGCATGTTTAACCCTTTCTTATATTTGTGTGCGGCTGAACCCTTTCGTATGGCGCGCCGGCTGTTGGAAAATTCAACCCTACCCGAAATTGGTGTGATAACTGTATTGACTTTTTGTTTTTGTTGCAGGTTTGCTTTGGTCTCTCTTTTCTTTAATTTTTTTGTATTTTTTTTAATTTTTTTTCTGAAATTTTTTTTTGTTAAAAATTCGATTTTTTCGGCAATTTTTAAATTGAATTTCCATTTCCAGCTTCCTGCACCGTTGTTTGTGCGCACTTTCATTTGTTTTGCTTTGTTGTTGCATAGCTGCGGGCGTTTATGCAACGCTTTGTTGCCTGCCACACGACTAATTTGGGACAAGCGTGTGTTATTTCTTGCTAAGGTAATTAAAGCAAAATATTTTTAACCATTCACCGCCCCTCCCGCACTCAAACACACTATGTAAATGCGAAATTTTTATAACAAAATAGCAAGAAAAAATTATTTTTCTTTGGTGACTAAGCAACAACGTCAAGCCTTTACCTTTACCTTTACCTTTTACGCCAAACAACAAAACAACTACACAGTGCAACATCGATGATGCAGTACATTTTTCACTTGAGGAAACCGCAAAAACGCTGAATCTATAAATGAAAAATGCCGGCATTGAACCCAAAAATGTGTTTTAATGGCGACGTTTTGTCAAAAAAAAAACAAAAACAAAGTTTTCCGCCCGGCGGGGAGGCTACAGCAATTTGTCTCCTGGGTGTAATTCATCAAAAACAACATCAAAGTTGTTGCAGTTTTTTCATGAAAATAAAAAAAATATATTTTTTAATTGGAAGCAGATATCGTGAGCTGTAAGGGTCTGCGCAGAAAAGAGTTAAATTAGGGAAAAATTGTGTAAAAAAAACGCGAAACTGGCATTAGAACTTAATAAGCCTGACGCTCCACTTGACTTCTTTCTTCAGCACAGCTGGCGTTACGCTTGAAGGGTTAGCTTCAGTCTGCAAGAAAACGCGTCACTAAATCATGTTCTGTTAGGCCTGTGAAGCGTGAAAAAAATTTCATTTGACAAAAAAAAAACACAGTATTTTGGAATTAATTTATGGCCAAACTTGACACAGCACTTTTCTGCGAGTTCGATAAGATTTCGACAAGTTGAATTCACTACACTAAAGAACAATCGAAAATATTTTGACAAACAACAAACAGCCATTGTGTACATACATAAATACTTGGTGTTTGTATTTTATTTTGCTTAACATATGTTCTTTATATAACTACATATTTACATACATATATACTTGCTTCATATGTGCTTCATTTGGCTCCTTTAATTTATTACAAATTTTAATGAGTTCCAACGCGTATGTTTTATGTCACTTGCTCAATGTGTCAGTGTGGAAACACAGAAACATACATATTTACTCATTTAAAAGGAAGAAGAAAATAATTGTCTCACATGTTTTTCATTTCTTTCCGCTCCATTGTCTAACCCTGCTGCCGGTGACTTAAAGCTCTTTTTATTGCGCTGGAATGGTCTTGAGGTCTCTTGTTTGTGGTATGTACATATGTCCGGATGGTAGAAACACATGTGACACTTTTCGAAATATCTAATTTATCAACCAAAAATATTTATAAATATATGTAACAATATTTATATATACATATATGTACATAAAGAGCATATGAAACAACCGAATCTTACATATGGTTATTTTATTTAAAATATGCCTACTTATAAACATATTCGAACTACTTCTTAGACGCTTGAATTTGCAATCGCATGATGTCATTTTATTTGAATCACACTTCTCCTCAGTACTCTTAAGTAGTCGAGCAATTTAGAAGATAACCGTCTAAAGAAGGCCATAGACTTGATGTAGCGCCACAGGAAATAGTCTAACGGCATCAAATCTCACGACCAAGGCGACCAATTGTCGTGAATTGTGAAATAACACGTTCACCAAATATAGTTTTCAATAAATCGATTGTGACATTCGCTGTGTGGCTTGTGGCGCCGTCCTGTTGGAATCACATACTGTCCAAGTCCATATCATTCAATTCGGACCAAAAATATTAGCGATTCCCATTCACAGTAACGCGCCGGTCTTGATCATCACGGAAGAAGTACGGCCCAATGACGCCGTCGGCCCATAAACCGCGTAATTTTTTTCGGGATGCAATGGTGACTCATGGAGTACGTGTGGATTGCTGCCTGACCAATAATGCATATTTTGCTTATTGACGAAGCCATTCAGCCAGAAATGAGCCTCATCGCTACGTAGAACGTAGCGCTCTTAAAGTTGAGGCCACTGACTCCGAATTTCGGTAGTAAATTTTAATAATTTCGACTCGTTGTTGGATCGCATATCTTTCCATGATGAAATGGCAAACCTTACTGAAGAGAAATGTCACAAAACAGGTGTCGTTCGCTGTCCCTATCGGTCTATATTGTAGCGTCCATTTTGAAAAACCGTTTAAATCTAAATGTGGAACTAAATTGATCAGATCTAAGTTTAGGACTTCACAGTAATTCAAATTAAATACTCATCAGAAAGAAAAAATAGCTCCAAAATATGAACTACAATAATAATGCGGCAATTGTAATAACCGATTAACTAAATATAAAGATAAGTGGGAAGATCTGTGCTGTTAATAAGATCTCATATATCAAATCCGTGAGAAAACCTAAAAAAGTAAAATGAGGAAAACTCGATCATGAAATTATATTTTATTTGCAATGCACTAAAACTTGATTACGACCTCTAGCCTTTTGTGTCCGTTGTCTTTCTCTCTGATTATGAAGGCGTTGGGAAGGCTCAGAGCTCGAAGCCCTAGTGCGAGCTTGTATATTTTTAATATTTTGTTCTTCAAGCCGCTGCACACGTTCCGTACTCGACTCTCAAGCGCGTACTTGGGGGGTTTTGAAATTTTGTTCAGCAAGCAGCTGCGAGCACTCGTTACTCGACTCTCTTGCACGCGATTGCGATCCGAAGAGAATGAATTGTAGGACGATTTTCCGTTTCAGATTAAGATTCTCCATCACGGAGTATTCTTGATACCCTCACTGGGGAACTATTTCCAGACAGTTGAGATTCTAGCAATAAATATAGCCTATGTTACTCGGGGTGAATGTAGCTTTCCAATGGTGAAAGAATTTTTGAAATCGGCACAGTTGTTTTCGAGTTTATTAAATACAAACATTACATACAAATCTGTCCGCTAGTGGATGTTATGGCCCGATTTTAAAAATTTTTGGTAGAGAGACACACTATTAGAAGAAACGAATTCCCTCCGAATTACATTGAAATATCTGAGAGATTTACCGATATTTTCTGTCAAAAATTACCATTAGGCACTGAGTACTTCATGTTCGATATCCGGGGTCTTGAAAAGATATAGTCCAATTTCGACAATTTTTTCTCAAGTGATGCCACAACTCAAATAAAGTCTTTGTGTAAAGTTTTATTCCGCTATCTTAATTGGTTCCTGATGTATATATTATAATATGAACGAATCAGATGATATTCAAAATTGTCTTATTTGGGAAGTTGGTGTGGTTGTGAACCAATTTCACCCATTTTTCATCGGTTATATCATCATGACAAAAAGTTTGATTCAAGTAGTTTCTAGGATATGAGTTTTGACCCATAAGTGGGTGAAGCTGAGATGGTTTCAGATTGTCCTTCCATAACTCTCATAATATTGAAGAGGTGATCCAAATATCCGATTATATTGATTTATTTTAATGAGGTGGTGATTTACGAAATTTGTATCAAAATAGAATCACAAAGCAGAAGTATTTAAGTGAAAATTTGTATATATATTCTTATATATGTATGTACAAAGTACCTCCAAATATATATACAAATATACAAAATAACCAATATGAATCCACTTACGAATGTCAGTGTTGAAAGCGCACTGACAACTTGCCACTGCCACTTTAGCGAAGTTTGTGAGACCGGTTACTGGTCCCAGCCCGGCTGGCCGACAGAGGAGGAGGATCGCACACGCGTATGGGATACATCAGCGTCAAGGAAACCAAAAAAAGAGACTCCGATTGTACTTATGTGATATGTTTGTGTGTCTATATTTATATGTTTATACAACAATTGTTGGAGTATTGCGTAAAAGCGGTTTGCCCTTGAAAATTCTCAATTATATATTTATACGAATATATGTATCCATATATGGTACATACATAAGTATATGTTTATGTATATATTTATATTCAAAACAGAGAAAATAAAGTTTGTTGTGCACTTCTAATAGGGAATAAATGCTTTTCTTGCACATTTCGTGAAGTTATTGGTGAAGTGATCAAATTTGACCGTAGAGGAACTAGTAGATGTTAGTAACTGCTGAATACTTTTAGTAACTTCGACTGAGGGGATAATTTTTGAATCTATAGGAAGACAGAAAAGAAATGTCTAAAGTTTCTAGAATGTGATCCCCATAAGTGTGCCTTAGAAATGCCATCTAGCAAGATCTTTTTTGCATCACTTCTTCAGCATTGCCAGCCTTATCTTTCAAATGATCAGTTGTGACTGGTTTATCTGCATAAATTTTTGATCGACTTTCCTACAAAAAGTAGCCTATCGGAGTCTAACTTCAGAACCTTGGCGATCAATATACAGGTCCATTCCTAGATATGATTCAGTCAGAGCAAGATCCATATGAAGATCTTCGTGAGTTTTTAGGAAAACTACCTCCTCCATTTCAGGGCCACCAAACATCATATATCTCTGTATGTACGTATATATAGCTGATCAGCTCAAAGTATTTTTTTTTTTTTTTTCATACATATACTTAATCCCTTGTGCAACAGTACTATAAAGAGCGATCGCAGCGACTTGTTGCCGCCACAATAACACTTCTTGCATTTGTACGCGCTGCGGTAATCAAGATAAGATCCCGCACAAAGGCCATGCAACAAATGCGAAAAGACGAAATGGCGTGAATGCCATATTCGGCAAGAACTTTTAACAGCCACCGCAATAACATCAGCTATTATGTATTTCCCAGCCACACTCCCTGACTCGGAAGATCGCTGAAAATGATTTATGCCCACAGAGTACGGAGCACCAATGCTGGGGCTGGCAACTGCAATGAGACTGCAACAAATGAACTTCGAAAGAAACTACGAGTGCAAACAGTATGTTTGGCCAAATACGTGGGCGGCTGTCTTCAGCATGCTGCGCTGCAAGTGTTCGTAGTGGATAACGATTCCTCGTTCGTAAGTACATTTGAATGTGTATTTATGGTTCCACAGTTGCCATTGTGTGTTGAAATTGGTCTCTGAATCGTCACTTGATCGCTGCTGGAGTATGTAAAAATGATTTGTGGCTACGATGGAATCAGTTAATTAGAATTTATTATGTCACAGCAGATAATAAAAGAGGGGGAGAATTGTACTCGCGATCAGTTCAGAAAAAGAGGAAGCACAAAAATCAACAAATATACAAATTTTATGTTTTCATATGTTACTATATAGACATTAAGCTTGAGAAATACTAAGAAAGTACTATGTTTAGACACTTTCAAGGGATGTGGGCAAGGTCACAGCAAGGAGGTAAAGAATTAGATTGGATGAATGTGAGAATAAAAATAATGCAAGTGTTTTATCAAAACCAAATCAGACAAAGCGGAAAACCCAAGTTACTGCTACCAATTACTTAAACGAGTTTTATAAGAGTACTGACACCTCTTTAAACAAAAGCCTGGAACTTTACTACGAAGTACTTGAAGATTTGAGACGAAATTTAATATCTCAGCAACTAGATGACTAGTTTGAATGTAGGTTTTTCCATCCGATCGCTTTAACTCCAATATTAACAAAGACATAAAAACAAACAAGACGTTTTTTACATATCGCAATATTCTTTGAAAATAGCTGATATTCGTCTCTAACTCATACATACTGAATATATGGATCTCCAACCTTGTAATTCATTTTTTTACCATATTTATAGGACCATAGTTGAGATATCTTAATAAATTTTGGTCGAATATCTGTGGCTTAAATATATATCATTTAATAACATGGTTTAGCAGGTGCTTGATAATAGCTTGATCGATATTCAAATTCCGTATATCCGATTTTCTAAGCCACATTGTATACTCTCGAACTCAGAAACTACTTGACCAATTAATTGGTTTGGACGCATAATAATATCTTTACACTCTGAATGAATGGATAATAGGCGGTTTATAACCACGCCTACTTCCCATATAACGCAACTGGATTTCCACTTGATTCGTTCACTATAAAATATATATATTAAGTATCAGTGAAGATATCGCAACAAAACTTTGCACAAATACTGTAATTTCTAATAATTGTCACAATCGCACTATACCATTTCAAGGCCCCAGATATCGAACATGGGGACCACTGTGTTTGTGGCCATTTTTTTACTGAAAATATCGGTAAATTTCTGGGATATTTTATAGTAATTATACTCTCGCAATAAAAGTTGCTAAGAGAGTATTATAGTTTTCATAGTGTCAAAACTAAGCCATAAATAAAGTTATAAAAGTAAAATTTGGAACAAAGGATCGCACTAGGAAGGGGCATATTTGGATGCAATTTTTTTGGGGAAGTGGGCGTGGCCCCGCCCCAAATCGGTTATTTGTATATATATCCTAAACCAATAAAGCTATATAAACCAAACTTTCTGCAGTCGTTTCTCTTACCTACCCCACCACACACCATGAAAATAGTTGAAATCGGATAATAACCACGACCACCTCCCATACATAGGTTAGGTTGAAAATTCCTAAAAGACACCCCTGATAACACGGACAAAAAATGGGCGAAATCGGTTCACAAGCATGACTACTTTCCTTATAACTCAATTTTGAATTCCATCTTATTCCTTCACTTTACACAAATAGTGTATATCATCTCTGGCTTCATTTGTGAAAAAATTGTCGAAAACGGACTATAACATTTCAAGGCCCCAGATATCGAACATGCTGAACTCAGCGCCTAAGGGTAAATTTTAACCGAAAATATGGGTAAATCTCTCAGATAATTTAATGTAATTCAGAGGAAATTGTTTTCTTCTAATAGTGTTCTGTTCCAAAAATTATTAAAATCGAGTCATAACATCTCCTAGCTCCCATATACCTAATTATAGGTTTTTCAAAAATACGGTGGGCATATATGTATTGGTTAATATGTGAGATATCTTAGCAAAATTAAGTGAGCGTATAGTCTTGGATATAGTGCACCTTGCTGGCGAAAATGAATGAAATCGGTTCGGGAATTACCTCAGCCCATATATATTATATATGACGATTTCCGTTATTCTATTAAACTTTGTGCCGAATTTATGGGTAAATTTGTGTGTTATGTAAATAAAATTTCTTCAATAAATTGCGAGAGTATAAAATGTTCGGTTGCACCCGAACTTAGCCCTTCCTTACTTGTTTTTTATTAACGTTAAAAGTATTGAAGAAAGCTTTTGCTTTTGCCTGAGGGCAGATGGTAGAAATACGAGCGCATATAAACAAATGTTGTTGATATGCTTGTGACCTTAATCCGTATTGATAACTTTTAAAATTAGATTACCACCTAGGAATATGTAAATGTATGTAAACAATTCTATAAGTCTAGCTACCACTGAACCAGATTTTGACTGGTCCATATGAATGATTGTGGATGTGGGAATCCAAAACGTGACGAATCACTAATTCCTAGATAATAGGCTAGTTGTGTTCTCGGTTTGGAAGTCATACTTTAAAAGGACCTTATGTGTATACAATCTAAAGAGAACTTAATCACGTTTCGAATATCTTTAAATGTTGTTCTGTTGGTAGCATTGTGATGGTGGTTTTCTAAAGTGTATCAAACAGAAAATGGCATTAGAAATTATGACAACGAGTTTGACAACTAATCCTTACAGCCAGTACTAATTACCTAACTTTGGCTTGGAATACATCGAAATGTTCAAATATCAAAACCCTTTCCTATAGCTTAATTTCCTATATGGTTTCAGAGTACTTACCTTTGAACCGCGTAGATGTGCGCATGCGCCTGCATAACCCAATACCCGTCCATTTGATTAACGCATGCGTTGCCATCGCGTTTTGAACTCCACACTATAGACAACACAAAAGAGGCATTTATGCGACATAAACTACAACAAAGATACTTTGTATATATAGATATACACAGGTATAAATACATATGTGCTTTAGAAAAAAGTTACAGCCAATATTGAGGTATCTTCACATTTGATTGTCTTACATTTAGATCTTTTCTATTATTTTGTACAAATTCTCAGCGCAGCTGTGGCTTGCCATAACAACAACAACACTCACAATAAACAATATCGACTCGTTTATCTTCACTAAGTCTCCAAATGTCAGCATACAAAAAGGTTTAATGTCAATATGCCCCGTTAATAGTTTTATTAGAGCAAAATATAAAAGAAATCTACAAAAGAGATGTAAAAAGAAGAATGATATTAAAACGATTTAACTCAACGAAGCATAAATTAATCCAATTAATAAGTTGCAACGAGCATTGGTAAAAATAATAAATAAAACTTTTTTGTATAAAGGTTTCTATATTGTTTGTTGTTTAAAGGCAGAAGGAAGAATGAGCTCAGTAAAAGTTATAAAAAATTCAAAAAGAAGATATTAATATCTCTGATGTTTAAGGTTAGCTTTCTTTATTTTTAATTCTTTTAGACAAAGTCAAAATTCGTTATTGGGTGAAATTGTGAATTAATTACAATCAATTAGTGGATAAGGACAATATCTGGCACCAAACCACATTATATCAACTCACTTCATTGAGCTTCAGGACTACATGGAGTAATTCATGGACCGATTTCTCACAACCTCTAACTCGCTTGACTACGGTCTTTAACTCCCTTGGTCTCGTATGACCTACTCTACTTCACTTAACCCTCATTTAGAGGTGTCACGTGATCTTAGGTTTGTTTTCATATTAAGGAGTCATGTGGACTCAGTCGCTTGATGTCAGAGTTTTCTAAAATTTGAAGGATCACGTCAGGTCTGGTTTATTTACATGTTGATGGGCCATGTAAGGCCTTTTTTTCGTTTTGAGGGGCCAGGTGATAACATTAGAATAACATTATCATAGGAAGACAAGCAGGTCTGGGTTCAAAGGCAGTTAAGCGAATATCGAACTTAGCTGGGACAATATCTATAGGTTAGTTCATATCACCCCCGATGGAGAAGAGGCGCAGTGAGCCTCAAAGCTCAGGGGAAATGGGGGGAAGGAGTTTTCTGTCGGAAGCTCTCAATTAACTCCAGTTTGCCAGATCATTGCAGCGTCTTTCAGTCAGAGGTAGCTTATATACTGCTTCGAAGTGCAGTATCCTTCAGAGAGGTGTGTATTCACTCCGATAGCAGAGCGGCAATACTGTCCTTGGATTCGATGACAATACGCTCTAAGCTAATAAGGGAGTGCCTAACATTGTTATCAGTAGCTTCGAACTACTTCAAAATCTGACTTGTGTGGGCACCCGGTTACCGCGGAATCGCTGGAAACTGCAAAGCGGATCAGCTTGCAAGAGAGGGTACCCTAGCAATATTGGCGCCGGAATGGAAACGTGTGGGCAGTCCGTGGTTCACAAGAGCGCTGGACATACTGTCTTTGAGTGAGCTCGCCAAGCGTTAGAGAACAACCAGGACCTGCGCAGTAGCGGACCACTGTGGATCGAAAACGGTCTTTGCAGCTACTGTCGATTTGTAAGGCTCTTCTCTCCGCGATCATTTGATAAGTATATCGTGCTTACTGGTCATTGCCCAATAGGCACACACGCGGTGAGGCTAGGGATCATGTCAGACGCTAGTTGCCAAAGCTGTTTGGAGGAAGGCGAAGAGGAATCGTCCAAGCACTTGCTCCTTCAATGTGCAGCATTCGCCAGACTTAGGTTAACCTAAGGTAGGCATTTTTCTGCGAACCCAGCGAAGTGACTGGAATCGACATTAGCCGACTTAAGAACTTTATTATTGAGTCCAAGCGCTTCCTCGCAACATAAGGATCTTAGTTTTTTTCGGGCGTAACAATGGACAGTCGAATCTGTCTCAGTGAGATTCACTGCATTTGCGGAGATCTACCCCTTAACCTAACCTAACCTAGTTCATATCATATCACGTGGAAGTTTTTAATGAGGCAACTCTTTTTTGAGAGTTGGTCCTTTTGACAACTGTTACTTGATTTATACTCACTTTGGTTTGCCATTTCATAATAAACAGACTTACTCCGGAATAACATTTATTGCTGACATATGGCCATAAATGGTGCAAAAAAGTGATCCAAAGGTGGGGCTTCTCGGCTAAAATTTATATGATCTAGCCACGGCGACCCGAATGTTTGCCCGAAATAATTTTTAAAACATAGTGGCAAGTCTTTATTTTTATAAGAAAGCCAAATCCGAAGGACGGTTCTTCGATCTGTCGAACTCATCCAGAGCCGAACGAGGGATCAACAGAGCGCCTGATATGACCTCGCCAAAATGACTTGTTCGGCAAATTACCAAAGATCTTGAGAAAGAAACAAAGCTGCAAGTAACTCAGAATCGGCTTTATGCCCACTATTGTCATGCAACACCGCCACATTTGTTGTATGCCACAACTTCATTCACAAATTAGCCGCAAATGGCGTACATAACCTCTGAGCCCATTAAATTGGTATGCTAAAACACACGTTTTACTGCATATTATGTTGTTATTGTATTTTTGTTATTGTTGCAGCAACTTTTACGATCGCACCAACGGCCAAGTATGTACTTAGAGTATAGAAAAGAATGATAGATATTGGAAACAGCTTGAGCTTGAAGAAGAAACAAAAACAAACAAACAACCAGAAACAATGACATCAAATACAATAACAACAACAACAAGCGCAAAATCAACAACAAAAGTGACAGCAAACATTCATGCAAGCAACCACAACAATTGCAGTGTAAATAATAACAACAACAGCAACAATAACATGAACAGCAAAGAGAACACAACAATTGCAATAACAACAACAGCAGCACACTGTCATTGTCTTTGACGTTGACCATGAAAAGTTTATGCACCCCAAATGCAGCGGCAGCGGCGACCGCCACAACAACAACAACAACGTCGTCAACTTTAGCAACAACCGCGCTCGCACATTAGGTGCTGAATAGAAAGAAATGCACAAACACTCATACACAAACAACAACTTCCATTTACATTTACAAGTATGCCTCCCTGTGCTGCTTCTATGGTTGAAAAGCACTCTTTTCGCGGCAGCAGCGCAGTTGCAGCAAGCATATGTAATCGTTGGTGGCTTAGAAGCGCTGACGACCTCTAAGTGCAACAACGGCACAAAAACACTTTTAACTAAAACAACAACAACAAACTCAGCTGGTATTAAATGAATGGCGTAAAGCCTAACAACTCCAACTCCAACAACAATTACATTTACTTTGCGCTTACTGCAGATTAAAATGTTCTCGTTGCAAGTATTACTCACACATATGTATATAGAATTCCGTATGCTTTACAACTTTTTTTGTTGTTGTTCTGCGGAATGTCTATTGATTCTATCACCTTTATTTCTATTTTATTTTTTATCGCTGAGGCTGATTTGTTGACAGTCGGCAACGCAATTTGTCAATGAGCCAGCTTTGAAGACAAATATAGGTGTTGTCGCACAGAACACAGAGAGTCTGGGTGAGAGACAGTTTGTTGGGATATTAGTCTGAATTAGACATACATATATAATGTAACTATCAATTGAGTGTGCTTGAGATCAAATCCCAACTGTTAGAAAAATATTGCCGAACTGCGGCAGGCATTGTCATCCTCTCATAAAAAGTTCTTCAGCCCTGAAGGTATGAAGGATCGCACTATGAAGGGGCATATGTCGATGTAATTTTTTTGGGAAAGTGGGCGTGGACCCGCCCCTACTAAGTTTTTTGTACATATCAACCAAACCCGTCGTTTTTTTTAGCCACTTCCTTTATAAAGTCCAAAAATGGAGGAAATCGGATTATAACCACGCCCACCTCCCATATAAAGGTTATGTTGGAAACTACTAAAAATTCTTTAATTCAGTAAGGGAAACCAACAGAAACCTTAAATTTCATTATAAAGGAGCTACAGAAGAGCCGCACTCAAAATGGTATACAAAATTTTAAATGGGCGTGGCTCCTCCCATTATGGGTCAAAAACCCATTATGGGTCAAAAAAAATATCTTCGAAACTGCTCGACCAATTTCAATGAAATTCGGTTTGTAATATGTTCCTTGCATCCCAATAATATGTTGTGAAAATAGGCCAAATCAGTTCCCAACCAAGCCTACTTCCTATATACCAGAACTTTGAAGTCGATCTGAATCGTCGAAATTGGACCATAAGTTTTCAAGACCCTATATATCGAACATGAGTACCTCATGCTTCTAATTTTTTTTACCGAAAATATAGGTAAGTCCCTCAGATATTTTGAAGAAATTCAGAGGGAATATCTTTCTTTTAATAATATGTCTCCGTGCCTAAAATGCGTGAAATTAGGTCATAACTTCACCTAACTCCCATATACCTAATATTAGGGCCAACTTTCAATGGACTTTATACCATTATCTGGGTCAAATTGTGTGTTATATTAATAAAATAATAATAAATAAATTGAGAGAGTAAAAAGTGTTCGGTTACACCCGAACTTAGCCTTTCCTTACTTGTTTTTTATTGAATTCTTATTAAATTATACATTTCCAGAATATTGTCCTAAAATTTCATTTTCTATACGATTCAAAACAGAGTATAAAAAATGGACTGCTTGATTCATAATTGTCGAGTATTTAAGATATAGTTAACAAATTGTCCAAAATATGAAAAATGACATAGCTTTTAATGGGCAATACTTTGAATATTACTATTGTATATGATTTAATTAAATAAACGTTCAAATTTTGAAAAAAAAAAACGCACGAATATAATACAATTTGCTCTGTCCATTATACTGACAAGTCTGAATGTAATATTGATATATGTATGTAATAATTAATGTAATTTAGAGGGGAGATATCTTAACGAAATTAAATGATCGTATAGCCATGGATATAGTGTACCTTGATGGTGAAAATGAGTGAAATCGGTTCAGGAATTACCTCAACCCCGGTGTGCGGTTGGACCCGCACTTAGCCTTACCTTACTTGTTTTTTATTAAGATATCTCACACATTAAAGGTTATGTTCGACAAACAAACATAGCAAATTAAAAAATATATATATTGACCGGATTGACATGACCCTGAAATAAATAACGTACTCCTCAAATCTGAGCTCACGTGATATTTCAAAGCCTAAACAAACATCTCCTCGAAACGTGATCCTACAAAATACAAACGAACCAGACATCATGTGAACCCATACAATTTAAGCAAACCTGACCCATTGTCTTGTCTTCGAACAAAAAGTAAATAACCCAGGCCAAAGATCTTTGCCTGTAACCAAATTTTTATACCTCCACTAAATGTTTTGACCCGTACCAAAATGTAAACAAACCCATACGAAAGGCCAGTTTATTTACATTCAATGACCATTGACAGTAAGTACATTTTGTCCAAGTTCAATCACCTTTGGTAGGAGTTTGGTTACATTTTGCTCGGGGTCAATGACCTTTGACTGGGGTTTGTTTATATTTTGAGGGGACGTGTAAGATCAAGTTTGTTAAATTTTTGGCCGATTTGTTTACATTTAGAGAAGTCATGTGGGGTTTATCTATATATGGATGGAAAGGTAATGGTGATGCAAAAATTATTTATATTTTGAGAAGTCACGTGAAGTTAGGTGGATTTATATTTCGATGGGTTATATGGAGTCGGATTTGTCTACATTTATGGGTTCTAGTGAGAGCGGGTCTGCTTATATTTCTAAGGGTTACATGTGATCAAATTTATTTCCTATCTAATTATTTTATTTATTCCGGAGCATGCCCTATAAATTGGAAATTTAAAAATAAATTTGATTGTAATCTATTCACAATTCTATCAAATATCGATTTGTGACATATTGTAAAGTTTTGCAGACTTCTTTCCATGCATTAGAGCTGTAAAATTGCGAGAGTATAAAATGTTCGAAACTCATATAGGTTTAGTCAAACATTTTATCGACAAACATATGAATTGTTATAATATAAGATGTTTTTTGAGCATAAATATAATTTAGGAGTATTATTGGTATTATCTTCATTTTTAAAACTTTTGTACAGCTGTCACTGTTATAGCGAGCGATTCTGAAAATAAAACCGAATATTTTATTAATGCTTTTGATGATGCATATTAATTTCTGGAGTACATAAAATCGATTTTTTTAAATCCTATAGATATACACAGAAGCGGGGGCCTTTATAGATTACAATCTTCGTATTAAAAAAATTAAAAAAATATCTTTTTTTCAACAATTTTATTTAATTTCGCTTTTTCATTTATTTGCAGATATTGCAACAGATAATGATTGCCTGATGTGTTTATTAAATACAATACTTTAAGTCATGTTATCAGCGACAATAAATAAAGTAAACGGAAATGCGTCGATGAGTATGATAAATCCGCAAGACCTTGAATTTGCAGTGAGTACATTGAATTTTAAGAAGGTTTATGAATTATTTATTGATATTTACTAAATATACACATGTTCATATGCGCATATGTATGTATGCTCTTCAAATATTTACTATATTTACTTGCATAAATTTGTAAAACAAAAATTATTAATTGTGGGTTACAGAGGAAACAGAGTTTTAATATAGAGTGCTCAGAAAATAAGATATTTTTTTGTATTTGTGCATTTAAATAGTTCTATATAATGCTTAAAGTATTAATTAAGCATTGTATAACTTTAGCTATGAAATAAGAGCTTTTTCTGAGAATTTCATAAATCAACACATAAATCCATATAAAAGCGCACACACACATACAAATAAGCATGAGTAGTCGAAAACATTGGCGAACTTCCTATTAATAAATTAAAGTCTATTAAATATGCTTCTTGAATCGCTTAGCGTTCAAATGTGATTTGTTGCTTGGCTTTGCTGTGTGGTACCATCCGAACAAAAAAAGGTCACGTTTTCAACGCAAAATGTACAATGCCAAACGAAATTATTATATTTACTTATACATACATATATGCAAAGATTACACAAAAAGCGGCATTTATTAAAAAGCAAAATGAAACAAAGCATGCCACACATGCATGACACACACACAAACATATACATACATATAATATATGCTTGGGGTCCACTAAGGGCGCTTCAATAAAAACGATGGCATAATTTGTTAATTTATTTTTTAATAGGCAATACAAAGCAGAAATTAAAAATACAAATCACAATAAATAAACTTGAGAGTTATGCTTATGCGGCAACATATGAATATAGGCCTAAGTTGTCGATTTGTGCGTTCGGCCTATGCAAGCTAGGTAGACAGAGTTGGTTCCCAAGCATGGATTTGTGCGTGAGAGTTATTGGGGATAGTTGGCGGTCACCAATTGCCTACTTTAGCTATTCTGTTCATATGAGTACATAATTACACACATACATATGTACATAAGTATATTTTATATTTGTTTGTATCCACACATTTTTCTAGAGAAAACAACAACTTCACGAGCCTAGTAGTTTTATAGATTCAAATTTATGAAGCATCTAGCATTTGAAAGATTTATGTGCATTTATTGAAGTAAATATGACTATAGATATTTCAGAAAAGCTAACGAATTGAATAGACAGCTTATTTTGGAAGTAGAATATGGTTTTAATAGAACCAGGTTGTCTAAAAAATTATACTTCTGGAGATTATTTTTGGGGTCTTTATGGTGTCTTTATCGGTAAGGATGTGGTTTCCATATTTCATATATCCATTTTTTAAAGATTATCTCTTTCAAATGTTGCGAGCCGCTACATCTCAGATGGTCCATCTGTTAAGTCCAATTTTCGATGATTCGTTCGAGCAATTCGACTGTTAACTGGCGAATGACACGCGTAATGTTTTGCTCGAAGGCCTGAATCGAAGCGGGATTAACCGCATAGGCTTTAGACTTTACATATTCTCACAAGAAAAAGTCAAACGGTGTGATATCACACACTAGGTGGCCAATCGACCGATCCAAAAAGTTAAATTATCTGGTCTCCGAAGTGTTCTATCCATAAATTGATGCGATGTATGGAAGTGGAAACCAAATGTCGCCGAGATCACAAGCTTCAATTTCAGGCATCAAAGAGTCGGTTATTATGACGAGATAACGGTCGCCATATTCACCATGCGCCAAATCTTGGAGAAGACCCGTGAAAAGAGGATCGACACACACCATATCTTTGTCGATTTTAAAGCTGCTTTCGACAGCACGAAAAAGAGCTGCCTTTATGCCGCAATGTCTGAATTTGGTATCCCCGCAAAACTTATACGGCTGTGTAAGCTGACGTTGAGCAACACCAAAAGCTCCGACAGGATCGGGAAGGACCTCTCCGATCCGTTCGATACCAAACGAGGTTTCAGACAAGGTGACTCGATATCGTTTGACTTCTTTAACCGGATCCTGGAAAAAAATAGTTCGAGCCGCAAAGCTAAACAGAGAAGGTAAAATTTTTTATAAGAGTGTACAGCTACTGGCGTACGCCGATGATATCAATATCATTGGAAACAACACCCGCGCCGTTAGTTCTGGTTTTTCCCGCCTGGATAGGGAAGCAAAGCGATTGGGTCTGGTGGTGAACGAGGACAAGACGAAATATCTCCTGTCATCAAGCAAACAGTCAGCGCATTCGCGTTTTGGATCCCACGTCACTGTTGACAGTCATAACTTTGAAGTTGTAGATAATTTCGTATACCTAGGAACCAGCATCAACACCGATAATAATGTCGGCCTTGAAATCCAACGCAGAATCACTCTTGCCAATAGGTGCTATTATGGACTGAGTAGGCAATTGAAAAGTAAAGTCCTCTCTCGACGAACAAAAACTAAACTCTACAAGTCCCTCATCATTCCCGTCCTTCTTTATGGTGCAGAAGCGTGGATGGTGTCAACATTCGATGAGACGGCACTAGGAGTTTTCGTGAGAAAGGTTTTGCGAAAGATTTATGATCCCTTAAACATTGGCAACGGCGAATACCGCAGACGATGGAATGATGAGCTGTATGTGTTATTCGACGACATAGTCCAGCGAATAAAAAGACAGCGGCTACGCTGGCTAGGTCATGTTGTTCGAATGGACGAAAGAGCCCCCGCTCTGAAAGTTTTCGATGCGTTGGTGGAAGCCGAGGAAGAGGGAGGCCTCCACTCCTCCGATGGAAGGACCTGTCTTCACTTGGTATTACCAATTGGCGCCAAACTGCCAAAAGGAGAGATGCGGTGCGCGCTGTTGTAGACTCGGCTATAACCGCGTAAGCGGTGTCTACGCCATTCAAGAAGAAGAAGAACGGTCGCCATTTACGGCTACGTTCTCAACAGCATCATTTTTGAACGATGATTCCATCGGTCCACAAACCATACCAAACCGTTGTTTTTCTTGATGAAATGACAGCTCTTGAGCTCAAAAAGAGGCTATTGAAAAAAATACCTCTACTTGTATCACCTCTTAGTAGTAGTAGCTCGGTAGGTAGTTCTCTCATGATCCCAAATATGTGCTATTATTATTCCCGTAATTAGCAAAGCGAAAGCTATACTTAAATATTCTTATTGAATATGGAACTCAATAGAAAATCGCTTTGATTGAGAATCTATGTCTACCTGTACGGCGTTAGGTCTTCTTACATATATCTGACTAATAGTCAAGAAACCTTCAAACGATGTACGGATTTGGTCAGTTATAGAGCAATTAAATATCCAATTAACTGTAATTAAAGTATAAATTCCACTCATATATCCATTGAAATCTTTTTAGATATTGTTGTGCAAAAAGCTTCTTCTTCTGGTCATTATGGTGTTAAGTTCTAAATCTCGGGATCCTGGTATTCTGGGCCCTAGATCAATTTATTGTCGATATTCTAAATACTGTTCTTAAACCCAATTTAGTTAAATAAATTAATTTTATCTCTAAGATAACATTTTTGTTACGGACTTTTTCGACTTTTCTGACATTTTCAGATCTTCAAGATATTTGAAGGGCTTTCATCAGTATACATTTTTCATAAACGTTTCTAAACCAGTAAGGAATCTTTAAAAATATAATCTTGTATTGATCAATATGCGCATTAAAGATCATAACCAGTTCAAAAACTATTCACACAACATTATTCCTTCACGGCAAAGAAAAAGATGAAATCAAGACGCAGTTCTAAGATTACATTTATTGTAGAATGGTAGGACTTCATTTAATCGAAATAAACGGTTATTCATGACCATTTCTTCTATTTCAGTAAAGCATTCACAATAGAATTATAAAAATATATCAACGATAGTTCCAACTGTCGCGTTCTGGGATTACAAGTCTGTTTTCCTAAGCAACAGATATAGACATATATTGGAAGATTCCATCAGATTGATACATACTACTATATTTATGCCGTTCGATAGTACACTTTATATACAAATCTACAAACTATATCACTGTGTGTGTGTCATCCACTCACAATTTCTTTTCTACCTGAAATAATACCGTTAAAATTTCTATAATTACGAAACGGGTTATGGCGCGATATTTTAATGTGTTTTTTTTCGCATTTGCACTGCATTTGTGGTTATTAGTTCACATCAACGGACGGTCATGGTCTGATTACACTACTGGCCAACAATTTTTGCATGACCACAAAAGGCCCACGTAGTACGTATTCCCTGCTGTTCTGTAAGGGTTGCATTACTGCGACGAGTACTGTGTGCGACTGTGCCGTGGAGGATCTGCAGTTTGGTTGGCTGTTTGTTACGCCTGACGTTGCCATCAGTGACCATCAACGGATGTAACGGTTGACAAACAATGCACTAAATGCATGAATTGCATGCTTCAGAGCCATCGTGGTGCGGTGGTGTCGGACTTCATCCTTCTGTCCCCAACGCCGCTTTGCTCATCAAGTTCTACCGCAAAACTTCCAATTTGTGCGAAAAAAAAAGAATATTTACAAAAAATCATCCTCACAGTAATTTTGTGAAATTTATTTTTTAATTGTGTGTTAGTTGGTTATTGTGCTCTGTCAATGAAAGTTTACTGTTATACCCTTGTAACATGTTGCAGGGGTTGTAATAGTTTTCTCGGGAAGACAGAAATAAATCAAGCACCAATGAAGATATTGCAATAAAAATGTTCACAATTACTGCCTCCAATGTCTGGTAGTGCTCAACTAAAAATTATCCAAAATCGGAGTATAGCTTTTCAAGACCCCATTTACCGAATATGAGCATCTCAATGCTTGTGGCTAATTTTTTACCGAAAATGTCGGTAAATATCTCAGATATTCTTAAGAAATATCGTCTATCGGTATGTATCGGTCCAAAAATTACCTCAAGACCTCATATATTATATATAATGATTTTCGTTATTTTAATGTACTGTATGTCGAATATATGGTCAAATTGGTCCATCCAAAAGCCTCAATATGCTCTATATAGTAATATCGGTATAGATCTAGTCTAATGTAGTCCCATAACGGTATTATAATAAAGTTTCACCAATACTTGAAAATGTTTCCGCTCTTTTGAGTCTTGTAAATTGCGAAAAGTTCTGTTACATCCGAACTTAGCCCTTCCTTACTTTGTATTATATTTATTGTATTCTTTTATATTTGTTTTTTTTTTTGTACTCTTCATGCAAAATATTGCATTTATTCAACCAATTGCACAGTTCAGTGCGTTGCGTGGTTAGTTTCGAAACGTATTGTATGTACCGAATATGTATTTGTATTAAATTAATGATAATTGTTATATACGCTTATCTGTATATTCTTATATATATTTATATATTTTTTTATTGTTTGATTATGTACATAAATACATTTATATTAATTATTAAAAAAAAATTGGGTACAAAATGCATATCATATTAACTGAACGTTCCGTTATACTGCGGGAATTAAATACTTAAGTTAATTGTGCATTATTGCGACGCACTACGAAATACTTATTCAGACTATTATAAGCGGATTTAATATATAATAAAACAATTGCGTTAAGTAATAATTATTGATGAAATGAATGTATGATGAAAAAGTTGAAATCAATACAACTATGAAAAATTGAGTTTTTTCATTAAAATTCGCATTTGAAAGTCATCATTTAATAATGATACTGATAATGGTATTAAATTTGTACAACTACTACAAAAATAATTTTTGTGACAATTGACTTTGAATGTTTGGAAACAAATACAAAACTTGACGGATTTCATAAAATTTTCAAATATAATTCCATTTTGATCAGATTAAAAAAGCCACTCGAAAAGTGTACGGAACATACTTATGCCCGGTTTCACAGTCAGTGCTTAGGTTGTGCTTAAGATAAAACAGAAATATTGCGTTTCACAGTTCATACTTAAGTTCTGCTTAAGTACTAAAAATGGAAGACTTAAGCAGTGCTTAAGTAACAGCTGATTTTTGTTTTGAATATTGACTTATTTGTCAAAAAAATAAAATAAAAATTATTTTCTGAAAAAAATTTTGGAATTTCTTTGCAATAGGTGCCCCACTCGCTTGCGGTGAAATTCGGTGTCCTTTTATTGTTTCCATCCATTTCCCAGATTCTAAATTTATTCGTCGCAAAGTTATTTTTCATCAACAATAATTTCAATTTGTCAGATGGTATTTGTAAACAAATGTTTTTCATTGTGCTGCCATATATCATAATAGAATTTTATAGAAAATAAGCATCGACTGTGAAACGCAAATGACTACTCAGTCAACAACAATGCTTAGCTAAGATTTTCTTTGGGCACAACTTAAGTACGAACTGTGAAACCGGGCATTAGATTATATAATGATACTCCTGAGAGCAAGCAAACTAACTTCACTTGAAAAACATGATGAACCCGACCCGGAAGTGTGGCGCCTAAAATTAGGTTTAAATATTTATGTGGTTAAGCTTAATATTTTTATCTGTAAAAAAACGCTTATAAGGACTTCCTCTAAAGCAAAGTTCTACTTTAGCCCTGAAATTTCATTCCCTGGATAAGGTCTAGTAAAAGAAATTCATTATTTTTCTATTTAATGGGTTTAGCCATAGTATCTCTCGTTGTATAAGTGCAATTGGGTTATGCTATAAGTCGCTAAAAAGATACGATTTTTGATACTAACAAGTGAAAATCCTATAATTAGCTATATGAGAGCTAGGGGAGGTTATGACCTGATTTTAACCATTTCTGAGAGATTTACCGATATTTTCGGTGAAAAATTACCATAAGGCACTGAGTTCTTGAAATTCGATATCCGGGGTCTTGAAAAGTTTTAGTCCAATTTCGACAATTTTTTCACAAGTGATGCCACGGATCATATACAGCATTTGTGTTAACTTTTATTTCTTCATTGGTTCCTTATGTCTATCTTATAAAGTGAAGGAATAAGATGGAATTCAAAAATGAGTTATATGGGAAGTTGTCGTAGTTGTGAACCGATTTCATCCACACCACGTGTCATCAGGGTGTCAAAAAAATATTATATACCGAATTTCATGGAAATCTGTCGAGCAGTTCCTGAGATATGGTTTTTGACCCATAAGTGGGAGATGCCACGCCCATTTTTCATTTTGTAAAAAAATCTGAGTGCATCTTCTTTCTGCTATTTCTTCAGTAAAATTTAGTGTTTCAGACATTTTTCTTTAGTGAGTTAACCCACTTTTAGTAATTTTTGTATGGGAGGTGGGCGTGGTTATTATCCGATTTCTTATATTTTTAGACTGTATTAAGAAGTGGCTAAATAAACGACTGCAGAAAGTTTGGTTTATATAGCTTGATTGGTTTGCGAGATATGTACAAGAAACCTATTTGGGGCGAGTCCACGCCCCCTTCCCCAAAAAAAATTACATCAAAATATGCCCCTGCATAGTGCGATTCTTCATACCAAATTTAGCTTTATTTATGGCTTAGTTATGGCGCTTTATGTGTTTTCGGTTTTCGCCATTTTGTGGGCAAGGTAGTGGTCCGATTTTGCCCATTTCCGAAAGCAACCTTTCTATGGGCTGAATTACCACCTACGAATTGCCGCTGAATCATAACAAAATCGATATATTTCTGAAGCGAATGGGTACTGGTGATGTAAATAGGTCCAGTCGCAACAATTCAGCTAAAAGTGGTAGTTGAATCGCGGTGAGTCGACGCAAACGATGGCCGAACTTGGATCGACGGTCACGAAGGTCAAGTTGGTGGGATTGGTATGAAATCATCTACTATGAGCTATTAACCTACGACAATACTCTTAATTCAAAACTGTACTGTCAACCAAATTTGACTGTCTGAAGGAAACAATTGCCCAGAAGAGGCCAGCTTTTGCCAATAGGAGAGGGGTTGTGTTCCATTAGGACAACGCCAGTCCAGTTTGGGTGGTATTTATGCATCCATCTTATAGGCCGGACCTGCTAACAGCTGATTACTGTCTGTCTATAGCGAATCATTCTGAAAAATTCCCCTGAAGAGACGTTTGTAAAAAGCGTCTGACCTTTGAAAGTGACATTATGAAATAATCTTTCGAAAGTCAATGAGTTATCACACAAAACGGTGTGATCAACCGCGAGGTTTGACCGAAACCCGATCGTTCTAACTATGCTAAAGAAAAGCAGTTGAATTTGATGCAAAATAACCTCCTTTTCGACATTATTAATTCTATAAATAAAGCTTGAATTTAAAGAATATAAATATTTTATTATAACTAAAAAGTATGACGGAGATCCGTCTCCTTTTGACGAGTGAAAACTCCACTACAAACAACAATTTTGCGTACTAATCATATTCATGTTGGCGCGTTCTTTTTTTTTGTGAAATTTATGAGACATTTATTGATAAATAATGCTAAAAACCATAAAATAGCAACATAAAACCACAAGCAAAATCTCGACAAACTCGAAGGAATGTGAGCATAAATAAAGCTGGCAGCTTAGTACACCGAAACGAGTAGGCAATCCGAATGGCTTGAGAACCACAGGCAGCCGATTAGTTAGTGGGTGGGATAGAAAATAGCGAATAACATGTTTTTGCAAATGGAGTGAGAACCGAGAATATAAGCGGGTAATCATAGAGATACAAAAAGCTGCAATATACTCGTTGGGTGCCACAATGCGGCGTAGCAACCATTGATTGGAGCCACCAACTCAACGAACGGGAAGCCAACAACAGCAACAACGATCCCCCCAAACTCTTGTGGCTGTGAAAACATACAACAACAACAACAATGCGAAATTTCTACAACAAATGGCAAATGTCCCATAAGCTGCACGGAAGCCATACAAAAGTCTCACCATAATTAGAAACCGAAAAGGAAACCAACGTGGCTGAAAAAGAAAAACAAAGCGCACGAAATACAGAGAAAACACATTTTTTGCTATGTGTGTGTGTGTGTGTATACATGCATAGAAATGAGCCTGCAGTGAAGCGCAGCGTAGAAGAAGAAGAAGTGTAGGCCAGAAGGCAAATAGCGAAAATAAATGCTCGTGAAATGAAGAAAATGCACCGAAATGCTGTGAACGACACGAATACATACATATACCACTGTTATATAGGAAGTTCTAGAAAAAATGGAAAATATATACGAAGTTCTAATGCCGAACGAGCGCAAAACCCGTCGCGTACTCGCCATTTCCAAGCAACTACAACTCCTACTAACAATTCGTCGAGTACTCCAACACAGCAACAGCGATGAAAACGAGTAGCGCTAATGCCAACAACAACAACAATAGTCACCAACAATACCACCAACACCACTAGCTTCATTAATATGTACAAAGTGTGGCAGATCCGGGACGCCAGCAAATCCATTTAAAACTTCACTTTGCAGCGACGCAAGCGACGCCGGTGCAAAACAATTTCCCTTTTACTTGCGCTGCAATGCAGCAAAAGTCCACACAGACATTCATTGGAGTTCGTATGTGTTCATGGTGCCGAGTTTGCTCGTGTGGCGCTGTTGTTGGAGTTCGCTGGAGCCAGCGGTGGCATGCGACGCGTTGCGGCGGGTGTGTATAACAATTTCAAGGTTTCAAGGCCCAGTAGCATAGAAACTCACGATCGAGAACATGGAAAGTTTTGCAGCCGACACAGCACAACAAGAGCAACAAAAACAACAAGCACAACAACTGGCATTAGCAACATGCCGCAACGCCGGCAGGCGTGCTGTGGCATCATGACCATGGCCATGGCAATGGCAGTGGCAGTGAGACTGACAACGCCTCATGCTGTTGGTGGCAGCAAGCAGGCGGCAGACAGCAGTTAGCAGCCAAGAGTCAGGCGTAGCAAGTTGCTGTGGCACGACGTGTGGCGAGGTGTGGCATGACAGCCGCAGTAGCAGCGAGCAGCAGCCACAACAACTACTCAGTTGCAAAGTTGCAGCACAGAGTTTGGCGTGCTCTATGCCATTACAAGTACTACAACCACATGCACAGCAATCCGGTGAAGTAATACATGCATAGTGCTTATGCGCTAGTAGCATGCAGCCTAGCGTTTGTTAACTGCCGGCCGCTATGGCATGCAACGCGATTGCGCAAGGAGAATTTGATGCGCTCATAGCGTACTCATGTCGTGGCAATTATGTTGCAGTATGCATATATACATACATATATATATATATATATATATATATACATGTGTGCGTCTTTGTGTGTGCCATTATATGCATTCCAGTTGGATAGTCTAGTCTATGCTAGTATATAGACTAGCGAAATGGTCCTACTACCACCAATTTCATGTATTTTATGTACTTTTTTAAGCATATATTGCAGTGTAAGTGAAAATTACAACAACAACAACAAGAACAACAACAAAATCCAACATATTTTAAAATGACCCAAAATTGATAGATTAGTTATGTTCAAGTAGTATATGCGCCACGGATGGCATATGCAACGCATTTGGTGTTAAATACATATTTTGAAGTTGAAACATCGATTTTTGCTTTTTTTTGGTGGAGCTTTTAAGATTAAGAAGTGCATATATTACATATGTATATAGACCACTGTGTAGTATAACGTGAGTTTCCCAAATATCTTTCGATTTCTTGTTTCACATTAAAATTTAGTTGTTGCAACAACACCGTTGCTTGACTAGATTTCGATAATACTATAACATTAAAGCTGAAAGAAACTTCCGTCGCGTAGTTCAGTGCTATATCCATGGACCTATGAGCCTTACAGATTAGAAAAAGTGTGGAATAACGTTTTCAGTCAATTTAAAATTCAGTTTCTACAAATAAAAAGCTTGATTTTTGGCTACAACCCTTTTAGTGGAACTATAGTCTTCAAAAAATCGAGTATAGACAGGTCCCTCAAAGTTATTGAAGTGTTCAGTTCTTTCAAAGACAACAATTCGAAGCGATGTATATGTATGTATGGAACTCTAAGAAGATTAAAAAATACTACTACTAATTCATAGAGAGACAATCCAAAAAGCGCGATCCATTGAGATCTTCATTGTACTTTCAAGTTTACTTCTTTCGGAAGAGAACCCGAAATTGCGAAACCATATAATTTCTTAAAAAAAAAAAACTGTTACAAGCAGATTGTGATGCCTATTTTTACATGGAATTCAGAAAAAACAATACAGAAAGTTGATAAACAATTTATTTATTAAAATATATTTACATTAAAACCCCTACTATCCGGATCAAATAATACCAGGGATAAAATAAATAACGAATTAAATGAAAATTAGTAATTTTCGAATGACCTTTGAGGTAATTAATCACATCTTCTCATTGCGGCCAAGTCCCTGAGGCGTTTCAATTGTAACAACTATCGGGTGATTTTTTTGAGGTTAGGATTTTCATGCATTAGTATTTGACAGATCACGTGGGATTTCAGACATGGTGTCAAAGAGAAAGATGCTCAGTATGCTTTGACATTTCATCATGAATAGACTTACTAACGAGCAACGCTTGCAAATCATTGAATTTTATTACCAAAATCAGTGTTCGGTTCGAAATGTGTTTCGCGCTTTATTATCGACAAATTTTGTTCAGCGATGAGGCTCATTTCTGGTTGAATGGCTACGTAAATAAGCAAAATTGCCGCATTTGGGGTGAAGAGCAACCAGAAGCCGTTCAAGAACTGCCCATGCATCCCGAAAAATGCACTGTTTGGTGTGGTTTGTACGCTGGTGGAATCATTGGACCGTATTTTTTCAAAGATGCTGTTGGACGCAACGTTACGGTGAATGGCGATCGCTATCGTTCGATGCTAACAAACTTTTGGTTGCCAAAAATGGAAGAACTGAACTTGGTTGACATGTGGTTTCAACAAGATGGCGCTACATGCCACACAGCTCGCGATTCTATGGCCATTTTGAGGGAAAACTTCGGAGAACAATTCATCTCAAGAAATGGACCCGTAAGTTGGCCACCAAGATCATGCGATTTAACGCCTTTAGACTATTTTTTGTGGGGCTACGTCAAGTCTAAAGTCTACAGAAATAAGCCAGCAACTATTCCAGCTTTGGAAGACAACATTTCCGAAGAAATTCGGGCTATTCCGGCCGAAATGCTCGAAAAAGTTGCCCAAAATTGGACTTTCCGAATGGACCACCTAAGACGCAGCCGCGGTCAACATTTAAATGAAATTATCTTCAAAAAGTAAATGTCTTGAACCAATCTAACGTTTCAAATAAAGAACCGATGAGATTTTGCAAATTTTATGCGTTTTTTTTTTTTAAAAAGTTATCAAGCTCTTAAAAAATCACCCTTTATATGAGATCCGAATCGTCCTGTCTTTCAAACCACTTAAAAGCAACATCTAGAGCTTAAAAATATTCTGGGAGAGATGGTACTCGACATACATCATCAGTTTCAGCCACTTCATCATTTCCTCTCTCCTTCTGTTCAAATCGTTCATTTTTCATTTTCTTCATCATTTAATATTCAGATTGCAATGGCTTTATAATCGCTGTTCAGCCACGTCTTAATATTCTTTTCATCGCCGCCTTCCCCAATGCTAAGAATTTTCATTGCTTCAATTATTTCTTTAAAGTCGTCGAGCGGTTCAATTGATTAATGATTTATAAAATGAAATATTTCTAAATTGGCAAATAGAGCCGAGACGAATGCGTTGGGATAATCAGATATTGGATAATTGATGTTTGGATAATAGGGACTCCAATGTATATGTTCTTAATAGTGCTAGATCCGTTGCTGCTGCTGCTGTATGGTGCGGAAACAAGGACTATGAAAAACAGTGATAAGCATGCTTTAGAAGCGTTCGAAAGAAAAGTTCTATCGGATTCGATGGAATTACGAACTGTATGAGCTCTCTATATGGACAAAGTGCGACGCATAAAAATTCAGCGGCCTCGCTGGTGTGGCCATGTTGTCCGAATGGAAGAAAAAATTCCAGCTCGCAAAATATACGATTCGGTACCGACGAAAAAAGTACGACCCACACTCAGATGGAAGAATCAAGAGAAGGCAGAGCTGACAAAACTTGAAATATCCAACTGACGCCGTTCACGAAGCAGAGACTGCAGAGGGTTTATCGACGCGGCCAAGACCGATACCCGATTGTAGTACCAATCTGATGATGAATAGTACTATCGCCCGATGTTGTGCGTCTCATTCCTGATAATGAGAGTTATATTTTCGGGTAGACGGATATTTCTTGCAGAGACTCTATAATCAAATATTATGTAATATGCTAACCTCACGTTCTTCGATTATGGGTTGCAATGGAATTCCATCGGATTTCAACTGACTTCTTAAGCTAACTAATTGGAAATTAAACCAGTCGAATAAGTTTCAGCGTGGGAGATATATTTGTAGGTATCTCTCACGCATTTTTATACACCAACCTTTGGACATAGTGTTCTAGTATTATTTCTTATGAATTATAATTCATTTAACTGTAAATTTTTTAACTATCAATCGAATTCCAAGGCCTTCTTCCCTATATTGGCGAATATTTAGTTTGAAATATGCGAACTAACGCCCATATGGTGTTCCCTAGTTAAAATTACTGATTAAAGTGATATATTTCATGTTAAATAAGTTGTCTTTCCTAAAGTAAATAAAACTATATTGATTTAGTTTCAACGCGGTCCATGTTATCGAAACGAATAATCTCACAGACATAATCCTCGCAGGAATTATCGAAATATTTAATTTCTGCGCGCCGAAATGTAGGCAACATTTTTGCGTATCATTATATTTTATACCACAAAGGTGGACTTATTCAAAATTCTGATTTTCTATGTCATAAACATGATCCAAACATGTTCCAGAAATTATTTGGTTTACTATTATTGAAGAGATTCACAAATTCATAACTGTTGGAGTGATATAACGCCCTCTATCATACTTCTCATTTACTCATCATTGTAAATCAATTGAATTCGCCAATTCGAATGGCTTATTTTTACTTATATAATTGTGAATTAATGCCACAAACAACTTGACGATGGAAAAACACGTTCCAGAGATTGCATAAAAGTGGCTGAGCAAGAATGTAATAGCACGCAACAACAATTTCATGACCAAACTACCTTGGCCACAGCGACGGCGCGCGGACCAGTGCAAGCGGCAGGAAGAACTGGAAAAGTGGGCGACAAAGTGACATAAATAAGAAGAAGAAGAAGAAGAAGAAAATGAAAGCACAAAAAAAGAGCAAAAGACAAAACCAGAAAAGCGACAAAAAAAACATAAGAAAAATGTGAAAAAACAATTCTGCAAAAATGAGGCAACAAAAGCGCTTATGCACACTGCTGCAGCGAAACGGCAAAAGTAAAACTGGCATTTGACGTCTCAGGCGGTGGATATATGTATGTATTTATTGGAGTTGGAAGTTGCGAAACATCTGCAAAGCAGCCATAGAATTGGAAGTATCCAGAAGAACAAGAAGTGCGGCAATTCGCTTTTATATATGTATGTGTATATATATATGTATATATGTATGTATGTGTATGTATGTGTGTGTTTGTGTTTGTAAGCGCAATATTACAAAATTGCAGATAGAATGAGTTGTAGCAACTCGAATTGTGCTGCAAGAGAGATTGCGCTGCACAAGTACACCACCAATACACAAGCAACTTGGAGTAGCAGCTGCACACACACACAAAAGCAAATATGTACATATATACCCACACATACATACATAAAGTGGAGTTGCAAGTTGTTAACGCTGTGAAGTTGTACATAAGCAGAAGTGGTTTTCAAGGTCTGGGTCCGCATGTCGCAAGCTGGTTTCGTGCAGCAGCATTCTAGACGCTCATGGTCGACTTCGGCGCAGACGTTGGTTGTTCTACAAACATACAAATGTATATATGTATGCATATATGTTGCAGCAACAGAATTCCTGCTGTGCAACCAACTGCAAAGCGCTGACAGCAATGCAGAGGTGCTCGGTTGCAAGTGTTGCTGCACAAGCGGTGGAGTTGTGGTGGCGTGCGAGTTGTGCCACCGTCTTGCCCTTGGACTTGCACTTGAATTTATGACTCGTTGCTTGCTGCATATACACTACATATATACTATATAGATATAGATATATATATGCATTTGAATTTTGTATATTACAACGTTTGTGGTTGTTGCAACATGCCAATGTGCCGCCGCCGACAGCAGCAGCAGCGTCGTCAAACACGTTTTATGTTGCAACTTTTGTTGTTGTTGCTCATTCATTTTTTGCTGTTATTTGCAATATATACTCATTTATATATATATATACATATAGATTTATGTATATATGCATGTGGCAACACTTCCCATGGGCGCACATGAGTTGCAGCCATGCGGCGCTGCCTGTTTTTGGTTTTGTTTTTTTTGTTTTGCTTTTCACTCTGCACACAGCCTGTGTCGAGTGGGTTGCTGGTTGTTGCAGCGCCTCAGAGTACATAGTACATAGCGGTCGTTGTAGTAGTGGGTTGTGCAGTGGGTGTGTGGTGGAGTTGGCGGCAGCGTCGGCTGTTGAGGATTATGGTTTTATGCCTTTTGCTTCCTGCTTTGCCTACATCAGCACACCGACAATGTGGCGTGCGAACGCACTGACTAAGTGACTGTCTGACTGACTAACTGGCAGCCGTCTCACGGTGTGTTGCGAACTCACCATTTGCTCGCCTCAAACTCTCGACCACAGTCCATTTCAATTGTTCTCTGCCACAACAGCCTCTATTACTCCCCTATAATGCCGATGCTAGAACGGGCGTTGAGCAGTGGACGCTGTGGGGGCCGCAGATACAATTTCGCATGCGTAATTTTGCATTTGTGTGTGGTATATGTATTTGCAGTTGAGTACTCACTCATGCCAAAAAATGTGCTTTTGTATTAGCAAATGAATGTTGAAATACATATGTATATAAATATATATGTGTGTATATATATATTTTCCATTTTCATATACATATGTATATATTGAGCCTGCTGTATTGCAATTGTTTTACTCTTTATATAATTTAGCTTACGTTTGGCAACAACAAAAAACATCAAATATAAGTATATAAAATTAGGCGGTGTTTGCCGATAAGCAAGCAAAAACTGATACGAACGAAGGCGAAAAAATTTAACTGTAACACAGAAATTTGCTTTTCGGATGCTCTTTCGCTAATACCTCTTTATCAGCGCTGTGCGATTTGGGGTTATGTATCTAACAACCATGAGCCGTATAAATGTATATATATGTACCACTCTTGAACCACCGGCCAGCCTTTCATCTTTTATGTATAACTTTTTGTACTCACTCCTTCGGTTTCTTCATTTTAGGCTTAATAAATAGCGAAATGTTGAAGGTCAATTTTTTCATTATATTACCTTGTCTGGCATTACTTAGATACATCTAATATGTATATATGTAAAAACATGTTTTTATTGGAAAAATCGAAACGGATTCTACTTCTAATATATTTAAATCCTTTAGACAAGAGAATAGTTGGGATGAGTTATATTACCGTACTTGACTATGCTATCATAATTCTTGGCGCCGAAAAGTAGGCAACTTTTTTATAAAAAAAAACGAAATTTTATTTTGTTGGGTCTTTTGCAATATATTTTGAATTGTTTTAGGGCAACTTTTATGCGAAAGTATTTTACAAAGCCGAAACGGCTAGCTCTACTTCCAGCCTGCTTTAAAAAGCGGATGAAAATATTTACTGATCTCTTATATATCGATAGAAAGAGTACAGTGACCATCAAATCAGACTGTAAACCCGAGCCTTCACCTACAATGTACCTCTAAGTGTACAAAAATATGATCTTAGGTTGAGATAGGTTAGCCTGATAGGTCAAAAAGCAACACATAATAGGTCTATGTGTGGCTTTTTGGCCTTTGCCTTAGCAGATGGAGTGCCGTCACGTAGTCAATGAGAAAAAGTCAACTATTAGGATGTCTGCACTTGACGCGAATTTCAAAAGGTGATGTGGTTTCATTAACGAATCTCTTCCATATTATCGTACTTTGAAGCCCCCAAATGCTGAAGCCGTTACATTGACACTGCAGGACAAGCACACAAGAAATGTTCCTTGGTTTCACTAGTACCTTGCTCTTGATATTTCCTGCATTATTTGCTATCAATCAGCCCCATCTTGTAGGCATGCGCCACCACCAGACCGTGTGCAGTGAATATGCAGACCATGTTCCTACATTCCCTTCTATCGAGCGTCAGTAGGTACTTCGTGTACTTCAGATCTACCGCTTTACACATGACTTTTGCGATTTTGCATCCCGGTAGATCCTTCAAGCGCGCTTTCAACTTTCTTACCAAATCCTAGTCTTGTCTAGATCATCATATAGGTAATACATTGGTGTACATACATCGATCACGCTTTTACGTCTGTCTCGGCAATCTCATTCACTACCCGTTAACCTCGATTTCTTTGTGTCCTAGCACCCAATAGAAGTGAAGTCGCTTATTGCTGGTGACACATCTTTCATGATCTTTAGTCGATGATGAAAAATTCACGGATCGAACCTGTAATGACCGTACTTGAACAAGAAATTCTACAAAGGCTCAAGATGTTCCATTTGATAATAGTAATATCGGGACAGAATTGAGATTAAACTATAGAGTGGTAAGAGCTGTGAAACTGTGCTGCGGTGGTAAAGGGTTACATGGGTTTCATTAGAGAAACAATTGCCTATGTTCAATAAATTGTTTTATACAAAATTATATTTTTATCGAATATTTTGTCTTTTTATGGTCTTAAAGACAATTAAAGACTTATGAGCGTTTATTAAATTTTAAGGAAAATATTAAAAATTCTGAAATTATTATGTCATTTCCGATGAGCTCTCGGCGAAAAAGGGAGAAAATAAAAAAAATGTTGTTTGGAAAAAAAATAGAAATTGAATTTTTAGCGAAAACAAATTTAAATACCACGGCATTTTTTTAATTTATCTCGAAAACCTAACTAAAATTCCATCAAGATCGGTTCAGTAGTTCTAAAGAAATTTTGACAATCGACTCAAAGCTGTTTGTTTTCAGAAAAAAAAACCTTTAATTTAATTTTAGAACAATATTCTAGAGATGTTTAATAAAACAATAAAGAATAAAATTAAAATTATACTATAAGCAATGGATTGTATTGTGTCCACAATTTCGTTAGATTTTTATAAATAGGAAATATACAAATATTTTTTCATTTTTTTTTTAAGAATTTGTTCCACAAATAATCGCATACATATATAGAAGGTGTTCTAATGGGAATCTGTAGTAAACGTCTCTGCATTGAATTATTCATTAGACTACATACTTACTCATATGGATTCATCGTACATATGTTCATATGTTCCTGTGCATACTCCTCATTAATTAATTACTCGCATTTGAGTTCGATTAGCAATATGTATGTACATCTGTATCTACTAAACAACTGCAAACATATACATTTCTGTTCAATTTTCCAAAGAATATTTGAAATTTCTGTCAAATCTGGTTGTCATATTACGGCATTGTTTGTTGTAAATATTTGGTTTGAGGATCAAAATACACACGACGTAATGATTTTGCAGACATATGGACGTTTCTAAATATCTATACATGTATGTATACTCTAAGGCGCCTGCTACACGTTCAGTATTTATCGTGATATTTCCTGTATCGCGATATTTATTGAACGTTTAGCATGCAATATTGATGGATCACGATCCATATCACAAAATATTTAAATATTTTGAAATCCAGATCGCGGATCGTGGATCGCGAGGTAAAAATTGAATGTGTAGCATATTTTGTGATTTACAAGTCCGAATTGGTGAAATACAACAGTGCCAAAATTTTAAAATAAACTTTATTCTAATAAATGAACATAAATTATACTGCAACTCATCTGCCAAAGGTTTTTGATAACGTCCAAATATTTGATACAGTAATAATGAATTGCTGTGGGAGCAAAAACAATAGCCAAACATGATTTTCTTAGGTTTTCTTCCGAAATTTTATGAAAAAATGTACGAAGAAATAAACAAATAACTTTTTTTTCTTATGAAAACACTAACAACATCGTATAAATATTGACGTAATATATATTGAACGTCTAGCAGTCGCGAAGTAATCCATCAATATTCAAAATAGATCGCGATCCAAATATCACGATACATATTGAAGGTGTAGCAGGCCCCTAATGTTTATTGGAGCTTACGCTGAAAATAAAGGAGACACAGTAATCGGTGTCTAGTACCAACACAAACAGGGATGTATTGGTAAATGCGTAGAGCAATACTAATACTTAGAATATTATGACATCTAGTGTAGTACTGTGTTTTGATAAACTCATTTTAAAATGAAACTCTCCTTGATTCTTCAAACTTTGGAGAGTGGCGAATCGAACAAACCACTCGAATCGAAAACCACCATAGCTTTGTTAATCATATCTGAGTCTACTATTTCATGGTAGTACTACATTTTTCAGATATTTTAAAAGTATGTAATTTCTTGAAGAAGAATTCTTTGTTTCTTAAATCTTAAATCTAAAAATCTCTGTCCATTTTCCGAAAATTCCTTGTTAAGTAATTAAGATAGGCTCTTTCTTTCTGAATAGGTGACATCTAAAAACATATTTTCTATGCAAAATACGATGGTATCCCATATCTTGCATCCTTTCATCATTATTGCTCGCCATTCTTGCTGTTGCTGGCGTAAATTTAATCAGGTTATTCTGACACTGTGCAGATAAAGGTATAGTGTGGGCGGAGTTGCTTTTTTTTGTGTTTTTGTTAATGACATTGAAACGATTGTGGTTGCTGTTTGTATGCGGCAGTAAGCATATTTAGGTAGCATACAACAATAACAAGAAACAAACTAAATTACTGTATGTATTTCGGTAAATTTATATGAGCAGGTGGTGTTCGCATATAGTATATACAAATTGGCGAGAGAGAAACACGTGCCGTGTAACGTTGAGCACGATTAGGCGGTGAGAGTGTTTTAGTTAAGAGTGTCAAAAAAGGTGTTTTTGAAATGAGAGTACTGTCAATAAAAGTGATTATTGAGCTAAATATAAAGTTTATTGAAATTAAAAAAATATTGATTACAAACCTAATGTCCAGAAACATGTTTCGGAACTTTCAAAAAGTTTTCGGTTCTCAAAAAGCTTAAGCTAAATCACTGGAAGTTGATCTAGTTAATTTACTTCTTCACACAACATAAACTGGATTTCCAGTATCCGATGTCAATACTACTTGACCAAACTCAAGCATCACTGATACTACGATACTACGTCTTTCAAGTCTCTTAAACATCACTGATTGCGGGATCGCCGTTAAAATGTGTTCACATATGGGTGTTTCAAACCCTTGGAGAGTTTATCTGGAGCGATAAGAATTGTTTTAACATCACTTAGCTGTTGGGGCTCATCTTAAAATATATAAGACCCTCTATTTGTCTTTTATCATCTAGGCTCAGACCTGAAATGGAATGCGAAGCTAAGCTAAGAATCTAGAAAAGGTCTAATCGCGCATTTCAAATTAAAATAAACTCTCCTCGAACTAATAACTTCTAACTGGATCTATAGCAACCTAGTAGTAGTATTTGGCTTGGAAGCAAATTTTTGTATTTTGTAAGATTACATTCTCAATATATTTTCATCTGAACAATCTCACTCTTCAGACTCTAATGCTCTACTGTCTTCAAAAACACTATAGCTATAGTTCTAAAGATAAAGTGAGTACTATGGTGAAGTCGAATAGTCTCATCTAACCTAAGGCTTCACCAATGGTAGTTATATTTTCGGAAGATTTCGAGTTTAATACCTTTTATAAGTGTTAAAATTGTAAACTAGTATACTAGTAATATAGATCATCTTAAGGTCCATAGATAAGTCTTCTACACTGATATTATAAAGTTTTGGTTAAGATCCAAAAAAATATTCGATTAAAGCAACTGGGAGGGAAAATTGGATATTTTTATTTTTAATTTTCTAACTTCGTTCTGCAGAATCTAATAAAATCTCATGTTTCTCATGTTTCTTACGAATTTACAACGCAAAAAAACATTATTTTCATTCCAAAATATTTTATCTGCATATTCCTACCAATCACCCTGTAAGAGAGCCAGTACATAACGAAATGTTTACCCACGCTCTTACAAACAAACAGCGATATGTACAGTATATGCGTACCGCTTACACAATAGCACAAACGCCCTGATGTATGTAATGAAAATCACCCGCAGAAATTGCCGCCATAGGATAGCGGACAAGCAAAGTAAATATGTATGTAACCCTCAACCACAAACTGAAACGCACACACGCGCACATACAGCAAAAGGGCATGAAAGGAAAGTGCGTAAGCCTGCAGGAGGAACCCTTTTGGAAAAGGACGCGAAACTCAGACAAAGCGGTCAGAAGCCAGGCCGACGAAAGGCAGCCAGACAAACAAAGCCAAAGTCAGAATGAAAACGAAAATTAAATGAGAATTGCTATAAAACAACAACAACTACCCTCTAACAACAGTACCTGATGTCAAGAGCAAGAAAGAAAGTCCTTTTTCCTTTTCCTTTGCTCATGCATTGCGGCTGAGTGAAAGCGAAGCTGAAAACTCACGCGTACAGCAAATAGATACAGGCAGAAAACGTATAGTTAGAGTGGGTAGCGCTGAGCTGGATGGCAAGGAAAACAGCCACCATTGAAATGTAGTCACAATAAATGGAATATACACATATATATGTAGATATATATGTACATACATATAGATACTTATATAAATGTGCGTGTCACGTTTTTTCTTTCGCCGTTTTTACTTCTTTTTCTTTCTTACTTTCCCAATTTCCTATGCTTATGCCAAACAAGGTGTATCTGTTAAAAAAAAAATATTATAAATATATTTTCACATTTTCCGGACTCTGCTAGTGCGCTCTTTGTCACTCCCACATGGGCTTTATCCAAAATGTTTGCAGAGAAGTTAGAGTAAATTAGAAGGCGGCATGGGAGGCGTGTAGTTTCAGGCAATAAAATGTGGGTGTGAAGAGATATTTAGTTTTTTTTTTTTGGAAAAAATTGGAACTTTTGGGAGTTCTTACTTTCATATATTGATATTGATATACATATACATAACTGTTATAATGCTATTTGTTCTCTATGTGAGTTTATGGAGAGAAGTAGATATGTAAATAAATATAAATCTACATACATCCATATGTACATATGTATATTTTTCCAACCCGATTTGTCATTTTTGTTCCTAAAATGTTATAATAACATTCCTAAATGTTTTATATATGTATGTACATATGTAAGTTCTATGTACTGCAAGTGGGTATGTAGGCCATGCCATTATTAAAAAATGAAATTTTGTCTAAAAGTATATTTACATGCATAAAAGTATGCTCATATGCATATATAAACATAGATATCTGCAAATATCCCATTTTTATACAAGCATATAAGGGCTGATATTCCTTAAGGCCTACAAAAATGTAGCATTAAACATACACACATACAAAATATACATATATACATACATACATATAAACACAAAATAACACATGCTGAGCAAATGACATTCGCAAGCTAACAAAAACAGCAATAAAATGTACCCTCTTTTTAGCTTTCTTCAACATAGCAACATGCATATAGGCATATTTTTATACAAACATATAGAACAATTTGTATATATGGATGTATATGTATGTATATACATACACATTTATATCAAAATTTCAAAAAATATGGAGTTTGAGTTTTGACATCATTTTACAACGGTGTCCAAATAAAATTACAACACCCTCTGGCAATGTCATAAAATCGCCTCCGAACAGCAAAGCTACGTTGTTCATCAAACGTCGACGGTCGCCATAGCAAACGTTGCCGCAATGGCACATCGTCGTTGTCGGTCATTAGTTGTCGCAGCATTAAATATTGCGTGGAGTTTTTGGGTTTCAAAGCCGCTTTCTGATTGGATGATTTTTGGGGTATGGGAAATTGAACGGTATGGTGCGTGACGCACTACAATTCGTGCATATGGAAATGCTTACACATGTACAAATTATATACATATATGTATGTAGATAGATAACCAACTATATTCAGTAAGGTGTGCTTGAAAAATTTAACCCTTTTAGTTTTTTCAGATAACAAATTCTAATTTTCCAAAAAGTTGATGGCGTAAACTTCAAATTCTTCATATAAAAAAATATGAAAATTATAAAAACTGATGTATAACCAATATCTTGTTCAGAAAACAGACACTTGATACGTATTTCTTATAAAATAAGCTTTGAATCTGAAGTTAGTATTATTATTGACTTTAATAAACATATTTATACACTCGCAACATGTTGCAAAGAAAGTAAAATAATCAGGGTGTCGAGTGGAGTTCAAATTGTACGGATATCTACTATATATCCCTCCGTTTGTCCATCTGTGCAAGCTGTAACTTGAATAAAAATTGAGATATCTTGATGAAACTTAGTACACGTTTTCCTTGGCCACATCCACAAAATGTCCCTGCTCCTACAAAGTTTTTTATACATATCTCGTAAACTACTGAATCCATATCAACCAAACTCTCTAAAGTCGTTTCTCCTTTCAACCCTTCCTTATACAGCCTGAAAAGAGAGGAACTCGGAATACGGCTACCTCCCATGCAAAGTTTATATTGAAAACTACTCAAAATGATTTTATTCAGTAAGGAAAAACACCAGAAACCTTAAATTTCATGGTAAAGATGGTTCAGAAGAGCTGCACTTAAATTTTTATACAAACTTTTAAATGGATGTGAATTCGCCTACTTATGGGTCAAAAACCATATCTCAAAAACTACTCGACCAATTTCATTGAAACTCGATTCGAAGCATTTCCTACTATTTCCACTGTATAGTTCGAAAATGAACGAAATCGATTCACAATCACGCCTACTTCCCATAAACCACAATTTGGAAGTTCAACTGATTCGTTCACTTTATAACATATAAAGTAAGCACCAGCGAAGATATCGGAGCAAAACTTTGCACAAATACTTTGTTTCTAGTGTGGCTTAGACCGTATAAAAATCACCGAAATCATACTTTAACTTTTTAAGGTCCCAGATATCGAACATGAGAAGCTCGAAGTTTGCGGGTAATGAAATCCGATTGATTAAAATCAACCCTCATGAAGATTTGAGAATATTTATTATCATTTGCTTCGGTTTATCGGATAATACTTGGATAGCTGAAAAACTGGTACTTAGTGATGCCCAAAACCCCTAGATTATGGATAAAAAAAATCATGTATCGAAAAAGTGTTTAACACTACAAGTCTGTTGAGACGGCTAATTTCGATACCAGTCAATTCGGCAAGAACTCTTATAACTCGAGAGAACGATGAAACTTGGTGAGAGCAAGTACTTAATTTGGCTGCCTGCTATCGACTCTGGCCCAGATTAAGACACCACAAGAATGAATTGTTTTTAACCAGTGGTCACTAAATTTATGCTCAAGTCCAACCGTTCAAACTACCGGTGGGTGGTCGTATGCCAGACCGGAAGTAGTTAACGAAGCTCTCAACATTTCCATGATGATATTGTTACTGATTTGTGGTTGTTTGAAAACTCTGTAGCACCATAACTATTGCTACTTTTACTATGATTACCATAGAAATACGCTCAAAAATTGGCTTAACTATGGTATCATAGAGCCAATATATTCCTTTGGTGTTAGAACCCATCGTTCCTCCAATAGTGCCTCTACAGCAGGAGAAGCAAGTGTTGCAACTTGCTCACAACATATTTGGCTTACTTATCACATTACTTATCTAGAATGACTGAAGCTCTATCTGGAATGAGCAAAGATGAATTCCATTATAAGCGATTTGCAGAAGAAGTATTCCGATCTTGACGATCTTTCGTAATAACTCAATCACATCGAAACCACTCCGATATTTTTTTTTCACTTTGAAAAGTATTTACTTATATGTTAGATGTCTCCTATATGTGCGAGGTCCATCCCTAATTCACGAATTTTCATAAAAACTTGACTCCAGCTGCCGTTGACAAAATTATTTACAGAATCCAGTGGAATTTCACTACCAAACGCCCCATTAAAGAAAGCTTGATGCAAAACAATGACGAGATTGAGATGAAAGACTTTAACTTTTCCGCTACTATATGTATGTACATCTGTTATATATGAAAACAAATCCATTAGAATCGAATCCCAAACAACCCTCATTGAACAGCACAGTGTGGCAATGAGTCATTTGCTATTATTTGCAATGGAATGAGGATCACCACTTGTATAATACGAGTGCGCAGGCTGTTCCAGCGTCAGCGTCAGCGTCTAAACGCAAAAGCCTATAAGCAGCATTTAACTCAATGACGCTGAGAGGAAGATGAAAGTGGGGCGCGGAAAGGAGAGTATGTCAACTTATTTCAAACTTGCGCCTTAGACCACATACTTCCATGTCTGCACGGAAGTGCTCGTGGCAACCGAAAGCTAAGACGCACTTCAACACGCAACACGCGAAGAAGCGTAAAGAAGCCTTGAAGGGAAGGATAGCAGCGTCAGCCACGCATAGGAAGTCATTACGACACGCCAAAAGCCAAGCTGGTGATGCCAAACTTAGGTGGTGAGTCAATAGATGCGTGCTAAAATTGTGGTTACCTTCTGGAAAGCGAAAAGTTTTTGCGTAATTTACAAATGTGGCAAGCAATACGAGGAGGAAGAAGAAGAAGAACACAAATTTATTTTAAGATTTGTTGCGTAAATCTTATGGAGATTAAATTTACTTGTGTTCCAATGAAATATTTTTTGTTTTTTGAAATTTCTGTTTTTCATCTGCTTGCCACTGATCCTCCCATCTCCCAACATACTTCCTGCCACCAAAAACAGCGCACAACTCTGCTCGATTTTTAATGAAATGTTGAATATTCATAATTCAATTTCGTTGTACCCAGTAATCAAATGAGTTTTTAGAGCGTGTCAGAAATACATATGTATGTATGCAAAAAAGCTGTATGGGGAATTAGCAAATATGAAATGCTTCGTACGAGCAACAACAAGTATTTGGTGCGGACGATGAAGGGAGTGTACGGACGGACAATTGATATACTATATATGCTGCATGTTGCATGCAACTCGGGCAACAAGCGGAGGGTTAACATGTTCAAAACGTTTAATGAAACACATAAATGCATATATATATATTTATATATATAATTATAGAGGCATATATGTATGTATATATATATATAAGTATATAAATAACATAAAACTGGGGGATCTTCATAAATCCTCTGAGAGCTCTCCTCTACACAAAGTTGATGGTGTTATGTTAATATAAAAATGTTGTATAGTATATACATATATATATATATATATACCTTATATGTAGCTTTACAAGGCAGTAGGCAAATTGCTTGCCGTAAAATCTGCCAAGGGTGCATAAATTTCGCAGTTTTTTGCATATGAAACATGCACACACACAGCCACCAATTCAGTATTCGCAATTTATTCTAGATATATTTATATACATATATATCATTAAATATATATATGTATGTATGTATGTATGTTCGCAAAAATGTGTGCAATTTATAATATTTGAAGGTCAAGCGCGTGAATCACCACACCCGATCTGTAGCAAAAGGGGTTGCAACAAACAGATGAATCAAACTTTAGCACATCTATGGAATACTGTAATTACGCGTAAAAGCTCAAATGACAGAAAAAATTATATAGCGAAAAAAAAACAAACATGCTAAACATCTGCGCAAGCTGTAAATTTTGTGTCCAAAATATGAAATAAAATTAAAAGTTGCACCGTGTATGAATTTGATACAGAGCGTTTTGTTTTCATATTATAAAGAGTGATCCATTTCGAGGTTCCCTACATTTTTTAAAGAAAAAACAAAGAAAATTAGAATTTAATGCGGATTGTTTATTATCATTCGAAATAACAGTCTTTGGCATTTATTTTTCAAAGATTATCTCTTACAAATGTTGGCCGCGGCTATGTCTCAGATGGTACATCCGTTGAGACCAATTTTCGATAACTCATACGAGCATTTCGACTGTTAACTGGCGAATATCACGCGTGATGTTTTGCTCCTAGGCCTGAATCGAAGCTGGATTGTCCGCATAGGCTTTAGTTTTTACATATCCCCAAAGGAAAGAGTCTAACGGTGATCACGCGATCTTGGTGGACAATCGACCGGCGCAAAATGTGAAATTATCTGCTCACCGAAGTGTTCTCTCAAGAAATCCATTGATTGATGATCATGTCGCGATAACGGTCGCCATTCATTTTTGAAGAAATATGGACCGATAATTCCACCGACCCTCTGGAGGAAATGGTAGCTCTTGAATCTTTTCAGGGTTCTCTTCGTCCCAAATGCACAATTTTGCTTGTATAGATACTCATTGAGCCAGAAATGGACCTCATCGCTGAACAGAGTTCGGCTCGAAAACGTTGGATCTTCTTGGAACATTTCAAGAGCCCATAGAGCGAAGCGATGTCGCTTGGGAAGGTCGGCTTCAGTTCTTGCACAAGCTGTATTTTGTACGCTTTCAATTTAAAATCTCGATCCCAATAAATGGTCACACCTGGGCTCGACCGGATGGTTCTTATCATAATAAGCATTCAATAGATAAGACAATTGGGTATTGTATTTGTCTACAACTTTGCTTCCGGCGTTTTTTTTTAAACGGTTACAAATGTCGATAACTCGCACTTTTCTTGGAATTAAAAAAGAAAAGCGAAAATTCCCGCAAACGTCGAGAATTTGGCTCAAAAAGTGACATTTTCAGTTGAGAATAAGTTTGGGATGCAAACAGATCTCTACAAATATTTTGTTGGGTTAATGTTGACACAAATGTCCAAGATCGATATAAAAAAATCGATTTAATCGACCAGTGCTTGACCCTAAAGACATCTATTGGAAAACGGTGGAAGTAAAGTTGTAGACCTAATAATTCATTGATATGAAGGCCTTATGTATAATTCATATGAGGTCGAAATTTTGGGTTTAGCATCCCTATTATGAGTCGATATTCGAGGACTACCCGCTGTTCAGTCCTTTTCTTTATGGGTACGAGGCTAAAATTTCGACTTCAAAAAGATTCGATGATTTGTCAGATATCATAATTTCCTTAAAACTTTAGGATATTCAGATACCCCTTATAACGCCACAACTTTCTCGGCCTAAAATTGACAGAATAATATTAAACTCTTGTTCAAACAACTAATAACTTAAAGAGAACTAAGAACTTAAGGAATAACCGGTGTGTCGAAACCCATTTCCAAAATGTTTCATTCTTCGTTCATCATCAGCTCCACATAATTCAAGACCTTTGATTCTAAACTATTCACTGATTACTAATTATGTGGTTTGTCAGCAACAAAACTTTCCTTCTGATTTCTAGGAACCATCGAAAGTGTTATATATTCGCATTCTCTTCAAACTGAAAACGAAGACTAACACTTCCTTATTGCGTTCGTGCTGTGGGATATGTTCAATATTGACTGCTGCAACAACGCAGTGGCACGGTAAACCAAAGACTTGTAGAGTCTGAAGACAAAGTAATATCTTTGTTCACACGATAACCAGCAACCGGACGGACTAGAAGTAAACGGAACGAAATTGGGTTTTTATACGTTCAAGGAAAGAATATAGAAGAACAGTTCTACGCCTCTATAAGAACACAATCAGGGTTATTTCTCACCTTTAGACCGCTATTGGTTAGTGATTCCCCATTTGGTACCAACGGCAGCATACAAAAGACACCAATAGTAATCGCCAATCTATTTATGAGTATGAACTAGGCTATTCAGAGACTAAGAGAAACACCTTGAAACTTGAATGAGTCGGGAAGCCTCAACTGGATTACACATCGAGGAAGTCGAGAACCATAATATGTATAAATTGTATACATATCACATTGCTTAGAGAATAATTGCCTATATAACTAGATATATACATATATGCATAAGCGATCACTTTTTGTGCACCAACATGTTTTTACTACCGAATCGGTCTTTTTTTGTTTTTCTTGAATGGCTAGCACAAAAGCACGAATTCCCCCCATTGAGCGCTGAACGAAAACGAAAAAGGCATCAGAGTTCCCCTATCGCATTCTTTGGTGTTCATATGCTTCTTTGAAATTCAATGCAAGGTAGTTAAAAATTAGGTCAACCGTGGCAAATAAACGTAGTAGTAGACACATGCACCAGTGCATACAACACACATATCGAGCTGCATACATATGTATAATTACTTAACGCATGAAGGTAACCCTTTGAGAAACTACAACTATATAACTAAAATAGCACACTTGCCATCTTCGAGTCATCACTGACTGTCATGTGCCCCGGCATTCCTCAATGAAGCAGCGTTCCTCTTGCTAGATCCGATCCTTCATGCCCTTCTCAGCTTTAAAAGCTTGTCAGCGCACACACAGTTGGGGAAAGATATTACGCAATTCTCTCTACCTGCCATGGTTGTTTATAGGCGAAAAGAAGCACCGAAGACAACAAAATAGAAACTGACTTCGGAGGCACACATCCATACACACTCACATAGAAATCTACACCGAAACACACATTAGAGGCAATTCAAAGCACTGCTTTGTTCATGGTCAAACCGATCGTTGTGGAGACGATCTGACGCAGACTGTATCCCAAGTAAATAGGAAATGCGCAGTTTGAAAACATCAATAAATATGCACGAACACATACAAACTCAAGTGGTTAACTGGTTGATTGGCGCATATATTTACTTATATAATCTAATGGAGGAACACAAATGTTTTTTTATTCATTTTTAAGCCGTCAGGTTTATTATTGTTATGCCTTAAAAGCCTTTTTGTGATCTTTGTTTCGTGTGCGCAATAAAATAAAATTGAAGCCAGTTAAATGGAAAATGAAACGTAATACCCAGAATTTAGCTGCTTCTTTAAATTCTATAGAGAATATTATTTGATGTAATAGCATATATGTGGTTTAACCTCAGATACTAGATACATATATATAACTGTTACGCCTTAAAGTATACTATATCTAATGAAGAGCTACTAAACTAAGTCAAAGCTTTTTGTATGAACTAATTTTCTTATTAAAGTCCGTCTCTCAAACTCTCTTCTCTGTTTCTATTCTACTTAATTTAGTGTTTACTTCTCTTACACAGACGTTTTGAGAACATGTCCTTCACAAGCTGGATTTTTATTGCCAGAACTGTGTGTTTGTAAACGGTATCCTACGATGTGTTCTCTCATTTTCTGCCCAATCTATTATTTTGACTACATAATAAACGATCTCAAGAAGTTTAATAAAGGATTTCAAGAACTAGATTATTTTTTAGAAAGTATATTACGTCTTTCAATATTACCTTTATTCATACAGTTTTCTGATATTGATCTTCGTATAGTTTTCATATATTAAAATGACGTCTTGAGAACCTGCCGTTGACAAGCAGAGTTTTTATTCGCCGAACTATGGTTTTAAAATGGTAACCATATCGCCTATATTATCTCCAGGACACCCCAAGAAATGTAAATTTTTTGACCGCGTACTCTCCCAATTACTATTCAATCTGTGAAGCTCTTAGTTTTATCTTCTTATCTTCTTCTTCCATTAAAACAGAAATATAAAGCTCAGTGACAGTTCTTCGGCATACGGATTTGATGATATTTCTAGAGACCGACCGATTAATCGGCCTTGGTATCGGTATCGGCATCGGCCATATTTGGCCGATTCTTAGCCGATTCTTTCTACTACTTTCGGATTATACTAAAATACATTTTTTTCTTTTTTGATTTCTTTAGAGCATAAAATTTTAATTCTTCTGTTTACCATATAAAATACAGTGAATCACATTCGACTAAACTAACAATTCATCACGGTGATAATTTAAGTCCAGTATAAAGAAATTCAACAATTTTGCATTGATGACAGGTTTTATTTAGCACTGCTAGAAACATTCGATTTATGTCAAATATGTACAGTTTTGTTTAAAGTTGTTGAGATTTTGAAGATAATGTCATAAAGTCACTATTATAGAAGCATTCGTAACTAGGTTAATTTATTTTTAAAAGTTTGCCATAGACAGGGTCACGTAATAATCACTTGGTGCTGGCCTGGACTATAATAAGGTGCATGGAAAAGAACCTACCAAACAAGCTTCCGAAGTTTCTATTGAGTCACTATCACTATTTCACACCGCCTTTCACAATTTGAGATATAAATGACCAAAGTCATCTCTTTGAAAATAACGGATTTTTTTTACTAGACCTACTATTTTCGAATATTGGCCTTAATGCTCATATTTGTCCTTAAGGGGTAACCCAGTGTAACCATGAAAAATTAAGCGATTTTAGTGAATTTTTCTTAAAGAAAGTACTCGGTCGAATGTTTCGAAGTTTTTTGGACATAATAAGGTGTACTTTCAACGATATTTAAAAATTTTTATTTTACAAAAATTTTGAAAAATAAAGGAGTTATGGGTTGTCTTGGGAGGTACCAAAAAAAAAGTTCCCCAACTGCTGACATGATTCCGGCCGAACTGAACACAAAAATAACTGAAACACAAAAATTTAAAAAGGTTATTAAAGTTGAATATATTCTCTATTCAATGACCTACGATTATTGAAAGATATCAAACATTAACAAAATGGCGTAGTTCTGAAAAAAATTTCGATTTTTTAGATAAAAAATGGTCGTTTTTTAAATGCCAACAATTTTCGACAAAACTATTCAAGATACGACCGTACCTTTCACAGGATATTTTTGAAATTATAAACTTTCGAATAAGCAAAAAATAAAAAATAGATTTTTTGAAAATGCCACACCGGTATACCCCCTTAAAGGAAGAAAGCTATATTGCTGATTGCAGATTCGCTTTGAGAAAACGCGAATAACTTATTTGTTCTATCAACATATATCTTATAATATAAATTTATTTAGTTTTTAATATTACAGTATACTCTCGAAAAGTAAATCGATTGGTATTTTGGGTAATTTACTTTTTCGAATAATTTACTTTTCCAAATATATACATAAATTATCTGTTTTTATAATATTAAATGCATTTTTAAACTTAAAAAATTCATTCATTTATTTGCTTCAATAAAACATATGGATTTACATGAAAAACATATTTACATTTACATACATATTATGTATTTACTATGAAGAGAAAAAATCTTGAATATTCTTTTGTTTTTTTTTTCTTTTGCAATATATTTTCTGACCAAGTTTTTGTATAAAAACGGTTACAAATGTCGATGAGTCTCAGCCGGAATTAAAAAAGAAAAGCAAAATTCCCCGCAAATGTCGAGAATTCGGCTCAAAAAGTGACATTTTCAGTTGAGAATAAGATTGGAATGCAAACAGATCTCTACAAATATTTTGTTGGGTTAATCTTGACACAAATGTCCAAGATCTATATAAAAAAAATCGATTTAATCGACCAGTGCATGACCCTAGAGACATCTATTGGAAAACGGCGGAAGCAAAGATGTAGAACTAATATAATCAGCATTTGATGTTAGAGGTTGGCATACACTAAAGAGCCAAAGGTGTTGCAGATGTCATTCTTCCATAAATCATAAAACAACTCTACGGGAAGCAATTTAGATATGCCGAGACAAATATTCTAACGTATCTGCTCTCTTATCTCTCTGGAATCTAGAGATTATGTTTTTATGGCGCATGTTTTCGCATTAATAATTTTAATCCCTTCAGACATACATATATATTTAAAATACATAAACCCCTCAATTTCAAGTTTAGTGCGACACTTTGAAGATTATCGAATCGAACAAACAACTGGTATAAGTCACATAAACTGGTATAATCAAGTAGACATATTGAATTCAACTGGTTCATTTTTTGTTGCCTTACCAGCCAAATTGGTTGACTTTGATTGCAGTATAAACGTAGTTTTTTCTTAATTTCGCAATAATGGAAATCTCAATTAGAAGAATACTCGTACTCACTTACATTTTCATGGCATAAATTGCGACAGCGCCTTAATTTTTCGCAACGCTTAAGCCCGAAATTAATAAATGTTAGGGTTAATATAAATTAGCAAGAATACTCGTAATCAGACAAACTAATAAAAATAAAAAAGTAGAAATAATGAAATACTTTTTTCAATAATTTCTCATGCGCATTCACTGTCGCCGCGCATGAATTGCTGCAATTTTTGTCATTTGTAGGCTTTTATCCGCCCCTTTTCGGATGATATTCTTCTCCATTAAGCACATCAAGTTGTTCCTCTCAACCAGACCGTGCGGGTACTCCATCACTTAAGCGAATTAATGACAGCGATTGTCAAAAAAAAACATGCTGGGTCACTGGTTGGCACTACGACGGAGGTGTAGCACGAATTACCCGAGCTCACACAAACAAATATAAAAATTATTTAATGTACTTGTATTTGTATATAAAATACTTAAATATTGCAGGCACATGCATTGTTTTTATGTACATATATCTGGAGTTATATATTTATATATACATACATATCGATATGTATGTTAAAATGTCTCTGTGTGTTTTATATTTGGCACATAATTTCATTTGCGAAAAAAGTCCTACACGTGCCCTTGTTTCCAACTTTACTACTCCGTCGGTTATATAAAGGCATATAAATGCTGCTCTTGTGTTAGTATATAACTTGTTTTGTATTCATGTTTTGTTTCTCAAAGACACATTTCGATTTTATTTATGCTACTCGGACGTTGAAAACTGGAGGTTAATAATACGTTGGTAGGGATTTTGAATTACATGGATATGTAAAGGGTTCATTTCTGAATTTATTTCCTAAATTCTCATTCTTGGTTGAGGTAAAAGCATTAATTTTGATGTTTTTATTATGTTTCTAAAATACTTATACAGACTTTAACAGTTTTATCTAACGGTTGTTTTCTATATATTCAAGTAAACAGCATGATTCCAGAATTTTTTACTGCACGTCTATTCATCTGTGAAACCGATTACGTGGATCAAAGTTAGGATCTTCTAGTACTATTTACCGGCTTTTCGAAAACGGTATTACAAAGGGAAGGAATAAAATTAAAAGGCCCAAAAAAATTACGTTATTCGAAATAATGTATACTAACTTATTTGCTACAAAACTTAACATTATCACAAGGTGTTTCAAAAGTTTTGCAAAAGTGTGAAACCGACTTCTTTAGCATACATATCCACAAAACTACCACAGACTTAAAAACCAGCTTCTTTTCCTTTCCATATGGAACAAGTTTCTTGACCGACGCTTATCAAATTGAATTTTTAAGACTCCATAATATCATTATGATAAAAAAAAGGGCGAAACTGGAATACAACTGCGTACACTTCCCTTAAGAAACAATTTTAAAGTTCTTTAGTTAATTGAATTTACCATTGCTGTCGACATAAGACAGATATATTAAAATAAATTTCATTCCACGAGCACATTTATACAATTTCTTAGAATATCTGTGATTCCGTTTGACCTTATACCATAAATATCGGTCAATAAGTGAGATGAAATGGACGTTTGTGAAACGAACAAACTGGTATAAATCAAATAAAGTGATATAAACGAGTAGATGTATAAAAAATCGGGTTTTCAATATAATTTATATAACTGGTATAAATTAAATAAACTGGTATAATTGAATATAATTGAACGGAATGGAAGATGGCTATTGATTTTGCGAATGATCCATTAACAATACATATTTATACCGATGGAAACAACAGCAGATACCGCTAACTTCGATTCCACTTGAAGAGCGGTGAAACGAACAAAAAACTGGTATAAATCAAATAAACTGGTATAATCGAGTAGAATGGACAAATGGACGTTTCAATCATAAAAATTGAGTTTTTAATATAATTTATGTGACTGGTATAAATCAAATAAACTGGTATAATTAAATACAATCGAATTGATGATGACCCTTATTAGTATGGGATCTATTAAGTACATGTAAATATCTGGCTCAAAATGGAAATGGAATTTGGGAGCAAACAAAAAAATTGCAGATTGGAGACCTTTCATTTGTAAGAATGGGTGAAATATTAAACAACTATAATATATAACCGTTTTTTTTGTTGTTTTTGTAGTTGTATGTGATTTTTAAGAGCTCTTTTGTAGCATTAATCAATGTACTTATAGGAAAGCTTATTTAAGTCATATAAATAATGAATAGTTGATATGCCCAAATTAAAAAAAAAAAATATTTTATTTTATTTTGCATTCTTTTTTTTCCTTATTTTTATATTTCAACTTTTTCGCATATTGGTTTAACCTTGCTTTTTAATGCTTTTTTGTTCGTTTCACTTTAGTCTTATTTTGAAGTTTACTTGCATATGCTTATGTATGGCTGTGTGCTTGTGTATATGTTCTGTGGCATACACTTTTGTTGTTGTGCGCCATTGAAACTCATTCGTCCATGCTGTCTATATACAGACATTTTGGGATTATATACTTGTGCCTACCAGTTTCCATTGCCGTTCCCGCATTCACACACAAACACATTCAACATATCCATTAAACTCTCTTTCTGCGCTATATACATATGTACTTGAATAAACACACATACACGCACACTCAGTCACATGCATGTGAACTTGTATTAATTTATATCTGCAACCCGTTCTCTGCAGCTTTTTTCTGCATTCATTTCATATGTGTAGTGGTATTGGTGCGGTTATTTCGTGTGTGTGCATGGGTACGCGTGTTGCACAGGCTCGTACCGGCACAGTGCAGGCAAGGGAAGCAGCAAATATTATAAAAACACAAAATAAAATAATAAATAATGACAATGTATATATAGGATTGTATGGCGCAGTCCGTTTCGGTGTTGTTCGCCACAAAACCACGCTGAAGGCAGTCAATACAGGGCGTTTATATAATATATTTATTTGAACTCTCTGTAAGTCCTGAAAATCAAATTTAGTTAACTGAATCTGGCGAATATATATTAGGAACTAATAGCAGTATATTTCCGGTTTTAAGAACCTTTCATAAAATATATCAGCCGGATTTTGTATTATACTATGAAGATCCAAAAGCCATCTGGTCGTATCAGAAGGGTGCTCATCACAGTTAAACGTTTCTTGAAAATATTAAAACTGCTTTGAGAGATTTCGAAATTTCATAAATGTTTTTCAAGGTCCATGTGAAAGATTTTCTGTGTTTAATTAAAGTTCTTGTTGGTGGCTGAGTTAATATAAAAGCTTCTGACTAATAATTTCGTGACCCTCTGTCACCCTTCAAGAAAAAATTATATTTTTTAATAATTTGTACATACATTGCCTAGCACCTCCCTGTATTACTTCAAACTGAAATGTTAAATACACCGCCTTTTGGTCTTGAAATTTTCATTATTATGTTTAACTCTTTTAATTTTTTTGTTTAAGTCTGAAGTACATAATTGACGTAGCACATTTATATATATACTATATACATTATATAGATATACATATATGTGAACAACTTGTGTAAAAAAGAACCCCACAGGGAAATTTATACGGAACATGGGTATCTTACACCCATAACATTAATTGCCCGCTTTCTCTAGAATAGTTTAGGTTAGATTAAAGGGCGGATCCGTGCGACAAGAGTAACTTTGACAACTATACTCGCCAGCCTTTGTGATGTCGCAAACTCTTCGAAATGGATTTTCTATAACAGCATACAAGAGATATCTACAAAGGTTAGGTTAGGTTAGGCTGACCCTCGCGTTCGCGATTTAGGCGTCCCGATGGATCCCACTTGGATAGCTAAAGGCGCCTGTCCATTGTGATGTCAAAAGAGTCCTAAGTATGGATCGCAAAGAAGATACTTATGTATCGCCGAAGCGCTTTGAGCCTTCACAAATTTATTGAGGCGATTAATTCGTATTCGGGCCAATTCATTTGGTTCACATGTTTTTCTAACCTTTGCTTGGCCTTTATTCAAGCAGAGGCGATTGTAATTCCCCAAGGAATTCGTGATTTTCAAATAATGACGTACTTTGACTGATACACATATAAGGTTGTCTAATTAATTCTACCATCTACTGCGAACAACTGGACCGCTTGAAGCAGGAGATCGGCAAGAAGCTTCCAGAATTGGCCAACAGGAATGGTGTAGTGTTCCACCAGGACAACACCAGACCACACACTTCGTTGATGACTCGTCAGGAGCTACGGGAGCTCGGATGGGAGGTTTTATCGCATCCACCATATAGCCCGGACATAGCGCCAAGTGATTACCACCTGTTCCTGTCCATGGCGAACATAAGGAGGGGGCTTCAACGAGGGGCGTATTATGAAGTGCCTTGTGTTAAGCTCCAGTTACCGATGCTTGACTTGACTCAGCTTCGAAAAATTTCGCTTGGAAAACTTAGATGCAGTTATACTTCACACAACTTCAACTTCAGCTGTTATTATTATAGTTTCTGGGTAGAGTTGCCAGATGTGCAGATTTAGCTTTAAAATTAAGTTTTTTAAATTAAAATATCACCAAGATTGAAGATTTCAAAACTAGTATACAAAAAAATCTTCACTATTAGGAAATCTGTGAAGCTCAGTTTTTCGATATTTAGAATTGTTAGAAGATGTAATAAATTGGAGCCAGCCAAGTATAAATGATAGGTGAAAAAATAATTTATTCAAATTGTTTTTGAACATTTACAATCAATTTTTCATTACATAAATTCGCAAAATATTTTTTTTCTGAGCAGATCACCACAAATTCATGCAGAGATTCGCAATAGTAATGTTTCTGTTGCAAAATTTACCCTCATATCGTACCTATTTGATTTGATTTGTTTATTGCACTTAAAGTATTTGCGTTATAAATACAATAAAATATTTTTTATTAAACACATTAAAAAATAATTGTTGTGAAAAAGGTATTTTCCTCTGAATTATCTTATTTTTTCTTTATATGAAGATTTATAAATATTAAAGACTAGAATTTTAACATATTTAATTTTAACCGAAAACATTCAGGCAACACTGGAATAGTGTCATAATGAGAATGAAAAGAGAAGCAGTGAGAGAGGGAGAGCAGTTCAAATGTCAACGTAACTTAGAATTCTAAATTCAACAGACTTTCAAGTCAAGTCATGCGTTCGGTAATCAAATACATGCAAGGCCCATTAAACGGATCTTTTATGTGACAGTTATCAAGTCTCTCTAGGTCAAGTCAAGTATCGGTAACTGGAGCTTAATTCTAGCAGATGATTCGGGTTGATTTCGAGTTGAAAGAAAATAGTGATGAAGATGTTAATGCGATGAATCTTCATTGAGATTCGATTGACAGCATCGACAACTACTCATATAATTACTGTTCTTAACCTAGTTTGCGACCACAAGTTTTCTACTTTTTGGTTCAATCAGAGAGTAATTTACCAAAGTTTTTTTATTTTTAAGGAAACAAAACCAAATGAATTGCGAATGGTGTAGATTACAACAGAGAGTTCGATTAATCGGTCGGCTCAGATCGGTTAAAGTGCGGAGCTCGGATGGTAATGATTGGTTTCTGTATTTTTTCAATATAATCTTCAAATTCAACCCCAAATTTCATATCCTGGTCTTGTTGCTTGAATGCAATGCCAATTCACGCGAATATTAAATTCAAAAAATGTAAAAAGTTGTGTCAATCATCATCATTGACTCCTTAACCCTAGAACCATAATATGCGTAAATTTTACGCATATACAATTTTCAAATTGTGTTTGCACAAGTGTGCCATGACGTAACGGTACCCAGCGCCTTTAATAAAATGAACTGAATTTTCTTTTAAAATCTTATACTTTATTTTAAAAATAAATTGTTTGATAAGAATTATCAATTTAGACTGCAAAATGGCTCAAAATCGGGTTATATTAGGCGGATTCTCATTTCTGCGTAAAATTTACGCATAGTTGGTCTTAACGTAGTATAGAATGACGTTATGGTTCTAGGGTTAAAACGACAAGAGAGCTTCTTCCATATGTTTGCAGTTATGAATGGTAAATATTTCTCCAAAACGGGTGTTTATTAATACACGCACAACTAACAACTCCGTGTGAGGAAATTAATTAAATACTCATTACATTACGAAAACGAACTGGAAGAATGCCAGAGCGCGCAATAAGAAGAGCTTACAACGGCAGATGGTTTTTTTATTGTATGAGTACCACAGTCAGCCATGTAACACCAGACATACATACATACATACATATATACAGATTACTCCATTTTATTATTATTAGTGGGTCAGTGCAGACAATGGTCTACATGGTCGCTTCATAACAAAATTATTTACGAGCGCGCTCATGCTCTCGTTTAAGCCATACAAGCGACATCAGCTGTCCTCCAGCTGCGATTCGCTTTATGCCACACTTCACGGCCCTGCCACCGCCAGCACTTTGTGCTTTGTGCAACACACTACCATTAATGCTAGTGACATGCCACAATTTCAGTTGCACTCGATGATTATGGGAATGTGGAGTACACTAGTTTTGTACCACTTCGGCTGTGGTTGTCCTCGACGAGATCGCGTGCTCTCCGCCATGCACAATAGTGGCTAGTGTTGTTGTTGGTGTTGTCGTTGCCGTTGCTGCAAATTAAATGCATTTCTTTGCAAACCGCATTTAGTCCTTCTTAAACCACGCTATGCCCCAAGCGCTGGTAATGGGTTTAATATTACAACACAAAGGCTTAACTACTGGTATTTATATACCTTCATACATACATACATAAGTACACACAGAGTTGTATGGAAGTCGATTTAGCGTTGTATGGTGTCCAGCGCCTTTCGCATGTTACAATAAGCTGCACAAAGTATCGTCTGACCCGTTGTGGCCTAGCAGACCCGACGGCCAAGGCGCGGATAAAGATTATACATACATATATGTTGATGTGGATCTTCACTCCATTGTATATGAATATATTTATTTAAATGCAGATTACTTACATTCACTGCATATTTATTCACTTCATTTCGTTAACTTTATGCTTTGCCCCGTGGCAATACTTTTCACCATAACCTCACAATTAAAAAAAAATACGAAAAAAAAAACATTTTTCCTAGGTATTTGGACGAGCTTATGTCCTGTGTGTGGCATGATTGTGGCTGGATGGAGTCTTGCATATGGAAGTTGGTTAGGTTAGGTTATAAGGCTGTATCCTATGGGGAAACACACGTAGACTATAAAAAACAGTCCTTTGTGAAGCCAGGATCCCCCCTGGGTTAGCTATTAGGAGACGAACAAGCGCCTTGAACCGAATACAAATCTGCAGAGATTTTTCACTTCTGCAATCGCTATTTCGCGAGCTTGTTCGAAAAAGTAAGATCCGAGAGACAGTAAGAACTCCTACGACTAAGGAGAGGTCAACTTTATAGAGCGCGAAGAGCTCGTTAGATTTTTTGCAATTCACTTTAGGCCAGAAGGATGTGGCGACTACGCAAGTGCTAGTGACTGATCAGCGCTTGCCCAGCTCAGCCGAGGTCCATCTATTCAGTAGGACAACAGTGCTCTTGCATGTTTCCATGTCTACCTATAGTGAGATTGACGTTCCTGTCCTTGCAACCTGGAAGTAACTAGTCGTTACAGGCACTAGACAAACAATTTATCTCTAGACATTCAAATCTTCATTCACTTCACCAACACATGGGAGGGCTCTACCTTTAAGTGAATAATGATTACATATGTGAAACATCCTAAAAATATCTCGAAGTTATGTTTAATAAAACTCCAAAGGAGTAGGAGAACTCGTTTAAAAAAGTCTGCGTAACACTACATAGACGTCAGTTTATAGGTGGCCAGGTTAGATATAGTTAGATCTTACCAGTAACTCTGAGCAATTCTGATAAATTCGCTTAGGACTTGGAAAGGCTATCTATAATCATGAGCCTAATTTCGAGATCAAACAAGAAAGTTTCGAAAATTTATGTACATACATATATAAAGTGTCCCGAATTATACTTTTCCTCTCATTTTAATCTCCTTCGAATGAGATTTAATAATATCTGTCAATGGATCCCATGAACAAAGTGCGCTCTCAGAAACTATCTCGCTTCTGCTTTTTAGTTGAGAGCTTTCACTTTCTATAGACATTTAAGGGCTTCATAAAATCAGGTAAGGTTTTCTGGATAAATAGTCACCGAGATCTTTCAGAGTTCTGCTCCCAGAAATGTCGGTAGTTTGTCATTAACTGTAAAGAACAATTTTTATCCAAAAAACCTGCTCGTGTTGTTGTCAGCAAATGGGACCAAACCCAGGTTATACCTCTAGCGCTCCAAAATAATATCTGTAAATATGAGCTGCCTACAAAAAAGTACTGTATTCAAAACCAATACCGGCCTTAACACTTCTTCCATGTTTTTTTTTTCTTTTTGTGTTTTTTTTTTTTGTGTTTTTGCAACCATTGAAATGTTTTTTGCAATTTTACTTTCTTGTTTATTTTCGCGCAACTCAGATGTTTGTTAGGCTGTTCGTTCGTACAAATATCAGCGTCAATTTCCACTCAACCATCAACCCGATCTCTACTCCCCAAGCACCGTGCACTGCGTCTCCGGGAGTTACTTGGTCTGCTGCCGTTGATGATGATGATGATTGCTGGCTGCTTGGCTTGCTTTGCTGCTCGGCCGACTCTGAAGCACATTGGCGTCGTCGCTATTCTAGTGGACCCTTCAGCATAGTGTAAATAAAGGCCAACAAAAGGATCTCGGTCGTGGAGGAGAGTCGAAGTGTGTTAAATGAGAATACTAAAGTCATAACGAACGACTGAACTTGGCTGAGGCCGAGCCGGTGTCGGTGCTTGTGGTTCTGGTTCTGGTTGTGGTTGTGGTGGAATTATGCTATGCACTCACCCATCAGCTCATTTATGTAGCTCAATTTGACTCTCATCGCCATTGACTCACTTTGCTATGATCCTCGAGCGTTGGAGTCGAATTGGCAACCACAATGATGGGTTTTCATGCCGCTGAGTATCTATGTATATATTTATGTTTATATGTATGTATGTACATAATAGCACTCGTTAAATAAATAAGTGTATGTGTGTATGTATGTATGAGTGCTGTACAACGAGTAGACACAATTCAGAACTATGCCGAGTCGAAATGGAGAGTTTGTCCATGGCGCTGAAGTTGTTGCAGTGGGCTGATGAATACAAACATACCAACATATATACATATATATATATACATATATACATACTTACATATATACAAACAGCAATAACACAGAGCCAGCGCTCGCTTCAGAGTAGGACAACGAGTGGCAAACGGCACAATGTTTCAAAAACAAAACAGAAAAAGGAAAAAAAATTAAAAAAAAAATCTCAAATAAACGTTGATATGTACATACATATGTATATATTAGTTTGTATATATGCATGTACATATGTATTTAGTTATCCCAATGCCAATGCCATTATCATGGCATGACTACGACGTCGTTGCTATTTCTCTTCTTGCATTGCTGTTTGTTGATGTTTATTGTTCTCACTGTTCGGCGCAGAAGGGCAGCAAGTCCCAGCTCCATGGCTGTGTGGTGGATTGCAAAAACAAAAAACAAGAAAAAAGTGGCAACTTGCCGCTTCTCGTTTGCGGACAAGCCGATACTCTGTTTACTCCACTGCACCCTGTGAATGGCGGTGGCGTTGCTGTGGATCCCGCGCCTTTTCCCCCACACACACACACAGAGAGGTGGTGAAAAACCAAAAGCGACAGTGACTGCAAATTTTTAGGTTTTGCTTTTTATGGTTGGTTGCACGAAAGTCAGGAAATATAAGTACATAAGTATATACATATGTAAGTACATAAGCACGGCTGTATGTTCTGTACTTGTATCTACGAATTCCCATACCTATTAAATACTTCTCGCATATATTAATATATTTACGTACTAACTAACTAAGTATGTGTGTAATGCTTGTGCATGTTTGAAATGGAAATGATTTTTAATACCTTAATGCCTTTTGCTGTGTCTATGCATAGCTTGTATCTTTCTATGAACACCATATGTAAATGTGTATGTGTGTTTGCAAAGAAGATGTACTGTATAAGATGTTTGTTGCTATACATACATATAAGATATTATAAATAAGTATGTTTTTATTTTCTTAAAAAATATATTTTCGAAAATTTTAAATTTTTTATTTAAGGGCTTTAAGGGGTTATATGGATTCTATCTGTCAAAAAGTGTTCTATTTTTAATCATTTTTTTTAATTATGAAAATTAAATATTTAGTTTAATCTTTCCATTGTCTTAAATAAATACATTTAATTAGGAATTACTGAAATGTTTGAAGAAAAATTTAAAAAAATAATCTGCCAATGTGAAGTCATTTCCGTTGAGCTCTTGTGAAAAAGATGTGCCCGCGTTGACAACATACATATGTACATAACTCCGAGCAGAATCAGCTGAAGTGAAAATAAACAAGAAAGGAAGGACTTAGTTCATTTGACCCATATGCATGTATGTTATTGGCGTTGCAACCGTTTAGCCGGTTATAGCCGAATCGACGATAGTGCGCCACTTCTCTCCCTCCTTCGCAGTTCGGCGCCAGTTGGAGATCCCAAGTGTAACCAGGTCCCTCTCCACCTGGTCCCTCCAACGAAGTGGAGGCCTTCCCCTTCCTCGGCTTCCTCCGGCGAGTACTGCATCGAACACTTTCAGAGCTGGAGTGTTTTCGTCCATTCGGACAACATGACCTAGCCAGTGTAGCCGCTGTCTTTTTATTCGCTGAACTATTCAATTTCGTCGTATAACTCGTACAGCGCATCGTTCCATTCGCCGTTGCCAATGTTCTGAGGACCATAAATCTTGCGCATAATTTTCCTCTCGAAAACTCCTAGTGTCGTCTCATGTGATGCTGACATCGTCCAAGCTTCTGCACCATAAAGCAGGACGGGAATGATAAGCGACTTGTAGAGTTTGGTTTTTGTTCGTCGACAGAGGACTTTACTTTTCAATTGCCTACTTAGTCCATAATAGCACCTGTTGGCGAGAGTGATTCTGCGTTGGATTTCGAGGCTGACATTGTTCGTGTTGTTGATGCTGGTTCCCAGATATACGAAACTATCTACTACTTCAAAGTTATGGCTGTCAACAGTGACGTGGGAGCCAAGACGCGAATGCGCTGACTGTTTGTTTGATGACGGGATATATTTCGTCTTGTCCTCATTCACCTCCAGATCCATTCGCTTCGCTTCCTTATCCAGGCGGGAAAAAGCAGAACTAACTTTGTTCTTGCTTGTTGCTTCCGATGATAACAATATCATCGGCGTACGCCAGGAGCTGTACACTCTTGTAGAAGATTGTACCTTCTCTTTTAACTCTGCAGCTCTTATAATTTTTTCCAGCATCAAGTTAAAGTAGTCGCACGATAGTGAGTCACCTTGTCTGAAACCTCGTTTGGTATCGAACGGCTCGGACCCATATGCATATTCGGCATAAAGTCCACTAGATTCTTTTGCATGGCCACCACGCTTGTAGAAGTCTAGACACTGAACCCAATTTTCTACGGTTTTCAAGCATAAAGCGACCGATACTGCTGCGATCTCCGCTGGCTTGTGGGCATAGACCATAGACTTGACGTAGCCCCACAGGAAATAGTCTAACAACGTGTAATCGCACGACATAGGAGGCCAATTGACTGGGCCTTTCGTGAGATAACACGTTTGCCAAACTTAGTTTTCAATAAATCGATTGTGACATACATATGCTGTGTGGCTTGTGGCACCGTCCTGTTGAAACCACATACTGCCCAAGTCCATATCATCCGGACCAAAAATATTCGGTTATCATTGTGCGGTAGCGATTCCCATTCACAGTAACGTAACGTGCCGGTCTTGTTCATCACGGAAGAAATACGGCCCAATGACGCCGTCGGCCCATAAAACGCACCAAACCATATTTTTTTCGGGACGCAATGATGTGTCATGGAGTACGTGTGGATTGCTGCCTGACCAATAACGCATATTTTGATTATTGATGAAGCCATTCAGCCAGAAATGAGCCTATTCGCTACATAGAACGTAGCGCTCTTAAAGTTGAGACCCCTGTCACCGAATTTCGGTAGTAAATTTTAATAATTTCGACTCGTAGCTGGATCGTATATCTTTCCATAATTAAATGGTAAACCTTCCTGAAGAGAAATGTCAAAACAACGGGGAAAAATATGTCGTCTTTTGCTGTCCATATCGGTATTTGTAGCGTTCAGTTTGAAAAACCGTGTATATGAGGAGTTATGTAATTCCTCGACCGATTCCTTTAATTTTCAACACCAACGTACACTATACCCAAGGCTATACTTAATCACTTAATTTTACTAAGATATCTCACATATTAACCGATATATCGGAATAAAATAGTATTATTGAAAATTATATGGTAGCGAGAGGAAGTAATGACTCGATTTTAATTTTAATTTTTCGGACAGAGTTCTAATAGTGTAGAAAAAAAAACATAGTTCAAATCTTTCGCCTTTTTCATTAATCTTTAAAGTATTCTTTATCAAATAAAAGCAGTCATGAAATGGTGGGTCACACTGTCCTCGATCGAATGTGAAATAATTATAAACATATTTTAATAATTTTTATGATTTAAATATGAATGAATCTCTTTTCTTCTGAGCATTTTTGAATACAAAATCATCTTTTTGAATCACTCCATACTGCACATCTCATACTAGTGTAAGATATGTATGTGTGTATGTATGTGGTCGAATATGATCTAAAAAGTTTTTGAAATTTTCTTAAACATCGACTACTAATGAGTACGCCATATGTATGTATTAGAAAAATATTTCCCTAATATTAGGATTGAAATCCAGCCCTTGAGTTATAGTCACTAGTTTTTAAAAGCAAGTTTTATTTCATGGAGAAACTGCAACCCCTTGTAATACATTTGCAATTGGATTCAGGTCTATCCCAATAAACCTTTCCATAAGCGAACGGCAATAGAGTTATAGAATAAGCTTATTGTAATGATTTTTCGAAAACATTTAATAAGCATATTTATGAAAGGTTTATTTAATTATAAAAGAATAATACTTTTATAAACGTGCTTGAAAAATGATTCATATAGTAAAAACATAACAAATATGATTGTAATTGACTTAGGCCTCGCTATAGTTTTGTAGCTCTGTTGTGTACATGAAACTTACAAAAAACTTACGCTCGCTACAGTTTTGCAACAACACTTGCAACAGACTTAGGCTCAATACAGTTTCCAAAGCTAACTGTTTCGTTTACCGTTATTCTGTCGCGCCGTTGTTAGCGTCTTCACATTTTTCATTGTCATTGTAAAATTTTATACGAAGTGAATAAGGTGGGAGTGAACATAATATCTTAAAATAATTTAAAATGTCATATAAAATAAAACAGTGTGTTCGTAATGAGTCTAGTGAAGTTTTTAGTTTGTTATTAAGCGCAAAATAGAAAAAAAAAGAATAATAAAGATGAGGATATTGCAACCAGCTCCAGTTAAAATGATTTTTGTGAAGCAAATATTATTTGTGATGTGAAAAACTGTGCTGGAAAGGGACGGAGCAAAAAAAAGTGTACGCAGCCTAAGTACATCGAAACCAATTAGAAGTAATAACTTAAATGTTTTTTTGAAATTTATATATTAATTTATTTTTCACAATTTTTTCAGATGCTGCAATTTTTATTGGAATCGGAGAGCATGAATTCATCCGGAACCCTTTCTTCCAATTTTCCAAAAACCGCCAAGAAAGCAAAGAAAAATATAAATAAAAAAATTAGCTCAACTGTAATCTCAAATAAAATGAAATAAATGAGAAATAACAATAACAAATTTTGGTATGTTGGGTAATGACTGTGGCTGAAAGGTTTTGGAATAATCAGGCTGTCTAGGAAAGAGTGTAATTATAATCTGATCAAAGAACGCCACGTCTTCCACTCGTCATTTTTTTATTTTTTTTTCATTTGTTTGTTTTAACTATCTTCAAGAATCGTATATTTCAACTGGAATTAACCTTCAAACCATATTTAATTATTTGCCTTTGATTACTACCTTTGATTATCTACATATGTACATATGTATGTACATACATAGTTTTATAATAAGCTGATATGAGTTTCAAAACTGTAACAAAAATAAACAGTTATTCGTTTTCAAAAAATTACTATGTACATCCTTTAGAATAACGGAAATGGTTGTTAAACTACAGTTATGGATAAATACTTGAGCAAACAAATATTCTTAGTTTTAATAGATATCTTTGTTTTGAAGATATTGACAGTTAGGAAAGCAAGAAAAAAGTATATAAAGTAAATCAAAATTGGACTTGATTCTAATGTAATAAATAAATAATATTTTACATACACACATTTATATACAAACATATTTATGTACTTACATATCCAATTCGCTTTTCATATCACAATTCTGCTATTTCGGCCAGTCGGCGCTGCTGCAAACAAAAGCGAAAAATGCAGTCGTCGAATTGAACATTGCGCTGCGTTATACAGTTTTATATATATATGTACATACAAACATATGTTTACTAACATATAAATATGTATGTACATATATCCACGCTTATGTACATATATAAACACATAGTCAACACTATCCGCATGCACTGAGTGCCACAGCGAAAATTCTGATTGGAATCATGTGCTGCAAAGCGCTGGAATAAGCTGCTCGCCTATGTGCATGTGTATGTGCGTATATACAAATTTACGTGCGGTTGCTTTCTTGCATTTGCACAATTCCAGAGAATGCCGAATGTACGTAAAAATCGTACGCAAAAGAACGTATGAACATTTTATTCTCAGCACTTTTCGTAGCAGCGCAGCTGGCAGCGAACCGGCAAGTTGAGATGTGTTGTTTTTGTTGTACAATTTTTGCCGGCTATGTTTTCTGCAATATTTTGAAACGAAAAAATCAACACAATATCGCCATCTCATTTTCACCGCATTCGAAATGGTATGACGAACATGCTGGGTACAGCACGAACTTGTTGTATGTTGCAGCTCGATGCTTTGCAGCGACGTAACAGAAAAATTTAGCAGTTGCTGCGCGGACTGTTGTCAGAGCTTTTTTGTTGCTATTATATTGGCAGTCGCTCTATAATTTCGTTTTGTCAATGCTTTTGCGCCTGTTTGCCCATGCTTTCATACATATTTTCATGTTTACCGTACACAATCAAGCGCAGACATGCATAAACACGTTCTGTCCATATTAACGTTTTGTGTTGCGTCGCTGTTAGCTGCGGCTGCGACTGTTAAATGTGTTTGCCGTTGAACATTTTAAACGAACTTGTTGCTCGGCAGCGAACATCGAACTTGAACCGTTTTTTATTTTGAAATTTTCTGTGCGAACGGAGCTCACGCCGACAAAGTTGCCAACAAATGGAAATAGTTTAAATTTCGCTTTCTGCTGAACAAGTTGTGTTACGATTTAGAGCGGAGTGTGTTGTTCATAGTGTGTCAGCAGTGAAGTAGCTGAAAGAAATAAGTAAAAACTACAAAAGTGTTAGAAAAATAAACAGTAAGCATAGTGAACGGAAAATTCGCTAGTTCTGCCGATTGTAGCAGAACTAAAATTAAAAAAACTAAAAACACATTGAGTAATTGACGAAAACGTATAAGTAATTTTTGGCGAAATGTATTAGCTTGCCATATACGAATTTCGAAAAATATTATACTGCGAGAAACGCAAAGAACAAACGAAATAAGTTCGCCGTGTTCGCCTATTGACATTTTTAAACTTTGTAATTAGAAAAACCTAAATTTGAAAATGCTTAAATCTATTTGATCATTCCCTTTTTAATAGCCGCGAAACTACAATCGACGACCATTTATGTGATTCCAAGCGCGAGCAACGAAAGTGAATGATAGGAAGTGTCAAAAGATGCAAATTAGTTTGTTTTCGCCGAATTTACGGTCAACTCGTCAATTCTTATTGGAATGATTCTTACAAGTAGCAGGCGTTCGTGAAAAAAAAACTACGTACATATATGCAAAGCTAAAAGGCTAACATAAATAATTGAAACAAAACTCAGGAATCCACTTGGATACAAATAAAACTATTAACAGAAAAATTATGAACTATATATATGCGCGTTTAATAAATCCTTTCGAAGTTTAAAATAAAATTGCGTTATTTTATTGTCGAAAATAATTAAAACTCAAAAAATGGATTGCTAGTATTCATATAACATAATTAAAAATTTGCAATGTTTTGATAACAATATAAAGCGTTTCAAAATATATAACTTTTGATACACAACACAAATTTTATAAGCAAAAAAATAAAAAAAAACCTTTTTTTGCAAGGATTAAAAAAAAATCGGTCTAAAAAATAAATTTGGCGAAAAGTCATTTTTTATAACTCATTTAAAATATAAATAATAATTGGAATAAACGAACAAAGAAAATAATACCTAACCATTCAAAAGCATTTATACATTTGTGTATTTATAATTAATAAAATATTATAACATAAAAACTAAAAAATAAATCAATTTAAAAATCCAGCCCACAATATCAAACAACTTAAAAAAAATTAAAAACCCAAAAAAACATAACTAAAAAGAAAGTGACCAAAATATTTTTCCAACATGAAAAAAAATCGTGCATCCCCTTAAAAAATACAAAATTAAATTTTAACTGTGAAAAAATAATTATAACAACACATTAAATTTTGGAAAAAATAAAATTACAAAGAAACATTGAAAAACGACAAGCTATTAAAATTATAAATGCTACTTATGGCGCCACGTCGTGATAGTAATAGCGCCAACAGCAGCTCGAATATTTTAGTACAACATCAATTGCAGCAAGCTCAACAGCAGCAACAACCGCAACAAAATCAGCAACAGATTCACGCATTTTTGTACTCTTCATCCTTATACAACGGGGCCAATTTACTTGACTCCAATAACGGCGCCAACTTGATCACTAACATCCCCGATAATATCAACAACAATTTGAATAATAGTAGCAACACCAACAATAATAACAGTATCAACATGTCACCCATGCAAACGGGTAATCTGACACATGCAACGCTAAATGGTACTACGGGTGCTGGTGGCACAAACTCCGGCACACAGAATGGCCACCACCCACATCATGTCGTCAGCAATATAAGCAATAATAATAATATCAATAATAATGTGAACGGAAATGTTAACGGTAATATGCATGATCAATATACACGCTGTTGTTATCCAAATGGTGAATGTTTAAAATTGGACGCCTGCCTGATTGCATTGGACGATCTAAGTGATGCTGTGCGTGTGCTCTGCAATAATGAGAATTGCAACATGGGACAGTATATGCATCGCGAATGTTTTGAGGCGTGGGAGCAAGCTGTGTTGGTGACACTCAAGACTATGGGACGTGCACGTTCGTGGTCTGATCGTCAGCGTACACAAAATTTGTGGACCAAGAAGGGATACGATTTGGTGTATAAGGCATGCGTATGTAAATGTGGGCATGGTCATATACGCAAAGACCTCGAGTGGACACCACCAGTGCAAAAATCAAGTGCAACACTCAACGGCGGTCAGTTTAGTAATGTGAATGGTAATTCGTCAGCTATTAATGGTGGTGTTGGTCAACAGCGTGTGCTCTTGGTCAATGGTGGCAATGTCAATGGTATTGGTAGCAATTCCGCTGAGGATGATGATAAGAAGAAGAAAAAGAAACGCAATCGTAACAATGGTTCAAAATCCGCATTGACAGCGGTAAATACGAATGGGATCGCCTCAAATGGCCAACAACAGCAAGTTCAATTGTCACCAGCAACGGCACAAGCTCAACAGCATACGTTGCAACAGCAACACCAACCATCGCAAGTTGCTAATCAGCAGCCACAACAACAAACGCCAAATTCTATGCTTAATGGCCAACAGAATGGCAACGGAAATATTAGCAATGGCATTAGCGCCATATGCACCACCAATAATGTCACCAAAATTGCTAGTAACTCAACTACCGCTAATAACGCAATCAATACAATAATTTGTAACAACAATAATAATCAAATCACAGCTTTGAATAATACGAGTGTTGGCGTTATTGGCTCTGGTTTGCATAACAACAACAACAGTAGCAACCTACAGCAGCAGCAGCAACAACAAACTGTCGCCTCTTTGAATAATATTTTGGGTCTAGATTTGCGTGCTCGCGCTGACAGTTTGTCATCGAGTGGTGGTGGTGGCAGTGGCTCCACATCGCCCTCAGCCTCCCACTCAAGCGCCGATATTTCCATTTCGCCCATACACCACCATCAACAACAGCAGCAGCAGCAACAGCAACAATTGCAACAACATCAACAAAATAATTTGCAATTGCAACAATACCAACAAAATTTGTTGCAACAAAATAACTTAACAAAAAGTATTTTGAATGGTGCATTAAACGGCTGCGTCGACACAATCCAACGTAGCAGCAACGCACTGTTGGCTGCTACACAGTCACAGCCTGCGGGCACACCAATTGTAGGTGGCATTGGCGCCGTAAATGGATTAAATGGGTTGAAACAATTGAGTGTTTACGATCAACATTTGGTGCAGCAGCAAAAGAACAAGGAGGTCGAACTCTATTCGGAGCGTGTGCGGTAAGTTGAAAAATACAAAAAAAAAAATTATAAATGCATATTGTTCATGTTTTTTTACTGTGAAAATATTTGCGTGGTCGGCAGTTAATAATTGCATGTGTTCTCTGTGATGCAATCAAAATTCGTTATTTTTTTTTGTGAACAAGTTTTATCAATTTGTATTTCGGAAATAAAATAAATTAGCATACATTAATTCTTGACACTCTACTCAAGTACATTTATCTGGGAGAATCGCAAGCGCTATGTGTTTTATTGTTTTGTTCATGTCTCTGAGTAATTTTAATTAATAACAACAGCTGAAAAAATATAAACAGTGCGATAAAAAAACCACAATGTTTTGCAAAATTATTTATATTTTTAATTCCGGTGATAAAGAAAAAAATATTGTGCTGCTGTTGCTGTTACTAAATATAGCTTAGGAAATATTTTTCCAGTGTGCGCTTTAGAATATATATTTTTTTGTTTAATTTCTATTAATGGTGAAATTATGCCTGAGCCATAAGTAAATATGTGAAAATTGAAATATGGGAAGCTGGCTATATAAGTAGCTATTGTCAGCTGTAGTGTAAATTTTCCATTTTAATTGTTGCTTTCAATTGAAATCTCTCAGCTAAATTTTTCCTTAACGTCAAACCTCGGATTGTCAGCGCTTTTTTTATCGCAACGCGCGTATTCCAGCTGTGAAAGATCGTTTGTACTGTCGCGTTTAGCGCCAGCTGTGCAAGATCTTCTATACTAGATCCACCCTCCGCAAACGCCTTATTCCATAAACAATTTTCGATTTTTCCTTTTTTACTTTTGCAATTTTTTCACAATTATATTTCATTTCCTTCCAAAAACTTGGAGTCAAAAACAATTTGTGAAAATGTATTGAAGACAAAAATAACAAAAACAACAATCACAGCCGCGTGACTGTTTGGGAATTAATTATAATATATTTTTGTTGGTTTCTGTTTTAATTCATGCTTCGACGCGTCCGGTTTTGTGAATTTTCGTTTTTCTTATTTTTTTTTCTTCTAATTTTTTGGAATCATAAGTAGTTTAGTGGTTCTTTTACAAATTGACGCATAAACAAAAACAATCAAAAATAATATGCAAAACAAGCAACCAGCCTACATTTGCGCAACAACAACACTTTGCTATATTGTAGTGCTTTATTATCTTTTGTTCTTCACTTTTAAAGTTGTGTGCCGTTTTTTTCTCATTCTATTCGCCTATGAATTAGTTTGCGCCTCTATTTTCAAGGCCATTTGTTATTGTTGTGCTTACAATTTCATGTTTTCTTTACACTATTTTCGTACAATTTTGCGGGTGTTATATGTTAGAAATGAAATCTCTATCACTTTGTGCTTCCAAAAATATATCAATTTAAATAAAAAAAAAATTAAATATTTTTTAATTTGAAATTTGTAAAAAAAAATAACCATCTGTTTTAGCCTATATAACCTAGAAAATTATTCTAATATTATTTGTTAATTATGTGCTTCAATTTAGTGTAATTAGTGTAATAAATTCGTCTTTAAAAAAATACTAAAAAACTTGACTTCATAAAAGTATCGACTTCGTACTTAAAACACCGCTACTATTTCATTACTCACCACTCGCCATTTGTATTTGTGTCTATCAATTAAACGCGCCGCGCTATGTATTAGGTAAAAAACTATTAATATTCTATTAATACCCCACCCACCGTCGCTGATATGTCGTCACCCATTTATTCGCCAATCTGGCCGGCGTTAAGTTCTAGTCGTTATGTGAACTCTATCACGTTCTCTATTTACACTTTTATACGCATATGTCTGTCTACTCACTGCCGTAGACTTGTATATGCACATCAACAACAAAGAGTGTTCATTGTGCGCGCTTATTGTGCCCACATTCGCTTTTGTGAAAAAGAATAATTTTAAATAAATTGTATATGCTAATTGCTTGATTTTGCTTTGAGCAGCTTGGAAGCTACAAAAAAAGAAAAAATAAAATAAAATAAAATTTTACGTGAACCATAATAAACAAATGTTGTATGTGTTTGTGGCGCACATTTTTTTATTATTTTTGATTTTTTTTTAATACAAGCCTCTAAACTCTTATCACTGCTGTTTATTTTCTCACACTTTCAAGTTTATAATACATTTTTATTTTATTAATAATTTAATTTTTTTTCATCTTCTTTATCGCTATACTCGTTTCTCATTCGCAACAAAGCGCTCTTTGCGTTTGCCGACGCACACATCGTAACAACACGGTGTATCTCTCGCGGGAACCTGCTCACCGTGTTAATTATTTTTTTTTAATTTTTTTTTATTTTATATTTTTTTATTTTTTTTTATATATTAAATTTTTTTATTTAATTTTTTTTTATTTCTTTCTTTTATTTTTTTATTATTTTTATTTAAAATTTGGCATTATTAATTTGTTGCTGTTTTCATATTTGCTTTTCTTGTTCGCTGTTATACACGTGTCTTCGATATGCCAAAAAATATAAAAAAATAAAAATAAAAATTATACCGGCATTTACAATTGCACTCAATTCCTTTCCGCTGCTTTGCTGATAAACGCCGCTTTTGTTGATAAACAAATTTGTTTTTATACTCCATTCAAAGTGGACCGTGTTAGGCATGTAGTATATAAATTATGTATATGTTAATAAACCCAGTTTCTTCCGGTTTTATTCATACTATTTCCCGTGCGCCCACTTTCACTTCCTTCAAATAATTCTTATCTTATTAAAGGCAATTTTTGTTTTTTTTTTGTCACTTCACTCGTACTCATGACCAAGGTCATTGCTGGCGTTTGCAGCTGCTCAAAATCAACGATCAATTATGCTCGCTAATTATTTAATTATTCTATTTGCTTTACGGTTTTCTACAAATTTTTATTCTGGGAGCGCTTTCAAGCTTTCTTAGATAATTGTTTTTGTGCGTATTTTTTGGGTTACAGTGTTGCTCAAAATATTAAGAACGCCAAACGAAAGGCTCTATAGAAAGCTATTCTGACAAAAGAAAAATAAATTTAATATTTTTATGTCCAGCTATTAATTTTTTAGACTCGTAGTCCTCAGAAAACGAAAAAAAATTTTCGAAAATAATTTTTATCAACAATTTTTTTTATACTCTCGCAACAAATGTTGCTAAAGAGAGTATTATAGTTTTGTTCACATAACGGTTGTTTGTAACACCCAAAACTAAACGAGTTAGATATAGGGTTATATATACCAAAGTGATCAGGGTGAAGAGTGGAGTTCAAATCCGAATGTCTGTCTGTCCGTCCGTCCGTCCGTCCGTCCGTCTGTGCAAGCTGTAACTTGAGTAAAAATTAAGATATCTTGATGAAACTTGGCACACTTATTTCTTGGCACCATAGGAAGGTTGCTTTCGAAAATGTGCAAAATCGGACCACTGCCACGCCCACAAAATGGCGAAAACCGAAAACACATAAAGTGCCATAACTAAGCCATAAATAAAGCTATGGAAATAAAATTTGGTATGAAGGATCGTACTATGAAGGGGCATATTTGGATGTAATTTTTTTGGGGAAGTGGGCGTGGCCCCGCCCCCAAATCGGTTTTTTGTATATATCTCGGAAACCAATAGAGCTATATAAACCAAACTTCCTGCAGTCGTTTTTTTAGCCACTTCCTAATACAGTCCAAAAATGAAAGAAATCGGATCATAACCACGCCCACCTCCCATACAAAAGTTAGGTTGAAAATTACTAAAAGTGGGTTAACTCATTAACGGAAAACGTCAGAAACACTAAATTGCACATAAAAAATGGCAGATGAAAGTTGCACTCAGATTTTTTTACAAAATGGAAAATGGGCGTGGCGTCGCCCACTTATGGGTCAAAAACCATATCTCAGGAACTACTTGACCGATTTCAATGAAACTTGGTTTGTAATAGTTTCCTTACATCCCAATGATATGTTGTGAAAATAGGCCAAATCGGTTCACAACCAGGCCTACTTCCTATATACCAGAACTTTGAAGACGATCTGAATCTTTTACCTTACAATATATAAAGTAAGTACTAGTGAAGATATCGGTGCAGAACTTTGCACAAATACTATGTTAATAGTGTTGCAGCTCCATTCTAAAAATCGCCGAAATCGGACCATAGGTTTTCAAGGCCCCATATATCGAACATGTGGACCTCGGTGCTTCTAACCTAATATTATGGTTTCCAACTTTCAATGGACTTTATACAATATATATGACGAATTTGTGGGTAAAATTGTGTATTATATAATATAAATAAAGTTAAATAAATAAATTGCGAGAGTATAAAATGTTCGGTTACACCCGAACTTAGCTTGTTTGAAATTATTTTATTGATTATTCTGAAATCATTTTTCACAATTTGTCCGCAGGTTTGTTCATCTTCACTTCTTATTTTTTTTTTTAATTTTTTTAATCTGAGATTGATTTCTCGAAATCCGGAAGTTTTTGTCCGTTGTTCTCTTGTAGTTTTTGTTACTCAAAATTTATCAATACCATTTTAACGGACAATAAGTTAAATTCGGAAAACAGTAAAACTACTTTTCTTAAATTAATACCCTAAATTACCGTTAGCTCGTACGAACGCTGCATTTATCAACATACATATTTTTTTCTAGAAAATAAAAACTATAATCCAATCAATAAGCTTTAATCCAAACCACGCTCAAAGGCAAGTCAAGTGTTCAAATTAGTCCTTAAAACGGTAAATCTTTCATTTATTACCGCGCCAAGCCGCCAACCAATTACGCGCTTATATGATAAGTTACACTGACATTACGTCGAACAAACCAAAAACAAAGCAATGATGGGAAAGTGACAGAAAAAACGGTTTATTTTATAATATTCACTTCGAATTGCCTCTTTCTTCTTTCTCCACAATTTACCACGCAGCCTCAATTGCCAGTGTCTTTGCAGTCATTATCGTTACGGCATCGTCATCATAATCACAATCACAATTGCTTGTCGCAACCGCCACCGTCGCCTCTTCCACTGCTGCTTTTGAGAATGCAAGTTTTAATTAAAACCAACCAACTCCCACTCACACAAACGCGCCAAATAAGTCGATACGCAGTCAGACAGACGGACAGATAGACCGGCAGCCGCCTAGTGCACATGCACTGAAGGCAATTGCCCCGCTGCTGTAGTTGCTTTTGCAACGGCAAGCGTTACGTGCAGTAAGTTGTCGGTTGGCGCGCTTTTCTCAACTTCTCTATTGCTCTCCACGCGTACATACATATTTATATTTATATGCATTTATTTATAATGGTACCACTCATGTCTGCCACGCTACTCTGTCTACATTTACTCTATGGTCTCTATGTGCATCCGTCGTTCTGCCTTTCGTTAGCGTCTAGCTTTGTTATTCTATTCATCCATCTATCTATCTATCTATCGTTGTTTTGCTCGTATTCTGTCTGTCAGTCAGTTTGACAGTTAGTCAGATAATTGACTACAAAAACAACAATACTGTCTTCATTGAAGTTTTATATCTTATTACAAACATTTCGTTCTGAAGTTCTTATGCTTCCGCTCTGCTTGAGTTTTATAGTAGCAGCTCATTGTTATTTTTGTTTTATTTTTGTTTTATTTTTATTTTTATTCTTATTTTCGTTTTTTACTTTTTGAAATCATTAGTCGCAAATGCTTTTAACGTGACATCAATGCATTTGTTTGGAGCAGCTTATGTCATTTCCGCTTTCTTGCTTGAGAAAGTTTCTAAATGCAGCTAAACGATTTTTACAAAAAACAAAAATCAAATGATATTGTATTATTGCAAGTTTTTTTGTAGAACGTGAAAGCTTTGCAGGACAGAAAAGCTTAGCTGTGCATGAAAGCTTCTCGTCATTTGCAAGCTACATTGCAGCTGAAAGCTACATTGCAGCTGAAAGCTACATTGCATTTGAAAGTTTTAAAGGAGGTGAAAGCTTCCAAGGACATGAAAGCTTCCAAGGTCATGAAAGCTTAACTGTGAAAAAAGCTTTTCCATATTTCAAACCTTTATTTGGTATAAAAGTTGTAAAAAAAATGTGAAAGCTCCTCAAAACATGAAAGCTTTCAAAGTCATATATATTCTTCTCTGCATTCTGAGTAATGCTTTTTTCAATCAATTGCACTTTAATCCCAAATCCAAATGAAATTAATTTTATTTCAAATAAAAATTTAATTTTAGTTGGTATGAAAGCTTTAATGAATGTGAAAGCTCCTCAAAACATGAAAGCTTTCCAAGTCATATATATTCTTATCTGCACTACTTTAAAGATTTTTTAATCAATTGTAAATAACAAATCCAGAAGGAGTTAATTTTAGTACAAATCTTCTCACTAACTAGAAAATGGCTCGAAGCAAACAAAATCAAAAAGCTTTACTAAACTTGCAACAGCAAATGCAACTATTTGAAGTTCATTAATTATCGGCAAAAATACATACATAACGTTATATGCACTGAATCTAACGCTATTCAACGTGACTAGGGAGTGACATTGACCGAGACCCAGACAAGCATTATCTGTAAAGCAAATGATTGAGCAGACGGTTAGTTTAGTCAAATAGGGCTCTGAAAGGGCAACGGATTAATTGAATGAAAGTCGACAAATCAAAGAACTGAGAGTGTGATTTACTGGTTATTTAGCTAGTATATATGTATGTATGTATGTATGTCATTACAAACAACACGAAGCACTGATAACAAATTAAGCAGGAAAACCGCAAGAAATAACAGCAAAAGCAACGGAATATATGTAAAATGAGTACGTCCAGATAAACAATGCGCCATAAAGGGTCGCTGAATGGAGAAATTACACGAGAATTTAACTGCAGGAAGTAGCCGACAAGCCGGACAGTGGCTTTGGTGCCAAAGGCGCGCAGAAAAATTGGGTTACACAGTGTTTTATTTTTTGTGTGTTTTTGCCAAATATTGAGCATTGTTCCATAGAGAGTAAGCATGTCTGTTGGTATGTGCGATGTCATGCAACTTTGATTTCGCCCGCGATTTTGTGGACTTCAATGGACAAAATAATGACATCGGCGGGTCATTTGGTGTATGCTGGAAAGCGCTTGGCGGCCGCCCAGCGGCAACACGCAAATGTGCTCAGCAGCAGCAGCTGGAGCTGGAGCTGGGGCAGCAGCATCCACAGATAATGTGCGAAATGCAAAAGGGTCCAACGGCTATAGTCGTAAATCACCCGAATGTAGCCATTGACATTCGACATGCCAACTCAACTGTTCGCTTAGATACTGTTGTTGGCTGCTGCAGTGCACAGCAGGCTGCCACATCACTGCACGCATGCGGCAAGTACATATGCACATATGAGGATACATGAACTCGCTGGCTGTGATGGGGCATGAATGCATTTTGCTGTTGCAATGCAATGCAATAAAAACAGTAACTGTGTGCAAACAACAGTAATGCAGACAATTTTGCATATTCAAGTTCAGTGTACAAGCGAAGAGGGCCGGCCACATGCAACTGCCAACTGCCGGTTGCTGTCTGTTGTCTGCGCTCGTTGTCATGCAATGGTTGCCAATGGAGATATAAAGCATCAAAGTTGCAACAAAATGGGCTAATAAAAGCCGTGTGGCAAACTAAACACACACACTCACACTGTCTGCCACAACGTTAGTAGAAGATGAGAGCTTTTCATTGGCGACAATGCTGCTGCTGCTACTGGGGGGAGTGTTGCAAGCAATTGCCGGTTGAAATGCAATTTTATAAAATCCGCAAACATAAACACATCACACTGCGACGCTCAGCGCTCAGACACATTTGTAAACAAGCGCACACGACCCACGCATGTTGTTGGGCCAACTCCCACACACATTCAGTTATTCATGCCACATGCAGGCAGCTAGCCAGCCAAGGCAGTCAGTTATTCATTCTTCATTCGCACTAAAAGGGCTCATTTTAATAGATTTCAAATGGGTGTGTGTTGCTGCAAATGCAATTGCAATTCGCAGTTTAATCTTCTATTTTTGTGCATCGCATATTTCTTCAAAAGCTTCATGCAAGTTCTCTGTTGCAACGGCTAACCTCCTCTCCCGCTGTCAATTCTGTGTGTTCAACTGTCGATGTTATGACTGTTTCTTTGTCAGTTTAGTTGTCTCGTTCGCTGTGTGAAAATTGTACTCACATTTTACTGTAGTTACCATTGTATACGGTTGCCCAGTAAGCTCTTTTGAAAGTTATGAAAATGAATTTTAGGTTATATTTGAGTGAGTGATATATTGTTTATGAAATTTGTAATTTGAAACTAAAAAATATTAAAAATTACGAAACTTTCAGATGCATAAACATACAATTTCACAAGATTTTACTAAAGTTCCAATAAATCTAGTCAAGGAACCCTCACCTCAACATTTGTTTCTAAAATCTTTCAATCAGAAAGCATTTTAATTAATTCTATACATTTCCAATAAAATCAGAAGATTTTAATATTTTATTGGAAAACTACATCAGTGCTTCCAAAATAATGTCATATTCGCGCGGAAGCAATTCTTATAATCAAATTATATCCTCTCAAAGAACTCTCTTCTCAACTTTTATTCTTAAAACTTCTGATTTAAAGAGCATTTTCTATAATTCTGACAGTAAATTTGAGTCGAGTTTATTTAACAGCTCAGTAAATCCGCAGAAAATTAAATAAAAAATTGTTAATTTTTCGTGATCAAAAAACAGCAAAATTTAATTTCAGAAATTTTTACGAAAAAATTAAGAATTTCTTCTTTTTTGGTTCTGATAGTAAAATTATAAAAAAATGTATTTCATTTGTACATTTTTTTCAAAAATGTCCAATTTTGATTTATCCATCTTCTAATTTTGAAAAAAAATTTATAAAAAAATTTCGAGATATAATTCAGCAAATGGTCTAAATTGTAGTTGTTTGCATTTAAAAAAATAATACTAAATGCTCACTTTCAGTACTTTTTCCAAAATTATCCATCTTCGTTTCGCCACTTTTTTCTACTTATCATGTTTGAGCTGGCTCTTTGTTCTACTCTTGTGTCTAAAAGTTTACATATGAAAGCCTCAAAACAATTATCCAGTAGAATTCAACACAACAGAGTATAAAGAGGACTCATAATAGTGACCAAACAGCGTGTTATTTGATTATACCAGTCTATGAGACACAACAGAGTATATGGATACCTTATTAAGTGGTATAAGTTGTTAGTAGATTATACCAGTCAATGAGAGTTATACCAGTTGATGAAAGCTATACCAGTTGTCTGTTTGATTCGCGATTCAACAACACAAGTTCAATTCAACGCAGCAGAGCATATAGAGAGCTCATTAAAGTGACCAAAGCTTCTTATTTGATTATACCAGTTTATAAAAGTTATACCAGTTGTTTATACGATTCGCTATTCAACAAAAACAAGTTAAATCAAACACAGTAGTGTATATAGAGACCTCATTAAAGTGACCAAACAGCTTGTTAATTGATTATACCAGCCTCTGAGAGTTATACCAGTTGTTTTTTCGATTCGCTATTCAATAAAAGAAGCACAATTCAGTATTCAGGTTCAAGAGAGTATATAGAGAGCTTATTAAAGTGGCATAACAGCTTGCTATTTTATTGCTATTCAATTATACCTGTCTATGAGAGTTATACCAGTTGTTTGTTCCATTCGCTATTCAACAACGCAAGTTCAATTCAACACAAGATAGTGGATAGTACATTACATAGTGCCGTAAATGCTTGCTACTTGATTATACCAGTTTATGAGAGTTATACCAGTTGTTTGTTCGATTCGCTATTTTGCAAGTTTTGGCAAATGGAATATACTTGGTATTATATTTATAATTAAATTAAAATAAATTTGTATCCCCATTTTAAAATTGTTATTGTAGTATGTTTCATGAAAAATAATTGAATTTTCAAGCTTTTTGCGTTGCCTGAAACTCCAATAAAATTTGCTTAAAAAATAATTAGAAGTCAAAAGCCAATGTAAGAAGTTTATTGCTGTAAATGAATTAACTATACCAAAGCAAAAAAAAGTTGCAACTGCTGGCTCACTGGGTACCAAGTACTGCTACATATTTTAGCTGCAGCTGCGCCAGGCGCCCTTCACATGCACATACATACATACCTATTATTGCAATATAAAAGAGGAAATTGGATAAATGTTACATATGAAACTGTCGCTTTTTATTGTCAATTTTTGTTGTTGTGGTTGTTTTTTGTTTTTGTTGCCACTGCCTAGCTGCCACCACGCTATTGTATGCATGCATGAGGTATATATACATATGTATGTACAATTACGGGCATATGGAGTTGTTTGCAAAAGCTGTCGGCAATGCTGCAGCAGCTGCCATTGTCGACTTGGCAGGAATGCTTGCCACACATACGTGCATATGCGAGTGAGTATGTATGTAAGCGGGAAAGTGCTTTTGTAGTTGTTATGGAGTGTCATTGCAGCGCCGCATTGTTGTTGTTGTTGCTAGCTGAGTCACAGCACAATATTGATTGCAATTTTCTGGCTCGGGCTGGCTCGGGCGACAAGCCATAAAAGCCTAAAGTCACACACACGCACATATACTTTATAGACACATACATGCATATGCATGTGTATTAACAGTTTGCAGGACTACACTGGCGAGGACTATGTGTGGGTGTTTGCGGTACTCAGTCTGTTGGTAGTTGGCGCATAAAGCCGCTTAGCCATGCAACAACAACAACAACAGAAGCAATGTGTAGTGTATAAAAAAAGCAAATATTTTGAATAAAAGCGAAAAACTGCAGCTTTGCAACACAGCATAAAGCCTTTCAAGTGCAAGCGCAATGTGAAGTGTGTACACGGAGTTGGAGTTGGAGTTGGATGCATGCATACATACATACGAGACATGTGGCATTGTCCGTTGGCAATGAAAATTGCCTCTGCACGGACATATATTACATACATATAGCGTTTGTATGTATTTATATATGCAACTGCTGTGTTGTTAAGGTCGTATAAGTTGCATGTGGCAAGCAGTGAACAGCGGGTGTGCGCCTACAAATATCCAACAGTAGTGCCACTGGTTAGCAGTGTTGTAGCATTAGGTGCCCAGTTTTTTTTTGTGCCTACATTTGTAAGGTAGCCCCGGAAAAGTTGAACTATAGCAACGGAGTTGTTGTAATTTCTATTGTTGTTGTTGTAATTTGTTTGAATTTCTGCTAACTCGTCGCAAACAAATTCACCAAACACCCGCTTTTCAACGTTTCTACCCAATGTTGTTGTATTTTCACATTCATTGCCATTTACACAAGCCTATATAATGTATTTTAAATACATATTTACATACATATATGTATATATTTACATATATAAAACTTTAATCTTTAACCCAGCAGTAAATTGTGTGCGTTCAGTCTACTTACTTTTAGTGTGTCTAAGGTGAGCCAGCAACTGCGGAAGTCATTGAAAGAAGCACATTCAGACCACATAAAACAACAACAACAACAACAACATTGAGATATATATTAGGTCTACAACTTTGCTTCCGCCATCTTTTTTTTGAAAATTTAAGATTATTTTCTCTTAGGACAGCCTCACCGTACGTATGCGAAAGCATTCGATGAGCCTCAGTTGCACTTTTCTTGGAATTAAAAAAGAAAATCAAAATTTTCCGCAAATGTCGAGAATTCGGCTCAAAAAGTGACATTTTCAGTTGAGAATAAGTTTGGGATGCAAACAGATATTTTATTGGATTAATGTTGGCACAAATGTTCAAGATCGATATAAAACGTATTAATCGATTTAATCGACATCTATTGGAAAACGGCGGAAGCAAAGTTATAGACCTAATAATTTACTAAATTTCATATAGAAATCCGCTCAAAATAACTCTCCTACCCTTTGGATACTTCCAAGCAAGCGCAAGTGGCATGAACTTGTCTCTTAAATTAGCTATAGTACAACAAGCCTTGATACCTGGTGCATCCACACATTTTACTACTGGGTTATGCTACTGTTAATACATGCATTTGTATGTCTACTGTTACTTTGTTGCATGCAACTGTTTGTGGCGCATTTTAATTTGCAATGTCATCCAACTGCTTGCATATATCTTTTGTATGAGTATTATATCTTTTGTCTGCACATTTTTGTTGGCGTGGGTGGTGGCCCAACATTTCTCTGCTCATCTGTGGCACGAATGATACGTTTTTCTCTGGCGGATTGACGCTCGCCTTTGTTGCACGCCACATGTTGCTGCTACATTCATATTTATTAGCATATTCATATGATGTGCCGCCGGTCGTAGTGTGTTTGTACAAAAAAAAAGAAAAAACAACAACAACAACAACAACACAAAAAGCGAGACAAAATAAACAATTAAGTTAAACAATATATAGCGTTTGCTGGTGAAGTTTTTAATTATATTTACTATTACCTGCCTTAAATATGCAAATATGTTTCAATATGGCTGAGGTTGCAAAAAGTTTGTTGCATGCCACATTATATTACTACTTGTGTGTGCGGTGTAAAATTTATTGGGGTTTGCAAGGCAGAATATTCGGTTGTTTTATAATATGTTATGAACTATAAAGGTTATGTTGTTGTTGTTGCTTCTTCGAAGAGGCTGTGAGTCTACTTTGAAATAATTGCTTCAAAATGTTAACACTTCAGTAAGCCTGTTGTTTTATAGGCGAGCGAAATATTAAATTAATTTTATTTTATTAAAATTTCATTTTAAAATACAGTGCTGTGCAGTGAAATAGGTACGTATGTTTCGAAATTGCTGAAAACTGAAAAAAATATGGTTTACAAGTGTTCAGAAAACATTTTTTTGTCTGAAAAAGCCATTAATATCATTCAATTTTAATAAAAAGTATGTTTCCATTTTAATGCACAACACTGTATTTTATAAAAATAATATTACTGCGTATTTTATACACTCATCAGCGCCATTTTTCCAGTTTTCACATTTAATTTGTTGCCTCGAATGTGTTAATAGACCCGCTAATAACCCCTAACCCCCTCTTGCTCCCGGTTGCAATTTCTGTTTCTGCACTGAAACTTGCGTCTGCAATTTAAATTGTCTGAAATTTGTAGTCATCACTGACGCACTTCATCATCATCAATGTCAAATGCAATGACTTCAGTCAGGCCATAGTGGATGCACAACACAGCAACAGCCGGAACGCAATGAAATCAGCCAACATGTGATCACCAGAAGGCAGTCAAGTATGGCTGACTAAATGACTGACCGAGGCGTTGACTGACAACAGCACCAGCCTATATGCATGTGCAGATAAAATATGTTTGTGTATGACTCCATGTTCCAGCAGACAACTTCAGTGTCATTGCGCGCTTATAGTAATTATGCCAACTCGCTTCATCCGCTCGTCACTTTCGAGTCACAGCGCAGTTTAACTGCAGGCGCTTTTCGAAGTTGAAGCGTGAAAATAAATGTCACTGGGGTTGGACTGCCATGGGAACATAGAACCGAAATTATGACTAGTTTCGTGACTGGTCTCAAAGTGGGTCTCAAGTTAGTCTTTTGACTCTGACTACTTTTGATGTAGATTTTCTATAATTTCTTATTTGATAAATATGATATATATGAACTGGTTTATTTATTATATTGCTTCTAAATTTGGTTCCTCGTTTATCAAAGAATTTCAAAGAACCACTGTCGTCCCAACTTGGACCAGCTCTTTCCATTCTTGCGATTTGTTCATTTTATTGCTGATTTTTCCTTCAAGCCATTGCTTAACCACAGCTGCTGGCCATTCATTTGACTGTTGCGTTGATTGGATGACTTCTGTTTTCTTACATTTCATTAATTTAAGAAGTTTTATTGTTTTTGTAATTTTTCGAAACTGTCACTTTATGACTCAAATTGCACACGATTGCTGGCGAAGCGCAGCTTATATCATTTTGGGCATCAGTCTTGAGGTTTGATTGTTTTATGAAATGCAATTACAGTAGTACATCGATAAAGTGAACCAAAAAAAATTATTAAATTTTTTATCAATCCTGAATCTGAATGTTGTTGGTTCTTATTTAAAATTTGAAATTTATTTAATTTAGTAAGAATGTTCTTTTTAGCCAGGTTCCACTGTATATGGTATATTTTTGATATTTTAGGGTTACCATTACAGTTTTTTGGGCTTATCTGCGTAGGATAATCTCGCATTGCAACCGCATAGCTGGCAATTAACCTTTGCAGTTGCCGAAAAGGCAACAACAACAACACACCAAGTGTTTAAAGAGTGTAGCGTACGGTTGCTGAACGAAAGCTGTCTGTCTGCAACATATAAACGTAAATTATTGCTTTTTCGATGTTTTTGTTGTTTTTGGTTCGCACCCATTGCATGTCCCTGGCAATGGCAGTTGCTGGTGCAACACTAAATTTCTTGTTGTTGTTTTGTGGCTGTGGCATGTTTTCTCTTTTTCGGCAGCGGCAACGTTGAAATTAATAAATTTCATGTAATTGACATATTTTGCAGCAAGTAGCCGTTACGATTTGTACGGTGGCAATAACAATAACAACAACTGTCACAAGTGGAAGAAACTGCAAGTTGTGTCGATTCTAAGTTGTTGTTGCATATATTTAAAGATTTATGTATGTATGTAATATACTGCAGCTTGTTGTTGTTGTTGGAGTTCATGATTCGTCATTGTCTGCTGCCATCTGTGGTTTCTCATTTGATTTCAAAGATTTCAACACGTCTCTTCAACATTTGGGCTTATTTAAATATATATTTTTTTCTCATACATACATATCAAAACAACAACAACAAAAGTAGTTAAAAATCTATAAAAGTTATAAATCGCAATCCCACATTGCCTGCCAGCGAGTGAGTGAGTGAGTGAATCACACGCATATTACATAAAAATCCTGTCTTGGTAACGGTACATGTCATGTTGGGACCATCGACGCAAAGCGGCATATAAAACCTTAAAATATACGCGAAAAAGCATTAAAAGGCGACTTTCACTTTTACAAGTTTATCCAATCAAATAAAATGCGACGAGAGAGTTGCCAGCTCTGTATGCCTGTATGTATTTTAACACGTACGGAAATTGCGTTGCAACGCATTATTGCCACATACATACATACATATGAGTGTAGCAAACATTAACACACACATACATACAAAGTGCTAACCGACGGTCTGACTCGTTGGCTGTCGGTGTCATAAAATCGCCTAAAAACGTTAAAAGCAGCAAAGAAAAAAAATTAATTTAATATGTTGTAACTCAACAACTGTTGCCGTTACAACAACAATAACAACCCATACAACATCAGCAGCAACAACGTATATTCGTCATCAGCCAGTCGGCAACAACAATTGTTGCCTGTCATATAAGGCAGCTAGCTTCATTCAGCAGTTTCATTGTTGCTGTGCTGTTGATGTTGTTGTTGTTGTCTCCGTCGTCGATGACAGCATCACTCGCGCCTTTTACAGCAATGTTGCAATGTTGCAGGCACCAAAGCAGAGCCGCGGCTGCAACATCGGCGCCAAGTCGTCAATAATTTGGTGAACAACAACAACAATGGCAACACAACAATAAATTTGTAATAATAATACAATAACAGCTATATTATGTTGATGATGAGCGTGCATCGAGCGAGCGAGCGGCTTGCAACCGACTTGCCACATTTCAAATTGCACTCACACAGCGCGCCATTTGTCGCTGTTGAAATCCATAAGGAGCTGTTGTAAAAAGGCATTTTGCCAGTCAACTAACTGCTTGGCTAAATATTGTATTGAGCGTTCGAATGATGACATCACGCTGCTTGCTATGTGCGAAGACAAAAAATTAATGTTGTTATCTGCAAAAAGAAAAAAACAATGAAACAAGTGCAGAAGTGGCATCAATGCATTAGATAGATTGTTGAAATTTGAATTTCATTAATAAAATTAGAAAATAATTAATTCTATTTGCAAAAAAAAAATATATAAATTAAATTTAATTTTTGTTTTATGAAAATATTAAACCAAGAAAAGGTTGTATAAAATATATATTTTTTTAGTATAAAATATTACTTTGATATTATTTTATTTATATTTAATAATTAATGTAATTTAATTTAATAATTTAATTTATTTAATTTAAGTTTATTTTATTTTATTTCATTTTATTTTATTTTATTTTACTTAATTTAATATAATTTTATTTCATTTTATTCCATTTTATTTTGCTTTATTTTAAATATTTTACTTTATTTTATTTTTATTTTATATTTTAATTTTATGTTTATTTTTTGTATACTTCATTTTATTTTAGTTTTTTTTATTTTATTGTACTTTATCTTATCTTATTTTAATTTATTTTTTATTTTATTTTATTTTTTTCTTTTATTTTATTTATTTTATTTTATTTATTTTCTTATTTTATATATTTTATTTTATTTTATTTTATTTTGTTTCATTTTATTGTAATTTATTTTATTTTATTTTTATTTTGTATTATTTTATTTTAATTTAATATTTTTATTTTATTTTATTTAATTTTACTTTATTTTTATTTCATTCTATTTTATTATATTATATTTTATTTTATTTTGTTTTATTTTATTTTATTTTATTTTAACTTATTTTATTTTATTTTGTTTTATTTTATTTTAATTTAATTTATTTTATTTAATTTTACTTTATTTTATTTTAATTTAATTTATTTTATTTTAATTTATTTTATTTTATTTAATTTTACTTTATTTTATTTTATTTTATTATATTTTATTCTATTTTATTATATTTTATTTTATTTTATTTTATTTTGTTTTATTTTATTTTATTTTAATTTATTTTATTTTATTTTGTTTTATTTTATTTTAATTTATTTTATTTTATTTAATTTAATTTAATTTTGTTTTATTATATTTATTTTATTTTATTTTGTTTCATTTTATTTTTTTTTATTTTATTTAATTTTTTTATATTTCATTTTATTTTACTTAATTTTAATTTCATTTTATTTTATTTTAATTTATTTTTATTTAATTTTGTTTAATTTAATTTAATTTTATTTAATTTTTTTATAAATAACATATGCCTTCACAATCCTGCATATTTCCAACAATTTTCGTATGCATATAAGCATTACTCATCCACCTGCATGTATCGTCTGTAGTTCTATTTTCACTAGCTTGCTATTTTTTCATATCTCTGTTAACATTCACATTACACTTACCGTTATCATTATCGTTAAAAACGCATTACGCCAGCAGCAGCAGCTCGCAACACCCCAACAATGCAAACTTTCAACGCCCCATTTCATTTCATTTGTTGTTTACAGCAACAACAACACATGTATGAACTCGATTTTTTTCTCGCCTTCTCATCTCGTAACGCCACAAAAGAAAGTTCCACTTTGTCAATTTGCGGTTACGTTTTACAAATCAGCACATTTCGCTGTCGAAATTATTACACTCTCTTCAGTTCAGACAGCTTTTTTACGTAGCAAAGTATCGCCCATACGGTTTAACGTCTGCGAAATGCAATGAAGCTTGCATATTAATCGCTCCGCTCTTTTTTCACACTCTCATATCTGTTGAACTTATTATCATTAGTATATGTAGGTAGTTGACAATGAGTGGCTTCGTTTTTGAGTATTTTTTTTTGTGTTTTTATACCCAACGCCAATTTTACCAATGGAAATTTCACTTTCATTAGCCGATAGTTGGAATCAAAATATTTTTTATACCAACATCCTACCAGTTATAGAAAATCTAGTCTAAAATTTATAAGTAATTTATAAAAAATATTACTCTAAAGCAGATATCGCAAGAAAATATAGTTGCTTGCGATTTGCCAAACTTTGGAGAGTGCTGAATCGAGCAAGCAACTGGTATAACTCACATAAACTGGCATAATTATAGAAGGATAAGAGAGCTCACTAGAGAAGTTCTTCGAAGGATGACATTTTAGATAATTTGTGTGTTCTTTTGAGTCAAAAATGTTGAAAAATTTTAAAATATCTGGTTCCATCACATAACCTTAAAACAGCCGCTGACACTTGATCCCTTTCAGTCTCATTTTTACATAACATTTTTTCGATATTTTTTTTGGGGGGTTTTCGTTTAATGCATTTACCAAACCGCCTTAACCGCCCTCACGCTTATTGTTATTGCCATGCAACGCGACACCATTCAGCCAGCGCCCATCATAGTTCGCGCCATCGGCATTTTCACCACCTACCGCATCGTTTTGGGTGTTATGATGCGCGTACTTCTGCGAGTTTGCCACACTCGAAATGATCTCCGCAAACGCAATTCCATCGTTCAAAGTCATTAGGTTTTATGATTATTAGCTTGTTTAGTTCCTCAAGTGTGCTGCCAGCCATTGCCCCTCAGTCAGTGTGTGAGTCAGTCAGTCGTTCGACATATTCATCGCTGTTGTTGCTTTTTTCGCTGTTATCTTTTGCTTATTATATGAACTATCTTTTCATATATTGTAAATTTGTATTTTTATACTCTCGCAACAAATGTTGCTAAAGAGAGTATTATAGTTTTGTTCACATAACGGTTGTTTGTAACACCTAAAACTAAACGAGTTAGATATAGGGTTATATATACCAAAGTGATCAGGGTGAAGAGTGGATTTCAAATCCGAATGTCTGTCTGTCCGTCCGTCCGTCCGTCCGTCCGTCCGTCCGTCCGTCTGTGCAAGCTGTAACTTGAGTAAAAATTAAGATATCTTGATGAAACTTGGCACACTTATTTCTTGGCACCATAGGAAGGTTGCTTTCGAAAATGAGCAAAATCGGACCACTGCCACGCCCACAAAATGGCGAAAACCGAAAACACATAAAGTGCCATAACTAAGCCATAAAGAAAGCTATGGAAATAAAGGGGCATATTTGGATGTAATTTTTTTGGGGAAGTGGGCGTGGCCCCGCCCCCTACTAAGTTTTTTGTATATATCTCGCAAACCAATAGAGCTATATAAACCAAACTTTCTGCAGTCGTTTTTTTAGCCACTTCCTAATACAGTCCAAAAATGAAAGAAATCGGATCATAACCACGCCCACCTCCCATACAAAAGTTAGGTTGAAAATTACAAAAAGTGGGTTAACTCACTAACGAAAAACGTCAGAAACACTAAATTTCACATAAGAAATGGCAGATGAAAGCTGCACTCAGATTTTTTTACAAAATGGAAAATGGGCGTGGCGTCGCCCACTTATGGGTCAAAAACCATATCTCAGGAACTACTCGACCGATTTCAATGAAACTTGGTTTGTAATAGTTTCCTTACAACCCAATGATACCTTGTGAAAATAGGCCAAATCGCTTCACAACCACGCCTACTTCCTAAATACCAGAACTTTGAAGACAATCTGAATCGTTTACTTTACAATATATAAAGTAAGTACTAGTGAAGATATCGGTGCAGAACTTTGCACAAATACTATGTTGATAGTGTGGCAGACCCATTCTAAAAATCGCCGAAATCGGACCATAGGTTTTTAAGACCCCATATATCGAACACGACGACCTCGGTGCTTCTAACCTAATATTACGGTTTCCAACTTTCAATGGACTTTATACAATATATATGACGAATATGTGGGTCAAATTGTGTATTATATAATATTAATTAAGTTAAATAAATAAATTGCGAGAGTATAAAATGTTCGGTTACACCCGAACTTAGCCCTTCCTTACTTGTTTCTATTTTTTTCGTTCATATAGTTCGTATGTATAATGGTTTGTTTGTTTTGTTGGTGCGTTGTTTGTTTTGGTTCGTTTGTTGTTTGTTGCGGCAATGTCATATGTTCGCTGTTGTTTTTGTTGCTGTTTCATTTGCAAACTTATCTCTATTCTGTCATAACAATTTCATGGCTGTTGCTTCGCAAACGTATGCTTTCTTACCTTTCTATCGTAGTTTTTCGTTTTCGCAACTCCCTTTTTCTATTTGTCAAATACTGGCATATATATTTAGTTTTTTTTCTCATTTCATTTGCTATTTTCTCGCTACTTTTGTTGTTTTTGTTGTGCGTGTGGACTTTATGGACCTTGTAAGCAGTTTGTAAGTGCTTAAATCCAGTTTAATTTTATTGACATTCCCCCGCCAGTTCTGTGGGGTGGATCAAGTGCTTAATTGAATAAATATGATGACGGTTATGGCTGGTCATTTCAGCGCGAGAAAAGATGATCTCTCTGTAAGCATAAATATGTTAAGTAGTTGAGGAAGTGGTGTTTTAGGAACTGTTGCATGCAACAAGCACTTTTGGTATATATATACATAAGGATACAGTTTTTTTGTAGTTAATTTGAGATTTAGTATATGAAAGAGATGTATGTTTCATGAAAATATGTATAAATCACTGAAATCTGTATACGATTTGTAAAGCCAAAAGATTTTCGTGGTTTGAAGACAAACTTCTCACCACTTTTTTTTCCAATTTTATGAGGTTTTCTCAAGATAAATTAGTTGTCGCGGCCCCAAAACAATAGTATTTTGACTTAAGTGCGAGTCTTATTTTTGTTGTATCTACTTGGTCTATATTTTTTGTGTTTCAGCTTTGGAGAGTAGTATGTTTCTTCTCTGAAATATTATATTTATTATTTTGGCAAATAAGGTGAGAAAATCCCGATTATGAGATTACAATGCCTTGCCTTGCTCGTATTTTATCATTTTCAAGACAAGAATAAAACAAACCATATACAATTTGATAGATCTCTCAGTCTCTACTCTTAGTTTAGGTTAGGTTAGACTGGTCTCTCGAGCGACAATAGCATTTTTGTGTATTTTTGGTCTACCGCTTTACCTATGGCTTTAGCGGTTTAGCACCCCGTTCGATTTTTCCAACGCGTTATAATCTTTATAGCCATGCGCCTGTCCAGATCAACGTATATACAGGGTATGGGTTTACTAATGTCAATCCACACGTTTTCAGATGACAATACAGCACTCTTGGCAAACCATATGTGATCTCAAGTATGAAGTATGTCTTCTCCACCTTGACTGATGAGAAATTGTCGAACTTTTAACACTTTTTCATGTTTTATATTGGTTTGTGGGTTCTCAGATTTAACCCATTTATTATAGAACCCTCCCATATGAGCCCAGTTCCCTCGTTTTGGTGTCATTGATGGCAAGTTGGTGCTTACATCTACATAAAGTGGTGAAATAACAACAAAAATATAAACTTAACATACAAATAAAACAATAAAAACATATGTTGCGATTTAGGGTCAATGGCATTTGTAGGCGGGTTAACATTAAAAACAAAATTATTTTTATTTTTTAAGTTATTTTTATCGAGCGCTGATTAAATTTCTTTTGTTATTAAATATTAAAAATTTTAAATTATTTATTCTGTATTATTTTTTTATTAAAATTACTCTCAATCCCCTACCCTATCAAATCTATATACTAAAAACTTTTTTCTTTTTCCTTACAGGTAAGTGTCCAATTTCAATAGTTTAAGCGTTCACATTAAAATTTTGGTAAGTAGTTGAAATTATAAGATTCCTTTGCAACAAGCAAACGCTGCAGCGCATACGCCGGCACTTATAAATGCTCCCTAAAGGACGATAAACTATGAAAATATAAGCACTTGTGCAACGGCATAAACTATACCAGGGGTGTATTACACCCAAGTCGTTGGCACACCGTGGGTCTCTACAATTTGCACAGTTTATGCAACTTAATGAATATGCATAAACCACAGAGACGACATGGCCATAGCCATGCCATGCAAGTGATGTGTACTAGAGGACAAGTGAAGCGTAAGGCAAGGCGGGTGCGACTTCAAAAGAAATGTTGAAGTTTTCGAAAAAGATTCTCGTTGCCGTTCAAGTGCCCAAGCGAAAGTTGCAAGCAGGCAATCACTACTACAGTCACCGTAGTAGATTAGCATAATTTGTTTTATTTCTTCGTTTGTTATTTTTTTTTTGTTTTTGTTATAGTTGTAATGAAATTTCTGTTGAAAAGCAACGTGCTACTGCTTCTTAAGTACTGCATCGCTAATTAGCAGCATTTGTACTTCTGTGCACTTCATGCAACATTATTTACACTTATGTTTGGCTGCATGCATTTGTTTTTGTGTGTGTGTTTGTATGTGTTGGATTTTGTGCGCGTCTATAAGATTTGGTTTTGAAAAGCGCAATCCACAGACTTCGTCTTCATAGGAAATAATTTTCTTTAGCGTAAAAATTACTATTTCTATGGTCTTCTTGTACGTTTGTATATACTTACAGACCAAAATTTTTAAATATGTATACCTTTCTCTAAAAACTTTGACCTTGCTGTTGCATGTACAAATCGCTGCGGCTAATGGTTGCTACAGGGAATTGTGTGAGAAGTTTTATTATGTAAGAATGTAAAAGACTTCGTTTTATAACAAAAAAAAAGCTATATATAATTCATATAATAATATAAAATTTATTTATTTTTTATTTATTTTTTTAAATTAATTTTATTTTTTAATTTATTTTTTTAAATAATTTTTTTTTGATTAATTTTATTTTTTAATTGTATTTTATTTTTTAATTTTTATTTTTATTTTTAATTTTTTTTTATTTTTAATTTTTTTTAATTTTTTTTTTTTTATTTTAGTTTTTTTATTTTTTATTTATTTTTTTTTATTATTTTTTATTTATTTATTTTCTATTTTTTTAGTAAAAAACAAATATATTTATTTTTAATTTCTGTTTTTATCAATTTGGTGTTTTTGTTTTAATAAAATGTTGCATAATTAAAAAATGAACAATATTTAATATATAAAAAAAATATATATTTTAAATGTATTGTCTTATTTTTTATATTTTTTTATCTTCTTAAATTTATTTTTTTTTGATTTTTTTTTTTATAATTGAGATTTGCTTTTTTTATAGAAAAAAATATTTTATTTATACATTTTATTTTTTATTCAGCAATAATTTAAATTTAAATTATTATTTTATTTATATTAAAGATTTTATTAATTTCTATTAACAATATTTAAATTTGTTTAATAGAAATAAAATATTTTTTTTATAAAACTTAAAATGTATGTATAATAAAAAATATTATTTTATATCTTCAATATTTTTAAATACTTTTTTTTTACATTTTTTGCCGTAATTATTTGAATTTAATTAAATTTTTTTATATTATTTTTTATTTATTAATTTTTTTAAATTAATTTAATGTAATTTATCTATATTATTTTTATTTGTATTATTTATTTTTGCTATAATTATTTTTAAATTTATGATTATTATTTATATTAATTGCTATTTTTTATTAATTTTTATTTTTATTAATTTTTTTATTAAATTAAAATGTTTATTTTATGTATAGAAATGGAATCATAAATCTCACATTAAATTTCTTAGTTTGTCCTTAAATTTAATTTTCTCATTTATTTGCTTGTTACCTTTCTTGCTTGCCTGCCTGCCCGTATGTCTTTCTCTAAACCCTGCAACACCACCGCGAAAAGAGTAAAATTCCTGTAACTATGGCACTTTTGAATAATTGCAGCTGAGGTTAAGTGCGCTGCCAAGCTTCTTTGTTGCACTCCATCCACTCCTGCCCAGCGTTTAGCGCTTGGAATGCGCTTACTTGACATTCACGCTTAAGTTTTATGCAATCTGTAGTGTAGCTTGCAGACGACGGAAGAAATAGTTTACCAAGTTATTGCGCCCCACAACGCCGCCTGCCGTTCACTTGCAGCTTAACTACTTTTTCTTGTACTAACTTGGCTTTGTATTTTAAATCCTCTTCGAGTTTGTGCAACAAGCAAATGTGGCCGCTACTGTTTTTAAGAATTTTCAATTTATGTTTTCTTATTGCCTTACCTTGGCGGAGCGCGGCAGAGCGAGCTTGCAACATGCAGTTATTAACCGAGACTGATTTCACAATATGTTGCCACTTTAAGCGGCTTACTTGATGTTGTCTTTTGCATATGTTATTAAGCGTTCTGCTGCACTTTCCCGTAACTCGGGTGCTTTGCTTTCCGAAAAAACTACTTTTTTCCCACAAAACGTGCCATTTGCATTTTTTCTCTAGCGAAACTCTCCAAACCGCAACGGGTTTATTGCCTTTAAAGTGGCAACTCACATTTCTTGCAGAACTCTTCAACGCTGCTCCCTTTGTACCGTTTTGCCTTCCATCGTCTCACTTAATTTTTGGCAAGTTTTTGCCGTTCTTCAGTTCCCTTGTCGACATTTGTGTTTTGCTATGAATTATGGCGAGCACATGCCGCCGCATTTCACTTGTTTTTGTCTGCCGTCGCCGCACACACACACAGGGTCTCGGTTCGCCGGCAGGATACCCTCATAATTGCAAATTCTACGTTTCGGTTTAAGCGCTTGTTTTGCGGTTGCCGCTCTCGCGTCTGAGCGTTAATGTGCTTTATAATGTTGAGGGCGTGATTTTATGCAGCAAACATTCCAACTCAGCCCTTCTCCCTTCACCCAGCACCCGCATGAGGACTGCGTAGACGCCCATAACTGATTGGTTCTCTCTGTGTGTTTGGGCGTGTGTGTGTGTGTGAATGGCAGTTTATAGCTCCTATTCTCCATGGATCAATTTCTGAAATAGTATGCGGGGGAGGTGCCGCCTGCCGCACACATTTCTGTTTGTTGTGTCTACGTTTTCTTCACTTCCACCACGGATGCTGACGACTGCGGCGGCGGCGACTGCGACTGCGACGACATTGGTTCACCGAAAAGTGCAGCGAACTTGCACTTGTGGCACTTGCGGTTATTATTGTCGATTATTTATGCAGTTTATGGCTTTTGAACAAAAGCTCTGACACCGACACACTCGCACGCAGCATTTAAACGGTACTTTCTTTTGGAGTGAGCTATTTTTGTGGTCGTCGCGCTCAAATGGTCGCTAGCAATGGGTGTGAGCGCGCGTTCTACAGCTGCTGGTGATTCGTAAAATTATTTGCAGAAATCTTAAATGTGTATATAATCTTTGGTTCCGCATTTTAAGATTGCAAAAGTGGTGTTTAAAAACTATGTAAGTGGCTTAAGCGTCAATGGTCACTTTGTGTCTATTGGATCAACTTAGAGCTCTGTATATATTCAAGCTAATTTCGAATGAGTCAGATAAAGTATTTTATAGTCCATTTATTGCCTCTTGTGTTGATTACATTCTTTTATTGTCAACCGAAGTTCTATCCTGAGCTTAAAAGCTTCTACTGTACAGGTAAAGCTTTGTGGAATCAGATTCTTTTAGGTTGAAGATCTCGAATTAGCTCATTTATAAAGATAGATCTTCTATAATTAATATATTATGACCTCATCAAAATGGATTTGTTCTCATATCATGCTCGCTCTTGGAGTGTCATACAATTAAATTAGAGCATAATGCTTTTTACTCCCGGATAATGAGAACAGTGAGAATACTTCCTTTAGAACCTCAGTAAAGACAGAACCGCTTTGTAAGGTTTTCATTCGGAACATCCTGCTGCCCTGAAGCTGTATAAGTGAAGCTCCACAGATATACTGCACCCTTAGAACATGCTGTCTCCCAAAGAATACCGTTGGTTGAGTCCAAGTATATTTTCAAAGAAGTCGGGATTTTTACTTAGTTCTTCGCCACGCCCAAAACGCTGAGTCTACCGTGAAGTGATCTATACTAGGACCCTCAAATGATGTCATATCCTATAATGATTAAAGTGACAACTTCTACAACAACAACAATTTGCGAAGGCTAAATCCAGTTTATTTCAATTTTCCGATGTTGAAAACTAGTTTTAAGTATGAGATCATCCATAACTCCAAGAAAATTATCCGAGTTTCCCCAAAAACCAACAAAAGGGTTGCCCTTAAAGATTTCCAGTGAAACTCAACTTGCAATATTTACTCTGCGATGTTACCTAATCATCTTCCATTAAGAAACTTATGCAATAACGGTATATCTATGCAATTTGCTATTTCTTTTGTTGTCTTCCTATCGTTTGTCTGGTCAAATAATTTTATGTCAATCTACAATTTCAGCACATTGGCAATTACTGACCACAGCCATGCGCTATCCAATGTCCAGTTGAGCGACAGCTTGCAGCGTATTCCCTGCAGCAATTTAGCCACTGCATTGTTGTGAAGATTTCCTTTAGTTTCTTGACTTGGCTTTGTTTATATAAGAAGGGAAGTCGATAAAAATGGCAACTAATAAATATTTAAACTTCTGGCTTCCTCCGTCGCTCCGAAAGAAAGCTATCAATTTCCATTTCATGATTGTCCTTCACTATCGAGCGTTGCATGTCAGGAACTTTATACGTGTTTGTATGTAATATTAACCGTTGCTATTATGCAAGTAATTGCACTATTGAAAAATGTCGACTAGACAATATAAAAACAGCAAACTGACCCCACCTTTCGGTTTTCCGAGTGTGTGTGTTTCTTTAGATGACGTCAGGCAGTCAAATGCTTTGGTATTTTAGATGAAATTAAATGAAAAAATTGATTTGCTGTTATCAAAAATTTATCAATAAATACCGTTTAATAGTTTCACTAATTTTTTCCAACTTTAATAGCTTCTTTAATCACCGTGAAAATCTCTCGGCATTTAGTTGCTATTTTTTCTCTTTCTTTTAGTCGAAAAGTTTAAAATACCACCAACACCAACACCATCGCTTCGTCGTTCGCTTTTCATCAACTTTACTTTTAATTAATTTGCAACAATGGACCAGACAACAACATTCCATCATCATTTTGCTTTATGTCATAATTAACTTGGCAGCTGCCGTCTCGACTTTGGCTGGTTGGTTGGCTGACAGCCCGCTTGTTTTTACGTATTTATTTCGAGCTTTTCTTTTCCTTTCGTTTCTATTGTGTATTTCCTTTTCGCCAATTTTATTTCACATATTTTCTTTTCCTTGTTTGGCATTTGATTATTTTTCACTGGGTTTTTGTTTTTGTTTTTGCAAAAAACCCATAAAATTTACGAGTTCAAGTGCACGCTCGGCATCCTTTCAATTCGTGGCTGCACTCCTTCGCTGGAATTTACGGTTGTGTGGCCTGTTGGTTGTCTTTCTGCTTTGCATGGCCCTTCCGTTGCACTTAAAATGCTTATATAACTTTTATTTTTCAATTTGAACCTATTCTATAGACGAAACTCATTTGAGGTCGAGTGCAGAGTTGCCAAGTGAAAAAATATTTTCATATATAAAAATATTTCATATATATATTTTGTTTTGGATGGGGAACACAATGAAACTCGTTTAATTTTTTCGTATTTTTTTAGAGATAAATTTTGTAAATTTTTTATTAAATTATTATTTTTTATCACAAATTAGTTTTTTATTAAAATTTCTATATATTTTTTTTTAATGATTTTATTTAATTTTTTTTTTTATTTCTTTTATTATAAATAAATCTTTTGTTTTAAATTAATTTTTTATAATTATTTTTTTATTTTAATTAAATTTTTTTTATAAATTTTTTTTTTATTTTCGAATAATTTTGACTTTTAAAACTAATTAAATAAATATTTCCGTTTAATTTTTATACATATTTTCTTGCACCTTTGGCAACTCTGCACATACAACCAATTTATTCCGGCCAATACTTGTTTACTGTTATTTTTTTTATTTCTTTTATTATAAATAAATTTTTTGTTTTAAATTAATTTTTTATAATTATTTTTTTTTTAATTAAATTTTTTTATATATTTTTTTAAATTAAATTAAATTTTTTTTTATTTTTATTTTTTTTTATTTTCGAATAATTTTTGCTTTTAATTTTCAATTATAATATTTTTAATTTTTTTTTGTTTAATTTTGACCTTTGGCAACTCTGCACATAGAACAAATTTATTCTGGCCAATACTTGTCTACTGTTTTTTTGCCAACCCTTTGCTTATGCTGTGTTTCTATTATCCTTTGCAATTTTATGGTTTGTTGTCGCAATTTTGTTGGCTCTTGCCGGCGCTTAGCCCCTCCAATGGTTTTTTTTTTGGCGCTGTTGGAAGATTTGCCTCATATTTGAGTTGCCCTCATCGGCACGCCTGAGCAGCCAGCGTTTTGTTGCTGTTTGTGTAGTTTTCGATAAGCTGCCAGCCGTACCCCGTGTAAGTGGCGCGAGTAGATGGCGCCCTCTTGCACCAACTTCTTGGCATCCTGCCGGTCTTTTGCTCTGCCTTACTTTTTTTTGTGTTTGCGCGCTGGCGGAACGATTTCGCCCGCTTATCTTAGTCATTTATATTGTGTTTGTGTCATTTCGCTTTCGCTCCTGCTGCGCACCATAGAGCACGCTCTTCCTGACAAAACAATAGTGTGGAACCCGGCAAATGAAAATATGCACTAAATGTTGTTGCTTTTGTATTTCGATTTTTTTTCTTGTTTATATTTGTTTTTTGTTGCTTTTTGTCTGGCGCTGCCAGTCTGCGCTAAGAATCGGATTTGCTTATAATTTTACTGACATTTTAGAGTCATATCGTCGCGACAGGCCAACCAGCCAGCCCAGCCAACCGATGCGACCCGCATGCTATCGCTCCGGTCTCCTCCCTTTCCTGATCTTCCGCTCTTGTTTTTTCGGTTGGCGGCAGGCTAACTACAGATTGAATCGTTGTTTTCAGATTTAAGCTTAAAATGTGGCTTGAGGTGAGTGGGTGGCTGTTTTGTGTGTGTGAGGGGTATGAAGTGGGCGCCGAAAATGTTTACAAGGGCCGTGCAACATTTCGCCGCTCAAACATTTGATAAAATTTGTTGATTCCTGGAGATTTGCAGTAATGACTCACTATTTGGAGTGTCTGTCGCTTGTGTTTTTGTATTATTTTTGTCTGTCTGATTCATAATGCAGTGTAACTGTCAGTCTTTTGACATTTGTTTATGAATTACTTTCTTCCTGTATCTGTCTGTAAATTTGCGATTGTTCTGTTTTTTTTGTTGTTGTGGATGCTGCAATTAAGCGGCTGCAATTAATCGATGCTATTTTTGGGGTACTCACCACACAGGGATGTTTTTTATTTTTTTTATTTTTCTAAATATTTTTTTAATGTTTTTATTTTATTTTTGTAATTTTTTTTTAATGTTTTTTTATTTTTAATTTATTTTTTATATTTTTATATATTTTTTAAAATATTTTTTATATTTTTATTAACTTTGTTAGTGAGCCTCTCCACTCAAAAAACTTAAATATGGCATCCAAATTATTTAAACAAATGAATTTTAATTATTATAATAATTTTTTTTAATTCAATTATAATTATGATCAATTTTTTTTTATTTTAATTTAATTTCGAATTTTATTTTATTTTAAATTTTTATTTTTTTTTAATTTTTTGATTTTTTTTGTTTTTATTTTTTATTTTATTTTTATTTATTTTTTTAAGTTTTTATTCTTTGTTTTATTTTTTATATATTTTTTTATTTTTAGTCATTTGAGTAGGAAACACTGTACACACACATACAATTACATAATACCAAAGCTACACCTTTCTTCAGTATATCACTTCAAATAAAAAAAAAATCAAATTTTTTTCTGCATTCCACACTCATAACTGTACATATTTAAATTTAGAAAATATAAGTGTGATTTGAGTAAAAAATCTCCGCCGAAAATGGCTATTTGCCAAAAAAGTCAACGCATTTCTTTGACGCTTCTCCGCATAATGCGCGGTTTCTCAACCCGCATATGCCTCTTTGCATAACTCCATGTTGCCATGTGCATGCGCCGACGCGCATAAATGCATAAAGCCATAACAAGCTGCGGCTAGAAAGAGTTGTATTAGCCAAGTGTTTGGCGTATGTATTTGGCATAAACAAATTTGGTTAAAATAAGCAAAGGCGCGTCAAATGTTACTGTTGTTGTTGTTGCTTATGCTTGCACAAAAACTATGGAAATAGTTGCAACAACAATTTCAAACCCACTCACTTATATACATACTTATGTATAATACTTATACATATACTTATGTATGTACTTACTGTAAGTTTGCAGCTACGCATGCATGAACGCCGCTCTCGCAAGCGCATGATTTGTTCATACATAAGTACATGTGTATGTATGTATGCATCTTGTTAGGTTTTTGCAGGCGTTTCGTCTTGTTGCCTTTGCGTTTGGCAAACACAGCGCCAAAAGGTGAATACACTTTGCTTGAGTTGTTGCTGTTGCTCTTGTTGCAATTGGTGTTTGATATTGCTGTTGCGGTTGTTAGTAGCAATGCCATTGTTATTGTTGTTGTTGTTGCTGCTGCTGCTTCTGACGTTTATTGATCGTTTGCACTGCCGCCGCATTGCTTTTCAATTAACCGCCTTCGTCGATATTCATTACAAACAAAGTGCCTTGAAGCGTTGTGCAAGCCACATGCCGCACGTCGCACACCGACGACGTCGGTACTTTCATGCCAAGGTGCCCAAGTGCAAGCGCAGCACACTAGCTTATATACATGAAAATATATATATCTGTATGTGTACATATATACATATGTCTGTGGTTTGCTTAGCGCTTAGAGTGACATTTACGACCGCATAACTCACTGGCAGCAAAAGCATTATTTTTTTTGATTTTCGATTTTCTAGTTGTAATATTAGACACACGCCCATTTCCGCAGCAGCAGCTCACCAATTTCCTTAGCACAACAAAAAAAAAACGAAATATAACTAAATTTTTGTTTATTTTCATGTCACTATTAACCTCAAGCTAATTGACCAGTTGAGCGCTGCTGGCAAATTGTATCTGGAAAATTTGTTTGAGTTTATACCACAATTTTCCACAGAACACAACACCCTTTGCGTTGATCTAGGTCCAAAAACATATGTTTGTATTTGAATTTGTGTGATTGATTAGTCAATGTCTTGATTGATGGCTTATTTTCATTTACTCTTTGTTTCTCAACCATAATTATTTCTATTTTGAGTAAGATTTATGTAAAAAGTAGTAAAAATTCAGTAACCTACGAGTACTGTGATACAAAAAATTTTAATTGAAGTGTTTTACTGCTTCATAAATGAAAAAAATTATATTTGTGGTAGTTTATTGCTGTGAAAGTTCTCAATCCATATCACTGTAGCAGTACAGGTTCTGAATCAAGATTTTACTAATTCATAATACTGTTTTTAAAAAATTCGGATAATTCTTTTCTTGTAAATTCAAGAGCAATTCGCAAAAAGCCGGCTATACTAGTCGTCCAGGCCCTAGTATTTTAGAAAACTGACGACATAAACTCGTCTCGTCTATAACTAGATTATTGTTGTATCCAAACCAAGTTGACAAAGGCTCAACCCACACCGGATTAGTCAAGACGTCTTTTCTTGTCTGATATGCCTATGATACGTAGTATGTAATACACTGGAAAGGCCATTAAGGAGGCGTTTTGTTCTTCCTATATAAATAAGAACTGATCTTTCTATTTTACACTAAGCACTACAACCAATTGGCTGAAGGATCACATTTCTTGAACGAAACCAATATTAATTTGATAGAAAAAAGCTTCGACTAATAGTTGCTCAAATCGTTGATTTTTGTCCATTGTTTCTTAGATGTTAGGCTCTAACCACACCGTGTTAGTCAAAAGCGTCTTTGACTAATAAGACACAAAACAAATTTTGCTCTAACCAACACCAAGAGAACATGCGTTTTTGTTTCGTCTTGTTCGGTGTGGGTTGCCACATATGGAGATATGGCGTTACATCGTCTTAATAGGTTGAGAAGATCTCTTCCTGGGTTGGGTTTAAGAGTTATACTACGTTCGGACTTCAATGTCGGTCATGTTTTCATTGAAAAAATGGGTTTTCGTTCGAAAACTTGTGTTTTCATCCATGTAAAATCTGTCAAACAAAATCACAGTTTTCGCTGAAAACTTCTTGAAAACTTACATACAGTATAAAAATGCTCAAATGTAAACAAACAAATAAATTTGTGAATTGTCAATGAAAACGCATCGAAAACACAAAATGTCGGTCAGAACGACTTTGGTTCCACAATCCACAAATTGAGTTTTCAAGAGGTTTCCATTGTCGGTCCGAACGTAGTATTAGAGTAGTTTTTAGCTCCGACATATGACAGTCTCATCGATTTCAGTGGTTATGTTGGATATCTGGTGCTGGAAAGAAGTTCTCGAAGTAAACTAGAGCAAAAATTGACTGTTCATTGGAAACCTTTGTTTATCCAACAATTCGCTCCCAACTAAATTAAAGATATAAACAGTTACGATAGAAACTCTCGACGTACTCGATTTCTCAAACTTGCTACGAGTTAATCGTTCGTTGTATTAAAACTTTAAGAGGAAAGATCTATGTAATGTTGGAACATTAAAATTAGTAACTAGAATTTCCTGCAACACCATAAGCAGTTTATTGGGATCTGAATGAAAAAAATAATATTTATTACAAGCTAATAGTCTCCAACTTTGTTTATAATTGTTGTTTTGCAATAGTTATTGTAAAATTGTTAATTAAATATGCATAACAAATGCTTGAACACCCATTATTAAATATAAACGTTTATTTACATTTATTATCAATTATATTGCAACACCTTCCTCCCTCTCTTGCGCTCTCCTGCTAACCCCACTCTTTTCCCTGTAGAACTCGGTGCTTATGAGTCAGTGCATAAAATTTGCAATTTGTGGTGGAGTGCGGCGTTTAAGGTCAACAGTTTATTTTGTATTGCAGTATTGAGAAGCGATTAACACCTTCAACGCTTGACCATGATCGGCAACACCTCAGCGCCTTTGCCGATACATATAACGCACACGCATGCGTATAAGCGGTCATAAATTGACGTATTTACGCGACGTGCTTCGTTCTTCACGCGGTTCTTTGTTTGTATAATACAACAACAACGCTCAAGTACAACCGCTGCGCGCCGTAAATTTAGTGCGATATAGCGTGTAGTGAAGAGCTTTTCACAAGCTTCTGAATGAAATTGCCAAGCCGATTGCATTCTCTACAAATTTTATTTTGTTCTGTTTGTAGCTCGTTTGTGATAACTTCATTAATTCTTTTTTACGGCTTCAGCATCACTATTGAGCTCTACCGCGATGTGCCGGTGAGCGTGCGCACCTTGGCTTGGTTGTTGATGGCAATAATAAAATTTGTTTATGCATAAATTATTTTTGTTTCCTCTACTGTGTGGTGGGGTGTGCGGAGTGCTGACTGACTACCTTCCGGTTGCAAATAAAAGTAGACCTTCTGTTGCTTATTTATTACGTTTTCGTATTGTTGTGATAATATCATTTATTTTTTATCACATAGGCGCTTCATTGATGAGTGTTTAAAGTGGAGCTCAGGTTTCTCTGTTAAATAAGGTTTATCTAAAATATATGATCTGATTAAATTTAGCACTAATTTGTTTATTTAGGAGTGTTAGTCGATGATTTTATCGTTTCTTATGGATTGTGTTTACAATATTCGATTGATTCTTTGAATATTAAACGCCAGACTGTTGTCAATAGATCTGAATTTCTTATTTTTAAATTACGAAAAGAACTAGCAAATCGCTTATTGCCAACAAAACGCCAGACAAAGTCATTACAATGTTACTTCATTAGTCCAAATCAGGTTTTGGAGACTCTTTCTTATACTCGATAGTCAAATAAATCTTCCTTCTTCACATCTTGTGTCTCTTAGGGTCATAAAAAGAAATTTGCCGAAGGAACTAAGAGATCTATAACAAGTAAAAGAAACATTTTAGCTCGATAGTCTCCAAATAGTGAAACTTCTTATTAAGAACATATAATAAAATTTCATATTTTTTTTAGAATTCTATTTTGCCTTCTTTATTTACCACTTTCCGGTCATATATCAACAGTTTTTATATTTTTTTACTTATAACTCTTAACTGTCTTCAATTCAGCAAATTCTTGAAAATTGGCGAATCGAACATGCAACTCGCTTAAAGTCCAGAAACTGGTATAATGCAATAGAAATGAAAATTTAAGTAGTTATACCAATTTAATCAGAGACTCACATGATCACTTGTATGAATTCAAATCGCTTCTATCTCTGGAGAAGAGAGTAGAGCTCAAACATAGCTAGTTGAGCACTATGTTCGCACTATCATCCATACATGCTTTAGACGTACATACTACTGACAGTTGCAGTTGCTTTAGTAGTTCACTAGCAACAAAGTTGCTAGAAAATCCGTTGTAAATCATTAGCTTTACTCGCTTGCTCCTCTGATTCTTGACTCGACGACGACGCGTTCTTGACATTCCAAACTCAGTTCGTGTTATTGCACTCCCAATTCACACACTACACCAACGTTGTTGCTGCAACATATCAACGACGCGACGGCATGCCATGCCATTTGCTACTCGTTTTGCGTTTGCATCGCAGCCTGCCTACTGTCTCTGCCTCTGCGTATGTGTCTATGCCTTGGTGCTTGTAATTGCAATTGCATTTGCCTGCTGTTTAACTCTTTGCTTTTGATTTTGCTACAACATTGGGTGTTGCATACTCGCAACGACAGTGAAATCTACAGTGCAACGTTCGCTGCTCGTCTTTGTTGTTTTTGTTATTGTTGCTGTTGCCTTTAGTTTTTGCTTTTGCCTCGCTTTGCTTTAATGCATTTGTCCTTGGCTGAGTGCATTGCCGGTGTGCGCACTAGTGCAGCCAACTAATCGGCCGATCAACCGCGCATTGGTGGGGTCTGGTGGCTGGTGGGTTGACTGGTCGTGTTCGACTGACGCAGCCGCTGACTGACCGCTGCTGCACAGTTGGAGTTTACTTGGTCATTTGCTGCTGATCGCCAGCCTAAATGGCTATACTTTCGTCTGTCGGTTCGTCTCGCCAGTTGCTCGATTACTAGTTGTTGTTGTTGTTGTGCTTAGTTGTATGTTCTAGCCGAGTGATTGACTGGCGAAGCGCATACTAGAAACCGGCTGAGATTACAACTAGTGCTGAACACTCTTGCTATATTTTATATTTTTGTTGTTGATTTTTATTTTTACTTGTTTTTTTGTTGTTTTTTTCTTTTCTTTATTGATTTTTTTTTCTGTTTTCCTTTTCTATGCGCTCAGTTTTATTCGCTGCTACTTAAATCGTTCGCTTTCATTGTTTATGTATTATTATTATTTATGGTTGTTTCGTTCGTTTGTTGATAGTAAAATTAGTTGCGCCTAATTAATAGCTTTTCTTTGTTCTCTTTACTTTTAGTTTCGTTGCATTTCATTGCATTTTGTTTTATTTTATTGTTTAAGTAATTGCTGTATTACTGTGACGTGTTGATCGCCTGTTGACTGCTTGCCGCTGTTCCAACCACTACTGTGTTGGCAGTGTAAAAGGTCAGTTAAGATCAGTTGTTGAACGTCAAATAGCATTTGACTTTTGTTAGTTTTGCTATTGCTTTTGTTAGCTGTTAGTAGTTAGTATTAGCTCTAGTTAGAATAGTATACTTGCCAGCTGACGTTGTTCATAGTTTACTGAGGAGAGTAAGATAAAGAGAGAGACAGTTTAACAAATATTACTTTGAATGGAGCAAATATACTATAAGTAAGAGAGATAGATTTTTACTTACAAGGATGGAAGGGTTATATTTGTTTTTTTTTTTCGAAAATTGGTGGCAATTTCGACAGAGACATTTTCATAGTTTCAAAATGTTCTCCGAAAAATTCTGTTTCAAGCATTGTCAATTTTGTCCCCAAAGTCAAATATGTTTTTCAAGAACTTAAACTTCATCATTGTTTGGGAAATGTTCTCCAATAATTTCTATTCGAGGCTTCAGTCTAATGATATTGGTGATTTATGTATTGTTTGGTAAATGATTCCAACGCCAACAAAGTTTGTTAGAATAGTGTTTTATAAGAAATATTGCTTGGGTTCGGAAAAAAGATCCCCCATCTATACATCATAAAACATGATTCCAAAATGATCTCATTTCCAAGAAGTTATCTTTCATTTGTATTATCGCTGAGGGTCATGTGAGGATTGTAAGATGAACTTAGAACTTTTCACATAATATTCGATCGGCGTTATCGATGCTTTGTTAGGAGTTTCAGATCAGTTCTGTTCGAAATATGTTCCACACTTTATATTTTCTTCTCTTTTTAAATACTCTTTAGACGATATTACGAAGATAAATGGCACGATGTTGTTAATTGTTGGTAACACCCACTGATAACTCGATCCTAATACATTCTCTCATAAATATAGGCACTCAAGTATTTGGCGAACTTAAGTACTTACAGCCTCTGGCCATCGAATTACGAACGAATTTTTTTGACAATGTTTTTAATTTATGGTGAAAGTTACAAAATTACAACCTAGGTGGCATCCTTTGCCTATATTTCTACTGTATAATTAACGGTATAATATTCGAATAAGCTTGCCTACTTTATAGTTATTGGCTGACAATTATTGTAACCGTAATTTTTTTGTTATTCGTAATCGTTCGTAATTCGATGACCAGAGGCTGTATGTACTCTCTCTGACATCCCAACTGATCTGGATGTAAATAAGTAACCTTTATCGAGGAAAAAACATTTCACGTGTGACTTGATAAGCAAGTGATTTACTGCGGTGATTTAGTGAATGAAATAAAGCGCTGTGACAGGGTGACTAAAGTGATTTATGAAAATGTGACTTAAATTCGAAGGATTTAAAGAGAGTGAGATTAATGAGATAAGCGTTAAGTAAACTTTTTTTTTGAAGAGTGTTTCTTCGCACCACAAAAGAAATAATGAGTAATGAATAATACATAAACTTTATTTTTAAATCGCTGGTAATTTTTTTGTTATTTATTTTTTTAATTTATATTTTAATATATTTTTTTTTTTATAATAAGAAATTTTGTTTTTTATTCTTTTATATTATTTTTTATATTTTTTTTAATATTTTTTTTAAAAATTTTGAATGAATTAATTTTTTTGATAATTTTTTTTTATTAATTTTTTTTTTATTTTTTTGAATAAATCAATTTTTTGATAAATTTTTTTTATAAATTTTTTTTTGTTGTTATTTTTTTATATTTATTTTTATAACTGCAGGGTTGTGTTGGTGCCTGATTATACACGAGTGTATATATAAACGTCTCTCAAAATCAGCAAAGCTGCAGTATCTTTTATGAATAAGCTATATTCAGTTATACATACACATACACACCTACACTCCCATGCATGATTCCGCCAGCAAATAATTGCGATTACAGACTTGTAATTAAGCGAGCGATCGAGTGTGAGACTCGCTGTCGAACGGAAGGGGGGACACCGAGGCGCAATGTGCGGCGCGAAACAGCGAAAGCGTTAACTGATAAAAATAAACATTTTGTGTTGTGTGTTTACAATTTATTTATTTGCATTTGCACTTTTCGTTGTCGTCTTTTTTTTTTGCTTTTTTCCACGCTGGACAGCTGATAAAACAGACAATTGCACACATCACACACACACACAAACACACATACGCGCTTTGGCATTACGCAGTCACTGCGGCACTTGAGCTGATGCATATGTAAACACTTGCTATTTGAAAGTGAACGCTCCGTGAGTGTGCCGCAATTCATTAGCTGGCGTTGTTGTATGCAGGTCAACGCAGCCAATCAGCTGTGCTGCAATAAAAGCGATAAATAATGAAATCTGCTGCATGTGCGCACACACACACACACACCGAGAATTGCAATCGCGTGCAATGCTATTTTGTTGTTGTTGTAATTTTCGTTTTTCGCGCTGGCTTCTTCAGCGTTGCAAAGCGCGCTCGCCTTGAGCTTCAAGGAGGAAATGCGGCGCTCTTGTATGTATGTATGTGTGTGTGCTTATATGAAAGCAAGCGTTTGTTCTTGTTGCGTAAGTGTGGCAGTAAGACGTTGAAGGCAGTTTGCTGTGAAGAAATAAATCTTTTATATACAAAAGTATTTTAAGATTTGAGGTTATACGTTTTTTCTTAAGCACATAAGCATGCGAGTAAGTATACTTGGAATATTGCTTAAGTGATAATATTACTTTCACTCATTGCGTTTGGAATCAATATATTGTTTTTTCTTAAGTACTTAAGCATGCTTGCTTAAGTGAAAATTTTACTTTTTATCAAATTTTTTCAAACTAAATAATTTTTTTTTTTTGAAAAATTGTTTACCGTTACTATGATCTTCACATAACTGTTTTTATAATTTACCGTTATTTTTCCTTTAAGCATGCATTTTTACCGCTCTCGTTGGAGTTTTCAAGCTTTATTCTTTATTTTTCGCACAACTTCTTACTGCCACACACCTCCGCTCCCACACAACAAGCGCGCACTCATTGCGTTCATCGCTCATACCGCAACTTAAGTGCTTACCTACGTACTTAACTTCGCTTAACCCTGCCAGCCAAAGGTGGTGAAAAAGCTGGTTAAACCGAAGTTTTTTAAACCCACAAAAGTGGTAAAAAAAGTGGTGAGTTCGCCATAGGCCAGCATAGCTGCTTGTGAGCTTTTTAACCACTATTCCCCTCACACGTACGAATACAAAAACAAAATAACCCAAACGTGTGCGTTGGTGTTAGTAATTGAAGAAACATGAGGGGAAAGTGGTTAGGCCTGGCTGGCAGGGAACTTACATACATATTTACTTTGATATTCTAAGTTCAACAAGTCTGTATATATATTTAGATACATATGTATATAAGTATGTTTGCCTGTTTGTATATGCATATTGGCATTGGTGGCCACACGGGCTCATATTTGCTCGCTTCGAAAGCACAAAGCGTCGCTTTGTTTGCACCCGTGATATACTCGAGTATAATATGTACACATACTTTTGCGCTTTCCCTTAAAGTGGTTTCAAAAAAAAAAAACAAAAATAAAAATTAAATAAATTGTAAATATGTAAGTAAAAAGGGAAAAAAATTCATTGCAAACAAATAAATAAATAAATAACAAATATAGCGTGGAGAGGCCAATGAAACAATCAGTTTATATTTATAAAGAATACTTTGTGGTCGTCACTTTCCATATATGCAATATCTTTCTTCACTTTTTTTTGTATAATACTGACAGCTTGGAGTGATTGTTTACATGTGTACATATGTATGTGTGTTTATATAATGACATTGTAATAAGCGTTGATATGGGTCGATGAAAAATGTATGAGAATCAGTACTTGAAGTAAATATGTAATTGTTCCTATGTATTTAAAGTAGATTCTCCCCCACATGGCGTTGTTAATAAATTGGGTCATTATTGCATGAGGGAATTGCATTTATCTACTTACTATGGTTCGAAAGCTTTTATATATTTTATTGATAATTCTATAACAAATCGGAATTTTTATTAAGCGCGAGGTCATATTTGACCCTTAAAAAAAATATTTCACTTTTTGCTCTAGATCTTCTACTATTAACTCTGAAGTAACTTTTAAGACGTGCCAATGCAAATCTTTGCCATATATGTCTATAAAAAAATATATGTAGTTTACTTATTCAAACCTACCTTGCTAATATCTAAAGCATAGTCGAGTTTATTTTCTCCCAACATAAATTTTTGACAACCTTCATCTGGAAGAGATAATGTTAAACCCCTTTGTTCCAATATATCTTAAAGACATCACTCATATTGTTAAAATTCTAGTAAACTGGGTCAATAATTGCGTTTCCTGACGTTTCTTATACAATAAAACCACGAATTGTGAAATATTTTTAAATATATTGTGTTCTTAGTAATTAAAACACCCCTACACCCGCCCGCATAGTAACAGCTGTTTCTGTTTGCGGTTTTTAAATCCATGTATTTTTAGTGCAATCGGGTACTTCCACTATAATATAAATGTAAATTAAATATATATATGTATATTGTATCTACACTCTTATCGCTTCTAATATATATTCGGTTTGCATATATACCCACCTAACTTGCGATCTGACGAACGCTTACCGGTCGCATTGACTTGGAATGTGTCGAGAAAAAGTATGATTCACTGCGCTCTCAAAACGCTGTCGAAATGTGTATACTTTCACGTAGCGCAGCAAGCACCTAACTGATGATGCGATAAACGATTTTTATAAAAATCGAAATTACATCATGCAATTAGAGCAGGCACCCGTTGACTATGAGTAGTTCTAACCGCACGTCGCTGACACCCTCTCCATCCTTCACTTTCAATGCCTATCATGCTCATTGCTTACTACTTTGCATATGAAACAGTTATTCAGATTTATTTATTTCTTGATTATATATTTTTATTTATTTTTTATATTAATTTTATAAATAAATTTTTAATTCCCCAGTTTAATTTTTATCGTCTCTTGATTATGACATATTTTATTTATTTTTTCATTTTGTATTAGCTTCAATTGACAGTAAGCTATTTTTTCCCGGACAATACACCGCTTTTATAACGGCTGTTTTTATATGAATTTATAAATATTATTGTGACGTCAACTTGTTTAAACACTTAATTGACGTTTGTTTAATTATTCATAAATTTATTTATTTAATTTCCTCACGCCTCAAATCCAACATTTGAAAATCATAATTTTTTATTTTCATTTTCCTTATATACATATTTAATATGTACTGCTATTTTTGCTCGACAAATTCCACGCGATTTTATCGTTTATCAGTTCCCAAGCACATTTTTTTTAATTCTAACTTTGTTATTTTATTTATTATTAATTTTATCTTTGTTTACAAATTTCTAACAATTTAGTCTCACCATTTGCGATAATAATAGTAAATTCTTAATTAAGTTTTAATTTTTCTTATCTAACAGTTATCTATTATTTACATATATTCGCATTTAATTTTTATAATTTTGCTTAGAATTTATATACAGTGGAGCTTCCATAAATCGAATCACCATAATCCACAAAAATACTTCAAGTTAGAGAGACATCCGAGTTACGGAAGGTAATTTGTGTGAAATTTGACTTCTATTGCCAATTCAAGACATCATAGAGGTTATAGAGAACTTCGAGTTATAGACATTCGAGTTATGGAAGTTTAACTGTATTTGAACTGAATTAAGTTAGCTGCGGTGCTGTATCGTCAAAAAACATTCGTAGCATAAATATAACGGTTAAACATCCGTCAATTCGTTCATCTCAGTGTATTCAGCTTGAAATTCTCATACGATTTACAAATAAAAGTGATGTAAGCGCTCCTCAAGATTCTCATTTCGCAAACTTTTTACTTCTCTAGTCTCCTCTCCGTTATTTGCGCTAATTTACAGCTAACAATTTCCCATTAAAATTGCATTGTGTAGGCGTTCAGTATTGTTGTTTCGTAATGGTTTTCATAACATTCTCGCGTATTTATTGTAAATCGTGTAAGGCAGAGGGTGGCGAATTGCCTTATTTGATCGGCTTTACGGAACTAATGAACGCCGCGCTGCGAATAATTATTGTAACTACAATACATTTTTTTGTTGTTGCTCAGTTGTTGTATATTAAATGAATTTGAATATTTATGACTGCTGATTCTAGTTTTAATGAAATGTGATTTATTATTGGAAAATGCTGCTTAGCGTTTGTGGTTACTAATATTGTAATTTTTGTGCTAATCTTTGTTTGGCGCCATTGAGATCACTCCAAATGGAATATATTTTTAATGATAAATGTTTTATATATAATTTTGATTATTAAGATTAAGAGTTGGAGTACCAAAAAATTAGTAAAATTATATACTCCATCCATAAACTCTAGTTTATAGGTTATGTTATTGTTGAAACAATCACTCACAAAAATTTCACTAAAAGCTTTCCTTTAACTCGCCTAGAATTATTATCGCACATGTGTAAACAAATTGAGGTAGATCAGTATTTCTTTCGTGTTTCGTTCATTTCACTTTTCAAATAAAACAATTCAATGTCATGCGATTTAACAGATCGTGCAGCATGCTATATAACTACAATAAATGCAACAACACTGAAACTATTTAAAATTTTACTATATAATAATACTTTTGTTTTGTTTTTATGTTTTTTATCTGACAATTTTACTAAGCTTTATTCTAAAAATAGTTTGATACTGCCTTTCGTCTGATATTTAATTATTCATTGGTTCAAAAAGCTGAGTTTTCGCGTGTTCATTACACTATTTTCACTTGCATTCACGTCATCAAAATGTCTGCCTGACTATTTCTCTGCTCGCATTAGTATTGTAATGATGCAATGACATGATTACATATGAGTAATCACGTTGTTATAACGGCAATAAAATAATGCAAATAATTGTAAATTTTTATGATATTTTTTTCTCTTACTCAGCGATAATGGCAGTGTTAGATTCTACATTTTAGTTTTTGTTTCCTATCATATCTATAACTAACTATTTTATTTTATTTCATTTTATTTTAATTTATTTTATTTTATTTTATTTTATCTTATTTTAATTTATTTTATTTTATTTTATTTTAATTTATTTTATTTCATTTTATTTTAATTTATTTTATTTCATTTTATTTTAATTTATTTCATTTTATTTTATCTTATTTTAATTTATTTTATTTTATTTTAATTTATTTTATTTCATTTTATTTTAATTTATTTCATTTTATTTTATCTTATTTTAATTTATTTTATTTCATTTTATTTTATTTTATTTTATTTCATTTTATTTTAATTTATTTCATTTTATTTTATTTTAATTTATTTTATTTCATTTTATTTTATTTTAATTTATTTCATTTTATTTTATTTTAATTTATTTTATTTCATTTTATTTTAATTTATTTCATTTTATTTTATTTTATTTTAATTTATTTCATTTTATTTTATTTTATTTTATTTCATTTCATTTTATTTTATTTTAATTTATTTTATTTCATTTTATTTTAATTTATTTTATTTCATTTTATTTTAATTTATTTCATTTTATTTTATTTTATTTTAATTTATTTTATTTCATTTTATTTTATTTTAATTTATTTCATTTTATTTTATTTTAATTTATTTTATTTCATTTTATTTTAATTTATTTCTTTTTATTTTATTTTATTTTAATTTATTTCATTTTATTTTATTTTATTTCATTTCATTTTATTTTATTTTAATTTATTTTATTTCATTTTATTTTAATTTATTTTAATTTATTTCATTTTATTTTATTTCATTTTATTTTAATTTATTTCATTTTATTTTATTTTATTTTAATTTAATTTATTTCATTTTATTTTATTTTATTTTATTTTATTTTAATTTATTTCATTTTATTTTATTTTATTTTTATTTATTTTATTTCATTTTATTTTATTTTAATTTATTTCATTTTATTTTAATTTATTTTACTTCATTTTATTTTAATTTATTTCATTTTATTTTATTTAATTTTATTTTATTTTAATTTATTTCATTTTATTTTATTTTATTTTGTTTAATTTAATTTAATTTTATTTTATTTTATTTTGTTCTATTTTATTTTATTTTATTTTATTTCATTTCATTTTATTTTATTTTATTTTCTTTCTAATGAACCAACGCAATGCACTTTGCCCTACCGTAACTCAACATAAGTAGATATTTAGTATCGTCTACAAATCTTTAATGCGCCACAATTGACCTTTGGGCGGTCACCCATACCTGGAAAAGGCATCACAAAAATCATAAGCTTTCCCACGATGTGTTTACTTGGTATGAAGAGGCGTTGCAAAATGCGTTGAACTCGTTTCTTTTTTCAACAATTTTTTTAGCTTTTCCTCAGATCGTTCATATTTTTTTTTTAATTCATTATTGTTCTAAATATTTATCACATCACCTTTTGTTGTTTGTGCACTTGATTGTGATTAACATTACAGTGTATGCAAAACGTGTCGCTCTGTTTTTTTGGTTCACATGCATTTATAGCATTTTTATTTGTATTAATATGCGTTTAATTGCCAATGCAAAGGAGATACGCGTTTAAAATACTTAAATAAATACAAAAATATATATAATGAAGCCAAATAGCCAGTTGACTTTGTTTAAAATGCATATGACAGCGCCACCCAAAAGTGCAAAGCAAACTGAAAAATCGTCAAAGACAACACACAATCCAAACCACAAACGGCAATATGTATGTAAAAGCAACAGCAACAAAATATATGTAGAAAATGCCGTTCAAGTGTCGGCGATCTGTGGTAAGATCACTATCAACTGCGGACACAGACTACAGAATTGCCAAAAAGAAACACAAAAGTGATTTTAACCCACTGATACACATCCTGAATTTATACTACATTGTTATTATGACTACAGGGTTGCTCGTGTTGATAAACAGTGCGATAAGACCAATACAAGCATATGACAATACCTGCGATCAGAGCAGACAATAATAACACATAATAAAAAAAAAAAAAAATCACCGAAATAATAATCATAAATATTGAAAAAATAGGAGAAGCGAAACACGTAGCACTGCGGCGCTCCCAAAAATATGTCAAAGATCACCTAAAACGCAATTTAAGAAATATTAATTTAAGCTTGTATGCATACTTTTGTCTGTATATATTTGCTACGTGTGTACGAAATTAAGCACTTGCTCGAAATGATCTGGGTACGAAGACTGTATTACAGGTATGAATAAGTAAAATGTACAACAAAAAATGCTTTCAACAGCTGTTCTGTGCACAGCCGGCCAGTCAGTCACTTAAGTGTCAGCGGAATAACAATTAAAATGTACACTAAATGTTTTTGAACTAAAACGAAAATGTTGGAAACGAGGAAATAAAGGCAAATTAATGCATGGATATAAATTTATTAGATGGCTGTTTAGTTTTTTCGCAAATATAAATAAACAGTGAAAGCTCTTGTAGTTTAGTGAAAGCTTCCATCGCCGAATGAAAGCTCTCATAGCGATAGTGAAAGCTTTCATAACCGAGTAAAAGCTTCCATAGCCGAGCAAAAGTTTTCATAGCCGAGTGAAAGCTCTCAAAGCGAGAGTGAAAGCTTTGAAACGAATTTTTTACTTGTTGAATTGCATTTGCAACAACTTTCGATGACGAAATTTCATACCTGGTACCGTATTTTTAGAAACCAATGTTACTGCCAGTTGTAACCCACATTAAAGACACTTGGCTTTTTATAACCAAAAAGTGGGATTGCAAAAATATACAACAACAACAATAAATGCGACGTAAAAGCGCACTTTTTTCGAGCAATTAATCAAAATCGAAAGCGTAAATCCGATCCGATCTCTGTTTTGTTCAACTTTTTTCCTTTTTGTATCCTTATTTTTTGCGAATTTATTATGCAGCGTGTAAGTAGCGAATAATAAAAATAAAATTAAAGTCAATAAAAAAGTATGCGCTTACGTGCAACGAATTGTAAAATGAAAAGCTCAGCTCTACGACTCGTATAAGGTGAAATGAAATTAAAGCATATGTAAATTAAGCTTAAAGACGAAAAAAGGAAGGAGATAAGCGGACCTCCAGCCGCAGGCACCTGCAACTCGAAGGTGTGCAAAAATAAAAATTCGATAAATAAAAAGTAGAAATAATAAAAAAATTACAAAAGCCGACAACAACAACAACCAACAAACTCATATGCAATAAAAACTGGCAAAATCGCTCACAAACCCCCATACAAAACGTGTGTAGACGCTTTAACCAAATAATCACACCGAGTCACATGGAACTGCAGGTGCGGCTGTACAATTTACTTTTTACATTTTTTTTATTTTATTTTATTTTATTATTATTTTTTATTTTTTTTTTAATTTTCGCCTTTTATATTCGATATCCATAGCGCGCAATATTTGCACTGCCTCACTCATAGTAGTTGGCGGGGAAAAATAACATAGTGTGAACGGAAAAGCAATAAATATACGCTATATAATAAATAAATTGTAGAAACAACAACAAAAACACAAAATAAACGAAGAAAATCAACGAGCGAAAACAAAAGCAAACACAATCGCTTCGCCAAATCATAGCCATTAAATTGGTGGTGACCACACCTTGGTCGCGCATCAGATAGTTAGGCCGTTACGCCGACACACCAACCACAAACAACCAATCTCCGCGTGACCCGCTCGCCACTTGCCTGCCTGCCTGCAGCTGTGTCTAACTGTCTGACTGATCGGCTACTGGGCTGCCTGATGCAGTGTTGGTGCAATGAACTGTTGCACCGAAAGCGCAAGTGCGGGCGGACGCTCGGGCGTTTGTTTGATGGTGCGATCTGTGAAACAATTAACTAACGGTACATTAGCCAACAAGCGTGTTGCAGTGCAATTGGCTGTGTGTTTTTGCCGATATAGATCGGTTAAAGAATTGCACTTTTAGTGGGTAGATTAGTTTGTTGTATTTGTTGTTAATATTCTATTATTATTTTTCTTTATTTTGGGTGTGCGCATTCTTGTTGCAAGTGCGCGAACGGCACACCACGAATTCAATGCAAATATACATTAGTTTTTATAGTGCTCGTAAATCAACAACGAAAACGTGAGAAGCTGGAAAACGTGAACGTGATGACCGGCTGCCTGGCAACTGGCCCATTAAAGTTTGCTATTTGATTGGGGAGAATTAAGAGAAATGTTATAAAATAATTTTTTTTAAATAACTAATTTTATTTTGAAACCATTTTTTAAATTAAATGAAACATTAATTTTCTGAGCGCTTGAATAAATACAGTTTTTTTAAATAAATTTTTATAATTTTTAACATTTTTTTATTATTTTATTTTTTATTTAAAAATTTTTAATTTTTTTTATTTTAATTTTGCTTATTTGTTTAATATAGTTTAATATTTTTTTTTAATTTTATTTTTTTTTATTTTAAATTTTTTTTTTAATTTTTTATTTTTTTTATAAATTTTTATTGTCTTTTAAATAATTTTTTATGTTTTTTTTTTAATTTAAAATTTAATTTTTTTTAATTTTGAAAGTTTTATACAAAAAATATTTTTCTCTTTAAAATTCCATTCAAAAGTATTTTCTAAACATAACCTCCAACAAAAAAAATGTTTAATTTGTTTCCATATTTACTACACATTTCCTCATGCAATAATTTTTTTCCATGAAAATTCTAACCATTTACAATTTCCTGTGCTCATTTCTTCATTCAACAAATTTCATTTTCTCCTATTTACAACAACACATGTTTTCAAAGTAAAACTTATTAATTTACAAGCAATTTGTCAATTACGCCTTTGAAAAATTAACTTTTATTCAACACTTTGCGCTAAAAATATTTGCATTTTCATTAAATATTTAATTATAAATATTTCAAAAAACCAACGCCTCTAGTAGATTATTAATTGCTGTGAGAAAGTCCGTTTGTTTGTTTTATGCAAAAAGTTACAAGCAAATTTATAAAGTATACATGGAAATGGTAAACAAAAGTCTATATTTTTATAGCTCCCTTTGAGTGTATGTAGCACTAGTGACGTAAAAGCTTTGGATGATTAGTAGACAATCGTAAGAGAAACGATCAATATCCTGTGTTCTTTGTTTTTAATTCGATTTTCCATATTTTATAACTGTAAATAACCGGATTCGGTAGTATTTCTATTTGCTAGATAAATTATTCTGTTGAAAAGTCCGAGTACGGCAAGAATATTGTACAAATTCGAATTTGTGTTATTAATAATATGCAAAATAAGGTCAATAAAAAACTAGAAAATTCAAATAATTTATTTATAATACTTTTAGAAATTAATCTCTTCTGTTATTTGTGAAATAATATCCATAAATATGATAATTACTGCGCTTTGGTTACTCTGGATGTATGAATATTTGTAAATTCGAAAAAAATAACTAGATTTCATTTGCCGTTATATAAGTTATACCTGCTTTTCTGATTTTATACTCATCCGGATAATGTAAAATTCAAATATTAACCAAATTTTATACACCTCAACTATTATCCATACTATCCCGATCGTATCCACTCAAATCCGGATAACCGGATAATACTAAATTTGTCCGGATAATCTAAAATTCGAATATTAACCGGCACTTAAGGCGCCTCCACTGTTATAAATGCTATCCGGATCTTATTCTCGCAAATACCGGATAAAATAACTGGATTTCATACGTCGTTATATAAGTTTCCCTACTTTTCTGATTTTATACTCGTCCGGATAATGTAAAATTCAAATATTAACCAAATTTTATACGCCTCAACTATTATCCATACTATCCCCATCGTATCCACTCAAACCCGGATAACCGGATAATACAAAATCTGTCCGGATAATCTAAAATTCGAATATTAACCGCAATTTTAGCGCCTCAACTGTAATCGATGCTATCCGGTTCTTATCCTCGCAAATACGGATAAGCGGATAATGGCAAATGTAATTATTAACCGAATTTCACCCAAGTCAGCTGTTATCCGGGTTATTCTGATTTTTTCTGTAACCCCGAATATCCGGTAAATGTACATGATCCGTGCCATTGGATAATGTATGTATATCCGGATATTCGAGTGTGTGGCCTTATAGAAAAACTTTGATTCTAACTCTCCATAAGAATTACTAATATTCCTTTACGAAATCGCCCAAGTCGTCTACTAGCATTTGCGTCTTCATATTTAGGCAATTCACAAGCTTTGTTGTATGTCTTATGTCATATTTTAATATTCTTAAAAATACGACACTTGTGAGCACCCTTAACTGTTGTATGTCATATTTTGTCATATTTCTACACTTAATCATAGAGATTTTTGCTGAGGCCAAAACCAGATATATGTCCGTATTTTCCAGATATATACATTGTGCGGTATAAATCGGTTGAGAAGTGTTCGGGCAGAAAGGCACGAGCAAAACCGATCACTGACCGACCCAAAAAAACCGGTTCTTCACAGAAAACCGACTACCCACTCGTCGAAGTTTTGCCCCAAAACGCCCCAAAAACCCACCCACCGAACGCCCACACTGCCACGAGTGTGTCCCAAAAAAACCGGTTCCAAAAAGTAACCGGTTACTGCAGTACTAGGCATATGCCGCAAAAAGTAGTAGTAGTAGTGGGTAGGGAATAGGGACACTTGGTGCCGAATTTTTTCGTTTTTTTTGCGGCATATGCCTAGTACTGCAGTATCCGGTTACTTTTTGTAACCGGTTTTTTTTTTGGGACACACTCGTTGCAGTGTGGGCGGTCGGTGGGTGGGGCTTTGGGGCGTTTTGGGGCAAAACTTCGACGAGTGGGTAGTCGGTTTTCTGTGAAGAACCGGTTTTTTTGGGTCGGTCAGTGGTCGGTTTTGCTGGTGCCCTTCTGCCCGAACACTTTTCAACCGATTTATACCGCACATTGCATATATCTGGAAAATACGGACATATATCTGGTTTTGGCCATATATAGAATAACGAACTCAAGAAACATACCACGCAGTGTTGTATCAGTCATATTTTAATTTTGCATGTGAAACAACAACAGTGTTGATATGACAGTCATAAAAAAATATGACAATATGACGATATGACACAATATGACACCTTGTGAATACCCTAATTGTAATCACTAAGTAGTAACACAAGAACAAGCGAAAAGGCACGTAGAGCAAGCCCTACTCAGCCCTGCTCTAACGGCACATCTGCTTGTGTAATAAACGCTATGTATTTCGCAATTTTTTCAAGTTTCGACGTAGCAACCAATGGAATGTATACTATATAAAGAAATAGAAAATACATTCTCACGATTTTTTTTAACTTTTTCTTGATAATAATAGACATTTGCGATATGTGTTTTTTTTTTTGTTAGTCACTAATACCTTTTGCGAAATGTGGGCGATGCCGTATATGGCAAATAATTACGCTATTCTAATTACAACAGGCGCACTAACAACAACAAAGCAAATAAATGTGAACTAACATTGCTAGGCGCTCATGGGAAAAAACGTTCTCAGGCATTTGAAAAAAGAAATTTGATTTTTTTTTACAAAATTGATGAGCTTACTTAAAGCAGAGCAAATGGCTTTTGGGGCAGTACACAAGCAAGTAAATATTATTAATTTCAACATAGAGCAAACATTTTTCATACAAATAAATCATATATGCCAGTATGTACTTAAAAAGTAAAAAAAAAAATTAAAAAAAAAATAAAAAAATGAAAGAAAAAAAAATAAAAAAAAATGAAAAAATGAAAAAAAAAATAAAAAAAAGTTGAAGTAATATGAAAAAAAATTGAAAAATAAATGAAATTAAGAAATTGATAAATAAACATTGTGCAATAAAACTGGAAAAAATCAGCTGTACAAACAACGAGCGCACTTCGGTTCTTAAAAAAAACGGGAACTCGCGAGTGCTTGAATGAAAATATTGGAACAAAAAGTCGAAGCTTTAGCTTGATATTTCATTAATACAACAAATAACATGTGCCCAAAACAAATATTCAAAATGTTTTGTTTTTGTTGTAATTATTAAAGAATCATCATTTTGGTGACTTAACGCACAACAAGACGTCAGTCAGTCATATTGTACAATTAGGTTGGTGCCAAGTGGTTCAGTGAGTAAGTAGTAAGTAGCAGCTGCTGCTGAAAACACGTGTGCTCACCGAAAGCGATTTCAAATAAAATTTTCAATGAATACTGCAAGCATTAAGATAGCATTATTATTGTTATTGTAATGTGTATTTATTTTTTATCACTCACTCAGCATTTCCATTTGCATGTAAATAAACAAATCGAAAAGTCAATTCGGCGTCATTTAATGCTTTAAAAAGTGTTCTGGCTTTCCGGTACGCACTCATGTGGGGGTGTGTGTATGTGTGTTTATTTATAAGCATATAAGCACACATAAGGCTTAGGCTTAGCATTTGGTAAACTTAAGATAACTGTATAGCGTATTTTATTAAATGTTAATTTTTATGGACTTTATGAGTGGGCGATGATATCAGCCGTATGTTTGGTGTTCTTCACCGACCTCTCATTTGCTTTTTTTGTGTGCGTTTGTGAAATATTTATGATTTTTTTATATTTAAAATGTGTTTTATAAGCGTTTTCTAGTTAATTTAATTTTTTTTAATATCGAAAAATTATAAAAAAAAATTAAAACTAACTGTATATACTCTCTCGCTCTCTTTTTACTATTAATCACTTTATTCATGAATTATTTAGAAAAAAGTGTAATATTTTCAATCTGAATAAAATTTAGAAAATGCATTTTTCATTTTCATTAAAAAATATATTGGAAAAAGCAGCAAAAATTAAAAAAAAACGGCATTTAAACCTCCCATGAATTATCAGTATAATTCTCTCTCTCACCCTCTGTTTTTACTATTAATCATTTTTATTAATTAAACTATCACTCTTAATAGCTAAACAGTTGCGTAGATGCCTGTGGTGACTCAACGCACTTGCTGCTACTTCATGCAATCCCTACACGTGTGGCATGCAACACGACACCGCAGGTTGTTGCACGCTTTTATGCACATTTCAAAGAAATGCAATTACTCATTGGTAACTCACCTTGTTTATCGCTGGAATATTCTCTTTTTTATTTTTTATTTTTTTTTTTTAATTTTTCTTATTTAAACTTTTTTTTGGTTTTCATTTTTCTTTCGCGCCAAATTCATTCAGTTGTCCTTTGTGGTTTTCACAGTGAGTAGTTCTGGTAATTTATCACTTTTTCTGGACTTTCATCAATTATTTGGCCGCTATCCTTTTTTAACTCAGCGTGTACTTTATTCTTGTTGTTGTTGTTGTTTTTTTTTCTATTTTTTTTTGTAATTCTCATTAACTTTATTTAAAATTCTCCTAAAAATTTTGTCATTTGTTAATGAATTTATCATTTTTCAGCGACTGATTTTCCGTGCCACAACTCTAACTGTGCTCTAAACAGCACACTTTTGTCTCTAGTATTTTGCATAATTTTTCAATTATCACACAAAATAACAACAACAACTACTATTATGATTTTCCAAATGCACATACTTTATTGTTGTTGTTCGTAAATCGAAAGTATAATAGTATACTGTCATTATCTATATTACATATTTATCTATTGGTCAGTTGGTTGCCTCCAACGCTTAATGGTTTTGGTTTCACGCTGTTTGTTGCTGTCCCATTGTGGTACATTAATTTGCCACAACAAGGTGTTAAGCTGGTTGGTTGGTTGGTTGCACTTGCTGCCGCCGCCGGCGGTGCAACATCAGTTGTTAGCGTTATCAGTTGCTTCGATGCGGTTTGTGGTTAGCCGTTGGCCTTTGTAGTATATTGCTATTGTTTGCGGTGTTTTTTAAACATATTTTGATTTATTATGCGTGTATCTGTTATGAAAATATATGGTAAACACGATGATATCAACAATGCGTGCAATAACTGGCCAGGAGCCACAGTAAAAAGACGACCTGGGGGTTTAAGCGATTAGACAGTGCATGTAAATTAGTTAATAAATTATAAATTTAGAAGAAAGTCAATATTTTCAATATTTTTTTTTGAAACTTTTCAAAAACAATTATTTTTTTGAACTTAATTAAGCCAGAATTCAGTATTAAAAATTAATCAAATAATAAACTAATAATAAAAATATAAATACATCAATTTCGAGAGTTAAGAAATAAAACTTAATACAATTTTAAACTAAAAATTTTTTCGAGATTTTTAAACTAGAAAAATTTTCAAAATTTTTGAACTAAAATATTTTTAAAAAGTTTAAAAACTACTAAAAAAAATTTTATTCAATATTAAACCAAAATAAAAAAAAATGACGAAATACAAAAAATATCGAAAAACACCTTTCCAAACAAAAATTTTTCAAAATTAATTTTCAAAACATTTTTGAGTGTTAAAAAATTTTAAAACTGATTAAATTATTTTTAAATCAATATTATACCAGAATTTAAAAAAATAAGGAAATACTAAAATTTTCTTAAAAAAAAAAAAATTTCAAAACTAGGTTTCAAAAACATTTTTGAGTTTTCAATCTAAAGATTGCTTTTTGAATTAATAAAATAATTTGTTTAAACATTTTTTGTACAACTTTTTGAAATTGAAATTTTAGTTTTGAAATATTTTTTTTTATACTTTCAGCAGTTTTGAAAATCAATTGCTAAAATAAAAGTTTTAAATTTAACGAAGTTAGTTTTTCTACTGTAACTGTAGGGATTAAGCAAAAAAAAAACAAAAAACATTTGTTGCGTTCTTTTTGTTGCTTTGGCTGTCAACATTAGAACGCTATGTTTCTAACACCGACCAGCAAAAGTCATGCGTCAGAAATATTTGATGTTGTAAAGTGCTGGCGAACAGCAACAACACCTGCTTTTTAAACTAAGCAACAACAACAACAATAATTGGAAAAGGCACAGAAAAAAAACTATAACAAGCTCTCCTGACAATGACAACCGTCACTTTGGAGAGTGATGATGTTTGACGGGCATTGTGACGTTTTGATGAGGGTGTGGTCATTCAGACGTTCGCTCGGCTCACTTGTTAGCTGAGGGTCTCTTGACGCATTGTTAGCGGCAATTGCTGTTGTTGTTCTATTTTTTCTTTGTTTTTTATGCGGTTAAAAATGCACTTTGCTATTGTTGTTGTGGTGTTGCGTCAAAACAATGCCAGATGAGGGCTGTTGCGCTAATTATGTTGCCACTACAAGCAAGCAATTACAACAAAATTTAATGGTACAATTTTACTTTGTTAATGTTTTTGTTGTTGTTGTTTATTTCATGTGTTAATGAGTTTTAATTGCATACGCAGTCCAGCACTCATATGGAATTAGGCGGTGGCGGCGGAATTTCGTCCAAGCATTTAATCCAGAAGTCAGCATGCAGAACTGCTGGTCGGCCATACTTGCTTGCGGTCCGCATTCGGCTGTAAACGCAAATGTCCGACAGCTGTGTTGTTTCACGCTAAATAAATTATAATTATTTCTTGTTTATAAATACAACTAGGCTCGACTCGATTGGCATGTTTGATCAAATAAATTTCTAAAAATATTATTCTTCGAAACTTCAAAATAACGTTTTTTATTAGCAATTTGCTTGCTACTTGGCAACAATTAGTTGCCGGCACGGCCCTATCATGTTTGCGTGTGTTGTGTGTGTTTTCATATTCTTGTGGCATTTAATGGCCATTTATGCGGGCGGCTACATTATTTCTTATTATGTAGTTAGCATATTTAATAGATTTTCCGCTGTTTACTCAACATTATTTGTAGTAAAAATTGTTTTTTTTTTTGTTTTTGTTTTTCTTTTAAATTGCTACATTACATGCTTTATGTAGTGTAAAAAATTGCTTGGCCAATCAGTGCTTGTTAATTGCTTCATTAAACATTTTTAACATTGTTTTAATTATTTTTTTTTTGAATTTTTTTTTTATTTTTAATAAAAAAAATGTCTTTATTTTATTTGTATTTTTCCTTTTATTTTATTTAATTAACTAAATATATATATTTTTTTGAACTAAAATTTAAATTTTAGTAATTTTAGTATTGATATAATTTTAGTTTTTTTATAATTTTTATTCATTAATTTCATATATTTTTTATATGTTTTTAAATTTTATTTAATGTTTTTTAATTAAATATTTTCTTAAATAATATTTTTTTACACATTTGAATAATCTTTTTTTATTATTTTATTTTTTTATTATTAATTTGTATTATTATTTTTTATTTCTTTAAATTTATTTTGTATTTTTTCATTTTGTTATTTTTTATTTTTTAGTATTTAATATTTAATTTTTAATATTTTATTTTTAATCTTTTATTTTTAATCTTTTATTTTTTTTTTAATATTTTTTTTTTTTAATTATTTATTTATATTTTTTATTTATATTTTTTATTTAATTTTTTAATATTTTATTTTTATTTATTTATTTTTATTTTTCCATCAATCTTTCTTTAATAATCTTTTATTTTTTTTATTATTTTATTTTTTTAATATTTTATTTTTATTTATTTATTTTTATTTTTCCATCAATCTTTCTTTAATAATCTTTTATTTTTTTATTATTTTATTATTTTTTATTATTTTATTTATATATATTTATTTTTATTTTTTCAGCAATCTTTCTTTAATAATCTTTTATTTTTTTTATTCATTCATTTTTATTTATTTATTTTTATTTTTTTAATCATTTTTTCTTTAATAATATTTTATTTTTTCAGTGTTTAATTTTTTTTATTATTAATTTTTTTTATTATTAATTTTTTTTATTTTTTTATTATTTTATTTTATAATATTTTACTTTTTTTATCAATCTTTAATAATCTTTAATTTTTTATTATTTTTTTATTATATTATTTTTTAATATTTTATTTTTATTTATTTATTTATTTTTTCTTTTTTATGTTTAGAATTAATTAATTTTCAATAAACTCGTTAATTTTTTAATTCTATCATACATAATCATTTTATGCTTTTAGTATTTTCTTATATTTTTAACCCAATTTGCCTTCAATAATTTTTATTCAAATTTTTAAACTTCTCAATTTGTTAATCTTCAAACCAAAACCTTCAAAAACAAACTAGATTCCAACTAATTTATGTTTTAAATGCCATATTTATGTCATAAGATTCTGCTTTATTATGCATAAGATTCTTATTTGCATGTGTTGAACGTCTGTTTGCTCTCCTTTTTATGGCGCTGATGTTATTAAAATGTTAATGTTATTAAATTTCGGCACATAACGCCTTTTAATTTCTCGTTTAAGCGTGAAAAACTAAACTATTGAGCGCTTAAAAAACATATCGCCAAGCATCACATGCCATGGGTGACAACTGACAGCACAGCACAGCACAGATATGAAAACCAGTTTGCTGCGCATGACCAAATTAATTTTCATAAACAATATCTTTATATACACATGTGTACATACATATATCGTCACTTATATGCCGCTGTGACGGACAAACGCCGGCGGCAGACACTTATTGTGTGTTGTATATTGTCAACTGATGTATTCAATGATGACTAAATATGGCAAAATATTGTCAATAAAATAAGCTCGACTTGTGTTCGGCTTGCGTTGTCTCACAATTTGAATTGTTTTTGTTTATTTTTTTCTTTAATTTTTTCTTTTAATACTTTTTAAAATATTTTTTTAACAATTTCTGATTTTTTTTTTTAATTGTTAATTTCATTACTTTTTTCTTTCACTTAATGCTGCAATATGTATTATTATTTTTGTTGTAGTTCTTTGTGTAGCTTGTAAACTTATGCTAATATTACAGCTGGCCACAGAGTTTACATAATTCTTAATTTTTTGTTTGCTGATTAGTATCTTTTTTCTTTCAAGATGAAAGCCGAATAATTCGCTGCCGCAAAACTAAAATTAATCACCAAAAAAAAGAAAAAAGCATGTTAACGCCTTTAGTTCAAACCTTGTGGCCATCATTTGTTTGAATGTAATATAATCATTTTTTAATGTCACTGTAGCTTTGGTATATTTTTTCATTTTTATACTCTTCGGCCGCCCCGTTCTGCGGTCAGTCAACGCGTGTAGCCAGCACCTATATTGGAGCAGCTGCGCCAATTAGCGATTCGGAAAGATTCGTAACGCATTGAGAAGGTTCAAAGTTGATTGGATGCGCAATAAAATTGATATTTATGACTTCGCCAAGCCACAAGCTACGCCGCCCCCGAGTAGAGCGCAGAGCTTTGTTTCAACATATGTACAATATCTGCAGCTGTTTCGCAAGAAGCTACACTTTTTGCTCGAATAAATATTAATTTCGAATGAATTAAGTGAAGAAGCAGAATATATTTGTATGTTGAAGAAGTGTCTACAGATTGAGTGCGAACGAAGATTTTTATTTGAAGCAAATGTCTGTGTGTCTATATATTGCGGTTGAGTGCTCAAAGTTGTTGCCAGATCAATGTGATTTGTAAATCAAAATTATTACGGATTCGAAAGAGTAGTATAACTCCAATATTTTACTAGTCAATAATATAAAAACATTTTTTTGTTGTGACAACATTCCATTGTGGCATGTATATTTTCTAAGTTTGCATCGATTTCTGTCCATTCAAGCTTCACACTCGTCGTATACGTGACTAGTTTATGTTACCTTAGAACTCTTGAGCTATTATATTATCACTAAATCGATAAATTAGATTTTGTGAGTGTGCGATATATCCTTTATTGGAATATTCTATCGAACCGTTGACATTTCGATATTTTAAGCATTGCTGAAGTAAAACTATTAATACTAACTAATACGAATTTTATACGCTCGAAAAAAACAAATCTTCTAAACAAAATCAAAAACAGAAATGTTCGAAAATTAATTCGAATTCAAAAAATAATTCGAGTTCGAAAAAGTTTCGAAAATCATATTTTCGAACTTCCTTTTCTTAACAATAACAATGACAATAACAGTAATGGTAGTTTCTCAATACTAGCTTGGCCATTAACATTTCGAAGCCAAAAAACAATTTCGAAAAAGTATTCGAATTCGAAAAATTTTCGAATATCAGATTTTTGAAATTTATTTTCCCAACATAAAATCGCATTCGTATCTAGCTAGAAATCTAGTTTCTCAAACCCGCATTTCGATATTTTCTACATTTCGATATTTTCTACATTATTGAAATAAAAATATTAATACTGATAGTGTTATTAGAGTATTATTCGCTCGACAAAATTTATTTTCCAAAAGAAGCAAAACATAAAAATGTTCGAAAAAAATTCGAGTTCGAAAAATTTTCGAACATCATATTTTCGAAATTCATTTTCTTAACATAAAGTCGTGTTTAGCAATAGCAGTAGTTTTTGAATAATACAATTGTAACTTGTTCTACAACAACAGCAACAAAGCTAATGCAAAACGATTACCGCCTTTACTGTTCCATATCGCCCATCTCACATCAGCTTTGATACGAATTAATTGCATTCTGTTAGCTTCCCACAAGTACTATTTACTGTTAATGCGCCGCAGATTAATAATAACTAAATTACACATTTGTTGTTGTCTTCTATTTGAGTTGTCTGTTGCACGTGCGCCAGCGGTTAAATGCAAACGCAAACAACAACAACAACAAGAAATTAACATAAAAATGCATTATGGGAACACTGTGGCATTTGATGAACAACTAACGAATTGCGGTTTCAACGCCGCCTGAAACAAGCGTTGTAATGCTTAAGCAGATCGCATGTGCATAGCGACTTAGTTGCTTAGGCGCTAATGTATTTGTTGTAGTTGCATTGCATATAGACAAGTGCAACGATTATTGAACTTTAGCAAGGGGTTTTTTTTGTTGGTTGGTTTGTTGTCATTTCCAATTACAATTACAAATTACACTAATGACTCATATGTATGAGAGGGGTGTCAGTCAGCTGTGTTAGTCAGCGAGGAAAGTGAACGTGATTTTCATACTAATGGGGAAATTATTTAAATGTGCATATTTTAGCGTTTTTTGTTATGTATTTAAGTAGTTGTAAATATTTACTAAATATGCGTGCATTACTAAATTTTACTTATTTTTTTCTCTCTCTCTCTCTCTTTTTAGGTAAGTCACTGATTGCTAATTTTTGTCTAAATAAAATTATTTAACTGGGTAAGTGTGAAAAAAACATCAAGCTGATACTGTTATTAGAGTATTATTCGCTCGAAAAAATTTATTTTCTGTAAAAAACAACTAAAAATAAAAATGTTCGAAAAAAATCGAATTCGAAAAAGTTTCGAAAATCATATTTTCGAACTTGATTTTCTTAATATAAAATCGTGTTTAGCAATAACAGTAGTTTTTGAATAATACAATTGTTTTAAGCGCGCAATATTAATATTTAATTATAAATAAATATAAAAGATGAACACATCAAAGACCAACACTCACGTCGTCTACATGTCTGTATTGATTTTAGTCAAACAATACATTTTTGGGCAGTGTAAAAAACAAAAAAAAAAATTAACAAAAAATTGTTGAATTTTTCATTTCTACCATTTATTTAGCTGTAAATATGTACAACAAACAAACAGCTGGCAGTTTGACTAAAGGAATCTGGCAATATTGACGAAAGAACAATATAAAGCTTATATCTCTCATACTGCTATACATACGTACACCCAACATATGCATATGAAACACTTGTTAATTCGCATACAATCAATATTTATGAAGTTTATTAAAAATTTCACAGATTTCCAGCTTTTCTCTTATTTGTTGTTTGTTTTAACGAATACTCAATGTCAGAAAGTCAGTGGAAGAATGAAGGCGAGTTAATGAATGTATGTACATATATAAAAATGTACACATAAAGAACAGAAGAAAAAAATAAAAAAATACAACAAAAATAAAAAAACCTTGTATGAGAGACTACAAGTGCTTGTGTTGCATTTTTTCTGCACATAAATGTAGTATTGCTTGTAAATATTTACACAGTAGAGTCCTTTAAAAACTGTTTGTGTGAAAACAAATAAAAAGTGCTTAAATAAAAGTTATTTATATTCAACAAATAGCAAAGCCAGACGCTGAAAAAATAATTGCAAGGATATTCAAAGCCATCAGTACAAACACACACACACACACAGATATGAACACATATGTATATGAGTGCCTGTGACTTGCAGTTAACAGCATACTCGCAGAGATTATAGAAAAAGACAGCAATGACTTTGATTTGTACGCAATTAAAAGGAGACTGTAAATACGCTTAATTGCCAGCGGCTACAATTGCTCACAGCACAAATACACAAACACACACATACACCCATACATATATATGTATATCCGCCATTAGCCCATGTGTGTGGCCCTGCTAAGCCCCAGACTAACAGACTTTGTATGCATGTGTTCCCGTCTGGCACACACATGCGGGAATGCAATCGCCACGGGATCAACTGGGGTTAAGCGCAAATAAGTGAGGTGCTTGAAAAATGCGGCAAATGAAGGCAAAGAAAAAGAGAGCAGCACAAAAAAATTCGCGCTATTGAAAACGAAAGTATGGGTATGTGATGGCTCATGTGGCAGTAGACGGCAACATATGGTCAAGCAGCAAAATGTAATTGCTAGTGAGAGAGCAAAAATTACATACAAACACATGCCTGTCGCATAATAGCGAAATATTTCTTAGTACCCGGTGCTCTATTTTAAATTGAGCATTGTAAGCTGCGGTAATTAAAGTATTTAACTGATATGGATTGCTGATATTAAACAAAAGTGTAGCATAAATTTGTACAATTTACAGTAGTAAACGCTTAATTGACACGCAATTAAGTTAATTAGATGCTCATTAGTATCAGCTGATTGCTCCAAAAATATTTTTTCAAAGAAAGTGAAGTCAATAATTGAAGGTGATTGTTTGCAAGTATCACAAAAATAAATTTTTTATTGAAAAATTTACCTTTTATAATAAATTAATTAAGTGAGCTTAATTGAGTGTGCTTAATTGAGACATAATTAAGCGAACATAACTGATTGAGCTTAATTAAGACATAATTGAGTGGGCTTAATTAAGGCATAATTGAGTGTGCTTAATTTAGACATAAATGAGTGAGCTTAATTGAGTTGTAATTGGGTGAACTTAATTGAGAAATAATTGAAGTTAACTGAAAACAAAAACTCGACAGAAAACTTGAAAAAAGTAAAAATTTTATATACAGATTTTCTAAAAAGTATAAAAACAGTATTTTGTAATGCTGCGTATTACGCTTTTAGCACAATATTTTCTTAATTTATAAGAAAAATTCTATGAAATGAAAAAAATGCTATGTGCTGGTAAAATTTAAATATATTTAAGGGTTTCGTACAAAACTCATACAAAATATCATACGTGGATATCATTTTATGACGATTTTTGGTACAAAACTATTTTGAAATCATAAAAAGTGTATGAATACAAATAAAGATTGTAGATGTCAAATAAAATCGGAGCATTTATTTTTTATTTAATTTTTTTTTTTATTTATATATTTTTATATTTAATTTTTCGAAGCATTAATCGATTAATTGACTCAATTAAACTATCATTACTCCGTTAATTGACTCAATTAAACTTGAGCTACTAACCACTAGCAACTTATTTGCTTCAATTGATCATCTAATCAGTGCAATAATTATTGTAAACGAAAAGTAAGTCATTATTGCAGACCTACCTACTCATTTAATTTTTTGGCAGTTAATTATTCCTAATTAAGTCACTAATTTAGCAATAATTTAAGCTCAATTAAGCAGAGTAGTACTGTATATGATACAAATATATTCTATCGTATTCAATGTGTAGCAGTTTTCACTGAAGTTTTGTTAATTTGTTGGTCTTCCACGCTTTCATATTCCCCACACATGCGCCAACACTAATACCCCTAATTAATTTAAAACAAATAAACGTAGCGCTGACATGAAAATTTATTGACAATTAGTTATTTAATGTGTATGGTCTTGCAAGCCAAACGAATTTGTTGGGCGGCTACGGGTTTACCAATTTGCATAATTTTAGTTCGACGCCAGCAATAATTGTTTGCCTCGATTTGTGTTTATTTATGTTGATTTTTAAAATTATTTTTTTTTTATAATTTTTATTTTTTTTTTGTGGCTCAGAAGCACGTAAGCGCAGCTGCAGTGAGCTGAATTATATTTTGGGTATTTTAGTTTTTGTTTTACAATTTTTTTTAATATATATTTTTTTTTTACTTTTTTTTTTTGTTTTTCGCTCTTTGGTAGCACATTTAGTGACATTATGAATGGTGATGGATCGTCAAACGGTGACGACGTGACATTGGCCATTATACAGTGAAATACATATATATTTACATATGTATATAAATGTGTATATAAATAGCTCATTTATGTGTTAATTCCTTTTTCGGCACGAATCGTCAAAGTGATGAGTAAAACAACTAGTTGAAACAACAACAACAAATGTAGTTCATATAATGCTTTGAAAACTTTTTGTTTTTGCTGCTGCAGCATAACTATTAGGAAGCCATTGAAGCCAGCCAATCTGTGTTAGTTGTGAGCATACAAAATATTAGTTTCATAACTTTTATTTATTTTTTCTCTTCCACTGCTTGACTGCTAATTTTTAATAATTTGACATGTATTGTTTATATTTACATTGTTTTGTGGTTTATTTAGTTTTTGTTTTTTTTTTGTGCTGAGTTCGCTGTTGTTTTATGTGTTATATGACTTCCTTTATAAATCAATTATATAAAAAATAAAAAAAATACAGCAACAAATTGGCATTAAACAAGCGTTGCTTTGAACTAAGTACATAAAAAGTACATAAAAAAATTAAAAAAAAAAATAAAAAAAAAATAGAAAATAATAATTAAATAAAAAAAAAAAAATAAATAAAAAAAATAAATAAATAAAAAAAATAAATAAATAAAAAAAATAATTTAAATTAAAAAAAAAAATAAATAAATTTAAAAAAATAAATAAATTAAAAAAAAAATAAATAAATAAAAATTAAATAAAAAAAATAAGAAATGAAAACATTAAAAAAATTTAAAAAAATTAAATAAATTAAAAAATAAATTAAATAAATAAAAAAAAAATTAAATAAATAAAAAAAATTAAATAAATAAAAAAAAATTAATTAATAAAAAAATTAAATAAATTAAAAAAAATTAAAAAAAAATTTAAATAAATTAAAAAAAATTAAATTAATTAAAAAAAATTTATATAAATTAAAAAAAATAACAAATACACCGCAACTAGTGCTCGCACCATCATTAGCTGACACATGAAAAATGCCCAACAATAGATTTTGTATCTAAAAATGATTTGAATAAAACGTGCAAATACAACGGCGGCAATCGCAAAAACTAGCTCGTTAACTAGCCGACATGAGCGGCACAAGAAGCTTCCAAAACAGAATAATAATGAAATAAAATTAAAGCAGAAATCGAAATATGCATACATCTACATACAAAATTCAAAGCTTACAGCGCTTGCTGCTCATTCACTTTCGAGACGAGCGACAAGATCTCGCTTTCAATTAGCCCACAAAACTGTTTCAACATATTCATATAAGCAATGCCATTAGTAATATACATCTGTACATATGTATGTATGTGTGTATGTGAATTGTTGCGCCATTGTTAGAATACCAAAAAGTCTTCATTCAGTTAGCCACTCTAGCAGTCACTCGGTCAGTCAGTCAGCAAAGTTGGCTAGCTAGCTAAGTTGGCGAGTCATGTCAGCAATCTGCGCATAAATCATATCAATCTTTGACATGGCAGCGCACATGCGCACCAACTCATAAGTACATATATTTTTGTATGTATGTAATTCGCATGCTCAGTAATGTTGCCGAAAACATTTCCTCAATCCAACTATGCGCAAGTAAATTTTGAAAAATGTAACGCCATAATTTGACTTATCGGCAAACTTATGTTCGGTACTTGCGTACTTCCAGCGATAATTATATAAGCATGTAGGGTTGCGTATTCTAAGTGCGTACACTCCCAATTCATTTCGTGTTGACTGACTGACAGGCAGGCGCTCCAATGGACACACTGGCATACTTTTGTAGACATTAATCCGAACAATATTGTTTTGAAGGAAGTGGCCCTGTAGGGATGAGCAAGCATTAATATTAAAAAAAAATCAGCATTTGACGTCTTCTGTTTTTACTAGAGCCAGAGTAGTAAGATTGCTCAAATATAAATAATTTTATTGAAAATACCGGATATTAAACCCAAATTCAAAGATTTGTTGAATATTACTTCCAAGTTAGATGTTAATCTTCGGTATGAAACGGTGTACAATTTTAATGTGGAGAAAGTGTAAAATTAATTTAATTGAAATAATTATTTATTAATAATTTAAAACAGATGTATTTGAAAAAATAAAAATTATTTATTTTCTTCACTTCTGTGCCAAATTCTATTCCACTGGGACCACCCTGTTATACACTTTTCTGCCAAAATTTTCCTACTGTGCTGTGCAGCCTATTGGCGATTTCTACAGCTTTGAAGTTGTAATGACGTGGTTTGATACACAAATTATAATATTTCAATTATTTGTGCTTCGGAATAAATTACATGCTTAAATATATTAATGTAGAATATGTGAGTAATATATTATCGAGTGTCAGTAGGGCGTATGATTTATATTTTAATTTAAAATTTAAAGATTTATTGAGTAATATTCATTGAATTGAATTGACTGGCGGTAATTTTCTAACAACAAATGATATGTTAATAATATAGAATGAGTTGGTGGATATGGCTTATGGTAGATTTTATTATTATACTCTCGCAACAAAAGTTGCTAAAGAGAGTATTATAGTTTTGTCCACATAACGGTTGTTTGTAAGTCCTAAAACTAAACGAGTTAGATATAGGGTTATATATACCAAAGTGATCAGGGTGACGAGTAAAGTTCAAATCCGGATGTCTGTCTGTCCGTCCGTCCGTCTGTCCGTCTGTCCGTCCGTGCAAGCTGTAACTTGAGTAAAAATTGAGATATCTTAATGAAACTTGGAACACGTGTTCCTTGGCACCATAAGAAGGTTAAGTTCGAATATGGGCGGAATCGGACCACTGCCACGCCCACAAAATGGCGATAACCAAAAACACATAAAGAGCTATAACTAAGCCATAAATAAAGTTATGAAAATAAAATTTGGAACATAGGATCGCATTAGGGAGGGGCACATTTGAATGTAATTTTTTTGGAAAAGTGGGCGTGACCATGCCCCCAAATATGTTTTTTGTATATATCTTGCAAACCAATAAAGCTATATAAACCAAACTTTCTGCAGTCGTTTCTTTTACCCGTTTCCTTATACAGTCCAAAAATGAAAGAAATCGGATAATAACCACGCCCACCTCCCATACAAAGGTTAGGTTGAAAATGACTAAAAGTGCGTTAACTCACTAACGAGAAACGTCAGAAACACCAAATTTTACATAAGAAATGGCAGAAGGAAGCTGCACTGAGATTTTTTTACAAAATGGAAAATGGGCGTGGCATCGCCCACTTATGGGTCAAAAACCACATCTCAGGAATTACTCGACAGATTTCAATGAAATTCGGTATATAATATTTTATTGACACCCTGATGACATGTGTGGAAAATGGCTGAAATCGGTTCACAACCACGACTACTTTCTTTATAACTCACTTTTGAATTCCATCTAAATCCTTCACTTTATAATATATACATTAGGAACCAATGATGATAACGAAATAAAACTTTACACAAATACAGGATAATGTCTGTGGCATCACTTGTGAAAAAATTGTCGAAAACGGACTATAACTTTTCAAGGCCCCAGATATCGAACATGTTGAACTCAGCGCCTAAGGTTAAACTTTAACCGAACATATGGGTAAATCTCTCAGCTAATTTAATGTAATTCAGAGGAAATTGTTTTCTTCCAATAGTGTGTCTCTGTTCCAAAAATTATTAAAATCGGGTCACAACATCACAACATATACCTAATTATAGGTTTTTCAAAAATTCGTTGGGCTCCAATCTGCATATATGTCTTGATTAATATGTGAGATATCTTAGCGAAATTAAGTGAGTGTATAGTCTTGGATATAGTGTACCTTGCTGGTGAAAATTAATGAAATCGGTTCAGGAATTTCCGCAGCCCTCATACACTATATTGGACGATTTTCGTTATTCTATTAAACTTTATGCCGAATTTATTTGTGCGTTATCTTAATAAAATTTCTTCAATAAATTGCGAGAGTATAAAATGTTCGGTTACACCCGAACTTAGCCTTTCCTTACTTGTTATTTTTTTAATTTTATAATTTTTGTTTTGTTTTTAAATTTTATAGTTTTGTTTTTTGATTATATTTATTTTTTTAGTTTGCTATATTTTTTTATTTTTATATATATTTTCAATTTTATAATTTTTTTTTAAATTTATAGTTGTACTTTTAATTTATAATTTTATTTTTTTAATTTTCTATATATTTGTTTAATTTTCTAATTTTGTGTTTTTTTGTTTGTATAATTTATTTAAAATTATTTTAAATTTAACTTTTTTTAAATCTAAAATTTTTTAAATAATATTTTTTTTTAAACTAATTTTTTTTTAATTTCATATATTATTGTTTCATTTAAATTTTTTATGTATGTTTTTTTAATTTTGCAATTTATTTTTAATTTTATATTGTTATTTTTTTATATAATTTTTTTTTTAATTTCATTATTTTAATTATATTTATTTTTTAAATCTTTTAATTTTATTTTTAAAGTTTATAATTTTTTTTCTTTCATAATTTATTTTGTCAAATTTTATAAATTTTTTTGTGCAAAAATTGTTGCAATAAAATAATAAATTCAAAATTCTTCTAAAAACTGAAAGTCTTCATCAATACATGTCGCAAAGCAAATTATTAAATTATTTTTAATTATCATTTATTATTTATATATGAGCATTCGTATATGTCTGCTCTATGCAAAAAATAAAAATAATTTTTCTTGAGTTCATAGAAAATATCATAAGAAATAATTCAATTCCATATGAATTTCTCAATCAATTGCGCAAATAAAATTGCTGCCAACCAAGCCCCAAAAAATTGAATTGAAATCTCCACAGTAAAAGGCAATTAATACGAAAGCGAGAGTGTGCAGGCAAAAGGCAAAGTTGAAGTTGCCACAAGCGCACGAACGTCAGTTGCAAGCTGGGAGCTGGCAGCCAAAAGGCTTGTGATTTCTCCATTTAATGGCGATAAACGCTTACTAGCAACAAGCTTTTGTACCTATACATATATACATATGTGTATGTGCAGTAGTACATATTTTTTATTATCGTAGGTGCCACAGCGCATATCACTACATATGTACATGACTTTAATTTATATTTCGGCGCCATTTAACTAATTTACTCGGACTTGTTGGTGCTGTTTTTTTGTATTTTTCGCAAAAATAAGCATGTTTTATGACTTTATCTTTTTATCGCCATTGATTTGTATTTTTTTCCTATTAATCTCCAATTTCGTTCAACTTAAGCCCATTACATTCATCCACCCAGGAGGGGATATGCCACAAACACACACTCTGTTTATATGCCATTCATGATAATTTTCACTTTCATTTTCGTTTTCGCTACCAATTACCCAACAACCACCAAACTATAAATCAACTGCTACCATCTTTTACGTGCAGCTTCCACCCGAAAGCCAGCGAGCGCTTGGTAATTGCCAGCGTCGATTACTTGGCTGGCAGTCGGGAGCCGGCAGCAGGAGCCGCTTTGCAACAGCAACAATGCAAATGCGCTGCCACCTTTATAGCTTACGGGCTTTAATTGAAAGGAGTGGCCGTCAGATAGCTTTGCGCTGCTCGGCGGTTTTTTGGCATTTTTGCGGAGTTTTTTTACTCGGCTTTATGGTCGGTTGTAAAGTGAAAAGTGCAATCGTTGGTGCGGTAATAAAATAACAAAAAAAAAATTAAAAAAAAATTGTAATCAAAAACACCAAGTTAATCTGCGGGCGTTGCTGCTGCTAACAACCTGCGCATTGTTGTTGGGCTGCCACACATATTTGTGGCAAGCACATTTGTATTGTGCACCCACACACAGCGTGTAATTCTCCTGTTGGCGCTGGCAACTCTTGGAATTTCGCAGCCGGGAGTCATGTAAAAATGTGAAATTTTGCAAACGAATGTTAATAATCATGCTTAGCTGTGCTTGAGCTTTTGATTTAGAGTTGCAAAAGCGGGGCGGATTAATGTAGATTGCCTAAAAATTCACTCGCAAGCGTATAAGTAATGGGAAACTTCAAATTTTTGCATTTTTGCGCACTGCTACACGCCTCTTTGCTAATTTAATTGTTTAATTTTATTGCTGGCGATATGCATCTAAATTATATTGCATGCGCAATTGCGTAAAGGGTATATAAATATATGTAATTACATATTTTTCATATCAAATTTGTCTTCGTGCTTATTTTTCGGCACTTTTTGTCGGCAAACTGTGTTATTTGATATTTTTATCATGATTTTTATTGTAATTTATAGTGTTTAGTTGTTTTCGGCAGCGAAATTTGCTGTTAGTGTTGCCATATAATTAAACAAATAATAATTGATTGACTGTAGTAAAATTATAGTGATCAAATGAGCTGCCAAACATTATTATGAGTTGAAATTGTTATTGAAGCTTGACCTACTAAGTTTATTACTAGCTTTACTTTGGTAGATAACAGTAATTTTTATTAGGTTTATGCAATTTTTAGTGGTTGATATTGATTAAGAAATTTTGAACCAACAATAGTGTGCATAATGTTGTCTCAGCATATTGATTGTTGAACTGTTCTATGATTATTTTCGAAAGTTCACTTCATTAATCCTTGGTTTGATCCTCCATTAATGATGATTCACAACTTACTTATACAAACAGGTTTAAATCGCCGGAAGCTCAACTTTTGACGGGATAAAATCCGAGTTCGGTACTGTAATCTTCTACTTATCCAGACTAGATCCCTACATTCACAAAATATGTGCTGCGTGGAAAGTGTATCCGCATGACACTAACCACATCTCTGCGTACCCAATAAACCGCAATCAGCTAACAACTTTTCCCTCTGATCTGTCCCACGATACGGCTCGTTTCCTGGGCTTCCATTAGAAGACCTCGATGACCACTAACTAACCATTTCAAGCAGAGTCTTAATAGCCACCACAACAACAACAACAAACCTCCATTAACGTAACTCCTGGCTGGATGTCAGTCATTCCATACGAATTTCATGAAAGTTGTTCAGATACCAAATTCAATTCAACCTTTTAACTTTCTTTTTCGATCGTTGACACCTAAATACTGCTCAGATCGGCTCGTTAACAATTTTGCTGCGCTGAAAATTTTAACGAGACCTTATCTGTCTTAGCATTCCGTTTGTTTAGAAATGGTTTCTCCGTCTATAACGTCAATTTTTCCATACTCTGTTCTTATATTTACTATATCTTCCCGAAGTTAGACCCCGATGAACTTCGAATGAAAGGCAGCTCAACTTTGTTGTGTCGATATGTTAATCAAAATTATTGTTTGTAGCCATCTTTTGAAGAATCGTTTAGGATTTGGAGCAGTAGGGTGGTACCAACTGGTACCGGTAGAGAACCGGTGAAACCTTGATAAATTTTATATAATTATGTGTACCACGATTAGATACTTAAAGACAGTATGCTTAAGGGTTTTAAATGGTCTCATAGTAATCTATAGAGGTTAGGGGTTTTATAGAAATAAAAGCGGGGTTTTTAAGGGAAGGAAGACGGTTTTAGTGCGACAGGAATTCAATTACATGTTGTCACAATTGTCAGCAGGCGGTAAAGGTCCTCAACCCTCAGCCTTCTGCAGTCAATGGAAGTGAATTTCTCAAATTTTTAAATTAAAAATTTGTTTAAGCTGGCATCCCTACAACAGTACCGTTATGTTGCAACTAACAATATCAGCCGTGCGCCTAACTACTTCAAACCAGTTTAAAATATTTATTTATCTCAATCTCCTGGAATTTATGTGCACATTTATGCAATTTCTCGTATTTCAAACAAGCTCAATGATTTCATTTTCATTTTAGCGCATTTATTATACATTTGACGTAGCTTACAAGCGCTCGCTGCTTTGCGTGCAACTGCTGCCGCAATGGCGTGTGTCCTGCTAATCGTGGCAGTTAGCGCTCGCAGTAGTAGTAGCGCTCGCTTGGTTGGTGGCGCACAGTGGCACGTGGGTGGTACCACCGTTTGATTGGTTGCTCGAGTTAATTTGCACGTAAAATGTAAAGCACAAGATCACTATCGGCCCGTCCGAACGTGAAGCACGTTAAACATAAATATATTGAGAAAACATAACCTCACTTTTCAGTCACTGTTGTGTTGCTGCCGTGGATGAGCGCTTAAGGCGCGCAACGCTTATTCATTGTAAGCTGCTGTTGTGTTTGCTTGCTGCTGTTGCCTCCAAATTGATTAATGAGCTTGCGATTACACAGTGCAAGCAAAAAGTCAAACGTTTACCTAAAATGAAATGAATTTCACAATGTAATCCAATATCGCTGCAATTACGCCTGCATTTGTTGGTGCGCTAAATCATTTTCACTATGAATCGGTGCGCTTAAGTGGCTACTCGTTGACTTCGCGCAGCTTTCGATGTGGCGCTGGCTTACTTGGATATTTTGCTATAAATTTTTTAATTTATTTTTTGTTTATTTTTTCTTTATTCCTCGAGCGTTTTAATTAATAGCTTTTATATTTAATATCTTAGCTCGTAAGCTTTTTGCTGCCTTACATGGTGCTCCCACCAATACTTATCGCAATTAAGCCATCTATCATTGTTGTAGCGATCTTTTGCTCTCTAAACGTACGGTTCTGTGCTTTATATAGCCATAGTATACACGTTAAGGTGGCTATTAAGAGAAATGAATCGAATGATTTAATTAGCACAGAGCCTTTCAAATGTATCACAGTTTCGCCTTCTCTTCGATTCGCCATTTCTCTGCTAACTCATTGACTTCGTTTAGGCATTTACTAACTACCTCTAATTGTTTATGTCGGCGTGTTTAATTTATACAATTTTATTCAGTGATTATGATTTTTTAATGGTTTATACCAGTTCTCTAAATAAATATACCAGTCTACAACTTTTACCAGTTCTTTAAATGATTATACCAGTCTACAACTTATAGTAGCTCTCTATTTGATTATACCAGTGTATATGATTTATACCAGTTCTCTAATTTTCTATGCCAGTTTATATGATGTATACCAGTTCTTTAATTGATTATGTCAGTTTAGTTGTTATTAAATTTTTTTATTGATTTATACCAGTTCTCTAAATCATTATACCAGTCTACAACTTATAGTAGCCTTATATTTGATTATACCAGTGTATATGATTTATACCAGCTCTCTAATTGATTATACCAGTTTATATGATTTATACCAGTTCTTTAATTGATTATACCAGTTGTGTTTTCGATTCGTTTTCATGTCTTCTTTGGTGAATGGAAGACATATATTATTGATTGGAGATAGTTATGCGGTATTTTAGTATTTCTTTTTTACTCTCAACAAAAAAAAAACGGAATTTTGAATTCTATAAGACATGCCTTAATCTAATTTAATGTGGTCAAAAAGTGCTCTAGATATAGTTTTCACTATGTTATTGTCATTTTAGTGGATCCGTTTTTGGTTATTTGCAGTACTAACTTTTTTTCTGGACTTATGAACAACCCTAATATAGATGTATATATTGTATATTCACATGCATTTTGTTGCCATGTCGGTCAATAGCCACTAAACACTGCCAAATGTGGCGCACAGTCAATTTGTTCCCAATTTGTTTATTAATAGCGACATAAATAAATACGAGGAAAAATGGTTCGAACCATTTTTGTTGTTGTTGGTGTTTCTAATTGTTTTTGTTTTTACTCATTTGCCACGTTGCACAACTAATTTGTATTTTGCATTGTGTTTACTCATCGCTGTTTGACTTTGCTTTTGTTGTTGTTGTTGTTTTTATATACATTTTTTGTTTTTGCGCGCAATTAATCTCTTCGGTTCGATCTCATAGGATCTCGCTTACAATAGTTTCCATACAATCGCACATATATATCAATATATATCTTGTTGTTGTTTTATGCTTGTCTTTCCCATGCTTTGACCGCCAATGTTTTCACCTTAATAACTACTAATTAGTTTTATGTATGTATTAGTATGCAGTTCGTGCCGGCGTCGGTGGCGGCGCCACGCTGTTGGTGGCATTTCGGCAAACTTTTTACTTTTTCATGTAACGGTAAACATACACATATTGAAGTGTGTATAGTATGTTTGTGCAAATGGAAATTGTTTGCACAAGCATGTGCTAATCAGCGCACTTCAGCGTTGTTCTTTCGCACCGCCATTTCCAGCAAATTTAGCAGCTGATTTATTTACACCAGCGCGCCACATTTATTTATTTATTTTTTTGAGGTTATTGCACCGTTGTTGCATAGCGCGCACACCTTGCAGCGCTTTATTTTTGTGATTTTGTTGTTTTGTGATTTTTTACTATTTTTTATTGTTGTTTCTTTGCTTTTAATTACCTAATTGACTCACATTTATTAGACGCTTGTTAATTTACGCTCCGCGGCAACAACATTTCGCATTCTACCTCAGTTTTTATTGCTGCCTCACTGCTTGTAACGCCAAAAATTGCCAAAGTTGAACTTCGTGCAACTGTTGCAACAAGCCACAGCAATGCAACGCAATGGTTACTGTTCTCTATGTAGTACCTACATTATTTATTGTTTTACTACATTAAGCTGTTGTTGCATGTGGCAAGTGCTACGCTTTTGAGTGTGTGCTTTGCATTCATTTGCCTAACACACTGCTTGTGGCGCCACCGCATCACGCTTTTGCTACAATTAAGTTGCCACTTCCTCTGCGCGACACTTCAGTTCAGTTCACTGAGGTTCATGCGCGCCGTTGCTCCGTTGCTGACATTCACGTTTTATGCAAACATTTTCATTCATTCACTCGCTTCGCTATTCCACTGCCATGCCACCACTTATTGGCATTTGTCACGTTTTACATAAAGCACTGTTTCGATTGATTTGTTGTTGTTTTTGCTTGTTATTGTAATTGTATCATTCGATTCTTCGATTTGCTTCGATTTGATTTGAATTTACATTTGAATTTGTCTATTAGCAATTTATCGGCAGGGAATATACGAGGGGGCACGTTCTCTTGAAATGTCACAGCTGTCAAATGTAGCGGTAAGTAGAGCACTCGAAGCATGAGCGTTGTAGGGTGAGGCTATAGACGGTTTTGGGAAAGGAGTGTGTCATAATTAAGTCATGTTTTAATGTTTGAGATTTTTTTTAGTAAGCGATTTTAGGTGATCTGATAAGGGTGGCTAAAAGGCAACCCTTTATAATGCCAGAATTCTTATAAAAATAGATTTTCCATAATATTAGCCAGTATAGTCACCAAGATACAACACGTGATGACTTAATTAGTATAGTTATCAAGATACAACAACCGATGACTTAATTATCCACTAAATTCCTAGCAATTATCCCATGCAACTTATAGCCTTTTCACACAGAAGCTAATTGATTAATTAACCGGCTTCTGCTCTATTAAAACGCTGATTAAGTGCGATTTACCATACAAAATAAAAATCTACATAACATTTTCATTGGATTTTAATCGACTTGAAAATGAAATGCAACTCTGCGACAAAGACCGTATTTGTAATTATATTTACCTTCTTATACTCGACGGTAGATGTCGCTGCTAAAAATAGCAATCAGCTGATAAACTTCTTATAAAAGCAAATGCAAAAATGTATGAGAACTGCTCGGTTACAGAGTAGCCGCCATTGTGAAGGGCAAAAACTGCTTTCTCAATCCAAATTATAATTGATTCAATTAATTTGGCTGTGTGAAAAGGCTATTAGAGAGGTGCTCTGTGGTTTCGAAGGTTCAAATCTTATAAAAGGTTCTCTGATTCAGACAAAAAACTTTAAGCCCTAAATTATATAACACTTTATTATCTCTTTCGCATAAAAAAAGCTTTTTCAAACATTTTTTAATCAATATTTTCCATTTACATTTTCATATTTCGTTTCCATTATTGAACACATTGTAAATTGACTTTTAACCTTTCCCACATGTTGATTTCATGTTGACTCATTTCGTGACAACATCAGTGGCTAGTTTGTTGTTGTGTTACACGCAGAGTTCTTTCGACAGCTTGACTTGGGATTTATGTCTTTCAAAAACAATTATGATTTATGCGACACGTTTATTGTTCGCTTGTTGCGCTACCAGCTTTTAATGGATTTCTGAAAAGTGCACTTGTCGATTTATAGTTTTTTTTTGTCGCAGAAATGCGTTTTCAGCATGTAATTAACGGCTGCTGCGTAGAGCGTTTGCATTTATGAAGCATACAAGAGTGTTGTTTTTGTTTTTATTAGATTTGTGGGCAGTTTTTATTTGAGGACAGCCTCAAAATATATACTACGTGAAACTGGAAATTATTTGACATTTCCGAAATGATTTATTTCATTGTGTTTTCATTGAAAATTATGAGCTCAATGAATTTAGAGGCAATTTTGTAGAGTATCTAATAATTTTTGGTGATTTTTTGAACAATTTGAATTTTTTTTACTAATTTCTGGATTCTCAAGTTTCAAAAAATTTTGAAAAGTTTTCGAAAATTTATTTCGATTTTTTTTTTTTCAAAAACCGCTACATCGAAAATAATTTAGTAATTATTCCACGTATAAACCGTCTTTGCGGCTAACACAATCTTCAATCTTATTCAAATCAGCAACATTGTCTTTCAATATTTGCTTCTAATTTATTGACAATTATTTGACAAATCCAAACACAAAGAAAAACAAATGCTCAATTGTTTACTTTTTGTATTTACCAAAACCAAACATTCATACATAGTTTTTCAAAAAAATATTGACATATGCTTAAATATCTCAAACATTGTTGCAACCTCTTCAAACATTTGTTTTTCTCACTAGTCTGCAAAATTGTTGTATCCAACCAAAAAAAAATCAACTTCAATCGATATACGAGTATAATGAAAGCGAGCGGTTTTCGCACTCAACAGTGCATGTGACATTATTTTGTATGGGTCCCACTAGTTCTAACAACAGTTTTTGTTGGATTTTCACTTGTCACTTTGCGCATGTTATCGGTAAAACTCATGTTTACCGCGCACTTAATGACTGTGTTTACTTCACGTTTCTCAAGGTCAAAGTCAGCCTAGTGAAACCGTTGGCCATAAAATTGGCGCTCAGCAGTAGGCTACCATGTTTGTTGGCGTTTGAGTAATTGGCCTACTGTCCGAGTGCCAAATTTGTTTTTTTTTGTTGTAATTATTTCCTTTTTGGAACTACAAGGTACTTTGGTTTCTTTTTACATCAGAAGACTGACGCCTTCGAAGACTGTAATAGTATATTAACTTAATTTTGATTATCACAGGCGTAATTTCAGTTTCAATTCGCTTAAATAAATATATATACAATTTAATTTTAATATATTTGACTTTGAATGCTGTAGCTTCTTCCGTTGCTTTGTCTTAATTGGCTGTATACAAACTCTTTTTTTTGTATTGTTCTTCTTTTTTGTGTAGTTAATTGTGCCTGTTCGTAGGTGTTTATTTTCCATATTTGTTTTTAAGTTTTTCATTTTTTTATTGTTGTTATTTTCATACTTTGTCTACTTCCACAATGTGTGACATTAACAATGGCAACACTACAATTTTTTATTTTTATTACTCTTGCTTTTTTCTTCGCTGTTTAGCTTCTTCCGTTTTTAAGCCTCTTCCGAAATTATGCGCAAGCTCGTTTCGTCGCGTTTTTTTTGTTTTGGTATATTATAATTGACTTTATTTTTAAATTGTCAAAAGAAAAACTCAAGGTAACAGATCATAATAAAATGTCTTCAAAAATGGTCAATCAACACTGATACCTAAAGTCGGCATATATCATATATCATTATGTATATAGACGTGTATATATTATATATTTTAAAACTTAATGGGTTTCAACTTAATGTTCTTGCTTTTTACGTCATCTTTACGCATTGAAAACGACGCCTACATCAACTTTGAATAAATATGTGACTATCATAGATGAAGGATGTTTTAGAGAATTGTCATTTTAATGAAGTCTGAAGTTGAAAAATTCACTGGAAGACACTTCAAGAATTACTTACTTGAGTATAAGTATAAAGCTTACAAGCGAGATGGTAGCCTATACTACTTTGGAGACAATAGTAGTATTCATTAATGTTTAATTTCATATAATGATCTGATCTTCTATCTTGAGATTTTATAGAACTCTTCAACAATATTTGCTTACTGATCCATCCGTCGTCGATTCTGCGATCTCGCGGTATTTTGTTTCACATTCACTTCAAATCGTTTCAGAACGAATGGTGATCGACTCATCTTACTTCCCGAAATACCACAAAAAACGGTTTCATGCCTTCCATAAATGTTATACTAACAGAAGGTTCTAACATTTATCAAACCTTGTTGGAATTTCCTGACGTCGACATATCCTGATTTCCTGATAAAGCGATCGTGAATGGAATTGGTAATACTAATGGTCCATATAATGATCTGATCTACGATCTCGAGATTTTATAGAACTCTTCAGCAATGTTTGCTTACTGATCCATCCGTCGTCGATTCTGCGATCTCACGACGTTTAGTTTCACATTCACTTCAGATCACTTCGGAACGCCTGGTGATCAACTCGTCTTACTTCCCAAAATACCACAAAAAAAAACGGTTTCAATTATTCCTTAACATTCTTTCCATAGACATTCTGTAGCAATGAAGCGCAGATTCTAACATTTATAAAACCACATTGGAATTTCCTGACGTCGAAAGGCCTGATAAAGTGATCGTGAATGGAATTGGTAATATCATTGCTCACTAATATTATCTATTATCAATTTCATTTAAAAACATTATTTACAACAAAAAAATTTCACAATTCATCGAAAAAAAATTGTTTTCGTTCTTGAATATCTGCAATTTCACTCGAAAATTAGGCATTCAAAACAATAACAAAAATAATGAAATATTTTACAATGTCAGCCCAGCATAATTGATTTTTGTTTTTGTTAGAAAAAATTAAAAAAATTCAGACTTTTTAACTTTCTAGCACTGCGGAGAGAGCGCCACACGCCATAAGCGCACTCAGCAATGCTCTCACCAATTAAAAACTCTTTTATCTATTCGCAATGCCAACCACACACACTTACACACTCAAACTTATTGCTGGCAAAAGCAGCAAAGCGCCTGCCTCTGTTAAAATTATATTCAATGCCAAGGTTAAATGATATGAAAATTAATTTTTGTTTCTTTTTTTAATTTTTTTACTTTTATTTTACTTTGCTATTGCTTTTTGGCAGCGCGCTTTGCTGGTTGGCGGTTTTGGTTTTTTTTGTTCGTTTTTTTTTTGCTTTGTTTGTTTGTTTTGTTGCCTGTCTTCGTTCTCACCATGAGCTGATAACTAAATTTGCTTGGAAATTACTCAACACCTCAGCGGGTAGCGGCGGCGCGCGCTGTACGCGTATTTGTTGGTGTTGTTATTGTTGCTTTTTAATACTTTTAATTTTTAGTTTCGCGCAATGTGTTTATTTTTTGTTTGGTTTTTTTTCTTTTCGACTTTTTGAATTTTTTGTATCTTTTTTAATTTTTACTTTTTTTTTTAATTTTTATTTTGTTTGTTTTTTTTTAATTTTTTTTTAATTTTCGCCACTTTATCTCTTTGCACTTAAATTTACTTGACGTTTTGTTGTGTCACGCTCTTTTGCACACATTATTTATTTACTTAATTTTTTTTTCGTTCAATTTGTTGTTGTTATTGTTTTTATTTAGCACGTTTAAAGTTTTAATTTCTTCTGGTTGATTTTCTTGTTTACCGAAAATTTTTGCACATTTTTATTTTATTTTTTTTACAGTTTGCATTAGCGAGCGAGTGAGTATTCATGAATATACTGACATGCTGATATGCCCCCACTTATCCATACATACTTATATAGCATATAAGTACATAAATACATTTCGGTAATTTACTTAAATGCTCGTTCGCTAGTGGGCCGGTCGTTCTTAGACATAAATTGCCTGAATTTATATATATTTAAAGTTTTTATTTTTTTCTTCAGTAAAGATTTTTATTGTTTTTGTTATGAAAAATGCCTAAAAAATATAGAACAAATGCTCTTTATTCTCTCCTCATTCCAATGGCTTCTCGAACACGCGAGTAAAGAGGAAGTGTAGTAGCATTCCATTTTAACCCCAGCAAATCGGCTATAAAGATGGTGATTAAAGCTCTACGCTTGAATGTAAATAAACAAAAAATTTAAAAACAACAACAAGTGACTAAATGATGAGCGTAAATCACGAGTTTCATTTGTTATTATTATATTTTTTTGTTATTTTTGTTTTTTTATTTTTTATTTTTTTTCTTGTTTCGCCTGTCAATTAAAAACTGGTTGTCATTAGCGCGTTCGCGTGCATTCGACGCGTTGCCTGTTTATTTTAAGCAGCTTGCACTAATTTTAGCAAAACAAAAGTGTAGAGAATATTAAAAAAATTTATTTCCGTTTTATTGCCATTTTTTATGCCGCCGATTGTTGTTGACACAAATTAATTGAGTGATATGGGAACATATTACTTATTATTTTTTAAGCGCTTTTAATATAAATTTTTTTTAAATATTTTTTTTTTTATAAAAAAAAGTATATACATACTTTGAATAAATTTAAAAAAAAATTTAATTAATTTTTTATAATTATAATTTTTTGCTTTTATAAATAAATAATTAATTATTCCATTATTTTTTGTCTTTACAGCTTAACGTCTGGCTGCAATGGCATATTTTCGCGACGCTTGGACTTTTCATCATTCAATTTGTTGCCGAAGACGCGCTTGAATTCCTATCAAGTTAAGGTAAGTTAAACGAAGAAAAGCAAAAATTAAAAGCTTTATTATTAATAATATTTAATGATTTAATATAAATTAATATTCACTTTCTTGGGCCAAAATTTTGTAAGAGTTGCGTATCGAACAAACAACTGGTATAACTCGCATAAATTGGCAACTATAGTTGGATAACAAGAACTTCGGTGTTTTGAAGTCACTTTCAATCAATTACAACAAATATACTTTCACATTTACTCCTAAATTTTCCATTTGAAAGCTTAAATCTTAACGCTCCTTCGATTTATTAAATGTCTTTCCGCTGTTCACATCACACTCCCGTATAATCTCATCTTACAAATCGACTATTTATCAATAAAAAATAAGTTTCCTATTTCTGCTCTTATTCTTCGCGCAACTGTATTTGGACTGTTTATTATTATTTCCATTTTTTTTATAACTCAGAACTCGTACACTCAGCAGCTCTTAATTATTCAGCACTATGCTGTAAAGCTATTGTTGGTTTCATTCATATTTTTTGCAGCTGCCAGAAATTCTTGGAATTTTTATTCTTTGTGAAATTGTAGCAGTTAAAAATATTTGTATACAACAATTCAAGAAAGCTTAAAGCTCAGCTGTTGTGATTTTTGTCTATTTCCACCATTGTATTTTCATTGTTTAATTTACAAATTTATTTATATAAAATAAGTCCATTAAAGTTGAAAGTATTTCAATTACAATATTCTATAATATTTTTTCATTGTTAGAAATACTGTAGCTCAAAGCACTTCCCTGCTCCGTCGATCACCACTTTACTACTTCAAAATCACGTATCATACTTTTATATGTATGTTCGTGTTTTTTTACTGTTTTCAAGTCTTCTTGAATTTCATATGTGCAACATCATCAAATTGCATTTCAAATGCCGTTGTCAAAAGTGTCTATAGTAGTGGGGTATTAGGGGGAAACGATAATAGCAATATTGTACGAAAACTCAGTTACCTGTAGCTTTTTTGTTCTCCAACTTCCATTGTCTGTCTCGTTAGTTATTGATGTAAACCCGACGACGCGGCATCCCATTTTGAAATAAAACAACAGTTATGACATGCAGGGATACTTTGAAATCATTGAGTATTTGTGAATGACAATGGAAGCAGTCAGTTTTTTACAAAAGTTAACCAAGTAAACACTTTCATAGAGCAATTTTATCGAGAGATTTTTTTTGGTTTTGGAAAAAAAAATATTAAAAAAGAAAATAAAAAAAATAAAAAATTAAAAAATAAAAATTAAAGAAGAAAACATAAAATAAATTAAAAAAAGTCTAATAAATAAATATTAAAATAAATTTAAAAAAATCAGAATATTAAAATAAATTTGAAAAAATAAAAAAAAATAAAAAAAAATTAAAAAATAAAACATAAACGCAATTAAAAAAGTCTAATAAATAAATAAAAAATCAGAATATTAAAATAAATTTGAAAAAAAAAAATTTAAAAATTTAATAAATAAAAATTAAAAAATAAAACATAAAATAAATTAAAAAGTCTAATAAATAAATATTAAAATAAATTTAAAAAAATCAGAATATTAAAATAAATAATAATTTTTTAATTAAAAAAAATAGAATTTAAAAAACTTAAAATAAAAATATTAATTAAAAAAATCTGAATATTAAAAAAATTAAATATTAAAATAAATAATAATTTTTTAATTAAAAAAAATAGAATTTAAAAAACTTAAAATAACAAAAATTAAAAAATAAAAGTAATTCATGTTAAAAAAATAATAAGAAATTCTATATTATTTTCCTGTAGTATTACCGCTTTGGCTTACTGGCTTATCTAGAATTCCCTACGCACGTAACCTTAGCACCTGACATAACATAAAACAATTCAATTTAGTAAAATTCGCAAAAAAAAACACATCAAGCTTATGCGCCAAAATGTATGCTTTCAAATTATACCGCTACCTGCGCTCTCTTCCTCTCTAGTCAATATGCAAACCGAATTGAGCGCCAATATTTTTTCGTTTTCTTTATTATTTTTTTTTCTTTTTTTGCTTTGACTGAAGCCACGAGCAGCGTCATCGCTGTAGCAACAAACATGAAAATAGTTGCGAATAGTTTTGTTGGCAGCAGCTTATGTTAGCCCCTTCAATCTCCTCCTTGGCTTTGCTTGGCAACCTTTTGCAAATTGTATTGAATTTATACATATTTAATTCGTTTCGAAATGCATACAATTTCCATTCGCAGTCAAAATAATATAAAATATGCGCAATAGAATAGAATGTATGCTTTGTATGTGTGTGTTGTGGCGGCGGCGACGGCAGCAACAAAAGAGCGCAGTAATTCGAAAGTGCTGATCTGCTGCAGCTGCACACGGCGTACGAGTGATTTCAGACAGCTCTTTATATCGGTATTGGTATGTCTTCTTGTGTCAGTGCCTATGGGAATTTACTAGCTAGTTGCTGGCTGTTAACCTGGCTCGTGCCTTTCGTACTATCGCAGCAATCTCTTCCGCCACTCTCGACTGTCTGGCGGATTGCCTTTGATGCGGCATTTTTCCTCACTTCTTTTCTATATTCTAAAGTGTATTTTATTTTAGCTGCCTTTCACTTTGCTAGCTTTCGTCGCTTAACTTCTCTGCTTCTGAAACTCCTAGAGCGCACTTGTCCGCATTATCCTCCAATAGGGAGCATACATTTCGTGCTTATTAAACTTTTTCTTCGCTTGCATATTTTTGGTTATTCGATTGTGCAGCAGCTCAGTAAAATGCTTACTTTTTTGTTTTTGTTGCTTTTATTTTTTGTTTTTTTATTTTTTTCATTTTTTTATATTTTTTTCCTCATTCCATTGCTTCGCTTGCAGCGCGCATTAAGTTATTACAGTATTACTTTGAATCGTCGTTATTTCTCTCACACCTCTAAATGCCGACGTCCTGCAAACTTTTGTGAATTCGAAATCCACTACAATTACGAAAAAATATGCGAAAAAGTTATTTGCTTATTGGAATTCCTCGGAGAGCAGAACTTTGATTAGTTTTATATGCATTTGAGTATTGCATTTTTTTTGTTTTCTTTTTTATTGTAATAGCAGACATATTTCGTATACTTTTCGCTTTGCTTTCGTATTTAACTCTTATTTGCATATATCTTTTACCGTTTAAACAGTGAATTGTACGGCAAATAAACGCCATATGTCCCTTACTTTGTGCCTCAGGCGCGCGCTATCCTGCTTTCACTCAAAGCAATTTTCTCTTCTTCTTCGTATTTACCTAATTAACATTTTTTGTTAAACACCTCCCGCTTAGCATGTTGAAATCCAATTAGTAGCGGTAAGTCAACTTCATGTGTTCATCATTATTAATCCCTTTTAAATGCGCTCGCCGGGCACATTTTCTGCCACTTAATTTAGACTAATCAAATTTTGAAACTGTGACTTCAACCCTTTTCGAGCATCTCTTCTGTTGATTTTCTTCTTTTTTTATTTGTACACTTTTTATTGCGCATATCCTTCGGCTACATCATCTGTCAACATTTTTCGTATTTTTTTTGTTATTTATTTTTTACGGTAGTTAATCATCACTGAGTGTTAAGGGTGTAGTCAATCATTGGTATTAATTAGTAAAGCATCTTATCTCTGATATTTGAATTTGGAAAATCCTTGATATGTTTTCGGGGATAATTAATTAAGCGCTTCTCATTTTTTTTAACCCTTCTATGATAGCGGGATAACCTTTTGCGTCTTGATAAATACTTTATTATGTGTTTGGAAATTTTTTTCTACCCCCCTTCATTCTTTAGGTCATAATTTTCGATTAAACCTTCCATTCTTCCTTACTTGTTGCTCATGTGATGACTGATGATCTAAACACTTATTACTGAAGTGTTTCCTTTTTGGTTTTTGAAAACGGTTTGATGATTGATTATGCAAAAGTTTCGACATTCGGCGCTATTGCTTTCAATTTTTTATATTTCATAATATTCTGATATTACTTCTGCCCAATGTTCCCTATGAACCCTATGTTCCTATGGAACTACGAGAAAATATATATATTCTAGATATTTGAAACAATACATTGTCATTACACTAAATTAAGCTTTTCTATGTTCAGAGGTCAGAGTTCAGGCTTCAAACCCTATTAATAAATCCCTCTTGAAAAGTTGTTTTACGTCGCGAAATCTCTGAGACTATTGATTAAGCTTTTCTATGTTCAGAGGTCAGAGTTCAAGCTTAAAACAATATCAATAAATCCCTCATGAAAAGATGTTTTACGTCGCGAAATCTCTGAGACTCTGAGATTGATTATTGTTGTTCTTCTTGATATAATGCGAAACTACCCCTACATAGTTTTGAAGATATATAATTTCAAGTAATTTGCGTCGATCGTCGGGGTAGTTATCGACGCGGTATAAACTTCCAACTTCGGCGAGTCATAATCATTTTATTAAAATACCTTAACACAAGGTTAAAGCTGCTGAGTCATTTGGACACAAAAATGTATTTGAATACAACCATCATAGCATTTTAGTAGCAATTAATGTTTTATCTGTCCAGAAACAGTCCAAATTTGGTCGACATATACTCCTTTATAACTGTCACTTCTGTCATGAAACACTACTGTAAACTTGACATCTCGGGATTTTGAGTGTTTTTCGTTTTTTATTTGCAACATCTGTATATTTGTACATAGCTAACACCTGTCCTCACACTAGCATACCCACTCCCCACATTCCACAGCCACACAGCCGTTTTTGCGGATTGTGACAATTGCTTATCAGCTACTGTGACACTATGCGGGCGTTGTTGCAGCAATTACAACTATGCGAAGCAAGCGCAGTAGTTTGCTGTCAACTTTATTCTACAAAACTTGCAACATCGCGCAATATTTTGGCAACATTTTTATTTTCCATGCATACCTTGACATTTATTGCTGCCAGCTGACAGTGGCGATAAAATATGCTGGCTGGCAACTCGACAGTTTCAGCTTATTGCTGGACACTTGGCTACTTGTCAACGCGCTGCTGTCATAGCCTTAAGCTCAGGCAGTCTCATAATTTCTGCAAACCATCTCCCTCCTTTTCTCGGTCACTCATCTCGCCAACGAAGTTGCTACTTATCATCTTTGTCAGCAGCAACATTTCTGTTTCATAACCATGGTTAGCCACATTTTTTACTCTTTTATGCCTGCAACGCGTCAATTTGCTACAGTAGTCGTCACTGTAAGCGTTTGTGCCATGATTTTGCCTTTGTTGCTGTCACCGCTTTTGATGTGTTGCCTGCCATTAACGGCGACAACACGTCGTCTGCAGTCGATAGTTGTTTTGTTTTTGTTGCTGGTTTTTTGCTTTTTCTTCACTATACATATTATTGGGTCTAATGCTGGTTGCCGCTGTCGCGTCCTACCAATCTTCAGTCTTCGCGTTGCGCTTTCAATGTCAATGCCGACTGGCAGACAGGTTTCTTTATTGTTTCGTGTTGCTACCGCCATTGTTTATGCTGCAAGTTCAAGTTCAATGTTGCGGGTACCAGTTTCTGCAAAAGTTGCGGGTTTAAAATGGTAAAAAAAAATATTTTTTTCTAATTTTTAATAAAAAAAAAATTAATTGTACATATTTTTATAAAAAAAAATAAATTTTCTAATTTTTAATAAAAAAAAATTGTACTAATTTTTATTTAAAAAAATATAATAATTGTATTATTTTTTATTTTTATTGTAAAAAAAGTAATAAATTTACTAATTCTTCTCTTTTTTCTTTTTACAAATTTTTTGGCGATCCGCCATGCCAGCTATCTCTTCAAAATCTTTAGCTAATATCTCTACTATCGGTTCCATATGACTTTACATCCCTACTGGCGTGTTGAAATGCTCGCTTCATCTTCTTTACATCATTTGGCTTCGACTGATTTGTTCGCCTTTGAGTTTGTAGCTTTCAATTTGCTTACTTAGTAGCTTTGTATCTGCTAGACTGTCTTCTACTTGGCTTTCAAATCAAATTAATTTACTGTTACAAGCTGGTGGCTTGTAGCTACACGGTACTTCAGCAGCTTACTTTGTCTGCCAATATTGACTTTGTTTTTTTGTTTTTATTTTTTGTTGCAACTGTTGCAACATGATTTCGCGCTATTCTGCGTGTCTGCCTCATCGCGTAGCTCCTACGTTTCTGTTATATTTTGCATTTGGCTTTCATGGAAATCACTCAGAATTGTAAGAAATATTACTTCGCAAATGCGATTACGAAGTTTAATTTCACTTTTGCCAATTTCTGATGTGCTGCCACAAACACACTCTCGCATATACCTACATTATAAAAATGCGATTCAAGCAAATCTTGACTGCTCATTTATTGGCTTGGCAGTCTAAAGGCATTTGTGACAAGTAGTTACATTGCTGTTTTTGGTTTAGAGCACCATTGACCTTTAGACTGTGCTTTTCTTGCGAAATATTTGTAATACTTGCAACATTTTGTGTGTATTAATTTTTTTTTGTTTTTTAGTGTGGCAAGTTAGTCAAATTTAAAGAATTTTTTGATGTTGCATGCAACACGTAAATGTGGTTTATGATATTTTTGTACAAAAATAATTTATATGTATATTCACATTCAAATATTCATTATAAATCCACTCCACATCCTCGCGTTGTCGCTTCAAATCAGCTTCAATCACTTCAAGCGCTGAGTTCTCATATATCATGTACCCAAGCATTTGCATATCTACTATACCCACTATACAAATGTCAATCATGCATTATTTCAAAATACAAATTAAATTTCGTGTATGCATTTGTTTTCTATATGTATGTTGTTGTTTATAAGCGCAGCTTGGCTCAACTCAGTTGAGTGCTTTTAAATTGTGTCTGGCCAATGGCATACCTCAGTGACTTTCAATTTGTATTGCGTTTTAAGCAAATGATATGTGAGGCAAGCTTGGATATTTTATTGACTTTTGTGCTGTTTGTGCTCGTTTGCCTGTAAATCCGCAAGACGTAATTGAAATCATATTGGCAACAATAACAAAAACAGAGCTTCATATATATAAAATAATTATTATTAAGTCACACATTAGACGCCTACACACCACAGGGTTGTACTTAGAAATCAAATTAGAAAAATGAACAATGTGTTGCAATAGTAAGGTAATGCAGTCGACTTTAGTGAGGGAACCAGATGGAGTGTAGAGTGAGAAGGTCTTAATTTGTGTTTCTATGAATACGAAATATACTTTAATTATTCATTAAATGATATTTAATGAGCACTATTTAAAGAAATTTATAAAAAAAAAAATATTGAAATATATACATCCATTCGATTACCTTTAGGAACTTGACATCCGCTCGGTACTTTCGAAAAAAAAATTTATTAAACTGACAAGCGTAGACTCTTGAAGAGAAAAAAGATATGAAGCTTACCGACGATGCTTATTGTGTCGTTAAAACCGTGTGTTCAAAAAATAACGGGAATTTTACATATTATCGTATGGAGACCATTTTGAAGCTGACAACATTAATAATGAATGAATTGATATTTTTTTTTCAAAAAACCAAAATTCCCGTTATTTTTTGAACACACCTAGTAGCTTCGTGTGCTAACGTGATTTCATTCTAAACTATACAACTTCTCTAATAACTTTTGAATCGATAAAATTTAGAAATAAGCACTAATTTTGAGCGCCTGAGCTTGGCTTGAAGCGCTGAGTGTTTCTTAATAAATAACACATAAATTTTCATTAAGTAAGATATACTTAAATATTACAGCAATTTCGTTACAAACAAATAATATGTTGTGGGTCCATATGAGCAAACATTTTAAAATGCTCAGCATATTTCTGCTGAGTGCTCATAAAAAAGAGTACTACTATCAACAAACACCCACTACTCATTACAGCATTTGTTATTGTAATTGTAAGAAGTGGTGAAAAATGTTAAACACAAAGTTTGATTCGAAGTAATGTGATGCCTTGGGTTCTTATGGTTTTGAGTTTTTTTATTTTTGTCATTCCTTCATTTGTTTACATTGATCAGCATTAAAAGTAATGTATACAAGCCGGCTCATTATGGGAGTTGCCGTTGTAAGCAAATACCATGTGTGTATGGACCATGAGTTGAAATGAGCAATATTTGAAAAAAAATGCCATAAAGTCAATAGTAATAATTTAAAAAAATGAGGTCAATATGGCGCGACATTTTAATTTTGTTTATTATTTTACACAGTATACGCTCCCACAATTTGCGTGCTGGCCGCTTGTCGAAGGCGTCCAACTACGCCCAGTTGTTTTGTTTATATGGAACTGTCGTTGAAACAAATCTTGCAGGGCCACTCACATAAATCATATACAACATTTCAGAATTTCTTGGTTGCAGTTGTTTTCTTAAAGACATTTTTGTTTTTAATATAAAAGTGTTTATTTTCAACAGTACACTTGAGCGCAAGTTCGGCACTTCTGTCTTAATGAAGTCAACTACTAACTACTTGCACTTTATGTGAAACACTTTCTTTGAAGAGCGCTAAAAATTGTAAATATTTTATTGACAAAGCAACTTGAGTACCTAAATGACCTAAATGAGTTTGACTTAATTTTTCACTCCATTTTCTACTAAAATTCCAGTTTTTTTTTATTCTATACTCATCACTCAACCCATTTAACTTAACTTTAGTTCCATTTATTTGCGCCAGAACTCATCTAATATGCCTTACAATTAACTGCGATTCCATTGAGTTGCATAATGAGTTTTTTTTTGTTTAAAAATCATGTAAATGCCACTCGAATAAATAAACTCATTAACTAATTGCACTGAAGTAGTTTCTAATGTCAGCCGTTGTAGCTGACACTTCCGCACTAATAGTTCTTAACGATCTCTTATTACGAAAGCAAGTAGAGCTGTTTAAAGCGCTCTTACACTGTTATCTTCCTGATTTTTTTTTTGCAAATGTGCTTTGCATCTGCTTTTTCAAGTGATCGTTTTGTTTTTACAACTGTCACATCACTGAAAGTTCACACAACTCACTGTTGTAGCGGGCAACGACTCGCTCGCATCTGTCACTTGATGCTAATGACATTAATGATGCCATACAAAATCAATCAAATTCAGTTCTTCGTGCGTTGCTGGCACTTTAGATTTAAAATATTTTAAATTTAATGATTTTATTCGTGGTTAAACACTTGAAGATACTGGAAGCTGGTGGAATTTTCTTTATTTGTTCGGTTCAAATATCTTTAAATCGTTAAATGACTCAATTAGTGTGTGCTTTAGTCAATTAGCTTTAAGATAAAATGTTCTTTCCCGCTTGGGCTTTAGCTAGTTATAATTCATATTAAATATTTTCTCTGAAGACATCTACCATTAACAGTTTTGTTTGTAGTTTAGTTGAATTTAGAACCATTGAAAAGTCATGGAATTTTATACTTAAGGGTCACAACTGCTTCGTAACATCAATATAAGATGGGCGAGATTGGAACAAATTTCACAAATAGTCTCATAAAACATAGAGAACAATAAAAACAAAAAAATAGAAATAAAATAGAACACTAATAGGCAACTGTAGGAGGTATAAGAACATGGAAACTTGATTCTCTGGAGAAGAAAATCGTTGAAACCACCTAACAGACGTCTGTTATCTGACAATTTTTGTATGCATAGAGCGACGTAGAGACCAAAGCGACATCCGATCTCGAACAAACTGTAATTAATGAAAGTGACTGTAGCTGTTCCCATGACTCTCGGGTCTACATGATCGGATCTAACCCCGATTTATATCCGATCAAGTATTCTCAACTCGGCAGTATATCTTATGATATTTTGGTGAATGTTTCTAGGAAAAACACCAAATTAACCAAAGTTACTAAAGCTGTTCCCATGACTCTCGGATCTACATGACCGGAACTAACCCCGATTTACATCCGGTCAAGAATTGTCAACTCGGCAGTATATCTTCTAATATTTTGGAGAATGTTTCTAGGAAAACAGAAACAAGAGATCGGTTGAAGAAATCACTTGTTGGTAGTGTTGTATTATATGATGCTATATATACATTTTTTGAGGTTAAAGGTGAATATTTTTGAAAAATCGGTTTATTTTTATCCAACTAAGATACAGTTAGTGCGTTGTTGCGGTATAAAGACCTCGTATTTACACTTGCAACACATATTACGGTTATTGAATGAGAAAAATAGAATCTAGAAACATAGAAAATCGTATCGCCTGGTTAACAAACTAGACGCAACAACGAAATAACAACAACAAAAGTGTAATAAATTTAAATTAGGTTAAATATGTAGCATAATAAAACTTACAACTGCAACACAGACTAGAAATAATGCTACAACAGCAAAAGGAACAAACGGTTTCTAAGGAATACTAGAAACATAGAAAAGCGGAATGCATAAAAGAACAATTTTGCTGAACAACACAAAATAAAAAATAAAAACAAAGACATAGAAATTCGAAAAATAAAATGAAAAACACAACAACAAGTGAGCTAGCGCTCGTAAAAATTAATAAACATGAAATAGTAAAATAAAAAAAAATGACGAAACTAAACGTATGAATGCAACAATACGCAGTAGTTGACGCAACGGCAACACTACCAAACCAACAAAAGTAGCAGCAGCAACAACAAGTGAATTGTAGCAGCAACGGCAATAGCTGTACACACTTGCATAACAACAACAACAACAAAATGAAAGGCGCAATTTTACTAATTAAAAATTTTAATGTTTGCCACTTAAGCGAAGTAATAAAAAGATTTAAATCAGAAATATTATGCGCAAAAATACATATTTACAAAAAATACTAGGTGCGTTACGGCAAACAGTTGTTTTTGCAAATATTTTTTTTCCAATTTTTTATTATTTTTTCTATATTTTTTTTAATTTTTTTTTTTTAATTCTTTTGAATTTTTTTTATTTTTTTTTATCCATTATTTTTGCCTGCCATTTTGACTTTACTTAGCCTGCACAGTTGTTGCGCAATCACAGCGCTGCACGTCAACAGCAAGCGTCCGAACACTGACCAGCCCCACTGCGACGCCCAGTGGCCTGTACTTGAAACTGGACACGCTCATGTAAAATAACTTGAACTAATGAATTTTGCGAAATTGCATTTTACAGAAATGAAAATAAAAATAAAAACAGCAAAAACAATAGTAACAAACAGTCGCTAAATTAGAATAGAAATGAGTTGTTGTTGTGTCGCACACACTCACTCATTCAGTTGCATTGATTGCCGTGTATAATTTTGTATTTGTTTTTGTTGTTTTTTTTTCATTTGCTGCGCATATTCGCGTATGTGGAGCGTGTCGCATGGAGCGTTTTGTTGGTGGCAGTGCACGAAAAGTGCTCGCTTTTAAAGTGTTCGCGCGCTTGAATGACACACAGTGTGCACAATGCGACGCGCTGGAAATTAATAAATTAAGTAAATAGCAGAACAACAACAAAGACTAAACAAACCAGCAATTGTTGTGCAACGCTATGGTTCACGCCGAAAATGCTTCTTCTAATTGTGAATATATATTTTTAATTATTCTTAAAATATATTTGCTGTAATTGTTGTGGGGTTGGGCGCTCAAAATGTAGCTATTTACTTTAATTAACAAAAACAATAATAATTCTACAGTTGTTTACTTAAACTTTCACGGCTGCGTGGGCGCAGAAATGCGCGGCGCCAGCAAACTGTCTGAGAATGCTGAGCTGAGCTGGGCGCTAAGCTTGGAAAAGTAACAATAAAAAAGTAAATAGTAACAATTGTTGTTGTTGTTGACAATACTAGTCTTATGCTGTATAAGTCGCTGCAAGCTTACGCTTTCCCGCCCATGGGCAAAGTTTGCACCACCGCCAGCTCTGGAGGTGGTTGTTGACAACACCATTTCGCTTTCGGTTGACAGAAAGTGGGTTTTGTTGTGACAGTTTGGTAGAAAAATGCAAATATCTGCAGCGCTATTGTTGTTGTAAAATATTTTTATAAAGTTAACTGTATAATTGTTGTTGTAATTATAGTGAATGTTGTTTTTGTAATAACAGTGCATGTTAAAAAGCTATGAAAGCATCTATCTAAGGTAATAAATTTAAAATAATTTCAATACAGAGGGCGTGCGACATATTTACTGCATATAATTCAAAAATTACTTGCCAGTGTTGCATCAGATAACTGTTTTTAAAGAATTTTATACATTTTCAATTAGGTTAGGTTAGGTTAGTAAAAACAGAAGATCTCACTTAGACAGCCTTGGCGCTGTCCATTGTGGTACCAATAAAACTCCCTTTGGATCAAAGACCTTTAGGATTCAGCAAAACGCTTGGAATCCGATACAAATTTCTTAAGACGGCTAATATCGATTCTAGCCAATTCGCTAGGATCGCCGAAAAAGGGCCTTCCGAGGTGTTTCAACCTCAGTCTGGCAAAAGCTGGACAATGAAGAAGGAAATGCTTAGATGATTCCATCTCGCCTTCCTCCATACAGCTTTGGCAACTTGCATCTGTCACGATCCCAAGTCTCACCGCATGGGTACCCATTGGACAATGTCCAGTAACCACACCCATGATGACGCTAAGATGGACCCTGTCCAGAGAAAGCAGTTGAAAGGACCGCTTACGTTCCACAGAGGGCCAAAAGGACCTCGCCACTGCACAAGTACTGGTAGTTGACCAGCGTTTGACGAGCTCATGCGTAGTCTGCATGTCCAGCGCTCTTGCTCAGGTGGACCATGGACTACCAATACGCTCCCAATCCGACGTCAATGTAGCTAGGGTACCCTCCCTTGCAAGCTTGTCCGCTATACAGTTACCAACGATCCCGCGGTGTCCGGGTACCCACACTAGTCGGATCTCAAAATAGCTAGAAGCTATTGATAAGGATTTAAGACACTCCTTAACTAGCACAGAGCGTGCCGTCATCGAATCCAATACCAGTATTGCCGCCCTGCTGTCGGAGTGAAAATATCAATTAGAATTTTTTTAAAGAATTCTATACATTTTAACCCTTTAAATGTTAGCTGGAGGCCTCGATGACCAATCAGTCTTAATGACTTCTCACTTTTATCATTTTATGGGATCTGTAGTAGTCTTGAGACCTCAATGATATATAGTACACTGTATACTGAGCAAGAAACGATTTATTTGCTTCATGATTAAGAAAATCTATTCTTAATTTAATAATTTTGGACCATGTCTAATAATTGTATCTAATTATATATCTAATTTATTAGTATATTACTTAAAACACAAATAAACAGTGAAAGAACTATACTCATATAACTATATATTCTAAAATGTCTACTCGCTCAAAAATATCCACCAGCAGTTCAATATTGAGTACAAATTAAATTATTTTCAATTATTCCTCACTATTTTCAACAAAAGTTTACTCCAGCAACAACCGAGCTACCTTTACCACATTACACACTTAACTTTGTTTTGAAAAATTACCAATTCTTAAAAATTACTACACGACTTATAGCAGCTGCCACGAATTGCCGTCGCGCACCACAAACCCCGCATCATAATCAGAAAACAAAAAAATCTGCTCTGTGTCATCAGCAAAGCAACGGCAGTTCACAACACCTTAGTTCAACTCTCAATTCTCCGCCAGCCAACACAGCCAAACAGCAAATCACAGTCGCGTTGTCAGCGCGCAGCATTTAATGCCAATGACAGTTGTCTGCAGTCGCTCATCTCCCGCTTTCTACACCGCTAACTATGCGTTTGTCTGCCGGCAGCGCGCCTGTTCCCCATTTCATGTGCGTTGGCATACCCTATCGATGTAATACTTTAAGCTTTATTTTATTACCGTCATTATTGGTTGTGAGATGAGATACTTAGTAGTGCTATAGAAGATACTGCTCGCTTCTTATTCTACTATTTTCATTTCTTTTCATATGTTTTTTGTTGTTTTTGTTTTTTTTTTTGCTTTCATTTGTGCGACATATCGCAACGCCACTGGTTTTTTTTTAGTTATCCAAGTAGTGCAAATGAAGCAGCAATTTTCCCTGCCGCTACTAGTTTTGGCGTGTTCGTCTGCGGGGCTTTTGTTGTAATTCGATGAACATAAAACTTAAGACAGTTTTTCAATTTTCCACACAGCTTTTATGGGTAATTTTGGTGAGTAAGAAAATATGTTGACGCCATTTCGGTTGGGTAAATCGGCAATAAGTGGCGTGCTGAGCTTGAAACTAACGAATTTAGTAGCGTCAAGAATTTACGGTGGAGAATAGGTGAAGAAGTTTGTCTTCTTAATTTTTAGTGTTTTTAGTTTTTTCATGTGCGTAAAAGTTATGAAAAAAAACGCAGACAAATGTTTTTTGTTTTTTAAAAATAATTTACAGTGGTGTTCGAAATATTAAGTCCATTTTTTTCTTGTGACTTTCAATATAGAAAATATATTTGTTTTTTAATATTAACTAAACATATATTTATTTTATTGTAACGGTTCTTAACAGCTCTTTATTAAGCGCTCTAAATTGCTGGACGAGACGACACTGTATTTGTCTATAGTACTTGCTTCTATATGTTAGCTATTAAATATTTTTTAAAAATAAAATAATTTAGTAAACTAGTCACAACAAATATGAATCTGACAATTTGACTACAGTGAGGCGTTGATAATACTGTTCACCATTTAAGTGAAAACCATTATAACGGTAAATTTTATTTTTCTATTTTACAAACTTTTACTCAATTATAGAACTCTGTGTAAACTGTACCACGCAACAGTAAAATTTGAGTTTTAATTTTCGAGGCTCTACTGTACTACATATTTCACTTTAATCAAGTTTTTAATTTTTTTGTTATTTTTAAATTTTTGAAATTATTTTCTGCTAAATATGCCATAAAATATTCATTTAGAATTTCTACAATTTCTGTCAAATTGTATCCTTTTCGCACAAAAATAACCTGGCTTTTGCAGACAAGAAGCCATGAATAAGTAACTAAGCTAGTTGCTTAGTTGCTTCAGTAGAAATCTCGGAGTTTTGTGCGTAACTCAAAAGTGTGTAAATTTTTAATGCCACAAAATCAGCAACAACAACAACAGCTTCTTAGTAGTCAAGCAATGACAACAAAAAATCGTAATAATAATAATGCACATAAAAGTCATACGACCAAACTTTGAAGTTTAAAGTCCATTGTAGTCCACTGACTGTCCTCGGCTACAATGCTGTGGCAATATTTGCCATTTTATTTGCACCATGCCACTGTTAGTGCAAAGTTTCCGTTGTCTGTTCGTTTGCAATGAAGTTTTTTTTGCCTTTTGTGTTGTTGTTGTTTGTGTGTGTATTTGTTATGCCCGCTGCCATAAGTGCCACTGACCTTTAGCATTTAAATACCTGAATGCATCAAATATGCTTAGTATAGTATACACTCGGCTGGCATTTCATTTTATTCTGCCAAGTGCCCTTATTTGTATAACAACAGCACACACGTGTGTTTATATAAATATGTTTGTATGTGTGTGTGTGCGTTTATGGCAAGACAATAACGCAAACACCTGTCTCTTGGCTGCAGACACTCGCATGTTCAAATAAATATAGCTTTTAAATGGTTTCGTTTTTGTTCTTTTTCTTATTGTATTTGTTGTATTTATGTTGCTGGTGCTTGTGACCCTTGCAAATTTGAATAACTTACGCTGTGAACCTGAAAAACCAATCAAAAAGTTCGCGTAGCATTGGTAAATATTTATCGATTTGTGAAGTTGAAAAAATTTGAAGAAATAAGTTCAAATATTGCTGTTCGATTTAATCGGTTTGCCTGTCATAGAAAATTTTTATTGAAAAAAACCTTTATTAATTTTTTTTCCTTTTAAGTTTTTATGAATTCCATATTTATCTATTTAATTTTAAATTATCTGCTTTTAACAAACTGGTTATTTTGATTATCTTAAAATATGTTTTTTCTAGTAATTTTGTTAAATAATTTTTTATACTATTTTTTTATATTATTTTTTTATATTATTTTTTTATATTATTTTTTTATTGTAACTATTTTATAGATTTTTCTAATAATTATAATATTTTTTTTCTATAATTTAATTTTATTTTTAAACTATCTATTTTTTTAATATATATATATTTTGAATTTTTATTAATATTAAATTTTTAATTTTTTCTATTACATATTTATTTTTTTCTGATAAATATTTTTATTATTTTTTAGTATTAATATTTTTATTTTTTTAATTCTTTTTTATTTCTAACTTTTTTTATTTTTCTAATATTTTCAATATTTTATTTTTATTTTTTTATATATTTTATTTATATATTATTTTTTTATAAATTCGTTTTATTATTTTATACTATTTTTTATTATTTTTTAATAATTTTCTTTATTTATTTTTTAAATTTTTTCTTTATTATTGTTTTTTTTTTGTTAATATTATTTTATTTTTATATTATTTTTGATTATAATATCAATATTTTTTAAGGTAATTTTCACTATTAAATTTTTTAATGATTTTAAATATTTTTTTTTCTAATTTTTCAATTCATTCTGCACCTCATTTCACTTATCACTTCTTTTGAAGGCAATAAATGCTTGTCATTAATAATATCACGCACTCCACTGCGTATACGTAACATCAGCTCAGCCGCCACAATCTCTCAGTTTATTATTCTGTATATATTATTTATCAAATGTTCATCTACTCAAGTTCAAAAACCTTATTAGTAGGCCACTGGCAGAAGGTACATCCAATTTGTGTGTGTCTGTCCCGTGTCGCCCGGCTCCTTACCTGCTCTAACAGCTTCAATCATAAAGGTTAACACAGTTCACACATTGATTTGTAACGGTACATATTAAAAACGGTAAGTGCTACGCAATTTGTGCGATAAATTGAAAATGAGAATGTTAATAAAAGCCCACCCGCTCCCGTTGCATTGCAACGCCCGCTTAACGGTAAGCACAAAAAGTTCTCACGCGTGCCAAATGTACAACAACACAAACAAAAAAGCTCATGAATTTAATGAAACACACTGAAGTGGCATATATAGACGTGGGCTCATGAGGCTGACGGCGGCGGCATGCCACAAATACGCCAAATGCTTAAACGAACCATAAACACAATAATTTGCGTTTATTTCGAGGACAAGGTCATGGCTCCCGAAATAGCGCGCACACACACCTATATTTACAAAGAAAAAGTCGAAAATAAAAAAGCGTTAAGCTTACAAAGCTACCTCGTCAATTCGCCGCACCGCCTAAAAGCAAAGGATCCGAAATTTCATTTAGACCCAAAGGCACACGCACACACAAACGTGGACCCGAAAGTTTGTCTGCTGCCCGAAAGGCTGGCATGAATGGCTCAAAATATTTTGTTTCGCTCTCTGTTTTGCTTGTTTTTTGTGCGTATCTTCGGTTGGTGCGTGCTCGAGTTTATTAACATTAGCCCCGAATAGGTAAATAACACCTCATCAAATTGTGTATACACTACTCTAACGGCACTTTGTACACACGGCGCTGCTGCCTCCGTATTGCTGCGCGCCCAGCAAATGTCCCTAGAAAAGTTTACGACAGGCGTGCGCGCGCCAAGGCCGGTAGGCCTTGAAATATGCTGCAGCAGAGGCAAGAAATCCTTGACACAAGGGCAACTGCAAGGCCAATAAACTCGTCAAGTGTTTGTACGCATTCGGTATTCTCCTTCAATGCTGCCTGCCGGCGCACATGACCATGACCATAATTCTCACGGTCACAATGCAGCGCCTTTTTCCTGCTGCATTACGAGGAGCCAACCTTCTGCAGTGTCATCACTACTGCTCATGCTCCTATTTGTTGGAGCTCGCGTGTGCGAAGCAGTCATTGCCATGGCCATGGTCATGGCCAAGCCGTACGCCGTTTGCCGCACGTGCAACGCACTCGCGTGCCACCGAAGGCTGTGTGTATACTTTTTGTCGTAGGCTGCTTTTAGGCGCATACACATTTTCGTCAGACGCTCTCACACTCGACTTCGTGCTGGTAGTTCGTGCGTTTACTCTCGTCTACTCATATATAGTAGAGTACCTTACGAGTCCTTCCTGTGCGTACGCTTTTGCTATAGGCTTTTTATTTGCAACTTCAATGGCTTTCAGCCATTACTACTGCGCATGCCACGGTACGGCGGCTCCGTGCCAATCGACATAGTTCGTCGTGTCGTTTCCCAGCCGCTTGCTCGTGTCGTTGTTTATCCTTAATGTTCGTTGTGGTTGTTGCTGGTGTGCGCGCTCGATGTCGTTGCCTGCACTTTTCATAGGCGCCCAGTTCAATGACCTCAATACATGTCGACTGCAAGCAAAGTTGGCGCAATGTCTGCCGGGTGGATACAGTCGGCCTGAAGTAAGGCAGCAGCTGCACGCCGCCTGGTGGTATGGGTGGCATTCAACGCAGACGGTGCGCCTTTTTACATACATATATACTCATTCTCTCTACATATTCTGTTAGCTTTTGGTATACCGGCCGGGCACTCGTAGGCGCTCAATGGCCTTTCGGCTTGCCTCAACCTCTAGCTCAACGCCTGCCAAGTTGTGCTAGTCATAGTGCCGTTGTTGTTGTTATTGTGTGTGTGTTGTGTTGCTACTTGTTTGTTTGTTTTCATTTCAAGAGCGAGAAAAACGAAACTCGCTTAACTGCCTGTCGAGCTTTTAAAATTTTCATGACTAATGTCAAGGATACGCTTGTGGGATTTCCATTTCAAGTGTGCGCCTGAAATTGTGTGCGTAATGGCGGCGATTTAATTTTAAAACTTTTGCCGTTTTCAATGCCAGGACGTGAAAGTTTTTGGATTTCTTTTTTGGTTTTGTTTTATTTTATTTACTTTTTTTGGTTAATTTTTTATATTTTTTAGTATTACTTGTTTTGTTAGTGTCTTACTTTTGTTTGTTCTTTTTTATTCGGTGTTTTTTGTTCCTTCGTCATTCCGTCTTGTTTTTTTGCAATTGATTGGCTTTGTCTCATTTTGGCTTTAATCTTTGTCTTAAGCTTCTTGTCAGCCAACATCTGCTTTACTTTAAGACATTTTCTTTTCTTTTCATACTTTTCTCCTTTTAAGTTCACAATTTTACTGCTGTTTTTGTAGCATTCTACACTAATCTTTTTGCTTTGCTTGTTTCTTCGAATTATGGTTTATGACTTATATGCGACTTGTGACTTTATTACCCAAAAATCATATGAAATTGCAATTCATACTTAATTTAAATACAAATGTTCGCTATTGAGTGTAATAAAAAGTGCGTTGACTGCTTTGCTTTGCGCAGATTTATGCTTCTAAAATAGTATAATGAGTTAAAGTTCAATTTATATTCTTTTTATAGCTTATTTGTAGCCTAGTTGTTGTAATATGTTGATCATATTTATGACCCTTAAGACACATGTGACATATATTAGTCTAAATGCATCTAACTCGTGCAAACAAATAGTGGTGGTGAAGCATCAGTGCAGAATTGTCACCTCAATATTGGCACCTTATGAGGTTGAGACTAATTTCGTCTTTAGAGTCTCTTGGCCTCTTATGTTTCCATCTAGTAACATAACACTTTACGGTTTCAGCAAATTCTTTAGTCTTTCTTAGATATTAAGAAATCTTCTTTGGAGCTTTTAAAGCTTTATACGCATATGTAAAGGTTCCAAGACTAAACTAAGCTTTACAAGCCATTCACTATAGTCTTAAGGGACTGATCACTAAGCAAAAACTAATATTCGTTTTCGATCTGTTGCAGACAAAAGCTTTAAGTTCTGCTATGAAAGCTTCAATGCTTTTTCACAATTTCTATTATCTATACCTTCTATATTTCGGAAAAATATAAGATGGAGATTATAAATATGATAAAAAGCTCGCGATCTTCAATTTTTCAAGATCTTTTCCAAATATGCTTTTTCAACATTGCTCTTTTAAAAGCTTCGTCAAATACCACTTTTTCTTTGGTTCCACTAAGTCGATGTAGTTCTGTTCTTAGACTTTCTTCAGCTGATCTAGACGTTCGCAACTAAATTAGATCCCTGAGTTATAATGATCTATAATTTTTATTTAAGACTTATGTGAGTTTTAGCGGATATAGTCCTTATAGTATTCCACACATAATTAACTCTAAGATAACTAATTTGCTCACCTATTTACATGCAATTCATATGACTTGCATAACTCGATAATATCAAGTAGTTTCACCAATAATCGGATGAAATGTGAGCTATCTAAAAAAGCTCAGATCTTATAAGCTACGAAGGGTTATGTTTAAGCATAGGGCAATAATAAATGCCAATATTAAAAGCAAATAATTATATAAAGGAGGATATATAGGAGCATATTGATTTTCTTTTTTTTATTAATTTTACAGATGATTTTTTTAATACCACCAGAGCTTTTCGTGAAAGCGTAAGCTATTTAAAACCGCATTGTACATTAATAATACACTTTTATTATTATTTCTTTTTTTTATAATTTTTTTTTACTCTTCACATTTCTCTTGTTCGCCGACTGCAAAATGCACTTTAATTATGTGACATGAAAAATTCGCCCATTAAAGTCGACACATACATATGTATGTGAACGCTTAACAGAGTCAGTGCGAAAAAACGCTTGAAAAATCGCTGTAATGTGTAGACGGTGCGACAAAAAACCATTGCGCTTACACTTGACAATGATAAAGCGGATAATTACATGGATCTGCGTCAATGAATTGAACGAAAGTGAACGTGATTTTTATTGCATTGCATTTGCTGCTCATGCATGTTGTTGTTGTTTGAATTGGATTTTTTCATGTCGCATGTATGTCTACTGCGCTTGTAACGAGTATTTAAGCTGCCACCGACTGCTTGGTTGGTTAGGTTGGCAAGCCTGGAGCGCTCGGTAGGTCGGTCGGTTGGTCGCTTGGTGGGCTGGCTGCCAGTCAGGCGCTTCAATTTGTTGGTTTGCTGCTCACGGCGGCAGGAATTAATTGCATTGCTACGCAACAATGATTTGCCGTTAATGACACCGACGCTGACAGAGGGCACAATGGCATTTATCTCCAATACTTCTGCTGAATGTGTGCGCATGTGTGTTTGGGTATGCAGACAAAGTTACAGTATATTTGAACGGCATTTAATTGAAATGGGAAAAATGCAATTTATTTTAAGCGAAATTAATTAAAAATTTAAAGAGAAAATGGAATTTTAAATTTCAAAAATATAAAAATTTAAAAAATTAAATAAATATAGAAAATCGAAAATTTAAAAAATATTGCTACTAACGAAAAAGTTTCAAAATAAAACTGAATTTAAGTAAGACGGTTTAATATTGTACTTAAAAATATAAAATTTACTTTTATTTAGACAGTTTTCATTCAAACTAATATAAGAGTGTTCACCTCTTGCTTCGACCTGAGCTGTCAACGCATCACCTTGCAACGGTTGCCACATCTTCGTTTGCTTGTTAGCTGAGACGCTATATTTTCTTAGTTTTATACACTAACAATTCTTCTCACTTCCTTAAACATTTTTGTTCCTTCATAGTCTATGTCCAGTCTCTACATTTTGATAAATTACCGCTGCAATCACCCAGTGCCAGTAGTTGCCTCCCTAAGTTGCACATAAGACTATTTGGTTTATGCTTCTGGTTTGCTATAGACTAGCGCTTCTTTAAAAAAAAAATAAAAAATTAAAAAAACAAAAACTAAACAAACAATAAATAAAAATTGATTAGACGGTAGTTGAGGTTTAATGCGAGCATATTTAAGATTTATCGTTCTACAAACGCAACAAAGTGGTTGTGGTAAATTAAAATAAATATTAGTAAATGCACAGTACACGAAGTCAATTCCCTCCCTCTAGTGCTAAATCAACTTTTCATTCTTTTCATCCCATAACTTGCCGCTTGTGCGTTGTGGCCCCATACAATACCTTTGGATGGGTGAGTTTACTGTGACGCAACAGTCATCATAATTTAATTAATGACTGTCAGCATGCTGATGAAAAGCGTTTGATCGATTTTCAGTGTAAATACAGAAAAAAATTTCAGTGAAATTCAAATGATTTTTTTTGGGTAAAGTAAATAAAATTTTAAGAAAATCTGTACAGTAAATACAAATGTAAAAAATACGTCTATTAATTACGCATTTTCTTTTGGTTTAAAATTTCCTTATTTCAACATTTGTGGTTAGCTCATATTTCATTTCACTTTTATTTTTTTAATTTTGATAAATGAATTTTTGACTGCATAAATTTGCATGATTTACAATGACAACTGTGTAAACGTAACAGCTTACTTTTCACAATGAGCTAATGTAGTTGTTCAGGCTAAAAATGTCATGATAACACCCCAAAATCACTAAGCATACAAAGGAAGGAATCACATTTTTTGCTTAAAGTCATTTTAGTAGCTGTATGTGTGGTGTTTTTATATAAGTTTAAATAAAAATGCGATATATAAATAAATAACTATGAAATGAATACATTTCAAAGCAATTATTAAAAATCGTTGCATATCGCAAGGCGCCAACTAGGTTTTTTGCGTTTTTTAGACTTTTATGTACCTTCTTCAGAAATGTGTGCTTAGAAGACCCCCACTATAATTTTCTGGCGCACAATTCTCAAGTATATTTCAAAACGCTAGCGAGTACTCAAAATTAAATAATTGAGTTTTTGAAAGAAAATGTGTCGAAACGAAGCTTTTGCAAACGAGATAATGAACTGTAATATTCTACAAAATTCTTCCTCATGAAATTTTACTATACAAACACAAACTAAGTATATCGCTCAGTTAGGATTTTAAACGACTAAAAGCATGCTAAAGTTTGAATTCACTTTTATATTTGATATCAAGTGGTTTAAGTTACTCACCATCATAAAAAAAAATAAAAAATATATTTTTTGTGCTTTTTTTCTAGCAAAATAGTGTTTATTTTTTATTGCATTTCCTCAACGCATTCATTTTTCATATTTCATTTACAGAAATCCATATTTCATAGCGCTTTCTTTACTATCAATTGTTTATTTAACATTTGCATAATTTCCCCAAAAGATTTCCACCACAGCTTTTTGACCAAAGTAATTAATCATAATTTCTACACTTCTTCAAATAAGTTGTTGTCCTTTTGTGCACATTAATTTGATGCGTTAATATATTTCTCTATTCAGTTTCACTTCTACTTGTGGACGCCAGCTTACATTAAAAATGAATTAAAAAGTAATGAAATTGGTAAAAAATATATATTTAAAACGCGTTTAACATTAATCTTTTCTCACTTAAGTCTGTTTGAATGCACATTTTATATTACGTGTCCTGTCGCCTGTGGCAACTTCACCATCCTTTCTTCGAATGCGCATTTACTACAATATTTGTAATGTTTATAGCTTCCACTTGAGCGCGCTTTTGCCTTCCATACATCTCTGGCTATGCGTTTAACTCGCTTTTCGCTCGTTGAATTAACCTTTCCGTTAAAGATTTGTTGCAAGCATCTCCATTTGAATGCTGTCGTTGCACAATTTACGCAGCGCTAACGGCATTAATTTTTTTTTGTTTTTTGCACTTCTATATTCTATGTGTTTGCTTATATGTCTGCTTAATGTGTTTTCGTGCGCGCTTCACGTGAAATTTTAGTCGCTTTTGATCTAAAGCGTTAGACTGTAAACTATGTGATATATATTCGCCACTAAGTCGTCGCTGATTACAATAGCAGTGAGTCTAAGGTTGCAACAAGCTGTAGACATGCATGAAAATTTATGTTTTTGTTGTTTCGAAAATATTGCAAACACCTTGAGTTGACTTTAATTTCATTGGAAAATCGAAACCGTAATTGCTTGGAGGCATGTGGTGCAGTTTTCAGCGCATAAAGAGTTAAGCGATTTTTTAAGTGAAATTATTTCATTTGATATTAAGACTCTAAAATGTATAAATTAGAAGCTGAAAACCATTTTCCAAGCTCTATTAAATACACTTTTACGATTAAATTGATTTTTCCACCTTTAAAACGTCTTTAAACAGCTTTCAAATACCTTTCAATACAGTTCACTTCTCTTCTAACGCCACAACTCTTCGATATTCACCATTCAAACCCTCCCACCACTTACACTTGACGTACGACTCAACCGTATCAACCATATGCATGTGTGACGCAGCTGCTGTTGTGCGGTTTGCTTGTACTGTCTGTCTGCTGCTGCTTAATAATAAATTTTATTTGCAAATGTTTATCCTTTCGCTTGTATTTTGTACTTTTTTCCTCACACACAGAGCACAGACAGCTCATACTTACTGCAAGTAACTATATGCATATATAGTACCATTCATTCATCTATTTGTACAACTCCTTTGCAACATATACACATACATATAACGGTCTGTGTTAGTCGTCTCAGCTGCTTTGCAATACAATGCAATAAACTCTTCCACACCTAATTTCAATTGCAAAATGATGATAGACATTACTAAAATTGTTATGATGGCTCTTAACAAGTTCGTTTACACCAAAGTGTCAGCTGCAGTCGCAGTCACAGCAGAACGGAAATCGAAGCAACAACAATAATAACAACAACTATAATATGGATGCATGCAATAGTTCTGCTATATACTGCATACTTCATTGTATGTGTCTATGTCTATGTTCGCTTGACAGTTGCTTGATTTGTTCGCAATCGAAACTAATATGATCGTGTGAAAGCAATAACAACTGACACTTGACAGCTTGAAGAACGCACTCACTCGTATGTAAAAATTGTGAAATAAAATAACAAAAACAAAAAATACATGACAGTATTGACTTCATAAAAATGTGTAAGCAGCTTTGTTGTAGTGAAATATTTATGTTGGAATATATGAAGAGTTCTTCAACTAAGGGAGAATGTTATCAAAATATGACAAAATAAAAAAATGAAAAATGAAAAAACTCACATTGTACATCTAATGCAGCCACAGTTCGAATATGAGCGCGTTGCACTAGCTTGAGTTGAACTTTGTTTGCACTTTCACTTCCGGTTTCACAGACCGCAGTGCTTATTAGATGGTTTCTAATGTAGTGCTGAACAAAAAAGTTCATTTTCTTTTTTTTATGCAGCTAAACTCATTTAAAATCAGAAAAATATAACATTCGAATCTGTATATATATTCAATATTTAATGGTGAAGATTTTTTAGATAAAAAAAATAAAATGTTGCAAAAAATCGCTTTAAAATTTACCACTACTTCAGTTAAAACTGAAAAAAAAACTTTTTAAATTTTTTTCACAACTCAATATACATATATGAACCCTTGAAAACTTAATTTTTTTAAACTTTAACTCAAAGTTGTTTAAAAACCGTCGCAAAAGTCTTTACACATTTAAAAGTAATATTTTTTTAACATCCAACAGCTACTCTCCTGCCATTTCCTTCATACTATATACAAATATACGCTTATTTATGTAAAAATTCCTACAACCACTGTTGTATCAGTCTGCTGTCGGTCATTGAACGCTTTCGTTATTGTCACCTCAATCGTGTGTTTTTATGCGCGCCGGCCAGCATACGCATACAAGCACAAGCACGCAAAAAAGCCGCCACACTACTGCGCGTTGCCTACTTCTAGGGGCCACAGTCCGCCATGCATCGCTTGCTGTCTTATCAACGTCCACTACAACTCCGCGCTTATGCTTTGTTGCAATATATTTTTTGTTTTTTTCCCTCAGCATTCTTTTATTTTTGGTCATTTCTTACAGCTGTCAACCGAGCCGAGCCGAGCGCCTGTGCTATCTGCTGTGGCGCATCTCTCTATGGGTACTTTTCCTTTGAAATACTGCTGCTCTTTGGCATTTAGTAACTTAACTTGTATGCAATGCTTGTATATTTTCCATTGAATGCGCTTTATAGTGCGATATTGACATTTCGATAATGGTAAATGACAGCTTGTTTGTTAGAAACTATCTTTTGCCAGCGCTCGAATGGGTGTGGTTGCAAATGTACATATGTATATTGCGATTTTTTTGTTGAAAGAGTGAAATGTTTAAAGGCTGTAGGGTATAATAATACGTTTAAAATGAAATTTTTTATACTATTATTCTAAAGCTATTTAAGTGTAAGAAAATTTACGTTCGAATTTTTTTCGAAATTCTTAAAAAAAAATCGAAGTTGAAAAATATTTGTTTATACTATTATTTTAAAGTTTTTAAGTACTAGCAAATAAGAGTTCGAGTTTTTTCTTTTCTCGAAATTCTTAAAAAAGTTCGAAGTTCTAAAAATATTTTTTAACAATTATTTTAAAGTTATTTAATTGCTAGCAAATTTAATTTTGGAATACAATTATTTTAATATTTAAATTTAAATTTATTTTATTTTTCTAATTATTTTAATTTTTGTGTAATTTTTTTGTTTATTGTGTTTTATTTTTTATAATTTGAATTTTTGTTTATTTTCATTTTTTTCTATTTATTCTATTTTTGTACTTTATACCTAATAGTTTCTTGTTGCAAGCGCCTGTCTCTGTTTTCCTTCTGGGCAACCATCTAAACTGTCTGCATTAACCGAATCAGTATCCTTTACATTGTCAAAGAAAATTCAACTTATTGTTATTGTTGTTGTATATTGTTTTTTATATGTTGTACTTGGCATTTTTATAATTAAACTTTTGTGCTTTTCATTTAAAGTTGTCCGTGTGCGTCAAGGGCATAGAAATACACATGAAAAAATTAGCTGAAAATATTAGATATAATTCTAAAAAAAAACAATAAAAATAAAAAAAAAATCACTTTAATATTATTAATAAATATTTTGAGTTTAAATTTAACATATTTAAAATAAAAAAAAAATTATAAATAAAAAAAATTATAAACAAAAAATTTTAAAATCAATTGTGTTTATTTATATTTTCTGAATTTTTTTATAATTTTTTTTTTCATATTTTTTTATAATTTCTTTTTATTTTTTTTATAATTTTTTATATTTGTTTTATATTTTTTTTTATAATTTTTTTATATTTTTTTATAGTTTTTTTTAAATTCATTTATAGAATTTTTTTACCTCATCATTTGTTGAAAAAATAAATATAATTTTCTATAAACAAATTAAGTGATATTTTTTTAGATTTCGCTTCTTTGCAATTTATGTCAGAATTCATCTTTTAAATTTCATCAAAAAATTTCCCTCGGTGTATATTCTTTTCACACAAAACTTTCAAGTAATTATCTAATAAGAGTATGTACATTTGTATGTGCTAGACATTTTAACAGTTTTTGCTTTCAATACAATTTCGATTAAATTAATATTGTTGCTGTTTTTGCACATTGACTGTACACTTGGGGGGAAAGCACGAAATTGCAATGCGAGTGGTTACAGTTTACAAAAATATACAAAACAAGTAAGGAAGGGCTAAGTTCGGGTGTAACCGAACATTTTATACTCTCGCAATTTATTTATTTAACATTATTTATATTATATAATACACAATTTGACCTACATATTCGTCATATATATTGTATAAAGTCCATTGAAAGTTGGAAACCATAATATTAGGTTAGAAGCACCGAGGTCCTCATGTTCGATATATGGGGCCTTGAAAACATATGGTCCGATTTTGGCGATTTTTAGAATGGGGCTGCCACTCTATAAACGTCGTATTTGTGCAAAGTTCTGCATCGATATCTTTACTAGTGCTTACTTTATATATTGTAAAGTAAACGATTCAGATCGTCTTCAAAGTTCTGTTATATAGGAAGTAGGCGTGGTTGTGAAGCGATTTGGCCTATTTTCACAACATATCATTGGGATCTAAGGAAACTATTACAAACCAAGTTTCATTGAAATCGGTCGAATAGTTCCTGAGATATGGTTTTTGACCCATAAGTGGGCGACGCCACGCCCATTTTCCATTTTGTAAAAAAATCTGAGTGCAGCTTTCATCTGCCATTTCTTATGTGAAATTTAGTGTTTCTGACGTTTTTCGTTAGTGAGTTAACCCACTTTTAGTAATTTTGAACCTAACCTTTGTATGGGAGGTGGGCGTGGTTATTATCCGATTTCTTTCATTTTTGGACTGTATTAAGAAATGGCTAAACAAAACGACTGCAGAAAGTTTGGTTTATATAGCTCTATTGGTTTCCGAGATATGTACAAAAAACTTAGTAGGGGGCGGGGCCACGCCCACCTCCCCAAAAAAATTACATCCACATATGCCCCTTCCTAGTGCGATCCTTCATACCAAATTTTATTTCCATAGCTTTATTTATGGCTTAGTTATGGCACTTTATGTGTTTTCGGTTTTCGCCATTTTGTGGGCGTGGCAGTGGTCCGATTTTGCTCATTTTCGAAAGCAACCTTCCTATGGTGCCAAGAAATAAGTGTGCCAAGTTTCATCAAGATATCTTAATTTTTACTCAAGTTACAGCTTGCACAGACGGACGGACGGACAGACAGACATTCGGATTTGAACTCCACTCTTCACCCTGATCACTTTGGTATATATAACCCTATATCTAACTCGTTTAGTTTTGGGTGTTACAAACAACCGTTATGTGAACAAAACTATAATACTCTCTTTAGCAACATTTGTTGCGAGAGTATAAAAATAAAACAACAACAAAATTTAATATTACCTCTACTTTCTTAGTTACTAAAGCAAGTGCTGAAAGAATCTCCCTTCAATTTCCTAAAGCAACTCGGAAGACCAACTAACAAACTACCAGAAGTTGGTGCAAAATGTTAGTTGCCATTTACCTTTAAACTACCAAAGACGCACACACGCACACTCACACTTTACAATGTCTGGCTGCTCGTTTATTTATTTATTTTATTTTATATTTTTTCTTCACTGTGACTACAGTCGGCAAAGTTTTATGGAGCGTATGATGCATATTTAAGGCCACTAACTAACTCAACTGTGCGCAGGAGTGCTGGCGTGCGTCGCTTCCTTTGCAGGGAAAGTAAAATGAGCTCGTCAAGTTGCTGGTGTTGTTGTAATGTTGTTGTGGAGTCGTAGAAGTTTTTGCAACTGTAGACATGCAAATGTTTGCATTTTTCGGCTTTGGTCTTTGTTAGTCGGCGGCTAAATAACTTTTAATTTCGAATTTTCTTTATTTAATTTTTTTTGAAGAGAGCTTTTCGGACTAATTTGGCGTATAGAAATCTGGAACTTGAAAAATAAAACTATTTTAAAAGAGCTTATTAGTAAATGCATGCAAATATTCTTTGAAATTACTGTTGATGAATATTCAAAAGAAAATATTTTTTTTTTTTTGTTTTTAGTTTCCACTCTCTCTCCATCTCTCTTTCAAAAAACTTTCTTGATTTGTTGGTGCCTAGTTTTTACCATCAAAAATATGGCATTCGCGACTGCTGATTTTCAGTGCTGCGAAACTATTTCATTTTAACTAATTTGTCTGTTCGTTTCGGCACTCTCTAATCTTCGTTGAATAGAAGTTTGAAACTCTGAGCTGCTTTGAATATATTTTAAACCTTTTTGAAATCATTTCGAACATCTTCAGTTTCATTTCTATGCCACTAATATATCAAATGCCAAATTAGCGCAGTTAGCGGTGAAATTACAGTCCCAGTTCGTAAATCTAGTGGTACTTACTCATATTACCACTACAACAACAACGGCAGCAACAGCAATATACGACACCATACTTAACGTGGCGTTTTCGACCACCACTTGAACTCGAACCATTTCGAAATTTCAAGCAACTACTACAACAACAACTAGCAATAGCAAGAACAACAAATGAGTCAATAATAAATGCGCTCCTTTGTCAGGATTATTGTTTCATTTGTGTTGCTGATCGAAATGGTTATTGTTGCCGGCGAAAGATTGCGGGCATTGCCTTGCATAACACAGCAGTGATTGCCAGCCAGCCAGTTGCAGTGTGCTCACTAAAGGTACGCACACATCTCAGCCACTGTCGTTCGTGGCCGCCAGCCATGTCCGTTGGTTGGCTGTATGTGTGTTCATGTTTTAAGTGCTTTGGTCGCAATAAATCGCACCTGGACGTGGAACTGACGTGTGCACTCAACACCGTCGCGTACAAACGCAGTCAAGTGGTATTTATCCAACAACAACCAGTACAACAATTGCATATAATATTGCGACTAACGGCACTTAATAACGAAATTAAATAAACGTTGACCGTACGGACACAAGCAGTTAGTTAGTTTGGAGGCATGTTGCATGTTGCGCGTGTTCTCCAAGGATCAAGTGGTTGTTGTTCCGACGGTTTGGTGTTTAAAATTTGTTGTTTTCACGTTTTTTAAAGGAAGTTTATGCAAATACATATAATATTATTTTAAAGCTAATTTGAATTTAAGTTCGAAAATGATTTTTTTCGAAATTGCTTAAAAAAAGTCTGAAGTTCGAAAAATATTTTGTAATATTATTGTTTTAAAGCTATTTAAGTGCTAGCAAATTTAAATACGAAAATATTTTTTTAATAAAAGTTTGAAGGTGAAAAATATTTGTTTATATTATTATTTTCAAGTTTTTAAGCGCTAGCAAATTGAAGTTCGACTTTTTTCTTTTTTTCGAAGTTCTTAAAAAAATTCGAAGTTCGAAAAATATTTGTTATACCATTATTTTAAATCTATTTAAGTGCTGGTAAATTTAAGTTCGATTTTTTTTTAATTTCGAAAAAACAAATTCGAAGTTCGAAAAAAAATTTTGTCGAAAATAAAAACTGTTGCAATATAATTTTTTGTTGTACTGAATTTTTCATTTATTTGCCCAAATTTAGTCATTTTACTTTCCTTCCTTCACTGCCTGCAACTAAAATTTTGGCTATGGCCATGCTTTGCAGTTTTATTTTTCATTATTTTATTTTTTCTTATTACTCATACCTTCCAACGCACACACGGCGACGACCGGCGTATTTCCGGTTACCGTTTCAGGAAATATTTGGCACTTGTTCATTGCATTATTTATTTTCCGGTTTTAATGCCATACATGCCACGACAACAACAACAATAATAATAATAAAAAACAGAAACAGTGACAAGCAGTTGCAATAACGTCGGCGTGCAACCAAATGCAGACATGCCAAAATACAAGTGGCATTTGTGGCAGCGAACACACACGCAGGCAAGACAACAACCACATATTTGTGTGTGTGTGTGTAGAATTGCAAGCGCATCTGGCGAATTTTGTCGTTTGCATATATGACATCATACATACATATTTATATATACACATATGCTTATAAAGTGTTTGTTGCTTTGTTGTTGTTGTTATGCCAGTGCCAATGTCGCGTGAAATGCAGACACAGCAATGCACATAACTTCTTTTAAATATATTTACTTATTTATTTTGTTTTTTACTTGAACTCTCACCCTTTCACCACTTTCAACGAATTTTTGTGGCATGTTGCAGACGAAAATGTGTACACACGCGGCACATAACTCAAAACAAGTACGGGAAAAGTTGTTTCACCGAAGCAAAACTTCAACCGGAACGGAAGCGCTTGCTTTTTTCAGCGTCGTCGCCGTCGTCGCTTGAAAGCGAGGAAAAAGCGCCATTTCCGACTTCTGTCTGCCGCCAGCTGCCATTCGCACGGCAGGCAACAACAGCAATAGTAGCACGTTTAACGGTTTTTGTTATGGGTTTCTATTTCTTTCCTGTACCTTACCTTGCACCAGCGCCAAGATGTATGCTATGAAATTTTTAAAGCTTGCAATTGCTTGCCACTTTTGTGTGCGCAAGTTGCATGCCACAAATAGGTGTTGAAATAGCAACTAACAAATGCATTTTTCAGCACGCGTGTTTGTGTGGTAATTTATTATACTCGTAAGTTGGTGTGTTGGGGGTTCACTGTGTCTCCTCCGCACTTTGGTGTGTGTGTCCACTACATTTCACGTTCTGTAATCTGAAAGTAATAGCATCGGAAATTGCATTGGGGACCATAATATGCCACAAAATATTTAACTTGCCTGGCAAAAATAAAAACTACTTCGTTGCACTAAACTTTTTGGCATCTCTTCTTCTTCTTATTTTTCTTAGTTTCCAACTATTATTTCTTTATGATTTGTCTATTTTGCTTGCTGCTGCATATACTACTGCTCTAGCGTACAGTTCCCCGGCGACGTTTAATAATTTGTGCGTCTGCAACAGGAAATTTATGTGGCCAGTCTTAACTGCAATTTTCAGCAACTTCCTTCTCTGCACACATACAAACATATAAATTTTCCTTATTTGCTTACACATGAAATAAATCTAATAATATTTGTTTTATTCTCTCTCTTTGCAGGTATGTTTCGTGACAAAAAAAATTATATTCCTTATGTTTTTCGTCCAGAAATTATGGTGAGTTCACATGCGAGCATCATTTATAAATAAGCGCAAATATTTTCATAGCATTTCACAAACACACTCATAAGTGTGTATATAAAACCACCAATGTGCTCTCCAGTCGCGCAATATGCACTCAGTCACATCATAAATGCTGTGGAAATCGCAAAAACCACGTGTAAATTGTGCAATGAAATTTCTTGCAACTCACGCATAAACAAAGCTACTAGCATACTAGTAGTGGCACGCACATGCATGCATAGGAACATAAATTTTTTATGAGTACTCATATTTATAATCGACAGTGTACACTGGCATGTAGTCTTTTGCTATTTATATGTATATATACAAATACATAGAGACATATCTACGTCGCGTTGATGAACGTGTGAACAACTCGTAAAAACTAATTCAATTACATGCCTTCCCGCGCCTTTGCCGCCGCACCTACAAAATAGCCCGCCCGAAGATTTTCGCTTTAATTAAAGACAGAGTTCTTCATGTGTGTCTCATAAACTTTCGCGCGCTAAAATAGCAGAGAATTTTCCGTACAGTTCTTCAGCGAGCAGCACAAAATTTTTGCTCGTAAAAAATCATTTTCTCTTTGACTTTTTCTACTGCCTCGGCTATACTATGAGTGACACACCTATAGAAAATGTTGAAAATGCAGAAATCTAGGCATACTGCAGATAGTTTTCAGTTACTTACATAAAATTGTTTTGGTGAATTTCTAAATTTCCGACATTTTCCAAATTAAACCTTTTTCCTGTTATTTCAATAAAACTTTATTAAACGAATTTCGAAATGTTCAAAAAAGAGATAATTTATAAAATAATATTCAACGCAGAAAACTCACCCGAATCTTACTGATCGATCGTAGATTCCTTATTCCTTAGGCATTCATTTTTAAGAATAAAATGTTTACGTCTTTTGGTCAAGTTATACCTCAAGCAAGGAATGCCTAAACAAATTTCAAAGTTAGCTCAGACTTTAGTTGAAAATCCTATGTGATTCACATTCTGTTTTTAGAAGATCGACGAGTACCTTTTCGAAGATTCGCATGGCATGGCATATTAATGGATCATCACTATTTACTGAGATCTATTACATAGATTGACTTGGGTACAGATTCTATCAAGCTACCTCCACTAAAACCTTGGAACAACAACAGTCGATTGCTTAGTACTTTTGTGAAAACCAAGGAATAATAGCCTATTTTACTGAAAATGGAAATATTTTACTATGGAAGTATGGAAGATACAAAGTATTTAACGTTCTGCATTGTCAAGTGTTTACAAACGCTTTCTTAGACCGTTACATCAATCAATAAGTAGTTTCATTAAGTTGCTTTTATCTCGCATTATCTTGTCTAAACTAACCCAAAAACGTAGCATGAGCCATTAATTCATAGTTTAAAGGTAACATATTTTAGAAGAAGGGTTTTTTTAACCAAAATATTTTGATCATTTGAGTTAATTTAATAATTATCGCATGAGATAATTTTTTCAAAATCCTTTAAAACAATTTTAAAAGGTATTTCCAGCTGTTAATGAACTTAATTTGAAGTTTTGAGAGATGTTCAAAATTATCGCATGAGATATTTTTACAAAATTTTTTGAAGCAAACAAAAAAAGTATTTCTAACTGTTTATCGAACTTATTTTGAGCTGTTGAGAGAATTTAAAAATTATCGCATGATATATTTTTTGTCAAAGCCTTTGAATCAACCAAAATTATGCTTGAAAAGACTTAACTCATGCTGCTGGCAGTTCAAACTCGTTTCTAAAACATAGCACAGCACAACATAACAAAAGAAAATCAGAAATTTATAGAATACATAATAAAAGCGCGAGTACATTACTCTATTAAGCGCAACTCAAACCGGCGACCGTAGAAATTCCTCGCATTGTACGCGCAAACACGCCCTCTGCCGGTGCGCGTATACAAATGTCAAACGGTTTATTCACCTTAAAACACCTTTTCTTGTGTCAAAGGCATACACACAACAATAAGCACCGTAAACAACGACAAACAACAGCTATAAAAACGCATAAAAGTAAAAGATGCAATAAGCCGCACAACAAAAGGACATTCGCAGCAGCGGCTAGTGTGTGTGCGTGAGTGTTAGTGCCATTGTGTTCTGCTGAAAAAACTACACTAAATAAAGTTGTACTAAAATGGCAATAAACCAAAAATATGTGCAAGCAAATTTCACGTGAAAATTACAACTACAACTACAACAACACATAAACAAATAAAAATATGCACTGCAACGGAATACGAAATAGGAATAAGGACACTCTAACTACGAGTAAGTGCAGAATTACACCTTTAGTACAAAACGGTACTCCATTGAGAGCGATTTGTCTGCGTTTCTTAAATCCTTCCTAATTTCCACAGCGCATTGTTGCGCCTGTGTCACCAACGCTCAGCTGTAAATTAAGCGCATTCGCACGCACACAAACACACTCAGCGGAGATAATAAAGTTTTTAGCACTCTGGCAATGTGGCCGTAGCATAAGTTATGCACCACAGTTGCCACCTCTCAATTTATTAAAAACACACTCGCACTTAAGTAAGTGTGTTGCACTAAAAACGCTAAAAAGCCACCGGTGAGCGTGTTTTTATTAAGCGAATTTATGTTGCATGTATAAACAACAGCAAGTTAGTCAGTTCGTCCGCCTGCCAGTCAGTCAGCCATTCATCTCTAGTGACTAATTCATTGTCCTCTGTGTGGCGAGCGTGAAAGCAAAAGTTTTTTTCGTATTTTTTGAATCACTGGGTTATAAAATTTCGTTGCATGCAATACGTGTTTGTGGCACGAAATGAATTGTGGCATAAAAATGAAATGCATTTTATGACAGTCGAAACACACAGCTCCAGCTACACAACAACATGCGAAAAATGCAAAATAAATTGCAACAAAAACCAAAAGTTGCAACAGCAAGTCTAAAGTTGCAACAACAACAGTACTAAAGTTGCATTGCAACCGCTTTTTGTCGCCAAACATTTGGTTTCTCCTACAAAAAATTTTATGTTAAGTGAGCAATTTCGTTCAAAGTAGTTCAGAAAAAAAATTAGTTGGAAAATGCCTCGCTTCCGACTTCAAAGTGAGTGTTCGCCTTAGAGGCTTGTGGCCTTATGTGCCCCATACATCTGCAGTTATGCGTATTTTCAGCTAATGATGGGCGTTTCCGTCGGTTGTGTGCACTTTGAGTGTGTAGCATGCGGAAGATGCGCACAATTCTAGGAAGCAGATATTAGTAAAATTTTTTGACTACAGATGAAACTCTTTTGAACTGCAAAACATGTGAGGGAAGCACGCAGGAAAATAAATATTTATATTTTGTATAGATATTTTTTCTTCAAATATAAATAGAATTTTTTTAGGAGAAAGTCATAATTTATAAACTTTTAAAAAGTACATTTGAAGCATAATATTCGAAAAGCATATAAGAAATATTTTTCAATCCGCCAGAGGGCGCTCAAGGAAACATACAACTTATCATGGACTATAAAATATATTACTTAGATTTTTAGAATTTTTTCAGTAACCTAGACCAAAAGGTTTCGAACTCAGCAACGTCCGTGATTTCATAAAATTTTTTTCCCTACGGCATCTTGGGTACTGTTTTGGGAAAATTCATTAGAAAATCATATTTCTCCACACAATTAAGGCACCTTGTATACCATGTGATGATATTGATTCTCATTCATATAATATTTTTCGAAAATATTTCGAAATATTTTTACAATATCAGAAATTTGATAATGTTTGAGTAATGGAAGATTATTTTCACGGTTCGTGACTTTGTTTAAAGCCCTTTCCCGCTGTAGTAAAAGCAGTATTTTGAGCAGCAATTGAAAAGCAGAGACAAAAAAAAATATTTTTAATATTTAAAATGAATATTTGTGACATTTAAAAAAATTTAAAAAATAAAAAAAAAAATATTTTTTATAAAAATTATTTTAAAAATTAAAAAATATATAGTTTTATATTTAAAATAAATATTTATGATATTTGAAAAAAATATTTTTTAGTAAAAAGTTTTAAAAATAAAAAGTATTTTTTATAAAAATAATTTTAAATAGTAAAAAAAAAATTTATATTTTATAATATTTAAAATTATTTTTTTTTATTAGCGATAATTTATAGTTTTATATAAAAAAAAACAATTAAGATTTTTTGTTTGTTTTTTTTTGTTGTTGTTGTAATTTGTAGTTTCTTATTTCAACTACAACAACAGTGTTGAATATAGTACTCTAATTTCAGCTATTTACATATGGGACTCATTTTGAGCGTGAAAAACAAGTTTTTGAAAAACCGTTATTCATTTGTTGTTTTTGCATACAATTGGTGCGTAGTTTGAATATGCAGAGCTATAACTATGAATTCCTTTGTTAGTGTCATCTTGAAGCGCTTGAACTGCTTCTACAGGTATTATAGACCCAATATGAGATATATACATATATACACACTCATACAATTATCCGTTCACATATATTGCTGTATACATGTGTTTGTGCATCCAGGTAATTGCGCTGGTGCCTGTGTCCTACTTGTACAAATTACTTCGCACATGGCATCATGTGAATCCAAGTCAAGTTGTAAATTACGCATTTCGATAACCGAAAGCAGGAGCAGCAGCAGCGACAGCGGCAACAAACAATACCCGCAACGCATGCATGAAGCATGCAACAAAGCCAGAGCAAATGTAAAGAAAAAACTTTAAATAGGCAGCGCATTTAATGAAAGAAATGCCAACAAAAAACTTTAATGTGCGACCCTTTTATTTTAAATACGCAAAAAGTGAAGACACACACACACATTAACTCAGAGATTTGCTTGTGTTTGTGTCGCTCATTAAGTTTACCTTCGCTGTTTATCCACTTGGTGGTTCGTGTTTCCTTTGTGTGCTGGCGTTTTATATTCATCTGCCTCATATGTGTTGCTGTTTTTTTTCAAAGGAAGATCCAGTGAGAAGCAGAATTTGCGTCCCTTCTTCAACTATTTTGTTTGTTGAGGTATTTTTTAGGTTATTTCGGTGCCAAATCTTTTGCGTGCTTTTGCTTTCTTGAGCGCGTAATTTTTATATTATGTTTTATTTATTTTTGTTTTTGCTTGAATATTTTTTAAAACAAAATATAAACGAAAATTTTGGTAGATTTTAGCGACTGATGGTTATATTTTCAAATCGAAATTTTCTTAACCTTTGATTGGTTTCACTCGCTTGAAATTGAAATTAATTATTCATATAATTTCTTGTTTCTTTTAAAGAATACTCAGATGAATTCGAGAGAGAGAGAGAGAAAAAGTAATGGTATGAGATCAAATTCTGTCTTAATTTTGAAAAATCTCAAGTTTTGTTTTCTGATATGAGGTGATCTGATTCCATTTTCCATATTTATATATGTGCTTGAGATCATATATTAACAAGCTTTTCCAGTAAGATCGTGAATCTCAGTCTTTAAAAGTATAGAGACAACACGTTATTCGAAGAGCAGTGTTAGTTTTGAGTGTGTTTTCGATAGATCAAGAATAAATAGGGCATTTTGGAGATGAATAAAAAATTAACAAATAAGAAATGGTTCCAAAAATACTACATCAAGTCTAAAATGCTATCAAGAGTGGTTGAAAAATAGTTCCATAGAAAAATTAAATTTCAAGAGATTACTTATAAAGGCTTCAGTATATAACAATAACAGTCTTTAGAGATATCGAATAAGTCTTTCTCGTAGGGTCTATGAAGTAACCTAACTCTTTAGTAATTTATTACTCAATAATCTTTATTTATTTTCCCGATAATACCAACTTTTTCATCGAAAGGATTCGGCAATCTTTTTTCGGATCGTTCAGCGAAACATTAATTTCTGAGTTAATTTCTGAGTTTTTGACCTGTCCAAACATGATTTTCTTTTATTTACTTGATTTTAGTAATAATAACGGAAAGAGGAGGAGAGAGAGTGGAAATAATTTTTGATTCAAGTAAGAACCAGAAATACTTTCTCAACATATAATAATTTTCAATAATATTTTTATTTCTCATTTTCTCATTTTTTCGTCCAAAATCCACACTCTATTCTTAACCCTTAAAACATAACAGAAGAAGAAAAGTTTATAAAAAAATCCAATAGACATCCCTTAAGCCTTAAGGGTTAAAGTTCAACGCAGTAATCATTCAAAGCACCAAAGTTTCGCAAACAACTATTTTCCATATTTTTTCTATGCTTAGTGATAAGTTCTACAAACACAATTGAAATGCCAAAAGTTACAGCACAATAACGCGTACAATCTAAATAATTTTTATGCCAGCCAGTATCGTCAAATAAATTGCAGCACGTCTGCTGCAACCAACGAAGAGCCAAGAAGACACAACTAGCTGTGAAAAGCAGCAGCTAGCAAGTCGTGGAGAACTATGTACTGTATATAAAAAGGCTATAAGTAGAATGCAGCATATCAGAAAAATGAATATTGCAGGCAACTAGCAAAAGTAAGATGAATTTAAATGAGCGCTGATAAATCTGGCTGCCTGCACAAGCAAACAAACTTGGTTACATACTTGCTGCAAGCACTGTGTGTGTGCCACCCACTTGGCGACACGCACAACAAGATAAGCAAATGACCAGCAAATGTCGCTGCCAAACTAAAAAGGCGAAAAAAATACTTGAAAAAATATACACCAAAGTTGTGAATTGTTGTGCTTGGCGTCTCAATTTTACTCCGGTTTTGCTCATATTTCTTCAGCTTCCTTTTTTTTGAGCTCCGCGCTTTTTGAAGTGAAAAATTTGCGTTGTCGTCAGTCGCGGCATGCAACATTGCACTTCAACGGAGCAGATTTTTGGCACTCTTTATTTCGCGTGCTGTATTGCAAGTGTTGAGGATTGAATGTTTGAACATTTTCGAGAATTTCGTTTTCGTTGCAAAACTTACGCTTTTTGGCATGACTTTTGTTTTGGCACAATCCTGCAACATCACTCGCCTGGTCTCCCAACAATTGTTGTTTGTTGTTTTCACATTTGCTTTACAATATCACGCTTTCAATTTACATAGCTTCGAAGAGCTGACTTTATATTTATTTTATTTTTGTTTTGTTACTTTCCGTTAAGTCTTCACCAAAACACTCTGGCCGCGTCTGTTGTTCGCACTCATGCCCTCCATTTGCCTGCAGCTCTTGACACCACCACCACCGACCCACCGATCGCCTGACCATCACTTCGACACAAGTTTTCTTCCAACCGCCGCCAATCGTTCGCTCTTTGTGGTCGCTGCTTGGCATCGTGGTTTTCTTGTGCGTCTGTCTGTCGGTCTGTCTGCTTGTCTCGTTCACTTTTCAAGATTAGTCTTTGATAAAGTGCATTTGGAGTTAATGCAAATGACAGCATGCCACAGTGACACCTACACCAACAATGCCCCCAAGCTAAGCTATGCAACAACAATCTTAGTTTCGCAGAAAGAAAACAAAACAGACATTGAAGGCGTTCAGGAAGTGCTGTGTTGGGTGCCAAGAAAGTTGATGTTTTTCTTTTGTATTACGTTGAATAGGTGAGTTCTACGATTCATTGCTGCTAACAATAGATGATGTGAGTAATTTTGAGGTTAGAGGTGTAATATGAGAGAGGGAGGAGAAATCGTTAGTAGTATAAAATATTGATTTACGGCGTTTGTTTCATCTATTTCAATAGAAATTTTCTAATATTGGAGAGTAGCGACTTCGAAAAAGAAACTGGTATAACTCGCTAACTAACTGGTATAATCTAATAGCGATATAAATTACTTCATAGAGTTGCAATGAGCTCAGCGAAAAATATTAAAGTGAAATTCTCTAATATTGAAGAGTACTGATTCGCACAAGCAACTGGTATAACTCGCTAACTAACTGGTATAATGAAATTTTATTTTAAATTTAATGAAAATAGCTGAATTATAGCCAATTGCTGTAAAAGTCACTAATATTAGAGAGTAGCGATTTCAAACAAGCAACTGGTATAACTCGCTAACTATCTGGTATAATTAAAAAGGGATAGAGTAGCTGTCGCGTATACTTAAGTGAGTTGTAATGAGTGAATCGAAAAAAATTAATACTTTCCTCACATTTTTACGGAGCAGTATTCAACATTTTTAATCACTTAAAAGTCAAATAATCCTAGTAACGACCGCATTTTTTACCAAATATTTTTAATATTCATTTTTATTATACTTATTCGTAATTACAACGTCAAAGGGTTGCTTCAGCGCTAATTTTTTTAAGTATAATGAGCTTCCTTACGCTTCCGTGACAACGAAAATGTTTGTCAATGATATTTTTCTCTTCGCTTAATCGTCAAAGGGTTTGCAGGCAATGTTTGAGTAGATACTTTAGCGGATTAATTTTTATTAATTTGTGTTTTGAATTAATACTCATATTGTATGGATGTGTATATTTCCGGCTCCATACAATTTTCTACAGCTGCAATGTTCAGTGATAAAAACCTTCTTTTAATTGCGCTTTGTTTGGGATTATGTTTCACACTGACTTGATTTAGTTGAAAATATTTTTTTTTATTATTGGCCACTGAAATTAAATTACTATTGTGCACATTTATGGGCATTGAAAATCCACTAGAAAAATTATTGGCGCATAAAAGCTAGGAAAATGGCAGAAAATCCGCTTTTTATGTTTATAATTATAGGGCTTAATATATATAATGGGTGTGTGTTAAAGCGCCTTTTCTCTTTTCACGAAAATTTGCATTCTTACATACACAGTAGCGACTTCAATAAATCATAGTAAGCTTATAGCAGCGTTGCAATGCATTGGGATTAAACCATGGAAAGCCATCAAAAGGGTTAGAAAGTGCCTAAGTAGACACTAATGGCGTCATTTGTGTATAAAAAATGGGTATAACGTGTTGCTGCAACATGATGATAACTGCGTAGAATAATGTATAGATAATTTTTTTTTTAATTTATTTTTTTTTATCTAAAGTGTCTTCTTTACCTTTAGACTTTAGTCCAAAACATTTTTACTTACCAAATTCCAATTTCTTTAAATATAATTATGTTCTTTTGAGGCTTCTTTATGCTAAAAAAAATCATAATTCAATATAAATAACTTCAGTTTTTGCACTCTGCTACCGCAACGAATCAGTAATGCGCTTGCCACTTGCCGAATTTGCATTACTTTACTTTAGCAATTTGAAGATGTTGCATGCAACCATTAAAAAATCAATAGTCCGCCGAAAAAACAGTGTTATGATTGGCATGAATAAGGCTTCTTGCTGCCTGCTTTGCTCATTTCACGCTTCATACTGCCGATTTGACAGAAAATTGGTGCAATATTGGCAGTAGCAGACGCGTCTGGCATGCAGCGAGCGGCCAAAATGTAGTCAACATACTCACTATGTTAGCTGTGGCGCGCTTCGGCAGCAGATATTAAATTACTGTTGATTTTTTTTATTACAAAAATTTTATTTTTACGTTTATATCTCGATGTGGCAGAGTTTTTGTTCGTGCAACATGGTTACGTGCTTGTCTTTATGTGTATTTTTTTATTCAGCGACTTTTTTTGTTCGGCCGTACAATCGATTGCGCTGCAGCCGTGTAAACATATCCTTTCAGGTTACTATTTTTTTACTTTATCTTAAAGAAATTATCTGTGGTATACACAATTGCCTTTGTTTTCACCTGCATTCAAGAAAGCAGTAGAAATGCCACCACATTTCTTTCATCGCTTTTTTGTGGTTTCTCGCTTACTTTGTGTACATCTCGTGTGCGCATGCGTTTCTGCTGCATTTTTTTGTCAAGATTTTTTTTGAAAAATATTTATTAGCGCACAATCTTGCTTACCTGCGCAGCGTGCTGTGCTTCTTACAAGCCGTTTTACCTGCCTTTTTTTATAGTTATATGTGTAAGTTTGTGCTTCTGTGGTTCGGGCATGTATTGCTCGTAATCCCAGATATCTTATCAAATTACTTAATGTGACATAATTAATTGAGTTTCCATTCAGTAGCACAACGATACATGCTCACTGTGTGCTACTTAGAAGCACAAGCAACGGCTCTTCTTTGTTAATTAGCTCAGATTTGGTATTATTTGATTTTTCTTGAGGTACTAGTTATCAGTGAATTTATAAATTTCATTTTCTATAATAGCCGTTAAATTTGATATTATTATAGTGTCTCCTTAGACAAATCCTTAATCTTACTTACTGCTGAATCGAACAAGCAACTGGTATAACTTACATAGTCTGATTTAAACACATTACATAGCATAGCAAGCAATTATACCACTTTAGTGAGTAATCTCATACCCCTTTGTATCGAAAATAACTGTATAACTTTGTTGTTTTTTTTTCAAAATTAATTATTTTGATAAGCGAGTGCCCTTTTATTATGCTGTTATTCAACTATATACTATTTACTACTCACTACATAATTCTTAATTTTACATCTAACTCATCTACCCCAGACATGTATGCAGGTATGCAGATATTTCTTCAGAAACGTGCACCAATTTGCTTCAAGATTTATTTACTTAATATGCTAGTCACTTTTCTTCCAATTATTCAACGAAAACCATTTAAGCGCATGTTAACATTTCTCAGGAAAATACAAAGAAATTATCTTAACAATTTTTTGTGTTTTTGGTAGATGAAATTATAAACGACAACACTTTTCTTCAAGCATTTAGAAGCATTTAGAAATGGTATATTTTTTCGTTTACAAAATGTGTCACGCACTTATCATTGCGCCAGAAATCTACAGTGAAAGTTGTCGCTTCAATTCGTGTAATAGAAAATTGCTTGAGCATTGTAGAGTGGTGTTATCTTTGAATACGCACCTTGTTGTAGTGCAGCTACAAGTTCTTCATAAATCCATAAATGGAAAACAAAGATAAACTTATATTTTTGCTGTACTTTCTTATTTTTCAACAATTTAATATCGCTTTGTATCACAAATAAATCGCTTAGTGCTATAACTTAGTCGCATGCCATTGATTTTTGGCAAATATTCACGCATGCAGACACACAAGAGAGTAGACATTTGCAAATAAATAAATAAAGTCTTCATAAATAATAAAATGTGTGCGTAAGTCAAAGACTTTTAAGCCCAACAATTGCTTACTAGAAACACATACTCTTCTACGCATGCCTTAGTTCAATGCCTCGGCTATTATTACTCTCATATTTCTTTTACTGCTGGTAAATAGGAGTTAACATTAAATATATTTCTTCGCATTTATCACCCAAATTGAATCGTAACTGATTCATTGTGCTGCGACACACGCGCCAAAGATGAGAATTCATTCACCGCATGAGCTTCTCACATACTCACATGTACAATAACAACACCGAAAGTATTTAAAGTCGGCGCATTGGTGGATTTAAGACATTCTTTTATACGATCTACTTGTAAGACTTTTAAATTTTAGAATAAATTGTAGAAAACATCATTAAGTATTGCCGGTAAAGAACTGTCGAAACGGAAATAGTCTGGATCAAAATATAGAGTTTATTAACCATTGAGACCGAAACTCAGAGTTAGCAAAAAGTGCAGTTAGGCGGCCAGTAAGCGGCTTAACCACAACTTTTTAGTATTTGTAGTAAGGTATTTGAGTCACAACCATACTTTTTATGGATGGCTACACAAAACTGGTCTAATAATACAACTTTTTCCACAGTTGGACAATTATTCATAAACTCAAATTCTTAAACTCGAGTTGTCGGCACTGAAATTTTGTTTTTTTGCGAGATTTGTAACTAGAAACTAATCACAAATACGTGTTTAAAAGGTTTAAGGTGAATTTATTACTAACTCAGTTTAAACACTACTTTTTACCACAAAAAATGGTTGCACGAGGAAAACGAATGTGATAACCAAATAAACTCAGAGTTTCGATCCAATAAGAACATTTCACAAATATTCATAAACTCAAATTCTTAAACTCGAGTTTATGACACTCCCAGCATTCTGCAGTATATCATTTTTCTATGCAAGATTTGTAGATCTTAATCTTAAACGCGAGTTTAACTTTGAACTAATTACTAAACTCGCCTTAAACACTACTTTTTACAACAAAAATTGTTCGCAAATCCAAATAAATTTCGAGTTTACATCTGATAAAAATGTTTGTCAATTATGCGTGAACTCAAAATCTTAAACTCGAGTTAATGTCACAGAAATATGGTTCATTTTGTAGAACAGAACCTCAAACACGGGTTCAACCGTGATTTAATTATGAAACTCGCTCTAAACACTACTTTTTACCCCAAAAATTGGCTGCACGATGGAAACGAAAATGACATCCAAAATAAACACAGAGTTTCAACCGAATAAATATTTCAAAATTTTTTCATAAACTCAAAATTTTAAACTCGAGTTTATGACACTGAAATATTATAATTTTCTTTGCGAGACTGGTAGAAACGAATCTGAAATGCTTTTTAGTACTTGCTGTTGAAGTACAATAACTTTAACTCGAGTTTATGACACTCACTCTAATGTGAAATATAAAAAATTTTAATTCCGTCTTTTGTAGCGAATAAATTGAGCGATAATTTCACTTAATTAGCGGGCACTAATCTGAAAAGCGCATAACTTGATTTACAATTTGCATTTTACTATCAATTAACTAAAGCTTTATGGGCCTACACTACTCTACGGTTGCATAGATCACCGTAGGCATATTTTCAACATTGTTTCAAAACTAGCTCAACATTTTTACTATTGCGCATTTACTTAGCCACAACGCAACGCCAATACGACGCAATTGTGCAAAAAGGCGTGAAACGGTAAAAATAATACGATATTATTGCAACAATAATTTTTTGTTTTTTGTTTTGTTTTGGCTGCTTTTCAATGCCATAAATTTTAATTGCTCCACAAGTGGGCGATACTAGAAAATTATATGTTTTTTCGAAGAGTGGCGCTTGTGTGGCGTACTTATGTGGTTGTGAGTAAAAATAAATATTCGAAAGTACGCGCCACTATGTTAGTAATTGAAGTGTTAGTAAATGTAATTAATTATTGTAAAATTTAAAAATTAGACGAGCTTAAATTGATATCGCATACAATGTTGCACAAACGACAGCAAACAAAAAATTGCATATTCATACATATGTGAATATGTGTATGTATGCCTTCTATGTATGTGTTGTTTGTGCAAATATTATGCATTATTACAAGTTTTATGTGCATTAGGTGCCACTAGAAGCGATTGTAAATTACGCTTAGTGAATTGGAATGAACACTTCATGGCGTTCATAATGCTTGCAACACATATATACATACACACATACATATGCATATTTACATATATAGTTAAACATTTCTGTCTCGGTAAGTGCATGCACAAGTTTGTAACGCGTTTTTATAGCTGGGCGCTGCGGTGGCGGCATGTCGCGTTGGCTGCGGTCATGATTTTATGAGGCGTGGTGCGTGACTCTCGTGAAATTGTAGCTGCCAATTCATATCAACTACACAAACCTTGGCAGCGTCATTAACTAAAAATAAAAAAAAACAAATGCACTAGAAATGTGCTAATAAAAATCGGCGACTGTGTCTTATTGCGTTGTAGCCGCTCTCTGTGTAGCAGGAAGTGAAAATGCCGCGTAAGGCACAACCGCGCGCAATGCATCAATTCACCAAAATTGCAATTCATTTACATTTGAAATATGTTTTACTTTTTATTAGTTTGCTTTTTTTTCAACAGCGCCTCGGTAATACGACATTTCCGCGCTGATTTCATGTCAGCATATCGATTGCCGCCGCCGCCTGCTTACGCGCCTTCCACTACTAATTGGACGAAACTGATGCACGTTTCGCCTTAATTATGCGCTTTTCGCGCGCGCATAAAAGTGGAAAAATAGATGCTGTGTAACAAAAGGCTGCATTTACTTTTGTGCGAAATGCACGCGCACATGCCACCAAACGAAATTAACCTAAACATTTGTAAATATAGATTATATGTGTGTCGATGGTTATGCTAAATAAAATAGACGAGCGCGCGCGCTAAGCGGCATGACCACCAAATTATAATTACAATGCCTACAAATTTGTGCACAGAAAACAAAATGCATTATTACTTCATACTTGAACTCTAAGCGCTGCCGTGGCCGCGTACAGCGTGTAACTAAATACGATTAATGCGTCGCGCCGCAGCCACGCACCGCATGCAGTTCGCCGCGTGGCACCGCGCATTGCATTTGCAAATGCATTTGCTAGCGCGCTCGCTCGCTGCTGTTGTGGGCCGACGCGCCATATCAATCGCCCAGAGTTCATCGCTCCAATTCAATGATAGTTGTTTTGCGCGCGCCGGCGTCACCGCCGCTGCTACAGGCTACTATCGGCTTTAGCTGCTGGGCGCGTGCACAAGCAAACGCACAGCGAAACACTTGTACAAACACACACAAACACATACGCGCGTATGCAGACCGGTGCAAATTGCAGCTGCCGGCCCACTTGGCTGGTGGTATTGCTGCACTCTGCACCGCGCGCCGCCGCGCGCCTATCGCCAAACAGTTTATTTACTTGGCGGCATGCATTTGGTGCGCCGAGCCGCGCCGCGCTGCATTCATTCAGTTCGTTTGCTTTTATCGCTTTTGCATAATATTAGCAACAATATTTGCGTAAAAATAAATGAAATGCACTCAACTCGACCCACCGCTGGTGGCGCGCAGCTATATTGCTACTGCCAACCGCCAACCGCCAGCCGCTACCCGCTGTGCTCTGTGTCTGGCCGACCGACTGACATTCTGTACGCTTGGGCGCTCTCGTTCGCCGTTGTGTATATTTGTGCATTTTGTGCAGCGCGCAACGTATGCAAATTTTTTTCCAACGAGCGCTTCATACTGTGTGTGCGTTCCAACTGCAAACGACAGTGTGGTGATTTTGGTGTTGAAGGCGCTTAAAAGAGCTGCGCTGATAAGTTATGAGTAAGTTATGCAATTTTGTTAAATTTTCCTACGCTATTATAAAATTATAGAAATCTTTTACTTTTTATTATATTTTATTATTAATATTTTTTGCTGTTGTCCATTTCTAAGAATTTTATACTAATTTGCCCCACTGTGTATAGCACTGATTGTGCACGCACATTTTAGTTACAAAAATAAGGTTTTTATTGTTGTTGTCCAGTCTGGCAGTGGCCGTAACAATTGCCATGAGAGCACTTTTTTTTAGTTTTATTATGTGTTTGTTGTACGTTGTACGTACGTTAGCTTGCAACACTCCCATACAGCCATAAATATGAAGCGTGAATATTATGAAAGTTGATAAGGCATTTGATAATTTTAAATTGCTTTATTTAATATTCTAAATATATTTTGCAATAACTGCATATTGCTGCTTTTTTATCTCATAACAATTAGAAATATGAAGGACATAGAACATAAACTTAACATAACATCACATAACATATTCATATAGAAATTAACTAGTTTTCAACTACCTCTAAACAACTGTTAAACGCTAGCAAAACTAAAATTTTTTCATATTAATTTGAACAAAGTAATGTTTGATCCAATGAAAAGTGACGAGTTTCGACCAGAAATGTTGTATTCGATTCGCGTTAGAAAGTAGCTAATCGCACGAGCTCCACTAGCTGTTTAAATGGAGTTGCTAGTAACACCTTGCTTTCCATCAGCCTCCATTTCTAATGTGTTCTAGTAAATATTATATATTATTTCAAGTCTATTCTAAAATCCATAAACAAAACTTGGTATTTGTCATTTGAGTCCTTCACAATAGTAAAACTGGTCTAAAGTCTGTAAATCAAAGCATGCTAGCATAGAAAGACCAGTTATACCACTTTAATCAGGTGTCCATTTACTCTCTAGTTAACTAAAATAACTCTCTAATTCTGTTATTGCTTTCATGCATAACATTTTTGACAATTTTTTTGAAGTTAGCGAGTAGAGAAATTGCGAATCGAACACATAAAAAATGAAAAAACCACAGTCCTTTCACTACAGAACAGCGCACTACATGAACTGACACTAACTGTTGCGGATTGGTCTAAATTGTTCTTGTTATGAAGTAAAACTTGTCTCAAATTCGAGTTTATGTGTCTCCAACTCATTATAGTTTAGACCATTTTCATGTTATATTACAAACTCCTCAACTCAGTAAATTAATAATTTTAATTTTTTTTATTTTAATTATTATTATCTCAATCCTCATTAAATTAAATCGAAAATATTTCAAAATTTCTACAATACCAAATTCTTAATTAACTCAATTTAGCTTTAATATTTACTAACGCCATCATCAAATATCCACACGCTAATCGCTAGTGACCACTAATTGGTGATTACAAAGTTGTCAGCGGTTTTATGACCAATTTATGTTTACACTCACCAAACCGGACACTCATACTACAACCATTTTGCTATCCTAAGCCATGCTAGTGGCAAACCAGTGCTTGTAAATATGGCAACATTGGCATCAAAGCGATTAGCAGAGAGCAATCTCGTTTGGTCGCTGGCAATTCGTAGCGCTTTAATTAAGTTCACACAGCAAATGGCTCCCACTGCAGCGGCAGCTCAGCAGCAATGACAAAAATTAGAAAAAGTTAATAAGTATTTCTTGCTGCACACGTCCGCTTCAAATCAAAATTTATCTGCAGCAGCAGCAGCAAGCCAACACCACTCCTCAATCTTGCTTACCTTTCCAACGGATGTGATGTGGAGCCACGCTTATTGTCGTCGCACATGTTGCCACTTTTATGGCACGCAGAAGACAGGAATGAGTTGTCTTTCAAAGCAAATGTCATTCGGTCGCCTTTCCTTGCGTGTTGTCGCGTAGTTTAAACAGATCTTGGTTTAGCACAGCCGTTTAAGTCGGTTTTGAGTAACTGCTTAATGCGCTTTAGTGCTTATGTGATAATTGTCGGCATTATGAGCAGTCATTGAGTAAAAGTACTTGGTCTTGTCTGCTGCAAGCCGCTAATCCAATTCACAGCCAGCCAGCCATTTGCCAATCATGCAACTTGGTGGTGCCGCTGCACTTAGTCGTCTGACAACTTACAACTCACAACTTTGATGCAACGCGATTTTCCACATTTAATTGGATTTTTTGTGCAAATTTACTTTTTGTGTTTCATTAAAAGTTTCGCATTTGTTTATGCGCATTTATTCGCTTCCACATTTTTTCGAGTGTCACAATCAATTAGTGAAGTCACATCTACTACGTAAGGCAAAAGGAATTCTGTGCAAGCGTTAAATTGACATTTATGGAAAATGTGAAAGGAAATTGGCGAAAGAGTGAACTTGAAATATTTTTACCGACTTTTTATTGCATTGACTTTTTATTATTGTATAAAACATGGTTTTTACTCTCTCTTCAGTTGAGTTGAGCTTTTATCGAACTCTAATAGTCAATTATGTCTTATTTTTTATAAAGAGAGCAGGTTTTTTGTTTTAGAACTTCTGTTGTATTTAAAAATTTAAGATATAATTTTAAAGTAGCACTCACAGATAGGTATTGCTCGTACTGATATCATTAGGTTATAAATTATGTCATTAAATTTTTCTTTCAAACATACTCAATTTAGCTCTGTTTATTTTGCTTGATAGTTTCGTTAAAAGAATTAAATATATTTTATGATATGCTCACTGAAAATTTTCTAAATAATGGTACATTTTTTTGATCTCCTAATTTTTTAATCCTTTTTGATTTTGACAATAATTTTGACTAAATTTCTTATATCATTTGTATGATAAATTTAGTTGCAATTAAAGCTTGAATTGATTAGCACCATAATTTTAATTATTTAGGCATATTAAATGTTTCAGTAAGAAAATTGTCTTAAGTAGAAATTAAGCTGTTAGTCAACATCACTTTTTTTAAGGCATTTCCTTTTCTTAATTATTTTTATTTAGTGATCATAACATAATTTGTTAGGTTGCAAAGAAATTTTGACATGCAAGTTAACGTATCATCGATTAATAATCGATTTTGCTCCCCATTATCGTATGCTGGGTTATATTGGAGATCACTTTTGCTCCCCATTTCATATGCTGGGTTAAGTTAGTATTAATGCTTGGTGGTAAAATGCAGGCTGCCAGCAACCTAGCATTAACAACAAAGTAAATAGCATTGATGACCTTCGCATTCCTCAATTTGAAGACGCCAAACAACAAGACTCCAGCACCTTTGGTTGAATAATTGACATAACAGTAATGGCAATTTTCAATGGAAAAATACTGGCGCTTGTTGGCGAATGTCAGCGAAATATTAAATCAACAAGCGATCATCGAGCATTCTACAAGTGGACATCAACAAGAGGAGTCATATCCTCATAGTGTAATAAGTTATGATTGTCGTAATTAAAAGTTAATTAAAATTAATTAGAATAAAAGTGAAATTGGAATAAAAATATATTTTACAATTTATTATGGAATAAATGTAAAAATATAATTGGCGCCCAACGTGGGGCAATTAAAAAAAGGACCATAGCATCCTGAGAAGCTGCTCTACCAAAAGGATCATAGAATCCTGAAGCTGATCTACCGAAGAGGATCATAGAATCCTGAAGCTGATCTACCGAAAAGGATCATAGAATCCTGAAGCTGATCTACTGAAGAGGATCATAGAATCCTGAAGCTGATCTACAGAAAAGGATCATAGAATCCAGAAGCTAGATACAAAAAGGATCATAGAATACAGAAGTTGTTTTACCAAAAGGATCATCGAATCCAGAACCTGTTCTACAGAAGTCAACAAGGATCATAGAATCCAGAAGCTGTCGAAGTCAAGAAGGACCATAGAATCCTGAAGCAATAAGGATCAGTTGACGCTGTCCCGATGCACACAAATACCTAATATAGGATAACGAAAAACTGTAAGTGATTTTTTAAAATACGTTTAAAGTGGATTAAAGTGAAATAGTTAAACTTGATAATTAAACTGTGAAAAAGTTTAAAAACAAAAATTCGAATTAAAACACGTGTTTATAATTGAACAATTAAATGATAATTAAACAATTGATAATTTTATAGTAATTTTGACATAATTTGATCACTTACAATTAAATGTTAATGAAGTGATAATTGAACAATTAATTGTTAATTGAGTAATTAAATATTAATTGAACAATTAAATGTTAATTGAGTAATTAAATATTAATTGAACAATTAAATGTTATTTGAGTAATTAAATATTAATTGAACATTTAAATGTTAATTGAGTAATTAAATATTAATTGAACATTTAAATGTTAATTGAAAAATTAAATGATAATTAATTTAATTATTTTGCAAATTAACCTTTAATTTAATACATTTTTTCCTTAATTGGCAATTAGTGAACTGATGATTTAGGCTTCCCTGTAAGCATATTAGGCAATTTAGAGAAAGATTTGGAAAATTAAACACTAATTAAGTGATAATCGTATCAAATGGTAGATTTCATAACAATTAAATTTCAACAAAAAAAAAATCTTCATTGCTAATTAAGCAGTCTTATTTGAACCTGATAATCAATTTAAAATCACAAAAACACAAATTAGAAGTTCGTTTTTTAACTAAATTCTTTCGAATAGTTGATTTTAAGGCATACAGACTCAACACCATTAATAAATCCCGTACAATTAAGCATATGTTTTGTGAAACAATTACCGACAAAATTCATTCAATCATCAGTATTAACTAAAAATATTACGAAATACCGCAATAATCAATCATAAATGATAGTCATCATCGCTATGCGCATTATACTAGTAAACGCCACCGATTAAATAAGGACGACAAAATATGATGTATGCAAATTCAAACGCAGACATTGGAACACAACAGCAGCAACAGCAACACACAAGCAAACCAATCGAAGAAGCAACAATCAATGGAGTGGACAAACGGAAAACGAGGTAAAGCGGACAGCGAACGATGAATGGACTGAAGTCAATGAATAGACACAAATAAACGCAAATGTCAACAGCTGAGAAAAACATTGGAAGCGCAAAGCGCGCTGAGGCAGAAGTGGGCGGTGTGCGGCACTAGACAAAGACACGCGGCAGCATGCCACTACACACACACACACGCGCATTTATGCAAAATAGACAAGTAAATATGTGCATTTATATGCATTCAACAGTTGCAAGCGAACGAACGGCCAAGACCGAGTGTGCAAAGCCAACAACTAAACTTCAAGTAAATCGACATGAATTGCAAAAAAAAAACAACAAAAAAATAGAAAAAGTGAAAAATAAAATAGTGAATGGTTTGCCAAGCGCAGCTCAACTCAACTGTTGCCATCCGCCGGCTGTCACTGTTGTTGCTACTGTGTTGTTCTATTGCCTCAGCTGTGCATTTGCAATTATTGGTGGCGACAAGCGCTGCCCGCTGCCACTGCAGCACGGCGGCGTCTGTGGTGCATTGACCGACGTCGGCAACAATTGTCCACGGCAGCGGCGAAAATGCAAAAATTCGTTACACGAATTACGTTTGCCACGAATGTGCGCTGATAATAACAACGAGCCCCAACGGCTGGCTACAGTGGCGACAACTAACAACAACAGCAACTGCCGGCAATGCGGGCCATGCAGCTACTGATTGCTTGCTGCCGATAGTGTGCTGTTTCTTACTTTTGTCTTTGTTGTTCTTGCTGTTGTTGTTGTCATTGTCGCTGGTCAATAGAAATGTGTTTGCGATAGGTCTAGGCATTTTCAGTTGCGCTGAGTAGTGCTAGCCGTTGCACACCGACGCAATAGTGGCAGTTGGTGTTGCTGTTGTTGTTATTGTTGTTATTATTATTGTTGTTGTTGCTCTTATTGTGGCTGTGTTCGCAATGGGAATTTGCTTGCGCTCTAGCTTTGCTAGTATTTCTCATTCGGCCAGCTAGCGCTCTCCACCTTCATTCTTCTTAGTAGTTTTGCTTATTGTTGTTGCTATTTTTGTACTTTTGTTGTTGTTTTGCTATTTTTAATTGCTCACTCGCAAGCGTTAAAAGCTGTTTCAAGCATAGCATTCTACTTGTTGGTTGTTGTTGTTGCTCTCACAATTTGCTTACACTTATACACGTATTTGCATTGCCGATAGTTGCCGGCTGAGGCGCCCCTCCGCGCCCCACCCCCCTTTAGGCTGTAATAGCGCGCTTGCTTATTGCAATGTTGATTTCTACTCAATTTGTTTGTTTGTTCGGTTTGCTGGTGTTGTTTGTGCTCCGCACGCTGCTCGCTATCGCAGTACCTGCAACAACAACAACAACACAACTTTAACAAATATCGTATAATATGTTTGTTGTTTTTCATGTAAATTGTTGCTATTTTTTTGTTGCAAATAACAGCGCTAGTGATTATTGCAGCTGCTCTATGCTTGGTTGTTGTTGTTATTGCTGCTGTACAATAATTGTTGTTTATTTGAAGCATTTTACATGTGTTATTGCTGTTGTTGTGTTTGTTTTTTGTGCGCCCGCAAGTTTAATGACCGCCTACAAGGCAATCGCCAAGCATACTGCACCGGCTGCAACAGCAACAACAGCAATAACACTAACGACACATCGGCAAGCAGCTGTTATTGCCACAAACATTCATAATTTGTTGTTTGCACATATTGTCCATAGTGTGTAGTGTCCGTCGGTCCGTCCGTCAAAGCGTTACAAAAGTAATAATTGTAATTTTTTTTAATTAACAGTTTGAATTCAATTTGCAAATTACAGAACTGAAAAAAATCGAACGGAAGTATGCCGTGTTGCATGTTGCTTTGCTGATATCACTGGCGTATCGATTGTGTTGTTGCGTGTGCGATTGATTTTCGCGCTGTGACTCATGAAGGAACGTGGAAAATTTAGTTTTCATGCCGCGTATGAGTGTTGTTGGTGCTTTGTGGTGGATGTTGCATAATTATTTGTTATTTTCTCTAATTGGCTTGTACTAAAAATTGTGACCCATTAGATAAGTGTTTTGTGATTTCAAATGCTCAGAAGTGAGAGTCATTTGATTTTCGGTGATTTTTGCTCATAAAATAAATTTAAATAATATATAAATTAAATTAAAATAAAATAAATGAAATTCAATTTTCTGAAATTATTAGATTAAACATTTAGAAAATTAATTTAAGTTTGTTTTTATGATAATAAATTATTTAAAATTTTGAATTAATGTTTAATTTTTATATTTTCAATAACCTGGCAACGTCAAAAATTTTAATTTGTATGCTAAAACTGACTCAATTTGCACTTATTTCATGCTCATAACACATTTTTAAACGAGCTGAGTTTGAAATTTCATCAAATATGGCAAAGCTCTACTAAATTTTTGATAAACTCAAGTTTCGAAAACTTTTGAAAGCTATTATAATCACTTTCTTTTAAAAATTTAGCTACTTTTACTAAATTTAAATACTTACTTCGAGTCAGGTTGCAACTCTTTGAAAAAATAAAGAACATTCCTAATAAAGCTTATTTATGCACCTTTAAATATTTTGTTAATTGTAGTTTTTAATTTTTTTGCATCAAGCCAGGTGACAACTCCAAAATAAAATATTTTTCTAAGAAAAAGCTTGATAAAGTATCCGTCTTTGTGCTCCTTTAAATATTTTTTAAATTTTTTTAAATAATTTTTTTTGTCTCAAGTCAAGTGGCAACTCCCAAATAAAATATTTTTTTAAAAAAGCTTGTTACAATACATATCTTTCCGCATATTTAAGTATTTTTCAATTCTTTGAAATAATTGTTTTTACCTCACGCCAGGTGGCAATACCAAAATGAAATATTTTTGTTTAACAATGTTGGTTAGAAATCTTGCTTTATATATCCATATGAAACTATTATTTTGATGTCTAAATTTATTTATCTTTAATTACTAATTTCTCAATTAAATTCTGTCAACGCACTTGCTCCCATCACAACTACTATGTGGACAGTAATCAATATCTTATGTACCATATATTACCATGAATTATAGTATTTATCATTATAAAAGCACTAAACATGTAATGCAACATAATCACATGTAATATTGAGTACATCTCTAGCAATCAACAGAAATGTCTCAATATCATTATCCAATTTCGATACAAACATAGACACAATCACTCTTGATTATGCTATAAATATTTTGATGATTTTCTTTGCCATTTCCAGCGTTTAGTTAAGTCATTCGTTGCAACTTTGACGCATTGACGCATTGACGCACACACACACACGAACACATACATTCAAACTTATGCTGGTACTTGACTGATGTTATGGGAGCACCCATGAACCATGCCAGTAATTTCAGCAATACTCAGGAAAACGAGTCACGATTCAAAGTGGACAAATAAAAACTAATTAAACTTTAAATGCAATAGAATGACGATTACAACAACAAGAAAAACAAAAATAAAAAGAAACAAGAACTCAACTTAACCGCCAAAGCGTCATAAATATGTAGCTTTTGGCCGCTGTGCGCCAAACAAATTTCAAATTCAGGTTCAAGCCGCTGCAGTTGCATTTTTAATAACTAACAGTAACCACAAACATGTGTATGTTTGTGTGAGGTTGCATTCAAACAGCAAACAAAGTAGCAAATTCAATTAAGTTGTGTTGCACATACCGCTGTGTGTTGTTGTTGTTGGCACAGCTGCTACTGCGGCCGTAAATAGAGTTCAATTAATTTTACATTTGTTGGCCGCGCAGAGTATGTAGTCCTTCAAACAAACACACACACATACGAGCACACTTGACCCGCTGCCTGTTAGATTTGCATTCATTGCTGCTTTAGCCATGCCTTGCTTGATGGCGTTCAACTCACCGTCAGTGGCTACATACATACTTCAAAACAGCTCAATGCTAATTGCCAGCTTTAATGTCAACCTTTGCCAAAAACCGCCACAAGCTGTTGCTGCGGCTTGTCTCTAAACATGATGAGCGGCAACTGTTTACAACGCTCAAGAACATTTAGCAGCAATTTGCTTTTTTATTGCCATTCACGTAATGGCCAATATAACTGGCTAATAAAGTTAGTAGCTTAATTTGTGGCACTCAGCGCTGTGATCAACGTTTGCATATGTGGAATGTGTGCTGCGGTGATTTGACATTGAATGGGTTCGAAAACGACATTACGACTTAGTTTGGTGTCTTAATTAAGGCTCGTTTTTTGTGGTTTCAGATTTTGAGTACTCTTTTTTTGATGGGCATCAACAGTGAAGGCTTCTCTAAATTGTAAACGTATTCCTTCATGTGTTTTTAGAGATTTTTCAATAAATTTTCGAAAATGTAAACTTCGAAAAATTTAAATTTTGATTTAATTTACAAAATGTGGCAATTCAATCTGTGAAGAATTTTCAAAATTATAATCTGCGAAAAATTACAATTTTTATTTAGTATACCAAAATACTAAATGTGGCAAGTCAACAACAATATTTGTTTTTTTTCGAAATTTTTTGAAGAATTTTCGATAGTATAAAATTTCAATAATTGAATTTTTGATTAAATTTATCAAAAAAACAAAATGTGGCAAGTTCACAATATATTTTTCGATAATAATTTTCGAAATTATAAACTTCAAAAAATTCGAATTTGGCATTAATATACCAAAAACACAAAATGTTCTGGACTTGCCATGTATGTATGTCATGGACATGTATTTTTTTCCAAATTATTCGAAAAAATTTTGAAAACATAATATTCAAAAAATTCAAATTTTTATGAAATATACTAAAACACAAAATCTGGCAAGTATTTTTCGAAAATTTTCGATGAGTTTTCAAAAATATAAATTTCGAAAAATTCGTATTTTGGCAAGTCGAAAATATATTTTCTTCGGAAATTTTCAGTTTCGAGTTTTCGAAAATATAAATTTCTAAAAATTCAAATTTTGATTTAATATACTGAAAAACCAAATTTGGCAAGTCTACAATGTTCATGTTCGAAAATTTTCGATAAGTTTTCGAAAATATAAACTTCGAAAAGTTTAATTTTTTTATTTACTTTATTTAATAAATTAACAAAATATTTCGAAATTTATCCATGCATTTTCGAAAATGTAAACTTCGAAAAATTTAATTAAAAAAAAAATGAATACCCAAACTATTTCTAATTCCACTTATTTCTACCATTTATCAACGCTTAACAACTAAAAATCACCAATTTGCACTTTGCATTAATCACACGAAATGTGCTCTCGCTGCTTTTTAAACGCTTGTGTCACAACAAATTGCCGGCTTTCAACAGCTCGAAATGTGCGCAATCATTTCGCGCTATAAATAGATACTCATTTGCGCATTTTAGAAGCAAAAATAACAAAAAAAAATAAAAAAAAAATTAAAATAATGAGTTTGCCGCAATTAAGAATCAAACAAACTTGATTTGATATTTGAGGTTAGTTTGAAATTAGTGGCAACACTCTAGTCTTCAGTGCAAGCACACTTACGAGTCTGTATCTACATACCAGTAACTTGCAATAGGCGCTTTGCAGCTCGTTATGTCTGTGAGCTGTCTGCCTTAGTGTAGCGCATGGCTCCTACATGCCTTAGCAACACACACACACGCGCACATGTCAACAACAACTATTTTGCTCTACAATTTATGCGCACATTTAACAAGATTAATTCATATTTAAATGCGCTTGTATGCGCTGAAAATATTTTACATTAGCAGCGACCCACACTCTGTCGCTGGCGCTGGCGCTGTCTGCTCGCTAACAGCTAAAAGCTAGAAGAATGCGCTTGCATACCTAAGTAACGAACGAACGATAGTTTTTAGTACGAAAATATTTCTCATAATTTTATTTAAATTGTTTTGTCATAAATCACGCTCTAATGTTGCAGACTTCAAATACGTTTTAATAGTTGTTAGTAAATCATATGAGAGCCACATTGCTGTTGCTATTGCTGCTGTTGTTATTGTACGTGTATTAACCCGCGCCGCATGTTGGCGTGCCAACAACATTTGTTTTTGACGTTTGTAAAAAAAAACTTGCTGAAATGCTTGGCTGACACTAGACATGCACACACTTGCTGTTGTTGTTGTTGTTGTTTCGCATTTTAGCTTATATAATTTACTGCAATTTTCTAGGTCAATACTAGTCATTAGCCTCACGGCTGACAGTCAAGACAACAATTTTGCTTGGTTTGGTGATGTTTTTTGTTTTTGTTGTTTTCTTGTTTGCTAGGCTCTGCCAGCTTTTAACACCTAACATTGTTCTATTAAGTAGTCATTTAATTTTGTGGTTGTTAAATAACGTTTTTTTTTCTTTACTGCTGCTTGTGCGAAATAAGTAAATTTTATAAATGTTTTTCTATTTAATTTAGCTGTTCGCACTTTTCTGTGCCTCTTTTAGCGTCATCCTACATTGTATGTATTTCACGCAAATTTACTCAGAAATATTTTTATAGTTGCTTGTGTCTACATTTAATAAGCTGTCTAACTGGCATTATCTTAGTTAGTTGTTTGGTAGCGCTTGCGTTTGTTAATTGTCGAATGACAATATTGATATTAAAAACAACGCAGCACTTAACGCATTTGGCTTACTAATTAACGTTATGCAACATCTTCAAGGCCACTTGGTCGATAGGCATTTTGTTTACAACGCGGTAGTAAAGACATTTGTGGTTCAAAAGTGGTAAAAATACTGTATTTTTTTGCATGAAAAATACTATATTATATTATCTACAGTTTTTGAATTTTTAGACGAAGAAAAGTTCAAAATTCTTCATCAAATCATTATTTATAAAATTCTTCTGTATGTCACTGTACTCCTCCTAAATGGCTTTATCGTTTTGAATGAAATATTTTTGTGTGTCCTCAGGTGGATTCGATAATGGTTTGTTGTCACCATTCGGTCCAATTTAAATAGTGCATTTATATTAGTTTTAAATTTATAAATTTTTTTGATGTTATGTATTTGCCAAAAAAGATGGCGCCTTTGTTACTGTAGAGGAACTAAAGGTAAATAAAATAATTTTAGGAAAATTTGTTTGGGAAATGTTTTATAGTTTGTGGTCGCTAATGTCGGTGTACCAAAACAATTCAATTCCTTATTTTATTATGACTTCGTACGTTGCTTAGTATACAAATAGCTTGAAATATCATGCAGGACCACGACTCTCGGGTTCGCTAGTATCGTATATATGTATAATGAAAATAATTTTATAGCCTATTTTATTCCATGAATATATTATTTTAAGCAAGGTGACTTTTAGATCTTTGGGTGTTTTAAAAAGCTTAAATAAAAATAATTTAAATAACAATCATTTAAATGGATATAATGTTCTCAAGGATAATTGATTTTAAAATTAACAAAAATAATACATATTATTATCTGTTAAAATATTTTTGTTTTCTTAATCAATTCTCAATTTTGTCAATCAATTTTGACTAAAACTCTTTCGGGACTTTAGTTTTTCTCATATTTCCTTGCTTCTCACTGGTTGATTTTGAATTCAGTGGAAGTTCTTTTGCAACTTCGTCGATAATTTTTCTGTCTTCGTGTCGGGCTTTCACTATCCATCGCTTCCGCAAATAGTTCCGTAATTTTTTCAACAACTTTATTGCTCCTAAATCTTCTATAACAATATTTAAGATAGTCCAAGTTAAGGCAATCCTCACTTAAGTGATTCAGGGCATATATTTCGTTAATATAAGATGTGATTGGGAGTATATACTTGACATTTGTCTCAGTTTATAAAACAATTTGATAGGTGAAAATTTCTAAATTTTAATTGACATCTTTACAAGACTATATACATATATAATATTCTACAACTTTACTCCCGCCGTTTTCCAATAGATGTCTCTAGGGTCAAGCACTGGTCGATTAAATCGACTAAATCGTTTTATATCGATCTTGGACATTTGTGTCAACATTAACCCATTAACAAAATATTTGTAGAGATCTGTTTGCATTCCAAACTTATTCTCAACTGAAAATATCACTTTTTGAGTTGAATTCTCCACATTTGAGGGAAATTTTGCTTTTCTTTTTTAATTCCAAGAAAAGTGCGGCTGAGGCTCATCGACATTTGTAACCGTTTTTATACAAAAAAAAAACGGCGGAAGCAAAATTGTAGACCTATATATATTTTTTTTTTGTTTTAATTGAGTGCTTTTTTCATTAAACAAATATTAATTAATAAATTTATAAGGTTAATTGTATCAAAATTTGAACAATTAAGTCGAAAAAATAATTTACCTACTCGGATTCATATATCTTGTCGGCAAAGTTATTAGCTGAACATTAGTAAATGGTTATTTTAAGAACACCGTTAGTCATTATTTCAATAAAAAATACTGCAAAGAAGTTCAAAAGCTGTGTGAAACAGATCACAATCTTTCTTTAATAACCTATAAAAAGGCAATTATGTATATTTACAGCTTCTTATTCTTTAGCTTCTTCAAATCACAGACACATTAAACGCATCCCAAAAGAATTATTAGTAAAGATAGAAGTATCTTATATACAAATATATATGTACGTAAACATATACAAAAAGGTCACCATCATATTTTTAGAAACGAATGTAGACATTATCTTATGCCATAATAGCCATATAAACCACATATGAATGACTTTACCATCTTCATACCTTCCTACACCCAAACAGTCACACATACATACATATATACTAGCATCCAAACCGAAGTTCACCAAATCTCTAATAAGCTACCGTCCGTGCGCTTATCAATGGTGAAAATCTGTGTGTCAGCCCGAATTGATCGCGTTGTACAACCGACTGACTACCTAACTGTTATGCGTAAGCTCGTAGCATCAGCGCCAGATTTCCTGCAACTCCCTACTTTTGCATATACTTATTCATTCATATGTATTTTTGTATGTTACATATGTGCACACAAATTTATAAATATTTTTTCCGCTTTTATGCACTGCTTACGTGTTTAATGTTACAATTTTTTATGTGATATCACGATCGGCTGTTTATAGTCTCAATATATTTCCACGAATGCGCTCAAAAATTTTATCAGCGATATTTCCCATTTTTCTAATTTGGTTATTTTTTATTTTTTTGTTTATTTATATTTTTGGTTTGTTATTTATTTTCATTTTTTGTAGTAATAAATGCATATCTCTTCCAGCGAAATGAATTTAATCCAAAGTCATAACCATAGTGTATTTGTTTGTTTTGTTGCAAGTAGTCAATTGTTGTTGTTCGACTGTATCTCGAGTTTCGTAGCTTCCGCAGCAGCTGCATCTTCTCCGAGTTGTCTGCTGGCAGCAAGTCAGCAATATTGTTGAGCAATTTGTTAATGTATATCAGTGTCTTTTTACCGGCAATCGCAATATGCTAGTTGTTGGTGTGCCGCTGGCAACATTTGGCTTGAGTTATGGCGCTATTGAGCGAGCTTATAAATTATATATTTCTACATATGTTAGTTCATAAAGGTTATCTATCTACACGCTGTTGCTTTTGTTGTTGGCATTCTAAATGCACTTGCTGCCAAATATTCTAGTTGGATTGAGTGCAATTTGTGCCTACTGCACTGAAGCGCCAATTCATTTTCGGTGCAATTTATCAGCATATACTATGTAGCAGACGGGAGGGATTCACAATGGTGTGCTGCTCTGCTCTTTCACTTTTTTGTTCATAATTCATTTTATTAAATCCATACACGCAATCATAAGTATGTTTCAATTCAATGTTGAAAATATATGTACATATGTATCCATTTAAAGCGCTGACTAAGTAAGTACGCGTTCACCGCAGCATTAGCATATTTAAGCCATAATTTTCGTTTTCATTAAAAAGCACAAAACAATAACATATAATTTTATATTAATGCTACTTTTTTCATTTTCCTTTTTTCTTTGTCTAATTTCAGGTATGTGTGCTACCATTCGAGACATCATTGTATTTTTATACGCCCCTACTTTTTCCATTGTATACACCCTGATGTGTTTGTAAGTATGTACTAGATGTTTGAGTTATAAATTTGCGATATGGTATGAGTTTCCCGTCGAAAATGGTGTTAAATTGTGTACTGAAATTAAATCGAAGCGCTTTTATAGTTAGTCACACCTGGAGAAAATAAGTTGAAAAAGAAGTAAATATAAACAACAACAGTTCTTCATAGAAAGACACTTTAAATATTTCTTATTTATTAATTTGTAGGCTCATATATACAAAAATGTAATATTCAAAATTAGAAAAATCATATTTAGTAAATCTCGATCTACTAGTCCTAAACGGCGGTGAATAGATTGAGTTTTAGTACAAATCAGTGCTATTATACTTGTTTTTGTTGTTGTAATATTGTTTGCCATTTTTATATAGAAAGCTCCTTATAACATCTATTAGTCCTTCAGAGATGATTTGAGGTTATTTTGAACCATCAAAACCATATTTGCCTTGCCATGAAATTCTATCGAATTTTGCCATTATTACTAAAGGTTCGATTCAAAATCTTTGACTTGAAGTCCTTCCCTTTTGTCAAAAAATGGGCTTATAAAAACAAATAAGAACGCTATCATTATTTCATCTCACATTATTATGGCAGTTTATACCAGTTTATACCAGTTTATATCAGTTGTTTGTTGTTTGTGATACTATCCAGTGTTCTAGACTGCTTTGAGAGTGTTTTGAATCTTCGAAACCATAATTTTCTCAACATAATATTCTTAATTTTGATTTATGAATATATAAATTTGCTATACACTAAGTGTTCGATTCGCCGCCTGACTCTTTAAGCTCTACTCCATTCTTCAAAACTATAAAAAGTAATAAAAACGTTATACATTTAAATTTAACACAATTTATTGTGTGGAGAATTAATTAAAGAGTTACAAACAGCCTTTTTGATTATGAGAGTTTATACCAGTCTATACCAATTGTTTGTTCGATTCGCTACTATTCTATCTTTAGCATATCGAATGCTGGCTATTGTTTACCTTCCTCTCTTAAGAAGATGTTACTCTTACTTCCGCCTACTCAATCAGTACTTAGTTCTTATGCTTTTCTCAGCTAAGATCTCAGATCTAAACAAAAAACGAACTTGTTCTATAAAGTCTTAAACCAGTTCCGTGAGAAAGTCTTTGATGACTGCCACACAGTGAATTTCCAAAGTGTCTAATGCTGCGTTTGGTCAAGGTTTACAGCTAAATAGCAGTTAATTACATATACATAGCCATTGAAACACCCCACCCATTTGCTTTGGTACACCAGTAAGTGCCGCATATAACTTTATGTAAATATAGCTTACAATTCACAACACATGTGAACCAAATCAAAATTAGCATATAATATACACTCGACGCCTGTTAATTATGGACATGAAAAAAAAAAGTTATTCGCTAAACGCCACCGCATTATTTGAATGTTGTCGGTTACTTGGTTTGATATACAGACAGTCAGACAACATATTGTTCATGAGTATAAGCATGTTTCTAAAGCAGTGTGGAGCGTGTCGCTCAAGATCAAAAGTTCAAGATAGTAAAACACTTTTTCCAATTAACTTAGTTTATTTTTGTTGTTTTTGTAGTCTTCTTTGTTGAGTGATTTTTATTTTACTCTTATTTCGTTTTTCTTTTCACCTCGCTTTCGTGTTTAACAGCTGCAACCCACAGTCAACGCAGTTTGTGGAAATGCTAGCATAGTCTAGGTAAACTTAGCTGGAATTGATTTAAATGCTCGCTAAATGCCGTTTGTGTCTGTGGCTCTGCGTCACGAGTAGGTGAGTTCGCTACCTGCACCGCCTTGGCCATCTTGACTATATAGCAGCGTAGCTTTGCTTTGTTGTTTTTGTTATTGTTTCTAATTTGCTTATTCTCTTACTGCCATATATGATTTCAATATCACGATGGCAACCCAGCCAGCATTTACTATCAATTTTCAATGGAAAATTACTCATTTTCAATAGAAAAATTGATAGAAAACAGTCAATTTCTATATCAATATTCATTGTAAATTGACTGTTCCCTCGGGAGAAAATGGTCGAACAAAATTGAATGATTTTGATTGAGTCATTTTCAGGGTCAATTTCCAGTCATTTTATTACAAATTTCGATTGTTTTTTCCAGTCATTTCTCAATGAATTTGTACTCAATCAATATTTAGTCAATTTACAGTCATTTTATTATAAATTTCGATTGTTTTTTCCAGTCAGTTTTCAGTCATCTTATTAATCAATATTCATTTTTTGGTTTATTTTTAAATTCAAATTTATTTATATTTTAAATTAATTCATTAACATGTTTTTCCTTACAGCTCAATACAATCATTTATTTTCAGACAAAGGTAGACGGCGTTTTTTTACTCTTTCGTTTGCATAAACGAAATGTTTTTGTAGCGTTGATCTAACGGCTTTTTCGTCCACTTGAAACATTTCATGGCAAATATCTAAAGAAAGAGGAAAGAAATGTAGTTATTGTTAAAAGAATTAATGCAATATAAAATAATATTACTTTTTATTATTGTTGTAACCAAACATTTTTCCGCGCTTGGCTTATCTGCCGTGCCCCTCCACGAAAAAAACATTGCCAACTCGTCTGAAAAAATACGCCTGATTGCTGCTCTTAGAAAAGGGGTTGACGCTACACCCCCAGTCTTCTTACTATATATTTTCTATAAATAATTCTTTGTTATACATTTGTAACTGGTAAAAACAACAAATATACATACAAATTTCTCCAACAACTCTGGCTTTTGTAAAAGCTGTGCTTGGAAATCGTCAAGATCCTTCTTATGGTAAAATGGTAGTTGGTCGAATTGTGGGCTTTGACTTTCAGAGGGTTTTCCCCTGTTTTCCAATTTTACCGCAATAACTTCCTCTGTCAGCTTCAACAAATTTATTTTGTTTTCTTCCTTTAGCTCCTTCACTTCTGTCTTTAAAGCCCGCACTTCCATCGTCAACTCCGTTATTAAATTTTTAAGAGACTGTTGGTCTGTGCTGTCTAGATTTTGATCTGAAAAACATAAAGTTAAATAAAAATGAAGAAAATTTAAAGTGTTTTATTTGGACTTACATATTATTTGGCTGCTGTTAGGTTCATATCCATAATTATTTATAGAGCTCATGATGTCAATCAGTTAAGCTATTTTAATTAATTACTTTAAAAGTATGTTTTATTTTATTTATTTCACGCACTAGAGAGCTGTTGCTTTGGAGATGAACTATATGGAAGTGAGAAATGCATGCATTATTTTGTCACAAAAAAAATATTTTGATGTTGTTAACTGTATACTCATAACGGGATCACGAAACAACACAATTGATATTTAATCAACTTGCTGATTTTTTGATACATGTACATTTTGTTATTGTAAACGGCAAATTTATCAAAAAACAATCACCAAGAACAATCAATAATGATACGTAAATCACCATACAATCAACTCAATGCTATCTGGGAATAAATACCATGCATAACTATTGTATTTCCGGAGTCGCGTTAGCTAGCTGGTTCTTACCAATTGCGGCGGCTGAAAGTGTTCGTTGGCGTTAGTGTTGCTTATTTTTAATTCAATTTAATTTTTTTTATATATTTTTTTATATTTTTGCAGCTGCAATGTTTATCTCCATATCATTTTCTATACACTTTGAGTATTTTCCGTTTGTCTGTCTGCCACGATTGATTTGTTTTGTTGCAACACTGCGTGACATACATACAGATCCCGACTTTATTGCATATATTATTACTGTTTAGTTACGCGATTTACAGTTCGCCAGTTGCTCTCGGAGACGCAGTAAATTTATGACAAATTATATATACATACATACAGATATACAATATAATAGTATGTATGCAGTTTGTATGCCACAATTTGCATTTTTACTATTTTTTTACTATTTGTTTTTGTTGTTTTTTACCATTTCCAGTTTACAAATTCCATTTCTATTTCAATTTTTTTCTTTTATTATACAATATTTTTATTGTTATAATTTTTTTTATTTTGCTAATTCTTACGTCTGCTCTCGCCAGTAATAGCGCCATTAAAGTCGTCTGGCCGACTGATTTTCTATTGCACAATGCAGCTGTGTGTACTACACTTTACTCATATAAATTTTATGACCCAAAATCTATTGTTTTTGTCGCGCAGTCGAACGTCATTTCGTCGTTGTAGTAAACAATTGCTGTCACGCGTGAATATACGGATGTTGACATATATTTGTTCACACATGCATAAGCAGATTTTATTTTTCCAAAATTTTTTTTTCAACGAATTTTTAACCCAGCACTTTAAAAAAAAATAAAAACAAATTTTTTCTTGTTATTGTATTATACTATTATATTATGCATTTATTGGCAGATCGCGATGCTCATATAAGATGTTGTGCGATTGCGGCCAAAGCTTTCATTGGTTTGTGTAATAGGTTAGAACTAGTGTCAAATTTTAGTTCGATTCCTGCAGATATATATTTTTTAATCTATTACCATATGCTTATACAGTTCAAATACAATTTAAAAGCTTTTATAAAACCAGTAAATTTCGAAATTTCTCTAATTTAATGCCTAACTCTTAGAAAATATTGAAGTAAGACCTTAAAGACCTTACCATAGAACATTTTTTGGATTAAATGCCTGGAGCGTTATTGGGATTTATAAATATATAGATTAAGTCTACAACTTTGCTTCCGCCGTTTTCCAATAGATGTCTCTAGGGTCAAGCACTGGTCGATTAAATCGATTAAAACGTTTTATATCGATCTTGGACATTTGTGTCCACATTAACCCAACAAAATATTTGTAGAGATCTATTTGCATCCCAAACTTACTTTCAACTGAAAATGTCACTTTTTGAGCCGAATTCTCGACATTTGCGGGAAATTTTGCTTTTCTTTTTTAATTCCAAGAAAATTGCGGCTGAGGCTCATCGACATTTGTAACCGTTTTTATACAAAAAAAACTTAAATTAAAAAAAAATCGTCGGAAGCAAAGTTGTAGACCTAATATTTGGTGTAGGCGAACCAGCTGGGCAAAGGCAGCTTCCCCAAACAGGCTCTGGACATTCCAGGTGCAGCTCTCAAATCATGCAGGGGTCGTCATAAAAAGGGGCTCTGAGGCTCTGTTTTATTTTTCACTGGTTGAATCTTTTTTATATGCTGGGTCCTTAGCCCTACGCACAGCTACGGAGAGTGTTCACCTTCTTTAGCTCGCCTCCAAACGGCCGTTTGTTGGCTACCCAGGGGATACTTGTTCTAAAACCGGAAGCCGCGTGGACCTCTACACATGACCCCAATCGCCATATATACTGATTTACTTATATAATATCATCATCCAAAATGTTACAGGTGGAATTGACAGTATAGAAAACGGAACAGAAGGAAAGAAAAAAATATTGACTCATCAAAGATGGATTTGTTAATATTTACATGAATATATTTATAGTAAATTTATAGCTAAACTTTTATGTAATCTATAAAAACAAGTTAAGTAAAGTAAACAAATGATATTAAAATCTAAAAATATAATATAAAAGGAGATAATTATTAATTATAAACCACAACAACACACAACCATATTTGTATCGCAAAACTGTGGTCAATGGCGTACCGAACTATTGAATCACTTAGATATGGTTATATGATTATTGGATGCGCTGACATACAAACATACATACATACGTACTCTTAGCGCGCAACTCTCGCGCAATCGACCGCCCGTTAATCACTCATTCGGCGAACGGCAATCGACATCACATGCAAAGCAAAGAAATGCAATTCGACTGCAACAGCACAATGGAGACGAGCAAGAGCGATGAGGCGGGTATTCGGCTGTTGCACAAATTTGGCAGCGTTATGTGTCATAGCCACAACGTGCCACAAGCGAACGAACGAACGAACGTCGCCGCGATGTGTGCAACCTATCACAACTGAAATCGTGTTGAGTACTGCGCGCTATGCGTCGACTGCGCCTCCCCACCGCCAACACACAGACTACCGCGCGCCAATGCAACGCGCTGCAACAACACAACTCACTCCTACACTCGTGTGTCGCTGAAAATGATGAGTGTGCAGGCAAAAAGCAAATAGGCAAGACATAATGCAACTAAAATAGCAACACGCGGCGTAAAAGGAAAAGCAAAATGCAAATAAAAAAATAAAGAAAAAAATGAAAATTACAAAACTATGAAAAAAAATCAACTGTAAACCGCAAAACTTCGTGCAACTGCAAATGCAGCGATGTGCAAAGCTTTGGTTGGCTGGCAGCTAGCGCGTTAGCTGCCGCTGTTGCCGCTGCTGTCGCGTTCGTTGCAGTGCGCGTCGGCGGTGTGCAGTTGCCGCGGCTGTTGTCGTTTGGCCGCCATCGCAATCTAATGTCAGATAGTTTTGCGGTCGCTAACCCCCAGTGGAAGGAAAAATAGTACGTTGCCACACATGCGAGCGCGCGCTCACATGCACACGTATAATAAGTGTATTTGAGTGTATGATATACATATATTCATATGTGCGTTTATTTTATTTCAAATGCGCTTTTTTAACTTTTTATTATTCTAATTTTTGCATTTATATTTTTTTAGTTTTTTGTTGTCTGTCTTTGTTGCATATGTGTGTTGGTTTTTGCTGTGTTGCTAAGTGCATTCGTGCGTGTGCGCATCTTGCCGCGTGCAATGCATGCAAATTTTTCATGTGAACGCACGCACACATTGACACATATGACAACTGCAAGCACTTATTCAAACGTCTAAACTGCCATCGGGCCTGACGTGCGTGTGTGTGCCAGTTAATGACACTATTTATACCATAAATGTACATGATGGGTATATAAATTGCTTATAAGTTAATATAATTTTGGTTTTTGCTATATTTCTGTGTCTATGATTTGGTTGGTTATATAATTTTTGTAGCAATATTTTTTATTATAAAATTATTAATTTTTTTTTTAATTTCAAAATTTTTTTTTTTAATTTGAATTTTTTAAGTGATCATAACTTAAAAATTTATTATTAAATTTAATTGTTAGATAGTTTTTTTTATTTTGTATATTTTTAAATTTTTTATATCTTTTAGATACCAATTTTTTTGAAGTTTATTATTAAACGTAATTTTTATATATTTTTTTAAAATATTTTTTTAATAAGATTTTGTTCTAAATATATACTTAATTTTTTATATTTTCTTTCAATTTTTTATATATTTTTAAACTTTTTTATTTTTTAAATGAAAATTTGCTAAAAATTTGTTATTAAATTTGATTTTGTATATATATTTTTTGGATACAAATATTCTAAAATTTATTAATAAATTTAATTTTATTTTTATATATTTTGTTAGATAAAAATTTTGTTTTTAATTTATTATTAAACTTAATGTTTAAATTTGTATTTTATTATTTTTTTGATAAGATTTTTTTCTAAAAAATATATTAATTTTTTTATATTTTCTTGAAATTTTTTTTATGATATTTTATATATATATATATATATTTTTTTAATTTTTTGTATATTTTCTTTAAATTTTTTTATGATATTTTATATATATATATTTTTTTTTTAATAAAAATTTTCTAAAAATTTATTATTTAATTTAATTTACATTTTTTTAATTTTTTTATATTTTCTCTAATTTTTGTATGTTATTTTATATATATTTTTTTGTTTTTTTAAATGAAAATTTTCTAAAAATTTATTAAATTTAATTCACTTTTTTTAACTTTTTTTCTGCAACCCAACCGCAGCCTGCGACGTGCTTACCTAACTTCTCTCATCTTTTTGAGGTCTTCATGTTTTTATTTTCATTTTATTTTATTGTATTTTTCTTTACTCAACTTGATTTACTGCTGACAGTCGTACACATAGCTCCATAGCTTTACTTGCATATGTATTGTAGCTGCACGCATTGAGGCAATGCCATGTGCAGTTGCGAGTTGAATGTTCTTCTCAGTTGCGTTGATTGCAATAATTACGGCCGTTGGAAATGATAATGCCATTTGTAGATGAAAGTAAAATTCATTTACAAATTTATTTATAGCATTCGCCGGTTGCATGAAATCATTTCATAATTGCAATACGCGCATGCGATCGCTTATTGCGCTACTTTATGATTAATAATTATTTTAATTAATTAAAATAAAAGTAAAATTTTCAATGCAGTTTTCTAAGCTTTTATAAGTTATCTTAAGCCCCTCTTATTGCTACGACAACCATGACCTAAATAGTTTCTATCGATTTATAATTTCTTCCACTCAAAGCGCTCAAAAGCTTTAAACAGTTTCAGCGTACATTCGTAAAGTATTTATACAGCTGTCATTTAATTATTGACACAGCGTTTAGTGTGATAGCCAAATACAATTAAATTAATTGTCGCGAAACTGTCGGAACTGAACTTCTCCTCTCCAGCTGCTGCTGCTACTGCTGTTCTACTTAGGCCCACTTGTGTTGTGACAGCGCCCACTTCTAATCACAATTCATATTTACAAGTGTTTGTTTGCAATTCTAATAGTTTTATTTTTGTTGTTGTTTTTTTTTCTTTTATTTATGTTTTTTTTAATTATTTTTTTTTGTTTTTATTTTATTATTTTTTTTTTTAATTTTTTTGTTCCTTTTTTGTCGTTTGCAATTCAGTTGATTGTCTTCTCATCACCTCTTTATTTGTATCTCCACGCCTTATCAGCGTAACAACTGTATCAGTCATAAGCTTACTAAAACACATTTGCCATAACAGTAATTGCCTCTATGCTTCGCATATTTCTATTTTAGTGCAATTAATTGTTTCGTTTGCTATCGGTTAATAACCTCTCGTGCTGGTTTTTGTGTTCTTGCGACAACAGAGAGTTTTGCAAAAGCTTTTTGTGTGATTATTACAGTTGGAAAGCTCTTGACAATTATCTTATGTGTTGGCTTATATTGAAAATTAATTTCGAAATAGTGATTTAGCAGGGGAGTGTGTGTGGCTCATTAGTTTTTACACCAAAGATTGATTGGATTTCAAGTATACAGTAATTAAAATCGTAGTCTTATCATTTAACCGTTATACGAACTTAATTCTGTATATAAAATTTTAAGAATAATGTAGTAAATGATAAGCGGCTATGATTAAGACTACATAAAATTACAAATTTGATAAGAAATTAATGAAGAGTTTAACTTTTCTTCTATTTTTTTGAATAAGAGCTTTTAAGTTCATTGATGAATAAATGTATATTTTGCATAAAAAAATATTTGCTATGAGATTTCTAAATAAATTTCAACTAAAAAATTTTAATTTTCACTTAAAATATCAAAAAAGCTTTTTATCGAGCATTTTTAGCTAATTAATTCGAAAGCTCTCCTGTTATTGGAGACATAATTTATATTTTCCGTAAAAGCAGCTTGAAGAACACGACTTCATGTCTTCATATATTTATAAATTCTTCAAAAACTTTAGCATTTAAGTAACGCTTAGCCAATCAAATACTTTATTTTCCTAATTTAGAGCTACTTAAACCAACGCCTAGAAGTATGCAACTAATTTTGTAATAGCCATTAATAGTGCTAGCCATCCACACCCAGCACCCACTTCTCCTACAACGTTCTCAAGCTTTGCATAATATGTATATAAACAGTCATAAGTCCAGCCATTAACACCACATTTCATTTTTATGTTTACTTGTTTATTAATCTATTTTCTCTTTTTGCTTTGCTTCACATTTTTCTGTGGCAAGCTGCAATTAACACGCCCACTTTTAAAGCCAATTCGTTTTAAAGCCGCTAAGTTTTGCTTATGTCCATATTGAGTGGCAATTGAAACTGCCAATTTGCTTGCTTAAGTGCAACAGGTTTATCGCATTTAAATGTGCAAAGCGACGATGGCCGCATACTCTTGTATACTATACATGAGTATAGCCGGCCGCTGATAACAAAAAATAATAAAAATAGCAACGACAAGCGATTTGTAAAATGTTGCTGTTGCCACACGACATTTGCCGCCACAGCGACGCTCAATTGCATTAGTTAGTCGGTGGGTTGGTTGGTTGCTTGCTTAGTTTAGATTTGCCAGCTGTTGCATGGTTGGCGGCCGCACCTCTCAGCTGTTTGTTCGGCGCGCGCTCGCTGCCAGCGTCGCTGTTGCACTCAATTTGCACTGGCTGGCAACACACACACACACACCGCTGAGCAGCGCTTTGTGGCGCGCTCAGTCGCTCGTCGCGCGTTCATTGACTTCTCGACATAGATAACTCTGTTTGCATTGTCGATTCGTTCAACGCGCTGAATTGCGGCACGGCGCGCATACAGCGCGCACCATCCGCGCCCACTAATATGTGTTGCTGTTGTAGTGGTAGCTGCGTCGCGCTGACCGGCAGTCGACAGCGAATAGTTGCAGCTCAGTTTATTTTGCCTATTTCTTATTTAATTATTTCTGCCATTTCAACTACATAAAATTTGTGTGCGCTTGGCAACCGACCAAAGTCTTCGACACCGCACCGCCAACACCGCTTATGGCGCGCGCGCTCACACTTTACATACCTATCTTGGCGTCGCTGCCATCTAAGTCAATTGCATGTCCGTTGTAATTTTGGCCTTTTTGTCTTTCAACTCGTAATGCTTAGCATTTTTAAATATGAAGTGGCATGCCACTAATGCAACATTTGTGATGGCGTTTAAAATATTAACACCACAGCTGTCATCACTGCAGCGCGCCACATCGTGAACCTTAATCGCCGCCACAGCTTGACACCTTCCTCCGCACAACTTCAACTCGCGAGATAAATAACTGTTATACTTGTGTGTCTGTGTGTGTCCATGTGCTCAAACTGTCCTCCTTCAACACTTTGTCTATTAAGCATATGCATTGCAATTGTTGCAACAGCGCATTATAACGGCTCGAGCGTTTTAGGTTTATCGTTTTTTCTTTTATTTCAGCTAAGCTGCCGGCAAAGATTTTACGGTTGTAGTTGCATTTGACATTTGCACTTTTCGCGCCACAACTTGCAACCGTTGCGCATACGATTCTTCTATAGCTATTGCATAGGTACATATCTCTGTGTCTGTGTGTTTCTTCGACGTATTTTACTTTGTCTATTAGTTATTCGTTCGAAAACTGTCTGCCACTCTGCCACTTAGGTTTTCGTTATTTTCTGATATTATCGATATGTATACAGGAGATAATCATTTTGGTATAGAAATGTCGTCTAATATTTTATAATTCATGATTTTCATAGTATATATTTTATATTTATTATTATTTTTTTCATTATATATTTTAACAAAACCTCAAAAAAATATTATATTGAAAACTCTTATCACATTTATTTAAATATAAATGCTGGAGAGCTTAATTTTTGAAAACATAAACTAAAAATTTCAATTCCTTATTTAAAAGTTTAAAATCAAAACTGCATTTCTGAATTTTGTACTTTTTTCTGAGTAGACTTTTTTTCAAAATCCTACACAATTTCTGAAATCTAAATAATAATTTTTGAACACATAACCTCAAAAATTTAAAATTTTTTTTTAAACGACTCCCTCAAAACCACACTTTTTAAGTACTCTTTCTTAAGAATTTAAGTAACTATTTTCAAAATCCTACACATTTTCCAAAACCGCAACCTAAAAAACTTCATTTAAACATAACCTCTTCAAATTTCATTGAAAGTCTTTCATATTCGGTGGTCTAACAACAGTACTATTTTATTTTTGTACACTTTCTTAAGTGTCAATTGACACAATTGTCAAAACCCGACACGTTTTCTGCAACTTGAGTAGCTTTGAAACCGAAATTTGAGTTTGTTGCATACCTTAAGGGGCACAAATGTTTAAAGTGTTTATTCAGCAATCGTTAGTATTTTTAACTACACTCTACTTTTGCCTTTTGCATTAAGATTGTGCTGATTACAAGTTAAGTCACTCACAAGCAACAACAACAACATGTGTTCTTTTAATTTATTGCAACAGCTCAATTATGACATTTACGTATCAGCTTATCAGTTGATTTCTATCACAAAACTCGCTTGCTAGAAGGCATATTGCTTTATAAATACATTTATTTATTTACAAACAGATACATATATATATATAAATGAATATTTATGGAGTGTACTGCAGCTTGTAAAAGTTCAAATTCCAGTGGGTAGCTGTAAAACAGTCAATCAACCAGCCACCCACTTCCTCGAGGCGCAATAAGCAATTGCAAAATGGCACATAAATGCAGACAAACATATGTATGTTGTTGCAACATAGAAGATTGCAGAGTAATATATGCGCCGGCAAGTAGTCAGAAACATATACATATATAAATAGAAATATATATAGATGGAAATAATTGCTAAAGCAATATTTTTTCGGATATGCCCATATATGTATGTATGTATAATATTTTTGCAGTTACATAAGCCTATAAATATATACATATGTAAGTCCATGTAATTGCCTTCGAAAGCCGTCGCATTTACATTGTTGTAATTTGCGAATTTCGAATTTATTTTCCATTTATTATTTATGCTGTTAAATAAATATGTTATGTTTGTCTGCCGCCATGGCAATTTGCGTCGAACAACAATCAGCAGCTAAGCCAATAAATTAGTAGTTGATTGTTGTCGAAATATACAGTTGTTTTTGCATTATTGTTATGGCACTCACTCACTACATGTTCTCGTGAGCGCGCCTGCACTTATTGCAACATAATTATTATTCGTATGATTCCGCATACGCCACCGCAGCCCAACAACGCCAACGCCAATTGTCGCCGAGTTGTTGCCGCGCTGAGGCGCACTGTCAGTTGCTGCCGTTTGCATGGCTGTCAGTTGTGTGTGCGACTACTGGCAATTGTAGTATTTTTAGTTGGTCCACAGCGCGCTTGCACACAAACATACATACATACATATATATGAAACAGCTCGCATATTACATTTGCTCAGCGTCAATTTTGTCTATTTATGCGCTGGCGTCCGCTGGAACAAATAATCATCATAATTACCGCATATTTCATATGTTCACATATTTGCCCACAAGTAGTAGCTACGCTGTGCGCTACAGCTGCTGTGCTTAATACGCTGCGAGGCAGTCAGTCATAAGTGCGCATACACACACACACATGCACTCGCATGTTACCACAGTATAAGTATGTAAGCGCATAGCTCGGAAATTGTCGTCAACGTCTTAAAGATGTTGTTGTCGTTGTTGTTGTTGTTGTTGCTGTATGTACTTGTTGTTGCTAAATTTGTACTTTGTAAGTGCCTACACACTGCCAGTGCTTTTACATATGTCTATGTGTCTGTCTGTTGCAGCATTTCTAGGTGAATGAACCGCGAGCGCATTGCAACCGTTCGAGCTCTATCTGTGTGTAATTATTCCATTGCAACCATATATTGTTTGTTTGTAGGTAGTTATGTGTGTTTGCCACAGTGCTCGTATCACATAGCAGTCATGCCTGTGCTATGGCTATCAATTAGCAAATAAATTTAATTAAATGCAAACATAGTTACAGATAAATGCATGCAGGCATACATATATCCATACAACCATATATCCATACTAACAGCATTGTCATATAATTTGTGGCACAAACGCGAGCTTTAGTAATTTTTTGCTAATTTTGGGTTCGACAATAATATGAAAAATGGTATTTTTTTAGAATATTTTATTTTAGTTGACTTTATTTTATTAACATATATTTTTCGCTATAGAAAATTTGAAAAATTCCCACTTAGAAAACAAACTATTTTTGAATTTTTTTTTTTCGAAAATGACAAATTTTAAATTTGCTTTTGTTGAGGATTTAGTATAAAAAAACAATTAAATATTTTTTTGTATTTGAAAAAAATACATCTCGCACTTATTAATGAAAATAAGACGGTAAATACTTGATCAATAAAATTTTGAAAAAAAAAATAGTTTATAGCCAAAAATAATTTCAAATGTAAGACAAACAAGTTTCTGCAAAAGATCCGTAAAATATTTTTAAAAATTTCGCTATTTCCTCCTTTACTCTCACACTACCTTTCACATTCAGGACTTAAAAAAATTAAAATTAAATATTTTTTATTTCAAATCGGATGTCAATACTCATCTCAATTTCTTTAAATATTAATTTCAAATAAATAATAATACAAATTAATGCATTTTTATATATTTTATGAGGCTGGCAACCCTTGTCAAGCAAATTCAAGTGTTTTAAAACATTTACGAATTTTTATCCACATCTTATAACAATAGTTTATTGTTTTCTTTTTCATACTAAAAGTATGTTGGCAACCCTACAAAGTAATATTTTTAATTAATAGGGGGAATCCCCTATTTTAATACGATTTACTATTAATCTATATTGTTTATTTTACAATATTTTAAGTTTTCATTTACAAAAAAAATCAATAATTAAGTGGCAGCACCGTTTTTATATAATTATTTTTTTATTTTTATTTTTTAAATATAAATATCTTAAAACATAAAAATATTGTTTTCTTTTTCATCTATAAATATGTTGGCAACCCTACAAAGTAATTAATTTTTAATTACTTTATTTCCCCTATTTTAATAAGATTATATATTGTTTATTTTACGATATTTTAAGTTTTCATTTCCTGAAAAAAAAATAATAATTAAGCGGCAACGCCGCTTTTATATAATTAATTTTTTATTTTTTTTTAAATATAAATGTCTTAAAATATAAAAAAATTTGTGAATTTACAGGCTAACATGCATTTTAAATATTTACGCAAAAAATTAAGGTGGTTACACTGTTGAACGGTAAAATTTTTAATTCCATTTTACTTTTTGTTTATATTTTTAGTTTATTTATTGTTTTTTTAATAAATACATGTGGCAACCTTTGTTATTTGCTTTTACTCTAACGACGCAGTACCAAAGCTTTGCAATGACAAGCAAGCCTACCTAAACCTTCGCACAACAATTTAAAATATTTTTTTTTTATTCTTCATACTCATAAATAAAGCTTTATGTTTTACTGATTTTCGCAAAATTAACACAGCAACAGTCATTAAATGCAGTGGTCCGCCATATTATTTCGAATTTCATTCGAATACAGCGCCAAATTTTTCGACTTTCACACCATTTTGCCACTCAGAACATGGCATGCCACACAAATACACTTCGGCTGCAATCTGCATGCAATTATGCGAGTTTAAAGTCAGTGACGAGGCAAATGCCAGCGAGTTAGCTGCACAGACAGCCCCGCATTAAGCAATTAGATGAGTTTTTATTTTCGCCTTAATTGCAGCGAAGTCAGCGACTGCACAGAAATTAGTGCCAAACAGATTTCTCTGTTTGCCAGGCACCAGTGTAAAAACTTCGGCTTTTTAAACATGAAAATTGCGCATACCCAAAACAAAGAACCCTTGTTAAATCACCGACATATTTCAGTGAGATCGTAAAAAAGAATCCTTTTTTGGGTTTGATTTTTATTTGTCGACGCTACGCTTCAACGGGCTCACTGGCCACTGCAGCCAGCTATTGACTTTGCTTCGAGTCAATGACCATTAGTGGGAAAAATAAAATAAAAATTTGTGAAATAATAAAAAAATAACAAAAATGAAAAATAAAGAAAAATTAAAAATAAAAATTAAAAAAAAAGTTGCTTAAATATGTTTGACGCTAAGCGTTGCGTCTCTAATGCATGCAACTAGCTTTTGGGCGAATATTTATTTTATTGCGCTCTTTTGACAGCGGTCGGGCATGAGTTGTTGTTTTTTCTTTTATTTATTTTTTGTTTATTTTTTAGTGTCTGTGATTGCCAGTTGGATTTTTTCTTATTTTTTATTTTTTTATGCAATTTCGAAATTTAGTAAATTGCTGTAAATTAATTTTTTTTACTGGAAAGTTTAAATCAGCTTTAATTGCTTGCCATTACCACTTAAATGCAATTAATTTACTACAAATTAACATTTAATTAAACATTTTAATGCATTAAAAGCCATTCAAAACCAAATTCATACCAACTTTGTGTTCAAATCAGTGATCTGCAGTGAATGAGTTAAACACAAGTTTGAGCCACTTGCGAAAAATTGAGTATGAAGCAAGCAAATTATTCACGGAATGAGTATAAGTGTGAATACTGCTCACTTACAATTATGAGAGAGAGAGTTTTGGCTTGTGAGCTGCTTAGCTTGTATGAAGCATATATTCACAAGTGTTTGCTTATGAGCTCACAATACTTATGAATCTTTGCTTAGGATTCTCTGACAATTATGAATACAAAACACTTGTGAATATACGAAGAAGCTCAATTGTGCGCAAGCCACTTGAGCCTTTAGAGCCGTAACGCAAATGCTAAAAAATCCATTACGAAAGTAGTAAGAGTTACTATTATATTATTGTATAATAACAAGGATTTAATAATGATTAGATATAATGAAATAAAAATTCTTATTTTGTATTAATTCTCTATTATTAAAAAAATCACATATACATTCTTTCTTTCATTCTTATTTACATTCATGTTATCACGCATAATATTATATTTTATTTTATAAAAATGATAATTCAGTCGCTTTCAATGGAATTAAGTCGATTTATTTATTCAGTTTTTAAAATGCCTGCCAATGAAAATACACGTTCAGACGCCACACTACTTGCAGGAATACTTAATATTTTAAGTGCAAGTTTTAAAATGCGTGAAAAGTTAGTTTTATGTGGGTTCCACCATATAATTGCGTCAAAGTCATTATCAAATTGTACTCTTTCTGTGAAATATCGATCTAACTCATCTTCGATACGTTCCTCGTTTGAAATATTTGGAAAAAAGAAGTTCAGGTCATTTGCAGGTGAAGACGTATTTGATGTTGAAGTAATTGGTGAAGATGGAATTTGTGGGGTCTCATTGTGTTCTGAAGGGTAAAACTCAATATTGCCTGATATCTGCTCAATGCAGAAATGCTTCACAGCTTCAATATCGACATCCCTCATAGCTTTTGCTGGAGGATATAAAAATAGTGCTGCTTTGTGGTAAATGCTTAAATTAGCAAGCTATATACTGTCGATATATGTTGATATGTTACGTTTAAAGCTGACTATTGCTGGAACGTCTGTATGAACTGCTTCGCATATCGTTTCTAATCGAAAAATTGAAGGACTTACAAAACATATTGACACAAAATTACACCCCTGTAATTTGTTAGAAATTGTGTCGAAGTATTGGCAAGTATTTAAGAAATAATTGAATAAAAGTATAAGAAACAAAGAAGTTTCAGTTTTGTATTTTTTACGAAGTCACTAGACTCACGGGCTTCGTTCCTTTTAAAACCCCTCCGCGTAGGTAGAAACTTCAGGGACTCATCTACCTAAGTTCTCCACTTTCTAGAATGTAAGATAAAACTTGCATCTAGATTTAAGAAATAATTGAATAAAAGGATAAGAAACAAAGAAGTTTCAGTTTTGTAGTCACTACAATCGCGCGTTTCGTTACTTTTAAAACCCCTCCGCGTAGGTATAAAATATATTTTGAATAGGCACGGAATTTGTGAATATATTCATGAATAAACAATGAGCCACTTATTAGTGAATGTATTCATGAGCCTTTCAACTCATCTATGGCAAGCAACGAATAGCTCAAACAATTGTATACAGAGAAGCAAGCCAAGCCAAGTGTGAGCTATAAGTGATTGTGAGACATATTCACACTCATTATTACACAAGCAAGCCATGTGATTGTGAGAAGATAATATTTTTAGTGAGAGCAAGTATGAGTGAACATTGGGGGTGATTCATGAATTTGAGAGTATAATCACAAGCCAAGTATTCACTGCAGATCACTGGTTCAAATCCAAGCTCAAAACCAGTGCCGGTTAACATTTCCTGAATTTTTTCTCGAATAATTGAATCGATAATCCCCATACAAATCGTTTACAGTTATTTCCTTCAATATTTTTGTCACTGCATTTTATGAATTTCAATAATTCAGCTTCCGACACTTGCCAGGATTTGATTTTTTTTCTGCATAAATTCTCTTATTCTGCAAGGACTACGTGCTTACTAGTGACCCGGCGTACACAAGCGACGCTGCCAGTCACACCTTTATGTCTTTCTCTTCTTTTATTTTATAATATCCGACGTGCATGCCTCAGCATTTAGTTGCCACCTGCCACCACACCACTCCATCTAGTACCAGCCGTTAGCTTGAGTCCTTTTTCTCATATACATACATACATATATCTTCAACATTGATTTAATGACGTTGACATTATTGGCGGCTGCTACTGCTGTGCATGGCAAAGCGGCATCGTTAGTGGCATCAAAAGCTGCACAGCATTTAAGAAATAAAATATAAAATTTTTGTAAAAACAGCAGTGCTGACTACGGTCCAGTTATCCTAACTATGTCGTCTCGTTGGTTTTTATGTATGTGCTGCGCCAAGATTTACGTGCCACTCTCTCTCTCTCTCCCTGCATTCTTGCTTTCCACTTGCAATCTTCCTTTTCTGGCATACATATATAATAAGTATATTTCTTCCAAGCTTTTTGTTGCATCCTTTGCCAAGTGAAAGCTGCCAGGAGACGCGCAAAAACTGCGTTCATACTTGTCTCCGACTTTCCTCTGCGCAAGAAGAGGAGTGCAAGTGCAAGTTCAAGTGCTGCAGGATCTACATTTTGCTCTCTCTTCTTTTTTGTTTTCTCTGTTTTTTTTTTTTTTTAATTTTTTTCGACATTTTTTCTATTCTATTTTCACACTTTCTGTCGGTATAACTGCTTTTATGGTTTATTTATTGATTTAACTTTCCATATATTCACTTTTATCTATCTCCGCCTTGCGTCTTACTTTCGCCGCACTTGCTGGCTTGAACTTATTTGCCACGCTTATTATTATGATGCCGGGCGCATTGTGTGGCACTTACTCACGGCTGATGCATTATTTACTAGCTTTTGAATTAAAATGTTTTTTTCGATTTTTTTCGTTTTTATTTTGATTTTTTTGAATTTTTTTTTATTATTTTCTATTTGATATTTTTTTTCATTCTTCTTTTTTGTATTTTTGCTCTCCAATCGCTTACGATTTTTATATGCAATTTCTTCGAAAGTTTTTCATAATCTCGTTTTGTTCAATATTTCCCACACTAGAGCGTGTCTGCGAAGTTCTTTATCTGCTTAAATATATATACCGGCATATAACTCATATATAAATGTGTTTGTGCGCAGACATTTGCAAGAATTTATGCGACTGCTATCTTTTTCGTAGCCGCACGCCTGACCACTATTATTAGTTCTTTTTTATTTTTATTATTTTTTTGTATATTTTTTTATTATTATTTTTTTTATTTTTGTTTTGCCCAGCATTCGCCAATAATGCGCTGAAATAAATCATGTTAACAATTTTCCATTTCTTTGCATTCGAAACTAGCGCTTGCAGACTATTTTTGCGGTTTTGTAAATAATGACGTTGCAGCTAACGGGCGTTCATTCAGCTGTGTGTCGGTGAGAGGCGTTGATTAGAGCAAGTTCATTGCCGTCATATATCCTTATTTGGGTTTTTCGTTCTAGTTGCATGCAACATTTCTTTTCTTTTATTTATTTTTCTTTCGGCGCCTTCAACATTACCAATTTTTTTCGATTTCATTAAACACTTGATTGGATTTTTTGCGTCTGCATCCGTCACATTCTCCTCTCTCTCTTCTCATGCGCTGCTGCCGCCCTTGAATGATTAAATAAAACCTTTCCGGCGCCCCTTCCTCCGCTTCCGCCGTTGCATGCTTTGTCGTTCGATGGCTCCATCAGCAGCGAGTGCATTCACTGCTTTCGAAATTCGATATTTTCCTTTCAACTATTTAGAAGGAAATTAATTTTCTTTTCATTCACCTGTGTTCTTAAGGTTTCTTTTTGTGTAAGCGAATGCTACAATTTTTTTTTCTTTTTTTTATTTCTTTTCTGCACTCATTTGGTAACGCCTTTTTCTTGTTGCATTTTTTGCCCGACTACTGTTTCTGCAGAAATGAGTGTCTGTCTGCACTTAGACTCTTAGACACACATACTTACAACAGCACTTTTCCTAGTCTCGCTGCACTTGAAAAAGTACTTGAAACTTGAAGTTGTCGGCAAAGAAGCTGTTGAAGTTGGTGAACAACATAAATTGAGCTTAAAGCTCGTTGGCATATCTAAGAGCGTGGTGCTTTAAAGAGTTCTCTGCGCGTATTTTTTGAAGTTATTAACGGTATTTCTTTGTTTCGATTTTTTTGTTTCATATTTATTTTCATATAACGGTATTTTCTAATATTAAAAAAAACTAAAAAGCTTCTAGCTGACAAATATTTATGTCTCCCCAGCCATTAACCCCAAACCGCCAGTATTTTATGCGAATTTTCGCCACAAGTCCACATACTTGCCACACAAAAGCTGCAAATATTTATGCAATTTAATTATGCTGTGGTTCAACAATCGCGCTGCATCTAATCCCCTCGCCCATATATGCACATCCAGACTATTGGCAACTAGGAGCCAGTGTCCTGCAGCTGCACCTAAAATTGTCCACACAAATCCTTTGCCATCCTTCGTCCTTGTGTGTGTTGCATATATCACGTTGCATGCGTTATTTAAGTAATTTTATTACATTCCAACTCCAAACGTTGCCAAACACCGCTCACGCGTACGAACATCTCGTGTGTTGGCCATAAAATTTGCCCAAAGGACATGACATTATGAGACAATACCCAAGCCCCTGCCGCCCTTGTACACTCGCCGGCTTGGCTGTCGTCAGGTATGGCTAATGTCATTAGGCCAAGCCAACGTTGTTGTGGCTTGTTGTTTAGATGTTGTCTGTTGCACAAAAGGACATGTACCTGTTTGTCTATCCTGGCTGCCTGCCTTGTGTATTCTTGTTTGCTGTTGTGTCGTCTGTTGCACGAAATTGAATTTAATTATAATAGCTTTGAGTACCGTTGATGCAATAAAACGCTAAAATAGCTCCCGCACACACACAAACACACTCATATTCATTCAATCTTAATCAAATATTTTTATATCCTGTCTTTTAGTCGCCGCAAATTGCCGCCAAATACCGTGCTTAATGGAGTTTTGTGCACTTTTTGTTTGTGAAAAAATTTACGTTAGTTTTTTTTATTAAATTTTCAAAGGAAAGTTAGTTTACTGTTAAAACTAATAAAATATTGTTATGGGTTCCTTTTCTAGTGGATGCATTTTCCTGAGTATTAAATGTCTTATAAATTTAGATGCATTTTAAACCCTACTTCACTATGTCAGTCTAAAGCCTCCGAAACAGATCTAACTTTAACAATTTATTCTGGAAGTCAGGAAAAAGTGATCGAATTTCTCTATTTCAAGCTTTACTAAAACTGTATTTGAGTTTAAAAAATTTCGTATTGATATTAAGGTAGAAAATGACAACTACAGTCTGCTTTACAGGCTTCAAAAAATCGATTTTTTTGTTTTGTTTTAAATCTCTTCCAAAACTATCCAAGAATATGTCTTTAAAATTCCAGAGGCCAATTCGACATATTTTCGAAGCTAGAGCAGTTTTAGCGGCCGAGCGTCGAGCTTTTTATATATATATTTTTTTGGACCGAAAACTTTAAAGCGCATTTTCTCGAGTTTTCATTTTCACAAGTGTTAGAAAACGGTGCCGGCGATAGCAAAAAGAATATATGTCCGATCGAAAAAAAACCAAAGCTCCAGTATGAAATTATCTTCTATTTGAACTAAAAACTATTTGGACAAAAGTATTATTTAAACTACTTGTTTTGCAGCTTAAAGTCATTTTTTTTCTTAAAAAAGTAACTTCTTCGGTATTTTTTTAGTTCATAAAGAAAAGAAACTTATAAAAATTAAAAAAAAAATTTGGTTCGACTGTTTCAGATGCATCGCATGACCTCCATCACCGGCACCGATTTACAAGTGCAGACTAAAGAAAAATACTTACAACTTTGAAAAAATTTCCATATTTTTTAATAATAAATATTGTTTTTAAGCCTTAGATAGTCTTTAAATTCCGTTTACCGCAATCATTTCCTTCCCTTTCAAAAAGAAAATTGCCTAAAAAACGCTTTTTTTCGGCTTCTAAAGCAGGCTACTGCCTTAAGAATACTTTTTTTTTGTTTGGAAAACCTAGACTGACCTAATCTATTTGTTTTGACTTTAATATAATTTTGACTTACCGTGTCTATAAATCAGGAGCGAATTAAACTGGCTGTACGGTGTAATATCTTTTTTTAGTTTTGCTGTTATTGTTGTTGTTCTAGTGGGAATTTTTTATGAGAACTATTTTTTATTGTATTTATATTTTTTAAAACTGGTGAATTGTCAATTCTGATTCCGTTCCCGGAATCTATAGGGGATCATTAAATATTTTTTTCATCTTTCAGTTTGGTATAAGTTTTGTTGACACTATTAATTTTAATGGTCATTGACTTTTGTAGCCCGAAATAATACAAAAAGTTCTAATAAAAAAAGGAAAAAAAATAAAATTTCTTGTGAAAGCAATGACATTACAAAAAATAGAAATTATTGCATTGGCCATTCAACAGCATGCTTAGCGTGATTTATAACTCAAAATGAACTCAAATGTATTATATGCTTAATACAATGAATATTTCTCGATTGTATTTTACACGTATACTCACGCACACAACTACATTTCTACATATTTATAATAGCGAGCTTTTAATAGAGCGCCTCCATTCTCCCTACCAAAGCCTAACTCTCTATATGTATGTATATGCAGCAAAAGCACTCCAAACAGCAAACACAACCAGGGTAAGAGCAGCAGAAGTAGTAGAACTGTTGTACGCCAACAATAACTGTAATTCCTTTAAATGCGCGCCAAATTCAACTCAACATAACTGCCTTCTGCCATTTGTGTTTGTGTGTGTGTAAACTGTTTTTTTTCTCAACTGCAAAAAGAGAAATTACTTGTGAAAATCGGTTGTCTGCTGCTTGAAATCCTGTCAACCTGTTACCCAGCACCACCAAAGAGAGCGCAAAGTTTTTTAACCTCAGCTAATACATCTTGTGTTGTTGGGGCGCTTTGTACGCTCCCGCGCCGGCATTACTCGTGCTAAGTGCTGCTCTCGAAGGCTGTGTGAGCATGCTGCCCTGCCGAAGACAGGCAGGCGAAAGAATTGTCGCAGGACAAGTGGGTGCGTGTGTGTTGGTAGTGGAGAGGTGTGAGCATAATGTGCTCACCAGTTTCGGTGAATGGCCACTGACATTGCCACAAGCTGCTTAGCGCAAGCGACGACAGCCAACGTGAAGTAAGCGTTGACGGCAAGTGGTGTCCTGCTCTTTAAAATTTCGTGGAAAAGCGCTGAGTTTGTCCTTAAGCATATGCTCGCGCTTAAATGTTTACAGTTAGCTAGATGTATAGTATGTCTGTCTGTCTTTGTGTGATTAATTGCACTTGTGAATGTGCTGTGGCATTTGCTGCGAAGCATTAATGTCGTCAAAAGCTCGTGCGCCGGTGTGTGTGTGTGATCGTGTGCGTGTGAATGAACGCGCTAATTATTAATGTATATATAAATGTTGTTGTTGTTACTTGCAATAATGACCCGCCCAGGTGAACAAAGCGCTAAAAGGTATCTTCTCTCTCTCTCATCCAACTTGCCGCAACACTATAAGCTCCGCTGTCTAATCAAGCAGCCAACCGCCAGACGCAGACGAACGCGCGCCAGGGTCAGCAGCCAAGCAGCGCCGCACAAGCGCTTAATGAATTTTGTAAGCGCGCGCTTAAATTGTTGTTAAACATGAGCGAGCGCTCACTGATTGTGCTTTATCTACTGAATGAGTTTTGTCTTGGTTAGCATTGTCACGCGCTGATTTTCCAGCAAAACTTTTCTATTACATTTTCATTAATTTATTTCGTGTATTTTTGTTGTTGTTGTTTCACATTAAACTGCTGACAGTTTTCACTTTCACTAACCCGCTCATTTCCCTCACTCTAATGTGCTCTAGCATGGTTAGTGAAGCGGGTGAGCACCTACTTGTTGTTGTTCCTCGTACTTTTTTCTACCATTTTCTGCGCGCGCTCAGGGGGCACAGGTGTGCTCTGGCACTCACTGTCGCTGGCGTTAGTAGTGATGTGCTTATAATGTAACAATTTGTAGACACGCGATTTTAGATGAAGTCATTAAGATACACTATTTTCGCATTGTCGCCGAGATAACAAGGTGCGCTGTGTGCGGCGCGCTTACTGTATATTTACACATTACACGCATTACTAGGCAAATTGTATTAGGTGACAATAACTGCATTGTTTTATGTTGTCGGAATTTTGATGAAGAAATTACTGGCGAAATTGACAATATAACAATGTCATGCAATTCTATTTAATTTTCACCTGTCTGAGCAGCTCTGAAATGTAGGGGTAATTTTCAAATTATATGGATTGCATAAAATGACAGGGTAGTTGGTGGGCGATTAAGATGATTTTGAGAAACTGATGTGGCCTTATATTTATCATTCTTAAAATGGTCTAAAGCAAGGGTCTTTTTTAAAATTTTTTAGAAATTTTTTTCATTTCGAGTGTCTGAAACGACTGGTGATCGATTCGAAACCTAAATATGCTCGGTCTCAAGTTGCACAAATTTATTTGCTGAAACTAGTTACGTTATAAGTAAACTTTTTATATAAAAATTTACCAATTGACTTCTACATAACCTCAAAAATTCAATGCCCAGAAAATTTACACATAAACATTCTTCAAAATCCGCTCTTTATGTGTGAATAAAAATTTTAAAATACTACAATATTGAATTTTGTATTTAATTAAACTTAAAGTCTCACTCCTTAAGAGTGTAAGTGACACCACCTGCCACCAGAGCGCTCCCCTACATAACTTTCACTTTTTCGCACGCATGTTTATGCCGCATGCGAAAACAACTGTAACCACTGCAAGCAAGCAGTTTCGCCGCATTTACACATATCCCACATGATACAGCATTGCAGCTTAAATGTCCTTTCACCACGCTTATCGCCGCCACATAAACATACCTTAAAGTATGAAAAAGTATACTAACTTCGTTGTTAAGGGTCCGCATTGCATTTGAGGTCGTCGTTCTTAAATGAATGAGTGAATAAATGACTGACTGACACTCCTGCCACCAGCAAGAAGAAAGGCAACGTTTGTTGTGTGTTGGTCGCACTTTCTTTGCGCTTATCACTTTCGCACAATCTTGTCTTGAGCGCATCTTGCAGATGTTCAAAGCAACGGTACACACAGACACACGCACATACAGGCCGCACAAAAGTAAACCAACAGATGCCACACAATGCGCATTTGGTGCCTGTAAATGGTGAAAAGTTTTAATCTCTTGTTTCGCATTGTGTTCTTCAAAACAATTTGGTTGATGTTTTTAATAGTTATTGTTGTTGTTTGTTTGCTTGCCTGAGATACTTGTTAGGTGTTTTTTGTTGTGCAAAAATTAATACTTTTAATATTGAATGTTGCTTTGTCTGCGGAATTTTCTTGCAGTGTTTTAAAAATGATGCTTTAAAGGTCAGTGCTCGATGCTAATTGAGGTTTTTGGTGATCGAAAGAGGTGTTGTTAAGGGCTGAGAGGGGAAATTAAATACAAATAGTTTAGGTTATGATAAATATTTTTTAAAACTTGTTCTAATACGATTTTATTAAAAAAAAAAAATTATTTTATTTAAGTTTAATTTAATTTTTTTTTATAGAAAAGTTTTATTTTTTTATTGAAAATTTTTTTTTATTTAAAAATTTTATTAATTTATTTCAAGTTTATTTTTTTTAAATATATATTTTTTCTTATTTAAAATTTTGTTTATCACTTTATTATTTAATTAAAGCAGCTTAATTGAGCGATTTTTACATTTTTATTCAAATTTATACAATTTTCCTTTATTTGAAATTGAATTTATAAAATGTATTTTCTTTTAAATTAAAAGTACATATTTTTATTTTATAATTATTTTTTATAATTTATTTTTAATTAATTAAATTTTTTTTTATAATTTGTTTTTAACATTTTTTTTTTAATTTGTTTTTAACATTTTTTTTATAAATTTTTTTAACTCTTTTTTAATTTAAATAATTATTTATCAGAATTGGTTTTAATAATATTTTTTAATTACTATTTTTTTATTTCATACTATTTTATTTTTTAAATTTTTTTCTCTCTATCAATTTTTTGAACTTAAAATTTTTTTATATTTAATTTATTAATTTTTTCCTTAATAGTTTTTTAAATTATAATTTTTTATTTACCTTTTATATTTTATTTAATTTCTTCTCATATTAACTGCTTTTATTATATTTTCCCTACAAATTCACAGTAAATTCACGATTTCATTGCATACCTTAAGGCGCTCCATGTCATGCCTCCATCAGCGACACCTCCACCATCTCGTTATCGCTGAATAATGCATGCGAACTCATTAGCCAAACTAAACTGATCATTACAAATAGTTATTAAAAGTGTCATTATCCTTTGTACGCCGCGCCACCCCCACGCACATCTCAAAAGCATGCTTTATTGGCAACAAGGAGTCACAGCAGGCTACCAATTGGCTTCGTCTGTCTCGCAAACTCACTCACACGCATACATATAGCACACACTAATAAGTAGCTAGCGCGCATTGCATACACTTAGCATATTTAATTACCTGTCGAAGCGGCAAAGAAAGCAAAAACACAAAAAGTCGTATAAATTTCTCGAGTTGAGACGCTCTGTCACACCTACTTAGCGTGCGCCTTTATTGGCACTTTGCCACCGCATTGCCATACGTGGGCGTCTCTGTGTGTGTGCGTGGATGTGTGCAATTATTTGCATACGCGCAGGTGTTTCACCTCCATGTGGCACAACAAAAACCATATGTGTATAGTCATCAGAAGACTTGAGTCAAACACACATAGAATTTCTTTTGAAAATTTCTCAGCAAAAACTTTTGCATTATTTTATTTTTGGTTTTTTGTTGTTGCTTTATGCATAAATATGCGTTGTTACGAACTAGCTAGCGATTAGTGGCTTAAGTAATGTCACTTTTGGCGTTTCTGCTAGACAACGCACCTATGTAAATACGCTATAAATACAAATACACACACACATACACAAGTATGTATGTGCATTTGTACTCGCTTATTATTAGCCTTTTAGCTGAGACACACTTCACATCATTGCTTTGGCACTTTCTTCATTGACTCCTTTGAGTGCAGACTTTGCTACTTCAGCGTGACATGCTAAGCAAGCGTGAAAGGAGCCACAACACACATACAAGCACACGCACATATACATATATTCATACATTAGTGTTTGCTTACCTTTACAGGTACTTCAAGCGTTAGTTGGGTGCTCTTAGTTTTTGTGGCATTGGAATTAGTTTGTAGTTTGTAGTTCGCTTCTGAGCTTTTCATTTCTTCCCACTCGCTTCGGTGACTTTCGCTTGCTTGTTTGCTTTCTATTTCGTTTATTCCGTTTCAGAAAATTTTGAGTTGAGCTTATGAAAAATGTCAGTTAGTGTACGAAATAATGAGCATAGATAGTTGTTATTGTTGTTGTTAAACAAGTATTTAATGCGTGTATATCGCTTGTAATGCGTGACACTCTCATTGTGTCTGCTTATGTATTTTTTAAGCATCTTTGAAGTTTTAATACCAGCTTTGAGGTTGACTCCCAATTTTAGTTGGTTTTTTGTGGCCGCTGATAGAAATTTATTGCATGAGATAAATGAATAATGGAAATGTAATGAGGGGATTTTATTAATACATATATCAGTTTCATTAGAGATTAAAGTTTAGAGGGATAATTTGTGAGTGAAAAATGTATTAGAACAATTAACTGTAAAAATCTTAAAAATGTGTCAGTTGAATTATTGTCTGTTTTATAAAATACTTTAGGAGGAATTTTTCGAGTATTCTTTTGTCGCTTGCTTAAAAAACCCGTTTTTATATATATAATCTTTGACTTTGAATATATTTATCCCATTTGTAATGTCCCCACAACTCGCAATATCCATTAAAATTATAATTATTGAATTTTGTTCATTTTTAATTTTTTTTTTGTTGTATCAAAAAAATCAAAAATCGAGGACCTGGGCAAAAGAAAAATTCTGGTTCTCTCAGTAGATTCGGTCGGCTCAGTTTGTTCTTATGTGTTCTATAGAATCAAAACCAGTTTACTAAACCGCTTAACAAATTCTTAGGATTTGTTTGAAATGGTTTGAATTATTTGGTTGGTTGGTTGGTTGAAAAGGGAGGCGAAGAGAAGGTCAAACCAGTACATACACAACAAAGTGCTTCTCTATAAACAAATAATCAAGCCGGTATGGTCATATGGTGCGCAACAGTGGGGATGTGCCAATGGTAAAAGTATTAATATTATACAACGTTTTCAAAACAAGGTGCTAAGAGGTATTGTAAATGGCCTTTGGTACTGCAGAAATGCTGATATTCATCGAGACCTAAGAGTTAATACAGTCGTCGAAGAAATAACGATCAGGTCCACTACAAAAGGCTTAATGAACGCGTGAACGATAATGCTCTAGTGTCTCGTCATCTTCCGCGCACGCCTTGCATTCAACCGATTCTACTATGCCAAGTGAAGCTTTTATACTTATTATAATTTTTAGTAACTCAATAGATTAGTTTATTTTATATTTTGGAATATCAACAACAACAACAACTTCTAGTGTTATCAAAACCGATATGAGAGAGCTTAGTCACACAATGGAATTTTATTAATCACTTTCTTGTAACATAACCTAACTTTTTTATCGGATACTTAAGGAATTTTAAATCCTTAGCTCGTAGCTAAATTTTCATAGAATAAGTTCATTTCTAGTATTTCTTAAATATTCCGACTCTCTCGCTCCATTTATGCAAAGTAACTTTCTATTTTCCAGATTGTGGTTAAGTTCATTGACTTGCAATAATGTTCTGCAAGTTGTGGCATCTGTTGCAGGCAACTCAACTGTTTAAATTTATAATTACCCGACTATAATGATGTTTTGCATTACTGTTGTCGTTGTTGTTGTTGTTGTTGCCGGTCGTCTCCTTAACTTTTATCGCAATTTGCTAATTTGTGTGCGTAGCTAATTAAAATGTTGTACAGCGCACCAACAATAGCAACAAGCTATGAATACAACAAAATACGAGTGGAAACCAACAAACCGCGCCAAGTAAATAATAAACTTTGTTGTGTCCCTTAATAGCCGTCGCCATCGAGCACAGTATTTCTATTTATGTGTTATTTTTAAATTTTCCTTAAAGAAACTTGTAATTTATGGGTGAGTGAATGTGGCAAACAACGCTTGGATCCTACGTGCGTTATCAGTACGTGCAACATTTGTCGTTGCAATGTACGCACTCCTCACATTTAGGTTCATTGATCTGCCACATTGCATTGCTGCAGGGCTTATATTAGTCGTCGGTTGCCGTTTGCCGGTTGGCTGATAAGCCCACCCATCAGTGCAAATATGCATTCGTACATGTCGCTCATATTTGCTGTTAAATATTGCTTTTCTTTTCTATATCTGTGTGTGTGTGTGTTTATTTGTTTGCTTAAGTGCATTGGTTGATTGCTGGAGGCACATTGTTCACAAGCCTCGCTATTTTGCAGAGTATCACTAGAGCTAGAACATTAAGTGCATAGCTATTAAATATAGAAACTTAGTGATAACAGCTTATCAGTCAAGTACTTGAGCTGTGTGCTTAACGGTGGGTGTCGAATAGGCGTCGCCGGCATAAAATGCGAGTGACTTACTATCGTCTAACGGTGGTGGTCTTGACAAGGAGTTTTACTTTGGGTATTACTTATTATAGATTACTAAGAAAACGGAGCAAGGCAATTTCGAAGAAGGGGGGCTTTGAAAGAGTCTTTGAAGAAGCTTAAAAAGTTTAAAATTAAATATTATATGAAAAACTTGATAGTTGGTGGAGTGCCTTATAAAATTAAGTTATCAGTAGCTTGCATTTTTTAATTATGTGGCAACCTTGTTAAAAATTATTTGGGATAAAAATTCTAATATTTCCAAAAATTTTATTTTCTTAAAGCTAACCTTAAAATATAAGTAACCTTAACCTTAAAAAATTATTAAAAAAATCTACGATCTTAACTAATTTCCACCAACCATGATGGTCGTAGCCTTGTAGTCTATCTGTCTTGTTGGTTACTGCAAATGGGGATTAACTTAAGTGGAAGAAATTACACAAAATACTATACAATTACTCTGTTTGCTTGTCATGGCAATATGTAGTAATCGTCATTTCTATTACCATTACCAGTGTCACACACACATACAGACGAAGAAGGCAACGCAGAAAAATGTTTTTCAGAAAAAAGTTGCTGAACTTAAAATCGCTCCAACATGCTCTTGAGCACAAGCACACACCTTACTTATATGCATTTCATACTCATGCATGCGAGTCCTTTCGCCATATGTCTACGCGAAGAACTCTATCAAATGTCTGCGCTCGCTTGCTCTCCACCTTAACCACTTTCCAACTCCTACTTCGCACACTCTCTCTCAAGCTTCTTATATCCGTATATCCCGCCTGCATTCATGACTGCATCTAGTAAGTAATATTGCTGAGCTGAAATGTCTTCCAGTCGGTTGTACACAGCTACAGCTAGTGCAAATGTCCTGGGGATTAGGTTCAAATCAAAGTAATGTAGTGTGCCATCGTAAGCAGCAAATCCAATGCAATTCACAAATGGCAAAACGCACATCAATTGCATTTAGATGCTTGATATGTATGTAGTTGCTTGACAGTAAAGGGATGTACATATAGTATATGTCTACATATGTCTGCGCTTCCTACATTTTTCTTGCTTATTTCAAGAGCTAGTGGTTGCTCGAAGAGCTGTTAAAGGCGCCAACTATGTGTGCTGCATTTTTAAATAGTGATTAACTTTTACTATGCTACAAGTCGTCTTCATTGCAAATGATTTTTAAATGCTCTGGCAAATTATTCGCTTTTAATTGAGTGGAAGTGTTGAGGATATAAAAATTTAAAAAATTAATTGCGTGCAATAAAATGTGTCGGGTTGTCGAGAATTAAAGTCTGGAAAAGAGTTTATAAATAAAAATAACTTTGGTAATAATAATTACATAATTAAAGAAGACAAATTGAGTAATTTTGAACAAATTGTTCGAGGCTCGACTGTTAGTAAATCTTTTTTTATAAATCAATGGAAATATGAAATTTAGAAACAGACGTTCTGATAGCCGCCTAAAGATTAAATTGGAATTACTTTCTATTTTAGTGATGAAAATTTATTAATTGACTCAATTAATGCGAAGAATTTAAGTTATAATGTCCAAATCATTCGAGACTAGAATATTTTTTCTTAACCATTGCTATCGAATAAGAATATAAATATCAAGCTTAACATAATTTGATCAAAGACTCGTTTACAAAGTAAATTAAGACAACTTACTTTGACAAATTTGCTAATTGACTAAATCAGTGAGCAATTTAAATAATTTTAACCAAATTATTCGGTATTCGACGGCTTTTTCTTAAGCATTTTCTTCGAATAGGGATACAAAAAAACTATCTTGGAATAAATCAACTGCAAAAACTTCTTAAAATAGCCAATTAGCATCAATTTATTATAACAATTTGCTAATTGAGTAAATTAATGTGGATAATTTAAGTTATTTCGACCAAATTATTTGAGGCTCGACAATAGCTTCCAATAGCAATAAAAATACCTGCCTTGTATTATTTCAACTGTAGAAGTGGTTCCCCAGTAAACTAACGCTACTTTATTACATACATTTGCTAATTGACTCAATTAACCCATATATTAATCTCTTACAGACGATTTAACTCTTTCTTTCTATAAAAAGGCATAGTCTATATGTTTAGCATGTCTCCTTAATACAAGCATATCTATTAAATTCGCCAATTTAATATTTTTTATGTGTACTAAGCTCACCACACAATAATCACGTGACCTTTTTCGGACACTAGCCGCCGGCAGAGCACACCTTACACCACATATTATGTGCACATACTCGTAAGCAACTTGTGTCAACGATTCGTAAAAGGACATGCAAAATGCTGACGAGTTCAATAAACTGCTTTACTTGATTGCTTTCCAAACATTTGCGTATCAACGAACCATTAAAAAACGGCAACCAATTTTCCCCACATACGACGCTGACTTGTGCTGCCCTGTTTGTGTATGGATGTATGTGTGTCTACTTGTCGGCTACTAACAGACACATTAGATATTATTTTAAACTCTGCTGTTTTTCGATTTTTTCGAATTTTTCTATTTTTTTCTTTTTTCTCTTTGGCACATCCTCACATCCTGTCTGGCTTTCTATCAAACGCTTTTGCATATAAATAAATTTGTGAAAATTCACATTGCTGTTGGCTCGTGTCTAAGTCTGTTGATTTTAGGGGGCCAACAAAAAAAGAAACAGAAAATAGCATACAAAATAAACATTAAAATCAGCCAAAAAGGAGCACTCTTCGGCGGACCCTGTCAGCAGCTAGTCATCCAACCAGCGTCTACTACACGCCAACACATTTGTTGTTGTTTTTGTTTGAGTGCGTGTGTTTGCGGCGCTTTGTGTCGTCTTTTGTCCCTAAAATGCATTTTGCAATTTAGTCCGTTGTTGATGTAGAAAAACAACAAATAATATAATATATGCTATTTATATTAGAAAAAACTGTAAATAAATATCGTTTTTTATATTGGCTACATTGTCGCAAATGCTTTTGTTATTGTTGGTGAAATATTTTCGATTTCTTTTTTGGTGGTCATTAAAAAGTGGAAAAATTTGTTTATCAAAGCTCACATTACGCTTGCCAATATCCAGGGCGTAGGAGCGCAGTGTTAGTTTGACCGGTTCAAAAGGTCCCTAAGTGCACTTTGCATTTGGTAAATTTGTTTTGGCTGGTTCTGCAAATGTTCATTACCCACGCCATTCGCAATGGCAAATATAGACATTGGAAATTCTTCGGAGTTTGAGGTGCCATTTTATTTTTTATTGAATGGAAATGTATGTAAATAAAATTAATTTTATTATTGTTCGTAATTGTGAAGGGTATTTCAATAAAATTAATGGGTTTAATTGCAAACTAATTCATTTATTTAGATTTTATTGTATTTTTTTATTGATTTTAATTTGTATTTTATTTATTTTTTATTTTATTTTTTTTTTTAATTTAATTTATTTACTTTTTTTTTAATATGTTATTATAATTTTTTATTATACTTTTTTTTAATTTTTGTGAAAAAATATTTATTTTTTAAGTTTTTTGTAAATATTTTGGTTTTGAAATTTATTTTAATTTTTTTTATTTTTTTAAATTTTTTTCAGTTTTTTTCAAATTTTTTTATATTTTTTTAAATTTTTTTTGTCAAAATTTTTATTTATTTTTATTTACCCTCCGCCAATTATTCACAGAAAATATACATATTCCATTCACTTAAATTACTTTCTGGCAATTTGTTAACATAGAACATTCTATTCCTCTTTCATCACATCATAAAAATGTATTGCAACAATTTCGGTGGGAAAATGAAAATAGCGAATTTTAAAAGCGTTTACAAATTGAATTTGCACCCCCGCAACACGCTGACATTTGGAAGCGAAATGCATTTGGCCAAATTAAATGCGCATAAATGCCATTCGTCTCAAGAATACCCAAATAAATATATAACCATACTCAACTGCATACAGCTGTATATGCAATAACGGTACATATTCATGAAATAATAATACATTTTAAATCGAATACTTGATGACATCCTGTGGCTAACAATGTGCATTGCTTTCATGCTATTCCTGCCAGTACTCGATGAGCTTGCGTTGGCTGCTGCTGCAGAAAGCTTAAGTACGCAATTTAAATGCATTTCAAGCGATTCGCACGAATTCATTGCACATTAAGTGTGAGAAATATTTATTTTGTGTGCGTTTAAGGAGCGCTTGATATGGTTAAAATGTACAGAAATACTAAAAATGGAGTTTCAGTGAAGGCTTTGAAGCTTTCAGAGCTCTTTAAGATGATATTTTAACTTTTTTGATAAGGTTAAAATGCATAAAAATGCTAAAAAATGGAATTTCAGTGAAAGCTGTAAAGTTTTAAGAGCTTTTTAAGGTGATATTTTAAGTGAAATGTAAGTTGTCGGTTATAAACATTATTTTTATTTTTAATATATTTTTTTTACTTTCTAATTTACTATGTATTAAATATAAAAATGAAAGCTTTTCATGATTCTTAAAATTTTTTATAATTTTTTAAATTCTTTTCATTGCTATTTTCATATTCGAGATAATATATATTTTTTACCTGCTATATAAAGCATCTAAAGAACTTTCTATATTTCTTTTACCTCAACGTCTCTTTCTTGCTTTAGTAACGTTTTAAGCTTTCATACATTTATTGGCGAAACCGTTGCCACGCTTCAAATCCATTTATAAGCCGCTGCATTGTTAGTAGCGCTCACTAAGTACTTCTACAAAAGTTTTTAGATTTGAAATGTTCAAAGAAAAAAAACTTAGCCAACCAACTTAAATAAAAAATGTATATGAAAAGCGCAGCGCTGTACTCTCCACCTAATCTGTGCTATCATACTTTTGCGCTGCACTTGCGTTCACTTTATGCCGTTTGCTGCACGCAGAAGATCTACAATCTTTATTTCGCAATTGTGTCTCGCATTTAAATTAAGTGTAAATGACATGAGATTTGTGCGGCGGCAGCAGCAGCAACAACAACATCAGCAACAACTATGGTTGCCACGGTACTGCAGTTGCTTAAGCCACCGCCAGCAAAACACGACAAGCTTGTACTTACAAGCACATAAGCACCGAACATAAGTGGTGGCGCAATAATATTGCATAGTCGCCTGAAAGTATGCTTCTCTGCACTCTATACACTCTGTAAGCAACAACAACATGCAATTTTGCTGTCCTTCAGCATGCTAACTCACTCGTGTTGCCTTGTTTACCGCGCGTTTGCATTTGTCGCGGTGTCTCCTAAGCCAGCAGTACACGCTTTTAAAGTGGCAAAACAGCGTTGAAATCGCACGTCGCGTTTCGCGTTTGCGACACAAGCTTTGACTACAGCTGCACTCATAATACCCTTTCCACTGCCTTGTGCGAAGCCATTGCATTCTATTATGTTGTTGCACATTGCTGGATTTATTGAAATGTTTGCTTGCTCAGCATTGTTTGGCGTACTCACTTTACTCACAACCACACCCCCACTCTTAGCCTGCAGCCGCTTTTGCCGCGCGCTACTCCTCTCCTCTCTCTCGCTTACGCCAATCATTTTCTTATATTGCATTATTTCCGTTACTGCTTTGTGTTATCCTTAAAATATTATTCCGCCATTGCATTTCTTGTAAAACACAACAAACAAAGCTTCAGTTGGAGCTTAAGCTTTTTACAAGCTACAAGGAGCAGGAGAAGAGAGAGAGAGTGAGAGAGTTGAAAGCAGCAAACATGCCAAATTGACTACCCACTCTATTTTTTTCTGCTATCCATTCAAACTTTTCAAGTTTATCCACGCCAACTCCTGCGTCCTGTTGCACTTCGTACCATGTACAGTTATTGTGTGTTGTTGCAATTCCATTTCATTATTGTATGTCATTACCACTGTCATTTTCATTCATTGAAATTGTCTTGGCTAGCTGGTTGGTGCTTCACCCACATTCCCTCTCTATTTCTCTCGCTCTCATTGCCAGCCATTGCACTCGGCCTTGTTCGTTGTCACTGCACCCGCTCCTCTAAGTCTCCATCCATATTATATCTGCTACTAGTAGTTGTCGGTCTTGCAGTCACTGCAGCCAGCTGCTACTTCATTTTTCATTGTCTTCAGCTGAAAAATCGCTGGTGAAAAACAATTGCCACTAGTTGTAATGACAGCAACAATTGCTTATTTGTTACAGCGCTGCCACTCTGTAATAGCCGGCCATTGTTATTGTCCAAATGTGCAACGGTTTGGTGACAGTATCGTCGCATCCTTGTTGCAATTTGTCTGCGTTGTTGTTTTGGTGTTTTTGTTTTTTTTTCGCTCTTTTTCAAGTTTCAAAATCAAGTATCGTTTTGGCAAATTAATCCACCTGTTCGTGTCTGCCGTTTTATCATCTAAGTACTTGAGTACTTTGATGCGCTTAAGCAGGCAGTCTAGCATTTTAGTGTATTTTAGGGAAGTAAGCTTACTTCAATTTAGTTTTACTACAATAAAATCTTTGCAAAATCTTGAAGTTTGAAGTTGAAGAATTATTATACAATTTCTTTTATTATTGAGAAGTGAAATATCTGTGTATGATGGAGGAGAAAAGTTGCGATTAAGTTCTAAGGAGTTAATTGGCTAATTAATAGTATAAGTATCGAGATGTGTCTTTACTGGTTCGAAATAATCGGAATTATCGACAGTAGTGAGTAATGTTGGAAATTGGGTACCAACAGACGCACTGTTTTGTAATCTACTAGGCACGAGAAGATTCGTTAGAGGAATTCCAGTTTCAAAAACAAAAGATGTGGTTGGTACAATCCCTTTCAGAAGCCAATTTAAGATGTCACGATTGATGAAAAATAGTATTATCAAGTTAATATCTGCAATTAAGCTCTAATTCGACGAATCGACTTATGAAGCTTTTCATTTCATGGTGCTCTTGTAACATTTTGAAGGTTATGTTCGTATGGTTCGTAAATAGGCTCCGTGGTCAAAACTTTGCCCACATATATTCAAAGCTGAGCTTTTATCCATATTTCTGCATAAATTTTGAGGTTATGTTTGTTTCGTAGAAAAGCTTTTAAATTAAGAAAATCTGAAAATGTTCAGTTTCTGGAGATTATTTTACATTTTTAAGGACCGAGTGTTTAATTAGTAAGGGCGTCGTGCCTACTTCTTGTTTCCAAATTCAATCGACTTGACTCTCTTAAACTCGTTTAAACGGCCACTAATATATTGTAATATATTCTATTACTGAAAAGGCGAATCATTTGAATGAGTATTTATCTTGGCATAACTGTGGTCAGCGTAATAGTAATCTTTGGCTAACATAAAAGTAGCCATCCATAAAGGGAATGATGTTTTATTTGCTCTCTAAAAAAATATGTTTATCAGACTAGGAGAGGCGTTAATATTAATTTATTTATTAATTAAAAATAATTTCAAACCAATGAAAATATATGAATCAACCAGCTAATATTGCTAAAACAATCAGTACAAAAATAAAAAATATTATTTTAATTAATTATAACCGCTGATGTTAAATTTATTTTTAAATTCATACAATTTCATATAAAAAAATTTATTTATGACTTAAGCCAAGCAAATTTCACCAATCATTAAAAATTTATTAATAAAAGGCCACTCTCTCAACTAAAGAGCGCACGCTTTCACCAAATTAATGCATGAAAATAGTCGGGCGAGTTGCGCCTTTAATCGCCTACACGGCAAGTAAATCACAGTCACAGGAGACATTAAAATTTGCACGCTACCAAAAGCAACGAATATACATACAAAGAAACATACATATGCACATATATGAAGGTATATGTACATACATACGCCAGTAGAATTTCCAAAATTTATATGTATTAACGGAGTTTTGAGTGACTATCGCACTCCATCAATGAAATGCACAATTTATGTCTTCCTAATGAAATGAGTTTTCCTTACGTCACCCCGCTCTTTTCGGGCGCCCACCGACTTTCCACACACACACACGCGGGCGCGCGCCAGCATTAATTGAAATACAGTTGGCCATATTTTCTACTTTTATTGCAAGTTGCAGCAAATTAATCATGCAACGAGCGCGAGACTCGCATGTTTGTATGTGTGTGTGTATTGTTGTTGCTGGCAGCTGATTAGCATTTTTTACTGCATTAAAATTTCACCATAAATCCTTTCCGGCAGACATGCACTGAGTGTGCAACAAAAGCGTGCCACGTCTGTTGGCAACAATGCGCTGCAGTGTTGTTGTTGTTGTATCAGCATGTGGGTGTATGCCGTTGCTGGCATGTCTCCATGCTGCTGTTGCTGCATGATTATAAGCATTTGGCTGCATTCAATATCCACGCGTGTGTGTGTGTGCATTTTGCTGGCGCCTTTGCACGTTTACTTGCCACACTGCTGCCACACTGCTGTCGCACTGCCGTCTCCATGCTTGATTGCTTAGCTATTTGTGTCTTAGCCGCCTGCTGCTGTGCCGCCGCTCCGCGTCACCTCCTTGAATGGGCGCCCATTCGGCATTTCGCCAGCGCGCGACACCTACGCATTGAACCAACCAGTCAACTGAGTGTCTCCTTGTTTTGACTGCAATTTGAATACGCCCATGAAAGGTGGCAATAAAAATCTCGAAATTTTATATTCATGCCGCAATTTGCATGTTTGCATGTACATACATATGTATGTATGTATACCCTCCTGCACATTTCTCCTTTGCCGCGCGCAATTTTCACTTAACTCAGGCGTCGTCGCCAGCGCCATCGCCATTATCGTTGCGATCGTTATTTCCTAGTTGCAAGTGTGTGTACAGCACGCGTTGTTGCTGTTGCTGTTGGTGTTGCTGTGCGTGTGCATGTCTAGTGCTGGTATTAAATCACTCAAAGCCAACCGCCCACTCATCCAAAATGTCCATGTGCACCAACTTATTTAAATAGCTGTGTGTGTGTGTCTATGAGCGTGCATGTCTATCAATGCCTTTGGTTGCTCGCATTGACGACGACGACATTGTCTGCGGCTCTATGCCGCTGTGTGTGTGTGTCTTCCATAAGAATGTGACAATTTTCTGTGTGGCACGCTCATTTGCCTATGTTTTTTTGGGCTTCTTTTGGCGTTTAGTGTGCCTTTTGTTTTTACATTTGGCCAAATTGACGCGTGTAATAAATTTTAGCGTTGAAGAATTACTGCTTTCCTTACGGTGCTTTGGTGCTTCACTTAACTTGTGCATTAATTTTAAACGAAAAATAATTAATTTCAATCGATTTCGCTGCAAGAGCTGCCACTATTTTAAATAACGGTTAATATGTTAAATTAAAGATTTCAAAATTAAAAAAAAATAAACTAAAAAAAAATATTTAAAAAAAAATGCCAAAAAAATTTACAAAATTTTAAGTTTAATAATTTTAAAAGTACAAAAACAACATTCACAACAATTTAATTATTTTTCGTTTTCTTCTTTAGCAACATTTTCAATATGCGCACCAGCAAAGTGGAAATAATGGCATTAAAACCACTTCCACCTCCTCTGCAATTAAAAGCTTTAATTTTTTTAACCAAAGAAACTTCCGGCAAAGGCTTGCACGTGAAATGCCATCATCTGCTTGGGAAAACTAGCAGCACTAAATGGAATTAAGCTATTTTAACTTTTATACTCAAAATGCTTCAACTGCATTTTTTTTCTTGTATTTTATTTTAGTTTTTGCACAGTTCGCACAAGAAATCCAATTCAACTTTTAAATTGGGTTGTCCTTGAGTCTGCCAGCCACGCCGCACAGAACTCGCAAAAACTATTTTTCCACCAAAAACTATGCGCTTTCTATATTGGTTAACTGCGGTGGTGGAAGTTGAAAAGTTGCACAGAAAAATCGAATATTGCAAGGCGAGCACAACTTTATTGCCAAAGTTCAAAAAACATTTTTTTCTATTTTTCGCAAAAAAAACTTTTTTTTTGTTTGCTTGCGGTTAAATTCAACTTTCTCAGCTGCTCCGAAAAATTCCACACTCCTTTTCTCACTACCAATGTAGTGACTCTTCTTACTCCAAGCCGCAGTCTACTTCTTTCATTTAGTCCTTTCGACAAGTTTTTCTGTTTTGTATATTTTTTTTTGTTTTTATTGTTGTTCTCAGCGTGCAGGTAAATTTATATGATTTCATTATAGTAAAGTTGTTTCGTGTTTGGTACGTGATGATTTGATAATTTCACTCCAACCCCATGCATTTAGCACTCTCGCTTACGGCAAATTTCTCTTTTCAATGCCGAATGCAACCCTGCGGTGGTAATGAGTGTTCATTTGTATAGCGTTACATATACTTGTTTTTTATTAGTTTACCTGCAAATAAGCGTATCAATCGTTGCTCGTAAATTTAGCAAATTTATTACACACATCTATTTGATGTCCATGCTCATATGTACTCTCATGTATTTTTGTTGTATATGTATGTATGTAATCATGTTGTTCGTCAAATTGCTAGCAAACACTTTGTTCCGTGAAATGAATTGGTTTTTGTCTAGACGCCCACGCCAAAAAGTTGATATTTGCAGGATATTGGCTGAAGCATAGATAGATATCTGTTTATGTTTAAACTTTATATAAAAAATTTGCTTACGAAATCAAATTTTTTAACAAGATTTAGCTGATAAATTAAAAAAAAAATAACAAAATTATTTTAAAAATTAAATTTTAAATATTAAAGAAAATAATACAATTATTTTAAAAATTAAATTTTAAATAATAAAAAAATAATACAATTATTTTAAGAATTCAATTTTAATTAAAAAAAATAATACAATTATTTTAAAAATTAAATTTTAAATAATAAAGAAAAATAATAATAAATTAATTTTAAAAATCATTTTTTAAATATTAAAAAAAAAATAAAATTGTTTTCAAAATTGTATTGATTTATTTTTTAATTATATTTTAAATAATATCTGATTTTTATAAATTTTACGTTTCACAAATTTTTTTTTCTAATATTAATAAGTTTTTGTTAAAAAACTATTTTATTTCGCATACTTTTTTAATATAATTTTATTTTATTTAACATATTTAAATTTTCAAACGTTTGAAAAATTACCATTAAATATGCTTCACAACTTTTTAAGCCACACACATATTTCTAAATATTTAAAAATTATTTCATTTCCAAATTTCTCCACCACATTTATACCAAATGTTGTCAGTTTCTAATTCCCCGTACTCATTCTGCATGCTTACCGCCATTTATAAGCTTAAGCTAACCACCTCCTCCCTCCCTCATTTCCTTAACTACACTTAGAGTTATTATTTGCGCTTAAGTGTATTTGTTTTTATTTACATTTCGTTAATGCCTTGAACGTTAATTCCACACCAGCGCGAATATAAATAAATCTCAGCGTTTCCTACTCACATAAATATTATCACACTCAACCTCCTGACACCACCTACAATCGTGGGCCATTAACCCTGCTTAAAACGAGTACAAAGTATGCGTTTCTTCCGCAGCACACCCTTCTTTCACAAAAACGCCCAACGCAGCGCGTAATGATACATTACTACATAACTGTTTGTTCCCTCTACTCCACTTTGGCTGCTGGTATCAAACACTCAACGCCAGCTTATTGCCGAAAAGTAAAACAATACTCATAAACACATTAAATTAAATTGCTTTTCAATTTTCTGCTGCCGCCAACAGCAGCATACAAATACACACTCTTTCCACATCCACTTCTGCTGGCTTTGTTGTTGTCATTTCAATTTCCCTTTCCGCTATCTAAGTCAATTGTTGTTGTTGCTGCTTTGCCAATTCGAAGAGTCATATATTAGTCTTGTGTCTGGTGATACCACTTTCGCGCTGCTCAAAACAAAAACTGTCGAAATCGAGATTTATGGGCTTGCACCATTGTTGTTTTTGTTGTTGTCTTTTCTAATTTATTTGTAAGTTTTACTGCTTAACTACTATTTAGTTATGCTTTGATATATTTTTAATGCGTCGCTACTTATATGATTGTATATACATACAAACAAACAAATATACATGCAGACATACATTTATATATTGATACATGTATGTTTGTCTGTATGCATTTGATATTTATTTATTGTCTAGTGTAATCCATTAAAAATTTTCCTTTTGTTAGCATTTTTCTGCCTGCCATAAATTGTGTTTCCTCATATCCTTTCTCACTGCAAGGATATTTTATATATGTAGCACCATCCTGTCAGCTGTGTTGCAGACAGCACCTCCACTCCTTTTGTACTTGTTGTTGCTTTGCAGCTAACCTTTCATGTACTCATCTATTATTTTCGCAACAATAGCTCAGGCAGCAGCGCTATTTGAAGTGGAGTTTATTAAAAAGCAATAATACTAAAAAATACAAGCGAAGAAAATATGAGTTGGAACCAAAAAGAGAAGCATGTCAGCGCGCAGTTTAAAAGTATGTATATACTTCATTCTGAAAGCAAAAAATGCAATAAAATAAAAGAAAATGTGCAACAACAGTATTGTCTTGCGTCCCTTGCGGCACCTCAGCTGTCTGCTGGTATTACTTTTCGGTTGCCTTGCTTCTCAATTGTTCACATAAATAAGTATCCTTTTCACTTTCCGCACTTTTGTCTCAGCTCACTTTTATCCGCTGCAAATATTTATTTTTATCATATATAGTTTTACCGTTGCTGGTTATCTCTCTGTGTTGCTATTATGTTTGTAAGTATAGAAATCACTTAATCTATTGTGACTTCCTTTCATCAAGCAGATAATATGCTTGAACACACACAAGGATTCTATAGTTCTTTGTCGTACGTCTGTCAACAGCCACGCCTTTATTGTGTTCATACCAGCTTGACGCTGCTTGTTTTAGTTTGTTTTAGTTTGTTTACACTGCACTACATATTATCTCTTTATAGTGTTCTATAGTGTCTCTCCATACACAAACATAGTCACAATAAATACTTGTAACGCTCAGAGTCTTCAAGTAGGCACAATCAGTTTAGCTCATAGCGCATCTCAAAAGCGCAAATATTCATTAATAGAATTTATTGTTTTACTTTCGAGTTCGAGTATTATTTTTGCGCAGCTTTTCCCTTTCCCCCTCAACACTTGATTGTTTCACCAATAAGTGCGTTTACTTAGCCTGGCGTGTATACATTAATTTCGTTGTGCAAATTTGTCTGACTTCCTGCGTATCGGGGGGTTTGAGTCAATATTCATTTGTTGCTTGTTTACACGCGGTACACTCACTGCCCGTCTGTCTCTTATTTAGATCGGCCATTTATTTGACATTTCAGTGAATTGACACAGCACTTATTTGAGCGTTTGCTTTGATTTCTGAATTTCTGCTTTCATTTGCTAAAATGCGCAGAAAATTTGTTAAATATGTTTTTGGTTATGGTCGCTTTAAGGGGGTATTCTGGTGGAGTGGGGACGGTGCGGACGTGATTTTAACTCTTGTAGAGATCTAAAACACAAAAAACAAGAAGATACTTCATTAGTAAGGATGACGTTATCGGGTTGACCATTTTCAAAAAAAGAATTATAATAAATAAAAAATGGCGTCGACTTGAAAAAAAAATTGTTTTTACCCGAATTTTTTAAAAATACTTCAAATCAAAATTTTTGGAAATCCAAGGCAGACACGATAGAGCATTGTATAAAGAAGATATATACCAAATTTCAAAGGAATCGGTTCAGTAGAACTTGAGATATCATGTCAACCACCTCAAAAAAGTAGTTTCGAGAAAATCGGCTGGATCTCCGAAAATAAGTAGAATTTTGAAAAATCCTTCCAAGGTCATATTTTTGAAAGTCTAAACTTACAACGATTTTTTCAAAATCCTAGACCAGAATACCAGAATCATAATTGTGGTACATTTTCAAAAGCTCTTCCTTAATCTTTCTCTAACGATTCTTGAAGTAAAAGGTTATATCTCAGGAACTACTCAACAAATTTAAAACAAATTTTTTATATATTATTACTTTGGCTTCCTGAAGTCCATTCACATTTCCATAGAACACATATTTGGATTCGTTCACTTAACAATATAAAAATCAAGCACCAATGAGGATAGCGGAATAAAACTTTGCAGAAATACAGTATGGTAGGTGTGGCATCGCTTATCTAAACATTTTCGAAATCGGACTATAACTTTTCAAGGTCCTATTCTTCTTCTATTGCCAAGACAAGAGTTGGAGTTATGGAGAACTTCGAGTTATGAAAGTTCAACTGTAAGCTTTAATTCGAAAGCTTTAGCGCATTGGATTAACCAACAGCATTACTTGTGTTTTTTCACAAAGGTCAGAAGGTCAACAGTAACTGCTACGAGTTCGAATTACTAGTTAACATAGCAAGAAACGCACAGTACACTAAATCTACCTAAAAAAGTTAGTGCCAATGAAATACGATCACACGTAACGTTTAATAAAGCAATGAACGCTCGTAATCTATGTGTAATCGCCTTTGATGGACACCTGAGCGTATTTCGTATGATTATTTCGCCAAATTATATGGCGCGTATGTCAATAAACGCATTAGTCTGAACAACAACAAACATACAGCCACACCTTATATGACTTTCGTTGTACAAATCAACTTTTTTTCAAAGTTTTTTTGTAGAGTTCACACAGTCATACAAAGTATTTAGATTCATTCGAGAGCATGCAATCCACATATGTATGACTTGAAGCATATGTTTCTTTACGACTAAGGGGAATTGTAAGACTGTTAGCGAGCGTTTTTTTGTACTTTTTTATCCTATTTGTTGTTGTCGAGACTTTCGTCTATTACTATATTAACCGCAAAAAATCGTACACACACACACTCATTGCCACCAGCCACCTAGCCTTATTCTTATTGATTATCAATTTGGGAATATGTTATGTCAACACCGGCAATAACAAAAGACACACACGCATATACTCACACTTGCATTGCCAAGAAATAAGGATTTCCCAACACGTTCATTCATTTTGTCTGCTGTTTTTAGACTCATTCAAGACTTTAGGGAAATCCTTTGTTATTGGCTACACTAGCTTTGGCTGTGCAACAACACACACACATGTGTATGCAGCTTGGTTGTATCGCACTTAATATGCTCCTTCGCACGGCTACTTATGCGAATTCAATTTAGCCTAACTTAACGGTGCCTTGTTATATTTTGCAGGTATCCTTGCTGGATACCATCTCTTGCCAGAGTTGAGTAAAAGCTTTTACAGCTGTGGCTGCGGTTACGCCAGCGCGTCAGCGAGCTTACATGCTCGAACGTTTGCTGCACTTTGTTTCGGCACGTTTCGCCTTTATAGTTCATTTACTTTTGGAGCTTTTTTCATTTTGTTTTTCTCTTCTTCTTCGAAAATGTTTCGCATGCCATTGTGGTTAAGGAAAATTGGATTTTAAGCGAAAGCGCTCGTCCTTTCGCTTTTTTGTACTTTTTTGTTTATTATATGAAGTATTTTCGAGTATGGGTCAGTTGAAGAGTATTTGGATGGATATGAGTTTTTTAGAAATATTTTATAAAGGTAGGTGTTTGGAAAAGGCTTACGTATTTGCGCTTTAATGTAATACATATTCTATAATAATTTCTCCAAAATTCCTATATTTCAATTGTTTTTCCAAAAACATTATTTTCTGTAAACTTTGTATTAATCGTTATTTTTCACATTTTTTTCTTGCAGATCGAAGACGAAGGCAATCATGGCAATGACGAAACGCGTCTCTTTATTTTATCCTCTTTGGCTCAGTCCCAAATGAGTCGTGTGGCTTGCATCTTATGTGAAGAACCAATGCTGGTTTTCGATCGCTATCCACTCGTTGATGGTTCGTTCTTTTTGAGTCCAAAGCAGCATTCGAACGGTTGCATTGAGGTAAGTGTTTAAGATATAATTAATAAAATATAAAATAAAAAAATTACAAAAAAAATATTTTCCAAAAAAAAAAATAAAAAACAATTCTAAAAGTAATTTAGTTCTTATGCCATTCATAAAAAAACAAAAAAAAAAAAATTACTAATAATTAGTACGTTCATATGCTGCAGCTCATTCAAGTACTTGCAGCCACTTCCTGCTTTCTCTTTGTTAGTAACCATTTAGTTGTCATTAAGTACGCCTTCTCTCACTTTGTTTGCCCCCCTCAACTTCTTACTTCACTTAAATAGAACCGGCAACAATTGTTGACATAATAACAGCAATGAAAGGAATATTTAAAGAATATTTCGGCACACCTATCACTCGCAAATCCGCCACGTATGAGCGTCAAATGCATGAAGAAGAAAAGAATTGCATGCGCTCGCAAAACACTCTGGCTGCGTGTGGGCTGTGGTGTTGCAATTTTGTAGCAGCCCCTTAAATTCACAGTAATTACACAAATGCCACATACATAATAATCTACATAAAAAGCTGGCATGATTGGCGGCCCAAATATACAGTCGAGCTCGCATGACAACGTCGCTGGATCTTACTGGAGTCGTGGTAAAAGTTGGAGGCTTCCATGCGACTATGCAACACGGAGGTGCAGCATCCACATGCACATAAAATGTATACTGACACATACACTCCATACATACGAAGATATTATTCTTAAGGTATCCACGGTTTACATGCAACAAACAAGCCTCTTCTTTCTGGAAGGAGAACTACATGCATGCCATCAGTCAGTTCACATTTTGTAGCCAACTTTCTTCACTCCCACACATAAACTGAAACCCATATATACTATTATGCAGTTCGGCTCACGTGCATTCATTCATGCTGAAACTTAAAGTTGGTTGCATGCCACAAACTGCCGCTAAACGTTGACTAATAACGATGGGCTTAATGTTTGCTACCACTTGCAATGCCAACAGTTAGAAACTTATGTCTGTATGCCTGTAAATTGTGTGTGGGTTAGCTTGCAGCTCGTAGGTTGTGGGCGTGAATGTCTCTCGCTGTTGTCGTTGCACCATTTGGTCATAAGGAAGTTTATGCCTTGCATTATTTCAAATTAATATGTCTGGCTGTGGGAGTCGCGGTGTTAATGTGCGTGTGTAGGACGCCGCCCAATGCATGGAAATCTCGGTATAAGTAGAAAGTTTTGCTAGCAGTTTGATACCGACCATTGTCTGTCCGAAGCGCTGTCAAAAACTTCTGTTGCCTTTTGTCCGTTTCGTGCACTTTTGAATACACGCTATTATTCTTTATTAAAATTGTTTTCACGTTTCTCCACTGTCTCCCATTTAACTTGAAGATCATTGCATTTTTGTCATGTTGCCTGCACTAATCCTACCTAAGGTGGCTACCCGGTAGAGAAATATTTTTTTTATGCAAGAATTGAAGATATATTAAACCCTAAATTTTATACAAATCTTATAATGGAATTATATAAAATTTATTAGATCAAAAATTTATTCTACCGTTGCTCTAAGATCTATATTTAAAAACCGAAAGTTTCTCCAAAACCATTTTCTCCGCAGAGTTAGAACCGCCCTAATTATTAGATCTGTCCCATTTTTCGTTTTAACATCATCAGACATCTATTTTATATACATTTTCACCTCATTTGATTCATACTTTATAATTGCGCCTAAATGTAGGTAACATTTTTTTAAATTACTTTAAAAATCCATTAAAATAGTGTTTTTTTTATTTTTATTTCTTTGTTCATAAAAAATTATCATAAATTGTGCACAACCCTTTCTAATATTATTTTTTCAATTTTTTTCTAGGTGAAATATGAAGGAAGACCGTTGTTTTTGACTTGCGTTTGTATGGCTTGCTTGGACGGCACTTCAACCAATCGTGTCATTAACTGCAGGTGGGTTTCATTGTAAATCTTAAAATTTTTCTACTACTAAAAAGTATTTATTAATACTTGCAACATTTTTGTGCAATATTTATTAATACTTGCAACATTTTTGTGGCACTACGTAAATAATGCAATTCATTGAATTTTTAGATTCTGTGGAGAAATTTGGGATGGCTCGAATCTAGTCCTGGGCACCATGTATTCATATGACATCTTTGCCGCTATGCCATGCTGTGCTGAGCGTCTAAAGGTGAGTTGAGACGTCATTCACTTACCGATATTTTACTACCGAATTACGTTTGTCGCACACCACATCTAATCTCAAATATTATATTGTGTATTTTCTTTAATATCTCTTTGCAGTGCAATAATTGCTTCAAATTGCTCTTGCACCCGCAGCAGCGCCTCAATTTCTATAGCGACTACTCGCATTGCGTCACTTGTCCTTATTGCGCCACGCAGGACACACACTTCGTCAAGCCGTTGAGCTTCTGCTATACTAAGAGCAATGTGTTGCGCCACCAATCCATCGCATAACATGAGGCCCCGTTGGAGACCACGGAAATGCTGGCGGCAGCAACAACAGCCACAACAACAACAGCAGCAGCAAATACTGCCAGCATTGCCGCTCCAACGGCCAATATTAGAAGCAACAGCAACACGAATGATAACAACAACATGCAAACGAAGAAAATTGTGCTTTACAATCCAACAGTGGATTACTCAGCACCGCTGCAACAACAAATCAATCCGGACATCATCGGCGCACATCCGCATGCACAGCATTATCAGCAGCAACAATGCAGTGGCGGCGGCGGTAGCGGTGGCAGTGCTCCTGGCAACACTATACACAATACAAATCAGGTAAGACAGCCACTACAACAACTGCAACAACAACAACAACAGACCCAGCAACAGCCACGGCTGTCCGCATTTGCGCCCGTGTCTGCTGCACGTCAGTCCTTAGCTGGGTTGGCAGCTGCGGCAGCACCAACCGTTAGCGTGCCAACGAGCGCTGGCATTTCGTCATCACAGCAGCAGCAACAGCAGCAGCAGCAGCTTCAGCTACAGCAACAAATGTTGGCAACACTAGCACTACCGTTAAAATTAAGTGAACAATGTAATTTAAGTAATTTGCATTTGAATAGTTTCGCTAATGAAATGAGTCCGATTAAATCTGGCCTCGAACAACAACAACAAAATAATAATATTAACAACAATCAGGTGGTAGGGCTGTTAGGACGCAATGTAGGCGCCAATGGTTTAGTAGCAAACAATAGTGTCGGTAGCAGTATTAGTAATTTATTAATTAGCAATAATTTAACAACGACCGCAACAACAGCAGCAGCTGCAGCAGCAACAGGAGACGGTGCAATGTCTTTATTGCCAGCCACCAGCAAATTGAATGCTTTATGGGGTCAACCGCATGCCGCAGGCACAGCATATAATCACACAGTTGGCAACACTGGCGCTGGCAATCTCTTCAACAACTCTACCAACAACTCAGATGCCATCTCAACGCTATGGGGCTGCGCCTCCTCGTCCGCTTCCAGTGGCGCCTCATCCACCAGCGGCTGCTCAAGCGGCTCCGGCTCACAGCCATCGTTGAGTCCCACCTCCACCACATCCACGCGTCCGGACTTTCGCAGCAGCGCCGGCAATGGCAAGGAGCCACTCTGGCCGTCGTCACAACAAATTTCACCCAACAACAGCAACACACTCAGGGATACTTATTACACCGCCACAAAGGCAGGTGTAGCCATAAACGCAGCAAATGTGTTGGTGGACGGTAGCGGCGCTAACGGCAACAACACTGACAGCGTACAACAATCAACATCACCCATCTCCACATGTTGCTCCTCCACCTCATCATCGGCCTCGTCGACTTGCTCATCCGGTATGGGCTCCAACGCTGGCCTCGACATCGGCACTTGGCCCAACTGCAAGCTGCAGAACTATTTTGCCGCCGACAGTTGCGGCAACACCAACAGCGCCGACGATGTCGCACACTTTGCCAAGATCAGCAACATTTGGGATATACCAAGCGCAACGGCCAACACAACCGCACGCACCGCTGATCTGTTCAACGATCTCTGGTGCAACAACACAGACAGCAGCGCTGGCACGCGCATTAACACCAACAACAACAACACAAATGCCGAATATGAACTATGCGGCGGCGATTCCATTGATTTCAGTGATGCCTCCAGCATTTGGCGCACCAACATAACGGCCACCGCCTCAGCTGGTGCTGGTACTGGTGGACGCGTGCAGCCCAAGCAGCTGGCTGCAACTGCAATTGCTGGCAACAATAATAAAGCAGTGCGTGCAAATCTGGCCACTGATGCGGACAACGGTGGAACAGAGGGTGAAGCTAATGGCGCCGCATGCATGCAGTTGTTCTCCGAACAGTTTCTCAACTACATAAACATAATGAATTACACGGATTAAGTGCCGTTAAGCTAGTGGACGGACATAACTTTAGCGCAATTGTTAAAAAGTACATAAAAATAATTGATAAAAGTGTGGAGAGAAAAATATGTAAATGGCATAATTAAGGAAACTAACCAAACAAAGTAATGTGAGAGAAGCGGAAACATAACGGAAAGCACGAAGACAAACATAAATATGTGTTTGTTGTAGCAAAAACATACAATTTTTTGCTAAAAATATTTGTTTTTGTAATGCAATTGTGATTGATTCGTAAAATTCGATCCGAATTTTGCTATAAACTGCAGTTATGTTGCACAACAACAACAACTGCAAACTATGTATGATAACAGAGTATATATATGAAATAGCATTGTTATTTAGTAAAAGAAATAATAATACTAACAACTTTTTTTAACTGAAGTAGTAACTGTTTACCGTTAAACGAAGGCGAAAAAGTAGTACTATAGTTTAGCTTATTTTTTTAGTTGTAATTTTACTTTTCACACAGTTGGAAAGCAACTAGAGTGAAACATTTTGCATTTGCCATAGCAGTTGGGGGTTAAACAAATGTTGGTGCGTTAAAAAAAAATATAAAAAAAATTAAAAAATATTAAATTTTTTTTTTTACAAAATTGTTTTCGCAAAAACAACAGTTTTTTGTTATTATTAAAAATAAAAAAAATAAAAAAAGTTCTTGCTACACAAGTTTATACTTTTTAATAAATAACAACAAAATCTGCATTACAACATAATTACTTTTTCATTATTAATTCGAAATTAATTGATATTTGTTTAATACCCGCTTAATGGTTAAATGCAAAATGTTTCGCAGACTTGTAATAAAAATGATTAATTTTTCAAACAAAATTTTTTTCCAAAAACAAAAATTTTAATAATTTTTTTAAAATAGTTAAAAAAGTTTTAGTTAAAAAAAAATATTTTTTTTTTTTAATTGTTTGAAATATTTTTTTTAGTTAATTTACCGGAATATGTTTTTTCTAATAAATTTAAATTTATGTGAATTCATTTCTTTTAGTTAAATTTCGAAAACTGCAAATTCCAACACAGCTCATTTGTGTACATTTCTGTTTTTTTATGTTAAAAAATAATTTTGTTGAATTTAATTTGAGTTTTATTTAAATCAATTTACTTTAAATTAAACTTAATTAGTTTAATATGTTTAATTAAGAAACTTAGTTTATTTGTGTGCACAACATGCAGCTTTATAGAAAAAAGGCATGTGTGTCAGTGGCAACACTTACTACTTTAAGCTATTAAAAATGGAGTATGCTTAGGATTTTTAAAAGAAAATTTACCAAATATTTTTGTTAGCTTAAAAAAAGAAGAGTAACTTAAAACAAATTAATTACTACAAAACATCACTAATTTGTGTTTTAATTATTACAATAATTAATTAGTTTATTTTTTCGTAGCAATTTATACATACATAAATCATAAATTAGTGTTACTTTCCATTTATACTTAATTTAAACGAATAATTAAAAAATTGCTGTGTTTTTCAATAAACATAAAACTACTTTTTGCAAATAATTAATGAATAAATATTACATAATGTAGCTGTGTATTCAGCTGAGCGCAATTGTCTTGCAGAAAAAAATGAGAAAAGAAAAAACTAAAAATGTTAAGTGAAAAAAATCCCAAATTAGTTATAAGCAGCGCATAAGTAGCTATGCAAAATGAACTTTAGTTATTATTTGATTGTAACGATTCAACAAAACATCTTTACCTTAGATTGGTAATTATAATGTAGACCGACACTCGCCACAAGGACAACATCAACGATAGATATTTTTTGCACTGCATGCAGCTTTGCAAGTTCGCGCTGGAAAATTGATAATTTTGTGGTTTGGTTTGTTAGTTTTGGGTTATGGTACAAATGAAGTTTTGCGCCGAAATGTATGCTATGAAGAGCATTTTATTGATTGGACATTACTAATGTCAAATTTCTGACTGCTGCGAACAAAAATTTTGTTATTTCCACATTTTCCATACAGTTTTCTTCACTTTTCGAATTCAAAAAATAAAAATCATAAAAAAAATATTAATTTCACGCCAGCAAACGCCATCGTTCGACTATTGCAAATACGCCAACTTACTGTAAATAGCATTTTTTTCTGTAATCCCCTTTTGTTTTGCATACAATATGCAGCTTGACGGTGTATGCACACACCACACACACTCACTTAATAGCGCAGCGTGATCATATTAGTTGTAAGTTACCCCAACTCCCCCTAACTACCCACCCACTTACTCCCTACAGTACTTGTAAAGCGTAAAAATTAGTATAAGTCGTTTTTCCAAAATTTAACGGTATTTGTGTAGTTTTCCCCTGTAAACTCTTAGTTGTTAGCATTCAGTGTCGTAAACATAATATAATATTAGTATTTTCGTATAAAATTAATAAAAAAAAACAAAAAAAATATAAACAGATAACTGTGTTTGTCCCAAGGAAGTTTGAAACAAAAAAAAACAATCGAATTGATATAAGGAACGCCCACATGTGATCTCTTTCAAAATTCGCTTATAAGCATAGTTTTAGGCAGTCAGTGCACCCCCAAAATTGTGAGTTGTGTCATTGACACTGGCAATTATTGCCCTTTGAACATTGAATTGTTTCGCTTAATTTTATTTTTCTTTTTCGTTTACTTTAAATAGAGCAAGCTTAGTGTTTTTGTGTGTTGCGCTTAAAAGTAGGCAACGCTTTTGACTCATTTCAACTGTGCATGGTAATTGTGATATTGCTTAGCTTGAAGAGTCACTTGGTGTTGTTCTACCGAAGCGCACACACCGTTTCAACATTGTGATATGCAGTTGTTGTATTTCTTTTGGTTTTGAAGCTTGTCTCTAATTTCGTTGGTGCGGGTGTGTCAAGAAAAAAAATATATATTTTTTTCAAAATTTATTTTATGTTTATTATATATGACAAACGCACACAAAGAGCGGATTGAAGTTAACTAATTAACTGAAAGGAGTTGAGTTCAGTTTGGAAGTTAATTTTTTTGGAAGAGAGTATTTGATTTGAAATATTTGTAAGAATTAAATTTGAGTTCGATTCAATTTATTCAATTTATTTAGAAAATTAAAATGAATTTTATTATTATTGTTCTTTTTTTATTGAATATAATAATTTTTTTTTTAATTATTTTTTTTTTCGTTTCAATTTTTTAATTTATTTATTTCCTTTTTGTTTAAATTTATTCTTTTTTATTTTTTTTAATTTAATTTAATTTTTTTGTTTACTTTTTTTACATTTATTTATGTTTTTATTAATTTTTATTTCGTTTAAATTTTTTAATTTATTTATTTTTTCCTTTTTTAATTTTATTCTTTTTTACTTTTTTTTAATTTAATTTAATTATTTTGTTTACTTTTTTTACATTTATTTATGTTTTTTTTTAATTTTTTTTCGTTTAAATTTTTAAATTTTATTATTTTTCCTTTTTTTATTTAATTTAAATTTTTTTTTTTAATTTTTTTATATTTATTTATGTTTTTACTTTTTTGTGTAATTTTTTTATAATTTATTTATTTAATTTTTTAATTTATTTCTTTATTTATTTTTTTATATTTTTTATTATTCATTTATTTATTAATTTCTTTTGTTTCTCATTTATTTATTTTAAATTTTTTTTCTCTCTTTATTAGTCATCTTCAACCTCCGCACTTTTTAAATTTTGATTTCTGCCACTCTCTCTACCCCAAAATTGTGAAAATTCTTTGGCAACCAAAGTGAAATTAATTGTGAAACTCGTTCGAAACGAATATTTCGGATTATGAAATAAAAAAAAATGAAAACATCTGTGAAGCAAAAAATTGTGAATTGAAATTTTTAAAATATATGTATTAAAAGATTTGGTAATTTGCAACGGCGGCTCGCGATTGTCTGCGCAGTATTTCTTTTTTTCATAAATGCCTGCAACATGTTGCACAGTGTTGAATAATTTCGAATTTTTAAAAACTGTCTTTTTCTTTTTTTATTTTATACATGAAAATATTTTAATTACCCTAAATTTATTTCTCCAATATTCCAAACCACAAACAAACAACAAATAAAACAAAGTTGGCGATTTGCAAGCTGCATGCAATGTTGCACTGCTGCAAATAAGGAATTGTGCATTGCGCGCTGTTGATTCAAATACAAGCGGTTAAAGCGCGCAAAATAGTTCTAAGAAGCGAAGTGCCAATTATCCAATTATCCACATTGTCCAAAATGTCAAACCCTATTTGTAGTTTTTAAATTTACTCCACACTTAAATGTAAGTTAAACACACCAACACACACACACCATACACATGCAACAGTTAGATATAATTAACGCTAAGCAACAAACAAAATTTAGCAATTTTAAGCAAATCCATGAAATGAAATTTTTTTATAAAGAAAACTATACTTATGCACATACACAGTGACATACATACATATAACTGAAGAATTGTACATGTGTATATCTATATGAGTATATGTAAGTCAGCCCATAATTCAGTTTAGCTATTTGCGCAAAATAACTGTTTACAAATTTTCGTTTCTTTTATTATTCGAATTAAAATTTTTGTAAAATAATTTTATTTTCCAACACAGTGTTTGTTGTAAGTAAATTAGCAGTTAAATAAGAAAATTAGTGCAAGATTTATACTAGATATATAGCATACATTTTGTACATACAGACATACATACATATATTATACATAAATATATATGTGTTAGTAAGTAATAAGGAGTTAAGCGGATGCTTTTGAGCTGTAAGAAGAAGAAGAAGAGCGGAATTTTTTTTATTATTATAACGTAATTTTTGTTTTTGTAATTGAGTATCGAGCAGTGAAAGCAACAAAAAGTATCAATGTATTTTGTAGCAACAAAACTAAAATAACGGTTTAAAGTTTTTAACTGTAATACGAGAATATACTTACCCACCATTACCACCAATTGCATAACACGATTAAAATAAATAAATAACTTTAATACAAAACAAAAAATAAAACAAAGAAATGTAGGCAAGTGACAAGACAAAGTTGCATACATACATATAAACACTTATGTAGCACATAATAATAATTCAATTTTTTTTAATACAGTTATATAAACTAGTAAATATAATAATCCTTTTATGACGGCAAGTTATCGTTTAATTTTTTGCTCATAAACTGACACCGAGCATATTTGCAATAAATAACTAAACTAAATAAATGAATTACAAGTAACATATAATACATACATACATACATATAGTGAAAGTTAAAAAAAAACAAACTAAGCAAATTTCAATACAATACAATAGTTAAAACACTACAATAGTAAAAGTACATAGCGCATATAAATTAAAGTAAAAACAAGTAAAAAAAGTAATAATATTTAAAGCGAAAAAACAAGCAGTTTTTTCTATTGATAATATATTACCTCTTAGCAAAAGTTTAATGAAATCGAATCTTAATAAAAACGCGTTTAATAAAAAAAAAACAAAAAATGCTGGCATTTCATGAATAACGGCATACTAAGTTAGACAACTGCAATTTCATATTTATGTAAAACAAAAAATAAATAGGAACTAGTAAATACTTTGCAATACACAGCAGCACACAAACAACAAAACATAGCGTCGTTATTGAGTTGTTACACAAACACTAATTACTAAACTAACTTATTTTTTTACTTTCACACCCGAATTCCTTGAACTTGTATTCCAAAATGTCTAAGAAAGTTAAAATTGCTACTCATAATGCATAAAACCAATTTTATGACTCCATAAATACACTGAGCCCACTAAACAATGAAAAATATAGCAAAACCAAATTCAACATAGCAAAACACACACAGTAGAAAAAAAAAAATAAAAAAAATATTTAATTTAATTTTTTGCATAAAAAAAGAGTGCAAAAAGCGCGTCTGAAAATATTTTTTTTGTTTATTTTTTTTGTTTATTTTTTTTTTATTATTTCTATTTTCTTAATATTTTTCCAAATTGCCAAAGAAATAATTATTTTTTCAGTTTTCATAAAAAAAATTTACTTCATACCAGTTGCATGAAAATCTATGTTCGAAAAAGCGCGCGCTCGAAATTTTTTTACAAAACAAAATGCAAATACTTAATATTAATTTAAATTAGACATCTTCATATAGTTTGGTTCTAAAATACATATACTTAGTTTATTTCTAAATTACTACTATTTTACTTTTAGTACGCTAATTTCTATATAATGGTTTGTGCAACGCTGTCTTTCCAAAAAATTAACTAGAATTTTTCTTTCGGAAGTGCGTGCAGCTGCAGTGGAATTAAAGCGCTGACGGGAGAAGTTGATTTTTGTTACTTTTTTAATTTAATGATTTTTTTTTTAAATAAAATTTATTTTTAATTATTTCTTTATATACAAACTTTTTAATTTTTTCAAATTTGTTTTTATATATTTTGTTCATTTTATTTTATAATTTTTATTTTTACTTTAATTTTTTTATTTTAATTTAATTTTTTTTAATTTTATTTTTTTATTATTTTTATTTTTTTTCTTTTAATACTTTTTTTATTATAATTTTCCCTATTTGATTTTTTTCTTTTATACTTTTTTTATTATAATCTTCCCTTTTTTTGTTTTTATTTATTTATTTTTATTAAGATAAATATTTTATTAATTAATAATTTTTTAAATATTTTTTGTTAATTTTTTTTTTTTTTTTTAATCTATTTTGTTTTTAAAAAGTTTTATAAAAATTAATAAATCACTTTTACTTCCAAAACGTTTTAATACCTCTGCAACTTTCGCCACTCTCTCAGATCATCTGATGACAAAATGTACAAACTTTGGAAAGGCACAAGGCGCATAATACACATTGAAATGAAAATCAATATTTTAGTTAAAATTATACATTTATTTTTATTACAGAAAATTACGTTTTCTTTTTCTGGCGTTTCTTAGCCAATTTTTCTATTTTTAATATTAAAAAAAACATACTTTGTGAAAAAGTTTATTTGTGTAACATTAATTTCATAAAAAGCTAAAACTAAAACAAAAACACTAAATTATAAATTAATTAAAGAAAAATTATATTAATATGCAATATGCAGCACTACTTGTTTGTTATATTTTAGTTAAAATTATATGAACAATACAGCTAATACAGTGATAAACAAATACATACAATATAAATATATACATACAGACATAAACACTAACAAATATACGCAGACATATGTACGTATGTGTAGTTGCGAAAACAGCTGCTGGAAACATTAAAATACACGTTTCGACAGCATTGCAACATTGTTGCCGGTGTACAATGTTGCTGCAACAAATGTGTGTTTAGCAACATGTTGCTAGATTTGAAAACAACATAATTTCCTTTGGTATTTATGACTACATGAATTTGCGTACAACAACAATTTTAGAAGCAAACAGCACACACTCACACAAATACATACATACATACATACAAAATGCAAAAGAATTTCCATATGCAGTTGAAGATCTTGTAAAACTTAAGTAAATTAATTAAATATTGTGAATTATGTGTAATAATTTCATTGTACCTACATCCTTGGCACTTTACAGTGTGACAATGTAATTTAAATTTAAATTTAATTTTTTTAATTGACTCCAATTTTTGTGGAACAAATTAAAATTACCAAATTTTAATTAAACAAAATACACCTACATACATACATACATCTAGTATAAGCATTAAATAATTTTTTTCTTAATATTAAGTGGAAAAAGCCCAGTGTGTAACTCTGCATTAAAGCATACATACATATGTACATAGAAACATGTATATGTATGTTCGCAACACTTTTCTCCTCTAATCCTCCATTTATACTCTATTAAACAAAAACAAAAAAAGCATTTATGCATTTTATTGCACTTAAAAATAATTAGCAACAAAGCAGTAAATAAGCAAATTGCATATACATTTATGAAAACAAAAACAAAAACAAAAACAAAAAACAAAAGCATTTCTATGTATACAAATTAAGTACAGTTTTCTACAAGTTTTGTAAACTGTCTTTGAAAAGCGTTAGTTTAGTTTATTTTTCGCAAAACGAAAAGAGTAAAGAAAAGCATATTGAAAAGCAGCGAAAAGCAGTAAATGTGAAAAACGAACACTTTTTGTGTATGATACGCATACACACGTGCATACATGCATAGTTATATGCTTATATTCTATTAATGTAATTTAGATAAATATTTTAGTTGATTTTGTCTATTAAATAACAATTTAAAGCATTATTAATTTTAATGAATTCTTGAATAATATTGCAAACAAACAAAAAAAACTACAACAACAACTTGAAGCAGGCAAAGCGCATATGTATTTAGTGCTTTTTTATACATATATATATATTCATTACATTATATTATCGATTAATATTGAAATTTTTGTTGACTATTCAAAATATTTAATAAATTATTTTTTAATGCAAAATATAATTTCTTGTTTCATTTTCATTTATCTTACATCGTTATTTTCTCATATTCTTCTTTTGAAGATTCAATTGGTTTGTATTATATTTGAGTTATTCAACTGAATTTTTGTGCTTGCCAGTTAGTGGTGAGAAATTATTTTTGGTAAAAAATAATATTTATTTTAATTTGTTTTTTTTTTCGGCAGAATACAGTTATTATTTAAATTATTTCTGTTATGAATTTATGCCAGATTAAATTAAAATTTAATATTTATTTTTTATATATTTGCTTTCAGAAACCGAAAATTAAATTTCGTTTTTTTTATTAATTAAACAATTATTATTTTTCTTATTCTTTTTTTTAAATTTAATATTTTTTTGCTTTCATGCACTAGTTTTTAATTTTATAGCTAAAACTAAAAACTGTATCGAACACTATATGTTTTTGTATAGGTTAAATTTTTTTTTTTTTAGTATTTTATTTTTAATTAATTACATATTTTTTTATCTGCCGTTTTTCTTATTTACTAAATTTAATTTTGTATTTTTTTTAATTTTATTAATGTGTTATTTTTTAATTAAATATTTATTTTTTATTTAAGTTTATTTTTATTTTACTAAATCTTAATTTTTTTAATTTTATTAATTAATTTTTAATTAAATTTTTTATCTTAATTTATTTTTATTTTTATAAAATTTTAAATTTTACTGATTACTTAAAGTTTTAAGTTTATTTTTTATTACACTTAAATTTAATTTTACTAATTAATTTTTGATTCAATTTTTAATTCAATTAATTTATTTTTAGTAAGTTAAATTAATTTTTTATCTAAATATTTGTATTTTGCCAATTTGATTTTTTATTTTAAATTTTTTTAATTTATTTTTAAATAATTCAATAGTTGTTTTTTGTTTTAATTATATTTTTATTCAACTTAATTTTAATCTTATTAATTCATTTTTTTATTTTTAATTTTATTTATTTATTTTCTATTATTTTTTATTAATTAAAGAATTATTTTTTTCTTGAGATCTTTTATAATTTTACTAAATTTTAACTTTTTGTTTTTAATTTAATTTGTTTATTTTTCATTAATTAAATTCATTTTTTATTTAAATTTTTTTATTTTACCAAATTTTAATTTTTTTATTTTCAATTGTATCAATTTATTTTTAAGTAATTAAATATTTATATTTTGTTTTAATTATATTTTTATTTTACTTAATTTTAATCATATAAATTTATTTTATTTTTTATTAATTTTATTTATTTATTTTTGACTAATTAAAAATTATTTTTTATCTTCTATTTTTTTTCATGTTACTAATTTTTTTTTTTGTTTTTAATTTTATTTATTTATGTTTAACTACTTAACATTTTTAAGTTTATTTTTATTATACTTAATTATAATTTTATTAATTAATTTTTGGTTCAATTTTTTATTTTATTGATTTATTTTTTTTAATTAAATAAGTTTTTATCTTAAGTTTATTAATTGGTTTATGTTTAATTAAATATTTATTATTTATTTAAGTTTATTTTTATTTTTATTTTACTTAATTTTAATATTATTATTATTTTTTAAATTTTATTTATTTTTTTTTTATTAATCAAATAATTATTTTTTATCTTAAGTTTATTTTATTACTAAATTTTAATTTTTTTTTTAATTTTATTAATACATTTTTAAGTAAATAAATAATATTTTTTTTTAGTTTTTTTACATTTAAAATTTTCAGCTAATTTGTTAATTTTAATATTTTTCTTTTAATCAACATTATTTCCCCCCATCAAGCGTTCGCTTTTCATATGGCTTTTCAAAAATTAAACTTAAAGCATAGACCATTTTTCGATATACCTCAATAGATCATTGTATTAGTAAAACCTTAATATAAATAATATTTAATCTATATATTAGTGAATAATTAATTAATAATAATAATCTACAGCATACAAAGATTCAACTTGTAGAAGATAAAGTAAAAAATTAAATTAACAACTTCTACAGCTGAATATTGTCCTCAGTTTCATCAGATATGAAAATAGGCTTCAACAAAAATACATAAACACTTAGCATACAATACAAGATATATGTATGGTTATATGTAATATTAATTAGCGCATGAGCAAGAGTTTAACAGGATTACGTAGGAACATATTAATCGCAAAATATGTAGCATAACCGTTAGTTTTACGCGACGCCAACTCCTCACAGTGCAGACAAACTAATAGAGCAGAGCAACTCTAGCAGACGATTCCTACAAAACTTGTCTAATAAACACTCATACATATACACACATATAGTTTAGTTGCGTATTAACAAGTAGAAATAGTAAATTTATTACTTAAATGCTAATTTCACGCTCGATTCACTCTCTAATAAACCTACTATTGTCATTATTTGTTAGTTGTAATGCATTTTTTAAAGCTATAAGATGTAATATTTAGTAATATGTTTAGTTTTTAGAGAAAATACAGTTGAACTTCCCTAACTCGAGTCACCATAATCCACAAAAAACTTCGAGTTAGAGAGATTTCCGAGTTACGGAAGGTAATTTGTGTGAAATATTACCTTTAATGCTCATTCGAGAGTTCGAGTAAGTTCTCCATAACTAACAAAACTAATAAGTCATAGAGGTTCCAGTTATGGAAGTTCAACTGTAGTACATTTAAAGGATTATATTTTTTAGTTTTTTCATATTTTTTTTTATTTTGTTTCGCATACATTGTGACCTGTCCCCTTTTTGTATAAGTTTAGTTAAATATTTAATGATCTTTTTTATTTTTATATAAATTGTTGCCCAAAAAATTGTTGCAGTAAAGTTGGTCAGGTGGCATGAGAAAAGTGAGGTTAGTAGAGACTTGGAGACGCTTCATATATCATATAGGAACATCAAAACAATACGGCGACTTAAAAAATTGACGTGATTTGGGATTAAATAAGATGCTTTTAAATGGTCATAATTCTCAAAAGTTCCGCGCAACGCTTTCTTATCTCTAAAAGTTCAAGGATAGTCTTTAAATATAAAGTTATTATGTGACAAACCCTAATGATAACAAAAGGACTACGAAAATAATAAATTTCATACAACTTTTAGTTTCTTTTGGTGTTTCTAAGTAAACTTCAGACCCTCAAAAATGTACCAAACATTTTTCAACTTTGAACCCAATCTCTATATACTGTTCCAGACACCATTTCCACCAGCCAACTACTAAGCAACAATTTTTATTTGTATTCCTGTAGTTCAATATTTGAAAGCTGTCACGAAGTAGCCCAAAAAAGCGCGTTCGTAGGTGCAGCTTAAAGCTTTTGAAGCCTTTTCCTTTTGAAACTTTGCCCAAAGTACAAACCTTAAATAAAAATTTGCTAATGAAATTCTTAGACCTTATTCGATTACTCATTACCTGATTTTTTAATTGCGTTTATGCGTTAAAGTTTAGTTCGATTTATTTGCAATATTATATAAATTATATTATGTAGCAAGCAAACAAACAAACAAACATACAAATATATATATATGAGTAAATAATACTATATATGTTTATGTTTTTTAGAAATACACAATCGTTTCTATTGTAACTTTAGTTGAATTCTATTAACTCCAAAATGCGTTTGTTTGAAGAACCCACACCCACTTATATTACAAACACGCATTTGTATTTGTATTTAGATGAAGATGCAGATGAAGACACAGCTAAGGCTGTTGCTGAAATTCGTTTGAAAATTCACATAATTTTTAACGAGTACCTCCTACCTCTTAAAATGCTTTTATTAAAACATAAATACCTTACTACAATACATACATACATACATACATACAAACACTAATGTAATACTCACTAACATATATAAGTAAATAATTTTTAGAAAACCATTAAAATTAGTAATTTTTTTAAACATGTGTTAATTAGTCTAAAAAAAAATTCAGTGTTTATGGCAAGAACAAAAACAAAAAGAACTCTTGTTAGTTTAATATGACATAAATTATATAATATATATAGTATATACATATAGTGTGTGTCATATGCCATTAATCATATGATTATTAACTGTAGTAGAAATCGTTTAGTATTTAGCGTTATTCAAATATAATATTGATAAATATCTATGTGTGTTTTAGTTGTAGTTCAATGTGTTTTAAAGTGTTTTTAGTGACGTTACGTTGAGTAGTATCTTGGTAAACAATGTTAAGCGACATACATAAGTATTGATTATGATTACTATTTTATTTACCTTTTTCAATTGGGCTGCACTTAATGAAAAACCAAAAAACTAATATTAAAAACGGAAAAAAATTAAGTTTTTTTAGAAACTAAGCGTATTTTGTAAGTACTTAAACTAAAAGCAAAAAGTGAGAGAAATAAAAGATTTTCGGTTTTAAGATATAAGCGCGTATAATACTAAGTTTTAAGCTAAGTTAAAAGTTATGCCGTGCATAACGGTCAACAGGTTTTGTAAGAAACGAATTTTGAAAGAAAAAAAAACAAATATGTATTTATTTTTTGCGAATTGTTGCGGAAGTAAAAATATAAAAATTTGAAAAAAAATATATGAGTGATATAAGAGAGAAAGCAAACATATAATTATTTAAGTTATATGAATTTAAAATAATACAATGTTTGCACTTAAACTAAAGTTATTGCTAACAAACAGATAACCATTAAGTGAAAGCGCGCATGAAAGCTTAGTAAGTACTTAGTAAGTTAAGCACTTTCGCTACAATTAAAAAAGCAAACCATAAGTTAATATTTAAGATAGTATTTGTACGCCAAAAAGCTTACGATTAAGTGAAAGCTAACACAAGAATGAATACATAGAGCTTTCATCATTAAAGCTTACGTGACAATTCGCAAGTCAACTTAACATACACACTTCTACTCGTATTTATCGAGATATTTTTGTACAAAAAAACCTTTCGCTTAACGATAATTTATAGCATTTAGTTCGTAGTTTGCACATACGGAAAAGTGTGGATTAAGCAATATAACGTTTAATTTTAGTATTTAAAAGCATGGAGGCACTGCAAGCTGTCCGCAACATGCATTTACATATATAAAACCATACACATAATTAAATATTTATTAAGCTGCTTTTTGCAAGTATTTTAGTTGAGCATGTTTTTAAAGTAAAAAACAAAAACAAAAACAAAAACAGCAACAAAGCATAGATGAATTGTCGAACAATCGCTTAGCCCACTAAAGTGACAATATGCATTATATAGCTGTAAATAGTGAGTATAATATCCCTAGTTGTTGTGAATTGGAAAGCGCCAAAAATTGCAAATGTTTGTGACGATGAATATGCGTTGAGATGCGTTTTTTCGTATACCAAAAAGCGATAATATTCCTTAAACTTACCGGCGAAAATTAGCATGTGATGATATACCGTTGACTGGTTGTAGTGTGTTAACCCAAATGTGATGTGTTTCGACTGCGTTGAGATTTATACAGAAAAAAAGACTGGTTTACAAGAATGCAGAGACAGACAGAGAGAAATGAAGTAAAATTTGGAGCGAAATTATTTTTCCAATATTATAATTCCATTTACTTTAGAAATAAAATAAAAATAAATTATGAAATTAAACTCAAACTACTAACTAGGAGACTAAAAGCAAGCACAAACAACAAATTAAAAAAAAAAAAACTAAAAATTAAATGTAAGAATTTCCAAAATTTTTAATATATTAAAATATAAAAAAATGGTAATTACATTTAACGGTTGATTTAGTGCGTGCACTTGTTTACTAATAGTGAGAGAGAAACATAAGACAATTGACAAACGAAACACTTTTGAAACAACATGAAACCAAATGAAACTCAAATGCATCACTTAATGCTACCTCAGCACAGAAGTTTGTAAAGACCATAATTACCTCATAATGCAGTTAGAGAAACCATAAAAGCTAAGCTAACATTCGCGACAAAAATGAAAAATGTCAAATGTTTAAGTATAACTGCCAAATGTGTGTCAAAATTAGTAGCAAAAGTCAAGACATAAAATAATGAAATGTCAAAATCTGCATACAATCATACATATGTACATATGATGAATGGTAGAAAATTTTATAAAAAGAAAAACAATATTAAATTTAAAATGTCTATTAACATATATTTGTGAAATTCAAAATTCACCGCCATTTGCATTGTAAACCAGTACATTTAGTCACTCATTCATTAACAGTCATGCCCACACAAACTCTCACTGAAGTGTTGTTGAGAGCTGATGCTCTCATACTGTGTATTCAGAAATCATTTTCGAAAACTGTTCTATTTCATGAAAAATCATAAACATTCCACTGACACATTCTACTACTACAACAAGTTCATGCGTATTCATCACTTTCATCACCGGACACAGCATTCCTGGGGTCCTTAAAGTAAACCCAGATTAATGATTAACAGTTTGTGTTTTCTTCAAAAATAATTTTCATAACACAAACATAAGCCTGTATATTGAATTGGAATCATCGAAACTTCATCTAACACAAGCTATTTGAAAACGTCAAGTTCTAAAGCAAACACACCCTCTCATATTCGCTCAACACAAGCGCCATTTTTGTAATCATTACATTTCAATTACTGTAAATACTTAATCATGCAAGCATACAGTCATTCATATGAAGAGCTCATTGTAAGAAATATAACACCAAAAGACATTCTCGTGAATTTTATCATGTAATCATTAGTAATTAGTACAGTATTTTAGTAATTAGAGTTGTGCTATATAAACTTATGCGCCCACATTTAAGGCGTTTAAAATTGTATTAGAAAGCGACAGGGTCTAAGTGCGAGTAGCGTATTAAATATAAGAAGCGCATAACTGCAAATATTACGATTTTGGAATGAATACATATTCTGGTTTTAAATGATAATTAGCAAGTAATTAATGTAATGTGCTTAATATTTAGCAATTTCAAAGTAGTAATTGCTTGTCAAAAATTAAGCAGAATGATAAATATTATATATAAAAATTAGGTTAAGAGATTTTTATAAGTAACAGTACAGCTAACAGTGAATAAGTATTTTGCTATGTAGCTCATAAATTGTATTTAAATAACAAAATAACGTTAGTTTTTACAATTAAAGCTAACTGTTTTTTACAATTTTCGTAACAGACAAATGACGAATGATGAAAAGAAAATTGAATATTTAATTTATACAAAATATTTTTGTGAATTTATTTTTTCAACAAAAGCAAACAAATTGGCAATTGGTATACGCAGTAAACAAAAAGAATGATAAAAAAGCAATCATTTTGTTGGAAAAATTTTAGCTTAAAAACATATATTTTTTTGAGGAATTTTTTGAGATTTTTGCATTTGACATTTTTTATATACGTAATTGGATAATCAAACGCGATTACATGCAAGCAAGTAAATATAAGTACATATTTAGCATATATAGTAGTTTGTATTAGGTGTCTATTTACTTATACATACCATATAAACAACTTGCAAGCATATTTTTAAAATTAACTATGTATTTTTTATATAGACATGCATATAACGGTATACATATATGTATATTTTTTCGAAATATTTCCAAAAAATTTTATTGACATTTAAGTATTTGGTAGAACAACGCAATTGAGTGTGAGAAAACGTTACGAAAGTAGACGTTTTAAAAGAGCTCCCGAAATGTGATACTAAATTATTTAAATACCCCTAATGTATTGAGCAAAAACCGCATAACTTAAAAATATTAAAAATACGACAAAAATTACGATTATTATAATTACGAAAAAAAAAATTGGAATAAAAAACAAAATATATTTTATAAAATCATTGGCTATTAGCATTACACTATTGGCGAAGTAACTATAGTTTTTTAAGGCTTAAAAGCAATCAGTGCAGAACACCAAAATACACTTGAAAAAATATTAAGAAAAATTCTTTACGAATGAATTGGCAAAATTTAAGGAACTCAAACTGTGAAATTGGATTTAGTATTTCGTTTACTTGCATGCATACATACACACATGTATGTATGTATGTTTTAACTAGTTGTAAGTTGTCAAAATTGTGAATTCGAAATTGGCTTAAAATGGAAAGAAACTGTGAGCATTACAAAGTTGTGGTATTTTCTACATTGTACACACATACACACATACATACATACTTATTTACTTACTTATATGCATATTGAAAATTCGTGCTAAGTACAGCCTTAAGGCTTAATTGTTTAAGAAATTACAAAACAGCATAAGTTTAATTGGCTAAAAATTGAAAAAAAAATAAAAATTACACTGAGAAAAAATATTTAAAATTAAACAAAATAAGTTTACTTTATAATCGTCTACACAAAAAAAATTGGCTTAAGTAAAATTGCATGAAAAACATTAAGAATTAACATTTTATTGGCTAACTAGTTAACAATAGTTACAATAAACAAGAATTGGCGTTGCACAACAATCGCAAAACGTTGCTTAATTACGCACCAGGGACGCAATGAAAGTCCCCGGCACTAACTAACCGTGGACAACGTAATTTTTGCGCACTTTTCCTAGAAATTATTTTATGGCTAAACTAACTGTACGTTCAAGTAGTTATTAATTACTCACAACTGTGACATTTTCGTAGCGTTAAGTCGGTGTCTATATGCTTATGTCAAATTAAATTTAACTATGTAGTTGTGTTTTTGTCTATGTGCGTATTTTGAATTTAACAATAAGAAGCATTCCTAACAATTTATAATATAAAAATTACAACAACAAAAAATGTATTAAAAATCTTGCTGCTATTTGCTGCTCAACGCATTCGCATTATTTTTGACTCCCGCAATGTCATACGCAGCAGTGTTAATTAACGTTGCTCTAGCTTTACATTACTTTTCCATTACAAATGTGGTTGTTTCAAAGTATTTCCGAAAAAATATTTGAAAATATGTTTTTTTTTTAATTAATTTGGAGTTGCGCTCAAAAAACGCAAAAAATTTATGGAAAAAATTGTTTGAAAATTAATGCTAAAAATTAAAAAAATAAAAAAACTAAAAATAGTTTTAAGCAAAAAAATTGATATTGAACAATTTTTTTATTAAAAAATATTATTAAATAAAAATAAAAAATAAAAATAAATCAACAATTTTTTTTATTAAAAAATATTAAATAAAAATAAATCAACAATTTTTTTTATTAAAAAAAAAAATAAAAAATAAAATCAACAATGAAAATGCAAAATTAAAAAAAAATGTTTTAGCTTGCATTGACAGCAATTATATATATATAAAAGATCAACTGTAGTATTTTTTCTCATGATATAAAATATATATGTATGTAAACACGTAAAGCTATACAGTAAGTTATAAAAGTAGAAAAAAAAAAACAAAAAAAAAATATAACAAAAATCCGCTTTTAATGTAGATTTGTACATTCATATAGATTTGAGACATATTAAATAACAGTACTTTCATATTTAACATATATAACTGTAAATAAGCTAACATTGCTTAGTAGTGCGATAATGCCCAGAAGATCATAAACTAAATAAAATTGCTTAAATTTTTCATAACAAACATACATTTTAATATATTATAGAAAGCAGCAACAAATATTAAAATAATATAAAATCCAACAACAAATATTAAAATATATAAATACCAAAAGCTGCTAAAAACAACAACAAATATTATAATACTAAATACTAAAACAGCAACCCTGTGTATTTGTATATTTGTGCATAACACATTTAAACCCAACAAAACCATAATCGAAAATGGTATGGCAGTGAAGAATATTTGCAACAATTACAAAAACAAAAAATGATCAAATACCTCAACTAGATTTTTTTTTAGTGAAATTCTTACAAGAAACCGAAAAAATAATCTATTGAAAATCACACACAAAAATGTGTAAAACATAAAATGCTCAGTAGAGAATCTAGACAAAAGTGAGGAAGCAGGCATTTGAAATTATTAAAAATATATAAATGGTTAAATAAAAATTCAATAATGCGTAAAACAAAAACAATACAATGCAATAAATGCCCATCCAAAGAGAGAAATGTAAATGAAATTTTAATATATAATAATCTACATAGAAACTTATGAAGAGCAGCAAGCGGTAGTCAGATATACATACATAACACTATGATATGAAAAATTTATACTGAAATTCCGCAAAATCAAGCATTTTTATACCGTTAAATAATCATTCATAGACACAAATCCATATGATGCATATTAAAACAAAAATAAAAGCTGAAACAAAAACAAAATCCACATAATTAAACTTAACGGTATTGTAATTTGTCTATTTGTGAAGCTATTGATTTGGAAAATGTATATTTCAGAGTTTAGTAAATCCATTGAAACTGTTATGAAAAAAAAAAAACATCAAAATATAATAACCAAACTGAACATACACTCTACAAATCAACTCTGCTAATAAATTTATATCGAAGTCAAATACATTTAATTAAGCAAAATCAGCTGCCACAGCCAATATAACTATGAGTAGAATAATAATGGTGTGTGACAAATTTGCTCCACTGCTCATTCAGATAGTCTGATTTACTGCAGGGAAAACAATTTACATACAAACATTGCTTATACTCGTAACACTAATTGAATGCATTTGTGGCGATTAAATGACAACTCATGAATATTTAACCTTTAACTACTGAGGTGAAATATTTGGGCGTAGTTACTGAGGTGGGGTAAATTTTACCCCTTTATAATCTATTAATAATTTTTGTCAACGAAAATTTTTTTTAAATTTATTTGTTTTTAATTGTAATAATAAAATACATTTTTAAATGAATAAACTAATAAATTTAAAGAAATCGAACTTCTAGTTTAACAAAACAAGGACTTTATTTCATAGCCACTTTTCTTAAAGCTAAAAAACAAACTACGAGGTGTAAAATTTACCACCACCTCAGTAGTTAAAGGTTAATAATAATAATTAATTGAGTGAAAACAAGCAAGTGAAAGTTGCATTAGTACTGCACACGATATGCGAAAACAAAATAAATAGTTTAATAATAATGATGCCAGAACAAAAATAAAAAATAGATTAATATGTTTGTAGAAAAATGGTAAACACAGTTCGCAATTTAAAGCCATAAACGGGGTGTAAACAGTTTTGTGGAAGTCATTTTTAATCGCTCCATGTAGAGAAAAATATAACTAGCGTTGAAAATGGAAACCATTAAATTATAAAAGATTTCATTGGAGTTCAGGCTTTCATGCAAAAGTAAAATTATCGGTAAATTAAATAATACGTATTAAAAAAAGAAAAAATTCTTGAGGAAAACAAATTTTTTAAATAATAAATATTTTGGTTAACCGCTTAATTGAGTCAATTAGTAAGTTGCACGATTTCAACTGTGTAAGAAACAATTTTTTTGTAAAATAAAAAAATCAGTTTGTCTCTTAATTGAGTCAATTAAGAATTACCTAATCTAATTGACTCAATTGCATTATCTGAGTGACTCAATTAAGGCTGTCACAAACAGCTGGAATACCCCTTTTGCTAAAGCAGTTAATTATATCAACTAATTGACTCAATTAAGTGGCTGTCGCAAGCGCCAGTAAAACCTCCACTATGTTGAAAGTGCCACAAAACTGTTGTACATTCCACACCACCACCACCACCACTCATACATTTATAAATTAATCAAAAAACAGTAAAATCTTAAACTAACTAATGTAGCAATTAATTACTTAGCGCATATTCACCATGCACCTCATGATAAAATAATTAAATTAATGCATACCAACTTACCTACCTACCTAACTAATGAAACACACACAAATACACAACTTTATTACTACTAAATATATATTCATATATATATATAAAAATTATATTATTAGAATTTATTGCATATTAATTACGACAATTTTCTACTCTATTGCATTTATGTATGTACGATGAATTACTAATGAATATATTTCAATTATTACACTATTTATATATAGATACATATGTTATGTTACCAGACTATAAATTAACTAACTTAATACGAATTATAAAGCATAAACTTTGTATAAGCTGCATACATACATACATACATTTGAACACTTATAGAGTGTGTGTATTGAAAATTAATGAAAACATAAATAATTGTCAAATTAGCCCAATCCTACTTAAACTAAAACACAAAGCGTAAACATTTAACATAGAAAAAATGATGGCAGTGACCTAAGCTTGCTAAAGTCCTGAGAGAGAGAGAGAGGGATAGAGAGTTATGCGAATGCTAGACGCCAGTGTTCTTGTGATTTGCGGTCCAACTCCGGTGCGGCGTCGAGTTGTGCTGTTTAAGGTTAATTGCACTCAGGTAAGGCACAGCTCACGACGGCGGCTGGAGTGCAAAGGGCGCGCAATGGCAACACTTAGCGGTACTCGCATAACACGAAATGCAGACACACACATGTGAAGATGTGCAGTTGAGGACCTTGGACTGTTTGGGTTGGAATATAAATTGTTTGCACGTTACTTTAGTTGAAATCCATAGAAAATTCTGTTCTGTTTTCGTTTCATCCGATTGTTGAGTCCTTTTGCGCCAAACGTGAAGGCAATCGTGCGATGAACGCATGTGAGTTTATTATTTAGTCTCATTTTGAATTGTGAAACTTTAATTCCTTAAATTAGTGAAATTTAATTTGGACCTGAACGATCTAACCTAACGATCGTATTATTGATAAATACCTACAAATATACAAATAATAAATGAAATATAAATTATGGAAGAATTGCAGCGGTAGTAGACAATGAACAGTTGAAAGTATGCGGTGGCACGCTAGCGGATTAAAAACAAAATACAAAGCTAGCGAGCTGGCGAAACGAACAGCAAACATTGAAAGTGGCAAGCGCATAAATTTGTTTTTAACCCGTTGTGCGCCACTTTCAGCTACTCAAACAAATAAAAACAAATGGAAAAATATGAAACAAATATCGTATGAAACATTTTGTTCTCCTCAATATGTGTTTTCATTATCGTTTCAACGATTTTTCTTGTTAAAATATTGGAAACAAAATTTTTCGAAACCATTACATAATAATGAAAAATATGCAAAAAAAAACTTCTAATGAAAATATGGAAGAATGTATGAATATGATGCAGAAAAATGACGACAAAAAAAGCTACATTGATACAAAAAGATAAACCTCAGTAACCCTCAAGTCCCTCACAAGCAAGTTATGCAAAAAAAAAACAAACAAACAAACAACACGTATATGAGTGAACCACAAAACAAAAGAAATCTTTCTCCTCCCCCCTTTCGAGAGTACAAATTGTTTTTTATGGTAAATGAAAATAAGAATTTTTTAAAGAATGCGATGCGTGTATCGAAGCTAAACGCGTACATATGTATGCTTGAGAAGGTTAATTAATTAATGTAATGAAAATTAATTTAAACTTTAACTTGAAGGCATTAATATTGGGAAAATGAAAGGCAATAAATTGAATAAAAACCGAAAATAATAATAAATAAAACTCATTTAAAGAACAAGGTAATGAAGAGAACAGTCTGTCAAGGTGAGAGAAAGAAGAAAATAATTTAATAATAATAATAAAAATAAAAATATAAAATAAAAGTAAAGAAGACCACAACAAACAAAAATTGTAAGAAGAACAGCAGTTTCTGAAAAATGTGCTCGAGAACGCTTCAATGTATTGCAAATTTGTGTCTAATTATATTGAGTATATTATAATTATTATTATATAGTTCATTTCCACTCTTAACAATTCTTCAGTATTTAACTGCCAGAAGCAAAGAAACGAAAGAAGTGTTGTATTAAAAAACAAAAAAGAAGAACTTGGGCTAAAACATTTAGTTTCAATGAAGACAAGCGTAGTGACAATAGATTTGACTTAACAATTTGTATTGGACTCAGAACACAAACAACAAACTGTCCGACTTTTATGAAAGAAACAAAAGAAACAACAAACCACAAACAAAATGGCTAAATACAATATCTTAAGTCTGCAATGAGCATAAAACATTCAGTCTGAACAACTCAGTGAAGTAACTTTTACCATAAAAAATATATTAAAAAATAAAAATATAAATAAAAATAGTAATTGTAGCAAAGTATTTCAAAATTTTGTAAATCCCCTACCTAAAAGCTTCAAACAACACAGCTAACTGTTGGATATTAAATATACACACATACAAGAAAGCATACATATACATATATTGTAAAGAAAGACTAAACAATCTCGAATAATTTTGGCTTTTTACACCTTTGTAACGGTAATTGTAGTAAAGAAAATGGCAGGCATAGCAATCTAAAGACGCATTTGCTTCATAGAAACAAGATGAATACAATAAAAGCTAGAAAAAGCGCTGAAATGAAATGGAAAAAGTCTTAAGCGAATATTGAAACAAAACAAGCAACGCAAATAAATCAATAAAACAACCAGGTGAAATATTCAAATATTTATAGCAATGAGCAAGCATAAATTATATAAGTAAAAAAACAAAAAACAAAAAACAAAAAAATTAAAAATAAAATAAATTAGTAATAAAACAAAAAAATAAATAAAAGCAAGTAATTCAAACACACAGTTAATATTAAATTGCTTTCAACAACATTAAAACAAAAAACTTAAACGCAAAAAAAAAAACAGAAAGAATAAGTAAAAAAAATAAAAAAAAACATACACATAAAATTTATTATGAAATTTTAAATAATATTATTATATTGGATATATATTATATAATCTATGTATACCATTATAATCATACATTATATTAATCATAAACGTTATTTGAAAATACACATATATATATAAATATCACATCACCATTGTCTTAAGCATTTAAGCAAACATATTTCATTAGAAAGTCTTAAACAACTAACTTAAGCAAAAAACAAGAATAATATAATATGTAATGTTTTTCATGTGAAATAATAAGTGCAACATGAAACAGTTTTTTACGAAAGTCTCTATGGAAAAATGAAAAATTATATTTCAAATAAAGTGCGACATCAGTCGTTTTGAAATAATAATAAAAAAATATGTGTTTTCTTTCATTCATAATTGGTTAATTCGTATCTACTGTATGTTTATCGATTAAGTATTTGCAAGTTGCCAGAGGTACATATATAGATTGCCTCTTTATTGGCCTCCAACTGCAGTACGGTGCCCAATCTGGCTAGTTCATCTGCCACACAGTTCCCAGGGATGTCACTATGTCCTGGGACCCATTGCAGGTGTATCGTGAAATATGACGTCATTGTCAATAATAAATCCAAGCATTCTTTCGTTTAGATACTTATCACTGAATCTTTGTACACTTTTCCCATATCTCACTCCTCTCTAGAGGGGAATGATATATGTAGTTCCGAGTATACTAGAATACCTATTGCAGTTTTGCAGTAGTAAAAATTTCCTCAGTCTATGTGCCGATTCCGCCGCCTGCTGCTTGCAGAATATGTCTATAGGCAGTAAGTACAGATTAAATCTAATGCCTGGTTCGGCGTTGTTCTGAGAGCTCCACTGATACATATACATGCCGCTCTTTGTAAACTTCCCATACTCTTTACTGCGTACCTCTTGTCGATTATTGGCCACCAGACCAATATACCAAATGTCATAAAATATGTGGTAAGTAAAGTCAGAAAAGATACGCTTTTTGCAATAATGATTATAAGCTCAAATTCGTACGTCAAGTTGTTAGCGCGCTACAACTATCCAGTTAATGAAATACAACTTAAACTATATAACCAAAAAATATCAGCAAACTATCAGTGAGCATCTGCTTCAATATACTAACAAGATCCATACAGCTTACGTTCCTAATATAAAATAGACCTGGACGAATCGAAGAACGTATCATTTTGAAAGATAACATAATTGCTTTTTTTTTTTGGAAAAATAATATAGTTTAATATTCAAAGTAGTTGTCTTCGAATTCGGTACAGCGATTATAGCGATCTTAAAACTTTTCGATAGAATTTTTGTCGAATAGATATTATTTTGAGATCTGAGAAAAGGTAAATGTCACTGGAGGACGGATCTGGGGATTACGGAGAGTGTGGAAGAAAAATTTTGGCAATTTCTCCACTGTTTTCTTTGATTTTTGTATAGGTTAAATGTTCTTTTTTGAGTTCATATGACATTCACTTTGCACAGAATTCCGCAAAAACAAATATTTATGAAAGATATAACCAACACCTTCATTTTATATCGCTACAGTGGCGCTCTTCTGGATTTAATTCTATCGACTACCTCCTATAGAAACGACTGGAATATTTCAGAATTCTAGGTAGAGTATGCCTAGATGTTTAAGGGGTCTGTAAGTATAAGGTCGATTCCGAAGTCTAATAAGATACTTTTTTATGACAGATAATCGGAAACCTCATTATATACCGTGATCTCTTTGAAGATCGTAGGAACGGAGATGTAGCACAGGGTCTATATAAACACACTGTTTTTTTATATCATTCTCCTTTCAATTATAAGACACAAGACCACTATAGGTTAAAAAAGTATATCTCTTGGGAGTGTGTGAAGAAAATCGCTCATTACGCCTCCGGAAATTGTTCAAAACATCTAATTTTAGTATAAAAAACTATACTAGAGATTGTGTGGAGTAAAATCAACGCTTTTCAAAGTTTATTATTATTATAATTATATTATAAAACAGGAAATGTATAATACTAAGGCAATGCCTTTTATTAAAAAAAAAAGGAGAAAAAAAAGAAAGGAAAAAATTATCGAAATGCAGTCATGAAAGGTAAACGCATGGGTAAGAGAAGAGTTTCATAAAAACAATTCAACACTGACAGCTGAAAGCTATTATTCAAACGCTTACACTTATAGATACTCAAAGATACATATTTATACTACATATATGTACATATATGTATGTATAAGAGTATATATTAAACGAAGGATAGCGACTTTGTACCGCCAGACACGGTAGTGTTTAGCCATTCATTATTATGCATTCCGGCCACGCCAGAGCGAGACGCGCCGCAGCCGCAACCACAGCTGCAAGCGTCATGTCAACTTTCACTGAGCAAACAATTGTAAAAGTGTTTGAGAATTTCTTTATTTTTGCACACCTCGCACTTTTTGCAGCACACATACTTGCTTTTGTCTACCTTTTCCAAGTACATGCGAGTAATGTCGGTTATCCTTTCGTGCGTGAGCTTTACTACCGCAACGTTTAACTGCCGTTGGCGTTTTCCGCACGCGGATTCTTCGCAGCTACATGGCTGCTGAGAGCATGTCAGACGACTACATTGTTGCTGCTTGTGTTGGAACAGTTGTGTGTTGTTATTGGTGTGCGCCGACATTACATGGCATCTTGTTATCCCGCCATTGAAGTCGTGTAAAAGCATGGCTTAAGGTTTCGCACGAAGTGCATTATTTGCAATTGAGTTTTCTTGTTCAACTTTTTGTCACTTTTTCATTTTGGCGCTTTTATTTTTGCACTTGTTAAAGATTACATGAACCAGTCTCTTTGGAATGGCTTGGAATTGAAAAGCGACGTCAATTTAGGTACCATATATTTTAATATGCCTTTTTGTACTCACGCAACATGTTTCTGGTACAAAAAAATGCGCAATGGACGCCATTTTTGAAACCTTTTTATAGCAGCGCTATCCCTAGATCCAACTGGCCGATCATCAAGGCAATTACAAAGCCGATCCCCAACAAAGCAACTTCCTAAATAAGAAGAAGGACTGCTTTCGGGTGCTCATGAAGTATATACACACAATCACTATATTTTTCAATTCGCGAATTCATCTGATAGTGCCTAATCTATACTACTATTATAAAGAGGAAATATATGAATAAACTCAAAAACTACTATGCCGATTTCAAAACTTCTTTCACCATTGGAAAGCTACATTCACCTCGAGTAACATAGGCTATATTTATTGCTAAAATCTCAACTTTCTGGAAATAGTTCTCAGGTGAGGGTATCAAAAGGACTCCGTGATGGGGAATCTTAATATAAAACTGAAAATCGTCTTGCAAGTCATTCTCTTCGCATAGCAATCGCGTGCCAGAGAGCCGGGTAACGAGCGCTCGCAGCTGCTTGCTGAAAAAACTTCCAGAACCTCCGAAGTACACGCTTGAAAGTCGAGTACGGAACGTGTGTAGCGGCTTGAAGAGCAAAATATTAGAAATATACAAGCTCGCACTAGAGCGTTGAACTCTGAGCGTTCCAAACGCCTTCATAATTAGAAAGAAAGACAACGGACAACAAATACTAGAGGTCGTAATCAAGTTTCAGCTCATTGAATATAAAATATAATTTCATGTTCGAATTTTCCTCATTTTACTTTTTTAAATGGTTGTAAAATCTTATAACTTTGGAAATGTTTATTTAAACCCATGCGAAGCCGGAGCGGTCTGCTAGTTAATAATAAAGGAGAAGACGGCCTGCAGGGTTGTGATGTGGTAAGTAAACAAAATAGCAAAAAAATAGAAAATATATAAACTCTCTTATGCGCAGAATACAGCAGAGTTAGTGTTATAGTTGTGAAAATCCTCTTTCATATGGCACTAAGATCATCAAAATCGGTTCAGATTTACCGGAGTTATGACCATTCAATGTGCTGTGGTGCTCCGCACCAATGCTCTGCTCTGCTGGGCAGTTTAGATGTGATTTTTGCAAAGTTTCAAATGGACGATTTGTACCAGGCGATCATAACGTACAGCGGGTGAATGCCGGAAAAAATTAGCTGGTACATGTAGCTATTTTTGCTAGTAGATATATAATATTTATGCGTACGTATGTATGTGGCCCCCGAGTATATATGTATATGTATGTAAATACATATGGGTCAACTGAGTCCGTGAACGGATGCCCCGCGGTCAACGGAAATGATCATGGTGGATGTGGAGGCACCGGAACCGGAAATGACGACACCAACACCAACTTAAACCGGATATCGATTAAATGAAACGGAAGTATCATAAAGGAAGAGGATATGATATAAACGGAAATGCCCCATAAAGAGGAAACATATTTGTTAATTAAATAGGCTCGGTTTCCGTCACTGCTGTACTGCAGGTACATCCTGTTGAAGCAACTTTTCTTAGCGTATTTTCACTTTCGCCAGACTTCAACTTCCGTTTATATTTAACATCCCCTTCCTGTATACGGTTATCTGTTTCCTGTTTAAGTTGGGGACAGTTAAATATCCGGTTCCGGGTGTTTCATTTCCGAATGATCGTTTCTTATCCAGAAATTCATCCGTTGACCAATATCACATTAAAGTCTTTGAGCCTTTTAAAAATGCTCGATTACACCCGAATTTCGCCTGTCCTGACTTGTTAAACAATTTAAAATTAACTTGTAACTTTTAAGTGCATTTCTATGTATTGTATATGAGAGTATTGATTATTGTGGATTTGCTACAATTCTGATACTACAATCCTATCAATATAATTAGAAAAATTGTGTCCAAAGAAAATATGCAATACATTCTTTGGATCACAATAGCATATATATATCTTCCAACTTTTCTTTATTTCATTATTGTAGTACGATTGGCCTCTTTCTTCAATATAGGACTCAGTCTCTGCGATTTCTTTTTAGCCACAAGTATTTTGTCTAAAAATACGAAAACATCACTGGGTTCTGGAACAAGAGAAATGTGTGAAATTAGAATCCCAAATTTATGTAACTTTGCACAGTTTTCATTAATTGGTGACTCATTGATTGGTCGATTGTGATCTCGGACAGCACTCATTATTCACAGAGCTTTCGTTTAACCGCATTTTATTCGTTTCTCCATCACATCTATTTGACTCGTTTAGAATGTCAGACATCTCCAAAAATTTCATTTTTTTTTTCAAATTATCGTTTAATTTCGTCCGTAATTGTTACTTTTTAACGTTCATCGTTGTCCGGTACACAATATATATGAATGATGGTTTCAGATGGCACAGATATCGGATAGCTTTGAGCCTTTCTTTGGAATCAGCAGCGTTTTTTTCATCTGAAAATCGTGTTAAATAGTCACGAACCAAGTTTTTTAACATTTAAAAAATGCCAAGATTTTTTAAACTCTCTGTAAGACTCACTCAATGTCCACTTGAGCTATCTCTTTCTCCAACATAAGACAAAAGATTAAGATACTCGCGCACGATAGACACATCTGCCCACTCTGAATGTACCCCTTTCCCGTTGGCCATCAATGAAGTGACCATTTGTCGCAATTTAATACGCTCAAGTGCTAGCTTACTAAACCAAAAAAAGTGGCATGTCAATCTAAATAAAATAGAACAAATAACCGCAGAGAAATGAATATATATTCTACATACAATTGAACAAAAATAACTAAATGAAATCAACTAAAACAATCAGATAACACCAATCTAAGCAAACCGTCCCCCTACCGAATTCGCACTCATATTGCCAATATCCGCTGTCCAGCACATCAAAGTGGATCCCTTAAGGGTATTTATCAAAATCCATCATCGCATCGCAAGCACCAACTGCGAACACACACACACATACAACTATTTGTTTCGGGTGCCATCGCACCATTAACCCTTTCCTCGGCCGCATTCGATATGCACGAGAGACACTCGCGAATAGCTCAGATGGAAAGAAAACAGTAAAAGCGTCAAGTTGCTTGGGGAATTCGTCCAGCCACCGCATAGATTATTCTATTTCATTTTTTCCACTTTCTTCTTAAATATTAACCGGATTGTGTTACTCACGGCCGCAAATTGAGCTCTCCAATTGCGGACATTTGTAGTATTTATTGAGATCCATCAAAAGCTTTGCGACTCTGTTGTGTATTGTTAACGTCGTTGGATTAATTCTTAGCTGTGGTTGGTGTTGTTGCACGCTAAGTGGCCAGTTTTATGATATTCTAAACACGAATAACACAGCGAGTGATCAAATGTATGGCCGCAGGATGTTCTCCTGATGCCTCAAATTTAAACGAAATGGAAGAAAGATTTATAATATTAAAGTAAAGCCTTTCATACTTATGATGTTGCTTTCTTATGTGTTTCTCATAGCTGCCCATTAATTTTATTCCTAATTGATGGGGTTCTACAAGTTTCAACCGCCTTAAAACGGCGAGCGATTTTTGGCAGTATTATTTTCTTCTTTTTATATTTTTAAAATCAGAACTACACATCGTGTTTCTGCATTACTGACTCGATCGCTTTTGGAAAACTCTTTGATTATGTTAGGTATATATCAGTTGTGGAGACTTTTTCCAGAGGCCACACACAAAGATTCCTCTGAAGCCAGAATAACTCTTGCCGACGGTGCTCTCGACGAATCAAAATTAAGCTCTATAAGTCGGTCATCATTACACGATGAACGATGACAAACCGAAATGAGAAGGTACTTCGAGCATTCAAAAGAACTATTCTCCGCAAAAAGTTTGAAGCCGTCAACGTGAGCGAAGTTTACTGAAGCAAATGGAACAATGAACTGTATGAGCTCTACGGCGACATGAATATTGTTAAGCGCATAAAAATCCAACGAATACACTGGTTCGGCCATGTCGTACGTATGGAAGACGATGCTCCAGTGAAAAGTATCAAATGAAAGGACCAAGTTCATATAGACCCGTTTGCACTTGAGATGTGCAACTGGCGTAAATGTGCAAAGAATAGAGGCAACTGGCGAATTTTTGTGTTCTCAGCTCAGACCGGCTTTCAGTTGTAGTGCCAAAGCAGAATAAAAAGATTGATCGCTTGGGACCCGAGCACCCTGTTCGAATTCAATGTTGGTATAGAAAGTGGACATTCACATCTGTTTTAATATTAGATCGTCTAATATCTCCCTTCCGCTTTTTTGCTCTTTAGTTAACGCTTTATAAAAAGTGTTACAGTGATCGGATTTAGTTCAAATATGCGCCGTTCCGTTCGATAATCTGTTTCCATCTAGACGGCAACATCATAATACCCCCTTATTTGCGAAGAACTCGGACAGCCACTTTTCACAAGCATCTTTTGAGTTCAACTTTACAACACCAAGGGCGTTCGCCATTGACAGGAAAGAACAGATGGTAATCACTTGGCGCTATATCCGGGCAATATGGTGGATGTGATAAAACCTCCCATCAAATAGGTGTATGGTCTGGCGTTGTCCTGGTGGAACACTACACCCTTCCTGTTGGCCAATTCTGGACGCTTCTGGTCGATCGCCTGCTTCAAGCGGTCCAGTTGTTCGCAGTAGATGATAGAATTAAACGTCTGGCTATATGGGATCAATATCAATTGAGCCAATCCCACCAAATACACAGCAAAACCTTCCTGGACGTCAATCCCGGCTTGACCACTGTTTCGGACGATTCACCGGCCTTCGACCACGACCGTTTTCGTTTGATATTATCGTATGTGATCTATTTTTCGTCGCTAGTCACCATCCGCTTCAAAAATGGGTCGAGTTCGTTCCGTTTCAGCAGCATATCGCAGGCGTTGATTTGGTCCAGAAGGTTTTTTTGCGTCAAATCATTCGGCACCCAAACACAAGCTTTTTTGTGTATCCAGCCTTCTGCTGATGGTTTAAAATGGTTTGGTGACTAAAACCCATCTCCTGGGCGATGTAACGAGATGCCACTTGCCGTTCTATCTCGATGTTTTCCATGATTTGATCGGTATTCGTCGTCATAGGTCTTCCGCCGTTTGGCTTACCCATGGTGTCGTTTTCACCCACTCTGAATCGTCGAAACCTTTCCTCCGCAGTTCGAAATGAGAGAGTACCATACCCCAAAACACTATTAATCTCACGGAACGTTTTTCTAGCGGATTTGCCTTTAACGAAGGAAAACTTTAAAATAGCGCGAATTTCGGCGTTAGTGAACTCCATGTTTACACGTCCATAATTGTTAAACGTAATATCCAAACTAATCATGCATAGTCGTTTTGTAGGTTATGTCAAGACCTTTCAAATATGTATAGTATTGCCGTATACGAAATTCAAAAAATAACAAGTAAGGAAAGGCTAAGTTCGGGTACAACCGAAAATTTTATACTCTCGCAATTTATTTACAGATTTACCTATATTTTCGGTGAAAAATTACCCTTAGGCACTGAGTTCTTCATGTTTGATATCAGGGGCCTTGGAAAGTCATGGTCCGATTTTGACAATTTTTCCACAAGTGATGTCACAGCTCAAATACAGTATTTGTGTAAAGTTTTATTTCGCTATCTTCATTGGTTCCTTATGTATATCTTATAAAGTGAAGGAATAAGATGGAGTTCAAAATTTAGTTATATGGGAAGTAGGCGTAGTTGTGAACCGATTTCGCCCATATTCCACCAGTGTCATCAGGGTGTCAAGAAAATATTATATACCGAATTTCATTGAAATCTGTCGAGTAGTTCTTGAGATATGGTTTTTGACCCATAAGTGGGCGACGCCACGCCCATTTTTCATTTTGTAAAAAAATCTCAGTGCAGCTTCCTTCTGCCATTTCTTATGTAAAATTTGGTGTTTCTGACGTTTCTCGTTAGTGAGTTAACACACTTTTAGTCATTTTCAACCTAACCTTTGTATGGAGGGCGTGGTTATTATCCAATTTCTTTCATTTTTGCGCTGTATTAGGAAACGGCTAAAATAAAAGAATTCAGAAAGTTTGGTTTATATAGGTTTATTGGTTTGCAAGATATATACAAAAAACCTATTTGGGGGCGGGGTCACGCCCACTTTTCCAAAAAAATTACATCCAAATGTGCCCCTTCCTAATGCGATCCTATGTTCCAAATTTTATTATCATAACTTTATTTATGGCTTAGTTATAGCTCTTTATGTGTTCTTGGTTATCGCCATTTTGTGGGCGTGGCAGTGGTCCGATTCCGCCCATTTTCGAACTTAACCTTCTTATGGTGCCATGGAATACGTGTTCCAAGTTTAATTAAGATATCTCAATTTTTACTCAAGTTACAGCTTGCAAGGACGGACAGACAGACATCCGGATTTGAACTTTACTCGCCACCCTGATCACTTTGGTATATATAACCCTATATCTAACTCGTTTAGTTTTAGGACTTACAAACAACCGTTATGTGGACAAAACTATAATACTCTCTTTAGCAACATTTGTTGCGAGAGTATAAAAAGGCGGTAGGGATATTTGACAACCTAATGTGATCGACGGATCATTGTCCGCTCCGTTCAATCCTCCTGTGAAACAACATATGATGATTAACAATAGAAAATAACAAGAAATTAATTCGAATTAAATTAATCGAAAAATAACAAATTTTCATATTTTAATTATAAAGAAATATTTTCATAACATTACTCATACAAACATACTCACACACTTTTGTTGCCATTAAGTTTCACTAAGGACATCAAACTTCAAAGCCATATAAAGTTAGTCAACTAAGAAAACGGTAAATGTAAGGAGATAAAAGCGAAACTGACAAACTATTTATAAGTTTCATGCAACTTTCAAAACTATTTCTGTAGTCAATGGTCAGTGGAAACTAAATGTCATTCGCCCAAAATGCATTACAGCAACAACAATACTTCTTTACAATAACAGTATACTTGTACATAATAAGTCAAAGTATGGCGCTGGAGAGCAATGAACAACACACATGTCCTTTGTGAATAAATGCACATACACACATGCACGCCAAGTGAAACGAGTGAAAGTTGCCGTAATTACAAAATTTTGCTAAGAAATCTTAATAAAACGTAGAATAGCCGCGAGCTACAAACAACGGGACAGTGACCGGTCGGCGGAACAATCGTGCGATTCCCAAATTGACCATAAGTGTGGACCTCATACGCACACAAAAACTGGCAATAAATAAATATTTGTGGGAGGGCCGACAACCTTTGGTGCTTTGATAAATAAATTTACACGCCAAAATAGGAAAATGCGCATAAATATGGTTCTTAAATTAGACATGACAATATTCAACTATAAACACGATAAATCAAAGGGTATTACACGCGCTCATAAACCCTAAACGTATGTGTGGCCTTCTAATAGCCACACAGACACACACACATGAATACTCAAGCTCATAAAGAAATCACCAACAACATCACATGTTTCGCTCCAACCACCGCATTCTTTTAAGCCATTCACCGCCGCCGAAGTGCCTGGGATTCTTAAGTGTCGCAGAACCCTTTCGTTTAAGAATTTCAAACTCGCTGCCAGGACAACTCAATGCAAATGCACTCTGGTCTGGGTATGGTGTGTGTGTGGCTGACTGTGTGTTTATCGTATTTTCGATGATTTATATCTAATTTAAGCATCTTTTCTCAGCTTAAATCTTAGCTACAATTGCCTGGCCGCCTGCCTCTCCGCCACCACACCCAGTTTTGGTTGGTCTAACGTCCGCAGGCAAATGCAAATCGTGTTTGCATTCCCCGAATGGGACAGTAGCAGCCAAGGATCCAATAAGAAAGTTGTGTATATTAAATATATGGACAATCCGAAGACACCAGGGTTGCATGTGGAATACTTTCGCCGGCAAGTGCTAATATGCAAATCCATTTATTGCATGTACTTGTAAATGCCTGTGATGATAACTAACTACTGGCTGAGCTCGGCTGGCGGTCCGGTGATTTGGTAGTCAGCAGTGAGCTTCTTGAAATGGTTGTTGTTGTAGCACATAAATCTTGTATTAAATGACATATAAGTCAATATGTTAAACCGGCATTCACCTTCTTATCAACAACAGCTTCCACAATGGGACAGCCAACATTTATATTCACTGGACTTGCTCAGGCGCTTATGGAAGGGTTTTCTTCTGGCCCTTATGTTCATATATGTTTGTATGCAATTCGAATGTACGACTTTGAGATTTTAATCAATTGTGGCATTTGAAGCAATGCAGATTAGAGATATTGAAAATTCAAATAAGTACTTACAACTTGACACTCAGCTATGTCTTCCTTGTGTCTGAGGATTCTGAGAAGGGTCTGAGGATATAAACAAAATATGTGGTTAAAAGTGTTTGTATTAAGTTGTTCGACAGTTAGCAAATTAATATAATCTCACTAGTGGAGAATTTTTTCTCTTTTCATCACATTCATTCATTTATTGAAATTGTCAAATGTGTACTATTTCAAATCATTATAAATATGAGGTTAAGTTCGCACCGATCCAGAATTAAATACTCTTGTACTCATTATTAGACTGTGCCCAAAAAATAAGTTGACATTGTATTTATTTTGAAAATTCTTTATTTATTCTTCCAAATCAATTTTATCTCCTTCAATGTAATCCCCTCCCGATGCAATGCACTTATGCCAACGCATTTTCCAAACACTGGTTTTAGTCACTTTCCGGGATGGCCTTCAGTTCCGTCTTCGCTGTGGCTTGAATCTCCTCTATCGTATAAAAACGGTGTCCCCGGAGCGGTCTTTTGAGCTAGGTGAACAGCCAGAAGTCGAACGGCGCCAGATCAGGTGAATACGGTGGTTGCGGAACGCTATGGGTTGAGTTTTTGGCGAAATTATCACGAATTACGAATGAATTTTCGATACCAGTCGAGATTTGACGCGCTTGAGGCCCAAAACATCCTTCAAAATGGTTTTGGCTGAGCCTTTCGATATGCCAACTTCATCAGCAAGGTCTCTAATTGTTAATCGACGGTTTTTCAACACCAAATCTTTGATTTGTTGAACGTGAGCTTCGTCGGTTGAGGTTGATGGTCGCCCTGGACGCTCTTCGTCTTCGACACGTTCACGGACGGCTTGGAACTCACTATACCACTTGTAAAAATTTTTAGACATAGTCTCATCACCAAAGGCTTTCTGCACCATCCTCAACGTATCCGCAGCAGAAAAATTGATTCCGTAAACAAAATTTAATGCAAATTCTTTGCTCAACAAATTTCGACATCGCAAAAAATGAAAAACTCACTTTTAGCAGCTCACAAAACGACACGTATCTCAGTACTACCAACCTAAAAAAAAATAATTCTCCAAATCCTTCGACGCGCGCAGTTTAAATTCAAATGTCACCTTATTTTTTGGGCACAGTACATCTCATATATTAACCGGATGGAGTGTTGAACCAATATTCAGGAAATGGAGATTACGAGGTTGTTCCTCGTGACAAAGGTCTCGAAAGCAACCACAAGTTCAGCTGAGAACGCCGGTAATATGAATCAAACGACCCTCGACTAAGCCTATATTAATAATCACATAGACATATTATAATCACAGTCTGGTGAAAAATGGATAATGTAAGTGTTTAGTTTTAAATGCTTTAATTTCGCATTCCTCCATACAAATTTTAACAAATGGCGACCAAGGGAAGATATAATATGGATTCCAGTACTAATTTTCGACAATTTTTTGCAGAGATTGGACCCGTATGTCAGCAATAAACGTTGTTCTGGAGAACGTCTGTTCATTATGAAAATGAAAATCGAGTATAAATCAAATAACAGCCAAAAAGACTGTATAAATTCCAGCCGTGAGGTTAATTTTTCGAACATTTTTGCAGAAATTGCGAGGTTAAGGACTTTATTGGCTTCCACGTAAAACTTTACACAGGGAACAATTTCGAAGTAAACTAAATAACGTTGAAAGTGTGTATGTATTTCAGTTGTTCGCAATCACCATAAACGCCACAACTTAACACAATCCTTGTTATTAATGATGTTCGACTGTCAAATTTTCCAATAACAAACGGCAATTTTATTTAAACTTTTCGTATTTCAGCCAATTTGGGTAGTTAAAAATGCACATATGTACCCTTAACTGCCTATAATCTTCATATATATACAAAGTCAACGAAGCTTTTTGTTACGGTGACCGCATGTCAACCATTTCGATTATTTACACAACCACTTTCTTTATCTAAAAACGCAAAAAAAAAATCTAAAAAGCAACACAAATGCGTCGTGGACACGTACAAATTGCTGAATAAAGGCAAATGACCAAACGCCCCTTTACGCCTCATTTCCAAAATGTGTATTAGCAAATGGTGAGTGGTTGTCAGCGCTTTCATCACGCTTTCAATCCTTTTTATATTAATATTACTTATGCATGAGAGTATGTGCGATTGAACCGATTGACAGCTGTAACAAGTTATCATAATTCAATACATGTCCTGTGATTCTATTTGTACCGACACACACACATACATACATATTTTATAAATGCAATGCCGACTTTCGGATAGTTGCGCTTGAGGCAAGCCAAAATTTTGCTCCAGATAATTTGCTCACTTATAAATTATTCTTTTTGTGTGCGTAGAAAGGTCACATTGAAGGATTAATGGACATCTATTTGGTATTTTTTTGAACTATTTTAAACGGAGAAAAGGATTGAGGGATGTATTTTTTAACTTTTTATTCGTTTGCAAAAGAGACGGACTATGAACATAGTAATACGTACTACGTACTTCGTAATTCCCGTTAACTCTAATATTTCTTCATTATACACATGCTGCATTACCGATTCATTCAAATCGGTGCAAATATTATTAATCAGAGGACTAAGCAGAGTACTCTCGTATACTGACGAGGTGTGTTCAAAAAATATTTATCATTCGTCTACATTAATGTTGTCGTCTTTAAAATAGTCCGCATTCCATATTATGTACTTCTGCCAGCGCTTTTTGTAATCATCGAAACACTTCTCCAATTCGAGTTTTGGGATATCCATTAGTTCTTTCAGCGTTTTCATCTATGCTTGTAAAACGACGGCTCTTTAAGATTCTATTTATTTTTGAAAATAGGACAAAGTCACACGGAGTTATGTCTCGCAGAGATCGGCTGCCGGGCGGTAGCTTACGCTGACGACGTACCTCTCATGGTTGATGGGAAATTTCTATATACCGCGTACGAGCAAAGATATCTCGACGTCGTAACGAACTGGGCTGCAGAATGTGGCTCCTACACCGTTGTCCTATTGCGGTTTATTACTGAACCGATGGGCCTCGGCTGAGCTGGGCCAGCGCGGGTCTGTCACTAGCTCTAGCGCAGTCGCCAGATCCTTCTGGCCTAAGGTGACTAGCAGGAGGTCTACCGAGCTCTTCGCCCCCAGTAAGGTTTACCTTTTAGTCGTAGGGGTTCTTACTGGCCATTGTTCCAACGGGATCCACGCTTTAAGGTTATGAATCTTACCGGATGCTAGCTGTAGAAACTGCATGAGGGAGGACGAAGTAATCTAATCTCATCACTTTCTTCTGTAATGTCCCGCCTTTACTACATCACTGGGACTTTCCTCTGTTGTCAACAAAAAGTTATCCAATTGAATTTAATGCAATAGAGTTCGGTTTAATCTAGTATAAACGCTCGCTATACTGCCACTATACTAAACAAGAACAACGGTATATGAGATTAGTGCCCTCTATATTATATAGACAATTATACCGTATTGTGTCCTTAGTCCTCTATCCGTCATTGTGTAACGAAAAAAATTATTTTAAGAGCTTTTTTTCAACAACATTTATATATATATATTTGGCGTAGGAACCGCTTTAAGCGATTACGAATCCACCAGGGCGCGCCACTCATTCCTCCTTTTTGCTTTTTGGCGCCAACTGGAAACACCAAGTGAAGCCAGGTCACTTTGCACTTGGTCTTTCCACCGGAGTGGAGGTCGTCCTCTTCCGCGGCTTCCTCCAGCGGGTACTGCATCGAATACTTTCAGAGCTGGAGTGTTTTCTTCCATCCGTACAACATGACCTAGCCAGCGTAGCCGCTGTCTTTTTATTCGCTGAACTATGTCAATGTCGTCGTATAAATCGTACACTCATCGTTCCATCGTCTGCAGTATTCGCCGTTGCCAATGTTTATAGGACCATAAATCTTGCGCAAAACCTTTCTCTCGAAAACCCCAAGAGTCGTCTCATCGGATGTTGTCATCGTCCACGCTTCAGCGCCATACATCAGGACGGGAATAATGAGCGACTTATAGAGTTTGATTTTGGTTCGTCAAGAGAGGACTTTACTCTTCAATTGCCTACTCAGTCCAAAGTAGCACCTGTTGGCAAGAGTGATTCTGCGTTGGATTTCAAGGCTGACATTGTTGGTGTTGTTAATGCTGGTTCCCGATAAACGAAATTATCTACAACTTCAAAGTTATGACTGTCAACAGTGACGTGGGAGCCAAGACGCGAGTGTGCTGACTGTTTGCTTGTTGACAGGAGATATTTCGTCTTGTCCTCATTCACCACCAGACCCATACGCTTCGCTTCTTTATCTAGTCTGGAAAACGCAGAACAAACGGCGCGGTTGTTGCTTCCGATGATATCAATATCATCGGCATACGCCAGGAACTGTACACTCTTGTAGAAGATTGTACCCTCTCTATTTAGCTCTGCAGCTCGTATTATTTTTTCCAGCAATAGATTGAAGAAGTCGCACGATAGTGAATCACCCTGTCTGAAACCTCGTTTGGTATCGAACGGCTCGGAGAGGTCCTTCCCGATCCTGACGAAGCTTTTGGTGTTGCTCAACGTCAGCTAACATAGCCGTATTAGCTTTGCAGGGATACCAAATTCAGACATCGCGGCACAAAGGCAGCTCCTTTTCGTGCTATCGAAGGCAGCTTTAAAATCGATAAAAAGATGGTGAGTATCGATTCTTCTCTCTCGGGTCTTTTCCAAGATTTGGCGCATGGTGAATATCTGGTCCATTGTAGATTTTCCAGGTCTAAAGCCACACTGATAAGGTCCAATCAGTTCGTTGACGGTGGGCTTTAGTCTTTCACACAATACGCTCGACAAAACCTTATATGCGATATTGAGGAGACTTATACCACGGTAGTTGGCGCAGATTGTGGGGTCTCCCTTCTTATGGATTGGGCAGAGCACACTAAGATTCCAATCGTCAGGCATGCTTTCTTCCGACCATATTCTACAAAGAAGCTGATGCATGCACCTTATCAGTTCTTCGCCGCCGTATTTGAATAGCTCGGCCGGTAATCCATCGGCCCCCGCCGCTTTGTTGTTCTTCAAGCGGGTAATTGCTATTCGAATTTCTTCATGGTCGGGTAATGGAACATCTATTCCATCGTCATCGATTGGGGAATCGGGTTCGCCATCTCCTGGTGTTGTACTTTCACTGCCATTGAGCAGGTCGAAGAAGTGTTCCCTCCATAATCCCAGTATGCTCTGGACATCCGTTACCAGATTACCTCCTCGGTCCCTACATGATAATTCTCCGGTCTTGAAACCTTCTGTAAATCGCCTCATCTTTTCATAAAATTTTCGAGCATTACCCATGTCGGCCAGCTTTTCAAGCTTTTCATACTCACGCATTTCGGCCTCTTTCTTTTTACGTCTGCAAATGCGTATCGCTTCCCTCTTCAGTTCTCGAAATCTATCCCACCCCGAACGTGTTGTGGTCGATCTCAACGTTGCGAGGTAGGCAGTCTGTTTTCTCTCCACTGCGGAACGACAATTCTCATCGTACCAACTGGTTTTTTACAACAACATTTACCTTTCAATATACTGTATACAAACAGCTCTGGTACTCCAGTCCTCCCTATTTTAAGGTTAAGGACCACAAACGAATATAACATCTGATAAGGTCACTTTTGGTTTGATCGAAATAAAATTCTATGAAATATATTTCTCGTAATTGTTTGAGCTTCATGGTCCATATTTTTCTTCAAACAATCATATTTCAACTTCAAAACTATACCGTTGTTCAATCATATTTCAACTTCAAAACTATACATTTCTGTAAGGGTAGTGACTGGCGCTCAAGAGTCGGTGGAAATTTTTTCGATATCTGATATACTGGCTTCAAAACATGTGTAACATGTAGCGGCATTTAAAGCACCGCCATTTGTGTGTATTTACTCACGTACTTGAGTACGCATTGTTATCACTCACACGAGTGTTATCTTAAAACCGCTACTCTACGACTTTTGATTGATAAATAAATGGGCGGCTGTCAAATTCTTCGAAATGCCCACAGCACAATGCTGCTGATAAGTGAAACTCATGTTTATTTTAAACTACTTTAAATCGCAGTAGACACATGTATTTATTATTCTTTCCGCTCTTCATACATACATACAGGTTTGCATAGTGATAGAACTAACTCACACGCTCAGCCTTAATAACAAAGAAATTAAATTTACGATGCTTAATGTTTGACGCTACAAAAGCATAATAAATTCATTTAAATAAACTTCAATAGATAAATTAATGTTTGTAATGGCACATAGAAAATATGTATTGCAAATTTAGACAAGCAGTGAAGCCCATATTGCGCGCCACACCTTCTACACCCGTTATGAAAAAATAATACATAAATGCATGCCTTACTGTGTGTTACTGTGCAGAGTATTTTCGAAATTTATTTGTTTTATAAATACCAATTATGTGTAATTGACTGTTTAGCAAATAGTTTAAGAAAATTTAGAAAAACAAGCTGAAAGTTAAGATTTGAAATTCATTTCCGATTTTTTGGTTTAATACACTAATATATATATAATAGAACACAATAATGCAAAAAGAATACTATTATTTTTTTCATAATTTCAATTCATACATAATTTCATCACTTATTTATTTAGTTGGTAGAAGTATAAGAGATAAGCACTGCATCATCCCCTACGTACATCCCATGCCGTCCGTCTGTTAGTGTTATGATTGGTCGAAATGTTTGGTTTAATGTTGCATTAATTGATGACCACCTGACTGGTTGTAGCGTTTTAGTTGTTTTTGTTTTTGTTTTTGATGTTGTAGTTGTTGTAGGAGGTAATTTACAATTGCTTGTCGAACAAGAATTCGCCCACAGCACCTTGGGTGGACATCATCTTGGTGAGTGTGCTCAATTTGCCAGCCAAATCGCGTTGTCCGGTGAGTTGTTCCTCCAAGAATTCACCAGTTAGCCAGTCGACCAAGTGATACCAGTTGGGTGACTTCTCACAGGTCTTGATCAACGAACGAATGCTCTTGGTGACCTTGGTCTCCAATTCCAAAGCTTGACGGAGTGTATCAACACCGCTATCTACCTTAACGTCAACATCCTGATAAAAGAGAAAAAATATAATTGAAATGAACATGAATTAGTAGCAGTTCGAAAGTGTGTAAATTTTAAAATATATACAAATAAATAAAAATGTTTTTAATGAAAAGAATATGTTTAAAACGTGCACTTACAATAAGTTGAATCAAATCAGTGACACTGTCTGTCAACTGACCACGCATGGACAGATATTCAATGAGTTTCGAACCATGTTCACGTTCCTCGCGTGCCGACTTGAAGAAATGCTCAGCGAAACCGGGACGATTGACGACGTCGCGTGAGAAGTGTGCAGCCATGGCCAAGTAGATGTTAGAGGCATTGATTTCCATTTGGATTTGCTTGCGCATCTCCTCCAAACATTGACCGTTCTTGTCATTCAGACCAATCCACTCGACGGGAAGGCGTGGGTGCTCCAAACGGCCTGTTGGGATGAGAGAAAATTTTCGAAAATTGGCATGAGACATACAAACATAGTATGTTACGAAAAGTTCTGAAGGTAAGTTAAGGTAAGGTGAAAAGTGCGAAATTTGTTGCAAAGCAATTTGTAACTTTCAATGTCATACATTTTGTTGTTGCGTCGTAATAAAATATCTGCAAAATTGTAATTTACATGTGTGCCTCTCAATATAAAGTCGAAATCATCATTCGCTTATCAATTGGCGACTAAACAAAATATCCCCATGTAATGTGACTAACGCCCTGCCTGCCGCTACTACTGCTCTTCGACCCCACCAAAGCGTTGTTGGTTTCGGCGTTTCAAATGAATTTAGCGTATAATTACAGAAAATATTTATATAAAAATGTACATACGTATGCAGGCAAGTATGTGTATTTATACGTAGCACTTAAAGTCTGTCGGAATAAGTCTGGATTGTAAATAGGAAAAACATAATAAAGAAGTAACAACAACAACACACAGCATATTGATTCACACGTTCCCACAGTGGTTTGACGAACAACAGCAGCTCTAGGGAAGCAAATTTAAGGGCAAGGGGATATACGAAGCAGCGTTTAGTGTCACTAGCCACTAGTGGTGCCGTGTGCAAAAATCTCTCGAGTAAAATACTCTACTACTCTACTGAGTGTACACTATGAGTTAGTAAAGTGTGGTGTTGCTCAGTAAGTACTCAGAGCGAGATTAAATTTAATTGAGTGAAGTCAGTGTGCTACTTTGATCTTGTCAAGGCGATACTCTCATACCTACATATGTATACATATATGTATTTATATATAAATAACGTTCGATAGTAGTAGGAGGCAATGGGGGAATACAATAATTTACAGTTGCTAAATTATAATATTTTATGCTAAACAGATTTAGGAAATGAAAGTAAAATTAAGTGAAAATAAGTAATTAAAAATTCAAACGGAAGAGTTGAGTGAAATAATGTTTGTTGTCGATGGATTAGGGCGGAAAGTTTGCTGATAGTTTTTATTTTTATATAATGAAAGTCTAACTAAACTAGTTATGCAGAATAACTTATATGGGACTAATAATCTAATAATTGTCTAAATATGTGGAAAATACTCGAATTAAAATGTAAACAAAAATAAAAAGTAGAAATGCCAACAGTTGTCAAACCGAATGATCTCTTTTTTAAACAATACAAAGTTCTTTAAAATTAAATTCGAAAAAATTTAGTAATTTGAATATGTCTAATTTCTTTTTAAAGAAAAATACAAAAAATCCAGATCAATGAACTTCGGCTAACTAATTTAATTACTAGTGAAATTAATAGCTAGAATATTATAAAGCACTAAGATCAATTGAAGTGAGTATAAATTTCATTAGAGAGACTACGCTAGACACTCGAAGTGTACATTTTTAAGTACATATGTATATATAAGAATCTGGCAAGATCTAAGCCATTGCTAAGAGTTAATATCAGGGTCAAATTGGTATGCGTATCGAGTAACCAGAGATTGCTCAGTAAACTTGTGTGTGAGCATGCCAAACAAACCGGTTTCCATATTATGAAATATGGAAATCTACGTACATATGGACTTGCAAAGAAAAATATATATGTGAATATATCTCAGACGCTGAAATGTTGTGGAAACGCTACTTTAACAATAAAACAGAGCTGAAACAGCTGTTTAATAGTAGATTAAATACGACTGTTTAAGGGGATTTTTTTAAAGAGTTTACCGCAACAAAAAAAAATAACACGGAGTTTAACAAGCGTTCATTAATATTCCGACAAAAACGTGAGTCAATATACACCGGCATAACATCGGACAAAGATATATTTACCAATAAAATATTGGCACAACGCCCATAGTCTAAAATCCAATTCCAATTGTCATTGTTTGTAAACAAAAAATCTGTTGTTTTTCGTCATCACGCGAGTCGAAAAGAAATTTCTACGTATTACCAAAACAAAGAGATTCTCACGTTATATTTTCTTTTTTTCTACCTGGGATAAAGCCAAACAAATTCACCCTTGTCTAGAGTGAAATGACTTTTGCTCGTTGAAACGCACTCGTTTGAATCTCTCAAAATTTTTGTGAGCGGAAATACACGCACTCTCTTGTTATCGTTACTCTGAGCGGATATGACTCGAAAATGCGCAGCAAGGCGAATTCTACATGTTTCTTTTCATGTTTATGTTCATGTTTATTTTATATGAAAAACAAAAATCACTGTGCACTTTCACAACACAAATTCACTATAAATTCAATAAAAACTAAAAATTTTTGCTTTGTCCTGAGTTCACAATACTTACATGTCATCTGTGCGTTGACCGCTACGGCCAGCAACAAAACTGCGGCAAATAATTTCATCATGTTGTCTTCTCGCTTCCTTGCTTAATTAGTATTCAGGATTTTCTTCACTCTTGCTTTTATTGCGTGTGTCTCTTCGCTAACTGCACAAAAGAAAATGAATAATTTTAATTAACACGCCGTAGTTAAATATCTTTCAAAGTTTATGATTTCTTCCAATATGTTTGAATGTTTGTATGTATTTGCGTTAGATTTCACACTAGCTTTTGGTAATGTGCACACAAATTTGGAAAAGAAAAAAAAAAATAATCGATTTACTATCACTAGGTGAATGATAAAGAGTGATGTGTGTAGAGGGAAACACGAACTTTTTTCTTATTGCTTTCAATTGAATTTTTTTGATTTTGACAATTTCTTCAAACGACTGCTCGATCTGATCTGATTTGCAACCGCCTCTGTGCCTTTATACACACTGGTATAGAAGACAAAACGTTTGGCCTTTGATGAGTTAATGCGTTAGTATATCGCCTGATAATAGAGTTCTGGACACAATGGTCGTACACTTTAGTAATCACAGGTTGATTGAATTATGAATATTTGACTTGAAAAGTAAATCTTTTTCAGCGCTGTCGTAAAACTCTCTTTGTTGTTACTGAATGCGAATACGTACTGACTGCTGGCGAGACGAACCTAACACTTTTAAATGCCCACACTAATCTCTCAGCACTACCAGCGAGTACGTACACACGTTGAGTCTTTCGGTACTCACTTGTTGTTGTTTGTATTTTTCGTTATCGTTATAATATGTCCGCCAATATGTCGGGCCGTGTATGATTCTTTTGTTTCTACGATGTGGTCGGTTCTTTTAATAATATTGCCTTTATCAATCGGGATTCTTTTTATATGCTATACACACGACTCCAATGCACGTCTATATACTATGTGTACTATGCACATTTCATCAGATGTCTTGTTTGGTTTTTTGTGAAATCATGCTCATGGGAGATGTGAGTAGTCGATAGCCGTTGTATGGAGAGCATTCAAATTGTGTAATCCAATATGGCGGCCATAATGGTGGCTGGCGTTGACCTGAGTCAGCTGGTTTTTGTTTTCCTTTGTTGTTTTGGTTGCACATGGCTTTTGCTACTGCATATCAACACAAAGGTCGTCTAGAGTTGCCAACCGAATATGCACATACTACATATATGATTCAGGGAAAGCGTATAACTGTGTACAGAAATAGGTTTGTTGCTATGCGCTATAGCAGTTAGACCATTATCATTCCGAATGTTTAATCTGCATAAACTCCTCTCAACTCTAACATATCACTTTGAATGACAATAGATCAATTCATCATGACCAAGTGACATTGTCGTAATGATACCATAAATATAGAGGCGTCTTTAAGATTTAGTGTCTAATATGTATGTATATTGAAAATGAATTATTCCAGTTAAATCTTATAGATTTAAATGCAAATACTTTGAATTGGGAATTGGCTTTTAAGAGACTAATCGAGGACCCTATACAATAGTTCACCTAAAGAACTTACTTATTGAGTAGAGATTTAAAAATTCTATTGCATACCGAGAGAACCTTATATATTGTTACCACTGAGAACTTACTTTATGGTTAGTGGAATAATTAGAAATTAAATAATATATATGTTAAAGCCTGTTACTCTTGCAAGGAGCATAGGTACACTTTGGTTTCTATAATCATGTTATTTTAAGATGGATGACTAATTGAGCCATCGCACCCGATCCTGGTGCTGAGTCTGCCAGCGAGCCTCCAGGCCAGCATGTGGGTAACAGAATTTCCTCTGTGCGGGTTGAAGGATATACCGCCTATGTGCACGGTCGACAGAGCCTCGTTAGCGGTAACAGGGATCACCAAGTCTTTTCGGGCATTGGGTGAAGTTGTCATTTGGAGAGGAGAGGTTATATATTTACTTCACTCCCCCATGGGATCCCCAATTAATCCAGTATATTTCTAGTGCTATTACTTAGGTGTAATTAAACCAGAATCAAATGTATCCTTTAATGCATAGGCATTATTCAAACGAATTTTGTACAGTATAAAGAAGACCATGACATCTTGCTTAAGAACTTAATTCGGTCCTTAAGCTTATTATAGTTTGGTGGGAGCCAGCAAATGGAACAATATTGCACTTTAATCTTATAACAGATACTTAAGTTTCAGTATGATTATTGGATCTTTTTAGATGACGTGCAAAAATTGATGGTTCCAAACACAGAAATTTCATAGTGCCATATGCAAAAATGTGTACTAGCAACAATGGTGCTTTAATTTGCAGACTAGCCCACACTAACTGCATTAAATTGTCGCTGATAAATCAATCAAATATGGCACAAGTACTATACTAACTTGTCACAGACTTGATGACTAACGACAACCCTAAAATCTCTCGAAATCTCTATACACTTTAATGTGAATATGTGTGTGTGCTCATGAGGAAAACAACACTCTACTAAGAGCGCGCACTAAACTGGCCGCCATATTGATGAAATGTGTTATCTACTCAGTAGAGAGTCAAAGCGACGAGTGCAAAAACAACAAACGAGCAATATGGGGTGTGCGTGTGTTTGGGTATGCATGCAAAGGCATTATCGATCGAATAGAAACGGCCAGACACAGGCATTATAAGCGACAGTTGGAAAATTTCGTTTCATTGAAACACATCTGTGCTTAACAATATAAAAACAAAGAGAGCGTGTGTTATTAAAATAAGTAAAAAACTAAATACTGCACTAAATTTTAACTGAGACATTTGACATATTCAATAAGCCCTCAGTGAATTATTAGGTAAGTTGTGGAGTAGGGAGTTCATTATCATTTAGTAAGACGATGCAGAAGTGAAACTTTTTTAAATTTGCCATACACTTTAAAAGAGACAGTATTTCCAATATACAACTCAAACGCGTCGGTTGTTGCTCCAGAGAAACAAACGAATTGAAATTTGGTGTGTTCAGCGAAAAGGTAGAAAACAAAGCGAAAATACCGAATAAAAATACTTGAAACGCAATAAGTGAAGGCAAACAAAACAATGTGTTTTTCTTAATTTGTCAGATTTCACAAAACTCAAATAAAAAGAATATTTTAAAAACATTAAACAATTGGGTATAAATTTCTACGTTTCTTTGCAGAGTAAAATACTCAGAAAATCCAAACCAAAGTTATGAAGTCGTTTACTGCGCTCACACTATTTGCGGGCCTCATTGCCCTGGCCAGCGCTGAAAACTACGCCTGTCACTCGAATGTGACTTACGGCTGCAGCAACAGTGTCTCAAGTAAGTAAAGCTAGAACAACAAACAAACAACACAAATGCAATCTCCATGCACACACACACACACACACATGAGAATGCGTTCGATAAGACAACTTTACTAAAATACTTCCCGTTTGGTTTTCTTCTCTTCCTTTTTTGCTGCTTGCAGGCCCCGTCATTTGCCATTCCCGTTATGGTGGCATTGAAAACGTTGAATCTGGCATTCAATCCTACATCAATTTGAATCTGCACAAGTCCTACCAATATCTGTTGTTGTCGTCGTTCTACAACTCATACCAGAAGAATCGTCCCGGTTTCAACAAGCTCTACCGCTCCATGTCGGATCGCTCTTTCGATGATGCCATTGATTTGATTAAGCATGTCACACGTCGCGGTGGTCAAGTTGATTTCCGTGCCATCAGCCAACACCCCAACTCTATTGCTCAAAGTAAATTGAAATTGGAGGAGGATGAGTTGCACTCTTTGGGCATTGCTTTGGACATTGAGAAGACTTTGACCGCTGATGCTGGACACGTACACTACCAATCGACACACGGACGCCCACACGACCCACAGACCGCTCACTACATTGAGGAGAAATTCTTGCACCAACAGGCTGATTCCATACGCAAGGTTTCGGGCTACGTCAACGATTTGTCGAAGATCATGAACCAACCCGATCCCTCATTGGGCATCTACTTGTTCGATCAGTACTTGGAGAAGCAGTAAATGCTGTTGCTGTGAAGTGAAGATTATGCGCTGACCTATGCGTTCGGAGCTGAGAAGAACCATCTTACACATACTATACGTATTTCTTACATTACATTACAAACGAAAACCGAAAACGATGTAACTAAATTTGTTTGAAAAATATATAAATTCCAACTTTGCGCATTTAAATCTTCAGCTTTATGAATGTTATTTAGACAACCAATTAACCAACCAACAAACCAACTTCTGCTTATGGCACAAAGGCGCATCCATGAAATTATGCATATGTATTATTAAAAATAAGTGCTATAACATTTTTGAATTGTTCATTTCTATAATTATTATTATTTACTCTACATGAAGTTGTAACTTTTTGCTAGTGGATTACTTTACAAAATATAAATGTTAAAATAACGAAATAGTAAAACAAAAATTAAATTTTTTTCTCTCATATTTATTTGTTTCCATTGAATTGTGATAATTGGTGCGAGAAATCGTACAAAAACTGAATAAATAAATATGCGAGTGATAAACAAAAATCTCAAATTCTTTTACACTCATTTACTCATAATGTGCGGCAATGCCACTCTCTCTCTAAAAGTGCTATCTCTTAGCAATTGGTTTATTTGAGGCCGATATTGAGCGTTGTTTTGTCTACAAAATAAAGTTTTAAGCAAACAAAAACAATTTTTAGTGAACTCAATGCCGACAAACAGCTGATAGCATAATACTCAAACATTCTCATTTCACTTTTGATGTTTGTTTTAAAAATTAGTTACAATATTCCCAAACATTAACGAGTTTATTGCACCGAATTTACTAGATTTCGCTAGAAAACATATAGGTTAGCGCAGAAAATGGAAAGAGAGAGCGAGATTGAAGGCAGATTCGTCAGAGAGGAAGTTGTTAATTTTTTTCCGTATAATTTTTAATAAACAGCTGTTCACAAGGTGAAGTTTTATGAACAAAATAACGGCTGCATAAGTTATGTATATACATACATATTTACGTACATAAATATGTTATGTGTATGTATATATTTAAGAATTACAAGTTGAGGAAAAAATTCTTTAGACATTAAACCATAACAATCACATTAATGATCCGGGCAGTTTTTGGTATATAAGTAATTATCTCTTAATTGTTAGCTCACCATCTAGGTTAGGTTAGCCTGGTAGTCCAATAAGCTACACATATACCAGGTTTGGTCCTTTGCGATACCAGATGTAGTGCCGTTCCGTGCTGTGTCGCAAATTTTAGAAGGTTCTTTGGTTTTACTAACGATCTGATTCAGATTCTCGTACTGTGAGGAGCCGTTGCCTTGACAATGCAGGACAAGCGCACAAGAGATGTTCCATTGTTTCTCTTATACTTTGCAACCTTGCTCATTTCCTGCAGTCATCTTGATCTATCAGCCTCATCTTACAAGCGTGTGCCGCCACCAGAGAGTGGCCAATTAGAATTCCAAACATTCTCCTACAGTTTCTTCGATTGAGCGATAGTATGAATTCTGTGTATTTCTGGTCTACCGCTTTACACATAGCTTTAGCGGTTTTGCACCGCGGTATAGTTTTCCAGCTCACCATCTAAGTATAACATAATAAGTAGACCACCAAGTTTATGATGTCTTGTTCCTCAGATATAGTTCATGATCCAAACCAGAAGCCATCCTGTGAGATTAGATATAAATACTAACTAACTACCTCAACAGTTTTTCCAAATCCTATTCCAGAACCAAGGGCAATAGAACAAGAAGTTTAGCTAGTCCCCGGTTTTTTTTAATTGTGTTTCAAAAAGATATAAAGGTATCAAGAGTACTTAACACACACATACAATTTAGATCGACTTCTTAGATAGATGTAAAAATTTTTAGTAGAATGAGAATCTAACGCAATTTCTTCATTCATCTACCTTTAATCTAGTATATAAAATGTACAGAAAACAAACTTTATTTACAAAGCAAAATCAGCTTTAAAATAAACGGTAAAATCTTGTTTCCACTTTTACATTCGTTTGAAATTGTTATTGAATCATATTGTCCAGTCCGATGGAGATAATGCCGATATATAGCATACAAACCATTGGTATACCATTCCAGACTGATCCTTTACGTTGTTCATTGATTCAAAGTGCTTTGTGAGTACAAAAACTTCGTTTGGCAATTGCGAGGTTTATATACAGTTAAAATTCCATAACTCGAACTTCTATAGCTCGAAGTTCCCCATAACTTGAACTCTTGAATTGGCAATATAAGTCAAATTTCATACAAATCACCTTCCATAACTTGAAGTCTCTCTAATTCGAATTTTGTTTGTGAATTTTGCTGATTCGAGTTAGGGTTAGTTTTATTGTAATAACACTGATTTTAAATTTAAATATTAATAACTTTTTGTTTTAATATCTACTCCATAAGAATTACTTCTTTAAGAGTCCTTATAGAATAAGGGGATTCTCTCAGACAAGTATTATCGAAAGTACTGGATATTGAATATACATATATGTACTTATATGAATCTGTATAGCAATTCAAATATCCAAGTAGGTATGTAAATGTCGTTTCAAGCTCAAACACATATACCTAATGTCACATGTTGCTGGAAAGGTTCAAACGCATGGCATACAAAACTATAACTCCGTCGTCACCAGCTGTTGCACTCACAATTTTATAGTTTTATTGTAATCGGAATAGAAATTTTAATTGCCGCACATTATTAAAATGCATAAATTAAAAGGAAATTGTTGCACGAACAAATCACTGTAAATGCCTTTTCGAATACGATGAGCATATTACTTACCAAAAAGCTAACTAATCGACGAAAAATACTTTGTAGAAAGGGTTAGTTTATAGTGAGGATATTGTACATACATATGTATATATAAATATATATCTAATAGATACTTTAACACATGGTACATGAGAATCTGAAGACATACGTGCAGTTATGAAAGTTGTACGCATGTCCCCTTTGCCATGATTCCGAATATAATTTTAGCAAAACAATAATTATTTTGGTGTAATAACCGCCCTAAATATTATACGAATATTCATATAATCATTACGGTATAACAAAGGTAAGTAATAGGGCAAGAGCAGTTAGAATATAATGACTATTGCTGTGATACACATGTGACCGTTAAATGAACCCCGCAGGAAAATGGTACTAACATGAAAGTTATCCTCCCTTCCACACTGAAGGCATGAGAAAAATCAGTTATAATCAAAAGAGCACACTTATTAAGCCCGGAGCCGCCTTAGTTGTATTAATGAACGCTTGGTCCGTTCAAGACATTAATGAGCCGAAACTATTGAGACGAGACAGGCAGGCCTTCCAAAAATAATTGCAATAAAAATTTGCTAAGAATACACTTACATACTCTTGGATATGTACAGAGCATATGCAGCAGCTTTTGTGTAAGAGTCCCAGAGTCCGTGAGCCATGAGACATGTTTAAATCAGGGCAATTAATATTAAGTGGATTATAGTAATTTAATGAGCGACCAGTGCAATCTGTGTTGGTCCACTCAAAATGCCCCAGCAATTAAATGCTGTGAATTGTGTGAATGCGGCGAGAAAGGTCTGGCGATCTGGTCCTCTTGCCAATTTGTGCCACATTAAAAAGCACAATTTTATTGCCACCGTATGCGCAAATGACGAACCACAAGCTCCTGGCATTACAAGCCTGCTTGGCATATGCGACCATCTAAGTCCATCATTCATACACTCGGTGCGTTCGTAATTACAGTAACACACGCAGTTAATACTCGGATTTGTGTTGACGCTACGAATAGTTAATGGCAAGTGGTTGCTTTGAGGTTATTACTCGCTGCGGCCAAAGTTTACACGAATTTCACGTGTTTCTTGCACATTTGCTGAGCCTTAGAGGCTATTTGATTAGCAGGGCACATGTTGGCCCTATTAAAGCGTAAAATATTATTTACTATCAGTTTGTATTTGCGTGTGTGTAAGATAAGCTTCAATTGGTCTTTGGCGCTTCGGGCTTCCTTTGTTAACTGTATATGTACGAGTAACTACGATCTACATTTGTTGATGGACACATGTGTTTGCAATTGTGGCACATTTTCATAATGACCGTTACTAATTGATATATGCAGCCTTATTTGTAGTTAATTTTTATGTGAAATATTCCCAAATTTATTGTACGCTCTTTTAAGGTTTTAGGGCATTCTAGACTTTTTGTAGTTAAAATTACTGTTTTATAAGGTTAAATATGAGAAAGAAGTAAATGAAAATATATGAAGTAAAAAACCGCAAGGAAACCCCACAACTTCCGATAAAGGATATGAAAAAGTTGGCCCACTAGAAACCCATAATACTAGGGGCAAGCCAGTTCTAGTCGCACAATTTCTAAAATTATCAATTTTTTGTTGTATGTATTTGTGCGCATTTATAGAATATAAACAATACAATTTCACAGAATTGTGCACATGTCGCGCTGTATGAGAGTATTCTTTCAGCAAAGTTGACTTTGTTTACTGCGCACTGCTCGCCAACTTTTCAAATGCGAAGATTATCAATTTCATGCGTCACAGTGTTTTCATTTGACTTTGCCTTTGTTGTTGTGATTGAAGTGCAACCATCGCCGCCATAAGTAAATGAACTAAATATTTATAAGAAATAAACTTACATACACACACATAGATTTCTCTCTATCAAATGTGCAATTATTGGAATAAATGACGTGGCTATTTGGTTTTGCATACAATTTAGACAATTCGGAATTTTAATTATTTATCTATTCTAAATTTTAAATATTAAAATCCGGATGTCTGTATGTACGGAAACTTTAAATTTCATGGGTCAAAAGCCATATCTCAGAAACTACTTGACCAATTTCAACGAAATGAACCATTGACATCCCAATGACATACATTGAAAATGAAAAAAACAATTAAACTTTGCACAAATATTTTGTTCCTAGAGTGGCATAGCCCGAAAACATGAGGACCTCGAAGAAATAAATTTAAACTTTACACAAATATTTTATTTCTAGTGTGGCATAGCCCGAAAACGGACTATTTTCAATACCCCAGATATCGAACATGAGGACCTCGAAGAAATAAATTTAAACTTTACACAAATATTTTATTTCTAGTGTGGCATAGCCCGTATAAAAACCAACGATATCGAATAATTAATTTTTCAAGGTCTCAGATATCGAAAATAAGGATCTCGAAGTTTGTGGCTAATTTGTTATTGAAAATATCGGTAAATCTCTCAGATATTCTAAGGAAATTCAAAGAAAATGTGTTTCTTCTAACATTGTGCGTCTGTGTCAAAAATTGGTGAAATCAGGCCAATATATCCCTTAGCCACATATACCACATATACGGATTTTCCAACTTCCCGTGGACATTATACCGTATATTTGATTAATATAATATGTGAGATATCTTAACAAAATTAAGTAAACGTAAAATCTTGGATAGAATCTATCTTTGGGGAATAGTTGGAAGCGTCCCAGTAATTACCCCAGTTCGCATATACTATATATAATGATTTTTGTTTTCTAGTGGAGTTTATTTTGAATATGTGGGTCAAATTATGTGTTCTCTTAATAAAATTATTCTCAAAATTCTCTCTCTTCTAGTGATAAATTTTTCTGGATAGAACAATTGATAGAATAGATGACGCGTAATAATTCCAAGGTAAATACATATTTCAATACATGATCTTTCTGATTATTATCTGAACGAATTTTCCAACCAGTATTTAAAGATAGTATAGTTCTATTTATGTTTCGCTCTTTAAAATCCTTTCATTTGATAAAAAATAAACTCAACTTCACAGCTACAAAGGAGTCAGATTAGTATAGTGATATACTGACGGAACATCTTACAATTTTTATACTCTCGCAATAAAAGTTGCTAAGAGAGTATTATAGTTTTGTTCACATAACGGTTGGTTGTAAGTCCTAAAATTAAACGAGTTAGAAATATCAAAATGATCAGGGTGATGAGTAAAGTTCAAATCCGGATGTCTGTCTGTCCGTCCGTCCGTGCAAGCTGTAACTTGAGAAGACGTATTTCTTGGCACCCACAGAATGGTATATAAAGAGCTATAACTAAGCCATAAATCTAGGGAAGTAAAATTTGGTATGAAGGATCGCACTATGAAGGGGCATATGTGGATGTGAATTTTTTCGAGGAAGTGGGCGTGGTCCCGCCCGGTACAAAGTTTTTTGTATATATCTCACAACAGCTATATCAAGGAAACTTTTTAGAGTCGTTTCTTTTAGGTACTACCTTAAACAATCCAAAAATGGAAGAAATCGGATTATAACCACGCCCACCTCCCATACAAAAACTACTTTAATTCAGTAAGGAAACCCACCAGAAACCTTAAATTTCATTATAAAGGTGGTACCAAAGAGCTGCACTCAAAATGGTATACAAATTTTTTAATGGGCGTGGTTCCGCCCACTTAGGGGCAAAAACCATATCTCCAAATTCACTCGACCAATTTCAATGAAATTCGGTTCATAACATCTTCCTAGCTTCCCAATGATATGTTATGAAAATAGTTCAAATCGGTTCACAACCACGCCTACTTCCCATAACCAGAACTTTGAAGTCGATCTGAATAGTTTACTTCTTAATATATAAAGTAAGCACTAGGAATATATCGGAACAGAATTTTGCAAAAATACTGCATTTAAAGAGTGGCGCCCTACTATAAATCGCCGAAATCGGACCATAAGTATTCAAAGCCCCATATATCGTATATAAGGACCTCAGGGCTTCGAATAAATTCTTTACCGAAAATATAGGTAAGTCTCTCAGATATTTTGAAGAAATTCAGAGGGAATATGTTCCTTCTAATAATATATCGTGCTAAAAATGAGTGAAATCGGGTCATAACTTCCCCTATCTCCCATATACTTAATATTAGGGAAACTTTCAATAGACTTACCACATTTATGCCGAATATGTGAGCCAAATTTTTTGTTATATTAATAAAATAAATAGATAAATAAATTGCGAGAGTATAAAATCTTCGGTGACACCTGAACTTAGCCCTTCCTTACTTGTTATTTATATTAATTGTCAAAAAGTACTTAAAGTGCAGTGTTTTAATACTTCACAGGCGTTGTGTGATTTTTTTGCGTATATTTTTCATAACTTTTTTGAAATTCTCATGAAATGCTGTAATATTTGCCTTTTTATGGTAAATTTTATTATTAATAAACACCTATTATGCATTTGTTTATCAAAGTAATCAGTTCCAATTTTTCAATACATGTTCTAGTCAAAATAGTCATAGGCTTTTCAAGCTTATATGCACGTATGTTGATAACGAATAACATTTTCATATTTCATTATTTCATGTAAGTTCGTATGAAACGTGTTTATTAAATAAAATTTTTGCTAATATTGCACTTTCCATCCCTATTTACTTCTACCGGCGCCTTTTACACCCAAGGTAAAAAAAACGCGAAAACATGTGCAACATTATTACACTTCTACGAAAATTAGTAAATAGAAAATACTAAATATTATATGTATGTAGTATGTATATGAAATTTATAAGTGGTGTGATTATTTAATTAACTCATTGACAACATAATATTCATACGAGTATACATACATATGTAAATATTAATATGGGGATTTCAAATGACAAACAAAGCAATTATTTGCATGGAAATGATATAGTTTCTTTTCTCTTATTCGCGCTAAGAACTCAGCTACCATGATCAGGATAGTCATTTGTAATAGAGGTTTGAAGAAATTTTTGACCTGACTCTTTTCTTCTTCTTGACTGGCGTAGAAAACGCTTACGCGGTTATAGCCGAGTCCACAACAGCGCGCCACGCATCTCTCCTTTTGGCAGTTTGGCGCCAATTGGTAATACCAAATGAAGAAAGGTCCTTCTCCACATGGTCCTTCCATCGGAGTGGAGGTCTCCCTCTTCCTCGGCTTTCACCAGCGGGTACTGCATCAAAAACTTTCAGAGCTGGGGCATTTTCGTCCATTCGATCAACGTAGCCTCTGTCTTTTTATTCGCTGGACTATGTCTATGTCGTCGAACAACACATACAGCTCATCATTCCATCTTCTGCGGTATTCGCCGTTGCCAATGTTTAAGGGACCATAAATCTTCCGCAAAACATTTCTCTCGAAAACTCCTAGTACCGTCTCATCGGATGTTGTAATCGTCCACGCTTCTGCACCATAAAGTACGACGGGAATGATGAGGGACTTGTAGAGTTTAGTTTTTGTTCGTCGAGAGAGGACTTTACTGTTCAATTGCCTACTCAGTCCAAAGTAGCACCTGTTGGCAAGAGTGATTCTGCGTTGGATTTCAAGGCTGACATTATTATCGGTGTTAATGCTGGTTCCCAGGTAGACGAAATTATCTACAACTTCAAAGTTATGACTGTCAACAGTGACGTGGGAGCCAAGACGCGAATGCGCCGACTTTTTGTTTGATGACAGGAGATATTTCGCTTCGCCTCCTTTTCCATGTGGGAAAAAGCAGAACAAACGGCGCGGTTGTTGCTTCCGATGATATCATCGGCGTACGCCAGCAGCTGTGCACTCTTGTAGAAGATTGTACCCTCTCTATTTAGCTCTGCAGCTCGTATTATTTTTTCCAACATCAAGTTAAAGAAGTCGCACGATAGTGAGTCACCTTGTCTGAAACCTCGTTTGGTATCGAACGGCTCGGAGAGGTCCTTCCCAATCATGACGGAGCTTTTGGTGTTGCTCAACGTCAACTTACACAGCCGTATTAGTTTTGCGGGGATACCAAATTCAGACATCGCGGCATAAAGACAGGTCGTTTTCGTGCTGTCGAAAGCAGCTTTAAAGTCGACAAATAGATGGTGTATGTCGATCCTCTTTTCACGGGTCTTCTCCAAGATCTGGCGCATGGTGAATATCTGGTCAGTTGTTGATTTTCCAGGTCTAAAGCCACAGTGATAAGGTCTAATCAGTTTGTTGACGGTGGACTTTAGTCTTTCACACAGTACGCTCGATAGAACCTTATAAGCGATGTTAAGGAGGCTCATCCCACGATAGTTGGGACTCCCTTTTTGTGGATCGGGCAGAATACACTGAGATTCCAATCGTCAGGCATGCTTTCTTCCGACCATATTCCGCAAAGAAGCTGATGCATGCACCTTATCAGCTCTTCGGCGCCGTATTATTAGCTGTCAATAATCCCCGATAGATATGAGAAAAGTCAATAATTGCCGTGGATTCTTCAGAAAATAAATTACTTTATTCTGCAACAAACAAAGAAAAAATGTAGATAATTCTAGAAATGTGATACCAATGGCATTTTTAAGTATAACCCGCAAGCAAGTGAGTGATTTTTCATATTTACATAACTCTTGTATTGCTCAACATTCGGAAAATTGCCATTAAATGGTAAATAATAAATAAATATTAATCAATTTATTATTTTTATATAATTGCAATTCATATCGTTATTATTTAGAGCCTTAGCTTTTACCATCGTTTTACATATGTATATTAGAAAATCCACCCATTTAACATGACTCAGAAACCAATTACGCGAATTGCAACATATGAATTTCACAATTTATTTTCAGATTTCAATATTTTTTTATAATGTAACAAACTCATATCGGTTTTCATAAAGCAATAATTGCCTTTATTTGTGAAAATCAGTGCTTCCATTTTAGTAATTCAATTCGAAGTGTAGGTATTAGTGGACTTAACTTCATCAAATAATCAATGATCAAACATTTTGGCAAAAATTGAAAAGCAAATTGCAGTGAAATGCAAATCGTATTTGAATATACATACATAAACATATGTCTAAATACATATTTACATAATTGCACTGTCAAAATAGAATAACATCAGTTTGGAAGATAGTAATCTACATGCATTTACAGTATACGCGGACGATTTATGTATGTTTGGGTATATATTTGCATTGATAGATAGGGCATACCCTGTTGGAAAACGCGTAGAAAGCAAATCTTGTGAATTTTTTTTTAAACCATTGTTCCCGATGTCTTCATATTGTTGTTGTTTATAAGATATGATAAGACCCACATAAAACGAAGATTAGACTAGATTTTACAATAAAAATTTTCCGTCAATCAGTTTATTCAGACAAAATTTTCCAAGTCCCAATAAATATTAGTAGCCGATTTACAAATTTTAAGATATATAGAGATTAAAAATCGGAAAATTAGACGAAGAAGAAACACTAACCTGTTACTACTGCTCGCCAATTCTTCAGTAATCATTTGCGGAAGAAACAAACTTTCCCATTCACGTCCAAAAGGCTGTCACTACCCAATTACCTTTAACAAGAGCTGAGAGTTGTCCAAAAAGCAAGTTCGGACTTAACAAACCTTCCTTCATAAGCTTCATGTCCACAAAGAGAGATACATACATATATAAAAGCACAACCGAAGCCTTCAATGAGCTCATTTTTCTGAATACCAAAAATAATAAAAATAAATAATTGCCATCAACTTAGCAGTGTCCGGTTTGAGGTTCATAAACGCATAATTTATCTCTTCTTCGTCCTTAAAAGGCATTCTACAACCACTTCGAGGTTTATCCAATTTTTTTTTATATTTCAACCGAAGCAGGAAGAAACTCGAAACATCACATTCTACATATATTTGAACAAACATTAAAATTTTAAAAATTTTCATTTGAAAATTTTCCTATAGGGTCGTTTGGTACACATAACTTTATACTTCTACAAAACCTCTCATATGGGATTGTTTTTGAAATTCAACAACTGTTCGCAAAATTTCAAAACAACGCTTAGATGGATTACACACAGAGTCAATAAAAAAATTTGCATTTGCGAAATTTCCCAATAAGATTAAGCGATTATGGTAAAAATGGCAATGAACATTCGATTCGCTAATGGAAAGATGTAATCGCGAGAAGATTTTGACTTTACAGCTACTCCAATCACTGATAAAAGCGACGGGATGAAATCACGCCATCTGGCTGTGTGTTTTGAAGAGTTCTACAAGAACTGTAAAATCGATGTATCAGCACTTAAATGTTTTATTTTCTGTAGATGGAGCCAAGATGATCAATTGGACTTGAAATCGAAACTCGAAACAAATTTTTAACTCTTGTGTAGGTAAGTTGAGAGAGATGAGTGGAGTGAGTCAGTGATGAAGGCTGTGCGTAGAAAAGGCAATCAAATAACGGAGAATTGTATGCTATTTTGTTTTGAACAAACATTTGCAACAAAGGGGTTGTTTTCGCAAATTCGCAATTTAATCCGCTTTTCAAGGTCAGTGGGTAAACCAGTTTGGCCAGCAAATGCTGATTGTTTCCCTCCTGCGTTGTTTTTGATGAAACAATAACTTGTATTTTTTTGCTAAGCTGGATTTAAAAACATTGAAATTAAAATTTGAATTGAAAATAGGAAATAGACCGCAAATGCTGTGCACATTTATGGGGTTACCACTGTCCAGCTTTATATTATTTTCTAAATACTGCATTTAAATGTGCCTAAATATTATGTATTTAATGGGTTCTATAATGAATTTCATCTCTCGAAAAAACATTGTTTCCTAATGTGAAAAGCTCTGTTCATCCAAAGCAATGGTTTAATAATAGTAACGGCAAATCTTAATGGTGTAGAACTGGCTTTCGTCGAAACCGTCCTTTACATATATTCAGCTAAATCACACGACGCTGTAATGCCAGTAAAAATCGTAAAGTTGTCTCCGGTAATCCTAAAACGTGACAAAATAATATCATTCAGGAAATTTTGGAAATGGATACACATTTCACGAGTGATAAAGTAAATAAGTTATCCTCTGAACCCACAGAAATCACCATACTTGGTCCCCAGCGACTATTTCCTCTTTCCCAGACTTTCCCTCTTTTCAGCGGCTTGCTGAAAAAGATTTTACTCAAATGAGGAGGTCAAGATGGAAAAAGTGGAAATGTCGAAGTTTCACATTAAAGAAAAGGTAACAAAATGTTCTTCTTCTTCTTGACTGGCGTAGACACTGCTTACGCGTTTATAGCCGAGTCCACAACAGCGCGCCACGCATTTCTCCTTTTGGCCGATTGGCGCCAATTGGTAATACCAAGTAAAGACAGGACCTTCTCCACCTGGTCCTTCCGTCGGAGTGGAGGCCTCCCTCTTCCTCGGCTTCTACCAGCGGGTACTGCATCGAAAACTTTCAGAGCTGGGGCCATCAAAAGGGGGGTGTCTCATCCGAGGCTGTTGCTTCCTATTCATTGGTTATTCGTTTTTATATGGTGGGTCCCAAACCCTTCCCACAACCGCATAAGCGAGATTCGCCTTCTTACTTTAGCACGCCTCCAAACGGATGTCTGTTGGCATACCCAGAGGATACTTGGTCTAAGACCGGAAGTCGTGAGCTGCTTGAGCCACATGCAAAAGAATCGTTCCTCCAAGTGAATGGCAGTCAGAAACTTTCCTCACTTACGTGAACTTCTACATATGACTCCATCCTCCAACAAAATGTTGGAAGACTATAATCTAATCATTCAAAAAACGTTCTGACATTCTTCGACCAAAGGCTTCAGATCATGTAAAATATATTATATATAATCGTCTGTATATTTTCATTGTACCAAGCCTAGTAGAAGAGTATATTTGCCACTAAAGCATGCCGTAGAGCTTTACACTTAACAAAAAGCGGGTTATAAATTTTACCGTAATTGAAAGAGAATTACATTTCACGCACAACTGTACTACATTTATATAAATACATATGTGATATATATATAGTATCTGTATGTACAAATGTAGTTCGACGCGGTGTGCAGTAAAATTTTATTTGTTGCTTTTTCGTAATTTGATTTGTTTTCGTTTAGATTTTTTCAAGTGGTCTTTAATGCTCGCCTGAATGCCCGCTTACCAAGCGGAGTAGGCATAACCGACGAACCCCACCACGTCGAACACCACCACCCTGCCGAGTACAAACGCTTCTATCTTCTATAAAATTATACAAACGTTACTTTCGAGGGTTGTTGTATTGCTTTCTTTGTTTGTGCGTAATAGGTAAATACCAGTTGAGCGCATAAACAAAATCATATGCAAATAAATATGCAATTATATATGTATATTGTATGTAGATATGTATGTATAAGAGAAGCATATGAGTGCTCTTTAGGTTATTCCATTGAAGAAGTTATTGTGTTCGCTTTCAAATGTGTACCTCGGTACCTATACCATCCAATAAACATAATTTGTATTTAAGCAAAATCGAAATTTAATATTTATTGCAAATTTAATAACTTGTAGAATCACAATATAATAAAGAAGAAAGCTACATTGCTATTTGTAGTTCTTCCACAGGCTTTGCCATTGTTACTATAGGGTAATAGATCACTAAACTGGTTTCTTTATACTCTACTACTACTCTAATCTACTTCAGCTTAGAGAACGCCATACTATTTCGAAAGTTTTTGAAAGTACTTGGCTCCGTCATCGCGAGGTCCTTCTATGACGTTTTTCCATAAACTAAAGTCTGGGTATACTTAAGTATAAATTATAGATTAAGATCACTAGACCTTTATCTTTTGATTGAGCTTTGAGAACGCATTAAAGTTATGAAAGTTTTCGAAAGTGCTTAGTTCTGTCGCCGTGATAAGGTTCTTCTAGATCGTTTTTTGACTAGAAAGTAAAGTCTGAGGATACATAAGTACAATTTATAGGTTAAGAATAAATTTTTGAGGTTATAATTTAAGAAACAGCATCACTTGTTAACGATTTCACAAGGATTCTGTGTATTTTTATACTCTCGCAACAAAGTTGCAAAGTGGCGGAAAACGGATAATAACCACGCCTATCTCCCATACAAAGGTTATGTTGACAACTACAAAAAATTGTTTAATTCAGTAATGAAAAACACCAGAAACCTCAAATTTCATGGTAAATATTGTACAGAAGGGCTGCACTGAAATTAGTATACAAAATTTTAAATGGGTGTGGCTCCGCCCACTTATGGGTCAAAAACCATATCTCAGAAACTTCTCGACCAATTTCAATGAAATTCGATTCGTAATATTTTCCTGGCATTCCAATGACATCTTATGAAAATAGGACAAATCGGTTCACAACCACGCCTACTTCCTATATACCAGAACTTTGAAGTCGATCTGAATCGTTTACAATATATAAAGTAAGCACTAGTGAAGATATCGGAACACAACTTTGCAAAAATACTGCATTTAAAGAGTAAATATCACCGTAATCGGATCATAATTCTTTAAGGTCCCATATATCGAACCTGGGGGGACCTCAGTGCTTTTGATACCTTTTTTTACCGAAAATATAGGTAAGTCTCTCAGATATTTTGAAGAAATTCAGAGGGAATATTTTTCTTCTAATCATATGTCTCCGTGCCAAAAATGAGTGAAATCGGCTCATAACTGCCCCTAGTTCCCATATAACTAATATTAGGGTTTTCAACTTTCAATAGACTTTACGCCATATACATATGTATATGCCGAATATGTGTTAAAATTGTATGCTATATTAATAAAATTAAACAAGTAAGGAAGGGCTAAGTTCGGGTGTAACCGAACATTTTATACTCTCGCAATTTATTTATTTAACTTAATTAATATTATATAATACACAATTTGACCCACATATTCGTTATATATATTGTATAAAGTCCATTGAAAGTTGGAAACCATAATATTAGGTTAGAAGCACCGAGGTCCTCGTGTTCGATATATGGGGCCTTAAAAACCTATGGTCCGATTTCGGCGATTTTTAGAATGGGGCTGCCACACTATTAACATGGTATTTGTGCAAAGTTCTGCACCGATATCTTCACTAGTACTTACTTTATATATTGTAAAGTAAACGATTCAGATCCACGTCAAAGTTCTGGTATATAGGAAGTAGGCGTGGTTGTGAAGCGATTTGGCCTATTTTCACAACATATCATTGGGATGTAAGGAAACTATTACAAACCAAGTTTCATTGAAATCGGTCTAGTAGTTCCTTAGATATGGTTTTTGACCCATAAGTAGGCGACGCCACGCCCATTTTCCATTTTGTAAAAAAATCTGAGTGCAGCTTCCATCTGCCATTCCTTATGTGAAATTTAGTGTTTCTGAGATTTTTCGTTAGTGAGTAAACCCACTTTTAGTAATTTTCAACTTAACATTTGTATGGGAGGGGGGCGTGGTTATTATCCGATTTCTGTCATTTTTGGAGTGTATAAGGAAATGGCTAAAAAAAACGACTGCAGAAAGTTTGGTTTATATAGCTCTATTGGTTTGCGAGATATATACGTCCGTCCGTCCGTCCGTCCGTCTGTGCAAGCTGTAACTTGAGTAAAAATTAAGATATCTTGATGAAACTTGGCACACTTATTTCTTGGCACCATAGGAAGGTTGCTTTCGAAAATGAGCAAAATCGGACCACTGCCACGCCCACAAAATGGCGAAAACCGAAAACACATAAAGTGCCATAACTAAGCCATAAATAAAGCTATAGCAATAAAATTTGGTATGAAGGATCGCTCTAAGAAGGGGCATATTTGGATGTCATTTTTTTGGGGAAGTGGGCGTGGCCCCGCCCCCTACTAAGTTTTTTGTACATATCTCGCAAACCAATAGAGCTATATAAACCAAACTTTCTGCAGTCGTTTTTTTACCCACTTCCTAATACAGTCCAAAAATGAAAGAAATCGGATAATAACCACGCCCACCTCCCATACAAAAGTTAGGTTGAAAATTACTAAAAGTTGGTTAACTCAATAACGAAAAACGTCAGAAACTAAATTTCACATAATAAATAGCAGATGGAAGCTGCACTCGGATTTTTTTACAAAATGGAAAATGGGCGTGGCGTCGCCCATTTATGGGTCAAAAACCATATCTCAGGAACTACTCCACCGATTTCAATGAAACTTGGTTTGTAATAGTTTCCTTACATCCCAATAATATGTTGTAAAAATTGGCCAAATCGCTTCACAACCACGCCTACTTCCTATATACCAGAACTTTGAAGACGATCTGGATCGTTTCTTTACAATACATAAAGTAAGCACTAGTGAAGATATCGGTGCAGAACTTTGCACAAATACTATGTTTATAGTGTGGCAGCCCCATTATAAAAATCGCCGAAATCGGACCATAGGTTTTGAAGGCCCCATATATCGAACATGAGGACTTTTGTTCTTCTAACCTAATATTAACTTTCAATGGACTTTATACAATATATATAACGAATATGTGGGTCAAATTGTATATTATATAATATAAATAAAGTTAAATAAATAAATTGCGAGAGTATAAAATGTTCGGTTACACCCGAACTTAGCCCTTCCTTACTTGTTTTAAATTAATTATTAACCACATTCGCACGGGACATGTCGCACGGGACATTTTTTTCCATCATAATATTTATGTTGATTTTCTTGTTATAATACGGCTTAAAAAAGTAGTAAATGTACTTATTTATTTATTTTAACCAACATCCAAAGAGAATCACAACAAAAATTCCATAGTATGAAATGAAAATGGTATTATGAATGTGAAATACAGTTTTTTTTCAGAAAATGCTGTCTTCGGGTATAAAACTTTTTGGATTTCGTTATCTGCTAGACTTTCCTTTTGATAACTGCTCCCAGTCCATCGGTTCCTTGCAAAAAAATGATATTCTAATGAAGAGTTAATTATTTTATAAAATCAACCAAGCTTGATAATATAAATTTGATTTTAAACTGAGAGCAGTTACATTAAAAAAATATAAATATTTTAGAAAAGCAACTAAAGGATTTCTTAATTTTGGTTAAGAGATTTATCAATGTCTTACGTTAACTTGTCACTTTTAAAAGCAAACGCTTTTCTCATGACAACCTTGTTAAAATGAGCATTCTTATTTTGATTTGTAAGCCTATAATTTTCACCAAAATCTATTTAAATAGCTAGTTAGTGGAATTTAAAGTGCGGTTTTTGCTCATATGTAAATAATTAATGTAAATGTATATATTTACATACTTAAGTCAACTTTATAAGACAAAAAAAAATTTCAATTTTTTAATTCCGCACCTACGATGTCGCACGGGACCAATTTTAAGTAGTTACCAAAACCACAAATCTTCTGATTTTTGAACAAGGTTTTTTTTATTTTAATTGTATACAAGTTTACTGTTTATGCCCAAAATTTGGCTGCTTTTATTTGCGATGCAGTGGCAATAAGTGTTGTTTTTTGATGTCGCACGGGACATTAAAATATAAGATAATACGAGAGCAAAAACTTACAGTTATTTGCAATCGCATGCTTTCTTATGCATTTTATTTTGCTCTTTGTACCCTTATAAAGGTTTTACACAAAGCAAAAAATTATACATGATATGTTTCTTTAACAATTTTGACGAAAAAACAAATGCAGTAGAAAAATCGAAATGAGAAAAGTAGCTCCTGTTCGACTTGGCTTTGGTATATCTCGTAATTGGTTATGAATTAATTTAAAAATAATTTAATATAAATAAATTTAAATATTTTCCTATGAAAATATGCAAAAACTTTGTAATTCTAATAATGTTTAATATTTTGTCTGTGGTAGACCTTCTGGCGGAAATGCCCATATATAGACTATAGATTTCAGTTTTCTGAATAAAAGTAATTCTCACAAAATTTCGAAACCGTTACGATAGTTCGAAGTTTGGTGACCTTTGCTGATTTTGAAAAGTTCTAAATACGGTTTTTTTCCAAAATTAGGTATACGCAATCAACAAGAGTCCAACCAAAAACTATCATCTCAGCATTATCTCAACAATAATTTTGTTTGATAATTTTTAGTTTTCTGTATGTATTAGATATGGGTATGAGTATGTGATTTGTTTGTTGTCTGCGAGAAATTTATCAAACATAATTGAATATTCATTACTTTCTGACTTTGCGTAAAGTTTTTTAAACTAATATGTACAAACTGTAAATGCACTCTTCCTACTAGCAATTGAAAACTTTTGCTAGCACTTCAGCGTTCGATAACAATATTTCAATGGCAAGGCAAAATTTATGAAGTGCTGATACGCAACGAATGTAGTGAAAGTTTAGCAAGTAAATGTCTAAGTTCTTTTTTTGTTTTTGCATTCAATATACCGTTGGCAGAGTATGCTGAGGTCAGCAGAGTTCTAATTGAATTGAATAAATCAAATTATACTATTACGATAAATGGTGTTGGAGGAAGGCACGTCTTTGTGGAACTTTCGAATGTCGAAATAATTGGTTGTAGTGTGCATTTTGGAAATATTTTTGCATTTTGATATATCTACAATATGTTTGGCAATAAGTTTAAGGTTACTAAACTGAAATGAATCTGCATATTTGTGTTGTTACAGTACTGATTGATTTAAATTCAGGAAGGTAAGGGCACTTTATAATAACCAAAGGCAATTTTCAAGCGATTTACACTAAAAACACATACAAATACAATAACACGTTCCATCTACTGCGTAGAACAACGGTTATAAACAGGTATGACTCAGATCCCTTCCTTTTGTCACAAATGTCTGTATATGAAGACCACGCCATAATTGTCACTCACAGCTGCGTCATTTCAATACTCTATGCCAAAACTCAAGAAAATCATTTGCGGTTTCAACACGATTTGATAATTTCGGAAAGAGAATTGTATACCTTTGCTACGAAAACTACAAATCTACTCAAACTCATAGAAGTTTTTGCGTGTGCAGGCTATAAAAATAAAAATTAATGACTGTAAGGATATAAAAGTCAGAAACTGCAATCGAAGAATTCAACAGCAAGGCGAAAGAGAAACGAAAATTAGCTTGTCTCAACTCATGTCACCTTTTTCTTGGAAATATCAATTAGTTTGCGTTTATCAATTGTTACCGTAATGGTACCACACTCTCCGAACGTTTTTCGCTCCTTTCGGTTACACACCCAATTGAGGTTACAATTAAAATCAGATTTATAGTATTAACGCTTGAAGGTAATATTGAAAAGTAATACTCGATTTGAGGGGAATATAAAAGTTCTTTCTGTTTCGTTAGAAAGGGCCTTTCCGTATTTAGTCAAAATACTTGACGGAAGATTGTGCTCTCTTCATATGTATATGTATAAATTAATTTCGTTACTTATTTTTGGATTGACCTGATTGACAGCAGTTTGACCACATCAGACGACTGCTCGTAATGACTTCAAACGTCGGGTGGCAATCACAAATTGCAATTAGTGACATTCGCAATTTCCAGTGTATTTTAAGAAAACCATAATATGGCGATAGTTATGTTAGTTAGTCGATTTCTCGGTTCAGTAATTTTCATAAGTAGCAAGTGGTTCGGACCTTTCGAATTCTCAAGCAGATGATTGTTCAATGAAGAATAAAGTGAATGTAAGAGAGGTTCTAATCTACTCAAAATCATCAAAAAAATTTTACTCTCAAGACATGCAAAGATTGCAAAAACTGAAACTTAATTACACACTTTAAAGATTTATTTGACAAAGCTCGTTTCTTCACCCTTGTCGGAAAAAACATGGTAACTGTTTTTTAACCCTTGCAGTTTGCAGATCTATCATGATATCTATAATGTTCAGACCATTTTGACATTGACTTGGACCTCCTATCGGAGATTTAACATTGCGAGTAAACGGTGTCGGCGATAAGAAGAATAAGAGACATAGAGATTACTACAGTTTAAGTTAAAGTACAAGAGAAGAGAAAGCTTGGTTTACCAATACTATGAAAGTTTCACGAATTTTTTCATCGCATCTTGTCGCAAATATGTCTCCATAACTTTTGTACTGAAATTGAAATTTTCATTGTTGAATCAAAATTACGAGATTTAGGCTTTATACTACGTTCGGACCGACATTGAAAACATGTTTTCTTTGATAAAATGGGTTTTCCTTCGAAAACTTGTGTTTTCATCCATGCAAAATCTGTCAAACGAAATCACAGTTTTCGCAGAAAACTTCTTGAAAACTTACATTCCACTCATTATAATGGATGTCTGCTCTAGTTTAGTCGATTTAATTGGAAGACATATTTTGCCATCCCCAAATAGTCAGTTGATATTTATTTACATTTAAAAAAAGAATGGGGAAAAAACCAAAGTACAAAAAAATAAATTCCTTGGGTGAGAGGGAGGAAGCGTTCCTAATTGAATTGTGGCAAAATAAGATGTGTGCTCTTCGCGGGCCCAGAAAAAATAGCCACATTTTAGAAGAAATGGCAGTGGAGTTGCAGCAACAAGGTGTGCTATTCACAGCGGCCGAAACTAATAAATTTGCAGAGGCGAGGAATGTCGCATAATTCATTAAACTTAACCAAAGTTTTCTTTAAAAAACACAGATCCATTTCGATGGCAATCATGTTCCCAAAAATTATTCTTACTTTGCTGGAATTAATTATATTTAATTGAAAACATTTCCATCAGTAAAAACCTATACAAACTTTTGTCCAACATGAGTTAACCGGCGTCCCAAGTTCCTTTACTATACCTAATGGGATTAAACGTTGTTTGTTCAACTCTTCTATCTTTTTTGTAAGGCAAAGGTAGGAGTCTCCATCAATTCTCTTGAAGAATCATCGTTGCGCAAGGTATTTATCTGGCTTTTCAAAGCCAATACCTTCATTCTTAAAATTTTCTTGTCGTGATTCTATAAAACACGATCATTAATAATAAATATATGCAAATATTAGAGATTCTAAAACTTACCATTTTCGTTGCTCAAAATTTAAACAAACAAATAAATTTGTGAATTGTCAATGAAGGCACATCGAAAACCCAAAATGTCGGTCAGAACGATTTTGGTTCCACAATCCACAAATTGTGTTTTCAATAGGTTTTCAATGTCGGTCCGAACGTAGTATTAAACTGCAACTTTTTATGTCTCGAGTGACTTCCAAAAATCAACTGCTACATTTAGCCAATAAGCTTCCAAGCGACAGAGCTAATTTTTTATCTAATGAGCAATTTTAAGCCAAATTAAAAGCAATTAGAATCTATTTCAGCTAAATGCAGCGCCAGCGTACATTTACGACTATTGATGCGGTTAACCCCAAAGATTTTGGCTAATGACGCGCATTGATGGCTGAGATATGTATTCCTGGCAGCAACAAGAAATGCGACTAATCGACAAGCACTTCAAGTATAAGAAATTCCAAGCAGACAAAAGTAAAAAAAAGACATTTAGCAGGTCGGAGGATGTCAAAAAAGCAGCAATCCGCAGGATATTAACGCCATCGAAATAGAAAAAAATCGCTGAATAACCACGGAGAGCAACGACAATTGTTGCTTTCATCGATTATTTAGCCAAATCCGACGGTTAAGTGGCGATTAAACGTTACCACTGCGTGAAGTGTAACGGGAGTTTGTAGCCAGTTGGCTTAGCGCCACGCATGCAGCTTTGTTATACAGTAGTGGCACTTGGAGTTCTGCATGCTCTGCCGTTACTCTGTATGCCTGCAGCCATAGAGGAGCAGAGATGCTGCCAACAAGCTCTTAAACGCCCACACACTTTGTGCAACGCACTCGGGCAGCGGGAAGCGGTGGAAAGCGTTGTGCAATTTACGGTTAATGCTAATTTCATTTTCGCCAAATTGGCTGCAGCTGAAGCCGGAACAAACGCTTGTTACTTGCTCGCTTTTTGCCGCTTCTGCACTTTTTGTTCGACACGCGGCCCCGACCGTGTGGCAACAATGTGGCAGTAATGTTTGCCGCCGTTGCCGTGGCTCAGCAGCAGTTTCAGGTTTTTTTTTTACCGGCTGACTGTTGGTCTGGACTGGTGGTTTATGGCCTCCGCAACGAGTCTTGCATGCAGACAACGGCTGTTTTGCATAGCCTTTCGAGTGGATCGGTAAGGACGAGTGTTCCTGCAAAGCACTTTAATAACATTCGCCCAGCTAATAAGTGGAGTTGGAGCTGATATATATCTGCAGTGATCCCTTGCACATGCAACTCAACTCTTGGCTTTGTGCAAAATAATAATAAGCAGATAAAATGGAACAGGAAAATATATGAAATGCTTGGATAACTTCCCATTATCTGCGAAAATTATGCGATACAATGACAAGGAGTATACTTAAAGATGTTCACGGTTATGTTCTTTAGCCATTATGTTGCCACAGCTGAGGGGTTAATATTTATTTTAATGCTAAATTCGCTATGGAGGTGCCAACCAAAGTGTTTTAGCGCACCAAGTTCATTTAAAAAATTTAAAACACCAATAATTGCTAGAAAAACAGAAGTATTTTTTTATATCTTTTCAAAAATATAAAATTAAAAAATGCGCCAAATAAAGTTCCGGTTCTCTCAAATGTTAACATAAAGAAATTTTTTTCTTGCTTAAAAAATGTCGTAGCCTAGTACTTCACCCAAAGACGGCGTTTTTTCTGCAAATTCGACATGGAATCGGCTCAGTAACTCGACATAAAAGAGCCCTGTGTCCATTTTACACTTTTAGAAGTAGTCGGTGTAGTTCACACCTTGCGCATCCGAGAAAAAGGTAGGCATCACTACCTTATCGAAAAATCTTCGTCATCTTCGGATCACAGTTCGCTAGGTGAAGTCCACTGTTTGAACAATTGCTTCTGCAGTGAAACAATGAAATGCCATACGTGATACCTTAGTTATGGTCTATGGCTACGAAAAGACAATGGTCTGATTTCGCTTAAACTGCATCAAATATTACTCTGAAAAGATCTCATGATTCAGCTTATTGTCCGGAATGAGCAAACACGACAGCCATCACGCCGAAAGCTTCCTCATGACCGAAATTTCATGTATGATATTACGTATGGTCTTTTAAGATGTCTACTATATATCTTGAGCACCTTCATCGCCTTTTTTTTTACCATATACTTCTTTTATTTTTATGGCTGTAGCCGCGAAAGGGGAAGAGTGACCGTACCCAAAAGCTCTTTAATTTCCTTACGCGACCTATTCGCCTTCTACTTTGGCACCACAACCTTGGATCGCTTTGGGTCAAGAACACAAAACTTGCCACTTGCCTCTATCCTTTGCAAAGTCATGCCAGTTTTACAACGTATGTGCAGACAGGTCCCTTGGTCCACTTGGTCTTTTCATTGTATGAGTAGGCGCTCTTGATTTTGTTGTTCACTCATTGGGATTTTTTCACTGGAGAATCGCCTTCATACGTACGAAATGGCCTAACCAGCGCATTGTTCTCGTTCACCAGAAGACCAACCTCTTTCGTTTCTCTTTCTAAACTGGAAAAAGCAGCGCTGATGGCTCTGATGGTAAGGCCTATGATGTCAGAGCAGAGTTAGCCTCCGATCTCGTAGTGTGCTACTCTTTCGGACTTCCGAACATTCAGAAAAACTGTACTTTATAAGAGTTTTGAGATCCATTCCTGTTCCATAAAAAAGCAGACGAGACTTGAAAAGTACTATCTTCGATAATATATTATATTATCGTAATCTTCTCTGTTACTCTTCTCTTGCTCAACCAAAAAAATCGAGAAAGGAATGCATTTATGTTTGTACTACAATTATTTGGTGACTGTGAGCTTTGTTAGGCTTTGTTGATACTTTCAGAAATACTCTCACACACGCGCTAAGAACTCGTATTTAAATATTCCCAAATAAAATATATTAAATAAAATCGAAAGCTGAAGAACATCACGAAAACGCCATACATTCATGGATACATGTGCCGCCTTCACACAAATGAAATATTCACATGTCTGCCAAAAATTATTTTGCCAGTGCGGTCAGAAAAGAGATGAATATAATATGGTCTAACCCAAAATAGCTCAATGCTTTCAATACTTCAGATGTCAGCAAAACAAGTTTCGCAAGGAAATTAGCTGAGCAAAGGCAGCACAACCCGGCGACAGGATGTAACGCAAGGATATCCTTCATCAGTATGCCGCACACACACAAACCATATAAGTGTACTATGAATGTGTGTGTGTGTTGGTATTGCGAATGTGGCATGCATCAATGAACAACAATGCCATTGTCATTGCGGGCGTTGCACAAACTGCAAGTGGAACAAATGAGAAGCAAATGGAATGAAGGGCGTGACAACAGAGCGATTTGAAAGCGTTCGCATCAAAACATTCAGTTTCATTTCGAATGTACAATATAATGCATACCCGGACGGCGCTGTAGTCACCAGCGGAGTTGGAGTTCGGGTCTAAAAACCAAAGCAAAACAGTAAAAGCCACAGCCGCACAGTTGCAGCCATTGTCATTCTCATTCTCATTGCCATTGCCATTGCCACTGCCACTGTCAATGCCAATGTCGAAGCCATTGTTGCAAGCACTCTACGTGACACTGTTTGAGCAACTTTAATTGAACAAAATATTTGCCCGGATTGTGCTAACTGTGTTGTTGCCGGATGACTACTGCATTTTTTAGCCATTCCGCAGGTTGCAACAAGGGCGGTCTGACACAACGGGCACTGTGATGAGAAACTGTTTAGATGCAAGGCACACACGTGTGTTTGAATACAAATAGTGTTGCACATACACAGACAGATGGATGTCAGAATATTTGTTAGTGGGTGTGGAGCTTGTTGAAGTAGGCAGGCAGTCAGCTAGGCCGAGCGCCAACAGACAAAGTCAATGCAGACAGCTTATAAGCGTGGCTGGTATACAAACAGGCGCTTGCAGTCCCAACTCTCTCTCTTCCATATATAATCCATGTGTGCAGTCATATATTGTTGCATGCAACATGGTGCAATGTTTGCGCGCCGTCGAGCCTATGCCAACTTTAAAAGGCAATGATTGTATTCAACTCGATACATATACTCCTATGTATGTGTGTATGAAAGTGTGTGTGTGTTTGCCAATGGAGTTGGAAAAATTAAAAATTCACTCAGCCGCAATGAAAACTTTATGAATACCGACGCTGCAGCCGGAAGCTAAAATTTCAATTAATTGCTGCTCAATGCGGTGAGCAGTTATGGCAAGGCTGGTTGGTAATGGCATGCACTTTGATAACGACGATGGCTTTGCAGATGCATCACACATACTTCGTATATATGTATGTGTGTATGTACATGTAGACAAATTTGTTGCTGCATTGGCGTATCTTTTGGCGTATGTTTGAAAGAGTTTACAACAACAATATAAAATGTTCAAATATTTAGACAATATGCTACAACCGATATGATTGGGTGCATTTAAGGAGTGTCTGCTTCGATTGTATGGAATATCCCAGCCAATTACTAAGAAGAGTTTTTATATTGCAATTACTAAAAGTTATTAAATTTGCAAGTGATATCAAAGTTAACTCCATGAACCTAGCAGAAAATAACAAATTCTCGACAAGATTTGTAATTTTTAATTCCAGTTGATAGCTGAGCACTGGCTTAAAGCGTTGTCCAAAATCATTTTGATAGCTCCAGCACCTTCTTTATTGTAGGGACTTTCTGGTTTCTCGAAAAGTGCTCCTAACTTTTAGTTCTTTTCTCTTATTTCGTCTTTATATTGAGGGTGATAGGTGTATCTTATATCATATCTTAGATAACTTGGGTTGGTCCGAAAGTGAGAATATTTCTTTTTTTATAGGAGAATAAAATATATTAAATTTTGAGAACAATTAATGGAAATATACGTATCTAATCTCAAACCATTTATCAATGTATAATTTATCTGGTAATTCACTCGGTATAAGTTCCATGGCACCTCATGTTTTGCGTCTACAGATTAATAACATACGTCTCTTACCTCTCTTAAATTCAAGCAAAATAGAAAATTTTACCATCTCTAAAGAGGGAACTATCTTTAACATCGATTGAACTCAATCTTTTCAAGTACTTGGGTCTGAACAATATGAACCAAAAAAAAAATCAAAACTATGGTTGGAACTACGGAAAAGTTGAAAAATGTCTTTCACAAAATGGCGACTGCCTGAAAAAAAAACAATTTGTGTACCAGTTTTTTAAACTTTCCGATTTTTTTTGAAGTAGTAAATTTGAAAATATAAATAAAACAAGTAAGGAAAGGCTAAGTTCGGGTGCAACCGAACATTTTATACTCTCGCAATTTATTGATGTAATTTTATAAAGATAACACAATTCGACCAATATATTCGGCATAAAATTTAATAGAATAACGAAAATCATCATAAATAGTATATGGGGACTGAGGTAATTCCTAAACCGATTTCACTCGTTTTCACCAGCAAGATACAATATATAAAAGACTATACGGTCACTTAATTTTATATTACTTATAATTAGGTATATGGGATCTGGGGGAAGTTATGACCCGATTGTAACCATTTTTGGTACAGAGGCAAACTTTTATAAGAAAAAAAGTCAGAGGGAATGAATAACATTAAAATATCTGAGAGATTTACCCTTATTTTCGGTGAAAAATTGTCCTTAGGAGCTGAGTTGTTCATGTTCGATATCAGGGGCCTTGAAAAGTCATGGACCGATTTTGACAATCTTTCCACAAGTGACAAATACAGTATTTGTGTGAAGTTTTATTCCGCTATCTTGCATTTGTTCCTAATGTATATATGTATGTAGTGTAGTGAACGAATCAGAAGAATTCAAAATTGAGTTATATGGGAAGTAGGCGTAGTTGTGAACCGATTTCGCCAATATTCCACCCGTGTCAAGGGTGTCAAGAAAGTGTTATATACCGAATTTCATTGAAATCGGTCGAGTAGTTCTTGAGAGATGGGTTTTGACCACGCCCATTTTCCATTTTGTAAAAAAATCTCAGTGCAGCTTCCTTCTGCCATTTCTTATGTAAAATTTTGTGTTTCTCGTTAGTGAGTTAGCTCACTTTTAGTCATTTTCAACCTAACCTTTGTATGGGAGGTGGGCGTGGTTATTATCTTCTTTCTTCAGGATTTTTGGACTGTATAAGGAAACGGCTAAAAGAAACGACTGCAGAAAGTTTGGTTTATATAGCTTTATTGGTTTGCAAGATATATACAAAAAACCTATTTAGGGACAAGGTCACTCCATATTCCATCATATGTTCCAAATTTTATTTTCATAACTTTGTTTATGGCTTAGTTATGACACTGTATAAGTTTTCGGTTTTCGTCATTTTGTGGGCGTGGCAGTGGACCGATTTTGCCCATCTTCGAAAGCCCCTCCTCAGGGGGCCAAGGAATATGTGTTCCAAGTTTCATTAAGATATCTTAATTTTTACTCAAGTTATCGCTTGCACGGACAGACGGACGGACAGACATCCGAATTTCAACTCCACTCGTCATCCTGATCATTTATATATATATAACCACATATCTAACTCTTTTATTTCTTAATGACAAACAACCGATATGTGAACAAAACTATTATACTCTGAGCAACAGGTTGCGAGAGTATAAAAAGGAAATAATTTTTTTATTTCTATACTAGAATGCCTTCTAAAAAGCTTATATAAAAAGATACCAATGGTAAATGCTCACTGGGTTACTCTGAACCCACCTTAATCCGCAAGTATGCCTCAATGTATTATGTGAAAGCTTTTTACTTGCCTTTACCGACCTTTTGACTTCTAATGCGTACTCAGTTTGTAGGCATGCGGTTTGATTTGAGATGATTTTCAAAAATTCTACAATCGAATCCGCTTCAAATATTCAAGCAACAAATCAAATAACAACTTCTCCTAGGAATGACCGCGTTGCAGCTCAATCTCCTGCCACGAAGACCGCAATTCAATGAAAGCCGATACATTTCTTTATACACAACATCCTTTCCTTCAACTTAATTGCATATAACAGTAGATATATACATAGATATAAGTGTACATATGTAAATGCCACAGCTGTTATATTTCACTTATTATGCAATTGTTGTTATTGCCCTTGCACTACTCAGCCATATATCCTTTATTGTTGGGGATTGCATCTTCGTTATGCAAATTGTTTGCTTGGCTAAAGGAAATTGATTGAAATTCTATTTACCATTAATATCATTGAATTCCATTTAACTGCGTGAGTCGAAGAGGTACGTGTGTATGTAAATATGTATGTGCAATAATAATATGCTTTCATTTGGACAAGAGCATTGGAGGCAGACAACATGCATTCTGCCCTTAACCTTCTTCGCTTTCGTTTCACACAAAAGTGGTTGTATATATGTATGTGTGCATGTCCTTGCGAGAATGTTGCATTAATGTTCGCGCCTGCAATCAGCGTTGGGCGCTTTTGAGTGCACTTCACCAAGAATAATCCGCCATTGAATTGTCTACTCGAAGATATGCTCGAAATGTATTCATTAGTTGTTTGGTTTGGTGGGAATGTTGCAAGCTTCGTAAGGATGTCGGTGCCGAAGTTAAAGCGCATGAAGAGTGTTAGCATATGAATTTAAATATTTTATATAATATTATATTTTACTGGTTTTTCCAGAAATATTTTGAATAATATTGACTGCGGCTTCGAATGCTTATTAAAAGTTCTGGAACGAAGTTAAGTTCGAATTAACTATATTTCAGATAAATCAACTGAATGTAATACTCATAAGTAGTTCTGATTCTGCAAGAAGAATGAGGATTCCTCTAACATGTAGTAAGATGTAGTGGGCTACATTTTTGAATCACACTCTAATTGCTTGTAGAGTATGAACTATAATAATATGTTCATTAGCAAAGAAATACGATAATTTTCTTGGCATAGCAACATTTATTTAGAGATAGAACATATTTAATACTTTGGCGCAATGAAGACTTTAGTGGGTGCCGTCAAATTGACGAATGTCACCAATGTTTTATTTATGACTTGTTATCATATTTAGATAAGTCCCGGTTAAATTCGAGCATTGACCACCAAGTTGGGTTGAGCCCCTTTAATATACGTATCAGTGCTTCAATCAAATAACTTAAATAATAAATAAATAACTTGATACAACTGGTGATACACATCTGAAGGTAGTAAATTTAATTGTCAACTATTCTCACTGGCGAAGTTTTCATAGTAACAGAGTGGAGCGTGTGTCATGCATAGTATACGTACATACACTTATCATGTAAAACGATATACAAGTCAACGATATACAGGAATTTTATTTGGAAAATATACATAAAATTTGAAAAGTAAGTATTAGGACCAGTTTTCGTTCGAAATGTTATCATTATTTATCAAGCACGATTTTATTAACGTTATACTCGTATCTCATATAACTTCGAAGTGTTTTCACCTCAGATGTTTTCTGGATCTTTCTTAGGAACATTTTATAATTTATGTAAACAATTCCAAGTGCTTTGGACTTTTAAAGCGCGAGTGACTTTTTTGATCCACTAAATTTTTTTAGCATCACAGAGGACCAGCTTTTACAGTTGACCAAATAGGATCCTTTGCTTGTGGAGAGATCTGTCCTAAGGTATGAACAGTTCGCACGATATTGGCGGTTGGTGCATAATTAACGGATTGTTCTATACTTCATCACCCAAATAAGTATAATATTACAAAAAATAAATGTCTCCAAAGTGGTCAGTTGAAATGATAGAGGCGGCTGTTAAGGGGGTCATCGCATGTGATGGTCTCAAAAAATTGTTTCTTTTATCATGTCCTAAATACGTTAGTAAAATGATTTAAAAATTCGAAGTCGTTTTAAAGATACAACAGTTAGAAGAAGGAGCTGTTCCAAGCGCTGAGTTGGCAGCTTAAAACTTTGAATGCGTTTTTATCAAAACTGTGTTTTTCAAACTTCCGTCCATCGTATCTCAAAAACAGCTTGACCGAATGTCTTAAAATTTGTCGGGTGCACTCAGAACTCGCAATTTTTTTTATCAAATGTGTCCAATCCAATTTTTGGTATATTCATTTCGTCGCAGTGTATTTAAGCTCACAGATCAAACCCCGCTATTTTTTTTTGTATCCAATAAGCCAATCAGCCGGAATCGTGGAAGAAGTACGAGCCCATTATTTCGACGCGGGTTGTTCAGAACGCTGTAACTCATGTTCTACACAATATTTTTAGCTTAAAATATATATTTATAATGTCGAAATATATGTTAATAAATTATAATAAACTTAAAGCTCTATCTATGTACTTGTCGTAAAAAAAATCTAAAAAATCCCTAAAAAACAGGTCGTCACATGGAATGACCCCCTTAAGATAATATGATATTAAACAATTAATTGATATGAACTATATGACACGGTGCACCATTCTGTTGAAACCTAAGATCAATGATTGTTCCATGTTTCGACTTTTTAAAATCATTTGTCAGGTCTCAGTAGCAGGCGCCGAAGTGGCGGAACTTGAAAAGTTTTCTATAGAAAATTTACCAGGCATATCACTGTTGTCAAGTTAACACCAATCAACTAAAGACCTGTGATTGTTCCAGATCAAAGTGGTTCGTCATTTCGTGGGTATTCGAATTAACTTTTGATCAAAGGAAAACTGTATGAAAATAACCCTCTAAACTGGACTTGGCTTGTGGTCTAGGGATTGGTTCGTCGATGCCTATTCCCACCAATATCTCCTAGTTTCTTTCTACCGCTATCATATTGATATCGTTAAAAACTCCTCAAAGAAACCATTGGAGTCAACTGAAAACATCTAGACCCCTCCACAGTACAGGAAATGATGGAACGAACTATATACATATTTAAAATAAATCCATGCACGTGTCGGATATACTGATATATATACAATATAGTACAACTATGAACAAGTACTACGGACCAGTATCATACCAAAAAGGACTGGTTTAAAAATAAGATACCGATTTGGCATGGTAGCACTATATACAAACAATTTTGTAAATAAATTATTGAAATACGTAATTGGCGATAATTGAGCGTTTGTATGTATATACGCAGATCCACAGTATGTAGGCACTCTCGTTTGCTACGAACAGAATCGAAAAGGTATCACTGTAAAACTTTTGTGCGACAAATCACGTAGAAAGTTTTTGACTGATAAGCAGAGCTCATACATACCTTACATACATACATACATACATACTACAAATATAGTGGCGAAATATAGTTTTGTGGATGGGAGAACGCAGGAAGTGGAACTTTTCACCTGGTTAGCTGGCAACAGAACAAATCTCGAATAACAGTAACAGCCTCGAGTCTAGACTTCAATGGAATTGCAATTACAACTATGCGCCAAAAGCAATTGCATAGCAGCAAATATGTTGAATGCGACATAATACCGTTATATAAGTATGTATGCTTTCAAATAGATTATAGTGAATGCAACAATCTTGCATGGGGTTTATACATGCGCAGTGGAGATAATTAATTACGAGCATAATGCGTGCGTTGTGGTCGTCGCTTGCTGGACCTCCCCACAAGCTATTGCCACATTGCCACAACTTTGCTGACTTTCCACACAAATGCAAAGTTCGTGCGTCCCAATCACATCCGCTGAAAGTGCACTCATTCGTTTTTATCGACGATTGCGTATTCGTGCGCAAATTCCCGCACACATTGTAATCGAAAACTCACAAGTGAAAGCAAAAAAAATACAAAAACGAATATCGGAAAAGTCAACCGAACTCAATTCACAGTCAGACTGATAAGTAAAAAGTTGATGTTTTTGAATTGGCACGCAATGGAATTAAAACTTTGTAATATTGAATCGCAAAATTTTGGCACGTTTCCGCAATCACGTAGAGAATTTTGGAATTTCGTTGAAAAGTTTGTTGCTCAGTTGTTAATTGAGTTGTTAGATTACAACCTTTTAACACTCTCTAAAGCTCACGCTTAAAAAGAGACAATTTTGTGGAAATCATTAGAAAATGAAATCTCATCTTCATTTTTAAATCTTAAATGTTTTAATACGAGATGATAATGAATATATATCAGTGGAGTACTTACATATGTAACACGTAATTTCCAATTCCTTACGGTTATGCTTAGTAGTTTGTTTATAACCGAACGCACTTTGAAACATTTTTTGACTTAATAAGAATTGGGATCCACATACGATTTGCGGCCACCAATTTATATATATTATTTGAATATTTCTTGAGTTGAATTTGCCAACATGTTTTATCAAATGCCGCCAAGTTTTTGGAAAATACTAATTTGGAGTAATGGTAGCAAGCTTTAATTAAAATATACGAAAGACATTCAAAAAGTTTGACAAAAGAGTCATGAAAGGCTCCATAGTAAGTACATCCAAGACACCATCAAATTCGGAGGTGGAAATATTTTAATTTGGGGTTGCTATAGCTACAGCTACAGCTTTTCATCGATTTTAAAGCTGCCTTCGATAGCACGAAGAGGAGCTGCCTTTATGCCGCGATGTCTGAATTTGGTATCCCTGCAAAACTAATACGGCTGATATTGATATCATCGGAAGCAACAATCGCGCCGTTTGTTCTGCTTTTTCCCGCATGGATAAGGAGGCGAAGCGAATGGGTCTGGATGTGATTGAGGACAAGACGAAATATCTCCTGTCATCAAGCAAACAGTCGGCGCATTCGCGTCTTGGCTCCCACGTCACTGTTGACAGTCATACCTTTGAAGTAGTAGATAGTTTCGTATACTTGGGAACCAGCGCTAACCAAACCAACAATGTCAGCCTTGAAATCCAACGCAGAATCACTCTTGCCAACAGGTGTTACTTTGGACTGAGTAGGCAATTGCAAAGTAAAGTCCTCTCTCGATGAACAAAAATCAAACTCTACAAGTCGCTCATTATTCCCGTCCTGATTGATGGCGCCGAAGCGTGGTCGATGACAACATCCGATGAGACGACTCTTGGGGTTTTCGAGAGAAAGGTTTTGCGAAAGATTTATGGTCCTCTGAACATTGGCAACGGCGAATACCGCAGACCATGGAACGATGAACTGTACGATTTATACAACGACATTGACATAGTTCAGCGAATAAAAAGACAGCGGCTGCGCTGGCTAGGTCATGTTGTACGAATGGATGAAACCACTCCAGCTCTGAAAGTGTTCGATGCAGTACCCGCTGGAGAAAGTCGCGGAAGAGGACGACCTCCACTCCGGTGGAAAGACCAAGTGCAAAGTGACCTGGCTTCACTTGGTGTTTCCAGTTGGCGCCAAAAAGTAAAAAGGAGGAACGAGTGGCGCGCTCTGGTGGATTCGGCTATAATCGCTTAAAGCGGTTTCTACGCCAAACATATATATATATATATAGCAACAGTGATCTATCAAATCTGGTATCCATCGAAGGCAAGTGACGGGAGAGTCCTACGGAGTGATGCTAAGTATAAATTTAGAACCCGCAGCACAAAAATGTACTTAGAAAATAACTCTGTATACCAGCAGAACAATGAGCCCAAATATACCAGTCGGGTTACGAAAGAATGTTTCGATAAAAAATCGCTGGAGTTTCAACTGTGGCCTTCCAAAACCTCCGACTTAAATTCTTTTAAGTATTTATAACAATATTTGAATGATAAGCGCGACCGATATTCTTGTCGTCCCAATAAATGAGAAATTTTTAATAGATTGAAGGACTCCTGGGAAAACATATGACAATCACTTTTTCTGAACTTTGTTGACAGGATATCTCAAAGTCTTTTGGCCGTAATTAACGCTAAAAGAGCCAACACTAAATATTGAAGCTCTATTTTGAAGCTAACTTTATATATTATATAGGGGTATCCATACTTTTGTCGTTGTTAAATATTTGTCTTTTTCAGATGATCGAAAAACAATCAAACCGATAAATTTCACTGCTTAAAAAATATTCTTATTTTTGTATTTACTTTCATAGGGTGCACATAATTTTGTCAGACACTGTCTATCTAAATAAAATATGTATTGTAGAAAAAATCTTCAATATTCATGAATCCGAAGCACCACGGAAACCTCCCCAGAAACGATATTTTCTTAACTCGTGTTGATAAATTTGTTTATCTTTTGTATAAGAAATTTCTTAAGGAAAAGTTTTGGTGCCGACATTTATAAAAAGGACTTTCGATATTTCAAAACAGAAAAGTTCGGCACTCGATCGATTCGATTTGTTTATGTCAAGGGATATAACGAACAGATCAAAGTCAAGACTTCTTAGAGCTGCACATTAAGTCTATCGATCAGATCAATGTTTAGACTTATTCGAGATAATCTGCTGTTGTTATAGTTTGATGGGGAGTCTCCCGTTAAGGCGTTCCACCTCTTCATTTCTGTGAATAGGTTTAACAACCTTTTCAAAGGGGCAAAATGTACCAACAGAATGTTTTAGAGGGCGTGGTAAAGCAGTTACGTAATACTCTCTTCGATGGAGAGTATAGGATCTTCCCAGCGGTGACTTTAAAGCAATATTCATGATGTCATAGGTGCAGATGATTGGTCGTCTGGAACTCCAAATTTGATCCATTGGACTACAGTTTCTGGTCAGAGTGGGAAAACATGATTTACCGAATACCCCCCAGAAATTTGAAGAGTGACACCAATCCTTTAAATTTTGCTCAGTCTTAAGGTACTTATTTAGATGAGAATTGAGGTGCCATTGGTTTCCACCTTTTATGGTATTTATTAAAGAATACTACTGAGAGACTTATTTTCGATTCTACAAGAAAGACAACGCTATAAAAGTCACTGAGAACTCAAACATTCAGAATGCTATCAGCACGAAAGCAGTCAATGTCTCACGCGCTTGAAGGAAGACCCTTTACAGTCTAACAGCCACAATAATTTTATTTTCTTGATCCCTGAAATTTTATGGGTACATTGATAGAAAAAACTTTCATTTATTATACGAAAATATCAATTTATTGGCCAGATTAATATTAAATACGCATTCAAAATGTATTCAAAAATAATGACTAAACTAACAGTTATGACCGCAAATTTGTCACACCAATTTCATGAGATTCCACAATCAAAGACCAGTCTTACAAATCCCAGATTTGTATTTCTAAGCACAGAACACAAACTACAATATTACAATAACAATGGTCACAGTAGTAGTAACTTAATAGCCAGTAGCGAAACTATAAAATCTAGTTGAAATTACGACAACTCAAGCTCATTCCATGGTAATAACAATTTTAATAATGCGTCCACAAAATGAAATAATTTACGCATTTTATGCAGAAACACAGCGGCGAATGTGAAACGAACGAAATGTGGAGCGCAAACCGGGGTTCGTCTCATCGCAGCCGAGGTGAGGAGTTCACATGCAGCGTACATATGAAAGCGTATAAATGCGAATAAGTGGAAATAAAAGTGAACGTTAGTGGCATAAAAATGCAATTGCCGAACGAGCGAGGAGGTCTTATTACTATGTGAAATGCGCTAAGATGTAGTAAAATGCGTTAAAAAGCGCATAAATGTCATCAACACCAGTCGAGGAGGACGCGCCGAGGATACCAGTAGTAACTCCACAGGATATGAGCCGCGCAATGTGACAAGTTTTATGACAGTGTCAGTCGTCAGTCATGCCAGTCATGCTGTCACCGCAGCTCATTCCCTCTCTCCGCCTTTTGGCAAGAGAATTTTTATGAGCAGCGCGCGTACAATCAACCAAATTGTATAATATTAATTTCTAATTGCATAAATTTTGCAAAATGACACAATTTAACGATTATGCTCCCGGCAAACGTCTGTCTCTGTCTCTATCCATGGTACCTTATAAACCGTTATTATAGTCGTTGTCATTTTTGTGGTTTTTATGATTTTTTGATGCGCCCTTTGTTACCACCAAGCGCTCGCTCCCACACAGCCCAGCCACCAGCGCGTTGGCCTCACCCTTGGCGGTGCTTTCGTCACAAAACAAAGCGGGAGTGCACTAAAAATTAAAGCCTCAAGGTATTTTCGAATGATTCTCATTTATCCAGTGCTTACGCTTTATTTACTCATTTTTTATTTGCGCCACACGCTGAGCGCCATATAAAAACAGCATCAAATGTCAATTTAAAATGTTTTATTATTTTGACATTTTCGCCGCTTGGCAAAGGCAACACAAGTTGTTGTCGTTGTTGTTGTTGATTGGAAAATGGTTGCTGTTTATGTTCAAATTTTTCTTCTTTATTGTGTGTATGTATGTATCAATCTACTTGTTATTTTTATTTTCGCATTTTCACCGCACTTTGTGGATAAACATTATCAGCGCTCAATGTCTGCAACAACAAAGATCAAGTTTAATTATTATTTTTGTGAGCGTATCTTTGTTATTTTCCAATATAAACATTCGCATCACTTTATGACGGAGCTTGACTGTAATTGCGGAAGCGTACTAAATAAATAGCAGCGCTTAGTTGCTGTTAGAGTCGCAGTATGAGAAACAAATGGAATTCGATTTTGTGGTCTTGGAACGATTGCGCCATGGTTTAATTTAAAATAATTCCTTTATCCTAGAGAGAGACTAATAAACCCACAGTAATTTGCATTGTACATTCCTCAAGCCGGCCATTCCAAGTGACGGGCTGTTTTTTTTTAGAAATTTTTATGGTTTTTCGGCATCAGATTTTTGGAAATTTTTGATTGATAACACTGTACAACTCAGGTACACTCAGCTGGGTATTGGACAAAACTATATTCTTTTGGAAAATTGAGACATAAGTAAAATAGTAAAATTGCATTCTCCGTTTTTCGAAGTTAGCCTCCAATGCCGAAATATTTGGTTTCGAAGTTGGAAAAAGGGAGTTTTTAATAAAATTAGCCTTTTAATTTCAGGGTACAGTTAGTAAAAAATTCAAAACATGGATATAGTCTACATTTTAATGGTGTATAAAACTTATCGGTCAAGCTTTTAAGCAAGATGATATTAAGGGTCAGTTAGATCTTCGAAAAAAATATAAAAAAAATTATATCGAAAAAAAAAACTGGACACTTTATGGCATCTGTGATATAAGCATGGACAATTTTATACACCATTGAATTAATAGGAAAATGTTATAAATAATTATTATTTTAAAGTCATTTTTTCGAACTTCGAAAACAAATATTTCAATATTGGAGACCAAATTCGGAAATCGGAGAATGAAATGTTTTTACTTATGTCTCAATCTCCCGAAAAAACGCAATTTGGTCCAATACCCAGAAAAAAGTTGATTTTGGCGTATAGTGTAATAGTTATCAAGTCATTGGGTCTAGGCGTTTTTGAGATACGATGGAGGAAAGTTGGAAATACGCAGTTTTGAGAAAAACCTGTTCAAAGTTTCCAGCTGCCCATTCAGCGCTTTGAACAGCTCCTTCTTCTAACTGCTATATCTTCAAAACGACTTTGAATTCTTAAAAATCACACCTTAAATGAAAAAGTTCAGAAAGATCGCATGAGACTAATAGTTAAGGAGGTAGACCAGTCAAAATTATTAAATTTTGATGAAACTTAACTTTAGGGTCCTAAAACCAATAATTTACCTGCCCAATCTGTTATGTCAAAGCGTTCCGGTCAATGTCAATATAAATTGTTTAATGAACACAATTACTTGATTCATAAAGCCTGAGGTGAAGAAATCCCATTGTCGCGGGCTGTAGGCTGGCTTTTAATTAAGAAATTTTGTTCATTGTTCGAGGAATCCATTGTAAAGTCAAGATAGAAAGATAGGCGGAACCTGCCATTATTGAGTGAGATATGAAATATCGTCGAAAATTTGACGGTGGCGAGTCTATGTTCGATTTCTCATAAGAAGCATTTGTCTATATCATATAATATATTATCATCCCAAAGCATTTATATATCGGGTTTATTTAGACTGTTATGAAATTATCGATAGTTTTATATTTGTATATCTCAAAATTCACTCAAGATGTCCATTTCAGTATAAATATAGCGACATTTGTATACCTTTATCGATTATTTCGTGAGATCGTCAACTCATAAACATATTTTGAGCCAAATAGGACCTTGCAATTTATGACTCTCTGTAGTATTTTATGTATTGTCTTCTTCGAGTTTTATATCAATGTAATATACTAATGATACTCCCTATACCATAGTTTGTAAAAGATTTCAACTTACTTAAAATGGATTTACAGTTATACAAAATGCGAAATTAGCTCTGTCAGATTATTAATGTCTTGAGACGATTTTCTGGGTCTATTGAAGGAATTTTAATTATATATATATATATATATCAAAAAAACCCTTATTAATGTTGTATATATTATATTTACTTACTTTAAAAGAATAAAAACAGGATTAATAATATTTTTTAATTTTTTTTCATGCTGAAATTAGTGTTTTATATCTATTTGTTTGAATATGAACAAAAAATGTGCTAAAACAGCTGCACTTCTCTATGATTTTTCCCTGTTCTAAGTTGCAAAGTCATACTGCTGTCGGCCATGAATAATTAAAATCCACATCAATATTAAAATTCGATACTATTAAGCCTCAAGCTTTTTATCAGCACTAAAACAGTTGCACCCCAACTCCCCAATACAAAGGCAGAGCCACGGCGGCACTTCGTTAGTTATGGCCGAAATGGCAGACAGAATGCGAGGACTCATTAAAATTGCGCTTCCCAAATCCAGTTTGACAAACCAAATACAGTAAATTAGCGACGGTGGTGGGAGCAGAATTTAAGAGTCCGAAAAAAAACTGTTTGTTAATTACTAATTTATATTGGAAACACAACATCATGCTGCTAATCACTCGACCCCACGGCCGAGGGGTGGGTGCAATGAGAATTGACCAAGTGGGCTGTAAATTAGCTTATCTCATTTCTTGCCGAACATATAAGAATTTAATTACGAATTCAAAGAGCAAAAAATTGTCGTGGAAATGGAATGAGTGGAGTGTAATGCGCACTTTAGAATAACAAAAATAACAAAAACGAGGAAAAAAACACAGTAAATTCTTGTTCTTATACACCTTTATCCGCTGAGCGCTTATAATGTCTTTTAAGCCGAAAGTTTAAAAGATATGGAGCTGTTGAAAGGAAAAAAATACTTCTCCATCAACCATAAATATGCAACAGCTTTTAGTGTACAGGAAATTGAAACAAATCTAATAAATGGACCAAAAAATGGTAATAGCTGGCGGGCCACTTGTACCACATTGTTTTTGTTGTGTGTTTTCGTATTTTTTTTTTGCTCTGCCTTTGGGCGCCTGGACTACCGTCCGACCTCTTTTGCATTTTTAAGTATTTGCCACAATTGAACTTTCACTTCACGTGCAGGACACGTAAATAATAACTGCGTTGCGCTTTGTTGGCTTTCTTCTTCAAAGCTCAATGCTTGCTCAATTGAGAATTTCACCCAACTCTCACTTAAGTATCCTTCCACTCTACCGTTTTACAAACAATACGTATTTTCCGCAGTCACCATGTTTCGAAGGCGTAGATTATGAAATTAGCATATTTTTCCAGTCGAAATTACCTTAACCAAATTCCACGTTTAGCTTGTGAAAGTAAAAAAAAAGATGTTGGAAATTCTTTTTACCCTCACTTAGCAACCATAGCCAAATGGAGCAACTCACCCTTCCACTTTGTCGTTTTCAGCTCTACTTCACTTTGGTTAAATATATTTTTGAGAATTCTATTCAATTAAACTTGTAATTACAGTGTTTTTAATTTACATTTTGTTGTTGTTGTTGCAAAAGCTACCGATTCTTTTTAGCGTAGTCTCATGTCCTCCACCAGTTTTTAAATTTTTTTATACATGATCTTGTTTGGATACGTCCAACTTTCGTTTGACATTGGCTCTTAACAACTTTTGCTTAACGGTTTCGTTGTTATCCGTTGCGTAAAATTACTATTTACATTGTTTGTTTATTCTGTCTATTCGAAAGAGAGACGAATAGTATGTACTTGAGCCAATATTTTTATTTGATTTGGAAGCTATGGTACTTTAAGCCAAAGGTTTCTAATTATTATCCTAAGCTAGTAAACTGTTCTTTTGATTACTACTAAAATATGTAGGTATTCCATATTAGTCCGAAATAAAATTATTGGTTTATTATAAATTCCCTTGTTTTTTTCCTATTTTGAGCTTTAATTCATGGAAAAATTTTGTGTATCTGTGCTTCATAAGAATTGTGAAACGTACTTCAACCTATGGTATATTGTGCCCTCTCCTATAATCACAATTGAATATATAATCCCGTCACGTTAAGGCAAAATAATAATCGACGTGATACTGCCTCTTTGGAGATACAGAGCCCCCATCACCTGACGCTTTTTTCTTGCGATCGCCGGACAGTCAATGAGTAGATGCTCAGTTGTCTCCGCTTCTAGATCACGGATTCGGCACTGATCCGATGATCAGATTCCTACTTTGTGTGGCACCTTAGTCTGCAGTGGCCAGTGTAAAGTGTTGTCTCGGTTTGTTTCTTGGGAGGGCTTTCAATAGTTTAAACATTTTCTGGCTATATCCTCCAAGAAACGGTTTGAAGTGTCGAAATCCCTGCTAATGCAGCCAGTAACGGTTTCTACTTGCCTCATTTCGCATTATTTAAAAACAGCATGTGAAACCATACCTTCTCAAATTATTTTTGTTTTTGAACAAAGCGATTATTTTTGCATTATAATGGTATCAAGGATGCGTTTAAGGGCTGAGGAATTTACATCCATGAAGGCTACACGTTCTGGAAAAGTTCGATTCATTTCATATTCAGCAAAGGTCCATATCATATATTAAAGCAAGTTTGTTGTGAGGCTTGTATTTAGAACGTGACACTTAAGGACAAGCGTAATTTAACATGTTACGTTACATGTAACGCAGATTCCAAGATAAGACTACATCGACACATTCCACTTGTCTTCATGTACACTATACCCAGTTGCATCTCTACATATTTTCCAAAATTTAGAAAGCTACAATTTTTTTAGATCTATCATATCCATATCAACCCCATAATCCTCTTGAAGTACATTCTCGAATAATTGGTTAATATTTGCATTCAGAACCATTAAATTCAGCGACTGCGCTGGCTTGGACATATCTCCCGGATGGAAGAGTGCGTAAAATATACGATACGGCGACCGACAAATAAAAGGACGACCGAAAGAAAAATAAAAGAACGACGAAGTTTGAAATCTGGCGCCGTCATGAGTAATGCGGAGACGACTTCTTATGGACGCAGCCAAAACCGACTCCCGGTTGTAGTGCCAAATTGATGATGATGACTATTATCTCTAGCAGAGGTTAAACTAATACGGCTGTGTAAGCTGACGTCTCCGTCAGGATCGGGAAGGACCTCTCCGAGCCGTTCGATACCAGACGAGGTTTCAGACAAGGTGACTCATTCTCGTGTGATTTCTTTAACCTGGTGCTGGAGAAAATAATACGAGCTGCAGAGCTAAATAGAGAAGGTACAATCTTCTATAAGAGTGTACAGCTACTGGCTGTACTGGTTTCAGACAAGGTGACTCACTCTCGTGTGATTTCTTTAACCTGATGCTGGAGAAAATAATACGAGCTGCAGAGCTAGATAGAGAAGGTACAATCTTCTATAAGAGTGTACAGCTACTGGCGTAAGCCGATGATATCGATATCATTGGAAACAACACCCGCGCCGTTAGTTCTGCTTTTTCCAGACTGGATAAGGAAGCGAAGCGTATGGCTCTGGTGGTGAACGAGAACAAGACGAAATATCTCCTGTCGTCAAACAAACAGTCAGTGCATTCGCGTCTTGGCTCCCACGTCACTGTTGACAGTCTTAACTTTGAAGTTGTAGATAATTTCGTCTACCTGGGAACCAGCATTAACAGCAATAACAATGTCAGTCTGGAAATCTAACGCAGAATCACTCTTGCCAACAGGTGCTACTCTGGACTAAGTAGGCAATTGAAAAGTAAAGTCCTCTCACGACGAACAAAAACCAAATTCTACTAGTCTCTCATCATTCCCGTCCTACTTTACGGTGCAGAAGCGTGGACGATGTCAACATACGATGAGACGGCACTAGGAGTTTTCGAGAGAAAGGTTTTGCGGAAGATTTATGGTTTCTTAAACATTTGCAACGGCGAATACCGCAGACGATGGAACGATGAGCTGTATGTGTTATTCGACGACATAGACATAGTCCAGCGAATAAAAAAACAGCGGCTACGCTGGCTAGGTCATGTTGTTCGAATGGATGAAAGTGCTCCAGCTCTGAAAGTATTCGATGCAGTACCCGCTGGTGGAAGCATAGGAAGAGGGAGACCTCCACTCCGATAGAAGGACCAGGTGGAGAGGGACCTGTCATCGCTTGGTATAACCAATTGGCGCCAAACTGCCAGAAGGAGGGATACGTTACCCTTTGCTAGCCCTCAAATAACGATAAATGCAGGATTGCATTTCGATATATCTTACAAGAAAATATGTTTTTTAAACATATAGTACCACTTAAGATTATAAAAACAGCAGATCAACATTGAAAATTTAAAGACATAATTCATGTACCCAAAACCAATTTCCCCTGTAAAAGTTGGTACAGGCCTCCAGTAGCATTAATAATCCTACCACGAGCATAAAGGATATGCTGAGAAAATAGAGGAAACTACAAAAATCATGACAATAATAAAAACAATGTCATTCAAATAAGTCTGCAACAGCAAACATAAATATCAATGCGGCTAACAAAAGGGCAATGAGTGGGGATGGGGGTACGGTGCGTCAGACAAAGCATAAATGGCACTTTGTAGTTGTTGCATGAGTGGTTTTATGATTTTACCGTCGTCGAGCCAGCGAGACCAAGAGGCGGAGAGCATTATCAAAAAAAAAAAGAAATAAAAATTACGGCTTCATTGTAACGCCAGAGTGTAGTGGGTGCTAATGGCATGCAGAATATAATGGCAGCTGATAGTGGTGGAGAAATGTGTCCACTTGACAGCGGCAAGACGTCATCGGCTAAATATACACGTACTATACGGATTTCGACAACTTAATGGATTTCCAGTTGTAACTAAGTAGTTATGCGTAAATTTTATGAGCGCGAATGCGAAATTAAGTGTCCTTGCTTTCTTATTTGTAAGTGAGTTCTTTAAGCTGTCGCTATTTAAATGCTTTCCGGAGGGGAAACAGGCGTAAGTGCCATTTGGGTTATCTATTTTATTGCAGTGATTAGTAGTTGAATTTGTCGTTGTTTACAATACCCTCATACCATACCGATATCCACACCATTGTACATACATACAAATATTTTTGTTTTTTGAAAGCACAAGTGTTTACTAACTGTAGTTAAGCTCTAAATCAGTTAAGGAAATTGCAATAGTTTTTGTGTTAAATGTGCAAATCGGCTGGCATTAAATAACGTTTAAGATAATTGCAATTGTACTTCGAGATTTCCAAGAAGACATTAGGTCCTTAGCATGAAAATAGTACTTTAGCCTAAAATTTCTTGATTTATTCAACTAATAGTTGCTTAATTGTCGTATTATAGCTTAAAGTTTGGCGTATTTTGCCGTTGAGCTTCGTTGTTAAAATATATGAAGGTTGTATGAATGATACATATGATATGTACATATATATAATAGGGTGGTGCTTAAAACTAAATTAAAACTTTACAAGAAACCAGAAGAACATAGATTAACAAGTAAGGAAGGGCTAAGTCCGGGTGTATCCGAACATTTTATACTCTCGCAATTTATTTATTTAATTTCATTAAGATAACAAACAATTTGACCCATATTCGGCATATATATGGTATAAAGTCCATTGAAAGTTTGAAAATCCTAATATTAGATACATATATGGGAGTTAGGTGATGTTATGACCCGATTTCACGTATTTTAGGCACGGAGACATTATATTAGAAGAAAAATATTCCCTCTGAATTTATTCAAAATATCTGAGAGATTCACCTATATTTTCGTTAAAAAATTTATTCGAAGCTCTAGGTCTTCATATTCCATGTATGAGGCCTTGAATACTTATGGTCCGATTTTGGCGATTTTTAGAAGAGCGATGCCACACTATAAATGCAGTATTTGTGAAAAGTTCTATTCCGATATCTGCACTGATGCTTCCTTTATTGGAAAGTAAACGATTCAGATTGGCTTCAATGTTCTGGTATATAGGAAGTAGACGTGGTTGTGAACCAATTTGGCCTATTTTCACAACATATAATTGGGATGCAAAGGAAATATTACAAACCGAATTTCATTGAAATTGGTCAAGTAGTTTCGGAGACATGGGTTTTGACCCATAAGTGGGCGGAACCACGCCCATTTAAAATTTTGTTTACAATTTTTAATGCAGCTCTTCTGTGTCTTCTTTATAATTAAATTTAAGGCTTCTGTTGGTTTGCCTTACTGAATTAAAGCATGTTTAGTAGTTTTCAACGTAACCTTTGTATGGGAGGTGTGCGTAGTTTTAATCCGATTTCCTCCATTTTTGGACTATATAAGGAAATACCTGAGAAAAACGACTCCTGAAAGTTTCTTTGATATAACTTTAGTAGTATGGGGCGGGGCCACGCCCACTTTCCCAAAAAAATAACGTCCAAATATGCCAATATGCGATCCTTTGTACCAAATTTTACTTTCATAGCTTAATTTAAGGCTTAGTTATAGCTCTTTATAGGTTTATACCTCAATCAGCAATTGGTTTAAACGCACATAAAAGTGTATAGATCGTAATGGAGAATATTTTAAATATATCTGGGAGCTTGAAATATATATATGAAATTATAATTCGATTTAGACCACTTTTAGTCAAGAGTTGTCAAACAAGAATATGTTATGACTTTGAAATCTAAAATTTAATTTTTACAACAATGTCGCAGGCTTTAATCAGCTCTGATCGGAACCCTAAGTAATTCCGCCGACTTCAAGAAGTGTCGGTTTTATCGTTACAAGTAACAAATATTCTTTTAAATACGTTGAGTCTTCTTATGAAAAATCACACTTTGACCCAAACCATCACAATACACCCCACAACCGATTGGTGACGAATTAAAAATTCATATATTACGGTTTCTACTACATAGAATATGAAAACGTTGAGGTCCAGTGTGGGAGATATGATTTGAAAGTTAGCTCACAATATTTAAGAACAACCTTAATTCAAATGTACTTGTACACATGTAAATATATGATCCGACCAGTTCGCAGCCGCAAAAAAAACCGCGTCGAGACACAGTTCAAGTTTAGCAGGTTAACAAGCTTGATCGGTACATAAGCTTCCGCACATACATACATATGTGCCTTAGTGTAAAGGCAAATAAACGCTCGTTGGCGTGCCGATATGCACGACCTGTGAACTGTGAACCTACGACCTCATAAATCCTTAACAAACAGCATACAAGCACACGAATTCGCTCAGCAGCGACATGTCGGCGATAAGCTTCGGTGACACAAATCACATTGTTGTTGGTGTAAACGATTTTACATAGTCATTGCCATGCTTGCAATGACAAAATCACGACGCCACAAAAAAAGGACGCAGGACATGCATGAGTCCACCGAGGTCACATGTGTGGTGAGTGAGTGTCGCAGGAAAACAAGAAATGTTCACTAAAAATTAAAAAAGAATAGAAGAAGAAAGCAACAAATAATGAGAGCAGCTGAAAAAACGGAAAGTCGTAAATCTCTTTTTTAACGCACAACTCTAAAATCGCATACAAAACGTGTATGTGTGTGTGTGCCCTCCTATGAGTATGCAAAACAGGTCCTTGCAGCCCACAATCGAGTATCGAGACGCTGATTCCTGAAGTTCTGGTTCGTAAATCATTCGCTGACTTGCACAATGTAAATATTTACTATTTTCACACGGCAACAGGGGGGCAAGAGATCAGCAAGCAAGCACACGTGTGTGGCTGGGGTGCATTTAAACTCACACATGTGTACTGCACATGCACACACACACACTCACTCATGCAAATATAATGTGCTGGTATCCCTTTCACATGATTATATGCGTCCCAGGAGAGTCTTAAAGAAACGCGCAGTTTCATTTATTTATTTAAAGTTCTTATGATGCAGGAGACGGTTTGTAGTCAAGTGAATTGAGTGTGTGACTTTCAGGAAATCTAGCATGCGTCGTAGAACAGCCTGATAATAATGTACTATATTTCTGAAAAGAGTCAGAAGTCAATTTACTTTCGATAAAAATCCAATAGGCTTCAAGCGAATATAAGATGGGTCAAATAAAGGGCTGTTTTCTATGGAAAACACTCACAGCGCCATCTACACTGAAAAAAAACCCCGCAGTTAAATCAAATACTTTTTGCAGTTAAAGTACAGTAAAACAAAAGTATTTGTTTCAACAGCAAAACTCTTGACGGAAATACTTTGCTCTTGATTCAAATACTTTTTTTAAATGCGGCACTTTTGAATCAAAAGCGGCTGTGCTTTTAAAAATCATCTTATTAAAATCTAATATAAAAATAGTTGTTTTAAAGGTTTCGTATTTAATTTTCTTTGATTACAGTTTTTTAAATGTAAAAGTATTTGTCACAACCATTTCGCATTTAATTTTACTGTTTCTCCATACGATGACAGAGAAGTTGACGCTTACATTTTTCCATCGATCATTCTAACAGAAACACGTGTTGCGTGCGCAAATACTTTAATTTGGGTTTTATAGGTAAATATATGTGCGGAAAGTATTAATTTAAGTGAAAGTGATTACTTCAAGACATTTCGCGTTTAGTGAAGCTGCGCAAAAGGAGCTTACATAGTTTGCATTTGCATTAGTGTGCCTGCCGCATCGCCCGCTGCTTACGGAGGCTGTTTAAAAGGGACTTCCACAGATTTTTTTTATATAAAAGACGACATTTGCGAAAAGTCTACTCTGCAGGTATGTTATGGTTTATATACACATTTATTTCAACAAAAATATGTGTTTAAAAACAATATTTGTGCATTTTAGTTTACACTATGAGTGAGGAGTTGATACCATCAACTGAGCTGTCGTTATTTGCCGAGCAATGTCCGTTGGGAGATGAGGGTTTCGCACACATTTATAACACGCTTATAAATTATTTATATTAATGTCTTTCTAGTTCGATATGCTCACGTGCTGTAGTGGTGATAGAACTATAACAAACCTTTCATCCATTCGAAGCTGGCTGAGCTCTGCAAGCACACCTTCAACATCCCCAAACAACGAACCCAACGTCGAAGAGGTTTTAAAAGAAACAGTAGCAGGTAACGACATAATAAAGAAGTACGAAAACTGTGGTTGCCTCCAAGAAAGTGACCAATCTGCAATAGTTCGCATTATTGTGGATAAACTGAACCTGACGTATTACGACGCCATGCTTGGAGCACTTGATGCAAGTAATGTCGATTTCTTCTATTGTGTGATTTTTGTTATTAATTTCAGGTTTTTTATTTAGATTGCAGGCATTATTATCTTATAAACTTACTACATGCAGTAATAACACCGCCGAGAGTAAATAAAAACATAAAGCCCTCCATTACAGATGCACAAATGTATATGATGATGCATCTTATAAATATTAATAACTTCCAGCAAAAACTTGACGAGCTAAATGAAAGCGCTCACAACGAGGGATTAACACTGCAACCTAGTGGATTTTCCTTCAACGATATATTTATGATATTTCCTCTAAGGAAAAATTTCCCAAAATTGAAAATATTTTAAACAAACTAAATAATGTTCAATAAAAATGCACTTGAAGAAAGACCCACACATACTTGCTCTATATGCGGAAATGAATTTATATTATTTGAAAATCTTTTTAACCATCTTAAGATTTTACATCGAACTCCAATTACTTTTAAGTATTTATGCCTTTATCAGAAATGCAATAGATATTTTCAAAACTTGTATAAGTTTCGAAATCACGCAAGCAAGCATGATTTTAATTGTAATCTTAATGAAAGCAGTAGTAGTAGTAGTTGTCACTTTTGTAAACTTTACTCTGTATATTCTCAAATAAAATATATTTTTTATGAAAAAAGTAAATTGATATTGAAATTTTGACTGTGCATAGGGAAGTGGGCGGAGAGAGGTGGGAGGGGGTGTTAAACACAACAATAAAACAAATACGATTACATTTGAATCAAGAGCAATTATTGTTAATCTCAAATACTTTTACTGTTAACATAAATGTATAAGTATTTGCTACAACAGTGCCCCGTATTTCGATCAAAAGTGTTCCACTGTTAATTTAAATACTTGACGCATTTACTTCAACAGTGCTCGCACTTTTAAAACAAATACTCAAAGTATTTGGGCACGTTTCTAATGCAAAAAGTATTTGTGGCAAATGCAGAATACTTTGGTTTTACTAGTTTTTTTTTTCAGAGTACTGGTGTACAGAATATTCCAACATTAAATTTCAATGCACACCTAAACCGAATATATGCATGCAGCTACACAAATTTCCCTCTCTTTCGGCTGAGAGGAAAATTTCTAATTGGTTACGAGTACTCAACCAAAACTTACCTAGGGTGCATACTACAGGTTCTGAGATCCGGAACTCCCAAACAAAAAATTTTCACGTATTTGAATTGAAGATCTCTTCTGTATTGAAGATCTCTTCTCTCTCTTAATCTCTCTATCCCCAAATCGTCTGTTAACAGACAGGTATCAAACCCGTTAAGTGGAGAGACAGCCCAAAAAAAAAAATGTTTTTTAAATCAAAACTTCGAACAATTTACTGCAGGGTATAACTTCTTAATATGCATCATGTGTGAATGTTATAATTAGAATTGTTGTGCCTGAAAGTGAGTAGAAAACCCAAGGCACCCTCAGGTTATCTGCAGTCAATTTTAATTTGATTGCCGAACATTGCTCAGTTGTAGGTTTTGCGCTTGTGAACTATTCTGCCACGCTGTAAAGTTATTATACTAAATTACTTATTACGTCATTAAGGATCTATTTAAACTAAATTTAAGATTATGAGTTTTATATAATAGAGGGGGGAAAGAAATGCAACAAACAATTAGTATCTCTTTATTAAAAACAATATTTTGATTTGAGACTGGCTTGAGAATGTTCTGAGACGAGATCCAGAATAACCCGGAACGCTATCGACTAGAGTCCACAAGGCAGCCGATGCAAGGGCATATCCGTCCTAATCTGAAGCAGAAATTTAGATATCGAAATATCTAAGGTCCAAAAAAGTTGGAGACAAATCAAGAGACTGGTACAATAAATAAATGGCAGAATATTTGAATGAAACTATTCGAAAATTAAATTGTTTTATTTTTTATACTCTCCCAACAAAGTTGCTAAAGAGAGTATTATAGTTTTGTTCACATAACGGTTGTTTGTGTCACCAAAAAATAAAATAGTACTTGGAGTTATATAACACACCATGTTGAAATCGGATAAAACCACGCCCACCTCCCATATAAAGGTTAGGTTGAAAATTACTAAAAGTGAGTTAACTCACTAACGAAAGTTAGTTAACTCAGGAAACTAAATTTTACAGAAGATATAGCAGAAGGAAGCTGCACTCAGATTTTTTTACAAAATGGAAACTGGGCGTGGCATTGCCCTCTTATGGGTCAAAAACCATATCTCAGGAACTACTTGACCGATTTTAATGAAATTCGATATATACTATCTTCTTGACACCCTGATAACACGTACAAAAATGGGCGAAATCGGTTCACAACCATGACTACATTCCTTATAACTCTATTTTGAATTCCATCTTATTCCTTCACTTTATAATATATACATAAGGAACCAATGAAGATAGCGGAATAAAACTTTACACAAATAGTGTGTATCATCTCTGGCTTCATTTGTGGAAAAATTGTCGAAATCGGACTATAACTTTTCAAGGCCCCAGATATCGAACATGTAGAACTCAGCGCCAAAGGGTAAATTTTAACCGAAAATATGGGTAAATCTCTCAGATAATTTAATGTAATTCAGAAGAAATTGTTTTCTTCTAATAGTCTGTCTCTGTTCCCAAAATTATTAAAATCGGGTCATAACATATCCTAGCTCCCATATACCTAATTACATATAGGTTTTTTTTAAATACGGTGGGCTTTATTCCGCATACATGTATTGGTTAATATGTGAGTTATCTTAGCAAAATTAAGTGAGCGTATCGTCTTGGATTTAGTGCACCTTGCTGGTGGAAATGAATGGAATCGGTTCAGGAATTACATCAGCCCTCATATACTATATATGACGATTTTCGTTTTTATACTCTCGCAACAAAGTTGCTAGCAACAAAGTTGCTACGAGAGTATTATAGTTTTGTCCACATAACGGTTGGTTGTAAGTCCTAAAACTAAACGAGTTAGATATAGAGTTATATATATCAAAATGATCAGGATGACGAGAAAAGTTCAAATCCGGATGTCTGTCTGTCCGTCCGTCCGTGCAAGCTGTAACTTGAGTAAAAATTGAGATATCTTAATGAAACTTGGAACACGTGTTCCTTGGCACCATAAGAAGGTTAAGTTCGAAAATCAGCAAAATCGGACCATTGCCACGCCCACAAAATGGCGAAAACCAAAAACACATAAAGTGTCATAACTAAGCCATAAATGAAGATATAAAAGTAAAATTTGGAATAAAGGATCGCACTAGGAGGGGGCATATTTGGATGTAATTTTTTTGGGGAAGTGGGCGTGGCCCCGCCCCCTACTAAGTTTTTTGTATATATCTCGCAAACCAATAGAGCTATATAAACCAAACTTTCTGCAGTCGTTTTTTAGCCATTTCCTTATACAGTCCAAAAATTACAGAAATCGGATAATAACCACGCCCCCCTCTCATACAAAGGTTAGGTTGAAAATTACTAAAAGTGGGTTAGCTCACTAACCAAAAACGTCAGAAACACTAAGTTTCACATAGAAAATGGCAGATAGAAGCTACACTCAGATTTTTTTACAAAATGGAAAATGGGCGTGGCGTCGCCCACTTATGGGTCAAAAACCATATCTCAGGAACTACTCGACCGATTTCAATGAAACTTGGTTTGTAATAGTTTCCTTACATCGCAATGATATGTTGTGAAAATAGGCCAAATCGCTTCACAACCACGCCTACTTCCTATATACCAGAACTTTGAAGACGATCTGAATCGTTAATTTTACAATATATAAAGTAAGTACTAGTGAAGATATCGATGCAGAACTTTGCACAAATACTACGTTTATAGTGTGGCAGCCCCATTCTAAAAATCACCGAAATCGGACCATAGGTTGTCAAGGCCCCATATATCGAACATGAGGACCTCGGTACTTCTAACCTAATATTAGGGTTTCCAACTTTCAATGGACTTTATACAATATATATGACGAATATGTGGGTAAAATTGTGTATTATATAATATAAATAAAGTTAAATAAATAAATTGCGAGAGTATAAAATGTTCGGTTACACCCGAACTTAGCCCTTCCTTACTTGTTGTATTAAACTTTATGCCTAATTTATGGGTCAAATTGTGTGTTATGTAAACAATGTAATAATTATTCTGGTTATCGAATATTGTGTTGTAATAAAACTGAATTCTTCAGCTTCGATTTCATTGTTATCGAACTTGGATTTGTTTTAGTTAGTTTCTAGGTATAAATTAGCATCCAGGTATAATTAAGAGCAAGCATATATGAAACGATTTGTATGTAGCTGTGAGATCATACATCCTACATCAAGGCTATTAATAACAAGTATTCTTACTTGAATTAAAAATATTCTAATTTCGTAATTTTCTTCAGTGTCTATATCACACATGAGTTTCAACGAAATGTCTGCTGTCTACATGTCGCTCTCGCACGCCCACATATCGATAATGAGGTTAATAATTCAAAAGGCAAACATACAAGTTAACACAATTAAAACCTCTGCACTGTAAACTTAATTAAAGAAAGTTCGTTATTTGTCAACGTCGAACGATTACAACTGCACATAATTTGATTTGGTAACGGTAACACCAGTCAAACTCACTTGCTCAGCGCGCCAAGGTAAAGGATATACGCAAAATCGTCAGTTGATGACAGTACATCAAAGCTGTCGCTAGGCTATAAGAAAACCTTTCTCCTTTGCGGGATAACAAACTATAATTTGAAGACTATGTGATTGAGTAGCAACAGGATTTGGAGTAACATAATATGTGAGTGTGTGCATAAGGATATGACGTCTCCCCCGAGGATACAAAGGATAATGCAGTACGTAATATATATACAACTTAAATCAGTTATGTTAGGTGTGTGAGTGTGTGTGTTGTGCTTGAACTGGTTAACAAGCCGCACTATTTATTCCTTTGTGCATATTTGTTTAAGACTTTGGCCAAGCGCCTTAAATCAACAACGGTACCACACACACACACCAGCAAAAAAAAAAAATAACATCACAAGAAACTATTTTAATGTGTTGCAATTAAATTAACATACGAAATAGTGAGCAAACACATACATCCTTATTTGCCCGAACCAAACTATTTTAATCCTTTGGGCGTGCTGTGCCACCCCCAAAATCAAATACTTTTACCCAAAAACGTGTCAAACACTCTCTAAAGTCTGCTGGTACTTCGAAGCGACGCTAATCACATTTTCATATCCAGCCCGTTGAAATGCTGATGGATTGATGCGTAAATGTCTCGAAGCGACAACCGCTGAAGCAATCACCTCGGCGGCGTTTCATAACATAAATCGCATGTTGTTGGGCACACACCCATGCAATTATCGCCGAGACTTGATAAACTCACGCATTATATAATTTGATAATAGTTTCATTAAACTACACACACACACACACACACATACATAAGCGACAGTTGAAACGATTTATATAACTATGCAACATACACGCAAACAAAAGCATGTGTGTGAAGCCACACAAAAGGCGGAGAATATTTGATGTTTATTGGCGCATGTTTTTGGCAGAATAAACACAATTTTGTAGTTAATTATCAGTTGCCACGGTGAGTTTAAAGCACATTTGTATAACAGCTTGTGTCTTACACATGTCTCATTTTTTCAAACAAACAAAGTGGCATGCAAACGACGGAAACGGAACCAACCACAAAATTTTTTGTTATTAAGAAATGTGGCTGATGCCTCCGACTCAGTTACTCAGATTGTACTATTTTTGACGCCAAGCAAACGGAAATCCGCAAATTTATTCGTCTCGCCATCATTTTGATATACACTATTCGTACGATTTTTTTTCCAATCCATCTGAAGCTATAACATTTTCAAATCTTTCTGGCAATTTATGGATTCCATTTCAAAAAAACTGCGGTCAAGTAGGAATCAAGCCACATTTTGATACCCAGTTCTGATGTGAGCTAGTATTCTAGTGAGCATCGACCGTATTAAGGGGTTATATACAGTTAGACGGCCGAAAAAAAGTGAATTTTCCAGAATTTTTTCTGAGAAAACTTTTTAATTTATTGATCCATAAATTTATACACATATTATGGTATCTTTTAACTGTATTTTAAGACTTAGTACTAGTAAAAATATTTATTTGAAAAAGAGCTACAGCTGATCTCCAGGAGCTCCTCTCAAAAAAGACGTTTTGCGGTGACCACTATATCTCGGAACTGGATCATCCGAAATTAAAAAACCAAACAGATTTCGTTAAAATAATGTTAAATCTAGTAATTAATCGAAGGAATAAGCAAAATAAAATTTTTTGACAAAATGGCGTTTTCTAAAAAAAAAATCGATTTTTCACCGAAATTTCGGCCTTAAATTGTTTATAAAAAAAAATATTTATCGGAGAGAAAAAATCTTCGATTAATTACTAAAAAATATATTTAAGAAGGTCGTGTTAAAATTTGAGACTAATCGGTCTAGCCGTTTTCGAGTAATGTTGGTCACCGACTTTGAAAACACCATTTTGAGAAAAACGCGTTTAAAGTTTGGACCTTGTACTTAAAAGCACTCTGAAACGCCTTTCCAAATTTTTCATTTGCTTGTAACTTTGAAAATATTCACCGGATTGATATGAAATTTTCTGTATGTATTCTTAAATCTATGTACATTAAGAAAATGAGAATAAAAAAAATTGATTTTTTGAAAATTCTAACTGTATATAACCCCTTAAATGATAGTCAGAAGTTGCAAGATCTGGACTATGAGGCAGGTAAGACAAAACTTCTCAGTCGCTGTCTTACAAATAGTTTTTAAGCGGTCTTCCAACATGAATCCGAGCATTGTCATGATGGAAGAATATTGCTTCGTGTCTTATCGCAATTTCCGGGCGTTTTCGGCAATCGCTCAATTCAATTTGATGAGTTGTTATAGGTTGCGTTTCTCATTAATGGTTTCACCTGATTCGAGAAGCTCATAATGCACCTTCTGATCGCACCAAATAAACAACATCACCTTCGCGTTTGGTCACCAGTCACAATCCGAGACAAAATGAATTTTTTTGTGTCGTTCCACGTACATATCTTGGCTTCAATTCATATGGCACCCAATTGTTTTGCTTTTGAATATATGTGACTGTTTTAAAACGTTTTGAAATCGCTGCTTGAATGACTGCGAGCTCTTCTTGTGTTTAACAAGAATCTTCATTTAGTAATGCTTCCTCATCTTCAAACATTTTTGGGCGCCCAGGATATTCTTCGTTTTCCATGCCAAATTTTAAAATTTACTGATACTTTTAACTTCCATCAAAATACGATGACTTTTGGCTGAGGTTTTCTTCATTTCACATGAACTGAAAAATCTTTGGTCTTCCGTGAGATCTTGACTTAGGCATAAAATCACTATCCTTGGTTACTAACAATAACTAGAATAATATCAATGGTTCTTCAGTAATGAACTTGCGAAAACTCGAGAAATTGTGTTAAGGAGTTACCTAACATCATTTGCATCTCAAAATTGTGCACAGATTATATTGGTCAAGATTTTTTACAAATGAAAAACGTTTGCGTGCGATGGATGTAGCGTTGTTCTTTCACCAAGCCAACGTTCCGGCTAATTCAGCTTGTGATACGACCGATTAATTGAAGGACCCACAATATTCGCCAAATTTGGACTGCGGCGAACATTTTCTCCTTTTCAGTCTCAAAACGTGGCTTGCTGGAAAACGTTTTACTGTAAAAAGTTGAGGTCTAGAAAGTCTTTTAGTTTCGAAAGTCTTCTAGTTTTACACTTTCGAACTAATCTCGGTACCGGTACAAACGACTTACTCTTGATGAATATTATGCCCAAGAATAAAACCCTCTTTTCCTTCATTGTAAGGCCAAATACGATTTATCCCATTAGCTTTGATAAATGAAATAAGAAATTAGAATAGCAATTACCCGCTTGAAGAACAAGGCGGCGGGGGCCGATGGATTGCCGGCCGAGCTATTCAAATACGAAGAGCTGATAAGGTACATGCATCAGCTTCTTTGCGGAATATGGTCGGAAGAAACCATGCCTGATGATTGGCATCTCAGTATACTCTGCCCAATCCACAAAAAGGGAGACCCCACAATCTGCGCCAACTATCGTGGGATAAGCCTGCTTAACATCGCTTATAAGGTTCTACCGAGCGTACTGTGTGAAAGACTAAAGCCAAAGCCCACCGTCAACAAACTGATTGGACCTTATCAGTGTGGCTTTAGACCTGGAAAATCAACAACAGACCAGATATTCACCATGCGCCAAATTTTGTAGAAGACCCGTGAAAATAGGATTGACACACACCATCTCTTTGTCGACTTTAAAGCTGCTTTCGACAGCACGAAAAGGAGCTGCTTTTAATCCGCGATGTCTGAATTTGGTATCCCTGCAAAACTAATATGGCTGTGTAAGCTGACGTTGAGCAACACTAAAAGCTCCGTCAGGATTGGGAAGGACCTCTCCGAGCCGTTCGATACCAGACGAGGTTTCAGACAAGTCACTCTCGTGTGATTTCTTTAACCTGATGCTGGAGAAAATAATACGAGCTGCAGAGCTAAATAGAGAAGGTACAATCTTCTATAAGAGTGTACAGCTACTGGGGTACGCCGATGATATCGATATCATTGGAAACAACACCCGCGCCGTTAGTTCTGCTTTTTCCAGAATGGATAAGGAAGCGAAGCGTATGGGTCTGGTGGTGAACGAGGACAAGACGAAATATCTCCTGTCGTCAAACAAACAGTCAGCGCACTCGCGTCTTGGCTCCCACGTCACTGTTGACAGTCATAACTTTGAAGTTGTAGATAATTTCGTCTACCTGGGAACCAGCATTAACAGCAATAACAATGCCTGGAAATACAACGCAGAATCACTCTTGCCAACAGGTGCTACTTTGGACTAAGTAGGCAATTGAAAAGTAAAGTCCTCTCTCGACGAACAAAATGGATAAAAGTGCTCCAGCTCTGAAAGTATTCGATGCAGTACCCGCTGGTGGAAGCAGAGGAAGAGGGAGACCTCCACTCCGATGGAAGGACCAGGTGGAGAGGGCTTGGTATAACCAATTGACGCCAACCTGCCAGAAGGCGCGCTGTTTTGGACTCGGCTATAACCGCGTAAGCGTTGTCTACGCCAGTCAAGAAGAAGAAGAAGATATAATAAATATATGTATAATAATATAATAATATATTCGGTATGAAATCAGTAAGAAGAACGGAAGTCTTTATATTTGATATATGGAGCTAAAGCAAAATATGGATCAATTTCATTAAACTTTGATACACATTTGAGGTCACGAAATTATCATAATGGGGTAAATGAGAGCTAAGTCATGGACATATGTATTATGTTTGATATTGGACTTCAGTATACTCAAGGAAATGTTTCCAAAAACTTCATGAAGATAGCACAAACAATTACCACAATTTAAAAACTTTAGATAACGTGATTACGCTAATAATTCAGAATAATAAATTCTTGAAAAATTTTATTGGGTTTAAAGGCACTCAGACTCGGAAGATACAGGTAACAATCGTTAGGTGAACAAACTTTTCAATTTTATGAAGGAAATTAAAAAATATATCCCTTCTGCTTATTATAGATATTCTAATATTACATGTATGTTCTACATATACATAGATACCCAACTTAAGAAGATTTATTTATAAAATTCGGCTTTCCCACTTAACCCTTACTAAATATACATATGTCATTGTACATATGTATACATATTTTCATTTTACATAACAATACCATTTACCAACACTTTTTCCAGAAAAAAAATCACTTTGGTTACACACATTTCTATTGGTCCAAGCTTTGACATATTTGGTCCAAAGTTAACATGTTGTTTACACACATTTACAAATACCAGCGCAAACATGGTGAAATCCATTCGCAAAACAAAATCACCAGTCGCCTCCTGTCTGTCTTTCCACATTTATAGGCCGTATCTTTGATTTATAGCCCCAAAGACTGTTTGTAGGTTGGCTACTCATCAACGATTTACGACACGCACACAAAGGCGGAGCGCTAAAGAAGAAAGGATCAACGCAAATCCAGAGAAGTTGACTCGCTTTGTGTGGAAGAAAGTGGAGGAGGGTGGGCATTATATTGTGTTTACTTGCCCATATTTGCATTGGGTGACACTCACGTGCACACGCACCCGCACCCGGAGAAGGGGTGAAACGGACAAAGGCGCAAGACAGTTGTAAATACTGTACCCTTTCGTAGCTGTCCGATTATTGTATAAATATTGTTTGCGAACATATAACACAAGGCGCTTACACTGTTCACTTTGTTGTTTTGCCTGAAGGTAGAAAACGCTCTATGGTTTATGTAGGAGCAAGCGTAATATGGCTGAGCAATTGTGAAAAGTATGTCCGCAAAGACATTAGCCGCTGGCGACTTGTGTGAAGTTTTCAGTTTTATTGCCACTTGCCGCACAATACTTCGTTGGCGGTACGCTTATTTATTGGCAACATTAGAAGACGCCAACCACGAGCTTCATCTTCGCCACTGTCTCCCAGTGCCTTTGGAACTTTATTGTGTCTTAAGCAGTCTTCTCACTTGCAATCCTGAAAACGTTTCATTCACTTAACTAAATGAGTTGTCGTAATTATAAGAATGTTACACGCCACTTGAAGATTTATGATTGTTCAGTTGTTTTCACTTCTAATGGCAGTTCTTACAGTTGATTTAGCTTTCATAGTTTGTTAAGTTTACTACTTCTGTTCTACATTGCTTAATTTGTTATTAGCTTCGTTAGAACTTATTTGAAGTCTTTTGATTAAGTATTGGTAAAGTCCAGTCTAAGTAGTCATACTCCTTCTTCTACTTGTCCGGCTGTCCACTTTTGGGTCAATCTGTATGTTTTTTGATTAATTGTTGCACATGTGTTGTTGGTCATTTCTGGGATTAATTTAACGGTTAAATTCGTGGTCACATAGCCGTTATTTGGTTTCGAGATTTTCTGCATTTTATAAATATATATTTGTGCTTAGAAATTATGCATATGGTTCAACAGCAACCCAGTCAAATAATTGCTGATTTCAGTGTCACTAATGTGTATGTTGGGCAACGTGACTGGCATTTTCATATCTTAATTTCCAACAAACGCTTTTTTCATTTAAAGTATTTCAAAAATGTTTATAGTTTAATTTCGAAAGTTCATCCTTTGAGACCCCCAAACCATAAATATCGACGCTTTCGTTTAGCTCTGGTTGGTTTTTTGGTATTTCAACCCTTTCACAGCTCAAATGAGATAACGGTAATTAAATACCAGAAAAAAACGATGAGATGAACGCAGTTGACCATTTCAATTACACTTATTTGAATATCATTTCGATATGTAAGTTTGTATGTGTGCAGACTTCGATGTGTGAAATTCGCTTGAGGGCCGAAAAAGGCGACAAATTTTCAAAGTAATTTTCTGGACGCGTGAATTTTTAATTAGTATACGCCAAAGGCATCCGGAATTCAAGTGTCGAAAAAAATACCTTTTGAAGTTTAATCAGTGTGATGGAAATGTAAACTTTCAAATGTATATGTATAAACACTTTGAAGCTTTAGAAAGGTACTGAACGTTAAATAATTGACAATCTTTAACTGAGAAATTCTTTATGGTTTGATTAACCAATTTTAGCATATCTTAAAATATCGCTTTCGCATATATTGCAACTTTAGTGTAGTTATCTCTCTCTCTCTATCTCTTTCGTGATCTCCCTTAAACTTCAGCGAACAGCTGAGCTATTCGAAGTATGACTAATTTGTATGTAAAAGTGGCTAGAAAACAATTTCATGACAAATAATTTGCTATGGTTTTCCGATTTTAATTGAAAACGCCTTTTTTTCGGAAAAGGGGTAATTTTTCACAGGTCGCGTGTCTCGTTTGTCAAAACGAAAGTGTTACCAATTGCCTCAGTGTTTCTTTATTCAAAGCATTTCATGGTGTGAAATTGTGAATCCTTTTCTTCGTTCCTCTTGACATTTGATTTATGTTGAAGGTGTGTGAATTTATGACTTTGTAACTACAATCTCATAAATAAAATTTATCCAGCAGATACATAAGTTGTTATACTAATGTACTAAGTCATGAGTATTGTTCCACCCAACTGCGGTGAAGCTTTAAGGAATCAAATACGACAGAGAGCTCATATGCACAGATGATACTTGTATTCCGAAAACACAATTTTCATTTTGTTGATAGCCATATGGTCCGAAAATATTAATGCTAAACGCTTTTGACAGCTAAGTGCCGAGACTTCCTCTTACCTAGGCGTTGGGCCGGTTTCTCAAATGTAATTTAAGTCAAAAGAAAAGAACAACATGACCTAGCCAGCGGAGCCGCTGTCCTTTTATCACCCGTTGTCAAGAATGATTCTGCGTTGGATTTCCAGGCTGATATTATTATTGCTGTTAATACTGGTTCCTAGGTAGACGAAATTATCTACAACTTCAGAGTTATGACTGTCAACAGTGAAGTGTGAACCAAGACGCGAGTGCGCCGACTGTTTGTTTTATGACAGGAGATATTTCATACTGTCCTCGTTCACTACCAGACCCATACGCTTTGTTTCCTTATTCAGTCTGGAAAAAGCAGAACTAACGGCGCTGTACACTCTTATAGAATATTGTATCATCTTTATTTAGCTCCGCAGCTCGTATTATTTTCTCCAGTATCAAGTTAAAGATGTCACACGACAGTCGTCCTGTCTGAAGCCTCGTTTGGTATCGAACGGCCCGGAGAGGTCCTTCTCGATCCTGACGGAGCTTTTGGTGTTGCTCAACGTCAGCTTACACAGCCGTATTAGTTTAGCAGGGATACCAAATTCGGACGTAGCGGCATAGAGGCAACTCCTTTTCGTGCTGTCGAAAGCTGCTTTAAAATCGACAAAGATATGGGGTGTGTCGATCCTCTTTTCACGAGTATTTTCCAAGATTTGGCACATGGTGAAGATCTGGTCAGATGTAGACCAGGAAAATAGGTTTAAAGCCACACTGATAAAGTCCAATCAGTTTGTTGACGGTGGGCTTTAGTCTTTAACACAGTACGCTCGATAGAACCTTATAAGCAATGTTGAGGAGGCTCCACATAAAACATTAAAATCATTCGCAAAAATACTACCTTGTACATGCAATCTCTCGGACTTAAGGATCTTAAGGATCGATGTCTACAGAATATTCATTCTGTTGATTTCTATGGGAAATATTTGAATATGTATGAACCTAATCTATATCTGATTGGGTTGAGAGAGGGAGAGAGAGTTGACGCAAGTTTTGAAAACAAAATATAAATTAAACGTCAAAATAGGCTTTTGTGTAACCGTATGCTCATTGCTGCATCGAAATAGCTGACAATCTGGGACCAAGTCACGATCGATTAAATATCTCGCAAATCAACTAAAACGGTGAAAAATTGCTTCGAATAACTTCCGACTCTATTCCCTACAACAGGAGCTTAGTGCCATTTTCCCCACTTAAGATATCAAAAGATCTCAAATACAAATCGCCAACACTGAGTCCTATTTTGAAATAAAATACTAATCGGAGTACAAAAATCGAAAATTTGGAGTATGGTTATAATCAGGTACTATGATGAGACTATGGGAATCACAAAATCGTATTTTAACATATAATTGTGCCACGAGGCCTCAAATTTTATAATGATTTGGTGTTAATGCCCGTATTCCCAACAAAATATGTTTATTTTAGAGAACGGTGTAGAAGTTTTGATCAGCCATTTAAATGCACTCCGAGAATTATAGAAAGTTAATTTGTTCGAAAGACTTCAAATCGTTGGTAAAATTATTTACTAAAAGTAAAACTTTTAATATTTTAATGAGTTTTGATAATGGGCATATGAAGACAAAATATATCGTTGAATTATGTGTGCTCGAAGTCAGTGCAAAAATCGACTAGTAAAATCTTAAGACATCTTTGAACCATTTTTTGTAACAATTTCACATGTAGAAGTAAGGCTTATGGGAGTAAAGAAATTAAGGGGAGAAAGGCTAATGAGAGCTAGTTCAATTTGGAGGTCATATGCGCCGTTAAGAATAGATCTGCTTACGAAGATAAATGTCAAAACCGTACTTGAAAAAACTCAAGTAAACCAAAAATAAATGACCACATTTCACTTAGATTAGCTTGTTAAAGGCCTAAAAAATTGTTTTGTAATTTTAAACCCAATTATATGAAAATGGTAATGTCATTCCAAATAAAACATACAATTCACCATGTGTGCACTGCGTACTACATATGTACATCAATACTTACATGTGTACCTTCAGATTCAAAGTGACTGAGCCGTTTCGTTTGTCTTATTTGTGTAAAATGAATCCGAAAATTTTGACACATGCAGTAAATATTGGAAAATTTGTCAATTTTCAATTGGGGTTAGCAAATAATGCGATTATAGGAACGTTTTTTTTTTCTTTGCTAAAAAAAGAAGAAAAATTGTGAAATCAGAGGATTGACAAGTAGGGGAAGCCAACACACAGCCAGGCGAGCGTTGAAAGGAAATAAGTAAATATCACCCTAAATCTGTAAAACCTCATATGTGACACATCGTTGGACATAGAGGACAGCAAATTGATTGAATTTAAGTATTTTACAAATTTCGGCTGCACTTGTTCGTGCTGAGTGTTGTTTTTTTTTTCATTTTTATTTTTTTTTTGCTGAAAATTATTTTTAGCGCTGTCATATTTGCCACATTTTCTTGACGCGCTGACAAACTAGCGCAAAGTAGCTTAATATATATGGAAGCGACCACAAAGAACACACATAAAAATGTTACACATGTATGTATGTATGTATGTATGTACATATGCATGTGCCACACTGTTGAACCTTTGAAGTTGCATCTGCCCAGAGGCCATTTCACCATTCCACCTATAATAAAATTGATTTATTGTGAGAGAATGTGTGCCTGCGTGCGGTTGTGTACTTCACACAACACACAAAAGCTCATCAAAACAACAGTTATTTGAAAACAAAAAAACACGCAAGGCATGCTTTGTCGGGATGGGGGTTCACTTTTTGCTCATTACTACGAAATTCCGCTCATAACGCAAACGTAATTGAAATTGTCGTATGGTCACTTTAATTTTTGAATTATTATCAACAAAAGTCTGATATTCGCCCAACAACAACAGCAACAACAGGAAGTGGCATAAATGCGGCAGGAATGTGAGAAAAGGGATGTCCAACAACTTTTTGCTTCCCAACGTAGCAGAGAAGCATGTGAGCAATTGTGTTCGTGTTGAAGTGTTGCAAGGCGGTGGGTCGAAGGATGACACCCAGCAGCATGTGTTGGCGGAAGTGAATTATGTCATTCGAATATGAGGTATTGAGGTGGTGTAATGATGTCAATGGTACAAAGTTGCCACACACTCACCAATCACTACATAAATGTGTGCTGGCTTTCACTTTCACACTGCTGTACAGTTACACTTTTCACTTACAGCCACACTCGTTGACTGTACTTTTAACCGCGCACACGCGCTTCGGACGGAAGCTGGCACCAGTGACGCAACGCCGCACACACGTGTCCAACAACAAAGCTCAAACGCCAGCATTACCTACCAACCTATTGAAAAATCAACCCTCCGTGCAGCGTGTACTACAATTGGGTGAGGAAGCGAAATTTTTGAATTCTGATTCTAAGCAGCGGGAAGCATTCACACACACACACGTACTTACGTATATACGAACATGTGTGTTTAGTTGTCTTCAGGCTTTCATGGACATGCTATTGGATTGTTTGAGATTCCCTTTTGATTTGTCGTTACGTTAAGGAATTTCTGAAGTGGATTTAGTGTCAGATTATAGTTGACATTCGTAGAAGAGTCTGTGTAATCGAGTAAGTGCGAATATTGAGTAATGTACTAGCTCAGTATATTGACAGTAGTTATCTATTGAAAATTTTGGAAAAAGCTTTTATGCTCGTTTGTAGAATGTTCCAAATAAGTTGTGGAATTTTTTTTAGAAATGCTTAAAAATACCAATGAAAACATCGCAATTGATGTAGTGAACAATACAAGTATACCATGTAATCTGCCCTTAGCTTTGATTAAGTCTAAGAATTTATAGCATTGTAGCTTAAAAAGTTCATTGAATTTTTGTAGAAAAATGTCATTATTATAATTTCAATAAAATTTTTTTAATAGATTTCCATAAAGCCGAAGGCTACAAATGAAATACTTCAGATAGCTTAAACTCGCAAACACTCCTGGAAACATTCGCAACTTGTAAATTATATTTGAATTAAAACAAGTATGGAAAGGCTAAGTTCGGGTGCAACCGAAGATTTTATACTCTCGCAATTTATTGCTATATTTTTAATAAGGGGTTAGGGGTAGTCAGGCTTTTCAAAAAATAATTTTGCATTTTCGTTAAGTGTAATATCTTAAAAATATTCTTTGAAAATTTGAAGTAGATCCGATAATAACTTTTCGGGTTATTCGACAAATAACAAAGATCGCTCGGGCGCTCCAAAACGCTCGTGTGAAACTTTAAATGCGTTTTTCTCAAAACTATGTTTTTTGAACTGGTGACAACTGTAACTCGTAACCGCTGGATAGATTTTAATGAAATTTATACAGCTTTTAGAATAAATAATAAACTCAGACCTGATCGAAGGATTTTTCTTTTTTAATTTCGATTTCTTAAGACCAATTAACTTAACTGTTGATTTTTTCCCGAAAATCTAAAAAAAAAATTTCCAGAGGCCGCCATTTTGTTAATTTTTGAAAAAAAAAGCTTCGGATCAGGCCCAGGATGTTCTATTTAATTAATTAATTTTTTTTATCCGATTGATTTTAGATGAATCTCCAAGGACTTATGATTGTCACCGCAAGGACCTTTTTTTGAAACTGGGTTTAATACATGATTTAATAGCAAAAAAAATTACTGAAAATTCTCATTTTTTCGTGTCTCTGACTACCCCTAACCCTTTAAGATAACACACAATAACATATATTTGACATAAAGTCCAATAGAATATCGAAAATCATCATACAAGGTTTATGAGGGCTGAGGTAATTCCTAAACCGATTTCACTCATTTTCACCACCAACATACATTATATCTAAGATTATATGCTCACTTAATTTGGCTAAGATATTTCACATATTAACCGATCTATAAGATATTAAGTCCATCGTATTTTTGAAAACCCTATAATTCGGTATATGGGAGCTAAGAAAAAAAAAATAAAAAGATTTCCTCTGAATGATATTTTCGGTGAAAAATTACCCTAAGGCACTGAGTTCTTCATATTCGATATCCGGGGCATTGAAAAGTTATAGTCCAATTTCCACAATCACTTCCCCAAAAAAATTACATCCAAATATGCCCCTTCCTAGTGCGATCCTTTGTTCCAAATTTTATTTATGGCTTAGTTATGACACTTCATGTGTTTTCGGTTATCACCATTTTGTGGGCGTGGCAGTGGTCCAATTTTGCCATTTGCCAATTTGCCCATTTTCGAAAGCAACCCTCTCACGGTCACAGGTCCCAGGAAAATGTGTACCAAGTTTCGTCAAGATACCTCAATTTTTACTCACGGACGGTCGGACGGACATTCGGAATTTGACTCGTTTCTACTCTCCTAGCAATTTTTATAGTAACCCTTTTTTGTAACAAAATTTTATTAACATTTTTGGAATAGTTTTTGTTTGGTGTCCTATCGAAGATGGATGATCGAAAACAGCATTTTCGGCATATTTTACAGTTTTACTATCAAACAGTAAATATTAAAAAAAACGACAATGTCAAAATTGGTTTGAAAAATTTCGATCCAGCAATTTCAATCTTGAGGATGCACCATGTCCTGGAAGGAGTGTTGAAGCCGATTTGAATAACATAAAGTCGTTGTTTGATGCAAATCGTCGAATAACAACTCGAGACAAGAAACATTTAGAATGAATTTCGAAGCTTGACATACCATGTTCTTATGAAATGAAATTTGCGTCGACGCATTAACGGCTGTGATTTGTTTTTCAAACGTCAAAGAAGTGCTTAATTTTTAAAGCGCATGGTTACTGGCGGCGTCAAGAATTAAAAACGCAAGAGATCATGGTCTAAAAAGTTCAAGCCACTTCGAAGGCCGATAGTCACCAAAAAAGGTAATGTTGTCTGTTAGGTGGAATTTCAAAGATATTGTTTTTTTGAGTTTTTGTCCGATAATACCACGCTTAATACTGAAGTGTATTGTGATCAGCTAGACAAATTAAGTGATGCAATCAAACAGAAGAGGCCAGAATTAATCAATAGAAAAAGGGGTACAGTTCCACCAGGATAATGCGAGACCCCTCACAAGTTTGTTGACTCGCCAAAAGCTTTTGCAGCTTAAATTAAATGTGCTACAACACCCACCATATTCTACAGACTTGACCTATTACTTGATCTGTTCACTTCAAATCAGTACGTCAAAAACCACTTAGATCAGTTTTTCGCGAGGGAGGATCAATCTCTTGTCCGAAAGATGGCGAAGGTATTGCATAAAAATAGAGAATATATGATTTCATAAAATGTTTTACACAATAGTCGGGTTTAAATTGCATTAAAAAACGAAATTACGTAGTCAACGACAGTATTTTATTAGAAAATTCCAATTTTTTTCGGTTCACTACAGAAGTCGTTTGTGTATACACTAATACACTATCAAAAGATTGAAAACAGTATTAAATTATTATATATATGAACGACAATATCTAATTGTCTACTTTAAAGCTGAATTTAACGGCATGGGAAAAATCGTAAGTATTGCAAATACTCATTCCAGAATCCATGAACATTGGAAAAAAATCCTTTTGTAAAATACTCTAATTCTATACTTTTAACTCATTTTGAAAGATCTAGTGCTCAAACATAGGCGCCTGCTATACGTTCAGTATTTATCGTGATATTTCCTGTATCGCGATATTTATTGAACGTTCAGCATGCAATATTGATGGATCCCGATCCATATCACAAAATATTTAAATATTTTAAATATAGATCGCGGATCGTGGATCGCATGATAAATATTGAACGTGTAGAATATTTTACATAAAATTTTAAAATCAACTTTATTCTAATAAAATGAACATGAATTATAACGTTTACAGTAGAATCTTTGCCAGAGCTATGCAACTCATCTGCCAAAGGTATTTTTGATAACGTCCATATAATGCATTGCTGTGGGAGCAAAAACAAGAGCCAAACATGATTTTCTTCGGTTTTCTTAAAATATTTTTTCTTATGAAAATAAAACTAGCATCGTATAAATATTGACGCAATATACATTGAACGTCAAGCAGTCGCAAAGTATTCACCCGCAATCCATCAATATTCAATATAGATCGCGACACTAATATCACGATAAATATTGAACGTGTAACAAGCACCATAGAGTACCTCTGCCATGTCCAAACCCGAAGAATAACTTGTTGAATATATTAATAAAAGTCTTTATCCAGCACTGTTTAGGTTATGTTATCCATTAAACGAAATAATACAAGTTCTCATAATATTAGTACTAATAGTTAAGGTGCAGCCGAACATTACATAATGCAGCAATTTATAAGAATTAGAGAAATATTTTGGAGAGTTTACCAAACTTAATTAACCAAATGAGTTCAATATTAGTTATTAGTCGAAATTCTGAACCCATTACCATTTTTTGCCCATTATACTTTTTGCTTAGTTAACATTTTCTTCATATTTTATCAATATACCTCTTATAGCGTTTTTAGACAGCCAAATAAATTTATCAATTTAAATTTAAATTCAATTTAAAACAAATGGAGATTTTATTTTGTATGGTAAATCGATATCAATAAGAGTTTAAATCGAGCAGAGGCCGGTAAATTGATCAATTTGCTTCTGTCTAAAAACGCTGTTACGCCTTGATGCATGCGGGATATGTAGATTAATAAATCGACCAAAATTATATAAATATATAGAGAGGCTTTAGAAAGCTATGGATCCATCGAATCGAATGAATTATAGAATACTAAATGAAATATTCTCGCATAACTCCGTTCCAAATATCTCACAAATTGTAGAATATACATACATGCTATAACATGAACCGATACTTCAAAAATCTAGTAGGGAGGTCTTTAGACCAATTTTATGGATTATCTTGTTGTACGATTTCGCTCCTTTTTTAAACCCTTCGAAGACAACATTTTAATACATTATAATGAATATCTAATTATTAATGTCAAGAAGTTTACCAGATATAGATAGGGCTTCCTTTAAAAACTTAATCATCAATCTACAAAAAACAAAGAAAGAGAGAGAGACTTCAGTATCCCAAATAAGACACCTTTCAAAATTTGGAATATGCAAACTAACTGTCGCACAACAATTCACACTACACTAACCAACATCAAATCCCAGCGCTCAACCAACACTTTGCGGATCCATCAACGTCATCATTATGCACATCAAACTTTGACGCCTCAACCTCAACCATTCATTTAGCAAGTGATTCAAACAACCATCGAACGACACCACAAAACCACCAAAAAGGATGCAATAAAAACAAGAACGTCAAGCGAAAGCCAAAAAAAAAAATCAAGTGTGGCGCGAACAGTCGCCGTCAACATAACAATTACGCTGAAATGAAGTGAGCACTTAAAATTAATGTAAAAATTCTACGACTTTGTAACTAATTAGTGAAAACCATAAAATTCAGAACGCGCTTTCGCTTTCCGTTTGCCGTTCACCATTCAACATGGCAGAACGAAGACTCTTCCGGCGGAAAAGCAAACCAGCCAAGCCAACCGCGCCAGTCGACCAACTAACGAGACTGAGGTTGAGGTTAAGGATAAGTTCGGGGCAACAAGTTGGGTTGGTGTTAGTTTCTTGAGGGTAGGAACCGCATTATGACAACTAACTGCTTCACTGGAACCATCAAGTTGAGTGGCGCGCTGACGAGACGTTTGAAGTTTTGTGGACGGAGGCGGAAGGCTATAAAATCAACATAGAAATTAAAAATGTTTGCGCGAACAATCAAAATTTAACAAAAACGAAGAACGTGTGGAAATTTCAACAAATTTTTTTAATTGTTGAGTATGATGTTTATGCTTAATGAATGTCCATTTGATGAAGTGCTCGCAGCCTCATTAAAATTAAAGCCGAAATTAATTCGTAGCATATTTGCCCCGTTACACCAGAAATTTAATTACAAACAAACAATTCTGAAATAATTTTTAATAATGCAAACAAATTCTATTTTTTCCCCATTTCTTCCTTTCTCTCGCACCATAAAATGTTCGTGCGCGTAAAGCCGTCACGGCCTATTATTACAAAATTGTGTTAAAAAATCGTAAATTATCCCAAAAGATTTGTGAAATTTTAATAAAAAAATATAAAAAACAAAAAATTGGTGAGTATTAAAGCAGCGTGGCATTCGACATATGCTCGGTGACGTAAGGTGGTTGTAATTTATGCAAATTAATAGGAAAATGTATCAGCCGTCAAAAATATGTAATAAGGGTAAAAAGTCACACGCCACCTCGCTACAACAACAAGCATAAAAACGAAAGCGAAAACGAAAACGAAAACGAGACCCGGATCTGTTGCCAGGGGTCAAATGGCCAACAGCGTAACGGTGGCAACAGTAGCCACCAGTGCACAAATATTACAGGGGGAGGGGTGTAACCTTAGCTTCTCATACTCTATTAAGAGTGCAACTGCCCGGCGCAGCTTCCCAACTGCTTACTGTTTGAATGCGTACACCCAATTTGTAGGCGTGCCCAAAATGTAGTGCCTTTTTCGGCATTTTTTTCGGTTTTTTCATTATGTGTTTTTTGTTGTTTTTTATGTATTTTTTGTTGATCTTTATTATTTTTGGTCATGTAAATGGGTCGTAAACAATAAAGTGTAACATTTTTGGGTGGATTATTAGAAAAATATTGTTGTGTTTTGATGTTCTATTGCTAGTCCAAGAACAGTGGTTTAGAGTGACTGGGGTTGGAGGATTAAGGCGCAACACGTTTGTGCTCTCTGGTAAGCAAATGGCAATTTTATTTGTTTTGCCGCGTATTTTTTTTGTAATTTCACTGAATACCCAGCTGTGCCGCCTGTCATCGAAAGACGTTAAATTTTAATATAAATATCAGTGTGCCAACACCTTCAAATTAGAAGCGGTATAATAAAAGAAATGGTTAGAAAATGTAAAATAAGTTGAATTTTGGGTTGAGTTGAATTTCAAAAGATTCCACGTTCGCTAATAACAAAGACAACAGAGGTTCGGAAATAGTATACTCTAATATTCTTAAAAATTCAAGCAAAAGCTGGATATATCAGGAGGATATAAGATACCTATTACAAGAGAAAGATCCTTTATAAGACTAGTACCTTTAGGTGGTCTTTCCATAAAAAGGCTGCAAATAGTGAGTCGGTGCTTCATATCCTATAGTGGCCAAAGTTGCGGTTTCGTCAGTAGTTCTCCTGATAAGTTATGAACGATCCCGACAGTTTTGGTTGTGTGTGTGGAGAATTAACTTTTAAATCTCACCATCGTAATTTCACGACATTAATTGAACAGTGCTATATAGACTACTTTGGATTACCTCTGAGGATACATCCTGGATTCCACATAAATGTTGTGTAACGTGTGTGAGACTGCTATTAGTTAGTATACAGTATCCAAACTTGTCTTAGTCCAACAGACCCATCCTACACAGTGCCGAACTGCCTATGCCAAGCCCTCCAAATCGCTAATAAAATCAGGATTCAGGACTCAGCGAGTCAAAAATTAAAGAGGGAATATTTGTAGACAACTGATAAATGATAAGAGCTTTAAGGAAAAACTGAACGATGAGGAAAAACTAACCTGGAAATGTTTTAAAAGATTTTTTTTGTGAACACTGTCCAAAATTTTCCTTAAAAATACATATGCTATATGTACTCCCATCTGGATTTCTTTCCGGCAAAATTGAGGGTTGTGAGTGAGGAACAAGGCGAGAGGTTTCATCAGAATGTCAATAACTCTACCCTCCTCATACCTCAACTTTCCGAACTTCGATTCGTTACTTGATCCAAGAAACATACAGAGTAGAGCTCTTGGTATTCGACTAATCGACTAACCGAATTAACCGAAAATGGCATTATTCGAATAATAATATTCGGTTTGCACTATTCGGATAGTCGTCAGTCAGCGACTATTCGATTAACCGCTCATTTTCGACTATTCGGTTAACCGTTCGTTGTCGACTATTCGAATAGTGCAAGTTCATTAATTTTCTTATTTTTAATGAAAAAAGTGAAACATTAAAACTAACAAAAAACTCGCTATTTTTTATGACTGTCATACCAACACTGTTGTTGTTTCACATGCAAAATTAAAATATGACTGATACAACATTGCGTGGTATGTTTCTTGAGTTCGCTATTCTATATCCCTACCCACTGCTGCCGAATTTTTTCGTTTTTTTGCGGCATATGCCTAGTACTGCAGTAACCGGTTACTTTTTGGAACCGGTTTTTTTGGACACACTCGTGGCAGTGTGGGCGGTCGGTGGGTGGGGCTTTGGGGCGTTTTGGGGCAAAACTTCGACGAGTGGGTAGTCGGTTTTCTGTGAAGAACCGGTTTTTTTGGGTCGGTCAGTGGTCGGTTTTGCTCGTGCCCTTCTGCCCAAACACTTCTCAACCAATTTATACCGCACATTGTATATATCTGGAAAATACGGACATATATCTGGTTTTGGCCTTAGCAAAAATCGCTGTTTTTTTCATTTATTCGAATACTGACAGTATAACTATTCGAATAACCGCAGTAGAACGACTATTCGAATCAGGGATAAAGGGATGTCCAACTTATCCCAGTGTGAGAGCGCCTCAAAATTGGCGTTTTTTATAACATTTTGCATTATTACCAGATCAGACAAAATACTAATTTTTGGGCATTTAAATTAAAATACCCAACATTTATTATGGTTAAAAATTATTATTTACTGAATATTTAATATAAAATAACTTATTTCAATTTCATTTAGCGATAAAATGGTATATTAAAATAGCCGGTTTTCGAAGTTTCAGTAATAAATATGGTAAATTATTAAGTGTCAACTGAAAATAAATCAATTTCTTTTATAATTTTCCATGAAAAATTAGTTTCTCGATGCTGCAATTCACAAAAATATTCGTAAACCACTTTTAAATTACGCGTTTTCATTTATATTTATTGTTTGAAGTTCTTATTAGGGACCTTGCAAGGCGGCTAAAAATGTCTCCATCGCATTATTTTTTTGGCAACATTTCAATCTGGCCTTTCCAGTTTCCCAATTGCGAAATGTCAAAACCTCCTCATCTCGACAAACTGTCAAAGTTTAGGTGGTTTTGACGTTTACAATTGCGATCTCACTTCCAGTGATATGAGAGTTGTACAACTCTTTATCTCTGATTCGAATAGTCGGAACATTGCGACTAACCGAATAGTGCTAACCGGTTAATATTCGTACGAACGGTTACAAACCGGATATTCGAATAATCGGTTTTCAGGTTAATCGAATAATTTTAAGAGCCCTAATACAGAGTCCTATGTAAATATACCACGGATCCGGTAAATACTACTCTTTGTTGCAGTCATGGACCGCTGGAGCCATTTTTATTGGAACAAAGGCAGAAAAGCTTACTGTCACGGGTGTACACGAGTTAGAAGATTATCTTTTGCTTTTACGACGATATTTGCTCCAAGAATACGAACCAATTTCGTCAAAGAAGTGCGAGTTATACTATTTATGCAGAATGATCTTTCCGATGAGATTACTACTACACGTTGAAGTGGCTATTGCTTTTGATCAGAGCGATTCTCATAGGTTTCCTGTTATTTCCATCTATCCAAGTCCCAGATTCCATCGTCCTACTGAATATTGTTTAAATTTATCCAAAAAACTTCAATTTCTCTCCTGCCAAATTTTTGTCAAGCATTAACAACTTGCACACCAATTCCCATTTTACAGTAATCAAAGTCGGTGTAATCACTATCAACAACAACAGAAAAAAATGCAACTCACACCCACTTGCCATTGTGTTGGCAGGCGTCTGACCTAATCGAAATTACGTGCTCTGTTTGTTCTCGTGTGAATATCGACAGGACATATCACCAAAACGCAATGCAGCATAACAAGAGACATAATAATCACACACACAATCACATACTTGTAATGAGGACTCGTTAACACATTTGATTGATTGAAAATGGAAGCGACGCATGAGACTCATACATAACTAGACGATGGAACTTGGGGGACACGGATGGACGCATTGTTGCCCGAAAGCACTTATCACTCCCCCCTGATTGCTGCAATGCGACAATGTACCTGCTGCAGTGCACAAACAAAAAGCAAAAACACGGAAACTCGTGAAAAATCCCACATGTCCACATGGACACACACACATGCATGCATATGTATGTACTCGCTACTTAGTAATCCTTCGTGAACGGACAGCGAAATGTCAGCGTCATCTCAATTTTGCGCACCAAGTACACACACATTAGTGGCGGATTTGAAATGCTTTAGCAACAACAACTACAACAATAGTTAACATGTGAATTGAATTTAGTTTTTTCGTGATTTGTTTGCTGTTGGATTGCTTTTTGCTGCGCTGTCCGGTACATGTGTGACAATTCCTTGAGGATTTAAAAACTACAAGCTCATCTTCCAAATGCTTTTCGAAATGTCAAGCGGGCACAAGTTAATGGCTTTACAGCAGCGACGAATTAAGGCGACTTTTAAAGCCTTCCATTTGCACTGTGCGCCTGAAAGCAAACACCGGTGACAAGCAAATTTCGACGGCATTACGCTTTGGTTCGCTTACGGACCAAGGTACTGTGCCGCTGTGCTTTCTCTTTTCGAAATAGTCTAACCAATTATAATATTTAATGCAGTTGAGGCAAAAATTCAACTTTCCATTCAAAGAAATGCGCTTTTGTCTTTTGGGGCGAGCTAAAGCTCCTTCGATATACACAATTTCTTCCGCCATAAGAATTGCTTTTTCACTATCTTTTTATTTTCTTTTGTAAAATATTTTCTCAGACATTTTTCTATGACACTTATGCTGTGAAAAGTCGCCACTTGGACAAAATCGCCAGCACTATATATACATACATACATATATATGTATATGGATATATATACATATTTGCGTGTATTAAAAGGATTAAAATTTGAACGTCAAAAATGCGGCCATGGTGCAACCTTCAACACATCGCATTGTGCTTCAAGCGTACAACTTTTTCTTTCAAAGTTCCTGCATCAGTTGGTTGTATGTACAAAACACACAAAAAAATTAAAATAAAATGCAAAACATGCAAATTTTATTGCCACTTCACAGTGCCATTCAGTGCCTTTACAAACCTACAAATATAGACTTCTTCTATGACTAGGCAAACGGACATTGTTTGGTGGGCTTTGGCGGCCATGAGTCTAATCCGTACTGGTGTTACAACAATAAATTTGAAAGGAATTAAAAATTAAACACAAATTAACTTGGCTTACGCTTGCGCTCAAAGGTTTATTTCGTTGCATATTTAAAGGCGTTTACGCTATTTGTTAGCTTAGAAAGTGTTTTTTAGCGGTTTTAGCTTTTTTCCTTGAACTTAACGTCTTATAAAAAAGCTAATAAATTTGAACTGTAGGTATGGTCGTGTGACGGCACACCGACGACGCTCGTGTAAATTTATAGCATCTGCTTTACTTTATTTTCATGATAAACTGTATCAGGAGGCTGAAGTTAATTAGTGAAATTAGAAAATGTTCTGTAAAAATGTGGCAATGATTGAAATCTTTACCTTTTTGGAGAAAGTACATTAAATAATTTCATCGATTTCGTATCGTCTTCAACACCAGTGGAATCACTTTGTGCCGAATTTACAACCATGATTTAAATTTGATTCGGAGCACGATCCCGCAGTCCCTGGCCATCTGATGATATAGATGAGACAAACAACGACATCACCTTCTCCAGATTGGGAACTGTAACGCAACAATTCCTGGACCATTGATGAGCTCAAAGCAAACATTTATGCCAAACTTATTTCTATACCGTCTCAGATAGTTGAAAGAGTAAAGAAAAATGCAGTGATTTATTGACCTTTTAGTCAAAAATAGTATAATAAATAGTATATGTCAAATATAAGAAGCGTTTGGGTACAATAGACCACAAGTCACAGTGAATACATCTACAATTTCTACAATTTATTTTAGAAGTGGCGAATGTTTGCCCAATGAACACCACTTTAAACTGCTAGACCACTACAGTGTCTTCCAGCAGAGGAGGCTGCGATCAAGGTAGCAGTAGACACTCTGCTCCCTAGTGTGGCCTCCTTCAGATAGGTATGTATTCACTCCAACAACGAAGCAATAATACCAGTATTGAAATCGATGATAGTGCGATCCAGGCTAGTTAAGAAGTGTTTTACTTTCTTATCAATAGATTCTATCTATTTTGCTATCCGACTTTTGTGGGTACCTGGTCACTGCGGAATAGTTAGAAACTGCAAAGCGGACAATCTTATAAGAAAGAGTACCCTAGAACCATTAACAATGGAATGGGAGCGGGTTAGCAGCTCATGGTCCACATGCGCACGAGCGCTCGACTTAAATACATCACAAGAGCTCGTCAAATCCTGGACAATAACCAGGGCCTGTGCAGTTGCGAGGTCTTTTTGGCCCGCAGTGGAGCGTAAAAGGTCCTTCGAACTGCTTTCTCCTAACAATATCCATCTCGGCGCTATCATAAGTGTGCTCAGTGGACACAGTCTGTTGAGACTATGGATCCTGATAGATGCAAACTACCAAAGCTGTTTCCTCCTTCAATGCCCAACATTTGCCGGACTGAGGTTGAAACGCCTTACTAGGCTCACTTTGGCTTGAATTGATATTAGAACTTTATAACGATTTTCAAGCGCCTTGTCATATCGTAAGGGTCTTTCAGAGCCATTTGGAGTTTTTTTATGGTATCACAAAGGACAGTGCTCATAACTGTTCAAGTGAGATCTTCTGCATATGCAGACATCTGGCTAATAACCTAACTTAAAATATGGCTCACCCTGTATATACATAAGAACACTTGGATAAATCATACTATTTTTTCATAAAATATTTTGTTGGATATAAACTGTCGGAATGCCCTTGAGGGTTTATAGGGAAGGACTCCCACATTTTGTAGTACCGTAATGAGTGCGGGTGTTGATTCACTTCACTCCTTGCAGTCTATCCTTGGACAACCGAACTTCACGAGAACTCAATAATTCCTGAGTACGGAAAAGTCCATCACTCTTATTCCGTAATGTAAAAGTACTAAGAATACAAAATACCAAGATTCTATAAGAAAATTATTGTAATCATTATATATGTAGGTATAATACTAAGGTCGAGCTGAATCGAATATGAAACACTGGCGACCTCTGAGCATTTCAAAGAGTTTCAAATGACAATGAGTTATTTTTATACTCTCGCAACAAAAGTTGCTAAGAGAGTATTATAGTTTTGTTCACATAACGGTTGTTTGTAAGTCATAAAACTAAACGAGTTAGATATAGGGTTATATATATCAAAATGATCAGGGTGACGAGACGAGTCAAAATCCGAATGTCTGTCTGTCCGTCCGTCCGTGCAACGGATAACTTGAGTAAAAATTGAGATATCTTGATGAAACTTGGAACACATTTTCCTTGGGACCGTGAGAGGGTTGATTTCATGGGCAAAATCGGACCACTGCCACGCCCACAAAATGGCGAAAACCGAAAACACATAAAGTGTCATAACTAAGCCATAACTAAGCCATAAATAAAGTTACAAAAGTAAAATTTGGAACAAAGGATCGCACTAGGAAGGGGCATATTTGGATGAAATTTTTTTGGGGTAGTGGGCGTGGCCCCGCCCCCAAATCGGTTATTTGTATATATCTCGTAAACCAATAAAGCTATATAAACCAAACTTTCTGCAGTCGTTTCTCTTACGTACCCCACCACACACCATGAAAATAGTTGAAATCGGATAATAACCACGCCCACCTCCCATACACATTTAGGTGGAAAATTACTAAAAGTGGGTTAGGTCACTAACGAAAAAGTCAGAAATACTAAATTTTACAAAAGAAATAGCAGAAGGAAGCTGCACTGAGATTTTTTTACAAAATGAAAAATGGGCGTGGCATCTCCCACTTATGGGTCAAAAACTATATCTCAGGAACTACTCGACCGATTCGAATGAATTTCGGTATATACAATTTTCTTGGCACCCTGATGACACGTGTGGAAAATGGATGAAATCGGTTCACAACCACGACAACTTCCCATGTAACTCAATTTTGAACTCCATCTTATTCCTTCACTTTATAATATATATGTACATAAGGAACCAATGAAGATAGCGAAATCTGTGGCATCACATGTGAGGAGGATTTAGAGGAAATATTTTTCTTCTAATAGTGTAACTTCCCCTACCTCTCATATACCTAATTATAGGATTTCCAAATTGCGTCAAACTGTGTGTAATAAAAATATATCAATAAAATGCGAGAGTATAAAATGTTCGGTTGCACCCGAACTTAGCCTTTCCTTACTTGTTTATTATCATTATTATATATACTTTAAGGTCAATCGGACATGCTACATTTAAAACTTCATATAACTTTTAGATACCTAGAGCAAAGATTCCAAGCAGCATTTCAATATGTAGATTAAGCTAGTGTGAGTCAAATATTATTCGTTTACATAATTTTGCATACGAAATTGTTTACACAATAGGCCCAGTGAGTTAAAACACCTTTACCCAACTCCTTGGAGAATATTATGTGAAAGTAAAGCAAACAATTCGACCTAACCACAAATAGCATGAACGCTATATGGACAATTCAATTAACTTGGCATACATTAAGCATTTCACTCAATTCTAGAATACTTATGATATTCATGGTGTCTTCCATATACAAAGTAGCTAGACAGCTTCTCCGTTATGCCTTTTGTCACGACTGCTTTTGTCTTTCCGCTGCTAGCAACGCATCAACTTTTGACAGAGTGAAAATGAAAATAATTCGATATGCTTTTCCGGCGCTGCTCATTACAAAAGTACACTTAACAAATAAACTCATGAATATTTTACATTTGCACGGCTCAGTGGCGAGGATTGTCATTGAAGCGTCAACTTTTCGAGATTAGTCAGTCAAATATGTATGCTCTCGGAGACGCTTACATTTCCGTGCGTACTTAGTCAGCTTACTGTCAGTTGTCTATTTGTCAGCTACGCCTTTGTATTTGCGCTTGTATTATAACTCTGTGACAACAGTTATTGTAAGGATTAGACGGCTTGACTAGGCAAGCGCTGTTGGAGTGATGACAAACCGCTCATCTGCTATTTATTTCTAATGCGGAGTACTCATAAAGACAAATCTTTTGTGTGTATTGTGTATTTGTTGTTGGTGTAACGTTATACTGTATATATTACCACGCCTCCAAACAGTTTTTGGCGTTCGTTTCCACAAACGCTTTAAAAGGTTTCGTTCGGTACCCGCGAGAATGCCCGCCAAAGCGTCGTAAATCTTTCACAGATGTCAGAAGTAACCATAATTTCCACAGTCTAATATTCACTCCATTTTTTGGTGGCTGAAAAATGCAAATCGAACTAAACAAGCGAGGAAAATTAAAATGTTCGCATGTGATTAAGCGTGGAAGTGGCAGAAAAGTGAAAACTTACGATGCTTGGATGAAGGGTGGGGGGAAACAAAATGCGTACACCACCCTTAGCCGACCAATGTCGCTCGTAGTGCTCCTCTTTACTTAACTGTATACGGTCTTAGGTAGGTGTGTCGGTTGCTGGGAGACTTCGTTTCAAGCCGCGCGTGTTTTTAAATTATGACTTTTTAATAAAAAAATACGCGTTCGCGCTTTCGGATTAGTCTCGTTGTGTGTTGATAATTTACGTGTACTTTTAAAGCATCTTGAATTTCAAAGCAATAAAAATTTGTTTTCCATGTGGAAAATGAGGGAAAATTAGGTGTTGGCCACTGAAATTAACGGCATGTTGCCATGTTGCATGCAATTGACCTGCTGTAACTGTGCGAAGATTTGTGTACGGATCGTGCGCTCAATTGCTATTAAGAATGCTAATAGGCTATTAGGAAACCGTTTATTAAAAGACATTGGTAGTACAAAGGAGAAATGCGTAAAAGACATGAGATGAAGATAAAAAAACGCCGATTTTCATTCGAGGGTTTTTATAATAATAAATACTGTAAATTGTGGGTATGTTACATGAAAAATACGCAAAAACGTTTTGAAACAGAGAGATATTATAAAAATAGTACAGCTTCGATAAAGAGGCATCTCTTGCCTAGATTCGATGTGATGTTTAAAAATAGATTTATTAGTTATAATTATTAAACACCCAATGTAAATTTACGATTAACCATGAAAGACCCGACATCATGAGGCTTGTCATAGCAAGAACCAAATTTCTAGATTTCTGGAAATAAAATTCGTGAATTCAAGCTTCGACTTCAAAGGAATTCTTGTGGGTAAGCGTACTAGTTAGAGCACTGTACCAGTATCAAATGTCTACCAAAATTACTTGTTGAATAATAAGACCAATTTCGTAATGTTGAAAAAAGTATTAACCACTTAAGAAAAAAAACACTATAAGAAAGCAGAAAACGATAAAGGAAAGATAAACCTGCTGATAACTTTCAAAGAAGTATGTATAGTAACACTGAAAAGATAAAATTGTGTATTATGTTGAGGACATTTTTTTGATATCTTATCTTAAAACGAGTGAAACGGTTTCCAATACCATATATACCACAATTTTGAATTCCATATGATCCCTTCACTTATACCAATACCAATATATCAATAAAGAACCAATGAAGATATCGGAATAAAACTTGGGAAAACCACTGCATTGGATGTTTGGAAACGCCCATTCAAATATTGACAGAACATACGCTTTCAAGGCCCTAGATACGGAGCATGAGGGCCTCAGTTGCTATGGATAATTTTGGCTAAAAATATCTCTCGGATATTTTGTAGATATGTATATATTTTATAGCAATATAACTATTTTAGGTTTTTTAAACAACATGTAGGTTTTATACCGTATATATCGGTTAATATGTGAGAAATCTTAACAAAAATTAAATTTTTTCTTGTATAGATAGTGCTATAAAGAGTTTATTTGCATCAGTAAAATATCAATTCAATTTGTAAAAAATTTGTGAAAGTGCAGTTATGTATATAAAATATATGCAAAAACGAAGACAAATGACTGAAGACACTAAAGGCCACATATTAGCCTTATCGCAGCAAAGGCAAAGCTCCATTCAAATTTCGGGCTTTTTGGGATTCAACAAGACTACTGTAGCTGATTACGGGAGACGGGTTCTTTAGACCGGAAGAAGGGTCTGGAAGAGTTCGAAAGACGACAGTCGCCCAAGACAGGCTCATCTGACGGTCTTATTAACTCGATCGCTTTAAATACTATTCAGATATTAAAAACGATCTTGGTGATACTTTAGGAGTGATAGGGGATGCATCAACGATTCTCCGGAGATCCAGAGAGGCATGATTTAACAACCGACATACTTAAAAAAAAAACGTTTTCGAGCCAACGAGCCGAACGAATGAAACTGCGGATTTTAAAGGCGAAAGAGCATGGAAATTGGTCGATGGATTAGTGGCAGACAGTAATTTTCTCGGATAAATACAAGTTTAATATCTTTGGATCAGATGTTATCCGCCATGTATGTAGAAAGTTAGGGAGACGGTACAGCAGAGAATGCCTACAAACAACAGTTCGCCAGCTAGTAAGCTCTGTTGCTTACAGTCTGTACAGTCAATGGTGAGGCATATACACAAAATCAGGAAGCCAATTTGTACCCTCCATCGAACAACTGTATCAACACCAAAACGCCGTCATCTTTCAGAACGTCTCTACGGCTTGTCACAGAGCCAGTTGCAGTTGGAACAGAAACAGAAGCACAGAAGCCGAAGTACCAAAAAGACATTGATTCCGACCTTTTGAAGAAGTCGGAAGAATTAGAGTAGTCATTAAGGCAAAAGGAGGCGCAACAAAATGTAGATTGTATGTTTCTCAATAGATAGAGGAAAATTATGAAATAAAAACAATCATTGTGAAAGTACTATTTAATGAATTTTGTAAACAAAATTGTAATATTTTAACAAAATTAAAAATAGCCGTCCTGAAAAATTTAACACTAAAATTTTTTGACAAATAATGTATTTTATTACTTATTACAAATTCAAATAAACTCTCATTTTCACATTTTCCTTCGATAAATATTTTAGTTCTTGATTAAAATTTTTCTACCAGGATCGGTTTTTTATTCCCAGTACTGTATAACGATTTTTCTTATTCTAGTGAACTTTTGCCGAATATATGGGTCAAATTGTGTATTATCTTACTAAAATTAAATAAATAAGTTGCGAAAGTATAAAATATTTGGTTACATACGAACTTCTTCATTACTTGTTATACTCTCGCAACAAAGTTGCTAGCAACAAAGTTGCTAAGAGAGTATTATAGTTTTGTTCACATAACGGTTGTTTGTAACACCCAAAACTAAACGAGTTAGATATAGGGTTATATATACCAAAGTGATCAGAGTGAAGAGTGGAGTTCAAATCCGAATGTCTGTCTGTCCGTCCGTCCGTCCGTCCGTCCGTCCGTCTGTGCAAGCTGTAACTTGAGTAAAAATTAAGATATCTTAATGAAACTTGGAACACTTATTCCTTGGCACCATAGGAAGGTTGCTTTCGAATGAGCAAAATCGGACCACTGCCACGCCCACAAAATGGCGAAAACCGAAAACACATAAAGTGCCATAACTAAGTCATAAATAAAGCTATGGAAATAAAATTTGGTACGAAGGATCACACTATGAAGGGGCATATTTGGATGTAATTTTTTTGGGGAAGTGGGCGTGGCCCCGCCCCCTACTAAGTTTTTTGTACATATCTCGTAAACCAATAGAGCTATATAAACCAAACTTTCTGCAGTCGTTTTTTTTAGCCACTTCCTAATACAGTCCAAAAATGAAAGAAATCGGATGATAACCACGCCCACCTCCCATACAAAAGTTAGGTTGAAAATTACTAAAAGTGGGTTAACTCAGCAACGAATAACGTCAGAAACACTAAATTTCACATATTAATTGGCAGATGAAAGCTGCACTCAGATCTTTTTACAAAATGGAAAATGGGCGTGGCGTCGCCCACTTATGGGTCAAAAACCATATCTCAGGAACTACTCGACCGATTTCAATGAAACTTGGTTTGTAATAGTTTCCTTACATCCCAATGATATGTTGTGAAAATAGGCCAAATCGCTTCACAACCACGCTTACTTCCCATATACCAGAACTTTGAAGACGATCTGAATCGGTTACTTTACAATATATAAAGTAAGCACTAGTGAAGATATCGGTGCAGAACTTTGCACAAATACTATGTTTATAGTGTGGCAGCCCCATTCTAAAAATCACCGAAATCGGACCATAGGTTGTCAAGGCCCCATATATCGAAAACGAGGACCTCGGTGCTTCTAACCTAATATTATGGTTTCCAACTTTCAATGGACTTTATACAATATATATGACGAATATTAATTATATACTCATAATATAAATAAAGTTAAATAAATAAATTGCGAGAGTATAAAATGTTCGGTTACACCCGAACTTAGCCCTTCCTTACTTGTTTTTAATTGTAATTGGTACCTGTCGCCGTTGTTTACCGTCACATCAGTCACTTCATCACTTAAATCTTAAATGGTTTCCTTTTTCCATAATTATGTATATACAAAAGTTAAAACTAAGGTCTTTTGAGTGTTCACTGACTTAAATCCTTAATTTATTTTTAATTCTCATCCGTAATATTAAAATTAGTAAATTCAAAATAATAAACCAGACATTGGTCCGCTTTCAAAAATAAAATTTTGCCACAATTCCTATAAATCATGATGTTTTTTTTAATTACTGTAAAAACAATTAAATTAAATTTATGTATTCAAATGATATACTATATGTATCCCCAAAGTCGCTTTGAACTAGCCTGTTGCCTTAGTCAAGTAAAGCACACTTAATTTAATTATCAAAAAGACTTAAAGCCTTATCATCGCTCATAAATATGTATTAATGAAATTAACGGCTTCCTGGCAAGGATATTAGCATTAAAATATCAAAGCCATTTAATAATTAAAATATGTTGGATTAAAAATGCACGCCATGAGGGTGGGGCAGGCGGTGTACCAAAACCCCTTCATTAGAAGAGCAGCAACAACAACTTCATTGACGCTATTGGGTAAACTCACTGTCCCTCAGCCATCCAAAACCTCCAACCACACTCCCTAAAGACAACTTAAACGCGAATTTGCCACTGAGTGCTGAGTGAAATTTTCATTTCCGTTCGATGTGATGTTAACACCACGGGATATAGCCGCATGCGGATGCCAGTTACTAGATACATATGTACATACATATAAGTAGATTCAAGTGTTGTCTAACGAAAGGAACGCCTGATGCTTACACTCCACCAATCCATTGGGAGATGATTTTGAATTTTTCCAACAGACCATTAAAATTATCGCGCACACTTTGAATGCCGCGGCAATGGGGGACGTTCGTTCCGTATATTTCGTTGCCAAAAACATTGCGTACGCACATTTGCATAAGCTAACACGAGGCGCTTAATTTCGTAATAACCGACATTTAGCGTACATACTTATATATGTATATGCAAGAACATACGGACCTGTGTGGAGCTGGAGCTAGAGTATTTTCCGCCTCACTGTACGTGTAAACGCTGCTCCGTTCGTTGGCTCATTTTTGTGGATCTTAATGAATTTTCGGCAAAGATATTATTTATTGTTATTGCGCGTTGAGAACATAGCCGAAAGGGTTTAACCAACACAACGCACACAAATTCATTACCGAATATGGTTTTGTACTATTTGGTGATATGTTACAGCGTGTTGCGCCATTTCAATTTGCATATGGCTTCTACGCATATGACATAATAATAATTTCAAAATTATATCCTTAATTGCAACCACACATCCACACCCACACCCACTCCCATTCCCACATACTTACATATATTTGGCAGTAGGGAGACAAATACATCCTCAAGTGAAGTGTGTGGGTAACCACAACAGTGTTCCAAACAATTGCGGTCGCTTTTGTTAATAATGGAAAATGAATGCACGAATATTGTTTTGGAACAAAATAAATTCATAATAAATACTCAAACAACAATATTATCCAAGTAAAATGATACTTGAAAAGTAACTTGGATTGGTCGAGGTAGATAGCGTCTATAGACCTTTTAATATGGTCAATCCGAAGTACTAGTTTTGAAATCTAACATCTATGGGGAATCCAAGCAGAGGTACTTTTTTTCAAATCACGCGTGAGTCGTGTCAAGCTGCCATGTTATTTTTGTTCAGTATTGTTTGGTATTTCATCAGGGAAGGACTTACGCCTGAACAATATTTACAAATTGTTCTACTTGATTACGTAAATTTACGTTCTGTAAATATGTTTTTCGCGCTTCGCTCAACTTGTAGTCAACATAATCGTCCTACTGAGCCTACAAAATACAACTTGTACAAGATCTGAAGCCGCTCGACCTTCCCAAGCGACATCGCTTCGCTCTATGGGCTCTTGAAAAGTTCCAAGAAGAACCGACGCCAAATTATATTTTCTCCACGAGATTAATATAATATCAACCCACCAATTCGGGTTTCGTGCTAAACATGGCACTGTAGAGCAAGAATTACTAACGAAATCAGGAAAGCATTCGAGTACTGCTCAGCTATTTTTTCGATGTATGTATGTAGCTCAGGCGTTCGATAACATCTGGCATGAAAGCCTTTTAAGGAAAGTCAAAAACGTTTTACCTTACGAATTGTATAAAACATTGGAGTCATATTGAAGAAATAGGAAATTTACAGTTAAAGTAAAAGATTTCATACCAGAAGAACGAGCAATAAGGGCTGGTGTACCTCAGGGCAGTGTATTATGACCTACTCTGTACATAATATATACAGCAGACATTCCAATAGCTAATAACGTATGGACATCCAATTTTGCGGATGTAAGCCGTAACAAATGCCCCATCAGAGCATCAAGAGTATTAGATGGGCACTTAACTTTTGTCAAATAATGGCTAGCCAATAATGAGCAAAAATGCAACGAAAATATCCATAAAGATCTTGATATTCCTATGATAGAGGACAGCAGAAAGAAATATATTTCTAAACTTCGTGAACATCCAAACCCATTGGCAAATGCCTTGGTACATTCCTGCAATTAAACACGTTTAAAAAGATGGGAACTACCTGCCTATTATAGAGCAACGTTCTACGAAAACAGCTCAATCACATTCTTGAGCTTCTAAGTTGTAAATAGATTTAATTTTTCAATACTTATTGTTAGGCTTTAAACAAAGCAGATCAAATAAATAAAGAAATATTGAAGAAAAAAAATTGTGTTCAGCGACGAAACCCATTTCGGGCTCAATGGGTATGTAAACAAGAAAAATTGCCGCATTTGGGACGAAGAGCAATATGAAGATATTCAAGAGCTGTCATTTCCAAAAAAAAAACAACAGTTTGTTGTAGTATGAGGGCCGGTGAAATCATCGGTCCAACATTTGAATGAGATAATCTTTAAGAAATAAAAGCCAAAGAATGTTCTTTCGAATGATAATAAACCTACCCCATTAAATTTGAATTTTCTGTGTTTTTTTTATTAAAAAAGCAGGGAGCCTTGAAATGGATCACCCTTTAGTTTCGAAGTATAACCACACATATTATTTTCGCGAGAGCTCTCAGACGTGAAATATCAAACTAGTCAGTAAACACAATAGTTACCAATAGAGTTGAATGAGCCGGAAGACATGTATTTTAAAAGTCGATTCAGAAAAAGACTGAGTTCCGTTATCTTAACAATCTAATACAAATAAAAATTCCTTAAAATACATATAAACTTAACTGAACATTTATTATCGGTTTTGGACTAGAGTAAAAATTGTTCTTATAAACTTCAAACATATTTCTGACCGACTAGCTAAATAAAAGATGTAAAAAATACCGTTTGGACTTAGGGTTCATATTGGTTTGAATGTTTTTCCTTTTCAGGTTAAATCACTGCAAAATTTCTGTACGTCAATACTTAGAAATGCGGTGATTACGCTAACTGTGAAAATAGTAACACTGAAATTCGACGACTTGCACGTATTTAGAACAAATTTTGGATACCTTTGATAATTTATATAAAACTTTAATTTTCGTAAGTTAAACTTGTTATATTATAGAAGCAATATATGAATGCGACAAAAAAGTTGTAAAAACCAGTCATTTCACTGAGCATTCGACATTCGAATACTTATAATACTGTCTTTAAAATTACCTGCTAAGGGATGCTGTGAAGAATTTGGGATATGTCTTCATGTGTATCTAAAATCACACGATGAAAAATTTATAAGAAATAACTTTTCTGATGATTTTGGATTCATATTAATAAATATTTCATAAAAAATTAAAGAAATCTCTTCTGTTTACCAAAAAATTTAAAAAAGGAGTATGATAACATGCCTTGCAGATCTCTTTCAGAACAATCTATCGTTATAAGCACCATATACCAAAATATTGAAATTGTAGATATGTATGTACATATAAGCCAGTGTAAGTGCTTAACACATTCTGCAGAAGAAAATATCAAACTAAAATAAATCATCGAAAGTTGATTGTATGATTTAAAAATATAAATTTCTTACACACGATTAAATCGTTGGATGGAGGCTCTTAACAAGCGCCGCTGTTGAAATGTTTTGTGCGTATGAAGACATTAATGGTTGAGCCACCCCAATGAAAATCGGAAACTCATCCTTTCGATGAGCAAAATAAAATGCAATACAATAAATGATGTGAACGAATAGAAATAAATCATATAATGCGCATTTAAAATAGTAAAGTGTGTACTTACAATAGCAAGAATCAGTTATGTGTTAGATAAATATGTATGTATGTATGTGAGCGAACAAAATTTTGACACTATGAAGACTTATACATATGCATATAGAAGTCGATATGGCTCTTATATTTATATACGTATATTGACTATTCCAAATATTATCCACATTCTTATTATTGTCAATAACAATTTAGGCTAAAATTACTGTAATTTATAAAGCTATGCAAACAAATTCCAAGCAAACGTGCAAACGTCACCCCTTCACTACGCCATTGTCTCAGTAATAAAGTCCGTTCATAGACACCCAAAATGTGTGGAATTAATATCAGCGTCCAAAAGCTTATGCCTAAGACCAGAGCAAATATTTGCTCTAATATGGAATCAAATGTTGTTATTTACACAAAAAGCAAAAACAAAAAACATATGCAATATTGCGATTTTTGTCAAACGTAACGCCACGAGTGCACAAATCGCTTGTGTGATGAGCGTTGTTCGTTTTTATTTTGACATATTATATTTTCGGGCGTGAAGAAAGGACGAAATATTGTTATCAATCGCTCAGCGTATGAAGCGTGAAGAAATATACAAATTGTGCGAAATTACATATATACATTGACATGAACTACAAAGTTAGAAACGCTCGTAAAATATATTCATACATACATACATACAGATATACATAATAACAACTAATATGAGATGGTTGTAGTTTGATTTCTATATTTTGTTTAATAATAAAAATAGCCATTGTCCTGCTTGTTTGCTATTTGTACAGCATTTGATGTGCCATTTGTTTTTTATTGCCTCTGCGAGTTACAGTGTTTTGTTTCCATACATTCAGTGGAGCTCCATGATGTTTACAGACGAAAATATCAAAAAATCCATAAAATGATTTCGAATAGCCGCAAAGTCAAGTTGAAACACTGACCCGAACGCCCTCCATAAAAAGACACTTAGCAGTAAGCATCATATCAGCGGTTTGAATCGTCGGAAATAAAAAAGGTGAATTGTTTTAAGGAGAGATTAATGCAGGTATTGGACGAAGGAGTAGTAAAATTTTTGGTTTTTAACAAAAAAAAGGCGTCAAATTAATAAAAAAGTTCGTTTCTAACTGCAATTATCTCGCCAATTTGTTAAAAAAAATAATATTATTTTTTTTTCAAACTTTATGCTTTCGTTCAATACCTGAGGAATATATCTAAGAAAGTTTAGTTTAAATTTGAGACCAATCGGTTGAGCCATTTCTAAGAAATGGTCCTTTTAAATGAGTGCCGCTGCTAGTCCACACTCTGACGTGACCTTACAAATTCAGGTATATCTCTGAAAATATTTATAGGATCGCCTTCAAACAATATATATCGAAAATACAAATATTTTTTAGAGAACTCTAACTACATGTACCCCATTAATTAGGAACTGTGCTTAAAATCAACCCATCCACCTTATCAGAACTCGATAAAAAATGACAATGAATTGGACTTTGAATTGCTTAAACATTCACCGTATGATCCAGACCTAGCCTGCAGTGAATTCTTGTCCTTAGACCTGGTCGAGACTGAGACATGTTTTAAAGACAATTCATTCACACAAAAAAGGTTTTGAGAAGTTCAAAATCCATATGATCGCTGTATCATCTTCAAATGCATTTATGGTGAATAATAAAATCGCAGTTTGCTTAAAAAAAGTTAAATATGTCATAAGCAGTTTTGAACCCAACGGACGACTAATATTAATAGCGGTCCCCCTGGACCGACTCAAAAAATTTCGGGTCACTGTTACACTGGAACCCAAAGTAAATCGCAAGAACTCGAGGGAACTCTTTTTCCCTAGTCATAGGAGTTCTAACTGATCATTGTGCCATCGGGATTCACGCGTTCAAACTAAAAATTCCCAACATTTTCTTTTGGAATGTCCCGCCTTTGCGAGATCTAGGAAAAAATTCCTTGAATCTCACTTTTTTGGGCATCATCGCGAAATAGCGGATATAGAAGTAAAAAACCTATCCCTTTTGTGGTTTCTAGACGCTGTGTCGTTTATTAAATTTAAGGGGGGGTTGAATTTTATCATCATCATCACAAAGGACTGTACTCACTCAATAATTTCTGTGTGTTTCCTTCTTAAGGGAACAACCTTCGCATTAACCTACACTCGAACTAAAAGGCTTTTATTTACTCTTTTCCCATCAAAAATATCGCACATAGTTTGCACAAAATATATTTGTGGATTTTTCCTGTTCCTAGAACTCAAATATCCAGTCCAACAATCGTGCTTGAAACAATTATAAAATTACTTAATGAGAATTTAATTGAAGAAACTAAAGACCTGCTCGCTTCAGACTTTAAAACTGGTATATACAATATACTGGATTAGTCTTTCATATTAACTCTGAAGAAGCTTTATTTGAAGAGTATATTAAAATTTTACATTTATATTTTATTTATTTATAAAAAAATAAATATACACCACTATAACAAAGGCAACATGCGAGTATTATATAAAAATTCGAAATATTTAAAGAGTGATCCAATAACACAGAAATTTCAAATTTAATGGGGAATGTCTCATTCGAAAGAACATTCTGTGACATTTATATTTTAAAGATTATCTCTTTCAAATGTTGACCGCGGCTACGTCTCCATGGTCCATCCGTTGAATCCAGTTTTTAATTTCGACTGGTAACTGGCGAATAACACGCGTGATGTTTTGCACCAAAACCTGAAACGAAGCGGGATTATCCGCATAGACTTAAGACTTTACATATCCCACAGGAAAAATTCTAAGGGTGTTATATCACACGATCTTAGTGGCCAATCGACCGGACCAAAACGTGAAATTATATGCTCACCGAAGTGTTCTCTCAATAAATCCATTGATTGAGCGATGTGTGGAAAGTGGCTCCGTCTTGTTGAAACCAAATGTCGCCGAGAGCACGAGCTTAAATTTCAGGCATCAAATAATCGGTTAGCATGGCGCGATTACAGTACGAGTTACTGCGAAAGGCGCCGAATCGACTCTCCACGGCCTATATTTCCTTCACTGCATGCTCGACGTAATCTATTCGTTCGAATATTATGCAATAATGAATACTGGGCCTCAAGATGGATGACGGTGTTGCGAATAGTGCCTAGGTAGTCAGTAGGCCGATTATGTTGACCATAAGTTTAGCGAAGCGTGCATTCTTTACAGAATGTGAATTTTCGTAATAATAATTTGATCAATTTGTAAACGTTGTTCCGGCGTAAGTCTCTCCATGATGAAATTCCAAACAATACTGAACAAAAATAACATGACAGCTTGACACGACTCACGCGTGATTTGTCAAAAAGAGGCTATTGAAAAAAGTACCTCTACTTGGAACACCCAATATAAATTACAAATTGAAATTTCATGCGTATTTTTCTAGCACTACACCACTGTGCGAATGTCACCCAGACAAATAGTTTGCTGAAGTAATACGCAAAATAGTAATAATACAAAATGAGGTGTGTAATGTGCTGAGTGAGATATAAATATTATTGTCATATTTGCGTGAGCATATTTGGAATACCGCTTCTTACACATTTCTCCTTTGCTTCTAGCATTTGCATTGATGTGTCACCAATGTAGATATTACACATCCTTCATCCCTTTATGCATTTTCACTTATGCGCTTAAAACGAAATTTTATTAAAAAAAATCACTTTTATTACACATTCTATGCCACAACAACACAACACACATAAATTCCTAATAACCCACTCAAAAGTTGTGCCACACATAGATTGCGTTAGGTTCAAGTACCGCTAGTTTTATTAAATTATGCGACAATGCGACGCACTCAAGTCAAGCAACAATAATTCGCAAAGTACGAATATAATGCATAAAATGCATGATAAACAACAATCACAGCGTAAACAAAACATAAAAATCATATTCAAAAAGGCATTGAAATAATTGAAATTGCATGTCGATATATCCCTAATATCCCAAATCGCACGTTATCCGCACCATAATGCATAAAACGCTTCAACTATTGAGGCTGTTGTTGTTATGGTTTTTTTCTTATTGTCATTTTGTTGTACGCAAACATTGTAAACGCACCCAACCACCATTCAAATGCCCATAACTATTCATTATTGGATCATTGAATGGGAGCGGCGACAAAACGTGCGTAAAAGGGTCACCACAGAGTCAAGCGACGCCACAGAGACCAATAGAAAAAAAATGTCCAAAAATGTGAAAATATGAAGGCGAATGGCACTCAATACACTCATAACTTCAGATTTTCATTTCAATTGTTTTTTTTTCACGAAACATTCGCTTTGTTCCTGCAGAGTCTAACAGCCAGTGAAAGGATTCTCACAAAGGGATGCCATGCCGTGAAAGGGTTCCCGTTCAGTGTGTCACAACGCACAACTTTCAATTTCCAAACAAACGTTATTTGCAATAATTTAATATTGAAACTATCAGAGATTTATAGAGGTACGAGCATTTCCGTTGTTGTTGTTGCCGCCAGCCGCACGACCACGGCGTCTGTTGAAGTGTGAACGCTGCGGATGCGCTGGACCGATGCAACATCCTTCCTGCTAAGGCACATGTATGTATGTATGTTAGAAAGCAGTTTTCGGTAATGTTTATTATTTATTTATCTATTTATTGGCGCTTCGTTGCTCTCTCGATAACCTTAAAATGTCAGTTAAATGGATTTTGCAGACCACATGCTGATCACCAATAATATTGTTTATTATAATTTCAATATTCTGTGAGAGCCGAGCATAAATATGAAATTCACTGAAATAAACGCTTTGATTTAGATATTTATAGAAAAAGTATAAACTGAGGTTTGTTATTAAATATTTATGTAGAACCTTAAGGGTTTACAATCCTATATAAAATTCTTATACCCACTTTGGTTAGGAGCTTATTAAAAGCTTATATTTTAGTGTTTTTGAAAGTACATAAATTGAAAGTTTAAGTTTACAAATACACAGAGGTAGTCAAAATTATTTACACATCGAACGTTTTTTACAAGTTTCACATAAAAAGCTTTTGTTTGTTGTTGTTGTTGTTGTCGCAGGGTAACAAAACGCTATGTTGTTGTAAACCTTGATCTATCCCTGAGCGAATGAAGTCGGTTTGGCAAGAATAGCTAGAAATATGGCGATAAGCAAATGAACTGAAGACTCGCAGTAGTCAAAAGTATTTACACACAACATGAACTCTATTATCCTGTTCTTATTTAATGATAACTATAAAATTTTAATGTTCAGTATAAATTCCTATTCTAAGGCGATAAATTCATAATTGGTTACATTACCATTGGCATCAATACCGGCCTGCTTTATGGTCCGAATTGATTCAACACAATTGTGCGCTAAGTTAACAGTTAATTTAGATCAAATGTCGGTAATTTCGACGTTTTCGGTTATTATATCAATTGTCCTCTGCTATTTAACGAAAGACCAAACATTTTGACTAAAGTTTTGGTCAGGGCTGTGCGGAGGTCAACTAGATTTGCTTCATTTAAAACTTTTGAAGGTAAAGATCCTTCATGAAATGGAGCATTATGCTGTTGTAAAATGTAGTCAATAGTTGGAAAAGGCCGGCGGACCACTACAATGACATGGTCATGTGAATTCTGATATATCCGGATGATTTAGGGTCACTAAATTAGTACCAAATCTCCAAAACAGAAGTAAGGAAAATGTCCCCAAAGAATAAAAAAAAAATCAAAAATCATCACTCCCGACTATATTTAGCGTCTAAGCTGCATTATTCTTCTTCTCACGTGGTAAATGCATAAAGCGTTTACTAAAGAAGCCCTGGAACAAAAAATCAGCCTTATCTGTCCACGAAAGGCTTTAGGATGCATTTTAAGGCAAATGAGAGACATATCGCTTTTTCGGTTTCGAAAATAAAGCTTTTTTGGTTTCGGAAGTGGTCAACTTTATACACAACGTAGGTATTTATGTTACTATTTTTAAATGTCCTTAACAGTGTAGTATCATTGACTGTTCATGCAATATGCTGATTCGATGATGCTGCAATATTAACAGGACTAATTGTGGGATTTTGTAAGACAGTTCCTACTAATCTTCCGAATTCTCTTTGAGTTATTACAAGTTTCGCACAGTTATCTTTAAATTGTCCTTGCAATATTTTGGGTCCTCTTTTTTAATAACATTATAAACAGTATTCCATCAAATTATATAAATTAAAACTTACTCCGAAGCCGAAACCCCAGTCTTAAACTTAGTCACAGTCTCCGATCTAGTTATAATCCTTTGGTTTCGGCATTTTATTTACCAATTTTTATATGTTAAGGTTGAGTTAGTTTGTTTTAAATGCAATAGAAACTGGCATCATTCGCTTAGGAATAGATCAAGGTTTCCAACGACATAGCATTTTGTTACCCTGCGACAACAAGCAAAAGCTTTTTATATGAAACTTGTAAAAAAACGTTTGATGTGTAAATAATTTTGACTACCTCTGTATTTTCGGTCGGTCCCCATGTAATCATTAACATTAAATAGGTTTTCACTCAGTTATTTTTCTAAGAGGGACTATCGAAATGTCTTGAAGACGGTGATGTATGAAAGCATATTCTCTATAAATGATTGCTAATCGTAATAATATAAAACATTCAGCCGGGTATTGGATCAAACTATTTTTTCGGGAGATCATAAATAAAACCAAGGAAAAACGTTAACTTCGGCTGTACCGAAGGTGCATTTCTTTTATACATATGTGTTTAAGCAAATCTAAAGACGTAAGAAAAAGTAAGTAAAAAAAAAAGGAAAAAATTTTACTAACGGATCTGAACAATTTAGAGAGATTAAATTATTTCTATGAGCAATAACTCACACCAAATTTCGTGAAGATATGTAGTAAAATGCGGAAGTTTTCCATACAAGCCCTTGATTCCGATCGTTCAGTTTGTATGGCAGCTATATGATATAGCGGTCCGATATCGGCAGTTCCGACAAATGAGCAGCTTCTTGAAGAGAAAATAACATCGGCAAAATTTCAAAACGATATCTTAAAAACTGAAGGACTAGTTCGTATATATACAGACAGACAGACAGACAGACGAACATGGCTAAATCTACTCAGTTCAACATACTGATCATTTATATATACACTTTATAGGGCCTCCGACGCTTCCTTCTGGGTGTTACAAACTTCGTGACAAACTTAATATACCCTTTTCAGGGTATAAAAATTATATGCTCCATTTTTCGAATTTAGAATCCAAAATCGAAATAGTAAATAATAACATACTTTCGCTATTCAGTTACATATCGTTGGCTTAATATAGAAAAGGCGTATCTACATTTTTTTCGAAATCGCGTTTTTAATGTATTCTGGTAGACCACTGTCAAATACTCCTGCCCTTAAAAAATTATTGGGCTATGATCGTAAATAACGGATTTATAGTCATATAAAAAAAGCCCTAACTCATTCGAAGTTACAATAACAACATAAAGCCCTATCTCAAATAACTTCAAAGAAATTAAAAATAATAACATAATTATACCACAATTGATTTTGTTACCTGTTTTGAATAAAAATTGCAATATAAATGTTTTTTGCATCTTAAGTTTTTAAGGTTTTATTCAGTTTTTTCCTTCTCCTGAAAAGTAACGAAAAGTGTAGATACGCCTTTTCTATATTAAGCCATCGATATGCACATGTAAAACCCGTCAAGACTACAATTGCTAATAATACACAATGATTCTAAAAAACTGTATGGCCCAGTTGCAAAAATGCCAACGCTAATGAAATTAACCAAAATGACAGCGAAAAGATTTATTGCATTTCAAACAATTAAAATAGTACGCTCAGGGAATTCTCAGCTTAAGAGTGAACAATAACCGTGCATTCAGATTGGCAGAGAAAGACGTCGAAATACGAATACAATAGAATGCGATTGACAGGTCACCCCACACTCACTCACCGAATGCCGACAAGGATTGGCAATATGTAGGAAGAACAACAATGCGCTAACATTTCCTAGTGACAAGCGGAAACGGAAGACGGCGAAAAGTCACTCTTCGCGGCATAAAACTTTATTATTATCACAAAAGTGAAAAGCTGAGTTCCAGAAAAGGATAAAGTATTTTCCCCTTTTACCAAATTCATAGTTATGCATTACATTTTCACTAGAAGCACACGCTCAATACACACACACGTTGGTCTACATATGTACATATGTATGTATGTACACACTTACATATGCACTTGTGTTTATAACAATGCATAAATTTCATTGCAAACAAATTGCGTCACTTTCGATACACCAGAGACCTGGTTGATGAGCCCATCGACTAACTCCACCCCTATACCGACCAAACTGCGGACACAAACAGTTTTAGACACGCCCTAAACGCCATTCACAGTGGAGCTATTAACACCTTCATTGACTCCCTTCCGGTGAATGGCGTTCTTGGATCCAAACCACCACCTATAGCAGACGAAGAGCTCGAGTTGCCACGTGAAACCAGAGTGACCCTTGCGCAGCTTCGATCTGGATATTGTAGCAGGTTAAACTCCTACTTATCCAGACTGAACCCCGACATTCAAAATACATGTCCCGCATGCAACGAGTCCCCGCATGACTCTAACCACCTCTTTGTATGCCCAATGAACCCTACTCATCTAACACCCCTCTCCCTTTGGTCCAACCCTGTCGAAACAGCACGTTTCCTGGGCCTCCCGTTAGATGATTTCGACGACAACTAGACTTAAGCTTCTCTTTTCAAGCAGGGACGGATAACCGTTACAACAACAACAACAACAACAATGAGCCCATTGATAGGCCAAAGGTTTGAGCACCCCAATCGATGTTGATGCCTACAAGGTGAGCGTACGTACATGTACATGGTATACTCGTATGTAGCATTAATAAACATGATTTTTTATGAGCTGTATAGGGTTAACGCGAAATTTGCATATCGCGACCGCGTGCAACAGCTTGACAAGGTTAACAAAAAACTTGGTAATTTTAAAGGAATATCTTGAAATTGATAACAAAAAAGGGAATGTAGTAGACGTAAGAAGAGGGCGCGTTTATGTTGTTGTGTTATTTGATAGGCATAGAAATTTATTGCAGATTCTATTAAATTTGATTGGAGTAGGAAACGCTGCATTGTGGGGCGTGTGCTTAGTCTACGTGTTGTGGTAGACTATATAGTTCAAAGCTTAAAAGCAATTTAGTCGAAGCAGCAGTGATAAGAATACAATAATGATAAGCTTAATGTAATTTTGTAAGAAAAAACTTCTTTCAACGTCGCGAACTTGCAAAATTTCTTACATTACATGTATCTATGTATGTATGTAAAATGTTACTTCGATATGGATTTGTTTAACTCAGTACCCATGTACATATACTACATAGTCACACTTTTTGAATATTTATATACCTACATATGTATATTATCAACGTAAGTAAGTATGTCATTGATATTATAGTCCTGTCATTTATAGAACACTTCAAAATTATTAGCGGTTTCTGTGTCTGACTTACCCTATATGTATGTAGCTGGTGGACTGCATTTTTACCTTAGAATAGTTTAAAAGCGTTGGTTAATCATATGCACGACGCTACACTTAACACGATATGGTACCATCAATGTCACTTCAATGTAACCAGAACGTACTTGAATTTTTGTTAAGAGAAGCCTGTAAGCACGGCTTTATCGCTCAATGTGATTTGGGGAAGGCAAAACATCAACAATAAAGATCTGTTAAAGCCATAGATCCGTCAAGTATATGCGTTTAATATTTGGTTAGAAAAAATGCTTACCACGTCTATGTAACTTGGCTGCTATCGGATGTCGGCTTCCCCGTTCTTCAAACAAATGGGTTTTCAATTGATACAGCACTTGAACTATGCACAAATTATTAATACTTCACAAATAGACAAATTGAATCAATCACAATACGCAATAATAATTTAATTTTAATAATTCCATTGTTAAACGTTTTGCAAACACTTAATGCGCAGATAATGTCGATCAAACGCGAATTGCACTTACTAATCGACTTCTGAAAGAATAATTCAGTCCATAGTACATTTTTTAACCACATGTTATTGTTGTTATATACCAGGGATATTGTAGGCAATGCAGTTTTGCAGTTAGTAAGTTTCGGAACCATAACAGTTCACAGCACCATCTAACCGCCAGATCTTTTATTCATTTCACCCAACAACAGCAAAGAACTCAAATGGAACACAATAAATAAACCAAATAGCAGAGATGTGGCTAGTCTAAACAAACAGCTGATTTGTTAAATAAAATTCAGCTCTACTGCACGCAATTCGCGTAACACACAAATTTGTGGAATAGGTGCCTCAGCAAACTTAAAAAAAATGTTGCAATTTGCCAGAATTGCCTTGCGAAGTGGTAAATAATAAATTAAGTTTTGCATAAGAAAATATTTAAGTTTTTCATTGATATTACTTGCAGTTGTTGTCAGCCACTGGACGGTCGTAACCCCACTTTCAAATAGTGCAATAACTCGGCGCAATTACAGTGCACCAGTGGAGAGCAAAGATGAGCCCATCGATATCGCCAATCCATTTGAAAAAGAGCGCCGTGTATGCATTCTTTGCAAACACAATATAGTACCCGAGTACAAAAACGTGAAACTCCTATCACAGTTCCAGTCGCCTTATACCGGTCGTATTTATGGACGGCATATTACGGGCTTGTGTAAACAAAAGCAAGAGCAAGTGGAGAAAGCTATTATACGCGCACAAAATTGTGCTTTGATGCCTACATATCACAAGGAAATGGACTTTATGAAAGATCCACGTTTGTTTGATCCTGAAAAGCCGATACGCCCCCATAAATACTAAATGACGTAAAACAACACATAGGTATTTAATTTTAGAAAATTTATGTTTCGCTAACCGAATTAGGAAATAAACGTCTTGTTAATTCTGGAAACGTGCGTAACTTTAAATGTATTCAAGTAATTTTGTTTTATTTAACGAAAGAAAATGTATCTTGTATTTTTTCCAGAGCTTTTGCGAAATCGGCCTTCCACTCTTCTACAGCCCGATTAAGTTCCTCAATACGTTGTGTATGTTGCTTACGACGTTCAAGTTCGTCTTGTACGATTTTTATTTGCTCCAGTAAAGATTCTTTTGATACTTGCAAATCTCTATCTTGTTTGGACATCTCTACGTCTTCCTCGTCTTTTTCACAATCGTCTGTCGGAATGTTCAGTTTTACAACTAATTTTGATCCAGCCTGATGCACATGTTTTGACTTATCTTCAACGGATATATTCAAATTTTCCTCTTCCATTTTTAGAAAAGGATTTTAAGTTTTCGGAAACCGTTTACTGATTTTTTAAATACGGATAAAAGAAAACTAAAAATTTTCCGTAAAAATTTAGGATACGTGTTAGCAACGACGACGCTGCGTTTAATGTCCTTTTATTCTATCAAAAGAAAGGAACATAAAGTAGATTTAAATAAGATTTACCTTTTTTTTGTTTTGGGTTTTGAGGTTTGAAAATCTTCAAAATATGTTTTTGTGAAACAGATTTATTTTTTAATATATTTTTCATTCTTTGTTATGAGTTTTGACAACGTTTTGATATATAGAATTGGAAAAAAATCCAAAAATTTATCACTCATATAAATATATATTTCGTGCTAACGTTATTATTTTACAATGCATATTTTCGTGGGAAATAAGCATTTGTGCTCCTTGTAACATTTACTCTACTTTCGTACTCTAATATTTAAATTGAATAAAAAATAGGAAATATGAGTTTATTTCTTTAAAATATTTATAATCATTATATCACCTATTAACAAAGGAAATCGGATATATACATATATATATATATATATAGGCAAGTTTTAATATTTTGTGTAGACCTCTTGTTATATATTCAACATTGTTATTCAGCACAATTGCTGAACTTCGGAGATAAACTAGTCATCTGTCAAAAATAGCACCTGACAAGCGAAGATAACAGAATAACTAACAGATTTTAACATAAATTGAACCAACGGCACAGTGTGTGGAACAGAAAATTGTTAACATTATTTCCTTGTTACTAAATATTTCTGTTTATTTGGGTTTATTTATTAATTTTGCGTATATTGTCGTGCACTGCGCTGTGCAGAAAATAAATATTAAATAACCAAAAGTCAAGGGTGAGGTCGAGTGAGCATAATTCGTGACGCGAATACAAAAGTGACGGCAATAATCGACGCCATTTTTTAACATATGTATGTAAGACTAATTACCTGAAAAAGTGGTTGGTAAAGAAAAACGCTTGTCTCATCAGAAGTTGAGCTAAATGAGCTTAATTAATTTCCTGAATTCAAAGCTAAAGCCTTCCGTGGAATGCGAAGCTCTATGTGAGGATGGTTATACTGCAAATAATTTGATTGCAGACGATGCAGAACAACTATCACGGGGTTTCTTGTCATACGCTGTCTCTAAACCGCCTGTAGAGATTGTTTTCGAATTCCCAAAAGCTGTTGAAGTGAAGGTAATCAAGTTATGGAATAGCAATGGTGCCCTTCGATCGACGGCTTTTGAGCTACATGGCAAGTTCGAGGGTATTTGGGAACGCGTTGCATATGCTCGTGACCTTGCTGAGGGCGTCGACTCCGTGACTTTTTGCTATCAAAGTGATTATAATTCACGCAGTAATGCCGAAAGTGCTGCTACTCAAGCACAAAGCAAAAAAGCATTTTTCTTTAAGCACGCACATCGTTTTCTCTCCAACGCCAGCAGCTTGAAAATAATAATTTGTGCTACTAAGCGATGTCCGCCAGTGCTTCGAAAAATTGAAGTGTGGGGTTTGCCATCCCGATCATTGGAGAAAGCCGATCGTGAACTTGTTAAAACAATATGGAGTGAGATAGTCAATCCACATGGTTTTCAAACGCCACAAGATCGACATCGACGCTCCCCGTCACGTAGCATACCAGAATTAAATGAGTACTCAACTTTGAAAATACCAGAAGAGTTTCTTGATGAGATCACCTGGGAATTAATGGTTGGTATATTTAAAATTTTGCAATGCATTTTTATCACAATATTTCATGCTTTTTTTTAGATTTTCCCTACAGTACTTCCCTCAGGTAAAATTGTGGACCAATCCACAATAGATAAACATTCCGAAGTGGAGGCTAAATGGGGCCGTCTGCCATCGGATCCGTTTACTGGCCTTGAATTTACCTCACAACGTAAAGCAATTCTCAACCTCGCCCTTAAGGCACGCATAGAAAAGTTCCTTATGGAAAATTCCGAGCACTTTAAAACAGTACCACGTTCTCTGGGCAGTTCCTTTGTACGGCGCAGCAAAAATCGACATGCCTCACAGTTTGCCAGCTTTTGCCAACGTAACACTTCAAGTGTCGGAACTTACTCATCCTTATCGGCAGCATTTTACAAGTCTTCTTCGCAAGCTTCCGCTACAGCTACGTCAACATCAATACCGCCTCCCAAACGGGCTAGACTCAGTGAAAACGCAACATATCGACTAGAAACATCATCTCTTACCTCTACAACAACACATACCACATCCAGTACAGCGTTATCACTTTCCACAAAGTCAATGCCATTTTCAGTAGCAACTTCATCGGCCTTATCGACAGCAGCTTCCACCACAATTACGACTGGCATAGATCACGCCATTCAAGAAGCATTAAAAAATGTCACTCGCTACACATGTCCGCCCGTAGAAACCAAGCCAGCTACATGTATACGCTGCAAAACGGAGGATTTCTCATATGAAATTGTTACATGTGGTCATCTGGTGTGTCGTGCATGCCTAGTACAGTTAACTAAGGACGAAATGTGTACATGTAAGAAGAGCTTTCGAACAATCGATGTTGAGCGTTATCATAAATTGTAAACGTTCTCCCATTTGGCGATGTTAACGCTAGACTTGAATAATGAGCCTAAAAGAAGTCATTAAGTGCTAGTTTGATTTTATAATTTGCCTCATTTTTGTTCGGTACTGTTATGAATCGTTGGCAAGGTTAACTGTGCGGTTTGGCTACACAAAGACTTGTGCAATTTTTGTTAACGTCGTCTAAGTGAAAGAAATTAAATATTGTTGCAAAGTATTTCGAAATGCTCGTTTGGAGTATTATTAAAAGGCTTTAATGAAACAGATTTTGTGATTCATACGCTTATGTTCATAAATACATTGATATTTTTATTATTATTTTGTAGTTATTAATTTCCAACGATTTGTAACAGAGCCACTGAATAGTTATTTAGTCTCAGGCTAGTTTTAAATAATACTTAATCCATTTAAAATAAATAATGAAAATATAAAAAACTAGTATTTCACTACAATATGGCATACAAGTTACATATAACGATACATGTAGTGTTGATTACATATATGAACTAGCAAATTAGTATTAACTACCCATTTACATACATGTATTAGAGTGTCTCCCTATCACATTTGCGTTTTTTAGAATTCAAAAATTACCATTAATATTTGTTTAAATACATAAACATCCGCTTATATCTAAACAGAAATTAATATATATGCAATATCTGCTAAAAATTATATATGAACTTTAAAATCAGCGAACATAAAAATATAAGTTCTGTATTAATGAGTAAATATGTGCGTATGGTAATCCTGATATGATTCCCTATATCAAAAGCATTCAAATATATATATTTACATGGAATAAAATACTTCTAATCAATAAAACACGATTTTTTCAATGAGGAGAATAGGAAAATTGTATTGCTATTTACACCATTACCATAGAAATATTACATGTAATTATTGATATTTTCAAATAATGTATTAGTTAACATCTTTCCCCAACAACAACTTATAACAGTATACTTCAATTTATTTTCCAATTAGTGATTTTTCGTATTCATATTTCAGCAAATGAATTTTGCGTGTTTTTCCACCTCCATATTTTATATCACCATTCTTCGACACCACACGATGACAAGGTATTACAATAGATATTTCATTACTGCCGACAGCTGTACCTACCGCACGCACTGCATTCGGTTTTCCAATTCGATTTGCAATATCTCCATATGTACATGTCTGGCCCGAGGGTATTTTTAACAATTCACTCCACACTGCCTCTTGGAAAGGAGTACCAGAAACCACAACATTGAGCTTTATTTCTTCTTCACTGAATATTCTATCGGCCAATATACGCGCTTGTTCCAAATCTTCTACGAGCAAAGCGTTAGGCCAACGTTTCTGCAAAGAAGCCTCAGAATTATTTACTTTATTTTCCTTATCTTCATCTTTAGCAAAGTGTAAATAGCAAATTGCGTCATCCGCATCTTTTAGAAAACCCAATACGATATCGCCGAATACACTGTCAACAATGCCATATGAGATCCTAACAGGTTTTCTATTACCAAAGGATTTAAGAACAACTTGTTTGGTTCCAAGCATTATGATCTCAGTATATAATTATGATGAAATCATTGAATTTGTTGATTTGTTTATTTTTGTTTTATTTTGCTTCTGCCGGTTTTGTGGAGTTGCCGGACAATTAAATTTAAAAGTCATATGAAAACATTGATTATTGATATCATTTCACGGATATCATAGAAAAAATGCTTGGGATAATGTTATTAAGCATTAATAATTAATAAGATAGTTCTTATATTTATTAACTTCCTTTTTAATAACAAATTAGGTTAATAAATCACGCTTTTGTGTTATAAAATTAAACAAAAACTAAATATTTGTGGCAGCGCTAATAATGTCAATATAAGTTTATTTAATTGTGGCAACATACTTTTATGTAACGGGTATTGTTTCATTTCCTATGGCGATTAATTTATTCCTCTCAGTTTATTTTAAGCATAAAGTTGGAAAGACGTCATTACTTGTCACCATGTTTAAGTACTCTTGCAATAAATGTTTTTGGCCAAAAACTGTCGATAATCCAAATAAATTCTATTTTTCTACTTGCGGTCACATCTTCTGTCAGCGCTGTTCGCCAAAGGGGCGATGTCACATATGCAAAGCGCTCTACGTGGCCAGGATAATCGACGTTAATATGTCTAAATCGATGGCAATTTATTTTGAGACGGCGGTAAATGCATATAATCGGTTTCAGCAAATCGTGCATTTTCAAACTATGCAGGATTCATTACTCGCTCATTACTACGTAACTAAATTGCCACATAAAATTCAAGCTGCGCAAAAGAAGCTTAATGGCATGATGAGAATCGATGAAAATTTGAATGAGAAATTAGCACATGAAAGCGAACGCATTGACAAACTGAAGGCCTATTTAGCTGCTAAAAAACGTTGGTCGGAAGAGTGGAACTCTCAAAGACATCAGCGACCGCCACGCGGACGTTCTTCAACGGTGTCCACATACCGCAGGCATAGTACTGAACATTCACGCCCTAGGACACCAACAATTAGCACAGTATCGGACTTAACAATGTCAAGTGAAAATTGCACAAAAAGTACAAATTCAAGCATTCAAAGTGACTCGTTTTTACATCATACTCTGAATGATTTTACCATATAAAAGTTGATATGGAAATGCTTCAATATCAAGGAATAAAACTTGAAAAATTATAATAATAGTTAACTCAGCATTTACATAAAAGTTTATAAAATGGATTGTAAACTTAATTTAATTATAAGTGTCAGTATGATTGAATGGAAAACTTTATTAGGTATATTGTGGTTGAGCGTGTTGATAAGAAATCGTCTAAGAAGTAGTAATTAACAGTTTGCGCTTTAGTAGTTAAGAATGAATGTAGAACAACTAATTTGTATATCTTAAATAACACGTGAATACATCTCCAATTGATTAGACGGCGCGTACTTTGCCTCGGATACAGCAGCAGCTATTAAAAGTTAATCATACTCGTGCGTGAGATAGTTGAAACAATAAAGTGTTACAAATAATGTTAGTGATAACATCAATGAGTCCTGTATCAGCGATACGAGTGAAAATGTTTAATAACTGTATTAGATTATCTCAGCGATAACTAAATCAATTGCCAAGGGCAATACATATACTATATGCACTGTAGATTAAGGTGAAACTGTAGGAAAATTTAGAATAAATTCGGTAATTTCAGCGTTTTGATGATTAGTCTGTGGTTGAACCTGTAGTGGAGTGGTAGTTAATATTTAAGTGAAAATGTGGAGGTTCTTACTTGTAGCCTTTCTGGCTTTTAGTGCAGCGGTGCATATACCCGGTGTGCCGCAGGATTTCGCCACCAACGACATTGTGCTCTCTGCCATTTCGGGTAGGTGATTGATTGGTGAATAAATAAATGATTGGTGAATATAAAATATTTTAATTTTAAATCAAATATTAAAGTTAAAAATTCTAGTAAATAATTATGTTAAAAAATCGTGCGAAACCGTAACATGCTACACGTGATGAAAGGCGTAAAGTATTCTTTTCAATAAGCAAATTAACAATTGTATATTTGTAGTTAATTTTATATCGCACACGTTTTGCCGATAATGAATTGACCAAGGTACTCGGCCAGCACAAGCAGTCATAAATCAACATTCAGAAGCAAAGCAATAATAATAATAATAATAAATAGTGCTTACATACACACGCATATAAAAATTTGTTTTCGAAAAGTTGCAAATTCAAGTTTTATTTTGTTTTTAGATGAGATTGCACAAAATTTATCGGAAGAATACGTAAATTACCTTAAGACCGGGGTTGAGTCAGCAGCGCTGCGCCAAATCACCGCACAACTGGCAAGCGCACACAGTAGAAAGGACCTTTTCACAAAAGAGCTGGACGAATTGTCTTTAGCTGATCAATTTGTGGCTTGCACCACCTGTCGCGCTACCGTCAATGTGGTGGCGCGCATGTTTCGCGAGGAGAATGGCGCATTTACAGGTCCCGAAGCAGATGCAAAACTGAAAAGCGTTACATTAGACGCGTGTATACGTCTGAAATTACAAACTCCAGAAGTGTGTGAAAGTCTCATTGATTTTAATCTACCAAGTGTCTCCTACATAGCCAGGAATTCGAAGATCGATTCGCGCACATTTTGTTCGCTGTTCATGCAGTTCAATTTTTGTAATGTGAAAAACGCCGATTACAATTGGACGCTCACAGTTGATGCCGGTGGTGCGGCTGTTACGGCGCCGAAATCAGATTTGCCCACCAAGCGTGGAGATGAATTGAAAGTCTTGCATTTAACCGATATTCACTATGATCCGTTGTATGTGCCTGGCGCTTTGGCCGAATGCGACGAACCACAGTGTTGTCAGCGTCACGTTAGCACTACGGCGAGCGATAAAGCGGCGGGTTATTGGGGTGATTACCGTGATTGCGATGCACCTTGGCATATGATTGACGATGCATTCGGTCATATCAAGCAGACACATACCAAACTCGATTACATATATCAAACCGGTGATGTTGTGGATCACATGGTTTGGGGTACTTCGATGCAGAAAAATAGTGATAGTTTGAAGCAAGTTAACAACCGTTTAGCTGAGCTCTTCCCAGGTGTACCAGTATATCCCTGTATTGGTAATCACGAACCACATCCATTAAATCTGTAAGTTTGAATTTGTGTAAATCTATTCAATACTAAATTGACTGTAACGTTTAAACTAGTTTCAGCCCAGAAGACGTGCCGGAAAATATTAATACCCGTTGGCTCTATGAACAGTTGTACGAGCAATGGTCCACTTGGTTGCCAGCCGATACCAAGGACACCATACTCAAGGGTGGTTACTATACAGTTTCACCGAGAGCCGGCTTTCGTGTGATTGCGTTGAATAACAATGAGTGCTACACCACAAACTATTGGTTATACTACGAGGGCACGAATAAGATACCACAACTTCAGTGGCTGCATGATACCTTGTTAGCCGCTGAGAAGTCCGGTGAATATGTACACATACTGGCGCACATACCCTCAGGTGATGGCACTTGTTGGTCCGTGTGGGCGCGTGAATTCAACCGATTGGTGGAACGCTTCAGGAACACAATTAGTGGCATCTTCAATGGACATTCGCACAAGGACGAAATGCAATTGCATTACTCCACCAAAGGATATGCGGTTGGTATTGCTTGGAATGGTGGAGCACTAACTACATATTCCAATAGAAATCCAAATTATCGGCTGTATCATGTGGAAGCGAAAAGCATGGTAAAATAGCTACGATACGATAAAATAATATATTAATTAAAATATATAATTGTTTTCATATTTAGCAAGTTGTAGATCACGAAACATGGATCTTCAATTTAACAGAAGCCAATGCAAAGGGTGAAACTCAAACCCCACAATGGTTCAAAGAATACGAATTCTCCGCTGAGTTTACAGCAGATCTAAGCCCAGCGGGTATTGATAATTTGCTGGATGAAATGGCGGCGAATCCAAGCATTCTTAGAAAGGTAAAAAAATATTCATTTTATATCATCTTCATATTTAATATAATATGTATATTACATCTGCCGCTACTTCAATTCTAGTTCTGGCGGTATAAAATGACAACTGCCGATCCGAAAATGAAAGCCGGTTGCAGTAGATCTTGCTTGCTGGACACGATCTGCCGCATAGCGGTAGGTGTGAATAATCAGAGAGCGCGCTGTGAAGAGTTGCAAGCCAAGCTGAATATTGCGGTAAGTTAATCTATTAGCAAATTATTAGCAAAAGTAAATGTGTTACCAAAAATGTTTCTATTCAATTTTCAGTTGGACAACGAAAACACTACTACAAGTACCACTGCTGCATCAACTGCTTCAACGCCATCCTCCGCTCCACCAACAACTGAGGAAGCCACCACCAAGAATCCTGGTGATGATGGTGCAGCTTCTTTAAGCATCTCTATAATTAGTCTTGCACTTGCTGCGGCTTTGTCAATAATGCATTATGTTTGAAAAGCTCTAGATTGTACAGTGAACTGCCGTATGCTAATTTATACTCGTATTACTCCTAATTTATTAACATTTTAAGACAATAAAAGCATATTAGAATTTATATATACAGTTCGGGCGAACCGAATGCTATGTATATAAATAGTATTAAATAGTTAAATATTGCTTTTCATTTTTAATGATTCATGAGGTGGATCGAAGCGTGATCAACTGGTAGGACGGTATATATGTATATCCATGAGTATCGGTTTAGATATTTTATATGCTATCAGAATTTGTCGTTGTTATCAAGTAACACAGTATAAAAAATTAAAATCAAAATTCTTCCTAATCTATCGTAATAATATTACTTTTTAAGATACTGACGTAATTTTTTTACAATGATGTCATTATTCAAGTTAATTCGTCATGGACCTTTAGATCATTCCACACATTAGATATTTGTTTTCCATGTTTCAAAACATATTTTGTAGTCCATAATTAAAGTGCTGAACTGTTGTAAGTTAGAAGTTTTTTGGTTTTTGCTTAGTTCCCATTTCCATTACCTTGTTTTTTCAATTGTATCAACCACACATTACACATCTTTTGATTGCGGAAGTTGCGTTCTTATCAAGTCGGTTCAATATTAAGCTAACAATATCTCAACTCTGAAGAGAAAACTATTAAAATTCAGTCCATATATTTTGTGATGAGTTCCAACCTTTAAACGCAACATGTTATCCATACTTTGCTTTGTGCCAGATAAAGTAGCCTTACATACGATGTTTACAGACGTTGAAATAGTTGGAAGTTGGCCGATATATATACCTACATAGCTGGCATTCGTTACGATATCAGAAAAATGTGTAGGATATATTGTTAAGGAAAGCTCTGATTAATGATTTTGAGTCCATGTATAGCTCTATAATTATTAAAAATAAATTATTAAAAATTACAGAAAAATACATAATTGTGTATGTAATTGGCGTAGAAACCGTTTATCGAATTATAGCCGAATCGATAATAGCGCGCCATTCTTCTCTTTCCGTCGCAATTCCACACCAGTCGGAAATCCCAAGTGAAACCAGATCACTCCCTACCTCATCTTTTCAACGGAGTGGAAGTCTTCCTCTTACTCTGCTTCCACCGGATACTGCATCGAACACTTTCAAAGCTGGAGTGTTTTCGTCCATTCGAACAATATGACCTAGCCAGCGTAGCCACTGTCTTTTTATTCACCGAACTATGTCAGAAAAATCAAAACTAAATAACAGATTTATATTTCGAAGAATAACAGACCAATTTTTTTAAATTTCGTACGGTTGTGAAAGGAGTTAAGCGACCTTCCCCCGGAATGCTTATTTATGTATATAATTTCAGGTTGAAGATATATGCCTACAAGCAAAAGCGTTATACCTGAGACAGACATGTAGTATACATTGTAGTATGCTTCAGAAACCATATGTGTATCACCGGTTTTCCGAATTTTGTTTGAAAGCAAATGGTGTTCCGTACTACAATAGAGTTCTAGAAACCATTGAAATATTGTGGTGTCGTGAAATGTACTACAATGGATTGCATTGAACACACCGAAAGCTTTAAGCTCTTCTGCCACAATCATATATTTTCTGACATTTTGACATACAGAAACTAAATTAAATTCAAAATTAATTTTTTTTTTTTTTTTTTTTTTTTTTTTTTTTTTCAATATTTCTTTATTTATTGAATCTGCTTTTACTTTAAGCCTAACAATAAGTTATAAAATCTTAAATCTATTTAAAAACTAGACAAGCTCAAACAAGTGATTGAGCTGTATTGGTGAAACGTTGCTCTTTAGTACGCAGGCATATCCCTTCTTTTTAGGCGTGTTTGATCGCAGGAATGTACTAAGGCATTAGCCAATGGGTTTGGGTGATCACGGAGTTTAGATATATATTTCAATCTGCTGTCCTCTACTACTTTCTTCACCATAGGGATACCAAGATCTTTATGGATATTTTCATTGCGAATGTACCATGGTGAGCACGTGATCGATCTAAGCATTTTCGATTGGAACCTTTGTATTATATCAATATTAGTTGCACAGGTCGTACCCCACAGTTGAATGCCATACATCCAAATCGGCTTTATGACCGCATTGTATAAAAGCACTTTGTTGTCTAAGCTAAGTTTAGAGTTTTTATTTAAAAGCCAATTTAAATTTGCAGCTCTTATCTTCATGCACGTTGTTTTACTAGATATATGTTTTCTCCACGTAAGCCTTCTATCTAGATGAATACCAAGATAGGTAACTTCATTCGCTTGAGGCACTGGAATATTGTTCATTTTTACTGCTGGGCACATTTTTGGTCTTAGCGAAAATGTAACGTGCTTACACTTTTGTTCATTCACATTTATACGCCAGTTGGCTAGCCATTCTTCGACAGATCTTAAGTGCTCCGATAATATTCTTGATGCTATAATGTGGCATTTGTTACGGCTCACTAAAGCTGTGTCATCCGCAAAAGTTGATGTCAAAACATTATTAGCTGTTGGAAGATCAGCTGTATATATGATGTACAGAGTTGGGCCTAAAACACTGCCTTGTGGTACACCAGCCCTTATTTGTCGTTCATCAGATATGAAGTCTCCCACTTTAACCGTAAATTGTCTATTTTTTAAATAAGACTCCAATATTTTATACAATTCTAAAGGTAGAATGTTTTTAATCTTATATAAAAGCCCTTCATGCCACACCTTATCAAATGCCTGAGCTACGTCTAGAAATATAGCTGAACAGTACTCTCTGTGCTCGAATGCTTTTCTTATTTCGTTAGTTATTCTATTTACTTGTTCTATTGTACTATGTTTTGCACGAAACCCGAATTGGTGCGTTGGTATTACATTATTTTCGTGGAGGAAAGGAGACATCTTTGATAGTAGCACCTTTTCAAATATTTTCGAAAGGCAGGGTAGAAGACTGATTGGTCTGTATGAAGACGGCTGTGTCAAGTCTTTCCCAGGTTTATCTATCAGGATAATCTGCGACTTTTTCCACGAAATTGGATAGTATCCGAAACTTAGAATTGCATTGAAGAGCAAAGAGAGCACCTCTACAGCAATATTTGGTAACTCAATTAGCAATTTTGGGGTGATATTATCATGTCCTGGCGACTTTTTTGGATTAAGTTCTTTTATGATGCCAATAATTTCAGAAGGTGAAAACTTAAAGGACTCGGGCGACTCATTTGCTGTATTAGGTAAGATTGACAATTTAAAGTTATTCTTTGGGCAATTTGGTTGAAATACCTTTTCTAGGTGATTTGCAAAACAAGTAGCCTTTTCCTCGTCACTTCGAGCCCAATTTCCACACAAGTCTCGTATAGGCATGTTGGAGTCGACTGGTGGCTTCATGGACTTTTGGGCTTTCCAAAGTGAATTTTGCTTGCTTGAGTTTGGACACAGCTTCTTTATATATATTTCATTGTTGAGTTCTTCCTCGCGTTTAAGCGCTTTTTTTAATTTGCGTACAGCAGATTTCAATTGAAGCTGAGTGGAAGGAGCGATTTATCTGCCATTCTCGTCTAGCACGTCTTTTTTCATTTACAAGCTGTTCTATTTCTCTATTACTGATTTTCCTGAGACCAAGTGGCTTATAGCTTTTCTTTGGTGTTGCTAAGACCGCTGCGTTAATAATTATATCATTGAGTTCCCTTATAGTTTCGTCAATGTCTCCTTCTGTATTTATTTTGTATTCAATATTAATGTGGCTACTCACGTATTTTTTGTATTTTAGCCAGTTCGTTTTGTGAGATGTTAGGCCCACTTTCTTTTCAACAAATATGGGTTGTTCACATAATTTTATTAGTATAGGAGAGTGATCAGAGGATAGGTCAGTACATGTATCTACTGTTATGTGCGATTTATCTATATTTTTGATTACTGCAAAATCAATTAAATCTGGTATTTTTTTACGATCAGTAGGCCAATATGTCGGCTTACCCGGGGATATTATATCAAGGTTATTGCGCCTATTTATAATAGTATGATACAACTGTCGTCCTTTCGGATTAATAAGTCGTGAGCCCCAATACATATGTTTTGCATTGTAATCTCCACCTGCTAGAAATCTATGACCTAGCGTTTCAAAAAAGTCTTTAAATTCACTCTCTGTAATTTTAAAACGAGGTGGACAGTATATAGCCGTCAGGTTTAAGTTTCCGCAACGATTTTTTATAGATATTGTTGTTGCTTGTAACTGCGCTGTAGCATGAGATTCTAATGCGTGGTGGCTTAGTCGTTTTCTAACTAACACTGCTGTACCACCATGTGCCTTTCCATCTGGGTGATTTGTAACATAGAGTCTATACTCCGGTATAAAGAAATTGTTTTTATTCGTAAGATGGGTTTCTGACAACAGCATTACATCTACATTATTTTCATTCAGAAATCTAATAAGCTCCAATTTATGTTGGTTAACACCATTAGCATTCCATATACAAATGTTAAGTACGCTCATTTTTTACTTAAAAAAGTTTGCAACATTTGGTTTTGGGCTTTGATTACCTCTTGAATCATATTTTGCATTGTTGACATAAATTGTGTCATACATTGGGTAAGATTTAAAATCATTGTTTCAATGCTTCCATTTGGTTGGTTTTGGGGCAATTGCATTTGTGTTGTGTTGCCTTTTACCACGTTTGCATAGCTCCCTTGTGCAGCATTATTTTTAAGAATACATTGTTTTGAAATTTGGACAGGATTTTCAATAATTTCGTTGGAAGGAATATTTTTCATTTGATTACGGCGTGTTTGAATTCCAACAGTCAATTTAGTTTTTAAGTCTTTGTATACCGGGCAACCCCTATAGTTTGCAGTATGATTTCCACCACAATTACTACATTTTTATTTAAATCCTCTTTTTAAGAGTACATTTTGATGTAGGATGCAGATCACCACACACCACACAGACACTGCGTAGAGTGCAATATGCTTTCGTGTGCCCATACTCTTGGCAGTTGGTGCATTGGACCGGACCATTTCTTTTATGTGGTTCCTCGACAGTGATTCTGCGATGGAGCAAATATTTTAACTTGTAAATTGGATGTGTTTCATTTTTCTTTAGTTGTTCATTATTTGGCATCAATTCAATTTTGAACATTGGCTGAGGTACTTTATTTCTGTTAAATATATTTACTATTGATTTAACACTAAAACCACCTTCTTCAAGAGCTTCTTTAACGTCGTTAGAGTCTACCGACGACTCTATACCTTTTATGACTACCACTAGGCCTTTAGAGCTCTTCAATTGGTACGAGTAGTAATTCTTGTTATTATTTGATAAGAATTTCACTACATCCATGAAACTTTTTTCAGTGTACGTTTGTATTTTCGTTTCATCTATGTTACCTTTTTTTTAAAGGCACTATATGAAAATTGTTCGTGCCTATTAAATTGCTCAATTTGGAGAAAATTAATTGAATTCAAAAAACAAAATTTGAAAAAAAAATTATGTGAAAAATATGTGATATGTAATAATTATATTGGACTATAATATTTTAATATTGCTTGAAGTTATAACTAAGTCAGGATCAATTTTCCTGCCTATTATTAATAATTATATTTTGTTTGAATTTATTAGTATCAGCTGATGGATGTAAACATAGTACAACACACATGTAGTAGTCACTATGCTGGTATATGGTTTCTTGAGCTTTTATTGTAGTATACATGGTAGTACAGAAACCATATGTCTGTCTTAGGCATTACATACCAAATTTTCAAAAATTGTGAGAGTGTTTTTCGAAATATAAAACTTTTAATTTTTTTGGTTGGAAACTTCGATCGATTTTATCATTTGTCATAGAAGCTTGATCGAAAAATGTTATACACCATTTGAAGACAAAGAAATGGTTGATTATGCCAATATGTTTACTTTTCTGGTAACTTATATATTACAATTAATAATGGCGTTTCCAGTAAGCTAAATTTCGAAATTCGAAGGCGAATATTTAGATTTTGAAGGCTAACTTCGAAAAACGGAACACACATTTTTTTTTTACTTTTACCTAATCTTCCTGAAATTTTGTATTCGGTCCAATATCCAGAAAAAAGTAGATTTAGCGGAAAGATAGCTCATTTCGAAGATGAAAAATTGTAGTTTCATCAAGTTATTTTACTGTTTCACAAAAAAATTGCAAGTTTTTACAAAATTGCATAAATTTCAAATTACTTTTACAATCACTGCATTTCCGGGTCTAGTTCTTCGCGAAATTTAAAGACAAGAAAGAGGTAATCGCCGAGACTGAAACCCTAGATGGCGGTGTATCGCCTTCGATGGAATATTTGCTGTGTAATAACCATGAGATTAGGCTTTACATCGACAATGCATCGAACTCACTGCCCTCTGATTAATTGCTAAGCTTTCAAAACACTGGAATACGGCCGTTGTTGGTTTTAGATTAACAGTAAAACCCAAAAGTACTTAAATATTGCCATTGCTTGAAAATAATTTATATTTATTACTCGCAGTATATTTGTATGTACATACATAAGTCAATGCAATAATAATTCAACTATGCAAAATTAAACAATAAAGATTGCAGTTACTATTAATACGCTAAGTGGGCGAGATTATCGCAGCGATAACCAACAAATTCCAGCGTTTAAAGTGCGCAAACATAAACACTTGTTGATACATATGTAAATCGGTATATGCTATATGAATGTTATAAATTGGACCCCCAGCAATTTATGGAGCGCAGTTAGTGCACAAAATATACGAAATGCTAATGTGGCAACTTATTTTTCTAGCCACCCTGGCTTGCTGTGCGGCTCTGCATATAACTGGACTCCCGCTGGACTTCACATCAAGCGATGCGGTGCTCTCAGGAATTTCAGGTATGTAACTCAAGGACTACCAGCTCGGTTAGTGGACAATGTTTAGGGAGGATTATTCGATAATTTGCTGAAATTGTGATTTCCATATATGTTAGATGTATGTCCACAATACAGGCTATTGTTACAAGCATTTGAAAATAATCCGACGAAGGATCCAAATATATCATAAATTAATTCAAGTGTCAATACTTCAGAGTATTAGTTATATGACTACTACTATTATTGCCAGTAACAATAATTTTATTATTCGGAAAGAGTCTTATCACCTCGAACTTCGATTCGGTAAACAAAGCCATTATAGTCTATATCTGTATTGGTATATGTAATTGTAATTATTAAACCAATAATCTAGCATTACATGTAATTATAAACTAATTTCCAGATAATATTGCGCAGAAGTTTACGGATGAGTACATACGATACTTAAAGACTGGTCATGAGTCCGCTACACTACAACAAATCTCCGCACAACTAGCAGAGATGCATAGCAAAAAGGATCTCTTCACAAAACAGTTGGACGAGTTGTCTATGGCTGATCAGTTTGTCGCTTGCACCACCTGTCGTGCAACGGTTAATGTTATGGCGCGTACGTTCCGTGACGAAGATGGCGAATTTGCTGGCAATGAAAACGATGAATATCTAAAAAATATTGCTATGGGTGTGTGCGAACGGTTAAATTTGCAAACGCCTGAAGTTTGTTCGGGCTTAATAGACTTCTACATACCCAGTGTTAAGTATATTGTACAACATTCAAAAGCGGATGCACGCACCTTCTGCTCACTCTTCATGGAGTTCAATTTCTGTAATGTGAAAGCTGCCGATTACAATTGGACGCTCACAGTTGATGCCGGTGGTGCGGCTGTTACGGCGCCGAAATCAGATTTGCCCACCAAGCGTGGAGATGAGTTGAAAGTCTTGCATTTAACCGATATTCACTACGATCCGTTGTATGTGCCTGGCGCTTTGGCCGAGTGCAATGAACCACAGTGTTGTCAGCGTGGTGTCGGCACTACGCCAAGCGACAAAGCGGCGGGTTATTGGGGTGATTACCGTGATTGTGATGCACCTTGGCATATGATTGACGATGCATTCAGTCATATCAAGCAGACACATACACAACTCGATTACATATATCAAACCGGTGATGTTGTGGATCACATGGTTTGGAGTACTTCCGTAGAGAAGAATCGTGATATTTTGAAGAAGGTTAATAACCGTTTAGCTGAGGTCTTTCCGGGTGTACCAATATATCCGTGTATTGGCAATCACGAACCACATCCATTAAATCTGTAAGAGGAATGCTTTTTTAAACAGTTTCCCATTTAAATAATAGTCGTGCTTTTATTTACAGTTTCAGTCCAGACGATGTGCCGCAAGAGGTCAACACCGGTTGGTTATATGAGCATTTATATAATGACTGGTCCGCTTGGCTGCCGGCTGATACTAAGGAAACCATACTGAAGGGCGGTTACTATACAGTTTCACCCAAAGCCGGTTTCCGTGTGATTGCGTTAAACAATAACGATTGCTTTAGCGAGAATTGGTGGTTATTCTACGAGGGTACAAATAAGATACCACAGCTTCAATGGCTCCATGACACCTTATTAGCCGCTGAGAAGTCCGGTGAATTTGTACACATACTGGCGCACATACCCTCAGGTGATGGCACTTGTTGGTCCGTGTGGGCGCGTGAGTTCAACAGATTGGTGGAACGCTTCAGGAACACTATTAGCGGCATCTTCAATGGACATTCGCACAAGGACGAAATGCATTTGCATTACGCCGCCAATGGACATGCGGTTGGTGTTGCTTGGAATGGTGGTGCACTAACTACTTCATCGGTTAAAAATCCAAATTACCGCATATATTATATGGAGTCAAATAGCATGGTAATTATCTGAAATAATGACAGTCGCCTACATTATTTAACACAAATCCGCATTCCAGCAAGTCGTTGATAGCGAAACTTGGATGTTCAATTTGACGGCTGCCAATATTCATGGTAATTCTAAGACTCCCGATTGGTTCAAATCATATGAATTCTCAGCAGCATTCACTACAGATTTGAGTCCAGCTGGTCTCGATAAACTGCTGGATGATATGGCTGAAAATCCCAATTTATTGCGAAAGGTTCGTTTACTTTTAATTTCAATCGGGTTTTTGAATAAAATATTCGATTTATGTTTTAGTTTTGGCGTTATAAAGTCACAGCAGCTGATCCACAATTGAAAACTGGTTGCGATCGCGAATGTCTGCTTCGTACGATCTGTCGCATTGCCACGACTGTGAACAACCAAAAGGCGCGCTGCGATCAATTGAAGGCAAAACTGATTAAAGCTGTGAGTATGAATACATTATTTGCATAGATTTCCAAATGTAATGATTTTCTTCGCAGTTGGATGAGGAGACCACAACGTCAAGCTCAACAGCTCAACCAACAACCTTACCAACTGAAACAACCACAGCAGATAGCAGTAATACAACTGAAAAACCTGAAAAAGATGGTGCGGCATCGTTGAGTTCTCCGTTGATCAACTTAATTTTAGCTATTTTTATGTTTGGTATTTTAATAAAAATTTAAAAAATATAATTGAGTGTTTGGTTACACTATAAACTAGTGCCTATTCCTAGTAGGTAGGATAGTATTGCTCTATATATCTCGAACATTAGGCGAGTTACTGAATGAAAATAACTTTCTTACGTCCATATTACTCTGCGCCTAGGGCAATAAACACCCAACAAACAGTTCCATAGTCACACACCAATTCACTTGGAAGTGGCTGCTATCGATTAGCCTTATCGAATGCCCAAAAGGTTAAAAAAAGAAAACAGTTTACAGTTTAATACGGACTAATCGCGGCTGATTAATAATAAAAAGTTTAATCAACAGTAATTCTAAAACCAGGTGTGCATATCAAAGAGCCCAGCGGGAATTTATTCTTGTTCAAGATTAACATTTGACGAACAATATATACCGTATAGCTATTAAGATAATGGATTTAACTTATCGTACTATAAATAAATACATTCATTCGCTATTCGGTGAAAAACTATACATAGTGTTTAACATAGTACTATATTTCCATTAGGGTATCTTCTGTTATGTTTCTGAAACTTCGCTACTTGAGATTAAATGTATTTTTTTTTTGATTTATAAATATAACCCATAAAAGCTTCGCAAAAACGACCTTTAGTTAGATTTCAAGCAAACCACTTTGGGTTTAGTGAGTTAGTACGTTCTTGGTCGGGGTCTATACACAATCGTCGGAACCAGCTCCGGAATGCGTTTTGTGTTAGTGTTTACGGGGCTTTTGGCTCTTTGTAGTGCCTTAAATTTACCAGGTGTGCCATTGAGTTTTACGGAAGATGATGAAGTGCTTTCATTGATATCAGGTGCGTGAAAATATGGATATAATTACACTGGTTTGAAATTTATATAATTACAATGAAAAATTTTTTTGGGAATTTAGGTTTTGGGAATTTAATTAATCTTACATAAGATAAAAAAACTGCGAATAACTTTTTTTATATATGTGAAGAAGATGATAATTTTACGGAAAATAATTTTATTAGGCAGTTATGCCAGTTTTTTTTTACATCACAAAGAACCGTTCTTAATAATCTAAGTGTGTTTCCTTCGAAACTAACCTAACTTTGCCAGTTCATCCACAAAAATAGCCGAATTTCGACAATTTTTTTTTTTGGGGAGAGAATATTTTTCTTCAAGGCTTTATCAAACATTTACCTCTGGACTATCGCGCCAATATTCGGAATCAGGTTTACCAGAGGACATATACAGGCGACGGTGATTCTAAAAAAATAAAAAATAAATCGAACGCTTCGACAACAGAGCCGTCTTCCTACATATTTATATTCATCATCCACTTACTTATCCACTCAAGTGACTGTTAACTGAATTATACGAAAATACATACTCGTATCACATTTATTATAAGCTAGTGATAAAGTACTCCCCTAAGACCTACCTTCTTACCAGATGTTTTATTTTCGCACTTAGCCATCAACAGAATTAGGCTTAACAACCATTGCGAATTGCAGATTATTTCGTATATGTACATTGCAAATCATTATCCGTGGTCGATATTTGCCACGGCAGTAAAACTAAATTTATTGGTCCAATAAAAACTAATTGAGTAGGTAAATTTATTGTTGCTACCGAAACATTTTATTTGTCTAATAAAAGTTAAGGTATTGAGCAATAACGATCAAGAGGCCACAAATTACTAGTGTATGCTTTGAAATTGTAAAAAACAAACTTATATTTAAAAAACATAAATTCATTAAATTTAATATGTTCATATCCTCATATCCCTCATACAGATGAAGTAGCCCACAAATTCGCCAAAGAATTAAAATCTTACTTGAAAACCGGCGTCGAGTCGACCGTGCTCCAACAGATCACCAAACAATTGGCAGCCACACACACACAGAAGGAGATTTTCACACGAAATATCGCGGACTTGCGTGCGGCCGATCAATTTGTCGTTTGCACGACATGTCGCGCCACCGTCTCGGTGTTGGGCGACATGTTTCGTGATCCTGAGGGCGAATTAAGTGGACCAACAGCGGATCAGATAGCCAAGAAAGTAATGCTTGATGTGTGCAATCGTTTGAATTTACAAACTCAAGAAGTCTGTGCGGGTCTTTTCGACTTGAATTGGCCCATCTTGAATTATACCATACACAATACCGTGGCTGATACGCGCAGTTTATGTGGCATATTGCCAATCAGTTTTTGTAAAGTGAAGCAAACGCAATTCAATTTCACACTGAAGATCGATGGAAGTGCCGCTGCTGTTGATGGCCCTAAAAGTAATATACCCGCCAAGAGTGATGCCGATTTGAAAATAGTACAGTTGACCGACATACATTATGATCCTGAATATGAACCTGGTTCACTAGCTGTTTGCCCAGAGCCGATGTGCTGTCAACGTAGTTCAGCATCTGGTGTTATAGAAGCCAGTAAACAAGCTGGTTACTGGGGTGACTATCGCGATTGTGATACACCGTTACATCTGATCGAGAATGCTTTCGATCATATACGGGAGGCGCACGAAAAAATCGATTATGTTTATCAGACCGGTGATATTGTGTCGCACATATATTGGGCAACAACAAAGGAAGGTAATAAGGATGTACTGACGAGAATTAATCAATTGTTTGCCGAAAAGTTCGCTGGCATACCGGTATATCCGACTGTAGGCAATCACGAACCGCATCCTTCGAATGTGTAAGAGCGTCTATTAATGCCGTAGTTTTCATATAATGTGAATACACTCTTCTATTTAGGTTTGGCGCTAGCGACCTACCGGCCGAATTTAATGTTAAATGGCTATATGAGCACCTCTGGTCGCTTTGGTCTGGCTGGTTGCCGGCTGATGCTGAAAAGACAGTGCTTAAAGGCGGTTATTATACCGCTTCGCCCAAAAAAGGTTTCCGTGTGATATCTATAAACAGCAACGATTGCTATCTCTACAACTGGTGGGTATATCATGATGGTAGCGTTGTGATTGAACAATTGCAATGGTTGCACGACACTTTGCTCGCTGCCGAGAAGGCAGGCGAATATGTGCATATATTGAGCCACATACCATCCGGTGATGCGGACTGTTGGACGGTGTGGGCGCGTGAATTCAATCGCATTATTGAACGCTACAATCACATCATTGGCGGTATCTTCAGTGGACATACGCACGTGGATGAGCTAAATGTGCATTATTCGTCGAAGGGTCATGCAGTGGGTGTGTCGTGGAATGGCGGCAGCTTGACGACATACTCCAACAAGAATCCAAACTATGTGGTGTATCAGGTCGAACCAAAGAGTCTTGTAAGTAAATATACATTTATTTGAGTCCCAAGAAGACTTATTCTAAATTCATATTTCCTCACAGCAAGTCGTTGATTATGAAACATGGATCTTCGACTTAGAGAAAGCAAATGCGCAAGGCGCAGTTGCCAAACCCGAATGGTTTAAGGAATACAGCATCTCTGAGTTCTCTAGCGACCTTAGCCCAGCCGGTTTAGATGCGCTATTGGATCAATTTGCTGAAAATCCTAAATTGCTAGAAAAGGTAAAAATAAAATATCAACTCTGGAAAAGTAAATAGTACACGTTTAAACCCCGCAAACAATTCTCTTTAGTATTGGCAATACAAACACACCTCGGCTAACCCACGTTTAGATGGTGGATGTGATAAGAAATGCTTATCTAAAACGCTCTGTCGCATGGCAGTAACTGCTTATGATCAGAAGTCGCGCTGCAAGCAATTGCAAGAGAAGTTGGAAAGCAATGTGAGTATTTGAGTATTTGTACAGTAGGAGCATTTTCTAAAACAACTTGTAACTTCAAATTTCCAAAAAAAAAAAATTAATTTCAACTATCATTTCATATTTCAAAGCTACCTGCGGTGACTACCGCAGCCCCAACAACGCCGGCACCAAATACTGACAAACCAACAACTCAGGGTCCAATTACCACAGAGGAACCCGAGGGCGATGCAGCAGCTTCAATGTCTTGTATGCAGCTAACAACAATGATGGGATTCCTGCTTCTTGCTCGTTTCCTCTACTAAAATCATTATGTACTGGATTTGCTTTAATTTTTTTATTAGAATATTTTTATATCATTAAATATTTTGTAAAAAGTATTCTTTGCTAAAATATATTTGCGTAGGTACAGCTATCTTAGCGCTATAAGGGCGCGCCATTCATTTCTCCATCTTGCTGTTTGACACCAATTGGAAATACTAAGAGAACCAGGTCGCTTTCCACTTGGTCTTTCCAGATGGAAGTCTTCCTCTTTCTCTGTTTCCACCAGCGGGTACTCTATCGAGCACTTTCTGTAGTGCTTTCGTCCTTTCAAACAACATGACCTAGCCAGCGTAGGCGCTGTCTATTTATTCGCTGTCTATTCATCGTTCCGTCGTCTGCGGTATTCGTCGCAAAATCTTTCTCTCGAAAACTTCTAATGCCGTCTCATCGTATGTCGACATCGTCCACGCTTCTGCGCCAGACGGAAATGTTGAGGGACTTTTAGAACTCATACTAGGCACTGTTTGATTTTTTATTGGGTGATTCTTTTTTACGTGATGGGTCCCAAGCCCTACGCATTAAACAGCTGTTTGTTGGCTACCCAGAGGATCCTTGATATAAAACCGTAAGACGTGAGCTGCTTGAGACATATACAAACTAATCGTTCCTGGCCACTCCCAAGTGAATGACAGTCAGAAGCTTTCCTCACTTGCGTAAACTTATACACATGACACCATTCCCAAATATAAATATAATAGATTATTTGACAGATGTTTCGAGTTGAATGGGGAAAGTGAATCACACTTCTTATTTCGATTTGTCGAAATGACTTTTGATATATTCTGCCCCCTGTTTACTCACATCACCTCACGTTAACCTGGTGCTTTAAGAAAACCTCTAAATCTTTGTTGGGGACTCTCATAAAACCTAGTTGTTCTTTTAGATAATTAAGGAGAATGGAAATAATATTTTTGACTGTGACGAATGTGGGAAACTGAACAATGAAATTATAGGGCGCATGGATTATGGTTTTTTTTCGTTTTTTTTTTTATGAGCCACGCGGTACCCCGATTACTATGTAAAATAACATGGCGAAAGTGTACGATTTCACATTAGCAGAACGCCGATTGCAGGTGTTCAAGATAGATGACAAATCAGAAGGTCGTGTGGGTCATATACGGTGACTTTTTTCCGACTACTACGTGTGATAAAGTGACGAGAGTCCTTCAAAATAGATGAGACGGTAAGTATCTCAAAAGAACGTGTGGGTCATATGTATCCAGTATGACTTGGAAAGAACGTTGTGAGAAAACTATCGTCACAATCAAATCAATGGATGTACACCTGAGGCCAAGGAACCTTTGAAATAAGTAACTCGTGATGGCCTCTGTTTTATGAGCTTCCAAGGAGGCTTATTTTGCAGACATCTAGAGAGAGTTAAATAAGTTGAGGCATCACTGTGTATCGATATCGAGGTAGGAGAAGACTATGTTATTTATCGGACCGACCTCGCATATGTAACGTCATTTAATCCAAACAAAATCACTTGTTAACGGTTTGCAGCCATCGCATAAATACAGAAATTTTATAAATTGATAAAGCCCAAGTTAGTATTAAAATGATAAGAATTTAAATAAAACATCGATATGAATTAAGTCTTTTATTTATAGTTAATTGCATTTTTCTTCTGGTTTTACTATGATTATATTATTATTTTTTGACTACCATTACATTTAAGTACATACAAGTATATGTGTATGTAACATATAGGCGCTGATAAACTCCAATTTTAAGAAGCAAGCTGGGAACACCGTTACTACACACAATTACACAAAATAGTTTAACAAATTGAGGCTTTCCTAAATAGGTATATATGTATGTATGTATATGTACAATATTTTCCAAGTACTAAGTACTGCGAAGTGTAAACAATTCAAATTTCGAGCCAAAAACTTATTTTTTTTACTGAATCTTTAATTAATTTTATTATTGTATTTTACTGTTTGAAATTTTTGTTTTTGTATTTTTTTATTGTATGCAGAGTTCAACAAATACCAATACCCTAACCATACTTGCAAGCTTATTATGTATGTATGTATATATGTATGTATATAATTGAGTGTCGCATTCTATTATTTAAAAAGCTGGTCGTAATTATATCCCGCAAAAACTTTACTTTGTGTCTGAGATTGTTGCCTATGTATTTGAGATTTATAGCGCACAGACGAGAGTAGCAATGTCCAAATCAGTTTCGTCGGCTTTGCGTAGCATAACGGCAGCGTGATTCTGATAACGTCCAGTCGAGATCAAACGCACCGTAGTTACACCGCAGAAGATGGCCTGTTCGGGTCCTGAGATTTTAGGGAAACGAAAGTAGAAATGAAAACTTTGTTACAAGTAGTGCTTTATTATTATTTACCCTGCTGATCGGAGTAGCCACAAACATCTGAAGCCTTTTCCATGGTGTACGCATCCAGTCCGGAAGAGCCACCGATCTCCAAGCGATCCTCATACATGCCACACTGTGCAAATGTCAACAGTTATTACAAATTCTACAAATAAAAGTGAGCTTGCTTACGTCATAATTGACTTTTTCGCCACGCATATTCTTGCCGCCGATTTTCAAGCTGGCCACTGACACTGCGGCCGGGAAGAGTGCTGAGAGCGTGCAGTTGCGTTGATTACCGAAATTAGCCATGTTGAAGATGGCGGCCGTGTCTTGCGCCAGCACGTTGCAAGCTGCCGCGGGCGAAACGCAAACAGAAAATAGCAATAATTACTTTCCATTAGAATACTAAGTAAATATATTTATCGGCTTGTTGGGCATAAGTGGCATGCCACACACAACCGCACACTTACGCTGTGTTATCTTGTGGAAGCGCACGTGTGCAATGAAGGAACCGCGGAATGGTATGCGATACTGCAGCAGCGCTGCATTTTGACTCGAACGGAAGAATTTCTTATTCGCAACACGTGGCCTGCAAGCATGGAAATGATAACTTATTTGTTGCAATTGTTCTCCTTGGCGTCTTGCCACAATGTCATTCCGATACACCTACCATTGTTTATAATTGTTGCAAAACTCGATGACACGCTCGTCTAACTGGCGATGATGATCTTTAATGCCCGGAAAATATTCACCATTCAACTCCCAACCATCGACAAACTGTGAAAATGAGAAAAATTTACGAAAGTATAGTAAAAGCTGAAACGAGAGCTGCAAATTGCATTAAGTGTCGACGAAAATTCAATTTAGCGACTACTTTATCCACTTCATCGATGCAACTTTTTGATACTTGCTTGTTTTCGCTTTCTTCTAACTTATTTTGCTTTGTTTTACTTTTTCGAGTTTTCACTTACAGCCATTAGACCGCCGGTCGCGCAATTGACATCATAGTGTTTCATTGTTATTTCGACAATCGTGTCGGGCTCGCCAATGATGTAGAGACCGCACACCTCCGACGTCGTCTCTTCAACAGCAGCTTCCACCAATGTCGTCTCCTTCGTGTTGGCCAGCAAATGTGGCACCTTTTTGAAGACATACTCACCGGGTTCGGATGCCACATGCATACAATCTATATGAAGTGCGAAATGTAGTGGGAAGGAAAGTTTCAAAAGTTTTAGTATCATGAATAATATGAAGAGTAGTTAATATGTTATTAAGTATACGAAGACAGTGCGATAAGTACTTAGTTAACAAATCATTACAAAATTGGGAAAGTGGTTCTCAACAGTTTAATACATGTACTTGACCCAGCAGGGTCGCCGACTGAAGTCCACAGTTTGGACCGCGCCTTGGCCTCTGATCTACACTAGTGTATCTAAGTTGGGAAACAAAAAGCAGATACATGGGACCAAATCTAATGGATGCTCTGGATTGGGCAGCAGATCGTTCCAAGAAGCTTCACCCATTGAAGTCCACAGTTTGGACTGTGCCTTGGCCTCTGATCTACATCAGCGTATCTAAGTTGGGGAACAAAAAGCCTATATCGTTCAAAGCAAGTCGTTTTGAGCAGGTTCAGCCATTGAAGTCCACAGTTTGGACTGTGCCTTGGCCTCTGATCTACATCAGAGTATCTATGTTTAGTCCGGAGTAACGTTACCCAAGCAGGGTCGCCGACTGAAGTCCACAGTTTGGACCGCGCCTTGGCCTCTGATCTACACTAGTGTATCTAAGTTGGGAAACAAAAAGCAGATACATGGGACCAAATCTAATGGATACTCTGGATTGGGCAGCAGATCGTTTCGAGAAGCTTCACCCATTGAAGTCCACAGTTTGGACTGTGCCTTGGCCTCTGATCTACATCAGCGAATCTAAGTTGGGAAACAAAAAGCCTATATCGTTCAAAGCAGGTCGTTCCAAGAAGGTTCACCCATTGAAGTCCACAGTTTGGACTGTGCCTTGACTTGGCATCAGCGTATCTATGTTTGGTCCGGAGTAACGATACGGCACAGAAACTCCTTAAGATTGTGCTTAAAAAGCGTGAAACATTGCTGTGAAGTGGTCTCACGGCTGAGTTCGTTGTTCGAATTCATTGTCGGGTGGCAAATTACAAATCTGAATCGGTTGAAATTTTCACATCTCGCTGCAATTTTCACATCTTTCATCATCGAGCAGGTTGTACTTATGGACTACTCCCGTATACATACTATATACGACTAACCAATAAGACTGAAATAGGCTTTTTGTCACGCTCTTAAAACTAAAATACTAGAAAACCTTAATTACATATACTTGTCTACCTAGTATGAGGATATAGTATATACCCTGTAGTTCGGTACCATCGGAGAAGAGCTAACGATATAACTAATTCCGAATCATTAGCACCGGTCCTAGCCCGATTACATGCAATGGTATTTGACTAACGATTTTTACATTGCAATGTCCTACGAGGGTAATCGAGCGGTGCGACTCTGCATTACCAGTCATTGGTGAAAGGACTAGTTCCAAAATCGTTAGTGAATCGATAGAACAGAATCACTAGCGTTTTCGTTAATTCAAAATGGCTAGTGATTTGACTAATTCGAATACGCTAGAGGTTTCATTAATTCAAAATCGCTAGCGATTCTACTGGTCCATTAACGCTTGTGGTTCTACGCCTGAGAAAAACATTTGAAAACAACACTTTTACAAAAAATAAAACAAATGTTTACGAAATACAAAGATATATATTTATTTAATTCATGTACAAATATTTATTTTCTTTATTAATATTAATTTTTAATTATTAGTTATTTTAATTAATTTTTATTTATTATTTAATACATAATACGTACATATGTGTGCAAAATAAAAAATATTATTAGTTTTTAGTATAATAATGTTAAATTGATGTACTTAATATGTTTTCAATTATATTAAGTATATACCTGATCTATGGGTAGATATTCCCGCGATGGTTCTATGGTTGTAGAGATGGGTGATCTGCGGTGATTTTGTTGTTGTTTGTGATGATCCGGTGTTGGCGCCTCCGTCCGTGGTTTTTTTGCCTTCTTCTTTTGTTGCGTTCTTAATCTTATTGTATTATTTTTTTCACTTATTAAATTAATTTTCACTTTTTTGCACATTACTTTTTCACTATACATATGTAAAAATATTCTATAATTTTCCGTACACAAATTACGCATCTTCCTCTTAGTCGGAAAAATGTGAAATGACGCTTCAAATTTTTGGAAAAAAATTTTGTGACAAAAGAGACTAGAGAGAGAGAGCGCGAAATGAAAAAAACAACTCAGAGTAGTGTTTTTAGGGGTGGGTTTTGCCAATTCATTTTTCGTCATTAGCGAAAAGACTAATTACTAGTAATGCATGAAATCGCTAGTAGGTTTAGCGTTCTAGTAATCGCTTGACACCAGCCGAACTACTGGGTATATTTATGCATACAAATCTGCACTCATACTCTTTGAGCACGTCTCGTTTGTTTGACTCAAGCATATAATAACAAATATACATATGTATGTATGTGCGCTCCCGCTCTCCTTATCTACTGCCATTAGTGAACACTCATATGAAACACAGTTTTATCGTTGATTTATGGCTTCTAGTTTTATTGCAATTTCGGCGACAATCTTCCCATTTCCTATTTCTATGATATTTGCTCTTATTGGTATTTGTGTACACATGTGGGTGCTTTATTAGTTTATGACCAATTAAATACAATAATTTTATGCTTATCACATATTGTGACGTCATAATATTAGTGTGAAACGACGAGGGATTATTAATAATGCCCTGGATAAAAACCAAACAGATTCATCATACATATGTGACGGTAAAAAAATGGAAGTAAGGAGAGTCTGTGTTTGGATGTGGCCGAATATTAGATGTCTACGTGATATATAGCATTATAAGAGTGTGGAATATCTGAAGAGTTTGTAAAGTTTGGGTTTCATTATTTGGGTTTAAATTGAAAAAATCCCTCCACATTTTTTCCCAATATTTCATTATAAGACGTTTAAAATGTTTACCTAATAGATTTATTAAGATATTTCACTTATTTTTCGAGTATAGTAAAATTATGGAACGATTTCAATACATTCGTTAGATGTGGTTTTAGCGAGGAAATGGAATGGAGGTATGGAGCTTGGTATTTTTGGAGGAACGTTGTTTCACATTAGCCGGGCTTTGTTTTGATTGGAGCTGGAATCAACATTTTTACTCTTAAAAGTTCGTGCTTTAGGCGTAATAGAGTCGAAGAGTTACCAGATTGTTTTGAGGAACACTTTTTAGAGGAAAGATTTTTATACTCTCGCAACAAAAGTTGCTAAGAGAGTATTATAGTTTTGTTCACATAACGTTTCTTTGTAAGTCATAAAACTAAACGAGTTATATATATCAAAATGATCAGGATGACGAGACGAGTTGAGTCCGTCCGTCCGTCTGTCCGTGCAACGGATAACTTGAGTAAAAATTGAGATATCTTAACGAAACTTGGAACACGTATTCCTTGGCACTCTGGAGGTTGCTTTCAAAAATGGGCAAAATCGGAGCATTGCCATGCCCACAAAATGGCGAAAACCATAAACTTATAAAGTGTCATAACTAAGCCATAAATAAAGTTATGAAAATAAAATTTGAAACATAGGATCGTATTAGGGAGGGGCACATTTGGATGTAATTTTTTTTGGAAAAGTGGGCGTGACCCCGCCCTCAAATAGGTTTTTTGTATATAACTCGCAAACCAATAAAGCTATATAATCAAAACTTTCTGCAGTCGTTTCTTTTAGCCGTTTCCTTATACAGTCCAAAAATGAAAGAAATCGGATAATAACCACGCCCACCTCCCATACAAAGGTTAGGTTGAAAATGACTAAATATGGGTTAACTCACTAACGAGATACCTCAGAAGCACTAAATTTTACAGAAGAAATAGCAAAAGGAAGCTGCACTCAGATGTTTTTACAAAATGGAAAATGGGCGTGGCATCGCCCACTTATGGGTCAAAAACCATATCTCAGGAACTACTCGACAGATTTCAATGAAATTCGGTACATAATACCCTGGTGACACATGTGAAAAATGGTTGAAATCGGTTCATAACCACGACAACTTCCCATATAACTCAATTTTGAATTCCATCTGATTCCTTCACTTTATAATGTATAAATAAGGAACCAATGAAGATAGCGGAATGAAACTTTACACAAATAGTGCATATCATTTCTGGCTTCACTTGTGAAAAAGTTGTCGAAAACGGACTATAACTTTTCAAGGCCCCTGTTATCGAACATGTTGAACTCCGCGTCTAAGGGTAAATTTTAACCGAAAATATGGATAAATCTCTTTGATAATTTAATGTAATTCAGAGGAAATTGTTTTCTTCTAATAGTGTGTCTCTGTTCCAAAAATTATTAAAATCGCATAATAACATCTCCTATATACCTAATTATAGGCTTTTCAAAAATACGGTGGGCTTTAATCTGCATATATGTATTGGTTAATATGTGAAAATATGCGAAATTAAGTGTGTGTATAGTTTTGGATATAGTGTACCTTGCTGGTGAAAATGAATGAAATCGGTTCAGGAATTACCTCAGTCCTCATACACTATATAGGACGATTTTCGTTATTCTATTAAACTTTATGCCGAATTTATAGGTAAATTTGTGTGTTATCTTAATAAAATTTCTTCAATAAATTGCGAGAGTATAAAATGTTCGGTTGCACCCTAACTTAGCCTTTCCTTACTTGTTATATCTTAGTTAGTCGAATATAGAGTGAGAATGGACGATATCTAGATTAACCAGTTAATATGATAACTGGAGTAAGGACGAACACCTTCGTCTCTTTATTCAAATCCTTTTGATTTTCATAAATTAATAATCAGTTGAACCCAACCATACAAAATAAATTAATTAGAATTACTATGTTGTGCCACATGTTACAGTAGTACGTAAATGAAATTGTCAACAGCTGTACGTTGCCACTTTGTCTGACACCCTCGTGACCAAAACGGCTATTCAACAAATCATATGGTACATTTGATCTCACGCAGTTCTCACGTGCTGTTTGCTTTGTTGCTAACTGTCGCCTTGTCACTGGTTCACAAATGGTCACGTTGAAGGCCACAGTGGTTAACCGAGGTGTTGGATAGAGGGCAGATGAATCACTTTTTATTGCCAGGCCGTTGGAATTGCGTAAACACTCATACGAATGCGACGTTTACTGAATTATTTGGTATTAAGTTTGTCATTTGTTGTTGATTAAAGTCTTATGTATCACTTAGCATCACTGATTTGTAGATAACTCATGTGTGTTGCCATAATTAACTTTGCCTGTAGGCTATTTGTTATTTCAATTGAAAATGCTTTTCACAATTTTATATGTATGAGAGTTTATAGTTTCCATATGTTGCTGTTAATAATTTAACAAATGCTTTGAAGATATAAAAGTGTACACATTTACTATAAAGTCTACTAACATTATTTTCGTGAAATAGAATATTCACACTCATTGCAAAAACAGCATCATCACATACATTAATAAAGATTTGTTCATAGTATCTGTAAGAATTTGTCGAAACACAGCTTTGAAGCCTTATAGGAAATCGCACTCAACTCCTGAGACATAATTGTAAATATTGATGCTGTTCAATAAGTTTTTATCTTTCCGGTTTCATTAAAATTAAAAAAAAAACAAGTAAGGAAGGGCTAAGTTCGGGTGTAACCGAACATTTTATACTCTCGCAATTTATTTATTTAACTTTATTTTATTATATAATACACAATTTGACCTACATATTCGTCATATATATTGTATAAAGTCCATTGATAGTTGGAAACCCTAATATTAGGTTAGAAGCACCGAGGTCCTCATGTTCGATATATGGGGCCTTGAAAACCTATGGTCCGATTTCGGCGATTTTTAGAATGGGGCTGCCACATTATTAACATAGTATTTGTGCAAAGTTCTGCACCGATATCTTCACTAGTGCTTACTTTAAATATTGTAAAGTAAACGATTCAGATCATCTTCTAAGTTCTGGTATATAGGAAGTAGGCGTGGTTGTGAAGCGATTTGGCTAATTTTTACAACATATTATTGGGAGGTAAGGAAACTATTACAAACCAAGTTTCATTGAAATCGGTCGAGTAGTTCCTGAGATATGGTTTTTGGCCCATAAGTGGGCGACGCCACGCCCATTTTCCATTTTGTAAAAAAATCTGAGTGCAGCTTCCATCTGCCATTTCTTATGTGAAATTTAGTGTTTCTGACGTTTTCCGTTAGTGAGTTAACCCACTTTTAGTAATTTTCAACCTAACTTTTGTATGGGAGGTGGGCGTGGTTATGATACGATTTCTTTCATTTTTGGACTGTATTAGGAAGTGGCCAAAAAAAACGACTGCAGAAAGTTTGGTTTATATAGCTCTATTGGTTTGCGAGATATGTACAAAAAACCGATTAGGGGGCGGGGCCACGCCCACTTTTCCAAAAAAATTACATCCAAATATGCCCTTTCCTAGTGCGTTCCTATGTTCCAAATTTTACTTTTATAACTTTATTTATGGCTTAGTTATGACACTTTTTGTGTTTTCGGTTTTCGCCATTTTGTGGGCGTGGCAGTGGTCCGATTTTGCCCATTTTCGAAAGCAACCCTCTCACGGTCCCAAGGAATGTGTGTTCCAAGTTTCATCAAGATATCTCAATTTTTACTCAAGTTATCCGTTGCACGGACGGACGGACGGACGGACGGACAGACGGACAGACAGACATTTGGATTTTGACTCGTCTCGTCACCCTGATCATTTTGATATATATAACCCTATATCTAACTCGTTTAGTTTTATGACTTACATACAACGGTTATGTGAACAAAACTATAATACTCTCTTAGCAACTTTTGTTGCGAGAGTATAAAAAAAACAAGTAAGGAAGGGCTAAGTTTGACTGTAACCGAACATTTTATACTTTCGCAATTTATTTATGTAATTATTTTATGACAACACACAATTTGACCCATATTTAAGGGATAAAGTAGTACATACAATATATAGCTGGTATAATTCCTTGACCGTTTTCACTAATTTTCGTCACCAAGCTACTTCATATCCAAGATTTTACGTTTACTTATGTTTGCTGTGATATCTCACATATTAACCGATATATACGGCGCATTCGCGTCTTGGCTCCCACGTCACTGTTGACAGTCATAACTTCGAAGTCGTAGATACTTTCGTATACCTGGGAACCAGCCTCAACAACACCAACAATGTCGGCCTCGAAATCGAGCGCAGAATCACTCTTGCCAACAGGTGCAACTTTGGACTGAGAAGGCAATTGAAAAGTAAAGTCCTCTCTCGACGAATCAAAATCAAACTCTATAAGTCGCTTATCATTCCCGTCCTGATTTATGGTGCGGAAGCGTGGACGATAACAACATCAGATGAGATGACACTAGGAGTTTTCGAGAGGAACATTTTGCGCAAGATTTATGGTCCTCAGAGCAATGGCAACGGCGAATACCACAGACGATGGAACGATGAGCTGTATGTGTTATTCGACAACATAAACATAGTTCAGCGAATAAAAAGACAGCGGCTACGCTGGCTAGGACATGTTGTTCGAATGGGCGAAAATGCTCCAGCTCTGAATGTGTTCGAAGGCGTCCACTCCGTTGGAGGGACCAGGTGGAGAGCGACCTGGTTACACTTGGGATCTCCAACTGGCGCCGAACTGCGAGGGAAAGAGAGGAGTGGCGCGCTTCCATCGATTCGGCTATAACCAGCTAAACCCTCTAAATTTCTTTAGAATATCTGAGAGATTTACCTATTTTTTCGGTACCGGTCCTCATGTTCGGTATCTGGGGCTTTGAAAACTTATAGTCAGATTTCGCCGATTTATAGCCTTTTCGTCTATCCACTCGTTACAAAGAACAACAATCAATCGTATCTCTTGTAGTACGGTTATATGTTGAATCGTTCTCACACGGATTGTTTTCTGAAACAAATTTTATTGGAACGCACTCAGCACAAGCTATTTTCAAAAATTGTCTACTAATGTAGCCCAAGTTTCCATTATGGAATCCATTTGGTCTGTATTATATACCAGATATTGACAAATCAATAAACTAACAAATATCTAATTAGATTATTTTAAAATGAGTTTAGCAAGGGCTTACAATCATTTAGTCCCTGTCTTCAATTCTAAGTTATTTTATAACACATCGATTTCGATCATCATATAATTGAAGGTATTTGGTCGCTGATGGTCGTGACTGCGAACCGTTAGTTCAAACCAATAAAAAATCAAAAATTCAGAAAAATATCTGTTTTAATAGCGGTTGGGCTTCGACTTCTCCGATAATTTGCCAGACTTTCGAAAGCGGCTATATGTTAGTGAAACAAAAATTGTATAAGAAACTTGCTCCACATCAAGATTATAGTAAATAACTATCAGAATATAAGTATATTTTTCAAAAAAATAGTTTTTATTTCCTAAGAGTCTATGCCTGTCATACACATTTCTGCACATACTATATGTAAAAAGATATGAAGATTTATAAACGGCTATGAATAAGTTTTTGACTTCAAATTTGAAGAGTTATTTGTTACTGTTGTAACTTGAGGCACTTGAGACAGTTTACATGAAGTAAATTGGCGGAGATGAGACAAGACGCACAGGTGTGCATAAGTTTTCAATACACACACAGAAATGTTCATGTTTGCAAGAATGTTGAAACTTTTAATTGCTTGTTTTAACAAAACCACAAAAATCGAAGGACAACAAAGAAAAACGGTTATCGAAAAATTGCTTTAATTAAATCAGTCAAAGTCAAAATGCATGAAGCACTGAAGTGAAAACAATGAGTGAAATTGACTTACCTGAGATGACATGAATGTTGGTGAAAGGATCGTTGGCATAAAGGTCGAAAGACTTCTTCACCATTGGCCAAGCCTGCAACAAAGTAACAATAAAGAATAAAGTTGAGTGAATAAGTTGAAGAGTTAAAGGTATATGACAGCATATGTACTTTCTTCAAAATCAATTTAATCAACTCTATAGCAGAATAATATGTGTGAATTTAAGTGCTTTTCCATAATTTATTATATATAAGAAGTTTTGTATACCGTTACTTTTACAGATATTTGCCTTGCAGAAAGCCTTTAATATTACACAAACAGTAATTTATTCTTTCTACCCCCTCGCATGCTTGTATGCAGTAGTTTTGTTACAAACTCGCTCTGTATTTGGCTTATGTCATATTTACAAAGTTTGTATATGTGTAGTGTATGTATATATGTATGTGTGTATATTTTTGTGTGTGTGTGTCTTTTGTAAGTTCAAGTGGCTGCTGCACTGCCGTGAGTTATTTGTTTTAGCGTGGCTGCCAAAGCAACTTTGGCGTTGGCAAAGCCGGAAGTCGATAAAAGAATCATAAGCTGTATACGAAATAACTAGTTACACACACATTCACACACACACCAATACATGCGCATGCATCCACTTGGCACTGTCTGAGTTCGCAATGCCCTGAAGTGGTGTGATTCGCGCGAGTTTTGAATATTGACCTTTCAACTGTTGCACATAAAAGAGCGCATATTTCTATAGAAATATACATACATACATATATATGTATGTTCGTATATCATGTAAAAGTTTCTGTATATAAGTACGCAAGTGCTGAATGTACTATGCTTTTTATGCAGCGAGAGTGTTTTGCTTTCAATTTTATCGCTGCTTTGTCTTTTAAAAAATACACTCTCATGCTATAGACTCAATCAGAATGCTTTTCAGCAAAGATGACGCTGTTATTTTTACAATTTGTCTCCTCTCAATTTATTCAATGATTGAATAAGCCAATTCAAAGCATCGCAACAGGCCATTTAGTGTCCATTATAACGGCAAAGTTTTGTATAGTTCTAATCTCTTTACTGGTAATGCTATGGATTTCCTTGCGGAAACGGCGTAATGATTCATTTGTAAAGTATGCTTAAAGTTTAAAACAAACAAGTAAGGAAAGGCTAAGTTCGGGTGTAACCGAACATTTTATACTCTCGCAATTTATTTATTTAACTTTATTAATATTATATAATACACAATTTGACCCACAAATTCATCATATATATTGTATAAAGTCCATTGAAAGTTGGAAACCCTAATATTAGGTTAGAAGCACCGAGGTCCTCATGTTCGATACATGGGGCCTTGAAAACTTATGGTCCGATTTCGGCGATTTTTTGAATGGGGCTTCCACACTATAAAGGTGGTATTTGTGCAAAGTTCTGCATCGATATCTTCACTAGTGCTTACTTTATATGTTGTAAAGTTAGCGATTCAGATCGTCTTCAAAGTTCTGGTATATAGGAAGTAGGCGTGGTTGTGAAGCGATTTGGCCTGTTTTCACAACATACCATTGGGATGTAAGAAAACTATTACAAACCAAGTTTCATTGAAATCGGTCGAGTAGTTCCTGAGATATGGTTTTTGACCCATAAGTGGGCGATGCCACGCCCATTTTCCATTTTGTAAAAAACTCTGAGTGCAGCTTCTATCTGCCATTTCTTATGTGAAATTTAGTGCTTCTGGCGTTTTTCGTTACTGAGTTAGCTCACTTTTAGTAAGTTTCAACCTAAACTTTGTATGGGAGGTGGGCGTGGTCATTGTCCGATTTCAACTATTTTTATGGTGTGTGGTGGGGTACGTAAGAGAACTGACTGCAGAAAGTTTGGTTTATACAGTTTGCGAGTTATATACAAATAACCGATTTGGGGGCGGGGCCACGCCCACTTTCCCAAAAAAATTACATCCAAATATGCCCCTTCCTAATGCGATCCTCTATTCCAAATTTTACTTTTATAACTTTATTTATGGCTTAGTTACGACACTTTATGTGTTTTCGGTTTTCGCCATTTTGTGGGCGTGGCAGTGGATCCGATTTTGCCCATTTTCGAAAGCAACCCTCTCACGGTCCCAAGGAACGTGTGTTTTAAGTTTCATCAAGATATCTCAATTTTCACTCAAGTTATCCGTTGCACGGACGGACGGACGGACGGACGGACATACAGACCTTCGGATTTTGACTCGTCTCCTCACCCTGATCATTTTGATATATATAACCCTATATCTAACTCGTTTAGTTTTATGACTTACAAACAACCGTTAGGTGAACAAAACTATAATACTCTCTTTAGCAACTTTTGTTGCGAGAGTATAAAAAAAAAACATTTTGCCATGATATTTGAGCACAAAGTGGGTGTAGATTTCACCCGGTGGCTCGTTTGTTTAAAATATTTTGAGGCGTAACTATGGGATAACAAATCATAACTTATGCCACAAATAGGGAAAAAACATGTATTGTACAATTGTCTTGAATATATGCACGATACATGTTAGCTTCTCGAGCTTTCACTAGTTGAGAAAGCAATATTAATTTCATTGATTCATTAATAGCTGGTCATAGAGTCAAGTGGAGGGGTCTGTTTCCGCGAGTAGTAGATCTGTAGTGATCATAGTGGATGTTAACCGTTAACAGGATGACGAGATGAGCTGAAATCCGGATGTTTGTCTGTCCGTGTAACGCATAACTTGTGTAAAAAAATTGTCGAAATCGCCTACTTTCCATATAAAACAGTTTTGAATTCCAACTGATTCAATGACTTTATCTATACTACTATTATAAAGAGGAAAGATTTGTATGTATATTTGTAATGAATAAACTCGAAAACAACTGTGCCAATTTCAAAAATTCTTTCACCATTGGAAAGCCACGTTCATCCCGAGTAACATAGATTATATTTATTGCTAGAATCTCAACTTTCAGGAAATAGTTCTTAGGTGAGGGTATCAGAAAGACTCCGTGATGGAGAATATTAATCTCTTCGCATCGCAATCCCGTGGCAGAGAGTCGAGTAACAAGTGCTCGCAGCTGCTTGCTGAACAAAATTTCAAAACCTGCCAAGTACGCGCTTGAGCGTCGAGTACGGAGCGTGTGCGCGGCTTGAAGAACAAAATATTAGAAATATGCAAGCTCGCACTAGCCCGTCGAACTCTGTGCATTCCTAACGTCTTCATAATCAGAGAGAAAGACAACGGACACAAAAGACTAGAAGTCATAATCAAGTTTTAGCTCATAGCAAATAAAATATAATTTCATGTTCGAATTTTCCTCATTTTTTTTAAATGAACCCACGCAAGAAACGGGAACGTGCATACATATGTATGGTATATGCCCGTGCGAAGCCGGAGTGGTCTGCAAAATATATACATCAAGAAGCAATAAAGATATCGGAATAAAACTTTACGCAAATACTAAATTTGGGGTGTGGCATCACTTATTAAAAAATTGTCGAAATCGGACTATAACTTTTCATGGCCCCAAACATCGGACAAGATGAACTCGAAGGAATCTCAGATAGAGTGTCTTTATACCAAAAATTATTAAAATCGGATCATAAGTCCCCTAGCTACCTTTTACCCAATAATAGATTTTTCAAAAATACGGTGGGCTTTATTCTGCTCTTATCGATTAATTTGTAAAATATCATAGCCAACTTAAGTGAACGTATAGTCTTGGATGAAAACGAGTGACATTTATCCATGAATTACCTCAGCCTCCATATACTAAATATAATGATTTTTGTTATTCTAGTGGATTTTATGCCGAATATATATTGGTCAAATTGTGTCTTATCTTAATAAAATTACATAAATAAATTGCGAGAATATAAAATATGCTGTTACACATGAACTGAGCTCTTCCTTACTTGTATACAAAAATCGGCTCAAAATGGGATTGTGGTACTGGTTTCAACGTTTCGCTGACTTTTTTGGTATAAAATAATTGGTGCTGCATTCAAAAGGTAGTCCAACTAAATTAGTTCGGATTTAATTAAACATTATAATCTCAGATCATAAAAGATGACTCAACCGTTTTTTTTATTTTTTATTTAAAATCCCAGTTGTATCCAGCTGCAACACAACAACAGATCAAAAAGTGTTTTAAAACTTCGCAGCACTCTTATATTGACTTTGTGCTAAACTGTGTTGCCATAACAATTTAATTATAGATTTATTATTATTATCATAGCTTTGAAATGAGCTACATAACCGCAATGGTAGTGAAAAGAGGATAAATGCAAATGAGTGAAAACCAAGCAGCAAAAACAAAATGGAAGACACTTCCCACAGTAGTTTACATATCTGCACTTAAAGCAATTAAAAGCAAACTTTGCGAAAAGAAACGGTGGCAAGAGGATAAATCTGCCAAGAAAACGTTTGTTTTGATTACACTCAGAGCCACAGCGGTTGCTAAGGAGTTATAAAAAAAGAGTTGTACAATATTTGTAGCATATAAATGCGAATAAGCAGTAATCTGGCTGTGTTATGCAGCATTGCGGTCTTAATAAGTTTTTTGTTTTCATAAAGTGAATGCGCAGCGAACTTTCCGGTTAAAGTGTTGAAGTGTTTAATGCAAATTTTGGACAAATTATCTGAACTATAACTATGCACTACGTTGCGCTGTTTGATATCCATTTTATTTAACATAATGTGTAAGGTGACTAGTTGCTAATGGCGAAAGTTAAAAATTCAACAAATTTTATGCGCTGCTTGCCATAAATCACGTCAGCGAAGACAAAAGACACCGAAGAATGAGTATAAATTACAAATTACTTTAAAATGTTCGACGTAACGGTTATATGGAGAAAATTGCATTCATTTTGTTGTCACTTAAATTCAAGCAGAGCGACCTTTTAGACCCTTTGACGAAAAGTTTGAGAATATTTTTTGCAACTTTGATTTGCGGTTTAATAACCAATTGAATAAAAATAAAAAAAATTGTTAAAATTATGAACAAATCGAACGGTTAATTGCGTTGTGGGCGCAGAAAGTTTTCTAAAAATAAATTTTCTATAAATATTTGAAGGCATTGCACAGAGGTACTGGGCGTATACGTAACACAGCGGGATAGAATAAGTGAAATATTTCGGTGATGGCGCTGATGATACATAAATATATATTGATAAACATATATAATGTTCGATTTATTACATTTTAATTATACCATCAAATGCCTTGATTTCAGTGTTGTTTGATTTTCCTAATTATTATTTATTATTAATATTATTTTTTTTATTTTCTAATGAATTTCATTGCGACATTCATATTTGATTGCCCATAAATGCCATTAAAATTCACAAATAATAATCAAGATAAACGCCTGCGGCCTTGGCATTGCAATAGTAATTCAATTACAACGCTCACAGCATTCAATAAAACCACAGGATGATAATAAATATGTTTGCATAACCTGGAATACACATATTCCTACATACAATTATACAATATACGACAAATCAATTGACACAAAAATACTTTTTATTGAACTTGAAACATCGAAATGAAAACCTGAAAAACATACACAAACATACTTCAATAACCACAAACAGACATTCAATAATTCAACGGCTACATTTTTCAACACTGCTATATGAGCACAGCGGTTGGGTTGGCCGCTTTTTTGACTGTCACTGTCACATCTTATTGTCATACTGAAATCTGAAATGCCTAGCTTATGGAGTGTTAAAAATAATTCGAGAGTTGACAATAATTGCAGATAGCGGGGCCCTGGTTGTGCAGTTTATTTCTGTATGGAAGGATTGCGGGTTGAGCGTGGGGTTGAAGCAAAGCAAAAAGTTCATTGAGAATTTAATATAAGGTCAAAGGCGAATATCGCGGTTTTGTTACATGCATACTATTGTATACATACAAATGTGTCTCTACAGAAAGGCAAATGCTAAAAAACAGAGATAAAATATTATTATAGATAATAAAAATTATCATTTGTCATTTATAGTATTTATGACGCATTTTTATTGTTATATAATTAATTACGCATATTAGCTATAATTAATTGTTTGATAGTAAGTTTTTTTATGCGACAGAAAAAAGAGCGTAATAAATTTTGACAGACACAAATATTTACTATGCATATGGGGAAAACTGAAAACTGTATATTTATGAATAATACAAAGGAGGACGTCAAATGGAATGTTCCATATCAACCCTACAAAAAAGTCATAATCTCAGGGCATCACTAAATTTATATTCATCATATTATGAAAATAGATATTTAAGAAACTTTTAATGTTTAGTAGATACTAAAATCAAAACTCTGTAAGTCCACTCTACAACTTCTTCAATTCAAATTCAAATTATGTCGGCTATATATTAAACACTGTAGCTTACTTGGAGTGCTGAATAATCGCGACATTGCTGTTTTGGTCACAACAGTATTTGCATAATAATGTTTACGCGAATACAATATATTCAATTTTGTATTAAAGCGGTCGAAACAACAAAAAAATATAAGGATAGCAGTATCAACTACAGTAGAAAAAATCTGCCTTACAAAAAAGGACTCAAAAACTTTTGAGGAGAGTGAATACGCGCTGGAATTGATTACATTGCGGACATGGAACACTTTTTGGCGACACTTTATTTTGCTGCAATGAGTCTCCACTTATATTTATTGTGTAAATGTTTTCCATTTAACCTTTTCAGCGCGCTCAACAAGTGGCAAAAGCGACTGCAGGCATTCAAAGTAATTATTATGAGCATAAATGCACATTAATGAAGTGTCTGCCACAAAAGAGTAAAAAAAAAAAAAAAATAGAATAAAATAAAATAAAATAAAATAAAATAAAATAAAATAAAATAAAATAAAATAAAATAAAATAAAATAAAATAAAATAAAATAAAATAAAATAAAATAAAATAAAATAAAATAAAATAAAATGTTATACTCTCGCAATTTATTGCTATATTTTTATTAAGATAACACACAATTTTACCCATATATTCGGCGTAAAGTCCAATAGAATAACGAAGATCCTCATATATAGTATATTTGCTGAGGTAATTCCTGAACAAATTTCACTCATTTTCACCTCCAACATATATTATATTTAAGATTATATGCTCAGTTAATTTGGCTAAGATATTTCACATATTAACCGATTTATAAGGTATTAAGCTAATCGTATTTTTAAAAAACCTATAATTAGGTATATGGGAGCTGGGAGAAGTTATGACCCGAATTAAACCATCTCTGATACAGAGACACACTATTAGAAGAAAAAGATTTCCTCTGAATTAAATTAAAATATCTGAGAGATTTACCGATATTTTCGGTGAAAAATTACCCTAAGGCACTGAGTTCTTCATATTCGATATCCGGGGCATTGAAAAGTTATAGTCCGATTTCGACAATTTTTTCACAAGTGATGCCACAGTTCAAATACAGTATTTGAGGTCGAGTAGTTCCTAAGATATGGTTTTTGACCCACAAGTCGGCGATGGCACGCCCATTTCCCATTCTGTAAAAAAATCTGAGTGCAGCTTCCTTCTCTCTTCTGGTATTTCTTCTGTAAAATTGAGTGTTTCTGATGTTTTTCGTTAGTAAGTTAACGCATTTTTAGTAATTTTCAACCTAACCTTTGTATGGGAGGTGGGCGTGGTTATTATCTGATTTCTTTCATTTTTGGACTGTGTTAAGAAGTGGCTAAAATAAACAACTGCAGAAAGTTTGGTTTATTTAGTTTTATTTGTTTGCAAGTTATAAAATCTCAAATCCCCAGGAGCATGTGTACCAAGTTTCATCAAGATATCTCAATTTTTACTCAAGTTATCCGTTGCGCGAACTGACGGACAGACAGACATTCAGATTTGAACTCGTCCCTGATCATTTTGATATATATAACCCTATATCTAACTCGTTTAGTTTTATGACTTACAAACAACCGTTATGTGAACAAAACTATAATACTCTCTTTAGCAACTTTTGTTGTATTTTTTTTATTTTATAATAATTCTTATATTAGTACTTCAATGATTTTATTATATCATAATTTATTTTGTATAATTTTCTACCAAAATAATATTTTCTACGTTTCCCAATAAATTCTCATTGTTTCATCCTTCCCCGCTATTTTTACCACCACTATAACTCAGCCAATTTTCAATGTTTTCAAGTATGTTATTTACAAATCATTGTATGACATTCGCTGACAAGCGCTGTCATTGCGGTGTGTAGCTTAGCTGTTGACAATGATGATGATTTCCCTTGCCAGATAAAGCTAATGACAATCTGATGATGGCACCACGACAGTCGCTATTTTGATTGCCGAAATCCCGACATTCATACGAAGGTTTGCATATATTTAGGCGCAATGGCGTATGCAAAGTGGCAAGTATACACACAAAAACACACTGTGGGCAAATAGCAAATACCGGATGTAAGTTCATATACATTTGTATATATATGTAATGTATATATATGTAAATATGTATATGTATGTAAATATATATTTATCCGTAGTCTACACTTTGAAATTCGCATTGGAATTCAAATACAATAATATATGTTCTCGTTCTAACACAGTCATCAGCTACAACCGAGCAATTCACGTCTTCTCCTAAGGCATTGTTCATAAGTACATATGTATTTCATATGCAATTTAGTTTGCTTAATTGTCCAACGGTTTGCAATTTTGGTAAACATGCACGCCTGTGAAAGGTAATTAATCGACCATAATATGCCAATTAAATGGCAAAACTAAATTTACTTGCTTTAGACATTTTGGAATTATGCCAAATTAATACGTGTAAGTAGATTGAGAGTTTAATATTTTAGCTGAATTCCTGGATTACCAGCCAATTCCCTTGCTTGTAGGTGTGCTAAGAGAAGCATGGGAATTTGAATCATATAAGCCATTTCATATAATGCTCATATTACTACTCCTAAAGCTTGCTAATAAAACTACTTGTCTATTCAGAAATTTAAATGCTAGAAAAGACAACAAAGGTTGAGTTTAGTTTTTTAATAAAATAATTATTTATTATTTTTATGAATTTGCATAAAACAACAGTTTGTAAAAAGTATGTATAAACAGAATATTTACCCGCTCAGTTAAATCAACTTAGTACGTCAAGTACTTAACTTGCTAATAAATCGCTTAAGTATCTAAACACTAGTACTCTATTTAAGTGAAAGACTTTTCAAGTCATAATAAAAACAATTTTTTATTTAAATTTAAATTCTTCCTTTGTGTGTGAGTATGTTTTATGCAAACTCAAGTATTTATCTCGTATCTACATTAATTAAATCCAGCAGAGCAGAGCCAAAAGCGAAAAGTAAACAAACCAAATCCATAATAGACGGAAAATGCGCACCTGTTTGAGCTATGTAAATTTTGACATGATTTTACACAAATGAATTATGCTGATTTTATTTTGCTAAAGTCGGTATAATAAAACACGTGTCTAAGGAATATAACTTGAAGCATCTTGTAAAACCAGAGCACATATTGATGTCTATTTTAAAAGGACCCTTATATTTAAATATTGTAATGGGATTGTGAATTAATTAATAATGCTTTCACGCATTACTTTCATATGGTTTACTGGTAATGGCAGTCTGTCAGACAAACATGTTCATTTCCACATTATAGTACTATAGAGTGACTATGTATGTATAAATCGATTTCAATAATTTAAAGAAGGGAGCTTCCCTCTTAGGTTTAATAACTATACTTAGTTTGCGTTTGATATGTTTCTCAATATCTTCTAGCCTCTTCACACAGCCAAATTAATTGATCAATTAAAATTTTGATTGAGAAACCGGTTTTTGCCCTTCACATTGTCAGCTACTCGATAACCGATCAGCTGTTTTTGTTTTTGCTTTTCATAAGGAGTTAGTATATTTCATCAGTTGATTATTATTTTTAGCAGCGACATCTAACGTCGTGTTGCGTGAACAACATAATTACAAATACGGTCTTTGTCGCAGAGTTGCATTTTATTTCCAAGTCGATTAAAATTCAATCAAAAATTAATGTAGATTTTTATTTTGTACGGTAAATCGATCTTAATCAGCGTTTTAATCGAGCAGAGGTTAATTGATCAATTAGCTCCTGTGTGAAAAGGCGAGAAAATAAGCTTATTTAATTCAATATGAATTAATGAAAGTAGGTGCGATTTTGTCTATCTGCTCAAAGTATAATATGATTTTTTGTTATTATTGCCAACTTTTAAAACAATTTAGAAAGCTGTTGAACTAAAAACATGTGTGCATTACTAGCAAGTATTAAGTAGATTAAGATCTTGCTTTTTGTTTTGTTTGAGACCTTGTCGGTGATTGAAATTTTAAATTACAATTTTTTTAAACACATAAATACATTTTGAATAAAGCCAGATTGAGGTAAATTCGTCACTTTTTCCTTACAATCAACCTACATTGTCAAAGTTAGGCATTTCGTAAGAACTGTATACTGGCCTTGTCTCTTTAATTAACATTATGAGCCAATTATGCTATATGTAAGATAAGATACAATAAAAAGAATCTCTTTGGTTTCAAAATTTTCGAAAAATAAGCATGGCCCCAACCCCGTATAAATCGTTTAATATATGAGATTTCTTGGCAAAATTATGTCAGGAAATATTCCAGCGATCTTATACTATATATAATAATTTTCTTTATACTAGTGAATTATCTCATTAAAATTAAATAAATAAATTACGAGAGTATTAAATGTTCGATTACACCCGAACTTAGACTATTAAAGGCAGTCCTTTGAGATGCCAGAAATTACCCTCTCACTTAAATTTAAGAAACGACAAAGCGGCTAGAACCTATCACAAATCTGCAGAGGTTTTTCACTTCTACATCTGCTTATTCCCGGGGATGTGAACAAAAATTAGATCCAAGAAACTTTTTCCTAGAACTCGTAAATACGGGCCATCCAAAATAAAATGTTCCGAATATTCTCATCCTTCTCCAAGTAAGTAAAATTATTAGTTTGACCGCGGGAATCCCGATGGGACAGTGGCCAGTTAGAACCCTTATGGCTAAGAAAAGTTTCACCGTACTGAAGTACAAAGTGTTACCTAGATCTCTTGCGAGTGACCTTGGGTCAGAAGGATCTTGCGGCAGAGCTCTTCTTGACTTGTTGGATTTTTTTTATTTTAAGGAATAATGCATTCATCGAAATTTATAAATGTTATTAGTTTCCATTAAAATTTTCCATCACGAAAATTGTAATTTGCTTGCTACTCAAAAGCTATAACAAATACTTAGAAACACGATATTTATTTTGGCTAAGCACAAATTCAATAAACCATATTTCGCATTATTAAATTTTGTCTCACATAATTGGTCAACATTTGAACAACAACTAAGCATGCTGGTGTACACACATATGCAAAATAATCACCGGAAAAAACCTAATAACAGCAGCGCTCTTGCAATAAGAACGAATTATGGCTTAATACGCACACACAACAGCACAGATTTGTAGGTGGACTTGCTGCACGGTACCTTGTCCGATGGCTTCTTTGCGTAAACACTATCAGTAAAGAAATGTTGCCTTGCCTGCATCGAAATACTTTCGGTTATAATGACGTGTACTCGCAGTTAGAGGTATTTATTTATACACGGTACAAAACTGACAAGCGCTTATACTCTGTTAGCAATTTGTATTGTAATATATTTAATATTAAATCCTCCAATATCTTCACGAGAGCTCAGAAGCATGCATATTTTATTTGCTTAGTATGAGTTTGTGTAGAAATGGCGATTTGGTGAGTGGGCAAACAAAAAAGTTGAAGTGAATGTGAATGTGACAGTGTGTGTGTGCGTGTGTACTTGACAAAGTGCAGGTAAATAATGTTGTTCGAAAACGATTGGTGGTAGCGGTGCATACTTGAGTATGTGGGCAACCGTTTGTTGACACAAGAAACTGTTCATGTGGTTATAAGAGAACACATATTGTATGTGTGAGTGAATGTGTGTACTTATGATAAATTTTCAAAAATGTTTTATCGTGTTCCTTTGTTATGCTTCGGTGCAGTTTCAAATTATTTTCTAATGAAAATTCCAAGCATCTCGTTCGTGTGGTTTTAAAAAGACATAATTTCGCAAATTAAATGTGATAATTTTTTATGTTTATTTTTAGTTTTTCTTAACAATGCATTTTTAAGATTTTCAGACATGTATATAAATGGAGGGAATTTCCTATTTTTAACCACCTCGGTTTTTTTGATCCACTCAAAATCTACTTATTTTGATAAATTGGACAGAGAGAGAGAGAACTCTTTGGGCTGCCTTTTGCATGATACCCTCATCCGAAATTTTGCTTCATAAAAGACGAAATTAATATTGATTATTGCATTTTGTGGCGTATGAGGACATATGTTATTGGGACCAAATCCAGATGATATAGTTGATTTAAGATAGTGAGCACGTTTGGTACTCTCTTTTAATAAAGCGTTCTCGTACTTTAACGTTCCACTATAATGATGCACCACATTTTTCCATCATTAAAAGTAATTAAATGAATTTTTTTAAATTTTTCATTCTTCACAGTCACCAATGTTGCTTTCTTTTCATTGGGTTGGTTATTTATGTGGTGGGCACCAAATCCTACGCGCAACCGCATAAGCGAGATTCGCCTTCTCAGTTTTGCCCGCATCCAAACGGGTTTCTGTTGGCTACCCAGAGGATACTTGAAGATCGTTCCTGGCCACTCCCAGGTGAATGGCAGTCAGGAATTTTCCTCAATTACGTGAACTTCTACACATGACCCCATCCTCCGTGACCAGTGAAAAGCGGATCGACACCCACCATTTCTTAGTCGATTTTAAAGCTGCCTCTAAGCCGCTATGTCTGAATTTGGTAACCTCGCAAAACTAATACGGCTGTGTAAGCTGACGTTGAGCAACGCCAAAAGCTCCGCCAGAATCGGGAAGGAACTCTCCGAGCCGTTCGATACAAAACGAGGTTTCAGACAGGGTGACTCACTATCGTGTGACTTCTTTAATTTGATGCTGGAGAAAATAATACGAGCTGCAGAGCTAAATAGAGACGGTACAATCTTCTATTAGAGTGTACAGCTGTTGGCGTACGCCAATGATATCGACATCATTGGAAACAACAACCTGCTTTTTGCAGGCTGGATAAGGAAGCGAAGCGAATGGACTGAATGTGGATAAGTAAAGTCCTCTCTCGACGAACCAAGTCCCTCATCATTCACGTCCTACTTTATGGTGCAGAAGCGTGGACGATCTCAACATCCGACGAGACGTTACTAGGTGTTTGCGAGAAAAAGGTTTTGCGGAAAATTTACAGTTCCTAAAACATTGGCAACGACGAATACCCCAGACGATGGAATGATAAGCTGTATGAGTTATTCGACGACATAGACATAGCTCAGCGAATAAAAAGACAGCTGGCTAGGTCATGTTGTTCGAATGGATGAAAGCGTTCCAGCTTTCAAATTGTTCGATGCGGTACCCGCTAGTGGAAGCCGTGGAAGAGGAAGATCTCCACTCCGTTGGAAGGACCAGTTGAAGAAGGATATGGCTTTACTTTTTATTACCAATACGCGCCGAATTGAGAAAAGGAGGAGTGAATTGCGCGCTGTTGTAAACTCGTCTATAATCGCGTAAACGGTGCCTACGCCAGTTAATATGAAGAAGAACAGTCACCAATGGACGTCAGCTGGATTCAACATCTTTATGATCTCATCAACAAATTATTTGAAAGTACAACAGCCAAAATTAAAAAAAAAATCTTAACGCTTAACACTAAGTAATCACAAAGTAGAGATGTATATACATATGTATGCAAAGGTCTGTGCTCGCTTTAAGTCTGCGCGAACCGCATAAAACCACCAAAAATACTTCCGTATTAAATGCACGCTGTTGAAGTAATTAAATTCACGCTCAAACTTCCGTCGCAAATCAAAGCGAACGGACAATTCTTTATCTGCGTTTAATTGAAATTGAGCTGAACCGCAAGTGCTTTTTTAAGTTTGCCGGTTGAAATTAGTTGAAACCCTTATTTTGTTTGGCGCATAAGCCATATGGCCAGTCGGTCCTCCATGCGAAGCTGCATTACCACTTCAAAGTTCATTGAAGCCAACTAAATTATATTTGCATAAAGCCTTTTGCTGGCGTGGCGGGCCACTCGCATTACACCCAGCACTTGGCGCTTGCCGCATCACTCATACGCACTGTTGGGCACCACATTGAACTTGTCTGCGCGTTTGTTTGCAAGCGATTGTATGCATGTACAATGTATGTAAAATGTATGTATATAAGGCAATTGACGTCGAACTCGTTGACACTTGAAATAAAAATTAAGTCTGCAGTACATATGTATGACTTAAATACATACACATGATAAATATATCTATCTACATATGTCATTGTTTGATTACAATTAAATTGGCTTTCTTTGAGTTGTAATGAGTTCTATTTGTGAGAAAAATTAAAGTGGGCGAGGTGTATGGTCAGCTAATATGCTAAAAATTAATGCTTCAATGATTTTATAAAAATTGAAACATGATTTTAGAAATAAAAAAGTCCCCTTGTTTTTGTTCTTCACTATTATCTATCACTTGTCACCCTACATGCAAACAAGTGTAAGATGTGTCTATATGTTCGCCCCACTTATTGCAGTGTCAACAGTTAAGCTTGTTTTGAAGTATTTTGCTCAAAATATGTTTTGAAACGCAGCACTTAATTTGTGACCCTCTTAATATTCTTATCAACAATTGGAACAGATGCAATTTTTATCCCACTTTTAATACGGTGAATTAATTTTGTCACATTACTAGGGGTCAGTAGTTTTTCCATTCCTCACCTCAATTCAAGTATAATATAAATTACAACACTATATGAAGGTGACATAGAATACATGACTGAATATGTGCTTAGTTGCACTTGTGACAGGAAATTAGGTGCACCTGTTAAACGGCTGTTGCGGTTATTAAGACATGCTATTCATTGCCACGCAGTTTACATTTGTAATGTTCACAGTTACTATTCGGAAATATTCCATCCATGTTCAGCCATAATATTTTTAAGTCTTTTTGTAAGGGCATTGATATTAGACGACAAATGGAGGGTTCTACAAGTTCTCAGCAATAACCGCATGAATTTTTGAGACGACAGAAAAAGCTCCCGGATGTAACTTACCGAACCAAACAGGTTTAAATTGTCAAAATAACAGCCCTTGGCTGAATAAAAACTTGGTCAATTTCGTTAACTTAGATCCCGCGGTTGTGGTCCCGGAGCGCTAGTAGTATAAAACCATCTAACTACTACAACACGTCAGTTGAAAAAATAAATTTCCAAAATTGAATAAACAGAGAATTTTCAAACATAATCCTAGTTTTGATTGAGTGTTGAGTACTGAGTGAGGGGAATTTATTTTACTTCGGAAAAGCTATTTAAGGAAAGAGTTGGCTCTATTTCAAACAACCGGCGCACTTTAGTGAACTAGGCTAAAATCGCGTAGACGATAATAAAAAAAATTATTTTCTTTATCCAGTGTAGAGTACGCTTTGGCTGTTATTACTCTCGACCTTCAATCAAAAACTTGGTCAGTCATACAGGCTGAGGTAATTTGTACCATAGAGCATACCGACGATACTCTTTTTAGGGCTTTGAATCTTCTTCTTCTTCACTGGCGTAGAAACCGCTTACGTGGTTATAGCCGAGTCTCTCCTTTTGGCAGTTTGGCGCCAATTGGTAATACCAAGTGAAGACAGGTCCTTCTCCACCTGGTCCTTCCATCGGAGTGGAGGTCTCCCTCTTCCTCGGCTTCCACCAGCGGTTACTGCATCGAAAACTTTCAGAGCTGGAGCACTTTCGTCCATTCGAACAACATGACCCAGCCAGCGTAGCCGCTATCTTTTTATTCGCTGGACTATGTCTATGTCGTCGAACAACACATACAGCTCATCATTCCATCTTCTGCGGTATTCGCCATTGCCAATGTTTAAGGGACCATAAATCTTCCACAAAAAAAATCTTCCACTGAATAGTAAAAACCTATCTCGACGACCTTAACGATCTCCACCACAAGGAGTCTAAAACTTTTCACTATGGAACAAAACTGGACGAAAAAATATACTCGTTCACTTGGGGTAAACACCTGGTAGATACCTAAACCATACGACTAGAAATAGTAAGACACTGATTGCACTGTATACGTCTATTGAACTCCCTTATACATATAGCAGCTCTCTGGAGATAGGAGCATAGCAAATTTCTATCCAAGATATCGCGAAAATTGCGTGATGTAGAACCGTATGTATTGCCTAGAGGATATGGTGTAGTGTAAAGAGGCGCTCCATGTCATGCACGGAGAGTCTACTAGTCTCATAAAATCTACATCTAGGGTGTAAAAACACCACTTATAACGGATGAACAGCTTGAGTTGTCTTGAGAAACAGATGACTCTATATGAATTTTATATGAATCAGAGATCTTTTTCCAGAAAACATTTCATGGAATTACAATATAAGTCAGCTTATTTGACAAAAACGAAAAATCACTAATGAAATCTTTAACTGTTTTCTCATCATTGCGCACCCATTGTCTTTCAAGGAAGATATCGAATATCATGCTATTTGAAGTTCTTTATACGAACACATGTCAGTAGAAAGTTTTCTCAAAACACTAGTGGCTGCCATTAATATAATGACATAAGTTGACGATTCACTTAAAAACGGCAAAAACTTCTTGCTTCTCTTAATAAGTTGCCACCGACGTGTGTCTTCTGCGGGCTTTAACTAAGCAGCGCTAGATGAAATTGAATTGTACGGATTAGCGGGGCGCTACAAGTGTTGAATCCATAAGAACGCCAATTAATTTCCGGTGAAATTTTCTAACAAACATATGTATAACGGCAAACTATGGCAGCTGGTGGAGAAAGCATTTTGTTTTTTCTCTGGTTTTTTGGTGTCGATATGAAATTTTCTTTGATTATGTCAGGGGTCTGGTTGCAGTGGGTGTGAGCATGTGGGGAAAATATGAAATGATGACAAACGGTGAAGGCGTTGGATGAATGAGTTTTTGCAAATGTTGCACAAAGCAAACATACATATTAGCGTTAGAAAGCATATACTTATGTTTGTTTGTATGTGTATATGTTTGTATGGATGTGTGCATGCCAATTTAAGTTTTGTTAGTGCGAGGAAAGTTATCGTAAGCATAGCATAGTCACACTCGACTGGCATTGTTTCAAATGAGAATCTCTGCACAAGAACAGCCAACGAAATACATACATACATATGAATGTTGTTGGCGCGCAAGATAAGCTATATACATATATTCGACTGACATTTCGTCATGGTTTCTGATTTTAATTTCCTTCTCAAAAGTCAATAATTCAAAGTTCATTGATGCATGGCAGCTGAATATAGAAATCTTGTAAGTTCAAGCGCTTACCAAGCTGTAATGTACTTAAAATGCATAGCACTAATTTAACGGTATTTAAGTTCGACATACAAACACTTGTACATATACCCACACTATGCGTTGTGATTACACTTTGGTCTGTCAATTTGTCACATTTGCCGCACTTGTTGGTAGAGAAATAGTCTGCACTGCGCCACAGCAAACATGAGCGGAAGCAGCTATGCATACTAAGTATAAGCCGTTTCTGTTGACTGCTGGCTGCCATCAAGTGCAACGGTGGCATTGCGAGCCACCACTTTGCTGCAGAAATCGTATTTGATATGCACCGAAGGTGACATTTGATTTGTTGCATTCCTAATGACAGTAGTCCGTCATCCGCTTCCGCCCGTTTTAACTCCACTTAACGCCCGCTCAGCCAACGATAGCCAACGACATTTGAAACTCGTCCGACGCGCAGGCCTCTTGTGGGCAATTTATGTTGAATTGAGACGCATAGCTGCCACAAACTATGTCCTGTTGGTTCGTGCTTTAAGGTTACAATTGTGTAGACTTGTGACTGATGTGATGCTTTCCCACATAGCGGTGTTTCCGAATGTATGAACTCATGTAAGTATAAATGATTGCGCTTTGACACGGCAATGACACTCTTCTGAAGAGAGTTTGCAGATAAATGATTGCTTTATTCTTGATATATACGTGTTTACTTCTTTGACTTTGAACGGCACTTTATTACAGACAAATTGTAGTGGGCGCTTGTGGCTTACAATCTAAAAATTCCCAAACGCTGGAAAGGTTATGTCAACTGTGTATTTATAGTTTTTATTAGACTTTACTTTGGACTGAGTAGGCAATTGCAAAATAAAGTCCTGTCTCGACGAACAAAAATTAAACTCTACAAGTCGCTCATTATTCCCGTCCTGATGTATGGCGCCGAAGCGTGGACGATGACAACATCCGATGAGACGACTCTTGGGGTTTTCGAGAGAAAGGTTTTGCGTAAGATTTTTGGTCCTCTGAACATTGGCCATGGCGAATACTGCAGACGATGGAACGATGAGCTGTACGATTTATACGACGACATTGACATAGTTCAGCGAATAAAAAGACAGCGGCTATGCTGGCTAGGTCATGTTGTACAAATGGATGAAAACACTCCAGCTCTGAAAGTGTTCGATGCAGTACCCGCTGGAGGAAGCCGCGGAAGAGGACGACCTCCACTCCGGTGGAAAGACCAAGTGCAAAGTGACCTGGCTTCACTTGGTGTTTCCAGTTGGAGCCAAAAAGCAAATAGGAGGAACGAGTGGCGCGCTCTGGTGGATTCGGCTATAATCGCTTAAAGCGGTTTCTACGCCAAATATATATGTATATATATATATTAGATGCAGGACACTGCCTTATAGAATATCTTAAAGGCAGCAGGCGCCACTTTGGGTTCGGTAGGCAACTGAGAAGCAGATCCCTCTCTCGTCAAACAAAATCCACGCTCTATAAATCACTCAGCAGAGACATGAACGAAGACAAACCGAGATGAGAAAGCACTTGGGGAATACGAGAGAACTGTTGTCCGCATGATCTTTGAAGCCGTCCGATTGGAAGACGTTGCTCCAGCGAAAAGTTCCTTCGATTTGAGACCCATGAGTGAACAACGGAAGCAAGGTTGCCCACGCAACTAATAGAGGGGCTAAATACATAGGAACCAGTCTGCACTTGGAATTACAACTGGCGTAACTTTGCAAAGGATACAGACAACTAACGAACAGGCCCATTTGGACCCACGGTTGTTGTCCAAAGAAGAGAATAAAGACATAGTTCTTAGATCCCAAACATTTATTTAAGATATAAGAACTAATCGAAAAGTATTGGGAATATCAAACGTATTTATTTGATCACATTTTTTATCCGTTTATCCGTTAGATAGAGTATTTCTTTCGATTTTAAAATTGGGCAAAGATTCTTTCGAGCCAAGAAACCACATTCTTCAAACTTTGCTTTCATAAAGTTTATTTAACAATTGCGCCTGTCCTATCAGAACTTATCATTTTGAGCCTTATATTATTGATATATCTTTTAATTCAGAGTTTGATGTTTAAGTACTTAAGATTTAATCTTAATGACTGAAGAGAATTTGATGTTGCCGCATCGAATACATGAAGATTCCAAGATCCCAAGATGAATTAATTTTCCTTTCAGAACCTTATATGCAGTAGTTTGATCCATAAGACACAGCTTGAGCAAAAATAATGATGTCACTGACTCTAAAATTTAAGGGGCTATACCAGTGTTTTTCAAAAAATCGATTTTTTATTTTTTGTTTATTCGTTAGTGTATACTTTCAAAAATATCCTGTGAAAGCGGTAAGGTCGTATCTTCAATAATTTTTGAATGACAGCGTTCTAAAGAGCGGCCGCATGTCATTGTAGGGGATGTCCCTATCCTTCAACTTTAATAACCTTTTTGAATTTATTTATTTCAGCTACTCCTTCGGCCGGAATCATGTCAGCATAACTCCATTATTATACTCTCGCAACAAATGTTGCTAAAGAGAGTATTATAGTTTTGTTCACATAACGGTTGTTTGTAACACCCAAAACTAAACGAGTTAGATATAGGGTTATATATACCAAAGTGATCAGGGTGAAGAGTGGAGTTCAAATCCGAATGTCTGTCTGTCCGTCCGTCCGTCCGTCTGTGCAAGCTGTAACTTGAGTAAAAATTAAGATATCTTGATGAAACTTGGCACACTTATTTCTTGGCACCATAGGAAGGTTGCTTTCGAAAATGAAGTGCCATAACTAAGCCATAAATAAAATTTGGTATGAAGGATTGCACTATGAAGGGGCATATTTGGATGTAATTTTTTTGGGGAAGTGGGCGTGGCCCCGCCCCCTACTAAGTTTTTTGTACATATCTCGAAAACCAATAGAGCTATATAAACCAAACTTTCTGCAGTCGTTTTTTTAGCCACTTCCTAATACAGGCCAAAAATGAAAGAAATCGGATCATAACCACGCCCACCTCCCATACAAAAGTTAGGTTGAAAATTACTAAAAGTGGGTTAACTCACTAAGGAAAAACGTCAGCCACACTAAATTTCACATAAGAAATGGCAGATGGAAGCTGCACTCAGATTTTTTTACAAAATGGAAAATAGGCGTGGCGTCGCCCACTTATGGGTCAAAAACCATATCTCAGGAACTACTCGACCGATTTCAATGAAACTTGGTTTGTAATAGTTTCCTGACATCCCAATAATATGTTGTGAAAATGGGCCAAATCGCTTCACAACCACGCCTACTTCCTCTATACCAGAACTTTGAAGACAATCTGAATCGTTTACTTTACAATATATAAAGTAAGTACTAGTGAAGATATCGGTGCAGAACTTTGCACAAATTCTATGTTAATAGTGTGGCAGCCAAATTCTAAAAATCGCCGAAATCGGACCATAGGATTTTAAGGCCCCATATATCGAACACGAGGACCTCGGTGCTTCTAACCTAATATTATGGTTTCCAACTTTCAATGGACTTTATACAATATATATGACGAATATGTGGGTCAAATAGTGCATTATATAATATTAATAAAGTTAAATAAATAAATTGCGAGAGTATAAAATGTTCGGTTACACCCGAACTTAGCCCTTCCTTACTTGTTTTTCAATATTTTTGTAAAAAAAAAATCTTAAAATATGGCTAAAAACATACCTTATTATGTCCAAAAAACTTCGAAACATTCAATCGAGTACTTTCTTTAACGAAAAATCATGAAAATCGCCTAATTTTCCATGGGTTACACTGGTATAGCCGCTTAATAAATCGAAAAACCGTGACAACCACAGTTCGCCAACTAAGCAACACCAGCCCAGTAAAATAAAGTTTTTGGAGAAATTTTCCTAATTGTAGTTTCCGTCTTGAACGTTTTAATCGGTTGGCGATTTTAAATATATTAAAAACACCGACGGATTAATATAGACCAATTAAATGCAGAACTTCCATCATTTCACACAACCTCTAACGGAAAACAAGCATTTAAAACTCGCGGTATACAAATCAACAACTTTTCAAACACATCTCATATTCAGCAGCAACGACAGAAACGTGCCGAATCTATGTTTCGTAGCTTCTTCATGCATCTACACGAACAATTTTATTGCCAATAATTTGCAAAATGTTTAAAGAAATTGACTATTTTAAGATGTTGTTTTACTGCAAATATTAATGAAATTATGTGGATCCACAAGTAAAAAATAAAAACAAGCAACTGAGCAACTGTTTTACAACTGTACTCATAAAGTCTTTCACTGAACCGCACTCATTTATCACTTACCTTAGCGCTGAGCACAATCAGCGAAAGTGACAGGAAGACGGTCGCCTTCATTTTGTTGCTAGCGGCGAAGCGCGGCGATTTAGAATACTAGATTAAGCAAGGATGAGCGAAAAAATAATAAAGATGCGCGGCGGCAATCAGCGTTTATTGTTACGACGTGTTAAAAGCGAATAAATTGAGTTATGGAAAATCATCGGCCGTCCTAAGTGCTGCCGGAGGGGAGTGGAAAATTATTAAGTTTTTTACATTAAAAATTCGGACTTTAGAATTCACTGTGGGCTGCACTGCACTTACTCGATACACTTACGGGACAATCTCGTTGTTGTGAACGCCTGTGCGTTGGGTGACGCGGATGCGTTCGTTGGTTAGCAGCCGGGCAAATACTGCAGCGGCAAACGACACGGAACGTGTTAGATTTCTAAACTCTTACAACTTTTAAGCGCACGGGAAATGATTGCAACGGCTGGTGGTTGAATGTGAAGGAAAAGTTCAAATATTAAAGCGTGTAATACGAGTGAATGCCTAAAGAAGGAAATAAGATTGTGCTGTTAGTGCGCGGAAGCGAAAGGTGGGGCAGTTAAACTGCAATAACTTTATTGGTGAAATTTGACACCGAAATAAAAACTGAGTTGGCGCACGTATGCCATACGGCATGCACACACATACAACTATAAAAATATAATATTTTTTTAAAATAAAATTAAATTAAGTGAAAATTCAAAAGCACCGCAAGAGAGCGTACTGTTTTTCAATGATTTACCGGCGTGCGATTTTTTACCAATTTTAATACTGTCACTTCACACTTTCCGAACGTCTACACTTAGTGGTAAATTTTTCAAACAAAAAACCGTTACAATACGCGGTTGTTGAAAAGTCACTGCGGTATTGGCTAATTTCGACGACAACCGTTAACTCTGCCAACCGTCCGTACAATGAATGCGTTATCAGCGCAACATATCCTTTTATAGCGCCATCGGGAAGTGCGCCGCAAAGCCGATGCTGTTGCCGAAGTTTTGCGCTGTTGTCCGCCTTAACGGCATAACTTTGTGTTTGCATGTGTGCACTTAACTGTTTCGATGGAGTTTTCACAGCAGTTTATTTGGGATAAAGTATACAACACTTGTTGCCGAAGCGGCATTTATACAATGTGTGTGTGGGGCTTGATTCGACGCTGTCTGCTTGTTTGTATGTGTGGATAATCCAGCTTGTGGAAATTTGCGCAAATTTATAAGGATTATAAAATTGTCACATATTTAATACTAATAAGTTTATTTGTACGAGTATGAAATGTCATAAAAAATAATATGTAGTAGTTTCTATAAAGAATTGGTTTTTAATCCGTCTTATTTAATTTCTTTCTCCTTATAGTTCATAAACATATTTTTACCGGTTTTCAGAGAAAGCTCATAAAAGCTTAACAAGTTCTATGACGCACCATTAAGCTTTGCTGTAAGCTTCTTCCGAGGAATAGTTCGAAAGCTTTTATAACTTTGAATTATAGGAACCAAAAGCTACTTAGATTGTGAAACTTTTTAACCGCATATATTTTGAATTTAAATAGAACGAGTTGTCAACAGTTCGAAATGTTTTTCCTATTTTCCTAGTAATCCAAGTAGAGGTACTTTTTTCAACAGCCTTATTTGACAGATCACGCGTGAGTCGTGTCAAGCGGTGAATAAAATAAAGCAGCCGTAGCTGAAGACCGGGGAGAGTCGATTCCCGAACGTCTTGAACAACTTCGCGCATTTTACGTCGATATCTTAAATTGAAAGCGTACAAAATACAGCTTGTGAAAGAACTGAAGCCGCTCGACCTTCCCAAGCGAAAAGTTCCCTTGAAAAGTTCCATAAAGATCCAACGTTTTCGAGCCAAATTATGTTCAGCGATGAGACCCATTTCTGACTCAATGGGAATGTATGTTGGCGTGGTTTGTGGCCGTTGGAATCATCTTTCCATATTTCTTTAAAAATTACGTCGGTGAGAACGTCGCCGTCAATGGCTCGTGATCTCGACGACAGTTGGTATCAACAAGACAACGCCACTTCCCACACATCGCATCAATCAATGGATTTATCGAGAGCACTCTTCTGTGAGCAGATAATTTCACGTTTTGGGCTGGTTGATTGGCCACAAAGATCGTGTGATATCATACCGTTAGATTTTTATACTCTCGCAACAGAAGTTGGTAAGAGAGTATTATAGTTTTGTTCACCTAACGGTTGTTTGTAAGTCATAAAACTAAATGAGTTAGATATAGGGTTATATATAATGATCAGGGTGACGAGACGAGTCAAAATCCGAATGTCTGTCTGTCCGTGCAACGGATAACTTGAGTAAAAATTGAGATATCTTAACGAAACTTGGAACACGTATTCCTTGGCACCCTGAGGAGGTTGGTTTCAAAAATGGGCAAAATCGGACCATTGCCACGCCCACAAAATGGCGAAAACCAAAAACTTATAAAGTGTCATAACTAAGCCATAAATAATGTTATAAAAATAAAATTTGGAACATAGGATCGTATTTGGGAGGGGCACATTTGGATGTAATTTTTTTGGAAAAGTGGGTGTGACCATGCCCTCAAATGGGTTTTTTGTATATAACTCGCAAACCAATAAAGCTATATAAACCAAACTTTCTGCAGTCGTTTCTTTTAGCCGTTTCCTTATATAGTCCAAAAATGAAAGAAATCGGATAATAACCACGCCCCCCTCCCATACAAAGGTTAGGTTGAAAATGACTAAAAGTGGGTTAACTCACTAACGAGAAACGTCAGAAACACTAAATTTTACAGAAGAAATAGCAGAAGGAAGCTGCATTCAGATTTTTTTACAAAATGAAAAACGGGCGTGACATCTCCCACTTATGGGTCAAAGACCATATCTCAGGAACTACTCGACCGATTTCAATGAAATTCGGTATATAATACTTTCTTGACACCCTGATGACACATGTGAAAAATGGATGAAATCGGTTCCACCTTGCCCCAAAATCAAGAGTAGTGAGTTAGGTTAGGTCAGGTTATCGGGTAGATCTCCGCAAATGCAGAGAATCTCACTGAGACAGATTTGACTGTCCATTGTGACACCCGTAAAAACTCCTAACGGATCACTAACATCCTTAAGTTGCGACGAAGAGCTTGAACTCAATAATAAAGTTCTTATGTCGGCTTATGTCGATTCGGCGAAAATTTTTCAAATTGAGTTGTACTCAAGGAGGAACTCTTGACTGTTCTGATATTCCTTAGACGTGGAACTGTTCTGGTTCGAGTGTGATCGTCAAACAATGAAGAGATTACTTATGAAATTAAATATTTTAATTTTAAACATTTATTAAGAGAAATATTAATTCTTATTTTCCGATTTTATAACAAATACATATCCTTTACATTGTATGATAAATGCATTAAAAAGTTACATGTTATAGTTATTTATTTATTTACTTAGTTTTACAAAATTAACTAAATAAAATTTTAACAAATTCCAAATGATCATTTCTTTAAAGCCAATTCCTCGGTAACTGGTTGAGCAATAGCAAAACTGGCCACCTGTCTGGGATGGTGTGGAGCATCGCCTCGATCGTAATAGCCGTAGTGTTCGCCCGGCACATGATAGAGACCGTAGTGAATGCCGCTATTGGCGACCTGTGGCAATGAAGTGGAAGGATGAGAAAACTACCAATCAAATTTGTATTAATTTGAAATTCTTAATCAAGGTAAAATTAGTAATAATATTAAATATGTATATCGCTAAAGTAAAATATGTAAAATTAAATTTCAAAACATGCGTTTCACCTTCTTCAGGCCATTAATGGAGGCCAACAGCAGCGCCATTTTCGCCAATAGCAAAGCTTTGCCACTCACAATGGAGAGCATCTGAAAGCCCATGGGCACAAGCACAGCACCCAGTGCGGTGACACCGAACATCATCGTTATCATCATATTGTAGCGTTGGCGACGATGACGTGCGGTGCCCAGCTCATCGGCAACCAATTTGTTATTCTTTGCTATGGAAGAATACACATGGAATATAAACACAAATCTACAAAAGCTTTTCACTTCAATTTTAACTGACCGTCGCTTTCCAAGGCACGCATGTAAGCGTCGGTTAGCTCCTGCAAATTCACTTGCAAGAAATGTGTGCTCAGCGTATGTGCCAATCGCATGGCGAGTTGATCGAACCAGGTAAGATGCTGTAGATCCTTACGCTCATAATACTCGCTGATACTCTTCGGCTGACTAAAGAAAATAAAGGTTATGCTTTTATGGAAATTCTTCTCGTGCGAAATTTATATTTAATTTTACATCTCTTTCGTTACATTCGATGTTGTGTGCTCACGCACTAGGCGTACCCCAGGCCATAGGGATATCACATTGGAGGAGAGAATTTCATCGAATATATGTACGCTACTCGTTTTAAAACAGTTCCACATTGAGTCGCTCGTTTGCTATATATTTTTTTGAATTTTGAATAAAATTTAAAAGCTCTCTTCGCTGGTTTTCATACTTTGTATGCTCACCTGCATGCAATCCTTGATATGTTTGCGCAATTGCTTCATCTCGTGTATCCACATAATGTGCTCATTCTGTACCTCGCTGCTGGACGTACGAACTTCGGTGCTAAATTTTTGATTGTTATGCAAATTTAAGGGGTAGGACCCGCCTTTGACATTTGCACACCATATAACACAGAGTAGTAGTGCACACCACAACACATTTGATTTGAAGGACATTTTTCTATATTTCTGTATATTTCATTCACTTTCTCACTAGGGATAACCTTTGTATTTCTCACAAGTATTTTCACTTATTTATTTATTTGATCCGCAAAATCGATTTTACTATATTTTATGTATGCACCGCCACGACGATCGTCACTAAGAACTGCACTGTGACTTTGCATCGGCATTTATATGCGATAGTGAGACGCTGCACTTCTTGTGCCAGCTGAGTGACCACTTGCAAGCAGTCCATTTTATTAGCAAATACTATAATTATTCGGCTCCGCTGCATTTCAACTGTGAATTGCGGTTTCAGTTCCAACGACGCATTCATGCATCGACATTTATCCATCATATACTGACATATACAAGTGTAAGATGCATATTTGTCATAGATTTGGGAACCACTGCCTTGAACTTGGCCGTTGTTTTGCTTGTACTCATAATCTATATGTGTATAATATTGTTTGCACTAATGCCTTTGTGACCCAATACGCCCATTATGGTTAGCGGAAAATTGTCATCGATGCGGTAGAAATCGAATGTAATCGATTCACATAGCAATGGTGGGTTGGAAAAAGGCGTTGTGTGGATTAGTTCCAAGAGCTGTTAGTCATGCTAGAAAGCTTTTCCACCTGTACGAGCACGTTTGCCAGGTATTAATAAGTGAAAAATAATAATAAGTGAGGCACAACCTTAGATGATCAGGCCCTATAACATAAAACTGAATTTATTTTTACCTTAAATAATAGTTTTTTTGTGGGATGATATGGGATGGTGAAGCGATTATAGAGCCTCTCCTATTCAACCGTCAACGTCGATAAATTTTCGGCGTAGTCAGAATCGGACTTGATGAATGGAGGATAAGTTGGATGAAAACGTGGTGCGATTTATTAAAACGCAACGAATAAAAAGGCTAGGACAAGGGCTCAAAATATGATAATGGACGCGAAAGCAGTCATCGTCAAAGCAAGAGCAACGACAAGATCAAGATGCAAGGACGAATTAAACGAAGATCTGAAGAAGCTCCGACTGGAAAACTGGAGAGAGATCGCAAAAGACCGAGTAGCTTGGAGGCACACAAAGTGCTGTAGAGCCAAATGATGTTGAATATTTCTTTGTCTCTCTAGTTTTGTAATAATAAACCCAATAATAATATTGTTTTTAGAAAATAATATTTATGCATTCGTCTAGAAGCCACTCGTCGAAACACTTTTCAAACTCGAATTTTGGGATAGCCGTTGGCACTTTCAGCGATTTATCGCATGCTTGTAAAACGACGGGCCTTTAATTTTCTCTTTATTTTAAATAGGTAAAAGTCACACGAAGCCATATCTGGTGAAAATGAATGCTGGGGCATTGTTAAAGTATTGTTTTTGGCCCAGAATTCAGGAAAAAACAACGAAGTGTGAGATTTTAACAAACGAAATTCGTCAAATTGTATCGTATTTCAGGGGCATGTAAGTATATAAATATAATATGGGTTCTCCAAACCCATGAAATTTTAAATTTTATAATTCCCGTTATTTTTATGAACACACCATGTACACTCCCTATCGGTGGTGTTCCAAGATCTGACCTGGTTCCCGCCATTTATCGGAACTGACATTTAGGAGTAATAACCCTGTGGATCAGTCAGATTCAACACTCTACGTTGTGAGCGAAAGAATCGTTTAAAATAACAGCATCAGTCAACGAATCTGTTGGGTGTAGTAACGGATTGAAACTGTCCTATTCCTTATTTCTAACATTGTAGGATGTTGCTGGCCTTATTTTGTTCTTCATTAAAGTACAAGCGGAGAAGGAGAGCGCTTCGCTCATGTTTCACTGGTTTTTTACACTTTAAAACTTAACCTTCAACCAAAGCTCGCATTAAATGAAAAAATTTGTTTTCTCTTTTTAGATTGTTTTACATTTGTTCTATTTATTTTATACTTTATTGATTTTTCCCAATTTTAATTTAATAAATTTACTATTCATCATCATTTCATATTATATATGTATGTATGTATATATTCATTTGATTTGTAACAATTTATTGAAGTTTTAAAGAACTTCTTAAAAGAGTGCAAAGTTCGTATATTTTTCTAATCTGTGAATTATAACTATTTATTTTTCATTATTTATTAGTTCAAAATTTTTTGTTTTTTTAATTTGTTTCTTACATAGATTCGCGCATAGCGAGAGGTCACTCAAGAATTGTACGAAAACAATTTTACGGACAGTATTTTATAGCTCTTCTCTACACAATTAATAAATAAGTTACATAGTATGTTCATTTTTTTTTGTTTTTGCTTTTGTTGTTGCTATTTTTGTTTTTTTTTCATTTGATTTGACTTCGTCCTGTATGTGTAGGTGTGTATGATTTTCTGAAAAGTTGGCAAAAGTGTCGCTTCTAAAATACACATTAACATTTTTGTTTTTCTCAGTGTATTTTCTGCTTCTCTAAATATATGTATGTATACTTATACTTTTCATATAAAATGTGTTTTTGTTTCGTTTTCTCGCCTTTGAAAATCGTTGAAATATAATATATATTTTCATAGCAAAAAATATATGTATTCATGTATATTTGTGTACGTGTCCTCTTTAATATTTGCTCAATTGATTTATTTTTGTTTTTGTATAATTTATTTATTTGCATTTTTTATTTTTCTGTTTTTTGTAATAATTGCTAACAACAAATGTGTTTTCTTTTATAAATATTTATTAATTAAAATTTATTTAACAATAGACTTATTTGAGAGCAACTACTTGTCGACCGGGCTTGCCGATAAGGCCAACGCCATCGCTTTATCACGAACCGGTTGTTGTAGTTGTGCTTGTCGTTCCGCGTCCGAAACGTGGCAGATAGAGGCCGAATTTCGATTCGATGCCATTGAGCAGCGGCACAGCGGCACGATAGCCACCAATATGGTCTGAGTTGAATCTTTGTGTGTTCTCATCCAGCACCTTGGGTTTGGTCACCACCGAACCGGTTGGATGTGAGCCGCCGAAATCAACATAGAAGAGACGCTGCAACAACTCGTAAGTGACCAAGGTTACACCGAATTGTGGCGACGAACGGAAGACACGAGCTGCGTGGAGAGTAGACGTTGTTTTAGAATAAACTTCACAAAACTAAATACGTTGAATCGAACTTACCAGCAGTACCCTTCCAGAAGGCGCGTGGTCCCTCCTCCGCCATGATTTTCTTGGTGGCATCCCACACGCCCGTGTAGGTTGTCTGACCGGAACGCGCCACGACCTGCAGGCGAGTTTTGATCACATCTGCGGGCGTTACGAGCGAGGCAGCGGGCACACCAGCAATAGCACCGGCCGCAAGCAGGGTCAGTGGATGATTGTAGCTGGTGCATGAAAAGGACATAGTAATAAAAGTAAAGTAAACAAGGAAGGGCTAAGTTCGGGTGTAACCAAACATTTTATACTCTCGCAATTTATTTATTTAACTTTATTAATATTATATAATACACAATTTGACCCACATATTCGTCATATATATTATACAAAGTCCATTGAAAGTTGGAAACCCTAATATTAGGTTAGAAGCACCGAGGTCCTCATGTTCGATATATGGGGCCTTGAAAACATATGGTCCGATTTTGGCGATTTTTAGAATGGGGCTGCCACACTATTAACATAGTATTTGTGCAAAGTTCTGCACCGATATCTTCACTAGTGCTTACTTTATATATTGTAATGTAAACGATTCAGATCGTCTTCAAAGTTCTGGTATATAGGAAGTAGGCGTGGTTGTGAAGCGATTTGGCCAATTTTCACAACATATTATTGGGAGGTAAGGAAACTATTACAAACCAAGTTTCATTGAAATCTGGTTTTTGAACCATAAGTGGGCGATGCCACGCCCATTTTCCATTTTGTAAAAAAATCTGAGTGCAGCTTCCATCTGCCATTCCTTATGTGAAATTTAGTGTTTCTGACGTTTTTCGTTAGTGAGTTAACCCACTTTTAGTAATTTTCAATTTAACATTTGTATGGGAGGGGGGCGTGGTTATTATCCGATTTCTGTCATTTTTGGACTGTATAAGGAAATGGCTAAAAAAAACGACTGCAGAAAGTTTGGTTTATATAGCTCTCTTGGTTTGCGAGATATATACAAAAAACCGATTTGGGGGCGGGGCCACGCCCACTTCCCCAAAAAAATTACATCCACATATGCCCCCTCATAGTGCGATCCTTCATACCAAATTTTATTTCCATAGCTTTTTTTATGGCTTAGTTATTGCACTTTATGTGTTTTCGGTTTTCGCCATTTTGTGGGCGTGGCAGTAGTCCGATTTTGCTCATTTTCGAAAGCAACCATCCTATGGTGCCAAGAAATAAGTGTGCCAAGTTTCATCAAGATATCTTAATTTTTACTCAAGTTACAGCTTGCACAGACGGACGGACGGACGGACGGACGGACAGACAGACATTCGGATTTGAACTCCACTCTTCACCCTGATCACTTTGGTATATATAACCCTATATCTAACTCTTTTAGTTTTGGGTGTTACAAACAACCGTTATGTGAACAAAACTATAATACTCTCTTTAGCAACATTTGTTGCGAGAGTATAAAAATAGAGCAAAGTAATTCCCGTTATGACTTACCCATCTTCGTCGGCGAACAGCGATTTAGTGTGCGCATAAGCGGGGAAGTAGATAGCAGAGAATGGCACATCGCGCAGCAAGCAGGCGCGTGCACCTTTGTACAAGCCAAACAGACCCAGATCACGAACAACAGATAAGGCACGTACTTTAGTTCCGCCTGCGATTTCACCGGCAACTTGGAGACGAATTTTGACAATTTCCAAAGGATTGGTGAAGACCACTTGTGAGGCACCGGCCTGAAAGCAAGCATATAAATCGTTTGTTAGTCAAGTTAATATTTTGCGAGGGTAGTAGGGTCAAAAAAAGCTCGCCTGAGAACGCATTCCGTGCAAGCGCGCTACGTAAGCTTAGTTAAGCTCTTATCTCTGCATGTGGAAATTATGAAAAAATGCTTTGCAAAACTCTACACATGGTATTGAGTCAAGATTTGACGACTACTTACACAAGCGCCAGCCATAATTTCGGACCACATCGGTATCACACCCTGTTTATCGGTGAACTTGTCACGCACAAAATCATTCACAGTAAGCTTGATGGCTTTCTCTGGCGCCACACCCATCAGCTGTGGCAACAGACCGCGATACAAGCCGAGCACACCCTCGTGACGTATAACCTGCATGAAGAAGCATTAAATTAGAATAAGTATTCTACAAAGAAGCCGCAAGTTATACACTTGCTTACCTTCTTAAAGCAATCCCAAGAGTTTCTATATGCGACTTCACCAATAAAAGAGCCTGTGCGTTGATTTTGCATGCGTGTCTTTACCAAATCAATAGGGTACACCACGGTAGCACCAACAGCTGTTTGATTAGAGTGATTTTAGAGGTTTCATATATGAAATGTTTGAAGCAAAAAGTGTTACTCACCGCCAGCAAATGAACCGAGCATGAAACGATAGGTGCTCTCCAAAATCTGTATGAATGCAGAACGATCGGCAGGACTCTCAACGGCTTTGATCTCCGCCAAACGTGTCGTGATATGCTTTGTATAATGCTCGGGCGAAATATTGTTCAGATCATTATAGACGATGCGCCTAAAGATGGATTAGATGTTATTTACTGTTATGCGAAATGTTTTTAGAGCGTATATTTAACGGTAAATAATAGTGAATAAGCGTATTTACGAATAATTGATTACACATAAATAAAGGTTACTAGTAATGGGGACAATTGCGGACGAGGGTAATATATAGGTATATGTATATAAAATATATAAAAAATGCTCTAATTATATTATCATATTATATGTATATTTATATGTGGTAATAAAGGGAAATCAACCAATTTTGGAAATAATTAGCTAGGAGAAAACGTAAAAAAGAACACACTCAATTGAACATCATAATTGCAACCATTCACTTGCCTATTGGGATCAATCTTTTTGCGACGCCACCAACTATTTTCATAACAATATACAATATGGTTATTACATTAATTGATGTTTTGCATTTGAAGAGAAGGACAAGAAAATATAGAGACAACAAGGGCGAGTTAATAAACGCATTATTCAAATACATAAATAACTTTAATTATTTTTTTAATTCTATGTGAGAATGGAATGCAAAACATAAAACTGATTTAATTAATGTATATGTGTATGTAAATATTTGTGTATTTATGAAAATAGGGTCCAATCTCATAAATTGCTTTTACTGAACCTCAACTATAATAACTGTACTTCCGCTACATATCAAACTTGTTACTTTCAAAACCATACTCTACACATACTGGATGAGAACGTTGTTGTAAGACAAATTTCTCCGAAGTTAAACAATGCGAAACTCAAGAAAGGTACGACTTCTTTAAAGGGTTTTTTAATGGTCCTCGAAACAAACAGGAAAAATTTGAATAACCGATATTTTAAAAATATGTTAAAACCAGGGAAAAAATATATGCTATAAGATAAGATATGGTCCATTCTGACCTATGATATGACCTTCCCAAGCGACATTGCTTTGCTCTATAGGCTCTTGAAAAGTCCAGCAACATCCGACGTTTTCGACCCAAATTCTATTCAGCGCTGAGGGCCATTTCTGGCTCAATTAGTATGTAATCAAGCCAAATTTCCGCAATTGGGCCGAAGAGCAACTTGAAAAGATTCAAGAGCCGACATCTTATCCAGAAAAAACAATGGTTTGTGGGCTGGTATGGGCATATTTCTTTAAAAATGACGCCGGTGAGAACGTAACCGTGAATGGGGACCGTTATCCGCCCATGATAAACGACTATTTGATGCCTGAAATAAAAGCTCATGATCTCGACGACATTTGGTTTCAACAAGACGGCGCCACTTCCTACACATCGCATCAATCAATGTATTTATTGAGAGAACACTTCGGTAAGCAGATAATTTCACGGTTTGAGCCGGTTGTTTGGCCACCATGATCGTGTGATATCACGTTTAAGTCAGATTAGACTTTTTCCTGTGGTGATATATAAAGTCTAAAGTCTAAGGGTAGGCGGAAAATCCGGTTTTGATTCAGGACTAGTTAGTTAGTTAGAAATTTTAGAGGAATGCATAACGACCTGTGGTCTTTTGTACCCTCCCTAAGTTTACAACAACTCCATCAGTCCCAGCACCCTTACAAATTCAACAATGGTGCTTGGAGTGAGAGAGTCGATGCTATATCAAACTTCCTCCTCAGTTGGGTTGCTGAGACCCAATAATTCTCTCCTACTTCTGTGAAGTGCTACACAATCTAAGAGTAGGTGTAAGGGAGTTTCTGCCTCCAAGTCACAGAAGCGACACGTTGCGGATGAGACGATTCAGGACTATATCAGGGATAGAAATATCCATTAATATTCATGAAAGATATAAAAATTAATATGTTGGGTAAATAACAAGAAATATCGGTATTGAAGAACAGTCAAAAAACTGAGCAAAGTTGGCAGAATGTGAGAGAGTAATTTTGCATTAGACTTTTATAAAAAGCTTATAGTTCGAGTAAGGGAATATGGAGAAGAAAATATCGGGTAATTAAATATGCAAGTAGTGAGAACTTCAGATCATATATTTGGAACTATTGAATCGACGCTTTAGTTTAGTTTTAGAAGGTGGGAAGAATTTCTGGTCATTGAAATTGTTCTCTTTGCAATATAGAAATCCATAAGAATATATGGTATTGAACCCTTTAGAGGTTTGCCAGCGATTATTGTATTTATTAACAATTTTCATAGATTTAGTATCTACACAATGGTGCCGATCTTAATAAAGGTGGACTCCAGAGTTGATTTCAATTAAAATATAATCTGGTCAAACGCTAATAATATAATAACTGGAAGGAAATTTAATTTTATAGAGAAAGGTATTGGATTAAAAACTACTACTGCTACTAGTACTAAACTTGTTTCGAATTATATATAGTATATATGAAACAAACACCACACTAATGCATTAATCTAACTTCTCTAATATATTTTGATGTCAAGTCCTCAGGTGTACTTATGTGTATATATTTAATTGTCAATGTAAGTGCCGTTAGATGGATAACTAAATAATCTTATTTATTCCCCACACACTTTATTGACAGCGTAGCTTACCCGGTTTGATGGAGCGCGCCGGTTAATTGAAAGAGTATATCAATTTCTAATGGCGTTATTTGACTCATTGTTTGTGCGGCGTAAAGTAGTTCGTCCTTTGTCACGGGTTCGTTGCGATTACCTTGAGTGGCGTGCAAGTAGATACGTTTAATCAATTCCATATTATTGAGCAGCGAAGTAAATGCGATGAAGTAGGGGAAGCTCACTTTGTGACCTTCGGTGACCTATTGATGCAAACGGCGCGGTGAAGAAATCAATTAAAATTAGTTTATTGTGAGACTTTTTTATTTTGTTTAGCATGCTACGCACCGCTACTAGATTATCCTTGACGACGGGTGTGAGTAAATGCCTTTTCACTTTAACAATAACATCCTGAAAATCTAAAGGTGAGATAAATCCAGAACCAGCTGGATCCTTACTACGGAATGCTTCCATTGCATATTCCTCATGGAAATCATGGAGTAATTGTGTGAATTCCGCATAATTAATGGTGCGGTCTTTTTTCTGCAATATAACAAAAACAACAACAATTAAATTATAAAAACAATATAGCTGTAAGAGAGCATACTCACTTCACCAAAATACCGCTTGATAAAGGAACTATCTAAATTAAAAGGTATCTTTGAATGCAATTCGGTTTTTTGTACGATATCGACGAAATCGGCTGTAAGGTAGAAGATTAATATGTTGGTTAAAGACAAGCATCGAACATTTACTATTGTGCTTCATACTCACAATAATGAACTGTGCCGTTGCCTTTGCGGTCGAATAGTTGAAAAGCTGTCTTGTAGAGCGCATCTGGTGTGCAGAGCAGCCCCTCAAAGGCTTGGAATTCCACAAATGAGATCAACCCATCTTTGCTGGTGTCCGCTATGCTGGCTAACAAACGCACAGATTCCTGCAATATACATACATATATACATACATATAATGGAATACTTAGTATAAGGTCAAATGGAAGGTTATACATATCGATTGCTTAGAAATCATTCCACAATGATTAGCGACAAGTGACAGAGCACTTCATAAAATAATAAAATATTTGCAGATACGTCACAGCGAATGTGAAAATTTGTATACAAACAATCGAAACATACATACATACATACAAATTATAAGTATGCGTTGAACTGTGTACATAAAGCTTATACTCGTGCATACTAGTTTAGTGAGCTGCTATTTATAGCTTCATTATAGTCCAATTTCGCATTTCTTTCGCATAATCAAACAAAATTCTGTTTTAGTTATATTTTTATTTCATAATATACGTACTAGGCTATAATTCATAGAGCCCATTTGCCGGCTAAATGAGTTTGAAATACTTTAAATGATAAGCGTTTTTTTTTATAGCATAAATATATACATAACTGTATGTATGTGTTTATGTGTGTGCATAGCGTCAAGTTGCCGCACTCTTTCGCTATCTCCACACTCCACACACTGTTTGGGTCGCTGAGATAATCACGTGGTGGCCAAGTGATTCCCTCCACGGTTTGTTTGGCTGTGCTACTACTGCTACTACTGTGTATTTGTTGTGCATATTAATAGCGTCTTTTTGGACTCAAAGAAATTTAGATAAGTTACTTGAAAGTAATTATAAAGATTATGAATTACATGTTTACCAGTTTAAAGTAGTACACTCGGACTGATAGTGTCTAAGGTTGTGTTGTATTTTTTAAATGTATTAAAATATATTTTTATGAAATTTTAACAAAGCCTTGTAGGACTAAATTCAGTCCTAAATAGCAATTATTTGAATTATGCTTTAAAAAATATTAGAACTCAGATTTTAGTGGTAATATATCATGCAATTTGTTAGCTCATAATTATACCAATTTTACAGATTTCATACAGTATTTACCCAGCTAAAAATCAATATTAAAGGGCTTTTCAAAAGGTATGCTACAAAAGTAGATCGATAGAGACAACAAACAACGTCATATTTTTCCCGCTTTTTTGACATTTCTCTTCGGTAAGGCTTGGCATTTCATCATGGAAAGATATGCGATCCAACAACGAGTCAAAATTAATAAAATTTACTACCGAAATTCTGAGTCAGTGGTCTCAACTTTAAGAGCGCTACGTCCTATTTATGGTCGTCATAATCAGCTTATCAGAGCAACAATTGAGTATCTGCGGAAAATTTTTAATTCACAGGCAGTACAAAATGTTTCCGTGCCAGTGAGACAAAGAAGTGCCCGTGGTGTCGAGAATGTTCCTGCCGCTAGTGCATCAATTGAGGAAGACCCAAATCAGTATCGACGTGTGGTTCTAAAGCGTTGTCATCTCTGTCGTTGTGGCGAATTTTGTGAAAAGACCTTGGCCTACTTGACCACTGGGCGCTTGACCATCAGAATCGTCGCATGTTCGTGAATTGAGCTGAGCATCAACTTGAAAATGATCCGGAGTTTCATTGAAAAATCATCTTCAGAGGCTCATTTCTAGTTGAATGGCTTCGTCAATAATCAAAATATGCGTTGTTGCTCATGCAGCAATCCACACATTGCATCCCAAAAAAAATACGATTTGGTGAGGTTTATAGGCTGGCGGCGTCATTGGACCATACTTTTTCCGTGATGATCCAGACCAGCACGTTACTTTGAATGAGAATCGCTACCGCTCAATGAGAACCGAATATTTTTTGCCCGAATTGGATGATATGAACTTGGACAATATGTGCTTCCAACAGGACAGCGCCAGAAGCTACACAACGAATGTCACAATCGATTTATTGAAAACCAAATTTGTTGAATGTGTTATCTCACGAAATAGTCCAGTCAATTCGCCGTCTCGGTCGTGGGATTTGACACCGTTAGACCATTTCCTGTGCGGCTACGTCAAGTCTATGATCTATGCCAACAAGCCATCGACGATTGACGTGAAATTGCAACAGTATCGACAGATTTATGCTTGTAAACCGTCGAAAGTTGGGTTCAGCATCAGGACTTCTGTAAGCGTGCCCGTGGTGGCCATGTAAATGAAATCGAGTTCCATACATAATGCCATCCTATGTACTTTCACAGGAATAAAGAATTTCATTGATATCCCAAACCAGTTTTGTAGTATTTGTGGCAAATTCTTCTTTACTTCTACCGGTTCTTTTGCCATTTATTGTTATTGGGAGTTTGTCCCAGTACATTATAATAAAGTTTCAACGCCTACACCTTAGCTAAGTACTTGTCGGAACCTTTTCGCCTAATTGTTCTCACGGCATCAAGATTATTTACGAAAAATGAAAGCGCTGATATATGGATTTTATTAGAAGCTGCGACATAATATAGAAATATATGGGGCTTAGGCGTCGGCTATCTAGGTGAGGGCACTAAAGCTCAAGTACCACACCAATTTGAGCTTTAGTTGCCTAACTCATCGTAGGGAAAGTTGTCAATTCAAGTGCTGGGGTCTGCTGAATTTTTCTGAGGCAGTGGGTAAATAATGAAATTTTTGTCTCAAATATTCGAACGAAGGTTTTCATTATTGGTTCTACATATTAAACAAATTATAGCATATCAAATTATTATAAAAAGGGAATATTTAATTTAAGATCTTATTTTAACTAATCCATAACTACATACTTCCGGACCATTGATGAAAAAAATTGATATTAATTATGTATTGAATACTTGACTTGTCAGGGAAAGTATGAGGAACTTATTAATTAACTAATATTGCGTAAATCCAAGCTTCTGCAAGGTATATTTCTGTGTTCATATGGAAAAGGTACTTGTTTGGAAAATATTATTTTACAACGAAATTCTTAAAGTTTATCATTCAGTTATTTTTATTAAATTTTCTTCAAACTATCCATACGACAATAAATATTCCCATTCTATATATTGTTATCTTTTGCATCATATTACTTAATACAATATTTACATAACATTCTATTTCCATTTTAAAATGCTATTTGCGCTTCAAGATATATATTTTTATGTCTAGGAGTCATTTGTACCTTAAAATAAATATGTGAGGTATTAACAAAAAAAATAAATGAAAAATAAAAAAAAAAAAATAAAAAATAATCATGAAAGTTTGACGTATACAAAATGCATATGTATGTACGAGTATGTTATGTGTACTCATGTCAGTACAGACATAGCAAAATTTAGTAGATTCTGCACTATATTGATACAAACATACATATGTATGTCTACACATTTATATGTATGTTGTCTTAGCATCTCTGATGACGCACAACATCAAGCAGATGATTATTGAATATTTTTTCTAAAATTATTTCTTATCAAATAAAGCCGGCGAATTATTTAAATCAATGGTGACTTTATACTTTCTGCTAACAGTTAATTGATATGTTCATATATATATATATCTGTGTACTCACATCATTGAATGTAGCATCGGTGAAGAGTCCAAGGAATTTTCGCACGAAATCCTCACTGGTCATGTAGTGGTCGCCATCCTTTTGTAATGAGGCATATTTAAGGAAGACTTCGCGGAGTTTATCGGTGCTGGCACGTTTTAGAAACGAAGATCCCTGCAACAAAAGCAAGAAAAATAAATAATTAATGAATTTGTTGTAATTAAAAAGCGGCAAGAGAGTTGTATTTGTATTTCTTTTTTGCAATATGACATTGAAATACTCATACACATACATACATATAGATACACATATCTTAATGAGTAAGAGCGCGTTGTTACAAATATAAAATGTGCTCATTCACATTTTTAGTATCTCTGCAGTAGCAACTACTCTCTTTCAGATATACTTATATATCTGTATGTATATTCGCGGTCATACATTATTAAAGATAAATGCCAACGCTTCCAGCTGACAAGCTCCACATAAGCTTATGAATGCCTAGGCATACTTATATACGTATATTTGTGTAGATATTATATACACATGCGTATACATATATCTACATTACATTTATCAGAACATATTAAAATGTAAAAGTTCACGTACAGACTGTGGCATTTTGCTTTCGTTGGCGGGTTACTCCTTCCTGTGTTCTCTAAGTACTATTATTTATTTATTTGCGTACTTTGCAATTACTTGCGCTATTTTACTATCGCACTGCTTGACACTCACGCGCTTCGTATACTACACTCTTTCTTCGCAACGCGCTACAATTTCACTACCGTATCAGTCGTTTGTAAAATAGCAACTGAAAAATATAAAACATCATCGATGCTTTTGATCGCCACCACAGCCGGCTCAGCCACGCCGTCGCTGTCGTCGGTCGAAATTTGCAAGTAACTCAATTTGAACATTTAAGCGTGTGTACAGAGCTGGAGACTACGAAATTAAGTTACGTGCAAAGTTAGGGTGTTCACGTGAAAGACAATTTTAGTAAAATTATTATTTTTGAATTCATAAAAAATAAAAATAAAAAATCATTGATAAATAGATGATAATAAATAATAAAAAAATAAAATTTTTAATACAAATTATCGAAAACGATTCGAAGGCATTTAGACATGGTTTAATAATTTAATTAACTAATTATTTTGAAATTATTTTAAATAATTAAATAATTTTTCTTAGTAAAAAAAATATTTTAACTGATTAATCAGTAACTTTAAAATAAAAATAATGTACTTTTCATTAATAAAAAAATTAAAAATAAATATAATTTAATTAATTAAGTAATTAGTAATAAATTACTTTAAATATTATTTAATTTATAATTTAGGGAATTTTTATTAATAAGAAACTAATAATTAAAAATGAATATAATTTAATTAATTAACAGTTAATTATGTTAAAAAAAATGTATGTAAATTTTGTTTATAAAAAATTGTTAAAAATTAATATAGTAATACTTTAGTAATAAATAGTAATTAATTACATTAAATAAAAATTAATGTAATTTTGATTAATAACCAAAAATAATTAAAAATTAATGTAAATTAATTTTTAGGTAATTAACTATTTTAATTAAGAATTTAATTAATATTAATATTAAATTAATTAATAATTTAATATTTTGAAATGAAATTTATTTTCAATCAAAATTATTATTTAATTAAGGTAATTAATTACTATTTAATACAATTACATTATTTTTTTAAACAAAATAAGTAACTATTAGTTACTTAGATTTAATGTTCACAATTAAAATAAAAAAACTTAATTCTTTTTTAATAAATTAAAATAAAATAAATTAATTAAAAAAAAAAATTAGTTCAAAAAATTATTAATTTCAGATTATTTTAATTAATTATTTAATTCATAAATATTTTATTACTGTTAATTTTCATTAATAATATTCATTATATTCTAACATTTGTTTATTTGTTGAAATAATTAAACATAATTAATTTAAATTTATTAAATTTTGGAAAAATTGTAAATCTAATTTTATTACTTTGAAATCCAATATTCAATTTCACAATTTCTACACAAAAGTACGAAAGGGTTAACATATCTACTCGAACACCAAAAAAAGAAAACAGAAAAAAGAGTGCGAATGGCACGTAAGCCACTGGAAGAGTTTTATTTCTCTAAATACTATGTGTACGTGTATAAAAACATAACTTCTTCATATGTATCTAGAAGAGATATCAAAACAACAACAATGCCATTAAAGACATTTCTTTACTTTTTATGACTTCTTATTTCGCTGACATTCTCTCGTCACAATCTCATTCACATTATGTATGCCTTTGACAAGGTGGAGAGCGCCAGCGTGACCCACTGCCATTGAGGCAGAGGCTTTCCGCATAAACATTATAAACCAAGCGGTACACGTATATTTATTTACATATATCTATAAAAAATATATATCTTTGCATACATATATACATAATTATGTTTGTGTATGCATCGTTGAATGCCTCCGTTCACTAAATCTTCACGTGCTCCCTAATTGATGGAGCTTTCTGGTGGAGCAGTGAAGAGTAAAGAAGAGCGTTTTCTTAGAAATAAGAGTATACATTTAATTGAGACGCCAAAATCAGTTGACTCAAACAGAGCGCGGAAGTCTATATACATAAATACAAAAATTAATGAATAAATGAGTGTTGAGAGTAAACAAATTACTAGAATAGCGAAGTGAAATGTTCTGCTGATATAATTACTTCGTTTTAATTAGTTTACGGTGTTTACAATATTTTCATGGTAGTTTAATGAATTTATACCAGTTCTTCGTTCGATTCACGAAACTGGTAATATGAAAATTTAAAGATATTTCAAAAACATGTAAGGAAGGGCTAAGTTCGGGTGTAACCGAACATTATATGTATACTCTCGCAATTTATTTATTTAATTTTATTAATATAATACACAATTTGATCCATATATTCGGCATAAATGTATATGGTATAAAGTCAATTGAAAGTTTAACAACCCTAATATTAGGTATATGGGAGCTAGGGGATGTTATGAGCCGAGTTCTGTTCCGATATCTTCATTAGTATATAATATATTGTAAAGTAAACTATTCAGACCGACTTCAAAGTTCTGGTATATGGGAAATAGGCGTGGTGCTGAACCGATTTAGACTATTTTCATAAAATATAATTGAAATGTCAGGAAAATATTATGAATCGAATTTCATTGAAATTGGTCAAGTAATTTCGGAGATATTTTTTTGACCCATAAGTGGGCGGAGCCAAGCCAATTTAAAGTTTTGTATACCAATTTGAGTGCAGTCCTTCTGTCCTTCTGTACCATTTTAAACATGAAATTGAAGGTTTCTAGTGGTTTTCCTTACAGAATTAATGTATTTTAGTAGTTTTCATTAAAACCTTTGTATGGGAGGTGGGCGTGGTTATAACCCGATTCCCTACATTTTTCGACTGTATAAGGTAGTACCTAAAAAAAACGACTCTAGAGAGTTTCCTTGATATAGCTTTAGTAATTTACGAGAAATGTACAAAAAACTTAGTAGGCCCATTTCCAAAAAAAAATTGCAACCAACACATAATATAGGACAGACTGACATCCGGATGTGAACTTTACTCGCCACCCTGATCATATTGATATATGTATATTACCCTTTATCTAACTCGTTTGGTTTTAAGGCTTACAACCAACCGTTATGTGAATTATACTCTTTTTAGCAACTTTGTCGGGAGAGTATAGTAAATATATATCTTATTTAAAGTTTAATTTTTAGAGTAAAATAGTAAAATATTAAACAACAATATACATCGCCTCTAAAAAACTACTAAAAATGGGTCTTCTATAATTCATAAAGAAAATCGTGCATCAATTGGCAATTATGAACACAATAGGTAAAGTTTACTTGAAATTTCTAGATTTCAATGATTTGATTCTATAATTTTTAGTAAGAAAAATACAAAAAAAATGTTGGTTAATTCTAATAATCCATTCCAGTCGATTGACGTCTGTATCCCATACCTTTGTTCATTATTTATGCAATCAATAAGTTTAATATCATATTTTTTGTTCGCATCCAGAGGATATAGAGGGAATATTTTAAAATTCTGTCTCGATAGTAAAATTTTAATTTAGTATTATGCCTTGGTTGAAAAGTTCGATTTATGGAAGGAAATTTGTATGAAATTCACTTCTATTGCCAATTCAAGAGTTCGAGTTATAGAGAACTTCGAGTTAAGGCTAACGCTATTGCCATTTCAAGAGTTTTGGTTATGGAGATATTCAAGTAATAGAAGTTCGAGTTATGGAAGTTCAACTGTATAAGAATTATCCCGCATGTTTATGGAATATTTGGAGCAATGCTTTATGTGGATTACATTACTTTATGCCTGATTACTTTACTGATAATGATAATTATTATCTATTTAAAATCCGTTAAAGTTATAAGTTATAAGTAAGTTGACTTATACAAATACATATGTAGCTTAATGTGATTCTAATTGCTATGTTTTCTATAATAAAAAAGTATTATCTAGAAGTAAATAGAAATGATATGCGGCTTTTATTTATATATGAATAACAACAGCTGTGAAATGCACATAAATATAATTTCGTATTCGTGTATGTATTTCAAATGCATTTATTTAGAGATTGCAATTTAAGATTAAAATAATGCAAAATTATGGAAGGAACTTAATGAAACAAGCATCTTTTACTAAGTATTTAAATATTAAAACTGTCACGTTTTCGTGTCGCATTATTATGCAACTTAGACCTACGTGCATACATATGTACATATATGTATATACATATATATAATATTTATATTGTATGCAGTATTTTACAGTACATTCTGTATTTATATGTACATGTATATTATGTGTACTGTATTTATAGAAATAAAAAAAGTTTAATCGATCGGCACATTCATCGCAGCGAAAATATTACTTTTATGGAATGCGCCCACTGTTGCCAGCGCAAATATGCTAACAGATGTACTCTACATATATGCGGAGGGGTGATTATAACCTGTCAGTTAAAGCGACTAGTGATAAACCACTTAACAACTAGTTAATAAATCACCAGCACAACTAGTTAGCCAAATGTCAAAAAAATTTCATACAAATAACCATTATTCTTATTATTATTTACTTGTTGATCTCCAAACAGCTGTCTATTGACTATTAAATGGCAGATATATGTAGGTACACTAGTTCACAAATAATAAGTCTATATATGTACATGAACCAATGAACAATTTGGAACTGTTTTTATTCAAAAATATTGATTTTCTAACTGATATGTATATGGCGTCTTTCAAAAGCACACTTCCCAAAAAAATTTATAAAAAATCTGACTGAATGTCTGACTACTCCCTAAACTGGTGTTTTACTAACTAGTTCGTGGTGTGACTGCAGTGACTATATGCTATACATACATACATATGTACTTATTATACATAAATATATTTTTATATGTATACAAGTATTTCAGTGCAATTTCAGAAAATATTTATTAATGATTTTGATGTCAATTTCCGCTGACGTAGAAGAATATTGCGTAAGCAATGGCAAAGTCAAAGAGAATGTGTTGGACAATACTTGTAAATGTAAACATACGCATTCGGGATAATAATCTATTGGTGGTCTCGTCACATTGTTTTTGTATAAAGTGTATGTATATAAAGTATATACATAGATATATCGTTGGTATACCAGCGAGGGCAGTGCACTGTGAGACGCTCATTGTGATAATGAGAAATGATGAAATCTGAGGCTAAAAACAAATGCAGTAAGCAAAATTGTTTGTTACAATTACTCGTAAAAACAACAACAGGTTGTTTACACAAAGCGAAGTGGTGTGTGATATGATGTGATTAATTGGAATTTCTGTGACATGTTACTAGACAGAAAGTTAGAATGGCCTAATGGGAAGTTGTTTATAAGTATTTAAATAATATAGTTTATGTAAATATAATAAAATAAATATTTAAATTTTAAATATAGTATGTAATATATATAATTTTTATATGCTATATATGTATATTATATTATCTATTCCTTGAAAATCACATTTTTATTGGTCCATAACAGCAAACAGTGGTAATAAATAATGTCAACATAGCGCATTTTATCTTTATCGTCTTATATTTATTTATTTCGAGCCATCAAATGCTCTCTTTAAGTGCAAGCATTTGTAGAATTACAGTCTTGCGAATTGGACCACAAATATCCAGACAATTTAGAATCACTAGAGTGACTAAGATACTGACCACACTCAAAATTACTAACCAACCACTCTGTCTGTAATAAATTTTATAAATACTTTACTATTATTTATTTTTGAGTCCTAATTGTGTAAATTTATTTAGTAAACAATCCAACAACAATTTTTTTTAAACCAGTGTAAAAGTTAAAAACTTTATGAATTTACGACACTTGATGACAACTTATGAATAAATGTATATACGAATCATTTGAGTAATTATTTATTCGCCCTATAATTACTTAAGAGTAATTACTGCATTTGGAGTGTATAAATTTGTTCACCTAATCGTCCACAGGTAACTTCATATTAATACGAGGGTTGCTATATATATTTCTGGCCTAAGCAACACTAAGTGTTGCCAGGTGCAATTTGACATTTCCATTGGAAAGTTTGATATTTTTTAGCATAACATCACTCAGAACGTTTTGTCATTTAGTCGTGAATTGTTTTATTTACAGGGAATTAAAAAATTCATCTCGGCCAAAAAATGGAATTAACTCGTGAAAATTTTCGTGCGATCATTTTTCACAACTTTCGACGTGGATTATCGCGACAAGAGTGCATCGTTGAACTAAAATCTTTGTATGGATATGAAGCACCATCCTATAGCACTGTGAAAAACTGGTACAACGAATTCAATCGTGGCCGACGATCGCTCAAAGACGAATTCCGTGAAGGTCGTCCAAAAACAGCCGTTGTGCCAGAAAACATCGATGCCGTACGTGAACTGATAATGCAAGACCGTCATGTAACATACCTTCAGATAGAGGCATGCCTATGCATTTCCCCCACCAGCATACATTCGATATTGCATGAACACCTGGCCGTAAAAAAGGGACGAATGGAATATGGCTATTCAATTCATTCAATTACTAAAATTTTGAAATTTTGAACCGATCTGGAGCATTTTTTTGCATTCAGATAACAAAAACAATCTTGAATTCAAATTAGATTTGATTTTTGAAATCGACCTACGATCACGCCTCATACTTTATTATAAACATTTTAAAATTTGAAGAAAATTAGTATTCTAAAAACTTAAAAAAAAAAAACTGAAAACTCTATCTATTTCATCCGCTTATTCTTACAAGTACTTTACTTGTCGCCAGCAATTGTGTTTTACTAAGCTCATTTTCACCAACATGAGATATGGAACATATATAAAAACATAATATGCACGTACATATATGTTGTGGCCCTATGCTCCTTGCAGGAGTAACAGGAACTATATATATATGTAAATATAGAATGTACTGTAAAATGGAACATTCATATGTTCCAGTATGTATGTATGAGTTAATGATGTAATCCTCTTCAGAAGGCGCGAATACACTGGATATAAGAGGATGTTCCATCATTTAGCTTAAATAAATATGCACAGCTTACTAGATTTGCCGACGCGCTTAAATTCTCCTACATAAAGCCACCATTCAACCTAGTATTATCCCATTTATGTACAAACATGAGAATATATGAATGTATATGTACATATATGTATATACGGCTATAAACCTAAAGTAAATAACGCAAATGGGCGAATATGCATATTTGCAGTTATTTATACACACATAAACATACATACATATGTACATATGTACACATGAACGCCTGCACTTGTTATTGCCGCTGCATGTTGCATTTTACATGCCAAAACACTTTGTATTATGTATTTCCCTGCAAATATTCAGACTATGTCAGCTGTTTGCAAATACACGTTTCCAATTTATTATTATTGTTGTGATTTTTGTTGTTGTTGCTATTTTTTTACTGCAGTTGTGATTATGGCGGCATCATGTGGTTTTTGTTATTGTTGTTGTTACAGACGACATTACATTATTACAGAACGATAACAATAACAACGACAACGACCTTCACAGTGCAGTGAGAGGGGGGGAGCAACAGGAACTTGTAAATAAAGAGAAGCACGTGTGCCTTTGTATGTGTTTCGAATGCAGCGAAGCCGACATTGGATATATTACCTACACATGCATACAAACATATGAATATAGCGAGCGCGACCGGATAATAACATCAGCAAGATACATACATATTAAGTAAAGCAAACGCTAAATCGACACAAAGTGAGTTAGCAAATGCACACACCAAGTTACTACCGGTTGCACGAATTTGTCTTTGAATACAAAGGTGGCTACGAAGTATATTTCGGAGGGGCTCAATAGATAAATGAAGAATAGACTAGACCTAAATTTTTTTGGCCTGATGAGAATTATTACAGGGATAGTAAGAAGACTTTGTGACACTTGTGATAAAAATGTATGTACGAGGTGTGTTCAAAAAATAACGAGATTTTTAAATTTTCAATTGTCCAATTGTCAAAATATATTCAACTAGCAGACCTCTCCGGCTTCGCACGGGTTTAAACAAACATTTCAAAAATTATAAGTTTTTACAAACTTATACACACTCTCCCAAACATATGTATGTACCTTGAACTTGATACGACCTCTAGTCTAGTTGGTGTCCGTTGTCTTTCTCTCTGAATATGAGGTTTTGAAATTTTGTTCAGAAAGCAGCTGCGAGCGCTCGTTCCGCGACTCTCTGGCACGCGATTGCAATCCGAAGAGAATGACTTGCAAGACGATTTTCAGTTTCAGATTAAAATTCTCCATCACGGAGTCTTTTTGATACCCTCACCTGGGAACTATTTCCAGAAAGTTGAGATTCTTGCAATAAATATAGCCTATGTTACTCGGGGTGTATGTAGCTTTCCAATGGTGAAAGAATTTTTGAAATTGGCACAGTAGTTTTTGAGTTTATTCATTACAAAAATAAACCCATATCTTTCCTGTTTATAATAGTAGTATACATAGATATAGAAGTATTCTTAGCATTGGTCTTTAGTATCCATAAGGTTAAAATGTGATTTTATAAGCTAGGCGATTTTCGTTTGTTAAAAGCTCACACTTTGTAGTTTCTTCATGAATTCTTGGCGAAAAACAGTTCTGTAACGATACCCCAGCTTCCATATTTCGTAGATATGGCTTCATGTGAATTTTTAAGAGCCCTGGAATTGATCATCAGTGACCCTATAACATTGTTTGGATTTAGATTTAGTAAGAAGTAATAAATAGACCCAAGTGGAACTAATAACCAGAATATACTTTAAAATCATTTCAATAGTTTATGTATTGGTTTTATTACCCAATAAGCATTTTAGAAAATCTTTACATCTTGACTACAACGAAATGACTCCATGATCGACTTACAATTAGTAAGTCAGCGAAATATCCAGACAATATTCGGAGTAATATGACTCTGACTCATTAAAGCATTGGTTATACTGTATAAAACGAAAAAATGTATAGGCCTTTTATAAGGTACACGAAAGTGGTTTTGTGACCCCCCAAGTGGGAGGAATTCAACTTTTTTTGCAGTACTATTGCATACTATATAATCGCATACATGTTTATGTATTTCTGTGGTGTGCAATAATATAATATAATCCGTATGTCGGTGGCAAAAACTGCTGAGCTGTATCACTGCAACAGCAGGTGGTACACACCCATTTTATTTGTCAGCGGGCTTGTCTCGTGTGACTTTCGCGTAAGAATAGAGCAACACAATGCAAACTCGTATATACGTATCTGCATACATTCATATGTTATTTTATTTACATATATATTTAGTATATTGTCTGCTCCGCTCTGAAAAATGTCTGATTTATTTACGCTGCGGTGGTAACGGTTTTAGTATGAGTGTTTATGTGTATATTTATTTAAAGGTTTATCTGGTGTATGTGCCTTTGAGGAGGATGGAGCCATATGTAGAAGTTCACGTAAGTGAGGAAAGTTTCTGACTGCCATTCACTTGGGAGTGGCCAGGAACGATTCTTTTACATGTGGCTCAAGCAGCTCACAACTTCCGGTCTTAGACCAAGTATCCTCTGGGTAGCCAACAGACATCCGTCTGGAAGCGAGCTAAAGTGAGAAGGCGAATCCCGCTTATGCGGTTGTGCGTTGGGCTTGGGACCCACCACATAAAAACGAATAACCAGTGAATAAGAAACACAGGCCTCGGATGAGAAACCCCCCTTTTGATGACGACCACGGCAAACGTATAAAGGACTATGATTTAAGGACATGCACCTGGAATGTCCGGACCCTTAATTGGGAAGGTGCCTCTGCCCAGCTGGTTGATGTCCTCGTAAGAGTAAAGGCTGACATCACCGCAATCCAAGAAATGCGATGGACGGGACAAGGACGGAAGAAGGTGGGTCCTTGTGACATCTACTACAGCGGCCATATAAAGGAGCGCAAATTCGGTGTGGGATTCGTGGTGGGAGAGAGACTCCGTCGTCGAGTCCTGGCATTCACTCCGGTGGATGAACGTCTAGCCACAATCCGCATCAAAGCGAGGTTCTTCAACATATCGCTGATTTGCGCCCACGCCCCGACGGAAGAGAAGGACGAAGTGATCAAAGATACCTTCTATGAGCGCCTAGAACGTACCTATGAGCGCTGCCCCCGCCACGATGTCAAAATCGTGCTTGGCGATTTCAACGCTAGGGTGGGTAAAGAAGGTGTCTTTGGCACAACAGTCGGAAAATTCAGCCTTCATGACGAAACATCACCAAACGGTCTGAGGCTGATCGACTTCGCCGGGGCCCGAAATATGGTCATCTGTAGTACTAGATTCCAGCATAAGAAAATCCATCAAGCTACATGGCTGTCCCCGGATCGAATCACTCGCAACCAGATCGATCATGTTGTGATAGATGGACGACATGTCTCCAGTGTTTTTGATGTGCGTACGCTTCGTGGTCCCAACATCGACTCGGACCACTATCTTGTAGCAGCTAAGATACGCACCCGCCTCTGTGTAGAAAAGCGCACACGTCAACAAACACAAGGAAGGTTCGACATCGAGAAGCTGCAATCACAACCGACAGCCGAACGATTTTCTACTCGACTTGCACTCCTGCTCTCTGAGAGCACTCATCAGCATCTTGGTATAAGGGAGCTGTGGGACGGCATATCAAACTCCTTACATACAGCTGCAACCGAAACCATTGGCTTTCGGAAAAGCCCAAAAAACAGCTGGTATGATGAGGATTGTCGTCTCGCAGTGGAGAGAAAACAGACTGCCTACCTCGCAATGTTGCGATCGACCGCAACACGAGCGGGATGGGAAAGATACCGAGAGCTGAAGAGGGAAGCGAGACGCATTTGCAGAAAAAGAAAGAAAGAGGCCGAAATGCGTGAGTATGACGAGCTTGACAAGCTGGCCGACAGGGGTAATGCTCGAAAATTTTACGAAAAGATCCGGCGACTAACTGAAGGTTTCAAGACCGGAGCACACTCCTGTAGGACCCCAGCGGTGATCTAGTGGTTGATGACCAGAGTATACTGTGTTTGTGGAGGGAACACTTCTCCAGCCTGCTGAATGGCAGTGAAAGTACAACACCAGGAGATGGCGAACCCGATTCCCCAATCGACGACGATGGAACAGATGTTCCATTGCCCGACCGTGAAGAAATTAGAATAGCAATTACCCGCTTGAAGAACAACAAGGCGGCGGGGGCCGATGGATTGCCGGCCGAGCTATTCAAATACGGCGGCGAAGAGCTGATAAGGTGCATGCATCAGCTTCTTTGCGGAATATGGTCGGAAGAAAGCATGCCCGACGATTGGAATCTCCGTGTACTCTGCCCAATCTACAAAAAAGGGAGACCCCACAATCTGCGCCAACTACCGTGGGATAAGCCTCCTTAACATCGCCTATAAGGTTCTATCGAGCGTACTGTGTGAAAGACTAAAGCCCACCGTCAACAAACTGATTGGACCTTATCAGTGTGGTTTTAGACCTGGAAAATCAACAACTGACCAGATATTCACCATGCGCCAAATCTTGGAGAAGACCCGTGAAAAAGGATCGACACACACCATCTATTTGTCGACTTTAAAGCTGCTTTCGACAGCACGAAAAGGAGCTGCCTTTATGCCGCGATGTCTGAATTTGGTATCCCCGCAAAACTAATACGGCTGTGTAAGTTGACGTTGAGCAACACCAAAAGCTCTGTCAGGATCGGGAAGGACCTCTCCGAGCCGTTCGATACCAAACGAGGTTTCAGACAAGGTGACTCACTATCGTGCGACTTCTTTAACCTGATGCTGGAAAAAATTATAAGAGCTGCAGAGCTAAACAGAGAGGGTACCATCTTTTACAAGAGTGTACAGCTCCTGGCGTACGCCGATGATATCGATATCATTGGAAACAACACCCGCGCCGTTAGTTCTGCTTTTTCCCGCCTGGATAAGGAAGCGAAGCGAATGGGTCTGGTGGTGAACGAGGACAAGACGAAATATCTCCTGTCATCAAACAAACAGTCAGCGCATTCGCGTCTTGGCTCCCACGTCACTGTTGACAGTCATAACTTTGAAGTTGTAGATAATTTCGTATACCTAGGAACCAACATTAACACCGATAATAATGTCAGCCTTGAAATCCAACGCAGAATCACTCTTGCCAACAGGTGCTACTATGGACTGAGTAGGCAATTGAAAAGTAAAGTCCTCTCTCGACGAACAAAAACTAAACTCTACAAGTCCCTCATCATTCCCGTCCTACTTTATGGTGCAGAAGCGTGGACGATGTCAACATCCGATGAGACGGCACTAGGAGTTTTCGAGAGAAAGGTTTTGCGGAAGATTTACGGTCCCTTAAACATTGGCAACGGCGAATACCGCAGAAGATGGAATGATGAGCTGTATGTGTTGTTCGACGACATAGACATAGTCCAGCGAATAAAAAGACAGCGGCTACGCTGGCTGGGTCATGTTGTTCGAATGGATGAAAGTGCCCCAGCTCTGAAAGTTTTCGATGCAGTACCCGCTGGTGGAAGCCGAGGAAGAGGGAGACCTCCACTCCGGTGGAAGGACCAGGTGGAGAAGGACCTGTCTTCACTTGGTATTACCAATTGGCGCCAAAACGCCAAAAGGAGAGATGCGTGGCGCACTGTTGTGGACTCGGCTATAACCGCGTAAGCGGTTTCTACGCCAGTTAAGAAGAAGAAGAAGATGTGCCTTTGATATATGACGTTCGCATGCAGTAATGTTGCAGTTATGTAGGTACCATGCAACTGTCGCATTTAGCACAATTTCCATATCCGCCTATTTTAAACCATAACAATATTCAAGTTCAACAAGGTGTACCTAAGTACAAGGACACTGCGAAGTGTGAATGCTACTCATTCATTATCCATTTTGTAGAGACTTTTCAAATCAATACATATTTAATATATTGGGTATTATTTGTAAAATTAATATAGAGATACCTAATATTTCGTATAGAAATGTACCCTACCAACACCTCGATAAGTAGAGATACAGAAAAAAGTTAAACTTTCGAAACGATTTTACTAAAAAGAAAAAAAACACTACTGAAGTCAAGTAAAAGTTCCCCATATAGATTTTTTAACAGCGGTAGACTTGTTCTAGAGATCAGCTGTCATAACAAATGCATGATTCATCACGTAAAAGCTGTCACCCAGACGACGATCTAAACAAAGTCTAATATTTATTTTGAAATTATATAGAACGTGCAAATGACTTCTTACACCCTGAAAAGTATGCTTCATCATTTAGTAAACATTACCCACTACTCCAATGTGTATAATGCAATTTTCTAAACTAAGAAGTCTTCGATTTCGCGCTTCTTTTGTGATTAATATAGTAGTTATATACGAGGTGTATTCAAAAAATTTCTTAAACTCTATTAAGAGAACACACAATTTGACCCACATATTCGGAATAAATTCCACTAGAAAAGAAAAATTATTATATATAGTATTTGGGGACTGGAGTAATTCCTGGACCGATTTCAACTATTTTTGATACCAAGCTATATTATATCCCAAATGTTACGTTCACTTAATTTTGCTAAGATATCTCACATATTAACTGATATATTCGGTTACGATATATAAAGTCCACCGGAAGGTTGAAAATCCGAATATGAGGTATATGGGGGCTAGACGAAATATTGACCTGATTCTGGCCATTTTTAGCACAGACGTCAATTGTTAAAAGGAATACATCTCCTTTGAATTACTTTAGAATAGAGAAATTTACCGATATTTGCAATAAAAAAAAAATAGCCGCAAACTTCGAGGTTCTCATGTTCGATATCTGGGTCTTGTAAAGTTATAGTCCGATTTCGGTGATTTGAAGATGGCTGATGTCACACTCGAAGCACAGTATTTGTGCAAAGTTTTGTTCCAATATCTTTACTGGTGCTTAATTTATCGATAGCTTAGTGAAAGAATCAGATGGGCTTTAAAATTGTGGTATATGGGAAACGATTTATCTAATTATACTCTCGCAACAAATGTTGCTAAAGAGAGTATTATAGTTTTGTTCACATAACGGTTGTTTGTAACACCCAAAACTAAACGAGTTAGATATAGGGTTATATATACCAAAGTGATCAGGGTGAAGAGTGGAGTTCAAATCCGAATGTCTGTCTGTCCGTCCGTCCGTCCGTCCGTCTGTGCAAGCTGTAACTTGAAAAAATTTGTAAAAATTAAGATATCTTGATGAAACTTGGCACACTCATTTCTTGGCACCATAGGAAGGTTGCTTTCGAAAATGAGCAAAATCGGACCACTGCCACGCCCACAAAATGGCGAAAACCAAAAACACATAAAGTGCCATAACTAAGCCATAAATAAAGCTATGGAAATAAAATTTGGTATGAAGGATCGTACAATGAAGGGGCATATTTGGATGTAATTTTTTTGGGGAAGTGGGCGTGGCCCCGCCCACAAATCGGTTATTTGTATTTATCTCGCAAACTAATAAAGCTATAAAAACCAAACTTTCAGCAGTCGATTCTCTTACGTACCCCACCACACACCATGAAATTAGTTGAAATCGGATAATAACCACGCCCACCTCCCATACAAAAGTTAGGTTGAAAATTACTAAAAGTGGGTTAACTCACTAACGAAGAACGTCAGAAACACTAAATTGCACATAAGAAATGGCAGAAGGAAGCTGCACTCCGATTTTTTTACAAAATGGAAAATGGGCGTGGCGTCGCCCACTTATGGGTCAAAAACCATATCTCAGGAACTACTCGACCGATTTTAATGAAACTTGGTTTGTAATAGTTTCCTTACATCCCAATGATATGTTGTGAAAATAGGCCAAATCGCTTCACAACCACGCCTACTTCCTATATACCAGAACTTTGAAGATGATCTGAATCGTTTACTTTACAATATATAAAGTAAGTACTAGTGAAGATATCCGTGCAGAACTTTGCACAAATACTATGTTAATAGCTTGGCAGCATCATTCTAAAAATCGCCGAAATCGGACCATAGGTTGTCAAGGCCCCATATATCGAACACGAGGACCTCGGTGCTTCTAACCTAATATTATGGTTTCCAACTTTCAATGGACTTTATACAATATATATGACGAATATGTGAGTCAAATTGTGTATTATATAATATTAATAAAGTTAAATAAATAAATTGCGAGAGTATAAAATGTTCGGTTACACCCGAACTTAGCCCTTCCTTACTTGTTTTAGGTTATTTTTAATTTTTTTTTTTAATTTTAAATTTATACTTAATAATTAATGGTAAAACTTGCAAAATTTAATGATATAAAAATTGTCATTATTGTCTGGTTGACAGATAGTTTCAAAATTAACCTGTTGATATCTATTTATGGCATTAAATATTTATATTTTTTCTGTAAACAGTTTTATCATAATTTGATCCAATAATAGATGCAATATGTATACAAAATAATTATATTAAATTTGCTATTGACATTAATTACATTTGAATTTTAATAAGTAACCCACCCATTGCTATACCTACATATATATATATGTATATAGAAATTACTACATATACTAATTATATAATAAAAAATGTATATATAAAAATTTAAATAATCTCCTCCATATATTCGTATATATATTTAGATGTTATATAGACTTGTATTAAATAAAAGGCGTTGTCTTAAGTGATCAATTGTGGTTCGATATAGGTACATATAATATTATTAAAACCCCAATACAATGTTAGATAATAACTTGTTGAAAATGTTGAACTTATAAATATAAAGTATTAATATGAAAGTAAAATAAGCTAGCTCGCTAAATACTCGTCTAAGTGTTTTCTTAGTATTTCATAAGATAATTCATTGCACATGCTCTGATTTATGCAACTTTAATAAGTTAAAAAGTGAAATAAATAGCAAAAATGTAATGAAATATTTGTTGAAACAAAAAAAAAAGGATTTTATTAAACACTTCTTGTTGTTGTATTGTTGTAGCGTATGCGCTAATGATTACATAAAGTGGTTAAGTACTTGTATACGTAACTTGGCAGCGGCAGCCACTGTCAAAGGCGAATGCAATTAACTGGAAAAACGCTAATTAAAACCGCACCGGTATCGTTTAGCAACAATAATTTGTATTTGAAAGTGTTTGACATGCGTTTGTGTGTAACTGTATACAGGGATTGTGGGTGTTTGCTAAAATTCGATGTTGAGTGCATACCGTTAATTGCCGTTAAATGGCGCAGGTGACTTTGAATACAATGTGGCGCGCAACTATTTATAAAATATAATTAAAATTTTGAAATTGCTTGCAAGGTACCTATTAAAAGAAGTAAAAATTGGCATGATTGAAGAATGTAAAATTGAGAACCTAAGCAATAATTTTTGTTTATAAAATACAATTTTTTTATTGTACATATAATCCACGAACTGGTTGGACCATATCAGTGTGGCTTTAGACCTGGAAAATCCACCATGGATCAGATATTCACCATGCGGCAATTATTGGAAAAGACCCGAGAGAGAATAATCGAACACCACCTTTTCATCGATTTCAAAGCTGCCTTCGATAGCACGAAAATAAGCTGCCTCTATGCCGCGATATCTGAATTTGGTATCCCCGCAAAACTAATACTGCTGTCTAAATTAACATTGAGCAACACAAAAAGCTACGTCAGGATCGGAAAGGACCTCCGCGAGCCGTTCGATACCAAACGAGGTTTCAGACAGAGTGACCCACTATCGTGCGACTTCTTCAATCAATTGCTGGAAAAATAATTCGAGCAGCAGAGCTAAATAGAGAAGGTACAATCCTCTATAAGAACGTACATCTGATGGCGTACACCGATGATATCGATATCATCGGATGTAACAAACGCGCCGTTAGTTCTGCTTTTTCCAGACTGGATAAGGAAGCGAAACTAATAGGTCTGGTGGTGAATGAGGACAAGTCCTGTCATCAAACAATTAGTCAGCGCATTCGCGTCTTGGCTCCCACGTCACTGTTGACAGTCATATCTTCGAAGTCATAGAATATTTCGTATACCTGGGAAACAGCATTAACAGCAATAACAATGTCAGCCTCGAAATCCAACGCAGAATCACTCTTGCCAATTGGTGCTAATTTGGATTGAGTAGGCAATTTAAAAGTAAAGTCCTCTCCCGACGAACCAAAATCGAACTCTACAAGTCGCTCATTATTCCCGTCCTGATGTATGGCGCTGAAGAGTGAACGATGACAAGATCCGATGAGACGACTCTTGGGGTTTTCGAGAGAAAGGTTTTGCGCAAGATTTATGGTCCTCAGAAGATTGGCAACGGCGAATACCGCATAGACATGGACATAGTTCATCGAATAAAAAGGCCGCGTCTACGCTGGCTAGGTCATGTTGTTCGAATAGAAGAAAACACTCCAGCTTTGAAAGTGTTCGATGCTGTACCCGCAGGTGGAAGAAGAGGAAGACCTCTACTCCGGTGGAAAGATAAAGTGGAAAGTCACCCGGTGGGAATTAGAATTTCTAAATGGCGCCAAACTGCAAAACGGAGAGATGAATGACGCGCTCTGGTGGATTCGACTCTAATCGCCTAAGCGGTACCTACGCCAAATAAATATATATATACATATATAAAGTTGAACTTCCATAACTCGAACGTCTATAACTCGAAGTTCTCCATAACTCGAGCTCTTGAATTGGCAATAGAAGTCAAATTTCATACAAATTACCTTCCGTAACTCGGAGGTCTCTCTAGCTCGAAGTTTTTTATTATTGTTACTGGTGATTCGAGTTAGGAAAGTTTAACTATATATACACATAGATTCACATTTATATATAATCGTATTATACTTCCGCTTCCATTCATTATAATTAGAACCAAATGGGAACACATATTGAATATGTTTTCCATAAAATATCATTACGCTCAACTCAACTCGGACTCGGCTATATAAAACAACAAAAATAAAAAAGCGAAAATTACTGCAATTACTTCATTCAAAATAATATTTCATAACACGCTTTGTTAATCTGCCTCGAACTAGCGACCGCTTGCTGTCATTATGACAATTACTCAAATTTGTTTCATGTTTCGGGCGGTTTTACATCGGTTTGTACAAGGTGAGATATGATAAACACTTTTGATGTATGAAAAGCATTTACAAACTGATAAGATGCGATTTTTGTTTAGATATATGTATATTGTTATTATTAGTGGGTGTGACTGCGTTAACTGGAAGTCAAATAATATATTTTTTTAGGCACGAATGACTATTTAAAGTTATGTGATTTTCAGACTTTTGCGTTTATTAATTTTCTCAACAAAAAATATTTATATATTTATTTTTTAAATGAAAATTTTAATTTAAAAAATTTTAAAATAAATTAATTTTTTAAATAAAATTTTAAATAAATTTTTTAAAATTAATTTTAAATAAAATTAATCCATTTTCTTCGCCTACCTCTTTCAATTCTTTCTTTTCCACCATTTTTTTATTAGACAAACACTTTTTGTTGTTGTTGTTGCTATTGGTATGTACGTTTGTAAAAAGCAAGAATATGTATTTATTTATAATTATACAATTGCTATACCAAAAATCGACGCACAGAACACTTTCGACCTTTCAAAATTGCTATATTTTTTGGCAAATTTCCGATTTTCGCACAACAACAACACACCCACGTCAATTGCAAACACAATAATATATGCACTCCCTAGTATGTATGTATGTAACGCATGCACATCAAGGTGTAGAGCAATATATGTATATATGCGACTATATGTATATCTATATCGTAGATATATATCTGTATATTCGTAGGCACACTTTTCACTTCTCCAACCGAACGCTACACACAGTTGAGTCAACGCTGAATGCTATGCTTCTAGCGTCGCGTTATTGTCAAATACCGAATTACGACTGAGGATCGTTGGACCAGACAAACACCCGCTATGCGGCGATTTTCACTGAGGATTGCGACTAGAATGCGATTTGCAACGGTATGTGTGAGCAGATTTATTATTTGCGATTGTGCGTCAAAGAGCCTAGGAGTACATATATTTGACATTAAGTCAATTCGAATGCTTTTTTAATAATTATGTAGCGTATATATACATTTTAATCAAATTGCAATTATATTTACATGACATTCATTATGTTTTGATTAATAAGCGCGCTTGTAATTATTTATACAAACTATGTGTTTTCATTCAAAAGTCGCTCATTACGAGTATTCTATAAATGTACATATATACTCATTCATCTCTGTGCGCTAACGTTTGTATGTTGGTTCAGTGGGAACTTTTCCACTCATTTTCCCGCCAGCGAGTGTGTAACTTTCTACGCTTCTCCAATCAGAATGCGAAAAAGCTCGCAAATCTGCTTTGAATGCTCGCTGCCGCCGCACGAATATACGAACACATACATTTGTGTTTGCTGTTAATTTGGGCCCACAGTTGTAGAAATACATATGTATATTATTGAGTGTAAACAAATGTATACATTTTTAAACAATTATTATATAAATTACTTTTATGTGGCTATGGCGACGAATAATTTCATAAAAATTTAAATATACACATATGGTCAAAATAATAAGTACATTCCATTAGACTGCAATCAGCAAAATTTTGAATGTTTGGTGAAGCACACGAATACAACTCTGGGTCTGGATATACATTTTAGAGTGAAAAGAAAATGGTGAATCCCCCATATTGAAGTAGGCGTGTCAATCTATTGTAGAAGTTCGTTTTTTATTTGGTCAAAAATAATAAGAAAATTGTTAATTATTCTAACATTTTCACCAAATCGGATGATTTATTTTAATGGTTTGTTCTTTCGCGTGTACAGTACAAGAAAAACTTAAAATGAAAAAAAAAATGGTAAAAATAATATTAAGACAAAAATATTCAATATGATTTTCGAATTCGCTAAAATTTTTTGAAAATTGGTCTGACCCAGGTGCCGTAAAAAAGTGGCGCAATATCTTGTGGAGCGATTCAATAAAAAATAATCAAAAATTTATTTGTACTGTGTGAGTGATGCCAGACGGAATGTTCTCCTACGGCAAAAAATTTCGTTCATGGTTTACAAAATAGACTCTTAAACATGTCAGCAGCAACATAATGGTCTGGGGCTGCTTCTAATGGAATGGTGTAACACCGACCTCAAGACATTTTTTTCTAGATTTTAGGAAAAAATCTTAAAGTCTTAAAAATCGAAATTAAAAAAAAAAATCCTTCGATCAGGCCTGAAATTAGTATATATTCTAAAGGCTGTATAAATTTTATTTTTAAAACCTTCTGAGCGGTTATCGAGTTACAGTTGTCAACAGTTCAAAAAACATTGTTTTGAGAAAAACGCATTTTGTTGGAGCGTTCTTTGTTATTTGTCGAATAACTCGAAAGGTAATTATCGGATCAACTTCAAATTTTCAAAGAATATTTTAAATATAATATACTTAACGAAACTGCAAAACAAATAATTTTTTTGACCTCTTAAAAACCTTTGGGGGAGCTATAGCAATTTATATCCAGCTTGCCAAAACGAATTTCAAAAGTAATTGAAAATAATTGCGATTATATTGGATACTGATGAAAGGAGTAAGCAAAAATCAAATAGGGCACAAAAAACTGAAACTAATACGTTTTCTCAATCACGGACTTATTATTTTGTCCAGCCATTTTTACAGTCATTTAATTATCGGCTAGAGTTTTAAATTCCAATTCAATTTCTATTACTAATAGCTTTATTTTTATTAATTTAAGGGGTATAAGAAATGAAATGCCATATACTTTCCCCATCAAACATGAATAAAAACAATTTATTAGACATTGAAAGCAAGACAGGTGTATGTACTTATTATTTTGACCAAGTGTGTATGTAGTATTTTGGTATACTTGTATATGTACATGTGTCTATAGAATAAGTAGTCGTATGTAATAGTGAATATGCAAAGATTGTCAGCACTATCGAAAATTTGATGAATTGCCTAGAAATATTTCGGTATTTGATTCACACAATCATTGCAGGTATAATATCTATATATACTATAAGTATATTTATACATATATATAGACCCACTTGTATTTGACATTTGCGCAATAATTTATCAAAAAATAAAAAAAAAATAAAATAATAATAATTAAAAGTAAAAAAGTGCTTGAAATAGCAATTAAGGAGTGCACAGATTGAAAGAAATAAAAGAGTGTTAAATAGCTAAGCTAAAAAGCAAAAGTAGCTTAAGTTGACTTCAATTTAAGTGGGCTAGTCTCAACAATTTATGTGAGACATCGTAATCAAGCGATTAAGAGATTTTTAACTTTTGATTTATTTTTTTTTTTTTTTTTTTAATTTTAATAAGATAACACACAATTTGAGCCATATATTTGGCAGAAAGTTTACAAGAATAACGAAAATCATTATATTAGTATATGAGAGCTGAGGTAATTCCTGAAACGATTTCACTCACTTTCGCCACAAATCTACATTATATCCAAGATTATACGTTCACTTAATTTTCTAAGAAATCTCACATATCAACCAATATGTATATACATATAGTGAAAAGTCCACCGGACGTTTGAAAATTCTAATATCTAAGTATATGAGCTTTCGGAAGTACGTGCCCGATTTTATACAATTTTGGCATAGAGGCACATTAATTTAAGCAAAAGATTTCCTCTGAATTTCTATTAAATATGTGAAATATTTACAGAAATTTTATAAAAAAATAGCCACCGGCACAGAGTTCTCATGATCGATATCTGGAGCCTTGAAAAGTTATATTCCGGTTTTGACAATTTTTAGTGAGTACAATGATGTATTTGTACAAAGTTTTATTCCATTGGTCACTCATTCCAATCATTTTCAAGACATAACATCATGATGTCGAGGAAATATTAGTCGAATAGTTCTTTAGATATGGTTTTTGAAAAAAAAAAACAAAAAATTTGTTACATTGAATAAATTAAATATCGAACATCCGTGATTTGTAAGTACTCGGTTTAACGAACAACATGAAGAAGACATATGTAGAAAGAGTTAACACTCTAATCTTGTTAAAAACGGAGTTAAAAACATAACTTGGAAAAAATTCAAAAGAAATGTGCAAATTGAAGAAATGAGTAGTGAAAATAGTGAATTTGATAGAAAAGCTTAAAATTTGTGATCAGCACCAAACTTTATTGAAAAATATTGTGAACCTTTCGAAAAATATGATACGTAGTGGTGAATTTGCTGAATTTGTAAATTTTGGAAGAATTTAGCTGATAAAATATATATATATACTGTATATATGTATTATCTGCAGAGCGCCATGGTGAAAATTATCCAAGGCTGTCCTTATATGCATCAATTTAAGTGTCACTAAAGAAGAAGAGAAGTGGAAAAGAAGAACAGTATCAATTTCGCAAAACTTATTGTATTGATCGAACTTCAGGAAGTAGCCCAAAAATATAATCTTCCTATACCAAAAAAGCGAACGACGATTTATCAAGTTAATAAATATATATAGAACATTTTATACTCTCGCAATTTATTTATTTAAATTTATTAATATCACTTATTCGGCATATATGTATATGGTATAAAGTCCATCGAAAGTTTAACAACCCTAATATTAGGTATATGGAAGCTAGGTGAAGTTATTAGCCGATTTCACTCAGTTGGCACGGAGACATATTATTAAAATGAAGATATTCCTTCTGAATTCCTTCAAAATATCTGAGAGACTTACCTATATTTTCGGTAAAAAAAAATTAGAAGCACTGGGGGTGTAACACTATAAATGCAGTATTTATACAAAGTTTTGTTCCGAAATCTTCACTAGTACTAACTTTATATATTGTGAAGTAAACTATTCAGACCGACTTCAAAGTTATGGTTATGGGAAGTAGGCGTGGATATAACTTTAGTATATACAAAAAAATTAGTAGGGGCGGGGTCACGACAAGTTTCCCAAAAAAATTAATTCCAAATATGCCCCTTCCTAGAACAAACCTTTGTATCAAATTTTACTTTCATAGATTAATTTACGGCTTAGTTATAGCTCTTTATGTGTTTTTGTTTATCGCCATTTTGTGGGCGTGGCCGAGTCCGATTCCGCCCATCTTCGAACTTAACCTTCTTATGGTGCCAATAACACGTGTAACAAGTTTCATTAAGACATCTCAATTTTTACTCAAGTTACAGCTTGCACGGACGGACAGACAGACATCCGTCGTCACCCTGATCACTTTGGTATATATAACCTTATATCTAACTCGTTTAGTTTTAGGACTTACAAACCACCGTTACGTGAACAAAACTATAATCTTTCTTAGTAAGAAAGTATAAATATCTTGATTTCGTATAACGTGAATTTGCTTTTTAAGCAACATTTGAATTGTTCAATTGTGGTTTTTCTTTTTCTAACAAATAATTTATTGAACTACAATTTACGGATATTTAACTAATTTTTATTGAAAAGGTACGAAGTGAGTACTTGAATTAACTTAAAAATACGATGTAACGAACAGGCATCATTCTTCAACCATTTTGTAAAGCAAATATTTTCTTTCTAAAAACTATTACTAAATGTATACATTTCTATGAAATAAAGAAAAACCTGCTAAAGTCATAAAAATTGTTTTGCCAAAAACCTACAGATATAATCTATTTCGTTAAAGCTTCTAAATACATATAAAAATCTCAACAGCCATCCAATATCCAAAAAAATATAATATGAGGTTTAAATCACATTTAGCACTCTTTAATAGCGATATATAATATATTACCTCAGTTATAAAAGACCGTTATGCAATTTTAGTTGTTAATATCCAGCAATGAAATGCTAGCCTGCTTCTCTAAAGTACTTAATATACTTATGTATATATACTTTACAATATCTATAAATGCGCGCCATAACTAATACTTATATAGAATAGAAAGAAATAAAATTTAAAAGTACACAGCAAAAATGTAAATCACATCTGCTGATATTACTCGTATACTAGACAAATAAATGGTTTTCAAGCTCATGGTCATTTGAGGCAAAACAAACACAAACCAAAAAGAGACATACAAACGTACGCATGAGTAATTATTACATATGGGTGGGGAATTATGTGAACAGACAGGCTGATTACAAGAGAACCGATTACAATAAATTATAAAAAAATTTATTAAATTTTTTTTTCCAGAATTTCATTTCATAGCAACCAAACAAAGTTCAACATTGTGCTTACATATATTCCATTGCAATTGCACGTGCTATTCATTATTATAAAAAAATTTATATAGTAGACACATATTTGCATACATATATTCATATCAGTAGAAATTATAAGCTCACTTGAGCAGCTGCTTTGGCGGAAGTCTTATTGAAAGTATGTTACTCATACGTCACGTAGTCTCACGGGATAATCACGTGAAACGTATGTTTGGAGAGTTTGTGTGTGCGAGAAAATTACTTTAAAAATAGATTGCAAAAATGTCTATATATACATTCTGTTCGGCAATATTTTAAGCTTTCGCCCATCTATCTGCGTAGAATTTCTATTTATCACATACTATGTATGTATTTGTAGATATGAATATATAGACAAACAGAAAATAAATATTTATAATTATTTTTTTAAGTTTCATTTTCCAGCTTTTCTTCGCTGTCGGCGCGCTTCTCTTTCGCACAATACACATGCAATTTAAATAATATATTGTATTCGCTTTACAGACTGAGGATGATGTTGGTGTGGAAAACGAAAGTTTTACGGTAATTCATAATAACAGAATGTTAAGTAATGAGTTTGTTTAATTTATATACATATTCCACTTTGCTATTCGTGTATTAAATACGAAAATATATACAGTGGTGGTCTTATAATTAGAAACGACTTTACAGCATATAATTTTCCTAATTTATTTTAAAAATCTACATTGCCATATTAAAACTATGAATTGGAATTAACAATATTTTGATCCGAAAATGAACTCTCCACTAACCTTAAAGTGTGTTTTGGGTCATTGTAGTGCTGGAAAATGTTATGGACTGTCATATTCTCAAGGATACAAGGTTCCATTACATTATCCAGAATTTTTAATATTGATATTGATCCATTATCCGTTGAACACCCACATTTGGGCCAATACCATGACAGGAAAAGAATCCCCAAACCATAACAGATCTGCCACTGAGCTTTACTATTTTCACAATGTACTATGGGCCATGTTTGGAGGACGCCTTACATATGATTTTTGATCGTATTGGAATATATTTAACTCATATTCCTCACTCCAGAAAACTCTAATCCAGTATTGGGAACTTTTCTGTATCATCATCATACAAGAGTTTTTTTTTGGCAAAGCACCCACGAAGTCCCGAGTCTTGTAAGTATCTTCTTATCGCCCGAGTGGAGATTTCTACATTAATTTGATGTCCCACTTCAGACTTTATTTCACGCGAAGTCATGAAAGGATTGTTTTTGTTCGCCCTACAAATTATCCTATCTGCTGATAAAGTATTTTTTCGATGCCTATGCTTTCCGGTAGGGGTTTCAAACTCTATTAATTTATTTTTATACAAATTACTAACTGCAAATATCTTTTTTTTACAAGCAGACCTTTCTGCTGTAGTCGACATTGACAATTTATCCTTTTGGTAGGACCTCACAATTAACGCTCTCATTTTTGGAGTATATCACTTTTTTTGCCCATTCTAAAAGCTAATGTCGTTTCTAATTATAAGGCCACCACTGTATACAAATATTCTATGCTTATATTTATTTAATTTTATTAAAAAGACGAGTATATTTGACATCAAGTCCACTAGAATAACAAAAATAATAACATGTAATATATGAAGGCTGGGGAAATAATACCTGGACCAATTTCAACTATTTTTGCTACAAAACTACATTATATCTAAAATTATACGCTCACCTAATATTTCACATATTAACCGATATATACGGTATATGTAAACTACAGCGGAAGTTTGAAAAGCTGTCAATTGAGTACATGGGTCATAGAAAAAGTGTTTATCAGATTTTATCATTGATCATTTTTAGCACTACTATTATAAGGAAAATCTTTCTTCTGAATTTCATTATATCATCCGAGAGATTAAACGAAATTTTTTGTAAAACAAGTAAGGAAAGGCTAAAATCGGGCCATCCTGAGATATGGTTTTTGACCCATAAGTGGGCGATGCCACTCCCATGTTCCATTTTGTAAGAAAGTCTGAGTGCAGCTCCCTTCTGCCATTATTTCTTTGAAATGTAGTGTTTCTGACGTTTTTCCTTAGTGAGTTAACTCACTTTTAGTAATTTTCAACCTAACCTTTGTATGGGAGTTGGGCGTGGTTATTATACGATTTCTTTAATTTTTGGACTGTATTAAGAAGTGGCTAAAAGAAACGACTGCAGAAAGTTTGCTTTATATAGCTTTATTGGTTTGTGATATATATAAAAAACCTATTTGGGGGCGGGGCCCCGCCTACTTCTCCAAAAAAAATTACATCCAAATGTGCCCCTTCTTAGTGCGATCCTTCACACCAAATTTTATTTCCATAGCTTTATTTATGGCTTAGTTATGGCCCTTTATGTGTTTTCGGTTTTCGCCATTTTGTGGGCGTGTCAATGGTCCGATTTCGCCCATTTTCGAAAGCAACCTCAGGGTGCCAAGGTATACGTGTTCCAAGTATCGTTAAGATATCTCAATTTTTACTCAAGTTATCCGTTGCACGTACAGACGGACGGACGGACAGACAGACATCCGGATTTCATCGTCTCGTCATTCTGATCATTTTCATATGTATAACCCTATATCTAACTCGTTTAGTTTTATGACTTACAAACAACCGTTATGTGAACAAAACTATAATACTCTCTTAGCAACTTTTGTTGCGAGAGTATAAAAAAGTCACAAGCACTGTTCGATATCTGAGGTCTTGAAAAGTTATGTTCCGGATTTGGCAATTTTTAGATGAGGAACAAATCATATGTAATTCAAAATTGCGGTATATGGAAAGTAGATGTGGTTGTAAGCCAATTGCGTCTAATTTGTTGCTGTATAATGGGATGCCTAAAGAAAATGACTTCAGAAAGTTTAGTTGATAGAAATTCACGAGATATGTACAAAAAACTTGATTTCGTCCAAATATGCCTCTTCCTACTGTTACCTCACCCTTTACACAATCTCACTTTTTCGAGTTCTTTAATAATTTTTCGAGTTAATTTCTAACTTGTCTTACGAGTACACTAGCCCCTATTAAAAATTTGATATATTCAAACGAACAGGATAGGTATGAAGTCAATGGTACTATTTTACATGAGCTGTCTTCGATTTTCTCGCTAATTTCGAGCTCTGATCTTGAAATCGATACGCTTCTGCATCGGATGGATGGGACTGGTTCTGAAAAGTGGTTCGCTAACTGCAATTTTAAGCGAAAATGGTCATGGTCGAATCACGGTCAACTGTCCCAAAACGGTAGAACCAGTTTTGGTGGTCAGTATGTATTTGGTGAAATTGGCAGGCAATAATAATTAGTCTGGAGGAATCAAACTTCGGTCAATAGGATTGGATTTGTGTTCCATCAGCACAACAACAGGCCTGACTCTATGTGATTATTATCTGTTTCTACCTTCGGTGAATGATTTTGCTGGTGAAAAATTCACCTCAAGAGCAGCTTATAGAAACCGACTGTCCTAGTTTTTATTTAATTTTTTATTATTAAAATTACTTCTAAATTCAACAAATATAAGTAATTTACTAGTGAGTCAAATAAGTAGCTAGGAGTCAAGAAATATATATTAATAATAAGAGTAGAAGAAATAGAGATCGAAAGCTTTGGCACATTATAAAAAAATAGTTTTTCATTCAATTATTTTTTAAATTTAACTTATAACTGATTAATCACCCAATAATCATTTTTGAAATATTTCCTGATTCTGATAAACGTGTTTGACTAATGGGTACAACATGAAAAATTACAACAAAAACGAAATGACGTATATTTATAAACGTATGTATACATATGTGCAAGTATATACACATAAGAGTATAAGCTGATAAATATAGAAATGTACGAGCACTAGATGACACTTACATCTTGACATTGAACTGGCTGCAATATCCAATGGCTTGGACAAAATATATTCATTATAAACCAAAAGGCACGCGCCGACTAGATTGGCAGGCAGAAGGTATTTATGTATGTATGTATGTACTTTGTACGGCTGAAGCACTTAATTTAACAGCTGCACAGTTAGATTTTGCACTCTTCACCACCACCGCGGTCACTGGGAGCCAACCACTTCACCACCAATCACACTTCCGCACGAGTCACGAACACCGCTTTAGCCCTCTCTCAGGAATTTTCGATTTGCGCTCGTCACTCACACAGCACTCGCCACTCTGTATGTTATTGAATTGCCACACTTTTAACTGTTTTGGTTTCAAAGCAACAGCAACAGAAACTCAACTCAACTCTGACACGTAGGATAATGCCCGATATTGGCAAACACTTTAATTAGTAAGATTATAACCAGAAACCTTATTGCACAAGCTATCCAACAAATATATATAAATCTCTGTGCGTATGTATGTATATTTACGTTAGTTAACAATATAAATAAACACCAAGAACAACAAGTGTAAAGATTGGCAGAATAACTGGCCACTTAGCAACACTATCCGGACGATTACAACAGCACCAGATGAAAATATAAAAATAGCTACAACAAAAACACCGAACAGGAAGCGATTGGCGCTGGAAATAAACTGGGATAAACGGACGAAAGGAACACAAATCAATTTCGAAATATGCGTTTGTGTGTGTGCTAGCGCGACAGAATGGGAGTACAGCAGCACTAGCAACACTCCGTGTCTCCACACCTCACCGTAGAAACCGACGACCAAGCCCGACACCGTACTAAACTTAACCGTTTCGCTTAGCTGCACTAGTCTTCAGCGCCTGCTGCTTCGCTCTGCACTTTTTCACGTGTTTGACCTTTGCGATTTGTATACGAAAATTAAAAAAAAAATATATTATTTGTGTGTTCGTATGCACGTAAGCAAAGTATTTGCTATGTATTGGCTATGTGAGAAATCGATTTTTCATAAAGTTCCAATTAACCGCCACTTTTCACACTTTTATTGCATTTTAATATAAATTTATATTTTTCTTATGTTTAACAGAATTTTGCTTTTAATTTTTTCTCCCTTTTTATATTGACTCTGCTCTGCTATGTTTTCGTTTCAACTCCAGTTGCGCTCTATCACATTTGACCAACCACGAAGAACTGAACTCGGCTGAGCCATGCGGAAGCATACAGAGCAATTGGAGAATTTTCGCAGCAAATGGAAACTCATGGAAATGTGAATGCAAAGAGAAATGTAAAGTATACTTAGTAGCAAATGTATATATGTTTGTATGTATGTTACATATCCCCATATGTTTTGTGGTGAAGTGAAATTGTGCTTGATTTCCAAAGCGGCTGTTGGCTTAAGTCATATTCGTGCTAGTAGATATCATATTCTTTGCTGTATTATTTAGAAAATATATACTTTTTTTATATGCAGAACGAAAAATTAAATAAGAAAAAAATTAAAAATTTATCTATCAAATATTTTAAATTTATCATTAATCAAAATTAAATTAATTTTTTATTAAAAATATTTCAAAAAAATATTATTTTTATATTAAAAAAGTAATTCAAATTTATTATTAATATTAATTTTTATTTTTTTTTTTTTTGTTAAAAATATTTCAAAAAAATATATTATTTTTATTTTTAAATAACAATTAAAAAAAGTATAATTTAAGTTTCTCAAGATTTAGTTTAATTTTTACAAAACAAATATCAAAAACTTTTATTCACAAAAAAAAAAATTTTAATTCTTAAATTCTTTAGTAAAGAAAAAAATTTTAATCAAAATTTATCTTAATTAAAAGTAACACAATTGGTTAAAATCATAATTTTTAAAATAAATTCAAATTTTATTCAATATAATAATTTTTATATTTAAATAAAAATTAAAAAAATAATATTAAATTTGTTTCGTAGGACCTATTTTATTTTATTTATTTTGACAAAATAAAACCTAAATTTTTATTTACAAATAATTATTTTTTTTTTAATTCCTAAATTCTCGAATAGACTTAATATAATTTGAATCGAAATTTATTTTAATATAAATTAACACTATTACATAACTTTTAGTTAAAATCATATTTTTTAAACAATTTCAGATTTATTTTCAATAATATTATTTTTTTTTGTTTAATTTAATTTGGTTTATTACTTTTTTTTTAATTTTCATTATTATTTCATTTTTTTGCCAGAAAAGTTCAACAGTAATATTCGAAATTTAGTATAATTAAATGTACCACTCTTAGTTCACTTGAAGTTTCAAATTTAATTTTTTATTATTATTGTATTACCACTATTATTTTTATTATTTTTTAATTTTTTTTTTATTTTTTTTTATTTCTTTTTTCAAATAATTGTATATTAAAATTACTATTTTATATTAATTATAATTTTTTTTAATTATTTCTATATTAAATAAAATTTGCTGTGTTATCGATAAAGGTTTATTTTTATGAACATGGAATTTATTTTAAAAGTAATCAATTTTTTTTTATTTTTAAATTTATTAATTTCAAATTCACTTATGGTTTTGAATTTCATAATCAAATAATTCGAATTCAATTTCGACTCTATGTAAACTAGTGTAATTTTTAATTAATGTTAACGCTCTCTAATAAAACTCACCACTGTTACAGTGTCCTTGCGGAAGCACATAAAAGTCCTCTGTTGTGTCTTCAATGACAAATGGTAGGCTTTTCACAGCAAAGAGAAAACGTTTCAAACCCCGCTCTTGACTAGAAAAGAGAACTTAGCATATTAGTTGACAAATTGTGCATAATGTTAATAAATGGTTAATACTTTAAATGCCCGTTAATTTTCATTTCATCAAAGTAAAACGTCTGCATTGCAATTTTCTTCATTTATTTTGATTTAGCTCGTTGTCATACATTAAGTTATTGTAATCATTGGTTGTTAGATTAAGGTCAGTGTTGCTCAATTCTTGTTAAATATTTTGTATACATATTTACTTGCATTATGTTTTGTTTTTGTTTTTGTTTTTACATTTATATCATGTAATAAATATATTATTGTTTTTGCATAACTCTGCTTAATATTATAAGCACTTATTATTTATGTTAATTAATAATAATTTAAGCTAAATTTAAGTTGATAAATAAGCCATCAATAAAATCACATTTATGCATACAAAATGCAAAGCTAACCAAACCGTCTAGCAAAATAAAAAATAAAATAAATAAATAAATAAAGCCTGTGTTACAACAACAATTCTTATTTTAAATGCTAATTTTCTTATATATATATTTATATATCGCTTTTTGTTTAGATATTTGCTGTTGGAAACAAAATATTTTATAATTTTTATTTTAATTTTAAATATTTTTTCGTTTTTCTTCTGAAGCATCTAATTTTAAGTTGCAAATATCAAACTGTTTTCATATAAATATACTCCTTCAGCACAAAAATGTCTAAAAATATGTCTTCAGCTTTTGATATACATACATATTTTGTTTTTGCATATTTGTTTAAACAATTTTGTTGCCAATCGTGCGTGCTCTTATACTATATATTCAAAAAAATTCTTTGCTTACAGCATAATAAAGTAATTTCATTCTTGCACTAGCAATTGAACACGCGCGCACATAAAGCAGAAAATATATGTTTGTATGTGTATTTCTGATCAATTTATTTCAAAAGGAACTATTCCAGTTTTAAAAAATATATTTTGCCTACAAATAATGTGCTTTTATCCAATGGTGTCTTCTTTTCTCATACAAATGTTGCATGCGCTTCTGGCTGCTACGTAGCTGCAGTTCTTAAATTTTTTTAGTCACTGTATATCTTTGCTGTGACATTTTATACTCTAAATGTTCAACAGACATGCAACATTTTCAACCAGAAAAGAAAACGTCATTATTAAGACTTTTTAATTTAATGCTATTTAAATTCGCTTGGCGACCCTTCTCCTCTTTATGCTTTCAATTATAAAATAAGGCCTCTTCAAACATAAAACTCTACATACTATCTTCTCAGATCGACCACCTGTATCTTCCTTTGAGCATCGAGCTGAATGTGCTGCGATTCCTGGGAATATAAGAACAGAAAAAAAATTAATTTCTAATATCTATTATCTAATATTTATACGTACCATATACAGTCGTGGCTCATTAGGATGAGGATGAAAACCGGTTTGCCGACATTGTGCAATATAGTCCAGACCATAATCCGGTGTTAATATGAAGAAACCAGTGCTGAAAATAAAGCACATAGTTTCTCAATATTTGTAGAAAAAATAATAAAAATATTTCACTTACGTCTGATACTTGGGCGCACAAACAATCGCTATTGCCTCAGGCATCATCATCTGATATGAACAGTGTGTATGCAAATCAACCGAAGAGAGAAAAGCTGTCTGGCTTGGATGAGTCTGTAAGCATATGATATGAATAATATATTGTAATAATAAGGAAATATAAGACAAAATCGCTGCAATAACTAAATACAATAGTCGCTGTAGTCACAGTGAGCACACAATTGCCGAGCATTTCAACTTACATGTATCCAACCTAGAGTTATAAGATTCTGTTGATCTTGCACATCGAATATCTCTTCCTCATGCATTGTATTACAGCTATCAGGTGTACCTTGTTGCTTTGGTATGATAATATGTGTGATAAATAGACGATTCTGTGCCAAATGACCAGCTAGAATGCCACAAGTTTCGATGTTTTTTAAAGTATTGCTTTGCGCCTTTTGTAAGAACACTTCCATTGTGTTCTCGGGTATGATAACCGTCCGCAGTGAGCCCGCCAGTAGGGAATCGGAACGTTCGTAATGTGGCTTTTGGTTACGATCGAAACTGGGTGGCTTGCTGTGGGCAGTGAAAGAGTTTGGAAACAAAGAATTTCAAATTATTTAACAAAGAATTTCAAATAATTTTTTATGAAAAATTATTAACTTAAATAAATAAATTTATTTAAATTAAAAGTGTCATTTTGTTTAGAAAGAATGAAATGTAAACAAACCTTATTGATTTTGCGCCTTCTTTGTCCGCATCGCCGGGCAAAAGCAGTCCCGAACTAACACGATTTGTACCAGTTGGAAAATCGCTTGGATAAACTACCTTATCTAGCAGTCCTAAATCAGGCGCACTTGGTTGCATGTTTGGATCTATTTGCACATGCAGATTGGTGGGTATATGAGCAGCTGAGCCACCACTAGAACTTCCACCAGCAGCCGCACGTCTTTGACGCTCACGTTCCAATTCACGCGCTTTCTCCGCCTCTTTGTTTGCCAAAAATTGTTCATACTCTTTTTGGTAGCGATCAAGTAGTTTGGTACGCAATTTCTCAGTGGTCGGCATTATTTCTTCCTTAATACGTTTATTGATTACTTTTACTTCAGACTTGATTTTTGGATATTCGGGATGTGCACGTATCTTCTCAAGGAATAGTGTCATATACTTCATGTAAAGGATAAATGCGTTCTCATGATTACCCTCCGTGAGGTAAACATTTGCCATGCGTAACATTTCTGTGCCGGAGCGATAGTAACTGCAAATACGAATGGAAATTCAATTTTATAAAGTTGTATATATATGTAAGTAAATTATAAATTAGAAAGACAACGATTATTCTACACATAATTGTCTCTAGCCTCTTTAAATAGTAATCAAAATATCTTGTAATATTTTGTTTTTGTGAGTTTGAGTAAATATTCACACTGTGTGAGAAATAGCACAAGGACTTTAAACAATTTTCCGTACAAACTCAAGGGCATTTCGCATAAGCTGAAGGGAAGGTGATTAAAAGAGATTATGTTTTGTCATTAATTAAGTTTATTGTTGTTTTTTTGTTCGTTTATCATTGTTTTATTTTCCCCACCCTTGAACTGACTCACCGTGTAACTGGAACGTTTGCGTCCACTTCTATAATATTGCCGTGATTGGATAGGAAGCGCATACGCTCGTTAGGCTCCACTATTGACATTCCCATATTGTTCACCGCCTTTGCCATCGTCGTTGGTTTGTAGTCACTACCACTGCTGAAACCCTTTCTAGTTCATTCAATTATATTGTTTTTTACTTTATTAGAAATTCTACCCACTTTCGCTTATAAAAACTTAAGAAACTTTGCTTATTGTCAAACGCAAAGCACAGCTGATTGACCAATGTTGCCATTAACATTTTGTGTTGTGTTCTACACAGGGACGTTTTTTGGCCAACGGGAAACGATTTGGAATCGGAATATTTAGACGGTCAATATATGGAATAACCCCATGAAACTAAATGGGAACCAAATAGAACTCTCGTAATTTAATACGGTACGATAATTTTTTTTTTGGTAGTTTTGTTGGAATACCTCAGGCAAAAAGTGAGATAACTTAGTAAAACGAGGTATTATATAATGGCAGCCGCTAAAACTTTATCCCTGACTAAAACGTTCTCTATTAAAGATCTCTTGGCGTATATAACAATCCTTATTGGTAGCTTTGGGGTATTCTTTTGAAACAAGTGTCAACCACTTTATTATACCATAGAATTCAATAGTAATTATAGCTTTATAAATTAATTTAGTAAGTAAAATTTTGTTTTATGTACATATATACATACAACAATTAATATATGTATACATAACAAAAAAAAATAAAATATATGTACGAATACATATTAACATTGCAATTTAATCTACAAGATAAGCTCAAGGGTTCTTAAATAGTAATTGCCAAGGAATAATCTTGGAATAATCGCGATAGGAATAATATTTACCTGTTTATAAAGGAGATATTGACTATGATAAGCTATTCAGTTAAATAGTTAAATAACAGTAAAATCTAACAGTAGTTTTTAGAATTCGCGACGGTAGTGTCGAAGTTAGACTAAGTGCAAGTGAGTTATATACGAATTTGTATTATTTAAGATATTATATATTTAATACTAGTTTGCGTATGAAAACTTTAAAAAACAAATTTAAACGACTTTGTTATAATAAATCTATCTATATTTTTGGAAAACTTAAATATAATATATTAAAATCACAGTTAGTTATAAGTTATTTTTTTAACAATTAAAAAAAAAATAAAAAAATTAAATGAAAAGTTGAGAGATATTGCTTCTGAGGAAAAGTGTTTTTGTGTTTCAAACTTATATATTGAAGTGTTTATATACATATATATTTATAAAAAGTGCATTTTCAATAATAATAATCCGAAATCTAATCGCGATCTCATACAATTAATCGAAATTTATAGCATTCTAAATTTGTCAATTGGATTATAAACGGACCACCAAGTGAAAAAGTACGCATACTTATCTATATATATGTATATTCTTTCATAATCGTACTTATGATATAATACTTAAACGATTCTTAGCTATTTATGAGATCGTAAAATTTCTTTTTTCTATATGAAAACAGCACTGTAATAACAATAAACATTTCTTAAAATTATTGTCCTATTTATACATATGTATGTACATATACCATGGTGTGTTCAAAAAATAACGGGAATTTCCAATTGTCCAAAACATCCGCTAAGGTTAGACGTTTTCATGAATTCTTAACCAAAAACTACACTGTAACAATGCAACAGCTTTCGTATGACTCCTTGTGACCGGTTTCCAAAATAAAGAGATCCTTAGTGGGCCGTCGTTTTCAAAGCATAGATGAAATCGCTGAAAGAACTAAAGTTTTTTTCCGAAAATCAGGTCGCTCTCCACCTGATCTTTGCAACGGAGTGGAGGTCTCCCCTTCCTCTGTTTCCAACGGCGGGTTTTGCATCAAACACTTTAAAAACTGGAGTGCTTTCATCCATTCGGACAACATGACCTAACTAGCGAGCCGCTGGACTATGTCAATGTCGTCGTATAACTGGTACAACCCATTTTTCCTGCGGTAGCCGAACTTTTCTCTCGAAAAGACCAAGTGTCGTTTCATCGAATATTGCATCGACTGCGCAATAAAACAAGGCGGCAATAACATTGGATTTCGTGGCTGACATTGTTAGTGTTGTTAATGTGGGTTCCTAGGTATTAGCTATACGAAAAAATCTACGACTTCATAGTTTTGACTAAAGTGACTTGGGAGCCAAGTCGTGAACGCACTAACTATTTGTTTGATGACAGGAGATATTTCGTCTTGTCCACATTCACCACCAGTCCATTCGAATCGCTTCCCTATCCAGTCTGGAAAAAACAGAATTAACGGTTGCTTCCAATGATATCAATATCATCAGCGTACGCCAGCAGTTGTACACTCTTATAGAAGATTGTACCTTCTATGTTTAGCTCTGCAGCTCGTTTTTCAAGCATCAGATTAAATAAGTCACACGATAGTTAGTCACCCTGCCTGAAGCCTCGTTTGATATCGAACGGCTCGGAGAAGTCCTTCCCGATCCTGGCGGAGCTTCTGGTGTTGATCAACGTCAGCTTACACAGCCGTATTAGTGTAACAGTGGCGTCTAAAGGCGTCCACTTCCTCCAAAAGGGACCGTTACGAACAAATAGACAAACTGATATGGACCGCCGTAAAATGAAGTTGATATAGCTGATACTCTAAAGATACCAAAACAATGTGTTGAACATATGTATCTCTTATGTGAAATCTCTGTGCAAATTAAGTGCCACATGAACTTGAATCATGGCAGTACAGTTTGCCACTCAATGAATACGGCGATAAAATAAAATGAATTGAACTTCGAACTGAATCGGAAAGTTGGAAGATCGCTTTAACCAGTGAATTCCACTCGATCGCAATGTGAATAAACGTCATCACAGTCGACAAAAACAAAACCAACACAACTTAACTCCAACAAAATAAAAAATATAAATATGTAAATATATATAGTAAATGACAACAAAAGAAGCAATCACGTATCCAACAAGCGCACGAAACAAAGAAGTCTGGCGAACAGCTGTTCAGACAGCAAACGATATGAGTGCATGACCACGGAATCGAACAAAGAGTCTTCGTCATCAACAATGACCACGCTCGCTGGCGCTCCCACCTGCACTCACATACACACACATGAATACACCATCAGCAACATTGTAGCTAAGCTCACCTTTGCTAAGCTAAGCTCCAATTCGGACAAAGCTTTACTATTTCGCCGCTGAGTAGCACCGTTAATGAACATTAAACACTGTGCGAACGATGGGCGCAAACTTCATTGCCGCGTTGCAACAGCCCTAAATCTCATAATTCGCTGACGCGTCGCGGTCAGAGTGGGCGACTGCGGTCGAATGGCGACTTGCTCCGCTTTGGCGCTCAGTGGGGCCGCGCAAACGCTTGCCAACTTGGACACAAAGCGGTCGCTTTTAATACGCTCGCTACGGTATAACGCAAAAGCAAAGCACTAGCGGTGAACTGCTATGCAAATGCCATCGAGGGTGGCGCAATTGGATTAGTGAATTTGTGAAAAACGATTGGAACGCATAAAAACGACACAAAAATAAAAGTGTAAATTCGTTGTTAGCGCGCAGAGTGTAATGTGGAAAATAAATATTTAAAATTAACACAAAAATAAAGGAAAATAAAATATTTTAAAAAAGTAAATAAGAAGTAATCGTAAAGCGGTGAATGATTTTATGTCGGACTTTCAATGTCAAACCATTAAAAGAGACCACAGCGAAGTTGCGCGCGTGTTTGAGTAGCGTTTGGCGCTTGCGGGCGGATATCAAATACTATATATGCAGGCATATATGGTATAACTGATTATCTTTTGTTTTGACTTTGTAAACGCCGTTATACAAACATCCATATATAAATAATTAATTTATCAGCATTGATGCAGTTCAGTTGTAATGGTGATAACAAAAACGAAATTTACAGTGAAAAATTATAGGTGTGTTTGTATGTAATAGCATGCAAATTTATATGTGTATAGCACCCAAGTGTCGTTATTTACTTAGATTGTATACATTGTGGGTAATTGATTAAAGTAAATTGAATGAAAATTATTTCCATTAAAAATAAGAATATTTTTGAAAGATTATGTACTTTAGACATATAAAATAAAATAAAATTAAATGAAATGAAATAAATTTATTTAATTTAAATTAAATTAAATTAAAAATAAAATAATATAAAATAAAATAAAATAAAATAAAATAAAATAAAATGAAATAAAATAAAATAAAATAAAATAAAATAAAATAAAATAAAATAAAATAAAATAAAATAAAATAAAAAAAATAAAATAAAATAAAATAAAATAAAATAAAATAAAATAAAATAAAATAAAATAAAATAAAATAAAATAAAATTAAATTAAATTAAATTAAATAAAATAAAATAAAATTAAATTAAATTAAATTAAATGAAAAATAAATAAAATAAAATTAAATTAAATTAAAAATAAAATAAAATAATATAAAATAAAATAAAGTAAAACAAGATAAAATAATATAAATTAAAAAAATTAAATAAAAAATAATTATAATTCGTTTAAAAATTTTAAATTAAACTGTATAGTGACAGAAATTAGCGTTGACATGATTAGTGCGATATTTGTCCCATTATTAAAACCGACTAGGTCCGGTACAAACTGTACAAATCTTTGCAATTTAAACTTACAAGTTTATTGTGCATATGTACAACTAAAAATGCAATTAAATGAAGTCTGATAATATAAAATTTTATTAAAAAAAGTTAGAAAAACAAAGTAACTCAAGTGATAATAAAGATAATAAAAAATTATGTGTAAAATTAAAAAAAAATTTAATTCAAAATAATTCAATACAATTTTTCTTAAAACTTGTGTTAAATTTAAAAATAATAACTTTAACTTAACAGAATTCATAGAACAACATAAAAAAATTAAAAACTAAAATTATTTAAAACCAAAACAAATAGTTACAAAAAACATTAAATAAACTACAATTACATAACCTCAGTGTGCCACTTTTGAAGACTAGATATAGCATCAGTGCAAAGCGAAGCTTAAAAAATATTTCATATCAATTCGAATCACTTGCTCAAATGAAACGAAACCACCAAAACGACACACAGCATACATAAATACAAGTTAAACAGTGTAAGAGAATAATAACAAGATATCAAAAGATATATGAAATAAAAATAAAACTAAATAAAAGCTCAGTTCAGCGACGGCGAGAAAAAAAATTCGCATTTAATATAATAGGCCCCAAATCAAGTCACAAAAGCCAGCATCCAATGCTCATACGTACATCCGTAATTTTGTTCAATTGAGTAGCCTTAAGTAAGCGCTGCAAAATCACATATACCACACATACATACATACAAATCCGCATATATACAGATGCGAATAATCAACAAAAAAGTGTGTGTGTGAATATATGGAAATAACCGTAAGGTGGTAAAGCAGTGAATTTGTGTGTAAAATCGTACGAATGGGTGTAAATAAAAGCACCAAACGATCATATCTATATCAATCTACATATGAGTATATATTTGTTTGTATGTCTGTGATTATGTATTTGCATAGATGTGTGTATTTATGAATGAACGATTTAACCGGTGCCATCAGTTGCCGGCATTGATGGTCATGCCACCTGCTATGGCACAATGCTGAAGGGGGCAGTGGTGGGGAGCAAGCAAAAAGATGCAACGAAATCAAAACTGAGCGTTATGTGACGTTTGACGGTTTTATTTAATTAATTGTTTGTATATTTTACAATAATTTAGGTGCTCGTGTACGCGATTTGTGCAAGACTATTTTATTAAGTTTTAAGAAATAAAAATAAAATTGTGTTAAAAAACTGAAACTACGACACTGAACACATACATAGGTAAGCACGAGATGCGATGATTACCATTTATATTACCTTAAAAATCTCTTAAAAATCCCCATAAAAGAACCTTATTGTTATTGGTGTAAAAAATTGTTACTATTTCGGATACGACAGAATACAGTTTTTTGTCAGTTTTTCTGTTGTGAATTACTTTCCAACAAAATGATCATTTTTTAGCTATTCCTGACTACTACTTTTTTGATACTCGGTTTAAAATTATACCATACAGAACTCATTTTTAAATTTTACGGAAGAAAACAGTCGACAATTAAAGACAAAAACTGCGACATAGGTCTGAACGTGCCCGGTTTATTATAACTAAATTTTAATTTTTCATTCTTTTCATGACTTTGTAATAAAAATTTTCCTCACGAATATACGACATAATCTTTTTTACACTTTTACATACAGATATTCAAATATTTATGTGTTCATTTTTTGTCAACCATTTTTGTTTTTTCTTTTGAAAAGCAAAACCAAGAAACAAAAATAAGAAGCAAACTTTTAAATATCTTATTAAATCTTATTAAATTTGAGCAACCAATGCAAACCACCCAAAAAATTGCCCTAACAAATGACATGAGTATAGTTTCTTTTATATATATACATATGTATGATTCCTCGCGGCAAGAGATTGTGCTTAGTGAGCTTGTAGCCCATTAGCACATTACCCAAAACAAGTATTCAATGTCACCCACAGTGACTTTAATTCATAAATTAAACAAAACACGAATCAACGCTTTGAACTTTGCCTTTTTAATACTGAAAATGTCGGTGCGAATTACACGCTTAACATAATAATTAAGCTAACCTTTAAGTAGTCAAAAAATAATAATGTGTAGTTATACAAAAAAAAAGTTAATAAATATAAACAAAACTTGCAGAAGGCGCGTAGTAAAAAATGAATGCAAATACAAAATTTGAGCGTGTATGCCGTTAACTTGGCTAGCACTCACGTGTGACTACTTACGTGTATTCGTATATAGTCGTACTTATGTATGAATATACCGCCTTGCCTGCGTTAAATTAAGCTAACTGTTTAAAAATTAAAAAAATCAACTTTAAAATGTTAATTTTTCTGAGAGGTGTCACTTATATGTACATAGATTGGTGCATGAATGCATATGTATGAGATAATTATATTCTTAGCGTAACTTTTAGTTATTGCTCAACTAAACCATAACTTTCGGTTTAACCATAGTTTTGTATAGTTTTATGTTCTGCTGCCAAATATTTTAACACACCAAGAGCCTACCGGGACGGGTTTCTTCACCATTTTATATTGAGTGTCTTAAACTTAAACGACAAGTGTAACAATACATGACTATAAGTCTTGAGCAGAAACATATTCGTTAGTTTACCAATGCTTATCGAGGAATATCACTATTAGTAAGCAGATTTCCAAAAAAACTCGCATATCTAGGTCGCAATGGAAATCGAACCCAGAACCGATCGAGCAACCACTACATCAAGCGATAACCACCGATTAACCAACCAATGTCCAATATAATTAAAGTAATATTTCATAAAAAGTGACTTAACATATCCTGCCTCATGAATTGTATGATTTTATTTTTTTTTTTCATATTAATATGAAATTTTTTTATAGTAAGAAAAACTGCAAATATGGTTTTGTACTAAAAAAAACTTATCAGAAATAGTTTCATTATGCCATTATATATAATTTATAGTGCTTATTTATTTAATTCACCACTCTGCCTGTAGTGCGAGAGCAAGATCAAAGTTAGCTTCTATTAAATAAAGTTAAAGTTTAATATAAGAAAAAAATCATAAATTTTATTTTAGTTTTAAAATGTAGCTGTTAACTAAATTATAGTTTTTTGTAATATTGTTTCAACATATTCTATATTCAACTAACTGTTGTAGCCTATTTAGAAAGGTGTTATAATAACATCCTTTGTTCTAAGTGGCTGAGTTCGAATAACGAAGTATAGGTTCCGAACACTCTGCTTAAATACGATTCATTAGACTACAGACTGAATTCTACAGTTCTACAGTCTGCTTTACAGGCTTCAAAAAATCGATTTTTTTGTTTTGTTTTAAATCTCTTCCAAAACTATCCAAGAATATGTCTTTAAAATTCCAGACGTCAATTCGACATATTTTCGAAGCTTGAGCAGTTTTAGTGACCGAACGTCGAGCAGGTGCGAATGCTAGGGCAAACCCGACCGAAAACTTTAAAGCGCGTTTTCTCGAGTTTTCATTTTCACAAGTGTTAGAAAACGGTGCCGGCAATCGAAAAAAGACCAAAGTGATCTAGCTTCAGTTTAAATTATCTTCTATTTGAACTAAAAAAGTTGGACAAAAGTATTATTTAAACTACTTGTTTTGCAACTTAAAGTCAATTTTTTTTTCTTAAAAAAGTGAATTTTTTTTTTCAAAATTTGGAATTTTATAACTTCTTCGGTATTTTATTAGTTCATAAAGAAAAGAAACTTATAAAAATTAAAATAAAAATGGTTCGACTGTTCGACGCTCTAGAAAAATACTTACAACTTTGAAAAAATTTCAATTTTTTAATAATAAATATTGTTTTTTAAGCCTTAAATATAGTACACTATCGTCTTAAAACTCCGTTTACCACAATCATTTCCTTCCCTTTCAAAAAAAAATTGCTAAAATAACGCTTTTTTTTGGCTTCTAAAGCAGACTACTGCCTTAACTGTAATGTCAAAATTTGGGGGTAATTATTGACCAATTGCTGATTTTTTGTTATTTTCTTTCACTTTTAGCGATTTATATTTTAAGTTTATTATTATGGGTTTCGAAGAATAAATAATATAGTATGATATAAGGAGTTATGTCACCATAACCACAATTTCTCAAAGCATGGAATATTGTCTGCTGATAATAGTTATAACAATTGCGCCATATATTTTTTAGTCAATTGTACAATATTAGGCCTTCCATAATGCTGTAATCAACAAAAACAGTATAATCATATTTCTTATGAATTCTTATCAAATTATTGGCAATTTTTTAAGGAAAATACTTGTATAAAATTCTCAGAGAGATTATATGTAAGTTAATTAATTAATTTCTCACTTTAGATAAAATTTATTCGATATACAAATTGAAGGAAAATATTGTATAACAAGTAAGGAAAGGCTAAGTTCGGGTGTAACTGAACATTTTATACTCTCGCAATTTATTGAAGAAATTTTATTAAGATAACGCACAAATTTACCCATAAATTCGGCATAAAGTTTAATAGAATAACGAAAATCGTCCTATATAGTGTATGAGGGCTGAGGTAATTCCTGAACCGATTTCATTCAATTTCACCAGCAAGGTACACTATATCCAATACTATACGCTCACTTAATTTTGCTAAGATATATCACATATTAACCAATACATATATGCGTAATAAAGCCCAACGAATTTTTGAAAAACCTTTAATTAGGTATATGGGAGCTAGGGGATGATATTTTTGCAAAACCTATAATTATGTATATGGGAGCTAAGAGATGTTGTGACCCGATTTTAATAATTTTTGGAACAGAGACACACTATTGGAAGAAAACAATTTCCTCTGAATTGAAATTGAGAGATTAGTTGAGAGATTTACCCATATTTTCGGTTAAAATTTAATCTTAGGCGCTGAGTTCAACATGTTCGATATGTGGGGCCTTGAAAAGTTATAGTCCGTTTTCGATAATTTTTTCACAAGTGATGCCACAGATCATATACTGTATTTGTGTAACGTTTTATATCGCTATCATCATTGGTTCCTAATGTATATATTATAAAGTGAAGGATTCAGATGGAATTCAAAATTGAGTTATAAAGAAAGTAGTCGTGGTTGTGAACCGATTTCATCCATTTTCCACACATGTCATCAGGGTGTCAATAAAATATTATATGCCGAATTTCATTGAAATCTGTCGAGTAGTTCCTGAGATATGGTTTTTGACCCATAAGTGGGCAATGCCACGCCCATTTCCCATTTTGTAAAAAGATCTGAGTGCAGCTTCCTTCTGCTATCATTTATGTGAAATTTTGTGTTTCTGACGTTTCTCGTTAGTGAGTTAACGCACTTTTAGTCATTTTCAACCTAACCTTTGTATGGGAGGTGGGCGTGGTTATTATCCGATTTCTTTCATTTTTGAACTGTACTAAGAAGTGGCTTAAAAAAACGACTGCAGAAAGTTTGGTTTATATAGCTTTATTGGTTTGCAAGATATATATAAAAAACCTATTTGGGGGCGGGGTCACGCCCACTTTTCCAAAAAAATTACATTCAAATATGCCCCTCCCTAATGCGATCCTATGTTCCAAATTTTATTTTCATAACTTTATTTATGGCTTAGTTATAGCTCAATGGTGCCAAGGAACACGTGTTCCAAGTTTCATTAAGATATCTCAATTTTTACTCAAGTTACAGCTTGCACGGACGGACAGACGGACAGACGGACGGACGGACAGACAGACATCCGGATTTGAACTTTACTCGTCACCCTGATCACTTTGGTATATATAACCCTATATCTAACTCGTTTAGTTTTAGGACTTACAAACAACCGTTATGTGGACAAAACTATTATACTCTCTTTAGCAACTTTTGTTGCGAGAGTATAAAAATGTATGTTTACAAAAAAGTTCTTTACCGGTTATCAAAATGTTTTTCATATAAAAAAGGTATCTTATCTGTCACCTTTAACAATAGAGCACTACGTGCTCAGCCTTAGACTGTCAGCCAACAACGCAATAAAATATTTTAAAGAAAGAAGATGATACATTTATTCTACCTGTTGCATTAAGAATATACATATGCACATACAATTTTTCTTTTACTGCATTTCTCCATTACTACATTTCTTTGTCTGTATGTATTTACATTTAATCCGATTTCTGAAAGCGAATTAGTAAACTGCGCCATTTAGCGAAATGTGACTCAAACATATCATCCCTTATGATGATGATGAAGACTTTATTTAATTGTATTACATTGAAAATAAAAAGGTTACACTCTCTTGCTTCCAATTTCAGTTGTCGTAAAGCAGTAGAGCAGGGAGCAAACGCGCAAATGCATCACCAATAAATTTTTATATTTCAAGCGAAATAGTGAAGAAACAAAGGAAGTTAGACAACAAAAATTCGAAAATAAGTGAAATTCTTTCGAGATTACAAAAATGCATTGCCAACGAAGCGTAATCCTCGTGGCATTAGTCACACTATGTCTCAGCGGCGCGCTTTGGAGCTGCGTCAATGCTTATCAGGTGGGAGTGGGACGTGCGGATTCTACGGGACCACCAGTAGAAATACATTTCGTAAGTGAATAAAATGGATGTCTTATCAGCAAAACAACAACAATACTTATATATATATTTATTTTTTGCATACCACAGATGGGTTACGCCAATCTCAAACAGGTGGGACGCGGTCTGCATCTGCGCCAATTTGCACGCGCCTTTGTTGTCGAGGATGATAATCACAAGCGCGTCGCCTTTGTCTCTGTGGACGCGGGTATGATGGGTTACGGCGTCAAGCGCGAGGTGACTTAATAAATCTATATATTAAAATCTGTCAGAAGCTTAACAAACGTCTAAATCTATTTAAAGGTGGTAAAGCGCCTACAAGCGCGTTATGGCGACATCTATACTGCGGATAATGTAATTATCAGCGGCACTCATACCCACGGTGGCCCCGGTGGCTTTCTTATGCATTTGCTGTATGACATTTCGATTTTGGGCTTCGTGCCGCAGACTTTCGAGGCGCTTGTGCAGGGTTGCTACTTGGTGAGCATATACAATACTTGGAGTGCATTTCAAAATATTGAAATTCTTTTATTTTTTTCACAGAGTATCAAACGCGCCACCGATAATATGGTGGATGGTAGAATCTTCCTCTCAAGAACCACCATACTAAATGTGAACATCAATCGTTCGCCAACTTCGTATTTGCGTAATCCAGTGGAGGAACGCGCACAATACGAGCACGATGTGGATAAGGTATTGACGCAATTACGTTTCGTCGACACGGAGAATAATTTGTTGGGTGCCTTCAATTGGTATGCGGTACATCCGACATCAATGAATAATACTAACAAATTGGTGACCTCTGATAATATGGGTTATGCTGCGCTGCTTTTGGAGAAGGAATACAATACGAATAAAGTGCCAGGAAAAGTAAGCTACTACACGCCTTGTTTTCAAAATCGAAATATTCAAATATCATGCAAGTCCAAAATCGGGACTCTAAAATTTGAAGCATGATACTATTTCACAAAAGTTTCTCACGATTTAGGTCTTTGTTAGTATCTTATATCTATACAGCTTTTGGATTTAAAAAAGTGATAAACTTACTTCAAAATGTCTATATTCGTACTTATGTGATTTTTTTTATTCTTCGTAACAAATTTGGATATTATAGAGAGTTTCAAAGACTTACTGAGATAACCTTTTTTTTCAGGGCAAATTTGTTGGCGCTTTCTGTTCGTCGAATTTGGGTGATGTCTCACCAAATATTATGGGTCCGAAGTGCTCAATAAGTGGTAATGAATGCGATCTACTCACCTCAAAATGTCCATCAAAAGAAGGCGAATGTTTTGCATCTGGTCCTGGACGCGATATGTTTGAAAGCACTGAAATTATAGCAAGTCGCTTAGCTGACGGAGCTTTGGTGAGTAATTTTTTAGACTTCAACTAAGAATTAAGTACAGTTTTCTCAACTCCAGAGAAGTCAAGTAAATTTAATTAGTCCGCTTGTCTCCGAAATACTATTTCTCATGATTTTAAAATTCACCACTTTTAACGAAAGCATATATGTACTTCTTATTTCTTATTTTACAAACCAAAAATTTTATAACCCTTCAGCGTTTGTTAAACGAAAACAGTCAAGAAACGACAAGCCGCGAAATAGTCGGCGAGTTGTCCTACATACATCAATTTGTCGATATGCCCAACTACAATGGCACCACATATAATCCACTACAAAGAAAACTGGACAAGATACGCGGTTGTCTACCGGCGATGGGATACAGTTTCGCAGCTGGCACTACGGATGGACCGGGCGCCTTTAACTTCGAACAAGGCACCATTACTGGTAATGCTATGTGGAATGCGGTGCGCGATTTCATAGTACCACCAACACAAGAAGACATTAGCTGTCATTCGCCGAAGCCCATATTACTAGCAACCGGAAGGGTAGGTCCCTAGTGTTATGGTATAAGAAAAGAGAGTAAATGACTAAGCATATCTCGTAACTTGCAGGCAACATTCCCTTATGAGTGGCAACCAAAGATTGTTTCAACACAGCTGTTGAAGATTGGCGATCTAATACTCGCCGGTGTGCCTGGTGAACTGACTACCATGGCTGGACGCCGTCTGCGTAATAAAATCAGCGCTGTGGCTGTGGCGACTGGTGGCAAGGATACGGAAGTCATTATAGCGGGTTTATCGAACATTTATACCAGTTACATCACAACACCAGAGGAATATCAAGTGAGTGTGCTACCAAAAATGATTTAAGCATTTTGATTTAATTTCATAACTCTGCATTAGGCACAAAGATATGAGGCAGCATCGACAATTTTTGGTCCCAATACGCATACAATCTATATGGACGTCTTCGAGCAGTTGACCAAAGCAATGATACGTGGCGAGCGTCTATCTCCAGGACCTGCGCCACCGTACATGAATGATCGTATGCTCTCGATGAATACAGGCGTTATTTTCGATGGACATCCGATCGGCAAGGACTTTGGTTTCGTTAAGCTCCAACCCAAAAAGTCATATCAAATCAATGAGACGGTAGTGGCTACCTTTATTGCTGGTAATCCGCGTAATAATCTATTTCATGAGAAGACATACTTTGCGGTCGAGCGTAAGATCAACGAAGAGCGTTGGAAGGTCGCCTACACCGATGCGAGCTGGGAAACAAAGTAATTTTTCACTTTCGTCCCATTCTCTTACAAAATCATTTAAATTCTAATATGTCCTCTCTCTTATAGATTCATTTGGGAGCGCGTTCATTTGATACTCGGCTTCAGCGACATACACATTCACTGGACCATCGGAACCAACACCCTGCCTGGTGAATACCGCATACGGCATTTCGGCAATTACAAATACATTTTAGGTGGCATTTTCCCATACGAAGGCATTTCCAATTCATTCTTGGTGACGGAAGACTAATCGCTGCTTCACACGTTTGCACACGTAGACGGTGAAGACGATTGGATTACTAGTCAGAGACTGCGCTCATCAGGTGTTACTGCTTCTCAACTACATACATATATAGTACATATTATATGTAAAGCATATATAAATTTTTGATAACAAGTTGTATGTACTTGTAGTAAATATGTACGATGTGTGTGTGGTATAGTGCCATACAAATAATACATACATACATATTTATTTGTTTATTATAGTTAGTTGTGTGTATATATAATATATATAATGGAAAATGTAGGAATAAATGTATAAACGACTGTTGTACCAATAATTCATGTTGAGAACTTATTTCTAAGTCTCTATTGGTGTTGGGCCTACCCACAACGCATGCAAATGAGTTGAAGCCTTATCGCTTCAGAAATACTCGTAGAACGTTAATTACATAACGAAGTGATGTTTACCGTTAGTTAGATTTTTTTACGAAGTCGGTCCGATGAGTGTCTCCACAAAAACGATTTTTTTTGTACTCTCGCAACAAAGTTGCTAAGAGAGTATTATATTTTTGTTCACATAACGGTTGTTTGTAACACCCAAAACTAAACGGGTTAGATATAGGGTTATATATACCCTATCAGGGCGACGAGACGAGTCAAAATCCGAATGTCTGTCTGTCCGTCCGTCCGTCTGTGCAAGCTGTTGTTTTTTACAAAATGGAAAATGGGCGTAGCATCGCCCACTTATGGGTCAAAAACCAAATAATATAATATTTTCTTGACACCCTAATGACACGTGTGGAAAATGGATTAAATCGGTTCACAACTACGACAACTTCCCATATAACTCAATTTTGATTCCATCTGATTCCTTCACTTTATAAGATATACATAAGGAACCAATCAAGATAGCGAAATAAAAGTTTACACAAATTCTGTCGAAATCGGACTATAACTTTTCATGAACAAGACATGAATCGAATCACCGATCGCTATGATTCTTCCTTCTTGAATCCGCCGACACCCCCGCTTCCACATGTGGTCAAAAGAAAACTACGCTACCGACTTCTCTTGCACCGTCCTCTTATGCTCTTCAAAATTATTTTCGTCTTCAGAATCGAACTCACGACCCACTAAGCGCTGGTATCGCACTATACTTACTCAATTACTTTAGAAATCGAATATAATAACATTATTTCCGATTATCACATATTCACATCCGCTTAACTAACCGCTAGATGTCGCCTTTCAAGCATGTGAAACTTGGTTAATGATAATATTTTTCACCACGAGAGCGCAATGTTGCATTTCGAAGCAAGATAGTTGTTACTTTTACTACCATACGAGTTTTTTAAATAAAGTATTTCAAATATTGCCTATAAATTTAAGAAATTTATATAAACTAATTTGTGATAAAAAAACTTTTTTTTTAATTTAATTTGTCATATTATTATACATACGTACGTCAATATGGAAATATTATTTCTAGCTGAAGAGCTTTTATAAATCATTCAAAGACTAATAGCACTTTCAATAAGTTAATTTTTTAAAACAAAATTATAATAACCTCAATTTAAGCTCAAATGAAATTCCAAAAATACATTTGAACTTCCGTAACTCGAATCACCATAATCCACAAAACACACTTCGGGTTATAAAAATTTTCATTAAAATAATATACATTTCTTCCTCAGTTTTATTTATTCAATTTGCATCCAGTTTTGTGTAGATACATGTGTAGATTAAAATATGTTTTCTGTAATTTTGTTTGTTGTACTTTGCTATTGTTTGGCTTTTAACATCTGTATCCCATGTCTTCGTTACAAGATTTATGCAATCCATAATGTGTAATATTATTTTTTTTTCGCCTCCATACGAATATAGGGACTCCTTTAAAATTGTTCCTTGGTAGTGAAATTTTGTATGAAATTTCATTTCTATTGCTAATTCAAGGGTTCGAGTTATGGAGAATTTCGAGTTAAGGAAGTTCAACTGTCTGCATTTATTTTACTCTCCAAGATAACATTATTAATTTAGTATAAATCGCTAAACTATAAATATTACTAAATGTTTCAACATTATTCCACAACATTATGAAATCTTTCCTATTTTCTTCCATTTCAAATAATTCAAATAGTAAGTATTTCCAAGTGACACAACGGCAACCCCATCAGCTGCTCTGCGCTACAACAAAAAAATTCTTATGCTCACTAGTCCACTAAATGCAATGCTCGTGGCGGTAAACCAAAACAACTCTTTTCTTGATTTCATATATACACCACACCTGATGTGTATTGAAGAGAAACGTTTCGACGTAGTTCACCACACACTAAATTTATTTTGTAAATCTCAGCAACTTAAATAAAAGCCAGCACCACAATGCGCCACACAGTTCAAGTGGGAAGAAGTTGAGAACAGCGTATAATTAGAGGCTCGCGTTCGGACTGTATCCGACAAAATAAATAAATAAACAGACGAAACAAAACAGAATTTAACGCGCTTGGAAAATTTAATATTTATATCAGTGATGTCGCCGGAATAGAAGTCAGTTGTTAGATTACGTTGCAGGGTGAATAAACGCGAGTGCTACTGGTTGCTATAGTACATACATACATAAGTGTAGTTTGTGATTAAGTGGGTGTGCGTCCGGCAAATGAGGACAGTTCCTGAAAACAACAACAACGACAACATACAATAAAATTCTAGAAACACAATCTAGATTGCTTGTGCATGAATTGTGTTCTGACGACATTATTCAACGCTGGTCAAGTGCAGCGCTTTGTGCAAGGAGACAAAATCGAAAACCGATGATACTTACAATAACAACAACATAAGGAATACACATTTTGTAGTGCAAAGAGCGCAGTGCAAGGAGAGCTGGGAAGAGGCATACAAAAAAGATACACGCGTAAACACAGGCGAGCAAGAGCACAACGAAAGTCGAAAAGAAATTTTGTACAGGTACGAAGAAAAGTGTAGATATGTGTATGTAAATAGAATTTTTATCCGGTAAATTGCGTGCGAACAAAACAAAATAAGAAAAACAACACGCAAAGCGCGCAGATACAAGAAAAAAGTGCGCTGACACAAGAGTCAAGTAAATGCTTATCGATTTGTTTATAAGAGTTAGCAACGCCTTGCTTCTGTTGTTGTTTTTGGATTTTTTGTTGTAACTTTTTTGTGGTGCCCCCTTAAGCGTAGAGTGCGTTTATGATTTCTATTGTTTTTGCCCTGCTGCTGCTGAATGGGTGAAATATATTGTACATAAGATCACCTAAGTAAATTGTGTTGTGTTGGCAGATACATATACCGCTTCATAATAGCTCAACGGCAAATTTAACCGTAATTCTTCAATCGACAGTGCTACGGTTAAAGGTAAATGCTTGTGCAACAGCAAATATTGAAATTACCGGTGAGGTGCCCCATATTCATATGTACATTCATTTGGTTGTATACTTGCCTCCAATCCAAGTGCTGTCAGAAAGCAACTGATTTCAATTGTGTTTGATGAAATTTTGGAAAAAGTATTTTTGTAATAGCTAAGCTCTAGGAGTATAGCGATTATTTTCTTAACGTACTTTTACTTTTTTTGGTTTTGTTTTTTTTTTTTTATATACATATACATACATTATTACAAATTAATGATTTAATTTGAATAAAAGAGACTTAGTTAGGTAATTTATAAAATTTAGAAATCCGTCAGTCGCATTTATTTTGAACATTCCGAGTTAATACTCATATTATAGGGAGCGAAATCGTATTCCAATATAAATAAGTGAACTTTAACCTTACATAGTAGAAATTAAAAAAATAAAATTAGAATTAATTTAGTTCGACAAAATATATAATATGTATATAGAGGCTGTTCTTTTTAGAGAGGGTTTGTTATTATATTTTAAATCTGATTTCGGTCCAGTGAACACCGCGGTTGGCTCAAATAAATTAAGTTGTTCCCGAGTAAGCCTGTTCATTACACTATAGGACAAAATCGACCTTTTTCAAGATATTGGACAAAACTAATATTTTCCAGGAAATTTAGTCAGAAGTAAAAAAAAATTAATTTCTCCTATTTTCGAAGTTAGCCTCCAAAATTGAAATATTTGATTTTAAATTCGAAAAGAGGACTTAAAAAAATGATTAATTAAAGGATATATGTAGCTACTAAAATGGATATAATGTAGATTATCCTCTTAATTCCATGGTGTATAAAACTTTTCGGTCAAGCTTATATGACAGAGCTATGAAGGGTCAAAGTTTGATCTTCGAAAAAAATGTTTGTTCTTTGAAAAATAAAAAAACATATAACTCATATAATCTTGACCAAAAAGTTTTATATATCATTTGATAAAGAAGAAAATTTTATATTATATCTATATTGGGGATTCTTTAGTAGCTTATCGCGTAAGAATCCTTTTTTCGAACTTCAAATAAAATATTTTCATTTTGGAGGCTAATTTCGAAAATCGGAGAATACAATTTGTTTACCTATTACTCAATATCCCAGAAAAAAATAGTTCGGTTCAATACCCAGTCGGGTGTTGTACAGTGTTATGAAATGGCAAAAAAAAAATAAGTATAAATCAAGTAACAACTATCAAAAAGAACAACTTCGAAAAAAATATTATCGCATTGAAAACCAAACGTTGAAAAATCCATACATACTCCTATATAATACTTTGAAAGAAAACTATAATAATGAATAACATCCAATAAGTAGTCTTATCACTAATAAATTGAAAATTCTGGAAACCACAACTATAAGTGCCATAGTTAACTTCTTTGCGCCATAATTTTGGAAAATGTCTTATCTTCAACGGAAGATGTATACATACATGAATATATTTCTTTCATTCGGAAATACATACTTGTATATAAATCTATATACTATTAAGCCTGTATATACAAATATACAATATAAACAAGTACGTATGTACATATATACATATTGTAGTTATGCTAATTTATGGTAGGTTTTAAGCAAAGTATTATCCTTTAATGGCAGACAAATGAAAAATTTCATCAAATCACTACCTCAAAGCCTTTTCCTTTATTCTAATATTTATTATATAATATTTCATATATTAAAATATGCATTCTAAGACATAATACTAAGTTTATATACAATTTGTATATTCTTTTTAAGATAAGAGTTCACCTATGTCACTGAGTGTAAATTTTGCCCCCATTAATAGCACAAAAATCTAATGAGTTCTACTCGTATTTTTAATCTGCTATATACTTATTTTCAATACGCTAATCCCAATAATTATTTGGGTTAGTAAAGCTTTGCTGCACGATACCGGCGAATTCAGTACTCGAATATTCCAAAAATCACGAAATCATAAACAAATTTTGATTAAACACATACACATGTGCACTTAAACATAGAATATATATGTACGTATGTATGTATGTATATGTATACCTTGTCTATAAATTGTGAATTGTTTAGGAATCATGAGAGAATTGTATTTAATTTCTCATGTTGGTTGACAACGAGGAAGATGACGACAGCAGCCTATTGCACTGTGTTGATTGAGATGAATGTCTATGGTCTACACATGTGTACTGCAGTAGCTTTATACATACATATGTATATACTAGAATATAGTTATGACCACAGTATATACGCATGTATGTATGTATGTTTGACTATATTTTTATTATTATTATTAATTTATTGAAAAGGATAATACAATTATGCCTTAACATTATAATTTTACAGCACGAGCGACTAAGGCCATCAGCTTCTTAAAATTATACAGTTAATATATACAGTAAATGAAATATATATGAGAATCACACTTCAAAGTAGATGTTTAGTTTACAGATGAAACTTATAAACAATTTTATATTAGTATGTGTTACGTTTGTTAATATTTCTATTAAGTTTGAGTTGCTTAAGTCTAGACGGATGTGTTCCAATGCGGTGCAGTTTTGTATAATATGTTGAATTGTGAGAATTTCTATGTTGCAATATGGGCAAACTGGCCGCTGAGTATTTTCCAATAAATGTTTATGTGTTAGTCTGGTGTGTCCAAGCCGGAAACGAGTATATATGATTATCATCACCATTAAATGTCTGTATATATGTATGTTTAAGTAAAATGCAAGTATATTGATACTATCAAATATAGGAAACTGACTATATTTATATTAATTAGTATTCATGCAAACTAATAGATATTCTTGTGTTTAATTTTCGCAATTAATTTTCTATAAATGTATGTCCAGATGTATTTATGTGCATTTTCCTATATATAATCATATATAAATACGGATAATACTTTTAATTACATTGTCAATTCGTGCATTTAATAAATGCCATTATAGAATATATATAGAAGTGATAAAGTGTGGTGGATAAAACTATGTACATATATAATAAATAAATATATTCTTACTTTTAAAGGGTGTCTTTAGAGGTGAAATATTTCTAGATTTTTAACTCTATTAGTTCGCTTCTTTTATGGAATTTTGAGAATATGATTACAACTGTGCTTTATGAAGACCATATTCAGTCTCCCCCACGACCTTTACAGCATAAACGACCTTTTCTCGAGAAAAACGTGTCCAATATTGGTACTGAAAGGATTGACGTTGTTAGTTTATCAGCATAGCAAATGAACTGACGTAGCCAAAACTTAAAGGATAAGTTTCTGTCGAGTTCACCATTGACTATAAGGTCGGTTTAATCTTTAGTTTTATGGAACAAATACGGCAATTTTGATTATTTTTGGACCATTTATATCAGAAATACGCAGAATAACTAATGATCGTTTTATGGTAACAATTTTCTCACGTTTTCATATATAACTCGGGAATGAATTTCGATTTTTTATACTCTCGCCCCCAAATAGGTTTTTTGTACACATCTCGCAAACCAATAGATCAAACCAAACTTTCTGCAGTCGTTTTTTAGACACTTCTTACAAAGATTAGATTGAAAATTACTAAAAGTGGGTTAACTCACTAACGAAAAACGTCAGAAACACTAAATTTCACATAAGAAATGGCAGATGGAAGCTGCACACAGATTTTTTTACAAAATGGAAAATGGGCGTGGCGTGCCCACTTATGGGTCAAAAACCATATCTCAGGAATTACTCGACCGATTTCAACGAAACTTGGTTTGTAATAGTTTCCTTACATCCCACAACCACGCCTACTTCCTATATACTAGAACATTAAAGACAATCTGAATCGTTTACTTTACAATATATGTATGTAAGCACTAGTGAAGATATCGGTGCAGAACTTTGCACAAATACTATGTTAATAGTGTGGCAGCCCCATTCTAAAAGTCGCCAAAATCGGACCATAGGTTTTAAAGGCCCCATATATCGAACACGAGGACCTCAGTGGTTCTAACCTAATATTAGGGTTTCTAACTTTCAATGGACTTTATACAATATATATGACGAATATGTGGGTCAAATTGTGTATTACATAATATAAATAAAGTTAAATAAATAAATTGCGAGAGTATAAAATGTTCGATTACACCCGAACTTAGCCCTTCCTTACTTGTTTAATATTGATCTTGAGCTAGACCTTGAATGCTTATTTGCCAAACTTTACTGAACAAAAATGTCAAACACATGTCATTAATTTGACTACCACTTTGACAGTTATTCCGATCAGAAATATTATAGCTCTAACAAAACACCTTATACATGACATATGCACATATATTAAAATATTAAATAATTTATTGAATAAAACGTTGCATTTTTGACGTAACTGTAAACTTGTGCATTGCTAGCGCTCATCAAAGAGGTTTTTGTCTGCCTTTATACAATATTTATAGTAAGCATGTACTACTGTGTGTATTTACAAGTAAAAATGTATGTATGTACATTTGAAGGTACTACATAATAACGAAGCAATAAAATACTTGCGGTATTCATATGTAAGTAACACACATGGAACACACAAATTCACACCTGCAACTTAATGTTGCATATCAAGTTTTCGCAGTCATAATCTAATGCATTACGTAATTGCGCGATTCGATCATTATGAGTGAAATTAATTAATTAGTTTGCACAAATTAGGTGTTTGAGGAAATTAGTTAAAGTATTTTCCTACTCAAACTAACTACTAGCCAACTAACAAAGCTGGCAATACAATGCAGTAATTAAATGAATTTTGCGCATGCCCCATGCGCCATCATATTCCAATTCACTCGGGAGTCCAATTTGGAATTAAACATTTGTTAAGGTGCAACACACATACAAAATCATTTTTCTATGCATAGCAGCGTCAATTATTTCGTAATTCAAACCCAGATTAAACACCATTATTCAGTGGAATCTTTCAACAGTTTTTTTCCTCCAACTTGCAGTGGCAACACGATTTTTCCACTTTTCGATTTTCATAGCGGCACCTTAGTTGAATGGCATTTTAAACACATTTGCCATTTTCTTTATTGTAATAAATTATTGATCAATACTATTGTATGCATATGTTCAGGCATTCGCTTCTTAAACAATTGCGGTTTACCTTTAGGTAGGTGCATGTTGCACGTTTCTTCTATATTTGTATGTGTAAGCGCTCTCATCTATGAATTGTCAATGACATAACAGTTACATATATAACAGTAAGTTTTTTTATTATTTAGCGCTATTCTTCGCTACATTCTTCGCAGAAGCTACAACTCATTGTAAGTACTAATCTACAAGACATAAATGACTTTAAATCAAAGCATGTAGCACTAGACTAGTGCTGAAGAAAATCTTTGTGACATAATACTAGTCCATACATTCAAACATCTTTAGTAATTTTAAGTATTAGCTATCGATGATAAACTGGCTCTGCTTCTTACCAATCTTCTCTTTTTTGTTAAATTGCAAAGACTAGACTAAAGACAAAAGTACATAATTGCATACTCATCTCTATTTTTAAAATGGTTTTTAGGTGCGCTTCGGCTGGGAAATACTGTTAACATACATATATACAAAAGCCTGACATTTCCAAAGTCACGTTTTTCACAGTTATGCGCCCAACAAGTAAAATCAATAAAAAACAATTTGCAGAAGACATCATAAATTAATGCTTCTACAGGGTGTGCAATATTAACTGAAATTTTAGAAAATTTAAAAATTATCGGTATTCTTAAAACTATGAGTTATTTTAAATAATCGACTTAGCAACCATTTATTCGAAATATTTTCCAAATCCTATATCAAGCATTATTCTATTGATTGAAGCAATTTTGATACCAACACTTCGGAAGAGTTTGCCAACTTCGTCGCGAATATTTTTATGGAGATCTTCAATGATCTGTGCCTTGCCTTGGTGTATACGTCATAGAAATAAGTCTGGAAGGGTGTTCACTTAATTTCATGATGATATTAAGGACAGTTTGTCGAAAATATTTAATTGATCTGGAACCAAAAAATTTGGATATCCTCACATCACATCTATGCTCTTCTTCTGCTGCCTTCAGTTGGTACCACATTGTATAATTTTGGAGCTGGAGACACCAGTTGAATTCATTCTAAAGAAAGTCCTTATCATATTGGCTCAATATTTCATCTAATGTGATATTAACGATGTCCTATTCATAGAAATCCGTTAATATTCGTAATTTTTTCCTAGAACATCTTAAGAAATCGTTTCAGACATTCATGAACCATTACTTTTGTTTGTTCAGAATCCTATATTAATCGAAAGCGTATGTACAATATCCAAAACAACTGACATTTTTAAACCTCTATGTGGATTTCTGATAGCAACACCTTTGTTTTACCCGAGTGGGGTAAAAATAATTGTGCAAACAATGGCTTGCTTAGAGAACCTCTTAAAATTTTCCCGATAGAATATTATAAAATGTTTTCTCCATAACGTATGAAATATAGCTTCCAGGTCAACATAATTCGGCGTCATTTTCGAAAGGTTAATGTGAGATTAATTTATCACTCCACTGGACTTGTGTTAGTATCTAGTTTCTGATTATTTCTTTTTGAGATAGGTTACTTCCTGGTAGACAATAGCAAAGCTCCCAATATAATTCTGCCTTGACAAAGAATCTTAAAAAAAATTCAAAGGTATGGTCTCAAAAGTTCAAGTAGATAGTGCATTCTATAACAAACAAGTAGGGAAGGGCTAAGTTCGGGTGTTACCGAACATTGTATACTCTCGCAATTTATTTATTTAATTGTATTAATATAACAAACAATTTGACTCACATATTCGGTATAAAGTTTATTGAAAGTTCGAAAACCCTAATATTATGTATATGGGATCTAGGGGAAGTTATGACCCGATTTCACTAATTTTTGGCACGGAGACATATTATTTGAAGAAACATATTCCCTCTGAATTTCTTCAAAATATCTGAGAGACTCCCATATACTTGCGGTAAAAAATTTGTTCGAAGCACTGAGGTCCTCATCTTCGATATATAGAGTCTTGAAAACTTATGGACCGATTGCAGCGATTTTTAAAAGGGCGATGCCACTCTTTAAATGCAGTATTTTTGCCAATTTGTGTTCCGATATCTTCACTAGTGCTTACTTTATATATTGTAAAACGATTCAGATCGACTTCAAAGTTCTGGTATATGGGAAGTAGGCGTGGTTGTGAACCGATTTGTACTATTTTCACAACATATAATTGGGAAGATATGAATATCATAATATATGAACCGAATTTCACTCATATTGGACGGACATACAGACATCGGGATTTGAATTTTACTCGTCATCCTGATCTATATATGTGATATATATAACCCTATATCTATATCTAACTCTTTTAGTTTTAGGACTTACAACCAACCGTTATGTGAACAAAACTAAAATACTCTCTTAGTGGGAGTATTGTGAGAGTGAGAACATTTTAAAATTTATCGAAAATTAAAAAAAAAAACGCTGACTCTGGAATAAGCTTTATTTCAGCTTAAACGTGTAACTCGAATGCGCAGTTTGTGCACTTTCTACAATCAACTAGATTGATTAAGTAAAAATAAGCTAATTAGCACTTCAATAAAATGAAAATAAAATAATAATTAAATAATCAACAAATAAAGCTGAATTTGTAAAGCCGTGAACCAGTTTTTAGTGCAAAGCTTGCGTTTCTGTATAAAATAATATACAACAACAAATATTGCGCTGATTAAAAAAAATTAATTAGCTCAACAAACCGTTATATCTAGGCAGAAGCGTGTATAATAAAATCACATAAAATTACAACTTTTGTTATTGTTATTGTTGCTGCTACATTGCATTGTTTTGAAGCGATTAAAAAGCGGTAATAATATATACAAACATATGTATATGTATATATGTATGTATGTATAATATAACGTTGTAAATACAAAGAATTATATTAACGAAATGTAAATTTAGTGTATACAATTAACAATTCCAACTTTGTTGTTGCTGCTCTTTTAACAATTTCTGTTCCGCTATTTTGAACTGTGTCTATTGTCTGGCAGCTGTAGCGTTGCTTAATTTGCATCTCAAAAGCCGACTTATATGGCTAACCATATGGGCATATGGGCGTCTGTATATTTGTATATGTAGCCCGGCTTATAACCGTTTTGGTGTTGGCTGCTGGGTTAAAAATAAAAGTCAAAATAGGTTACTCTCAGTTCATTCACTCGCCCATACATGCAGTTAACGGTTAAAAACACACATTTTATATAATATGGCTGTTGAACTTTGATGTCAATGCTAACAATGTGCCACCAGTAACGGTATCATGCCTTCCTCATCCGTTGGAGATACTTTGTAACTTATTTGATTTACAATATGATGCACTCTATGATCCACAGCTGATTGTGTATTAGAAGCGTTCTCATTAAATATGCTTCGAAAATACCAAAATTTTGAAAGTGGCGAACCGAACAGTTAACTGGTATAAATACAATAGACTGGTATAAACGGATCGTGCTAGAATAGCTAAAGATTGTATTGCACTAGAGCTTTCATACTATGTAAAACTTTTGCTTAGGACTGCTTCTACACAAAGTTAGCGAGTAGTGTAATGACGAATCGATAATGACTAGTGATAGAATAGCAAGCGGTTATACTACTTTAATTAAGTCTCTAAATATTCTTTTATTTTAATGAAACGACGTAAGATTTTACCATTAACTTTTTGTCAAAAGAGCACAGCTCAATTTTAGCGAGTAAAGAACTGGTATGTGAAGCAACTGATAGAAATTAAATAGTCTAATACACCCAGCGAAATATTTAAAGCCACCTTCGTTTTTTCTTATAAATATTTAATTCAATGATAGTTATAGAAAGTTTTTGGAAAATAAATTAAATTATATAAGTTTTCTGAACAAAATTTAAATTATGAAAGAAATAAGTATAAAGCCACTTTGGTTATTGTTTATATTTTTAAAACTTAAAAGAAAAAGAAAATGCCTAATACGATGTATGAGCTCCATTGTTAGCAGTAACCTCTGGACATCTGGAAGTCTTTGCATAGAATTTATTAAAGAATTAATAACGATTTGATCAATTGTTGTCCATTTTTCGAAAATAGCATTTCTTAGGCATTTAACATTATCAAAGTGCCGTCCCTGTTCGTAAACTTTGGCTGATAACATGGACCAAAGGTTTTCAATAGGGTTTAGGGCAGGTCTATTTCCAGACCAATCGAGAAAATTTGTATTTCGAGACAGCAAGAAATCAATTGTTTTCTTTTAACGATGGATTGCAGCATTGTCTTGCTGGAAAACGAAATTCTGTCCAATAAATTGCTCTCCGAAATCAATTAGCGCCTCATCAAGAAGCTTAATGTAGTATTCCGAGTCCATTTTTGTTGGTACAAAGCAAACTGGAGTCCTCCCTCTGTAAGCTATCCCAGCCCAAACCATGAGTGATCCTCCACCAAAATTTCGTCTCTTACATTTTTGCTTTAGTGACGCTTTGGACCTCCAATATTTTTGGAGACCATCTGGACCATCTAAATTGAACTTATAATAAATTGGCATTATAATCATTTCGTTCAGAGATAACGGTTCTTGTTTAGTGTATTCTCCGCATACACCGATTAAAAAATTAAATGTTTATGAAATAATTCAAATGAAATGAATTCAAAGGGTGTATTTAAATAGTGATTGAAAGGAAAATGATTATATAATTTTAATGATGTATCCAAGTAAGGCTTACAAGAGAACAATGAAGTGGTGGAATAAGAAAGTGTATTCTACCATATTACACAACTGTATTATATATTCAAATCGACAGAAAAAATAATCGAAAACTCGGGACAAAAAAATTTTTGTGTCTTCAGCTAACTATAAAAGTATTAGTTACATCTCCTATATTGCATAATTTTTGGTAAATGAACCACGAAATAATTTACTCTGCATTTTCATTTAATTTCAAGAGCTCTCGTCTAATTGGGTAACATTATCAAGATTTCCTCCTAATATTTTTTTGACAAAATTTTTGTAGGGAAACTCATTTCACTATGGAAAATTGAAATAATTCTTTTGATCGATAAAATGATTGCAATAAATGAGAAAATCGAACAAGAAATTAATTAAAATACCATGTTGTATTAACGAGTTCATTTTAAAACCGCTATTTAGTAATCCACAAGCTACATATATTATCTTACATCAAGAATTCTTCATGAAAAAAATCGTTCTAAAAAGCTTTTCAGAGTTATTTAAATACTAAATGCTTTACTGCAATCAATTTATCAGTCATAAAAATAACTATAGCCATTAAAATGTATCACATACATACTTACATATATTATAAGGTTTAAAGGTAATGCTGTAAAATTCTTTTTTATGATACCGATCAACAGCATATCATTGAGAATGCAAGAAAGCCATTTTCAAACAGCCAAACAAAAGTATTGAAGTCATTGACATGGAACAAGACAGTTGAATAAGTTCTTAGAAAGAAATGTTATTAAGTCAAGATCGTCGCTTTGATTAGAAATGATGAACAGTTACACTATTAATGTTTTATTTGTATATGAGTATTAGAAAGTCGATGATTTAAGCGAATGATTATGATTAAGCTTGTGTTACGTGACTGAAAGTTTTTAGAAGAATTCTACATATTTAGAACACATATGTTTTTATAAGACTATTTCACTATTAAATTTGCAAATACAGTCTAACTTCCATAAATCGAACTTCTATAACACGAAGTTTAGAATAAACTTACCTTCCGTATCTCGGCAGTCTCTCAAACTCTACATTTGTTGTGGATTATGGTGATTCGAATTGAGGAAGTATGTACTTGAAAAAAAAAATAATTTTTATTAAATGTTTTTCCAGAAAATTTCTTAGAAATAAATTTGTTGGAACATTTTAGTGCGTTCTGTTTTCTAGCGTCAACTGATCGCAAAATTCTGCTTTGCTTGCCTACGAAGTTGAATACAGTAGCACACTCATGCTTTCACAGACACTTGTCGCGGCATGTTGGTGTGAGGTGTCTGGCTTGTCCGTGCGCTATTGTGCGCATAGGCTGTGGACAACGCTGATATAGAGTCATATATACCAAAGTGATCACGGTGACGAGTAGATTTGAAATCCGGATGTCTGTCCGTCCGTCCGTCTGTCCGTCTGTCCGTCTGTGCAAGCTGTAACTTGAGTAAAAATTGAGATATCTTAACCCTCTCATGCCCGAATTAAAATGGGCGGGGCTAACAGCTTTTTTAGGACAGATATATATTAGTCTTAACTCAAATATGAAGTGATAAAAATTTCAAAGTCCTATGTTACCTGGTTCATTAACTATGTGATGTTGCTTATAGGCACAAATTAAATTATTATAAATAAACTAAAAACTTTTTTCATGAAATTTTTTTAGTAAATAACTCTCTTATCCTTACTTATTTATATAGTTCACTTTGTTTTAAAATAAAACAATTATTTTTATGTTTTTGAACCATTTTTGTATAACAACTTTTGTATAATTTTTTTCGCGAAACGATTTTTGCCAGTTTCTCTCTGCTAAGAACTCTTACTGAGTGAACACGTGCACAGCTCAAATCAGAAAAAGTAACTGTAAGCTTGAATAACACATAAGTCTACATAATTGAAAAAACCGCTGGTTAAAAAAATTTAAATAACGAGAATTAGGAGCCGATAATTACAATGTTGCCTATACGCAACATTGGGCATGAAAGGGTTAATGAAACTTGGAACACATGTTCCTTGGGACCGTGAGAGGGTTTCGAAAATGAGCAAAATCGGTCGAAAACCAAAAACACATAAAGTGTCATAACTAAACCATAAATAAAGATATAAAAGTAAAATTTGGAATAAAGGATCGCACTAGGAGGGGGCATAGTTGGATGTATTGCGTGGCCCCACCCAAAAATCGGTTATTTGTATATATCTCGCAAACCAATAAAGCTATATAAACCAAACTTTCTGCAGTTGGTTCTCTTACATACCCCACCACACACCATGAAAATAGGTTAAATCGGATAATAACCACGCCCACCTCCCATACAAAGTTTAGGTTGAAAATGACTAAAAGTGGGTTAACTAACTAACGAAAAACGTCAGAAACACTAAAGTTTGCAGAAGAAATAGTAGAAGGGAGCTGCACTCAGATTTTTTTACAAAATGGAAAATGGGCGTGGCATCGCCCACTTATGGGTCAAAAACCATATCTCAGAAACTACTCGACCGATTCGAATGAAATTCGGTATATAATATTTTCTGATAACACCCTGATAACACGGACAAAAAATGGGCGAAATCGGTTCACAACAACTACTCTTTTCCTTATAACTCAATTTTGAAATCCATCTTATTCCTTCACTTTATAATGTAAACATAAGGAACCAATGAAGATAACGGAATAAAACTTTACACAATTAGTGCATATCATCTCTGGCTTCACTTGTTAAAAAATTGTCGAAAACGGAAATTAACTTTTCAAGGCCCCAGATATCGAACATGTTGAACTCAGCGCCTAAGGATAAATTTTCACCGAAAATATGGGTAAATCTCTTAGATATCTCAATTTAATTCAGAGGAAATTGTTTTCTTCTAATAGTGTGTCTCTGTTCCAAAAATTATTAAAATCGGGTCATAACATTTCCATATACCTCATTGTAGGTTTTTCAAAAATACGATGAGCTTTATTCCGCATATATGTATTGGTTAAATTTCTTCAATAAATTGCGAGAGTATAAAATGTTCGGTTGCACCCGAACTTAGCCTTTCCTTACTTGTTATTTTCTAATTTTCATAATGTGGAACATGACTGTTATGTTTTCTTAGCTTATAAACATTATTATGTACATATGTATGTATGTCAACAAAACGGTATATTATATATATGCGATTTAAGCACATTCTAAAAATCTAAATTTAAGTTTTTATCTGCTGAGTCACATCTATTTGCATAGCAGTTTCAACAGCGTTGCTTTGCTATAATATATTATACCCCATTAGAGTACGCTGCCACTTTTATAGTTATTTAATAGAGCAACAAAGCAACTTCATAATGTTAAATGTCATAGCTCACCTCATTCAGTAATCAGCTGGAAGTAATTGTCGCTGATGAGTGCGCTGTGTGCCGCGCATTGCATTGCTGATGTGATTAATTTACCTGAGTTAAAGAAGATTTATATCTCTAAGCTGTTTAAGTGCCTTTAAATTTTCATTTAGTTTAAAGAAATCAACAATTCTATCTGTTTGCGGCAGTAAATGTTGACAGTTTTACACCTATACGGGGTTTCCCAAATCATTTTTAATTAATTCAACTAAATTATAAAATGTAAAATTTTTTTTCTTCAACCATTGTCAACAGCTATCACTTAGTTTGCATTGTAATAAGTTTAATACAATTTTTATGCTTTGATAAATTTATCCGCAATTGTCATTAAAATTTATTTATCATTTAATTACTTTTTGAATGATTTCATTTTATTACTCGAAATAAATATTATGTAAAATGCAATTTTATTGAAAATCTCGAAAAAGTTATGGGAGTTAATTAACTTAAGAATTTCTAAGTCAATAAATAAATTTAAAAAAATATTTGAAACATTTTGAGTTTACCTAGCTATATTTTATTACCAGTCACCTCAGCAGTTTCCACAGTGGCGTATCTGGTTAAATCTAGTTGATCTCTGTATCATCTCTCCATCTCTATCCCACATATATATTATTCGCGACTCGCAACTCCTCTTCTCATAACATTGAGGGAACCAATTAACGATTTGGGAAAGGGCATATATACAAAGACTTCTTGAAGATCAGTTGAAGAGAAGCTTTGTATCTTGTTATAAATACAGTGGAACTTCCATAACACGAAGATCTCCATAACAAATTTCATACGAATTTCCTTCCATAACTCAAACTTCCTTAACTCGATTTTTTTGTGGATTATGGTGATTCGAGTTAGAGAAGTTCCACTGTAAATGCTAACACGGATGAATCTATGGAGCAAAACTTAAAGTAAAGCTAAGAACATAATGTAGAACATAGCGATAAAGCTTTATGGGAGATTTGAAGTAAGGGAAGTTAATTTTTTAAATATTTGTATCGTTTTTTTGTTTCGATTTTGAAAAACCTTGGTAATAGGGAACAAAAATCCTAGGCTACGGTGAATATTGTTTGATTCGTAGTAGTATCACTTTGAAACCGTACCGTGCTTCTTTTGTACGAATCACAAATCGCTTACTTGAAATCATTACTCCGTTACTCTCCAACAATCTCATTTTGAAGCACAGTGTTTCAAATATATTCTCTCGAGTTTAATATTGGGTTAAGAGTACAAAAGCATTGATGTTTTCACGAATTTATTGATGTACATTAGAAAAAAATAATTTGCTGTTGTTTTCGATACTTTTATGACTTTTAGTACCAGATTTTCAACTAAACTAGGAGAAATTTGCTGTTTTATTTCTCGCTAATGTCTAGAGTCTAGCTTATTGCTATTTTATAGCATTTTGATTTGGCGTCAACTAGATTGATTTTAATTAAACGCGTTTTCAGTCAATGAATATTCTTTATATAATAAAATTTAAAGTTGTTTTAACGTTGTTGAAGCCATTTAAATTATTATTGGAACAAAAGGCATTTCTAGATGGGTGTGGAAAAATTATTTGCATAAATTTATGATTTTTTTAATGCGTAAGAATACATATAAGAGTCTAATTATATATATATTATATAAATTTAAATATTTTTTGCTTTCACCAAAACACCAATTAGCGTCAAAACCAGTCTAAAATATTTTTATTCTAAACAAAAAAAAATTTAAAATAAAAATCAATTGCAATGAAGTATTGAAAGTTGAATGTCTCGTCTGTATAAATTTTCCATAAACTTTCTAATAAATTATTTTAAATGCATTGCAATTACAATCATTGTAAAATTTTGAAATCTAATTAACGTCTAAAAAACATCGCTGAGTACTAAAGCAATTTATTTACAACCATCAATATACATATACCACACTTTATAGATTTTAACTCGACAAATCGTGTTTATGAAGCCTTAAGCTTTGAAAATTAAAAGCACGATTTGTGTTAAGCATCATTAGTATAAAAAAACACACAAAATTCGAAAATAAATTTATAAAAATTCGTATTTTTTGTCTCATTTCAGAAAGACTTTACACCATTAAGAACACTTATTTCTACACACCACCACCGAAATGTATCCCAAACAAGGAGGCGTGGCGATAACACAATTATCGAAGCTTTTGACAATATGTTTCGTCATCTGTACACTGACGATCCGTTGCACCAATTCCGAGGTGTACACAGCGTTGGCAGAAATGGAAGAACTGTTAGAGACTGAATCGGTATTAATAACTAATTTAAATGGTTATCTTAAGGTGCAACAACAAAAGTTGGACTACCTCAAAAAGTGAGTATGCTAATATATACAGTTTTTATATCTTTATCTTACTAATTATTCAAAACTAAAAAAAATATTTAAAAAAATCAGTGCAAAAAACTAAACGATTCATTTTTCGACACTATCATTAATTTAATGTGATAATTAATTGCATGCTAACCATATAATATAATAAAAACTTCAACACGAGACACCTGCTATACAAACATATACAGTTATCGAAACGGTTAAACTGTCATAATAGACAATGACATTGCTTAAATGATGAGAGCATACATATATTTTCGGAGCTGCTAATGGCTGCTAACAATTATTTTATAATTATAAACAATTTGTTAAACAGACAAGCCATCAGAAAATGACTGATTTTTAGTTATGGCAAATTAATGGCGTAATTAATTATACAGATTTCAGATATTTATAGCAAATATATAAAAAAAATTAGAGTATTTTATAGCAGAAATGTGATTTACCAAAGTGAATTATGATTGATGTTGAGTTGAATGCTAATAAAGCTACTTATACGCAAGCTTTCAAGATACTTCAAAAGCAAAATAAGAAATAAAAGTTGTGAAGAAGTAATCTAGAGAAACATGGTACTCTGCGAAATGTTACTTAGCATAATATCTCCAAAAGCGTTTTATAGACTCAATAAAATCAGGAATGCTATAATCGAAGCACATAGAAATCTGAACCACCCACCTACATACCTCGTCATCCACTTTAAAATCAGATTATGCAAGTCAACCCACCAAAAATTATGAAACTCAGTTATTTTAATTATATCTTCAACTCGAAACAGGTCGATCTTTGAGGTGTTCTACGTCCCACGTCACCAATACATATAGCAATATAAAGATTGGAGCATGGATGCAATATAAATTTTAGACCGTTCTTGCACTACTTTTTCACTTAATAACAAGAATAAACTAAGATAGAGCTTAAACTATCGATTACAACATCGATCGAATTGACATAGAATTATGAGTTAGGAAGAGTTGTTTCGAAAGATCCATAGATGCACTGATCCTTTCTGGCCCGCAGTGGATCGAAAACGGTCCTTTCAGCTGCTGTCGCTTTGTAAGGCCCATCTTGCCGACTTAAGAACTTTATAATAGAGTCCAATCGCTTTTTCGTATCATAAGGGTCTTAGAGATCCGTCAAGAGTATTCGGGTGTCACAAAGGACAGTCGAATCTGCCTAAGAGAGATACTCTGGAGTCGCAGAGATCTACCTACCCCTTAACCCATCCTAACCTGACCACTGATCCAAAGATGGATAACACAATATTACTCTTTTTCAGTTTATTAATTTTATTGCCAGCTTGCGAAATGTTAAATATTAAACAATGAACAATATAAGAACATGGTTCAACCGAAGCTTATTTACAACTTTCATCTGTGTCGGTCCTCCAAAGCTCAAATGCGTTGTTGGTAATAATTAAGGAGTGTGTATTAGTCGGTATCTCGATCTTGAGTATTCAAAAGGAAATGCATTTTAATATGCTCAGTTCATTCGGAGAAATCTGTTAAGCATCTACCACATCCGTTCTGTATCACAATACTCAAAACAAATATGAATGTGTTCCTATAATACCCTGCAAGAAATTTAAGAGTTAGATACTACCGGTTAGCTCTCGACGCACTCGGTATAACTTTTTCATACTACAAAACTTCTATACTATAGAGGAATATGATGAAAATTAGATTGCCACTGACAAATTATCTGATCGGTTAAATCGTTTATTTCATTTCTTTGATTATTGCTGTTTCTATTATCTTAGTTATTGAGACCTTGGTATTAGGAGTTATTATTCTATATAGATCTTGATCGCAGCCGAAGGCCTCTGCTGCCAGTGCTGCTAGATATTTATTTGTAGAATATTAAGTATTGTACAAATAATTTATAAAAATAAAAAAAAATAGATCTTGATCGCATTATATACAGAATACGTTTAGGCTTCCACAAGCTGTTAAAAATTGTTGGTAAATAGATCCTGAACTATATATGTTTACCTTATTTTTTCCTACAGGGTATTTACGTAGCCTCGCAAACACTTCCACATTTATAAAAGATTTCCTGTTGCACATATCCTCAGCATATATCCACACATTCATACATATGAATGTACTTATGTATTTATATTTCAATACTCCAAAGTCTTTTGTTGGCGCTGCAATTAAAAACATACAAAACAAGGACAAGATTATTAAACCCGATAGAAGAGGGGAAATCAACTGCAAGCAGCTGACAGCTGTTCATAAACTACATTCGAATCCTTACAGATCCTGCTTGCTTGCTGCTCCAATGTGTTTGTGTTAATATGCCTTTTCAATATGCTCCTTGCCGCTGCACGCTGACTCCTTCGGCATACTTCGAGTTTCTGCATAGCTGTCATAGCGCAGCAGTTGTTTCTACATACATTGTTATTTGCTTAATGATTGTTTTTGTTGTTGCAACTACAACTAGTTTTGGCGCGTGCCTCCTGCCACAGCATAGCTGCTCTTTGTCTATTTTTTTTTAATATCTGTCGCCTTTGGTTTGGTCTCCTTTTCTAACGGCTGCTTGATCTCATCACACCTTTGCATTTGAGTGCTTACATCTGTACTTATAGTATATGCATATACATAGTAATTGCAACGCTCAAATAAAACCAACATCTTTTGCTTCATTGTTGCACATTTCCTTGGTACGTGCCACATATTGGCAACAACTGCACTCGTTGCGCTTGGCAACTTATTTATGCCGACTGTGACTGCAAAAACTATGAAATATTGCGAAAGATTTGCTCATCGGTCAGATGTTATATACATACATACATATGTGGTTCCAAATCATATTTTGTATTGAATTACGGAAGAATTATTTCAAGTGTTATTAAAAAATTATATAAACCATGCTATCCTTCGACAATCTGAGGCAGGCAATGTTTGGCCGGCATTCCGAAAATGTTGAAAATTAGTTACAAATGTTATAACTATATATCAGCAATTGAAACCAAAGTCCATCTCTCTTTGGTATAGCTAACCAATGGTTAGGTTAGTTTAGGTTTTATGGCTGTTCCGCAGTGGAAAACACACTCTGACTATGAGAGAGTCCTTTGTGTAATCTGCATTACATATTTAAACTTGACAAAGCACCACGAATATCTAACCCAAAGAAGACACCAATTTTTCTACATCGTCACTAACTAGTGGGTCTCTGCATCAACTCTAGCATGTTCTCTCGCATTTCTGCTTTAATTTAATGTAAATATAATTATGTTTTAGTGAAACCAAATGACTCCAACTTTCTTCCGTTTCATCCGATGTTAAATTTTCTTCCGTTTTTTACCACAAGAACTAGCAAATTTAAAGATTTATAAAGTGTTATCAATTGCTACCTCCGAACAATGTACCACATTGGGTTTAGGTGCTTATGTTGCTTCAAAATTCAAAATAATTGAGGGCAATCTTAAGGTATGCTCAAAAAATAACGGGAATTTTTGTATTTTGAAAAGATTTATTTGGCTACATTGGTTTTGTCGCCTTCCAAACAGTCTCCGTTCGATATTATGCGTTTCTTCCAATCGTGAAAACACTTCTCAGCCCCAAATTTGAAAAATTTTAAATTCTCGTTATTTTTTTAACACACCTCGTATGTATTCTATTACATAAATTATTCAAACGGTTAAACAAATGTGTATCGGTGTCATTTACAAACCATTCAATGAAGAAAGCGTGGGATCGTGGGAACGCTTGAGATTTGTGACATTTGACGTAAAGCGTTAGTGATCGATTAAAAGGGTCAGTAACCTAAATACATATCTATATACTACATACATATGTGTACAAATGCTAAATGCATCACAGTCCAATGTTCCTCACATTTAAATGATATTTCCGAAAACTTTCTCAAGGTATAGTTTACTAAAAACGCACTTTCTATACAAAAAAACAATATTAGATTTACGTTTTAACACAGATTTATTTGTGGGTTTGTCATCACCCTACCAGCTATTGTGACATTTATTAACTGTAAGTAATTCGACACCTCAGCTGTGTTGGCGGCTGCGCCAGCGTCTGCGTCAACGGTAGCGCCTGCGCACGCTGATCAAATACCAGCTAAGTATCACTGCCTCACAATGCGCCGGCGTGAAACAACTCTTCGAATGATTTGCCACACAAATGCATACATTATTCAAATGCTTTTATGGATATAAATGTACATTCACGTTTCCACCCCTTAAGGGAAGTTGAAAACTGCGAGTGGGTTATATAGAATATCTCGAGTGAATAGCATTTGAATATATCCTTACGCTTGAAAAAAAAAACAAAATTAAACGTATGGAGGGTTAATACGCAATCATACATGTTTGTAGCAACAAATTGTAACGGTCGAAATAGTTTTTTTGTAAAGAGGGGAAATTTAATCAAAATATGCGGCGGAGTGTTTTTATACAGCTATGTGTATGTACGAGTAAATATAATCATCTGTATATATTACTTTTTATTATTTTTTACGCTGATTAATTTATATACATATGTATATGCTATATACATACTGTCGTACCAAGAACTGTGCCTACAATGCAGGTCCTACATAGATATGAGATATATGTATGTATGTGAATAGACGGCATTTCATTAGTTTCAATTTGAGTTAATTCAGTGAGTCAAAATATGAAAAATATTTTTTTTCTCTGAAAAACTTATAAAAACGCAACGACCGCTTAAAGAGCTCACACCTGAAATGATTGTCTTTAAGAACGACTTCTACCGATTGAAGTTGCTCTGTGACTATCTAACTTCCAACACCTAAAACTAAACGAGTTAGATATAGGGTTATATATACCAAGTGATCAGGGTGAAGCGAAGATTTCAAATCCAAATGTCTGTCCGTCTGTACAAACGATAATTGCCATAACTAAGCTACATATTTGGCTGTGAATTTTTTAATAAAATGGGCGTGGCGCCGCCCTTATTTATTTATTTTTTACATACATATATCGTAAACTACTAAAGCTATATCAACCAAACCCTCTAGAATCGTTTCCTTTAGGCACTTCCTTATATAGTCTAAAAACCACGCCTACCTTCCATAAAAAAGTTATGTTTAATTCAGTAAGGAAAACCACCAAAAAAAGTGCATTCAAATTTCTATACCAAACTTAAATAACCAAATCTTAGAAACTATTCGACCAAGTTTAACAAAATTCGGTTGATGACATTTGCTAGGCCTGCCTGCTATTGGGATTAGTTTGAAAATGGATGTAATCGGTTCACAACCATGCATAATTTTCTTATACCACAATTTTGAAGCCCACTTAGCAATCTATAAGTTAAGCACCAGTGAAGATATCGGAACAAAACTTTGCACAAATATTGCGATTATAGCGTGACATCACCCATCTTAAGATGGGTCCGAAATCGGACTATAACATTACAAGGCCACATATACCGAAGATGAGCACCTCAGTGTTTGTGACCTTTTTTTCCGAAAATATACTTAAACCTCTCAGATATTCTAAACAAATTCGAAGGAGATCAGGTTTTTCTTCTAAGGTGACTCTGTGCCAAATTGGGTAAAATCGGGTCAATACTTCCTTTAGCCCTGATATACCTAATATATGCATTTTCAAACTTACCATGGACTTTATACCGTATATATTGGTTAATATGTGAGATATCTTAGCTAAATTATGTGAACATATAATCTTGGATGTAGGTGGGTAATGAAAATGAGTAAAAACGGTCGAGGCATTTTCCTAGCCCCCATATATATAAGTGGACTTTATGCCGAATATGTAGGCGGTATTGTGTGTTATTTTAATAACAATAAATAAATTACTTGCGAGAGTGTAAAATGTTCGGTTACACCCGAACTTAGCACTTCCTTACTGTTAGATACTTTCAGTAGCGCTCATTAGAACCCTTTGTTATATGGATCATTCTGAGATTAATTTTTTACCGAGAAAGAAACACTCAACAGTTTGCGAACTGAAGACACAATAACAACGTTTACTTTAGCGATAAATATTTTTGTATTATATTGTTAAACCAAGATATATCTTTTCCTTTTATCGATAGCAACATTAAATATTTTCATATACGGTGTGGGATTATGAGTTGTCTCGACCAAAATTATTACTGTTTGAGTTCGTTGGTTATATCTAAAGTGTATAAGCCCTCAATTATTTTAATTTAAAGAAGCGTTTAGCTGCAGACTAAACCTGAGAGTCCAATAAATAGTAAATTTTTTACCCAAGCGAGTGCCATGGGATCGAATGGGTTAATTAAGTTTACTTTTATTTATAATATAGTGAGAAATCGGTCGCATGCGATCGGTTGATCGAATGTATAAATTCCGGTTGAAGAAAAATCAAACTTTTTATTTTTTATTGTCGATAGTTTCTCAGAATGAAAATGTCCTCCGAGTGATCCTAAGATATTAAAAATACTCTTATAATATCCATTAATGTTTCGAAGATGACTGACGGAAAACTTTTAAGAACCTACAATTCTCGAAAAACCTCGATCCAAGAGCTTAAAAACTGCTTTTTCCACATACAAATATACCAAAATTTTAACCACATAGAAGCCATGAACCAACTTTACTTGAAAATTACTAACCAACTCGTTTTTCGACAACCTATTCGTACTCGCTATTAACATTAGCGGTGACAATGAAAATCGCTTTTTATAAACGCCGGCTGCGCTTGCGCAAACAAAGCCTGCACATGGCGACGCAAGCGCCGGGGGTGGAAGAGTGATGAAGGGGAATGCTAGAAGAAAATGCATACCTTACTAACTAAAAACTACCCTCAGAACCCACGGAAATGATGTGTGTCGCACGAGTCATTGACATACAATAGCGTAAACACATATGCTATACACATACATACATGCAAACAAACTTATTAAGTAAAATTATTTCATTGTATTAAATGTATGTATGTGTGTATGCGTGTGTGTGTGTAAAGTTGTGCTGGTAGACACCAAGAGTCGATCCTAGCTGGTGCCACTGACGGCGTACGTCAACTGACTGCTGGCAGGCAAGCAGCCGTTGCAGGAGCAGATGTTTCCAATTGAGACGAATATGCGCGCGCCAAAGCAAATGCCATGGCATTGTTCAAAACAGTTTGTTGGTGTGTGTGTGTGTTTATATGTACCTTTGATAATCAGCGGTTCAACTCCGGCTCACAGTGTTATTTAGCACAATTATTATTACATACATAGCACCGACACTGAGTCTTGTGGCACGATCTATAGAGGGGGAGCTGAGCGTCGCCGTTGACGCTTCAGCCACACATGAGTGGTTATATACACGCACACACAAACACATACAAATGTCAATGTTACTATAGAACCCAAGCGGGGTTGCAATTCGTAGCTTCTACTTTTGGCAGTTGGTCTTCCGACTTTACCGACATTCTTCAGACTTCAGACATCAGCAGTTGTGCAGCAGAAGTCGTCGCGAGTGGAAGCAAGAAAATTTTGGAAAATCATTTTTAAAACGTTTAAAAAATAGTGAAAAATATATTTGAGAGTGGTGATAGTGTGTTAAGGAAAGTTAGAATTACTATGCTTCAACGGTAAACCGTTCGTATTGAGTTATATCTAAAACTCCTACAATAAGTTCTGTGAATACAACTATTAACTGGAAGAAGTTTCCTTAATTTGTGCTACAACTGTTGAAAACAATCCGCTTATTACAACGAAGCAAGACAAAATTTGAAACGCGTTGATCGTATAAACCAAACAAAATGTCGCAACACAATTACACGAATCCGGCATTTTGTCAAGGTAGTGAATTTTACCCGACACGCGGTATCGAATTGGACTCGGTGCAACAACAGCACGTCGAAGCGATCTACAATCGCAGCTTGAACATTTCTTATGGCGGTCATACGGTGCAGACAAATGCACGCGTTGGTCCCCTACGTCTTCAGCGAAGCATGTCGACGCGTTCGGTTAACACGCAGAAACGCCAGAAGACCACAGCCATACCGGAGGTGCACTCAAGTCGTCTAGCGACACAACCAAACCAACACCAATACAACCACCAACAGCAACAACAACAAAAACAGCAGCAGCAGCTACAACAACGTCAGAGCCAACATACACCACAACAGCATTTCATAAAAAGTCAAGCTTCTACAACGCCTGCGCGTACAAATCACTTCAATGCCGTTACCGAGCCAGCGAATTTCGAAACGCGTTCGAATTCCGGCCGTTACGCGCTCGTGCCGTTGGAGGATTTGCCAACGGCCGTTAGTAATAATAATAATAGCCGTTACGCAATCGTGCCCGGTCCAAGCGCACCGCTAACAACTTTGCGTCGCTATGCCAAATCTCAGGATAATCTCGATTGTTATGGTTCTGATGGACGTTTGCACAGTGATGATGAACCGGCCTCTTTTCATGAGGAACCCAACTCATTTCATGGTCAAACCACAGATACGGCTTTCACGAGTCTACCACCAGTCTTTGAGCGTGCCAGATCCGTACATCCAATTACAAAACAGCCACAACCATTGGCGCCGAAGATTAAGCATGCTTTCTCCAGCGATTTTGGAAGTAAAACCTTTTTAATTGTGGATAAGAATAGCAATCAGCGTTACCAAATGGTACCCACTGCGGAGGATGAAGAATTAGTCGATGACAATCAGGAGATCATACAAATGCACAACGGACGTGCACATCGCTATGCGGTCATACCAACTGAGGAGGAGGCGGACCATATGCTCGGCGCAGCGGATGAGGAGGAGGAGACGTGTTTGAGCAACCCAGACTTGAACCGCAGTGAGAATTTCTTTATTGGCAATACCATGAAAACACCGCGAAACGCAACAATGCGTACCTCAACACCGCAGAAACTGCCAGCTGCGTCACAACCAACGAGCGGCAACACCTCCTATCCTGGTACGCCCATGAAAAATCCAGTGGCTACCAAAATGTTGCACGAATTACTATCGACGCCACGCAAAACGCCACTGCCGCGCAGCGTAACACCACGCAATCTGTCGCCCATGGAACGTTTGCCTGAAAACCAGCAACCACCAGAGCAGCAGCGCACCAAATACCACTATCGCAGCCAACAACAATTGTGTTACAATACACCTATTGAACGTCGTGTGGAACGCGCCGCACAGAGTTTACACTACGAATCGGTGAAGACGCAAGGTGATCGCACTATGGCGGTAATAACGCCACGCATCACAGCGCACCAATCGAAAGTTTACCCCGAAGTAGCGGAGGAGGACTGCAGCAGCATACACGGCAAGTCCACCAACACCACTACACCCTATCCGCAAAAGGTGGCCAATGCGACAATCACACTGGCCATTGTCTCACTCATGATGGTGATTAGCAACAGCATGAATTCGGCGCTCATTATCTACATGATTGCACACGTAAGTCTTTATTATTCCCCCTCTTTGTGTGTTTGTATGTGTACCTCTTATTAACTTAAACTCCTTTTCTTTCACACTTTAGTTCGGAAAGTCCTTTTATCTGCAGTACAGCTTGGTGTCCGCCTTCAGTGGCGTCGGTCTCGGTTTTCTCGGTTTTCGTTCACGTCATTGCGAATGGCTGCCGAATCGTAGCTACATCTCGGGGTATATCCTGCTAACGGTCTTCAGTTTACTTAAATGCTGTTGTCTTGTGGTTATACTCGTGCTGGATCCGTATCCAGGACTGCCACTGCACGATGTCACCACAGGCATTATATTGGGTCTGTCCACATTCACGATTTTCTTCATCGGCCTTGGTGTGATTGGCTCACTTTGGTGCTACAGACCACCACCAGATAATCGCGTTAATGTGGCTTAAGTATTTATATTATAAATTTATGAATATTTTTTTATATTCAAGTACTTATTTATCTCCTAATATTTATTTAGTTTAATATAATTTATTTTTATGTCATTATTGCGTAGTTTTTATTTAGTTATTTGTTGTTTATTTAGTTTAGTTTACAAATGTAATGCAAAAATTATATTCACGGCTAAAATACCAAAAATAAGTAGAACAAGTTGTTCATCTACATACACTGTTCGAAAAAAGACTGTAAATAACTACATATCTTTTGAAATACTTACATATTTATATAGACGAAAGAGGCACACACAATCCAGTTTTAGTACAGTAAGTTATGCAGACAATCATATTATACTTAAATGGTTGTACTGTTATATGGTTGTAATAGTGTTAGTTTAAGATTAATTAAAGTAGTAGATTAATTAAGCATAATTTAAGTAGTAGGTATAGTAAAAATTAAGTACTAAGTTCAAAAATATATATTTGTATTTATAATTAGTGTTATATAATATATAAAGATAAATTAGATAATATATAAATTATATTAAATAAAATATATATAAGTGTATATATGTATCTAGCAAACAGTTTTTTATAGCATCTCACTAATTTGTAATTAATGTAAATTTATACAAAAAAATATAATAATAAAGATTTTCGAAATCAAAACAAGCAAATTATGGATATCATAAATATATGCGAATTGTGTTAGATTGAGGAAACACGTGGAGCAGGTCATGTACATGTGTTATACATATATAAGAATGAAAGATTATGTTTTTGTCACCAATCTACAGATCTACCTTATTTCGAGAATATGACCTATACCTGAGATATATATAAGTCTAAATTTGGCTTCTAAGAAACTGAAAGAGTATACTTTATTTAATGGCTTCGATGGTTTCCGGAGCTCCAGAAACTGAAAGCTTTATTCGAGCCTAAATTTCGTTCCTGAGTGAGCTGAAGTAATAACTGTATTTTAGGACTTGGACAGTTTTTGGAGATCCAGATATTGAAGAGGTCTACTTTATGTTGGCACTGTTTCGAGAGATGTATTTTTGTAGACCTATGAAATGTGATTCCTGAGGAACTCTAGTTGTCCGTTTTGATCAAAACAGGTCAAAAGTAATAATATATGGATGGCTAGCGAGACCTTTTTGAAATCGTCAATATAAATATAAAAGAGACCGGATATAAAACTGAAATCAAATAGGATATTGTAATTCAATCTTGAAATGGTAAAAATAATAAAGAAATGGAAACTGTGGTGGAACTGGATGGTTTTAAAAAATTTTTGTAATGAACATTCACAGAGTATTCGGAAGTTGAAACAAGGGCCACTAAGCAATTTTCTCTCAACAAATGGAATCTAATACTACGTTCGGACCGACATTGAAACCTCTTGAAAACACAATTTGTGGATTGTGGAACCTAAGTCGTTCTGACCGATATTTTGTGTTTTCGATGCGTTTTCTTTGACAATTCACAAATTTATTTGTTTGTTTACATTTGAGCATTTTTATACTCCCACAACGTATTGCTAAAAAAGTATCAAAGTTTTGTTCTCATGTTGTTTACAAGTCAAAAAACTAAACGATATCGGATTATAAATATCAAAATGATAAGGATGATGAGACAAGTTAAAATCCGTCTTCCCGTACAAGCGTTTACTTGAGTAAAACTTCTGATATATTAATGAAACTTCAGGAACTACACCATCTTTCATATAATGATTTTTGTTTTCTAGTGGACTTTGTGTCCAATACATGAGTCGTGTTGCATGTAATTTAAAAGCGCTTTTTTCGCCAAAAAAAATTTTTGAATTTATTCTGCCCTGTACTGTAGTTATCGAATTGCCAGTCAGAGATAACCAGCATATTAGGGTGAAATTTTTTGTGTTCTTTAATCATGTAAAAAATGGAGCACATTCAAAAAGGTAATGCAGCATGTGTATAATATTGAAATATAAAAAGTCACCATTCGTGAAAAGAAAAGAAAACGCGCTTAATAACATTAAACAAATAAATTGCGAGAGCATAAAATGTTCGGTCACACGCGAACTTAGCCCTTCCTTTCTATTTTTATTTCTGTTTCTCCATTATTTTGACAAATTAGTGGAATTTGTTTACAATATCAAATGACAATTTAGAGCTGGCAAAATATGTATTCCAATAATATCGACTAAACTAGAGCAGACATCGATTATAATGAGTGGAATGTAAGTTTTCAAGAAGTTTTCAACGAAAACTGTGTTGACAGATTTTGCATGGATGAAAACACAAGTTTTCGAGCGAAAACCCATTTTTTCAATGAAACATGTTTTCAATGTCGGTCCGAACGTAGTATAACGGGGTCTACGGGATTTCAGTATTAGTCATAACTTTTACATTTTTCATTTCTTCAATAAGGTCCATGGAAACGTGTAATGTTGTGGTGGGTGTGGTGTGGAAAACGGTGATTTCCTAAAATAACGAATAGTCTGTTAAGTTTCCGATCTAGAATTTCTGACTATTTTCATTACAACAATGAAGCAATTCAAGCACGATATCCATCAACAAAACTGGTGTGTCCGTATTAAAACTCCAAAAATCATTTAAAATAAAAATCTTTTTTTTTAGAAAACCCAACCTTAAATTGTAAATAATCTCAACAAACGATGTTAAAACAAATCAATTTGTCGAAATTTTAATCTGAAGTTTTTTTTATCTAAATAACTGTAAATCTTTCCAGTAATGGTTTTCAAAAAATCTTAAAGGATCCTCCTATTAATGATTTGTATATCTAATATTACAAGAAATGCTTGAAAGCTTTCCAAAAGCCGTTCATATTTCTTATTATCTTCGTATAGTATACCGTTAAATTGGATCTAACACTATAAAATCTATTATTTTGATACCAAAGTCTCTCTTCATTACTTTATTTAAAAATATTCTTTAATATATTTGTTACAGTAAACTTGGCGAATACCAAAGAGAACATGAAGACGCAGCTACAGATATGTCGACGTACGTCTCGAATCCAATTAACGCATATCTGCTGACAAAACGTTTGACTACCGATTGGCGGCAGGTGGAGAATTTAATGGCGCATGATGTAGGCGTCGGTAAGTCACATTTTTATAATTTTCTAGTGTTTCTTAGTACTTATCAAATATTTTTGCTTATTACAGATTTTCTGAATAATATTACCAACTATCGGCATGTGCTGAAATTCCCATCAGATGAAGACTTAAATGGCGCAGCAGTCGCGCTGATGCGTTTACAAGACACCTATAAATTGGATACATCCAGTGTGGCACGTGGCATGCTCAATGGTATACAGTACAGGTAAGATTCGAATATATATGTATTTATACAAATACTAGCAGACCCGGCCACACGTTTTTGTGGCTAAGGTATACATTAAATAAAATTGGTTCAATATTGGCGACGGTATTGATTACTCGAGGTTGATTTATGTTACGCAGCATGATTACAACTCACACTACTTTTAATTGCAAAGTACAAGCAATTTTAAATAGTTTGGGATAATTGACTACGTCATCCTGGTTAGTAGCTGTGTCAACTCTCTTGGACCGAAATTCTAAATTGTCGCATTAAGATCATCGATATTTTTTTTACCACCAATATAGGTCATTCAATCAGTCATTTATGGTTATCATATCAGGAAAACTTCTCTTTCGGGTCAATGAAGTGACAGAAATCTGTTGGAAATGTTATTAATCCATCGAGGTGTCAACTGCCAACTATTTCTACAATCGCAATTTGGTATTGTTAAAAAAACACTCATATATTAGTTGTTAATTGGCGATTCTTTATGTGTCGCCACAAATTAAATGATTTTAGGCATGCGATTAGCCCGTTAGTAACAGTTGATCCAGGAATAATTGGAAGAGTCTGGCGTAAATCACCTACTAACAGAATCCTGGCTCCACCAAAAACGTTCATCGACAATCAAGATCTTTTAAAGTCCTGTGCAGTACCTCCAACGACTTCTTGAATATTTGGAAAATTTTCGTTAAAGCGCTATTTTTGACGATTTTGCCGACTGGTGTTTCGTTCATTTGCAATTTAGGAGTAATTTCAAGGCCGAATGTGCCGTATGTTTGCCTACTAACAGGTGCCAAGTCGCCCCTATTCCCGTTAACCTTGGTGGTGAAAATGAGTGAAATTGGTTCTGGAATTACATCAGCCCTCATATACTATACATAATGATTTTCTATTGGACTTTATGTCGAATATATAGGTCATATTGTGTGTTATCTTAATAAAATTACATCAAAAAATTGTGAGAGTATAAAATGTTCGGTTGGACCCGAACTTAGCCTTTCCTTATTTGTTACAAATTGTTTTGGGCTATCGACACAACCTTATACAATTGAACAATAACAAAAATATTTTAACAAAGCAACAATGACAACCTTCAAATTATAATTTTTTGTTTTCTCTTTTATATTTTTCTTGTCAACTCGAATAAAATTCTCTTATTATTATCTTCCTCGAAATTTTTTCATATTTACTCACTTTCTAATCTTTTTCTGGCCTTCCACGAATATTTCAAGACTAAAATTAGCCAGATCGGTTTGGCCGTTCTCGTTTTTTTGCGGCACAAACGAACAGCAATTCATTTTTATATCATATTATTATCAAGCGACAATTATTTTTAATTCCGCACAGGACCATTCAAAAATTTCAAAATTTTTAACTCGTGATATCTTTTGAATGGTATGTCAGAATCTAATAATTCAAAAAGTTATATAAAGGTTTTGAAGCGATCTTAAATAATAAATCATTTATTTCGATAAGGATTAATACTAAGGTATAAATAAAGAGCCTTTTCAAGAAGTGGTATTTTAATTAATTTTTTTATATAAAATCGCTTATTGTGACAAAACTATAATAGTTAGAGGTATGATGTCGCGACGTTTTTTGTAGATAATGATAAGTTCTACAAAATTGTAGTACATCACTTTGTTATATCTTCAATCGTTTTCGCAGCATTCGCGATTAAAGAAAGTTTTTTGGTATTTTTTTTACATTATCGGAGTTTTGGTAAGGAACCCTATTTTTTTTTAAACTAAATATAGCCTATGTCACTCAGGGATAGTATAGCTTTCCAACGGTGAAAGAATTTTTCAAATCGGTTCAGTAGTTTCGGAGCCTATTCGACACAAACAAACAAAAAAACAAACATTTCCTCTTTATAATATTAGTATAGATGTTATTATAATATGCATTCGAATTTTCTATTTCTTTTAGTACGGCAATGTCTTCAGATGACTGCTTCGAGATGGGTCGTCAATCTTATGTCAATCATGACTACTACCACACAGTTTTATGGATGAATGAAGCAATGACACTCCTACAAGAGGAACCACAAAACCAAACACAAGCGTTCACACGCGCCGATATTTTGGAATATCTGGCATTTTCCACTTATAAACAAGGTAACTGAGTATTTTTTTTAAGTAGCCTAAACTAAAAAAATTAATTCCGTTGCCAAGAATTTTTAAGCGTGATCACCCTGTACTGTAGATCGTTTAAAGTGTAGTGATCGCGTTTTCGTTGCATACTTTTAGGCATATAGCTAGTAAGATCACTCATACTTAACCCATTACAGGTAACGTTGAAAGCGCGCTCACCATGACTAATGAACTTTTGGAACTGACGCCAAATCATGAACGCGCGCGTGGCAACAAGGTATTCTACGAGAAGGAGATTGCCGAGCTTAAAGCAGAAAGCAAAGTTAAAGGAGACGATGGCAGTGAAAGCACACCGGTCTCCGACCTGGTGAGTACTTTGTGATATAACAAAAAATACAACAAATCACTTACATACAACTCCCTTTATTGCAGCCCATTAGCAAAGGTGATCCCAGTTTGTACACATTCAACGAGCGCAAATCCTACGAAATGCTTTGTCGTGGCGAATTGAAGCAATCGCCTGCGGACTTGCGGCCATTACGCTGTCGCTATGTGAATAATAATGTACCGTTCTTGCGTTTGGCGCCACTTAAACTCGAAGAAGCCTATCTGGATCCCTACATTGTGATGTATCATGACGTCATGCATGACGATGAAATCGAATTGATTAAGAAAATGGCACGCCCACGCTTCCGTCGCGCCACGGTACAAAATGCAGTGACTGGTGAATTGGAGACCGCTAATTATCGCATCAGTAAATCGGCGTGGTTACGCACCGAAGAGCACAAAATCATTGAGAATATTGTACAACGCACTGAGGACATGACGGGTCTAGATATGAGTGTAGCTGAGGAATTGCAAGTTGTGAACTATGGCATCGGCGGACACTATGAGCCGCATTTTGATTTTGCGCGGGTGAGTTCAAGTTGTTTGGTATTATGATTGGTGGGGAAATAATTTGAATATTTTACAGAAAGATGAAGTGCGCGCCTTCCAAGGACTCAATACTGGCAACCGCATAGCAACGGTGCTCTTCTATGTAAGTAGTATGAACACTCTCTCGCTCTTCTATTAAGTATAGTCCAACATGTAACGGACCTCTTCGGCATGATTGATGCGAAGAAAGGGGAGTATTAGGTGAATGGGTGTCTGGGAGCTTAGCAAGAAGTCTAGGGAAGTGGCAGTTCCAACTACCATCTTATCTGATTCTGTTTAGACAACTCTAGTTTTTCTGTTATGGTTGTTATCATATCTAAAAGAATGGAGTAATCTTCAACGAATATGAAAAGACATTCCAACAATATTATGTAGAAAGTACTGTCATGCCAAATTTCTGTTTTATCCTGAATTTTCCAATATAGTACTTAAATTAAATCTATATTTAATATTAATCCATTTAACCACATACCTTACAGATGAGCGACGTCGAACAAGGTGGTGCCACCGTTTTCACAAATCTACGCATTGCCTTGTGGCCCAGGAAGGGATCCGCCGCCTTTTGGTATAATCTGCACAAATCCGGTGAAGGTGATTTCAGAACGCGTCATGCTGCCTGTCCTGTACTTACTGGCTCTAAATGGGGTAAAGAGCAAAAATAAAATTTATATTTAGAGATTAAATTAATAATTTTCGTTATCATTTCTATATTACAGTTTCAAACAAATGGATACATGAACGTAATCAAGAGTTTCGTCGTCCTTGTGGTCTGGAACCCGATCATGGCGAGTTTGCAATCTAGTGCAAGAATTAAAACACATACAACAACAACAACAGAAGCTGACTTCAGCCAAAAGATTTGACTTGTTATTAGTACTTGTTGCTGTCAATTTCTAAACATACTAAACTTATTCTCAAGCTTTACTTTTTTCAACACATTGGACTCGTTCAAAATCATTTTAGAATCTCTGCCGAAAATTCTCTGCAATGCACTTGTTAGAAAATTCGAATTTAAATTTATATAATATCCACCAGCAGGGATGTATTTAGACACTATGAAGGGATTCATCTGAGAAATTCGATATGCCATTTTATAAATGCCGAAAATTTCCGCGGTGCTATCCGGACTGCATGTAAACTTAGTGAATTTAGCTGCTTAATTATTAAGTAAATTTTTTTTTTATTCTACTTATATGTGTATGTATGTAATTAGTTTTCATATGAAATTTTATAAATTATGTAAATATATGAATGAATTAGAAATGTTTTTCCTAATTTTTTATTTTAAAAGAAATTTATTGATTTATGCTTTCATTAAATAATACTGAAATATGAGTACCTATAGTGTCACTTTACATAATTTGTATTGGAAACATAATTTAATTTGAGACGAAGAATCAAAATTTTTGAAAAATGTTTTGCTAGTGTCGGTCGTACCTCGAAAAGTCTTGCATCAGCCTTTTACTGTGTAGAGCAACAAAAGGGGACTCCACGATGGTAGATGATAAATACTAAGCCTACAACAGAAAAACAAAGATTTTGGAAAATTTTCAATTTATTTCCAAACTTCTAGTTCGTTACGCTATTCCCCGTGATGCTGCAACTTATTTAAAACATGAAGTATACGTTTCTAGAGGTCCGAAGTAGACCATATTTAGAAACAAAAGAAGTCGCGCGGGGCCAAGTGGAGGTGGAGTATACGGTGAATTGGAACGTAGCCTAATTCAGACAGCCGCTTCGGCGGTACCTTAATTGAAACGGTTTTTATCCGACCAAATAATGTCTTTAGGCGATCTAACCCTGTTGGTGCGGTAGTCATATGAATCGGTAAATTTATCTGCGATCCGGCGCCAAATTGTCAAAACTTGTGACCACTTACCATTTTCAAAGGGTAGTCGATGTAGACCATACATTGAGAAACCCGAAACAAGGGGGTCATCAATTTTCCGCCCGGTAGGGAAATTTTCGGGAAAATTTATATCGATATCATTGGAAACAACAGCGGCGCCGTTAGTTCTGACTTTTCCAGACTAGATAAGGAAGCGAAGTAAAAGGGTATGGTAGTGAAAGATGACAAGAGGAAATATCTACTGTCATCAAACGAATAGTCAGAGCATTCGCGTCTCGGCTCCCTCGTCACTGTTGACAGTCATAACTTTGAAGTTGTGGATAATTTCTTATACTTAGGAATCAGTATTAAAAGTAATAATAATGTCTAGCCTGCAATGCCACCCAGAATTACTCTTGCCAACAGGTGCTACTTTGGACTGAGTAGTAAAGTCCTCTCTCGACGAACAAACCCAAACTCTACAAGTCCCTAATCATACCCCTTCTGATAGATGGTGCAGAAGCGAAGACGACGTCAACATCCGATGAAACGGCACTAGGAGTTTTCGAGAGAACGGTTTTACGGAAGATTTACGGTCCCTTAAACATTGACAACGCCGAATAGCGCATACGATGGAACGATAGCTGTATGAGTTTTTCGACGACATAAACATAATTCAGCGAATAAAAAGGTGGCTAGGTCATGTCATGTTGTTTCGAATGGACGAAAGTGCTCCAGCTCTGAAAGTGTTCGATGCAGACTAGAGGCTGGAAGCTGAGGAAGAGAGAATTGTTATTGCTAGAATCTCAACTTTCTGGAAATAGTTCCCAGGTGAGGGTATCAAAAAGACTCCGTGATGGAGAATCTTAATCTGAAACTGAAAATCGTCTTGCAAGTCATTCTCTTCGCATCGCAATCGTGTGCCAGAGAGTCGAGTAACGAGTGCTCGCAGCTGCTTGCTGAACAAAATTTCAAAACCGGCCAAGTACGCGCTTGGGAGTCGAGTACGGAGCGTGTGCACCGGCTTGAAGAACAAAATATTAGAAATATGCAAGCTCGCACTAGGCCGTCGAACTCTGAGCTTTCCCAACGCCTTCATAATCAGAGAGAAAGACAACGGCCACAAAAGACTAGAGGTCGTAATTAAGGTTTAGCTCATTGCAATAATATATAATTTCATGTTCGAATAGTCCTCATTTTACTTTTTTTTAAATGAACTCATGCAAGAAACGGCGGGTAGATACATATGTATGGGAGAGTGTAAAAACTTATAACTTTTGAAATGTTTGTTTAAGCCCGTGCGAAGCTGGAGTGGAGCTTGGTCTGCTAGTATGTTTATATACTGAAATATAAATTTGGAATAAATATGTATGTATTTATATGAAAATATATTATAGCGATTGTATTGACATAAGTGCATATCGACTCAAAAGCTTTCTTCCGTACCTCGTACACTTATGTATGTATCCATGCACGATTCTTAAGCAAACTGAAACACCTGTACATAACCGTCGTGTGAACGACTTACTCGAAGCTACGCTTCCCCGAACGTCATAATGGTAAGTGAAAATGCCAGATCGCATGCTCATTTCGAAAACAGTATTGAAAGCATCAAGAACTTAAGCAACGAGCAGACGTGTGAAGAAAGTCAGAAATATGACTTCGCAAGCGCAATTTCGAAAGCCTAAAAGTAACGGTAAAATAAGCCACCTTGCACTTTTATTCATCGCACTTTGGACTGTCACCTGTCATGCTGAGTACTTCTCATCAACCGACAGTATACCTATGCTGGCAATCGCAGAGGGTGAATTAATACAGTGGTATAGGGATTACTTCGAGGCTCAGACGGTGGAATTTGCAGACTATCGCAAGTTGGTGCACAGCTAATACTTAGGATTAGACAGAATGCTTAATAAGTGCTAAATTAAATTCATTTCAGTTTCATAAAAAGAGTAAAGGAAGAGCATAATTTGGCACTGGAAGATCCGGAAGCCTATCTTAGCAACCCTATAAATGCATATAAGTTAATTAAACGAACCGTAATTGACTGGGGTATAATAACGGAAAATGTGCGAAATAATACAAATCTGCAAGGTGAGTGAGTGTTTAGCGAAATTGCGAAATTTCACTTTGAATACAGATACATAAATACTGCCACGTAGTAGTCATAATATGTAATACCAAACAGGCACTTAATTGAGTCAATTAGTGAATTATTTGTACTAAGAATAAATAACTATAATTGAATCAATTAAGTTTGCATCCAAAATACCGTTAATACAGTGTTTGTGTCATTTACCTAAATACCGATATACGTAAATAAACTGAAATTTGGTTTCGGTTTAACTATATTATTAATTCTTGCATTCATACTACTGAAATAATTAACTAAAACTATAATTTCCAAAATATAGCGCTTGCAGCAAATTTCACGACCTTGACGGCGGAAATGTCTTTGCCTGATGTTAATGAACTACGCGGTGCGACCAAAGGCCTAGGTCGCCTACAGACCATGTATAATTTAAGTACTGCTGATTTGGCAGAGGGATATATCAATGACATTTATTATGGGTGAGTTAAAATATAAGAAAAAAAGTTAAAGTTAATTAACATAACCTTGTTTTTCAAGTTCTGAGCTCTCTCTAAACGATTGTTTTGAAATCGGAAGCAGTCTGTTCGAAAATATGGAATATCCTTTAGCGAAAGAATGGCTACAGTTTGTATTGAAGCTGATGAATAATGAGAAAGAAAATTCGATTCGTTTTACGAACACTGGAAACAATATTGATGGCAAAGAGAGCACGGAGGATAAACTAATATCAGAAGAAATGGAAGGGAGTGGAAAGGAGAATGAAAATTTAAGCGAGCAAAATTATGCTGTCGAGGCCGAAGCGAAGAAAAGTGAAGGGGAATATGATGATGACGATGACTACGAATATGAAGACAACGAAGCTGATAGTGATTATTATGAGAATGAAAATGAAAATGATGTGGATGACAATTTAGTTGAGTTAGATGATCTCATTTATGAACCACGTTATGGTGTATTTGCACCACTGCAACTCTACGAATTGGATGAATATGGTAATTTAGTTAATGAGAGTGATTCTAAAGTAATAAATAATGGGAGTGACCACAAAGCCACGCTTGAGTCTTACAATGAAAATGAAAACTCTACATTCAACAACACAAATGAAACAACCCACACTGCTTACGAGAAAGATCCGATTACAGAGAAAATATTGCTCGAAACACTTGAATATTTAGCACTCGCCAGCTATGAGTTGGGTCAACAAGATGAAATGCAGCAGTACATTAATGAAATACTTGATATAAATCCAGAGCATGTATTTAAAGATCTGAGTGTTTATATGCATACTAAAGAAGCAGAAAGAAATTCTACCTACTCCGATACTTTGACTGACTTACAAAATTTCGAATGGTTTGCGAACTACTCACGGCTGTGTCAAGGTAAACAAGTGGAACAAAAGGAACTACATCAACTCAAGTGTAAATTAGACGCACGTAATCACCCACTATTCATATTGGCACCGTTGCAAATCGAAGAATTGAATGCAGATCCAGAAATTGTCGTCTATCATGGACTGTTAAACGATAAACATGTTGAAGATATACTTGAACAGGCCGAAGCATATATGTTTCGTTCGAGTGTTGGCGGTATGAACACATATAAGGTTCGCGATGTGCGCGTCAGCCAACAAACTTGGCTAACGTATCATAGTCCCACACTACAGTACATCTATCGTACGGTGTCCGCTATCAGTGGCTTCGACTTAAGTAACGCGGAAGATATGCAGGTGGCAAATTATGGCATTGGCGGACAATACGATCCGCACTACGACTATTTTCATGACTATGTATGTAAAGAAAAAATATTAAAAATTGATATTATGTGAGTAACTTTATTTTTTTCAATTCATTTGCGCAGGATCCCTCAGTTAAATCAGCATGGATCGGAAATCGCATAGCAACACATTTATTCTTTGTATGAACAAATTGAACACTATATTTTTTATGCATTCCTCTAACGATATTCTTTATCAATAGACTTCTGACGTTGAGCAGGGTGGTTATACCGTCTTTCCACTTTTGAATGTTTACGCAAGACCCGTAAAGGGTTCGATGGTTATGTGGCGTAACTTACATAAGTCGCTGGACCCCGACAAGCGTACTCTACATGCCGGCTGTCCTGTTCTTAAGGGCACCAAGCGCAGTAAGTTGTCCATTTATATGTATATATATACTATAATTGCATTTTAGAAATTAATAATTAATCTATTCAATTGCTTCACAGTTTGCAATGTTTGGGTACATTCAGGCTATCAGGAATTCAGTCATCCCTGCGATTTAGTACGTGACAACTACAAGTCGGCTCATATAGAATAGAAGCAAAAAATAAATAAAATATGTATATTGTAGTTAAGTTTAAATATTTCACTTCTGTTTCTAAGTAAACTAATAAAAATTCCGGTAAAATATTTATAAATTGTCTCAAATGTATGCATATATTTCTTTATTTATTCACTACACTCATATTAAAAGGAGTCATACAAACAAGAGTATACACCACCAATATATATGTATGTGTTGGTGTTATAAATAAGGTCGGGTTTATTTGTTTGCTGTTGTGCACTTGTTTGCATATTTACTCAAAAGAACTCGGGGAAAACACTATTAATAGTTGTACAACAATCGAAAATAAAGCATTTGCAAACAAATGGGAGTATATGAGACACACAGACATATTTATTAGAGTTTGTTCCTACATATATACATACATATACACGATATACATAGTTCACATTTTGTTAGGTGACGCTACGGTATATTTTTAAATCTTCAAATAATGAAAGTATTATATAGTACAATGAAAACATAACTATAATTGATCCAAATGACCGATATTAGCCAAAATAAAACAAAAAGTGCTATAACTCTGCAACCAGAGTGAGAAAGAGAATCAAAAGGATAAGGTACAAATCTAAAAGTATCTACTATTGTTGTTGTATGTGTTATCATAAAAGGATCCCAGTTGGAAAAACGGCAAAATCGGACAAAAGCTTTGCCTACTTTCTTTTTTTTACAGTAGACAACTGAGGCATTATTAAGAATATTAAAACAGATATCGGTATAATTTCTTGGCTATAGGAAAATTTTCTTCAAAGGATCTTTATGAAATCATTTTATTTCATCTTTCTAGAGTGCAAAAATTTTTTTTTTTGATTGCAGCTTAGAATAATTTTTTTGTATATTGCCTTCGATGCGTGGTCCCTAACTGAATTTAGGGTGATTTTTGTGGCGTTTTTGATTCCAAAAAGTGATTTATTAACGCGAAATATCTAAAATTTTAGGTCAATAACTTGTTGAACTACAACATAAGCAGGTTTTTTAAATTACAATTCCGTGATAATCGAGTTTAAATTTACCCACGAATATGCACCAACATAATAAATATTCAAGATTATTTCCTCTCGAAAAAATTACTTCTACTTTCCCCTGAACACCTTACCCCAGACTCCGCATTTCGGATAAATTAGTTTTAATTTCTCCAGTTAATATTATAATATACAATATATATATAATGATCAGTAACTAAGATATATTAATTAACAAGTAAGGAAAAGCTAAGTTCGGGTACGACCGAACATTTTATACTCTCGCAATTTATTGATCTAATTTTATTAAGATAACACACAATTTGACCCATATATTCGGCATAAAGTCCAATAGAATAACGAAAATCATCATACAAGGTTTATGAAGGCTGGGGTAATTCTTGAACCAATTTCACTAATTTTCATCACCAACATACATTAAATCTAAAATTATATGCTCATTTAATTTGGCAAAGATATTTCACATATTAAGCTATTAAGCCCATCGTATTTTGAATATATATGAAAATCCTATAATTAGGTATATGAGAGCTAGGGGAAGTTATAACCGGACTTTAACCATTTCTGTTACAGAGACACACTATTAGTAGAAAAATATTTCCTCTGAATTAAATTAAGATATCTGAGAGATTTACCGGTATATTCGGTGAAAAATTACCATTAGGAACTGAGTTCTTCATGTTCAATATTCGGGGTCTTGAAAAGTTATAGTCCGATTTCGGCAATTTTTACACAAGTAGTGCCACAGATCATATACAATATTTGTGCAAAGTTTTTTTCCGGTATCTTCATTGGTTCCTTATGTATATACAGTAGTTTTCCGAAATACCGAATATTCATTTTAACGAAATCCGCTTATAACGAACAAGCAAATTTGTTACACTGAGTACCTTAAATAACGAACATCGGGAATTGTAAGTACTCGGTTTAACGAACAACATGAAGAAGACATATAAAAAAGAGGAAAAAAACCAAATAACATCGAACCAGAAAAACTTAAAAATAAAACTGGAAAAAATTAAAAAAAAAAATGTGCAAATTGAAAAAATGTTGAATTTTAAAAAAACCTTAAAATTATTGATCAGCACCAAATGGAAGTATAAGTGTTAGAATTGGTCCATTTTAGAAGATATTATTGGATTTCAATTGTTTTATTGTGGTTTTTCATTTTTTATCAAATAATTAATAACACATTTATTTAAACTGCAATTTACGCATATTTAATTCATTTTTATTGAAAAACATACCTCTAAGTGAGTACTCGAATTAACGAAATATTCGACGTAACGAACAGGCCAGACAATTAATGTGTTCGTTATTTCGGAAAATGTTATATACCGAATTTGATTGAAATCTGTAGAGAAGTTCCTGAGATATGGCTTTTGACCCATAAGTGGGCGATTTTGTAAAAAATCTGAGTGGAGCTTCTTTCTGCTATTTCTTCTGTAAAATTTAGTGTTTCTGACGTTTTTCGTTAGTGAGTTAACGCATTTTTAGGAATTTTGAACCTAACCTTTGTATGGGAGGTGAGCGTAGTTATTATCCGATTTCAACTATTTTACGTAAGGCAACCGACTACAGATAGTTTGGTTTATACAGCTTTATTGGCTTGCGAGATATATACAAAAAACCTAATTAGGGCGGGGCCACGCCCACTTCCCCAATAAAATTACATCCAAATTTGGCCCTTACTAGGATGATCCTTTGTACCAAATTTTACTTTTATAACTTTATTTATGCCTTAGTTATGACACTTTATATGTTTTCGGTTTTCGCCATTTTGTGGTCGTGGCAGTGGTCCGATTATGCCCATTTGACAGTCCCAAAGAACACCAAGTTTCGTCAAGATATCTCAATTTTTATTCAAGTTATCCGTTGCACGGACGGACGGACGGACGGACGGACGGACAGACAGACATTCGGATTTTGAGTCGTATTGTCACCCTGATTATTTCTATATTTATAACGCTATATCTAAATCGTTTAGTTTTATGACTTACAAACAACAAAACTATACTACTCTCTTAGCAACTTTTGCTGCGAGAGTATAAAAATAATCTTAGATTAAATGTACATATTACTGGAGAAGCTTCGTTGAGTTTTTCGTCAAACAACGATTATATTAATGAAAAAAATAAAAATAAAAAAAAAATTGGCACATGACTATTCGCAAGATTCCAACCCAACTACGGAATAGTTGAAGAAAATATTCATAATAATTATGATAATGGAAAGAGAAATGACTTATCAACTTATTTTATAAATTTAGTTTTTAAATAGTAAAAATTAAAATTGGGGATGCGGCTAATTCCAGTAATAGAGACGTCTCCAAAAAGACTTCCGAAAATGTTAAAGTAAATCGGTCAAGTAGAACTTGAGAAATCGTGGGTATCTTTTAAAAAAATCAGTTTCGAGAAAAACTCGTTAAAAGTTTCACATCAAGCCGACCCGGTTTGGATGCCGCGCCAGAAGAATACCTGTATCTGCGAAAATAATTTGAATTTTGAAAAATTCTCTTGTAGACATATTCATAAATAGTTAAACTTAAAAATATATAAAAAAACATCGAAAAATCGATTTATTTTTTATTTTAACGCCAGAATATCTTTCTTAAATTTACTTTAAATTTCTTAAAAGCCAATTTTTTTAGTTACAATAAATCTTTATTTAAGCCTAGAAATCACAATACTTGAGATAACATTTATATTTTACATACATATATAAATTCGTTTTAGAAAACATATAACACAACAAAAATACTTGCTTATTCTATATGTAATTACATAAATACAAATACTTAAACCAAATGTTTGTATTTAAGCGACACTTCGTGATCAGGTAAAAGGCCACATGGGCGCTCACGATCCTGATTGCGCACGCGTACCCAAATGTTACCAACTGAAAATTTAAATACAAAATATTTGGTTAAAATTTGTACTTCGTACAGAGTTCATAACTTTTGGAAACTTTACGCACTCCACTTAGAGCCCTTCAACACCGGACAGGCAGCATGTCGGGTGCGATAATCTGGTTCCTCGGAACGATGTAAATTATACCAGAGCAGCACGCTTCCAAGCTGCGGCTTAACGACCAAGCGAAGGTAGGGAAAAGCGGTGCCACCACCTTCCTCCACGTCCGAGAGCTGGAATCAGGACACAGTGTAAAAGATAACCCGTAAGATACATATATACAATTACTTAAATAAGTACTTATATAAAAAATAATTAATCTTTTCAACAAACTTACATAAAATATACCAGTGGCAATACGATTTCCTTCCGACAAGTTGTAAGTACAGTTATCCTAAAATATTATTTATTTTAAAAAATTGTTTTTTCAATTTTTGTATGTAATTAAGTCCAAATTTTAATATTTTAATGTAATTAAGTTTAGAATTTATCATTTCAATATTGTTTAGACATACTGTAAAAAAGTCGAAATGTGGTTCATAATGCCCACCGAGCCCGTAGTTGGCCACTTGCAAGTGCTCGGTATAGTCCATATCCAACCCCGACAGATCGCCCATGTGTCGCAGCATATTCTGCATTTGCGCACTCTCTTCATATGCAAACCACGCGCTCTTGCTGATGCGATAATTAGCCGACGAGGCAGCGCTACCATCCAAATTACGCACCTGCGAACGAGACATGCGCGTTTTGGCCAACTGCTTAACGGCAGCTGTGTCATTCGCGGAGAGCACATCATGTATTTGCACAACCCTCGGATCCAGATAGAGTTCCTCCACTTTGTACGGTTGTAAGAAGCGATAAGGCACATTATTACTATCATAGTGACAACGCAGTGGACGCTCTTCGCCCGCAGTAAGCTGTAATTCGCCGCGACACACTTGCTCATAACGCTTGAAATCATTGCTGAGCTAAGCAGACAACACAAGATTGAAGATTTAGAAATTGTTGCCAGAATAGTTCAATACTAACTTACATGATAGTCACCAGCCTGAGGTATCATTTCATGCATCAATCCGGTCTTAATGCCATCGCTCAGCATGCGCTCCAAGTAGTACTTGGTATCGCTCATTTGCTCGCGTGTCGCATCAAACGTCAAAATGTAATTTGTCAATTCCAAGGCGGTTTCAAAGTCACCTATTGAAGAATGTAATGTCATCAGTTATTAATTCTCTCAATTGCGCGCTTTCTTTCACGCCCTCACCCATTTCACGATGATAGGCTACCACCGTTTCCATGAAATCTAGTGTCACCTTATCTTTGGTATAGTCCTGACTCTTGAGCATTTGCATGGATTGTTTGAGCCACGGCACAGTATGATTAAAATCTTGTATTTCATACAGATGATGACCGAGTAGAAAGCAGTCTTGCCAAGACATTGAAGGACTGTTCGAAGTTTTGAGTTTGAGATTGAGGTTATGTTTTCGATAATGACTTAGTATGGTTTGCTCACCCATATTTAACGCCGTTCAAAATACCACTTGCAAGTTCGGCAACATCCAGTTTGTAAGTGTCCTGTAGTCGGACTAAAGCCACCGCTGAACCGATAACATCCTCTTTGGTGGGAAAGTCAAATAACTGTCGATTTGTTTCCATGCTACTCAGGAAGTCTAAGAAAGTAATAGAAGTTCAATATTTCAGAACTTTTCTCTTTCAGCGGTCGGGTATTTACTGTTATCACTAGTCGCGAAATAAATACATACCCGAACGACTGGTATCCGCACGTATAACATCTTCAAATGTATTCCAATCACTCTGCAGACGCTTAATGAGACGATAAGCATTTACGGGATTACTAAGGTAGCCATCGACATCGTCAGCGGCGGCTTGGTGATCCGAACGAATTGCGTCCACCTCACTGAAGAAGCAATAATAATTATACGAAGACCGTAGAAATGCGATAACATATATTTGAACAGTTAAATTTGTATCTGATTAACAACACCTTGTTCCAATAAGAAAACAAATCTTCTCTTGCATCTTATCAATAATCTGCGAAACAACTTCATTTCTTTTGAGCTTCAGCGTTTCTGCAACTTTTTATGCAGTTTCTGTAATTGCTTTCTATTGTTAATTAAACAATATTGGAAAGAGAATTGTACAGCAACGATCTATTTGTTTTAATTAACCACTTTCAAAGCCATGTTATTCTTATTTTAATTTTTTTACTTTTTCCAGGTGTTACCAGTTTACTAATTCTAGATGCAAATACATTTTCTCCGGCACCATAAATTACCTATTTTGTATTTGCTTTTATTTTCTCTTAATTATTCTCCAATATTACGTGCGTTGCAGCACAGGTACAATACAAGAGCTGAATCCAAAATCCGTTTACTCGTGACAATTTTTGAAAACTTTTAATTTGTTATTATCTGTTTAATAATTCTGGTTTAATAACAGCGTAATTTTTTTTTGAAGTTATGACATTAAACGGTAAATTGGTGACTAATTGTTATTTAATTTGAATTTGGTATTTAAGAATAAACAAGCATATGCTGATTATGAAGCGAAGCACTGGTTATATTAATATAGTAAGATATGTATTTGAGAATTTGTATACCATACAAAGTCATAAATTTAGAAAATATTTATTTGCTTGCGAATTAAAAAAAATGACGATGTATACGAGATACTTTAATATTTCGATATACTCAAGATAATTATATTTTATTTTAACAAAAATAATCGTTTTCTTTGTCACAACAACCAATGTTACCTTTACAATGAGAACAGTAAAATACTAGAGGAATTAGATGAAGAATAAAAAAGAGTAAAGATTGTACCACAGCGACACCTAGCCCAAGTTATAAGTAAAAATAAACACCAAATACAAATACAAGTCGTGCCCCAAAAATATGATTTTCAATCTTTCAAAATACAATCTTAATTAATCAAGTAGTCTTCTCTGAGGCATATTGATTGAAATACTATATACCATCATGATAGTAAAGCACTAAAATCACTTCTTTTAGAATGAAAAAATCAATTTTAATTTCTAGGATTCCTTGTGTTTCTACAATATTGGAATTTAATTGCTTGCTTTCTTAATCGAAATTAAGTGTTTACTAACGGACCCCTCTATTAACCGAACAAAAATTTAGGAAACAAACCGTTGCGTTTTAAGAGAGAATTCCACTCTAAAAACCGGACGCGGACACTTTTTTTACTACTTTTTATTTTCATTACCTTTCGTAAGCGCACTCTCGATAACGGGCAAGAAACTTTCATTACTTAACTAAAGTCTAAAGAAAACAATAAAAAAACCTCTGAGAAACGGACGCGAATAAGATCAATAATTGAAATAAGTAGAGAGTAACTAATTCCGAAAACTTGGATACCTCGTGGGATTATGTATGAGTGGCTACTAAAGCTTGATACAAACCGGTCTCTCCTTAGAGAAATGTTTCATTTTTTTAACAGCCCACTAAGTTCAAGATTTTGAATTTAAAAACATAAAGTTGCTATTGCCACCTGCTAATAGAACATCCGTTTGTCAGCTTCTCAATCAGATCATTATACACAATTTCATATGTCACAATAGATCTAATATTATCACACATATTTTATCATTGGACTTTTTGGAGGCTGTTTTTTTTTTGTCATAGCACAACGCAATGATGGAAACAATTAAGAACTAAGGAGCAACGTCAGTATTCGGACGACTTTTTTTAATCGAAGAAATTGTTAATACAATTTACAATAATATTGAGATCGTCATTGACAAAAATCTCACTCAGGAAGTATCTGAAGAAAACCTAATTAAATTATGTGCTCAGGATGCGAGTCAAATTAAATAATATCTCCGCATTAAAATAATTATTCGTGGCGACTTTACTGGATTTCAGTACGCCAAAACTTTGGAAAGTCATCTTGGAAACTGTTTTGTAATAGAGAATAAAGGAAAGTTGCAACGAACTACGGTAAAAAAATTTTTGAAAACTATACCAACAAATTAATTTGTGTAACTATGATACAGCCCACATTAAAAATGAAATATGTAAATTAAACGATTAAGAAATATAATTTATTTAATGAGGAGTGTATGTATAAATCGTAGTCAAATTTTTATTCATCCGCACCCATAAGAGGATAAAAATTGTGGAACCATCAGTGTAAGGTTATGGGAGGTTTCACTGTATTACTTATGAATGCCTTATGAACACCCTCTTAAAACTCATGACTGTAATTGAGTTTACTTATGTTAATTGTTAACTTTTCTTTCGAAAAACAAAATAATCGAAACCAAATAAAAGATTATATGAATTAGATATAAAATTCCTAAGAAATTATTTTAAAGTGCAGACAGCAAGAGATTCTCGAATAACATGTACCTTTACTAAATACAGGATCCAGAATCTATGCATGTACCATTAGGGCGTGAGCTCGGTCGTTGAATCTGTATTATTTACTTGAAGGACATATCTAGAACATTTTCAAACTGCATTATTCTCAAAATAATATATAGTAGATATGTATATCCTAACAAAAATAAAATGTTGGAAAAATTAATTTCTCGAAAATTGCAAAAAGCTCGTTTGAAAAGTAAAGTTTTTAATTTTTGAAACCCTTTGACTCTTGTTCAAATAAAAATATTTGTATGTACTAAATATTATTAAAAATTAAATTAAATTACGATGCTCTTCTTTGAAAAATATTGTTAAATCCTAACTTTATAATTACCATGAACTTCTAAAATAAAGAACCATAAATCAATAGTTATTCGGAATTATTTGTAAAAACCAATTACTTTCTAGAATTAGAGTTAAAATGTAAATATTTTTCTGATAAAACTTAGTTTGTAACTTTATAGAACGTGTTGAAATTAATAGAATATTATTCTATCCATAACTGCTATATGGTATACAGTGATACAGTGATTGAGAAATAAACCAGTATTTGTAGCAAAACTGCATTATGATTAATAGAAATGAAATGTCTGTCAAAAATAAAAATGAAAACAAAAACAAAAACAAAAAATTAAATATAAACGCCGTCATAATAAATCTATAAACAACTTAGGAATATATAAACATTATTGTTTCAACTCTATTATTTTTCAGCGTTAAATTATTACTTGTCGGTCTAGCTTTAATTTATTTTCTGCAATAAAGTTAAGAATCTCGAATTTTTGCAAGTAGCTTTGTAAAAAAAAATGTCGCCACACAATTTATAGATCTGAACAAGCGTAATTAGGAAGAAGATAATTTTTTTTTTATTATATTTTATGTCACGTGGAAACAACAAATGTACTCCCGTAAATATTATAGAATCGAGAGTGATGAATTTGCATTAAAAAACTTAGTTTAAATTGGTGTGTAGGTCATGTCACATAATTGTGATCTATGGCAGCACATAATTGCAGGCCTACGTCACAAATAAGCCTCTTACATATTTTGAAAAAAAAAATAAAAATCAAATTTATTGAGCAGCTTATGAAAGTGACCGCTCACCTTTCAAAAAAAAATTGTGAATCAATGTTTTAAATGCGCATATTCGAGGCTTAGTGAAACACACGGCCATTTGTAGGCCTGAAAAGGCGCTGACATTAGCGCCAATTGCATAAAATATTCATAATAAATACTTATATACATAGTATATGAGTGTAGAAATATTAGCATAAGCATATAATTTATTCAAAACCATATCAAAGAGGAGTTCATATCAAATTAATCCACAGTACACAGCATAAGTTTCAGAGCTGAGAATTTATGATTGCAATTACTAATTTTTCACAATCATAAAATTATATACATATACATATATACCTTATGTGTGTGTTAATCATATTTTAAAATTATGAATATGAAATCACGGAAATATAAATAAACAAAAATTCAATTATAAACCAGAAAGTTGTAGACACTTACAGTTTTATTCCTACCCATTCCCATCAACAAGTTTTTTTTCTTCTTTTGAAATGCTACAACAAAATAATTTTTAAGAATTATACTACAACAAAATAATGTTTAAGAATTCCAGTCAGCATTGTTAGTAATATCTGAAGTTGCCCTCACAAAACTCATAAATTTTGAAGCAAAAAAGTGTTAACCATCGAATCGTGATTTGCTTATCGTTTTCAAAAACACATTTAGTATCGAATAACTGTACGATACAATGAGGTAGTTAATAAAGGCATTGAAATGATGTTCATCTTAATAAATTGCAATTTATTGTAAAAAGAAATAATTAATATATTATGAAGCCAATTAAATATTTTTAAAGCTCAAAAATTCATAGATGAAACATGGCCAACCAGTCAAATCAACAGCAAAGTCGAATATCCCTTACGCCAAAGTATGTATTTGATGGGATCAGCAGAAAGTGGTGTATTATGTGTTTCTAAACCCGATTGAAACCATTAATGGGGAACGCTACCGACAAGAACGAGCGATTGCCGAAAACAGCTCAGAAGTTTCGACTAGACATGAGGCAATAATTTTTCATACTGACAACGCGCGGTCTCATGTTGCAAGACCGATTAAAAACTATGTATTTGTAAAACAACGCCTGGGAGGTTTTCTCTCACCCGACTCTTAGCTCAGACCATGCCTCTGACGGGATCACAAATTGGGCTTTTCAGATTTAATAATTTCAGAGAGTGCTAAGTAAAGTTCTGGAATGTCTCTTTAGTTTTTCTGATTGAGATCTATGTATTTGTTCCAAGAAGCAGGTCCAACGAATGGCAGGTTCTTCCTAGTCTGTTTATTTCTATGAACGTCACAATGGATGGAGTTCTACATATCAGAGATGTAAAATGAGAATGAGTAAATTTGATGAATCGACTTCAGATGCAAGATTATGTTATTTTAGATTGCTTGATGAGTGAATTTCCGAAACATTTCATTTCTTTTAACGCAATTAAGGAAAAATTAAGGAAATATTTCTGGAATTATTAACAATTCAATCACTAATACCTCAGATCAGATCAGATAATATGTCAGATAACAAGAAAATTTATTTTGTGGAGGCAATAATTTGGAAGTCTCAATTATATCATCTAAAGGCTAAGAGGAAACAATTTTAGGACTCTTACGACTACAGACTGAACTTCATAGTGGTAATCGGAAAATTCTCACATTATTAGGAGGCCTCATTGATGATGAATGATTTCAAGAAAACTTCAATTTTTTTAAGTTTAATGTTAAATTTATTACAATAAATATTTATGTTTCTTCATGTGTCCATGACATGCGCTTCCTTGAGTTAATCAAATAATTGTGTGCATTTCGTTATTTTGTAAAAAACAAACGTTTCATTGAAGAACAAGTGTCCTAAAAATTATGTTGCCAATAAATAATCACAATAAACAAGTAAATAAACTTCGCTTTTGAATTTACCGTTGCGTGAAGAAGACAATTTATAACTGTATTGTGGGAGAGCGAGAGAATACAATGGTTAGTTGCGTTGTTGTTTATTAACCAAGAATTCATTTGTGGTAAAAAATTTAATTACTCCTGCTTTAATCCGCAGCAATGGGCACTAATTGTACAGAAAAAGTGATTTGTAAAGCAAATATTAGACTAATTTGTAGTATATTTAAAAGAATTATATTTGTTTGTATTTTTGGTGGTTTAATGTTATACGTTTTTTACATCAAGGACTATAATGATTTTTTTTTTGGAGACTAAATATATTATTTCACTTCTCAAACCAAATACATAGAAGAACCGTAAACTTATATTTCTTATATTTTTTCATTTATTTCATAATTTAATTTGCATAATTCTCAAAAAAATGTTATCATAACTGAACTGAACCTGAAATTAGATAGATGAGTCTAGATCAACTCAGCCAGTCTCCTCATCATTTGTTTATACAATTTAATACCTTTTCGTCTCCTCCCTATACTTAAAAATCGATTACATAGAAATTGAGTATAAAGTTATGAATATTACAAAACAATGTGGTTTAAAATTTCATAATCCTAATTAAGTCATAATTCGATAACATAATTATGAGACACCCATTAATTTATATTTTAAATATTTTTTCAACAATGGTTTTGGATAATATTAACTAAAGCTATATAATTTTTTTGTACTGAAAAAAGTGAAATAGCTCAAATATATCACATAAAATAAGCATTCACTAAAATTTCAATTTTTTATTTTAAAATCTATATAAAGATACACATATACCATTGCAATCATTAAAAAAATGTAAAAGGTACATAATTGATTTATAGTATATCGAATTAAGTTGTTTCTTCAGTTCATTAAGATAACACTAAGCATATGTTTGTACTATACTTGTATACAGATCGCCTACGGTTGTTTTAACACTATAATATATTCTAAACAACAGCCTATAGGCAACAAACGCCTACGACTATTTGATTATTAATTGTTTGATAGTATACAAATTTACACAAATTTATTTAGTATGTGTACATATGTATAATACAGTGGTAAAGAATGACGTTTATGGTATAATGTGAGGGCGGTTGAAGCGATCTGCATAGCTTCTTGGTGTCGTAGTTAATCAATACGATCGTCGGTAAATGTGTAAAGTGTCGAGTTATCATTCTATTCTATTCTATGATTCGATTTCGTTTCTACCTCTTCGGCTCCATTCTTAGAAATTTCGATACCGCTTTGTGAATATTACCTTCTTAATTATTATATTAGTTATTCGAAGTATATTCTTGCTCTTGAAGCAATTTTAAAAATCAAAAATCAGTCGTCAGCGAATTATATTACGAAGTACCTTAGGTGGTATAGTGAAAAATAAACCGAAAATGTTCCTTAATGACAAGGCACTAGAATGACAAGGCAAATAGTTCAGATTGTCAGTCTTTGTTATGATTTTTGTTAGGGGACGGAAATATGTAATTTGGCTCAATTATTGATTCAGTTCAGTAAATGGTTATCAGTGTTTGTTCTTTTAAAGAATAAAATCATAATGCTGTAAGGCCATTGAAAAATCACCGAAAGTTAACATGTACGAGGTAAAATTCTACGGCAATCGAATATACGTTTTTTTTTTGCAATTTTAATAATTAAAATTAGATATTCAACTATATAGGTTTAAAGAAAATATTAGTTTAGGCGAGTTAGTTGTTTCGAAAGTATTGCAAAAAATATTGTTTATATACCCGGAACCCTTACAAACACGTGGAAATGGTTTCTTAAGTATGTCTGCAATTTTTATCAAAATCTTCAAAAAATCCAGACTTGTGTAATGAGAACATCAACTGCATTTTTGGATAAAAAGTTCTCGAAAAAAATTATTTTCAGAATTCACATCTCAGATATTTGTCTCCAGGGTCTATCAGCTCAAACTGATTTACCATTCAATCTTAAAAAGTTATGTAAATTAACTCATCTAAGTACTAATTTTTTTAAATACTGGTACTTTGTTCGGAAACAAATATAACAAGTAAGGAAGGGCTAAGTTCGGGTGTAACCGAACATTTCATACTCTCGCAATTTATTTATTTAACTTTATTTATATTATATAATACACAATTTGACCCACATATTCGTCCTATATATTGTATAAAGTCCATTGAAAGTTGGATAATATTAGGTTAGAAGCACCGAGGTCCTCGTGTTCGATATATGGGGCCTTAAAAACCTATGGTCCGATTTCGGCGATTTTTAGAATGGGGCTGCCACACTATTAACATAGTATTTATGCAAAGTTCTGCACCGATATCTTCACTAGTGCTTACTTTATATATTGTAAAGTAAACGATTCAGATCGTCTTCAAAGTTATGATATATAGGAAGTAGGCGTGGTTGTGAAGCGATTTGGCCTATTTTCACAACATATCATTGGGATGTAAGGAAACTATTACAAACCAAGTTTCATTGAAATCGGTCAAATAGTTCCTGAGATATGGTTTTTGACCCATAAGTGGGCGACGCCACGCCCATTTTCAATTTTGTAAAAAAATCTCAGTGCAGCTTTCATCTGCCATTTCTTATGTGAAATTTAGTGTTTCTGACGTTTTTCATTAGTGAGATAACCCACTTTTAGTAATTTTCAACCTAACCTTTGTATGGGAGGTGGGCGTGGTTACAATCCGATTTCCTCCATTTTTGGACTGTATAAGGCAGTACCTAAAATAAACGACTCTAGAAAGTTCCCTTGATATAGCTTAAGTAGTTTGCGAGATATGTACAAAAAACTGAGTAGGGGGCGGGGCCACGCCCACTTCCCCAAAAAAATTACATCCACATATGCCCCTTCATAGTGCGATCCTTCATACCAAATTTTACTTCCATAGCTTTATTTATAGCTTAGTTATGGCACTTTAAGTGTTTTCAGTTTTCGCCATTTTGTGGGCGTGGCAGAGGTCCCATTTTCGAACTTAACCTACTTATGGTGCCAAGAAATACGTCTTCCAAGTTTCATCAAGATATCTCAATTTTTACTCAAGTTACAGCTTGCACGGACGGACGGACAGACGGACGGACAGACGGACGGACAGACAGACATCCGGATTTGAACTTTTCTCGTCACCCTGATCATTTTGATATACATATATAACCCTATATCTAACTCGTTTAGTTTTAGGACTTACAACTAACCGTTATGTGGACAAAACTATAATACTCTCGTAGCAACTTTGTTGCTAGCAACTTTGTTGCGAGAGTATAAAAATCAGTTTCTGTTGGCATTGTGCAACTTGTGTAATCAGTTTTCATGTTCATTGCCATTTTTTATTGCATACAATGAAAGGCTTTTTCACTTTATTGCAATTGTATATACATCCGTATAAAAAAGAAATAATTTATGATTTTCTGTTAGGTGTCGGACGCTACTCGTTGGTACATACATATGTACAAGTGACCTTGCGGTTGTAACCACAGCAATAAGTGTGAAGCGAAAGAAGATTTAGAGCTTAAGTAATATGAAGATGTATATCTTTTCACGGTAATTATGGGCAGTTGCTTTTAGCTTTTGTTGAAATATATACTATTTGAAACGTATGAGATTTTGTTTTTGATTGCTGCAACAAAAACACAATCATTCAATGAGTTTTCATTCAATGAATTTTGACTACAAATTATATTCATGGTATATGTCTTTATATGTCCCGAAGCTCATGTAGACAATTTGCAAAGAAAAATTACATTACAGAAATGTGTTTTAAAATAGTTTTCATTAAATTTGTGAATGAGAAACTAAAGCTGTTTTAGTTTATTTAATTTTTAATTCAAACTTATTCCACATATGGCTTTCAATTTTAGCACACACTCGAATGAATTTCTTACGAATTGCTTCACAAAACCACCGCTAGTATTTTATTTATGTATTTATTATTTGCAACAACAAATAATACAATATATGTGATGGATTATTTGACTTCAGTTAATTATTGTTTAGTTGTCAACACCTCGACGTACAAGTATTAGCATTTAAAATGCAATTCTTCATGCCAATATCTTTATTCAATATACTCTCGGATTCTCTATTTTTTTGTGCTAAACATTCGGTAAACATTTAACACCTTTTCGACATAAAAACCATTTAATTTTATTTTTGCACAGTTGATAAATCCAATTATCTCATCCCACTCATTCATTATTGCTTGTGTTGACAGTACTAATATTAATAGATTCGAATTTCGCAAAGCTATTAAGTGTGTAGAATATTTCAAGCTTGAGAAAATGCTTTTGAGATATTCTACACCCACGCTTTCGTTTCGCATCGAGCTGTAAGCTAGATTTTGGGGTTTAGGTAACATTCTATATATTTAGGTAAATACCTATTGGGTTAAGTATATCACTACCCAGTAGATGCTTAGGAGCTCGAATATCTGCCTAAAAATTGTTAAACTATATATAATCTATATCATCGTTTTTTCATGGGAATAACCTCATAAATATACTACAAATTGTTCAAAACAGTAGGTAAAAAACACCGATAAAATATATAATTACAATAAAGTACAGATTCGAAATTAGCCTTCAAAATGTTCTGAAACCACTATATCGGTTTTCAAATGATTCTAGAATCTATCGTCGAATCATTTTGTATATTCTGTTCTATCTGTCAAGAAGTCAAATATGAAGAAGATATTTTTTTTTTCGGATCCGAATAAATTTTGTAATATCGACCGACTACAAAAACTCTTCAAATCTTAAATTTTCAATACACATACATATTTTAAAATATTTTTAATTAAATTTTAAATTTAATTCATTGCAGACGCCATTAAAAAGCTACCTGGCGGATTTCGTTTCAACATCATTCGGGATTTAAAAAATCCAATTGTTCAAAAGTCACGAAAAAAATGCTTTAAAATTTGCTCGTTGAGAACTTTCAGGTTTAACTTCGTAATAGTTCAGCTATTTATTCACTCTATTTCATCAAATTTAAGTTACTTTTTATTTTATTATACTTCAATTATTATTCAAAAACACATATTTTAAACTCAAAATTCTGTAAGATTAAACACGATCCAAGGAAAACTTAAGAAAACTTTTTATATTTTTTGGCCTTCTTCGATTATTACCTTTGCAATGAATCAATGTGTTTTTGCACTGAATCAATATAATTCTGTAACTCATCCAACACCACATATTCCACCATTAGCAGTTTCTCCAAACCCGCCACAGACGAGAAATATTCGTCACTATTGCCAGTTACATTATTACAAAAACAACAAAACACTATAAATGGGCAAACAAATAACGGAAATTTAGAATTCATCTCCTTGGGTGTTTTTTGTATTTATTGAAAAACCAATACACTCTCAAACACTTTCACTTTTCACTGCACTCTATGTTACATAAGCGCATACGTGCAACCTTCTCAGTATTCTATTCTATTCTAAACGCTTTAAAGCTTGCGCTCAGTTTTCAAATCTTATGATTTTTACAGCTTAACGTTCGGCAACAAACTGAACACCAGAAATGACCAACGCTGTATAATACGAGTAACAACAATCGCCAACGCTTACACTCCGGCTGTCCCGACTGTCTTGATTTCTGTTGAAGTGCTTAAAGGTAGCACCGCGCACCGTTAGCAGCTTGGCTTTGGCGCCGACGCAGATGCCGCTACCTGACCGCGCGCCTGTTCGTACCTGTAGTCGTTAGGTGAACGGTGAATGAAACTGATTTATCCACATTTAGTCATTTATATTTCACATCAAGCGGAGTGTGAAGCTTCAGCGCATCGCGCATCATTCTTCTATTGACTGACAGACTGGCGAATGGACTTTTTTCTTTTCTTCGTTACGGCATTTGTAACGCACTCGATGTGGGGAAACGTGTGGCACAGTTTGAGGCAGGTCAATATACTTAATCTGGTATATATATTTAGACACTTACATATGTAGCTGTGTCAATATAAAATTATTTGAGTAATTGCGAACATATTGAAATTACCGTTAAGCTGAGCGTTGAGGTAAGCTTGATGGTTGGAGGGTTACTTTATTTACGATTGACTAAATTAAATAGATTGCTCGTAGCAAATTTTATTATGTGATTTAAGAGTCTAGCGTGATGATTTCCTTTATAGTTATACCCATAGACGCTTAGCCAAGATCCATTAGAATTTGAGAGTTATTTGATGTTATTATATGTATATGTGAAGCGTACTAATTAGCTTCTTAACAACTGTTATGTTTTATATTTGTTATAGACTAAGGAAAGAAATCGTAACAAAGAATCGTTTTTAAATCCACTGCTACGACAATCATCGGACGCGTGATCCACAACTTCTCAAAACAAAATGAGAAAAAAATATTTTATTTGATATTTCAATAATTTTAAAATTGACAAAATCGAATCTGCTTTCTCTATAACGTCGCTTTGAATTGAATGAATTCATTTGAACGGTATTATTTCCTACTCAGTCCAAAGTAGCACCTGTTGGCAAGAGTGATTCTGCGCTGGATTTCGAGGCAGACATTGTTCGTGTTGTTGATGCTGGTTCCCAGGTATACGAAATTATCTACAACATCGAACTGTCAACAGTGACGTGGGAGCCAAGACGCGAATGCGCCGACTGTTTGCTAAATGACAGGAGATATTTCGTCTTGTCCTCATTCACCTCCAGACCCATTCGCTTCGCCTCCTTATCCATGCGGGAAAAAGCAGAACAAACGGCGCGGTTGTTGCTTCCGATGATATCAATATCATCGGCGTACGCCAGCAGCTGTAGACTCTTGTAGAAGATTGTACCTTCTCTATTTATCTCTGCAGCTCGTATTATTTTTTCCAGCATCAAGTTAAAGAAGTCACACGATAGTGAGTCACCTTGTCTGAAACCTCATTTGGTATCGAACGGCTCGAAGAGGTCCTTCCCAATCATCACGGAGCTTTTGGTGTTGCTGAACGTCAACTTACACAGCCGTATTAGTTTTGCGGGGATACCAAACTCAGACATCGCGGCGTAAAGGCAGCTCCTTTTCGTTCTGTCGAAAGCTGCTTTAAAATCGACAAAAATATGGAGTGTGTAATCGGTATTAAGGCGTAGAAATAAAAATATTAATTTTTTATATGTTTTCAAAGTTTAACTATTTAAGCAAAATTATTTTCGGAGATATCTTCCAGGCGCAGCGAAACTTTAAACGCGCTTTTCTCAAAACTTTATTTTTCAAAATAATATCTATGATTTCTCAAGTTCTTCTGGACCGATTTACCAGAAATTTTTTTGGAGAGTTTTCTTTGTAGGCGTCTGGAACTAGCCTCATCCCCAAATTTCAATTTTTATTATTTTTAACAAATTCGAAAAAGTCAAAATCATCAATCTGTTCTTTTTTCAGATTGTCGCCATTTTATGAAAAAAAAATTCAACTTCACCATATTTCCAGTCGTGTTAAAAAAGTTGATGGAAAGAAATCGCCATTTTTCTTAAATTATCGCCCTTCTTTTCTTGAGTAAGTATTTATCGAACCGCACTCGTAACTCCGCTATAAACTTATAATTATCAAATCAAAGACAAAAATACCAGCCTACATAAATAATAAAATATTCAGCATAAAATCACTTTTAGAGCGGATTAAAATGCCTCAATGTTGACATAAAAAACTAATTCGCATAGAAATTAAATTTTTTCTACTTGCCTACTGGCATATAAGTATGTACATATATATATGTATATCTTCTGTGATCATAAATTTGCTTACGCATAACTAAGAAGTGAATGTACGAAAAATATGAAAATTCTTCGGCTTCTAGTTAGTCAGCATAAAAAGCGCGCGAGTCCACTTACTTTCATTCTTAAATACATGAGAAATTCTAATTTGAGCGATCAGAATTTATAGCTTATTTTGCACCAAATAAGTTCAATGCTCCGCTTGCGATGTTCGCACCAAATAAATATGCACAAGCATATGTGCATACATATTTATGTAGTTGCAAATATTATTTAATAATAACGGGCAAGCGATATAATAACAGAGACTATAAAATTAGCATAGAGTGTTGAAAATATATGTATCTTTTGAGTTGCGTTTGATAAATGAATTTTGTCGCTTTCAACGTCAGCTCCACAATATATACAAATTAATTTTAATTATTATCGCCATTCAAAGCAGATAAACACAAACTCGTTCAATCACTAAACGCGCAGACGCCTCAGTCGGCTGCATTTAAAAAGAAATTATGTGTCAATAATAAGTAATAAGGTTGACTATGTTTTCTACTGTGATTCAGATAGCAAATTTCTGTAAGTCATTCAAATCACCTTGATCTCAAAATCACAGTGAGAAGAATGAATTCCAAAAAAAAATAATAATATTATAATAAGCTAAAACTATAATTAAGTTCTTCTAACTGTTATTGGGTATATAAATTTGAGTTCCATTTCAAATAATTAGGCTTACCTACTTGTTATGTATATGCTTATATGCTTAGACGAGAGTACTTTCTTCTTATTGTATATTTTGATTTCAAGTAAACACATTTATATATGTAAAAATTGGTTGAGTTTCTGGATGTTCTGCTAAAACCAGTTTATTAAGTTTGCTAAAATATATTTACGTGCATTAATATATTGTTTATTTATTTATAATTTTGGGGAATATGTATATTTGTACATATATTTTACAGAGCAGCGGCATGGGTATCATGATCTCAATACTCTTGTGTAAAATATCAACCCGTTCGTTCTGAAGTCAATGACTTAGACTTTGAGCCGCGCTATTTCAAGGTAAATACAAAAGAAATTGGTGATTAAGGGATTTTGCAATCAAGATTTTGAAAAGTAACTATCTTCAATGCTAAATATAATTGTTCAACTCAATTAAATTTCTTGAAATAGGCTTGACAGCGCTTTATTGATATTTTTTTATAAATATACATATGTATACAATTAGTCTTCAAAAAGTAACGGGAATTTTCAATTATTTGTTTTTTTTTTTAATTATTTAGACATACGTCTGCATTAATGTTGTCGCCTTAAAAATATTCGGAAACTAATGCTTCTTCCAATCGTCGAAACACTTCTCAAACTCAATTTTTGGGATAGCCGTTGGCTCTTTCAGCGATTTCTCGTATGCTTATAAAAGGACGACCCTTTAAGGTTTTTTGGGGAATAGGATAAAGTCACACGGAGTCAGGTCTGGCGAATATGGAGACTCGGACAGCTTTACAGTATTGAATTCACGAACAAACAACGAAGTATGAACTTAAAAAAAAACGAAAATCACCGAGCTATAAATGCAGCTGAAAATTGTATAGTACTTCAGGAGCAGATATATCAACATAATAAAAAATCAAAAAATTAAAAAAAAAATTGGTAATTGGAAATATAAAAATTCCCGTTATTTTTTGGACACACCGCGTATAGTGTGTACTTGTCTACTAGTCACCCCCAAGCTTAAATAATTGATTACTCTGCTACCATTAATGTTAATAAGTATTTAGAAATAAATATTTTTATCAAATCATATAATCTAACTATTAATTAATGCAACATACAAGCCCTTAAAACTTCATTTCATATGCTGATAAATACGTGAGTATTAAAAATGCATATTTGCAGTAGTAAATATACCACAAGCTTCAAACTGTTGCACTTGATTTGATATAAGCAAAATGCACAGTTTTGGAGCTAACTTTCAAGCAAAGCAGCGCTGCCAACAGCAACCTTCTCTGCCGAGGTTTTCTAGTGAAACACTTGCTAGCATAAATTTTATAAATTCTTGAAGACGACTCACCGCTTTACTGCATCTCTTGTTAACCATATGATGAAGCAGCAGCTATTCCATAAAATATGCATTAATTTAAAGACTTTTATACACACAAACACTTGCAAGAACTCGTGCTGCCTGCGCAGCGCTTCCATATATACACTTTAATTGAGCCTTTTGGGCGATTGACCCGTTAAAACACTTGCTTTTCACTAAGAACACTCACTCACAACAATATTTGCCGCAAAACACTATATAATTATTGCAATTTATTGCAAAATTCACAATTTTCATTAAATTTTCATAAGCGCGTCGGATACTTCTGCACGACAATTGGAATGGCGACGGAAACTGAAGAATTGAAAACAAGTGTTGCCAGTGTTACACTTAATTGAATTTAATTGAATTTAATTGAATTTAATTTTTAAGAAGTAGTGGTTTCGGTTTTTAAAAAGTGTATATTTTTTATGAGAATATGTAAATATTGCGTATTCTAGTCTACAAGATTTTTTATAAACTTTTTTATAAACAAATTATAACTAAATTCTACTTTCGTTCACAAGCTGTTACCAGCGCCATCTATACCTTATATTTGAACATTGCTTAGAACAATTCATTCAATTTGGCATTTTTTATAGTAACTTCAGTAGGTCTTATTGGCGTGATTCATGCTTTTAAACAATTTAAACATGTCATAATAAGTTTCTCAGGCTAATCTAAGTTTTTAATAACTTTAATGTAGTCCCATTTATTTGTTTATATTTCAAATATTTTCGCTTTTATTGTAAACTCATGGCAACTCTTTTAGTCAAATTGCTTCTCACAGTTTCCGCCGCCATTTCGAAATTTCCGATGCGCTTGTGAAAATTTAATGAAAAGTGTGTTTCTTGCGTGTTTATTATAAAAATGAAGTTGATTGCAGTTAAATAAAGTGTTATTAAAGGTTTTAGTTGATAATATCGTTGCAATCAGTGTTTCCACAATGTAATAAGCATACAAAGTGCAACGCAAAGAGTTAATGCTTAGGTGCTTCAAAGTAGAACGTTATGTGTGTGCGTGTGTATGGCCAAGTTAGAGTTCTAAAATGGCAATTTAAAGGAAAGAATTTTATCAAAATTTCAAAAAATTAAAATTCAAACCCGTAATGCGCATAACTTTACTATTAGAATAAATTTGTTTTACTCAAAAATATATAGATATACATATGTACGCTTAAATGCACACTAAAGGCAGCGCCATCTAACTTTAATTTTTATTATTGCAAAACTTCGAGACGAGTTGCTTTCTCCCAACTTTATTCTAAACTAGTGGCAGCATTGTTTCTGGGTTTCTTTTACTCAGTTTCCGCCGCCATTTCAAGCTTCGTACATTAGTTTCCGATGCGTCTGAGAAAACTTATTGAAAAGTGGAAATTTTGCATTAGAATTATAAAAGTAGAGAGAGTTTCAGTTAAAATAAGTTGTGTTAATTGCTTTTAGCTGGAAATGCGGTACAAAACAGTGTTTTCAACAATGTAATATGCATAAGTGTTCAACATATAAAGTTAGGTCTTCGGTGCTCCAAAGCACAGAGCTTGTGCAAGTGTGTGTTCATGTGCGCATGTAAGAAAGTGATTTTAATATAGCTATGTACATAGAGGTTATTATTAAGAAATAGCAAATTGAGAAAAAAAGTGTTTTCACTTAGAAAAATGTATTCAAAATTTATAAAAAATAAATTCAAAATATAATATTTAGGTATTAAAATAAAAATAATTCAAATAAAAATGTTATAAATGAAAAAAATATATTAATAATTAACATAAAATGTTCACGGCGCCATCTAGTCTTCATATTTTGGGATAGTATTTTTATAGTAACCTGATAAAATATTATAAATAAAATATCATAAAATTCCATAATTATTCTTTGACTTTGTGGCAACGATATTTGTTCACTTCTTTTCTTTAGTTTCCGCCGCCATTTTAAGAGTCGTACATTAGTTTCCGATACATTATTGAAACATTAGTAAGGAAGCTGAGAATTTAGCGTTGAAAATGAAAAAGAATTGTTTGTTTTCTAAAATACAATAGAGTTAAGTGTTTTAAAGTGTAGAGTGTTACATTTTCAGTGTTATTTATATGAAATATATTCACAAGGCTCAATGCAATGGGTTAGTGCTTCGTGCTGAAAGTAAAGTGTTTACATACGAACACTTTTTAAACTAAAAATTAAATCAAATTTAAATTTGAATGCAACATCAGCTAAAATTGGACGGCAGCAGCTTCAGCAAGTAGATTTCTACTCAACAATCAAAAGGTAAATAGTATAAAAACTTTATTGTTCAAAAATATTTCAATATTTTTTATAAATGTATTGAATATAAGTGTGAGAATGCTAAATTTAAAATTTATCTGATAAAATAAAAAATCAACAAAAAATAATTTAAAAAATAATTAATAATAAAATTTACATACTCTGATAAAACGTTTTTTGATAAGATTATAATAAGATACTAGATTTTAACACAGTTTTATAGAAAAATGCGTCTGTAATATTTTGGAAAATTTCCCGCTTTACAGGCTTCAAAAAATTCGACATATTTTCGTAGCTAGAGCAGTTTTAGTGGCCGAGCATCGAGCAGGTGCGAATGCTCAGGCGAAAACTTTAAAGTGCGTTTTCTCGAGTTTTTGATCTACCTCCAGTATTAAATTATCTTCTATTTGAACTAGACGAAAGTAGTTGAAGTTGGACAAAAGTATTATTTAAACTACTTGTTTTGCAACGTAAGGTCAATTTTTTTTCTTAAAAAAGTGAATTTTTTTTCAAACTTCGAAAAAATTTGGAATTTTATAACTTCTTCGGTATTTTTTTAGTTCATAAGGAAAAGAAACTTATAAAAATTAAAAAAAAAAATTTGGTTCGACTGTTTCAGATGCATCGCACGACCTCCATCACTGGCACCGATTTACAAGTGCAGACTCCAGGCGCTCCAGAAAAATACTTACAATTTAAAAAAAATTTCAATATTTTTTAATAATAAATATTGTTTGTTAAACCTTAAATATAGTACACTATCGTCTTAAAATTCCATTTACCGCAATAATTTCCTTCCCTTTCAAAAAAAATTCCTAAAAAACGATTTGTTTCGGCTTCTAAAGCAGACTACTGCCTTAATACATCTCGTGCAAATTGACAAAGTGGTTTATGCAAGGCTTGTTCTGATATTATTTATCGGTTAACGAACACCAAAGAAAATTGATGCCTGGCGTCGCGTTCGAACATGTGGTATTTCATATTGGACACATCGGACAAAAAATGTTTGTTCACCTAGTTTTTGCAAAGCATTAAGAAATTTACTTCCAGCAAATACAGACAGATAGAGGCATACAATTCCAAAGTTTAATCTTAACTTTTCACGAGAAATGTGAGCATCCTGTAATAAATTCTTATAGAATCACTTGTTCTGATTTTATGTGCTTCTATATATTTGATGCGGTCTATAAAATAAATAGCGTTAAATACAACGATATTCACAAAGATCTTCCGCAGCAGAGACCGAACTAGATATATATGTACATATGTAGCTGACAGTAGTGTCACGCGCGAGTTTAGTTTGTCAGCAGCAGTTAGTGAACGTTCAGTTGCCATTTAGCAGCGGTCAGTTTGAGATGGTATTTGAAAATCGCGAATGAAACACAAATTAAGAAGCAATAATTTGCATTACTCGCAGACATATGTACATATAGTAGTCAAATATATTAACGTCATTTGTAAAGTTATAGAAAAATAGTTTGTGGACAATAAAAAAAAGTTTCTTATTTTTTTTACTAAAAATATAAAATATTTCAAATACGTAAAAAGAAATGGCAAAAAAAATGCATTGTTTCTTGAATTTCAACTGCAGTTTGTTATTGTTGTTTCTGCTATTGCTATACATTTCGAGCGTAAATGTGACTAATTGTCAGCAGTTAGATGTGGTTAAGCGTGTAAAACGACAAACAGCCGAGCTGTCATCACAACAACAAGACCAACAATCGCAAAGGTACAACGCAGTTTTTTGTCTTTATTTTAATGTTCATTGATTATTAATTTTTGGATATTCATTGAATCCCTGCCTAATAGTGATGAGGATACGCTCTCATGCGACATGTGTTGCTTCCCGGACCAAAATCCATGCAAATTTTGTTGCGATACTTATCCACTATTAAGTCTCGCCTTCTTGAAGTCATCAACGGGTTAAAGGAAAATGAATTTCTCAACATTTCAACATTTTTTAAACTATTTGTTAAGTTGGTGTTAAGAATAAAGGTGTTGGTGTTAAAGGTTTAATTTTCAGTATGAATAAATATATTCGAATGTATATTCAAAGCACTATTTGTTTGTCATAGGGCAATTTTTTATGCATTACGCTTACAATTATGTGATGCATATAAAATTTTCTGGAATCATTCGTTTTTTGTTTGTCGTGTAAAGCGCAGAAAATCAAAAAAAAAGTAAAATTATTACAGGAAACGACATTGAAATGTAGCGAGGTAGAAATATTCGAATGTATTGGCAGAAAAGAAGTTATCATCATTAATCTTCCAAAAAAGGGGGCCCTCACAATGTGCAATAATTGGAGGGGCATATCCCTTTCAAGCTGTCTCAATAAAGTTATTGCTGATGAAGCCATACGAGAGGTTTGAAAATGAAGAGGCCGGCTTCCGTCCCGGATGGTCGTGTGTTGGTCATGTAAATACGCTAATCGTAGAACAGTCGGCCGAGTGGCGTTCGGCGTTAGGAGTACACGTTTGTATCTGACTTACTTGATTATTTAATTAGTGAAGTAGTTCATATTTTCTTGTTGAGGTTTTTGTCGGTATTATATTTTAAAAGAGATTTTTTTTATTATTATTATGTATTGTTATTGATCTTTTTCTTCTTGACTGGCGTAGACACCACTTACGCGATTATAGCCGAGTCCACAACAGCGCGCCACGCATCTCTCCCTTTGGCAGTTTGGCGCCAATTGGTAACAACAAGTGAATACAGGTCCTTCTCCGCCTGGCCCTTCCATCGGAGTGGATGTCTCCCTCTTCCTCGGCTTCCTCCGGCGGGTATTGCATCGAACACTTTCAGAGCTGGACCATTTTCGTCCATTCGAACAACATGACCTAGCCAGCGTAGCCGCTGTCTTTTTATTCGCTGAACTATGTCAATGTCGTCGTATAACTCGTACAGCTCATTGTTCCATCGTCTGCGGTATTCGCCGTTGCCAATGTTTAAGGGACCATAAATCTTCCGCAAAATTTTCCTCTCGAAAACTCCGAGTGTCGTCTCATCTGTTGTTGACATCGTCCAAGCTTCTGCACCATAAAGCAGCACGGGAATGATAAGCGACTTGTAGAGTTTGATTTTGGTTCTTCGAGAGAGGACTTTACTTTTCAATTACCTACTCAGTCCAAAGTAGCACCTGTTGGCAAGAGTGATTCTGCGCTGGATTTCGAGGCTGACATTGTTCGTGTTGTTGATGCTGGTTCCCAGATAAGCGAAATTATCTACGACTTCGAAGATATGACTATCAACAGTGACGTGGGAGCCAAGACGCGAATGCGCTGTTTGTTTGATGACAGGAGATATTTCGTCTTGTCCTCCTTCACCACCAGACCCATTCGCTTCCCTTACTTATCCAGGCGAGAATAAGCAGAACTAACAGCGCGAGTGTTGTTTGTTTATTGATCTTAGAATAAAATAAATAAAACAAAATCGTTGTCACTGAATAGCTTTAGGGCGCCACCTAGCGGAAAATAGCCAGTTTTCAAAAGATATACGTTACATACTGAACATAGAGCGTAAATAGATAGTTTTTTACGTTCTCTGCATTTACGCTCTTTTGAAATATTCATAAAAAAATGCATATCTTATCTAAAATTGTTTTTCTTTAATAGAAATAAAATAAGCAATTATTACTTATAGTTGACCTCCGTAGTCATATCAGTAATATAGGAGGGATGTACGATAAGGTCGTGACCTGCTAAAGTAAAACATAAGTTTTGAAAATATGCTTGATACGCTTGATTTCTGGAGTTCTTGAAAGTAGAATAACATCCTCATTCTACCAACTTTTCTCTCATCGAGTGGCCTTTCTTCAACTTCGAGTGACTTCATGTGCTCTGCTAATTTATTTATCAAAATTGAAACAATCTATTATTAGTTTACACATATTATTTTCTTTATTTTTTACATTATATTTTCAAGACTTAAATATGTGTGAGTTTGTGCACTTTGCATTCACTATTTTAATATAAAATATTATATATTTTCTAATAGTAGGCAGAGGTTTCTTACTTGTATATAAAAATAGTGGTATTTATAAAGCAGTACAAAATATTTATTTTTTACAAAACTGTTTACGAAAATCTTTATTATTTATACAAACTAGATACGCGTATATTTTTCAGAGTAAATACAATATTTATGTACGTTTACATATTTTAAGTATCAAAGCATAAGTTACGTAGTTCAATTAAGACATTTTTTTTTATATAATGCGTAAGTACAAAATTCGTTTTGCGAGATTGTAAACAATCAGTGGCTAGTTACAAAAGTTTAATTTATCACATTAAATTCTTTAATGGTGTTTTAATTGCAAAGGTTACGTATCGTATGTGACTGCTTATAAATCTTTCTTCTTTTGTTGGTAACTCTCCTCGGCTGCATTCATCAACAAATTCGTCATAGCGATGCCAGTGTGTTCGGCTAATTGGCGTAGAAAACCGTTCGGTCGCTGCAACAGTTCATATGGATGGCCCAGTTCCACCATTTGTCCGGCATCCATGACCAAAACACGATCAGTGTCCATTACGGTGTGCAGTCTGTGGGCTATTGTTAACACTGTGCATTTGGCAAATTTGGTGCGAATAGTTTTTTGTATCAGTTTATCAGTTCTGCAAAGAAAGTGTTTCATATTAGATTTAATTATAAATAAAACAGTTTAATATCCAACTTACTCTGGATCCACATTAGCAGTAGCCTCGTCCAATATAAGTATCTTATTGTTCCTGAGTATGGCGCGTGCCAAACAAACCAGTTGCCGTTGACCCACACTGAAATTCGCACCACCATCATACATGCGACACGCAATACCGCCTATCAGCGTCGACACATGTCCACGCAATTCCACATCTTCCAATGCCTTCCACACTTCTGCATCAGTGCGCTCTTCCATGGGATCCAAATTATAGCGCAGAGTACCCGAGAACAATACAGGATCTTGTGGTATTATCGATATTTTACTTCTCAAATCATGTAAGCCAAGAGTTTCAATATCTACGCCGTCCACGAGTATCGCACCCTCATTGCAGGCCAAACGAAAGAGTGATTGTATAATGGAAGATTTTCCCGCACCAGTTCGGCCGACAATACCGATCTTCTCCTGTGGTGCTATGACAAAATTCAAGCCTTTCAGCACATACGAATCTTTTGGCGAATAACGCAATTTCAAGTCTTGGAACTCTATGCGTCCTTCACTGGGCCATTCACCTTTCGGTTTCTTGCTCGGCTCTGTGCGTAGCGGCGGTTCCGGTGGCTGTTGCGTATACTCGAGTATACGTTCCACGCTGGTCATATCGTTTTCCAATTCCGCCGTCTGTCGCATACCCCATTGACACATACCGATCATGGTCATCGAATGTAATATGGCCAAACCAACATCACCGCTATTGAACTGATTGTGTAAGACGAGAAAACTGAAAGTCACCGCTGCAATATAGAGTACGCACAAGAAGTCCGACCACAGCGCAAAAGCGCGTGTACAGGAGATGAACAGAAACCAGGCGCATGTGTTGCCATTCATGTAATCGTGAAATTCCGCATCCAGTGCCGATTCAGCTTTTAAAGCGCGTATCGTGCTAAGTCCTTGAAATGTCTGATTGGTCAGGGAATATATTGGACTACGTGCTGTAAAGTGAAATTAAATAGTTGCAATTAATGAAAATTATTTAAAAATAAAATAAGAAACCACTTACTAATAGATTCGATGCGCTTAACGCTACGACTGGTGTTCACATAGATGTAACGGAATAGAAAGAGGAAAGCGACAATAAATGCTGCCGGCACTAATAACCAATAATTGGCAATGGCTACTATTATCAACACGCCAGAGATGTCAATAGCAAACTGTAAATTAAAAAAATAACAAAAATAGTTTTATTAGTTAAGCAATCGCATTGCAACAGGCAACTGCACTCTGACTTACCGCTATACAGTCCAATAATGTATGTGGCACATCGGTATCCACAGTGCGTATATCCTTGGCAAAGCGATTTAGTATTCTGCCAGATGAGTTGACATTGAAGAAATACATGCTTGTGCGTGTGATGCCACGGAAGAGACGATCGTGCAGTTTGAGCGATATACGTATACACATGCGGAAGAAGCCGAATGTGCGCAGTATATAAACAACCATTGTGGATCCTAGTATAATTGCATAGAAAATGACTAACTCCTGACGCACAGCTTCCTCATTTTCCACGCTACGTACGGTGGTATGATTGCTCAGAGTTTCGTTTGCCGATAAGGTGACATTACTTTCTTGCACGCTACTCATGGGCGTGGCATTGGCTATCGAAACTTTTTCTTCCCAAATAACCCTGCAGGCAGGACGAGAAATAGTTTGAGTTAAGCAATTACATACTAAAAAGTTTGCATGACTGTACTTACCATCTAGACAAAAAGTAATCGACACCAGTCAGCATAAATCGCGCGCAAATAAATAATGCTACGATTATCAGAAGTAGTATGGGACTTTCTAAGGCTTTGAAGTATGACATGTAGACATCCAATTTCACAGAGCCCACGGCCTGTTGCTCCTGGTGTATATCTTCGACTGGCGCTTCATCCGCACGCAGCAGCTGATGATGCTCCATGCTCTTCTCCGATTCACTGCGCGACATGCGACTATCTACGCTAAGCGCATCTGTTGTATCGGCATCTTCATTAGGTGTTTCATACGTCGCTTGCATCAATAGGAACTGACACTTTTCATTTTTCTGCAAATCCTGATATCTGCCTTGTGCCTCAATGCGTCCCGAGTTCATGAGTATCAGCTGCTCCACATCGAAAAGATATTGCAGTTGATGTGTCACCAATATGACTATCTTATCATAGAGAAACTCGGTAATGCAACGTTCGAATATGTGTTTTCCAACGTGTGTGTCCACAGCTGAAAGTGGATCGTCCAGCAGATATATGTCTGCTTTGTGGTAAATTGCACGTGCCAAATTAACGCGCGCCTTTTGTCCACCACTCAAGCTAACGCCACGCTCACCGACAATTGTTAAATCACCATTCGGCATTAGCTCCAAATCACGTTCCATTGCACATGCCTTTATGACTTTCTTATAACGTCGTTCATTGTACGAATCCACAAACACTATATTATCGCGTACAGTGCCCTCGAAAACCCAAGGTTCTTGCGCCGCATACGATAATCGGCCGTTGATCACAATTTGTCCGGAATTAATTTTAACCTCACCCAACAGTGCATTTAATAAAGTCGATTTGCCCGCACCAACAGGACCCACGATGGCTACCAAAGCGCGCTCACCAATTTTCACATTTAGCTCCGAAAGCGCGACGTTTCCCTTGCCATCCGTCGGTGTATCTGCATCCCATGTAGCGCTAACATTTCGTATCTCGACGCCCTTACGTTCGGCATGCGGATGTATTTCACGTCCGTTGGCAAGTTCACCGAAATTCTCTCCTTCACTCACGTTGCCATTAAGCTCAACTTTCTCATTGTTCTCATTGTTGTACTTCTTCGTCAAATGTTTCTTATCAGTTTTCAATACGGGCGTTGTGGCCGCATCGCCATCTTGTAGGAATTCGCGCACACGTTTCGCCGATACCGTTGCCTCCGATACGAATGTGATCGCCAATGGCCAAAAGTGTACCATCGAATCGTTCAACATGTTGAAATAGGAAGATACCGTATACACGCGTTTCGCCGTCAACGAGTCGCCGAGATAAATGTACGAAACCAAGGCGAGAAAAACTGATAACGGTGATATCATAGAGGTACAACTCAGCGCCGCATGTATATACGAGGTACCCTTGATGGCGCGCACCTCTTTGTATCGTATATCCGCTATAAGTTTGGCAAACGAATTCTCCCAGGCATACATTTTGATCACCTGTATGCCCTGTATAATTTCATTCATCAACTTTACGCGCAAATCCGTACGCTCGGCAGTTCTACGTCGGTAATAGGCCGCTTTCTTGCCGACATAAGCTTGCAAGGGTATAAAACTCAACATGAAGGCCACACCAATGACTGCTGAGATACCAATCTCACGATACATAAGATAGCCGATAAGTATCGACTCGGTTGGTCCCTTCCACAGATCATGCAGAAAGGCCAGCGCCACATCAAAGCGACCCACATCGTTCGAGAGTATATTTATGGCACGACCGCGCAACCCATCGTTACTGGCATTTTTCGAGATTTGCAAGCATTTGCGATATATTAGACCCGATAGGCCGATTCTTATTTTAGTGCCCACTTGAAATATGTAAAATATAAACGGATGAAACGTAAAAACTGGTATCACAGAGCATAGCACAATGCCGGCAGCGAGTTTGTAAGCGTCCAATTCGGTTGCTGTTGTCTGACCTTCGACAAAGTAGGCGACCAGACCGCCTAGCAACAGCGGTTGTATGGCTCTAAAATAATGGAAAATAATAAAAATAATTTCTTATTTACATATGTGACGACGGCTAAAATATTGTACTCACTTGCAAATCGATTCAGTGATGGAATAAAGCACGCCGAGCGGCAAAAATACTGATCCATAGGCACGTCCAATCACACGCAAAATACTGGGTTTCTTACGCATACGTTCCTGCTCCCACAGCTTGCTGAACTTATCAGTGAGCCTTCCGCTATCTAACGATTCACGATTCTGATATAAATCCTCCTCTCTTAGCGGACCCTTCAAACCCAAACGGAAGATATCGCGCATCCACCTAAAAACAAAAAAAAAAAGAATATTTGAAAAAAATCAAATTGTGAAAGCAGTTAGTGTGCATAATGGACAGTGCAAACAAAAAAAAACAAGAATTTTGTTTATGTGAAGTAGTTAACCTAAAAACGCTGTGCATAAATGCGGCTACAATTAGAAATCGGAAAAAAATTCTTAACAAAATTTAAGAGCACAAACAAACAAAAAACCGGTTGAGCTTACGCACGTGAAGCGCAGAGTGCAAAACGCTACAAATTTATGTGCGAGTGTATACGTTTGCCTATAGAGTGCAATAAACCCAGTTAAAATTTTCGGTTTCAAAAATTTTTATAAACGGTTTATCAGCACAACCTTGAAATCGTAAAATTGATTGTAGTATAAATTGAAAGTATTTAGTATTGAGGGCCAATATACGAACGCTTACGTATGTTAGATTAAATATATTACATAAATAGGGTTAGTCACTGCAAAAGTTAATACTTATTTATGTATATTAAGTAGCAATTTAACTTTATTTTGGGTATATTAGAATTAGTTATTTATTTAATATTACTTTCTATTCAACATAAAGTAGAGTTTCCAGACATAAATAAGAAAAAAGGCATACTGGAAACTTGATTTTTAAATATAATATTAAATATATGTATATGTAAATAAACTTTAAATATTTAACTGGAAAATTGTTTAGCAAAAATATCTAAAATATATCTTGAGATAACGATTTTCAGGAGTTATGAGGATTTCTTACGCTTTCGAAGCGCAATTTTATTGTATTTTTTCGTATTATAAACTTTATCATCAGAAGAGCTCATAATTAATCATTATTTTAATCATGATTGCTATACTCTTAAGCAGTATCGGAGTCCCATATACATAAATATTAGTGAAGACCGGTTTCGAACTTAGAATAAAAGGTTGAAAAAATGAAACTTATTAAATTGTTAAAATTGAAACTAGCGTACTTTAAAGACATTAGGAGATATTACTATACTGTTAAACGCATTCTTGACTTTGTTTTCACTGCCTCAAAAAAAAATTACCATGCAAAGGACTACCTTTTACCGACAATTTCTTTCTAGGATCTCAATATGTTTGACACAAAAGGCCTGTCAGCAATCAGTAGCGAACATTTTTTTACATATTTAGATATACTTATGTATACTTTAGATAGGTACAGTGTTGTGCAAAATATAAACAGGTTTGGTTTGAAATTTAAATTTTATTTTTTAATAATTAAAAAAGTTATACGAAAAATTTGATTTTTTTATGGGTATTGGACCAAATGAAAATTTTCCGGGATATTAAGTCTTAAGTAAAAAAATGATGTTCTCCATTTTCGAAGTTAGCCTCCAAAATCGATATATTCGCTTTCGAATTTCGAAATTTAGCTTACTTGAAACGCCATTATTAATTATAGTATGTATATAAGTTACTAAAAAAGTAAAAATTATGGGCATAATCAAACTTTTCTGTGTTTTTTTCCTGGAAGATTTGTACTGAAATTAAATACTTACGGATACCAAGAGGAAGGTCGCAGTATTTTTCGAAATATAAAGGATTTATTTTTTTTTCGAACATCTAACTTTAACCTCTATTTTCTGTCATAAAAGCTTGACCGAATCATTTTATACAATCAATTTTGAAGGTTAACGTTGAAAATCGAATAACGCTCGTTTTTTACTTAAAACTAAATCTTCCGGATAATGAATGTGTTATGAATTAATATTAAATGAATAATAAAAATATATTTTTTGTACATCATCACATTTATTGAGAGATTGAACTACCAGCTATACTTTAGCTAATAAGGCGATCAGTACGAGTTGTGTTAAAAAAATAACGGGAATTTTGTTTTCCATTTGTTCAAAAGTTCAATTGTAATTTTTTTTATTATGTTTATATATGACAAAGATTAAAGTCGATGAATGAATAAATATAAAAAAAAAATCCCGTTATTTTTTGAACACACCTCGTACATGCAATAAACTCTGATTTTGTTTATATATACAGTAGTTTTCCGAAATAACGAACACATTAATTGTCAGGCCTGTTTGTTACATCGAATTTTTCGTTAATTCGAGTACTCACTTAGAGGTATTTTTATCAATAAAAATTAGTTATATATCCATAAATTGCAGTTTTATAAATTGTTTTATTAATTATTTGTTAAAAAATGAAAAACCATAATAAAACAATTCCAATAAATCTAATAAATTCTTCTAAAATGGACCAATTCTGACACTTATACCTCTATTTGATGCTGATCAATAAATTTAAGCTTTTTAATAAAATTTAAATTTTTTTTAATTCTGGTTCGATGTTATTTAATTTTTGTCCTCTTTCTTCATGTTATTCGTTAAACCGAGTACTTACAAATCACCGATGTTCGTTATTTAAGGTACTCAATGTAACAAATTTGGTTGTTCGCTATAAGCGGTTTTCGTCAAAACGAATATTCGTTATTTCGGAAAACTACTGTATTTAAAATATTTTTTATTATTTAGAAACTATATTTTTTAAAATGCGTTTTAAATTTTATTGGCTGTAGGGAATTTTATTTTGGTTTTTTTATAAACTCCAAACGTTATAGATAGTATAAAATACCATAATAACCAATTTTTATGTCATCTCAAAAACTAAATAAAAGAAATTCCAATAAATCGTTCCATCTTAATGCATGACAGACTCTCTATGTAACTTGCTTATAATTAATTACAGTTCTTTGTTTGAGTTTTTCTTTATATTTATAATATACACAAGTCAAATGCAAAATTTATGCAAAATAATTTAGAATAATCAATTAGAAAGTTCAGAGCTAATATTTTACATACTGAATTTTATAAAATTAAACAGCTTATCTTAATATAATTAATTTCTTTTTAAACAAACTTTTTCATTCAAATATTTTTTTCTTATTTTTCAGCTTGTTTGTTAATTAATAATACCTTTCCGCAAGCTAAAAAGCAGGTACGTGCCCCTTTAGTATTGTTTAAGTGTTAAAAATTAACAATTTCCCCTAAATATACATATATATATAATATAAGTATAATATATAGTACATAGATGTATAATTATATAAATATATATTTAAATATATTTTGTTGCTTTAACCCAATCATAAAATATGTAATGATTGTAATAATGTAATTCGTCCAAAAATCTGAAAACTGGCCCTAAAACATTTTATTTCTCATACAAATAAAAATTTAATCTACATTTATTAAACTACCATATTGGTATTAATCAATTTAGTTCCAATTTCCGTTTTTGTTCTTAATTTTTTCTTTAATTGTATTTAATTGCAATGCTGCTGCAATTAGTTGGAACGTTATATAGAAGGCGAGAATGTGACGAACACACACAAGTATACATACATATGTACAATGATTTGTAACACAGGCAACTACAAACAACAAAAACATACACATGTTTGATTGAGTATGCACATGAATAATTTATAACAATAATAGCTTACGAGCGCCGCTAATACATATAAGCACGCCATGCTTTATGGTTTCAATTAAATTGATAATGATTTTTATACGCATTTCGTATAAAAAGCATAAAATAAAATAAGCCAAAAAAAAATAAAAAAATGAAATAAAATAAAATAAAATAACAAAGTAGCGAATTAAACAAAGAACAAATCACACTTATTCCGAGTAATTTACATATTTAAATCTGTCAAAGTCATGTCACATTCTCCATTCAATCCACCACACACACACACACATATGATTAATTTCGATGCTTACCAGAAACTCCAGCGTGAGAGCAAATTTACCGTTGGATATGGATTTTTTGGACGTTCAATCTTTTTTCTAGTCCGGTTCATTATTTAATATTATTTATGACAATAATTTATTTACAGTTAAGTTTAATACTTTTTTCGTGTGCTCCACACAGTACGGCACAAATTTCACTTTTTCGCAATTGTATCACAAACTTTACGTATAATTTATTTACTACATATACTTAGTTTCCTTATTTTTTTCTTTCGTGTAATTTTATATTGCACTTATCACTTTCATTAACGGGAAAGTAATGTGCTCATACAAATTAACAACTATTGCTTATGCGAATCTTATAAATTTTTATCAAATTTATCAAATAATCGATAAATATAATATAATAATGGCAGTTAATTGTGTCAGAATCCGACAAAAACCAAAAACAACAACAACACAATTCTTAATATAAAAAAGAGTTATCACAAAGTTGTAATCGCTACTATGTTCGCATATTGCTTGCCAATCAATTGCACACATACACATGCACGTGTATAAATCGTGAAAAAAAACGTGTAATTATTCTTCTCCACTTTTTTTTTGTTATTTAGTATTTATTGTCTGTAGCGGCGTGTAGCAGATTTGTATTATTTTGTGTGCTCGTTCTTCGTTTTCGTCTGGGCCGTTGTGCGAAGGTAATTTTCAATAGTCAAGCACCACAAAGCGCCACTCACAACAGAACGCAGCACGCGCACAAAGCCAACTGAATCTCTAACCAACCAAACTCTCCAATTTGTTTGTTAAAAGGGGGTTGTTGCCTTTATTTATGCACAAGTGTACATACTACATTAAAACTGCAATTGACAGCAAAAAGCGCATAAGTCAATTCTAACGAAAATTGTTTTAAATGCATTACAGTTAGCACAAAACCATATATTTTACACTCAATTTGTGCGCATGTTATAGCTCCATTATGAGTGACTCGATAAGATACAATTTCATTAACTATAAAATTTTTTAAATAATTTACTAACTGTAATTTTATGCGCTCAAACGTTAAAACGCGTAAGTCAACTTAAGCGCTTTTTGCTTTTCCGCATGCATGCATTGTTATTGTGTCGGCTAGTGAGCGCAGTTGGAAACAAAGCAATTATGTACGAAAACCACACAGAGATAAGCATTTTCTACGCGCTCTTTCGCCGATTTGCTCTTAATTTAAGCGCATTTTAGTTAAATATGCGGCTTTTGGTAATGTCATGTTGTGGTAGGTCGGGAAATCTTGCAAGAATTAATTTCACAAAGCTGTGAAATGAGTCATAATTCAAGTGTTGGAGATTAAATAAAAAATCTAATGGAATAACATACATATTTAAAATGGGATTAATTGAGTTGAATAACAATTTTACTTAAAAAATGTTTACAAAACCAGAAGTGAATGCTTTACTGAAAAGTTTCATAATGCCTACCTACTATATAGATACTTACTTATAAGTATGAATATACCTCCATTTATACTAAAATAATAGATTAATAACATCCTTTGTACTCGTTGTGATTCCAGACATATTTACTGTCTATTTTTTTCTACACCCACACAATTGTTTGTATTGTGAAACTTTCTTAGAATTCAGACTTATTTGCGTATACCTCCAAAAATAGTTTTCACAAATCTTCGCAAATATAGCAAAATTTTATAAAGAAATTAAAGAACAAAAAACAACAGTTATACCGACGAGTTGTAAAGTCTACACTCGCCTAAAATAAATTCTATGATATACCCACACATGTGATACTCACCCTATAAATAAGACGTTAGCAACTAACTACTGGGGGTGATTTTGCTACTTTCATATGCATGTAGGTATACTCTCAATTTCTATTGCCATCTATTTTTGTACTACAGTAGAATCCCGATTATTCGAACGCATTCATCTCGGCTCCATTTGCCAATTTAAATATGTTTTAAAAATTACACGTTTATGCTAATGAAGAAATCATTGACGATTTCAACAGTAAATAGAGATAAGATGATGAAAAAAATGAAGGTATCTTTGAAGTAGAAGTTTTTTTAGCTCTAGATTTTGGTTTTATGTGGTTTGAAAGACAGGTCGAATCGGATCCCATACAGTTGGTACAATTGAAATGCATCAGGAACTTGGCCGCAATGAAAATATGTGCTTCATTACAACAACGTTCAATCACAAGTTAATTTCAAACAAAATTTTTAATTATATACAGTATGCCAAGAATGAGTTTACACATTGTCACTTCCGCAGCAAAAGATATTGCTTTTTACTTAATTTTTAACGTTTCTTTAATCAATGATGTTTACTTATAATATTTAAAGGCAATTTATAAAAAAACGGCAAAAAAAGCAGTGCAAAAACCAACCAAGAACAACAAAAAACATATATCATTCAATTTTGTCAGTGCCAAACAACTCTTTTCACTTCGTTTTTCACATTCGTTCACATTCGTTTTTGTTTTTTTTTTTTCATAGAATGTATTACACAATTGATAGTAATTTACCGTCACCTATTCTTCGTAACGATATTTAAAATGAATTTGTGAATTATTTGGTGAGCCATTTTTGCTTTTTTCATATCAAAAATACCCAATATTGTCTTTTTAAAATGTCGGAAAAAGGATTATTGATTGAAGTAGTCCAACTATTGTCCTATAATAACCTATCAGAAATCTTTTCTGTAACAATCAAAAGAGTGTATAATTGTATTGGTATTGATCGGAAAATAGGAAAATACTGGCAATAAGCGAGTAAGAGGCCCTTAATTATAAATTACTGGACTTACACAGGACTTAATGACTCGAAAACTTGCCCAAATTCCAAAAATTTCGGAGGGCTCTTACGAAGGAGTTCAGAAAAAGGTGCATTATTCAAGTTTCTCATGAAACTGTGCCCCAGGCCATTCTACCATACGAATATGCATCAAGGTCTGCTATAAAAAAAAAGTCGGAATGATGTTGTGCCTTTCTCATGAAAATTAAGCCTTGTGCCATACTCTAGTTGGCCAATTGTTGTACTGCAACCTCTTCTTGATCTCGTATATGAAAAAGTGTGTTTATTGTAATGTAATGTGTAAGCTCATACTTGACATACTGTAGATATTATGTAATTCGATATCGTTATAAACGACGCATGTTAAACCCATTACATAATAAAAAATTATTGAAATCAAAATATTTTTAATTTGCTTTGAAATCGATTCTACGGATTTTCGATTATAGTGAATACTCCTGGTTTTATTTGAACCGAATAATCGTGAGTCTACTGTATGTAGAGTTTTATTGATACAAATAAACTCTCCGAAAATATTTTCTCTAGTATGACGTTTTCTAGCTGGTATGACGTCACCAAAAAGGGGATCGTCTCATATGCACTCAATGCAGTTGCTAGAAATCTATGAAATGCATATTGCAACGAAATTTTCAAAACAATTTGTGATAAGATGATATTGCAGTTTGAAAACAAAAGAAGAAATATATTTAAAGCAAACAATTTAAGAGAAAGTATTGAAAGTAAAGAGTAATAACTAGTGAAAATAGTCAGATTTATACTAATTTTCGCGAATCTATTAAATTAAAATCCAATAATTTCGTTTCATCACTACAAGAAGAATCATAGCTAATCATTAACTTAAACGTGGGTTCCTGCGACAATCGATGTATGGACCCTATTTTTATTCGGCCAAAGACTACCAAATCGACCTGATATAATATATGTATGAAGTAATTTACACAACTACGATGACAACTTTTAATTAAGATTTATTAATTTTTACTAAAAACTAAATAAACAAAAAATTTCAACCTCTAATTGAATATGTACATACAATGTATGTACATATGTATATTTTCCAAATATTAGCTCATCATCTACTGAGAATATTGTAATTCTTCTTTCTGCGCACTGCCGGTTAGTTTTCTCTCAAAAATTTAAGAGAGTTGTAAGAAATATTTGGCTCTCTTTAGAAACATTGGCGCCCACATACAAACCATTATGTATGTATGTGAACACGTCGGCAATCTGTTGTGAAATTCGAATTGTAATTGAAATGTTTTTTACATTGCTAGACGTGTTTAAATTGTTAATATGTATGTATGTTTATGTACAGAAAAATTAATAAGATTGTTTAGTGGGATATGTACTATGCATGTAATCTCGTAATAAATCAGTACTTTTTATTTAAAACCCTAATAGAGATTAGCCAAGAATGTCTCAATGTACTTTAAGTAACAACAAGGTCATAAGCAATGATTTGAAGGCATAAAATTTAATGTAAATATGTATATTGATAAATTGGGTACAAGAAAATTTACTCTCCATAGAGATTGATATGCATCTATAAAATATTAATAGCAAATAATTATATATTACTGAAAAAGTAAAATAATTAGTACAATAATACCCAAGCTCTACTGTATTTTGTTCAAACGATTGCGCAATAGGACACACAAAATATTTTTGTAGATTTCAGAAATGTAAATGAACTCTCTCTTTTTGTAAACATTTCGTTCAAATTAGGTTCACTTGCATCTTATAATTTACATCCAATGAAAACAGTTTTGTAATTTTCAGCAATATTTTTCGAAATTACTTCGATATAAACTGATAACACTTTATGGTTTCTATTAATTACTATTCGAAGAATATACCATAAAAATAATTCCACAGTGTTTACCAAAAGTGTAACTTATAAATTTTCAAAAATTATTCAAATATTGTTCAGTCTATCCAATTACACTTTGTATGACTTAAAAATTACGACGTAAATAGACACACTGTAGAAAATCACAAACAATCTTATCAATTTCATCATATCTAGCAGCAAGTCAGTTCGTACACAAATTATTATTGTTTTATGAATGAGAATTGCATATTGTTTGCAGAATCGCATCTACTGTGTACCAAGTGTTTAAATATTTCAGATAAAGAGCTCATACAAATTATTATGCGCAAATGAACTGATGCAATTATTAAGAACTTGTACAAAGTGTTTTCTGTAAGGCTTTGAAATGTAAATTAAATACCAATTTTCATACACAATTTCAAAATCTCACTCTGAAAAGGAAGATAATCGTCCATCAATACATAACCTCATTTGATTGGCTCAGGCACTATCAGTTCGAATAACCTCTCGACCTTGACCCCAATTGTATTAATTTTATCCTAATTGGAATCGAATATCGAACGTTTCTAGGAAATTACATTGCTCAAACTTTATTACCATCTGTGAGAAATTGCACCAATTAGGTTATTAGGTTAGGTTGTTGCTTCTAATGATCTCAATATCATCGGGGTATGCCAGTAGCTGTACTCTCTTATAGAAGATTGTACCTTCCTGAAACCTCTTTTGGTATCTAATGTCTCAGTGAGGTCCTTGCCGATCCTGACAGAGCTTTTGGTGTTGCTCAACGTCAGTTTACACAGCCATATTATAATTGCGGGGATACTAAATACAAGCATAACGGCAGCTTATTTTCGTGCTATAACCTTTGAAAAGGTGGTGTGTATCGATTTTTATTTCTCGGGTCTTTTCCAAGATTTGGCAGATGGTAAATATTTGATCCATGGTGGATTTTCCAGGTCTAAAACCACACTGATAAGGTCCAATAAGTTTGTTGACGGTGAGATTTAGTCTTTCACATAATACGCTCGACAAAACCTTATATGCGATATTAAGGAGACTTATCCGAAGGTAATTGGCGCAGATTGTTCAGTCTCGCTTTTTATGGCAGAGCACATTGAGGTTCCATTCGTCAGGCATGCTTTCGATGGACAAATTAGAGGCCATCTGTATACATTTTGACATAAAATCGTGAGATGGATGTTTTGATTTTTGGACTATGGGCGGAACCACTGTGCTCTGAATTATTTATATAGAATAATAATATAATTTTTTTCAACCCATATATAGTCATATAACGTCGAAAAAATTTTTTTGGGACATCAAACTCTCCAAAAATGGTTGACTACACAGTTTTTGTTTTATATATTGTAATAAAAGATATCATTAGATGATGATAGTTCATCGGCAACTCAAATTCAAATATATATTCGACCAAGGTCTATCAACTCGATAGCATTCCTCCAATCGATTCAGAATATTATTTGTCAAATTCTCTTAAAATAATTTTCGAAAACTAATATTTTCACATATTTCTTTATAGGTATGGCTTTATTTGTCTAATTAATTTTATACAAATTTTATATATAATAATAATAAGTTTATATATATGTAGTACATAATAATATTAAGTATGCATTTTTTTGTATGTAAAAATTTTCAACATCAGATCGCACTTATGTGTGTAAATGAGTAAATTATCAAACTAAAAAAACTAAAAATAAGTAGAACGTCCCATTGACTAGAGTACAAGGCGGGATTACTGACGTTAAGCGCAGCGCAAAGATGAAGGGGTAAAGTAAATATTATACCATTACAAAACATAAAAATATTTAAATAAATTTAAATCTATTAACAGTGTGTGGGGGTCTTTAAAATTCTACTACAGCACCAGCCTTAATTGAAGAAAGCAAAATTCCACGTGAATGTACTTAATTATCTTAACTTTAACTTAAGTCAAGGCGCATTATGTGGAACGAACTGAAGTTTATGAATTTTGAAATAACAGTCAGTCAGTGAAGTATGTGGCCAAAGTGTTTGAGTTATAGTAAAATTCAAGTGTAAGCATTGGAAATAATAATAATAATTTTTGTCAACATTTCGCTAAGAAAAATTAATTATTTTATACATTTTTTTTTAATTAAATTATTTTTTTTTGTCGAAATTTTTTGTATCCCTACTTAAGTGACCGACTGTATGTAAGAAATATTTGAAAAAAAACAATAAATATTAAACACTAATAAGGGAACATAAGAACTTGGAAAACTAAACTTAATTTGTTTATGCGTGTTTTTTCTTATTTTTCTTTGAAGCTTTTCTGCTATTTTATGAATATCTACATATGCATATTTTAACTGTTAAAACTTACAAACTTTTTATAAATTTATTTTAGTTAAAATTCGTTATTCATTGATTTTGGTTTTTTATTTACATTTTGGCTGCTTAACAATGATATAACGGTAGATTTTTTGTTAAACTTACAAACTTTAATGTTAAATTTGAGCATTTCAACCAAACTTTTGTCGCTTAATTTTTTGCTTTGTTGTTGTTTTTTTTTAATTTTCAATTAATTTCTCATGTACATATGTACACCTAGATAAAGCCTTTTTTACAATTTCTTTCTTCACATCTTTGTGTTTACTAGTATTCTCTTTAATAGAATCTCTCCATTTTGGGCTTATTAAGTGCACAAAAATAATACCCTGAATAGTTTTGTGATCCGGGTGAAGTGTAATCGTTGATGCCATAGCTGCTATAATCATAATTACTGCTTGGTATATGCATGTGCGGATGATTGTGGGCGTGGGTGTGGGCATGAGCATGAGCATGGGCGTGGTTGTGGGTGTGTGCGTGTGGGCCATGTGAAAGATTGTGAGCACCGTGGGTATATGGGGGATAGTAATGTTGAAATGCGGCGCCACTTCGCGCCTTTTGTCATGTCAACAAATTGCTACCACCATTACCGTTGTTACTGCCGTTATTTTGGTTAGTTCCATGTACACGCATATGGCGATTCAAATTGCCCGATTGTGAGAATCTGCAATGAAAATATAAAAGCAATTTTAATTATAATTGTCATACATTTATTTATTTTTTTTTGTAATGTGTGGGGAAATTTTAATATTCGAATTTAAACTACGATGATTCCATTATTTAATTTAGACGGTCGTTCCCTCTTTGATTAATATGGAGTTGTCGAAAGAAACAACACATTATTATCCTTAAATAATATTCCATAATAAAACTACTACTAATAGGAGCCTCAGAATAACTAGAGGTGTTTGTTAAGATTAACAACGTTTGGCTGATATTCTCCTAGAAGCCGTTCCAAAATAGTTCCAACTTTGTTCTAACGTCATATCTAATGGCGAATACCGCAGACGATGGAACAATGATATTGACATGGTTCAGCTAATAAAAAGACAGCGGCTACCCTAGCTAGGTCATGTTGTCCGAATGGACGAAAAGACTCCAGCTTTGAGAGGGTTCGATGCTGTACCAGCCGATGGAAGCATAGGAAGTGGAAAGCCTCCACTCCGTTAAAAATATCAAGTGGAACCAACCAATGGAAAGAGAAGATGGTGCGCTATTATCGATTCGGCTATAATCCAATAAACGGTTCCTACGCCAATTAAATACATATCAAATAACGTCGAACAATCGCAAAGGAATTGAAAAGATACTTTCTTATACTCTTAGTGAGTGGGCTGGTGTGTTTTTAGACCATCATTAGGCTCATTATGCTCCCTAGACGTACACTAATAAGAGTCATCTAAACAACTCAGTCGATTTAACGAAATTCCTGAATTTTTTCAATCCCAGCTGTCCAATTTCTCTTACTCTGTAGTATTGTGAGCCCTAGAAAGTATCATTCCTTAACCGACAGAAGGCTAGGTGCTCATTTAGAGTGAGTAATTCGCTCGTGAGGTAAGTCCTGTTTTCTTCAGGTCTTCTATTTTTCCATAAAATGAAACAGTCTGACAATATAGATCGTCACAACAGTCGAACCAATGTAAATTCTCCACTCTACTCAGAGAAACCTTCCTCTATTGTTATTATTCAACATTGAAAGGGTTCTAGAAGAGAAAGTCGCCTCTAAATGGCTGTTAGATTCTTTTCATAAATTCTGTTTTTGACAGATCTCGCGCGAGTCGTGTCTGCCTGTTAGTATTGTTTGGCATTTCATCAAGGAAAGACTTACGTCTGAATAACATTATCAAATTTTTCTACTTTATTACGAAAATTCACGTTCTGTAAAGAATGTGTTTCACGCGCTTCTCTCAACTTATGGTCAACATAATTGGCCTACTGAGCGTACTATTCGCAAGACCATCACCCATCTTGAGATCCAGCATTCATTATTGGATAATATTCGACCGAATAAACCACGTCCAACACGCAGTGAAGAAAATATAGCAGCCGTAGCTAAGAGTGTGCACAAAGACCGTGGAGAGTCGACTCGGCGCCGTTCGCAGCACCTCGGACTGACTTATCGAACGTCTTGGCGTATTTTATTTCGGGATCTTAAATTAAAAGCCCCTCGACCTTCCCAGGGGACATCACTTTGCTTTATGGGCTCTTGAAATGTTCCAAGTAGATTCGACGTTTTCGAGCCAAAATCTGTTCAGTGTTGATTTCTGAAATTGAAGCTCGTGATCTCGGCGACATTTGGTTTCAATAAGTCTAAGAAATAAGATAATAAGATAAACCACTTCCCACACATCGCATCAATCAATGGATTTATTGAGAGAACACTTCGGTGAGCATATAACTTCACGGCCACCAAGATTATGTGCTTTTACGTAGATTTTAAAATGTATGCGAACAACAACCCGCTACGATTTAGGTCTTGGAGCAAAACATCACGCATGTCATTCGCCAGTTACGAGTCGAAATGCTCGACGAGTCATCGAAAATTGGACTCAACGGATGGACAATCTGCGACGTAGCCGCGGCCAATATTTTCAAGAGGTTATCTTTAAAAAATAAATGTTAAAGAATGTTCTTTCGAATGATAATGAATATTTCTCATTAAATTTCAATTTTCTGTGTTTTTTCTTTAAAAAAGTAGGGAACCTAGAAATGGATCACCCTTTCATAGCCTTCCCTGTATTTTATTTTTTTTAATTCGGTTTATGTAGTCTCTACGGTTCTTTTGGAAATAAAGTACATCAATATTGTTTTCCTTGAAAAGTGTTTTTTTATGATGTGCTACCAAATTATAGTTAGCACCCACACCCCAGTCGTTTACCCTACATTTATATCGTACATACATAGCTAATATACTAGTACATACCTGAGCAAACACAATTTACATTGATATGGCTTCTCGCCGCTATGTATACGCAAATGTTTTGTTAGTGTGGAACTGTCCGAAAAGGATTTCTTGCACGACGAACAACGATATGGTCTTTCGCCCGAATGGGTGCGCATGTGCGTGGTGACGCTGGAACTTTGTGAGAAACGTCTATCACAAATTGGACAGCGGAATGGCTTTTGTCCGGTATGTGTGCGTACATGTGCCGTCAGATTGGCGGCCTGCGAAAAGCTCTTATTGCAATCCGGGCATCTGTAAAATAACGCGGTGAACATTAAATTTCGGTTATTCCAAAAATAATCACTTCCACCTCACCTGTAAGGACGCTCACCCGAGTGAGTTCGCAGATGTGTTTTGAGCGTGCTTGGGCGTGCGTAAGTTTTGCCACAAAGCCTACACAGATTGGGCTTTGAGTCGGAGCCCTCCTCGTTGCTATCCTCATCGTCATCGTAAGGACTCTTCGTTGGTGATGCAAAGGCAGGCGCAAGCTCTGTGCCAGCGGCGAATAGATGACGCGATGTATCGCTTGTCGGCGACGGTGAGTCCTCCTCGACAATGACCGCATCGGTGAGTGCAGGCATAACACCAATGCCTGGACTCTGACTGGATTGCTGCAGCGTTGGCGTTCGAAAATCGGCGGTGAAGGAATATGTGGCCGCAGGTGGATAATGTGTTGGACTTAGTAATGGCGGGTAGAGTACATTAACGGCGGAATTGGTGTTTGGTGGCGTCCACTGCATCTAATTAGAGAAATTGTTCTGAATTAATTATTGAATTTGTTAGAGTCCAATTTATCACCCACCTGTGAACATTGCATGGGCACCGTACCCTCCGCGCCGTAACCATGCATAGTCATATTCATGCTGACGTTCACGCTCATGCTGGGGTACATTGGTGGCGGCGGTGGCGCCGTAACACTTGTGTTAATATGTTGACTGCACGCATTGCCGACGGACGCGGAACCAGCTAGCATACCACTACTGCCAGGATCATAGTAGCAAGACGCTGGCGTCCCACTTGAACTGAGTGAATTGCCATGTTGTGTGCTTTGCGCCTGACTCTGAGAATGGTGTGAGACTTGACCGCCAGGTGAGACGAGCATCTGATGTGGATGCACGGTGTATGAGAGCGATGCTTGATGCGGATTTGTGGAGAAATTATATGAGGCACCGCACGGTGAGAAGGGGAAGAGGCTAGGCAAGGGATCGATGTCTAATGGCGGTAAACCTGGGAACGATGAAGCCATCTCATCGGTGCTCCAATAACTGACCGCGTTGTTGCTATTGCTATTGTTGTGATTGGCGGTAGTATTTGGTAGACTTACTTGCTGTTGTTGTTGTTGTTGTAAGTTATTTTGTGTGGATCCAGCAATACCAACACCGGTTATAACACTCGACGTCGTATCGAAACAGGAACCGCAATCGAAGTCGTTGGCCGTCAGCGATGAGATGGGCAAAACGGTATTGCCTTGACAGGACAAACAGCCGACACAGGAAGATGCAGCACACTCTTGCTGTTGCAGCAATTAAAAAAGAAGCGGTGAATTGGGTTATATATTTTTTTATCAATTTTAAATTTTATTATTTCAATTTGTATATTTTTCTGCACTAAATATTGTTCAAGTCCATAAAAGAATTACACTGAAAGCATTTAATAATTTCAAATAGCGTCGGCAGAACACTTTCGATTTTTTTATTTTGATTTTTTTTTAATTCAAATATTTTAATGACTCGCTTTTTTCACTTTCTATGTAGACTATCTTTAAGAGTCTTTAAAAATCTTCAGCATAATCATAAGCAATCATAATCATAAGCAACCGAAAATATTATAAGATTAACTTGATATCTTTCCGCTTCTTGCGCGTTTAATTCACAATTTAACCGTTATCGTACCTGTGGACTATCCAACGCCAGACCGAATAATGGATTGTTGGGCACATATCCCGTTTCTGGTTCCACTGGACCGCCATTTGAGACATCGCACGATATGTACATAGCTCCACCCTCTTGATCTTCCAGGGAATCTGTAAATAATGTGTACAAAGTACATATATAAATACATATATACAAATACATTCAAGCATCCTTTTTAACTTATGTATTATACCATTGGGGATGCTGTGGACATCCTAAACCAACCACCTTGCAATACAGGTGTAAATGATTATTTACATACCATATTTATACGAGTTGTTGTATTCAGAAAATAACGGTAATTTTCGATTTTTGAAAAAAATATTTATTAATTCGTCTACATTAATGTCTTTAAAATAGTTCCCATTCGATATTAAGCACTTATGCCAACGTTCCTTTCAATCGTCGAACCACTCTCAAACTCGATTTTTGAGATGGCCTTTGGCTCTTTCAGTAATTTCTCGTTCGCTTGTAAAATGAGACTGTTCTCTCTATTTTTAGAAATAGAAAAAAGTCACAGGGAGTCATGTCTAGCGAATATGGAGGCTCAGGCTGGGTTACAGTATTGTTTTTGGCTAAGAATTCAGGAACAAGCACCTCGCAAGTGTGAGAAAATCGCCAAACTCATAAAAGCACGTTCAATATTATCGGACAATGTTTGACGATTGGACTCTCCAAAACCATGAAGTTTTAAATTTTACAATTCCCGTTATTTTTTGAATACACCACTGTACTTACATACATAATGCTGTAGAGTTACATATACATAATTTTATAAATCTCGTTCGAAAAATATTAATATTCAAGGTTATTCCAATATTTTCTTTTTTTCAAATTTAAAAAAAGTTAAATCCAATTTTTATATTTCTGTCTTCGCATATATTCAAAATAATTAATTGTAAATATTATTTCAAAAATTTCTTTTTTTATTTATATTTAATTATTTAATAACATAACATAAAATTCATTCATTTTTTATTCGATGTCTAAACTTTCCCAATTTTAACACTGTGCCAACGCTTTATTATACCACTGTTCGTTAGCTCCGCCTCAAAAACATACCCTTATCGCTTGCCAGCCACCAGCAGCGTTGCACTCATATACATATGTATAAATTTATATGTATGTATGCGTGTGGCTATTCCATGACAACTGTTTTTTGTTGCTTTTTACTCGCGAGTTTGCTAATCAAGCGCGGCGTTATGCACAGGCGCAAAAGCATTCACACACACTCGCACATGCAAGTAACCCCACATGCCAGTTTCAATCTCTATATACTGCTAACCCCAGTAGGAATTAAATTTCTAACATGTTTTCAATGTGTGGACAACTTCGAAAACCTTTCAAGAAAGTGTTCTATGAGGCTAATTGAGATAGTTTACTTTATGCTAAAACTTTAAAAGTCCTACAAGTCAGTTTTATATTTTTTGTAGTTTGCCAAATTCATATTTCGTACCTACTGGGCTTCAGTTTCTGTTCATGCCGCTTATTCGTACTAAATCAGTGCATTAGGGTAGTTCATATTCAGTTAGGTTTGAATGTCTTGTTATATTTAAGACTTTCACAGTAAAATTTGTTAAAAAGTATCTGTTTAAATGCGGTTGTCCAGCGGCGGACCGGTAGGATAAGAAGAAGACCAATTTGTTACATTAAATAAAATAGTTGGAAGAAATTTATTTTATTTTAATATCTTTATTTAGTGGATCAGTTTTTTAGTAAGAAAAATCGATCAAATTTTTATAATAATAGAATAGCTTTTTCTTATCTTGGTGGGTGGTAAAACGGTAACAGTTTTAGTATATGGGATAAAAATGCAAAATATCATTATTCCTTATTATAATTAAAAATCAGAACAACTTTCTTAATCTAATATGTTTATTTAAGTAAACTTTGATTGAATTTGAAAAAAATGCTAATCCTGATTATCCTTTTGCATATGAATTTTATTACTATTGTATTGTTGTAGTTTGTCAATTCGTATTTCGTACCTACTGGGCTTCAGTTTCTGTTCAAGCCGCTTATTCGTACTGAACCAGTGCATTAGGGTAGTGCATATTCAGTTAGGTTTGAATATTTAAGACTTTCACAATAAAATTTGTTAAAAAGTAACTTTCTAATAGCGATTATCCAGCGGCGGACCGAAGGGATAAGAAGAAGATTAATCGGTTACATTAAATAAAATAGTTGGAAGATATTTATTTTAATTTAATTTCTTTATATATTGGATCTGTTTTTTTTTAAGTAAGAAAAATCGATCAAATTTAGCTTGTTCTTGCTTGGTGGGTAGTAAAACGGCAGCAAATTTAATTTATGGATTAAAAATGCAAAATATAATTACTCCTTATTATAATTAAAAATCAGTCCAATTTTCTTAATTTAATATGTTTAAATAAGTAAACTTTGATTGATTTTGAAAAAAAAATGCTAACCCTGATGAACTTTTTGCATATGAATTTTATTACTATTGTATTGTTGTATTACTATTTTACAACTTACAGAGCTTTGAGCATTCTCTTAACAAAATTAGTCCCTAGTCCATTCAATCAACTTCATTATTCACTTTTCAACTAATTATGATTAAGCTCTTTGCTCTTACTATACATTTAATACGTGAAAGAAGCAAACAGCTATATATATTTTGCCAATTTATTTCATTTAAGTCAGTTGTGTATTCGATTCATCTCTCTCAAATGTTTGACGAATCAAATGCTGCTTTTAAAAGAGTTTATTAGGGCGTTAGGTGGGTCTCAGAGGTTGAAAACAACATATTTAAACCGTATTTTGTGAAATTTTTATTTAAAAATTCCAAAAACTCAGCCGTTGGTACCATCTCCCTTGACGACTCAAAATACAATACTCTAGCATTGGACAGCATAACTCATTCGTAGTTCCAAAATCGGAAAAAAATATTTCGTTAGTACATGGATAAATATCGTCATTAGAGTAAGAAAATAAAAAAATATTATTTGACAGACTTTGTACAAAAAAAAAATTGTTTTGGAAAAATTTTCGCCATACATTGGCTCGAAAAAATTAGTTGTAATAAAAATAATACTCGTAAAATATTTCACAGCAGTGTAACGTTACTCATATTTTAAACTACACTATAATTTAAGCATTTAATAAATTTTTAATATTTATATTCTAACTTTCGACAATTCACAACCACCTTAATATTTACATATACTTATACATACGCCTGCCTATACATACAAAAAATCATGGTGGATTTCATGGCATTCGTTTTGATTATTAATCAATACAATGGCCGCTGGAATTTCTAGAAACCATAGGCATAGTAACGAATGGCTTGACAGCAAATAGTACTGGTAGAATACATACTTTTACATAGGCATTAAGTGGAGCACATCCTCTAATACAATCGATTAATACTAGTTAAAAATGCTTACACTCACCCAGAATTATATTCAAGAGTTTGAAACTTTTATATAGCAATCCCATGACATGATTCCTCCTCTAGGTAATGTGTTTTGTTTGGTGGTTTTATTTCTAGTTTTTCTACGCTTCATTTTACGTCGATTTGTGCCGTCTGAAATTGCAATAATTAATTAATTCAATATTATTTTGTTTGAGCTTGAAGTGTATATTAGTGTAAATTTGCGAAGTTCCAAGTATCGATATCTTTAAAGTCTTTGTGTTTTAGTTATATTAATGTTTTACGTAATTCAACCGAAATATATCAAAAATGTTTCATTCGGAATTTTAAAACTAAAAATTGGTTCATAGTAAAAAATACCATTGGTCAAAATAACAGGTGTAATTTTTTTTTTCTAAACAAAAACAAAAAATACAAATTTGGTCCATTGGTTTTTAATAACCATTATATCCTTCATGGTTTTGTATTAGTTTTCCAACTGTATTAGTAATTTTATATAATTCACGTTAATTTAATTTGATTCATTTCATGTGGCAAGTTCAATAAATTGGACTTATGTATCTATCCGGATAAAGAACTGTGAAGAGCTAGAACTTTAATGAATTGATATTCACTTGTCAAATAAACATGTTCTAATCTAACGCAGCTTAATTACTTGTAAAGATATCCTCGTTTAAGGAGTTAGGTGGCTTTCAGAAGCTAAATCCAAGGTTATTTTTACAATTTTTTTAAGTATATAGAATCATATATTTCATTTAAACTTCATTTAAACAGCGTAGTAAAGATACATGTTTAAACAGTATTTTGTGAAATTGTTGTTTAAAAATTCTGAAAACTCAGCCGTTGAGACCTCATCTCCCATGAAGTCTCCCAAAAAAAGGTCATCTAAAAACAATAAACCAAAAATATTTCGATAGTATATGGATAAATCTAGTTAATGAACGAAGGAAAAAAGAAAATATTGAAATTTGAATTTTTGACAGAATTTAAACCAAAAAACTCACTTTTTTGGTAAAATTTTCGGCATATATTGGCTCGAAAGAAATAGTTATAATAAAGATATAAAAAATCCTTCGTTCATTAACTAGATAATGTTATTCCAAAGATGTGTGCAAAATTTGAACAAAATCGCTTCATAACTTTTTGAGTTATCGTGTCCACCGACTTGAAAAATTGAGTTTTGAGAAAAATGCGTTTAAAATTTTACATTCGTACTGATGTGGCCTGATGGGCGGAACTTCCAAAGAATATATTTCTTAGAATATTACTCGAATTAATTTGATATTTTTGGATAATATTTTAAACGTATTGCAGTATTCAATACGATAATACATTTTGTCTCCAATTTAGCAATTTTGAAATCCTTCCCCTTAAAGGAACAATTAGTACAAGAGTCACATAACGGTGGTTTGAAACACTTAAAACTAAACGGGTTACATAGATATAGAGTTATATAAATCAAAGTGAGCAGAGATGACGAGACGTGTTGAAATCCGACAACTTGATACAAAAGTTCCAGAGATTTTGTAAAATCTGAACATTATAACGTCTATAAAATGCGTCTCATGAAAAACTATAAACAATAACAATTAAGCCAAAAATAAAGCTATAAAAACTATGCAATTATGTACAGAGAATCACACTAGGGACTTTCTATTTATTACTCCCGCCCCCAGTGTGAAAATGGAAACGTACATTTATACAGTAGCGATGGTACAGAAGAGTTGCATGTGAGTAGGTATAAATGAACAATGAGCGTGGCACTGCCCACTTTTGATTAAAAATCTATACCTCTGTTCAGTATCTCTGTTCCGATTTCAAACGAATTTAGTACAAGATATGTCTTTGACATCCTGACCTTACAGTTTAAAAATAGGTAAAATTACAACCGCACCTACTTCTCCTATAACATAATTATTAAATTCATCTGATTCTTTAACTTTACCATTTATAAATCAAAAACCAATAATGATATCAGAATAAAAAGTTGCACGAATACAGCATTGTTGGTGTCTGGAACCTTTTTTCAATAACGATAAATCTCAGAGTTGTTTTAAATCTAGAACCATAACAACAATGTACGTAAATTTTACGTAGTGATTAGAAGTCATTTTGCAGCGTAAGTTTATTATCTGACAAGCTTTTTATGCTTTCCACATGGAACCCGTGCAATTTAGTAGGCACCTTAGTACAACCTTCATATTTATCCTAGAACAACAACATTGACAACACAAAATATTGACAGTGATCGGCGTTCAATAAGAACACGAGAGTCCCAACCTTATCACGGCGGTAGTGCAGAGTTGCCTGCAATTGCTCCTTGATAGTCATAGTTGAGCCCCCACCGTGTAACACCAGATCAAACATAGTTTAAAAGAAAAAAAGCTCCTCTTAAACAACAGGATTCTGAACATTTTTTATTTTGTTTTAATTTAAGATAATGAATTATTAAAATCTAGGCGGAAAACAAAGATACTTCCTAATAAACAAACTCTAACTCAAGTGAATGAAATTTGTTGAAAAATTAGATGTTTTTGATTTACTAGTTTATCTGTTTGTTTTTAACTTTTGAGCTGAGGAAATCGGATTAATTCTGACAAATGTCTCCATTCGACAACTAATCTGCTTATAATCCTAAGATCAATTTCTCAGTCATTAAAATCGATATAACGGAAGTAGAAAACAAAAGTTCGGTGTTCGGGAAATCCTTTTCCATGATTAATTGAAGACCAGAAGAAAAATATCACAACTGTACAAAAATCACTTCATTTTCTATTAAGAATATTTCAATCGTCTATTCATTTGGTACTGGCCCACAAACGTATCGCACTCGACATGTCAACAGGAATTGAATATTTCTAGAGAATATGTGCTATGAAAAACCTGATCCTGATTGTGCAAACTCTAAGAAGAGTGCGCCATCAACAATTTTAATCGTTAATACAACATATTTTAGAACTAACTATTATGGGACCTTCGCCTATAAGTAAGTATACAGCAAGGATATTCCTTAGGAACACTTCTGTTTAAATTTTTGAAGTAATAACTAAAAAATACTCCTTTCATTGTAATTTGCTGAACAAAAGCTCTTCATTATTACTTAAAACCTACAGCTTTTCAGTTTCATTTGTGTTTTCTATTATTTTGACAAAAAAAAAAAGAAAATTAAATTAAAATTGATTTTGAGAATTATATTTTTTATTTTTTTTTTTTAATTAATAACATGTAGCAATCACTTTACTATTTTATTATTATTATTCCATTAATAAATGATTTTCACTTTTTTAATGTTGAATAAATCCACTTTTCCCCATACCTTTGAAGGAATTTCATAGTAATCATGATCGACGCGTATCCTTTAATTGTAATCCTTGTATCCTTTAGTATGATTATAAGCAAGGAGAATACGCGCTCATATAGCTTTACTAATATTATTCACTAACAATTATTTTTTGTGCACAAAAGAGTATAAATAATTTGAAATTTTTCATAGATGTACGTATGCTTTTATCTGCATGTGGTTTTATGTGCACACTATTTTTCACAACTTTAAGCGATATTTCGAAATTTTTCAATAATATAACAACCGTTTCAACCGGCACCGTCAACTCAAGACCCGCCGAGTTGATACTTAATTTAATTATCCTTTTTGTGGAAGGCGACTTGTAGCGTTGAACGGAGAACTGCAACTAAAACAACGAAATCGGGCGGTGCTGTGTCATCCAATGAAGAGTATCATCGAAAAACTGTATAAAAGTGGCAGTGCGAGAACCGCAAACAAAAAAAAACTACTACAAACACTAGCAAATGCATAAGAAAAAAATAAATAAGTAAATGAAAAATAACAACCACTAAAAGCCAAACGGCGACAAATTAAAAGCATAACACGACAAAAGACGCAGCAAAAGCATATGCACAATAAGCAACTCAAGTGATGGGATAGGAAAGAAAAAACAAGACAAGCAGCAATAAGGGAGAAGGAGAAGGACCACCCCTTCCATGCGCACCGCAGTCAGTTTTGTCTTCACACCGCAGTGTTGTTGATGATGTGAGCCTGCACTACCCCCAACACAGCCAATACGGCAGCTCGACGGTAGTACGTACTTTGCTTACTTGTCACCCAATATCAGCTCATTACTTACAACATAACCTGCCCACGACCGGTAACTACACACCAACACACACACTCACACAAGTACTCAAGTAGCCACTCACTTGCAACACACACACATACATACATATATACGAGTAAAGCAACGTGCTTAAGTGAATGAGTAGCTGTCTAAATTAGCATTGATCGTGTGCATTCGCTGTCATCGCACCAATACACACGCCGATACAACAACAACAACCAGCAGCAACAACATTTACAACTACCACCAAATTGTTATTGGTATTTGTTGTACATTTATAGATTTCCATTTCGAATGTCTCGTCCATTCACACCACACACTATTGACCACCCCCCTTCTCGCAAATGCATTTTACTTTCGATAATAAAACGAAAAAACGAACAAAAAGGAAGTGATATCGACGCTGTGCCTCTTATAATGCCCGCCTCCGCGTCAGTTGGTGTCATTGTGGTCATACGTTCATACCAGCAGCGCGTTACAATTATCAATACATATATGTATGTATGCATGTGTACATGTGTTTGATCAAAGTAAGCAATTGTATGTGTATCTTTGCAGTTACAATTAAATTACTGTTGCAAGCAAAACTCAATAATAACTTAATTCCAGCGAAAATGTAGCGTCGAGCAACCAATGAGCGCGTCGCTAAGATAGTTGATTTTCAACTACATACATACATATATGTACATAGGTGTATATTCATGTGCTTCTATATTTGTAGATATAGTTAAACCCTTAAGTGTAAATGTTGGCTTTTCTGCACTTTTGCCCCTCTTCCTGTCTCTTGTTTAGCAATATTCTTCGCCATTCACTTTATGGTTTTTATAGATTGTTGACCAATTTCTGTTATTATTTTATTACACATTGCTGAAAAATGATTTGCTCTTGATTTACACTATTCTTTTAACTAGTATATACATAAGTCAAAATTATTATTAATTTAATTTTTATTAAAAAAAATATTTGGAAACCGCCATTACATATAGATATAGTTCATGTTGAACTAAACTTGCGGGTTAGGGTCACTACATACTCATTCATAACCACTCTTTGACTGCGACATATAATATGAAGGGTTTTCTAAACCTCTGTCCGTTATTTGAATATACTTTATTAAAATTCTATGGGGCATCTTCAGTCTCCAAAATTTTAAAAATGAAATGAGAATTATTTTAAAGGTTCCTAGAGGTTTACAGAACTTTAGAAAGCCATTGAAAAATAATTGTTCTAAATTGGTTGAACTAGATATTTTACCTAAAATTTTATTGTTATTGGGCATCCTAAAGGATGAGTACTTCTCATTTATTATGTGACGACACTCCATCTGGTATCGCAAAGGACTAAAACTGGTCTACTTGTGGCTTTCAGACTAACCTAACCTAACTTTCATTGTTAGGTATATGTTGGTAATATATGAAAAATATAGTCGTTCGTAACAGCACCACAACGAACCCTATTTATGACATAAATATATATATAAAAAAATTCTGGATATTCAAAAGGACTGCTCTGCGTCTTCTAATTTAAGAAATCGGCACGGACCCTGACCTTTTTCACTGATTATGGCATATCTTATATTCTATCATTACAACAACAAAACAGCAGTTTTGAAAGCTTTTTCAGATCTTAAAACGCCTCCTTCAAATTTGTCCTCGAAGCTTTTATGAATTAGGAATGCTTCTCTACCGTCATTATCATCCTCAGAGTCTTCTACTATGGCAAGTTATTGATCGTGACACGATTCTTTGTCTAGTCTAGCTAACCATTTCCCATCTGATCAAGGTATTTAGTATATATACATATATTTTTTCCTCAGTTCCTACTTTTTTCCACAGGGCCTCAATAAACAAATTATAATTGGTCTTATTTAAAGCTAGGAATAACTGGCTTTCTGTGCTTCTGCTTTGGCTTCCCGCCTCTATGTGTTGGCTGGTCTCTCGCGTCTTCAGCTTCCAATCTAGCGCTGTTCTACTAATGTTGTTGTGAGATTTTTTCAAAGTGTGGCCGATTCACTTTCATTTACGAATTTCGATACTATCGGTAGCTGTTTGGTTACGGTTTAGAGGTTATGTTGCGCCAGAATATCCGCATAACCTTTGGAAGACATTTATTAAGGAAGGATTGCAGCGTTTCTAAAACATTCGCTGCAATATGCAACTTCTCTCAGACATATAAGATAGTAAATATTATAAAGTGATTTTCTTTTGTTAACCAGTGTTGCTTAGATGCAATAATTATCAACGCTTCAAAGAGCGAACATACGCAAAGATAATCGCAATAACGCGAGAGAATATTTCATTTGACACTCGATATTGCGATGCGGTTAAGTGAGGAAACTACATGCAAAACAAGAAATGCATTAATATTATTTATAAATGTATTATTGCTGAATTTTAAATGCAAAATTCCTTAAAATTCACAATAAAATGATGTACCGTAATGTTCATTCATAAATTTGGCTCCTTACCTCACATTATAAGCCTTGACAAATTTACCCACGTAACTTGCCTGTATATAAATAAGTACGATAGTATAGCGGCATTCAATTTCCAAATTACTGTTTATTCTTACTTTTTGCTCACCTCGTGTATTGACTTTAGAGCACCAATATGCATGTTGCAACAATTTTTTATTACTTGCATGTGTATAGTATATACATGCTACAAGAAATTGGAATGTTGCAGAGGCGCCGCCGAGTAAAGAGTTGCACGTAGAGCAGCTACGTAAGAGCAGCAAAAAATGTGGTCACACGACGTATACACGTATCGGATTACCGATAGACAGACCGACGTATATGTCAATACTCACAGATCTATCTACATGTGTTTGATATTGTATATATATATAGCAGTACTAAAAAACGTGAATTAAAAGGGTAAGTGCAAAATAAGAAAATACTTAACTTTGTACACTCTTTCGTTATTGGATCCAATCGATTAAATCTATAGTATGCTGAAACAGAACTTAAATTTATTAGTTAAAATATATCGAATATAATGCCAAAAACCCTTAGGTTATAGTTTTTGATCTCTTATATCCCGTTATTTTTTTCGTGGAACTCTTCCTTCGCCAAAAAATCAATTATTAATGGAACATATATCCGAAATTACCCTGATGACGTAGTCAATCAATTTTTAATAGAACACAAATCCGATATTACCCTTATGACGCAAGCTTCCTCTTGAGCTTTATAACATATTTTTGAACACACTTTTTCACCTCTCTCGTATATATTTCTTGAGCCATAAGAATTTCTCAACAATTCGAAGTCAACTTATAATTGCAGTTGAACTTCATCGAACTTCTCCATTTATGGAACTCTTAAATGGCAATATAAGTGAAATTTCATACAAATTACCTTCCGTAACTCGGAAGTCTCTCTAACTCGATATCTTTTTGTTGATTATAGTGATTCGAGTTAGGGCAGTTCAACAGTAATTTCAAATGTAGGCTTTAATATCTAACCGAATCTCGGCAGAGCAATATTCAAAGAACCCACGATTACTGGGTGTGCATTTTATACCTTTTTCCATAAAGTGGGAAGATATAATATATACAATTGGTACTTACATCTTGAACTTGGACCCTTATATATACATACATATATAGAAATATTCTCGGTGGTTTGATTTTATGATATTTGTCAAATGAGTGGTTGAACCATACTACTTAGAAATCTTCTTCTTCTGGACTGGCGTAGAAACCGCTTACGCGGTTATAGCCGAGTCCACAACAGCGCGCCGCGCATCTCTCCTTTTGGCAGATTGGCGCCAATTGGTAATACCAAATGAAGACAGATCCTTCTCCACCTGGTCCTTCCATCGGAGTGGAGGTCTCCCTCTTCCTCGGCTTCCACCAGCGGGTACTGCATCGAAAACTTTCAGAGCTGGGGCACTTTCGTCCATTCGAACAACATGACCCAGCCAGCGTAGCCGCTGTCTTTTTATTCGCTGGACTATGTCTATGTCGTCGAACAACACATACAGCTCATCATTCCATCTTCTGCGGTATTCATCGTTGCCAATGTTTAAGGGACCATAAATCTTCCGCAAAACCTTTCTCTCGAAAACTCCTAGTGCCGTCTCATCGGATGTTGACACAGTCCACGCTTCTGCACCATAAAGTAGGACGGGAATGATGAGGGACTTGTAGAGTTTAGTTTTTGTTCGTCGAGAGAGGACTTCACTTTTCAATTTCCTAGTCAGTCCATAATAGCACCTGTTGGCAAGAGTGATTCTGCGTTGGATTTCAAGGCTGACATTATTATCGGTGTTAATGCTGGTTCCTAGGTATACGAAATTATCTACAACTTCAAAGTTACGACTGTCAACAGTGACGTGGGAGCCAAGACGCGAATGCGCTACTTAAAAATCGGCCGTATAAAAATTTGGAGTACTTTATCATTAGGGGTTAGGTGGGTTTCAGAGGTTTTTACAATTTGTTTTAATATATACAATCACGTACATATTTCCTTTCAGCATATCGATTTATTTAAATTTAAAAGAATTTTGTGAAATTTTTATTTAAAAATTCCGAAAACTCAGCCGTTGGTACCTTACCACCCCTGACATTTCGATAGTACATGTATAAATCTAGATAATGAACGAAGGAAAAAATAAAATAAATAAAAATAAAATATATTGAAATTTCAATTTTTGACAGAATTGTAACCAAAAACTCACTTTTTTGGTAAAATTTTTGTCATATTTTGGTTCGAAAAAAATAGTTGTAATAAAAAATAAAATAAAATTCTTTCTTCTTTCATTAACTAGATGATGTTATAATATTTCAAAGATGTGTGCAGAATTTGAACAAAATCGCCTCATAACATTTCGGAAAATCATAACCACCGACTTAAAATATTGAGTTTCTAGATAAACGCAATTAAAGTCTTAACCTAAAACCGACATGGCCTCAGGGGCGGAACTTTCGACTTTTGGACAATGTTTTAAACACATTTAATAAAGTAAACACAATTTTTTTTAATTTCGAAACCCACATAACCCCTTAAATTTTACTTCTTCACCAAATATGTACATCATAAACTTTAAGAGTAATATCAGTTTGGGATCCTGTTAAAGGTTTCACGTAATTACTAACTACTTTTACTAATTTTTTTTTATTTTTCCTAATTTAATAAAATCTCTACCACTAAGGTAGAATAGTGCGCCACCTAGCGAGAACTTTTAATCTATGTAAGTTTCTATTAAAAAAAAAAATAAATATAATCGTACTAAAGCAACAAATATTAACTATATATAATAGTAGTTACAAAAAACGAATCAAAACAAAAGTGAGAATAATTTTTTCCGATATGATTATTTACAACGCTTGACTCCCAAGAAATGTCATCGATACCTGTGTGCATTCTAAATTAATATGTGTGTAAGCAAAAAAGATACTTAGTCTGTTGTTTCTCTTAATTTTATTAAGCCAAGTGGAAAAAAATCGAAACTGTTAATTTCCCAAGACATCAGCTCATTGACTTTAATCCGTTATGACAATCAGAAGCACACACTAGTTACTCTGGTGGACTCTCATGTTGTTATCGTGTAAATTACATTTCTACATTTTAGTATAAAACTGGTTCTAAAAACTAAGATTACATGGTAGAATGTGGTATTTGGTGTATATATATACATATATAAATATGTACATGTTTTATATTTATTTAAATAAAAAAAAGATTTGTTTAAAGATAAAATACAAAACAATTCTAATAAAAGAAATGTTTATAGAAATTAAAAAAATGTCAATTAAATGTATAGTATTTATAATGTCAAAATATTTTTTAAGTGGACATTTCTTATTTTATTCAACAATATATTTAAAAATAAATAATATTAATAAATTAAAATTTTCAAATAATTTTTTTAAACAAAAATAAATTTTATTTCTATTCAATTTTAAGAACTTTTAAAAATTCATAACCATTTTCTCCGAGTGCATACCAGTGTGCCGGCATTCGTTAAAAAATATCCTGTCGAGGAACTGTGATTTGCTGGTGATATGGCGCATGTTTTGTCACACAAGCAACTGACCATCTTAGGTGTAAAAAAGAATTCCCATAATGCAATCTGATATGCAAGCAATTGCATGTTGACAATTTATTTGTATACAATGTATGTACATGAACATGAGCAGCACGATCACCAAGAGAATACCTTTACGCTCCAGTGATTTCAACGAAATCCAACGTGATCGTGGAAGGACCTGTGAGAGAATTTTAAATCATGTAATGTATACAGTTGTTTTTTTGTTTTCGAATTTTGTAGAAAAAAAAACATATTTTAATAATGTGGAATTTCGAAATATTTTTTTTATGGAAAATATTTTTTATATTAAAATATATTTCAAATCAAATTTCATTGAGTTCAGCTCAGTTCATATACGATTTGGACTTTAAAGATTGCCGAAACTAGACGAAAATCGGTATGTTCGATATTTAATGATTAGGGAAAGATACAAATCTCAAGGGTCTACTCACAGTACCTTGAAAGTAAAATTTTCATCTACGGAATTGTATAAGTATATAGGTATATATGTATTTTTGTAAATATTCGTTCTTATGAGATAAACCTTCAGACATATTTATATTGTATATCGCTATCGATTCGATATCGGCAATGGTGTAAAAAAAACTCCGACAACAATGGTCGGGACAATATCCATAGATTGTGGCTGTGAGTTTGAATATACTTCTCTTTGACTCTTTAATAGATCCAATGCTTCTGTTATTCTTATTTATTCTTATTTATACAAGATCTGTTTAGGTGATTTGATAGATTTAAACACTATGTTGTCTCAACTTACGGTTAAAATCTTGTCAGTTTTTCTGGTTTCTCGTTAACCTTAGTATCGCTTTTGTTGGAAATTTAGAATTTTCCATTGCTTAGTCGACATTTTCGACATCATCTTTTATAAGTTTGAAGTAGTCATTGACCATCTTCCGTCGATGTTTGGTAATAATTTACAACATATGAAACTTTCGATTGGGAAGAGATGTATGATGTTTCTTAAAGAGTAGCTTCGCCCCAACACCGCTGTCTCTTTTGGATTCATCTGTATATATTGAAGTGGTGTAGTCTGTGCCTTTATTTGTTATCTTCCGGTCTCTTCGAGTGTTAAAGATCTCAAAAACTTTCTGAAGCTAAACTCCGAGAGAATATTTGAGCCTATTTATGAACTCAATAAGATCACATTGCCTTCGATCCCAATAGCATTAACTTTGTTTCCATCTGACTAGCGCACGGGCAAGTTCATATATAGGATTGTCTCTGAATAATTGATCTGAGATTCACAGCAGACCAACAGTGACTTTAGCTTTCGGTTTCGGCGGAATTACTTTGCTCTTTTAACAAGTTTCCCAACATATACCTTTCAAACCAATTTGATATCAAACTGTAATCCAAGTAAGTCACATTGGAAGGACACAAAAACAAGAAGTTTGAAATATTCGGGTTCACCACAAGGCCTTTAAAACGGTATAAGATGATAACTTTCGATATCGTGGAAATGAAGTCTGACAGTAAGGATCAATGATCAAAATTTGAATTTGAGTCTGTTGTCTTTTAGAGCCATCACACATAGAATAATAAACACCCTTGAGAGGGAACCCACTATTCAATTATAATTCTGAGTCATAGATACACTTGTACACTCGTATATGCTTCAGGTGTCAGCTGAGTAAATAAATAACTAAATAATCCAACGAACCTAAGCAGACTTATTTAATTGATTTTACTGCAAAACATAAGCTCAAAGTAACTTTTTAAAGTAGGAATAAAAACATTTAAATATACATAATTACCGGTATTACAACTGGTCGTTAAGCAAAAATTACCACAAACAACACATTTAACACAGCAACCGAAAATGCTGCGTTCTACGATCCCTCCCTTTAAATGATACCAACGGAACAATTGATTAAATCACACGTAACAGAATAAATACATACGCAAACACTTCGTACAACCCACAACGGTAAATACGAAAATGAGTGTAAACAATTTGTTTGCAGTGAAGAATCACTTTCTGGTCGACTTAACATATGATATGAGTACCTGTTATCGCATGCGAAGCACCGTTTGGCACACGGAATAGAAGAACGGAGATTATTAAACACGTGGTCATGTATGCAAGAAGGATTTCATGGATAGCATATTATTTTGATTACAAATAATTTGAGCTTAGAAATTAGCAAAAGTGGTGTGATTATGTCTAATTGAACTTTACGCTTCTGGTTGTGGTCCTGTACTCGTGCCTACAATTTGTCCATTTAATATTATACTAGCTAACAAAGAACCAGCAAACCAACATCTTTTAATTTTCCACACTCGTAAGCCGCCAACAGCCCTTGCCCGCCCCACCACCACCGCCCCTCGCCCAGCAGTTATCCAATAGCAACATTTTCCCCCAATTATAGAGGCTTCAAAAATCAATGAAATACTTTTCTGACGGCATTGCTGGGGCTTCTTGCGGCCAACGCCGACAATCCGACGTCTTTAACAACTTTTGCACAAAACCGAAATGTACTACAATTGTACGAATGCATATAATAAACGACACTGTGTATTGTGAACGGCGAATGGAAATAGAAAATTAATATATACATATGAATGTATGTATTGTATATATGTATGTACATATTCATACGTAAATGCGATCGAAGCTGAAAATTACACGCATATATGTGTGTTTATCTGTATTGTGTCTATATAGCAATGGAAATGACAAAATGGCAATGGTCATCGGTCACAAATGATTAAATTTTGTTTTTGTAGCAAATGTACGGTAGTATCAATGAACCCAATGAACGCCCTCCATTAGTTCAATTCTGAAAATTAAAGGCATGTCCGTATAAAATACCGTTATTATAGAGAAAAGATTAAAAGTTTTCACTCAATGGAAGACAGATTTTTACGGTTGTTTCCATAATTCTTAAATAAATTTATGACAAATAAATAAAATTGAGACTTTAGTTTAGTTCTCCTAAAAGTCGACTTTTTTGAGTTGTGGCACTATTCATGTAAATGAGCTTTTAATTTTACTGAAGAGATGGTGGTGGAGAGCTGCACTCAATAGAAAAACCATATCTTAGTATCAACTCGACCGATCGATTCACTACCACGCCTACTTCACATATAATTCAATTTTGAATTCAATCCAATTCATTATCTTTGCATTAATAAATATCGGAAATAAACTTCCCAAAGCTCCAGATATCGAAAATGAAGTGCCTGTGGCTAAATTGTTACCAAAAATATCGGTAAATTTTTCAAATATTTTATAGAAATTAAGAGATAATTGTTTTTTTCTAATTATGGGCCTCTGTACCAATACTGGGTAATATCGAGTATACACTTCTCATCCAACACTTCTCCGAATTGCTGAATGGCAGTGAAAGTACAACACCAGGAGATGGTGAACCCGATTCCCCAATCGTTGACGATGAAATAGATGTTCCATTACCCGACCATGAAGAAATTCGAATAGCAATTACCCGCTTGTAGCGGCGAGGGCCGATGGATTACCGGCCGAGCTATTCACAATACCAAACGTGTCTTCAGACAGGGAGATGCTGATATCGTGCGACTTCTTCAATCTATTGCTGGAAAAAATAATACGATAATTGATATCATCGGAAGCAACAACCGCCGTTTGTTCTGCTTTTTCCAGTCTTGATAAGGAAGTGAAGCGTATGGGTCTGGTGGTGAACGAGGACAAGACGAAATATCTCCTGTCATCAAGCAAACAGTCGGCGCACTCGCGTCTTGGTTCACACGTCACTGTTGACAGTCATAACTCTGAAGTTGTAGATAGTTTCGTCTACTTGGGAACCAGCATCAACAGCAACAACACCAACAATGTCAGCCTCGAAATCCATCGCAGAATCACTCTGGCCAATAGGTGCTACTTTGAACTGAGTAGGCAATTGAAAAGTAAAGTCCTCTCTCGTCGAACCAAAATCAAACTCTATAAGTCGCTTATTATTCCCTTCCTGATGTAAGGCGCTTAAGTTTGGACGATGACAACATCCGATGAGACGACTCATGGGGTTTTCGAGAGAAAGGTTATGCGCAAGATGTATGGTCTTCTTAACATTGGCAACGGCGAATACCGCAGACTATGGACCGATGAGTTATATAATTTATACGACGACATTGACATAGTTCAGCGAATAAAAAGACAACGGCTACGCTGCCTAGGTAATGTTGTACAAATGGATGAAAATACTCCAGCTGTGAAAGTTTTTTACCCGCTGGAGGAAGCCGCGGAAGAGGACGACCTCCACTCCGATGGAAAGACCAAGTGGAAAGTGACCTGGCGTCACTTGGTGTTACCAATTGGCGCCAAACTGTAAAACGAGATGCGTGGCGCGCTGTTGTGAACTCGGCTATAACCGCGGAAACGGTGTCTACGCCAGTCAAGAAGAAGAAGAATCAGAATCCACTCGATAAATTAAGCTTGTCTTGTGAAGAATTAAGTATGATACTAGTAGCTTTGGTATTTCTGCTAAGCAACAATTCTCGTTTAAAAACAATCTTCAATTTTAGGATTTGACCCTGTTTAAAAGAAACAATGCATATTCTTCATATGAAATATAATAATAATGATATCTAATTTTAAAATGATTTATCATAATTGAAACTTTTAAAAATTTCGGACTTAACTCGTTAAGTCTTGGTTAAAGATAAAATTTTAAAGCAATAGCTTATTTTTCAGAATGAAACTCTTAGTTAAACTCAATTTATCATTTACTTGAAGAGCATGTTTGTGTTTGATTGAGAGATCGTATATATTGACCAATTCAAAATGTAGTAGTATTAACATTTGAAAACTATCTGTAGATACATATACCCTTTTCTTGAAAAACTAACATACCCAAACAAGTACATAAAAGCACAGTATCTCATTCACACCATCTGTCCACTATAACGCCTTAACACATCGCCTGCCAATACGGAAGCGACGGAAAAGTATCAATGACCATTCTAAAAACACCCACAATCTGCCACTTGACTGTGGTGACAGCTGGTCTACGAAGCGCATTGCATTGCGCTTAAAAAAAGAAAAAAATAAAAAGAAAAAAACAATTATAAACGAAACATAGAGCCATTTAAAACCGCAATATGTCCTGCCTGATTAGGGTACGAGCGATTCTTCGTAAACAAATGCTAAACGCAAGACAGCGCTATTCTTAATGTCACTTCAGCATAAGTACGACGAGACCATGTGACAGTTGAAGAGGAACTGTCAATGTCCGCCTGGCCGAGCTACTCACCAACCAAGCAAGGATATGCGTTGGCCAGTAATCGCGCTTCTCAAATTACACCTACAACTCGACTTGGGCCAATATGTCGCAGCACAGTTGAGTTTATTACACTGTGAGTACACTTGAAGGGAGCACGTTAAATTAATTGCAATGCGATACTTTCGGAAATATATATAGTGTATAGTGTGGTATTCATTAAAGGGCTCATATATTGCTTTTTTATTTTAATATTAGACAGAAGGGAATTTGAAGAATCTTAAGCTCAAAATAACTGTAATAACATTAGCAAATATATGCCGTTTACTTTGAACTAGCGACACACGCTTGCGATAAGCCACCAGCTACACCAGTAACCTCAGATCAGTTGCTAATCATGAGAACATATTTTATTTCGCGTAATTGTTGGCTTTGCGGCACTTAGATGCCTTAATGCTAGCTATCTAAGCATACATATATGCTCGTACACTATAATTTCTGTTACAACATTCATCATTGATCCAGCGCCAAACTGCTAATTTTGTAATCCTTTAAGAAAATATTAAATTTCAATTATACTCATCAAAATATTATCTGCGACCAGCGCGCATCGCTAATATTACGAACAAATAGTATTCAGCCGCCCACTGCACTATGCTTGCATTTAGGTATATCTCATAAATACCTTTAGCCACGTGCCGCTACTGTTGCATTATCTGTCTCTCCCTGCGCGGCGCTTGCATTGAGGAGCGATTATTATCGGTAATATGTAATCTACCGCAAGCGAGCTTGTATCACCACTAATAGGTGAACGTGTTGAAAATGGGCTACTCAATGCACCCCTGCGCGTTCGACTTTTGCAAACCGACAAGTTATGCGTGTTTATCAGATTAAACGATCGTCGTCCTGACTGCTTTTGCTGTTGCATGTCTTATTTAATGTCCTCTGAGAATATTTGTCAGATTTCATTTTGACTCGCATGAGAGTGAGAACCTGCATACATACGTACGTACTCTCAAGCTCGCATATTGTGTGTTGTTGTTGCTATTCAACAGGTGTGGGAACTTTTGCAAGGACCTTGTCCCATGATTACTTATATGTATGAGTACAAATTTATAAAAATATTAAAAAAATTATAAAAAAACGTTTAAAAATCAGTTTCGGTTAAACCTGTTTAATTTTGTCGTTATGGTGGTCAATTTTGACTGATTGCCGCTGAAACTATCGTATTACTTTGCAATGAAAAAATGAAATCAAAACAAAATGACAGGAAGAAATTCTCACGTTTTACAACATGTCATTGAAAATTTTTTCACATTGGCCGTAAATTTCGCACCAAAATTTGCTACATAGAGAGTTAAGAGTAAAGGTTAATGGTTCCTTCATTAGTTATCCTCAACTGTTTCTCACACTTTAATTGGTGTCTTTAACATCCAATGTTAAGTATTTTCAAGAGTATATCCATTAGAGTTTAGTGTTCTCAAATTGGTTGATTATTTAAAGGAATCAATATGTATCCTTTCACAACTATGTAGAATTGATCAACTTTCTTCGTTTTTTCACCCTAACTCCCATTATATTAGTTTGGTACATTGCGAGCCACAGAGAATATCCTTCGTCAATCGGCTGAAGACTGAGCTTTCTTTTATCATATCCAGTACATGTTTTATATTCTGATGATTCCATCTTTTGAAGTTTCTGAGTAAGTTTTTTGGGGAAGAAGTGCGCTATGATGATCCTTACCATATAACGAAATTATTTCTTCCTAAGAGTAAAAGAATCTCAAAGCAGAGCAGAGTACTGGATTTGGACCAAAATCAGCCACGGTCACTTAATTTTAAGATATCTTACATAACACTATACGACAAAATCGACTTTTTTCTGGGTATTGGACCAAATATGAAATTTCTGGGAGATTGAGTCATAAGTGAAAAAAAAGTATATTCTCGGTTTTTCGAAGTTAGCCTCCAAAATCAAAATATTCGCTTTCGAATTACGAAATTTAATAATCTATGTACATTTTCTTTTATATTCAAATGGTGTATAACATTTTTCGATCAAACTTATATGAGAGATGATAAAAAATTTCAAAAATTGGTCCAGTATTTTTCGAAATACTTTTTTTTTCGAACATTCAACTTTAACTTTCTATAGCTGTTATATATTTTTGACCAATTTTATACACCACTGAATGAAGAAGAAAATTTAGATTTTCTCACAATTTTTAGTAACTATATCCTGTAATTAATAATATGATTTTTGAATAAGCCTTTTTTGGAACTTCGAATACAAATATTTCGATATATATAACTTCAAAATCAAAGCAGGCACGTTTTTTACTTATTACTCAATCTCCCGGAAAACGTATGTTTGGTTCAATATCCAGCCGAGTGCGTACAGTGTAATAAACGATATACATATGTATGTCATATAAAGTCCACTGGAAATTTTTAAATCTTTATATTATGTTTATGGGCCCTAGAGGAAGTATAATACTGATATTATTTATTTCAGAGCACTTTATCGTCAGGAAAAACGTTATTTTAATGAAATCTCAAAGATTTACCGATATCTCCGGTAAAAAGTCAGACATATGTATGCTCTGAGGTCATTATGTTCGGTATATTGGGCCTTGAAACGTTATAGTCTGATTTCGAAAATTTTATAATGTGCGGTGTCACTCCTTCAATGCAGTATTTGCTAAAGAGAGTTTTATAGTTTTGTTCACATAACTGTTGTTTGTGTCTCCCAGACATGGGATTATACATATATAAATGATCAGCTTGACGAGTGGAGTTGAAATCCGGATGTCCGGGCAAGCGATAACTTGAGTAAAAATTGAGATATCTTAATGAAAATTGGTACACATTTTCCTTGACAACTTTAGGAGGTTGGTATTGAAAATGGACGAAATCGGACCATTGCCACGCCCAAAGAATGGCGAAAACCGAAAACATATAAAGTACCATAACTAAGACACAAATAAAGTTATAAAAGTAAAATTTAGTACAAAGGATTGTACTAGGAAGGGGCATATTTGGATGTACTTTTTTTGGATAGTGGACGTGACACCGCCCGATATTAAGTTTTTTGTATCTCGTAAACTATTAAAGCTGTATCAACCAAACTCTCTATAGTCGTTACTTTTAGCCACTTCCTTTTTTTTCAAAAATGTAAGAAATCGGATCATAACCACGCCCACCTCCCATACAAAGGATATGTTTAAAACTACTAAAAATGCATCAATTCACTAAGAAAAAACAATTGGAACCTTAAATTTCATGGTAAAGATGGTCCAGAAGAGCTGCAGCCAAAATGGTAAACAAAATTTTAAACGGGCGTGGCTCCTCTCACATATGGGTCAAAAACCATATCTCCAAAACACTCGAACCAATTTAAATGAAATTCGGTGTGTAATATTTTCCTTGCATCCCAATGATACGTTGTGAAAATAGGCCAAATCGGTTGACAACCACGCCTACTTTCCATATACCAGAACTTTGAAGTCGATCTGAATCGTTTACTTTACAATATATGAAGTAAGCACTAGTGCAGACATCGGAACAAAACTTTGCACAAATACTACATTTATAGGAGCTCAGTGCTTCTAATATTATATATTTTTTACCGAAAATATAAGTAAGTCTCTTAGATATTTTTAAGAAATTGCGAGGGAACATTTTTCTTCTAATAATATGTCTTTCATTGGACTTTTTACCATAGGCTTACTTAGTAGACATCAAGAGGGATTCTATAATAGATTGGAGTGCAATTGCAAGAGGTCAACACCTTATTTAATCAGCATATGTCCAGCATTATGATTCCTACTGGTATCGTTAACCTTAACCGTACACCTTTAAATTCCGATGGACAATGTATTCCTCTTTGAGGTCTTAAGTGCATCCGCTTTCGGTAGGATGTCAAGAGTTTTCCATACATTTTTATACTCTCGCAACAAATGTTGCTAAAGAGAGTATTATAGTTTTGTTCACATAACGGTTGTTTGTAACACCCAAAACAAAACGAGTTAGATATAGGGTTATATATAGTGATCAGGGTGAAGAGTGGAGTTCAAATCCGAATGTCTGTCTGTCCGTCCGTCTGTGCAAGCTGTAACTTGAGTAAAAATTAAGATATCTTGATGAAACTTGGCACACTTATTTCTTGGCACCATAGGAAGGTTGCTTTCGAAAATGAGCAAAATCGGACCACTGCCACGCCCACAAAATGGCGAAAACCGAAAACACATAAAGTGCCATAACTAAGCCATAAATAAAGCTATGGAAATAAAATTTGGTATGAAGGATAGTACTATGAAGGGGCATATTTGGATGTAATTGCATGGCCCCGCCCACTACTAAGTTTTTTGTACATATCTCGCAAACCAATAGAGGTATATAAACCAAACTTTCTGCAGTCGTCTTTTGTAGCCACTTCCTAATACAGTCCAAAAATGAAAGAAATCGGATAATAACCACGCCCACCTCCCATACAAAAGTTAGGTTGAAAATTACTAAAAGTGGGTTAACTCATTAATGAAAAACGTCAGAAACACTAAATTTCACATAAGAAATGGCAGATGGAAGCTGCACTCAGATTTTTTTTACAAAATGGAAAATGGGCGTGGCGTCGCCCACTTATGGGTCAAAAACCATATCTCAGGAACTACTCGACCGATTTCAATGAAACTTGGTTTGTAATAGTTTCCTTACATCCCAATGATATGTTGTGAAAATAGGCCAAATCGCTTCACAACCACGCCTACTTCCCATATACCAGAACTTTGAAGACAATCTGAATCGTTTACTTTACAATATATAAAGTAAGTACTAGTGAAGATATCGGTGCAGCACTTTGCACAAATACTATGTTAATAGTGTGGCAGCCACGTTCTAAAAATCGCCGAAATCGGACCATATGTTTTTAATGCCCCATATATCGAACACGAGGACCTCGGTGCTTCTAACATAGTATTATGGTTTCCAACTTTCAATGGACTTTATACAATATATATGACGAATATGTGGGTCAAATTTTGTATTATATAATATTAATTAAGTTAAACAAATAAATTGCGAGAGTATAAAATGTTCGGTTACACCCGAACTTAGCCCTTCCTTACTTGTAAAATAAATATTTGCAAAAAATAAAAATTAAATTTATTTCATAATTCCATTAAAAATGCAATATTGCACGCTATGAAATTTAAATTACTTGTAATTATTTCTTATAAAAAATTGTTAGCATTAAGACTGGAAGTTAAATTTGATTAGATCTTTGGATCTTGCGCGGTCAACTTGACCAACTTAACCGACTCCTCCCACAACTTGCGGCCCTTCTCCTCATCCATCGCGGCGGCGCTCAAAGTCGTCTCTTTGCAGTCCATGAAATATTTGCCCGACACATTGGCCACTTCATCGGAGGTAGCCAAATAAATGGTGGTTTGTGCGCCTGCCTTTGGTGTCTTGAAGAAACCCTTTGTTATAGCCATCATTGGCAAGTTGAGTGGGAAGGGCACATTACGCCAGATCCCCGAGTCAATCATGCCTGGATGCAAGAAATTCACCGTTACACCGCTACCTTCCAAGCGATTGGCCAATTCGCGTGCAAAATAAATATTGGCGAATTTCGACACGTAGTACAGATAAGCAGCTGGGAATGTACCAATCGGATTGAGTTTATCCAAATTCACCGAAGCAAAACGATATAGTTCGGAAGCAACGATGACAATGCGCGCTGGTGCGCTACGCTTCAAAACATCGATCAACAAGTGAGTAAGCAAAAATGGACCATAATGATTTGTGGCCATTGTCAATTCAATGCCATCTTCACTAGTCTGACCACGGAATGCCAGCGCCATACCAGCGTTGTGTATGAGTACATCGATTTTCGATTCGTTCTTTACAATATCAGCGGCAAATTCGCGTACCGACTTCTGTGAGCCCAAATCCAATTTCTTCACAATCAAGTTGTTGTTGCCAGTCTCTTTGCTGATTTCCTCTGGAAGAATGGAGATTAGTGTTATAGGATTACATTAATTTTAAATGCTAGTATTTACCTTTAGCGGCATTCGCGGTCTCTAGATTTCGGCACGCCATAATAATACGCGCTCCCCGCTGTGCCAAATCGCGTGCTGCCTCCTTGCCAATGCCACTGTTGGCGCCTGTGATAATAACTGTTTTGCCTTCCATTTTGGTCTGCAAGTTATGGAAATAATTAATTTTAAAAATATTACAAACTGAGTTAGATAAAGTTTAAAAATATGAAAATTAATAAGGAAGCAGTTAGTTGAAGGTTCCGATGTTTTTTTGAAATTATAATACATGAGTCATTTACGGTTTGTCATTTTCGAAACAACTTATTTTTTGTAGTTTTACACTTCAATGAAGTATCTTCTTAACACAATAAAAACGGTCCAACCATTACCTATAACTCATTCCCCACATAAAAAAAAAACTTTTTTTCTTAACTCATCTGATAAAAGTGGTGATTTCATGGGATATTATCTCATTACATATTATATCTCATGCTGTATTTCATTACATAATCAATAAGCATAGGGTTGAAACCCAAATCGTCAGGAGTCAAAATTTTTAGAACAATTAATCTATCTTGGAGTAACATTATAGCTAAGAGTCTATATCAAAGTTGATTAATCTTGATATCAATTGCTTGTATGCAAAGGGTTTCGGTATTTCTTTGCACTCTTCTTAAAACGGAAGTCACATTTCAATATATGTATAAATATATATTCAATATATTTTATTATAATTATCCTGACTAGTCAAAGAAGCGAATGGGTCGGGTAGTGAACGAGGACAAGACAAAATATCTCCTGTTATCAAACAAACAGTCAGCCCATTCGAGACTTGGCTCCCACGTCACTGTTGACAGTCATAACATTAATTAAATGTAAGCCTCGAACTCCAACGTAGAATCAATCTTCCCAACAGGTGCTACTTTGGACTGAGTAGGCAATTGAAAAGTATAGTGCTCTCTCGATGAACCAAAATCAAACTCTACAAGTGCCTTACCATCCCCGTTCTGCTTTATGGTGCAGAAGCATGGACGATGTCAACATCCGATGAGACGGCACTAAGAATCGAGTAAATGGTCTTGCGGAAGATTTATTGTCCTTTGAACATTGTCAACCGTAAATTATAGAAGTCAATTTTTTCCGAATGGATGAAAGCACTCTAGCTTTGAAAGTGTTCGATGCAGTACCAGCTGATAGAAGCAGTGGAAGAGGAAGACCTTCACTTCGTCTTAAATATCAGGTAGAGAGCTAATGACCTGGCTCCGCTTTGTGTTTCCAATTGGAATTTCTTACTGGGACGCTTTTCATACGATCTTAATAATATAGTCACGTCTATGTTGACATCTGCCTTGGCCTTAGTAAGCACATAGTTAATTTATAAGGGAAATATGCTCTCGGAAATCACACTCGGAAATCTCTCATCAGCCCGCTCTAAATGTATGTATGTGGAGCTAAAGGTATAAGTTAACAACAGCAATCATAGTGATGACAAGTGGGATTTTTGTGAAGATACAACTTATAACCCAACAAACTCAAACTATGAGGCTGCAATTGCAAGTATTTCTTTTATCACTTATAAAGTAAAAATGAGGTATCCACATTTTTAGAAAGATACACTGCGTACTAAATTCACTCGGTTCAACGAAATGGCAAAAACTGTCAAATAATAAGAGAGTTAATAGACACATCGTCACTTAAATCCTTCAAACTAGTTTTTATAGCCTTTTCGCACAGGAGTTAATTGATCAATTAACCAGCCTTTGCTCGATTAAAGCGCTGATTTAGGTCGATTTACGATCTATTATAGATGGGATTTACTAAATTAAAATCTCATTTTTCAACATTAACTTTTAATTGAATACAAATCGAGTTGAAGATGCAATGCAGCTCTGCGAGTTGTTATCCCCACTATAAATTTGGCTGTATTTATTGATAAAATATCAGTAATGCGACTCGACGGTAGATGTCGCGATGTGATTATTGATAAAATAGCAATCAGCTGATGAAACTTACGAACTTCTTTTGAAAAGCAAAAACAAAAATGTGTAACAGCTGATCGTTTATCGAGTAGCCGGCAGTGTGAAGGGCAAAAATTGGTTTCCCAATTATAATCTTAATGTATCAATTAAGTTGGCTGTGCAAAAAAGCTATTATGGACTTATAACATTATTTGCAAGTGAGTTTATAAGACTAAGCTATGACTAAAACCTTGTTTTAAGCATATTTACTTGAAATTTAACAACAGTAATTGATTATTTAATGCGACTGGTGTGCATCTGTCATACAATTAAAAACATCAGTGGAAATGGTTTAATAACTGTGTTCATGCAATTATTCATAATTCATGAGTAATAACGGCAATTAAAAGTAGAACTAGCTCATTGTTTGAAAATGTGGAAGTACCCTTGTGCCGCAAGTAGTAATAATAAAATAGAGTAATTATTAATAATCGAAAGGGGTACTTCAGGTCAAATATTTTATGAAAGAAAATTGAGCTCTATTTGCTCAAATTGTATCTATATATTTTATACATATAATCCTACTAAATATTTTTTATTACTAGAGGTTTGTAATTAAAATTTTGCCTCGCGCAAAACTGGTCTTAACTTTTTTGTGTCGTGAACTAACCCAAGCATATGCCGATACATATCTATGTACATATGTACCTACAAGTACTAAGTACCATAGGTTAGTTGGGTATTAATGTCACAGTCGCCAGTTAAACGCGTGTCTTACCGGTATTTTTCAGCTTAACAGTTAACATATAATAATGACTTGCATAAAGTCACACAGTACTAACCTCCTCAGCTAACTAACGACGATTATTTCAACATTTGTAATTAGATAATTAAAACCGTGCTCACATATTAGGATTTTATACGTTTATATCATTAGTGTTGTTTGTTGTGTGAAGATTTGGTGGGGAAATACATAAGCAAATAAAAAATGAAATTGGAAAGCACTTAGGTTGGTTCATAAGGTGACGGGTGACAGGGTGACAGTTACCTAGTGAGAGAGGGGAGTGGATAAAAGCAAGCCTTTACCTCTGTGAAACATCTCCCGGCTGTAATGCGCAAATAGAAGCGTATGCTCAGTAGTGTGGCAACGATGGCCGAAATCAAGGCTAAAAGCAAAATGTCGCGCAGATAGTCGGCACTTGGTAACACATTCAATAAACCCATCTATAATAGATATATGTTTGTATATATGTATGTAACATATATATGTGTGTGTGTGTACAAAAGCAAATACAATAAATATAAATATGTATACAAATTGTTTGTTTGTTATGCAATAAAGTAAAGAGGATAACACAAAATTTAAATTTTTGCATAAACGAAGAAAATAGCAAAGCGAAATAAGTAAGGAAGTCAATATTCAGACGAAACCAAATTTTTCATACCCAGGGTATGTTGAAGATATTCACTGAATTGTTTCAGATATAGTAATATAATTATAACATAATTAAACTAATTATTATAAAATAATTGTTGGCCAAGTTTTTTTTTCAAATGATATTTTTCAATGTTTCAGCAACAGTTGAGAATTTGTAAGCGATATGGAATCAGACTGTTCTCCAACACTGAAGAACTAAATTGAATCTATTTTCTATTATTATAATTTTTTAAGAAACCAAACTTTTTTTAGTTCAAAAAAAATGTTTGCTGATTACCATTCGATTTTCATTATAACATAATAATTTCGTAACTTCATTTGGATATTATTGATTTATTACATAATACCTTAGGAAATATGTTGCAATAGGGTATAACAATCTTTAGTCAGTGAGAGCAGTGAAAGACAGGATTGCAAAATAAATAAGAATTTATTTATTATTTATTTCTACACCATACTGAATTAAAAGCGTGTCAACAAGAAATATTTGTAAATAAAGCGCAGTTTTGATTATGTCAAATTTCATGACGAATAATTCCACTATACTGACAATAGTAAGATTTCAAAGTACTCCGAAAAAACTGATTCGAATGACAACAAGTAGTTGAGATTCCATTGGAATAACTATTTACAATAATTCGATGAAAAGCAGAATTTTGACTCTTTGTATGTATGACATTTTTATTATTTGAACATCCATTGTCATTAAATTTGACATAATTAAAACTTAAAGTTTTCGGTCGGAAAATTACCGTGTGGTTGACCACTTCTGGGTCAAAAACCATATCTCAGGTACTACTCGAATTTGCTACCTAATGTTTTCTTAATACTCTGATTTTACCGATGGAAAATGTTAGATATCGGTTAACAACCACGCCTATTTTTCATATAACAAAATTTTGAAATCTATCTTAAACGTTCACTTTTCAATATATAAATCAAGCACCAATGAAGATATCGGAATAAAACCTTACACAAATACTAAATTTGAGGTGTCACATCACTCATTTCAAAATTGAGGTCGAAATTCGACTACAACTTTTCAAGGCATCATATATCGAGCATAAAGATCTCATCATCAATGGTTAACTTGTTACTGAAAATATAGATAAATCCCTCAAATATTCTATAGAAATTCAGTGGTGATTTTTACCTCATAATATTGTGTCTCTGTGCTAAAAATCGGCAAAATCGGATTATCAAACTTTCGGTGAACTTTATCACGTATAAATCGGTTATATGTGAGAGATGTTAGCAGAATTAAATGATCATATTATTGGATATAATGTAGCTTGGTGGTGTAAATGAGTGAAATCGGTCTAGGAATTATTCCAGCTTCTATATGGTATACATATGTATATAATAATTTTCGCTATTCTAGTGGACTTTATGACGAATATTTGTGTGTTCTCATAATAAAATTACATAAATAAATTCCGAGAGTATAAAATGTTCGGTTACACCCGATCTTAGCCCTTCCTAACTAATTTTTTGTTTTGCAATTTGTAATAATATGTTGTCGGCATGAAAATATGCGACAGAAATCTGACAATTGGCATCTCGCATAAGAGATTTTTTACTATTTTCAAGGTAGTTTTCAAGATACTAAAGGGCTGGTAGTAAAATATAGTAACAAAAGGCACTAAACTTAGCGTTAACAAATAACTTTTGACTTTTATTATAGTACAATATAAATAGTGTACAGAAATATTAAAAAATTAAACAAAAAATTGCAAAGCTAATTAATTAAAATCGTGCAGAGCGCACGTCTACTTTACGGTTTTAAGCCAGTATTATTCAATAGTGACATGCAAACATACATATATGGTTGTCTGTGTATGTGCCTACTTAACAATGCAAATCAGTCGGTTAATAAGTATGTTTGTATGTCATGGTGCTGCCTGATAATCCGTGTCAGCAACTTTATACCATTTAAATGATTTTTGCTACAAAACAATGCGAGCATTGCATTATTCAGCTTTAATACGAATAAATATGGATATCCATATATATATAAAATTAAATAATATGTGCTACCAAAATCGAAATTTTGCGTATTTTTTTTTTTGGAACGAGTTATTATTTGTCTCGAAATATACTTGATATTATTTTAACAAGTTTAAGTCAACAATTGCGTTTTAAGCTGATTTTTATAGTGAAACATTTTAGGGAGTACTCACATATGTACTTGTATGATACACTCAATCTATTTAATTTTCTGTGGAATACTTTTGTCGAAGAATTTTATTTTCTTTGGAATATTAATATTAATTTATTTTTTTTTTATTATAATATAAAAGTCCAAATTACTCTTTTTACAGCTTTTTAGTCAGATTTGAATAAAAAAATGCATTTTTAAATTTTAATTAATTTTTTTTTTGCTTCGGTATATATCATGCCAGTAAATAAAAACAAGTACAATAACAATTTTGTCAGAATTCCACAGAAAAATAATAAATTTCAAATATATGTATATGCAATATCTTAAATAAAATCCATTAACTTAAGTAGGAAATCTGCCACACACTGAAATTTGCAACTAACAGTTACCCTACTGAGGTGAAAGTCCACAATTTTAGTAATTGATGATAATTTTAGTTTACCCACTCCACAGCTTTAATTAATATACATATGTATATATTGAAGAAAGACAACAAACAACAAACAAAAAACTAAACTTAACTCCAATAAACGCATTATTCTGTTGCGAAAAAAATAACTTTCACCACTTTACGCAATGCGAACGTGGATATTATACAATCTCTTTGGAGAAACAAGAAAAGCCAAAGCAAATCAATTATGAATGAAAAATTGAAGTTCAACAGAGTACATATATACATACATGTATATAAATGAAGAATTTTTTGTTAAAATCCAATTATTTGTATACACTTGTTTCTTTGCATCAACCACGTCATCAAGACGAGCAAACTTCTTTCTACAGCACATTCTTCACAATGCCTTTCCCAAGCGACCGCCAAACACAAACATGCATACAGTGTATACAACAACAATTTTCGAATGCACAGTCTACCATTGCTTTCATATTTATTTGTAGGGAAGTTCCCTTTTGCCTTAGCCTGTTGTTGTTTTTGTGAAAAGAACTTGCTTCACACTCATTATAAATATACTACATTTGTTGTTGTCGCTTCACCAAAAGTCGACGGAAAATCATTACAACTAAGCCATGGAAATGAAAACTCTCGACATACTCAACATACGAAGACAAGCCTTTGCCGTAAATATGTATGTATACATAATAATGATTTTCAGTTACTTGAGCAATCAGCACAACATATATTAAGTTGCACAAATTTTTGTGCTCAATCAGCACTTTTTATATAAACACGAATTGAAATTAAAAAGAGAAAAAAATAATTTTTATGTTTTAAATTATTTTTCGCTTCGCTTGCACCTACCTACCTTCTATTTACACCAAAAAAAACTTTCTTTTAATTTTTTTAAATTATTATATTTCGTTTAAATTACGCGCACGTACAACCTTCGCCTTGGACGCTTAACTTGAGACTGCTCGCGTGTATTGTTGCGATCGTCTTGCATGGATCGTCGCTCGTCTTTATTGCTTCTTGCGAGTTTATACGCTTGCTTTGTTGGCCACAATTTTACTCAGCATTGAATGTGAGTTTTAAGCGCTGTTAACTGTGCAAGCTTTGCTTTTCTTCGGTGCCTATCAGTGCAGCAAGTGCGCTCTGTGATTTCATTAAGCGCTCTCTATGTTTTGTTGCCACTTTCTTTTGCAACACTTGTTGAAATTGGTATTGAAAATGAGTAAAATTGATATAGGAGTGTAATAACAACAAAATATTTTCTGTTTCTCTGATCGTTTATGCAGTAGAGTTTGATAATAACACCTATTTACTGAGCGTGTATGTGCTGCAGTTGGAAGTTCGTGGCTTAAGTCTTTTATTTTGTAATACAGCGTTGTCAAGGAAACCAAATGTCATTGTATAACTGATTGAAGTGGCATATGAATTTAGAAAATATACATACTTACATATATGTAGAGTTGAATTTCGACTTGGAGAAACTACGAGTTATGGAAGGTGATTGTATGAAATTTGACTTCATTCAAGAGTTCGATAACTTGGATAACTTCGAGTTATAGAAGTTCGAGTTATGGAAGTTCAACTGTATATAAGTTTCATAATAAAATGTATGCGTTAAACATACATAATTGAGAATTTTCTCTAACTATAATTTCTTATAATTATAGTCTTGTATGGATTACAAAAGCTTTTCTACCATCGGACTAATATGTATACAAGTAAAGAAGGGCTAAATTAGGTTGTAACCTAACATTCTATTTGTCTATATAATTTTATTAATATAACATTTCGTCTATCTTGGAGCCAGCAATAACTCCAACGAGAATCACTATTACCAACAGTTGCTACTTTGGACTGAGTAGGCAATTGAAAAGTAAAGTCCTCTCTCAATGAACAGAAACCACACTCTACAAGTCCCTCATCATTCGCGTCCGACTTTATGGTTCAGAAGCGTGGACATCCGATGAGATGACACTGAGGGTTTTCGAGAGAAATATTTTGCGAAAGATGTATGGTCCTTTGGGCACTGACAACGGCGAATACCGCAGATGATGGAATGATGAGCTGTATGGGTTATACGGCGATATTGACATAGTTCAGCGAATAAAAAGACAGCGGCTACGCTGGCTAGGTAATGTTGTCCAAATGGAGGAAAGCAGTGTTCGATGCAGAGAGGGCAATAGTGATTCTGCGTTGGATTTCCAGGCTGACATTGTTATTGGTGTTAATGCTGGTTCCCAGGTAGACGAAATTATCTACAACTTCAAAGTTATGACTGTCAACAGTGACGTGGGAGCCAAGACGCGAATGCGCTGACTGTTTGTTTGACGACAGGAGATATTTCGTCTTGTCCTCGTTCACCACCAGACCCATACGCTTCGCTTCCTTATCCAGTCTGGAGAAAGCAGAACTAACGGCGCGGGTGTTGTTTCCGATGATATCGATATCATCGGCGTACGCCAGTAGCTGTACACTCTTATAGAAGATTGTACCTTCTCGATTTAGCTCTGCAGCTCGTATTATTTTCTCCAGCATCAGGTTAAAGAAATCAGACGAGAGTGAGTCACCTTGTCTGAAACCTCGTCTGGTATCGAACGACTCGGAGAGGTCCTTCCCGATCCTGACGGAGCTTTTGGTGTTGCTCAACGTCAACTTACACAGCCGTATCAGTTTTGCGAGGATACCAAATTCAGACATCGCGGCATAGAGGCAGCTCCTTTTCGTGCTGTCGAAAGCAGCTTTAAAGTCGACAAAGAGATGGTGTGTGTCGATCCTATTTTCACGGGTCTTCTCCAAAATTAAAAAAGCCACTAAAGCCACACTGATAAGGTCCAATCAGTTTGTTGACGGTGGGCTTTAGTCTTTCACACAATACGCTCGACAGAACCTTATACGCGATGTTGAGGAGGCTTATCCCACGGTAATTGGCGCAAATTGTGGGGTCTCCCTTTTTGTGTATTGGGCAGAGTACACTGAGATTCCAATCGTCACGCATGCTTTCTTCCGACCATATTCTGCAAAGAAGCTGATGCAAGCACCTTATCAGCTCTCCGCCGCCGTATTTGAATAGCTCGGCCGGTGAGATTAACCAATATATAGAGTATAACGCCCACCAGCACTTCGAAAACCTAGTAGCGTTAAGAGAAGTTGTAACCCAATTTTAAAAACTCTTGGCACTTTTTTGGAAAAAAAGATTTCCTCTAATTTCCTATTAAATATTTTCAGGTCTTCTTGTTCGATATCTGTAGCCTTGAAATGTTATAGTCTAATTGTGTATACTGTGTTAGTTGTGGTTCTTAACCCATTGCATTTTCCATTAGTAACATCACGCTATTAAGAAATTATTACTTACCAAATTTCGTTGAAATTGTTCGAGCAGTTCTTGAGATATGATTTTAGACCCACTTTGGGCCAAACCTATTTTCAATGTTTATACCAATCTGATAGCTGCTTTTCTGTACCAACTTTTCAGTTAGTGTTGCCAACGTTTTTCGTTAGTGAGCACCTTTCGTAGTTTTCAAAATAACCTTCGTATTGGAGGTAGGCGTGGTTATTAACCGATTTCACCTATTTCTGTGCAATATGTTGCGAGATATACAAATTTTCTATGCTATCGAAGTTATTGTCTTACTTGACGGAACTACTTCGATGAAGGCGAAAACAGTCCTATCGGCCAGCAAGGTTATTGCCGCGTTTATCTGGAATTCACAAAGTATGATTTACATCGGCTTCCAGGAGAAGGTTAAAACGAACACAAGACTCTACTATAACGAATTACTGAACCGATTGGACACATAAAAACAACCCTTCTCCACCATAACATGAAGCATCGGCACTCAACTCCGCTGCCACCACAGCCAAATCGATCGAATTACACCACGTACTGCTGTCCCACCCTACGTATTCTCCAGATTTGGCTCCCTGTGTCTTCTCTTTTATTGTCTAATAGTTTAATAAATCAAAACTATTTCACACCACAACTCACCAAGGTTGAAAAATAATGTCACATATGTTAATGTTTTTGATTTTTATGTAATTATTTAAATTTTTTTTAATCATTTTTTATTTTCATTTATGCACATGTTTAGATCGCAAACAGCTATACATTATCATAAATTTATTGCATGCTTCAACGCGCCTTGCAGCAGTAATTATTTTAATTTCGTTTAACAGTTATTTAAATTATTGCCTTATTGTCACTTTTATGAATACACTTTGTTGCCTTTTCGTTCAAAATCTTCTCTTTCCTTTGCTTATCTTTAGTCTATTACCATTCACATCGTTCTTTATATCCTCCACAGGCTTCGTGAATGTAGTGTACCAATCGTTTACATGCTTCGCCACGATATCTACGACTTTATCAACTTTGGCTTTAACTGTTCTCAAGTAACCGTTGTATTTCTTGTTACTCATTTCATCATCCAGCTGTAAATGGTTCGAAACACGAACTCGTTCGTTGTCCGCCAAACGTTCGGGCATCACACTGCCTAGTGGTAGCAACTCCTCGTCTTTGGTGATCATATTCGTAAGCCAAGCCTCGTCGGGCATTGGATAACGCAAAGCGCGTGCCGAACGTCGTTTACCCAGCGAACTCAAATTCCACCATGGCAGCTCCGTCGTCGTGGTAGCGGTAGTGAGTTCCATATTCTTTTGTATATCCAAATCACCGTCCGCACCATGCTCATTGAAGTAGTTTTCCAAATTCTCCGCCAAGTAGTCGATATATTTGGTGCGCAACGATTTGATTTTCTCCAGTATTTCGTCCTCACTTTCTGTATGCATTTCACTCAGCTCTTTTTTGTTGCTTTTTTGGTCGTGCTCTTTTTCCTCGTGATCGTGCTGGAAAGTACGTGCCAGTTCTTCTTGTGCGCGCAGAAAATCTTCTGCTAGTTGACCACCGGTCTGAAACTGTGCAGTATCCACTTTTTCGACATCAGAATCGACGTCGTGGAGTTTCGTAGATTCACCGAGCGTATTACTTTTCAATTTCTTTTCAGCAATAATTGATTTCTTTGTGAAAGGCTCGGGAAATAATAGAGCGTTCCATTTGTTCGGCTTCTTAAACTGGTTGTGTTCTAAATTATATACCGGTAGTGCCTCGTAGAACTCGGTGGGTAGTAGACGCAATGGTTTCATTTCATGACGTGTTTCTTTAGCAATTGTACCCTGTATTTTCATTGTTGCCAGTTTCTTCTTCCCCCGCTCTTTGGATGCGTCAGCATCTTCACCCTCCACATTCGTTATTTGCGTTAGGTGCACATCGCCTTCGGGCACACGTGGCAATTCGGGTTCGCTTTGTGTGCCCATTTTCTTAAAATATTCCTCCTCATTGAAATGCTCCGGATCATAAGCTGGCTTGATGGATTTCTTTTCTGGTTTGCGTATTTCAGTAATTCTCTTAACTATCGGTGATCTTTTCTGCGTATCCTTTCTACCAAAGAGCGCACCAAAATAATCATCCGCGCTACGCGTATTTCGCTTCAGTGGAAACAAATCCTCACCATCCTGCATGGCAGTATCGAGCAGATCTTTAATCCATTTCAGTGCAGCTGAGCGTCGATCCTCGAGCACTTCCTCGCGCTTCTTTGGTGTCTTCTCTTCGAGCGAAAGTGGCTCAAAGAGTTTAGCCAAAGAATCCATATGTTCGTCTTTATCCTTCAACACAACATGACGCGCACGATTGGCTAAAGCAGCATAACGGCGTCCGCGATGATTGTTCTTCATCTCAGCATCTTCGGGTAGCGCTGTTTCCTGTATGAGTTGCTGCAACAACTTGTCCGACGATGAAATGTGTTTATGCAACAGTTTTTCCTCCTCCGAATCGCGCTCCAATTCGTCAACATCGATTTCTGTGAATTGGCAGTGCTCCAACTCGGCGTTTGGCAGCACCCAAAAGCCAACGGATTTTCCAGGTGAATTCAATTGTATCGACTTATTTGGGCTCTTCGTCTTAATTTGTGGTGGCAACGTAGAGTTTATAGTCAACTTCTCATTATTCAAATAGGCATGATTCTTCTTGAATGTCAAGATATATTGCCAGTACTCATCACCCGACAACTTTGTAGCGGATCTAATAGAGACTTGTTTGGTCTCATCATCGGGATTCACGATCATAAAGGCTATGCCGCCCGAAACTGTATTGGCACAATGCGTGTAAAGTTTATTACTGCGCAAGAAGATGGTGAAGGGGCGTGCGGGGAACACGCGTGAACCCATTACTTTCTTGAAGGTCAATGTTACAAAGAAACTTTGACTGGGATGCTCCAAATCATCTAAGTCCATGCGCCGAAATATCGCATCAAAACCCGAGCTTGCCGCTTCGCCAAGCGTCTGCGCCCAGCGTAGCACATCGGTGACATCCTCCGTCGTTTTACTAATGCTCCCTCTTTTGGACTTACTTGTTTGCTCTTTGGGCATGAAATTCAACCAAACGGGCGCTTTCTCGTTGAACATGGCACGCAAAACTCGATCATTTTCGTAAGCGGAGCCAACCATAGCGTTTGAAGTCATGGCATCAGCGGGTCTGTGTGAGTGCAAAAAGCGTCTTAAGTACAAAGGCAGGCCAATTTCATATTTTAAAAACTTACTGTAACCAATTGAAGGCCGCATTCATGTCCTTGCTGTACTCGATGTAACGTCGTATCTCTTCATTTGTGCTGCCCGATGGTATTTCGGCACCTATAACTTCCCAATCGTCTACATAAGGAGTAAATGTGTCCACCATCAAATTTAATGTATTTAAGTCATTGAAATACTCCGAGACACTTGGACCAAGTTCTAAAAAGTTGGAAGGCATTAGTACTCAAGCCTTTTCAAAATGTTTTCCGGACTCTACCTGTACCCAACTGCCATATGCAGTCCGTTATACCCGTTGTATAAGAACTGTTCAGTATTCTCAGCGACTCCATGGGATCCCATTCGCCCGCTTGATATGGTAGTGGCACAATCATCGTCCAGTTAACGGCACTGTCAAAATTTTTGTATTATAAGTGCACTTTTCATTTGTTTTTTCCACTCACCTCGTCCAGCGATTGAAGCCTTTCCATATCGTTTTTGTGGGATTTCGATATTTCGTGTCGGTATCCGGTATGAAATTGTAATCATCCGAAAACTTAATGTAGGAAGTGCCCAGCATTGTGGCCATTTGTGTAAGAGTTTTTCTGCGATTATAAAATATAAATTATTGTAATATTTTACCGTTAACAATATTATTTGGTCACACCTATTTGCGCCATCAAGCGCATGATATAAATCCGCCGGGTCCACAGTAAAACTAACAAACTTCTCGTTCACATCGTTTAAGGGCCGATTCACATTCAACTGCACCAGCAAGTCGGCACAAACCGTAGATATAGATAATGTGATTATTAAAGCTAACAGTGTCGCTATTGATGCCTTAAGTAAGACCATCTTGCTGCAGAATTCTAAACCGTGCGCCAAGACGTATTGATTCCGACTAGCTGTAAATCGTGACACTCGCGTTGCTAAATAAACAGTTATTTTTTAAATATTTCACCTTCTTATTGTTATTGTTATTATTATTACATATGATATATGTATATACTCAACGACCTAGACCAGATGTTGGCGTTTGTGTCAGCTCTTTTGCTGACTTTCAAGTTGGGGTTTTTATGAAAAACATAATATGCTGACTTTTGCAGTAGCTTTTGGAAGTTCATTGCAATTTCGAAAGAATGCGAAACGCTGCATATATACATATAGTATATAACAATTATACAATTTATATTTGTTTGAATTTATAAAGGTTTCCCAAGTTTGAGCTTGAGAATATCTAATAAATAACTATAAGATCAGTTCAGACCATACAAAATAGATTGTAATACGATTGGAGAACGTAATTAGTTTTTAACCTGCACCTTCGATCCTGCTTTTTAGTTAAAAAACGACTAAATTATTTATGCTACCAACTAAGAGTTACAAAACAAATTCTCTTAAGAGACGTTAGACTAACGGAATCTAATATAAATATAGCTACTCCAAAAACAATTAAGTTCTGATCGGGTAGTCTTATTATGATTCGTTACGTTTTGAGGTTCTCTGAATCCTTTGACATAACTCGGGGGTTTTCGGGATAATGGAGTACGAAACCGTTGTCGGTCTTTCAAAATTCAAAATGGTGAATCCAATATGGCGGAAACTTTTTCGAAAAATTCTACGGATACGCTTGAAACTCGGTACTCGGGCGTTTTCGGGATCACGCTTTTCGAATCCGGTGTTGGTTTTATTAAATTCAAAACGGCGGATCCAATATCGCGAACCATTTTTTGAAAAATGCAACGGATTCGATTGAACCTTCTTACTCGGGGGCTTTCAGGGTCACGAATTACGAATTCGGTGTCGACTTTTCAAAATTCAAAAAGACGGGTCCCACATGCAAAATGATTGTTTGAAAATTCATCGAATTCGCTTGAAACTTATTACTCGGGGGTTTTCTGGGGCGCGATTTACGAATTTGAAGCAACTTTTCAAACTTTCAAAATGGTGGACGAATATGAATTTATTTTCAAACAAGTAAGGAAGGGCTAAGTTCGGGTGTAACCGAACATTTTATACTCTCGCAATTTATTTATTTAACTTTATTTATATTATATAATTATATAATACACAATTTGACCCACATATTCGTCATATATAATGTATAAAGTCCATTGAAAGTTGGAAATCATAATATTAGGTTAGACGCACCGAGGTCCACGTGTTCGATATATGGGGCCTTAAAAACCTTTGGTCCGATTTCGGCGACTTTTAGAATGGGTCTGCCACACTATAAACATCTTCACTAGTGCTTACTTTATATATAAGTAAACGATTCAGATCGTCTTCAAAGTTCTGGTATATAGGAAGTAGGCGTGGTTGTGAAGCGATTTGGCGATATTTTCACAACATATCATTGGGATGTAAGGAAACTATTACAAACCAAGTTTCATTGAAATCGGTCGAGTAGTTCCTGAGATATGGTTTTTGACCCATAAGTGGGCGACGCCACGCCCATTTTCCATTTTGTAAAAAAATCTGAGTGCAGCTTCCATCTGCCATTTCTTATGTGAAATTTAGTGTTTCTGACGTTTTTCGTTAGTGAGTTAACCCACTTTTAGTAATTTTCAACCTAACCTTTGTATGGGAGGTGGGCGTGGTTATTATCCGATATCTTTCGTTTTTGGACTATATTAAGAAATGGCTAAAAAAAAAGGACTGCAGAAAGTTTGGTTTATATAGCTCTATTGATTTGCGAGATATGTACAAAAAACATATTTGGGGGCGGGACCACGCCCACCTCCCCGAAAAAATTACATCCAAATATGTCCCTTCATAGTGCGATCCTTCATATCAAATTTAATTTCAAATAAGTGTGCCAAGTTTCATCAAGATATCTTAATTTTTACTCAAGTTACAGCTTGACTTGACATTCGGATTTGAACTCCACTCTTCACCCTGATCACTTTGGTATATATCTAACTCGTTTAGTTTTGGGTGCTACAAACAACCGTTATGTGAACAAAATTATAATACTCTCTTTAGCAACTTTTGTTGCGAGAGTATAAATATATGGCGATATTTGATAATTATCTATATCAATTAAGATTCATCAATAAAGAAACACAACAAGGCATTAAAAAAATGTGCTTGAACTCAGTCCAACTTGAGCTGATCTTTATAAATATTTCCTCCCATTTCATCATTTGATTCGACATAAAAAAATAAGATAACTTTTTGAGTTAATGCTAAAATTTGATAAGATTTGCCATAAATATGGTTTTTCGATCAGGAAAATCACAAAATTTCGTATTTTTCACATACCCCTGAAAGCACTTAGCCTTAGCTCTAATGATAAAATGTTGATCTTGGAGTACAATTCCTTCACTTCAACATTACATATAAAGAGAAAATTTCAATTTCATAACAAAGAATTTTGACCTCCAATATAAGTTTGTAAGTCCAAATCATATGATGTTCTGAAATCTATTTAATTTTTATTAACGCATATCGCAAATAATAATATTGATTATATAATCTTAAGTCGAAAACAATAATAATATAATAATTTTGAACCATATATATTGATGTTATGCCGAAAGAAAAGAATTAGTCCTCATCAGTGGCTTCCATAATGGCCTTAAAGCTGAATGGCTCGAAAGCATGACCAGTGCCGGAGTAGAATTTAGACATGAACTCGACCCTGAAATATTAAGCATATAAATATAAATATTAGATCATATCTAGAATGTGAACACATTTTACTTACCAATGCAAACGCAGCGTGTGTAGAAAAGCGGAAAGACCCTCCATGAATATCATAATGGCTATGGTCAGTAATGCCCAAGCCCAGAAAATGAAGTATAAACCGATTGCGCCAGCATAACCACCAAAATGTAGACCTTTCTGCATAACCATAAGCCACAGCACATACGACAATTCTGTAAGAGCGTAAATAAAGCTAATTCAGATTAAATAATACAAAATTTTGACAAATTGAAATTACCCGCATGCGCCAAGGATAGGGCCCACAAACGCAGATACGACGCGGTATGTGAAATGGTACTCAACACATACTCAATTGTGTGAATGGCCTGATGGATCCAAATCTCACTCATCGGCTCATCCTCCTCTTCGTCTTCCTCCTCGTGATGCGCATGTGGTACCGGGTCCGTTAGAGTGGCTTCAATAACAACATCGCCCTCTTGTATTTCTAACTTTTCGATAATTTCCACGGGCTCATGCTTGACCTATTTTTGAATAGTTAATTTTAATTTGAAAGCTTAGTCACTATTAACTGTAGTCAACTTGCTTACCTCAAATAAACGTTTGCATTGTATGTACAACGGTTTGCCAATCAACATCCATGGTATGCAGAATAAGGCGACTATCCAGAAGACACGCTCCACCATCACCTGACAGCCAAACATGTACATGTCACAACCAGCCGGTTTCGGTGATGCTTTGAATAGAATCATATTAATGAAATAGATCAAAACTGAAGGCGCACAGGCCGGCTGATGTGGCTCATAATCGGTTGTGGGTGAATATTGTACCCATTTGTAGAACATCATAAATGCCATGTAACCGAACAGAAGAATCAGGAAGAGTACCTGTGGCACGAACTCTAAGAGTATGTATGCATACTTCTTGAAATAAACCATATTCTCCACCGATAAGCAAACACCGAAAACCATGTGTAAGACACCGAAAATGATGGACAGTTTCATCTTGTAGGAATTGTAGAAGATAATCTTATTGGCCGCCAACTGCCAGATGGGATCCATACCCCAAGGATATGTGCCCACAGTGTCTGTTGTCGGATTGAGTACCAAGTTGTCATTGGATAATGCAGTGGTGGTATTATAATTTATACGCCACTTGGAACCAAATACATTGAAGGACTTCGAGAAGGTGTCATTGTAAGTGAAACCGGTGTACATGGAGAAGAGACCGAGTAGCATAATTATATAACGACCGCCGAACATGATACGCCAAATTTCACCGCCCTTCATACGCAGCAACCGTTTCTCATCCATCACCATCCAGAAACCGATCAAGAACATAATGAAACCATGACCCAAATCACCAAACATCACGGCGAAAAGGAAAGGGAATGTGATACAAGTGTAAAGCGCCGGATTTACCTCACGATAACTGGCCATGCCGTAAGCATTGATTAGCGTTTGGAAGCCACGTGTAAATTTATTCGTGCGATAATAGGTGGGTGGGGTTTTCTTTGATTGCATTACCGTTAGAAATGAGCTTGTGCTGCCCGTTGTCGCCGAACCATTTGCGATCGTTTGTTGTACCAATTCCAGATCCAAAGTGGGCACCCAACACTCACCAATCAAACTCTTGCTAGTCACATCGATATTAAAGTAGTTCAACGTATGATAGATGGCCTTCATTTTGGTAATTTTAATGGACCAATAGGGCAAATGTTTCGCTATACCCGCCAATATTATATTACGCTGATCCTCGGTACGTTTCATCACCAACTTCAAATCCTCCAAACGCGTTTGTACACCCTTCAGCATATCCTCGCGTTCTTCGTGCACATTCGGACATGGATACAGCGCGGCATGGAAACCGGTGCATACTTTCTTTATACGCGCATTCAATTGCTCACCCTGATAGAATACCACAAAGGCAGACTTATAAGTCATAGTACCAGTACGTGGATCTGGCAGTGGCTCATCGATGTCGGCAAATTTTACCAACATATTACCACGTGATATACGCCAAAGCATACGTTCGAATGCAAACAGACGATGACGACTCAGCACACCAGCAATGAAACCCAAATGGCCGCGATGCTCACCGGCAAATGTACCGCTGTTCGCATGCTCTTCCATATTGATGACCGTTTGTTCGGTGAAAAATACTTGCGTCTTTTCCAGTACTTTGCTTAGTTCAGTGAGTTCCAGCAAATTGGATTTCAGATTAACACTATTCTCGGCCATTTCGCGTATTTCACATTCGGCCTTCTCCAAATGAGCCTCCAATTCGAATACTTCACGTGGATTTGGCGCACCTGGTATATCGTCGTACACATCCTTCAGCTTGATACCATCCTCCTCCAATTCCCTGGTTATATAACGTATCTGACGTTCCATTTCATCGCATCGACGCACCTCAGTCACGAACTTGCGTTGAAAATTGGTGACTTCATGATTCAGCTGCAAGGAGAAGAACAGTACAAGAATTTAATATACGGTACCCGTGTGCAGAGATTTCGCCACCTACATCACGGAATTGCACACAGCCAAGTTCACCCAAATCTGCCATATTATTGTAAGCCGCTTCTGGTGCCAGAAAGATTTGACACAACGTCATCTTTTCACTGCGAAACATGCTCCCCATGTTAGCGTTTTGTGTTTCTACCTATAAGAGCAACGTTATTATTCTTAAGGACTCTCCTTCAGAAATAAAGTATTATCCTCTACAACTGTCAACTCTTTACTCACCTCTGTGCAGCACCTTGCGTAATTTTTTAGGTATCTACGTCCACTGCCACTGCCAAACTAGTACTGAAATTGCTCGAAGATTTTTACTTCCTTGTAATTGAATAATTGTAGAATCGTGTCTTCAATGGATATCGGAGTTTCTAATCAATCAAATAATCATTATTAGGGGATTGCACACCCTACGCACGGCCAATGAGACCAACATTGAATTAAACTGAAGAAGAGAATTTTCTCTAGCAGTATTTAGCTCTAGTAGTTTTTATAATTCTATGTTCTTCGTTTCCAATGAGCATGTGTCGAAGTTTAATTAACTTCTACTCTCGCAATTTATTGATATAGTTTTATTAAGGCAATAGTCTGCTTTACAAACTTAAATTAAACGATTTTTTTGTTTTGTTCTAAATCTCTTCCAAAACTATCCAAGAATATGTCTTTAAAATTCCAGAGGCCAATTCGACATATTTTCGAAGCTAGAGCAGTTTTAGTGACCGAACGTCGAGCAGGTGCGAATGCTCAGGCAGACCCGACCGAAAACTTTAAATAGCGTTTTCTCGAGTTTTCATTTTCACAAGTGTAAGAAAACGGTGTCGGCGATAGCAAAAATAATATATGTCCGATCGAAAAAACCAAAGTGATCTAGCTTCAGTATTAAATTATCTTCTATTTGAACTAAAAAAGTTGGACAAAAGTATTATTTAAACTACTTGTTTTGCAACTTAAAATCAATTTTTTTCTTAAAAAAGTGAATTTTTTTTTCAGACTTCGAAAAAATTTGGAATTTAATAACTTCTTCGGTATTTTTTTAGTTCATAAAGAAAAGAAATATATAAAAATTAAAAAAAAAAATTGGTTCGACTGTTTCAGATGCATCGCACGACCTCCATCACCGGCACCGATTTACAAGTGCATACTCCAGGCGCTCCAGAAAAATACTTACAACTTTGAAAAAATTTCAATATTTTTTGGTGGTGGTTGTTTTTTAAGCCTAAAATATAGTACACTATCGTCTTAAAATTCCGTTTACCGCAATCATTTCCTTCCCTTAAAAAAAAAATTGCTAAAAAACGCTTTTTCCGGCTTCTAAAGCAGACTACTGCCTTAAGATAACACACAATTTTACCCATATATTCGGCCTAAAGTCTACTAGAAAAGAAAAATCATTATATACAGTATATGGGGACTGTGGTAATTCCTGGACAGATTTCAACTATTATTGCCACCAAGCTACATTATATCCATTATTTTACGTTCACTTAATTTTGCTAAGATATCTCTTCTAGAGGAAGTATTGACCTGAATTTGCCCATTTTTAGCACAAACACACAGTGTTGGAAGGAACACATCTTCTTTGAATTTCTTTAGAATATCTGAGAGATTTTCCGATATTTTCAATAAATTTCGCAAATTTCGAGTTCCTAGTGTTCAATATCTGTGGCCTTGAAAAGTTATAGTCCGATTTCGGTGATTTTTTTCTAGAAGTAAAGTATTTATTTCAAATTTCTGTTCCGATATCTTCACTAGTGATTACTTTATATATTGTAAAGTAAACGATTCAAAGCCACTTCAATGTTCTGGCATATGGAAAGGCGTGGTGGTTGTGAACCGATTTGACCTATTATATCATAACATATCATTGGGATGCCAAGAAAATATTATGAACCGAATTCCATTGAAATTGGTCGAGTAGTTTCGGTGATATGGGTTTTGACCTTAACTGGGCCAGTTTAAAATTTTGTATACCTATTTGAGTGCAACCTTTCTGTACCATCTTTACCATGAATTTTAAAGGTTTCTGGTGTTTTTCCTTACGGAATTAAAACACTTTTAATAATTTTCAACTTAACCTTTGTATGGGAGGTGGGGGTGGTTGTAATTTCCTCCATTTTTAGACTGTATAAGGAAGTGCGTGGAGGAAGAAACTCTAGTGATATTTTAAATGACCTATAATATGGGCAATAAAACAAAATTTCATATTTAAAACCTTCACAACATGTGGTATTGCCCACCCAATTACCCCTTCTGAGTACTCTCCAATGCGCTGCTACCTTTAACGAAATGCCGTCGAGAGAAATAAAAGCAATATTTGAATCTTTTAAGGATTACATACATAATGCAAAACTCTTCTTGAAATCGGAAATTATCTTTTCTAACCTATAAAATATTGTAATTGATTTTCCCGTACTGTAATATACTATAAGTATTACCAATTGTAGGGTGCCTAATTAGTTTCTATCATTTTTTTAATGAATTTTTAATCCAGTCAACCGATTTGTGTATCGAATTCTTACGTTTCTTTCTTCACCAAAATATTCATTAGAAACATAATTAAGTCATTTAACTGAATTAACGAATAAATATTTACGCAATTTCCCTTTGATCCAGACATAGCACTAATCCCCTTGATTGATGTGCACCAATATTATCTTATATTAACACAAAATGATAAGACGACTCATTAGGCTGAGCTAAATCAAATCTTTCAATCATATTCAGTTTCGGTTAAGATATCGTGCAATACTGACCAGCAAATACAAGTTTATGTGTTGAAAAAGCATACACGGTGAGTGTTGGAATAATGATGGAATTGAAAAAATAAATATTTTTTTAAATACAAATAGAATTTTTAAAATAAAAAACAATAAAAAATACAAAAATTAAATATCAGTGATTTGCCAAAAAAAATTTAAGCCGGAATATTTTGTGTTTCTGATTTTATTGAAAAAGAAAATTTAATTTAATTTTTTATAATACCGAAATCAACTTCGAAAATAATGTGAAGTGAAGGAACTAAAAATTTTAAATGGGTCGCCTAATAGAGACTTGCCTTACTAAATTTATAAAAAAGAAAAATAAGTGAAGTGTTGAAATGAAAACAAACATACATATTTATTATACTTCTAAGCACATTTGAAAATACGAACATACATATCTGATTGTTACAATTATTGAGTATATTCTTAGTCATCTTCATCACTGCGCAATAAAACTTTGAAATCGAATGGCAAAAATGCATATCCCGCACCGGTATAGAATTTGCTCATAAATTCAACCCTGAAAGTATGCAAACGTTACACAAATTGAAAACACATTCCACAGCTGAAATAGAGTCACTCACCAATGCAAACGTAAAGTATGCAAGAAGGCTGACAAGCCCTCCATCAAAATCATAATGGCTATTGTAAGCAAAACCCAAGCGCCGAAAATGAAGAATAAAGCAATGGCTGCCGGATAACCAGGGAATGTAAGGGCCTTGGAAAGCACCATATTCCAGAGTACGTCAGAGAGTTCTATTTAATTTAGAAATTATTATCATATTTAAAACGATTTAAAAAAAAAACGAGCTGCCGCACTAACCTGCATGAGCCAACGACAGAGCCCACAAACGTAAATACGAAGCTGTATGCGAGATTGTACTCAGTATATATTCGATCATATGTATAGCTTGATGTATCCATATTTCACTGATTGGTTCATCGTCCTCTTCGTCGTGTGCGCCGTGTTGATTGCCGCCTTCCTCATCCATTTTACCTAAAGTTGATATGGGTTGTCGCTTGGCCTGAAGTGTCCATATAATGGATATATAAACTTTTGAAAGAGTTGTCTTTTACTTTAGAGTAATCTTCAACTTACACGTAGTTTCCGCCCAGCCATGATATATAGCGGCTTGCCAATCAGAATCCATGGTATACAAATTATAGCCAAGACCACAAATGCCTTCTCCAAAGTGGGTTGTACAACGAACATGTACTCATCACAACCGGCTGGCTGTGGTGAATCGCTAAAGAGCATCATGTTGATGAAATAAATTAGAACTGATGGCGCGCAACCAGGTGTATCTGGCAAATAATCGGTATGAGGTGTATATTTCACCCATTTGTAGAACATCATGAAGCACATGTAGCCGAAGAGTAGGATGAGGAAGAGTATTTGCGGTATGAATTCCAAGAAGATCAGCGAATACTTCTTAAAGTGCACGAAATTCACCACAGACAAACAAACGCCGAAAATCATGTGAGACACACCGATAATAATTGACATTTTCATCTTGAAGGAGTTGAGAAAAATAATTTGATTATCAGCCAATTGCCAAATGGGATCCACACCCATAGGATAAGTCGCAACAGAAGCCACAACTGGATCCAATGTTAGACTGGGATTTGTCCACACGGTACTGGTATTATAGCGCACTCTCCAACCAGAGCCAAAAATGTTGAGTGACTTTGAAAATATATCATTATACATAAAACCCGTGTACATAGAGAAGAGACCCAGAAGTAAAATAATGTAACGACCGCCAAAGAATATATTCCAGATTTCACCGCCACGCTTCTTGCTCAAACGCTCTTCATCCAACACCAACCAGAGGGCAAAGAGGAATATACAAAATCCATGTCCCAAATCACCAAACATAACGGCAAAGAGAAAAGGAAATGTTATACAAGTATAAAGCGCCGGATTCACCTCGCGATAGTTGGCCATACCATAGGCGTCGATAAGATGCTGATAACCATTCGTGAACTTATTGACACGGTTAAAGGTTGGTGGTGATTGATCGGTCTCGAGCTCGTTCATAAACGACGGCAACGTGCTACCGACAGCAGCCGAACCAGCTGCCAGCGCTTGCTTAACATTTTCCAAGTCGTTTCTTGGCACCCAACCTTCACCAATTAGGCACTTTTTGGTCACATCTATATTGAACATATTCAATGTGTGATAGATGGCTTTCATTTTTTTTACCATTACCAACCATCTGGGCAAGTTTTTGATAGTGTTCGACAGCACTAAACGTCTGTGATCTGTCGTCTGACTGATCACCAGTTTCAAGTCTTCCAAGCGTGTCTTAACACCACGCAACATCTCTTCGCGTTCGGCATGCGCCGCAGGGCACGTGTACAGCGATGAACGAAATCCGTTACAAACTTTCTTGATACGCATATTCAGCTGCTCACCCTGGTAGAATACCACAAACACGGTTTTGTAAACCTCAAGTCCGGTACGGGGATCTGTAAGTGGTTCTTCCAAGTCAGCACGCTTCACATAAATATTACCACGCGATATGCGCCAAAGCATGCGCTCGAAAGCGAACGCACGCTCACGATTCAATAAGCCCGCCACGAATCCCAATTGGCCACTTGCTTGCGCGTGCGTGTCATCGCTACCGAAATGCGACGGCGCATCCATGACATCACTAAAGAACGTTTGTGTTTGCTCCAACACCATACACATCTCTTTTAATTCGGTGTAGTTAGTCTTCAGGTTGACATTATTTTGTGCGAGTTCACTTATTTCCGTCTCCACTCTCTCCAGCGTGGCCTCAAGCTCGCTGATATCACGTGGATTCGGCGCACTCGGCAGATCATCAATCAATTCCTTCACTTCAATACCATCTTTCCTCAATTCACTTTCAATGTAATGCATTTGACGCTCCAATTCATCACAACGACGCACTTCGTTGACGTAATGCCGTTGGAACGAATTAACATGGACATTAAGCTAAAATTGCAATTTTAAAATAATATGTTAAATGATTTCCTTGAACGCATAGTATAGCACTCACGTCACGAAATTGCACACATCCGATCTCGCCCAACTCGGAAATAGTGCTATAACCAGCTTCTTGTTGTATGAACAACTGGCATAGCGCCATCTTTTCGCTGCGAAACATGTCTCCCATGGTGAAGATTTGCTAAGGTTAAGCGAGAAAAAGTACGAAAAATCAGTGCGGTCTAAGTTTGATTCAACCTTTTACCACATAAGAAAGGTTGTGAACCTGTTTTAAAGATTAAAAAAAATATTGGTCAAGCAGTCTATTCTATTTTTAGAAAAGCTTAGGAATCCGCATTTCCGTTTTGAAAACCCTTGTCTTGAAAAAATAGTACCTACGAGCTAACACTTTATTGGCTTCTAATAATAGAACGAGTCGGATTTTTTTTTGTTTAATTTTTGGAACATGTTTTTCAGTAGTTTTACTAACAATTTAAATAAAATCGAAATTCGAATTAATATAATCTCACTCAGATATATCAGAGATATACAATTTTTAGAAAAATAATATTTTGGTATTCAATATAACGACATACATACATGTAAAGAGTTTTTCAAAAGGGGCGCTACAAAAGTAGATCGACAGGGCTTCACATTTCATCGTGGAAATATATACGATAAAACAACGAGTCGAAATTATTAAAATTCAGTCTCGGAATTCGGAGTCAGTGGCCTCAACTTAAAGAGCGCTACGCCCAATTTATAGTCGTCATAATCGTCCTGTCAGATCAACAATTGAGCGTCCACAGGCACAAAGAAGTGTCCGTAGTGTCGAGAATATTGCTGCCGCTAGCGCATCAATCGAGGAACAGCCAAATCAGTCTCTCACACGTCGTTCTCAAGCGTTTGGCATCTCTGTGACGTTGCTTTGTCGAATTTTGCGAAAAGATCTTCGCCTACTTCCTAACAAAATCAAATTGATACAAGAACTGAAGCCGCTTGACCACCAGAATCGTCGTATGTTTGTAAATTGGGCTGAGCAACAACTTGAAAATGATCCGGTTATTCATCGCAAAATCATATTCAGCGAAGAGGTTCATTTCTGGCTGAATGGCTTCGTCAATAAGCAAAATATGCGTTATTGGTCAGGCAGCAATCCACACGTATTCCATAAGTCACCATTATCTCCGGAAAAATTACGGTTTGGTACGGTTTATCGGCCGGCCGCGTTATTGAGCCGTACTTCTTCCGAGATGATCAAGACCGGCACGTTATTGTGAATGGGAATCGCTTCCGCTCAATGATAAATTAATATTTTTGGCACGAATTGGATGATTTGGACTTGGACAATATGTGGTTCAACAGGACGGCGACACAAGCCACACAGCGAATGTCACAATCGATTAATTGAAAACCAAGTTTAGTGAACGTGTTATCTCACAAAATGGCGTTGTCAAATGATCGCCTCGGTCGTGCGATTTCACGCCTTTATACTATCAAATCTATGGTCTATGCCAACAAGCCAGCGATGATTGATGAACTTCGTACGAATATCGAACGTGAAATTGCAGCAGTATCGGCCGATCGAACCGTCGAAAATTGGGTTCAGCGTCTGGACTTCTGCAAGCGTGCAAGAGGTGGCCATGCGAAAGAAATCAAGTTCCATACATAATGGCATCGAATGTACTTTCACTGTAATAAAGAATTTCATCGATATCCCAAGCCGTTTTTCTTTTGTTTACCGCTATTATTGAAAAACTCCTTACTTGTAATCTGAGATCGAAAGATGTTTTTAATTAATTCGAATTTGAAATTTAGTTAGGACTGATCAAGTAGATTGAGATATATAATTTTAGATAAAAACTGCACCTTAATATATAACTTAATATATTGTATATTATCATCCCCGAACATTTATTAATAACATTCGAGAGTTATCACACCATTATATAAGTTCTTGGCTGAGTAATTTTCAATCTTTAACCCTACTGTATATTGACGATTTATTTAAAATTTGTGATATACATATAGATAGAATCGAAATTTCTTACATATAACTTACCACATGAAATATGCAAAAGTATTCACACTTTTCACTTAAAGTATTTTCATGTATCAATACAAAAACTTAAATTTCGTATTTTTCAAGGAATTTAGAATCGTTTAAATATGTGTAGGTATACTAACTGACACCTCTTATAGAAGGTCACCTCCCTTGAGCGGGAACTTATTCATGCACCAAGTTAAATTATTAGAACAAATAATCCTCTCTTATGCGGACAAAAATCGCTCCACGGTGAGTGTCCGCCCAAAAGAGGTTTCACTGTATCTTACATATACAGGTAGCACTCTTTGAACGTTAATGTTCACCTGAGGTTGTTAAGAAAATATTATTATTATTCGCAGAATACTCAATTGATATTCTAAAGCAATATCAAATAAAATAAAGTATTAGATTATATCTTTATCCTTATCCTTTTTCATACTACTACTTTACACAATTTTATAAAAAATATATTAGTGCCTAACTAATTAACAAAATAGCTCAAATCTACAGCCAATTTATAACTTGAACTCTTTATAATGGAGACAAGTTCCTATAAAAAAGTTTTCAAAAGTAATTTCCATATGCTCTAAACTCAAAAATATAATATAACTGACCACGAAATAGTTTAATAACTTCATATAAAAAGATTTCAATATTATTGTAATTCATCAAAAAACTTACGTTTGTACGCAGAAGCTTCGATTTTATAAATTTAAATAAAGACTTGCAACAAACTCCTCGCCAGAATGACCAATAGACACTGATTTTATTTTATGGACTTAACTTCGAATCTCAAATGACCATTAACGCAATCACACTTCCAGTGCAATCAATCATGCAGTCAGATGGGTATTGGAAGTGGTCACATTGGCGCTGGGAACCCCGTGTACCTGCATCATGCTTATGTATTACAGGAAAACCCAGAGACTATATAATCAGACATTTCAAAGGCGCCATTGGCTTTAAAAAGTAATTACTGGAATATTGTTTGACTTTTGGATGAATGATCGTGGTTACGGGTTTTCAATAGAATACTGTTTGAAAGCAGTTCATCACACGTTTTATATTACAGTTGAATCCCGTTTATTCGAACGCGTTCATCTCAGCTCTATTTGCCCATTTAAATATGTTTTAAAAATGACAAGTTTATTCTGATGAAGAAATAATGGACGATTTGAATAGTAAGTAGAGAGAAGATGATAAAGAGACTGAAATTCGGGTCTTTAATTGTTTATAATAATAAGAAATTTTCATCGGATGGGAAAATCCTTCGAAAACTATAGTTAAGAAGATTTGTGTAAAAATTTCAGACCGATCAGTTCAGCCGTTTCTGAGAAATCTTGCTCACCGACTTTGAAAACAACGAGTTTAAGAGAAAAAACGAGAAAAACGAGTTTAAAGTTTTGAAAGCACTTTACATGTGTCTAATGTCTACCTTCACTAATGTGTCTATAACTTCGAAAATATTCGTCGGATCGAAATTTGGATGAAATTTTGTGTGTGTATACTCAGATATATATATATATATTATTAAAACGTAAAAAAATCGATTTTTTGAAAATCCTAACTGTATATAACCTCTTATCTAAACGACAACTTGGAAACCACGTACATAATAAAAAAATATTAAATTTATAATATTCAGGCAGGTGCTGTAATTCACTTCCGAGTGAAATTCACTTTCAATCCGATATTTCGTGTACTGAATTTCGATTTTACTTTTCAAATTCCACATTTTTTTTTTTATTTTCACTTTCACTCGGATTGCCGAACCTGCCTGATTGTTTGATTTTCATTGAAATCGTTTATTCGGATTTTCGATTATCCGGAACACTCCTGGTTTTATTTGATCGGTATAATCGGGATTCTACTGTACATATATAGATATTGAGTAATATATATGTATGTATAAATACTTTTTTTATTTTTGTATATGCATGTATGACAAACATTGCACAGTGATAGCTTTGATTGATTGGTCGTTTGATAAGGAATCACCAGCATTTCAGTGCAAACAATGAGGAGTCAAAGAAAGAAACGGAGCATAATTTTCAGTTTCAGTTTGAGTTGGGAACTATAGTCAATAACATATAACAAATTATTTTTTATTAAAAAAAATAAATATTTTTCCACTGTATGCAAAATTGAAAAATCTGTGCTTGAACCCTAAACTCTGGTGAGTGAAAAAAAAATTAAAAAAAACATAAAAAATAATAAAATAAATACAACAAATAAGTGCTTTGCTCTCTTCTATTTATAAACTTTATTAAACAATATCATCATACTTATAGTCATACATTAGATAGATTGCTTGTATAATATTTTGTTGCTGCAACTCGCGAAATTCGGACATACATATGTAGAGGTTTTAAACAGTTATTCACAATATGCTGACAAACAAACTCAAACAATTCATAATGTAATCCCAATTGGACGCATGACATTAAAAAACATTTTAACAAAAACAAATTAATAATATATGGTAAACAGCAGTAATAGACACTTATGACACAGACGGACGTGGAATTCACAAAAGGAAAATTATATTTGGAAGGCACTTTAAGATGTGGGAAGAGTACCACAATACTGATATCGCATAAGAACAAGCGAATATATAACTATTATACATAGAGGACACATCATTGCTTATTCCTCTTCTTCGCCATCTAAGATTGCTTTGAAGCTGAATGGTTGGAAGGCATAGCCCAAACCTTCGTAGAATTTGCTCATGAATTCGACCCTGTAGACAAGGAAAGAAAAAAACAATTTACATAAACAAATAACAACGGCATTTAGTAGTGTTTTTAACTTACCAATGCAAACGCAGTGTGTGCAAGAAGGCTGAGAGACCCTCCATCATTACCAAGATGGCCAATGTAAAGAGACACCAAGCGCCGAAAATGAAATACAAAGTAATTGCACCAGTATAGTCGCTGCCCTTCAGACCCATTGACAACACCATGTTCCACAAGACTTCAGACAATTCTACAAATACACAACGAAACCGAGATTAGATCAAGTTGTTTTCAGGACCCCGTACAATAGATGGAAATATAATGACTTACGTGCATGAGCCAATGACAAGGCCCACAAACGCAAATAGGAGGCCGTATGCGAAATTGTACTGAGCACATATTCAATGGTGTGAATAGCTTGGTGAATGTAGATTTCACTCATGGGTTCGTCGTCGTGTCCGCCGTGTCCACCGCCGCTATGATCGGCTTCATCAAGGCTGGTTGGTATTGGTGTTTCGCCGTCGGCAAGTTCGATGTTGCCAGTTAAATCGCCATTATGTTTAACCTAAAATAAATGTGAGAATATTTGTTTATAAACCAGATATGTTTATGTTTTATAGAAAGATTCACTTACATGCACTTTGTTTTTACGTGTGAATTTAATGTACAAGGGCTTGCCCAACAACATCCAGGGTATGCATAGCAAACCGATGTATACGCAAATTTTCTGAACATCAGGTTGCGCTGGGAACATGTACTCATCGCAGCCATCCAATGGTGGTGTGCTCTTGAACAACATCATGTTGATGAACATAATCAGGACAGATGGCGCACAACCGGGTGTGTCTGGCTGGAATGCGGTCTTCGGTGTGTATTTAATCCATTTGAAGAACATCATGAACACCATGTATCCGAAGAGTAATAGCAAGAAAAGAATTTGTGGTAGGAATTCCAAGAATATGCTGGCATAACGCTTGAAGTGTACAAAGTTCACAACCGACATGCAAACACCGAAAATCATGTGTGTCACACCCACAATAATGGACAACTTCATCTTGTAGGTATTAAGGAAGATGATCTTATTACCGGCCAATTGCCAAATGGGATCTAAGCCCACCGGATATACACCAAAAGTGCTGTGGTTTGGTGACAACTGCAATACAGCATTTTCCATAACAGTGGAGGTATTGTAACGTACATGCCAGGTTGAGCCAAAGACATTCATTGATTTTGAGAATATATCATTGTAGACGAAACCGGTGTAGCAAGAGAACAAACCCATCAATAATATGATATAACGACCGCCGAAGAAAATATTCCAAATTTCACCAGCCTTCTTCCTCTGCAAGGCCTTCTCGCACAACACCATCCAACCGCCGAACAAAGTCAAAATGATACCGTGACCCAAATCGCCGAACATCACAGCGAATAGGAATGGGAAAGTGATGCATGTGTATAAAGCTGGGTTAGCCTCACGGTAGGAAGCTACACCATAAGCGTCAATCAAATTCTGGAAACCGCGTGTAAACTTGTTTGTGCGATTGAATGTTGGTGGTTGTTCGTTTGTGTCAATCACATTCAAGAACGATGGAATAGTGCTGCCAACAGCAGCTGAGCCATCCGACAGGGCCTTCTGCACAACAGGCAGATCCTTGGTTGGTACCCAGCACTCGCCAATTAGGCACTTCTTTGTGACGTCCATGTTGAATAAGTTCAATGTGTGGTAGATGGCCTTCATCTTCTTCACCATAATCGACCAGGATGGCAAATTCTTCGAAACCGTAGCCAATACACGACTGCGATGATCTTCAGTCTGGCTCAAAACCAATTTCAAATCTTCCAAACGTGTACGTACACCCTTAACCATTTCGTCGCGTTCAGTATGGGAACTTGGGCATGGATACATGGACGCATGGAAACCGGTGCAGACCTTCTTAATGCGATTCTTGAGCTGTTCACCTTGGAAGAAGGCAACGAAGACGGTCTTGTAGATTGGATGACCGGTGGTGGGATCCTTAAGTGGATCATCCAAATCGGAACGTTTCAGAAACACGTTGCCACGTGAAATACGCCAAAGCATGCGCTCAAACGCAAATACACGCTCACGATTGATCACGCCCGCAACGAAACCGAGGCGACCACGATTCTGTGGATTGACCTCCTCAGCGGCATTTGGACCACGATTGCTAGAGTCCAAATTGAGTACTTCCTGATCGGAGAAGAAACCTTGCGTATTCTCGAGCACCTTACGCAATTCGGTCAATTCCAAGTAATTCGACTTGAGATTAACCTCATTCTGTGCCAACTCGAGAATTTCATTTTCGGTTTTCTCCAAGTGGGCCTCCAAATCGATGATCTCACGTGGATTGGGGGCGCGGGGGATGTCATCCAGAATGTCTTGCAACACAATGCCATCCTTCTTGATTTCCGCCTCAATGTAGCGTATTTTGCGTTCGAGCTCATCGCAACGGCGCACCTCGGTGACGAATTTGCGCTGGAAAGCGTTGACGTTGCTGTTCAACTAAAAATAAAAAAGACGAACAAATATTAAATTCATATAGCAACTATTGGTTTCAAGCACAACTATGACGCACAAACCTTGAGCGCACAAAAATTCGGTACTTACATCACGAAATTGCACACAACCAGTCTCGCCCAATTCCGAGACAGAGGTGTAGGCAGCCTCCGGTTGTATGAACATTTGGCATAATGCCATTTCCTCACTGCGAAACATGTCCCCCATCTTGATGAAGACGTCTCGCCGCTATACCACTGCAAGTAGAAAGGGTATAAAAAATCATAAATGAACAAATTAAGACACGTCTCGACTGTCTTATGCTATTTCTATATTTATTTGCAACAAATATTTTTCGAACAGAAGTATGTTTGTGTGTAGGTTAAATATTAGAAACAAATACGTTTTGTAGACCCAGACGAAAACAAAGGAATCTCGTAAAAAATGTTGGCTCGTTGTATTGATTGTCGCATTTTTTGAGCATACAAATGAATATATACATATAAATATATGTATTGTACTTATGTATGTACATACACATATATAATTTTATGTATTTTATGAAATACGACTTTTATTCCAGACGCTATAAATTTTTAATTTTATGTTTTTTTTTGTGTGTAGATTATGCTAATTTATAGTATATTTTGTTTACCCACATCATGAGTACATAGCGTACATATTAAAAAAGAGCAAGCACATTTTTAGTGTCTGAATATGAAGATCACCACGAGATATGCTATATGAAATATGGCGATCGCAGTAGCCAAGTGAATTTAGTGAGTACTAGACTAACGGTTTTCTATAATCTCTAGCGACCCAACATTGACTTTCGAATGGGAATAGTCAAATATTTATTATAGACGGGTTGGCTACAATCTCGACTGCTCCAAATTTTATTGAGATTCTCTTAACTTTAGAATAGTCGACTTTCGAATGGGAATGATCAAATATCTAAAAGTCAAACATTTGTTATAGACACTAAATCTCGACAGATCCAAAGTTTATTAAGAACCTCTAAACATTAGATCAGTCGGGATGGGCAAATATTTGAAATATTTCTTAAAAGAAAAGTACTCAGGTTACGAAATCTTTCATTCATTTTAAGACGGCTTGAAACTTATAAGATTCTTCACATTTAGCTCACAAATAACATGAAAGTCTCGGTCGAATTCCCAGCAAAAGTCATATTTTTATAAATATGTATGAGGACATCATGCTAGTGACTTCTAATGAGTGAAACAAGATCCAAAACCCGTCAGAGGTGGAATCTAAACTGTACCAAGGTAACATAGTTGAAGCACTCCCTGTTTTTGTGACTTGGAAAAGATTATTCCCCAAACTTTTTTCTATCGAATTAACAGTGGCTTAGCCAGATAAAATTCGAGTCTGTTCCAGATGCGTTGACCCGTCTATTGTTGGATAGAACCGGGTGAGGCTTCTTTAAGTCAAATGATTACACTCTTTTTGTACATTTTTGGGTACAAAAGAGTACAGTTAGCCTATTCATAGGACCGAATTAACAGTAAATAGCCAGATAAAATCAAAGTCCAATCCATATACGTTGAACAGACTATAGACGGATAGTATTGGGTGAAGCTTCTTTAAGGCAAATGATTAGACTCTTTTTTATAAACTTTCGGCTAGAAAAGAAGTACAGTTAGCCTTTTCAAAGGGCATTCAAAAATCAAAAGCGCGATTAGCATATGTTGCTTTGTGACTAATCCCGGACTCATTGCATATTTGTTGCATTTTTGAAATGGTTAGCGATTATACTTATATGTACATATAAGAAAATGTCCGCCAAACCAAATTATTTCGAAAAAAAACTTGGAAATAATTGGCGCTCACTGCAAAAGCTACAAATGTTTTCACAAGTATAAGCACAACCGAAGTAAATTTTTTTTGATAAGATTAGGTACTATACCACTAAAGAATAATGGCTACTCGCTTATCGCTGGCAATTATTATTTAAAATTTTTTAAACTACAGAGAATGGAATTTTAAAATATGTATGTATGTATATGTGTACGTTTTACAGAAAAAAAAATTAACTCAAAAATGTTCAAAATTATCGCTTTGGCTGTGAACACCATTGGAGAGTTACGAAACTGCTTTCATATTTTTTAATTCTGTTGATTTATCACACACATACACACATACATATGTAAATATTATAAGAGTTCGAGTTTACTTGCTGCCGGTACATATTTACGTAAGTATCTATGTATGTGTATTAACCGGGTTGGCGAAATATCACATAAATAGTAACTATGTACATAGTCAATCAGCAAAGCTTTCTAGTCAGCTGATGTCGCAGAACAGTAGATATTCAGCAAATCATGTGAGCCATCATGTGAAGCTTATGAAGAAGCTTCGACGATCAAATACACTACTCCTAAGGCAACGCCTTAGTCAAGCAGTTGACTTGTGCACACGCATACATGCAAATTTTCGTGTGTTTGTGTGTGTGAGCGTACATTTATCGTGTGTAAATATGTATGTGTATGTAGTTACTCCTATATAGATCCCTGCCAGCCAGGCCTAACCACTTTCCCCTCATGTTTCTTCAATTACTAACACCAACGCACACGTTTGGGTTGTTTTGTTTTTGTATTCGTACGTGTGAGGGGAATAGTGGTTAAAAAACTCACAAGCAGCTATGCTGGCCTATGGCAAACTCACCACTTTTTTTTACCACTTTTGTGGGTTTAAAAAACTTCGGTTTAACCAGCTTTTTCACCACCTTTGGCTGGCAGGGATATCGCTACTTCACGACATTCGTTTGCTTGTTCTCCATAAGTATTTGTGCTCGAGTCATTTAAAATTGATTGCCAGATATATCTGGTGCTTGTATCGTCTCAAATTGTATTTACTTAGAATTTATTTATTTCATTTGTTTTCTTTTGTTTGTATATTTATTGTTGTAGTTTATTTTTTTAATTTTTCGAACTTCAAACAGTCACACGCGCAATCATTAGTCAATATAACAGGCATAAATATATATGTATGTATGTATGTACTTGTGTGTATATGTATGCGTATCACGCGTGTTTGCTACATACATAACTACATATAGTTATGTTTGTTTGGATGTTCCGCTTACATAAATACTCGTACTTGACCGCATCGCTGATGATGCCAAATTGCTGACGTTTGCGTGAAAAAGCCGCTGACTGCGCGTGTGTGCGTGTGTCGTTGATGACGCGATCACGCGCCATGAAAATTTAGTTTGATTTGCCTTTTAGTGCTCGCATACATATGTACATTTACATATGTATAGAAGTATAAAATGTGCCTTTTGGACATTTAATAATCTGATTAACCGGTAAAAATCACAATTAGTACAGGTACATATGACATATGTATAAAAGTAAAGTGCTACAAACGTCATGAGATTAAGATTATATTTAGCTAGCAACTGAGTTCTTTTTCAATTATACAAAAAATAGTAGAGGCAACAAGAAAGTTAATAATCAAAAATAATACAATTAAAAAATATGCAGACATACAAATATGTAGGCATCTATATATAAATATACAAAAATTGATAAACTTTTTGCCACTTAATTTAATTATTTTTTTTGTATTAAGTATTTATTTTTACAACAATTTGTGTATAAAAGTTTTAATGCATATAATTTTTATTCATATATATTTTTATACATATATACATAAATATATTTACTACCACATGCCAACGTTTCATATCTAAAACAAAAGTAATTTTAATTTATTTCCATACATATGAAATCCATTAGACATACCACAGATAGTAAATGTCGATTATAAATTAATTTGCTAGCGCACATACATATGTGCATACATATCTACAAGCATTACTATTTATTATTGTTGAGCGCTTTAAGAGGCATTTATGGCGATAACATTGCCGGTATATGCCATATATAGACAAATGTAGCGCACATGGAGGCAAAGCAATATGGGGTTTAGAAGATTACGACAGTACTAAAATGTGACTACATACATATGTACATATATAAAAATTTATTTCTACATACTTCCTTACTTTATAAATGCAAACATATGTATGTATATAGCAATTATAATTATATAAATTAAAAATAAAAATTAATAATAATAAAATTAATATTTTTTTGCTTCCGATAAGTTATTTGATCGGTGTTCACATTGTCATGCAAAATAGCAAATATCTTGCAGTAAATTTAATATCTTGAACATATATCTGTATGTATATATGCATGTATGAGTAATGTACATTACATATTTTTAAACACATACATTTGTATATACATACATATGTAAATACTGTATACATTGCACTGAATTTCCGGTTTTTTTATTTTTAGTGTTTTTTTCAAAAACTCTTTGCGCAAATATTACATAACATAACTGTTAAACAACCGTTTATTGCTTGTACCACAACATTTTAAACATTTAAATATCGCCTGCAATTATTTAACACTTAATTTGCCTCGTGCACTTAGTGGGGCGCCACTGTACAAGAAACATACAAAAATTGTTTATCGGTTTAATCCACTGCGGATACTCAAATTCAATAAAAATAAATAATTACAAATTTTGTATGTAATTGAACACATGTATATCTGTGTATTTTTGTAAAAAATATAAAAAATTGCAATGCAAAAACAACTCACGTAACCAAAAGCTAAAGTGACAAAACTTACACCGTAAACACGTTGGAATTCACTTGTATATACTATATGTATATGCAAATAATTGTAAACCAGTTCAACTTCGCAGTGTCAACTCGACTAAACGCCAAAAATATGCGCTCGCCAAGTTACGCAAAAGGAACTCACTGCACCCTTTTGGCTACCTCTGCAGATTGCAGCTCAATATTTCTCCCTATTTTCAAAATGCGTGTCAAACGAAAAATCACAATATACATATGCATCTTCCAAGGCAGTCCTTTTGAAATGCCCCATATCTTCATATACTAGACTACTAACGCTTATTAGGCTCTGGCACAGGACAACATATCCATATGTGACCTGGTCTACGGAAAAGGGGCTTAGGTGTCAAAAAATCAATTTTTCACTTTTTAGTTGATTCGGATGGAAGATGAGAGTTGTTTATTTTTCACAGCTGTTTCCCAGAAAACTAGTTTTCGCACGTTAGCTCCCTTTTCGTAGACCAGGTCACATATACATATGTATGTAAGAAGTTTTCCATTTCTCGAACTACAATTAACTTTTTACACTATTTGGTTTTCATTTTTATTGTTGTTGTTTTTTTAAATATGCAATATTCATATTTTACACACTCATCCCTACACACATACATATGTCCATATATGTGCATTTATTAAATTCTCAACATTTAAGCGCTTGCATGCTCACATCCAGTGGCTTTCAAATGTTACCCATCACCCGTATAAAAAGCCATTAGGCCGACTCAATTGGGTGCGGCAAAATAGAAACAAAACAAAAAATTAAAAGAAATATGTGAAACATGCTTACCGCACCCGTGGGCCACGTGACACGAATTAAAAGAAAGGTTGCGAAAGGTTGATGATATACATACATACATACATACATGTACATATTGAGTAAAATATTTGCATAGAAAAATGGTCAAAATGGAGTGAAGAAATATTAACAAGAGCCGAAAGACGGATATTAAATGTTCAATTAAACTCAAAATGTTGTCATGGAGTAGGGCTCTGAAACAATGGAACAAATATAAAATTAAAAAAAAAAACAAAAAAAAAAATATTTCCGATAATCCGAAAAAGTAAATTGTTTGCTTCTAAAATTTCATTAAAAATTCCAAAAAATAAAATGATATTAAATTTGTTTAAACTTGTTTCGGAAAAAAAATGCATTTAATATATTACTCTACTGTAACCGGTAAAACAAGTAATTAATATTCTGTCCTCGATTCATGCAACGCATAATAAAAGTAGCTGCTGTACAAGAATATTTCATTCGTATAATAACAGTGAGAATAACAACAAAAAATTTTCAACAAATACATGAATTTGACATTTCAAATCAGTCGCTCTACTACCACCTTATATGAAAACGCTTTGAAATATATAAGGACTGGTTTAATTATCAAAAATCTCAAAAAAATTTAAAGAAGAATTACTAACCAGCGAGAGTTCACTAGCATCAAGAACAAAATTATTTTAGTATTTAAAAAAAATATTTCAACGTTAAAAAAAATATGGTAGCATATAATCTGCTATATCTAACTGTTAAATGAGTTGTTTTAATAATAAATAACCACACTCGAGAGACTAATTAGAATAAATTTGATCATTTTATGGTCGTGATCAGAATAATGAAGCTAAGTGCAGGCTCAAGTACAAGATATGTATAACATAAAATATGATTTAAAGGACCCCTAACTACACTGGATATTTACTAAAGGTAAAGTCTTGCTTACCAATCTTACATAACCATTATTCTAAATGTTGAGGCCTACAAGAAGCTTTTAAAAGATGCTTAAAAACGAAAAGTTTAGCTTCTTGCAACTAAACTGCTTCCAAACAAATGACTTTTAAACATTTTCTGGCTTTGAAAAGTTGAAGAAAGTCGTCATTACTCTAAAAGCTTAATAATTTAACAGAAAATACATTCTAACTACATTCATTGGAGCTGAAAATATATGTATTTCTCACAAATTCTAAAAGTAGAGTTTCTATAATTTCAACAAACTTTGCTGTGCACATTAAAGTAAAAAGAAGGTGAAAAAAGTGTTTTATAGTGTTATAATAATAGATTTATTTATTTATATAGACGAAAAAATTCCACTAGTACAAACTGGAAACAATAAGTTCACATACAACATATACTATTTGTATTCTATGTCTATCTGTATATATGTACATATGTGTCTACTCCCTAATTACAAACGAGGCCAGTTTAGTTAGCACCAACACATTTAATTACTTTTTAGTAGCAACGGACATATATAAACATACATACATACAAACATATTTATTTATACTGATATTATATTTGTTCAAGCTTTCACACCCCATCTTGTGACCACATGAGTGCATATCACTGTGGCAAATCATTAATGATTCGCAATATAAATTAACAGTCTGTGAGCATATTTTTTAAATAAAAAGTTATATATATGTAATATATTTTATATATTTTTTTTAAATATGTATGTGTCTATATGTAAATTAATTAATAGTAAAGCGCAACTTTTTGTCATTTTAAAAGCTTTTTTCAACTCAGTATGTATGGCTTAATTGAACACATATTTGTTTATGTTGTGTATACACATACATTGTATTCATTACTTGCCCGCTGCTCGTAATTACGAGTAATTTTATTAAGCCAATATTTATTTAATTTATTTTCGCTGTTGCTATGTGGTGAGACAGAGTAATTCGGGGAAAAACACTTTATTTATATTTATTTAATTATACTAAATTTATTATTGGAATTATTGAAAAACTGCTAACTCAAATCACTGCAAATATAAGTTTCACAAACGTAACGTTTATGTACATATTCAGCTTTCATAACTCGTACTTCTATAACTAGAAATCTTGAATTTGGAATTGAAATCAAATTTCATACAAATTAACTCCCATAACTCGAAGTCTCCCTAAGTCGACGTGTTTTGTGGATTATGGTAATTCGGAAATTCAACTGTATATATATATATATTAAATAAAGTTTAGAATTCTTGCCGCAAGAACTACTTATCAGTTACAATTTCTGGTAATCTTGATATCAATAGATAAGGAAATGTGTTACAGTACAGCAAATATGTACATATATGTATGTATAATACATTTATATATAACACATTTGCGTTTAACCACAGTTAAGTCTTACGCAATTAAAGCAACATGTAATCACACGCATTATTAATAAATATTAACAATGAAACTCGTGATTATTCGCAGTAAAACTAGTCTACACACACACACACTTACACATACATTCACGCCTAAATTTATGCAATAATATGTATAAAAAAACAAGTAAGGAAGGGCTAAGTTCGGGTGTAACCGAACATTTTATACTCTCGCAATTTATTTATTTAACTTTATTTATATTATATAATACACGATTTGACCCACATATTCGCCATATATATTGTATAAAGTCCATTGAAAGTTGGAAACCCTAATATAAGGTTAGAAGCACCGAGGTCCTCGTGTTCGATATATGGGGCCTTAAAAACCTATGGTCCGATTTCGGCGATTTTTAGAATGGGGATGCCACACTATAAATGCAATATTTATTCAAAGTGCTGTTCCGATATCTTCACTAGTGCTTACTTTATATATTGTATTGTAAACGATTCTGATCGTCTTCAAAGTTCTGCTATATAGGAAGTAGGCGTGGTTGTGAAGCGGTTTGGCCTATTTTCACAACATATCATTGGGATGTAAGGAAACTATTACAAACCAAGTTTCATTGAAATCGGTCGAGTAGTTCCTGAGATATGGTTTTTGACCCATAAGTGGGCGACGCCACGCCCATTTTCCATTTTGTAAAAAAATCTGAGTGCAGCTTTCATCTGCCATTTCTTATGTGAAATTTAGTGTTTCTGACGTTTTTCGTTAGTGAGTTAACCCACTTTTAGTAATTTTCAACCTAACTTTTGTATGGGAGGTGGGCGTGGTTATGATCCGATTTCTTTAATTTTTGGACTGTATTAGGAAGTGGCTAAAAAAAACGACTGCAGAAAGTTTGGTTTATATACCTCTATTGGTTTGCGAGATATGTACAAAAAACTTAGTAGGGGGCGGGGCCACGCCCACTTCCCCAAAAAAATTACATCCAAATATGCCCCTTTATAGTGCGATCCTTCATACCAAATTTTATTTTCATAGCTTTATTTATGGCTTAGTTATGGCACTTTATGTGTTTTCGGTTTTCGCCATTTTGTGGGCGTGGCAGTGGTCCGATTTTGCAACCTTCCTATGGTGCCAAGAAATAAGTATGCCAAGTTTCATCAAGATATCTTAATTTTTACTCAAGTTACAGCTTGCACAGACGGACGGACGGACGGACGGACAGACAGACATTCGGATTTGAACTCCACTCTTCACCCTGATCACTTTGGTATATATAACCCTATATCTAACTCGTTTAGTTTTGGGTGTTACAAACAACCGTTATGTGAACAAAACTATAATACTCTCTTTAGCAACATTTGTTGCGAGAGTATAAAAAGAAAATAATAAATATTAAATAATGTATGTACATATGTATGTTCATATGTCACACTGGTCATAAGTATTATGCATGCTTATTAAATTACGACCTTAAAGCATTCAAGCGTCAGCTGACTAACGCCTAGCAGACTGCCCTTGCAGCGAACGTTAACCTTTGTGCACTAGTTTGTTGTGTCGATTGTAGTACATGGCTAGATGCTATATATATGTACTTGTACATAATACAAACGCAGGCGGTCAATTACACCCACACCTGCCAGACATACACGCACACCACAACACTTCATGCTAAAATGCAAACACATTCTAAGACGGACAGCAATGAAAACAGGCAAAAATGGCAGAAATGTAGCCAGTGCAAAATAAACGAAATTGAAAGGTTGTAGCGTAAAATCAAACACCTCGCGTTGCCCCTTAGCGCTGTTGGCGGTTGGTGAAAACAGCTGAAAGCACAACAATGCTATTTAACTAGGAAAACATAATCCAATGTATATGTATTTCAGCATTCTGCATTCTTTACTAGAAATATATATAAAATAAAACAAGTAAGGAAAGGCTAAGTTCGGGTGTAACCGAACATTTTATACTCTCGCAATTTATTGCTATATTTTTATTAAGGTCACACACAATTCGACCCATATATTCGGCGTAAAGTTCAATAGAATAACGAATATCATCATAAATAGTATATGGGGACTGAGGTAATTCTTGAACCGATTTCACTCGTTTTCACCACCAAGATACCATATATCGAAGACTATGCGCTCACTTAATTTCATATTACCTATAAATAGGTATATGGCATATAGGGGAAGTTATTACCCGATTTTAACCACTTTTGGGACAGAGACAAACTGTTATAAGAAAAAAATTCCCCCTAAGTTACATTAAAATATCTAAGAAATTTACCTATATTTTCGATGAAAATACACCCTTAGGCACTGAGTTCTTCATGTTCGATATCAAGGGGCTTGAAATTTCATGGTCCGATTTTGACAATTTTTCCACAAGTGATGCCACAGTATTTGTGTAAAGTTTTATTTCGGTATCTTCATTGGTTCCTTATGTATATCTTATAAAGTGAAGGAATCAAATGGAATTCAAAATTCAGTTATATGGGAAATTGTCGTAGTTGTAAACCGATTTCATCTATTTTCCACACGTGTCATCAGGGTGTCAAGAAAATATTATATACCGAATTTGATTGAAATCTGTCGAGTAGTTCCTGATATATGGTTTTTGACCCATAAGTGGGCTATGCCACACCCATTTTCCATTTTGTAAAATAATCTGAGTGCAGCTTCATTCTTGTATTTCTTCTGTAAAATTTAAAGTTTCTGACGTGTTTCGATAGTGAGTTAACGCACTTTTAGTAATTTTCATCCTAATCTTTGTATGGGAGTTGGGCGTGGTTTTTATCCGATTTCTTTAATTTTTGGACTGTATTAAGAAGTGGCTAAAAGAAACGACTGCAGAAAGTTTTTTGCTTATATAGCTTCATTGGTTTGCGAGATATATACAAAAAACCTATTTGGGGGCGGGGCCACGTTGATTTGTGGATATTTCCAAATGTTTGAAAATGTTTTTTTTTATAGAAACCCTGCAATTTTAAAATGAATCAAATACTACAATTATAACTAGTTATTTTTGTAACCAAATACGAAGTAGTTCAATTTACATGCATACATATAAAGATCGAAAGCAAAACGCTACGTTAGTTAGTTACTTGACAACGAAAAAAGTAAACAGTCAAAGTACTGTATTTGCGAATCGGTGCTATATAATAAGATGAAGTCTATATATTAAGTATATATGTATTGCTTTTGTAAAAAAAGTGCAAAATTTTATACAGACACTCATTTATTTGTTTTATTTGCTTTGCAGACCAACAACAACTAACGAGAACTTTCATTAGTCTAAAGCTAGCTAGGAGCGTTAGAAGTTAGTAGAATGCTCAAAAACTCAAGAATGCTGTCAACGTCAATCGCAGCGCACAACACAAACAAATACACATAATCATATATATGTCTGTCTATATGTATGTGTATATTGTTATTAGAACGTATTAAAGGTAACGAACGAGCTTCTGCTTGTCGTGAAATGTCAGTTGTGTGAGCTGTGAGTATGATAAATATGGGACTCAATGATTCGATTGATATGGCTGGCCGCCTGCTGGAATGGAGTTAATGCTGGCAACAGTATGTACAATATTGTTTGCTTGTAAAATTTTATAAATGTGTGTGTGTGTGCGTGTGTTTGCATTAGTTAAGCGACGACAGTCTGCGACCTCATGTGACTGTAGCGCTGTCGTAAGTGACTGCATTGGAGACAGTATACTATTGTCTAGGCGCTTTTCTATGCACTTGTCTACATATTGTACGAGTATGTATGTGTGTATGTATATTTAATGTTTAGCATTTTTGTAGCTGCTCAGTAGTTATAGCTACTAGTTTCAGTAGGCACATTGGCGCTTACAACTACAAGCATGCGGTGGTAAATGTCGATCACGTGCACATAATTTTTCGGCAAATTAGCTAATTATGCCTTATCAGCAGCACATTTCATACGCACATACATACAGACATATAAATTTTTATATTTTTCTGATATCTACTTTAATCACATGACTTGCAGCCGCGGTAATGCTGTATGAAAATGCTGTCATTTAATTACAAAATAATGACAAAGCTTCAAGATAAGTGTAATTTTAGGCGATTACAGGGATCACGCTACTTGCCTGCACACATAGAGGTACATACATATGTATGTCTGTATGTATGTATATATGTGTTTTTATATGTCAAAACACGAACTTAACTAAGTAAATTATAATGCTTAAATGTCACGAGTTATTTTTTATTTGTACAAATCGCAAATTAGCAATAAAAATTGCGCGAATTGAGCGTTGAGAGACTAACACCACAGCGTATTCAACTTACATATATATATGTATGTAAGCACATATGTAATTAACATGCACAGAACACCGAATTGCAACTACAATATCTATGTCACAGCAAAATTATGCTCGATTCTAAAAATAATCGCTAAGAAATAAATATAAAAATTGCATTTATGTTGTAATAAGGCATTTAGCATGAAACTTTTTTTTGAAAATTGAAGAAAAAATAGCAGTGTATGTCGTTCGATTATACAAGTAAAAGGACGAAGTTAAAATACAAAAAACACAAAAATAATAAAATAAATAAATAAATAAATTTTAGATAAAAATATAAAAAATACTAATTTTTAGATTTAAAAAGCAACAACAACAAAAGTATCACACAGCTGATCAATTTGCTATCGCGCGCTCCACCTAAAATATATAACATGCTATTAGCGATTTCGCGCATTAAGCATTTTTTTTTTGCACTACACTTTTTACCGTAATAACTTTTTAACTCATTAAAAAGCTATAAAATAAACAATTTACTTCACACGCGCACAACTCTTAGAGGGTGGCAGGGTGAGTATTAACAATGTAAATATACATACATACATACATATGTGCTATATGTACATTAGCACATATGTAAATACAATATGTATGTCTCTATATAATGCACACAGTTTGTTGATGTCGAATATTTGAATTGTGGCCCCAGCAGTGAGACGCCTGTGCTGTGGCCTCGCCTCGAGCAGGTCGATTGTTATTGGTTTGTTTATACATTTGCTCACTTGTTTTGCATTGTTTTTGTTTTATTTTTTATTTTATTTTAATTTTTGCATTTTCTTTATTTAATTTTTTTTGTTGCTAAAAAATCCACTACACGCTTTAACACTTTATAGCCATATATAACTACATACACATACATACATATGTATATTCATATATACTAGATAATATTCTGGTTTAGCGATCGACTCTCTTTAGTACACGTACATACACACACACACACACACCTAAGTACACATGTATTTTATATACATATGCGCTATACAAATGTCCATATGTATATTCATAATAATTTATATATATACTGGTCTGTCTGGTCCACCTTGCTTACCGCTTTAAATTATTCAACGTACAGAAACAACAAAAATATTTTTTTTTTCTGTTGATTTTCGTTACACACAAAATTCAGTTTCCGACGATGTTAATTTTAGAACTTGTCTCGTCGGCTATACAAAGACGTCTGCTCATTCGATTGCAGCTCTCGAGCGTTTCGCCTCACTATACGTACAATTAAAATATATATGTACATATATGTATATACAAATGTAATCATCACAGCCACAGTTGGAGTGCAGAGGCTACCAAAATGTGGCTAACTGATGTTATCATGCTTACTTAGCACTAACTAAATACAGAGTTGCTATATTTAGTAGTTGTCTAACCAGAAATATGTTGCTTTGCATTTCTTATTGGATTGAGAAAGTGTAATAATTTAATTGAGTGGCGTTATATGAGAGGAAATTTTAGAAAATATATTATGTTAGTTAGCTTGAGCAGAACTGATATTTTTCATACACTTGGATTAATTCCGGACTATGTTAAGTAAGGACTTCTTCGAACCAGGCTTCGGGAATGAAAGAATTATATTGAATTTTAACTTTGGACCATTAAAAATGAGTGGTTCTTAATTTTTTTAACAAAAATTAATAATACTCATGCAGTTTCGATTCTTCAATCTCTGGTAAAGTTATTTTTTATTTTGTCTTAATTTTAATTTTTAATTTTTTTTCATTATTTTTTGGGTATTAAAATTTGTTTTTGATCTCATCTTCATCTTTACTGGCGTAGACAACGCATAAGCGATTATAGCCGAGCGCGCCATTCATTTTTGGCATTTCGCTGATTGACGCCAATTGGCGATACCAAGTGCATCCAGATCCTCCTCCATATGGTATTTTCAACGGTCTTCCTCTTCCTCTGCTTCCACCACCGGGTACTGCATCGAACACTTTCATAGCTTGAATGTTTTCGTCCATTCGGACAACATGACCTAGACGCAGACGTTGTCTTTTTATTCTCTGAACTATGTCAATATCGTCGTATAACCCATACACCTCATCGCTCCATCGTCTGCGGAATTCGCCGTTGCCAATGTCCGAAGACCATAAATCTTCCGTCAAAGATTTCTCTCGAAAACTTCTAGTGCCAATATCAACGAATGTTGACATCGTTCATGCTTTTGCACCATAAAACAGGATGATGTGGGAATTTTAGAGAATTAGAGTTTCGTCTTTGTTCGTCGAGAGATGACTTTACTTTTAAATTGCCTACACAGTCCAAAGTCTCGCGTATTGGCAAGAATGATTCTGTCTTGGATTTCCAAGATGGACGAAACTATCTACAACATCAAACATTTTCGATGACAGGAGATATTTCGTCTTGTCTTCATTCACTATTAAAACCTTACGCTTCGCTTACTTATCCAGTCTTGTTAATGACGCGGTTGTTAAGTCCAATGAGCTCATACTTATCAACAAAACTCATAATCGTAGTAATCTCATATACTTTTTATGGATAATGCTGCAACATGCACTAAAAAAAGTAATTTATATTCATGTAGGTTCGTTAGAATTTCCGGAACCGAAACTAATTGATGTTCTTGATATTGCTAGTAGTTTGTTTTGAGAATTTCATAAATTCAATTTTCAAATCGTATTAAAATGCAAAACAAACGTTCGATCCTAAAACAGTCGGATATATCTAAGAGGATCCACAATTATATCCAGACACGCACTAGCTTTAATGAAACATTGAATGTTTTCTAACACTAGAACAACAGAGCAGATCTAATTTAATTACCAATACATTACAATTACAAACAATTCGATCAAATCGAATTGCAGATCATATTTTAATATTACATAAACACCGATTGATATATGTATCGATACTTCAACCTTATCTGTAAAAAATCTATAAAATCATTTAAAGAAAACACTGGAAAGTCCTTGTTGAACTTGACGTCTTATCTCATTACATTATCTAATTAATTTTGATATTGACGGTGTTTGTAATTATAGTACAGTGGAACTTACATAACTCGAACTTCTATAACTCGAAAATCTCTATAACTCGAACTTTTGAATTGGCAATTGCGTTTAGAAATCAAATTTCATACAAATTTTCTTCCATAACTCAAACTTCCTTAACTCGAAGTTCTCCATAACTCGAACTCTTCAATTGACAATCGAAGTAATATTTCATACAAATTTCCTTCCATAAATCGAACTTTCGACAAGGCCATAAAAAAAATTTTAAATTTTACTACCGAGGCAGAATTTTTAGAGTCCCTCTATATCGTATGAAGGTGGGCGAAAAATATGGTATTACACTTATGGTTTGCATAAACCATGTAACAAAGGCATGGGATATAGACGTCAAGAGCCAAATAATAGCAAAATGCAACAGACACAATTACGGAATACATGTTTTAACATATGTTCACAAAACTTTATGCGAGGTAAATATGTATATAAAACTCTGTTTAGATCTATATTTTTCAGCTTATTAAAAAATTTTGTGTTTTAATGAAAATTCTCTAACTCGAAGTTTTTTGTGGATTATCGTGATTCGAGTTAGAGAAGTTCCACTATACATAGATTGATCTATTATACCTATACATATTTCTTTCTTGAATACCTTTGTATATATGTATATTCTTATTTCTTCATTTATATAAATAATTTGTTCATATATACATATATGTTTGCATGTTACGAATGAATGCAATTAATAACTTAGAAATTAATGACTAAAAAGTTTGATTATCTTTTGATGGATGTGTCAATATAAAATGATAATGACACAATTCAAAGTAATTAAGTAAGCATCTCATGCCTTATCGGGTAAGATAAATTTAATTATAAAATTTGTATTGGAAAGCAAGTTGAGGATTATTTTCGCATCGTTTGATGATAAAAAAATATATTTTTAATGGACTTGGAACTTATTAGCCATTTCGTTGCATATACATATGTACATACAGTGGCAAGCAATAATGGATGTTTAATTTTGCTTAATAAATATAGAGTTATATAGCAGTTATGTACAATATTATAATAATATAATTGTTGCATTTAATTTTTTATTACTATATTTTTTGTTTTCTATTAGTAGAATAAATAATGCATGAAATAAAATAGTTTGCTTAAAATTGCTTCATTAGAACGGATTTTATGAACGATTAAGTGTAAAAGTGACAAACATTCATTCGTTATTGCTCGCCACTGTATAATACTGTATAAGTATTATTATAGAACTCGAACGATGTGGACCTGGCTGAGTTAACGAATAAAGTCTACGACTGCGGAATGGAATAACTGGAATACGACTGTAAATATAACTGAAATAAATGTTTTTAAAAGCATATACAGTTGAACTTTCATAATTCGAATTTCTATAACTCAAAGTTCTCCATAACTCGAACTTTTGAATTGGCAATAGAAGTCAAATTTCATACAAATTACCTTTCGTAACTCGTAGTCTTTCTAACTCGAAACTTTTTTGGGGTATATGGTGATTCGAGTTAGGGAAGTTCAACTGTAAATGTTTTTAAAAGCATATATAATGATTATTAAATATTATTTATTAAATTTCATATATTTTTTTTTGGCCACTTACCATTTTTCCATGCGCATAAATAGAAATAAAAGATTTTTTTTCTCCAAATTCATAAAAAGTAAAATACTGCATGTACATATATTTGAAATGCTTATACATGAGCACATTTAAAATTTGATTACATATGCTGTTAGTACGAATTGCAAAGCAATGTATTTTATATTTTATGATTTTGAAAAAAAAAAACTTTGAATTTTTGCATTTTATATATTTTATATTCATTTTAGTGTTGATAGTGAATTTATTTTCTTTAATGAACTTTTTCAAACTTTATTCCTCCTCTTTAGCGAGTGGTACATATCTATGGTATGCATACATTTATTACATATAGTACATATGTATGTATGTTGCATTTAATATCTGTATTCGGTTATAGCGTATTAAACTTCAATTGTGATGAAATTATACTAATATCACAATAAATATAAAGAAACTTATTAAACATAAATACAATTTATAGAAAGTGTTAACACAATTCAATTTGTTGAATTTGGGCAAGAGCATTGCATAAGAGATAATAATAATTCATATAAATAGATGATAATTGTTGTGCAAGGAGCATATATCGTGTATCTATGCTAATTCGAATTATAATATCAGTTTGTTTAAGTTTATTAAATAATAATTCAAAATATTTAGGTAAAATTAAGACCTTTGTTATAAGGAAATAAAAAATACATAATAAAAAAATTAAAATAAAAAAAAATAAAAACTACAAAATTGTTTTCATCTTCTTGTTAATTTATAGGTGCAAGCGATTACGTTAATGGAATAAATAATTTGTCAGCGAGTTATATAATTCAGTACTTGCTGTGATTGTGTCAATTTAAATTTAGACAAACAATCATTCCTTTTTTTTAGTTAAAACTAATTTATCAATATATATATGTGATGCAAAATGTGTGAAAAAACATATAATTGTAAATTAATATAATTTTTCTTATTAAATATTGCTAGCAAACTACTTTAATTGTATTTGTCAACTTGCTGTTGAATTTTGCAAGCAAGAAAAATCTCATTACTAGTTCAACTATATAATTCGCATTAGAGTAGTTTGCTTACAATCCGAAAATTTTCGTGTCTCTATAAAACAACTCCAAAAAAAGTATATATTATATTTGAATGAACAATGAAACTAATCTAAAATATACATACATATATTGTTAATATATTTGCGGCAATATAACTTATTTACTAAATATATTTCGAAAATAATTGATTTATATAAAACATAAATCGAAATTAATATGTTTAAAAACTCCATTTTCAACAAACATTGGGTAAGTAGTATTTAAAGTAAGGGGTTACAAAACTTGTGCAAACTGTGTGGACTCCGCAACAGCAGCAAGGTTAAACGCTTTTTTTCTTTTTTTTCAATTTCTTTCAAATACACTTTAATACGCTTAAGTTAAGACTGTGTTTATGATCATTTCACTACTTTTCTTGACTTGAGAATTTTTTAGTTAAACATGTAATATGTACTATGTATGTATGTATTTTTGTATGTAGGTAAGTTCGCATTTTATGTAGCTTACTAGGAATTACATTGAAGCACACTAAGTTACAACATTTTAATAATTTTAGTGAGTTTAAATTTTCGTATAACGCTTGCAAAATGTAGTTGAGTTTACACTTCATATTCAAAATTCTTGTGTATTGTTGTTGGTTTCTGTGTATTTATGTAAGTGTGTTTTGGTGTATTATGTTGTAGCAAATGCTGTGTCGTAAAACCAATATACGCCCAATACCGTATTCATACATTTATTCATTCAGCAAAAATGGCAAATCACTTGCATTTACATCTAGATGTGAGACTAGTATTATTAGGATTTTTTGATTTCACCATTTATTTTCTTTTTTTATTTCAACTTTTTGGCAACTTTTGCTTTAATAACTGAGTTTTAGCTTTTTCGGTATTAAGTTAATGATTTTTTTTCTTAACTGTATTTAGTAAAATAGGTTCATAACAAACAATTCAGTACAATTTATATATATTAGTTATCCACCAGAAAGACTGTAAGTAACATTTTCAATTTTGAATGCTGTACTCAGCGCATGTCAACTGTATTAGTCTAACAGCACAAAATTAAAAGTGTTACTTAGCAGCTGACTTTCCAAAAGTAATAACTGCTATATGTAATATTAAACAAAAACAAAAATAAAAATAAAATAAAATAAAATCGAGTTTAAGCGTAGTTTTACGAAAGTTAATTAATGTATATGTATGGCATGTCTTTTTTCAAATCATTCGTATTTTAGCTTCCTTTTCACCACGCACTTTCATCCATATTTTCTTAACACTTCGTACATTCAATTCAATTACACATTAAAATACAGTATAAAACATCAGCTTGAAAAATTACTATATTTGCATTCTAAACATAGTTATAGGTAAATTCATAAGTCTATTTGAGCTCGTGCGTCTTAAAGACATGTCTATCGGTCGTATTTACTAACTACATATGCATGTGTGCGGCTACATACGTTTGATGCAAAAGAAATCAGTTGCTGCCTACGCACAATTAGCGCGCGAAAAAGTTAAGTTCGTCGACTTCGAACAAAATCTTTTTAAATGCTTTTTGTAAATATTAATATCTAATTTCTTTCGCAGTTACTTCTTCGCTTAAGAAATCATACAGTTTGTAACTTATACACATTAGCACGCTATTGCGCTTAAAAGCTGCCACTTAATTGTACTTAGACACCACATGCGTTTGGTTTGCAAAGTCAATTCTAATTTGGTTTAGTCAAGACTCGCTGACGCGCTTTGCATATATAGTTTGGCGGATGGTTTGCTTTTTTTCACGCTCTTGCATTTATCACAATGCTAGCTCAACGCAATGCCATCAGCGTACCGACATTGTCATAATTTCCTATTAAATAGTAGTAGCAAATATCGACAGTTGTAAAATCAACTTATTTCGCGTAACAAAATATTAACTCATAAAAATTTTAAATTAACACTAAGTGGTTGTTCTTGTTGTTGCAGCTTGCCAAAAACAATAAATATTACTAAATAATTATAGGTAATTTGTAAAACGTTCCACGCTAATTCAATAAATAAATTAAAAATTAAATAAAAAATAAACAAAATATTATAAATAAATATAATGCAACTATTTGTTTGACTTTTTCGCTGTAAAATCTTGGTTAAGCAACTGCAGCGATACACAAAATTCGTATGGCCTTGATATTTAGTGTACAATAAATGTTCAATTATCCTAATAATAGTATTGGAAATCACAAAAGTTTCACATCTGGCGTCTAAATTAGAAATGCACTTAGCTGTTTTGAATACGGTATTGGAACTGGAATTGGTTTTATGTTGGTATTCGTACGCTTTGCACATTACAAATCGTTTAGGGAGTAACGTACTTTTGGAGAATAATGGTTTTACTAATGGAATTGTTGCTTTAACAGCAAATTGTCCAACATGTTGGTTTTCATTAACTGTCGTTGAGATTTCATGTATTTCAACTAATAGTTGAGTTCTTTTTCGAGTATGTAGTTGTTTTAGTGTTATTGATAGTGTTTGTTCATTTTTATGTGCAATTATCAGTGATATAGTAGTGATAATTTCTTTCAAATTTTTTAATATCAAATGGTGATTTAAATGTTGAAGCTGTTCTTTGTTATATTCTTGATGCGGTTGATTTTGTTGTTGGTTTAGCAGCTTTAACTTTTTTATAAAATACTTGTAGCAGGATTTCAACAACTTTAGTTACGGTTGAAGTTGCTTTTTGGGTTTTTTTAACTCAGCTTCCTCGTCGCGCTTAACTTCAGTATAACGTTCGCCTTTCAATGAAACAATCTTATTATCCCTATAGCGTACCAATTTTTTTGGTTCGAATTTTGGTACCATTGGTTTGTATTCACGTTGAGTGGCATTTTTATCAACGTATGAGTATCTGCAGGTGAGTAAGAAAATGGGTGATTTAGTTTTAAATGTTACCTCAAAAAATGTAAGTATCATTAAAAATTAACCTCTCAATAATACGATTTTTTAGTTCGGCGTCATCTACAACAATATTTTTACGTCCAGCAATTGACATGGACTTGTCGATCAAGCTTTGGCCAGTCTCTTGACGATGTAGTAGAATTTGAGTGGCGCTGTCAATATCTCCTTTAGCTATGGCAATGCAATGTTTAACCTAAATAAATTAGAATATAGTACGGAGAATAAAATATAATCGGCTTTATGATATTAGTTATGGTTACACAAACAATTTAGGAAAGTTCAATATTAAACACTCACGTACTCCTAAATAACAGAATGTATCAATATTTAATTACTGTATGAATACCAGACTTTGGTAAATCATAAACTCATGTCGCTAAAGTTATACCATAGGAGCATTGTATGTTCTGCTGTATATGTAAATAATTTATTATTTTTATTCTTATACATACGCACCTCTACATAGGCTGTGTCTGGAAACATTTCTTGCAAAACTTCGGCTTCATCCAAATAATAATCGCAAGTTGAGCTATCAGTCGAACCACCGTCACTAGTTTCTGATAAATGTTGTGCGCGCTTGGAACCGGCACCACCTGCACCGCTACCATTTATGGCATGTTCATCCTTTTCAGAAATGGAAGCATTACGTGCACGTAACTTTGATTCTGGTATTATATCAGAAAGACTCAAAGAACTAAAAAGAAATATATGTATAGTAAGATTCTAAATTTTTTTCTTAAAAATTGTTTTTACATACTTCAACGATAAAGTTGTTGAATTATGATTTCCTTGATTCTTTTCCATTTCGTTTAATTCATTTGCCAATTTATATATCCATTCACAAATAATTCCCTGGTCAATTGAGGAAAACTCGGAAAAATATGCGCCCATCATTTCGACAAAATCCTCAATATCAAAACAAGGATCTTGTGATGCTTCCTCCAAAATGGAAATAATATACTGCAGTACTATTTCGTCCACTACACTAAAATCTGCACCAGGAATGTGTGCACTAATGAATTGCACCAGACTGCGTTTCACCATTTCATGTTGCTTTTCCATGTTGGTCATTGTGAAATTACAATTTAATTTGTGGGAAAACTTGTGCACACACAGATATATGTGTGTACTTCTTTTTTATGTATATATAATAGAGTATTAATTTCCAAATTCAAAATTTTTGCAAAGTATTCAAAGATTTTATACCGCTTGCAAAACAAATCTGTATACCAAGAAAACGACGGCGACGCCTGAAAAGTCCCTTTCCTTTTTGTTTTTTTTTTTTTTTGTATATGCGTTTTTAGTCGCTTCACCTTTCCGCTGGTATACCTTGCTTAAATATTCTCACCATTCTATATTAACACCGCTTTTGATTCATTATTTTTATAGTAGAACTCAGGCTCAGTACTTATGTTTTTACTTTATCATTAAATTAACCCAAATGCACAAGAAAAATAAAAAAGCTTCTTTAAATATTTATTGCTGCTTCAGGATAATTTTATGAATTAAATTGTTTTCTATGCACTTTACACGGCCAAACATAATCGATAATAAAATTGTCAAACCATGAAAATATATGTAAATAATGAAGACTACGGTGTTGCCACATATATGTACGAATGCAGAGAAGAAAGATAACTAGAAGGGATACCATAAAGGATATTCTTTTATTAGAACTTTAAAGTTCATTATTACAAATATAAATAAAAAAATATATTAAATTTTTGCGCGTTGTTTTTTTATCTAAATAAATAGCTCACTATTAATAAAACTGTTCCCAGTCTAAAATCACCTGTTCTCTAAGTCATAATTTACCAGCTATGCCAGTGTCAGTGTTATATTCGTATCGTTCATGACGTCACGAATTAATGACATTTCATGTCAGAAGCCAGAGAACGTATAATACGGTCACTGCAGAAGCCATCCAACAAAAGAAAATCGGGGAGACAATTTTCAAAAACTTTAAGAGCGTTTGTTTACAGACTGTTTTCGACTTGTGGGGGATTTACACATTTTTTAAAAATCGGCTATTTTATGTATACTAATTCCATCTGTTTTGGGTTATGAGGGGTCTCACAGTAAAAGCAAAAGAACTAACGTTACTAAGTCTTCTAATGCGCTGCTACAGCGTTCATCACTTGCATTCCTACCTTATTATTTTGAGACTTAAGCTAATTAAAAAAAAAAGAATAATTTCATTTTATTTTTATGGATATATATTTATTGATATTTGAAAAACTGCAAATATGCCTTCTCTATACTCAGCATGTAGTGGAGAAATACTACGGGTTGATTTCCACTATTGAACAGACAAAGCGAAGCATATAAGAATATGTGTATATAAATGACAACTGCACGAAGTACAATCAATCGGCGATTATTAAAGTAGTAGATATTTATGATTTAGGATTTCAGCAAACAATTTCGCAATATTAAATTTTTGCTCGCTTACATCTGTTAGACGAAATATTTAATTTGATTCTGGCCTATTCTTAATGTCATATCTTTAGTTACGACCACATTTAACGGCGCCTTACATTAGTCCATTCGCCATCATCCCCACTTTTGTTCTCTGCAAGCGAAACAATTAAAAATAGTTCATATTTAAAATAGTTCAATTACTAACCTTTTTCTTGAGGTTCGCGTTTGGGAGCACTTCTTTCTTTGTCATCGCGGCCAGAGGGGCGTTCCATTCTCCAACTGCCGGAATCTTTAGCACCACCACCAGCACCACGGTCACGATCACGTCGATCTCCTCGTTCATCGCGACGGCGATTATCACGATTATCGCGTTCGCGATCGTTACGTGGCGCATCACGCCAGTTACCACCACCCTCACGACCTTCTCGATCATCACGCCTGGGAGCACCTCCAAGACCACCTGCGCCTCCGGCACCGGGGCCACCACGACGCCACTTATCGCCGCCCTCACGAGCCTCTCGTGGTTCCCGATTATCGCGTCCACCTGCTCCGGGACCACCCGCACGTGGTGCTGCTGGATCCGGCTCACGGCGTACACGCCAATCGGATGCGCCACTTTCACCTTCTTTACGTTCAAAACGTTCTCCACGCTCTGGACGTTCAGCACGCTCGATTCGTTCACCACGTTCAACGCGTTCTGGACGCTCTCGTCGCCATTCTGAGTTAGAAGCGTTACCACGTTCACCACGTTCGCCGCGTTCTCCACGTTCCCCACGTTCGCTACGTTCGATACGATCACCACGTTCAATGCGGTCACCACGTTCAATGCGATCACTACGTTCAATTCTTTCGCTACGTTCGGCACGATCACCTCGTCGCCATTGGTCGCGGTCCTTATCACCGCCCTTCTCGCGATTTTCAGCGGCCACTTCGCGAGACAAGCGTTCACGATCTTCTTGTATGCGGCGCTCAGCTTCCTCTTCCTTAGCACGCTGTTTCTCATATTGAATACGTCTTTTCTCCTCTTCGGCTTCACGCTCCTTGCGTAAAGCTTCAGCTATAGCTCTTTCTTCCTCTTCCTTAACTCTACGAATTTCTTCTTCTTTACGCATACGTTCTTCTTCCTTTTCACGAAGCCATGCACGACGACGTTCTTGACGGCGCATCTCACAACGATGTGCTAACAAACGTTTACGTTCTTCGCCCAAAGCCACTTCGAATTTCTTTACTTTTTCCACAAACAATGATGCGCGTTCCTTCTTCAATGCCTCCAAGAAGACGTCGCGATCATCATACATACGTTTCAAACGGTCCTGCTGTGCGACAGCGTCTTTGCGTTCTGCAATAGCATTCTCAATACGTTGTGCTTCTTGTGCTTCCCAAAACTCTTTGTCTTTCACTTGCTTGTCAGCCAAGTATTTTTCGAATAGTGGTATTTCCTCCATACGCTTAGCACGCTCGAAGTAATCGATCTTTTTCTCTTGGGACTTGAGTTTGGATTGCAATTCCTTGCGTTCGCGTTGCAATTCTTCGGACTCCTTAGCGGCAATTTGTTCAGCATCCAACTTTTTAATGCTCTCTTCGTCCAATTTAGAAAGCATTTTTTTACCATGTGCGGTTTGCGATATTTGTTGCATTTTATCCTTGAATAATTTTACAAAATATTAGTCAATATTTACAGTTTAATTTAAATTAATTCTAGGAAAAATATTATATATTATTTAATGATCAAATTACCTTTAGGCTCTTGACCTTAATAGCTTCAATTTCATTTTGATGACGCTTCCTCTCACGCTCTTCATTCTCCTGCTCCAGTCGTTTTTGCTCTGCCAGTTTCGCCTTCCGGCTCTCTTCTTCCAAACGACGTGCTTCTTCCTCTTCGCGTGCATTATTTTGCTTCTCAATAAATTCTTTACGATCTTCGATAATCTTTTGACGTTGCAAAATGCGTTGATGTTCACGATCCTTGATCTCGTGATAATGATATACCATCTGAGCCCGCAGTTTGGCACGTTGATCCTTTTCACGATTTGGATACACAACGGATACAGCACGATTCAAAACGGTTGCCATGTTAACCAATTGTGAGCGAATTTGTTCAGAAGGCATTGACTGTAGAGTTGGGCCATCAGGGTGATCTTCTCTCTGACTCTCTGTTAGGTCAGTTCCAAAATAAATACATCTCTTCTGGTGATCAATTCGAATTTGCATATCATTATGACGCACTGATTCGACTAACAACTTTTCGAGTTCGAAAATATTACAGAATGATGCTAATTGCAACAATCGGTTGAATTCAATACTCTGATAAACTTGTGAGATTTCTCTAATCAAACGCATAATTGTAACATCTTTCAATGATTTTATATAGGGCGCAAGTAAGTTATTCTCTGGGGGAGCGCTTTCAATCACATCGATAATACTTTGCACACGCTTGCACAAATTCAACGGATTGAAATCCACTTCCAACCAATTATATAAGTTCCTGAACTCTTCAGAAGCTAACTGCGGTACATTCAACCTCACCTTTAATAAAATTTTACAATATTGAATAAAAAAAGATGCAACAAAAAATATAATTTTACTATACTCACAACTTCTTTAATCAATGATGCTCTAGTTGGAGGCTGTTGTAGTCCTAGTAGCACGGCTAATTTTTGAGCCTTCTCAAGTGGACTCTTATCGGCTTCAATGAAACGATCGAATTCCGGATGAGCGGATGGCAGTGGGATAGAAACTGTCGCTATGAGAACATGCGAAGCCATACGTTGCATGTCATCCTTTGTTAAGTTCTTCTTTAATTCACGTGTCAACTGGAATAGCTTCAACAAAGCTGCAGCATGGAAGAGTTGATTTCCAGCCTTAGAGAAAACCATTGCCAATTTCTGGTAATAATTGGCCATTGTTTTTGGCACTGGAGTTTTCTTCGATAAAGCCATCAGACCATGTATGTCCTCAATGGCTTTATACGCCTCCTGCCATAATTCCATCTGTATGGCCGAATCTAATTGATAAAGCCTTGTATCCAAACACAACTGTTGTGTTTCTAGTTTAGTTATTGACACACCAGTGGTTTGGGTAGTACTCTTACAGATATCTTCTAAATGCTTTCGCAACTTATCGCACAAACGCCTAAATTCACTCTTGCGATTGTACTTCAAACAGAACTGAAATGCCATTCGAGCGATATCGTGGTACAGAGCTTCACAGTGCGTATTCACACGCAACAATTCCAAACACTGGCAATATGATTCCCACAAAAATTTAACCCATGGCAAGAGAATTGTGCGATCGGAACGATCTTGTGCATCCTCACCACATACAGCACTCATTAAAATGCTTTCCGGTGTAGCAATGTTGTCAAGATCGTCCAACTCCAAAACAGCAACGGCTGCCGACGACTGCGCCTGTGCGGCTTCAGTGTGCTCTTCAGCCATACGCAAATATCCGCGAATAACATTTTCCAAAGAGTTCACATTCACCAGCTGGAACATATTCCGGTATTGGAACAAACCCTCCTTAGCGATGTGTGACTTTTTCAACTCCACACATAAGTATAAATACTTAAACATAAGTGGTTCAATAATGGTCTCGGAGTAGGCATAGTTCCAGCGCTTGTTACGGAATACCTCCTGAAGGGTGTCCAAAGCACGCAAAGGCTTTCCAACTTCAATGAATTCTACATAGATAGACATAAAGTAAAATCATTTCAAATACATTTGTGTTTATACTTGTATTAGTAAATATATGTATTTTGACATTTCAGCGCCTCGTCATCCGTCTACCACGACTGCAAATACAGAGTCTTCGGCAGCATGGTCTTATACACATTTGTATGCACTTACCATTCGCCCTTTTCAGAGCATTTTCCGGACGTTGAGTATAGCGCGCCATGATTATTTTATTAAATCTTCAGAACCAATCACTTAAACTGCTAATTTTCAATTATTTTCGCAATAAAGATGCGTTTTTGAAGCAGAATATTGTGAAAATCGTCGGCCTGCCTCTATGCACCGTCGAAATTTCAGCAAAATGGCCGAGTTGACATTTGTTCAGGGTTGCAATGGATTGTGATTCTTTGGACATATCCATATGGTAAACTTGTTCCTTGAAGTATACAGACAAATTACGTCATATAAAGAATATTTAAACATTTTCGAAGCATATTATTTTAATTTTGAAGTGAAATATATTTGTGGATGCAGATTTTATTGTAATTTCCTTAATAAATAAAATAAAAATATATTATTGTGAATAGCATTACTGTTAGAAGCAGCAAGTTGTGGATAGAAAAAAAAATACCACGTGAACAGGGTTTGGTATCCACCTCAAATGAGTTGATTTTAGTTCGTAAATTTTGATTTAATTAAATAAAGATCCAAAGCAGGATACAAATTGGACAAAGTAAATAAAATAATTTGGCTTAAACTAAATCTATGACTTTATTTAGTTTTTCAAAAATATTTTTAATATCAAATAAATATAATAAAAAACTGTTATACTGCTTTAGAAAATAGTACACTTAAAACTATTTTTAAACTGCATATTATTGTACATCAGCAACACTGTTTTATACAGGAAGGCGATTTTAAATATTTATTATCGATATATCACTAGTAAACATAACACCAGAAATAAATCAAAGCGCTAATATTTAATAAATAATTAATTGAATATAAAAGATGACAAACAATTGGAAGAAATATATATTGTGGTTTGCACAAGAGCACTTAGATTTCCGTGTTGCCGTAAGTAGTTATAACTTTTTTGTGTAATATTTACTTCACATATTAATATTTTTGTAGGAATTCAACTCCATCATCAAGTTATTTGGTTTGAAGCATCGAACATTAATTGATAACGTATTGGTAAGAAGTTGTTTACATAATTAGTATATTTAATTCCAAACTATGCTTTTAATAAACAGAAGCCGTTTTGGATAGTCGAATTTGCCAATGAAGAAGCAGCCATTCAATTTGCCTCGCGCTCTGTTAGCCTGCGCAGTATTTATGAATTGTGGGGCCACTCGAATAACCTAAAAAGTTTCCATGAAATCCTACAAAATAATATAAAGGCTAAAGAAAACGTTATGGAAGCATATAGTAAAAATTCATTTAAAATAGTGGTTGAGACATATAACAAACATATATCGCAAAAGGAAAAAGTGGCAAAAATTGAGACACTAGAGTACTTACCATTTCATGGTGATGTAGATTTGAAAACACCACAAACGGAGTGGTGTTATATAGAGTTTTATGGTCTTGATCCAACTGACGTTCCAACCGAACCAGATGATATACTTTTTGGGCGACTGGTAACTTTTGAATTATGATTTTTTCCATATATTAATTGTTTGATTGTTTAAGATTGCCAATGGCCAACGAGATCTTATAAAGGAACTTTCGCTGAAAAAACGTAAATTTATTGGGAATACAAGTATGGATGCGCAGTTGAGTCTACTAATGGTAAATCAAGCTCTTGTTAAGGAGGGTGATTTAGTTCTGGATCCGTTTGTAGGAACGGGATCACTTCTGGTGAGTGCAGCAAAGTTTGGTGGTAGGTAAAATGCAAATTATTTTCAAAAGCCTTTTACATTTTATTTTGTGTTAAAGGGTATGTACTTGGAGCCGACATTGATTTTATGATGCTTCATGGCCGTTCACGCCCAAGCCGTATAACACAAAAAGTTCGAGAAAGAGATGAAAGAGTGCGAGCCAATTTGGAACAATATGGCTGTGGCGACCGCTATATAGATGTAATCATATCAGATTTTTCCAATCCTCTTTGGCGAGAAGGTGTCGAATTTGATGCAATTATAACAGATCGTAAGTACTTATCACAACGTTAAATTTATACGGTTTGAATAAATGTATGAATCAAGATAATAACATGAAAATATGTATATTTTTTATATCCAGCACCATATGGCATTCGGGAATCGACCGAAAAAGTAGAATCAAAGGCGACTTCAAAGCAAAATACACGAACTAAAGATATGCCACACTATCCATCTACCTCCCATTATTCTTTACAACAACTGTATATGGATCTACTCCATTTTTCCGCACAGCATTTAAAAGTAGGTGGGCGCTTGGTGTGCTGGTTACCATATCATAGGTACTGTCAATGGCTTACGATAAATATAATTTCAAGGTTTTTATGTATGATTTTTGTTTCTTTTTCTAGAGATGACTACACTAATGAAATGATACCGCAACACAGTAGCCTAGTTTTGGTAGGTAATTCAGAGCAGCCACTTTCAGGACTGACATCTCGTCGATTACTTACATATGAAAAACGTGATATTCATGCGAAAGATGACAGTGAACAACCTTCATGCGAATTTCCGAATTCGTACGATTTTCGTGACCGTTATTTTAATAATGCACCAGAATCACGCACCGAGAGGCGCACACGAAAAGCAGAACAACGCGAACTTGGTCGAATAGAGGCCTTAAAAAGAGGAAAAGTTATTACAGACAACAAAGAGGCTAAAAATAATTTAAATAAATCTCGTTTTAATTAAAATCGTATGGAATTTTTTATTTCCCAATTTGCCTTAGTGCTTACACGCGCACGCAAAAGCAAAGTTGTAACCACGTAAGTAGATTCGTGTGACAAAAGCCCTCTATTTTAAAATAACTTTTTACATAATATTAATGATTTGCTTAGACTGATAAGACCCTGATTATGTAACTATGTTCCAATATGTTGTAATTTGTAATCGAAACATATGAAGTGTAAATTTATTATTAATCTGCACAATTTTTATAAAACTATGGCACATTATCTTGTATTTGACATTTAAAATTGTCTGCAAAACAACGTACAAAGACGTCGATGACTTCTTCTACACATACGTTACGCTGTAACTCTTGACTCAGTGAGGTAACACCCTTTCCTTCAATACCACATGGTACAATGTGTTCGAACCAACGCAAATCGGTACAACAATTAAGACCAATGCCGTGTGTTGTGACATATCTAGAACCGTGTACACCGATTGCACAAATCTTGTTATTTCCCACCCATATGCCAGTATCAGATGTTGTAGTAGCTTGTGGTATACCCATTCTGCGACATGTTTCAATAACAGTCTTCTCCAATGTTGCAACATACCATCGCATTTTCGGCTGAAATTGATGCAGATGTATAATGGGATATGCAACTAATTGGCCTGGTCCATGAAAGGTTATCAATCCGCCGCGATTTGTACGATGAAACTCAGCACCCAGTTTGCGTAAACGTTGTTCATCCTCATCTGAGTAATTCTTCGTTCGTATACCAATGGTATACACTGGATCATGTTGCTGTAAAATTAGATAATTACGGAAGTTGGCCCAATCTTCAGCTTTCTGACTACTCAGTTGTTTTTGTAGTTTTAATCCCGACTCATAATTATGATGACCAGCATTTACAATTGTAACTAAAGGGATCGCTTTTTTCATCGTTTGTTGTGTTACTACACACTACATTCTTCTAAAATGTTTAAGTACACTATTCGCGGTTGCTACTGTCAGATAGAACTTATGAAAAAAAGTTCTTACTTTTTTTGGAACAATTTAAAAAAATTTAACTCATAATCGTTGAATACAAGAAGTAAATTAAAACCATTCATATAGGTATTTTAGTTATCCATAATTATTATTTTTTATTTTTCCATTGGTACCGTTTTCTTTAGTTACAAATCAGTTGGCATCCTTCCACTTAATGATCAGCTGTTAGCACTACATAAGTTCACATTTATTTAAATCAATACGATTTTTGTGTATTTCAAACTTTTAACTTTAAATAAAAACCTAAATTTGTGAAATACCGCATATGCGGAAGTAAACTATGCAACGTTTAATTATAAGTAAGTCAATACTGTGCAGCAACAAGTTAAACTTCACTAATGCCACTTTAATAAATAATTAGTGTGATGGAACGAACACAGAGATTTGTATTACATATCTGCGATTAATAAATTTACTGAGAAATTTCAATTAATAACACTTTAATAAATAATTAGTGTGATGGAGCGAAAACAGAGATTTGTATTACAAATCTGCGATTAATAAATTTACGGAGAAATTTCAATTAATAATGTGCCGGTGAGATCACTAATGTTTACACACGAAAGGCAACAGCTGATGGGCAAACATGTTTAGACATGTTACTTGTAGAAGTGCCAGAAAAGTTGTTAACCTTATATTTTCTGTATGTATGTGTTATTTTATTCAGTGATATCTCACGTCAGCTAAAAGTGCGCCCAAATGCGTATTTGAAAGATACATTTTGGCGCGTTTTTACAAGTCTTATTTATGAAGTGTGCTAGATCAGATGCAAATCAGAGTGCGTCAGTGAAAATTTTAATTGAATTGAATTTTTAAAGTCATCGCTGTACGAGTATTTCTGTAAAAATAAAATACTGAATACTGAATTCAACAAACTTTAGCAGCTACGCAAACATATTGCTTTTATTTTAGAACGTTTGCTAGGAACTATGACATCACTCAAGCCATTTAATGCTGCAATTCCCAAATACGGAGCTGGCACGCAGCCTTTCACCGTTCTAATTGAAGGCAATATTGGTAGCGGAAAGACTACGTTCATTGAACATTTTCAAAAGTTTGAGGACAAAGTTTGCGCCATGGCGGAGCCGGTGGAGAAATGGCGAAATTTTAAAGGATACAATTTATTGGTTAGTAACTACCTAAAATACTTGTGGATGTGGTAATAAATATGTATAAAGATATTAAATAAAACGTTCCCTATAGGAATTGATGTATATTGATCCGGATCGCTGGGCGATGCCATTTCAATCGTATGTGATGCTGACGATGTTGGAACGACATACCAAACCTACAGACAAACCTATAAAGATCCTAGAACGCTCGTTATACAGTGCAAAGTAAATTAATATATAAAAACATATATATGTTTAATATTTTGACACTTATTTATTTATTAAAGGTACTGCTTTGTTGAGAATTTGCACAAGAGTGGCCTTATACATGATGGCATGTATGAAATACTGAAAGAATGGTATTCATATGTCGAAGACATTACACACATACAAGCCGACTTAATAGGTAAAACAGACTTTCCTTTTTATAACTGAACGACTAATGGTAGCATAACTATTTTTTCAGTTTATTTGCGGACGACACCTGAGGTGGTATATGAGCGTATACGTAAACGCGCACGTTCCGAAGAGTCATGTGTGCCACTTGAGTATATCAAACAGTTGCACGAACTGCATGAAGATTGGTTGATACGAAAAAAAATGGGATCTAACATTAAAGTAAATATACAAGTTTTTTAATATTTTTATCGAAACGATACTTATTCTATTTTTATTCCTCTTTAAGGTACTAGAAATTGAGGCGGATTTAGATCTCTCTGAAATCGATCGGGAGTACAAACGATCTGAGAATGTAATTACAGCTTCAATCCAACAACAAAGACCAGTAGTGACAGCATCTCCCAGTAAGCGTTCGGATTTTTTGGGTTAGATAAAATAGGATGCATTTTAGCTAAATTCCTCAAAACATTCTGACATATTTAGCAGTTCTCAACATCTCTAGATATATTTTTTCCAAAATTGTAAAATTTCGAAATAAGTTATGAAAATCATATATTATAGTTTTAATGATTAATGTAGTTATACTTTTTTAGATATGTAAGAATGATGTGCATTTTAAGATAAAATATATATGACTAGCATAAATACAATAAAATTGAAAATCGGTTTCATTTTGTTTGTCGAACAACTGAAGTAATAAAGGCTGATCAACAGTCGATAATAACTTGATTAAACTAATTTACAAAGTTGGGATAATCTCTTATGCTTTATTCAACTAAGTCAGCTTCTTAGCCCATCTCTCTGCATAAAGTGCCAATTTAATAGAATAGCGCAAGACACATAACGTATAAATACTAATAAATAAATGAAATGAAACTTGAAATTAATATAAATTATTTATTCTGTATTTCAAAAAATTTGGACAAAATTATACATTTGTTTAATTATTATTTTCTTGTCTACATTCCCTTAAAGTATTTTATTATTTATTTGGTGGAGGTCCGTTCATCATAGGAGGTCGTACACCTAAAGCACCTAAGGGTGGTGGTGGTCCCATCATTGGCCCCATCGGTCCCATGATTGGTGGCGGTCGCATGCCCATCATTGGTGGTGGCATAGCTCCGTGTGGTCCCATCATCATAGGTGGCATTCCAGGCGCACCCGGCATTAGACCCGGACGCGGTGGTGGTGCCATATTGGGAGGCGGTATCGCAACACCTGGATTTTGTGTAATCTTACCAGCTTTAAAAGCAGCTGTGGTAGCATCGATTAAATGTTGCGCCTGTTCCTCCATCCATTTTTGGTAATAGAATTTTACGTTGTCCCTATGCTTTCGTCCCGTGCAATGTGTTTTTCGCACCGATGGTGAATCGTGTGTTAAATATGTATCACAATAGTCGCAATAATATTTCGGCATTTTATTTTATTTTATTTCACAAAATTCGTAAACACTGCTCTATACTTTTATTCATATATCATTTACAAAACTATTGAAATATCTAGAAAAAACACAATTGAAGAAAACAAATGTTTTGCTTGTCAAAATAGTAAAGTTGCATATAAACGAATTCACTGCTGAATAACAGAGTTGCATTTCGTTTTTACTGTTGTTACGATAATTCTCAGTTAACACAAAGTTTTAATGACTACCAAGAATATCGGAAGCATTCCCTGCAAGACAGGTACCGGCGAATTCTCCGGTGAAATGCCAGGGAGCGGTACCCGCAGTTTCAATGAAAGTTTCTATGCCATTCTTAAGGGCGAATTGACAAAAGTACCCGAAACTATTGTGTACGTGTGATCGTTCATCCCTTTCTTGCACATTACATTCATCATTTAGCAATGTATATATACCTCTTGCACAATTTGGGGAATGGTATTGGTACAATCACGGATGAAAGACCCAATACTGCGAACGAAAACTCCACGTGCACTTTCAGTACTGCGACCCACAAAAGCCCAGAAACTATACGCTCTGTTTTCGGTTAGTTCTACCAAAATCCCGAATGAGAATTTAATAACAAAATCATTAATTATATTACATATTTATTGAAAATATGATGCCATTTAGTTGTTTATTATTATATTTACTTTATACATATATTATCGTACTACACTATAAACATATGTATAAAGTAGGTGAAAATGAATATTTGAACAATTTTTGCTATCGGACAAAGGCTGGAGGAAGAGTGGAAAATGTCAAATACCCCGTGCGGTCTGGAAGTGTAAGCGCACATTATGTGAGGACTCTTTTGGTTTCTTTCGGAGTTTTTATAAGATCTGTTCTTTCATTAATTTCACTAGTTCTAGATTCATCTGGGAGGAGGGTTTCTATAAAATATAAAGTAAAATTTGAATTTTTTTAAAGTTTGTAATAAAAGTTAGTATTAATTACCTTATGTTTCAGGAATTCTATATCTAACACGGCACCGTTCAAGTCTTAACATCCATGCTCTTGCTGTAGTATTTCCATTGAACTAATTTCGGTGAATTTATGTCCTTGTAAAGCGATACAACAACGTTATGATTCCTCAATACAAGGTGAAAATGAATCAAAAAAGTCCTCCTAATTAAACATACAAAAAGTTTTTAAATTTCTATGAGCACAAACATTCACTTAAATTTACCCATTAATTTCTGTGTTTTAGCTGCTAATGGCACGGCCAAGTGCCGGTAAGCTCAAAGATACTGAAACTGCTTTGCCCTCTAGCTCATTGGCAAAACCCAGTTGACACACGTCGTGATAATAAACGGTTTCAAAAGCACCTAAACCATGTCGTTCCAATTCTCGTGCTTGTGTTGACCAAAAGGTTTAATTGCATGCAAGAAAGTGACATTAAACGTAATATCTGGTGTGTGAATGATTTGTGTTCCATGTAGCAGCGTTTGCGTCCATAGTTTTGGATTTGCTTGCAGCACATATTCCATCGCTTCGAAAGTTCTACGCTGGTACAATAAGTGACACCAATAAGTTTGCGTACCTTTAACGCGCCATATAAGGTTTGAAATATCTGTGTGGAAAATTAATTAGAATTTAAGGCAAGATAATATTATTATATTCAACAATTATTTACATATTCAATGGTTTCGCCCTTGATGTTGACCATTGTTGGCGTAGCTTCTATTGCGTGCTTCGACGTATTATTACTGTATCACCCTCTTCAATTCCAAATTTTGGCCTTAGAAAACTTTTATTTTACATTTTACGTATTTAAAAATGCGTGCTTTAATAATTTACACTTTAATTAGGCTGCAGATCACTGATTAAAAAAAACACGCAAAATAATACTTCACAAGCAGCCATGACTCAAAACAAAACTTGTTCAAACACGAGAATTTTGGTTGTTTCTTTCTATCAAACTTGGTGCTGTACGAAAGAAGAGTTGAGGTAAATGTTTATGCACATTTCGCCCTTTGTTGCATATGTGTGTATGTAGTGGTGTTATAAAAATTTCTTTGAATGTATTGGAGTTTCAGTACCCATGACTTGCTGGGTTGTATCCTCCCCTGCAAGACAGGTACCGGCGAATTCTCCGGTGAAATGCCAGGGAGCGATACCCGCAGTTTCAATGAAAGTTTCTATGCCATTCTTAAGGGCGAATTGACAAAAGTACCCGAAACTATTGTGTACGTGTGATCGTTCATCCCTTTCTTGCACATTACATTCATCATTTAGCAATGTATATATACCTCTTGCACAATTTGGGGAATGGTATTGGTACAATCACGGATGAAAGACCCAATACTGCGAACCAAAACTGCACGTGCACTTTCAGTACTGCGACCCACAAAAGCCCAGAAACTATACCCTCTGTTTTCGGTTAGTTCTACCAAAATCCCAAATGAGAATTTAATAACAAAATCATTAATTATATTACATATTTATTGAAAATATCATGCTATTTAGTTGTTTATTATTATATTTACTTTATACATATATTATCGTACTACACTATATACATATGTATAAAGTAGGTGAAAATGAATATTTGAACAATTTTTGCTATCGGACAAAGGCTGGAGGAAGAGTGGAAAATGTCAAATACCCCGTGCGGTCTGGAAGTGTAAGCTGCGCACATTATGTGAGGACTCTTTTGGTTTCTTTCGGAGTTTTTATAAGATCTGTTCTTTCATTAATTTCACTAGTACTAGATTCATCTGGGGGGAGGGTTTCTATAAAATATAAAGTATTAGAATTTTTATAAAGTTTGTAATAAAAGTTGGTAATAATTACCTTATGTTTCAGGAATTCTAAATCTAACCCGGCACCGTTCAAGTCTTAACATCCATGCTCTTGCTCCTCCTAATTAAACATACAAAAAGTTTTAAATTTCTATGAGCACAAACATTCACTTAAATTTACCCTTTTAATTCTGTGTTTTAGCTGCTAATGGCACGGCCAAGTGAAAAGAGACTTACTTCTCTTCAGTAAGCTCAAAGATACTGAAACTGCTTTGCCCTCTAGCTCATTGGCAAAACCCAGTTGACACACGTCGTGATAATAAACGGTTTCAAAAGCACCTAAACCATGTCGTTCCAATTCTCGTGCTTGTGTTGACCAAAAGGTTTAATTGCACACAAAAAAGTGACATTAAACGTAATATCTGGTGTGTGAATGATTTGTGTTCCATGTAGCAGCGTTTGCGTCCATAGTTTTGGATTTGCTTGCAGCACATATTCCATCGCTTCGAAAGTTTTACGCTGCTACAATAAGTGACACCAATAAGTTTGCGTACCTTTAATGCGCCATATGTGGTTTGAAATATCTGTGTGGAAAATTAATTAGAATTTAAGGCAAGATAATATTATTATATTCAACAATTATTTACGTATTCAATGGTTTCGGCATTGATGTTGACAATTGTTGGCTTCTATTGCGTGCTTCGAATTGATAGTGCAATGAAGTATTACTGTATCACCCTCTTCAATTCCATATTTTGGCTTTAGAAAACTTTTATTTTACGTTTTACTTATTTAAAAATGCGTGCTTCAAAAATTTAAACTTTAATTAGGCTGTAGATCACTGAATTAAATAAAACACGCAAAATAATACTTCACAAGCAGCCATGATATAAATCAAAACAAAACTTGTTCAAACACGAGAACTTTGGTTGTTTCTTTCTATCATTCAGGGTGCTGTATGAGAGAAGAGTTGAGTTAAATGTTTATGCACATTTTACCCTTTGTTGTGTATGTGTGTATGTAGTGGTGTTATTAAAATTTCTTTGAATGTGTTGGAGTTTCAGTACCCACCCTGCAAGACAGGTACCGGCGAATTCTCCGGTGAAATGCCAGGGAGCGGTACCCGCAGTTTCAATGAAAGTTTCTATGCCATTCTTAAGGGCGAATTGACAAAAGTACCCGAAACTATTGTGTACGTGTGATCGTTCATCCCTTTCTTGCACATTACATTCATCATTTAGCAATGTATATATACCTCTTGCACAATTTGGGGAATGGTATTGGTACAATCACGGATGAAAGACCCAATACTGCGAACCAAAACTCCACGTGCACTTTCAGTACTGCGACCCACAAAAGCCCAGAAACTATACGCTCTGTTTTCGGTTAGTTCTACCAAAATCCCGAATGAGAATTTAATAACAAAATCATTAATTATATTACATATTTATTGAAAATATGATGCCATTTAGTTGTTTATTATTATATTTACTTTATACATATATTATCGTACTACACTATAAACATATGTATAAAGTAGGTGAAAATGAATATTTGAACAATTTTTGCTATCGGACAAAGGCTGGAGGAAGAGTGGAAAATGTCAAATACCCCGTGCGGTCTGGAAGTGTAAGCGCACATTATGTGAGGACTCTTTTGGTTTCTTTCGGAGTTTTTATAAGATCTGTTCTTTCATTAATTTCACTAGTTCTAGATTCATCTGGGAGGAGGGTTTCTATAAAATATAAAGTAAAATTTGAATTTTTTTAAAGTTTGTAATAAAAGTTAGTATTAATTACCTTATGTTTCAGGAATTCTATATCTAACACGGCACCGTTCAAGTCTTAACATCCATGCTCTTGCTGTAGTATTTCCATTGAACTAATTTCGGTGAATTTATGTCCTTGTAAAGCGATACAACAACGTTATGATTCCTCAATACAAGGTGAAAATGAATCAAAAAAGTCCTCCTAATTAAACATACAAAAAGTTTTTAAATTTCTATGAGCACAAACATTCACTTAAATTTACCCATTAATTTCTGTGTTTTAGCTGCTAATGGCACGGCCAAGTGCCGGTAAGCTCAAAGATACTGAAACTGCTTTGCCCTCTAGCTCATTGGCAAAACCCAGTTGACACACGTCGTGATAATAAACGGTTTCAAAAGCACCTAAACCATGTCGTTCCAATTCTCGTGCTTGTGTTGACCAAAAGGTTTAATTGCATGCAAGAAAGTGACATTAAACGTAATATCTGGTGTGTGAATGATTTGTGTTCCATGTAGCAGCGTTTGCGTCCATAGTTTTGGATTTGCTTGCAGCACATATTCCATCGCTTCGAAAGTTCTACGCTGGTACAATAAGTGACACCAATAAGTTTGCGTACCTTTAACGCGCCATATGAGGTTTGAAATATCTGTGTGGAAAATTAATTAGAATTTAAGGCAAGATAATATTATTATATTCAACAATTATTTACATATTCAATGGTTTCGCCCTTGATGTTGACCATTGTTGGCGTAGCTTCTATTGCGTGCTTCGACGTATTATTACTGTATCACCCTCTTCAATTCCAAATTTTGGCCTTAGAAAACTTTTATTTTACATTTTACGTATTTAAAAATGCGTGCTTTAATAATTTACACTTTAATTAGGCTGCAGATCACTGATTAAAAAAAACACGCAAAATAATACTTCACAAGCAGCCATGACTCAAAACAAAACTTGTTCAAACACGAGAATTTTGGTTGTTTCTTTCTATCAAACTTGGTGCTGTACGAAAGAAGAGTTGAGGTAAATGTTTATGCACATTTCGCCCTTTGTTGCATATGTGTGTATGTAGTGGTGTTATAAAAATTTCTTTGAATGTATTGGAGTTTCAGTACCCATGACTTGCTGGGCATGACTTGCTGGGCACCGAGGCGTACTTGGGTTGTGTGCTACGCTTTTTTTGCTACAATTGTGGTAATTAGGGTGTTGTGCTAGCATTTAATCTTCACAAAACTTTTAAAGTCCGATGAACAGTACTTAAATAATTATTAAATTAAATAAATTTTTTCATTATTATTGGAATTATTTTAAATTATTTCGGATATTTATTAAATTTTATGGTGGTATTAAGTGTTATTTATTGATAAGTTAGTTATATTTTATGTACAAGTGTATAACGCGATTCAACTAATTTTTAAATATTGTATTAAAATAAATACATCCCTGGGTTGGTGACACTGCATTTGGCGCTTTCAAATTTTAAAAGATTTAATATTACTATTAAACAATTTGAATAATTTTCACTAAATAACCTTGAAAGAGTATGTTTGTCTGGTTCAAGATAGTTCTTGGCAAACTTTTCAAGCATTGGCAATGTCTTCCATAGATAGTCAGCAATCTATTAGACATTGTATGGAAATTGATATAATGGAAAATGATTTCCTTCAGAGTAATTCATTTTCATATTTATATGGTTATATGTATAATGAATATTTTAAAATGCACAATTGTTTGCTGTCTTTAACATTATTCGAGAAAGGGTAGATCTCTGAAGACGCCTATACTTTTACAAAATAAAAAGTGTAGGATTCGTCAAACTTAATAACAGTTCTTGAGCTTTTTATAAATTTCATAAAAAATTTATATTAGTATTAAATGACGATTTTGATTCTTGTTACCTTGGACCCGATGGTTTGAAATGCCTATGCAATAGGATCATGACATATTTTGTGTTAAAAATGTTTAATAAGGAGGCAACCACGTATCATTTCAAGCTTAAAAAACTTTTGTGTACTTCCAAGTTTTGCAATTCAAAGTATTTTAAATATAATTGTTTGTAATAATTTAAGTAAAAACTAGCAAAAATGGATTTTTTGCTAAAAAATGGATTTTTTGCTAATTTTGTGCCAGTTAAGTTTAAATAAATGTGGGCAAAAATAACGTACCACAGAGAAGTACTTGTATGAGAGCTGTATTTTATTCTCACCACTTATGAAATATCTCATCTACATTTAATATTTTTTTGCATATAATATGGCACACATAGATGTTAAAATCTTCTATAAGTGAAATATAACATAAATAAATAATTTCGCTTTATATAAGACAGCTATATACATAATATTTGCTATTTTATGACTAAAGTTTTACTAAAATGCAGTACTCAATATATACAGCACTGCGTTTTTCCAAGATGGCGGCTATCTTACCACCGAGAATTCCCCACGAATAAGGTTTTCTACTGTATGTACTGTGATTGTATCTATACAATGATCGGAAGTACACTGCTATTTAAACTTAAAAAATGTTGAGACAGTTATGATATGTATTTTGTTTACATAATTTTTAATCAATTTATTAATTTTTTTTACTCACGAAAGTCAAAAATTTTTAAACTTAAATTAAACTAAATAAATAACATAAGGTTTAATATTCAGTGCATTTCTTAGTTCCATTATATTACAATTATTTAATTAGTTTTTTATTATTCAAACTTTTATTTAATTATCCGTTCTGTTAGTAAAATTATTTATTTTCATAAAATTTGTGATGAACACCCTGTGTAAGTGCTTGGCGCCGCAACCCTGTGTCCAGTTTTCCCTTGGCAAGTCCAGTTTTCCAGTGATTTGACTTATGTCAAAATTCTGTCATATTTGTGAAAATTCTAAATTGCTCACGAATTATCTGCTAAAAGTAGCTAAAAGTTTTCAGTCTTTGAAGCTTTTTTAAATAATTATCACAAAATATGAGTTCCGTTAAGATGCTAAACTTGTCCAGAGTAAGTCAAAATCGTATAAACCAGTTGTGACAATCAGAATTGTTATGCTAAAAATGGTATTTGCATGTGCCTATTATCGGCATTACGTAAGGTCAATACATCATATTCTGATATTCGTTTCGAAATATTGATAAAATATTATTGAATTGGTAATATACCTCTAAAATTGTTTAAATATTCTATTGTAGGTTGTGGTTCGTAACCTTACCACCACTGTACCACGCCGTGCCGCCGCAAAGGGTGAAGTAGAGAAGGGCTACTTTGAATTGAAGAAAGTGCAGGAACACTTCCAAAAGCACGATGGCAAACCAGTGTTCCTTAAGGGTTCATTCTCCGATCAACTCTTGTACCGTTTGACCGTCGCTCTTAGTTTGGCCGGTGTTGGTGGTATGCTGAAATTGTTCTACGACTTGAGCGTTCCCCAGAGCCAAGATTAAATGCTAAACAACAACATCTGTAATTAATGTTTTAAATTAAGCTTTCAAAGTCTAAAAACATATATGACTAATCTGGATGTATAAGTATGTTTCCTTGTTTTGTGGTAAGTGTAATTAATTATCAAACATAACTGTTTACATAATATGTGTTTTATTGTTGCAGAATGATGGAGTAATGCAATACCTATTGTCTAACCTATCCATAAATGTTTTATGTTAAAAATTAAACATTCACATAAACGCATTTAAAACATGGAAATATACGTATTACAAACGATAAAAGAAAAACTTTTAATTTAAACAAGAAATCGATGGTAGGTAAAGCTTCATTAGCAATGTATTCGTCACAAATATTTTTGTTTGTTATTGTGTTAATTTAGATGATTGAAAATTCATGCACTTTTACAGTGTCATTGTGTTAACAATATATTAGTATCTCTTAATGTTTTTGAGCTTATACTGGAATTTCAAAATGTTATATTATGTTTTGCGAATTTTGTTAACAGCCTTGCAAAGCCATATTTAGTTGAAAATTGTAGTATTTACTTCTCACAGGTGTTTTAGCTTACTAACCTCACAAAAGGAGCAATTGGAAACTAACATGATTAATGGGAAAAAGTTGCTTGTTAAACTACTTTGGATTGCAGTATGTTTGACAACTATTCTTTGGTAACGTTTGTAGGCATTGAAGTATAAATCAATTATATTTCAAACATTTCAAATTAATTATTGTTTTCGTAACGCAATATCTTGGTTATTAGGATGTTCAGATTGATTTATGTAAGCACAGATATAAAACTTATATTTTCCAATATTAAATGCAATGTAATTTATATAACTGCAATTGTAGCCTTCATTGTATCGTTGCAATGGTCGCAGCTTGTTACAGTTGTCCACAAGATTTGCCAGTGCTCCAAGCAAAACGACTGGTGGTAGCTCTTGTGCTGGAAGTCCGGGTCCATCCAAGAAACCAAATCCTGGTCTAGAGAAAATCAGAAAAATGCAAAAACTTTTCCAAAAGGACAATGGCAAACCTATACATCTGAAGGGTGGCAGTAGAGACGTAATGCTATATCGTGCCACATGGGGGCTGGCTATACTTGGATTACTGTTACAAATTCATATGTTCGCAATGTATATAATTTATTGACATTTTTAATTTTTTTGGTAAACATTAACTTACTTAACATAAATATAAAACTGAGAAAGCGAACACTCATTATGCTAGCAAACAACTCTTCTCCATTAACAAAAAGGTTTTAATTTTTTTTTCAATTACTATTCACTAACTTATCATCAGCGTCCAGTTTGTCGATAACCTGCTTTAGACAGTCTTTTGTAGAAATGTGCTCCAGGTCACACATGCGTGTCAAGTCCATGGTGGCGATCTGTTCGATCATCTCCTTTATGCGTTCCTGTTTTATAATGGATTTAACTGTTTGGCGCGAGGCTGGCAAATTTCCACTGGTGGAACGTTTATCATTTTTTTCGACTGAATTCTCAACTTGACGTCCTTTCGAACGGTAATGCTGTTCGATGAGTTGTCGAATCTTCTGTCTGGTTGCCAACGTTTTTCGATTCACCTTACCCAGCGCCAGATTGTGCAGTTCATTGAAGTTTATGTCTTTTGATTGCTGATCAGCAGTTTCAGCTGATTGTATGTCAGCATCCGACTTTTGTGCAGACGTTTCTTTAGATTCGTGCACTTCAATTGGTTCTTCAATGTTAGGTTCTGGTTGTATTTCAGTCGTTTGAATTTCAATTGGTTCTTCGAACGTTTCATCGTTCACCACTTCCAATGTCCAGTCCTCCACGTAACCGTCCTCGAGCGATGCTTTTGCATCTACTATATCATTAAGTGTGCTTTGCACTTCCTCTGCAAATTGTAGTGGTTCTGCAATAGGTTCATCTATTGCCTTTTCTAAGCTGTGCAAGTCTTTGGGAATTTCATTGTCTTTTATGTCTTCACTAAATCGATTAAGGGTGCTTTCAACGGTTTCTATTTCGATTTCGTTTGACTTTTTACTCTTCTTTTTCGCTTTTTTCTCGTCTTTCGTCTTCTTTTTAGTTCCGACATCAACAGGAAGTTTATGTCTCTTTAAAATAGCTATGCATGGTTTGGTCTTGATGCGTATTGGCACTAATGAGCTATACTGTATGCCAATATTATTGAAACAATCGACAAACTCGGCAATTTCAAACTCTTGCTGCAGTGTTGACCATAGTTGCACATTATTTTTATTCTTTGCTTCCACCAAGAGATGTGTGTAATGACGCGTCTGCTCAGCATCATAAGTTATCGATTCATTTTTGCAATAGCTGTAAATAAGTACAAATATGTAGTAAATAATTTACCAATAAAATTTCAATTCAACTTACTGCCAATCATCACGGATTTGTAAAAATCGGGAAACTCCACTTTGTGCCGCTAAATTAGCTATATGCACGGACACATTAGCTGTTTGTGCTTCCAGACGATGCAGACGCGTTAATGCCACACCACCTGGATAATTGGTACTCGATACAACCAAAAGGAATACCGTTATAAGTATATTGACTAATAAATGCGCACCTGCACCAAATGCAAGTACTTGATGCCACAATGATTTGCCGCTATTCAACCAGCTGTAAAAAATTATACAAATTATTAGAAGAACAATATTTATAGTATATAACAATTTTCGTACAAACGTGTACAGGCACAAGCAGCCGCCAAATTAAGCACAGGGAACACATAAACAATAAAGCGTAACTCTTTGTGCGGTAGGATTGAGTAGATGAGTACAAATGCCAAGGCCGCCAGCACTAATGGACGTATGCGCCGTTCCAAACAGAAACCTATTGGCACCAGTATTATTGAAGCGCCAAGAGCGCGTGGTAATGCTGAATAGAAATACCATAAAAACGGCGAAGTCTGTAAGTCAAAGGTTTAAGTTAAGGAAAAACCGAAAAATAACAATAAACTAATTTTGAATGAGTTGGTATAGGTTTCAAAATAAATTGTACACTTTCAAAGGATACACCCCAATCGGCGCTTTTATTCAATATTGTATTGTACCAGAGTACTTCGCCCTCCGGCCACAAGAGACGACGCCAGAAAAACGAGTCCAAAACAATGGTTGTGACCAAAATAGCTAAACCTGCGGGTAATGCTATTTTTAGTACGCTGTAAATGTATTAACATATATTTTTTAAACATAAAAGTTTTGGATGGATTGTACAAAGCGAGTTGTAGTGTGTGTTTGTTGAGTTTACCTTGAAATGCTAAGTTTTCGGTAAACCAAGTCATAAGCTAGTAAAAGGCCCAAGAATATTAAAAGTTCTGAACGAAATATCAATATTGCGATGCCGGAACATATAATGAAGGGTTTCGTTTGGCCTTGTAACCAAAATGCCAGCGCATACAGTACTAAGAAACAGATAAAAACAATTTTAAGAATTTATATTTAAAATACATAATTGTATGTAGTGACAACTTACCAACGGGCAAAGCTATAACATTAGGCAATGGTCGACTCATATAGAATATGAAATGAAACTGTGTCAGTGTGATTATGGTAAACCAGAGACGCACATCTGTGCCAAACTGTTTGGTTATCACACGACGGAAATTGTGCCATGAGGCAGTTACTACCGCGGCTAAAACTAAACGAACTGCAAGTGTATAACAATCTTAATTAGGTACTGTTATAATACGAACATATTATACACATGCTTACCAACATACTGCGCCCAAAATTTGTTCATGCTGAGTGTTTCAAAAAGTATAACAAATGGTGAGGACAATATGGAGATAACAAGCGGACCGAGAAAAGTACGCGGTACCACACCGGGGAAATCATGATGATCATACTGTGCGAAGTAGAATATATTAAAAATTATTATTAATTAGTATTGTCTTTGGAATTTCCAAAATACAACAAACCTGCGTAAAATTTTGTCTTAAATATAGAATATCATGCATAGCTTGCAGATTGAAACTCTCCTCCACTTTTGTGAATGGCGTGTAAAACAGATGCGCCGCAGCCGTTAAAAATAATAATGAATCCATCGTAGCTGGACTAGTTTCCAATTAAATACCGATGAAGTAAAGACTTAAAGCCACAAGTAGTTATTTAAATAACGATCCGCGCGAAGCGTAATTAACGGTGTACGTATCGATGGTCAATTAACTTAATTACATAATGGCATTTTATCCACAATACGATTCCCGAATTTTCCACTATGCTATATTCATATAAAATTTACGTTCGCTTATCTATGCCGTATAGCTCTACGGTGTAAAGCGGCACCTGTGCAGAACTTTGACTCCAGGAAACTCTTCAACACTTTGTTTTTTGTTTTTCCTTCAATTTGTTAATCTATTGTTTCCCTGACATTTACACTAATACGCTGGCGATTAACATCACGGCGATGTGGTGTTTATTGCCATTTTTCCAATATACGGACTTTATTATTCTAAATTTAGTTTTTGTCAATTCCACGTCGCTGACGGTGTGTTGAATGTTGTGTATCATTTTTGTTGTTGCTGCTGTGAAACAGCTGTTTAGCAATAGACGCAGAGTTGCCGCTCTACAAATGAGTGAAATGACTTCGATGGGTAAATTGAAAGATGTCTTCGGGTATAGGAAACGGAAGTATATGTGTTCGGTTAGAGGAAACGACAGGATGTGAACTTTATAATAAAGGAAGTAAAATAAACTATTTATTATTATTATTGAATATTAATATATATTCATATATTGATGGAAATTTGGAGATATTCATTATATTATATTTATGTACACACACATACACATGTATGTATTTATGTACTTGTGTATGTGGATATAGATAAAAACGTAGGTTATGTTGAAACTAGCAAAAAAAAATATAAAAAAAATTAAAAAATATAATATAAATGTAAATGTAAAAAAAATATATAAAACCTTTAATACGGAATTATCTGTATATTGATATACAAGCATATAAATATTGATTTTATTTTAGTATTATGTTTTGGCAAAAAAATTTCAAAATATTTCCGTTTTCAAAATTTCTCTTTAAATATAAAATAAAATTAAAAATGAAATATTAGTGTTCACAGAAACTACAGCGGAATTAAGCAACTACATTTGGTGGTTCTTTATGTTTTCCTATGAAAATTATACCAAACGGTTGGCCTCAGTATTTGCAAGGGTATTTCCCCTTTAGTGCATATGCCCTTTAGCTTTGATTTTCTAGCTGCTTTACTTTTATTACGTATGTGTGTGAGTATGTGTGCGGAGCACCGAAGTGTTAATGGCGAAGTTGAAGTGTATTTTATTGCTTAGCGCGCACATTTCGTATTTAAATGTTGCGTAACGGTGTAATAGCGAAAATGACTTTAAAAGAGTATGTCTGCAAATACGAAAAAAAGAATGGACAGCTACTTATATGGAGACAAAAATACATAAGTATTAACATACATATATACATAGGTAGGTACAAAGAGGTATATTTATTTATATGACTTTATATAGACAGATAGAAAAAAACAACATTGACAATAATAAAAATTCGCTGAGAGTTTTTTTGATTATCCTAAATAATATACCACCGGCCACGAAATAAGTACATACATAATTATGTATTATTTATGTACGAAAAGTTGAAATTTAAACTTATGTATTTATAATAGAAATTATTCCATTTATATTGACTTATTTTGGTACGTGCCTTGTACTTTCGACGTCGTCGCTCCACTGCGTCGTCAAAAACTGCTGCTCATAAACCGCAATCAATGGATAAGGATTGGTAAAGAGCCAAATTCGGCTGAAACAAAATGGAGGACAGCAGTAGAACCGGAGGGATGATATAATGGATTCGCATACATATGTATGTATGTATAAGAACGTTTTCAAAATCGTAATGTTTCAATTCGAAAATGACGATATGTCTTTACTATGCGCATTCTAACACGACAATCTTTTACCTAAGTAAAGAAATTATATGTGCACGACTTCAAACTATTAAAAAATTAAAATAAAAGGCCCTAGCGAAGTTTTGTTTTTTGTTTAATTATTTGTATTTATAGTTAAATCACATAGCAAAAATACATTGAAATTCCTCTAGTATGTATATGCGAAAAAAATAAGAAGTAAAAATATGTTTGATAGAAAATATTTATATGTGCATGTTAAAAAATAGTTATTTTTTTTAATATTTTGATGAATTAAGGTTGTCAGTTATTAATTAGTTTTTCTTTATGAATTTTGACTTGATTAAGATGTGATGGCATTGAATCAAACAAACATTTTAGCGTCGTCATGCTGATTTAAGTCTATTTTAGCTGTATTGTCATTTTTACTCTTTTGCGGTATTATATTGGCGTCCATTTTAAAAAACCTTAGCGAATAATATTCCCCATAGATCCCCAATAGGGTACAAATCTCGATTTTGTACTAGCCAGTCCAAAAGCGGTATTTTTCTGTACTCGAAAAACGTTTTAGTATGAGTTGCATTGTGAATTGGAACATTGTCGTGCTGGAAAGTCCAATTATCCCCGAAAATTTGTGATGGAAATTCTTTTAATTTATCATCGAGTAAGTTCAAATACATCGATGCATTCATTTTTGTCGATATATAGCATATTGGGGTCTTTCCTGCATAACAAAAGGCAGCCCACGCCATTACGGAATCTCCGCCGTGTACGCATTCCAACACGACAAACTTTTATTCATTCCTTGCTGTTCGCTAAATCGTGGTTAAACGATCAATCAATATTTGTACTCTTTAATAAAAGGCCAAAATTTCACCAATTATGAATAAATCTTCTTCCTTCCATCTTTGAATTATAAAATACTACTGTACTCTTTAAAAAGCACTATGAAACATTTTGAAAATATTCAAAGCCTTACTTGGTAACCACCTTGAACCCGTAAATTTTCACCAATTTTGTATGGAACTTTGCTTCCGCCGTGGCGGGTACTCAAAGCTTTCGTTTTGTCTTATTAAATAGTATATGTTTAAAATATTATCCAAAAATAACAAATCGACCCGAGTGAAAATATAGACCCTTTGGTAGTTCCACCCATCAGGCCACGTCAGTTACAATTTAAAACTTTAAACGCGTTTATCTCAAAACTAATTTTTTTAAGTTGGTGGAGAGGATTTCTCGAAAAGTTATGAAGCGATTTTGTTAAAAATTGCACATCTTTTATATAACATTATCTAGTTACTGAATGAAGGATTTTTTATTTTTTAATGGGAGTTTTGATAAAAAATCTCTCAAAAATTATAATTTTAAAAGTTTTTTCCTTCGTTAAATAACGAAATTTTCACTATCAAATACATATGTTTGATTTATTGATTTTGAAGGAAGCAATAATGAGTTATGTTGTCCACGGCAAGAGCTTTTTTTGGACACGTCGTGGGAGATGAGGTATCAACGGCTGCGTTTTCGGAATTTTTAAATAAAAATTTCACAAAATACCATTTCAATATGCATCTTTGATATGCTGAATTGTATAGATCTGATTGCACATATTAAAAAAAAATTATGAAAATACCCATTCGTACAACCTCTGAAACGCACTTAACCCCTTAAGTGATGTACATACTCCTTGTATTATAGAAATTCTAAATAAAGCAACTAAAATAATTTCTTATCTTCCGCAACAAAATCATAAAAGATTTACCGCAGATATTCTTATACCAAATAGTTTCGCATCACTTAGCGCCGTCAAATTACGCATTAGAACTCAAAAACCATAGAAGATGGCAATAACTGAGACACATGAAGCAGGAAAACTTTATGTCTATAACCTCACGCTTAAATATACATTTAAAAACCATTCGAAAATAATTTAAAAAATTAACTCTATTGCCTACATATGATTTTACCGCTATGCTTACAAAGCAGACGCGTATGTTTGTATGTGACAAATTGCGCCACAAGGTAAAGGGCGGCAGTTGGGTGGGTTTGGAATGGTTAGTTGGTGGCAGAAAGAATTGTATTTCATTAAATTTTATTTATAGTAAGCAATTTTATGCATCTAAAACGCGTCTATCATCGAATATCACGATGCGGAAAAAGCGTTGAACGCTCGAATCCAACAACCGCAGCCAATTTTCGGCGAGTTCAACGGGCTGACTGCTAGGCAAATTGTTCTCGGGTCCGTTGTATGGCGGCGTGACGACTGTTTGCATTTACAGTAACGCTGAAAATCATATATTTATACTTGTATATGTGCGTCGTCTGTTCGAAGCATACTTTCACCATAGAGTTTTTTTTTCTATCTACCGCTTATGATTCTCTTAAGCTACTATTTCTTCCTGCTTGATTCGCCTATAATTTCATTTGATTTCACCTTTTCAAACACATACATACATATTTATATATGAACCCATAGTACATAGTGATGGGCTGCCAAAGAAAACACCGCAGCGGCTAATGTGAAATATTGCCGAGCAACAGGCAATACCGACGCATCCCGCTTCTGTGGTCCATGCTTTCGTATGGCGGGCTTTTGTCGATCTTCATCGCGCCGCCACACTATCGGGCACAACATATGCAGCCACAAATCAGAATTCCGTCGAAGCGTTCATTCATTCAAGTGTATCGAGCGTGAAGCCCCGTACTGAGTGGCTTTTGGCCGCCATCCTCTAGCTGCTGCATTTTGCTGTATTACCGTTGCAACGCGCAGCGCTCTGCCACGTCGCAATATCAGCATGCCACATTGACGCAACGCCGTGCGCCTTCGCAAGCAAACACACACTTTCCCCAAGGCGGATGTTATTGAAGGTGTTTGTGTTGGTGGCTATGGCGGCATGGCGGCCGCCGCAGAACTTGCCGACTGAAGCTGATTGTGCGGTTGGCGTTGCTACACACACTGCGGCTATTGCTGCTGCCGTTTAGGACGGTTTCAGCAGTTTCATGCCCTTTCGGTGGAAATTCTTTAATTGCACATGAGATTTGCAATTGTTTTCATTAGGAATTATTTTTGTGAAATATTTTATGCGCAAAAAGTAATTAAAATGTCTGCACAACTACAGCGCGCTGATTTTCTACATTCTACACAATCTGCACAAGAATAAAAACATTTTAAAATATTTCTATTCACTATAAATATAATCACTATTTGTGTAGTACACACCGAACATAATAAATACGCTCTTAAATATTTAATTATTCATACACCGAAGGCATTCAGTTTGGACCGGATAGTGAAACCACCGTTTTTGTTTTGTATTCTTATTTAATTCAGCCTCTGGTCAACAGATTATAATATTATATGGAAAGACAAAAACCTTACAGCGTTCTCCGAAGATCAGCGTAAACTTTAAGGACTTTGCTCCAAAGTGACTCTGCTGTACCTTCAGAAATCGTTATAAGAACCTTTTTAAAGTTTTTAAATTGTGCTATCTATGTATGTAAACTAATCCTTTATATGAAATACAGGTAGAACAAAATCGAAGATTTTCGATTCTTCACTTCACCTGCGAAAGTAGACACTCTGTATCAGCCATCTTAGCAGATGAGATGTCTGTCAGCAAGTACATGAGAACCGTGAGCAGAAGCTGTCAACCCCTAATACACGATGTTATACGTCTCGTGTACATTGGACAATTTAAAGCCAGGAGGTTAATTCGACTGTATTAGAATGGATACCTCCCAAAACCGGACCCTCTTAAGAAAGAACTGTGGTTTATGGTGGACCGTATAAACCGACCTTAAAAATTTCAGACCGTCAAACTACTAAGTCTTAGCTAGTCTAGCGTTGAGTGTTAGAAACCTATGAAGTTTCACAACAGAGACCACATATAGCGAAAAAAAACAATGACAAATCGAGCCCCAGCGCTACTAAGGGAGAAGCAAGGAGTCACAGGCAGGCTGGAAGCTGCGAGCGGCTATCTAAGGATACGTCCTATGAAGGATGAAAAATCCTCAAAGCGTGAAAAATTCGTAAAAAAAAACAAACGAATTAGAAAGCTTGATGCATATTATCAACTCCATTAAAATTGAAATTAAATAATCGAGCATTACAGTGTAAAATAATTCAATCCTTTTACACTGTTGAGAAAACATTAAATTAAATCTCCTCACTCGCCAGTAAAAGAAAATCAATGCCGAGTAAGCATATTTAGGTTGAAAAACATTCGACTAAAAACTTAATATTCTTAACTTCATCTTTATTCCCATTCCGTGAAATATTTCGATTTTCTTCGAAAGAATTCAACCGGAGTATGTATCTGTTTGAACCGTTTAGCCGGTTATAGCCGAATCGATGATAGCACGCCACTCCTCTTTCTTTTCTTCGCAGTTCGGCGCCAGTTGGAGATCCCAAGTGTAACCAGGTCGCTGTCCAACTGGTTCCTCCAACGGAGTGGAGGCCTTCCCCTTCCTCCGGCTGGTACTGTATCGAACACCTTCAAAGCCGGAGTGTTTTCGTCCATTTGGACAACATGACCTAGCCAGCGTAGTCGCTGTCTTTTTATTCGTCGCTGAACTATGTCAATGTCGTCGTATAACTCATCGTTCCATCGTCTCCGGTATCCGCCGTTGCCAATGTTCTGAGAACCATAAATTATACTTAAAATTTTCCTCTCGAAAACTAAAACAGCCGTATTATTATAGTTTTGCGGGAATACCAAATTCAAACATAGCGGCAGCTCCTTTCGTGCTGTCGAAAGCAGCTTTAAAATCGACAAAAAGGTGGTGTGTGTCGATCCTCTTTTTACGGGTCTTCTCAAAGATTTGGCGCTTGGTGAATATCTGGTCAGTTGTGGATTTTCCAGGTCTAAAGCCACACTGATAAGGTCCAATCAGTTTGTTGACGGTGGGCTTTAGTCTTTCACACAGTATGCTCGATATAACCTTATAGGCGATATTTAGGAGGCTTACCCCACGAAAATTGGCACAGATTGTGGAATCTCCCTTTTTTGCTGTTTTGATTGCTGAACATTTTTGTTGTAATGATCAAAAGATTTATACATCTGAATTGAGTATGACAAGGTGACAAGATCTCGAATAAGTGTTTTTTTGATTTATACAACTCCCTGGAAGTGTAATTTTAAAATAAAAAGTTCTATATCTTTCGGGTTTTTAGCAGGGGTATCATTGGCTCAGATAAATTTGACATAAACGCAATTATATACATATATCTATAATATAAAAATGAATCGCAAAATGTGTTGCTAAGCGCATAACTCGAGAACCGCTGAACCGATTTCGCAAATTCTTTGTTTAGAATGTTTTTAGAGGTACCGGGATGGTTCTTACGGAGAGAAAAATGTGAAAAATTGCCTGAAAAAGACTTAAATCCACAATTTTCTAATCATCCATACAAACATTTGTGTCGTAAGTCTCGAAAAAAGTCGAGAAGGGCGAAAACCGATCTGGCTAATTTTAGTTTTGAAATATTTATGGAAGGCCAGGGAAGGATTAGAAAGAAAGTATATATCGAAAAATTGTGGGGGAGATAACAAGAAGATGATTTTATTTGAATTGACAACCAAATTATAAAAAAAAAACAAAACAAAAAATAATAATATTTTGAAAGTTGTCATTGTTGCTTAGTTAAAATATTTTTATCATTTTCAATTGTATAAGGCTGTGTCGATAGCCCAAAACAATTTGTAACAAGTAGGCAAAGGCAACCGAACATTTTATACTCTCGCAATTTATTGATGTAATTTTTTTACACACAATTTGAAATAAAGTCCAATAGAATAACAAAAATCAGCATATATAGTACATGAGGGTTGAGGTAATTCCTGAACCGATTTCACTCATTTTCAACGCCCTGTTATATTGGCAATAGGGGCATCTTGACACCTGTTAGTAGGCAGACAAACGGTAATTCGGCCTTGAAATTACTCCTAAATTGCAAATCAACGAAACACCAGTCTGCACAATCGCCAAAAAAAGAGCTATAAAGAAGATTTTCCAGATATTCAAGTCGCTGGATGTACTGCACAGGACTTTAAAAGATTTACGCGACAACGAAAATATTTTTGGTGAAGCCATGATTTTCGCCAGACTATTCCTGGATCAACAGTTGCTGACGAACTATTCACATTCCTAAAATCATCTAATTTGTGGCGACACATAAAGAATCGCCAATTAACAAATAACATACGAGTGTTTTTCCAACAATATCATACTGCGATTGTAGAAATAGTTCAAAATGGTAGCGACGCAGTTGGGACCTCGATGGATTAATAACATTTTTAACGGGTTTCTGTCACTTCATGGCCTCGAAAGAGGAGCTTATTCATCGTGTTTTTCCTGACATGAAGCCACAATATAATAAACATAAATGGCTGATTGAATGAGAGTTAAGGGAGAGTTGACACAGCTACAAACCAGGATGACGTATTCAATTATCCCACAGATTATTTTAAATTGCTGGACTATCCCCACTCACTTGCAATTAAAAGTAGTGTGAGTTGTCATCATGCTGCATATCATAAATCAACATCAAACTTTGCAAAAGAACAAGACTGGCTGTGAAGAAGGTAATCAATATCGTCACCAAAGCCAAGATAAAGCCAACTATGAAATTTGGTTATTTGTTACTTTCTAAACATAAAGAAAAAATCAAAGTTTTACAAATTATTATGATTTACGCTTAATACAGATCTACAATAATGTCTATCAATCATTTTAAAATTTATCGGCTATAACGTTTTCGTCTTTATGCGTAAGATTTTTTTCTCTGCATTGAAAGATTTACTAATTTAATGTATACCTTAGCCACAAAAACGTGTGGCCGGGTCTGCTAGTAATAAATAAAATATAAATATATCCTCTTGAAAACAAGTTATGGATAACACCACAAATTTATAATGCCCGCCCACCCTTTCAGCCATGCGTTAATGAGAGTGTTTCGTACGCCGCGGCGGTAAGCTTCGCTTCAATCACAGCAAATTCAACAACCAATCGCCGATCAATATTTATTTTATTTATTTATTCAAATTTACTTATATGTACATGCATATGTATGTATAAGAAATGTTTTTGAAGATGTTTTGCTTGGAAAACCCCTAAAAAGCTGGACACTATGCCTTCATTCACTTTGCTGCAACACAAAACCGGTTTAATACTACCCGCTAACAATCATATACATACACACATACATGTATATGTACAATGCTTATATTGGCTGCCGTTGTTGAATTGAATTCAAGTTACGCTACAAACATTTGCTTTCTGGGTGGTCCGGCTGGTGCCATTAGTAAAAATATCAGTTATTTGAACTTCAATTAGTTGAACAACAAAAATGTGTTTACTTATTTGTTTTTAATTATTGCAATCGACAGTTCAGCAGGTGTCACCGACAAGCATGTACGAGTACACATACACACACCAAACAGTAGCTGCGGTTGCTGGGTTGGTGGCGTTGGCTAAAACGGTCGAAGGGAAACGTTAAGGAAAACAGAGGCTAGAAATGTTTCGGCAATTCATTTGCGCCTAAAATTTGTTTGGTTGAAGGTTGTATGTTGTTGTATTTACATATGTATGTAAGCATTGTGGTACTATCGTTGTTGTTGTTATTGTTATTAGCATTTCAGTTTACGATGGCGGTCTTCTCTGTTTCAAGTTAGGAAAATTAACACTGTTAAGTTAATTTAACCGAATTACAAATATATTTTCGAATTCATAGAAGCAATTTAGCGAAACACTTAGATTGCTAAAATTTTTAGCAGCTATTTCAACAAAATGTGATGATAAATAAAATATGAATGGTGTCTGAATGGGAAAAACATGTTATTATAAAAAGACATATTTCTAATTTTTTATTTACATTTAAAACTTAATTGATGGAAATTTTTTTTTATAATAAAATATTATTACAAATTTAATGTATAGTGTTTATGATCATGATACTGTAACAGACAATTTTGGTTTCATCGATTCGATGATCGAGTCGGACTGTCATTAAAGCACTATTTTGATTGCTAAGAGCTCACTTATCGAATGGGATGAATCAACTATTTCGACGCCTGAAGAAAGAAATCGTTCAGAAATGGCAAGCTTAGGCAATGGTCAATATGATAATATTCCGTTAGACTCCATCGATAGTGAATCGCCAGAAGTTTCAGTGTTTTTGGTTTGGAATGGGCGTGCGTATTCCTCCACCTGATAGTCCGGACTTATGAAAGTATCTTCAAAATACAAGGGAACTTCTCTAACTCGAATCACCATAATTTCCAAAAATATTTCGAGTTAGAGAGACTTCGAGTTATAGTGTTATAGTGTAATATTTTCCTATACATATAAAGAGGCTCTTTTAAGATTCTGCGTCGATAGTAAAATTTAAAATTTTGTATTATGCGCTGGTCGAAAATTGCGATTTACGGGAAATTTTTTATGAAATTTTACTTCTATTGCCAATTCAAGAGTTCGAATTATGCAGATCTTGTGTAAAACTTGATTTCTAAACGCTATTACCAATTCAAAAGTTCGAATTATAGATATCTTTGAGTTATGGAAGTTCCACTGTATTCAAAAATTGTCGGAAAAACAGTGTCAATTAGCTCTATTTATATATGTTCTGAATATATTGTACTTAATTTCTTTTCTCCTTGATGTTTTAAGTAGAATTTTTCTATTCTAAAAACATTTCTCATCGAGTTATATAAAAAAAGGTCACCGGACAAAAATGTTTTGGCTTAAAGTCACGAAAATTTGAAAAATAAATGTATAATTTCCAAAGTTATAGCTGTCTGTGTTGACCCAGTTTCAAAAATAGGTCCTTGCGGTGACAATCATATGTCCTTGGAGATTCATCTAAAATCAATCGGATAGAAAAATTAGTTTTATAAAAAGATAATCATGGGCCTGATCGAAGCTTTTTTCAAAAATTAACAAAATGGCGGCCTCAGGAAATTTTTTTCTAAATTTTTGGGGAAAAAATGAAGTAAAAAATAGAAATTTTGAAAAAAAAATCTTTGATTCAGTCCTGACTTTATTAAGCATTCTAAAAGCTGTAGAAATTTCATTAAAATCTACCGAGCGGTTTTCGAGTTACAGTTGTCACCAGTTCAAAAAACATAGTTTTGAGAAAAAAGCATTTAAAGTTTCACACTGGCGTGTTGGAGTGTCCGAGCGCTCGTTGTTATTTGTTGAATAACTCTAATAGCAATTATCGGAAAAACTTAAAATTTTCAGAGTATATTTTTAAGATATTAAACTTAACGAAAATGCAAAAAAAAATTGATTTTTCGAAAATCCTGACTACCCCTAACCCCTTAATCCGAATGGGCTCATTTATTTTGATCGCGGAGGATAACGTGACAAAAGTACACAATTCTAGCGGCAATATTGGCAATCGATTGAATATGGGTTATATTTTGCATGAAATAATGCTGGAAAAAAATAATTGCATTTCCATCATGATAACGCATCAGTTCACCTCATACCCGCATATGGCAATATTTGCCATTTCGATGAATTTTTAATTCAAATGTTAAATTTTCTATAATAAAATATTCTTAAAAATTATATGAGAGGTGGTATCAGAATGAGACACTTATTTACTCCTTTTGATAGCAAATCTCAAAATATACATAACAATATTTTAGAATTGTATAACTCAAAAAATATCAAGCTTGGTAATTGTATAAGTATATTTGTATATAACAGCATATATGAACACAAAAAACTCTTGACATTGAAGGATACGAATCATTGCCACGACAGTAACTGCGTACAAGTTTTGATTTTGTTGCGTCAACAAATTTTATTATATTGAAAATAAATAAAAGACGAACAAGAGCATCATCTCAGGCGGCACATAAAAGTCCCCAGAAACTTTACAGAGATTAAAATTTATGAACCATATCGTCCCAATTTCCTCTCCCCACACCGTCGTCGCAGATGAAATAAATTTATGAAATGCGATCGAGACACTTCCTTCAGTTGGGTTGCGACGCTTGCTCCTTAAAATAACATAACCAGCAAGTAACAGAACGTTGGTCACCAAAGTCAGTGGCAAAATCATAACCAGAGCACATTTGCCTTCAAAAACGCCGAAATGTTTTCATTTCCAAACTTATGTTGTTTTTGTTTTTTATTTTTATTCTTTGTTGGTATTCTGTGCGTGGAGTTGAAACGCACATGGCGTTGACATAAATTCTTAGCGGCAATTGTTGTTTTTGGTAATGTTCAATTGCGGGTTTGACACTTTGTCATGCTCACAATTATATGCATTGCTCCCAAACGGTGCAAGCCGCGAGTGTATGCAACACACAACATACATATGTATTTACAAAGGTTTATGTGAAATGTGTTGTGTAATATTATTCAGGTGCGGGAGTTGAGGCATAGCGTACTAGAGCGAGCCACTTACAAGTGTTAGTTTACAACTATAACTCATTGTCTAACTTCCATTGTCAACTGGGCCGCCGCTCAAGTGGACACTCTACGCCCGCCGACACACTAATCATGCAATGATCTATAACTCTATTACTTACACCGATGAACTAACACATGGTTGGAACGGTACATTCACAACTTTATATGTGAGTGCCATTATCTGACTGTTGGTAAGTAGAGCATTTTCCTGCGAGCGTAGACAATTTGACGCTTCCGTACAAGTAGGCAGTGACAGGCAGCACCCCGCAGCGTTCACCCGTGACTTGTGTGTGTGTTGTTGGCACTTGAATGGTGTGAGAACACAAACTGTATGCATATATTCAGCAGATAAAAATAGTGAAAATGTATAAAAGACAAATATTACAATTTTTACATACTACTTATCTGCAAGTATTACATATGCCATTGCGCAAGCATGTGTATGTATGTGTGCATATTTTTGGAGGTTGGCCGCTTGACACTGGTATGTGTCGATTTTCTTGCCTCAGTCCTTTTGATATTTGACTCGCGCGTTTACCGCATATCTTTTCGTTGAACTATATGATACATGCATACATATACATAAATACGTATGTATATAGAAGTGTATATTGATGGACCCTTTTCGAGTTTAAAACTTTCGGTTTAAATACATTGTACATTTGTATTTATATGGCGACACATGTACAAATAGCATCCGCTGTAATTGTCTGATTTGCCATGATTTCTGTTTATTTATGCTCTGTCTCAGCACAATAAAAATTATATTAATTTGCTATGCTTGTCTTTTGTCACTCATGTTCATTTCATCGGTGACTTCAAAGCTTGAGAATTGTTAGCCAATTTGTTTGCACTACTCAACTTTTTGTAAAACGAAGACATTTTCATTTTCTGCCAATTATTTTGCAATGAAACACCCTTTTTTGGACTTTAATTAAAATAAATTGTTATAGTAAAAATTATATAAATTTAAAATAATTGTAAAGAAGTTCTGTGATGTTCTAATAAGTACCTAATGGTTAAGATATAAATACGTAAATCCATTAAAATAGATACATGGACTGTAGCTTTTCGACGTATAATTTATCCAATTATGTATACTATTAATTCTTTACTGATTGTTTGACTATGTTCAAGCTAGTTGGCGATTCCAATTTCATATGAATCCAAAAATGTTCTGGGTAAAAACTTTCCGACAGACTTTTGTGTTTTCAGGCTTTGGACGACCTTCTCCGACAAAAATAACCATTCTACTGTTATTTCTCCTTGTAGCGTTGTCCAGTACTCGACCATTGAATATGCTGTGATATGTTTGCCGTAACACTTATCAGCTATTGCATTGCTTATACGCTTCTTTAATCAGGAAATAATGTTTTGTAAAACGACGAAGAAGTTTTCGGGTATTTAGACTTATTTTACACCCTATAACTTGAAAAAATTGATGAAATGTCATGAAACTTTGATATTATTCTAACTAATTTATGTTATTAATTCTCTGCATCTAATCCATTCATTTTTTTAAGTCCAACACTCCGTAATAACTAATTTCCAGGACCCAATATTTGATAAGTTTTACTAGAATAATTTTAAAATTACGTCGCCAAATAGCAAAGCATCCAAGAAATTTTTCATTAGTTTGCTGTAGAAGCCGAAAATAAAACGTTTTTTTAGCACTTTTGTTTTTGAAAGGAAAGGAAATGATTGCTGTAAACGGAATTTTAAGACGATAGTGGACTTTATTTAAGGCTTAAAAAACAATATTTATTATTAAAAAATATTGAAATTTTTTCAAAGTTGGAAGTATTTTTCTGGAGCACCTGGAGTCTGCACTTGTAAATCGGTGCCGGTGAGGTCGTGCGATGCATCTGAAACAGTCGAACCAAATTTTTTTTTTAATTTTTATAAGTTTCTTTTCTTTATGAACTAAAAAATACAGAAGAAGTCATAATAACCAAATTTTTTCGAAGTTTGAAAAAAAAAATCACTTTTTTTAAGAAAAAAAAAATTGACTATAAGTTGCAAAACAAGTAGTTTAAATAATACTTTTGTCCAACTTTTTTAGTTCAAATAGAAGATAATTTAATACTGAAGCTAGATCACTTTGGTTTTTTTCGATCGGACATATATTCTTTTTGCTATCGCCGGCACCGTTTTCTAACACTTGTGAAAATGAAAACTCGAGAAAACGCACTTTAAAGTCTGCCTGAGCATTCGCACTTGCTCGACGCTCGGCCACTAAAACTGCTCTAGCTTCGAAAATATGTCGAATTGGCCTCTGGAATTTTAAAGACATATTCTTGGATAGTTTTGGAAGATATTTAAAACAAAGCAAAAAATCGATTTATTGAAGCCTGTAAAGCAGACTACTGCCTTAATTTTTGGGTTGATAGCGTTATATAATAAAAAACTAAATAGAAAAGCTATTTTGCGTCGAGATATTAATTTATATAGAAGTATTTCTTTACGAATAAATCGTGAACACGATCCTTAACATCAGAAATATAAAAAGGAATGGGTGATACAGAATGGATTATAGGCAAGATAAATTTAGTCGACTAGGCTTTTTCTCCAATAGAAGATATGTAAATAGATAGTTTCCTAAATACCTTTCCTTTAGAAATACCGTCATGAATGTTGAAATTTCATATGCATGGTTTGACCCTTTCCAAATTGTTAACTAAGAAGTCTATGCACTCATTCTATTCTTTCTAGGTGAAATTGTATAATGCCGAGGTTTCAATCTCTATATTTTATTTAGACTAGCATAAGATGGGATGTAACCAAATATTTTGCTTAATATCCAAGATATTAACATCAAATTCAATCGAACCGACAAAGGTCAGCACAACTTTACCGCCGTTTTTTTTGTAAATTTAAGACTTTTTTGTATAAAAACGGTTACAAAAATGTTATTCACAATATTGGCCGTCGCTAGCTATTAGTTTTGACCATATTTCTGGCAGCATGCGTATTCCGTGCAAATGTCGAGAATTCGGCTCAAAAAGTGACATTTTTTCAGTTGAGAATAAGTTTCGGATGCAAACAGATCTCTACAAATATTTTCTTGGATTAATGTTGACACAAATGTCCAGGATCGATATAAAAATATTTAATCAATTTAATCGACCAGTACTTGATCCTATTGGAAAACGGCGAAAACAAAGTTGTAGACCTAATATATTAAATACGTTTCTCGTAATTTTAATAAAATCGTCATATTTAGTGTAATTCGGGAACAGATTCCACATACAGCGTCCGACAAAAGTATGTCTACCCCATGAATGTAAACAGCAAAATGGGTATATCGTTTAAGCAGTGAAATTTATCGCTTTGATTGTTTTTCTATTTTGCTTATGGGTATATAATATTGTACATTTGAACTATTTGTTGCAAAACACGCGATCATCTGAAAAACACAAATACTAACAAAGACAAAAGTATGAATGAAAGGCTTTTTAATCTTGTAGGGGCTGGAATAACAATCTTCTCGGATTTTCCGCAGACTTGTTCGCTCAGAAACATTGATCGGAAAGTTTTCTGAACAAATTGCGCTGAAACAGTGGGGTCTTTCTTCATTTCTATGATTATTTTGGTATCTTCGCGAGCTGTATTTGCCCTTTGGGCGGCCTGATATTGACGCGCTCTCTAATCCATTATTTTCCTATTTATTTTTTATCACTTTTTGCATTGTGGTCATACTCCTGGAGTATTTCCAGCGATTTTCTGTGATTTTCTTTTACCATTGTCCAGTTAAATGATCCTAACCAATAAATTTTAACAAGTCAGAGATTAGTCAAAAATATGATATGATTTTTTAAGATATATGACACCTTTTGCTAGGTCTGAACTATAAGGTGGATGAATAAGATCGTCCCAAACAAGCTCAGCTCCCGAAGCTTCTGGTAAGTCATTATAGACATTGTCAGCACACAACATCGACACAAGCCCTAATTTATTGACCAAATATGGTGGCTTCTGGGTAATTGCTTCCTTCAGACGGTGTTTTTGTTGACAGTACAGGTCTTATTTAAAAAACCTTCCTGACCGTCAAATCTTGCTTGGCCACCGTTGGTTCTGTGCGCTTCGACCACTACCATTTTCACTTGACATTGTTGCTACAGAACCACTTTGCAATGTATCAATTTTATTGCGATATAGCGACGATTCGCAGATGGTAATTCGGCACATTAAAATTTTTAGGTAAACTTGTGTAACTCCATACGTCGAGCTTGTTTTTGTATCAAGTCTTATTGAATTGGTCCCAAATCGTATTTTTTGCAATGCTTAGATCTTAGTTAATCGAAAAAGAGGTTACACGATGATCTGGCTTGACGATTTCCATTATTTTCACAATATTTTTGACAATTGAACTTCCAGAACTTGGTGCATTTTTGCCATCAAAAATTCCGAAACGGAATCGACGAAACCAAAATTGCACTTGATTGACTACTACAATATACATATATAATTTCCTTTAACTCCTGTTGGAGCGTAGGGCCAAACAATATCGGGATCATAAACACTATTAAAAATTTCAGCCACCTGGCGCGCTTTTTGGGCGTCATCGAAAAAACTGTAAAATACGGCTAATCACATTTAAACAACGGGAAACACAAATTACTAAATTAATATATTGGGAATATAATTGATTTAATTTTACTAGACCTTATATAACAATTTAAGGTAATGCTGGACTGAGTACATTAAGAGATTTTTATGGAAATTGCCGGTGTAAACATGTTGCTTATACAAATAAATTTACTCGTCTACAGCAAAATATTTATTCGCATATTTATTTATAGATCGCGAAATTATACAATCATATCATTAAACTTCGATCGAATAAAAACGCAGAGTGACAGGATCACAAGTACAAGCGTCTGTATGTATGTATAAATATATTTTATTTCTTTTTGCATTCGTAATTAATACTAACCAACCAAGACGAAACGGCTCAACGCATTTGGAAATGCAGCAAAGCAGAGCATACAACAGCGGAAAACTGCGGCCAGGAGACTCCAACTAGGAATAGAGCTATTTATATATATAAGTATATTTATATGTACACCTATGTTTATAGACGTATCTCTCGATATTAAAAACATACAAATAAATAGTAAAGCCTTAAAATCCATTTTGTTATAATAAAAATTAAACAATGATTCGTAAAAAGTATACATGCATCAGGATATACATACAAGCACATGTAAATATGTATATAAGAAATTAAAATGTTATTAACAAACATATCTACGAAGATATTTATATTTAGATTATACAGTACAAATATGTCTTCATACATATACACACACATACATATTCATTTATACGTATGTGTATATAAAATTCAGTATGTATGAATGTTTTCATATAGGTATACCTGAATGAGTTGGATCTGCTCCGCCTACAATGTCACTCGACGCGACGCGAGCGCAATGACGCTAAAAAGTCATGACATCGCGCACTCGGCGTAACGCTGCGGATACGCTTACTTGCTTCAGATTGGCCATTCAAGCATTAACTCCGCCCGGTTGCGTATTGTTAGCCATTCAAAGCAGTCAAACAGCCGCGACGACCAGATACACAAACACAATGCTCTTTTTGAGAACACACAAGCGAACACACACATGAACATGCATATCCAATACGATCGCAAAATGACTCACACTCACTCGAGAAAGACACACCAATATACACACATATACATATATACAATGTGGATACATATCTAAATGCGAGACAAGGCGATCGATGTTTAAAGGCAGAGCGCAAATAATTGTGTGTGTGTGCTTGTGTACAGATTTATTGTAGCTTTATGTTGGTGTGTTGAGGCAAAATATTGAATGAATTTGTTTTCAAATGTACAAGGCCGTTATGACAAAGAGGCGCTTTTATAAAAATATGTTATATGTATATAAAATGAAAAACTAATTCAACTGTTTTATATTTATTTTATTTTATTTTTTGTGTGTGACCTTGGCCCCATGCTTTAAAGCTAGATTAATCGCAGCAACTATTAGATCAATTTCAACAAAATTGCATTGAACTACAATTTTTACATACGACAATTTTAAATTTCATCAGATTCTTTCAAATTATAGGTGAGTAAATAGAAGTACAATATACAATGAAGATATCGGAATAAAACGCAACGCAAATAATGCCTATAATATGTGTTCATGCTCACATAACAGTGGTCAAACTTCAACCAATCTTCCTTTAACACCCATTGACCAGTACATTTCACAGTGAGTACTGTTTATCTAGTTGACTTAGTTTATCTAGTTGGCAAGTGAGCTAGCTATCATAACAAATCTAGAGAATGTTACATTAAGCTTTATGTGGTTTCACGGATATATTAATACTAGCAGACCACTCCGGCTTCGCACGGGCTTAAACAAACATTTCAAAAGTTATAAGTTTTTACACACTTATTCCCACTCTCCCATACATATGTATGTACTTTCCCGTTTCTTGCGTGGGTTCATTTTAAATAAAGTAAAATGAGGAACATTTGAACATGAAATTATATTTTATTTGCAATGAGCTCAAATTTGATTGCGACCTCTAGTCTTTGGTGTCCGTTGTCTTTCTCTCTGATTATGAAGGCGTTGGGAACGCTCAGAGTTCGACGGCCTAGTGCGAGCTTGTATATTTCTAATATTTTATTCTTCAAGCCGCTGCATACGCTCCGTACTCGACCCTCAAGCGCGTACTTGGCAGGTTTTGAAATTTTGTTCAGCAAGAAGTTGCGAGCGCTCGTTCCGCGACTCTCTGGTACGCGATTGCGATGCGAAGAGAATGACTTACAGGACGATTTTCAGTTTCAGATTAAGATTCTCCATCACGGAGTCTTTTTGATACCCTCACCTGGGAACTATTTCCAGAAAAGTGAGATTCTAGCAATAAATATAGCCTATATTACTCGAGGTGAATGTAGATTTCCAATGGTGAAAGAATTTTTGAAATCGGCACAGTAGTTTTCGAGTTTATTTAATACAAACATACATACAAATCTTTCCTCTTTATAATAGTAGTATAGATATAGAAATTCAACATTTTTCAATATACGAGGGCGTTTCGATAAGTACTATACAATATAAGAAAGTTGAAAATTTTCGACAACTGAAAATATATTTCTCAACATTCTTTCAACAACTTTACTTCTTTTAACCGTTCGAAATTTACGTTTTATTAAGATTTCATTGTATAGAAAAACAATTCTGCCCAGTGAAGGACTATTTAACAGTTTCTAATTCCTGGAAGAAGTCGATGTAGAGCACACATCGAATCACAGAAAACGGTGGTCATATTTTTTCCGACCTATAGAACAAAGAGATCCTATGCCATTTTTGAGTTCACTTGTTCACCTGGTGAAAAGCACTGTCTGGACTCTACAAGTCGGGCCATGTTTCGCTTCCATGAAACCTCTCAGAAACTCTTTTAGTTTGCACTTAAACAGAGTCAAACACTTCGGTAAAGTAGTAGTAAATGGAACTGACTTGGTCTTTTGTCCACTGTGATATTTAATCGAAGAAGAAGATTCCCGGTTTCAAAGCGCTCTTTCATTTTACTGCGTGATATCCTTTAAAAAAATAAGAATCGAATTACCGACCGATATCGCACTTTTATATTTAAACAAAAATCGCTAAATCTTTTATTTTCACACATAGAAAATATAACTAAAACTGAGGCTAAGGATGTACTTATCGGACCGTAAGTAATTTTTTAAATAACCAATATTGTTTCTAATATATGGTAGAAATTCGCAATTAATACCCTTGAAATAATCAGATTCAAACGACTAATGAAATCCAAACTCAATAAGAAAAACTATAATAAATATCACTATTATATTACGTATTAAAATATTCCAATTAGATTTTTGGCAAAAAAAGTTTGTATTAAAAATAGAGAACGACATATCAAGTTTACCACTTAAGGCAGTAGTCTGCTTTACAGGCTTCAAAAAATCGATTCCAGAGGCCAATTCGACATATTTTCGAAGCTAGAGCAGTTTTAGTGGCCGAGCGTCGAGCAGGTGCGAATGCTCAGGCAGACTTTAAAGCGTGTTTTCTCGAGTTTTCATTTTCACAAGTGTTAGAAAACGGTGCCGGCGATAGCAAAAAGAATATATGTCCGATCGAAAAAAACCAAAGTGATCTAGCTTCAGTATTAAATTATCTTCTGTTTGAACTAAAATAGTTGGACAAAAGTATTATTTAAACTACTTGTTTTGCAACTTAAAGTCAATTTTTTCTTAAAAAAGTGATTTTTTTTCAAACTTCCAAAAAATTTGGAATTTTATAACTTCTTCGGTATTTTTTAGTTCATAAAGAAAAGAAACTTATAAAAATTAAAAAAAAAAATTTGGTTCGACTGTTTCAGATGCATCGCACGACCTCCATCACCGGCACCGATTTACAAGTGCAGACTCCAGACGCTCCAGAAAAATACTTACAACTTTGAAAAAATTTCAATATTTATTAATAATTATTTAGGTAAAAAGACAATGTTTCATTATTTTATTCACAAATAAGTCTAATCTTCTTTTATTTTGGGCCATAACATTTAAAATCTCTTCCTCCGTCACGTCTATATCTCTATGGATATTCAAGAGAGCCATTCCGTTCAGGCGTGCTTTTCCAGTTTTATTTCTTAAATATGTTTTAAGCCTGCTAAGTGAGGAAAACGAGCGTTCACTTGAAGCGACAGATATAGGGATTACTGCTCTAATCTTTAAAAAACGATGCACTGTTTTGAAAATTTTTGCATCGCAACAATTCAACGCGTCTAAAAAAGTTTTGGATCTCTTTGTTTGATTTAACCAGTTCCTGACAATATATTCAAAATTTTAGTTAGAAAATATAATCTGAAGAAAAGATTTTTAACCTTTTCCACATTCTAAATTCAGCAACGAAATCATCGGGATCTTCTACATCAGCGGACCACTGCTTTTCTAAAACACGAACAGTCTCCTGCATCTCAATAACGTCAAGATTTATGCATTTATTTGGCAAAATGTTTTCAATTTTGGAAAGCAGCTCTCGATGTTTTAAGTCCATTTTCGACTCACAATTCCCCTTAAATCTAAAAAAATCCAGTTCAGCAGCCACAGAGTTATAAGGCAAACTCATTACTTTGAACCAAATTAAAAAAAATGTCTCTGTCCAGTTTATATTTTTCTGGGTTTTTTAATAGGCCTACATTCCCACAATTTTTTAATACTATCCAGATACAATAGGTTTGTTTAAAAAAAAAAAATATCAAAATAGGCCGTTTGTGAACAAAAAAGTATCAAATCACAAAATTTAGAAAAAAAAGTATCAAAAAAGATACAATTGCATCAAAACGGCAATGCTGTTAGTGACTAATGTATTCATTTATTTTACATATTCATACATCGTCGACAGAAAGATTGCTTTGAAAATAACAAATTACAATTTTTCAAATGACTATGTACAATTAAATTCTATTATTTAAAAATTCAATTACATTGGGGGGGGTTTTAACACCCCAAAACCCCCCCCCCCCTGCGTTCGCCCCTGCATATACATATAAATCAGAGATGTAAATGTGATAAGAAATTTAGCCGATAACAATCACTGGCTCCTATTGGAATGTAGTTAAAACTCACTCAACTCTGACAACTCAGTTCTATCAATAATTAAAAATAATAAAAATAACATCATGGTTCAAAACTTATTCACTCCCTAATTAAGTTGCGAGAGTATACCGACTATCGTTTTCATCTCTAAGCCTGTTATGTTTATGAAAACAGTACAATCAAATGTTAAGTCTTTCTGTTTTCGTCTTCCACCACCTTTGAATCCGCTCCTGTGTTCCTTCGCCTGTGTATATGATGTATTTCATCTTTTTTCTATGCATTGGCGCACACACGAATGCAATGCAGCGCCATTAGCGCTCACTAACACAACCGTCATCCTATAGGCGTAAGATATATATATGTATATGTAGTCAAGTGTGTATATCGTGGCTGCCTTCAAGAATAGATCGGTGTAAATGAATAACCAAACAGAATCAACACAAATACATTGACAATTGGAAAGCAACAACAAAATACAAGAGCAACACCAACAATAACAATATGTTTTTTGTACGCTTCTCCTCGCTTTCATACACATGCGATGCCAGACATGGCTGGCTGAAACGATCACTCTTGGGGGATGCTGTTGATCGTTGTGCTAAATGTGGTATTAGTTGAAACGAGCGCGGCGGCTGACGAACAACACGTTGGGGCACACATTCGTCGTATGCGTATGAGTTGAGAAAGTAAAAAGTGGCAGAACGTGTCGCGTCGCTTCGCATCAGATCGCATCAATTATATTGAACGTAACGTGGTACATCGCATCGCAGAGCAACGCATCGAATCGAATCGAAACAGATCAGAGCTTAACATTGTTGTACATACTTGAATATATACTAACGCAGATACTCATGCAAAGATTGAACTTCAAATATTCAGTGATTGAAAAAGAAAATAAAGACTAAAATTAACAAAGCAAGATTAAAAAAACCAAATTGTGGGTGTTAAATTTTGTTTTTGCATTTCGCCACCTTATTTGCACGCTTTGGAACCAGTTGTTGTGTTTGCGTATGTGTGTTTATTTTGGCGCTTTTTTATGTGTTTCAACTTCATAGAAGCTTTGTTTGATTGCTGCTTGATCATTGAGTGATTGTGAAGGGCTTTCAGCATTTGACATACGCGCTTCAATGCCAACGGTGGCATTAACACGGATAACAAAACATCTTTGAGTGAAATACTCCAAACGAAACGGGATAAAGTGACCTTTATATTGGCTGTGTAACAACTTGGAACCATAAAAGAATAAATAAAAATATTTTTTCGCACCACTTGTTGCCTTTTAGTACTGTCATACATACATGCAGTAAACAGATCAATAGTTCGATCCTATATCAAAAGATTGAGTAAACGTGAGTTTGGATTTCAATGTCGTTAGTACATCCGCATCTTTGACCAAACGAAATTAGTGCAAAACATATGAATAAACAAAAAAGTGAAGTGTAGCCTAAACTTCTAAGCAGAAAAAAAATACCACGGAAAAGTGCTAATAAAATTTATTACTGCCAAGCTAGTCTTAATAGCCAGTGTGTGGCTTTGAGCGTGCTTGGAAACTAATCAAACTAAAAAGGCAGAAAGTGATTTTTTAAATCCATATTTGTTTATGTATTTATGTGCATACATATTTACAGTAAGAAATTGAACAAAACAACAACAAAAACAACAATTTGAACGTTTTAATTCTTTTGGCGTTTGGAATTCCCCTGAAGTGGTATAAAGTAAATTTTCAAATATCCAAGCGCACAACTATTAACTAATTGCATTAGATATGGATCCAGGTAAGAACTACATTAGTTAAAACAAATTAAATTTAATTATACAATTGTAGTTACAATATGAACGGATTTGTTGTTCTATAGACTTATTTATTATATAGATATGTTCATATAAAAGTGCTATTAGCATCACGGCAGTGGCTAACTTTGCTAATATGCAATAATTTTTTATATGTTAAATAAATGATTTAGTGCAGATTAACACTTATGTGCTTGTCTGAATCTTGGACAATAGTTTGGTTAGTCGATGGGTTGAAAAGTTATGTTGCAAGAAGAGCTGATCGCAAGCGGTGTACTTAAGTCATCGTTAGGCTTTTCGAGCGGCCAATTGGGTTTCAACTAAGTACCATTCAATAACTCGGTGAATTTGAAAGTTTCTATTGTTATTAGGGGAAAAATGTAAGCCGTCGGCATTTTAAGTTCACTGAAAAACTGTTACCTCGGTCATTATATTTTTTTCTAAGAGAAAATACACCAGAAATTGATTTTTGACTCAAATTTTATTTATGCTATTGATAGAAAACATTTTTTTGTATATGATACATATGTAGTCATCACTAATTAGCTCATCAATTAGTATTTCACGGTGTTTAGCATCAGACGAATTAAGTTGATAGACAATTATTAGTCATGTATTAGTTAGTTTATGCTATTAATTGTAAGCAACAGCTTCCTTTATACAATTTTGATTAAAATGTTCTGTATATATATGTATGTACAGCCACCTACCGACATTGTTATACCACTTCCCACCCAATGCAGAAAACACAAATTTTTGAATGAATAAAAAAAGAAGCCTGCGCTAAAATGTCCTCTTAATCATGCGCAATAGTTCTGAACCATTTTCTTAGGTGGTGGTACTTAAATCTGCACAAAAATATTTTTTTATCTCTTTGTATCGAGCTGCGTCTATGTCTTACCTTTTATTTAATAAATTAAAATGTATTTCAAAGTAAAAACAACAAAAATATATTTGTATTGTCATTTTTGCCAAAAATTTTTCCTTTAAGTCGTTTTTACCATTGTGAATAGTCTACATATGTAAAACAAAATTTGGCAGCACTCAGCAAGCGGCGATAGCTTTTTTTATGAGGTATCCGCATACTCTCCTGTACGAATTCAACTAGATAACTTTGTTGTTGCTTTCAAATGTAAAATTTTTGACAGGCGAGCAGCGCCACACAGCGTATTTCAATTCATTTGAGAGCCTCGAAATCTGACATTTGAAGCTTTCATTAGCTGTCATCGATTGGCTAACTGCTATAGACAAGCCAATCGAACAAACTTTTAAAATTTCCATACAAACTGGCAGCACTGAAATCGAATTGTTTATACTTGGTCACACTGAACTCTTCAACCACCGTCTATGTCTAACGTTTTCTGCAACAAATTTAATTTTTATTAAAGTTTTTTATTCAATAAATTCAATACAAAAATACTGACGATTTATCTTCGCCTGCCCTTTTCAATTTCAAATTTGTGTATAACAGTTTTTATTATTTTGACAGTAATTTGTCCTTTGAGCCGTTCACAATAGTAAAATGGTTCTAAAATAAGTAAAACAAAACTTGATAGCACTCAGCAAGCGACTATTAAAATTTTAATGAGGTATTCGCATACTCTCCAGCACGAATTCAACTAGATAACTTTGTTGTTGCTTTCAAATGTAACATTTTTGACAGGCCAGCAGCGCCCAAAGATAGCGAGCAGAGAAGTGACCAATCGATGGCAGCTATTGAATGATTGATAATAATTTAGATAACATCAGTATTGATATACAGTTATAAGTAATATACAGTTGAACTTCCGTAACTCGAATCACCATAATCCACAAAAAACTTCAAGTTAGACTTCGAGTTATAGAAGGTTTCATTAAAACATATATAGATTTATGCACAGTTTTATTACTTACTTCGCATAAAGATTTATGTACATAAGTACGTTAAAACATTATTATCTAATTTTGTTTGTTGCAATTTGCTATTGTTTGTCTTTGGACGTCTGTCTGCCTCCTTACAATATGGGGACTATATTAATATTCTGCCTCGATAGTTAAATTTTAAATTTTGTATTATGCTCTGGTCGAAAATTTCGATTTATGGAGAGAATTTTTTATGAAATTTGACTTCTAATGCAATTCAAGGGTTCTAGTTATTTAGATCTTCGAGTTATAGAAGTTCGAGTGATGAAGGTTCAACTGTATTTTTAAAATGACTTTTTAATAAAAATCACAAAAATAAAATGCTCAGGAAACTATAACCAGAATAATAATATTTTGTGAATTTACGCTTTATAAAAATAATTCATGATGATTCGCTCGTTAGCGAAAAATTGTAATTTCTTTGAATTTAAGCTGCTGAAAGCTATTTGCTGGACTATAAGGAACTTAGAATAGCATTTGTTACCTCATAAACGAGTTCTCTTCAAAAAATAAGGTGATGTTCTAAATATCGCGGGCTTCGATTGTCGATTTTTTATTAAGTTATGTTGGTACACTCGTTTCGAACATATAGCTTCAGCTATATAGAATTTTCTTCGCAAGAGGCATACAAGTTAGACGTGTTTTGCGCCTCTCCTGGTTCGTTTGGGCCCTTCTCGCCTCTTTTATTAGTACGTTTGAACTTTCGTTTCGCTGTTCTGACCATGATTCATCACCAGTTAGAACCTTTTAAGCCATATTTGCGTCAGGCCTGTCTTGGATGAAGTTTAATTCGTCTGTGTTTGCTTTAATTATGACCTTTTAAAATAACTGTAAACGCATTTGTGTTTATAAAATTTATAAATAATTATTTTGTTGAATGAAAAATTAAAATCCTGAGACGATTTGTGTACTGGTGACAAAAATCACCTCTAATGCATTATATACATACATATTAGGTCATTTTGACCCGTTAAAATCTTAATCTACATATATGTACATATATTTTGGATGATTTTTTTTATTGGAAATTTATTTTAACTGACCGTACTTCTCGTTAGGTCCATTACGCATAATCTAATCTTTTTACCCGTTCCATTGACCAATTCTCGTGCATATTTATGCCACCAAAAAGCTACTCATAAAATTACTATGAATTCGGTTTGAAACTTGTTGGTTCTGCCATTTGTCAGGTAATATCAAGAAGTTCGCCCAAATAGTAATATCTGAAAGTGTGCCGTTGTTTTGTCTTTCTTATATCTTCAATTTCATATTTGCACTATTAATTGATAATTTCAAAATAAGACAAAAAATCGTCATTACCTTAGTTTGCTTTATCTTGACATGTGCCAAATTACCAAAACAGCATGAAAACTACAAATTTATTACCATAAAAGCTAATATACATATGTATGTACATACATACATACAAAAACATAGCATTAAAGTGCGTGGCGGTGAGTTACTTTCGTACTCGCGCACAACATTTCTTAAATGAAAATTAATAAGTAAATAAATACTCAACAGAAATGTTGTCAAATAAATCCGTAAATTTTAGACCACCAAATCAGTAGCCATGCAAACATACATACATACGTTCCTACCAAAGAGCAAGCAAAACAGCGTTTACAGTAAACAAACAAAGACAGAGACAAGAGAAGAGCTAAAGGTAGCCAAGCAGTTAGAAAAATCAACGAAACTACTCGCACCGAACACACACACACATAAATTTACGATTCAGCAAGTCAAACAAACATCAAACATTACAACGATCATTAGTTAAATTAGGAAGTCAGTCAACGATCGGTAAGCCATCGGACGTCTGCCGTACAACTAGACCAACAACAATACTAATGGTACCAGCAGACACCAGTGTTGACCGCTACCCTCGTATGTACATATGTATGTATTTACATATCAAAGTGTTGTTGTTGTTAGTGACCAGCAATCACATTCAATGGTGGCAAACAGCTACCGACTGGCGGGCGATCATGCGCAACTACAAACGACACGTTGCATCGAAAATCGTCGGCAAACATACATACGAATACCATAAGTCATACTATAAGCGAGTACTATGTTGAAAACGTTAAAATGTTGAGCGAGCAGATGAGTCCAATAAAAGATATTATGCATATATACCTTCCACCGACCATGTTTACTTTGTACTTGGCAATCCAGCAGCGGCGGCAGCAATCCAGCTCTAACCGTGAATGATGAAATGATAAACACGGGTGAGTGTAACCCTGTGCCTGTGTGTGTGTGTCGTTGGGGAACTATTGATGTGCCCGAACACAGGTTGAAATCTCGATTTAGCAGCGGGAGGCTTTGAAGAATTGAGATTTCAGCGCTAAAGTGTTTATATTGTTTGTCGTGCGTTCCTCAAGTTGTTGGTAAAACACTTCAACTGCTAGCTCATTTTCTCTTTACACTACACGTACATACGCAAATGCGTTGTGCCCTTCGACATCTAGAAAAAAGGTCTTATAAGTGTCGAAATCTTATAGTCCAAGAGCTAATTAATTAATATGAAGTTGTATGGTTAATAGCTTAGAAGGAAGTGCTAAAAATATATTTAAATTTTGTCCATGTCCAAGAACCGACATATTCGTTGATTATTAATATGAAGTAAAGCTTCAATTCAGTTCGTCTGAGCATCAAGACTACTATATCATAGTTCACCACTATATTTCGGACTGAGTAGGCAATTGAAAACTAAAGTCCTCTCTCGAGATACTAAGACTAAGCTCTACAAGTCGCTCATTATTCTCGCCTTGCTTTTTGGTGCAGAAACGTGGGCGATGACGATATATGATGAAACGGCACTTGGAGTTTTCAAGAAAAAGGTTTTGCGGAAGATTTATGTACCTTTGGAACGATGAGCTGTACGAGTTATACGCCAACATTGATAAAGTCCAACCAATAAAAGGACAGCGTCTACGCTGGTTAGGCCATGTTATTCGAATGGATAAAATCACTCAAGCTTTGAGAGTGGTCTATGCAGTAGCCGCCGGTCGAAACAGTGGAAGGGATAGACCTACACTTCGTTGGAAAGAACAGGTGGAGAAGGACCTGGCTGCACTTGGTATTTCCAATTGGCGCCAAAGTGCGAGCAAAGGATATGAATTAGGCGCTATTATTGATTCGGCTACAATCGCATAAGCGGTGCCTACGCCACTTACATGGTAGAGTTGGGGCACGATTCGTATGAGATATAATGATCTTCAACCTAAAAACTACCGTTACGTTATCTTGAGCGGTGCAGTTCGAATTCAATCGGATGTTATTAATTTATTAAACTGAACTTTACAAATTATTATTTCTTCTCGGCGACATATAGCAGTATGATGATTGACGCTTAGGTCTATCAGCAAAATCACTCGTGCTCAATATACATATACATATGTATATCCATATATTGTACATTCGAAATCATATTTCCATTCGACGCCGAAACTCCGGTCGCCACTGGCAGTGCCGCGTCGCATTTCCGCGCCGCCATCTAATTGGCGTGCTCAGACTAACTTGATACCACAACCATGGCAATATTTTCAACTTCCTTTCTGAACGTCGCGACAAACATCAAGCTCAGCTTTTTATTCCGATTTTATTGAATGCAATTGCAATAAATATATTTTTTGCCTACAGGCTACGTAAGAACATATTATTTTCAGATTTAACTTTTGAGACCTTTGCCGGCTCCATAATCAACACCACTACGGTGCGATCGTAATACAAACTTACATATATACATGCATGTATGTATGTATTCTTAAGCCACTAAGCGCTCATGGCGTTCGTTGACAAGTCTGGTGGGCTTAGTTAGGTCTTGCAAGCACCGCTCGTACCGTACAGCTGTGCCGTGTCTTGGCATCCATGTTTGCGAGTATGCTTTTCCATTAAGGCGTGTACACAATGACGAGACTTTACAAGTGTTTACCCAGTCTTGTTGTTGCGGTTGACTCTCCTGCGAGATGTGTGCGTGTCTGTGTGTGCAGCTACTGGTATTCCTGTAACCAAGTTAATAATGGATATAAACTATATATATGTATGTATGAAAGAATGTATGTGTGTATGTCTGTCGTCGAATGTTTAATTTTTGTTGTTGATCCCTTTACGCATTTGTTTTATTGCTTATTTACGATTTCAGTGTTTCTTTGCTTAGGACCAAAGTGTGATTAGCTACCGAAGTAGAGATATTGACTGCCGTTGGCGGCTGTTAGTCACGCACTTCTGAAAGCCACCATATATGTACATATATGCATGTGTACATACCATCTACACTTTAATCCTCCGGAACTTGGGTGACCGATTCTGCAACAGACCGAGCAAAGCAATGACTTGTCGACGCAAGGGAGTTGTGTTACTGCTGCATAACGAACTGAGCATTATGCTATTAGTATGCCCATAAAAATGTTTATATGTACACAGACTTACATACACATATTTGTTGATTTGTATAATGTACACTTGTATGTGGATGTATGTATATGTGGAAAATAAAATTAAGGTAAAAAGATTTATTAATTTACATATGTATTTGTATCCAATAATGCGGTATATTTCAGAATTCACAATATTTAATTTTATAAACTATTAATGCTATATCAAGTACATATAACACTTTGGTATAATAACATAAGTTCGACGAAAACTATTAATAACCACAGCCACCTCCCACTTGACATATTGCTTGCAATTTTGTGTCAATTGGAATTACCTAGCAAACCTACGTGGCTCTCTACCTCCTCTTTCCAACGAAGTGGAGTTCTTCCTCTTTATCTGCTTTCACCGGCGAGTATAGCATCGAACATTTTAATAGCTGTAGCGATTTCATCCATTTGGACAACATGACCTAACTGTTGTCTTTTTATTCCCTGGACTAAGTTATGTCAACGTTCCATCGTTTGCGATATTCACCGTTTGCCAATATTTGAAGGTCCATACATCTTCCGCAAAACCATTCTCTCCACGCCTTAAAGTCATCTCATCAGATATCGACATCGCCCAGTTTCTGCACCATATAGCTAAAAAGAAATAATGAGCAACTTGTAGGGTTTGGTTTTAGTTCGTCGAAAGGACCTTAGTAGCACCTGTTTGCGAGAGAAATAAAAAACGATTTCTGTTACACCGGTTAATTTAATATCATACGTATTGATAAGCCAGACATTCAATGTCCTGAATAAATTTACTTATATGTATGTATTTCATAACCAATTCGAGTTCTTTATTCCATAACTACTGGCCGTTTAACCCTTTTTCTCATCGATCACAGGAAGGAAGTAGAGTAGAATTTCACTTTTTGTTCTCTAAAAATTATGTTAAATTAAATGTTAAGTTAAATTATGTACGAATTTTCACAGCTGTTTCTCTTGATCTTTAAAGCGATTAATTCAATAATACTTCTTCATTTTGGAAAAGTCGGAGTCGTGTACTTTTATACACATATATATATATACATATTTCGTAGGTACCGCTTTAAGCGATTATAGCCGCATCCACCAGAGCGCGCCACTCGTTTCACCTTTTTGCTTTTTTATGCCAACTGGAAACACCAAGTGAAGCCAGGTCAATTTCCACTTGATCCTTTCATTGGAGTGGAGGTCGTCCTCTTCCGTGTCTTCCTCCAGCGGGTACTGCATCGAACACTATCAGAGCTGCAGTGTTTTCATCCATCCATACAACATGACCTAGCCGCTGTCTTTTTATTCGCTGAACTATGTCAATGTCAATTTTATACATAGGTAAAATCATAGTATGTATGATCGAATTCCTTCTGATTGAGAGAGTCTCAAAATACATATATGCATTAAACAAAAGTGGGTTAAGGTTAATGCCTTGAGAGGATGATCATGCCGAAATGTTTCTACTCACAAAATAAATGTTGATTTCGACCCCGAGTTATGTGAACATTTATGATTGTTATGGTAAGAGAGAGCATCAAGTGGAAGGCAGAAATTAGACCTAGGTGGTAAAACATGGTCGATAGTGGCTGCAATGTATTTGAGAGACATCAGGTGAAACTAGTTCCCTATGCTCACACTTTTTTAAATTTTACGTATGACTACACTCTTCAGTTTATTTGTTTTGAAAAATTTTCTTTTTAACTCTACAACTAGAGTTAGTTTCTAAAATAAATATGCTCAGCGACCATTCATATTTCTTTCAAAAATTAGCCATCTTCACATGGAGCTACATTCACTTAGAACCAAATTTTATGAATGTGTTTACCCAACGAGAATAAATTTCGAAATAAATGCGCATTTAAGTCTAATGCAATTATAATTTGTTTAAAAACATGATATCTGCTACCACACAAAAACTCCACACATACGTGGAATATCCGTATCAGAGTCTTATGAGCCACTTGACGACACTCTAGATTTCAAGAAGAGTGCAATAGCTATGTACAGCTACATCCGCATCAATCTTCGTGCAACACCAGGGAGCGCACCACAACTCCTGTGTGACCACATCATGTCAAACGACACATGGACAGACAAACGAGCGAAGGAATTCCCCACGGGATATGCGACGCAGACATTAACTATGACAAGTGCAAGCGAACTATGCGCTGGTGGGATCGTCAATCGCACTTACATTAACTTGTGCATACTCCTATATATAGTATGTATGTTGGCAAGTTTGTTGCAACATGCTCATTAACATAAATTTAACGAGATTCTAATAGGCATACATATGTAGGTCTAAGAAATCGTACTGTGCCATGGCACGCGATTCAAATGCTAAACATGATCACTTGACGGCTTAGTACACGTACTATTGGCGGTGACTGTAATTTATGGGAAAGCATACGTCAATCGGAAACCGCCGGCATCTGGAGGAGGTCACATCAGTAGTAGTGATTTAGGGTTAGTGATCAATACTTGAACTTTGACTACAGAGTAGAGGGTTGAAGTTCAATCGTTGCTTAGGGAACGGGGGACCGGAACTAGCAGTAAAGTTGTGGAGTTAGCGGAGCAGCAACTCGCTCATCTGCCACACACATGTGACATGTCTATGCGCTTGTAATGCGCCTAATCGTTTCGATACACTAAATATATATGCAGATCTATGTGGTATATACTTACATATATGAGTATGCATGATGGGCATCTGTGTACTCGTATGCTCAATTCTAACGAACATGTCAACAATTTATGTTTCGCTGTCAACATTATTGTTCAACTATATGCTAAATCTTCTCATTCTTTATGCCTCAATGTTTTTATTGTTATTGTTCTTGTTGTTATGATAAATAATAGTCTTCGTTGAGCGTTCGCCTTAGCGTTCCGCTGCATTGACTGCAATTGGTCGAATTTCTTTGAAAATTCTATTGTGGTTCGCATTGCGGTCTCATTCGGCATTCGGCGGTATTTTGCTCTGTGTTAGCTTCGTATGTTCTATGGGCGTGCATAATGTTTGTCGCATATAGCGCTTGTTGCCCTTAGTGGGTGCTTTAGATTCTTGGGATGTTTAATTGATGTTACCGCAAAATATTTTCGAGTCACCCCCCTTTCAGGGACATTACTGCACAAACATACATACATATGCGTATCTATTACTATTTCTAGGGGTGTCTATGTGGTACTCACGACACTTGGCGTCGGGAATTGTGTGTCTGTATGTAAATAAATAATTATTGTTGTTGTTTTTGGTGTCGCTTGTGTGTTGGCTGGTGGTTGCGGTAATTTATGAAGTCATTAATTTCTGTTGACAGACAAAGATGTTGACGTTGAAGGAATCTATTCATTATAAATATTTAGCATACATTTTATTATTAATTTACTAGATTTGTATAGTCTTAAGACAGCATTAATAAAATACCAATTTCTTAAACAGTGTATAAAATGCTTGGCGTCAAATGCGCTAATTTCAATTAAAATATTAAATTTTTTAATAAGAAAATCCTTATAGGAAATTTAATATTTCGGAGTAAACAGTTTATATATATTTAAACAGCTACTTAAATTTTAGGCTTGTTCATTGAGGTTATATGGAGGCAACTAAAACTTTAAAATTGACCCCAATATTTGATAGGGTTTATAAGTAGCTTTGTCGGGAATATAATAGAACTTTTTCAGCTTACTGGGAAGTTTCTGTCTCGGATCTTATACATACATGGTAAGTGGCTTATAACCAATATATTAAGGTGTTCGATGTAAGGAAATGTAAATTTAATTGGTCCAAAACTCTAAGGTTTCCTCTAAGAATTATTGTGATGTAGAAAGTTAAACGAACCCTATAAAATATAGAAATGGAGATTTCCAGGAGACGCTACGGTGGAATTATCATTCATATAGATTAAATTGTATTTTTCTCGAGTGATGTTACAGACTCGTACTCCATTATAACTGACTATGTATGTGATTGGCGTTGCAACCGTTTAGCCGGTTATAGCCGAATCGACGATAGTGCGCCACCTCTCTCTCTCCTTCGCAGTTCGGCGCCAGTTGGAGATCCCAAGTGTAACCAGGTCGCTCTCCACCTGGTCCCTCCAACGGAGTGGAGGCCTTCCCCTTCCTCGGCTTCCTCCGGCGGGTACTGCATCGAACACTTTCAGGGATGGAGTGTTTTCGTCCATTCGGACAACATGACCTAGCCAGCGCAGCCGCTGTCTTTTTATTCGCTGAACTATGTCAATGTCGTCGTATAACTCGTACAGCTCATCGTTCCATCGTCTGCGGTATTCGCCGTTGCCAATGTTCTGAGGACCATAAATCTTACGCAAAATTTTCCTCTCGAAAACTCCTAGTGTCGTCTCATCTGATGTTGACATCGTCCAAGCTTCTGCACCGTAAAGCAGGACGGGAATGATAAGCGACTTGTAGAGCTTGATTAACTTAACTGACTAACGTGACGAAATTTTTATATATTTCATACAGCAGTAGTTTTATATATTTCATACACTTGAATTTGAGGGTCATCAAGTTGTTTGTCAAACAGATCGGTGCTCTCAGGGTAGCTAAAGTTTTGTACATGCAAACCTCTTTAGGTCCAAGACCTTTTAGTTAAGAAAACTGTGAAAAAGGGTTTAATGGGATTAAAATTTCGATTATAAACATGTTTATATGTCCCTTGATTTAGACTAATAAGTTTGTGGTTTGATAGCCATCAAAACAACAACTTATTTTGCACGCGAATGAAAAATAACTGCTTCAATACATACAGATATGAATATTGTCAATGCGTATGAAACACAAATTAATCATCAATACTTATTATAGAAATATACAGAATCATATATGCATATATTACTGCCTTCGTGCAAACTCTGTGTTCGTTCCATTCGTCTGAGTTCAATATTTTCCATTTATTTATAAATTTGTTATCATGACCCGTAGAACATTATCGCACCCCTGAAACCTTATGCATTGTTCAAAAGTAAATGAACTTTTAAATACGTTTACAAAGATGAGACGAATGACTGATTATCTGAAGAAAAATAAGCAATACAAAAAAATTTGTGGAATATTAGCATAACGTCATTGATGAAGTGAGCAACAGGTTTTTGCAAAATCGGTTCAATTTGAGTTTAGATAGATAGTACATAATATTTATTATTTTATTTTTTTTGTTTATGAAAAAATTAACAAAAGTGGTTACCATATATATAATCATTTGGAACTAGAGAGAGTTATTTTCGAAATATAAAATTTAATTCATTTTATTTCATGCTACAAAGTTCTGTGTGATCGAAAAATCAGATAATACGATAAAATTATAGTAGTTCATCTTATTGTCATGTATTCCTCTACGAAAATTCTGCAAAAGGTTTTGATATTTTTGAGATGAGGACCGTAGTCAACCGAAATTTAAATCCAATAACTTGGAAAAATATTATCGAGTCCAACGGGAACAAGGACTCCACAGTGTACAAGGGTTTTACTATGATTTTATATAAATATATAATGATATACACAACTTTGTTCCGCCGTTTTCCAATAGATGTCTCTATGGTCGATTAAATCGTTTTATATTGATCTTGGACATTTGTGTCAACATTATCCCAAATAAATATTTGTAGAGATCTGTTTGCTTCCCAAACTTATTCTCAATTGAAAATGTCACTTTTTGAGCCGAATTCTCGACATTTGCACGGAAAGCATGCATATTCCGCCAGAAAGAATGGTCAAAAGTAGTAGCTAGCGACGGCCAATATTTTGAATAACATTTTTGTAACCGTTTTTTTTACAAAAAAGCCTTAAATTTACAAAAAAAAACAACAACAACAAAAAATCAGTGTTATTTAACCTATATAGTAATTTTTTCATAAAACAACATTATTTATAAAATGTATTTAATTTTAAATAAAATACATATTGGGAAATGTAATAAATGCTAAAGATGGTTTAAAGTATTTTATCCAACATTAGTGCGGTTCTATTTCGGTTAAATAAAATATTTCTTTAAAAGGGAAGGGTAAACGGAACTTTAAGACGATAGTGTACTATATTTAAGGCTTAAAAAACATCATTTATTATTAAAAAAAAAACTAGTAAAACCAAAGTATTCTGCATTTGCCACAAATACTTTTTGCATTAGAAACGTGCCCAAATACTTTGAGTCTGCACTTGTAAATCGGTGCACTGTGATGGAGGTCGTGCGAAGTATTTGAGATTGGAAACAGGTAATAGCACTGTTTTTGATCCAAATGTAATCGTATTTGTTTTATTGTTGTGTTTAACACCCCCTCCCACCTCTCTCCGCCCACTTCCTCTTGCACAGTCAAATTTCAATATCAATTGTTTATTGTTGTGTTTAACACCACCCACCTTCTTACTGTCTATTTGAGAATAACTAAAAAAATTTCGAAGAAGTTACAAAATTCCAAATTTTTTCGAAGTTTGAAAAAAAATTTACTTTAAGTTGCAAAACAAGTAGTTTAAATAATACTTTTGTCCAACTTCAACTACTTTTGTCTAGTTCAAATAGAAGATAATTTAATACTGAAGCTAGATCACTTTGGTTTTTTTCGATCGGATGTATGTTTCGTATTTATTATGTCGTTACCTGCTACTGTTTCTTTTAAAACCTCTTCGACGTTGGGTTCGTTGTTTGGGGATGTTTAAGGTGTGTTTGCAGAGCTCAGCCAGCTTCGAATGGATGAAAGGTTTGTTATAGTTCTATCACCATGCAGCACGTGAGCATATCGAACTAGAAAGACATTAATATAAATAATTTATAAGCGTGTTATAAATGTGTGCGAAACCCTCAATGTGAAAATTTAAACGGAAGTTACGCCGAATTTTTAAAATGATTTGCTTACATTATTTTCTAAACGCCATTTTTGCATGTTTAAGGTGTGCTTGCAGAAACGAAACTTAAGGTTTGTTTGTCCGCAAATTAGTTCTCTGGCATTAAAAATTATAAGCGTGTCAATGTGTGGAATCAATCTGCAAAATTGCTACACTGCACCACATCTATTGCTTACACTCTTTCAAACGCCATTTGCGACAAATCCCACGAAACACACATAAATTAATTAACTGTTCATCACTATCCAAAATTACTACGGACTCATTGTCGACATTTTTCGTTGTAGGACCTCATCTCCCAACGGACATTGCTCGGCAAATAACGACAGCTCAGTTGATGGTATCAATCCTCACTCATAGTGTAAACTAAAATGCACAAAAATTGTTTTTAAACACATATTTTTGTTGAAATAAATGTGTATATAAACCATAACATACCTGCAGAGTAGTTTTGGAAGAGATTTAAAACAAAAAAATCGATTTTTTGAAGTCCCTTTTAAAACAGCCTCCGTAAGCAGCGGGCGATGCGGCAGGCACACTAATGCAAATGCAAACTATGTAAGCTCCTTTTGCGCAGCTTCACTAACCGCGAAATGTCTTGAAGTAATCACTTTCACTTAAATTAATACTTTCATCCTATATTAGTTCTATTTCGGTTAAATAAAATATTTCTTTAAAACTTAAATTGTATACAGAAATTATTTAAAAATTAGTTTCATTAATTTTTTTGTTCATAATATAAAAAAACACAATCTGGTATCATCAATATTTCTATTAAGGGCAATTATTTATATTGTTAAAAAAATTGTTATTGCAATTTAAATATTTTCTTTTAATTTATACTCTTACTTTATAAATTTGTCTTACTATTTTATATACAAACATATGTATGTATGTATATGTACGTTGAGAAATAATGTCTGTCTGTCCCAAATGGAAATAATTGAGGCTATAAGATGCTTTGGCAACATCACAAAGTAGTCAGCATGTCTACATTAAATGAAAGAATTTCGGCCTCAATCTCTGGAGGTTCATTAAATATGCTCATCGAGACAGTGATCTGTGTAGGCTTTGATTTGATAAAGATTTGCTGCAATTAATACAGCGTCTTTCGAATTATTTGCATCATATTTATGCCTTACCAGAGAGAATAATATTTTTTTTAAATGCTGCAAAATAAAAAAAATAAAGTAAATTACTGCAACGGTCGTTTGCATTATGCACATATGTATATTTAATATATATTGTAAATGTATACATATGTATATAGTAAGCATTGCACTTAAATACGCATTTGTTCGAAAATATAGGAATATATCAGTTTGTATATATACATATATGTACACACATATGTAGCTGGGAATGTGTCTGTCTGCAACGACATATGCTGAAGTGCACTGACTTTGATAACACTTGAATTTGAACTTTTGATTTCTGATAGGCGCATCTCCGTTGTAGTGTATAAGCCGCAGCGCAGGCTTGTCAATGGCAAATCTCTTGAGCAGCTCATGCAAGAATGCATTACAATTAGCTATCAATATAAATATATGCACATATAAAGTAATATTTGTTTTTACTATAAGGAGCGTGGTAAATATGTGCTCAAGTAGCAATGAACTCATTTCTCGCATTGAAAATTGTAAATCGAAATAAATGCATTTTATTTTTTTTTTTGCATAAGCATGCAATTTTTACACTAAACATATATATTTTTTTGCTTTTCAACCAGCCAGGAACTACTCAGGCATAACAGAGACATTTACACACATACATATATAAAAATATGCAAGGCTTATTTGTAGGCACGCAGCAAACACAAAATGTCCGCCCCCTTTTCGCAAAATGTCACATACACCTATCAATCACTGGCAGCAGGTTTCTTTGCGCAGTGGCTGCCTGCAGCTTTTCGGCTGTTTGGCTGTTTCTTCAGCTGCTGGCAGCGTCACACTTTCCGTTTATAATTTAGTGTGCTTTTATAATTAATTAAAAATAGTGTATGTAGGGAATATGCATTCATAAGTTTGTATATATTATATACGTATGTGTGTTTTTGTAGATGTTATGCAGTTTTTGAAATTTTGCGTCGTGACGAAATAAATTAAATTTGAAGATGGGCGCGGAAAATCTGTAGACGCTGCCGGTAAAAACGCCATTTCATGCCAAATTTATATTTCAATTTGTGTTTGCTGATCCCAGAAAAACTAAAAATACCTACAAACACACACACACACATGTTTATGTACACACATATACACAAGCGCGCCTATGTGCTTTTGCATGTATTATATTTGTTCAATTTATTTTCAAACTTTGTTGGCAAAAAGAAAACATTTAATTGAGCAAAAATTTAAATTTATTTGCAATCAAATAAGTTAACCGAATGGTACCTGCTCGAAATAAATAATTTTAATTTTTTATTCATTTTGCTCTTCAACTTTTCTATTTTGCTCACAATCGCTCGCAGAATATTTTTGCTCCGCAATAAACCGAAATGAGTCAATCTAATTGGGCTAAATGCTTATAGATTTGATTAAAACGAAATATGAAAAATTTAATTATATGCTACATTAAAATTATGGCGTGGAACGTGTTAATTAAAAGAGCACGAACCATATTTTTTGTGGGGTTTATGTTTGTTTGCAGTTGAGTGGAAAAAATCAATGTTTTTATTAAATGAATGAAATTAGTAAATGGTGGTTGTTTCATTGTTTTATTATTTGCTAGCTTTTTTGTGTAAAAAATGCATGAAAGCATTTATGTATACTACAATACGATAAAAAATAAGTTATTTCTATGATTAATAGAGTGATCTAAAGTTGAATCTCTGAAAGTGTTCGATGCAGTGCCCGCTGGTGGAAGCCGAAGGAAAGGGAGACCTCCACTCCGATGGCAGGACCAGGTGGAGAAGGACCTGGCTTCGCTTGGTATAACCAATTAGCGCCAAACTGCCAAAAGGAGAGATGCGTGGCGCGTTGTTGTGGACTCGGCTATAACCGCGTAAGCGGTGTCTACGCCAGTCAAGAAGAAGAATGTCGTTGGAACAATCTTTGCTTAATATAGACTTTATAAAATGTATGTGCTGGTATAAAGCGCTAATAAAATAGCCGAGATTTTTAAACCTTCTAACCTAACAGTCATCCTACAAAAATTGGAAAAACTTGTTCACATAATATTAAGGATATATATACATAAGCAATTCTGAGTAAGAGTAGACTTCGTTTACAAAAAATGAGAGAGAATCAAAATCCTGAACGAACGGTACTGTGGAAATCAAAGTTAGTTCACGAACAGCAAATAGATAGCATCAAAATCCATATATACCAGATAGATTCGAGGTCCGTTCAAAAATAAGGTGCATTTCAATTTTTCTCAAAAAATATTTATTTATTCATCAATTTATATTTTGTTCCCTTCAAAGCAGTCCCTCTCAGATATAATACACTTGTGCGTCTTTTCTAATCCTCGAAGCAGTTGTAATATGCATTTTTTGGTATGTCCTTAAGCTCTCTGTGTATTTTTTTAGCATTGGCTTTCCTGGTCTCTTCTATTTGGGCGATTGAACTTTAGTTTCGATGCCACAACCATATACCATGGTTTTTACGCAAATCTGGATCACCGTTGATATCATTCAACTTTCTGAGCGATGCTAATGCTACAATTTTTTGGTCAAAATACAGTAATTTTGGAATGAACTTCGCTGCCACACGTTTCATGCCCAAAATTTCCGAAAAACTGCAACTGATATGCCGACATCTTCAGCAATATCAATGACGATTCTCCATAACAATTTTCAAGTCTTCTCGGCTTCTCTTCTTTGAAAAGCTGGTACCACTCGTACAAATTTTTTTTTTACTCATACTACACTCACCGTATGCCACTGTCAACTTCTCAAGAAATTTTGAGCACTTACTTTTGAATCATAGAAATATTTAACATGCAAAAGTCGAAGATATCTCAATTATCCTTACAATTACTTATAAAATTTTATATAGTTTACCTAGCATTTTTCACCAGTTATTAAGCTGGTGTAAATATCTGTTTTTAATATTTCAGTCAAAACACAGAATTTGAGATTCGTTCTTCTCCGAAACTTGTTAGTAATAATTTACCCACTAGACAAATGCATTCGCAAATTACCTCAATTTTATATTGTATTTTAAAAATAATTAAATTTCATTAATATGAATACAATACAAATCTTGTCCTTGATTTAATAGTAAACCGCAGTTATTGAAACCGGATCGATTTCCAATGTATTAAACGTTCTCATAACTCTTCTATCAACACTCTTCAGAATTGTTCAATACTTTGTGGGAAAGCTCATATGTAGCTGCGAACTAATGAATGTGCACATACTTATATTTTGTATATTTGTATGTATGTATATACACCATAAAAAGCCTAATTAAAAACGAAATTATGAACTATAAATTCTGGGAAATTCGCAAAGACAAGAAGACCCATTGTTCTAACTAAATTGCCGTCTACAAAATGATAATATAGAATTTAAGTTGCTTGAAGCTTTATACATATGTATGAGTGTGTATGATGGACTCTATCAATATAAATGGATGCGGCAAATGCTCATACATATTTGAGATATGCATATGAGTAGCACAATTAATGTTCACTTTTACATATAAACATTAGGGAGAAGCATTTTTTAAGCGGAAATTTCATTCAATACGTACAAATATGTATTATAGATGTTTAAGATATCAACGATTAAAAACCTCCTGAATTTCGTGACTCGGAAAAATTCCGCTCGTTTGGGTTTATTATTATTATACTTGGAAAGTGACCAATTATCAAGGTGGTTTCTTTATAGAATTCGGTCAAACAAACTTCAAATGAATTGTTCGATTCGAATTCGGATAAGTTTCATCGCAGATTCATAAAAATATTAAATTTCATTCGATTTGGCATATTTTAACTGCCAAATATATAAAACTCTCAATTGAGCAGTAAATTCTGCGTACCCTAATGTTTTCAAAGCCATTTATACATACACATATGTATGTATCTGTAGTCTTTTAATACATGTCCAAATAGTTCTTGGAAAAATCTCTTTGAGCTGAATGCCGAAAGTGATAAACATTTATTAAACTATGTGCCAACATACATATATTACGTATAAATTTGCTGTATATATACATATATATAAGACTATGCATATTTATGCAAATTGGCGCTAATGAAATGTTGCTACAAAAATATTACGTGAATTGTAAGCCTTTGCGCCCAAAAGCATGCAATAATACATACGCATAGTACATAATTAGTTTGAAATTGAAGCTAAGCTCTATCGCGCACTTCAAAAGACAAACATATGAATATATATATATAACAAATCCGTTCAATCTCTCTCTATCTATCTCTTGCAGCTTTAAAAATCGAAAATTTGTTATATTCATATATACCATGAGTATAATATGCCACTTCTGCCTTGCTGTGTAGTTATATGCGTGTATAAGTGCGCTCATAAAACTGTTTATTTTGTGACAATTTCCGCTAAGGCGTATAGTAAACTACAGCTGACATAATTGAAGTCTCGGTGATGCGTATAAATCTGATTATAAAGGCAATTAAGAATCGCAAACTGACTAGAACCGATTTAAAATAAACATTTTGAAACAAATTCAAAGTTAACAGCAGCAGACTGATAAATTGTTTATGTATTACATATATAAACTGTTATTTAATTTATTTTCATATAATTTTATTTTCGAAATTCTTTAGGCTTGTGGAGAAATATGTATATTTGTTGATATCCATATAGTACACACATCTGTGAATTTGCCGTCGGTAAATGAACTTTTTAGAAAATACCACCAACAGGCCAATAACATATGTACATATATATTTTTCTCTGATATATGGTTCACGTCTAGATGTTATACGCTATTATCTGGCAGTGAGTACCAATTCATTTCAATATATTTATATTAAATATAATTTCTTCATAAATTAGTGCAATCGCAACTAACTACATACACACATGTGATTTCTATATAACTATATACACATATGTATATTATATGCAGACAAAGAACATGCCAATGACTTAGTATATATGTACATATATTCACTGTCGCCTATTAATGTTTATATTTTTCAAAGCTCAAATGTCAAATTTGTTAATTATCTCATTTAATGCACAATTTAATTCAACAAATTAATTGTGATAACATGCCTATTTTCAACTAAGTAATCTATTAAAATTATTATTTACAAGAATTTTTGTTTCATTATAGCAATAATAACTTATTAGCAATTTAAAAATTATTTAGTATATACTTTCGTTGTTTTTTTCGTTTTTTAACACCGTATATTTTAAAAACATTTAGTAAAAGATTCGCTAATTAAAATAAAATAAATAATATAAATTGTTACAGTAACAAAAGTTTACATATGTAAGTGATTATCAATGCATCGTTCTTAACTATTTTTCAAACGCTATATATTATTGCGTAAAAATGATATTTTCGAATTCTAAATTATTGTAGAGTACAAAAATTGCATTACTTTATTTTGACCGAACTGAAAAATGTTAGCACTAAGGTGAATGGATAGATATTCTAATAAATTAGATTAAAAAAGTAAACTATTCCCAATTTATTTCTTCTTTTAAAGGATTTTATGTTGAAATCAGCCTTTAAAATATGAAACATTACATCTTTACGGATTAGAATGAATCATAGATCACGTTTTCGGTAAAAAGTGATTACGACTTAATATTAAATACACCTGAAACCCCATAAAACATATTTACATAGTTTATTTTAACTTTCAAATATTCCTACCTGATCAGCGACTTCAAGCTGAAAGGAAGCCTTAATATCATCAACTGGTAACAACTTACAAAATGAATTTCTTTATGTAACCCAGCCTTTCTGAAAATATTGATTTCTTCAATTCCACAAAAAAGCCAAAACAGCCTACATTATTATTGCACAGTCATATTGACGGCACGCGAATATTGATAGTAACGTAAAGAAAATGGCGAAGTAAACAAGCAAACTGCAATGGTATTGGTGTTTATTGCGCTATCTAACAAGCAGAGATAAATAACGATTTTGTAGCTTGTGTATTTGCTCGCACCATATTTGTTTATATGCACAATCACGCATACGTACATACATACATATAACAAACGGAGATTTTTTCAAATATTTGCATACATTGGAAACTCCTCTATATACTACATACATATGTATTTATATATGATTATAAGAGCTCCAATACAGGTGAAGCAAGACACTCAAACACATTTCAATAAAACACCTACAAAACTGACTTACTCATGTAAATTAAAATAGTCTCAATTCACTAGTAGTCTTGCTAAGTTAACAAAAAAAAGTAGAACATACTATTTAGTATATACCCTCTTAATGGAATATGCAATCAAGAAGATGCAATCACATTTATATAGATTTTATATATAGATAAATATTTACAGTTCTGAGTATCCAAGAGTAAGAAGTATAGAGCTAACAGAGATTTGATATCAACGTAACTCTGTAAACAAAATACAGTGGAATCACCATAATCAAAATAAAAACTTCGAGTTAAAGAAACTTAATTAAACATGAATTTTTCAAAAAGCTGTAAAATATAGATTTAAACACAGTTTTAGTTATTTACTTCGCAAAAATTTTGATGGACATTTTTTTTTTTTTTTTTTTTTTTTTTTATAAAATTTGCAAAATCTCATCGGTTCTTTATTTGAAACGTTAGATTGGTTCATGACATTTACTTTTTGAAGATAATTTCATTTAAATGTTGACCGCGGCTGCGTCTTAGGTGGTCCATTCGGAAAGTCCAATTTTGGGCAACTTTTTCGAGCATTTCGGCCGGAATAGCCCGAATTTCTTCGGAAATGTTGTCTTCCAAAGCTGGAATAGTTGCTGGCTTATTTCTGTAGACTTTAGACTTGACGTAGCCCCACAAAAAATAGTCTAAAGGCGTTAAATCGCATGATCTTGGTGGCCAACTTACGGGTCCATTTCTTGAGATGAATTGTTCTCCGAAGTTTTCCCTCAAAATGACCATAGAATCGCGAGCTGTGTGGCATGTAGCGCCATCTTGTTGAAACCACATGTCAACCAAGTTCAGTTCTTCCATTTTGGCAACAAAAAGTTTGTTAGCATCGAACGATAGCGATCGCCATTCACCGTAACGTTGCGTCCAACAGCATCTTTGAAAAAATACGGTCCAATGATTCCACCAGCGTACAAACCACACCAAACAGTGCATTTTTCGGGATGCATGGGCAGTTCTTGAACGGCTTCTGGTTGCTCTTCACCCCAAATGCGGCAATTTTGCTTATTTACGTAGCCATTCAACCAGAAATGAGCCTCATCGCTGAACAAAATTTGTCGATAAAAAACTTTCGAACCGAACACTGATTTTGGTAATAAAATTCAATGATTTGCAAGCGTTGCTCGTTAGTAAGTCTATTCATGATGAAATGTCAAAGCATACTGAGCATCTTTCTCTTTGACACCATGTCTGAAATCCCACGTGATCTGTCAAATACTAATGCATGAAAATCCTAACCTCAAAAAAATCACCCGTTATATATAAACCCATTTAACGTATTTTAAGATGTATTCTGTAATTTTGTTTCTTGCTGTTTGCTATTGTTTGGCTCTTGACGTCTGTATCTCATGCCTTTGTTACACGATTTATGAAATCTATAAGTGTAATATCATTTTTCTTGTTCACCTCTATACGAATATAGTGACACTCCTTTAAAATTGTTCCTTGATAGTAAAATTTTAAATTTTGTATAATGCCCTGGTCGAAAAGTTCGATTTATGGAAGGAATTTTGTATGAAATTTCACTTCTATTGCCAATTCAGAAGTTCGAGTTATGGAAATCTTCGAATTATAGAAGTTCAAGTTATGGAAGTTCCACTGTATATCTCCAAAATAATGCTGATCGAGTACGATACCGCAAGTTCATGGTAAATTTCGGATCGCTAGCCTCTTTTATGCTAAATTGTTCCGAACGTTTCTTTATTGAGATCTACTGAGCGCTCAGAATATTCGATGTAAGTGTAGTTTAGGTGAAGTCAAATATTCAACTACAACAAAAGCGGTATTTTAAAACATTTGAACGAAGCTCGGGTTAAATAAAAAATGTTTCATTTAAAAATGTTTGAACTATAGTGATCTGTACCTAACTAATTAACCCCACCAAGTTTCTTCGCACTTTTTGAATTTTTTTTTTCTCTTTAGATCATCAATCTGAATAATTATTTGCGGTTCATAAAAACAACAAATTCAAAAATGTTCAAATTTTCAAGTATTTTTATGAAAATTCATCTTAAAATTCAAACCGAAGGTAAATACCCTTAAAAATATCAAAACTTGTTGCAGCTTTCGATTGAAAACTTAATATTTTGGGGAATATGGAACCTTTATTAAAGTTATTAAAGGTTATTTTAATATATTTTTAGAATAAAGACATTCTTTGATTTAATTCAATACATATTTAATATTTTAAAAGACGCTCGAAATAAGAACATCTTTGAGTTGTTACCGTTATCACATAGGTTAGAATACTGCATATACATACATACATATTTATATATATTTGTATGTACACATGTAATTATTTAACTCTACAACAACACTACATACTAGCCTCCATTGTAGTACATATATAATAAAAACGAATCGATCCATTGTTGACCCTTTCGAAGGTGCAAATATGCCACCGACGATGCATGCAGCCACAACTAAGTACTACTGGTATACTTTACCCAAATACATATGTGTGTGCATATGTATTTGTTCTTCATTGAGCACTAATAGAAAGAAATCGCCGAGAGTGCTGGTGGTCGCACTGCCGAGACCATAGACGTAAAGTACGGAAGCCACTTTGAACCGACAGCCAGTCAGTTAGCCTATGTAAAGAGACAAGAAGGCGGGTTTATATTTACTTTAAGTAGCCGCGATTGTTTGCATTGGAAATGTTTAACGGACTACCGGAATGATGTCGAGTTCCACAAATGCCCGTACAACTGCAGTAGTAATGGATTTGTTTGCGCAAGCAATGCGAAGCCTTTAAAAGGGTTATACTAATAACTCCACACACCCATCTACATTTAAATGTATAATTAGGTACGTGTATATGTTAAAGTAGACGAGCTGTTAACAGGATTAAGTATACTCTTGAAGATTACTTGAGTGCAATATGCATACTGCTAAAATTTAGGATTAAAGTATAGCATAGAGTTATGTTATGACGTCTCTCAGATAACTTTTGCTTCTTTAAATTGAACAGGTACTTACATATTATATAGAATCCATACAAGCAAACCTCCTAATTTGTGTACATACTATGTCTGATTATTGCATATATCAATGATTTGCATATATGTATATATATTTTATGTGTATTATCGCAAACATTTGTGGAATAGATTTGCTACCGAATCGGAGTCCTTTTGTGCATAAATATTTATTTACGAATTTTCAAAAGTGCACCTAAACAAATTTGAGCAACGGATGTCGCCACCACATGCCTTCTAAATCAAATTTACCTACATATTATACATATATAAGTACGCGTTGTTTTGACTTGTCGCTTTGTTCAAATAAAATTTACAAATTTTCTACAAATGGCTTATGAACCACATATTTGATTTGTAATCCGAAATTTAAGTCTCTTCTGCAAATATTTATATGGACTTCCTGTGTTACAGGCTCTAGAATTGATAATTGTGTGCACCTGGTTGTTTCGTAGCATCCACTTCGCTTTGACTGCAGTAAAATCAATGAACGGATCTCTCAGAGACAAGAAACACTCGGAACAGTGAAGTTTACGAATTAACTTACACCGAGTAGGCAAAGATTGCTATTTTTCCAAAATTTTCGCATACCATACATCGCATGTCGAGGAACAGGGTATATTAAGTTTGTCACGAAGTTTGTAACACCCAGAAGGAAGCGTCGGAGGCCCAATAAAGTTTATATATAAATGACCAGTATGTTGAACTCAGTCGATTTAGCCATGTCCGTCTGTCTGTCCGTTCGTCCGTCTGTCTATCTGTATATATACGAACTAGTCCTTCAGTTTTTATACTCTCGCAACAAATGTTGCTAAAGAGAGTATTATAGTTTTGTTCACATAACGGTTGTTTGTAACACCCAAAACTAAACGAGTTAGATATAGGGTTATATATACCAAAGTGATCAGGGTGAAAAGTGGAGTTCAAATCCGTATGTGTCTGTCTGTCCATCCGTCCGTCCGTCCGTTCGTCCGTCCGTCTGTGCAAGCTGTAACTTGAGTAAAAATTAAGATATCTTGATGAAACTTGGCACACTTATTTCTTGGCACCATAGGAAGGTTGCTTTCGAAAATGAGCAAAATCGGACCACTGCCACGCCCACAAAATGGCGAAAACCGAAAACACATAAAGTGCCATAACTAATCCATAAATAAAGCTATGGAAATAAAATTTGGTATGAAGGATCGCACTATGAAGGGGCATATTTGGATGTAATTTTTTTGGGGAAGTGGGCGTGGTCCCGCCCCCTACTAAGTTTTTTGTACATATCTCGCAAACCAATAGAGCTATATAAAACACACTTTCTGCAGTCGTTTTTTTTAGCCACTTCCTAATACAGTCCAAAAATGAAAGAAGTCGGATAATAACCACGCCCACCTCCCATACAAAAGTTAGGTTGAAAATTACTAAAAGTGGGTTAAATCACTAACGAAAAACATCAGAAACACAAAATGTCACAAAAGAAATTGCAAAAGGAAGCTGCACTCAGATTTTTTTACAAAATGGAAAATGGTCGTAGCATCGCCCACTTATGGGTACAAAACCATATCTCAGGAACTACTCGACCGATTTCAAAGAAATTTGGTTTGTAATAGTTTCTTTACCTCCCAATAATATGTGTGTGAAAATTGGCCAAATCGCTTCACAACTACGCCTACTTCCTATATACCAGAACTTGGAAGATGATCTGATTTCTTCACTCTATAATACATGTATATACATAAGTAAAACCAATGAAGATATCGGTGCAGAACTTTGCAGAAATATTATGTATAATAGTGTGGCAGCCCCATTCTGAAGAAATCGCCGAAATCGGAACATAGGTTTTTAAGACTCCATATATCGAACACGAGGAATTCAGTGTCCCATGGCAATTTTTCAACCCGAAAATTATGGTTTAAACTCTCAATGGTATCTTAATTTAATTCAGAGGAAATATGTGGGTCTAATAGTGTGTATCTGTACCATAAAATAAAGTTAAATAAATAAATTGCGAGAGTATAAAATGTTCGGTTACACCCGAACTTAGCCCTTCCTTACTTGTTAAGATATCGTTTTGAAATTTTGCAGATGTTATTTTTTCTTCAAGAAGCTGCTCATTTGTCGGAACTGTCGATATCGGACCACTATATAAAAGCTGCCATACAAACTGAACAATCATAATCAAAGACTTGTATGGAAAACTTCCGCATTTTACTACATAGTTTAACAAGTTAACGTTTTTTCTTGTTTTAATATTATTTAGCTTTAACCCACTTGTGTAGGAAACTGAAACTATGATCGTGCTGGCAGTAGGCTCACCCTTAACTCATTCGTATATATGTACTGTTATAATTTAAATAATTCTCATATACCTTTGTACACAGATAGAGACTTGTGAAATTTTCCACAAAAGACATTCAGGCGGCGAAATCAAATAAAGGCTAATTTATTGACATTTTACAAAAGAGTCAAACACGCAATAAAATGAATCAAAATGTTTGCAAAAATGTTCTTAACAAATTTTACAAATTGTTGCTGTTGTAAAGCATGCGTGCCAAGCATGTCTCACTTGTCTTGAAAAACTGAAAGAATACCAAATACTATTTGCATTAATACAGTCGCGGCACGATTATTGGTGCAGCTAAAGAAATAACTATACATGGTTATTTGAGTACTTTTGGTTCCATTATTGAATTACATAAGCATTTAATTTAAAATTAGAATTAATATAGCTAATAATAAAATTTTTCAAAGAACTTTCTAGCAAAATTAAAAATAAATATTTTTTAAATTTCCACATTATTATGCTCACGGCTGTAAGCGATAAATGTGTGACATATCTAAAAATATGTAGCCCGTAAATGTATATTGGAACCACTTGTGCATACGCGCGTCAAGTACTCCCTTACCAGCCTCTAGTGAATGGTGAAAAGTGTCACAAGCACGTTTGTTGTCGTTTTCGTTCCAAAAAACCGTTCCTGTGTGGTGCTCTTTCACAATTCGAAAATAATTAACGATCGAAAGATTACAAATGTCAAACAGAATGTCAACTTGCGTTTTCCTGTTACAACTCGCTGTCGCTGTACTTTTCGTGCGACGTCACTTAAATGTGCAACACATTTGTCTGTCTTCATTTTGTAAGCTTGCAAATACTACCCGCCAAATGTCATGAATGAAATACCCTACAAATTTTTCTACAAAAATATTATGTATACAATTGAGATCTTAATCAATATTTATGAAAATTTTGATATCCTCAAGCATCATCATCTAATCATCATTTCCTCAAATATCACGGGAGGCTAGTTTCATATTGTCATATCGTTTCTATTAGGTTGTTCGAGAATATATCATGGGAAAGGTCAAGTTCCCAACAAGTTATTCTAATTCTGCGAAAAAAATTTTTGGGCATCCAACAACGGTCATTCGTGTAGCTTTTCTCTTTTATTCGGATCGCGTTAGCCGTAGCTATGTCGGAAAAAGTAACAGAAAATTCGACCATCCGCATAGAGTATTGCTTCTTTGGAGAAATTAAAAAGATTTAAACATAAAAGGTTAAAATGGATCTCTAACATGTAAGAAATCTTATCGGAAATATTCGATTCAATATATCTTATATGATCATAATATGTCAGCCAACTTATTATGGCATACATCTGGTATAAACTACAGAGATATTAATATTAAGTTTAGAGGCAAACTTCATATATGAACTAAAAGGATTTCCGTTTCTACTGTAGCGCCAACAAATTTTGTTTCTTATTTTGCGCGCAGAAAATATTGTTTGAGTAGTCGAACCACCGTGTTGTCAAGATGTTTTGAATTAATGCCTCATTCTTTGGGGGATCTTTGCTTTTAGCGCCACTTAAATAAGTAATACTTGGAGTGATTTTCGAAAATATACAGAAAATGTACGTCTGTGTTCTATCTGAATATGAGAATAAATTTGTGTACCATAGATATAAGTATAAGATGCATATAGAAGATGTTAATGGCAAATATTATAATATAACGTAAAATTATATTTTGGAAAACAAAAGTGGTGAAATTAGTAGTACTTAACTTAGTCATTTTCCATGACATCGGAGATATTATGAAACGAGAAAATACCTCAGTTTGTAGAAAATTAAAACTAGGCATATAACAAAGTGGAACTCCTTACACTCGAAGACTCGAATATTATATATGAAGCTGGGTCAATTTTGGGATTTTTGGGTAATGATTAGATAAATACAATAACATTCCGACCAACATCAAGAACGGCCTTATAATAGTATTTCTTCGGCAGATAATTCAACGAGTGTATCTATGCAAACACGTAACAAACAAGCATAGACAGGAGTGTGAATGTAAATCATATACTAAATACACAGAATACATATGTAGTTGATACACATATTTTTGTTATAATAGAAATTTCATAATATATAAAAAGTTAAATTTAAATATGTATGTAGGTAATATTAAATTATAGTATAACGGTGCTTATAATATATTTGAAAATGTGCTTATTTATCAATTTGTAGTTCAATTTATAACAACGAAATATTACTTAAATATATAAGCGAGTTTCCGAGTTTTAAGTGTCCAGTGCAAGTGATGTAGGCATACTTTCAGTTTCCTCTGTTAGTGTTGGAACTTTTGAGGGACTAACAGCAGGTGTATCTACATTTTCGGAAGAGGAGAAAAAAATGGATTTTAAAAATGTTTATTGTACGTTTTTCATGATGTAATAAACAACGATTGCTATATTATTATTTAATGTCATAATTATGTATCTAAATAGTAATGTAAGCATATATTATACTATAATAAACATGCTTACTAAGAACTGTGATTTAGTAATTTGTTATATAAATATATGTGGGTTGTTAAAAAATAACGGGAATTGTAAAATTTAAAATTTCAGGGGTCCAATTGTCTAATTTTTTTTTATAATGTTGATATACGTGTCCCTGTACGACAATGTTTCAGCTGTATGCATTACTTACTTTGTTTGGATTGATAGGAGCTATTTTGAAGGCGACTACATTAATGTAGGCGCATGATTTTCTTATGATATTTTTTTAATAAACGTAAATTGCCGTTAATTTTTGAACACACCTCGTATATCTAATTATATACATAATTTAATTAAACAAGTAAGGAAGGGCTAAGTTCGGGTGTAACCGAACATTTTATACTCTCGCAATTTATTTATTTAACTTTATTTATATTATATAATACACAATTTGACCCACATATTCGTCATATACATATATTGTATAAAGTCCATTGAAAGTTGGAAACCCCAATATTAGGTTAGAAGTACCGAGGTCCTCATGTTCGATATATGGGGCCTTAAAAACCTATGGTCCGATTTCGGCGATTTTTAGAATGGGGCTGCCACACTATAAACATAGTATTTGTGCAAAGTTCTGCACCGATATCTTCACTAGTGCTAACTTTATATATTGTAAAGTAAACGATTCAGATCGTCTTCAAAGTTCTGGTATATAGGAAGTAGGTGTAGTTGTGAAGCGATTTAATTTATTTTCACAACATATGATTGGGATGTAAAGAAACTATTACAAACCAAGTTTCATTGAAATCGGTCGAGTGGTTCCTGAGATATGGTTTTTGACCCATAAGTGGGCGACGCCACGCCCATTTTCCATTTTGTAAAAAAATCTGTGTGCAGCTTCTATCTGCCATTGATTATGTGAAATTTAGTGTTTCTGACGTTTTTCGTTAATGAGTTAACCCACTTTTAGTAATTTTCAACCTAACTTTTGTATGGGAGGTGGGCGTGGTTATGAACCGATTTCTTTCATTTTTGGACTGCATTAGGAAATGGCTAAAAAAAACGACTGCAGAAAGTTTGGTTTATATAGCTCTATTGGTATATATATACAAAAAACCTATTTGAGGGGGGGCCACGCCCACTTCCCCAAAAAAATTACATCCAAATATGCCCTTTCATAGTACGATCCTTCATACCAAATTTTATTTCCATAGCTTTATATATGGCTTAGTTATGGCACTTTATGTGTTTTCGGTTTTCGCCATTTTGTGGGCGTGGCAGTGGTCCGATTTTGCTCATTTTCGAAAGCAACCTTCCTATGGTGCCAAGAAATAAGTGTGCCAAGTTTCATCAAGATATCTTAATTTTTACTCAAGTTACAGCTTGCACAGACGGACGGACGGACGGACGGACGGACAGACAGACATTCGGATTTGAACTCCACTCTTCACCCTGATCACTTTGGTATATATAACCCTATATCTAACTCGTTTAGTTTTGGGTGTTACAAACAACCGTTATGTGAACAAAACTATAATACTCTCTTTAGCAACATTTGTTGCGAGAGTATAAAAATGTTATTAATATTTTTTCTGTAAATTATTTAGTTTTTAATGTTTAAGACAAAGGCTGTTAAATCAATGCGTATTAGTGTGTAGCAGTTAATACCGTTAATACTAACCTCCACCGTTTGGCCCCTTTTTATCAGTTGGCACAGTGACGGGGGCCATAGTTGATTGTTTTGCTGGGCTCCCCTGATCATTTGACTGACTAATAATAATCGTACAGTTTCGGCAAATCACTAAAAATAAAATGGAAGAAAATGATCAAAAGAAAAATATAGTTGATTTTACTTTATGCCATATTCACAGTATTTCTCTTCCTCTTCTGAATCAGATTCTTCGCTATAATCAAAATACTCATAAAGTCCATACAGCAGATAATCTAGTAAACCGCGTTTCTACAATATAAGCACCATTACCAAGTAGAAAATATTGAAAATTAATTTTTTTTTTCATATTTGTAATATAGTCATCTCACAGTGCGCTCCAATTTGCCCTCAGTGATCGCGGCGATATTTGACAGTCGCACAATTTGCTCTTCGGCCGCAGCATCTGGAATTGGCGCGACATCCACGCAGCTCCCCGTTATTGCACCGATGCAAATCAGCAGGAATATAAGTTTATAAAATCCACACATAATGCGCACAAATTTCCACACCTAGACTTCACTGAACAACTGTGGGTATTGCAATGACTATGAGACTTGTGAGACGACGTTAAGACGTCGCGAGTACTTAGGCATCGGATGCGACAACTCCAAAGCTTATATAGGAACTCGGAATTTGTAAATTTATAGTCTTTTTTTTGTAATCATTAACGTTTTGAAATTGGTTTTGAGTTTTATTACTTCATTATTTGATAATTTATGTCGCCAAATAGATATATGTATATGTGTGTATATACTATGTTTGCATGCATGTTTATAAGTATGTAGTAAAATGTTGCCGTGCCAATTGCAAACAATACTCAATAGTAGTCGTAGTTGTTGTTATACCATTTACCAAGTTTTTTAACGCGCCAGTATTTAGTGCAGTAGTTGCAAACGTTTGTTATGTTTATTTTTTGCGAATTCTATCAGAAGAAAAGGGAGTTAAGCATTTACACTGTCGTTTTATTAGGTGCCAATGCTAAAAGCTCATATTTATGTATGTATGTGTGTGGCAACTTATTTATGCAGCTGCACGCACGAGTGTAAACACAGTGATATTAACTGGATTAAAATTATGCAAAAAATTAAAAAAGTGAATTTATAAAAAAAATATTATCAATTAACTTAACAATAAATATTTTACATATTATTGACCATCCTAGGCATATGAGAACCACCTAAGCTATAGATACCGGTTCTTTACGATTTTTGCCATGAAAAATAAAAGAAAGGAACATAAAAATTTAAGGTCAAAAAGTTCGAAAGAAAAACCCTAATGGGATTCATTAATGATATTTACATATACATATATATTTTCAAAATTCAAAAAATATAAATAATTTTAAAAATACGATTTATAAAAAATTAGAATCAATTTTATGTGTCTAAACCAAACCTCTGTTAAAATGTTAATATAATATAGCCGTTCAAATATAATCTTTCAACAAAAATTAGACATTTGATTATTATTTTTTGATAACAATTAAATAGTGGTAATTATTTTTTTAGTAAAATATAATAAATTATGCTGAACTTAGCCTCTCAAATCTCTTTGGCAATAATATTATTAATAAAATGTTCTCTTAAATAAAAGGTATTAAAAATAATATGTTTTTTTCATATTTTATTACAATTTGCTAATGCACAATAAATATTATTTTAAAATAATAACAGTAATACTTTCATATACGCGGTGTGTTCAAGAAATAACGGGAATTTTATAATTTCCAATTCTTCAATTTTTTTATTACATTGATATACATACGTCTGAAGTATGATACATTTTCAGCTGTATTCATTGCTTACTTTGTTTGTAGCAGCCTCTAAGGTTAGACGTGTTTTTATGAGTTGCGCGATTTCCGTTTGTTAAAAGCTCACAGCCTCTATATTCGAGAGAAATTGCTGAAAGATTGAAAGGCTATTCCAAAAATTGAGTTTGAGAAATGTTTCGACGATTGGAAGACGCGTTGGCGTAAGTGCCTAATATCGAATGGGGACTATTTTAAATAAAACACATTTTTTTATTAAACAAATTTCCGTTATTTTTATACTCTCGCAACAAAGTTGCTACGAGAGTATTATAGTTTTGTCCACATAACGGTTGGTTGTAAGTCCTAAAACTAAACGAGTTAGATATAGGGTTATATATATCAAAATGATCAGGGTGCCGTGTAAAGTTCAAATCCGGATGTCTGTCTGTCGGTCCGTCCATGCAAGCTGTAACTTGAGTAAAAATTGAGATATCTTGATGAAACTTGGAAGACGTATTTCTTGGCACCATAAGAAGGTTAAGTTCGAAGATGGGCGTATTCGGGCCACTGCCACGCCCACAAAATGTCGATGTAATGTAATTTTTTTGAAGAAGTAGGCGGGGCCCCGCCCCCTACTAAGTTTTTTGTTTATATCTCGCAAACTACTAAAGCTATATTAAGGAACCTTTCTAGAGTCGTTTCTTTTAGGTACTACCTACAGTCCAAAAATGGAGGAAATCGGATTATAACCACTCCCGCCTCCCATACAAAGGTTATGTTGAAAACTACTAAAAATGCTTTAATTCAGCAGGCAAAACGAACAGAAACCTTAAATTTTATTATAAAGAAGGTGCAGAAGAGCTTCACTCAAAATGGTATACAAAATAAAAAAAAAAACATATCTCCGAAACTACTCGACCAATTTCAATGAAATTCGGTTCATAATATCTTCCTCCTGTTGTGAAAATAGTCTAAATCGGTTCACAACCACGCCTACTTCTCATATACCAGATCTTTGAAGTCGGTCAGAATAGTTTACTTTACAATATATAAAGTTAGTACTAGTAAAGATATAGGAACAGAACTTCGCTGAAATACTGTATTTAAAGAGTGCCATCACCCTTCTAAAAATCGTTGAAATCGGTCCATAAGTTTTCAAGACCCTGTATATCGGATATGAGGACCTCAGTACTTCTAACAAATTTTTTACCGAAATTATAGTTAAGTCTCTCAGATATTTTGAAGAAATTTTGAGAGGATATGTTTCTTCTAATAATATGTCTCCGTGCCAAAAATGAGTGAAATCGAGTCATAACTTCATCTATTTATTTTATACTTAATATTAGGGTTTTCAAACTTACAATAGACTTTATACCCTTTATATGCCGAATATATGGGCCAAATTGTGTGTTATATTAATAAATTGAAATAAATAAAATGCGAGAGTATAAAATGTTCGGTGACACCCGAACTTTTTTTTCATTTTAAGATTCGAAATTATTGCAAACTTTCACACTGTACACTGCAGTTATCAATGAACCTTCGCACACACATATGTAAATAAATACATACTTATTCATATTCTAAAAAATTGCTATATATTATAAGCAAATTAAGCTGTAACATTTAAACAACCATTAATAATATAATATGTGGATTTCCCTCATAAATTGTATATTCCAATAACAAATCAATACTTACGGATGCCAATTCTTTATTTATTATGGGAATTTATGCATTTAAAATTTTAAAATATTGGTATTTCCAAAACCAATATAATTTGACATTGACTGATTTTCAAAATGTATCGCCACTAAAAAATTAATATTTATGTAAACTAGCTATGCCTGTAGACACATGCATATTTGCATCTATAAGTGTTTACACACGTACAAAAGTCCAATATCAATTGTGTAAATAGACGTCGGATAATCCAGAACAGTGGCACATGAATTGGTTATTTTCACATTAGTCACGGTTCATAGCAAACTATTGTGATCATTACAGTATTGATGAATACGGTAGCACAAACAATTGTCCGTCACTCGTAAAACTTGCAATCAATAGCAACGACATTGCAGTATTTGTATGTATGTATGCGTGTATATTTGCATCATACGAGTGCATTAATGCTTTGTATTTACTCGCACTTAACTTTTTTCAGAGTTTTGTTGTTCTGTAACTTGAGCTCCTTCCAGCGTATTACAACTTTAATTGTTTGCCAACTCACTTTCAATATGAGATGCATTGTACTTTGTGCCCTAAACTATTGTGTTCGCAGTGCAACAAGTGTGCGTCTTGAGATCAGAGCTTCTAGTTTTCTAGGCAATCGCTTTAGCTCCAGCCACTCCACACGAGTGCCACTCTTTTCAATACACTTGTAACGTAGATATGTACATATGTATGTCGGAGTGCTTGGAATAAGTCTATGCAGCTCAGGTGTATTTATTTTTTTAAATTTTTTAAATAGTCATATCAAGTTAGTATTAAAATAATTTAGAAGAAAAATATCACATTTAGTATTTCTGTTAGCTAATTTTTTATTTCACTCCTTTGGAATTAATTTAAATAATATGTTTCCAGAGCACCACCTTGTACATACATATACGAAGTGTGTTAAAAAGTTCGTATTTTTTATTATTAATTCGTGTACATTAATGTCAACATTTCAAAATATTAAACATTCGATATTATGCACATATGCCAGTGCTTCTTCTATTCGTCGAAATACTTCTCAAACTCGATTTTTATAATCTCGCAACAAAAGTTGCTAAGAGAGTATTATAGTTTTGTTCACATAACGGTTGTTTGTAAGTCATAAAACTAAACGAGTTAGATATAGGGTTATATATATCAAAATGATCAGGGTGACGAGACGAGTCAAAATCCGAATGTCTGTTTGTCCGTCCGTGCAACGGATAACTTGAGTAAAAATTGAGATATCTTGATGAAACTTGGAACACACGTTCCTTGGGACAGTGAGAGGGTTGCTTTCGAAAATGGGCAAAATCGGACCACTGCCACGCCAACAAAATGGCGAAAACCGAAAACACATAAAGTGTCATAACTAAGCCCTAAATAAAGTTATAAAAGTAAAATTTGGAACAGAGGATCGCACTAGGAAGGGGCATATTTGTATGTAATTTTATGGGGAAAGTGGGCGTGGCCCCGCGCCCAAATCGGTTATTTGTATATAACTCGCAAACCAATAAAGCTATATAAACCAAACTTTCTGCTGTCAGTTCCCTTACGTACCCCACCACACACCATGAAAATAGTTGAAATCGGATAATAACCACGCCCACCTCCCATACAAAGAAATTTTTATTTTTTTGAGAGAATGTCTGCCAAAATTCCAATTTTCACTTTTTTCTTCCCTTTGTTCATGCACGAGATTATGGTCTTACCTAAAACACTTATTTTTGTTTTTTCATTTTGGATGATTCCGTCAGGAGTTATGCTGACAACGCGGACGCACCTTTTTTCCGAGGGTTCACCGGAAATTACGTCGCAATGAAGGAGTTTTACTTTTTTTTTTGAAAATTTCAGAAATTATTCTTTAAACATGTATCTACAGAAAAAAGTTTGAATTAAATAAATAATTTTTTACATGAAAAAATATTAAAAATAGGCAATTTTTTACCCGACAAAACCCATGTAACCCCTTCATACAAATAACATTTCCACGCTACCTGGAATACAGTCAGACAGTCCTTGGATGTCCTATCAGACTAAGAGGTGAAACCTGTCTATATTTGTTGAGATTATTTGAAAGGCAAAGCGTACTCTAAGACACCTTAGACAATTGACAAGCTAAAAATATAATCGAAATAAAATGTATTTTCAAAGTTTACATAGCGACATAAAATATAACTTAATATCTTGATGATATTCGGGTCAATTTTGGTGAAAAAGTCATCAAATAAACTTTAATCCATTACATGGGCTGAGAAATCCGATTTACTTGATTTTTGATTGTCTCGAGATAATTGGTTAGGTTATGTCAAGGGGTAGATCTCCACAAAAAATCTCGAGAGAATAACAATGGTTAAAAAGGACAAAATATTGTTAGACGAGATGTTGTGTAGAAGCTCACTGTACCGTATTCTAAAATAGTGTGTTATAGTTTTAATTTTGGGCTTCAATGACTATGAAATTTCGTAAAAACTCGATATTTCCAATGTCAGACTGGCAACTTGACTGTTAATTTTATGATATCATCAAACTGACATAGAAAATCAATTTAGGTTCTAAGAAATCAAATTATTAATTTGTTTGTAAACTTACGAACATATGATTTATTACAAAATATGTACATACAGTGGAGCTTCCATAACTCGAACTTCTATAACTCGATCCATAACTCTAACTCTTGAAGAGGCAATAGAAGGCAACTTTCATACAAATTTCATTTTATAAATCGAACTTTTTGGTCAGGGCATAATACAAAATTTTAAATTTTTCTATCGAGGCAGAATTTTAAAAGAGTTGTGGATTGCATAAATCATGTCACAAAGGCATGGGATACAGACGTCAAGAGCCAAACAATAGCAAACTGCAACAAACAAAAATTACCGAATACATGTTTTAGCGTATGAAAATAAAACTTTATGCGAAGTAAATAATTAAAACTGTGGGTAAATCTATATTTTACAGCTTTTTGAAAATTTATATATTTTAATGAAAATTCTATAACTCGAAGTCTCTCTAACTCGAAGTTTTTTGTGGATTATCATGATTCGAGTTAGAGAAGTTCCACTGTATTTATATTTCCGCATTAAGGGAAAATATATTTTCATATTCAATTATAATATAAATATTTTTAAAGCTAAGCAAAATTCCAATACTTTTTTCAAAAACAAATGCATTTACTTTCAAACTCGCTTTCAATACCAAATGAAACATACTCATACACACATGTGCATATAAATATATAAACTTATGTCATGTACATTTGTATGTATGTGCACATTTTCTGCTAAAAATTGTGCAAAACAATTAAGCGTTGTAAGTAGAAAAGGAAAATAAATTTCTAATACAAAGAAAAAAGTTTTCTGAACATCTGTTCGCTAGCAGCTCACTAGTAAACCCCAAGTATGTACGAGTATGTGCGCTCACAAATAGTGTGTTTTGAAGTGGCCAACAACACTTGAGTATGCAAACAAACATGCACCACAAAAGCAACGCGTGCCTCCATGGCAAAGTCAATCTATTATCGGCCAATTTACACACATCCGCAATTCTCGGAACTAAGTCACTGCAAAAAAAAAAACAGAGGATTGCCGCCTGCCTTTCGAGCAGAAGTCGAACTAATTATCCCACAACTGCAAAGCGGTGCAAATAACCATAAATGCATATTTCTAATGAACAACAACATGAACTGCGAACAAGTAGTAATCCAAAATAAAAATAGCAAAACAATACAACAGTACCGCCGTCTTATCCGACTGCATCGCCGCACACTTTCACTACTTCCCGTTGCATAAGTTGCTTACTAGTTGTACTATATGTGAATATGTATGTCTATAATGAATGCACTAAGCACTTGCTTGCAAAATACTAAAGAAGTTCGTTTTACTTCTTTCATTGCAGAAAATCAGTGCCCGCAATACGGCGAAGTGAATCAGCTTGGCGGCGTATTTGTGAACGGACGCCCACTGCCGAATGCGACGCGCATGCGCATTGTGGAGTTAGCACGCCTCGGTATACGACCCTGCGACATTTCGCGACAGTTGCGTGTTAGTCATGGCTGTGTTTCGAAGATATTGGCGCGTTACCACGAGACCGGTTCCATACTCCCAGGCGCTATAGGCGGTTCGAAACCGCGCGTCACCACACCGAAAGTGGTCAACTACATACGTGAACTGAAGCAGCGCGATCCCGGTATTTTCGCATGGGAAATACGTGATCGCCTACTTACCGAAGGTATCTGTGATAAGACGAATGTGCCCAGCGTTAGTTCCATATCGCGCATACTACGCAATAAGCTCGGCGCTATTGGACATCATCACCACAACTCAGCGGTGGCAGCGGCGGCGGCGGTTAATGGCACAAATTCTTCACCACACCATCACGCACATGCACATCAGCACGGTCATCATCACGCGTCAGTGCACAACACGGGCGTATCCACGGTAGCCACAGTGGCGCATCATCAACACGCCGCCGCCGCCGCTGCAGTGCATGCGCATCCGCATCTCTACAATTCCATTTATCAGCCATACAGTGCGTATAGCATGAAATCTGCAGTGTCGTGTGGCAGCCCCTCGCCGCCGCAGCCCACACAAGCAACGCATCAGTTGCGCACAGCAGCGGCGGCCGCGGCTGCAGCGCATTGCTGGCCCTCATCGCACTCTGTGAGCGACATTTTGGCGCATCATCAAGCGGTGGCGTTGCGTGCCAGCTGTCAGGTGGGCAACACGATGGGCGCGCTACCGTCGGGACTGCCGATGACCGCGTCACCGGTGGGCGGCACAATGGGTACGGGCGCGCAACAACTGATCGGCGCGGAGGATTGCGATGGCATGGCGAACAGCGCGGCGGCAGCTACACAAGTCGCTGTGGCGGCGGCGGCAGCGTCTCAACAGCCCTACAACTACTATATGTATTTCCAAAACACTGGCATGCATCATCATCATCATGGCGGTATGATGGCGGCGGGCGCTACGGGGTTATGAGAATTGCATTATGAGAAACGTAGAATAAGCAAGAAATACATGTAGAAGAAGCGACTTAAGCGTTGCTAATGTTGCGTATGATAGTTGATTAGATATATGTGCATATACATATAAATAATTGAGAAGGAGATTAATAAATAAATCATCAATGAATTTTATTTTAGTTTTTAGTTTTTTTTACATATTTATTATTAGTATGGATTTGTTTAACGTACTTGTGAATATGCATAGATATAAGTGTATGGTGTGGTATGTCAACTATGTTTTATTTAGAGATTTTTAAAAATAAAAAATAAAAAGTTAAATTGAAAATATTCAAAAACCTAATAAGCAGGTGGCTCCAAGTTCTTTTAACACTTACTCGCTACGATTCGTGATCACTTTAAAGTATACGCCTAAAAGTATGCTAATCTCGTTCGTTCATTTGCGCAAAATTCCTCGACAAACTCATACATAAATATTCTACATAAAAATTTGTAATTTATTATTCAAAAATATTTTTTAAAATTTAATTTTAATAAAATTAAAATCATTAAATTAAGATAAAGTAATTTTTGTATAAACATATTAAGCATACTCGCACATGCATACACTTGCATCGTTTATTCTAATTTTTATTAAATAATTATCTATTTATTAAAATTTTATATTAAACAATATTATACATTGATAACAAACTTTAAAAATAAGTAAATAAAATATGTTAAATAATAATGTAAACTAGTATTTAAAATAAATAAAAAATATAGAGATTGAATTAATTTTTACCAGAAATTTATCACATTAAATACATTTTGAATTCATTTGTGCCTTTTATAAATTAAAACAATTTTTTTAAGTATTTTATTCAACAGTATATGTAAATATATAAAAAAAAACCAACATACCATAAATTAGTTAAAAAATTATATAAGTATTTACAGACTTACAAATTAGAATATTGTAAATTAAATTGTCTACCAGTGAATTATTATGAAAATTAAATATTTGGTTATTTGTCATAAATTTATAAATACTTTTATACCGTAATTCATGAGCAATAAAAACTAATTAATTATTCAAAATATTTTTTTTATTTTTGTGTTTATTTTATTAATATTTCAGTAAAATATTATTTTTTTAATTTGTTAGATTTCTGCTGTCCACTTTTCTTCAGAATGTTTTTTTAAAGTATTTTTAAAGTGTTTTAAAAAAGTATTTGCAAATTAATATAATTTTTTTTGGTGTAAAATGCGAATAGTAAATTTTATTACTGTAAAGCCTCGACATAAAGAATCTATATGGGATTGTTGAGACCTTTTCAAATCATCTTTATTTAGAATTTTCCAAATCGAAAAGGAATTTATATACAGTATGCAGTATGAAGCATAATTGGAGATACCGTAGGATTTGTTTTTGAATATACAGTGGAACTTCTCGTATCACCACCTCGAATTTGTTAGATTTCACCACCTCGTATAGAAGGTTGCATTATAACATACAATTTTTCAAAAAGCTGGAAAATATAGATTTAAACACAGTTTTTTTATTTACTTCGCATAACGTAGATACGTTAAACCAGTACATATTACGTAATTTTGTTTGTTGCTATAACATATTTTTTGTTCGCCTCAATACGATAAATAAAGACTCTTTTAAAATACTGCCTCGATAGTAAAATTTTTAAATTTGTATTATGTCCTGATCGAAAAGTTTGATTTCTGAAAGGAAATTTGTATGTAATTTGATTTCTAAACGCTATTCCCAACTCAAAAGTTCGAGTTATAGAGATCTTCGAGTTATAGAAGTTCGAGTTATGGAAAAAAAAGAAAATATTTAACTTTTTTTTAATTAAAAGAGATTAGTGAGAGAGATTGAAGAAATAATCTTGATCATAAAGGATAGAAAGAAAACAAGTTTAGAAAACATTTTGTAATTTTTTAATATATTTTGTAGAGGCGAAAAACTAAAAATAGAAAATCATCAGAAAATTTTAATTAACTCTACAAATTTAAAAAAATAGTAATTATAATAGAGAAATTATTTCTTACATTTATTCATAGAAGTTGCTGAGTACATTTTTATAGTCAATTTTCGATTTTATTATATATTGTACACCGATTATAAGGATTTTTGTCGAAAAAGACTATTTCCTCTTCATTGTCGTTAAACATTTTTTTAAGGCTGTTATTTTTGAAGCCTGCTAACAAGGAGAAGTCTATCGATGTCAACCCTGGAAAATACGATGGACGTGAAACACATTTATTTTTATTTAGGAACTAAACATTTATCAACTGGGTGCTCGCGTGGCAGGCACCTTGAACAGCGTTTCCTTATACTAAAATATCCATGAAAGTTATGCCCAATATCTTGTTTAGAGTGTCAGCAAGGTCGATTAACTTCATTATACTACAAACCCATTTTGTTTTTCTGAAATTTGTGTATGCCTTCGTCCATAACCTCCTCGTTTGGGTGAAGTTTAATGTCTCCGGCCTTTAAGGAATTTACAATTACCAATTGTTGCTTCGCTGGACTCTGCTAAGACTAGTTAAGCCAATAAATTTGGATTTTTTTAACCAGTTTTTTTCTTGCATCTAACGAACCAAAAGTCCGAAAATTTTGAAATTTTATTTTTTTGAAGGTTAGGACCCACTACAAAATAAGTTCAGTAGTTCCTTATCATGAAATTGCTTTTTACTTAACGGAACTTTCAACTGAATTACCAAAATGACATTTGAAATAATTTACGCTATTTTATTTAGTAGTAACTAAAAAATATAAATGGGCAAGCATAGTCATAACGTTATTATCATAAAAACATAACAGTTCCAATTTGGTTTTAAATATTTTCTAAAAAAATATATGTAAATTCTTACAACTAAAACGTGTGTATAAAATATGTTCTTAAAGTAAAATCCTATTCTAAAGCTAAAATCGCTTATATAATATTATAACATCAATCACAAAAGACATTATACTCAAACAGTCAGTGTTTGAAATGCATGATTTTTCAACAAAACAATTTTTATTTAAAATGAAAACAATTCAACTTATATTATACATATGTATAAGCTTTATGTGCAACATTCAGTGCCGGTGCCCTGTTGTTGCCTTATCCAACCGAAGCAGAAATACCCAAATCCTAAGCCCAGAATCACAGATAAGCAAAGCCAATAGTTGAAGTTCATGAAGACCAACATCAACAGATAGGATATGATGATCTGCACCACATTAAGTAGCGATTGTATGATGTGATGTGGCGAGAAGAGATGATCTCCGTAAGTTTTGCCTCGAATCTCCGGCAATGGGGCTGGTGCATGTGGACAACCTGGTGGATGGGCGGCACGTCTCGCTTCCACCTCCATCGCCATACTTTCGGCTGCCTTTTGTGCTGCGTGCTTATGCAATTGTTGGCGCGCGAATTTCAATGCTTCGTAAAGAAAGGCGATCAGAAACAAAGCGACACATGAGAGGCCAAACTCCGTCACAGTACTGGCCACCCAACTACGCCATAATATTCGCTCGCAATGGCCACCATGGAACTGAAATGAAAGGAGAAAAGATGATGATAAAAATTAGAAAACAAAATAAAACGTCCGACTTGTACATTTAAAAAATGTATTTATATTCCTTCAATATAATACAGATACTACAATATACAGTGGAACTTCGAACTCGAACTTCTATAACTCGAATATCTCCATAACTCGAACTTTTGAATTGGCAATAGCGTTTAGAAATCAAATTTCATACAAATTTCTTTTCATAACTCGAACTCCTATAACTCAAAGTTCTCCATAACTTCAACTCTTGAATATAAAAATTGTATGTTTTAATGAATATTCTATAACTCGAAGTCTCTCTAACTCGAAGTTTTTTTGTGGATTATAGTGATTCGAGTTAGAGAAGTTCCACTGTATTTTCTACTTCACAGTTACTTGGGACTTCATAGAAGATATACATAACGGAAAGATTTTTCCGTTCCAACTTCATAGGATCTCAGACAATATTGCATAAATAAGAAAACGTCCCACTACCCAAAACGGTTTTATAAAATAATGTACAAATCACTATGATTCTTTTACGACAAAAAAAAAGTAAGTTCTAAAAATTTTTGGAGTGTAGGCGTAACTTCCACAACATATTGAATATTGAGCTTATCTATTAAATAATAATTGCTTATCTTAGACATACTCATTGGCAGCTAAGCAAAATGGGGTAATAATCACGCCCATCTTCCATAAAACTACCAAAATTGCGATAACTCTCATTGAATAACGTTAAAAGCGAATAAGTTTGTGAGTGAATGTTAGTCGAATAATATGTAGTCTAAGTTCTTCCGGTTATTGACACGAGTATTTTTTTTAATATGGGAAATTTTTAAAATTATAACTTTATGAATACGAGTGTGTGTTTTTTTTTTATTTTTGGGTAATTATTAGTTTAGAGCGAAAACTTGGCATATTTTCGAAGATGTGTTGCTATAACCTACATATTATCCCAAGGAAAAGATGATTTAAATACAACTTAATTACCATTGAACTTTTTAGAGCTTTTTTTGTAAAATACAAAATTTGTTGCAATTTTAGTCGTGTGCTCGTCGAAATTACTCACACCAAGCATTCCTTTTCCATTGCAAATCAAACTATTCGTAGTAGATACCACAGTGTACAACAATAGTTTATTCTTAATGGAAGACATGTGTAACTTAATAATTGTTTAATGAAATCGGTTGCAAATGTACATAAGATAACAGCGTAGTCTTCATTGTACATGTAGGTTTTTTATTTCGGTTTGTAAATATAGGGTGATTTTTTAAGAGCTTGATAACTTTTTTTTTAAAAAAAACGCATAAAATTTGCAAAATCTCATCGGTTCTTTATTTGAAACGTTAGATTGGTTCATGACATTTACTTTTTGAAGATAATTTCATTTAAATGTTGACCGCGGCTGCGTCTTAGGTGGTCCATTCGGAAAGTCCAATTTTGGGCAACTTTTTCGAGCATTTCGGCCGGAATAGCCCGAATTTCTTCGGAAATGTTGTCTTCCAAAGCTGGAATAGTTGCTGGCTTATTTCTGTAGACTTTAGACTTGACGTAGCCCCACAAAAAATAGTCTAAAGGCGTTAAATCGCATGATCTTGGTGGCCAACTTACGGGTCCATTTCTTGAGATGAATTGTTCTCCGAAGTTTTCCCTCAAAATGGCCATAGAATCGCGAGCTGTGTGGCATGTAGCGCCATCTTGTTGAAACCACATGTCAACCAAGTTCAGTTCTTCCATTTTTGGCAACAAAAAGTTTGTTAGCATCGAACGATAGCGATCGCCATTCACCGTAACGTTGCGTCCAACAGCATCTTTGAAAAAATACGGTCCAATGATTCCACCAGCGTACAAACCACACCAAACAGTGCATTTTTCGGGATGCATGGGCAGTTCTTGAACGGCTTCTGGTTGCTCTTCACCCCAAATGCGGCAATTTTGCTTATTTACGTAGCCATTCAACCAGAAATGAGCCTCATCGCTGAACAAAATTTGTCGATAAAAATTTTTTTTTTTTTTTTGGTAATAAAATTCAATGATTTGCAAGCGTTGCTCGTTAGTAAGTCTATTCATGATGAAATGTCAAAGCATACTGAGCATCTTTCTCTTTGACACCATGTCTGAAATCCCACGTGATCTGTCAAATACTAATGCATGAAAATCCTAACCTCAAAAAAATCACCCGTTACAAACGTATTAGGGTGTTTCGATTCGTTTGGGTTGGAAAAAAATCTTCTAGATACTGTAGAGCTATAGTAAAAAAGGAATAACCTCATTAATTTCAATCAAAAATGATATTTATACTCTCGCAACAAAGTTGCTAAAGAGTATTATAGTTTTGTTCACATAACGATTGTTTGTAACACCCAAAACTAAACGAGTTAGATATAGGGTTATATATACCAAAGTGATAAGGGTGAAGAGTGGAGTTCAAATCCGAATGACTGTCTGTCCGTCCGTCCGTCCGGAAATACAATTTGGTATAAAGGATCGCACTATGAAGGGGCATATTTGGATGTAATTTTTTTGGGAGGTGGGCGTGTTAACCACCCCCCGCCCCCCCATAGGGTTTCTTGTATATATCTCGGAAACCAATAGAGCTATATAAACCAAACTTTCTGCAGTCGTTTTTTTTAGCCATTTCGTAATACAGTCAAAATGAAAGAAATCGGATAATAACCACGCCCACCTCCCATACAAAGGTTATGTTGAAAATGACTAAAAGTGCGTTAACTCACTAACGAGATAGTGAAACACCAAATTTTACATAAGAAATGGCAGAAGGAAGCTGCACTGAGATTTTTTTTACAAAATGGAAAATGGGCGTGGCGTCGCCCACTTATGGGTCAAAAACCATATCTCAGGAACTACTCGACCGATTTCAATGAAACTTGGTTTGTAATAGTTTCCTTACATCCCAAAGATATGTTGTGAAAATAGACCAAATCGCTTCACAACTAATCCTACTTCCTATATACCAGAACTTTGAAGACGATCTGAATCGTTTACTTTACAATATATAAAGTAAGCACTAGTGAAGATATCGGTGCAGAACTTTGCACAAATACTATGTTTATAGTGTGGCAGCCTATTCTAAAAATCGCCGAAATTGGGCCATAGGTTTATAAGGCCCCATATATCGAACACGAGGACCTCCGTGCTTCTAACCTAATATTATGGTTTCCAACTTTCAATGGACTTTATACAATATATGTATATGACGAATATGTGGGTCAAATTGTGTATTATATAATATAAATAAAGTTAAATAAATAAATTGCGAGAGTATAAAATGTTCGGTTACACCCGAACTTAGCCCTTCTTTACTTGTTTTTCGTAATTATTGTTGAAAAATGTATTTGAAAAAATCTCACTAAAACTTGAGTCTTACTTAAGATTTAATTTAGAGACTCCAGATATCGGATACGTATTTAATTTAGCTCCATAACCATAATTATCAGAGTTCTCATCATCTAAAAAGTATCTCATGATGGTAGAAATATTGGCATTTTTACAAATCAAGCCGAAAGAATGCCTAAAAACGAATCCAAATATTCATAGACAGTAATAACAATGAATATTTTGCCAGCAATATTTTCTTTCTAAATAAATACCAAAATTAAAATTAAATAATAAATTTCTCTAATATTGCAAATTAACTCGTACGATTTAACAAATTCAGTATCGAAATTAATTTAACACGGGTTCATGCATATTCACACTGTCTTTGTTTGTTTCGTTAGATAACAGCTTGAAACCACAAAAAACACTTGTTGGTATTTTCGGTTAAATCAACAAAAAAAGCAAGCGAAATATTTAAACAGCAAATGAATAACGTGCCAATACATACAAATGAAATTTAAGTAAATTAAAGAAAAGGTGCAAAGAATTTTTAATTATTTATTTTTCAATTGTTGACTTTAGAGAAAAAAAATGGCGAACAGTTAATTTTCAAAAACAATTACAGTGCAACTTCTTTAACTCGGATCACCATAATCCACAAAAAACGTCGAGTTAGAGAGACTTCGAGTTATAGAATTTTCATTCCAAAAATCTGGAAAATTTAGATTTTTACACAGTTTTATTTATTTACTTCGCATAAAGTTTGGTGAAATACGTTAAAGCATTTATTCTGTAATCTTGTTTGCTGCAGTTTGCTATTTTTTGGCTCCTGACGTCTGTAACCCATACTGTTGTTAACTGCAATATCATATTTTTTGTTCGCCTCCATACGATATAGAGAGCCTCTTTTAAGATTCTGCTTCGATAGTAAATTGTTAAATTTTGTATTATGCCTTGGTCGAAAAGTTGGTTTTATGGAAGAAAATTTGTAAGGAATTTGACTTCTATTGCCAAGTCAAGAGTTCGAGTTATGAAGAACTTAGAGGTTCAAGTTATGGAAGGAAATTTGTATGTAATTTGATTTCTAAACGCTATTGCCAAGTCAAAAGTTCGTGTTATAGAGATCTTCGAGTTATTGAAGTTCGAGTTATGGAAGTTCCACTGTATACATGAATAAGAAGAAATATTTAGCTGATGATAAGTTTGCTCATAGATGGATCAAGATCTCTTGCTTAACGCTTTTTTATCTGAAAAAGCAGTTGGTCGTGAGTTTTGTATACCAAATACTCAACGATAGGAATAGAATTTAACCTCCCTCACACCAATTTTTAAAGATCTATATATCTGAACCTATCCATCTTTAACTTTAAAATCCATCCACATATTTCTAAACTTAATTCTTCTTCGTTCTCTAATTACATCTATAGTATCAAACTTTTTTTGAAAGGAATTGACGATTATGCTATGCTGATTTTACAACAAGTCAAAATTTATGTGTCTTTTAATATATGTAAATATATATCTACAAAATTTTAAAGCGCAAATTAAAGCCATGATATACATCGAGAGTATAATATAAACATTTCTACTGATATTTACCCAAGTTTATCCCGTATGCTTGTATATCAAAGCTCTGTAAATATATTTTAGATAAAAAAGTAAATGCTAATTACGAAAAGATAAGCTTTATAGCTATTCTCAACTGAATGACTAACAGAATAAAATATATATTTTTAAATATATGTATATATTTATTATGATGGTGGTAAAAATTATTGTTAATGTAAATTTCTTTGTAAATATATAATCTTTTATAGGGTTTGTGTCAAACATATATATAAATATAACACAAGTTCCAAAGTGTTATTTCGAAAAAAAATGAGAAGTAACATAAAAAATATTTACAATATATATTTGCTTTCATTCTTTCCTTCTCTTATGAAATCTTATTTTTATAATAATATATTAAAATATCGTTGTAACCTCCTCAGGTCTCCTGCCACAAGACTCTGCAGACTGGTAGACTCACCTATTTATTATCCATTTCTTTTCGAAACTAAATGAATTTCTAAACTCTCTTTTAATAAATGAAAACACTTTTTTGGATTATTATTCGAATTTCCGATATTATTTAAAATAAAAATATATATGTACATATATACAAAATTATGGTAGAAATACCATATACAATATTTAAAATCGTGTTCATAATCACTTAATAAATTGCCATTTATAAACTAAAAAAACATAACTTTTTGCAGCAACTGCCACTTATCTACAATGATACAGGGTATTTTCTAAAACGCTTACTGCATAAATGTTAATAATTTAATGACAACACTCATTATCATAAGCATCGTGTTGACTCCAACCGAAAATGAAATAACCAAAACCTAAACCTCCAATAACTGATAGACATAACCAGTAGTTATAGTTCATGAATACCAACATCAACAAATAGGAGAGAGCGACTTGTACGAAAAAGAGTAGTGACGTAACGATGTGTGTCGATGTCAATGCATACTGGATATATTTGGTTTTTGTTACACGTATTTCGGCTAAAGCTTCTCTGGAACTACGTCCAATCGAGCCAGATGTGCTACTAGTTATCTGTTTTGATTCCAATTCCATATTGATGCGTTCAGCTTCTTTCTTTACAGCACGTTTGATGAGTTGTTGACGCAAAAATTTTAATGCCTCATAAAGAAACCCCATCACAACAAATGCTAAGCAAGAGAATATGAATTCTACGTATGTACTGGCGACCCAACTGCTCCAAAGTATGCGCTCACAATGCCCGCCATGGAACTAAGAAGTTTAGATAAGAGAAATATTTTGGAAATTAGTGCTTTTGAAGTGTAAAAAGACTATCCCTAAATACCATATTTATTAGGATAACTAGGTGGTGGATATGTATGTATGTACAATATGAGGGAGATGGGCGTGGCAGGATGTTGGGAATCAACAATATAGTGGTTAATAAGCAATAAATAAGCGTGAAATTCAAACCCTGAACCGCTTTGCCGACACCAAATTAGATTTACTAAAACATCTGACCTGCATGCTGCTAATAGAGACTTACAAAGGTCCTAAACCCACAATTAAATGTCAAAAATAATCAAATCTAAATTCAGTTTAGTGTTCTACGCCCTGACCATTCACAAGTTGTTATGTACAACTTCAAAGTCAGAATTGTCTACCGACTCACCGAGAAAACATATAGTTTTTTTTTCTGTAGATACCACAAAGGTAACATTGCTTTAGTACGATAATTACATGCGAAGGCTTGTCTGCCCCAAATAATTACCGAAACCTCAATATTTACCAATATTATCAGTTCCCGAGCTAACCATACAACATTGTGGATTGTAACCATGATATTTTTGTTTAGAGTGCTTGTCTCAAATAAATTATTTAATATACTAATATATTATTCTATTTAAATATCTAAAATTTTAGTATCATACTATCATGCCTTCATTTATCTTAAACTATGATTTAACCTGAACCACGTTTAGTTTGCTTAAATGTAAGATAAGAAAAGATATATAGTATATGTAATATTTTCGGATATATATTTACATAGGATTGATATGAGGAATATGCTTTAGCTAATGTAATATATAGAAAATACTGGAATAGATAATAGAATTAAAATTGAGGTTAGCACAGCGACCTGTAGTCTATTGTGCCCTCTCTTTTATCCAGTATCTCGTCCAGTATTGTAATAAAAAAGAACTGTACTAGTTTTCTAGTAGTTGCTTGAACTTTTTCAGAATATACTCTCCCAATGATAGTATGGTTTGGCATATGCCAGTAGTTTCCAGTCAGTACTTGTCGCCTTTCATACATTCCAGGCAGCGTTCTGAGTCGATCGACCTAAGGACTTATTAATCGAACTGGTTTTCTGCCACTTGTATAATTCATAACAAAATTTTTGTCAATTCGTATGTTGTGCTTGATAAATATGCTTTATAATTTGTATTCATAACGAATTTTGCTATTAATCGATTGAATTAACCCTTTCGATCCCATTGTACTGGCTTGGGTACAACAGTTTTTTTCTGTATGGATCGAATGGGTTAAACGGGCAAAGAACCCATTGGCGTTAGTTTTAATTTCAAAAAAAAAAAAAAAAAAATAGCAATATGTTATTATTTATCGCGATTACAATGTAAGATGTTTGTTAAAAAATAACGGGAATTTGTTTTTTTTAGTTTTATTCATTCGCTTACATTAATTTTATTGCTTTTAAAATAGTCTCCATTCGTTATTATGCACTTATGCCAGCTCTTCTTCCAATCGTCGAAACACTTCTCAAACTCAACTTTTGGGATAGCCTACGGCTCTTTCAGCGATTTCTCGTTTGCTTGAAAAACGACGGCCCTTGAAGGTTTGCTTTATTTTTTGGAAATTGGAAAATGTCACATAGAGTCATGCCTAGCGAATATGGGCCTAGGACATCGTTACAGTATTGTTTTTGACCAAGAAATCACAAACAACCAACGAAGAGAGAGCTTTTAACAAACGAAAATCGTCGTTATTTTTTTAACACACCTCATCTGTTTATATTATCTGAATAGTTGGTTGTAAAAATTTCGAATATACATATGTATGAATAAAAAAGAAATAACACAATAATTGGTTTTAATAATGTTAATTTAGATTTTTCTAAATTTAATAATAGTTAAATTAGCTGTGAAGCTTTTTTCAATTAACCTTTTTAAACAAAGCAAATTTACCGCACACCATTGAAAAAGAAATTAAATGTTTTTTATAAATTTTATTATTATGATAATGTAAATTTGAGAATCAAAATACATATTAACATATTTTGTAGTTAATACAGGGGAGCGCACATAACTCGACCTTCTATAAGTCGAAGATCTCCATAACTCGAACTCTTAAATTGGCAATAGCGTTTAGAAATCAAATTTCATACAAATTTCCTAACATAAATCGAACTTTTCGACCAGGGCATAATACAAAATTAAAAATTTTACTATCGAGGCAGAATTTTTAAAGGATCTCTCTATATCGTACGGAAGCGAAGAAAAAATATATTATTATACTTATGGATTGCGTAAATCATCTAACAAAGGCATGAGATACAGACGTCAAGAGCCAAACAATAGCAAAGTGCAACAAACAAAATTCAGAATACATGTTTTAATGTATTTAAATAAAACCTTTTGCGAAGTAAATAACTAAAACTATGGGTAAATCTATATTTTACAGCTTTTGAAAAATTTATGGTTTATATAATAGAAAATTTCTATAATTCGAAATCTCTCTCACTCGAAGTTTTTTTGTGGATTAGTGAGAAGTTCCATTGTTTATAGTTCTGGGAAATAATTTAGTAAAAAAAAATTAAAAATTATTTATTCAATTATGTTAATACAAATATGACAATTTTCCATTATTAATTTTTTTTATTTTGATAATTTTTTTACAGTTTTTTTAGTTATTACTAACCATAAAAAAGTATGTGCTGAAAACCTTAAAACTTTGCAGTTTGAGCAGCATTAACTTTATTTTCATTATTTCAGACCACATTTACTTGGAAACTTTTCAAAACTCAATTTTATTACTGTACCTAATCTAATTTACGTGCATGTATGACGAAAATCTAATTGGTTTCCATGGAATTTTCCGGGTCTCTAAGCGCACTTACATATGTACATATGTACTAAGCATAGCTTTATTGAAGTTTACATGCCACTGTATATCTAAAAAGTTAATTTATGAGCTTGAAAACTCTACGGAGTGCATTCAAATCTCCGAGTGCATTTCTGACAAGAAAAAGCTTCTCAAAACTTTTTGAGGTAGCTTAAAACCGGTTGGACCCTATAATTTGTCAAGCAAATGCCAATTCTCCGTTTCTATTTCTTATGGTTTCTTAAATGAAAGTGAATGTTTAACTTCATTACTGAATTCTATAGTATCCAAAATCGATTTTGTTAATTATAACTTTGCAAATTGTCCAATCAAGGCAAAAGTAATTTACTTATTTCCAGCATTTCTTGTAAAGTGACCTTACAATAGGTAAAGATGTGTATGAATGCATTTTGTATGTACATATGTATGAGGATAGTCACAATATCTATTATACAGACTTATTTACCTTAGTTAATTCAGGCGTTATATCAAGCTTATTACAATCAATGAATTCTCTTTTCATGAATGCTCTCCATAATATATACATGCAATTATGAGAGTATAAAAGCGTTAATTTAGTGATTTGTATAAATAAAGAGACAAACATTGATTTTGATAAGTAAAATGTGGAGAAGAGATAACCAACTAAAACCAACTAAAAGCTCAGCTTTCAACACCCTAACATAAATTTATATACATATCTGTGAAAAACAAAACATAACTTAACATAAAATATATATGTTTGTAGAACTGTAGAGGCATGCTTGCAATTTGTATTAAGTAATAGGACTTACCACCATGATCATAGGACAATGAGCTTTCGGCGCCATGGTACCATTATCGTGCATATGACCCATATCCATTTTGATAGAATTTCTTGTAATTGATAATGTTTTCGTTATTATTTATATTATTTAATTATCGAAACGAAAAATGTATTGTGGTTAAACTTTGCAGCGCGAGCGCACTTAATCAAAAGCTAGGGAAATAATTACGCGGAGCGTAGTCGCTTGATACTCGTACACTGTAGTCACTACTGTTGTGGTCACTAATCTTTGATCGTTTGCCGGACCGATTTGGTTGTAAGCTTGCTAGGCGCACACAGCGCGAGAGTGAGACCTGTACTGGTTTGCAATGTAGCTACTTTGGGCTTTTTTAAGCAAAAAATGCTTGTATGAAAAAAAAAATAATACCAAACGAGTGTGACGAGAATAAATATTTACGCCCATAGATAAGAGATACTCGTACAATAACAACACAACGGTGTAGTAGGGAGTCGATTGTATGATTTTAGCAGAGCAAAAGAGTACAAAAAGAGACCAGTTGACGATCGTTTTGCACTATTGTTGTAATTGCATTAAGAAATGTTATGTTTGATAGACAGTGTTACACAAATAGAGAGACAGAGATAATGCATGCTGTCGATAGGTCATTCCACGATAAGAAAGATAAGCGGTTGCATTAAAAGATAATTGCATGCGAGCATATGTATTACATAATGCAGTACATAGCATTATTAATCAATTACAACTTTAATGAAAATTTACAAATATTTATTTTGTTAAATTTCATTAGTAGCTTTTTATGAAAAATTCAAATTCCTTGCATTAAATATACTTTTATTGCACACTTCTCTTTGTTTCTTCCCAAAAAAGTCATACAATTTTTTTAAATAATCCATTCCTTATACCGCTATAAACTCATTAATCAAACATATTACCGTTATTAATTAAACATATACTATACGTATTTATTAGGCCAAGTATAAAGAAAAAAGTGCAAAAAAATCGAAGTAGCATTCTATATTTATTTATACAGGTAATAACAATCATGCATTTGTTGTTGTGATCAATTCTTCACTCCGTGTACACGTTAGTCTTGCGACTTTTGCGCCGACAATGAATGTCTCGGTGGATTTGATAGCGGCACTTGTGACACTCATTGCTATTATAGTAGCTAACTGGCCATTGGGTGGACGTGTGCAAAAATATTGGTAGAAGAAAAAAATTGGTATCGTGCGCAAAGGTGTTCATTTTCAAGAAGTTAACTTCTTTCGGCTAGGAGAAGTGTGCAAAATGTGGTGAAGCTCACATCGTGAACCGTTTGAGGAGGTTTGTGGATCGGGTTATTATGGTCACTTAAAAGTTCTTATGTGGCCTATAAATTGTCCATAATTGTTGTGAAGGCCATATGTAGCTAACAACTTGTTGAAAAAAGTTTGCGGCCTATTTTGTTATATTAACTCAATTAGTTTTTATAAATGTATTAAGAACGGATATTATCTGGAAGAAATTTTATGTTTCTTCTAATTTCTGGAAAACGAAAACGAAACGAATGGAAAAAGCGTTTTTAACTCTGATGTAAAGATGACCTTCAAATGTAAAAAACGTGCCAATTAGCTAATGGAGTGGAACTGGAACTGATGGTAAAACAAAACAGATCTTGTTTATTTTAGGCTGAATCGTAAAGTGTTATGTCTGTATAATACATATGAAATAACGGCTCAAATGTTTATCACAAAAAAATGTATGTATATAATCTAATCAGAGCTCAAATACTTTACCCCTTTTCCAAAATATAACAGTAAACGGAATGGATCCGGTTTTTGTCCGGATGAGGAATGTCAAATCGTCAGCAACCTCCATAACTGTTGTCAATGTTTGCTGTCGTTACAACAACAACAATGTAGAGTCTTATAAATATTTCTCCATAAGGTACAATTTACTTGAATCTTACAACCATATCTCGATTTTTCAACCAGTACCGACTTTAGAAATTCCTAGGCTGTTAAAGAACAAAATACCAAAATTATTTTAATATATCGTCGACGCATTCGATTTTGATATTAAGAAATGTTGGCAACTCCTACACCACCCCTAAGAAATGTGATTAGGCAAAGTGTCAAAAGCATGTTAGCGGTCGTATGTTTTTGTGTGTTATCTTCACACTAGAATGTGGTTGAATAAAATAAAACAAAGTTATTTTTCTGAAAGATCTCATAAAAACCATCGACAGCAAAAAGGCAAACTGTGATTAAAAAGCCGGTTCATTTTCACGTATTTCAATGCATTAGCTGAAAATAATTGCAAGCGATATTCAAGGTTACGAAACAAATGACGAAGCCAACTGAAGCAGTGGAAGAGAGCGTTTGCATGCGATTATAATCGAGTTTTAAAAATACTAAAGCTATAAAAAGTACAAAAAATAGTGTATAGAAGATAGGGGTCAAGCTTGCATTTTAACCAAATCTTGCCATTCTCTGAGAGGTTATTTAATCATATTCAAATAACTTTTGTAGTGCAAACCGGAAATTAACTCTTTAACATTTGCAGTTTTAATACCCGCCTCAACAAATCAACATGTCATTGCTACGCAAAATACAATATTTACAAAACAATGTGAGATTTCAAACATTTATATGTACAACGCCACAAATGTGCTTGGATGAAAGGATATGTACTATAAATAGTAAGAAGATGCATATAGGTGTTACCGGTCGAAATCATTTCACGAAAGTGACTACACAACTATTCGTCAATACACCATATTGCAGTAATTTAAACTGCAAATTAGAAACACAAAGTTCAAGTTGTGCTCTATACGCGACTACAAAGAGATATGCAAGTAATGAAGGCAAAAACCAATTGCCAAAGGTGTCCGTATCTCAGGCGATCTCCTCCAGCCATGAGCCTGAAAGTAATCTCACTAAATCATATGAGTTAAAGAAAAGCATAAAGGAAGCTTTTTCACCCTATTGCCGTTTAATGCGTTTGGATCGACCCATAGGTGAGTAAATATTTTGTATTTGTTTATATAAATGTATAATTGTTTAATGTCATTATTTGTCATGCAGGAACATATTTGTTATTCTGGCCCTGTGCATGGAGTATCGCGCTTAGCGCAAATGCCGGTTGTTGGCCGGATTGGAAAATGTTAGGCCTATTTGCAACAGGCGCATTAATAATGCGCGGTGCCGGCTGTACCATCAATGACCTCTGGGACAAAGATATTGACGCAAAAGTGGAGCGTACGCGCACTCGCCCATTGGCTTCTGGTGAAGTAACACAATTCGATGCTATTGTGTTTTTATCGGCTCAATTGAGTTTGGGTCTGTTAGTATTACTACAACTAAACTGGCAATCAATAGTATTAGGAGCAAGTTCCTTGGGCTTAGTCATAACGTATCCGCTAATGAAACGAGTAACTTACTGGCCTCAACTAGTGCTTGGTATGGCCTTTAATTGGGGCGCGCTTTTAGGTTGGTGCGCAACTCAAGGTGTTGTCAATTGGGAAGCTTGTTTGCCATTATATCTATCTGGTATTTGTTGGACAATTGTATATGATACTATATACGCGCATCAAGACAAGTTCGACGACATGCAAATCGGCGTGAAGTCAACAGCTTTACGATTTGGCGAGAACACTAAAATATGGCTATCTGGATTTACAGCAGCTATGCTCTCAGGACTAACACTAGCTGGTGTGGCTACCGATCAAACAGTTGCATACTATGCAGCAGTCGGTGTGGTGGGCGCCCATTTAGTGCAACAGGTAACTTCCCACATAATCGAAATATATAATTATTACAATTTTTTTTTATTTTTTCAGATATATTCACTAAACATTGATAATCCCACGGACTGTGCGAAAAAATTCTTCTCGAATCACCAAGTAGGATTAATTTTATTCCTTGGTATTGTTTTAGGGACACTTTTAAAACCAAAAGAGAACACGGATAACGGACCTATAGCCAGTGGCAACAATGCGTTCCCACAAATGCAACCTGCAAGTAACCTCGTAAATATACCCGCTAAACCGGAGGTATTAACGTAAAAGATCGTTCAGCGATGTATACAGTTAAAATATCTAGCCTATTGATGAGTACAACTATAATTGGCTTTTCGATAAACCAAAGGATAACGTAATTTAAATTAATTTAAATATAATAGATGCTCAATAAATATGGAGTAGTAACATTGGAATTACATTTTGACTCCTCATTATTAAGTGGGATTATGTTACAGAAACTTGTGAATTACAAAAACTATTTAGCCTGTGATACGAAACAGAAGTTATAGTTTGTCTTGAAATTATTTTATTCAAATCTTTGTTAACTGCATATATAGTGAATATGTAAGTTATATATTTATTTAAAATGTTAAAATAATTTATTTGCAAGGGTTGGTTTGTTCTCAACCAAATACTTAATTACTAAGTTCCGGTGCAATTTGGTTCGACTTTCACAAATCATTTTGAGAATTAATTCTAAAATTTTTAAATTAAATTAAATCAGCCACATTCATAGGCATTTCATCAATTTGTGTGGAATAATATTGTTCAATATCACGTAGAATACGTATATCGTCAGATTTAACGAAATTAATTGCAACACCCTTACGTCCAAAACGACCGGAACGGCCAATACGATGTATGTACAATTCACGATTATTTGGTAGATCATAATTAATGACCAATGAAACTTGTTGCACATCAATACCACGCGCCCACACGTCGGTCGTGATGAGTACACGAGATTGACCAGCACGGAACTCTTTCATGATTTCATCACGTTCCTTCTGAGGCATATCGCCATGCATTGAGCTTACAGTAAAATTTGCTTCACGCATTTTTTCCGTTAGCCAGTCCACCTTACGTTTGGTATTGCAGAAAATAACGGCTTGTGTGATTGTTAGTGTATCATAGAGATCGCAAAGTGTATCGAATTTCCATTCTTCTCGTTCGACGGCAACGAAAAACTGTTTAATGCCTTCCAATGTCAATTCATCACTATAAATACAAAAAGATATATTTATAAATCAGTTTATGAAAATCAGTTGAAATTAATGTAACTCACCGTTTTACAAGGATTCGTATTGGGTCTGTCATGAATTTCGAAGTCATTTCAAGTATTTCGTGGGGTAATGTGGCTGATATTAAAACAACTTGTGTTGCTGGTGGTAAATAACGATAAACATCATAAATTTGTTCTTTGAAACCTTTGTTCAACATTTCATCTGCTTCATCGAGAACCAGCATTTTGATTGCTCGGGTTCTTAACACTCGTCGCTTAATCATATCAAACACACGACCAGGTGTTCCACTCACAATATGTTGACCATAATCAAGTTTACGTATATCCTCACCCAAGTTGGTACCACCAATGCATACGTGACACTGTACATTCATAAAATCTCCTAAAGCAAGTATGACTTTTTGGATTTGAACTGCTAATTCGCGAGTTGGTGATAAACACAACACTTGTGTTTCACGCAATGTAGTATCCAAACTTTGAAGAATGGAGATTGAAAATGTTGCCGTCTTACCGGTACCAGATTGAGCTTGTGCTATAACATCACGACCTTTTACGATGGGCTTTATACTACGTTGTTGGATTGCAGAAGGTTTTTCAAAACCTAAATATTGATAAAAAAATTAATTTAGTATATTTTTTTATTTTTTAACTTTCTCCACATGCTACTTACCGTAAGCATAAATACCACGCAGCAGCTCCTCCTTGAGGTTCATAGCATTGAAAGTTGGCACTACCTCTACATCTTCGCTCGTCTCGAACTCCACATTAGATAAATCTTCTGCTGGCACATTTTTTCGTGTTATCTTATCCATGTTGTAAGAATATTTTGGGTATCAACGGTGTTATGAATATAAATTATTTATTAAATGCGAAAATTTTCACTCAGCCCAAAATGTAAAAAATGCGGACGATGCTTCGCTTTTGACGTTTTCCTTCTTTATGACATCTCGTTCTATTTCGTACTCGTTTATAAACATTTCTCACGCAGGGTTGCTTATGATTATGGTGTATGCATAGCAAAACGACAGCATGAAAATTCACGGTACCACGTTTATATCGTAAATCAGGTAGAAGCAAAAAATAAATTTTAAAATGTTGAAAATAAAAATAGTAAGCAGGTATTGAATATTTAAAATTTACGTAATAACCATATATTGTCTTTTAAATCAGTAGCATTTATTTAAACGACCTCGATAAAGAGCTCATTATGGTAAATAAATGGCTGTTTCTCGGAAAGCATATCGTTGAAAATCTAAAATAACATATGAATTTAAGAGACTTTTTTAGCAAATTTCAAATTTCAAGCTTTTTTAAATAACTTTATTTTCTCAAAAAATAAGTTTCTACAAACTATATATATGTATGTAAGTATATATAATAATATATTAATAATAACGTAAAATATTAATGTATATATGGGAATTACAAATTTTTGCATTTATTATGTATATACAAATTTGTCTTTATAAACTAATACTTAAAAAGAAAACAATCTTTTTAAACATTTGCTTTTAAAGTACACAAGATAGTTTGATAGTGATTGACACAGTGCGTGTTGCAACACATTTCTATTTACAGACATACACACTTCTCAACTAATCACCATATGCACAATTCTGTATATCAAATACAAATAGTAGGAGTCTTGTCTTAATATTTTCTTTAAAATTAGTATAATTGTTTGGTTTTTGAGAAATTTAATATACTAAGGCTAATTAAAATGTTAATGCATGTCCGAAATATACCCATAATTTTTGTTTATTTTTTTATTTTTCAATTTTTATATGCCAAAAAGGTTGATTTTTTCTAAATTTTTTATTAAAAGTTACACACGAAAATATCACAAGTTTGGTATTTTTATATGTACTATATATTTATGATTACCAAAAATGTTCGAGCATTGCGACAAGTGACTAATAAATAAATGTAATGTATTAAAACAATTTGTACAAAAAATGTGTACGCTTCCACATTTGCTTTTGGGTTGTGTACAAAAGGATAAGACTTTTATTTTAGTTAATGTCTACAAAATGTTAATAAATTTACCAACGCAAGTTCACATCTTAATGTTCTATAAGTTTATATATGTATGTATGCATGAGGCAAAGAAAATTCGTAATTTAAATAATAAATGCACTTTCTAAAACTAAAAATGCATAAAATTGATTAAAAAGATGTCCACACCAGCTTGTTAACATTAAAAACCAAATAAACATATGCCAAAAATATTAATCATAATTATTTTGTTTTTACGAGAAGTCGAATAATTGTTCCACTTAGATTAAATAATGTTTAATTACTTTAGATCAACACAAAAAAAAAGAATTAAGTATACTTGAAACGAAGTGGTTAGCTATTAATTAATTTCTTTTAAACCTTTCACTTAAGTCTCCAGCCGAAATGGAAATGAATAATCGTCAACAGAAATTCTTTTAAAACTCAATACGCATTTGTAGACTTTTCAGAAATTTTAGAGGTTGGAAAAAATAGTGAATTATCTTTGGAACAATTATATTTATCCTCATAAACATGATAAGCGTGGTATACTAAATAGTTTTATTTTCTTAATTTAGACACTGTTTGGTTCACTTTATGTTTGAAAGATTCATTAAAAAAATTACTGCGAATAAATGTCATGTTTTAGATTTTTGGAAAATTAGATAGTACGGCAAAATATGAAAAAGATAAATACTTATATTCGCGATATTATGTTCAATTGTGCTCGGCGCTATCGGCTGCTTCCGCAATTTTGTTATACGAAGGTGCTTCTAAAGCAGCTGTTGTTGCATTCTCTAAAGGTTGTACCGCAGTATCTACGCTCTCTAAAATGGGAGAAAATGATGGGAAGTCATCCTCCATTTCTGCATCACCAATAATGTTTTCATCGTTTGCAATTGATTGGCGTCCTTCACAATTAAAATTTGCCAAAACTGGTAGAGATTTATTTTCGGCATTTACATCAGCAAGATTAGCACCTGCCACTATATTATCTCCTTCATCACTTTCCATTGCATCGTTTTCATTAGAAGCTCGATAATCACTTAAGGAACTACGTGAAGAACAGCTTCGTCGAAATCGTCTTTGTCGTACATTGTTATTACGTTGCACTCCTGCACTTTTGTTGGATGAAGACGAAGAAGAGGAAGAACTAGAACTGTCACTTTCACTATCAACACTAGAAGAGTCCATTGGTGTGGGTTGACAAGCAGCTCCCGTTGGTGGTGCAGCAGAGGGAGGTGAAGCCGCCACTGCCATTGCCGCCGAACGCATTAATTGGCAACGTAAATCTAAAAGTAAATAATTATAATTAAAATTTGTTATTTAAGAAGAAGCAACTGTGAATACTTACTATAATTTTCACGTGATAGTTCTCGTACTTTTTCCTCCAAAATTCGTATTTTCGACATATATTCTGAACTAATACGTTGTGCATTTAATTGTTGCTGACGTCCTTGATCTGATGAGTATCGATCCTCAATTTGTAAACATTCCTCTATTAGTTGCTGTTTAGTCAAATTTTCCAATCGTTCAACTCGAGCTTTTTCATAGACATTAGCAAACTCCTTTGTTAGAAATTCCTCCTCATCTTCTGGCAATGAGAAGAAGTAATTATCTTCTGAATCGACAGAAAAGCTTGAATCGCGTGTACGACCAGAGGGTGTTAGCAACGAACTTGGCACTTCCGCCAAATGTTCTTCCATAAGGAATTTATTCGTATTGTATGGCACCAATGATCGGGATCGCAGGATCTTTGGTCGTGCTCCATTCCTGTTGTTCATACCACCACCACATCCATTGAAATTTGGTCGCGGTACCTGAAATTTCCAATTTTTGTATGGTTTGTTTGCATTTTTGGGCTTTGGCTTGCCCCTCCGATGTTTGCGTTTGGTCTTTTGTGGTTGATTTTGCAGCTGCTGCTGCTCCGAAACATGATTATTAGGTGAAGTTGCGCTAGCATTTCCGCCTAATGCATTCACATCAACACATTCCAAATTTACAGAATCTTTCTGATTCTCTTGTGCAAAGTTATCTGAAAGTGAAAGAGTTATTATTTATTAGTTCAGTTTGTTGAAGCAGTTTAGAATATATTATTATGCATGTTTTTTTTTCAAAAAGCAAGGTACACATACATATTATATTAGTAATCCACAATATACATTTGTTTCTCACCAGTCTATTGGATATTCAGATAGACTAACAGCAAGATTCACTGAATTATGAAATGGAAGTAAGATTTTATTTGTTAATATCAAATATTCCTAATATGTTCATACATAAATACGAATATGTACATATGTATGTATATAAAAACCATTGAATATAGGGAATCTAATACTTCTCCAGCTCCTTAACATCTATCCTGGTTAATGCCATTCACAGTGGAACTATTAACACCTTCCTTGACTCAATTCCAGTGAATGGCGTCCTTGGAACCAAACCACCCCCTTTAGACGAAGAGCTCGAGTTGCCGCGTGAAACCAAAGTGACCCTTGCACAACTTCGTTATGGATATTGTAGAAGGTTAAACTCCTACTTGTTCAGAATGAACCCCTCTTACAAAATACATGTCCTGCATGCAATGGGTGCCCGCATGACACTAACCACCTTTTTGCATGACCAACGAACCCTACTCATCTAATACCCCTTTCCCTTTGGTCCAACCCCGTCGAAACAGCATGTTTCCTGGGCCTCCCGTTAGATGACCTCGACGACAACTGGATTTAAGCTTTCCGTTCCGGCAGGGTTAGATAATCGTTACAACAACAACAACTTCTCATAGATATATTGAAACAGGAAGCATATGAATTAACAAAGGTACTAAATATACCGGTGGTGATATTTTGCTCTTTATGTTTGAAACAATGTTTTCTAAATTATTATATTTATTATATTTGTTATAAATAAATTTGTTATAAATATAATTTTATTATAAATTATAAAAATAAGAACACATACAAATGTGTACCGAAAATTATTTATTTCCAAAGTCTTGTAAGAAAATGCATGCCCAATTGTAAATACTATTACAATATTGTGTGAAAGCAGGAAATAACAACAATATGCGCATACAAAGCACATAGTAATAGTATATCTTTAAGTTAAGCAAACATTTTTAAGTTAATTCATTTAAATACTTTACATATAAGATACACGTTAACCTTTTTTGTGCCATAAGTTCGAAAGTACAAATTACACACAAATGTACATATGTATGTACATAGAACCGACTAATAATCGTAGGTCATATTAATTGTAGTATGTCATAAAATACAAATTAAAATATATAATTTGAGATATTAAAAAAAATAGTGAGATAAATATTATTTACTCATTTAAATCACTTTGGAACACGCATATTTCAATTTAATGCGTTTTCAAAAATTAAACACGAAACCCTGAAAACTAAAATACCTGCGCGACCACACGCTGGCAACACGACAAAACTACACCCGCAGCCAGCTCCAATCGACAAACGCAGTAAAATGAAATACGAAAAAAATTAAATAGTCGTCTTCTGTCGTTTGATTAAGTGCAGGAGTGGCTTTGTGCGTTTGTGTCCAAAATTTATTTTTACCTTTATTAACGAGATTTTCCATATTTAGATTTGTCCAAATCACAATTACAACATTTATTTATCACTTTCCACTTTAAAAATATTCGAAATTTACTCTTTTTCTTTATCAATAATACACGAGATGTCCGCAATAGTTCTTAACGATTTGAGTCCTATCGCCATTTTCCCAATAATAAAACTTGCCTTGAAGAAGAACACCCCAAGACTACTAAACTGTCTTTCTTGTTACAATAGTAATATGCAACGGAGCGTTAAAAGTGGAGTATTTGCGAATTGTACAAATGGTATGAAAGTGTCGCGCGTAGTTGCAAGCGGCTGTTTCTCATCTCCAGTTCTTATGTTGCTTTTAAAATCAGTTAAAAGTGAAATTTAAGCGCAAATTATGCAATTCTACAAAGTTTTCTAATATTATTTTTCATATACAAATGTTTAAAATGAAGTAAATTGAAGTAAAAATGTAATATATGCACGAGCTAAAATAAATAGTTTACTCTCATACTATCGATTGCATCCCTGGCAACTGCAAAGCGACAAAGGTGGAAAACTTTGATAAAGTCTTCTTTGCATAGCAGCGACAACATTGGCTAAATAATATGTTTATTTACAAAATAGTATACCCTTTACGAACATTTTCGATAATGAATTGGGAGTTGTATACATTTATGACTAAATATTCAAATTTTACAGTATTTTCATATTTATAACACTGATATAAACCCACTTCTATATATTTCATTGTTCTATTATATTGAAACAACAGCCCTTTGATTTGTGTGAAATCGTTATTTATGTAAAATACCTTAAGTTATTTGACAGCTCCTGAGTTGGTGACGTATCAGCTGTTTCAATCCGGCGAGCTCGATAGCCCTGAAGATGTTTGGTATACTGTAGTTTTATCACTGCTGTAGTAGTGTCTACGGAACCGGACCATATCCGAATTTATATGCGAATCTGTTAACTCGGCACCACTCCCCAAAACTACTTGACATTGTTTATTTATTTATTATTTTTTAGCAAAAAGATTAAGAATACTATGCCTGTCCTGCTGGGGAGCATGGGCCTTCAGCTTAAAACTTGTAATTTAATTAGGCATAGATATAGGAAATTGTAGTAAATTTGTATCTATATATGTACAAAAATTTATTTAAAAATTCATAAAATATATATGTACATATATGCAGGTATGTTAAAAGTCTAGCAAGTAACTTTTGCCGATAGTCAGTCGCATGCCGTTCCCCGGCATGCGCTTTTACGTAACAGGAACGGACCCGGATGTTTATCCGGTCAAGGACAGTCAAATCGGCAGCATTCCTCAATATTATTTGAGGCATGTTTTATGCCCCGCGTATATTTTAATATTTGACAAATGTTGCTCGTCGCTTGTCGTTGTTTATGTGTTCAGGGATCACTATCAATTCGGCTACTTTCCTTCCTTGAGAAATGCCAGGGGTCATCGATTTAATCACATCCAGAACGATAAGTATTAACAACTTTAGTTGAGTTCTTGTTCAATTTTTTATAACTGATCTTGATTTTACAGTACAAAGCACGATTGCAAATCTCTGGCGGTCCTTTCGAAGACAAATGAGTAATATTTTATGTTCTAAGTCATAAATATGGGTAATGAAATATCAACAATATACGATTTTGCCAGTTTTTTTATTTTATTTTATACATTTTTCATTTAATACAACTCCACAAAAATATGTAATATGTATGCAGCAAGTTAATATGATTGCATTTGCCATTTACAACTTATAAATGTGCATTTTCTTCACACTTATGCTAACTATCCTACATACATAAATATGGGTGTCTGAGCATTGGCTATTTTGTGAGCAGTCACCATAAATGTTCAATAAAATTTACATACATACATTACGTATATTATGTATTTGAACTTTTTCCTTATTTCTTTGTAAATAATTGGATACGTTTTCATCACTTCCGTTTTTGTATGCAGATTTTATGTAAATATAAGTAATAGTAAAAATATAGGAAAGTTCTTATTAAGGTATGTTGCTATAATATAATAAGATACTTCAAATTGCACACGGACAAAATATACAACGTTTTCATTCCTATATTGAATATGTAATTATTTTGGAATGGTGCACTTAGATTTTTTGATTGCATTAAATTTAAAGTATATAAAGCGCTAGCCTATTTATGTATTTGTATTTAATACTTATTTAATTAAAATAAAAATACTAGTAATTTATATTTCATATATTCAGTTATTGTACGGAAGAAAAAAACTTAAATTTAATTATACATATATATATATAACCGTACAATTACCAATAACTTATGCATTTGCAAGTATTTTAATTATTTTTGTGGTCCCAAATGTTGACCACATCACGAATTCAGCTGTTATAAATAAATCAAATGATTTTGCGTTTTATAAATGAAGGCGAGATAATCGCTTATAGGTTTTAGTCGCACTGCTTAACGGTATAATTGCTCACAAACTGATTTTAAAAAAGTGGCAAAAAAGTCAATTATGTCTTGTTAACACTTTTAACTGGTTTCTGTTGTTCCAGAAGCGTCAAATATTTAATGCACACTCCTCTTTCATTAAAAAAAATATTAACACATATCATTTCACTTTTAAAGAGAAAATTACTAAATTAAAAAAAAAAAAGTTTTTCAATTATTAAAAATAAAAATAAAAAATGTGTATTACAAGCCTTTCATTTTACATACATTACCAATTCGTTTATGTAAATGAATTATATATTTAAAAATAATTTTTTTTTTCCAACAAATACATATGGTTACCCGGTTTTCTCACTCTCACTGTTTACTTTAAGCAGTTTGACAAAATTAAAAATATTTCTTTTATACAATGTTTTTTTGTGCAAATCACAATTTTAAAATAAATGAGTTTTTTTTTCAACTTTTCGATAGCACTAGTTTTTGAGTAGTTTAACCATTTGATTTGAAATCAATAGTGAAATAATAATTTCATAACAATAGTAACTATTTAAGGCATTTTCTTAGTAGAGAAATTAAGTAAATTGTTCAGACCATTTGTAAAAATAAACATTGGCTATTAGTTTTTTTAGAATTATTGTTGCAAAAAATATGTATATGAATACAATTGGTATAAGATTATTACTCGAAACTTATAATTAAAGACTCCTATTCATTTAAATATATGTATGTGTATATGCATGTATGTATACCAGTCATTTAAAAACTAGTTCAAGGAAATATTTATACTCAATTGTAAATTAAAAATTTCTATGAAATTTCTTTATATTAACTAAGAATTGATTTGCTTGCCGAGCCTTGATGACAATGAATTTGCATTATGCATTTTACGTATTGAATAAATTTTGTTGTGTGGCATCATTCTCAAAGTCAGTCCAAGCGTTGTTCAACTCCATAAATATTAATTTAGCTATACTCTCATGTTCAGTGCCGTTATGCTATAATTTATGTGAAATAAATGTAGTGTTAAATGTTATTTAATGTGGCAATTGGCTTACCTTATCCGGATGTACTGCAAGGCAGGCGCGCCGATAAGACTTTTTCACATCGGCTGGCGTTATGAGTGTAGACATCTCACACTTGGTCCATTTTGCGTCAGTCCAAAGCACCGTGTGCATGGAACAAAGCAGCGCACGTATGTTGCTCTTCTTGCCTTCAGTCTATAAAATAAATGTGATTAATTGATAATCATGACTTTGTTCCAGTAAATGAAATCTTATTACCCATTCCATAATTTTAACCTTTTCCGGATCCATTTCCTTTATAAGATCTTCCTTGCGCATTTCGTTAATGGAGCGAGGTCCTTGATTCATTTTGCTACCAAATTTATAACCTTGTTCACCCAGTATGTCCGCAAAAATGTCAGCATTTTTAGTTTGTGGACCACCGCCTTGTGCGGGTTTCGAAGTGTCGAAGTTCGAGCGACTATAATCGGGCCGGTTCGATTGCACATTTGCGCCTGCCGCAGCTGCAGTGGGTTGTGGCGACGGTCGGTTCGAATTTTGACCTGAAGGTGTGGAGTATGCTGCGCCACTTGTAAATGACGCACCAAAATTACCAACGCCACTTGGTGATTTCATGTGATTCGGTGAGGCTGTGGTTGTTGGCTGCGACGGCTGTGGTGTTCTGACGCTGTTTGTATTGTGTGTTGGGCTAGAGAATTGTGTGGTATAAGGACTGGTGCCGATTGGTGTAGCACCTGTTGATTTACTGCCGAGCGTGTGCGGATTGAAGTTGATATTGAGACCGGAGGCCAAATTGGCAATGTCAGCAAATGGATCTTTTGACTAAAAAATATACACTATTAATACTCGATTGCATAAATTTGTTTCTTTTTGATTACACTAACATTTTGTGGTGATGGTTCCTTGCTGTTGTTCGTATTGAACGTTGGTACTGAACCGAAGAAGGCGCCCGTTGCCGGTGTTGGTGTTACTTTAGATCTGGACGTGCTTGCGGCAGCTGTTGCGTCGGTATCAGCGAGTGGCGACTGTGCTCCTCCGCCAAAGCTATTGAATTCCACACTTATTTTTGGTGCCGTTGCGGCAACCGAGCCGAATATATCATCCAAATCGGCAGTTGAAGTGGGCTGCAAATTGTTTTCTAAAAATACACACACACAAAATACATATTTTAATAAATGCAATTAATTTAAATAAGCGTTGGAATTTCGAAACTATCAAATTTCTCACCTAAGATATCAGGAATGGGTGCAGAGCCAATACCAGATGAGGTGTCATCACCAAATGCACCAAGTAAATCAAAACTGGCATCGCTTGACGGCATAGCTGTTGCCTGAGGATCTTGCGCCGGCAGCTGTGGTTGCGGCTGATTCAGATTAAGCAAATCTATTGGTGGCGATGGTTCCGGTTGGACACGTTGCACATACTCGTGACGTATTTCAGTAACATCCGGTAATATAGGCGGCGTATTGGGACGTACTGGTTTTTGTACAGCTTGCGTTGCAAGTTGCGGTCTTGGGGGTGGCGCTTGTTGATTGGAAGTTGGCTTCGTTACTATATGTATCAGAGGTATAAAGAAGGAAAATCAAGTTATTCAATTTATTTTTAAATTTGTGTGAGTAAAATTACCAAAATTATCCACCATTTCTTCGAACTCCAACTGTGAACTGAAGAGATGTTGTGCGTTGCGTTTGGGTTTGGCTGGTAGCCAAGGGGGATTTCTGCTTGGCGGGCATTCGTTGTCCGTGAAAGTCAGTGAAAGCGAAACAGAGAAATCGGGTGGCACCTGATCGGCATCAGGCAAGTCATCCAAATCGTGCGATGAAAATGTGATCAATGTTTCTTGTTCCGGTATGAAACCGGTATTTATTTGAAATTGCGCTATCTTCAAACTCTGTGGACGCACCATACCCTTGAGCGCGTTGCGTGCATGATAAAGCACGATTATCAGATCGCCGCAGACTGTTAGATTAATGGGCAGTGTGATTTTGCCAGGTCCGGACATATATAACCTAAAAAAGATATTTTTTTATTGCCGATGAATTTAAAGAAAAATATGAAAACAACCCAAACTCACCTCAACTTCTCATAATCCTGCAAAGTGCTTAGCAAGAGTCGGTCATTGCAGTAGACTTCCATGTAAATCCGACAACCATCTCGCGCTTTTGTCATGCGTGGCACTGGCTGGCAGCTCAATGAAACCAAGTTGATACTTTTGTAATGTGGTAACAGTGGTGTTGGACGCAAGATATCGCCAAAATAATACAAGTAACGGAACTCGGATGGTCTCAGATTGATTGGGTGCCGTTTTACAGCAAACACTTGAACTGCATCCTCGGGCTCGTTAATTAAGTTCGCATACATAAGTAGTGCAGCAGCTATTGTAGCGGCGGAACAACCGCCTGAGTCGCTCGTTTGTACAATAACTATCGATTTAGGATCGGCTTTCAAGAAACCATACATGTCTTCAACAACGGAATATATGCCTTGCAAACTGGGCGAATGCGCTTGCGGACAAGCATATATGGAACCGACTTCGACAGTGCGCACTGGCGGTGGTAAACGTGGACAGTTGCTGGGGCCAAAATTGTAAATGCTCACTTTTTGCGGTGGAAACCGACTTTCAATGGATAAACGTACATCTTCGATGTTATTAGTTTTGTAAGCCGATTCGAAGCCCTCCGATGGACAAGGCATCACCAAAACACGTGAAGTTATGTAACTGATGTCTAAATCCGTACGCGCTATAGTTTGCTGCATTGTTTGCATTACTTTCGATGAGGTGTCCTTAAGATTTTTCAGAAAACTACCAGCACCACCACGCAATGACGAGAACAAACTAGTATTTGATGTGCTGCTGGCATTACCTGCTGCATGCATGCTTGCAGGATTATTAGCCGGTTGCGATTGTGGCTGCGCATCTGTAGGATCATCCATATAGAAACTAGATTTGCTACTTCCTTCAACCACTTTAGATGTATTTGGAGGAGGTCTTGAAGCACTACCACCACTAATATTTGCAGGATTTGTGCCGTTTACCGGACTTCTGGACTGTGGAGATTCTATGGGTTTCCCCTGCAATTCAAGAGCACCTTTGAGCGACCAATTTTTTGTTTCAGAAATAGCAGCCAAACGTTCTAGCACCATCGATATATTAAAGCGATGCGCTGGATTTACATTCAGACAACCTATTGTCAGCCAAAAAAATATATATATTATTTATAATCGCAAATTGTATTTTGTTTCGTACCTTTGATAACTTCATGAAAACATTGAAAACGAGAATCAGTAGGCAGAATATAATTTCCATTTACAATACGCAGTTTTGCGGAATCTTCAAAAGGATGTTTTTGAAAACATAAAGCATATAGAATGCATCCCAAAGCCCAGATATCAACTTTTATACCAATTTCGTAATTGGACCAGGTGTCTAGCATTTCGGGTGCGCGATACATGGGTGTCGTAACAGAACTTAACTAAAAATTAAAATTTCAGTAAAAAAAAAGTTTGAGTACACAAAATGAACAACAAAGTAATTGTGTACCTGATCCTCAAGTAAATTACGTTGTTTTGCTCCCCAATCAATGGTGGGCGCATATGTTTCCTTAGTGGCTGAACCAAAATCACATAGTTTTAGTTGTTTATCATTGCTGATAAGAAAGTTCTCAATCTGCAATATATAAATATATATAATAAGTATAATTTGATCAATATTTAATTAAGTATAAAAAGACATTGATAAGCAAAATTAGCACCTTAATATCCCGATGACTTATTGGTGGTGCCTGTGTGTGCATATGTGCCACAGCACGTGATGCTTGATAAAAAATGCGCAACACTAAAGCTGGATCGAATGATACATTCATACAGTCAATTAGAGAACCACCTACATTTTTAATAAAGCAACTATAATATACATTTTTTAAAACTGATTAAATTTTAAATTGTTACCATTGCAAAGTTCCGTTAGTAGTAAATATTCTGCACGCTGTTGAGGTCCTGTAGTTTTGTCAATAAATGATGCACCAACAAATGCAACAATATTTGGGTGTCCAGAAAGTTGTTTATGCGTGTTAATTTCGTTAATAATGGCATTGCAAGCTTGTTTATCAGTTCCAATGAGACGCTTGAGGGCGTATTCTTTACCAGTCTGCACATCTTGCGCCACATATACAAATGCAAATCCGCCTACAAGTAAGTAAACCGCAAATGATAACCAGAATAATATATTAAAAATTGCTGAGTGAATTTTGATAACAATAAACATATGTATTTTCTTTAGATAACAATAGTGCGAGAGTTCAAACGTACATATTATAGTACAATATTTTTTCAAAAAAATGCTCTCAATTAAAACAAAGGCATTATATGTTCATGTTTGTGGCATTAGTTTTAGATAGAGATATGTATATACAAAGTGAAAATATACACATTTTTTGATGAAATAAAATATATTTTTAATAAATGAAGTGTGTGTTTTATAACTTAAATTCCATCTGGCAAAATATTGTTGAATTATTGATTTTTCATTCTAATTAGAATAATTAAAGGCGTGAGTAGGTGTCACATTCTTTCTAGCACATTTAAAACTAAGAAAGATTTAAAGATTTCCATAGCTTACCTTCTGCTATAACCCGCTTCACGCGTAGTTTGTGTCCTGCCACTTCAACAATTTGCCCACAAAACTCGTTTGTCGTTATATTTGCTACTGGAGTACCAGCACCAGGGTTACTATTCACAGTATCCCCAATAACGTTGGCATTTGGGGCTGTATTAAAATAGCCCATTGCCGATTTAAAGAATTCACTCATTTTATACTATCTGAACTTTTTGTTCAAATAGACAATAATATAATGGATCACCTTTAACTTAGCACTCTTTATTTACACTTTCTTATTTGTTTTTTAAGAATTAATCAGAAATTTTGATTTTTTAATATATGTATGTGTTTTCTAAGCAGAACAACGAAAATTACGCCATGACAGCACAGCAACAACAAAACATCAAATCTAATTTACCGTTGCCACTGAACTGAATATTTAATACGAGCAGCTGTGAATTAGTGCTGCCAAGTTTATAGTTTTATAGTTTTCATAAATTTAATTCTAATAAGAATTATAGAATAAATATTTAAATAAATTGAAAAGTATATAAATAAAAAGTGATTTTTGTAAAAATAAATTAATTTTATTTCAATTTAATTCGTTAGAACATAATCAATAGTTAAATGTACAGGTCATAAATTTTTAAAATTAAAAGGGAATTTATTTGAGTAAAGATGCAGCACTGATAGCAGTAAACATTTTTGTTGGTGTGTTGGAGTGAGTAATTTTTATCCAGATATCGCTGAAAATTGAAAAGTTAGCCAAAAATAGAAAAATGTCGCATCAAACTGGAATAAAAGGTATATATAATATATTTAAAATTAAGCTTAAGATATTCTTTATAATTAAAAATATAATTTCAGCTAATGAAAAACTCACCAAAGTTTTTGCGAAAAGCAAAAATGGAAAGCTACGTGTGATAAAGGTGTCAATTGAAAATGGTAAGTTGTTTGTGATAACTAAGCGGAAAGGGTGTGAGTGGTATTAATTGATAGTAATGTTATTGTAGAGGAACTAAATTGCACTGCTACAGTAGATGTGAAGAAAGACTGGGAGCGGGACTATGACAAATTGATAGGACCATTAATAGAAGAAAATGTCCCATGTTACATTCTCTATCGTTTGGATAGTAAAACATCGTTGGGATATGCATGGCTCCTGCTCAGCTGGGTCCCAGATACGGCCACAATACGACAAAAGATGGTTTACGCTTCTACAAAAGCAACACTCAAGAATGAATTTGGTTCCGCACATATAACAGAGGAGATACATGCCACCTCAATAGAAGAAACCACTTTTGAAGGATATGTAAGACATAAACAAGACTTTGCAGCACCAGCGCCTCTAACAACACGCGAAGAAGAGCTTGTGGAATTGCGCAAAACTGAAATCAACACCGATATCAATACCGATACGCGACACCAAACTTTAGGTGGTGTTGCGTGTCCTTTGACTGACGCCACTATAGGAGCTGTAAAAGATTTGCTCCGTGGTTCATATGACTATCTACAATTTCATATCGATCTGGAAGCAGAACGCATACATGTATCAAAAGCAGCAGTGGTGCCATTGATTGATTTGCCTCGTCAAATACCAACCGAACATGCTCGATATCATTTATACCTCTTCAAGCATACTCATGAAGGTGACTATCAAGAGTCATTTGTTTTCATTTACTCTATGCCTGGTTACACATGTTCAGTGCGTGAACGCATGATGTATTCTAGCTGCAAAGCACCATTTTTAGATAATCTGAATGCACTAGGTGTTAGTGTGGTGAAAAAGGTAAGCTAGAAATAACAACAAAATGTTAATAATTTTTGTATAATCGTATATTAATACAAATATTTTTACTTTATCTACAGTTGGAAATTGATAGCGGTGCAGAATTGACTGAGGAGTTTCTGCTCGAAGAACTCCATCCTAGAAAACTTGCCAGCAGACCCGCGTTTGCCAAACCGAAAGGCCCACCGAATCGCGGTGCAAAACGTTTGACTCGTCCACAGGAGCAATCCTAAGGAGAGTCACATCATGACGTACTACGCTGCATTTTTACCTCGCAGCAATATGACTAATGCTTTCCTTATTCTTCCATGATAAACTCGCATTGAATTAGGATTCAAAAACTGGACTTTAAGCAGTTTCAAAATATACACACAAAAATATGAGAGCTGGATTATTGTATTACATATATTAATTGTAATATTCGTGCAATATTCCTATTCCAACGCTTCAATGTATGTTATTTCATGCATACATACTAATACATGCATTTCCATGTCTTATTGCTTTCAAATGTTAGGAAATTGCCTTTAAATTTATTTGTAACAATTCATCATACATTTTTCAAACAATTCATATCGTAATGTTGCATTGAAATTACTTTGACTAAAAGTTTTTGTCGTTGAAAGGAAATACATAATATATAAAATAGTTAAATGGTAAATGATCGTGTTTATTAACAATTAAGAATATACATATGTTGTCTTCAATGTAGCTGTATTTGATCGTCTAAAAATTGCAATATACAATACAAATGTATTTATAATAAAGTATACATACATATGTAAATCATAACTAAAAATATTTAATTTGTTACTACTTAATTTAGAAGAGCATGTAAACGTTTTTTTTAATTTATTATTTAACTTTATTTCTTACTTAATGGGCTCCAGTGTTATTTTCTCGCCTACTTTTACGTCGTGCTCTTTGAAAATTGCTGGTGTTTTGTATGCATCATCTTCTTGTTTCTGAATAACAAAAAGAAGCAAAGAAAATAAGTTTAATTAAAAGGGCTTTTCCTAATTTGTCAATTTGAAAGTACCTTCATTGCTTCGTGTACAACATTTTCACGCTCTAGTCGCCATTTATATTGCCAGTAGCGGATCTCTTCCATGGAAGTACCCGATGCATAGAGAAGCGCTAACGATGCCGCACCGGCTACAGTTCCCAGCACACCGCCAATAATGCCACCCGCGGCCATGCCTCGCAGGCCCAAATTTAATTTGTATAAACTGCCAGTAATAAATCCGGCGCCAATATACTCATATATGGAAGACTTCCCTCGATAAACCGAAACGCAAGTTATTATTCCACTATAAAACAAAAATAAAAAAAAAATAATTATACTATAACAATTTATATATAATGTTGTTTAATACTCACAAGTAAGAAGTTGTGAATAAACCAACGCGCCATCCCCATTTAAATCCACCTCTGGCAAAGTTCATAGTTACTTCATCTTGTAACTTGCGCTGCATAAGTTAATAATTAGCGAAAATATATTAGAAAAAAAAAATAAGCAACTAACCTTCGCGTCAAGATGTGATTTAAATGCTGTTGCTTGATTGTTCTCCATGAAATTCATATAGGCTGTTCTCGATTGTATAACACCCCCATAGATAGCGCCGAATAGAAAACCAACAAAGCCTGCCTGATAAATAGAGTTCAACTCCGAAGAGATGCTGCCGAATTCACTGGTAGAAACAGAGTTATTTTTCAACTTCACACACTTTAACTTTAACTCATAAACTTACTCAACTTGAAACATATCCTTAAGTCGATCCAATCCCGTTTCATTCAGATCGGGTTTGTTTTCTATGTATGATTTGTACGTCTTTGTATCTTTGGAAACAATGTCATTTTGTGATGGATCGCCCGGTAAACTTGGCAGTATACCAGCTATGAGTATTCTTCTCCCATTCCTAATAAAACTCATATTCTTTGAAGCACAACTATTTACTTGCTATTTACCGGATAAATTTCTACAGACTACTAATTATAATTCACAGCTGTTTATCAGCTGATTGTTAGCATTACACAACAACAAAACACACGTGCGCTGAGTTGTTTTGACATTTGCGAGTGTTGCATCTTGAAAATTGAAGTGAATTATTTTTAGAGCAAATTTACTTTTTTTAATACTGTTGAAACAGATTAAGTATAATTATAAATTGGTATTTCGTATATATCTTTTAGACTTTATTTAAGGAACTTAAAGATCAAACACTCTAAATGTTTAACAATTAGTAAATATCCTCACTTCCTCCGGTATATAAAACATACACTGAATTTTTATGTTTCAGTTTTTATTTTTCTAAATTACACATATATAAACACATTTAAACCTAGAAAAGTGTATCTTCAGATCTTATGTACTCTCCAATATCCGACTGATGAAAGCATACGTTCGTCATTGGATCTGCAGACTTACATTCCGTTGTGGAACGCGCCAATACACCGAAACCCAAAGGTAAATCATTCATGGAGTACACTACTACTCCTTGGTATTGACCGGCATTCTCCGTTATACGTCCTAGACCAGATTTTGGTATATGATTGCCGTATAGATACTGTTGCTCAAATGATGGCTTCACCCAGACTTTATATTGAGCATAAGGTGCCAAGTAGTATAGCGCCGTAATGTGAAATTTCAGTTTATCTGTTTTTGAAAACTTTCCAAAACATGTACCAACACAAACCAGCTTTTCGGGACCAAAACACTCAGATAGTTTCAGTATACGTTCGGATACATAGTAAACGCGATCCCTGTGCTCACGGAAACAATATGTGCCGTCCGGGCGGTCGATCAGTTGCTTCACATTCGTACCAATGCTAGAATTTGATAGAAGTGTGTTATTATTGTTTTATTGCGGTATCAGTTTCTACTCACTATTTGGACAACTTTTCAAAGAGAATCTTGGCACGTTCATCACTTAATCGCTTCATTATGAATTAGAAATGTAAATTAATTTAATAAAAGTTGAAAAAGTTAATTTAATCTAAAAAATTAGTGCCACTGACTGAAATGTGAAATTGTTTTGACACACGTGCACATTGTTTATGTACAGTACGCATAAAAAATTGTATGTTGAGTTGCCACTCGTTGCTTGGAGATACTGGAGACGTATACATTTTGTCTATTCATATTTTTTTTTAATTTCATACATTTAAATGTGGTAATAAATAATATTATAATGCTAGAGTTATTATCCAATAATTATTAATGTATTTTTCTGTAATCAATTATAGCTGTTACTCAACAAATATAAAATAGAGTGTTGCCACGTAGGCTTTATTGTTGGCGCTACATCCGGTCATGGCACTTGATCAAGAATGATAGAAGACAAGATTACGACAGGCTGAGCGTTCACGACCAACGAATGGGAATAGGCAACAGAAGAATTGTCAAATGGAAAACGGAAATGTGAAACATAGTGAACCAAATTGAATAATGTGCAGATAAAATATCACAATGAACGTAATTCTTAAAATCTTCATTTATAAAATGATCTAATATAATCATGCATATTTATAATTAAAATTATATGTTTTGTTACAAAAAGTTCGCCATTTTGCCAACTTTTTTGTTGGTTGGAAAAGTGAGAAAAAAATCTTTATAGACGACTTTTTTGTACTATTGTTGTTTAATTCCGCCATTGCGGACTTCTTTTTCAAATTAATACATTTTTCACTTAAAATTTTAAATAATAATTAAGCACAAGCCTTGACTTCAGCTCTTTGTTTTGGTTTTATTGTTTTGTACCACCGTGCAATTTTGTTGTGCTCGCGTGTTCGTGGTCGTGAAACTTGTCACTCAACAGGAACTCAAAACTCAAAATAACTAACTGTAAACGCCTGTCGTAATCTTGTCTTCTATCATTCTTGCACTTGATATATTTTTATGATTAGTTTTTTAACAATTGTGCTAGAATTTGTTAAGTTGTTACTAGAGGGTTTAGTTCTTGATCGTATCTTGACTGTAAATCATAGGTCTATTCCATTTAAGTAAGTTTACCCAATGTGGAAACTATCGTCCCATAAGGAGTTCATCAAATGTGATGGCCTCAAAAATTAAAAAAATTAAAAATTCCAAAAACTTTTTTTTATAGCAAAAAACTAAAAAAACACAAAATTCTAATTTTTTTCAACCAAAGTGCGTTCCATGCATTTAAGCTTACATATTAAATAAAACGCCGCTAACTTTTTTCGTTTCCGATAAGCCAATCAGCCGGAATCTTGGAGGAACAACCCCATATTTCGAGGGGGGGTGTTCAGAACACTGTAACTCATATTCTATCCCATATTTTTTAATTAAAATGTATATTTATATTTTCGAAATATATGTTAATAAATGATAATAACCTTAAGGTTCTATCTATTTACTGGTCGTAGAAAAAAATTCTAAAAAAATGACTAAAACACAGGCCGTTACATGGGATGACCCCCTTAATATAATCGTGCATCTCCGTAAAGATAACTTCCCTCCCATTTTGAGAGCTATCGTCATTATAACGGGTGATTTTTTTGAGGTTAGGATTTTCATGCATTAGTATTTGACAGATCACGTGGGATTTCAGACATGGTGTCAAAGAGAAAGATGCTCAGTATGCTTTGACATTTCATCATGAATAGACTTACTAACGAGCAACGCTTGCAAATCATTGAATTTTATTACCAAAATCAGTGTTCGGTTCGAAAATTTTTTATCGACAAATTTTGTTCAGCGATGAGGCTCATTTCTGGTTGAATGGCTACGTAAATAAGCAAAATTGCCGCATTTGGGGTGAAGAGCAACCAGAAGCCGTTCAAGAACTGCCCATGCATCCCGAAAAATGCACTGTTTGGTGTGGTTTGTACGCTGGTGGAATCATTGGACCGTATTTTTTCAAAGATGCTGTTGGACGCAACGTTACGGTGAATGGCGATCGCTATCGTTCGATGCTAACAAACTTTTTGTTGCCAAAAATGGAAGAACTGAACTTGGTTGACATGTGGTTTCAACAAGATGGCGCTACATGCCACACAGCTCGCGATTCTATGGCCATTTTGAGGGAAAACTTCGGAGAACAATTCATCTCAAGAAATGGACCCGTAAGTTGGCCACCAAGATCATGCGATTTAACGCCTTTAGACTATTTTTTGTGGGGCTACGTCAAGTCTAAAGTCTACAGAAATAAGCCAGCAACTATTCCAGCTTTGGAAGACAACATTTCCGAAGAAATTCGGGCTATTCCGGCCGAAATGCTCGAAAAAGTTGCCCAAAATTGGACTTTCCGAATGGACCACCTAAGACGCAGCCGCGGTCAACATTTAAATGAAATTATCTTCAAAAAGTAAATGTCATGAACCAATCTAACGTTTCAAATAAAGAACCGATGAGATTTTGCAAATTTTATGCGTTTTTTTTTTTTTAAAGTTATCAAGCTCTTAAAAAATCACCCTTTATATTAATATAAAGTGGTACCAGAAGATTTATTTTCTATTTCTATATCAATCGCTTGGCTTCCTGAATAAAAGACATCAACCGTTTCTGAGGACTTCAACATCATTGCTTTATTGCACAGCTACTTAATAAATATTTAAGTCATAATTAACACTATATTTTTAAATATTTACGTTTATTTGCTTAACATTAGTCACTATAAATATATAAAAATTACGTTTAAATGGTAAGACTCACTAGCATTTTAGGACTTTTATATACATACATACTTTCTAGCGGAAGTATATAGTTGTTGGTTGTTTAAGTTCTATAACAACTTCATAACAAGTGCTTTCTTGAATGTGGCTTTAATTATATAATAGCTGCTCAACGCAATATATATAATTAAATTTGTAAGATTTTTAAGTTTAACAAGCATGTATTAGTATTTAACATTTTCGACGAAATTCAAAACGTTTCGCATTAAAAACTATGTACATAGCACTCTTGGCGTTTCATTTTCATTGTATTCTACATTTAAATTAGCAATTTAATGCTTAACAATACCTCCTTTAGTGCTTTGCATTTCATAAATTAAATCAATTTTAAATACATTTTTAAGCTAAATGAGGTCTAACGCACTTGCATCGATTTAAATTAATTTACAAATATTTACAATACATAAATCAATATGTAAAAGCGTAGAATATATTTTTTTCTTTTTTTTTTTTGGTGATCAATACTAAAATAATACTCCATTGTTAGGTTTCACAATATGTTTACAAAATGAAAAAGCATTATGCAGCTATACACCATACATAACCTGTATGCATGTGTGCCTTAAATATGTAAACATATCTAAAATTAGGGACGTATTTATATATATACATATCTCGAACTTGCCTACATTATAAATACTAAACTAGTTAAATCCAACAAGCGATATTTATAAGACTAAAGCAAACGCGTATATTTAACAGTTAACCAACCATTTTCTGGTGTGTGTCTCTCTTAAGACTCAGCACGATCACATTTCAGCCAACTATAGCATAACGGTAATTACCATTGCTATCACACATTTCCACGCGCAACTACACCGTTATCGTTTTCTTTTGCTCATAATTACGATCCTTCAATAATTGATCCAGCTGGTCCTCCTGATAGTAGACGACGAACTCCGCTGGCGATAGCGTCTCGAATAGCGAACAAATACTGGGTTTCAGATTGTAGAAGAACAAGAGTTGTGAACGCGCTGCGAAATCGCCCAGCAGTGATTCGATAACAGTGGCCGCCGTGAAATCCGCGCCGTAAATGTGTGAGGCATCGATGACAACGGGTACATTTTGTCGCATCGAGTGTTTGGTCACCAGATTGCGCACATAATCCACCGAGGGGAACATCAAGCACCGATCGGGCGTGATCATCAGATACTCATTACCCGCGGATGTGGTGAGAATTTCAGTTGTGATTTTAGGACGCGCGGCATGATACAGAATGAAGATGACATTTAAGCCGACGCCGATTAGTATGCCGATTTCCAGCGGTAAAACCAAACAAGCGATGAATGTGCCAAGACCAGGCAGCAGATCACTCTCTAAAATGGAAGATTTAAAATAGTTAGAAACCTCATTTCACTAGGTTATAAGCGTTCGGCACTTACTCTTCGCACGCCACATTGGTTTGATTACGCGCACTTCCACCATAAACATAACGGCAGCAATGATAATGGCCGCCAACGTTGACTTCGGTATGAAGAAGAAGTAGGGTGTGAAGAAGATCAAGGCAAGTATGACCAAAGTGCTCGAGTAGATGTTGCTTAGCGGGGTTCGCACGCCACTGGCATTATTGACAGCGCCACGACTCAGTGCGCCGGTGGATGGGAAGCTCTGCACGAACGAGTTAGCAATATTTGCAATACCAATAGCGATGAGCTCCTGTGAGGCGTCGACAGGTTTGCCATTGCCTGTTGGTAGAAAATTATTTGATTTAATAAAGATACATATTTGTTAAATATATTGCTAAACTAAGCTCAAACGCTTGTACTTACCAAAAGCTTTGGCTATAGAGACGGTTTCCATCAACGATATGAGCGGTAGCACTATTAGGCCAGAACCCAAATTTTTCACCATATCAATGAAGCCTTCCTCATGCCCAGAGGCTGTTTCATTGGCCGACATGTGGAATGGTGGTGGTTGTATGGCGGGCATGCCTTGTGGAATGTAGCCAATAACACGGAATGGTATATTGCCATCATCGCTGTGCAATATATAACCCAAAATGCCGCAGGCGATCACAAGTATGGCATTGCGAGAGGTGCCGATAAGCCAAATTATTTTGTTGAGCACATTCTGTGTCTTCGAGCGGAGCGTTGGTTCCTTGGGGCCGAGCTTGAATGATGACAGCAGCTGTTGACAATAAAAAACAATAATATTAGTAAGTAAGCTTGTTTCTTTAATAGAATATTTTAACTTACCCGCATCATCAATAGCACCACAATGCAAGTGAGACCCAACACTGTGTCCGAGGCACGCGTCAGTTTGATATTCTCGTAGATGTGCGTTAAAATTTCCAGGAATGTCGTGCCGGGCGCCGGTATGCCCAAAATGTCTTTCACTTGCGATGCAACAATAATCAGTGAAACGGCTGAGGTGAAACCAGATGAGACGGGTCCTGACACGAAATCCAGCAGAAAACCCAAACCGAAAATGCCCATAAACAACTCAACAATGCCGCAAAGCAGACTGAGCAACACCGCTAATTGCCATGAACCTTTCGCCGTTTGGAAGGTCAATAGCGCCACAATGGCGGAGGGACCCACGGGCACATCCTTGCAGTTGCCGAGGAAAATGTAAATGAAACAGCCTAAGAAGGAACCATATAAACCGTACTGCAAAAGGAAAAAAATAAAAAAAAATATTAAATTTAATTTAAAATAATTAAAATAAATTTAATTTAAAATAAATTTAATGAATTAAATAAAAAAAATTGCAAATATGTTAAGAATAAAATATTATAAAATAAGCTATCCTTAAAAATTATTATTTTTTTTTCAAATTTAATGCTTCAACTTACTGCTGCGGGTAGTCCGGCTACACCAGCATACGCCAACGCTTGTGGTATAACGGTTAAACCGACTGTGAGACCGGCCACCACATCACCCACAGCATCATCTCGGGAATATTTCGGCAACCAATTGAATATGGGCAGACGTTTGTAGAGTGTCTTGCGATTGAAGGTGCGTCGGGTGCGATCTTGCACCCAGGCTTTGGCACAATCCATTGTCTTGACAGGTGGAATCATTTTTTTGCCGTCTTCAGTTACTGCAAAAGAGAGAGAGAAAAGCGAAAGAAAAGGTTATGGAGGCTGTTATAAAATATATGAAATGTGGAAATTTTAAATGTAGATTATGAAATCGGATCCCAGATTTTATATGATAATAATATACTGGATGGAAGCTCGGCGCTTCACCTTCTTCCGATATGATGTGTAACGGTATTTTTTAATAATTAAAGTGCGAGTGCTCTCTGAATATTATTGTCGGTAACTCAGAATTAGCCAGAAACGTTAGAATTAGAAATAATATCTTTATATATCGGTATTTGGTAAAATTTTTGAATTTTATTTTCGACAAAATCGATCAAATCCAATGAGATCAACCTCCAATTAGCACATCAAGTATTTTTTTTAACCAAAACAAAAATTATGTGTGTATTTGCGTAAGTCCATTGTACTTTCAAAAGGTTGTATGTGAAAATAACTCATGTGCAGCGCTGCGGAAAACCATTTATTGAGCTTAAACAAAAACTTCAACAACAAAAAGAAAACACCCGCTCAAAAGTTCATGAGTCATTATTTATAGCTGACTGCAGCGTACTAACAACACATTTGAATGGTGTTATTATTATTATTATTTGTATTTTTCGCTAACTACACATTTTCATTGCCAAGGGTGCACCACCGTAAAGTTAATGCTTATGTACATATGTATGTATGTATACAAACAGCTCTCAGCTTTCAACGTAATTATAATGATCATTCCGAATGTATTTTGTATCGGTGTTCAACGATTTTCCCGCGCATTGTAATCGTGTGGGTGTGTTGAGCGCTAACAGTCAGCTAATAATTTATTGTGTGACGTATTGTTTTGATAGCAATTAAGTGATCTTCTAAGTAAGTAGGAAACTCACTTCATTTTATAGGGGTTGTCTATCAAACAACAATTAAGGATTTCCTATTATTATAACGATTAATTTTGCAAATGTTTACTTTTCATTTAATTGTTTTTGTAGTGAATTAAAAAGAAGTTAAAAATAATTAGGTGAAAATGTTTTCACTGTAAACGACATTAAATGCATTAGTTGATTGATTAGATGACGCACAGTATCTAAACTATTATTATTATAAGAAGCAGTTCGTGGATTCGAAAGTTAATTATTATTTCAAGAAGCGTTCACTCTTTGAGTGGTTATGTCAAAACTCCTAACTAAAGAATCCAACTGTAGAAGATATCTTATATAAAACAGACAAAGAAATCTATGTATATCTATGATAATTTTATTAGCGTTTGCTGTGGCGGCTGGAAAATGATCTTTCACACACAAACTTGTTGTTACCTACAACGCGCACTTATAATGCTGGATATGTTTGCACTAATTTGGTATTCAAATATTTACATACATGCATATGCATATTTGCTGTAGGACTTAACGCTTGCCAATGACAATTGCACGCTAACTCTCAATATAAATAGTAAATAAGTTTTTGTTGGGTCGTGGCGGAGACAAGTTCAATAGCGTAGCGAATTGACGCTGGCCGCCTTTCAATTAATAGCGTTGGCGTGCGAACCGGTGTGGAATTTCATTTTTTTTACACAAACCGTGAAAAAGTAAAAAAGGGAGGCAGAAATCTTGCGGTAACGTAATATGCAACGTATTTCAGTCAATTCCTCAATCTTTTCACCTATGCAATAGAGGGCGTATTATAATAAGGGACGTGTAGGTGTATATTGCTTTATAAGTATGTAAGTCCATATACGGACATATATTTTTTATTTTTTATACGATATTTATATTGCCATATGCACATTAGGGATGGGTTTTAAATTGAAAAAAAAAATTAAAAATTAATTTAAAAATATCAAAATGAAAATAAAAAACAGCTAGCTAGAAAGTTTCATATCAAAAAGTACGGAAGTGATTTACAGAAATTTTGTTCTGAAAATTGCCAAAGTGTATTCAACAAAGTGAACTAAGTATTTGACATACCCCCTTTTGACAATAAAATAGTAAACAATAATGTTTTTGTTTACATTAACCCGTCTTTTTTAACTTTAACAATATAATATATATTGATAAAATTGTTTGCAATTTGTCAGTTGGAGCACAAAACCATAGTAAATTGCTTCCATGAGTTGTTTTGCCTAAGCAGAAAGCATTCGGCATTTTCTTTTATTCATTTAAAAAATATTTAATTGGTTTGAAATTTGTTTACTTTTGAGTTTCAAAATTTGAATTTTTGAATAAATGTATGGGTTAAATCAATGGCAACAAACATGTCACATTAGGGTAAAAAATTGTGATATGTCATATACCTGGTTCACTTTGTTGAATACACTTTGAAAATTGCCACCTTTATGACAATGTATCTTCCAAACTATTTAAAAATTAAAAAAAATATAGCTTCCGCCGTTTTTTTTTTTGTAAATTTGAGTTTTTTTTTATAAAATGTCCATCGACAAGTGTCGATGAGCCTCAGCCGTATTTTTCTTGTAATTAAAAAAGGAAAGCAAAATTTCCCGCAAATGTCGAGAATTCGGCTCAAAAAGTGACATTTTCAGTTGAGAATAAGTTTGGGATGCTAACAGATCTCTTCAAATATTTTGTTGGATTAATGTTGACACAAATGTCCAAGATCGATATAAAAAAAATCGATTTAATCGACCAGTGCTTGACTCTAGAGACATCTATTGAAAAACCGAGGAGGCAAAGTTGTAGACCTAATAACAATATGAAAGTAATTGGTAATTATTCAAGGGAGTTAATTCATTCTGGATTTGTTTATGATATATGTGTTCTCATATATTCCAGAAGTATGATACATATTTGTTCATAACATGACAGGTTTGCTAGAATTTTCAGGTAGAAATCCTTCGCGTTAAAACTACCAATTTCGTACAGAGAAAGAGAGAGAGACGGAGATAGAAATAGAGAGATAATGTCTCATGTATACTACTAATTGTGTTTCCTTTTTTGGTTTTTTACATGTACGCGAGCGCTTTCTCGTAAAATCTGATAAAATATAATAAAACTGTATGCTTAGATTTATAAGAGATCCCAACTATTATTTCACTAGAATCCAACTTAAAAGGGAAAAAACTAGAACTGAAAAAGAAATTATAAAAATGTTTTGCAGCCATTGTATAGATAATAAATCAATAAATAGTAAAACAAATTTGTTATTTTAAATATTAAAATAATTTTTTTTGCTCGAAAAATTCGCAACATCCCTAATACTTCGATGTTTTAGTAATACTGTATGCGCGTATTTAGGGAAAGCAGTTAAAATATTTGCAATTTGACACATAAATTCGCGTGCTGCGGAATTGTATCTATGCTGACATATATACATACATATTTATAAGCGTGTAAGTGTCAATTTGTATGACAGTTGAATTGGAAATAAGCCATAATCGGCGTTCATTTAATTCAATATTTACCTTTGCCACTTTGAATGCAGAGATCGCTTGAGAGGCTAATTGACACTGATTTCAAATACAAACATACACAAGTATGAATACATATATATTTACATACATATATGTTTGTATGTATGTTTTTATATTTGTGTATTTGTATGTATACATTCATATGTGCCCATATTTGTTTAATGTATGTATGTATATTAGTTAAATATGTCAAATTCACTTTTATATAAGCGCCCAAGTCAATTTAGGTGATAATGAGTTGAATGACACATTTACTTAATGTCTAAACATTGTTTGTTGTACATATATTTCTATATATATTTAAATCAACGGCTAAGCCTGATTTGTTGCCATCCGAATAATTACGTTCTTGCATTTGTAGAAGCGCATTAAGAAATATATATATATATATGTATGTATGTATGTATAAAATGAAGTCGTTAAAATTGTCAGAAATTAAAAAAAAAATATTTTTAATCTTTCCATTTAATTTTTTTTAATGAGTGTTTTAAACGAAATCATTTAATTAAAAGCACATATACAAGTAAATCAAGTGTACGAAATATAAATGCATAATTAGCAAATGAATGTAGGCTTATGAGTGGGTATTAATACCCGAGACGGAATTTTTAAACAGTTCAAAATTCACCAATATGGATTTATTTGAAAATAAATTCTTTTATGCAGTGACTCCTTGGTTAGAGGAGTTGTACTGAGTTTTATACTTCTGGCTTCCGTCCTGATCTGTTCATGCTTGTTCTTGCAGTAGTAGTGTGAAATTAATGAAGTTTCTGCATCTTTCAAACCGTCTTGTTTGTTAAGACTCTAGCTATATCGTACTCATAATTACTTTACTTTTTACTCGTTAAGGAAAATAACCAGTATATAAAATTTCCATATAAATTTTTCGGATATTTTCTTTAATGTCTTCTAGTGATGTAGCTGTATTCACTAAGCTGCCTACTCTACCTTCATCTTTAAATACAACTATTTTTCCCAACGAGTTTTTGAAGTGGAAATGCAGATGCTTTAATAAATAATTAATAATTCCGAGGATGTAGGCTTAATTTTCAAAATATCGCAAATAATTGTGAAAATTTATGAAATTTTAAGATCACTTTTAGCTTCACTATTTCTCATTAACTCGAGAATGAGAGAACGAGAGAAAGATACATTTCAAACAATTATTTTTGTGTTGCAACTCGTTGGGGTTAGAAAACACGTTGCTTGATGAACGAATCAAAGGAACACAATAAGAAAAATGCTGAAATTAATTTATTGAAGAATCAGCAGATTATGACTTAATGATGAAATGACTTTCAACTATAATAACACTTCCAATTCACTGCACACTTTCATAAAAACTAAAACGCAATTAGATACTTAGCATTGCAGTATGTACTTACATATAAACTCGTTAGATCCTTGCGATCCGCCACTACCACCGTTCTGTTCCGTACCGTTCGTTGTAATGCTGATCGAAGAACACTTGAAACCATCGTTCACATACACGTGATCCAATGCGGGATTTGTCTTCATTTTGTTTTTTTGTGTAAGAGTATGCGACACTTGTCACTGCCACAAACGACTACCTGTCACTTGTCACTTCTATGCTATCCTATTCGGTGGTGTATGGTTGTCGTTGGGAAAGTATTTGCTCGTTGGCGTAGAATTCGCGCGCAGACGCACACACAGCCAGCGTTTGTATGCTAAACTCTTCGTTAATGTTGGTGTTGTTCTCTTCCTTTTATTTGCAAATATTTTGTTATTTTTATTATTCCACTGCTGCTCGTATTTCGACGTTATCAGGTTGCAGAGAAAATATTTGTGAAGATTTTTTATTTAATATTTGTTTTTTTTATGTTGTTTGTATAAAGTTGTTGTGGTGTTTTTGCGTTACACTTTAGTTTTTGTTGTTCTTTCTTCCTTTTGCGTTTTTAGTTTGGAATTTTGCTGCAATGGATGAAATGTGAGATTTGATTAATGACGACGTTTCCGTTTTGCGATTTTTGTTTATTTTTTTGCATTCTTTTGTTATTATTTTTTGTACTGTTTTTGAAATTCAACTTGTTTTTTTATTTAGTAAAATATTTTTAAAATATACTTCCATATATGTACATGACAGTAAGTAAAAGTAGCCTAAGTTGATTTAAGTTAAAGTAGGTTTATTTGATATCCAGTAATAAATTAGGCTTTCTTTTATCTTTACATCATCGAAACTACTACTGCTACTGATTCTAAGTTCTTCTTCTAAATAAAAGGCAACATTTATGTAGTCTCCAGTTAATGTAAGTCATAATTTCACATTACCTTAAATCAACTTATGCTTCTTTTACACCTAACCGCAGATATACTATATATTATATATTAGATATGTATTTGTTTTTGTTTTGAATCGCTCGTATTACATTTGCATTACTTATATTGCATAATAACGCATACTTATGTATTTTAAAATCTTTACTTTGCTGCATGCACAATAAGGTTTACTGAAATATGTTAAATAAATTTTTTTTCGTATACATTGGAAAAAAATATGCAGTTTTTATAAGCATGCTGACAGCCGGTTCGGAGCCTAAATTTAGGATGTCTGTATATTTTTGAGTCAGCACACGATAATCGGAATCAATTAATTTAATTTATTTTTATTGAATTATTGCTTCAAGTAATGCACGAATACGAAGCATATGCTTTTATATACATATCTATATACATACATACAGGTATACTCGGATATTCAAATTCATAAAATCACACACGCTATTCCCTATACGTACGAATATAAATACATATCGAAAATTATTTGTAGTATTAAATACATATAGGGTCTGTATACGTCTGTACGAAGGATATTGAAATAGTAGATCTACATCTACTGCATTTTATAACTATAAGATATTAATATAAAATATACATATAAGAAGGTAGCACTATAGAATAATCGGAGATTTCGAGAATATATTGAGAATTGTAAGTTTAGTGGCGAGGTTGCCGAATGTGTAAGTTCTTATCTATGACTCGGAGTTCGAAATTCAAAAACGACTTTTTCGAAATTACAATGATATTGCCTTAGAAATTTAAGACTATTTACCATCGATATACAGTGCTATGGTATATTATATATACATATATAAATATATATTTTTTTTATTAAAAATAGTTTATAGAGTTTTAGAAAAATATTTTATATATATTAAATATGAACTTTATAAAACCTTGTGTATACAATACATAATTTTATTATATTTTGGAAAGTATATATCGAAGACAACGGATGGATGTTTTTAGTCAATAAAGATAAGGTTATCGCTATTTTGGACAGCTGATTGCTGATGATGAGTTGTAATTTTCTATTGTTACCCGAGTTGTTTGTATGCTATGAGAGATATCTCACAGAAATATATAGACAGACTAGATTGAGATACTGTGATACATTCTTAACTTTTACTTATTTATGTATGTCAATATAGCTATTCAAACTGCTGAATACTAAACTACTTTGTGCCAAATCATTATGTTTACATTAATATTTTTCTTAGTTTGTATATAAATATATAGAATTTATTCAATACAATAAAACAAAAAAGATACGGGATGGAAAATTTACTCGCACAGCTGCGCCAAGAACACAGTGTGGACACATTTACGAAAAACATTCTCTGTTTACTTGACGAAATAATTTTTACATTCGAATATCGCGTTAAAAATTTTGAAATATTTGTGTAAAAATGTTGATGACTTGACGATTTTATTTCTTGTATAAAAAAATAATAGGAACACGGTAACACTCTTCCTAGGATATCGCCTAGTCATATTTCTTATTTTTTATACAAGAAATCAAATCATTAAATCGATTTCAATGCTATTTTCAACAAGCAAATCACTGTGATACAATATACATTTCAATTTTAGGATTTTTTTCGATTTGTGTTCTACTCTTGTATTTACAACCAAAAAGTTCATTTGTGTAGAATTCGTACCACACAGAATTATACAGGTACTAATTGTGGACAAATATGTTTATTTACAGCAAGTGGTTTTTCATTTATGGCTTAGCGTGTCTTAAAGTGAATTGAACAGCGACTTTTTTCAAATAAAAATTTCAATATTAATGTGCTGGATGAACTGTTTACGAAACTGATTTATATTGTAATAAATTTATCAAATTCAAACTAATTTTTATTTTATTAATTCAATACTTATGTTGACTTCGATATTCATGGTGTTCAAATTATTAAAACACTTTTGCTTTTGAGTAATAATATTTCTTCAGCGTGCGAAATATACTTTGAGCGAAAGTTTGTATAGTTCCAGTTATTCCTTAGAAACGTTTTTTTGCATTTATTTTATTTAAGCTATTTTTAAATTTTATAGTTCACAGCAACAACAATTGTCAATAAATGTATCAGCTCAACTAATAGATTTTAAAAATTTCGAATTTTTAAAGGGGTTATATACAGTTAGAATTTTCAAAAAATCGATTTTTTTTATTTCATTTTCTTAATGTACATATATTTAAGAATACACACAGAAAATTTCACATCGTTCCGGTGAATATTTTCAAAGTTACAAACAAATGAAAAATTTGAAAAGGCGTTTCAGAGTGCTTGGAAGTACAAGGTCCAAACTTTAAACGCGTTTTTCTCAAAATGGTGTTTTCAAAGTCGGTGACCAACATTACTCGAAAACGGCTAGACCGATTAGTCTCTAATTTTAACACGACCTTCTTAAATATATTTTTTAGTAATTAATCGAAGATTTTTTCTCTCCGATAAATATTTTTTTTTATAAACAATTTAAGGCCGAAATTTCGGTGAAGAATCGATTTTTTTTTTGAGAAACCGCCATTTTGTCAAAAAATTTTATTTTGCTTATTCTTTCGATTAATTACTAGATTTAACATTATTTTAACGAAATCTGTTTGGTTTTTTAATTTCATATGATCCAGTTCCGCGATATAGTGGTCACCGCAAAACGTCTTTTTTGAGAGGAGCTCCTAGAGATCAGCTGTAGCTCTTTTTCAAATAAATATTTTTACTAGTACTAAGTCTTAAAATACAGTTAAAAGATACCATAATATGTGTATAAATTTTTGGATCAATAAATTAAAAAGTTTTCTCAGAAAAAATTCTGGAAAATTCACTTTTTTTCGACCGTCTAACTGTATATAACCCCTTAAGCAATTTTGATGCACATTTTTGACATATTTTAAAATAAAATGTTTAGAAACATTCAGTCACAAAACAAGTCAAAATCAACATTTTCTGCTTTTCATTAGTGTGAATACAGATTAATATTGAGAAGTGACTCAAATCAATTTTCGAAAATTTTCATTTTAGATTTTTATTTATTTTTTAATTAAAATATGAGTAGTATACATTTTTTTACTATAAATTTGATTATTTTATTTTTATTATGAATTTTTGAAAATGAAGATGTTTCATTAAATAATATTGAATTTCTAAAAACTAATTCTTATTACTCTTAAGAAATACTGTAAAAAACGTGTTACTTTCTTTCAAATTTCACACAAATCATTATATATCTTCTTATAAATATACATACGCTCTCATTTGCATATATAGTATTTTAGAATGCTTACATTTTTTTTGCTTGATTAGGAGGCAACGCCACAATTCAAAACAATCGGGGAATGCATGCAAATTTCAATAGAGCTTTGTTTCATACACTAGGGTACGAGTCGAAATTTATTGGCAATTTTCGCCAACACATCGACTTGCCGCACTTATAAAAGGCGATTTTAACGCTCAAAAGCAGCACCCAACTTGAGCGGCGCTTAAAGTGCTTTAGTAACCGTTTAACACTATAACTGTTTAACTTTGTAATCGCTGCAACGTTTTTGTTGTCAATTAATTGTATTCATTTATTTATACTGGCACACACTAGATTAGCTTTTTCTTTCGTTCGTTTTATTTTATTTTTTGTATAAAGCTTTACTAACTTTGACCGTTATTCGTTACTGCGGCAATTTATTAGCTTTTAAATAGTTATCTCAACGCGACGATGTTTCAAACTAAACTGTTTTCGAACTTGGCTCAAACGGTGTCTTTATAAAAATCAAAGCGATCACTTGCTTCGTCAACGCCGAGTCACTTTCGGTCGCTTGTCGTTGAGCAGCTCAACCGAGTCGGCAGTCAATCGATCGTTCGGCTCTTAGTGCTCTAACTAACTTTTTTCATGTGTTTACTCTCATTTTTTGTTGACTTTGCATTTTTTTGCTTTCAATGCTCGTACATATTGACACTTGTGTATGTTGTTTGTTTGCTTCGGCGTTGTGTTTATTACGAGTATGTTTGCTCAACTGTTGTTGTCGCATTATTATTCTCAGCGAATTGTGTTTGTGCGAGATAGCTAGATACTTTGATTTTTTTTTTTTCAAAATCCATGCTGTTCTTGCCGCAGACATCGCGTCGCAACAAGCGAGTTTTTCATTTTCAAAAATTCTCTCAAAAATGCTCTCACGCCTTCTTTACAGTTCCGACGACGAGTGCGTGCGTTAGTCGTTTGCTAGTAGTTTCCGCTCGCATTGTTTGTGCTTTCCCGGCTGTCAAACTGCCTGTGAACCGCATCGAACCGGTTGCCATTTCACCGCAGAAATGCTCTCTGTTTACGTTTACCTAAGGCTCAACTCGTGTCTTTCGTGTTATCGTTGTTTTTTTTAAATAATTTTTATCTTTCGTCAATTTAAAGAGCAATCATTAGCATATGTGCTCGTGCAGCAACTGTTTACTGGCCATATATTTTCGTTGCAATGCTCGCCAGATGGCTGTCGTCTACCTGCTGCTTATCGCTCACAGTAGGCGCTCGCCAATGCCGCAAGATAGTCATCATGAGCTGGCAGTGATTTTGGCATTCTACGTAGCTTAGTGCCTTGTCGCCGTAGAAGGCGATTGCGAAGGCGATAGCGTTCGTGAAGTTACCAGCAAGGGTACGATTTTGAATATGCGTGTATGCGAATTTCGCAGCGAGTTTGTTGCAGAAATCTTTTGTTTGTTCCAATCGATTTGGCATTGAAACTGCCGACACTCGCTGCTTATTGGTAATTTGGGGTATAGAATCCTTTGGAATTGTTTTGGTGTAATATTGTTTCATATAGGAAGAATTAAATGTTATTAATGCTCTAGAGAACACCATGGGTATGCCATAGTATACATATATGGCAGGTTACATTATACGAAAATAGAGTTCGTTAAATTTCATGGGATGTATTTTTGTTTAAAATATTATTAAATTAGTTTAAAAAAAAAATTAAAATATTTAAATATTTTCTTTACAAATATTTTTTCTATCGAAATTATATTACATATAAATAAATTTTAAGTAAATTATTTTATATAAATAACTTTAAATAAATTTTAATAAATTCCAACAATAGTTAGCTTATTTTATTAAAACGAATTAAAATTTATTTTAAAAACTCAATATTATCAAAACTATTAAATCTAATGAGTTTTACTAATTTCGGGACGAGGCTTTTACGACCTCATCTAAATTCTGATATTTAAATCGAGCGAATATAACAGAATTTTTATTTTTTAATAAAATATAAATAAATAAAGACATTGCCAAAAGTGCCAACCTACACTAGGCAAAACGAAATTCTATGGTTCTCAATTCAGATCCTTCCTTTCGAATGACGTTGGATTAATTTATAAAACTACAGTTGAACTTCCCTAACTCGAATCACCATAATCTACAAACAAACTTCGAGTTATATAAATTTTCATTAAAACATTAAATCGTCTGTATTCCATTTCTTTGTTACATGAATTTTGCAATCCATAAGGACTTTTTATATTCTTAATACTTTTTGTTCGACTCCATACGATATAGGGACTTTTTTATATTCTTAAAATTTTGTAATATCCCCTGGTCGAAAAGTTCGATTTATGAAAGGAAATTTGCATGATATTTGACTCTAATGCCAATTCAAGAGTTTAAGAAAAGTGTATGAAATTTGATTTAAGCGCTACAGCCGATTTAAGAGTTCAAGTTATGGAGATCTTCGAGTTATGGAAGTTTAACTGTATTCTTCTTGACTGGCGTAGACACCGCTTACGCGGTTATAGCCGAGTCCAAAACAGCGCGCCACGTATCCCGCCTTCTGGCAGTTTGGCGCCAATTCGTTATTCCAAGCGAAGCCAGGTCCCTCTCCACCTGGTCCTTCCATCGGAGTGGAGGTCTCCCTCTTCCTCTGCTTCCACCAGCGGGTACTGCATCGAATACTTTCAGAGCTGGAGCACTTTCATCCATTCGAACAACATGACCTAGCCAGCGTAGCCGCTGTTTTTTATTCGCTGGACTATGTCTATGTCGTCGTATAACACATACAGCTTATCGTTCCATCGTCTGCGGTATTCGCCGTTGCCAATTCTTAAGGGACCATAAATCTTTCGCAAAACCTTTCTCTCGAAAACTCCTAGTGCCGTCTCATCGGATGTTGACATCGTCCACGCTTCTGCACCGTAAAGTAGGACGGGAATGATGAGAGACTTGTAGAGTTTGGTTTTTGTTCGTCGAGAGAGGACTTTACTTTAACTGTATTAACTGTATTAGTTAACTTTATATAAGGTAATAAAGGCTTTCTTCCCACAACTTATTGCTCCAACACAATCAAATAATGGTTTAGCACTGCTTAGGCCATGGATAAACTTTATGTTTATAAAATTCCAATTATTATTGTTTCTATATACATACAGAGGTAGTCAAAATTATTTACACATCGGACGGGTTTTTACAAGTTTCACACAAAAAGCTTTCGCTTGTTGTTGTTGTTGTCGCAGGGTAACAAAATGCTATGTTGTTGTAAACCATGATCTATTCCTGAGCGAATGAAGTCGGTTTGGCTAGAATAGACAGAAATATGGCGGAGAAATACGCGAATGAACTGAAGACTCGCAGTAGTCAAAAGTATTTACACACAACTTGAACTCTATTATCCTATTCTTATTTAATGAAATTGAATTTTTTAATTTTAATGTTTAGTCAAGTTATTATTCTAAGCCGATAAATTCATAATTGGTTACACCGCCTTTGGCATCAATAACAGCCTGCTTTATGGTCCGAATTGATTCAACACAATTGTGCGCTAAGTTAACTGTTAATTTAGACCAAATGTCGGTAATTTCGGAGTTTTCGGTTATTATATCAATTGTCCTCTGATATTTAACGTATGACCAAATATTTTCAATAAAGTTTAGGTCGGGGCTCTGCGGAGGTCAACTTGATTTGCTTCACTTAAAAATTTTGTTGGTAACGATCCTTTATGAAATGGAGCATTGTCCTGTTGTAAAATGTTGTCAATAGTTGGAAAAGGTTGACTAACCACTACAATGGCATGGTCATGTGAATTCTGATATATCCGGATGATTTAGGGTCCCTAAATTAGTACCAAATCTCCAGAAGGAGAACTTCCCCAATAAACTTCCCCAATAAATCATAATGTCACCTCCGAATCTGTTTAGCGTCTAAACTGCATTATTCTTCTTTTTACGTGGTAAATGCATAAAGCGTTTACTAAAGAAGCCCTGGAACTAAAATTTAGCCTTATCTGCCCACGACAGGCTTTAGGATGAAATTTATGGCAAATGAGAGGAATATCGCTTTTTCGGAATCGGATCGGTTTCAGAAATATTGACCACTTTATGTACAACGTAGTCATTTATGTTAACTTTTTGTAATGTCCTCAGCAGTGGAGCATTATTAACTGTTCATGCAATATGTTGATTCGATGGTGCTGCAATATTAAGAGGACTAATTGTGGGATTTTGTATGACAGTTCCTACTAATCTTCTACATTATCTTTGAGTTATCCAAGGTTTCCGTCCAGTTCATTAAAACATTATAAACAGTATTCCTTTAAATTTCATAAATTTTTACTAACTCCGAAGCCGAAACCCCAGTCTTATACTTAGTAACAGTCTCCAATCTAGTTATAATCGATAATTCCTTTGTTTTCTGCATTTTATTTACCATTTTTTATATTTTAAGGCTGAGTTAGGTTGTTATGAATGCAATATAATTCAATGACTACTCTTGCTTAAACCAAATCCAAGGATAAAGTCTAAATCGCTGTGTGTAAATACTTTTGACTACTGCGAGTCTTCAGTTCATTTGCGTATTTCTCCGCCATAGTTCTAACTATTCTAGCCAAACCGACTTCATTCGATAGATCAAGGTTTACAACAACATAGCATTTTGTTACCCTGCGACAACAACAACAACAAGCGAATGCATTTTGTGTGAAACTTGTAAAAAAACGTCCGATGTGTAAATAATTTTGACTACCTCTGTATGTATGTAATGACTTAGAGATATAGAAATATAGAATAATATAGGTTTCTAACGATGTTTTAGATATGGATTTAGTTCCACTTGCCTTGTAAAGGTCCCCAAATACAATAAATTCTTGTATTCATACATAAAGAAGATTTTTTTTAAAATAATTTTATGTATTATCTTCTTTGAATCATATCATAAAGCAATCCTGATATTCGAAAACTGCTGCAACATATGTTCTTCTCCGAAAGCTTTATGAAAGCTTTGAACACTTTAAAAAGTTTTTCAAAAAAGTCCTTGTATGACTTTTGCTTCAAAATAAGAAAACAAACGAATGAAATAATTTTTTGCGAAATGTGAAAAAAAAGCTGGACAAACAAGCATTTTGTCCAAATGTTCAACAATATGAAAACTTCATGATGACGTTCATAAAAGAAATTTACTTTAGATTACTGGCATGTCATGTGTTTGAGTAATATGGTAATATGGCTTCATGCGTCAGTAGCTTTATTGTTTGCCTAAAGCTTTTACACATTTTCATGTATTTAATGACAAACAATCATCATATTTTTCATTCGGAGGTATTTGACAATTGTTGTTTGTTTTGTTGCGTTTTGTGTATATTTTTCATATTTTTATTTGCTAATGGGATTTGAGTTAATTCTTTGCACGACTTTGAAATTGCTTCGTTATATTTTTTTATATGCCTGCACTGTTGTAGATGAAAGAGGGTAGTTGTTTAAAGTGGTCAAGAAATGGATTTAATTTTTCTGAACTATAAGAAAGAAATCGCTGGAATTCAAATAAATTATTATAATTTTTGGCTTCCTAGAGCGCCTTTATCCTAGAGTTATGAGTAACAATTTTATGGGAACCCCGTGCTCCCGTTAGCAGCAGGAGTATTTATATAATTTTCAAAATTCAATAGTCCAATTTTTAAACAACATTTTAAAATATTTAGAAGTCCATTTAGAGCTTATATCGGTTTTCTCGCAAATAATATTTTAGAGCTTCTATCTGGTTACGAAGAAAAATTACTTTGCACGACTTAATTTGTGGCAAACAATTTCAACAAATCCTGATCACCTAGAGGGAATTTTTGATTACACCTTTGCATATTATTTATAGTATATTAATGGTTAAATTATTATTTTAATTTAATTTCAAAATTATAGCCTTTCAAATAAATTCGTTCATTTCACGATAATTACACATCTGAGAGTGCGATAGCCAATCGTCTATTAAATTTTCAATAGTAGTAATGGCCGAATAACACGCTTCAACAACATTTGTAAATGGTATATATAAATCTACTACGTTTCATTAAAATTTCTTACGTATACATGTACGAGGGGTTTTTAATTTATTCAGGCTCATCCATTAATTAGGGATACTCCTTATTGTTTTGGCTTAAAGCATTGTTATTTTCTGAAGAGCTCTCCAGCTGGTTTGTTGTGTATGAAACAAAAATTTAAGCCGATTTACCAAATATTTTTTTATACTCTCGCAACAAAATTGCTAAAGAGAGTATTATAGCTTTGTTCACATATAACGGTTGTATGTAACACCCAAAACTAAACGAGTCAGATATAGAGCTATATAATATATACTAAAGTGATCAGGGTGGAGTGGAGTTCAGATGTCCGTCCGTCCACAACTTGGTACACGTGTTTCTTGGTACCATAGGAAGGTTGCTTCCGAAGATGGGCGAAATCGGACCTCTGCCACACCATGGCGAAACCACACAAAATGGAGAAAACCGAAAACACATAAAGTGTCATAACTAAGCCATAAATAAAATTTGGTATAAAGGATCGCACTAGGAAGGGGGATATCTGGATGTAAATTTTTTGGAGCCCCCGCTCTCTTCTAAGTTTTTTGTACATATTTCGTAAACTACTAAAGATATATCAACCAAACTCTCTATAGTTTTTTCTTTATGGTACTACCTTATACAGTCCAAAAACTGAAGAAATCGAATTATAACCACGCCTACCTTCCATACAAAGGTTATTTTGAAAACTACTAAAAATGCTTTAATTCAGTAAGGAAAACCACCAGAAACCTTAAATTTCATTATAAATATGATACAGAAGAGCTGCACTTAAAATGGTATACAAAATTTGAAATTGGCGTGGTTCCGCCCACTCATGGGTCAAAAACCATATCTCCGAAACTACTCGACCAATTTCAATGAAATTCGGTTCATGTTATCTTCCTAGCTTTCAATTATACAGAGGTAGTCAAAATTATTTACACATCGAACGTTTTTTTACAAGTTTCACACAAAAAGTTTTATCTTGTTGTTGTTGTTGTTGTCGCAGGGTAACAAAATGCTATGTTGTTGGAAACCTTCATCTATATATAACAGAGAAATGGGCAAATTAAACGATGACTCTTAGTAGTCAAAAGTATTTACACACATTTTTTTGTGTAAGTAATTTTTAGTAATTGGATTCTATTGCATTCATAACCCCCTAACTCAGTCTTAAAATATAAAAATTGGTAAATAAAATGTCGAAAACAAAGGAGTTATCGATTATAACTAGATTGGAGACTGTTACTAAGTATAAGACTGGGGTTTCGACTTCGGAGTTAGTAAAAATTTATGAAATTTAAAGGAATACTGTTTATAATGTTTTAATGAACTGGACGGAAACCTTGGATATGTATGTATGTGATTGGCGTTGCAACCGTTTAGCCGGTTATAGCCGAATCGACGATAGTGCGCCATCTCTCTCTCTCCTTCGCAGTTCGGCGCCAGTTGGAGATCCCAAGTGTAACCAGGTCGCTCTCCACCTGGTCCCTCCAACGGAGTAGAGGCCTTCCCCTTCCTTGGCTTCCTCCGGCGGGTACTGCATCGAACACTTTCAGGGCTGGAGTGTTTTCGTCCATTCGGACAACATGACCTAGCCAGCGTAGCCGCTGTCTTTTTATTCGCTGAACTATGTCAATGTCGTCGTATAACTCGTACAGCTCATCGTTCCATCGTCTGCGGTATTCGCCGTTGCCAATGTTCTTAGGACCATAAATCTTGCGCAAAATTTTCCTCTCGAAAACTCCTAGTGTCGTCTCATCTGATGTTGACATCGTCCAAGCTTCTGCACCGTAGAGCAGGACGGGAATGATAAGCGACTTGTAGAAACCTTGGATAACTCAAAGATAATGCAGAAGATTAGTAGGAACTGTCATACAAAATCCCACAATTAGTCCTGTTAAAATTGCAGCAGCATCGAATCAGCATATTGCATGAACAGTCAATGATGCTACATTGTTAAGGCCCTTTAAAAATAGTAACATAAATACCTACGTTGTGCATAAAGTTGACCACTTCCGAAACCATGAAAGCTTTATTTCCGAAACCAAAAAAGCGATATGCTTCTCATTTGCACTTGATTGCATCCTAAAGCTTGTCGTGGGCAGATAAGGCTAAAATTTAGTTCTAGGGCTTCTTTAATAAACGCTTTATGCATTTACCATGTGAAAAGAAGAATAATGCAGTTTAGACGCTAAATAGAGTCGGGAGTGACATTATGATTTTTTTGAAAATTTTTTGGAAATTCTGTTTTGAAGATTTGGTACTAATTTAGGGTCCCTAAATCATCCGGATATATCAGAATAACATCCCCATGCCATTTTAGTGGTTAGTCAACCTTTTGAACCAACTATTGACTACATTTTACAATAGGATAATGCTCCATTTCATAAAGGATCTTTTCCTACAAAAGTTTTAAATGAAGCAAATCAAGTTGACCTCCGCACAGCCCTGACCAAAACTTTAGTCAAAATTACCGACATTTGGTCTAAATAAACTGTTAACTTAGCGCATAATTGGGTTGAATCAATTCGGACCATAAAGCAGGCTGTTATTGATGCCAAAGGCGGTGTAACCAATTATGAATAGGAACTTATAGAATAGGAACTTATACTGAACATTAAAATTTTAAAATTATCATTAAATAAGAACAGGATAATAGAGTTCAAGTTGTATGTAAATACTTTTGACGCAAAAAAAATGTGTGTAAATTTAAGTAAAACTTTTGACTACTCCGAGTTTTCAGTTCATTTGCTTATTCCTCCGCCATATTTCCAGCTATTCTTGCCAAACCGACTTCATTCGCTCGGGAATAGATCAAGGTTTACAACAACATAGCATTTTGTTACCCTGCGACAACAACAACCACAAGCGAAAGCTTTTTGTGTGAAACTTGTAAAAAAACGTCCGATGTGTAAATAATTTTGACTACCTCTGTATATTGTGAAAATAGTCCAAATCGGTTCACAGCCACGTCTACTTCCCATATACCAGAACTTTGAAGTTGATCTGATTAGTTTACTTTACAATATGTAAAGTAAGCACTAGTGAAGATATCGGAACAGAACTTTGCATAAATACTGCATTTATAGTGTGGCATCGCCCTTCCAAAAATCGTCGAAATCGGTCTATAAGTTTTCAAGACCCTATATATCGGATATGAGGACATCAGTGCTTCTAACAAATATTTTACCGAAAATATAGGTAAGTCTCTCAGATATTTTGAAGAAATTCAGAGGGAATATGTTTCTTCTAATAATATGTCTCCTTGCCAAAAATGAGTTGAAAATAGGACATATCTTCCCTATCTCCCATATAACTAATATTAGGGTTTCCAACTTTCAATAGACTAAATAAATTGCGAGAGTATAAAATGTTCGGTGACACCCGAACTTAGCCCTTCCTTACTTGTTTATTTTAATTAAATTTCATATATATTTTTTTTTTGTTTCTTTGCGTTTTAATTTTATGCTTTCTCATTATTGTTAATGTCCCAGACTTTCATGCCTCTAGCTGTTATTATTAATTTTGTCTATCTTCATCTAGGTATTCTGTTTATTCTCTTCAAAAAAAGGTAACATGGGGATTTTTTGAAGATTTTTTTGATTGAGTCAATTATATGGAGTGGAAAATTTATTTAAATTTCATTTGCGTTATTATATGCTTATATATGTACATAATTATGGGCGCGTGACTAAATATGTATGCATAAATATATTTACACGTGCATATATGTGATTGCAATGTATTTTGAAATGTAGATTTTTTGGGCATGGACCGTTTTAATGTAAAACATTTCTCGGTAACTCCCATTACATATTAGTTTGAACATCATAAGATAAATTGGAATAGAAATAGTTTTCAAAATTCAGGTGAATTCGAAACTGTTCTTTTGAAATGGATGGAAAAAACCCCAATGGCCATTAAGAATACCAATAAATAGCGACAATGACCTACTCCGTCTAATTCCAATTATGCTCTTGCATGTGTTTGTAGAGGTGTGTGTGTGTGTGTGCGTGGTCACTAACTTGTGATTTTCGTTGGCATGTGGCGATATTAGTTTTGTTGTAGAAAAATCCCCCGAAAGATCAACACACTTGGTGTTATTATCAGGTCATGTGATGCTAGTCAAACAAGATAGGCCGCATTAGAGACAAATAAGGCATATATTGAATGGTAAATTTATAAATTATACTGAAAATTTAAATTGTTCAATGTTAAATGTTAGATACGTCAATAATACATATACATATATGGAAATATGAGAAAAAAATATCACTTTAAACACAAACCTAATTGATTAAATATCGATACCTGTAAGATGGTATATTGTGTATCAGAGATATGTCAGAAAACTTTGGAACGGATATTGAATTCATGTCCTGCGTAGGGGTTAGATCTTGAACTGTTAGGATTTGCAATTGTCACTGGATAATAGCTGCTATATATATTTCTGGCCTAGGCAACACTAGGTGTTGCCAGGTGCAATCTGACATTTCCATTGGAAAGTTTGACATTTTTTAGCATAACATCACTCAGAACGTTTTGTCATTTAATCGTGAATTGTTTTATTTACAGGGAATTAAAAAATTCATCTCGTCCAAAAAATGGAATTAACTCGTGAACATTTTCGTGCGATCATTTTTCACAACTTTCGACGTGGATTATCGCGACAAGAGTGCATCGATGAACTAAAATCTTTGTATGGCTATGAAGCACCATCCTATAGCACTGTGAAAAACTGGTACAACGAATTCAATCGTGGCCGACGCTCGCTCAAAGACGAATTCCGTGAAGGTCGTCCAAAAACAGCCGTTGTGCCAGAAAACATCGATGCCGTCCGTGAACTGATAATGCAAGACCGTCATGTAACATACCTTCAGATAGAGGCATGTCTATGCATTTCTCCCACCAGCATACATTCGATATTGGATGAACACCTGGCCGTAAAAAATGTTTGTTCTCGTTGGATCCCGCACAATTTGACAATCGCTCAAAAAAATGCTCAAAAAAAGTGCTTCGAAAATTGGTTTGAGCGCATGCAAAAGTGTATAAATCTTGATGGAGAATATTTTGAAAAACAATAAAACCATTTTCGTTGATAAATATTCCTATTTTCATTATTAATAGCAGTCCTCGTATTACTAGATATAATATGCCAATTTATTTGGCATTACATATCACCAAATTCTTCGGATTATCACAACTCACTCCCTAGTGCACCATTAGTCTTATTCATTTAAAGGCTAAAGTTAAGTTTAGTAAGATTCATGGATATATGAAGTTAACAAAATATTTAACAAACTGATTGAACAACTCTTATAAACAACTCTCTGAAGTCGGTCTATATAGAAATAGGGAATTTTTCCAAATTTATAAGCGTTGGTTTTCCAGTTCTGAAATATATAGCAGAGCAATATTCCAAAAATCTAAGTTTGTTCTGATTACATAGTCCCGATTTTTCTGGAAACGACAGCTACGTGGTTGACATTATTTGACTGGATAAAAACCTGGATCCGTTCCGATAGGAGTAAATTGAATAGGTCAATCGTAATTCGTGCTTCAAATAAATGAGAAGTAGGAATAATGAGCATAGTTTTATCCATAAAGTTTAGGACTTTGTCTATATCGGAAACAGCATAAATACCACCAACAATCAAAGTCTGGAGATCAAGCACAGAATAATTCTTGACAACTGGTGCTACTTTGGGATCGGTAGGCAATTGAGAATCAGATCTCTCTTTCGACGAACAAAATTTACGCTCCTTAAGTTTTTCATCATTCTTATCCTATTTAACGGCGCAGAAACAAGGACGATGACAAAACGAGATGAATAGGTACTTGGAACATTCGAGAGAATTGTTCTTCGCAAGATCTTTGGAGTCGCCCACGTGAGCTAAGATCGAACCATGAACTGTATGAGTTTTACGGCGACATGGATATAACTAAGGGCATAGAAATCTAACGAATGCGCTGGTTGGGCCATTTCGTACGTATCGACGATGCTCCAGTGAAAAGCTCCTTTAATTCGAAAACTGTAGGTGGACAATAGTGCCAAAGAAGAAGAAGTTCTCCATAAAGTTTTAGAGAAAGAGAAAGTTTGAAGAAATAAAGAAATGTACATTTGAGGAAGTCATTATATCAATCAAATAAATTAATTTAAATAATAGAAAAAACGTATTTCTAACCGTAAATTAGCCGAAAACTTGTATTACGTTCATAAATTTACAATTTCGAGTTACGTCGTTTTCTTTACAAACAGCAGGCATATTATTAAAATTTTCAAACACTTATCGTATCATCAGGCAAACGTGTAACTCAAACGTGAATGCAATTATAAAAGTTACAAATAAGATTAGCGGCAATTTGAATTATTTTACAAAATGCCTACTAATATGTATACTAATTAATTCAAAATTAGTAAAAGGTTCGTTGTAAACTGTTAATTGTATCAGTATTTTAATATATGTAAAGGGTGATTTTTTAAGAGCTTGATAACTTTTTAAAAAAAAAAAACGCATTAAATTTGCAAAATCTCATCGGTTCTTTATTTGAAACGTTAGATTGGTTCATGACATTTACTTTTTGAAGATAATTTCATTTAAATGTTGACCGCGGCTGCGTCTTAGGTGGTCCATTCGGAAAGTCCAATTTTGGGCCACTTTTTCGAGCATTTCGGCCGGAATAGCCCGAATTTCTTCGGAAATGTTGTCTTCCAAAGCTGGAATAGTTGCTTGCTTATTTCTGTAGACTTTAGACTTGACGTAGCCCCACAAAAAATAGTCTAAAGGCGTTAAATCGCATGATCTTGGTGGCCAACTTACGGGTCCATTTCTTGAGATGAATTGTTCTCCGAAGTTTTCCCTCAAAATGGCCATAGAATCGCGAGCTGTGTGGCATGTAGCGCCATCTTGTTGAAACCACATGTCAACCAAGTTCAGTTCTTCCATTTTTGGCAACAAAAAGTTTGTTAGCATCGAACGATAGCGATCGCCATTCACCGTAACGTTGCGTCCAACAGCATCTTTGAAAAAATACGGTCCAATGATTCCACCAGCGTACAAACCACACCAAACAGTGCATTTTTCGGGATGCATGGGCAGTTCTTGAACGGCTTCTGGTTGCTCTTCACCCCAAATGCGGCAATTTTGCTTATTTAGGTAGCCATTCAACCAGAAATGAGCCTCATCGCTGAACAAAATTTGTCGATAAAAAAGCGGATTTTCTGCCAACTTTTCTAGGGCCCATTCACTGAAAATTCGACGTTGTGGCAGATCGTTCGGCTTCAGTTCTTGCACGAGCTGTATTTTATACGGTTTTACACCAAGATCTTTGCGTAAAATCTTCCATGTGGTCGAATAACACAAACCCAATTGCTGCGAACGGCGACGAATCGACATTTCACGGTCTTCAGCCACACTCTCAGAAACAGACGCAATATTCTCTTCTGTACGCACTGTACGCATTCGTGTGGTTGGTTTAATGTCCAATAAAGTAAACTGAGTGCGAAACTTGGTCACAATCGCATTAATTGTTTGCTCACTTGGTCGATTATGTAGACCATAAATCAGACGTAAAGCGCGAAACACATTTCGAACCGAACACTGATTTTGGTAATAAAATTCAATGATTTGCAAGCGTTGCTCGTTAGTAAGTCTATTCATGATGAAATGTCAAAGCATACTGAGCATCTTTCTCTTTGACACCATGTCTGAAATCCCACGTGATCTGTCAAATACTAATGCATGAAAATCCTAACCTCAAAAAAATCACCCGTTACATATGTAAGGCATATGGGCGGCATATTTAAATAAATAAATTAAATATCCACATGTGTATGTAACGTTATGAGCTGGCTTTTGCCGCCGATGGAATGTTGATTTTTAATTTAGAAATGTGTGTCAGAAAATGAGCAGAACAAGCGCAAAACAGAGACAATAATAGTAAGCTTGTAACGTATAAATGTTTAATTGAGTTGTTGGCAAAATCACGTGACGAACATTTATGTAAACAAATGTGTATGTATTGAAGTTGTCAACACGACATAGCCACACACATACGACTGTGCCATGTAAGTGCGCTGGCAAATGTTTAAAAGCTATCATAAATTGATTGTTTATTTGTAAGTGTGTATGTATATGCGCTCATATATACATACAAATATAATTCACGCGGCATGCAAGTGTGGTGCCATTAACGACTTGAGTGGACACTTTGCATGCAAAAGTCAACGATTGCATGGGTGTGAGTGCTGTATGTATATGTGTGCGTGATGAGAAAATTGGCTTTCCTTATGCTCACTTGTCTTTATAGTCGTAAATATCAGCGGTGTATTGAACTTTGAAAAGTAAAAACAAAGCTACTTTTTCATTTACATACATACACTATAATGATTCATAACTGTTCGATATATGAATTATATGCTGTGTATGTGTGTGTGTGTATGTCTGTTTATTATTAAGTTTTATATTACATACTTGTAGCTAATTTTGCTTTATGTTCATAAATTCTTAAATGAGTGGAAAATAAAAAACAAAAACAAAACGTAACAAAACAAACAGCGTCGGTGATAGGCAGTGATAGGCCACAGCAAACCTGTTGACTACAGCTTAATTGAAAAGTTGTAAATAGAATTGAAAAGTAGTCGAACTTAATTGAAGATCAATTGGGAGGAGGACGAAAAGCATATATGCATATACATATGTACCTAGATGTAAGTACGTATGTCTGTATGTGTGTGTGTGTGTGTGTGTGTGTATTGGGATGACAGCGAGACGTGTGGGAAACTGGATAATAAATCAATAATAAGAAATTGATTGCACTTAATAGAAAGGTGATTGTGTTGCTTGTAAGTATTGGAATATTGATTTTCATAAATTGATTATATAATCTTGTTTTCATAACAAGTAAGGAAGACTAAGTGCAAGTGTTACTGTAAATACTCTGGGGGATTGTAAAAATTCATAGATTTTAAATTTTTTTTTTTTAATTTTCATTTTTTTTTATCATCCGGAGATCGGATATTAGGAGAATATGTGGGCCGATTTCACCAAAAAATTAACAAATATCAAAATATTTTTTAAACTATAAAACATAATTGATGTTTAGGCTAATAGTAAATATTTATATGTGCATTTTACTTTTTTTAACAGTAAAGCCTATACATTTGAGTTTAACTGAAAGACATGTTTATTTTAATAGTCAGTAGAATTGTCCTCATATTTTAAAACTAAATTAAGCCGCTTAATCAGAGAATTAACTACTGATTGTAGAATAGTTATGTAAATATTGGTAAATTCTTGCTTTATGGCCAAAACATCGCTTGTAGTAGGACCGTCGTTCCTGGTGCGAGTCTCTCCAATATTTCTTGCAATGACCTGGGCCGACCAACTTTAATTCTTTTTGTCACTAAAGACTGTATTCTATCACTCATCGGCCCACAATTGGTATTTATTTGCAAAATTCAAATGTTATTTATTGTGTCTTTCTTTAGCGGTTTAGGTGCCATGGAGGTGTGTTTCAGAAGCTGATTTTTATGTATAATTGGAAAAATTATATTTATTGTGATTTTCTGTCTTAACTAGGTCCATATTTGATCGCTGCTTATCAAGTCCGCAACTACTAGCCGTCGAATCATCCTTTCGCATGCTCATCAATGTTGTTTTTCGTCCGCTGCGTCGCACTATACCATAATTAGTGGGGTTTTTAAGAAATTTTGAAGTACAGTTCCGATGTCGCTTTGGTCTAGAGCCATTTTGGAACCGCTTTCATGCATTCCTATGGTTATTACTTGTTCCTCGGCTGATAAACTAGTACCACGAGGCATTTTAGGCTTAAAGTTAAATAAATGTTATAAAATTTTTAATAATTCATTAAGTTAATACACCTACAATAATTTTGAAAACAAATTTTAGCAAAAAAACGTTTTTGCTGTGACGCTATCAGTAAGAAAGATCCGCTAAACTGATTTGACACATACATATAAATATTTACTATGCAATACCCAATTCACAAGCACATTCTTAATGTAACTGTACAACGAACGAGAAAAGTATGAAACAATTTTCGTTGCATAGTAACGGAACATATAAACCTTTTATTCCACATTTACCGAAATCCACAAAATAACAGTAAATAAGAAATATAAACAAAAGCAGAAATGCACATATAATTATTTGACTGGGGTATAAAGCCCACAGAAACCATCCAAATTTAACAGCCAGCGTCATATATAGGTTCTATTCGATATAACTAAAAGCAACTATCTTTCCAATTTCATTAAAATTTTGGATAAAGTACAGATTTCCTTGATATTTTGATTCTACAGTTTGAATATAGACGAAATCGGACTGCAATAACGCCAATTTCCGATATAACATAATTTTAAGTTCAGATTCTTTCACTTCACAACACCAACGCAGACATCGGACTAAACTATACATATTATGCCATTAAATATGTGTGGCACTTATAATCAAAAAATGGTCAAAATCGGTCTATGAATTATCAATATAATCGAATATATATGGGACCTCATTTCACTTCAGTCAGATCACTTTTTTTAAAATCGGTTAATCTGTAAGATATCCCTATGAAATGAAGTAGGAAGGCCTGATAACAACAATTTATGTAGAAAAACTGTTTACGATTTAATACTTCTCTACTTGCTTTGTTTTCTCTGCTCTCTTCTCAAAAAAGGGTAATTTGTAAGTAAAAATAAAATTTTTGAGTTAAATACACCAAGGGCGAATATGTTACACAATGTTACATATGTTACATTAAAAGTGAACAGCGTTCTCACCATTTTGTCTCTGTTAGGTTTATGCCAACCTACATAAGTTATACCAATTTCTTCTTCGATTCGCTATTTTCCATTTGTTGGCGTATCGAAAGCAGATTAAGTCATTCTAAATATCTACTCATACTCTCTTTTCAACGTCCATCTTTCTACACTCCACGGGCTTTATGTTAATAAATAAATATATATATAAATATAAATATATATAAATGTCTTCAGTGAAGTCATCGGTGCAATGACTTTAAAGGTTGGTATTCATAAATAATAATAAATTAAACAGATTTTGGCCAGGGCATGCGGAAATGTCGAAAAAAAAAAACAAAAAAAACGGATACTGGCCACGAAGTAAGGGTGCGTGTATGTGTGCGTAAAGCGAGCGAATGTGAGATATCACGTGGAAATATTAACGTTTGGAATGCTAAATTAACTTACTCGTATGCACACACTTATGAGCCGCTTGAAATATGTATTCTTCATATCACGTCTAATTTGTCACAAGCATTAAATTCATGTCAACTTTGTGTGCAAAACACTTAGGATTTTCAGTTAATTTAATTTGATTTTCATCATCACTAACGGCATGCCTTTATAATATTAATATTGTATGCAATATTGCTTTGCTTTCGTAATAAGTTGTATAGAATTTACAGTGGAATTTGCGTAATTGCGTTAATTAAAAGTATTCATAAGAATTGAAAACTGGTATAAAAAGTACCATCTATGAAACACATTTACTGAGATTTATTACTATGCGTAATGTAAAATTAAATGATTCTGATTTACTTATATAAATATTGTACATATTAAGGTGGAACGTTCTTTTTATATTTTCTTTATAAAAATTGTTAGAAGACAGAAAGTATTGGCTTTCAATTCCAATCTTCCCATCGTCGAAATACTTCTCAAACTCTGTTTGGGATAGCCTTTTCTCTTTCAGCGATTTTTCGTATGCATGGAAAACGACGCCTCTTTAAGGTTCTCTTTATTTTTGGAAATATAAAAAAATGACATAGAGTCATGACTGGCGAATATGGAGTCTTGAGCATGGTCACAATGTTGTTTTGTTGTTGGCTAAAAATTCACGAAGAAGCTTTAACTTTTAACAAACAAAAATCGTCAAGCTCATCAAAACACGTCTAACGTTAGGGATTGCTACGGAAAAGGTAAGCAACTCTCTCCTGGACTCTCCAAACTCGTGAAATTTGTTAATTTTCACACAAGGGTAAAATTGAAGATAGTGGTAGTGGATTTTCACTTTTATCGAATTCAATTCGCTAAAATATAGATGTGGCGAATCGAATACTGCTTGTGTGTCTCAAATTGACAACAACTATATTCACAACTTGTTTACTTGGTAGTTCCCTCTTTGGTTTTCGAACTGAGAAAGCGTATTTTTACTAAGTTTCGGTACTTTTATACATATATTCTGCTTTTCGGTAGCAACGATTTGTGGTCTTCCCCGTTCCATTTCATTTTAAGCTTCCACATTTTTGTTAGCTTCAGTTAATTTAAAATTTTATGGAATAAACAATTTACAAAATAAACAAAACAATTTTAAACCGCTGACCAAGCTACAGAAAATTAGCAAGCTTTCCAGACGGCTGCTCTGCTATACGTTAATAGTTCGTTAATATTATTAAAAAAAAAAACATGAACGGCAAAAACTACTGACTAACGAAGTCCGGCTATTAAATGTAGAGGTTTTTAAAAAATTTAAATACTTATATAAATAATTTAATTTGATACTGAAATCTGTGGAAGATGCCTTGTGAAATTTGTAGAATTTGTTTAACTGCAATTTAATCGCAATTAAGTGGAAATTCTAATTAGGCGTGCGCGAGGTAAGTTATCGTAACATGTATTTAATCATTTATTTTCATCATAAGGTGTACGGCGATTTCTGAGAAACATTTATGTACGTTAGCTAATTGTGGTAGGTGGTTATTTTTATGCGAATAGAGCAACATCTAAATACACGTCAAAAATTAGTGGGAAATTACATAAAATAAATATTGATTTATGACATAAATAAGCCTAGCTGGTATATTTTATATATACCAAGATCTGGTATTTTATTAATTTAACCAGCAGTTGAAAGATCTGAAAGGTTAATAGTGTGAGTAAATTTTATTTTATTAACTCTTTTAAAAAAACTAGTCAGACAGCGACAAAATTTGTTTAATCGTTCTTTGTAGCATCTGCATGCAACCTCATACAAAGAATTATATGTGCATTTCTGCTTTTGTTTAAATTTCTTATTCACTGTTATTTTTTGAATTTCGGTAAATGTAGAATGAAAGGTTGATATGTTGCCGTTACTATGCAACGAAAATTGTTTCATACTTTTCTCGTTCGTTGTACAGTTACATTAAGAATGTGCTTGTGAATTGGGTATTGCATAGTAAATATTTATATGTGCAAAATCAGTTTAGCTGATCTTTCTTACTGATAGTGTCGCAGCAAAAACTTTTTTTGTTAAAATTTGTTTGCAAAATTATTGTAGGTGCATTAACTTAATGAATTATTAAAAATTTGATTACATTTATTTAACATTAAGCCTAAAATGTTTCGTGGTACTAGTTTATCAGCCGAGGAACAAGTAATAATCATAGGAATGCATAAAAGTGGTTCCAAAATGGCTCTAGACCAAAGCGACATCGGAACTGTATCTCAAAATATCTTAAAAACCCCACTAATTATGGTAGAGTGCAACACAGCGGACGAAAACCAACATTGATGAGCTGTGCGAAGGGATGATTCGACGGCTAGCAGTTGCGAACTTGATAAGCAGCGGTCAAATATGGACCTAGTTAAGACAGAAAATCACAATAAATATAATTTTTCCAATTATACATAAAAATCAGTTTCTCAAACACACCTCCATGGCACCTAAACCAACGCTAAACGAAGGCATAATAAATCACATTTGAGTTTTGCAAATAAATACCAATTTTGGTCCGATGAGTGATAGAATACAGTCTTTAGTGACCAAAAAAAATTAAATTTGGTCGGCCCAGATCATTGAAAGGAATATTGGAGAGGTTCGCACCAGTTACAAGCGATGTTTTGGAAGCGGTACCTTGGTTTCATGGGCCGCATTTTACTGCAGTGGAAAGATATCTACATACATGTTTTACATTCACTCAAATGAATGCTAATATCAATGTAGATCTTTTGGACAGCGAGTTAATAAAATTTGCTGGCAATATTTATGGCATATAACTGGACATATCGAAAGGATAACGCTTCAATCCACACGAAGAATGTCTTTAACGACCGGAAAATTCCGGTATTACAATGTGCATCATTGAGTTCGAATCTAAATCCTATTGAGGATCTCTGGGGGATCCTCTCTGCTCCTGTTTTCTAAAACGGAAAGCAGTTTGAGACAGTACGTCACCTTAAATTAGCCATAAAGCAAGAATTTGCCAATATTTATATAACTATTCTACAGTCAGTAGTTAATTCTCTGATTAAGCGGCTTAATTTAGTTTTAAAATATAAGGACAATTCTAATTACTATTAAAATAAACATTTCTTTCAGTTAAACTTAAATGTATAGAATTTACTGGTAAAAATAGTAAAATGCACATATAAATATTTACTATTAGCCTAAACTTCAATTCTGTTTTATAGTTTAAAAAAATTTTGAAATTTGTTAATTTTTTTTTATATCATATACAATAATAATTACAAACCTGCATACCCAGATATATTTTGCAATTTTGTAATTTTTAATTTTTTTTGCAAAAAGTTCATGCACATATAATTCTTTGTATGAGGTATGTTGTTGAAGTGTGAACTATCAAACAGATGCAAGAAAGTCTTTTGCATGTAGACGGCGAAAAAAGGTAAATAAATACAGCTAATAAACAATATAGTACCAAGTGTGAAAATTAACATATTTTTATGAAAATTTCCACTATTTTGAATAGTATTTAGCCTCACGCACTTCTATGCTTACATACTTACATACTTACATACGTTACATATATGTATATGTATTTAAAATATACCTATTTAGACACGTCAGCAGTTTCATTAATGCTGCGATTATTGTGTTTTACATGCGTCATATGCAAATTATATGCCCGCTAGTTACATATCTGACCAATATGCAATGACGTGCATGTGCAGTCGCGGAAACATAGACTTTACGTAAAACCGTCAATACACCCATTTATAATAGTTGAATGTTGTATTTCGTGTCACTGCATATGTAAATAAGTTAAGAGTTTACGCCTCCACTAGTTGCCTGGCCGAACGCTTCGCTTCTTGGGTAATGACTGCTGTAATACTTTGTATAATAAGCTAAGTGGATATTCATATGTGTTTAGAGCCTGTCAATACATTATCCATATCCGAAGAGTCAAAGATTTTTATACTCTCGCAACAAAAGTTGCTAAAGAGAGTATTATAGTTTTGTTCACCTAACGGTTGTTTGTAAGTCATAAAACGAAACGAGTTAGATATAGGGTTATATATATCAAAATGATCAGGGTGACGAGACGAGTCAAAATCCGAATGTCTGTCTGTCCGTCCGTCCGTCCGTCCGTCCGTCTGTCCGTGCAACGGATAACTTGAGTAAAAATTGAGATATCTTAACGAAACTTGAAACACGTATTCCTTGGCACCCTCAGGAGGTTGCTTTCGAAAATGGGCAAGATCGGACCATTGCCACGCCCACAAAATGGCGAAAACCAAAAACTTATAAAGTGTCATAACTAAGCCATAAATAAAGTTATGAAAATAAAATTTGAAGCATAGGATCATATTAGGGAGGGACATATTTGGATGTAATTTTTTTGGAAAAGTGGGCGTGACCCCGCCCTCAAATAGGTTTTTTGTATATAACTCGCAAACCAATAAAGCTATATAAACCAAACTTTCTGCAGTCGTGTCTTTCAGCCGTTTCCTTATACAGTCCAAAAATTAAAGAAATCAGATAATAACCACGCCCACCTCCCATACAAAGGTTAGGTTGAAAATGACTAAAAGTGGGTTAACTCACTAAAGAGAAACGTCAGAAACACTAAATTTTACATAAGAAATAGCAGAAGGAAGCTGCACTCAGATTTTTTTACAAAATGAAAAATGGGCGTGGCATCTCCCACTTATGGGTCAAAAACCATATCTCAGGAACTACTCGACCGATTTCAATGAAATTCGGTACATAATATTTTCTTGACACCCTGATGACACATGTGAAAAATTGATGAAATCGGTTCATAACCACGACAACTTCCCATATAACTCAATTTTGAATTCCATCTGATTCCTTGACTTTATAATGCATACATAAGGAACCAATGAAGATAGCGGAATAAAACTTTACACAAATAGTACATATCATCTCTGGCTTCACTTAAGAAAAAATTGTCGAAAACGGACTATAACTTTTCAAGACCCCAGATATCGGACATGTTGGACTCAGTGCCTAAGGGTAAATTTTAACCGAAAATATTGGTAAATCTCTTAGATAATTTAATGTAATTCAAAGTAAATTATTTTCTTCTAATAGTGTGTCTCTGTTCCAAAAATTATTAAAATCGGATAATAACATCTCCTAGCTCCCATGTACCTAATTATAGGTTTTTCAAAAATACGGTGGGCTTTAATCTACATATATGTATTGGTTAATATGTGAGATACTATATCTTTGCCAAATTAAGTGCGTGTATAGTTTTGGATATAGTGTACCTAGCAGGTGAAAATGAATGAAATCGGTTCACGAATTACCACAGCCCTCATACACTATATACGACGATTTTCGTTACTCTATTAAACTTTGTGCCGAATTTATAGGTAAATTTGGGTGTTATCTTATTAAAATTTCTTCAATAAAGTGCGAGGGTATAAAATGTTCGGTTGCACCCGAACTTAGCCTTTCCTTACTTGTTATTATAAAGTTCCTTTAAGTCCTATACATCTCATTACAGTATGTAGAGTGGTGATCGGGTATAGCACTCTCTGTTAATCTCTACTTAAGCTATTTCAATTGCTTTTTCCATTCTAAATTTTTGCTCATACCATATAACTCGATGTAGTATATAGTATTGAGAAATTTATGATTACAAGTAGTGAACCATTAAATAAATTACTTTTAATGTAATTTTAAATATTATTGCCGTCATATTACGAACATGCGTCAAGTGGAATTGAAGTTACGTGACCTGCCAGCGAGTATATCTAGTTTACTATTTCAAAGAATTCATTGACTTTCGGGAAATTCAAGTTGGGGACAAGTTTGTTTAATAGGGGGTTTCCTACAAGTAGCGGAAAATGGGTATTTTTTCTAAAAGCACTACCGCGAAGTAAATAATTTTGTGGTGTCTTAGGTGTCTTTGTGAGAGTTTTGAAGTGAATTTATTATAATATATGTATAACAAAAATGTATATTTACTTAAAGAAACCGGATAGTGAAAGGTCAATCCAGATTGTTCAAATGTTAGAATCTGTGTCATACCGGAGGAGATTAAGCAGAAAAACAAAAATTTTATCATTATGTATATGATTGTGTTTATATGTTTAACTTTTGAGATAAGATTATGGATTAAACAATTTCAATCATGCTGCTCTTTGGGTTATTTATTAGAGAAATAATAAGAAAAGGTGTTAATTAGTTGATTAATTACCCAAAATGTGTACAATGTTTATTATTGTTTGATGTCATAGCTTTGACGCAGTTAAAACTACTAAAAATGGATAAAATATCTATTGACGTACGTAGGGTAATTTAAAAAAAATTTAAAAATTTATTTGCGCTGATTTATTTCGATTTACTATACAAAAGAAAAATCAGATTTTACTAAATTAATTTTAAATCGAATACAAATGGAGTTGAAACTGGAATGCAGCTCTGCTGGTTGTTGTCTATGCTGTAAATTTGTACCAACTTCTAATGAACATCATGTATGAACAGAAATATGAACAAAATTTATAACAGCTGATCGTTAATCGAGTCTGCAGTGCGAAAGATAAATATCTCGTTTCTCAATGATAATCATAGTGTTTGTCATTAGTCATTAATTTGACTGTGCGAAAAGGTAAATTGAATTGGTCAAAATGGAAGGTCATAATTATTACAACTATTTCAGTGAGGCAAGTTTAAATACAATTTCATGGATTTGAAGAGTCCTTTTGTGAGAATTGATGACATAAGTGCATACTATCGAATGGAGACTATTTTGAAGGCGGCAATATTAATGTAGACGAATGAATAAATATTAAAAAAACGAAAATTACCGTTATTTTTTTAACACATGTCGTATAGCAGAACGCGCAGTGAGAGTACAACCAAACTTTCAGATTATTGCTATTTTAAACTGAGGAAGTTTTCGAGGTATTTTATGCTTTTGTTTTAGATATACAGTGGAACTTCCATAACTCGAACTTCTATAAGTCGAAGATCTCCATAACTCGAACTTTTGAACTGGCAATAGCATTTAGAAATCAAATTTCATACAAATTTGCTTCCGTAGCTCAAACTTCTATAACTCGAAGTTCTCCATAACTCGATCTTTTGAATTGGCAATAGAAGGCAACTTTCATACAAATTTCGTTCCATAAATCGAACTTTTCGACAAGGGCAAAATACAAAATTTAAAATTATCAAGAAACAAGTGATTAAAACTATCAAGAAACAATTTTAAAGCAGTCCCTATATTCGTATGGAGGCGAACAAAAAATATGATATTACACTTGTAGATTTCATAAATCGTGTAACAAAGGCATGAGATAAAGACGTCAAGAGACAAACAATGACAAAGTGTAACAAACAAAATTGCAGTATTCTTGTTTTAATGTATTTAAGTAAAATTTTTTTGCGAAGTAAATAACTAAAACTGTGGGGAAATCTATATTTTACAGATTTTGGAAAATTTTACGTTTTAATGAAAATTTCTATAACTCGAAGTTTTTTGTGGATTATGGTGATTCGAGTTAGAGAAGTTCCACTGTATTTGATCTTAATTAAAAATAAAAATTTAAAAAATTTAAATGTCATTAAAATAACAAAATTGAAGTAATACTTTTAGCGAAAATATCGCTACTGGCATGCACATGGTACTTACCTTGATTTGGAGACCAATATAGAGGGATATTCTAAGTAAAAAATAAAATATTGTTAAGAATAACACAAAAATATGCGATAATCAATATTTAAACTTTGATTGAATAGTTCACACCTTTATTTAAACCTTAATGTTTATTGGGTACATTGTAGGCGCTAGTAGACAATACGTTCAATGAAGTGGTATATCTGGTTAGGTGAGCATGCTTCATAGCTTCAACGTCATTGGCATCTCATAACTCATTATGTATACGGTTTGAGTTAGCTATTTTTTCATACATAAATATTTACACATACATATGTATGTATGTATGCACATATGTATCTCGTCATCTGCAGAACACTGTCTGTGTAATTTTTTTCCAGACAGGTTTAAATTAGTTGCGGTTTCTCGTTAAACATACAAAAAAAAGAACAACACAAACACTTCGGAGCTTATCTGAATGTGAGAAAAAACCAACAACGTCATCGACGAGTTTGAAGAACAGCGCCACTATAAATTCACTGAATATTTAAGCGTGCCGCCGCCGGTAAGAGACACGCGCTTGGCACATGCTTCAGTTTTCTAAAAACAACAGCAACAAAAAATTTGCAAAATCATTTGAATTGATTTCTTACATGACAGCGATATGCTTTTTTGGCGTTTATGTGTGTTTATATAAGTATAATTGTGGGCGTGTTAATGCTTTAATTGGGCTTACGAGTGCTCGCATATACAATTTTGTTATAGAAGCATTTGACTCTTCAAATATTATATGACACGCGCTCATATATATGTATATGTACATATACATATGTATGTATGTATGTATGTAAGTTTACAGCAAATACAAGCGTACCCATGTTATTTGCACATCCATTGACACATCACGCTTCTCCAATTACAATTTCACGCCACAATCGTTTGTGTTCATTTAATTTGCTTAGCGTCAATAGTACTCAAATATAACTGTTGTTTGTTGTAAATCTATAAATGACAAGAAAAGAAGCTGGCCGTTCACTAGATACGATCGTAAGTGTGTTCGATTCGCACTTAATTCGCCGCAGCTCGATTGACTCGGGCAATCGATCAACCCAATTGATCTTCAATTGAGATTACGTACACGCAGTGGTGCTCCATTTCGGCTGTCGGCTGTCGGCGGCGCAGCGCAGCTTATGCAAATGTGCGAGGTGAAATTGCTTTCAAGTGGGTATTCAATAGGTATTATTTTACTGCTAATAATTGCGCCAGCATCCGTTATGTTGAGACTGATTGCTTACTATTGCCTCTCTAATGGCTTGAATAATGATCTGTGCGCATTTAATGAATGAAGTGATAACTCAATTAGATTTTCTTACTTTGAATTTTGGCAAGTCTGCTAATTTATGCATTGTCACAAAACCGTTACACAGTCAGCTGTTCAAGTTTGTGTTTTTCATGCTTTAAATGCTAACAATTTAACTAATTTTCTACATTTTAAGCTTTAAGATTTTAGGCGTATTTCAAAATTTTGTAAACACTTTTAAATTATAAGCGTGCAATTATTACCTCAGGCACGTACTAATTGTGCAATATTTCACATTTAAATAGGCATGAATATTTCAAAAATATTATTTAATTTATTGTTTTCGACAAATAACTGTATTTGTAGAGTTTTTGAAGTAATATGTTTCACGCTTTTTGACAAATAACAGTGTAATTGACAGTTGGAACTGTTAAAAAGTAATTTACAAGTTTTCGTCAAATAACTGTATTTGTAGACTTTTTGAAACAATATGTTTTACACTTTTGACAAGTAACTGTAAAAAATACTGTTAAAAAATAATTTACAAGTTTGTTTACAAAGTTCTTTTAGAAAGTCATTTAAGAGCTCGTACATAAATTTTTAGACTTTTATAGCAGATCACAAATAACCGGCTTTATAGCAGTATACTACTTAAATGAGGTAAATTATAGATGTCTTATGTAATATAAAATACTCATTTGGAAATGTAATAAATTATGATCAACTTGTACTGTTTAATAATATTTTCTAAGACTATTTATTATACATAAGCTATTATAATCTGCTACCAATTTTTGAGGAAACGCCGCGAATCATTAGTTCATTTAAAATCCGCTTGTTGTGGTTTTACGTATTATATATACAGTTAAGATAATATGTTATACATATAATATTTCAGGATCTATTTACCTAGCAATCAAAATTATAAAAATATATGTATATACAGTGCTGGGCAAAAACTTCCGGTCAGTATGGAAATTTGAATTATGAGCTTAAATATTTATCCAAGAAAAAATGTTGTATTAGGGATTATTTGTATTCGTAATAAGAGATAAAATTGATTATTAGCAAAAAAATATTTATGGGCAAGACTCCGTCAGAAGAAAAGCGATTTGCAAGTGGTCTTCCGATTTTTTTGAAACTTTGGGAAATAATAGTCTTATATAAGTAACTTTTAACCCCAAAAAGAATTTTGAAAAATTTTCAAAATGGCGGCCGCTACGCCATGTTGAAAAAAGTGCAGTGTTTTTTTCAGAAATTAATATCTCCGAAACTTCTTGATCGATTTTAATGAAATTTACAGGCGATATAATTAATAGTACGTAGTTTAATGTTATATTATGACCAAAAAAAAATTCCCAAATTTTGACCAAACAAATGTCAAAAAAAATTTTGAGTTAATTTTTAGTTAATTTGGCCACTTTTTTAAACTTTCTAATAAAAATTTTTCGATTCGTTATGATTTCACCTTTCTTTTAAAAAAAGAATTATTTGGAGACTTGAATAGTTTTCGAGATATTGAGATTTTAGTGGGAGCGCGCACCGCGATTTCTATGTACTGCGTTCCCGTACCGTTAAACGTGCACGAACCTGATTAGCTACCCTGCACATTGAACGCGTATAACATAACGCTGTTTGGCTCGCACCTATGTACATCGTTGGAGATTTATAAAAAATAGGTAAGTTTAAATAGATTTTAAGTTGAATAGATTTTAAGTTGAACGGCACCTAAAGCAATATTTGGGTTTCCACAATGCCACGATATAAATGCTTTAATCCTTTTAAAAAGCAGCGACATTCTTTAGTTGATAAAATTTGCAATACTTGCCGTTTACAAGTTACAAAGTTAGAACCATCAACCTTGATACAAGTGCAAGAATTATTTCACACTGTTGAAAATGTAAACAAAGAAGAGTTTTGTCAACCAGATGATTTAGATAATAATGCAATGGAAAATAATAATTTTGAAAATGAAAGCAAAGAAGAGTTTTGTGAACCACATGATTTCGATAATATTGCAATGGAAAATATTAATATAGTTTACGAAAGTGAAAAAGAAATTGAAGAATTAAATAAAATTTTGAGAATATTAAGTATTTCACCAATTGTTAGTTCACAAATAAAATTATTGCTATCAATTGAAAATGTTTCAACTATTTCTTTTGAAACAGGGCGGACATTTGTTTTATCAACTAAAGCATGTCGCTGCTTTTTAAGAGGATTAAAGCATTTATATCGTGGCATTGTGGAAACCCAAATATTGCTTTAGGTGCCGTTCAACTTAAAATCTATTTAAACTTACCTATTTTTTATAAATCTCCAACGATGTAGGTGCGAGCCAAACAGCGTTATGTTATACGCGTTCAATGTGCAGGGTAGCTAATCAGGTTCGTGCACGTTTAACGGTACGGGAACGCAGTACATAGAAATCGCGGTGCGCGCTCCCACTAAAATCTCAATATCTCGAAAACTATTCAAGTCTCCAAAAAATTCTTTTTTTTAAAAGAAAGGTGAAATCATAACGAATTTTTATTAGAAAGTTTAAAAAAGTGGCCAAATTAACTAAAAATTAACTCAAAATTTTTTTTGACATTTGTTTGGTCAAAATTTGGGAATTTTTTTTGGTCATAATATAACATTAAACTACGTACTATTAATTATATCGCCTGTAAATTTCATTAAAATCGATCAAGAAGTTTCGGAGATATTAATTTCTGAAAAAAACACTGCACTTTTTTCAACATGGCGTAGCGGCCGCCATTTTGAAAATTTATCAAAATTCTTTTTGGGGTTAAAAGTTACTTATATAAGACTATTATTTCCCAAAGTTTCAAAAAAATCGGAAGACCACTTGCAAATCGCTTTTCTTCTGACGGAGTCTTGCCCTTATGTTAAATTTTTCAAGAGCGAACTTTTTCAAATTTGGTCAAATTCAGCAAAATTAGAGATATACAACAAAATTGTTCACAAAATTTATAAAAACAGTAATATCAAAGTGATTGTTTGTTTGTGTGATTTGTTTGTTCCGCTTACTTTTGCCTTAATTATCGCCCTAATCCTTGCTGGTATGGACGAAATGACCTTTTGGAGTAATCCGATCGCCATGTCATCATACCACCCATTCAAAACGACGGAATGCAGCTTTTTTGGATCCCCGGCTTCTGTGTGACTAACTGTTTCTTCATAATCGCCAAAAAATTTTCGATCGGGATTAAATCAGTGCTGTTCCCAGGCACGTCAACTGATTTATTCCCATTTCAAGCATAAAATCGCGTTCCTCCAAAAAAATAATAAAGAAGGAGGTCAAAATTAGTTCAGAATATTTTAGCTCATAATTCAAATTTTCGTACTGACCAGATTTTTTTGTCCCGCACTGTATATTAACAAAGCGACATGTTTTTGAATCTCACTAGGTGGTGCCAGAGTCGAAACATTTTCAAAATTGCATTTACTGTACGGTTTAACTAATTTCCTCTACGTTTATATGTTGATATAACGGTAAAAGAACATTTCAAGATTATAACCTTTCTTCTTCAGAAGGCATTTAAAGTTCTAGGTTAATGATTATTATGCAAAAAGATCTCAGTAGAATTGAGATCATGTGATTGATCATTGATCTCTTTAATAAAAGTTATAAGTAATATATGTACATATGTATGTATATATATGTCATTCATAAAATGAAAAACAATTAATTCATTCGCCTTCAAAATAGTCCCCATTTGGTATAATGCACTTATACCAGCGCTTTTTTCAATCAACATTTCTTCAACTCGATTTTTGGGATAGCCTTTAGCTCGCAACGAAGTGTGAGCTTTTAACGAACGAAAATCGCTAAGTTCAACAAAAAACTTTTGCGGCTGCTACAGAATATTAATTCCTATTATTTTTTGAACACATCTCACACATTTGCGTTCATGGAGATTCCCAACTTCGATACATAAGCGGTTTAATGAGTCACCAGCTTGAAAAGCTGGAACATTTCATGCTGTCTGGTAATTCAGCGGTCAACTATATGAACTTGTTTTGGATTTTAACTAGCTGCGACAGCGCAAAGAAATATCGATATAGTGTCAAAGCGCAAAAGAATTGATGGGAGAACACAAAATTTAGAATAATTATGACAAAAATGAGTGAACAAGAAAAAACAGTTTGGGGAAATCTAAATTGTCGGTTGCATTCATTACATAACCATTAATGTTATACCGCCTAAGGTAGATCGAGACTTCGAGCATTTTATGATACCTGCTTCTTCTGTAGATATTGTGTTCAAAAATGTTAAAGTATCGTAAAATTATAATTATAATACTTCATTTACAATCGCTTTAAGTTAATATTTTTTTATAAATTAAATACAACAATAAATTATAATATAGGATTAAGGATTCATTTGAACTTAAAATTAAAATCATTTGCTTGTAACCTATTAAATATTATAAAAAAATATTTTATAACATTACACGATGATTTGTCTGCACGCTGTTGCATGGAACAAAAATACCAGTGTGCAATAATAAGTAAATACATATAAATATAAATCTGCATTCCAGAATGGATTACACAATCTAAATATACGCAATTAATTAATACATATAGCGACTAGTCTTGTTCATACATAAGTTATTATACAATGAATTTGCATAAGACAATGTTTTCCTACATATGCAAATTATTGAATCAAATCAATTAATACGCACTTATAAAACACAGTGCATGTGGGATTGGGTTCGGGCACAACGGATTTATATCACCTGGGGTATATTAAAGTAATTGTAGGAAAAGAAAAGTTTCCTTACAATAAAATGTTTGGACGAATGCCCAAAAATTTTCAGGAGTGGAAAGGTACGTTTTTAATTATGTATAAAATTTAGATAGCTTGAGATCGAGTGGGTTCGACCTGCCGACCAAGTATATATTTCAATAGGTCTATTGATCTCTTTAACCAATACAAACTTATAAAGTCCCTATATTGTATATACTGGGGTTTGGAGAAAGTCTGGACTTATTATATTTAACTTTGAAATTCAGCTCGTGTGTGAGAACCTGCTGCCATGTTGCCATATTTTTTAAGATAGCTCACATTTTGACGACACAAAGTCCACAAAATAACAAAAATCATTATGTATTGCATATGAAAACTGGGATGATTCCCGGACAATTTTCTGTTTCCATTTTCATCATACTACAGTAGCCATCCACCTAATTTCGCCAAGATAACCTACATTTTGACCGATGTATACTATATAAAGCCAATCGAGAGTTTGAAAGTTTTTGCATCAGATTTATGAATCCTAAGGGAATTATTGACCTGAATTTGACATCAGAGCTTTATTATCTAGAAAAGATGCCCTTTTCAACACAATATCTCACAGATTGACCGATGTTTCGATTAAAAAAGTTATCCAGAACTTCTGGGGTTCTCACATTCATCGTCTGCAGTATGATCCGACTTCGAGTGCTTTTCGACGAGCGCTGCATGATAAATATGGAAAATAATCAGTTGGAATTCAAAATTGTGTTGTAGGCATCGTACGGACGAACAGACAAACATTCGGAATTCAACTCATCTCGTCATTCTGTTCAATTTAATATATGTACCTATAGAACTCCATATTCAGGTGTTAGGTGTTGCAAACAACCGTTATGTGAACAAAATTATTATACTCATTGCAACAGAGTGGTGAGTGTATAAAAATAAACGGTTTGTTTATGCAAAAGTATTACTTCAGCAGGCACGTGATCATTTTATGTGTCATTTATTACCGTTCGTATTAAGTAAGTACCGTTGGTAAGTAATTAATGCGAAGTGCTTGGTGCAGTAATAATGATCTGTTACTGTTCTACTACGGTAATTAAGTATATTTTTATGTTAGTAAATAGAATTATGCAGTCATTACTTGTCTATAACTTTCGAAAAACTAATCTAATTTATTTAGTATTTATATGCCTGGACAGAGAGAACCTTGAAAAATTCTCTTATTGACATATTGACATACTTATTAGAAATGTTTTCATTATAATTAGTGGGTAATGTTTTATTTTTGTTAAACAATAATTGCTAAAACCAACAATGTTTGCTCTAATTATCACAGTTATTAATTAGTACATTACAAACCGATAATATTTATTAATATCTAAACAAATTAGAGTTCTATATGTACATATCTATATGAGTGAGTTTACTTGTAATGCTTTCAAGTCCGAGCGAGTGTGAAAAAAGCATTTACAATTCAAAATGGAAAAGGCAATATTTTCGTTCTTATTATTTCTATTATTATATTACATCATAAAGGTTCAACGCCGTACCTGTTAGTTCACGGATGTTGTAATATTGACACATATAAAAAACAAAACATTTTTTACTAAATCAAAATAAATTACATAGCAAACTTAACGCTTTTTATAACAGTGTTTTTTGTTTTTCAATCAGTGCACACTTTCCCATATTAATTTTTTTTCCTTAACCCCTCACAACTCGTGTTCTATTAAATATGCAGTAGCGCTTGATCGGTTATTTATCGCCCGGGTTTGCACTGTCATCCGCCATAAGATGCCAGCTGTCAATTTAAAGTCGAGTACAACCGTTGAATTATGTAATTGTGTTTTTATTTACACTTTGCTCATAGTTCAACAAATCGATTGACTAATTTCTATACTTCAGGAGAGTACAGGTAGTCGTCATAAATTGTAGTCAGTGAACGGAATGGGTAAGCTTATTAAGGAATATAAAAAATATAAATTAATGTAGAAACGTGCGCTTGAATATTTCACGCTTGTATGCATTAGAAGCGTGTGCACCAGTGCGATTTTTCACTAATATGCTATTTGGAGAGGATGTCATGTTTTCAAATTGCATGCATTTTTTTTACACATTTCTAATGATTCAAATAAAGTTCTCCACATTTGCATGCCGATATATATGTATTGCTTTTAAATCACTGAAATTTGCTGATTACGAACAGGTTTAACAATTTTAAGAGATTTCACATTTCTGTTATATAATAATAATTTACGTTTCAATAAATTACCGTTGTAAACTTCTGATTATTCGGTGATTTGATAGTAAAAGATGATTTTAGCTTAAATATAATACAATAAAATAATGTTATACACCGAAGTTATGATTGGAATAAAGAAGGTTGCTACATTTTTTTAATAATTGTATGCAATAATTCATATGCATATCACAATAATACACTAGAAATCATTTCACCAATATCAGCTCATGGTAGTTGTTGACATCTGAGTGTGGCAGAGACTGCACGATTTTTTCACATGGAATATAGCTAGACATTCTAGATGAAAATTTTGTTTTAATGAACAAATATTTTTTAATATTTTCACATTTGTAGAAAAATACTTGCTAATTTACAAAAAGCACTTTAAGTAGAGGTCATAAACTAGTCACCTTATTTGATGGGCATCCAACACTGTAAGTTTTTATATTCCTGGAACTAATTATATTCATTCTAGTTGGAGCAGTGATAGTGTCACTTTGGACTAGTAAGTAATTCTTAAGTTGGATTCTCTACTCGTCAATACCTAAGCTCAGAAGATGATAACACTAGCTGAAATGGCTCTAAAGTTAGCCTAAACGACCATGTCAGGGATTCAAATTTCTCTCCAAATTTTATACATTAGATCAGATAATTTTAAAAGTAAGGATGACACAACTGTTAATTAACAGATAAAAGCAAGTATACGGAGGGAAACTGTTAAATGTATTTCTAACGGTGACGTGTGCTTTCTAGTTACTGTTGATATATATCATCACTCATTCCCAAATATCCAACAATGTATGATAAGAATCCAAGGCTATGTTGTAAACTATATGCTGACAACCATATGTGCAAATATTGGTTGGCAAACATCTCCCTTCCGCTTTTTTGCTCTTTATTCAATGCTTTATAAAAAGAGCTACAGTGATCGGATTTAGTTCAAATATTTGCCGTTTTGTTCGATAATCTGTTTCTATATAGGCGGCAACTTCATAATACCCCCCTCGTAGAAGCCACCCTCCTTATTTGCGAAGAACTCAGACAGCCACTTTTCACAAGCCTCTTTTGAGTTCAACTTTACATCACCAAGAGCGTTCGCCATGGACAGGAACAGGCGCTATGCCCGGGCTATATGGTGGATGCGATAAAACCTCCCATCCGAGCTCCCGTAGCTTCTGACGAGTGGTCTACAAAGTGTGTGGAACACTACACCCTTCCTGTTGGCCAATTATGGATGCTTCTGGTCGATCGCCTGCTTCAAGCGGTCCAGTTGTTCGCAGTAGATGGTAGAATTAAGCGTATGGCCATGTGGGAGCAGCTCATAGTGGATGATTCCTTTCCAATCCCACCAAACACACAACAAATCCTTTCTGGCCGTCAATCCCGACTTGGCCACTGTTTGGGACCATTCACCGGCCTTCGATCACGACCGTTTGCGTTTGATAATGAAACCTTAACCTTGTAGGTTATGTCAAGACCTTTCAAAGATGTAAAGTATTGCCAGATAAGAGCGCTTTATACATAGCTGCGAAATTCAAAAGACAAAAAGGCGGAAGGGAGATATTTGCCAACCTAATATATGGATAAATTATGTATACATTATACCTACATCTATTTATTCCACGAAATAAAATTTAAATTCTTTCTTTTGCTTAAAAAGTGAAATTATGATGATGGGAAGTGCGCAAATATTTTATTAAACCTTTTGGCTTTAAAAGCACATAAAAACAAGTTTCTAATAAAATGCCTACAAATTAAAAACAAATTTTGTTTAATTTTGTCTACATTCTACAGACATGTTTACTGGTTTCATTTGAAAAATTTCAAGTTTGTTGAATATTTTACTGTTATACTTTAAACAGTTTATTCAACCTATTTCATTTGACAATTATTTTGTTCTACCAAAAACAAAATAACTGAGAAGTTCAAAATATTACTATCCAATGAATGAAAGTTGAAATTAACATATTCATTCAAATAATTCCGTCGAATAATTTAAACTATTAATATTTAGCATACATTTGCATATAAAAAGTGATTTGTCTTCACCCAGTGAACAGGAATATATTTTGTGGAAGCAGTCACATTATACTTTATACGCGTAAACAATTTAAATTTTGAATAAAAAACTCCCATTTGGAACTAAAATATGCTGTGAGAAAATAGAAAATAATCGTGAGAATCGCATACCGTTATAATCATTGATTCAAGTAACATGACTGTGATTGCTTTAAGTATCATTTTGTTGCTAAATTTTGTATTCCAAGAAAATTAGTATTTCAAATGAAAAAAGTTGAAGATTGAAATGTATACCTTTTTTATATATACTTCCAAAGTTTTGAAAACGAAAAAAGTGAAGTGTCTGTCTGTCCGTCCGTCCGTTCAAGGGATAACTTGAGTAAAAATTGAGATATCTTGATGAAACTTGGAACACATGTTCCTTGGGACCGTGAGAGGGTTGCTTTCGAAAATGAGACCACTGCCACGCCCACAAAATGGCGAAAACTGAAAACACATAAAGTGTCATAACTAAGCCACAAATAAAGTTATAAAAGTAAAATTTGGAACAACAAAGAATCGCACTAGGAAGGGGCATATTTGGATGTAATTTTTTTGGAGAAGTGGTCGTGACCCCGCCCCCAATTCGGGTGCAGAAGGAAGCTGCACTCAGACTTTTTACAAAATGGAAAAGGGGCGTGGCATCGCCCATTTATGGGTCAAAAACCATATCTCAGGAACTACTCGACCGATTACAGTGAAATTCGGTATATAATATTTTCTTGACACCCTGATGACACGTGTGGAAAATAGATGAAATCGGTTCACAACCACGACAACTTCCCATACAACTCAATTTTGAATTCCATCTTATTCCTTCACTTTATAATATATACATAAGGAACCAATGAAGATAGCGAAATAAAACTTTACACAAATACTGTATATGATCTGTGGCATCACTTGTGAAAGATTGTCGAAATCGAACTATAACTTTCAAAGCACCGAATATCGAATATGAAGAATTCAGAGCCCCATGGTAATTTTTCACCGAACATTTCGGTAAATCTCTCAGGTATCTTAATTTAATTTAGAGGAAATATTTTTCTTCTAATAGTGTAACTTCCCCTAGCTCTCATATACCTAATTATAGGATTTTCAAATTGGGTCAAATTGTGTGTTATCTTAATAAAAATATATCAATAAATTGCGAGAGTATAAAATGTTCGGTTGCACTCGAACTTAGCCTTTCCTTACATGCTTTTCTTTAAAATTATACGATGTTATCAGCATGTCTGTTGAATAACTTAATATATATTATATTATTCTGAATCACTCATTTTGTTTTCATTTTTTTATCTAAATTTTCGTTGTACTTATTACATAGAATCAAGTGATCAACAACCTCTATATAATTATGACATTCCTGCTAACGATGCGTTGCAAATTATGCTAACAACGCGTACTAATTCTAATTATTTCATTGTTGCTACTAAAACAATTACTACTTATAACAATATTCAATTTGTAATTATATTGGTAATTTGAGTGAATGCACTGTATCGAACTACAAAAAAAAAAACAATAATATGTATATAAAAACATATGTATGTGTAGAAATACACAATATAAATTATTCACCTTTTTCCAACCAATTAGCGTGGCAGCTAAATACTCGTAATATACCGTGCATTAAAACTTCGAATCCGCACAATGGGAAAATGAAATGCAGAATGCTATTTGAAAAACACCCATTTTCAGTGCCAATTAAAGGCAAAAACCTATCAACGGCCGAGCGGTGCCGACAATAGCACAGGTTAATGTTTTTGGTTTTATCGGCATTCCCCTCAGCGGCTGGTATGTTGTTATTGCTGTACTTAATATAAAAAATATCAGTTTCGTACAATTTTTCATAACTACGAAAAGCACTTAAGTATTACGGGAAATGTGCACAATCACAAATATATCAACAAGTGGTTGCAAATAAATGCTATCGAACATAATGTTCGGAATATGCCCTTTTCATCAACCCTGCCGTGTCAATTCAATTTGATTTGAAACTTCGCTCCTTACAAAATTCGTTTAAAACAACAATGCTTGTTGCTTGTGAACTGATAACAGTAAACAAAAGCAATTTAATTTAATTTAATTTCATGGTTGAAGGTCTGCGAAGTTCGACAAACTGTTGTAGAGCCTTCCAAGGGTGGTTGACTATGTGTTATGCTATAGCTTGTATGTAAATTCCTCAACTATTTTTATTGAGAATTTGTAAGTTTTGATATCGTACATCTACCTTTATAATTATTTCGGAACTAACCTATTATTATTTAACACTAACTCAAAACAAAAATGAAAAAACTCAATATAGGGGGAATGAATAATATATGAATTTTCAAAATAAATCGATTATTTATTTTATACTGTTGTAATTTAAGTTTTCTGAATAATCTAGTTCCAAGCATATTCGTTTTTTCTTATATAATATCACCATCAACCCTGCCAGCCAGGCCTAACTACTTTCCCCTCATGTTTCTTCAATTACTAACACCAACGCACACGTTTGGGTTGTTTTGTTTTTGTATTCGTACGTGTGAGGGGAATAGTGGTTAAAAAACTCACAAGCAGCTATGCTGGCCTATGGCAAACTCACCACTTTTGTGGGTTTAAAAAACTTCGGTTTAACCAGCTTTTTCACCACCTTTGGCTGGCAGGGAATATACTTTACTCATAAACAAATTTACTCCAGCGCCATCTAACGTTGCCATTTTTTCCAAATGTAGTGTTCTACAGCAACATATTAGGTCTGTTCAAAAAATAAAGGGAATTTTCGTCTTTTGAGTAAATTATGTATTCATTGTTGCTTTTAAAATAGTCACCTTTTGATATTTAGCCTTATCCTTTATCGCTTCTTCCAACCGCCGTAACACTACTCTAACTGGATGTTTGGATAGCTTTCGGTCTTTCAGTAATTACTCGTAATTACTTGTAAAACGACGACCATTAACGTTCTTTTTATTTTTGGAGATAGATGTCTGGTTAATATGGAGGCTGTGGCATTATTACAGTATTGTTTTTGACAAAGAATTCTTGAACAAGCAACGAAGTGTGATTTTTTAACAAGCAAAAATCGCCAGGTTCACAAATACGTCAAACCTTACCCGCTGCTTTATAATAAAAACTAAAAAAGTGAAAATTTGATATTTGGAATTTTTGAAATTCCCGTTATTTTTTGAATACATCTCAAACATTTGTATTTGAATTTTTGTATTCTGTGTATCACCAACACTCGGCTGGTTGTTGGACCAAAGTTTCTTTTTCCGGGAGATTGAATTATAAGTAAAACAGGTGTGTTCTTCGATTTTCAGAGTCAGCCACCAAAATCGAAATATTTGCCTTCGAAGTTCGAAAAAGGCTTATTAAAAAAAATATTATTAATTATAGGATACAGTTAGTAAAACAGTTTCTTAATTCGATGGTGTTTAAAATGTTTCGCTCCAGCTTATATGGCAGATGATATTAGCAGTCGAAATTTAATGTTCGAAAAAGATAAAAGCTTTATATTTCGAAAAATATTATTCCAATTTGTACATTTTGTATGATTATGAATCTGTTTCAGCGATCTTGGATTTATTTAATTTCAATATGAATCTTCCAGGAAAAAAATATAAAAATTATATATATTTGATATAGAGGAAATATGTATTTTTGAAATAAAAATTTTTATTTATTTTTAAATCCATCTTCGAGTGCTTATATCGTACCATATAAGCTTGTTTAAAAAATGTTATATATCATTTGAATAAGAAGAAAAGGTTTGGTAACTTACATACATTGATTAATAATGGCGTTTCCAGTAAGCTAAATTTCGAAATTCGATGACGAATATTTCGATTTTGGAGGCTAACTTAGAAAGAACATACATTTTTTTCTTATGCATCAATCTCCTGGAAAAATTGTATTTGATTCAATACCCAAAAAAAGTAATTTTTACGGGATAGTGTAATTCATACTTGGTTATACTACACCAATATCGCGATACATGTGTTCGAAAATAGTGGTTATAAAAATACGAGTTTTTTTCTCCCCAAGAGTTTCTTATAATATTTAATAGACACTCGGAGGTCTTCTTGCTGAGCTATAAGCTCAATAGTTCAATAAACTCGCATGATTTAAAGGTTCTTTCCAAAATTTGTCTCTTAAACAACTTCAGATCTACAATCAGTATTGTCAAAGCTAATGCACTGATTCGACAGGGAACCTTTACTTCGCAGTAACCAAAATAGCATATGTTAGCCAGCTTGATTCTAGGTTGGATTTCTAAGCGGACATTTTACTCAATTTGTTCCCATACAGATGTAATTATCTGCAACATTCCAAAGCAATGTCTGTCATTAATATTCTCGTATTATTGGATTTTTTTGAGAGTGAAATGAAGTAAGCGAAATAAACAATTTTTACCCAGAAAAATACCTCAGTATGAGTCAGTCGAAGGGAATGTGTAAAACTGCTGATGCTCTATTTTAAACAAAAGCTTTCGCTATAATGTTAAATAATGCAAATATTGATACAACTTTTTTAATGGAAATGATGAATTTGTTTATTTTGTTGAACGCTTTCATTTTGTGCTGAAATTGCAGAAAGCATTGTTATGAACGCTTATTATTGTATGAATGTACATGGAAATATTTTTAATGTAAATAAGATAATTTTTTTGCATGACCTTGATTAAAGTCACTGTCCAATTTAAATTACATGAATTGCGATAATTTTGAAATGTGTGTCTGTTGTTGATGCTTCACTGGATATTGTCTACATTGTAATAATAGCAGAAATGCTAAATGGAACAATTAGAAATAAACAATTAGAAAGCATTTAGTGAGCAATTTAATTTGTTCGTTTTTAATTTACTATTGAACAAATGGTAAGAAGTTATTCACCTATGAAAGAATACATACACAAAATAGAAAAGAGGAGGAATTAACAGAAAACTCCGGGAGCATACATTATAAACTGCGAACGTACTACTTCTGAAACCTTAAGGGAGGGGTCTGGGTTTTCACTTTCGAAAAATCGATTTTTTTTGTTTTATGTTATTGTTTAACATTTCAAAAATATGTCCTCAAAATTTTAATCCGATCTAAGCAATATTCTTGAGGTTATTGTTTAATTAGTCTCGGGACCTTTAACGCTTTAACTCTAACAGCTACGGGCGGTTGGGATAGCAGTGCAGCTGTAAACGCGTTTTTCTCAAAACTACTTTTTTGAAGTCCCTGTTCACTGCCATTTGAAAACTACTCGACAGATTCATTTCAAACTGTGTTTCCCACCCTGAAAATGGCGGAAATTTTAGTTGAAAATAACGGTTCACACTTTAGATGGCCGCCAAAATTTTTTCAATAAAAAAATAATAATCAGAGAACGTTGGGGGGAAGATTTGTTTAAAATTTAACTAAATCTTTATGGTTTTTCATTTTCGGATAATTTCCGGCCGAGTTACAGTGAACACCACAAATTGTTTTTTTTTTTTCAAGACGTCTTAGGGGAAGCTATGTTACGGGCTAATGGTTTAATATTTTTGCATAAAAAATTTACAGAACATAGTCAAAACTATGCTCAATAATATATAGAAGGTTTGAATAAAATTACTTAATCGATATTTGAGATAAACAATCACAAAAAAAGTGTTTTTTTTTGCGCTGAAACCCAGACCCCTCCCTTAAGGCGCCTGCTACACGTTCAGTATTTATCGTGATATTTCCTGTATCGCGATATTTATTGAACTTTTAGCATGCAATATTGATGGATCACAATCCATATAATAAAATATTTAAATATTTTGAAATCCAGATAGCGGATCGTGGATCGCGAGATAAATATTGAATGTGTAGCATATTTTATGATTAATTGGTGCCAAAATTTTAAAATTAAATTTATTCTAATAAATGAACATGAATTATAATGTTTACAATAGAATCTTTGCCAGAGCTATGCAACTCATCTGCCAAAGGTTTTTTAATAATGTTCAAATATTGGATACATATAATGTATTGCTGTGGGAGCAAAAATAATAGCCAAACATGATTTTCTTAGGTTTTCTTCCGAAATTTTATGGAAAAATGTACGAAAAAATAAACAAATAAATTTTTTAAATATTTTTTCTTATGAAAACACTAACAACATCGTATAAATATTGACGTAATATATACTGAACGTCTAGCATTCGCGAAGTATTCACCCGCAATCCATCAATATTCAATATAGATCGCGATCCAAATATCTCGGTAAATATTGAAGGTGTAGCAGGCCCCTAATTCTTACAGCGAACGCTGCGGAAATTTGTATTTTCAATTCGAAATATATTTTCTTTGGTGCTTGAGGAAACCGGTAACCATAAGAAGACAAGAAAATGAAATGAATTTATTTCATCGCAACTACATTTATGTATGTATATGTAAATATCGAATTTGCAAAGTGTTCTCTCCGACAGCTGATAATTGACCACTTTATTTAATGCTCAACACAACGGTAGACTATCGTGCCGCTGTTGTGCAATGAGTAATGAAGGCCATCCGTGCAATCATCTGACTTCTTCATTATTTTATTTTCAAATCACTTTCGTGTTAAAAATACAATGTTACTTATTTGTATTTAAACTTTTTCCAGCACGAGATCAACATTATTGCATGCATAATCATTTACATCAATTTCGACTTTTGCGTTTTCCTCTGATATTATATTAAAAAAAAAACATTATTTGATTATATAAAAAAGTTGGAAGCGCAAGATAAACAACACTCACGTTTATTCCACAGACAATTAATTCTACTACGAGCTAATTGTTGCTGCACATAATTGTCTGAAATATAAAATATCAATTTGCATGAGTTATTTATTATATTGTCTTTCCATCTAACTGTGTATAGTTCGACATGTGTGTGTGTGTTTGCATTTTTCTCACTTTGATTACTAAATTATATGTATAAATATCACATGTGAGTTTGTAAACAATTTTACATTCTCTACCAATCACTTGTTGAAAATCTGCCAAACCACCTGACCTACTACGCCTCGCAAATATTCTCGCGTTTACTTAACAATAGAAAGTAACTTTCTGATTGGCTGGCAGATAGCCGCACTTATGTTATAAATAGAGGGCGACAGTTAAAAACTAATTGAGTTATAACTAAATATTTTTTTAGCAATTCTATATTGTCAAAATTATATTCTTTATTTATTCATTGCAGATTAGTATCAGAAGCTTTAAAAAACTTGTTCACCATTTTGGGCTTCATACATAAGCTGAATAGTAAAATAGTCGCACACAAACTTACTTGCTCATTAGATTAGATTAGATTTTATTAGAGGATCGCACTGCGACCTACGGTCTATTGTGCCCTATTCTATTTATCACAGAATAGCGTCCACTCCTGTAGCTCTAAGAAAACTTAGTAACGCTGCAAGGCTGGTGGTCGCGATACTTTCGCTTTGGGGATATAGAGACCCCATTACCTGCCTCCTTAATCCCGCAATCGCGTGACATTCCAGGAGTAGGTGCTCAGGTGTTTCCGCTTCCAAATCACAGAATCTGCACAGATCCGTAGAGCAGATCCCGAGTTGGTTCAGATGACACCTTAGTCTGCAGTGGCCAGTGTAAAGTGCCACTAGTTGTCTCATTTTGTTTCTTGGGAGCGCAATAAAATGCTTGAATCTTTTGCGGTTGTACCCCCCTAGAAACAGTTTGGAATGGCGAAGTCCCTGCAATAGCAGCCAGTAGCGATTCCTACTTTCCAATTCGCCTTCGAGTAATCCATTTCTCAGAGTTTGCGGACCAACGGCAATGAAGGGCTCTGGCTCCACCGGTCTGGTAGCCGCGCCCCTTCTAGCTAGCTTGTCTGCGATTTCGTTGCCTTGCTCATACATTTCGTAATTTGATATAATGAGTCTATCAATTAACAAGTAAGGAAGGGCTAAGTTCGGGTGTAACCGAACATTTTATACTCTCGCAATTTATTTATTTAACTTTATTTATATTATACAATACACAATTTGACCCACATATTCGTCATATATATTGTATAAAGTCCATTGCAAGTTGGAAACCATAATATTAGGTTAGAAGCACCGAGGTCCTCGTGTTCGATATATGGGGCCTTAAAAACCCATGGTCCGATTTCGGCGATTTTTAGAATGGGGCTGCCACACTACTAACATAGTATTTGTGCAAAGTTCTGCACCGATATCTTCACTAGTACTTACTTTATATATTGTAAAGTAAACGATTCAGATTGTCTTCAAAGTTCTGGTATATAGGAAGTAGGCGTGGTTGTGAAGCGATTTGGCCTATTTTCACAACATATCATTGGGATATAAGGAAACTATTACAAACCAAGTTTCATTGAAATCGGTCGAGTAGATGAGATATGGTTTTTGACACATAAGTGGGCGACGCCACGCCCATTTTCCATTTTGTAAAAAAATCTGAGTGTAGCTTTCATCTGCCATTTCTTATGTGAAATTTAGTGTTTCTCACGTTTTTCGTTAGTGAGTAAACCCACTTAGGTTTAGTAATTTTCAACCTAACTTTTGTATGGGAGGTGGGCGTGGTTATGATCCGATTTTGCTCATTTTCGAAAGCAACCTTCCTATGGTGCCAAGAAATAAGTGTGCCAAGTTTCATCAAGATATCTTAATTTTTACTCAAGTTACAGCTTGCACAGACGGACGGACGGACAGACAGACATTCGGATTTGAACTCCACTCTTCACCCTGATCACTTTGGTATATATAACCCTATATCTAACTCGTTTAGTTTTGGGTGTTACAAACAACCGTTATGTGAACAAAACTATAATACTCTCTTCAGCAACATTTGTTGCGATAGTATAAAAACGTAGGGATTTCGCCGAGACCTTAAACATTTTTTAATTAAATAAATAAACAAGTAAGGAAGGGCTAAGTTCGGGTGTAACCGAACATTTTATACTCTCGCAATTTATTTATTTAACTTAATTAATATTATATAATACACAATTTGACCTACATATTCGTCATATATATTATATAAAGTCTATTGAAAGTTGGAAACCCTAATATTAGGTTAGAAGCACCGAGGTCCTCATGTTCGATATATGGGGCCTTGAAAACCTATGGTCCGATTTCGGCGATTTTTAGAAATGGGCTGCCACACTATAAATACAGTATTTGTGCAAAGTTTTGCACCGATATCTTCACTAGTGCTTACTTTATATATTGTAAAGTAAACGATTCAGATCATCTTCTAAGTTGTGGTATATAAGAAGTAGGCGTGGTTGTGAAGCGATTTGGCCAATTTTCACAACATATTATTGGGAGGTAAGGAAACTATTACAAACCAAGTTTCATTGAAATCGGTCGAGTAGTTTCTGAGATATGGTTTTTGAACCATAAGTGGGCGACGCCACGCCCATTTTCCATTTTGTAAAAAAATCTGAGTGCAGCTTCTATCTGCCATTCCTTATGTGAAATTTAGTGTTTCTGGCGTTTTTCGTTAGTGAGTTAACACACTTTTAGTAATTTTCAACCTAACCTTTGTATGGGGGGTGGGCGTGGTTATTATCCGATTTCTTTCATTTTTGGACTGTATTAAGAAGTGGCTAAAAAAACGACTGCAGAAAGTTTGGTTTATATAGCTTCATTGGTTTGCGAGATATATATAAATAACCGATTTGGGGGCGGGACCACGCCCACTTCCCCAAAACAATTACATCCAGATATGCCCCTTCCTGGTGCGATCCTTTATTCCAAATTTTACTATTATAACTTTATTTATGGCTTAGTTATGACACTTTATGTGTTTTTGGTTTTCGCCATTTTGTGGGCGTGGCAGTGGACCGATTTTGCCCATTTTCGAAAGCAACCCTCTCACGGTCCCAAGGAACATGTGTTCCAAGTTTCATTAAGATATCTCAATTTTTACTCAAGTTACAGCTTGCACGGACGGACGGACGGACAGACGGACAGACGGACGGACAGACATCCGGATTTCAACTCCACTCGTCATCCTGATCATTTATATATATATAACCCCATATCTAACTCTTTTATTTCTTGGTGACACAAACAACCGTTATGTGAACAAAACTATGATACTCTGTGCAACAGGTTGCGAGAGTATAAAAATTATAGCAAGTATATTTATAAGCCAAATGATACAGGTGAACCCAGGAGGAAGCATGGAGTTCTAGGAGAAGAGGTATGAACTAATTTCAATCCTTTATTAATTATAGTAGAAGCACTATTTGTGCTATTTTCTATCTCGATAATATTGTTCATATCATATACATATACATATACATATTGGCCATATACTGAAACGGCTAAAAGTTAATAACATTTCAAAATGACGTTCAATTGGTAGTAGGCGTGGTTTTGCTCCGATTCGTCCGTTTAAAAACTGTACTTGAAGAGGGCAAAGTGGGAATTGGAGATCATCGAATCAAAGAAGGTTTAAATCGTAGAACCATGATCATGGTACAGATTAAGAATTAAGAAAACAAAGCCTCTTTTAAGGATTAAGAATATTTGAAAAATATGAGAAAATGTAAGCAGATCATTTGTCCACTTCCACAGCCATAAAGTTCTTATTATCCATTATACGCTAGGGTTTTATAAAGGTCTTTATATTGTTCAAAGAAGATCGTCAACATTTATGTACATAAAACGAAATTGAATTATTCTCGTTTACTACCGTAAATATTAGTTAGTCCCGAATTTTTCTTTTATCTCTATGGCCATTTGTTTAAGCTGATAATGTCGATATCATCTGGGTACGCCAGCTGTGGCACGTTTATTTGGCTTAATTATTACTAATGTATGACAAAGAATTGTTATTTATCAAAAATGACAATAAACTGCTATGTTTACTTTTGAAGTAATCTTAATGACATCGTATTAAACTCTGCATAATAATATGTTTATTTAACTCTTATTGTCGAAAAATATCTCGTTTCTTCTATTACGCAGTTTCTAACAGCGGTTTATATTGTATTTAAGTTGATTTTATAGCATTACTTTGTATGGAAAATATGTGTATTTATTGCAGTGACTGCGTATCCAATTTTCAAATTAATTAATGGTAGATAGAAGAGATGCACTGATCCAAGGAAACGTTCATGTCAATGAGAGCCTATTGTTGATAAATCTTTCTCTGCAAAAACACTTGCCTTTTCAGCAATATCGAAAATCGTGGAATTCACTTTTTATATGCCACTAAGCACCTGATCCACAATAAAATTGTATAAAACTAATAGACGTTCAACGATCGCAGATTTTCAATGTCGCCTGACGTTGATAGCATTTAAATTTAGCAAAATATTGGCCAATAGGTTAGGTATACGAATACAAGTAGCTTGTAAGTGTTTATAGTATGTTTATACTCGTATGTAACACATTTATTTCATATAAATAGGCAGCACGATATCATGCAATTGATTGTAATTTCAACATGGGCCGTTTACCAGTAAATGTCACGTGCTAAATTGCAACTGAAACGTGCAAACAATGCGAATCAAAAAGAAAAGAGCAAAACAATTGATTTTTAAAAGGCCTATAGAAAATATGTGCCACTGCACAAATAATCTCACATTTAAAACAAAAATAACTTAATGCCACATATGTCAATTGCAAGCTTCTTGTGATTTATCTATTTAAAAGAAAAAGTGAAAAGAAAAAAGTTGATTCAACAAAATTAGGATAATTAAGTTCGATAAAAATTTCATTATTTTCAACTAAAAAGCTGATTTGTCATAGTCAAACTGAAACTGTCGAATATTATATCACAAATTCTTTACCAAAAGTCTTCAAATTTTGTTGTTGGGAAATAGTGACAAAGTGGAACCGTGTCGTTATTTGTTACACCACTATAATCTAAAATCCTCCAGCAAATTATGTTCATGATACAAGCAATCTTGATAATCTTTGATATTAAAAAAAATATCCAAAATCTATTTTAAAGGAGAAAAATATCCAAAATCGGATAAAATTTTAAGGGTAAACGTATTTTGAAGATATTTAAAAAATAATAATAATTGCGAATTTTTTGCAAGTAACTTACCCTTAATTGGTATTCTCCAGCGTATTCAATTCTAATTGAGTATGTTGCAATCAAACGTGATTTCTGTAATTGAAAAAAAAAACTTTTTAACTAAACCAGTATTGGTGGGCAATACAATTTTTTCTATAAATTTCAATCGATATTAAGCGCGAGAAAGGTTAGAAGTATTTATTTAGATAAGCAGAAATAAGGGGTATAGTTTTTTAAAGATATAAAATTTTATATATCATAAGTTCAGTGATCTAGTTGATGAAAGGCTCCAGCAGGATGATGCAGTAAGTTATACAGCCCATAAATTTTTACTTGGACAAACCTTCATAGACAGAAGATTATCAAGTTACCGGAATACTGTTTAATTAAGTAATAGTAAGATTCATACTAGGAAGTTACTTCTTCAGATGTTTGGTAGATTTACGAAGGTACTATAGAATCGACAGAAAATTTGAAGGGTTTATAAATTTTGCTCAAATGCTAATTTGTGAGCTATAGAATTCTACAATTGTTAATTTTTGGTATCTTATTTTGTGCTAGAATACTTAAAGCATGTCTAAACAAGGCCTATAGTAGTAAAAAAATCAGATGTAAAAATATGTCGAACAACTCATCATCGAAACTCAGTTAAATTCATAATCCAGAGGCAATGTTAAATTAATTTCCACTTTTCTAAATACGACTTTCTACTATCATTTATAGGTAATTAAAATCGTCGTCAGACCATGGCGTACTTTGCATGCTGATCAGTTACACTCAAAGAGATTTTGCAAATACTAGACTGATTTTTTGCCTTTTAAGGATGTCCGCCTAGGTAATATCGAAACTGTGTAATAAAGTAATAAATATATGACGAAGTAAAATAAATGAAAACAAATATATTAATTCTGTAATTCAGCAAACTATTCGCTCATTTGTTTTAGAATTTCTATTTCACTGATGGCTCAAATATGTTCTGAAGGATGAAGTTCATTGATCGCTAGCATACTAAATTAACTGTACACTATAATAAAAAATCACACGACTAATTTTATTAGCACCGTTAAGAGCAGTTAGTCCATCGCTTGGAATGCTTTAGCTTCGAACCGGTTGACTTTTCTATTATTATGCATCAGTTGTGTGGAAACAAAGCCAATACAATTAAGTGGACGCTATATATGGATGTAAACTTATACAAATTTTAAGATGAGAGTAGTTTGATAAGTCAGTGGGTTTTTGAATATTTTTTTCGATTAAAAACTTTAACTTTAAAAACTTTTGTTCAAAAATGTCAAACTGCTTATGCAAAAATACTTAACTCAAGTCCTTTCTGGGTATAATTTTCGAAAAGTTCGAGGAAAATTTAAAATTGATCTCATTTGGCGCTTATTTCTTAATTTGATCTAAATAGATTTTCAAAGTCCAAATCAGGGGAAATACCAAAGAAATTTCGAACCCAAGTCCTGGAATTTTCTATTGGTTTAACCCATTATCACATTCGAAGCATTGAATTGAATTTGTATTTATTTTGTGGAATTGTTTCTTTTTTTATACGCAAAAGTCTCTTTTTGACGTCTATTGAATACGTTTTTGGATATTAGTATATGATATCATGGAAATCAAGAACTAACTTACGAAACGTCGCTCTGCTTGGGCTCTGCACCTGTAACAATTTGCGAAATATGTGAGTACATGTATCTTAACACGGCTAAGGAGCTTATAGCGTATGCTAAATAATTAATAGCAAATTTTACATATATGGAAGGTCAGAGTTAGATCCTCAGAGGGTAAGAGTTAGAACTTCGAAAAAAATAGAAAATTTTACGCGTAAAATACTAGACCCCTTAAAGCATCTGTCATATAAGCTTGACCATAAAATTAAAAGGAAAATATAGATTACATCCACATTTTGCATTTTTAGTAACTATATACTGTAATTAATAATACTTTTTTACAAAAATTTTTTTTTTCGAAATCCGAATAAATTTTTCTATTGTGTAGGCTAACTTCGAAAATCGTGAAATTCGCTTTTTTTACTTAAGAGTCAATCTCGCGTAAAAATTTAGTTTGGTCCTGTACCTAGCCGGGTGTTGTACAGTGTAATTAATAGTAGCTTCTTTAAATTCCAAATCTCTATAAACAACAATTCGAGTTGGACTTATCGAACCACCCTCGTATTCGAATTTGCATAGGTATGTAAGTGAGATCGAAATAGTGTCGCACAAACGAATTCATTCATATCTTCATTTGGCTTTGCAAATGATATACAACAAACTATAATCGTGGCCGTTGGAGGCGTTAAGGCGCCACAAACTATACATTAACTATGCATGTATGTATATGTAGTGATTATGTTTACAAATTTCGCGCGATGAAACTTGTATCGATCACAAGATATACAAATAAGTTAAACTGTACAAGGTGCGTCAATAAATAAGCACCCTACACACAAAATTAGTTGTTTAGTAAGCGAGTGTCAATCGATTTAAAAATAAATTTATTTACTTTTTGATTAATATTTTTAGAATCTAAAGTCTACTTTTAGCCAAACAAAAAATTAAGATTTTTTGAAAATTCCAGACTAATCTAATCCCGATAACTATTTGCGTACATTCTTTAAGTAATTAGACCTATTTTCAAAACTAGATCTTTTGCCGAGAAAAAACTATATTAAACGCATCTTAGGAAATGAATATGAAAGATTTTAGAATTAACGAAACAAAAATGCTACTAACACTGTATTGCCTCAATTCAAATCTTTCCGGACTACTTCGATTTTGTCAACACAACTGAATGTAGGGTACTTAGCAAATATATTTACTCGTATATTTTCATACCTACATACATACATACATATATGCATTTGATCACATGATGGTCAGAGTTGCATAATTTGAAAGTCACATGATAACTTTATAAACCGTCGAGCGCGTGATTCCTGATTAAACAACCAACAAACAGAAAAAACAAGAAATGTTAAGAAAATAACCAAAACAACTATGATCGAGACAAAAAAAAAAAACATATGTATCTATTCATTAATTTTAGTCCAATGGTTTTGAACAAGTTTAGACGCCAGCGCAATTCGTATAGCAATTGTCGCAGCTAAGCTACGAGTTGATCTTCATTGGCGCTGTGCCCAAATCGGGTAGCAGTGGCCGTACATTGAGTGGCGACCACTCGTCACCCAACCACGGAACAGGCAAAACGCGTGGCGCTAACGGCTAAGCGGCAACAGAAATCATCAACACCGGTTGTGGCAACGCAAACGCCTGTAGCCATTACATACATGCACATAGTTGTAAATACGAGTGGTTGGTTATCTGTCATTTCGCATGCACCGCGTGATCTCCGCAGTAGTGTTAGTTTGAGGGGATTTTCGACGAATTTGCTTTTACAAAAAATAATAAAAAAATTGCTGTCAGCTTCACACTCCGGCTACAATGGTTAGCGGTATGTAACGGCGTTTTGACAAAACAACTAATTTACATTTCTCCACTTTGCAGCGCTAGCGAAATTTAGTCATTTGCCTACTTACTATTGGGGTATGTACGAGTATGATATGATGGTATGCTATACATGCTAATTTCGAAAAAGTGATGCGAACTCGTTAAAATTGACACTTTTATGGCAAGGCGTTAAATGTAAACAAATAATTAAGACAAAATGTCGAAAAATGCAAATAGTTAACATAAATCATCACAAATAGTTATCTTAAATCAGCGTAAGGGACTTCCATAAATTAGTCACAATCATTACACTGAGATTATTAGAAATTCTGTTGAGCTAAACATTGTAATTAAGTTGCATCGTTATTATTTGAAGTTCGAATACATATATTAGGCCAAATATTTCAATAACATACATTATAGCTTTTATTATCTCACTATATATACATACATATGTAATTGAGTAAATATAGGCAACACTAACTAGTCCTTCCAAGCATTGTTTGAAGATTCATACGCTGTAAAAGATCTAATGATGTAATAATAGACATCACAAAGTGCTCTTCGCCGAAGTTTTTGTGGTTGTCCCTTTGACTTTCCTTTGTTGTCGTCATTACAGGTCATGGACTCTCTTATTTTAAGCTTTACGGATAAACTAGCTATAATCGAAATCAATCACTTTAGCAAAACGCATTGTTCAAATGTGTTCAAATGAGAGTTCAACACATCTTCTGAAGATTTTGTTCTTGTCTATTATCATACAATATCAAAAAATTGTCAGTATCAAGAAATTGCTTCAAATCCGAAATGACACACCATTTATTAGAGAAATGATTCTTTAAATATCAGATTAAACAGACTAAGAGGGAAATTGTTCCAATTAATACATGAATCCCGTGAACCCTGTTGCTATGAAGAATGTCGAACCGTAGTGTGATCCCTGATACGGGAAATCAATTAATAACATGTTTCCCCGTAGGATCTATATAACAATCTAAAAACATTGCGCTTGTGTAACCTATGTTTTCTTACTCAACGTTTATGGATATTAATTTTTTTATCAGTATATTTGATTACCCAAGCAATGGAGGATGGAGTCATATGTAGAAGTTCACGCAAGTGAGGAAAGTTTCTGATTGTCATTCACTTGGGAGTGGCCAGGAACGATTCTTTTACATGTGGCTCAAGCAGCTCACGACTTCCGGTCTTAGACCAAGTATCCTCTGGGTAGCCAACAGACATCCGTTTGGAGGCGAGCTAAAGTGAGAAGGCGAAACCCGCTTATGCGGTTGTGTGTAGGGTTTGGGACCCACCACATAAAAACACCCCCCAATGAAAACGACGAAACAGCCTCGGATGAGAGACCCCAATTTTGATGACGACCACTGCAAACGTTTAAAGGACTACGATTTAAGGCCTGCACCTGGAATGTCCGGACCCTTAATTGGGAAGGTGCCTCTGCCCAGCTGGTTGATGTCCTCGTAAGAGTAAAGGCTGACATCACCGCAATCCAAGAAATGCGATGGACGGGACAAGGACGGAAGAAGGTGGGTCCTTGTGACATCTACTACAGCGGTCATATAAAGGAGCGCAAATTCGGTGTGGGATTCGTGGTGGGAGAGAGACTCCGTCGTCGAGTCCTGGCATTCACTCCGGTGGATGAACGTCTAGCCACAATCCGCATCAAAGCGAGGTTCTTCAACATATCGCTGATTTGCGTCCACGCCCCGACGGAAGAGAAGGACGAAGTGATCAAAGATACCTTCTATGAGCGCCTAGAACGTACCTATGAGCACTGCCCCCGCCACGATGTAAAAATCGTGCTTGGCGATTTCAACGCTAGGGTGGGTAAAGAAGGTGTCTTTGGCACAACAGTCGGAAAATTCAGCCTCCATGACGAAACATCACCAAACGGTCTGAGGCTGATCGACTTCGCCGGGGCCCGAAATATGGTCGTCTGTAGTACTAGATTCCAGCATAAGAAAATCCATCAAGCTACTTGGCTGTCCCCGGATCGAATCACTCGCAACCAGATCGATCATGTTGTGATAGATGGACGACATGTCTCCAGTGTCTTTGATGTGCGTACGCTTCGTGGTCCCAACATCGACTCGGACCACTATCTTGTAGCAGCTAAGATACGCACCCGCCTCTGTGTAGAAAAACGCACACGTCAACAAACACAAGGAAGGTTCGACATCGAGAAGCTGCAATCACAACCGACAGCCGAACGATTTTCTACTCGACTTGCACTCCTGCTCTCTGAGAGCACTCATCAGCATCTCGGTATAAGGGAGCTGTGGGACGGCATATCAAACTCCTTACGTACAGCTGCAACCGAAACCATTGGTTTTCGGAAAAGCCAAAAAAACAGCTGGTATGACGAGGAGTGTCGTCTCGCAGTGGAGAGAAAACAGACTGCCTACCTCGAAATGTTGCGATCGACCGCAACACGGGCGGTATGGGAAAGATACCGAGAGCTGAAGAGGGAAGCGAGACGCATTTGCAGACAAAAAAAGAAAGAGGCCGAAATGCGTGAGTATGAAGAGCTTGACAAGCTGGCCGACAGGGGTAATGCTAGAAAATTTTACGAAAAGATCCGGCGACTAACTGAAGGTTTCAAGACCGGAGCGCACTCCTGTAGGACCCCCAGAGGTGATCTAGTTATTGATGACCAGAGTATACTGAGTTTGTGGAGGGAACACTTCTCCAGCCTGCTGAATGGCAGTGAAAGTACAACACCAGGAGATGGCGAACCCGATTCCCCAATCGACGACGATGAAGCAGATGTTCCATTGCCCGACCGTGAAGAAATTCGAATAGCAATTACCCGCTTGAAGAACAATAAGGCGGCGGGTGCCGATGGATTACCGGCCGAGCTATTCAAATACGGCGGCGAAGAGCTGATAAGGTGCTTGCATCAGCTTCTTTGCAGAATATGGTCGGAAGAAAGCATGCCTGACGATTGGAATCTCAGTGTACTCTGCCCAATACACAAAAAGGGAGACCCCACAATTTGCGCCAATTACCGTGGGATAAGCCTCCTCAACATCGCGTATAAGGTTCTGTCGAGCGTATTGTGTGAAAGACTAAAGCCCACCGTCAACAAACTGATTGGACCTTATCAGTGTGGCTTTAGACCTGGAAAATCAACAACAGACCAGATATTCACCATGCGCCAAATTTTGGAGAAGACCCGTGAAAATAGGATCGACACACACCATCTCTTTGTCGACTTTAAAGCTGCTTTCGACAGCACGAAAAGGAGCTGCCTTTATGCCGCGATGTCTGAATTTGGTATCCCCGCAAAACTAATACGGCTGTGTAAGCTGACGTTGAGCAACACCAAAAGCTCCGTCAGGATCGGGAAGGACCTCTCCGAGCCGTTCGATACCAGGCGAGGTTTCAGACAAGGTGACTCACTCTCGTGTGATTTCTTTAACCTGAGAAAATAATACGAGCTGCAGAGCTAAATCGTGAAGGTACAATCTTTTATAAGAGTGTACAGCTACTGGCGTACGCCGATGATATCGATATCATCGGAAACAACACCCGCGCCGTTAGTTCTGCTTTCTCCAGACTGGATAAGGAAGCGAAGCGTATGGGTCTGGTGGTGAACGAGGACAAGACGAAATATCTCCTGTCGTCAAACAAACAGTCAGCGCATTCGCGTCTTGGCTCCCACGTCACTGTTGACAGTCATAACTTTGAAGTTGTAGATAATTTCGTCTACCTGGGAACCAGCATTAACACCAATAACAATATCAGCCTGGAAATCCAACGCAGAATCACTCTTGCCAACAGGTGCTACTATGGACTAAGTAGGCAATTGAAAAGTAAAGTCCTCTCTCGACGAACAAAAACCAAACTCTACAAGTCTCTCATCATTCCCGTCCTACTTTACGGTGCAGAAGCGTGGACGATGTCAACATCCGATGAGACGGCACTAGGAGTTTTCGAGAGAAAGGTTTTGCGGAAGATTTATGGTCCCTTAAGAATTGGCAACGGCGAATACCGCAGACGATGGAACGATGAGCTGTATGTGTTATTCGACGACATAGACATAGTCCAGCGAATAAAAAAACAGCGGCTACGCTGGCTAGGTCATGTTGTCCGAATGGATGAAAGTGCTCCAGCTCTGAAAGTATTCGATGCAGTACCCGCTGGTGGAAGCAGAGGAAGAGGGAGACCTCCACTCCGATGGAAGGACCAGGTGGAGAGGGACCTGGCTTTGCTTGGAATAACCAATTGGCGCCAAACTGCCAGAAGGAGGGATGCGTGGCGCGCTGTTTTGGACTCGGCTATAACCGCGTAAGCGGTGTCTACGCCAGTCAAGAAGAAGAAGCAATGAGATAGATATCAATAGTTATAAAAAGTCAGATATCTTAATGACATGTTTTGACCTTTATAGAAAGTAAAAAAATGTACTCCAATGACCAGTATATTTCTGTTAAGTTAAACAATCTCTGAATAATTCTCAATTTCGCTGAATGTTAACATATTTTGTGGCATGGTTTTTTCACTTTACAAAATTTGATACAAATTATGAAACATTGATTAACAACTGATAAATTTGTATCCGATAACTTTGCGAATTCACCAGAATAAAGTGGTCGCCATGGCGTATGAGTTCTACAATAATGAGGATTTGAGTTAGTTCAGATAAGGAAGTCCAGAAGCCCTTTGGTCAGTGCAGATGTGTGAAGTGTTGCTAAGGGAATATTATTGCATTTACTAAGGGAATATATTAGACTCGCAATATAGTTATTATTCTATTGTTATTTGAAATACGGTAAATTTCTAGTTTACTCCCTATACCATTTAGCGGCTACCATATAAATGTTTATGTATTTATTGAATACGATGTGACATAGTAAGTCTGTGTATTAACAAGTGCTATTTTGTCAAGTTTCTGCTGGAAAAGAGTTTCTTTACTCAAAAAATTAGTAGAAACTAGCAGAAGAGAGCGTCAGCTGATCGCATGATAGCTGCTGGTGCAATTTTCACTAGCAGTAGCTACCAGCCGTCAGATGTAGAAACAGCTGTTGAATGAATGTGTAAATCTGTGCTGCTTTGAGCATTTACTTTGATTCAGTTCATTTTAATAATTTTTTTATTAACTTTCAGACTAGATAAGGAAGCGAAGCAAAAGGGCTTGGTAGTGAATGAGAACAGGACAAAATATCTCCTGTCATCAAACAAACAGTCAGCTCATTGGCTCTGTTGACAATCATAACTTTGAAGTTGTAGATAATTTCGTCCAGCGCAGGATTACTCTTGCCAACAGTTGCTACTTTGTTCTGAGTAATTGAAAAGTAAAGTCCTCTCTCGACGAACCAATATAAAACTCTACCTCTCACCTATTATTCCTGTCTGATTTATAGTGCAGAAGAGTGAACGAGGTCGACATTCTATGAGACGGCACTAGGAGATTTCGAGAGAAACGTTTTGCGTAAGATTTATGGTCCTTTGAACGCTGGCAACGTCGAATACCGCAGACGATGGAACGATGAGCTGCACGAGTTATACGACGGCATTGACAAAGTTCAGCAAATAAAAGACAGCGGCGCTGGCTAGGTCATGTTGTTCGAATGGACGAAAGCTTACCAGCTTCGAAAGTGTTCGATGCTTTACCCGCCAGTGGAAGCTGAGGAGGACCTCTACTACTTTCAAGAGATCAGATTCCCCGGTTTCGCTGGGACTAGACTTGAGGTGTATGGTGTGCCACAATACATACAATTATGCCATCGTTTTCATTAACTTGAAACTCATACTCAAAAAGATCTTTCCAGTACGTTCCACCGATCTCGACCAATTTATGATCATTCAAAATCATTTTGTGGTCCGCATCAAGTAACTTTTTCGTATTAGCAAATTTTTTTAAAAATGTTGTTATTGTACTATTTTTATTCTCAAACTTGCGTGACTCAAAAAATTTCTCACATAAAAAGTCCCGGAATGAAACTATTAAACTAATAATAATTTAAAATATAATATTTATTTTAGTCTGAAATTTCATTTTTCTTTTGTTAGATATGTTTTAAATTAGGCAATTTCGCTAATCTTAATTTAATTGCTATCAATCTTCAGAATTTCAAAATGTACCCTACACTGACTTAACCCTAGAACCATAATATGCGTAAATTTTACGCATATACAATTTTCAAATTGTGTTTGCACAAGTGTGCCATGACGTAACGGTACCCAGCGCCTTTAATAAAATGAACTGAATTTTCTTTTAAAATCTTATACTTTATTTTAAAAATAAATTGTTTGATAAGAATTATCAATTTAGACTGCAAAATGGCTCAAAATCGGGTTATATTAGGCGGATTCTCATTTCTGCGTAAAATTTACGCATAGTTGGTCTTAACGTAGTATAGAATGACGTTATGGTTCTAGGGTTAAGTGTGGCAGCATTAATTGAAGTACATTAATTGGGACAAAAACTCACATTTAACAATATATATTTATCAAACTGCTACATACAGATGTTTATACAGTAACTTTTTACGAGGTAATACGTTTATAATACCTCACATTAATATTTAATTCTTTTTTCACTTTTTTTTTTGCTGTTGCTTCGCAATTTGCTTCAGTTTGCAAAATAATGCGAAAAACACGAACTCATAATTGCTGGCAGCCACGCTGATTGTCATTTATAAGTCATTGTCAAGGCTGAAATTTCTTCGGGCCGGTCATGTAATGCTCTCGTCGCATAGTAAATATACATATGTATTTGTTGTTGTAATATGTATATATATATGTATATATGTAAGTATGTTTTGCTATAGAGCTGAAGCATAATTATGTCTTTACTAATTCATGTGCGTTGAGCGCTTCACACCAGCGTCGCTTACTACTAATTGTGTGCAATTTAAAAGCTTGAAAGAAAAAATAAAAAATTTTCATATGCATCTGTAGATGTGTGTATGTGTGAGATTTAAAGCGCTTGTGAGGAAATGTATCTTATAAAACACATTCACTGCCTGACTTACATATATATATTTTCTTGTGTTGTCGGGCTGTTTGTATGTATTTAAAATTGGTTCAAACTAGAAATTTGGAGTTCAAAGCAGTACTTGCCGCTGATCATTTGCTTGTCGCAGCAGCAGCAGTAGAAGAAGAAGATGAAGAAACTCTCTGCATGTAGCTTGTAAGCGCCAGACACAGGTGAGCTAATCAATTCCGAAGCGGCCACACTTTCAGCGCAGCTATATAAATACATATACATATTTACATATATACTCACATATCAACTTTGTATGCACATAATGGAAGATTACTTTTATGGAATGCGTACAAGAAGTAATAATGACAAATGAAACTGCGACAGAATTGCTACTTCGCTGTACTGTTTGATAGTAAAGAGTGTGCCAATGTTTAATTAAGGACGTCAAATATACATACATATAAGATCTACTATATAGTATATATGTATGTATGTATATGTGGAGGTGGTGCCATAAATGTTATTGCACTGATAACAGCGTTAACATGTGACTAATAAACCGTTTTTAAATCACTTATTGTGTTTTGACAACACGGCGCTGCAAATATTAAGGATATGCACACACATGCAGCTGACGTTTATTTGCACATGCTAATGCTTTGCGAAAGGTCAGGTACTTGTTGCCAGGCCGAGGAACATTTTTCCCCAAGTAAACAGAATTTAACCGAAATGAATAACAAAGTTGTAAAAAAATGTTTATCATAAGCATGTTCTTAGACACAGGCAACTATACATACAAGTAAGTATCTACAGAATCTATATACTCCTACATACATTTCCATAAGTTTACTCATCTGTTGTTTTTTTTTCAGAATATGCAAATATTATGAAGCCGAAAAATCTGTTCGCCTTATCTGCTCGCCAATTAAACGTAGAGCAGGCAGTGTCTTTCGTCACGTGCTAACAACTCAATAAACCGTGTTTATTTTGTGTGTTCTAGTATCTTGAGTAACATTGGCATATGCGTAATACCTTCAAATCTCTGTTTTATGACGGCAAATAAAGTAAAGCCGAAAAGTGCAAAATGTTTCATTTAGATAAATACAAGTTTAAATTGTGCAAATTTGTATAAGGAGGTAAGGTTACTCTGCTATAACGAGATAATGAGCAAAGGGGGAACCCTAGCAAAAGACTCGTTCCTATTGGCTGTGTTACTGATTCGTTATAACATTCGTTTTTTTCTTGATTTCCGAATGTGTGTTTTTTTGTTTGGTAGTTGGAGGCGGAGAACGCACCTGAGCGCGAGTTTTCGAAGTCGAATTATTCACCGATTAGCAATTTGATGTTTCAACTGTTACTTCCACTCCAATAATATATTATTTATAAGTTTAAAGCTTTGCGAACCTAACAAGATCAATTTCAGATATATGTATGTACAAACCTTGTCTCTGAAAGTGAAAACTCAGATTTGATCGCATTTTGTTTCTACATCTAGTTTTTATATTCTCGCAACAAAGTTGTTAAAGAGAGTATTATAGTTTTGTTCACATAACGGTTGTTTGTAACATCCAAAACTAAACGAGTTAGATATAGGGTTATATGTATATACCAAAATGATCAGGGTGAAGAGTGCAGTTCAAATCCGATTGTCTGTCTGTCCGTCCGTCCGTCCGTCTGTGCAAGCTGTAACTTGAGTAAACATTAAGATATCATGATGAGGCTTGGAACACTTGTTTCTTGGCACCATAGGAAGGTTGCTTTCGAAAATGGGCAAAATCGGACCACTGCTACGCCCACAAAATAGCGAAAACCGAAAACACTAAGCCATAAATAAAGCTATGGAAATAAAATTTGGTCCAAAGGTTTGTTCTAGGAAGGGGTATTTTTAGATGTAATTTTTTTGGGAAAGTGGGCACGAAATTCTCAGGAGTCGTTTTTTTCAGGCATTTCCTCATATAGTCCAAAAATGGAGGATATCGGATTATAACCACGCCCACCTCTCATACAAAGGTTATGTTGAAAACGACTAAAAATGCTTTAATTCACTAAGGGAAAATACCATAAACCTTAAATTTCATTACCAAGAAGGGCAGAAGGGCTCCACCCAAATTGGTATACAAAATTTTAAGCGGGTGTGGCTCCGCCCACTTATGGGTCAAAAACCTTATCTCCGAAACTACTCGACCAATATCAATGAAATTTGGTTTATAATATTTTCCTTGCATCCCAATGATATTTTGTGAAAATAGTTCACAACCATGCCTACTTCCTATATACCATAACTTTGAAGTCGACCTGAATAGTTTACTTTACAATATATATAAAGTAAGCACTAGTGAAGATATCGGAACAGAACTTTGCATAAATACTGCATTTATAGTGTGGCAGCCCCTTTCTAAAAATCGTCGAAATCGGACCATAAGTTTTCAAGGCCCCATATATCGAACAAGAGGACCTCGGTGCTTCTACTGGGCTTCCAACTTTCAATGGACTTTATACCATATATATGACGAATATGGGGATCAAATTGTCTATTACATAATATTAAATAAATTAATTGCGAGAGTATAAAATGTTCGGTCACAACCGAAGCCCTTCCTTACTTGTTTAAGCATATAAATTGTTTCCGCCTCTTGGTTACATCCAAATTATCTTAAATCTCACTAATAAATATCGAGGATTGTTCCTACAATAGCGCCTTAGATAGACGTTGGCCCATCTTTTTGGCACTCGTGTAATAAGAAGTGAAAAAACCTCCCATATAATATTGGGTATTGAAATTGTAATCCTATATTCGCACAATGTTTAGCAACTCGGTCAAGTTATGTTAAGTTCTGCTTGAATCGCTATTAAATATATGGTTCCAGGAGGAGAAACTGATGGCTATCTGATGTTAATGAGAATGTCTTACAGATGTTCAACAAGAGAGATTCCGGTAGATCCTGGACAATGGACATTCCAACGTCCACTTTTTCTCACTGTTTTACTTGATTATCGCGTGGTAGTATAATATATAAGAAATTATTGTCACAAGGCAGTTTACATTTACATAAAGTTATTCGGATTGTTGAATAATATTTAGCAACCATGCACATTACTGCGTGCATTTTTTGTCTAAAAGATTTTCTCCATCTTACGAATTTTTACTATTTTCATAACCCATTTGAAAGAATTGAAGAGATAAAAGATAAATCCCAGGATTTCAATGCCGAATATTGACCCCAATTGCCAAAACACATGTTTACAAGAAAGATAAACACGAACAGCAGATTTTAGCTCATAATATAATTCGCATTATTACAAAATAATTAAGATAACAGTTAAATTACATAAGAGATAAAATGTCGCATAGGTTAAGCACTAAACTCACTGAAGACGCCTATAACAGAAAAAACGCTCTTTTGTACCACTTTGATTCTACGCATTATTTATCTCTATAGACAATTGCGGCTTTTCAACTAAATAAAATTCCACTAGACAAATAAAGATAAGAGCTTGAAAACAGCTCATCTAAGTATGCTTAAATTTTACATTAGAAGTTGTTAAGTAAATATTTTCGGTTTTCTATATTTCTTGTATGTATATAAGTGTGCAAAACTTAGTCAAAGCCACATTCATACACATTAATAACACTTAACATGCAGGTAATCAGTTTTTTTCTAAACTCATTACGTTTTATGTTACAACGTCTACACACGAACATATATGTATATTTGAGTACATTCATATCTAATGTATGCATTTACTAGTAACGGTAGCAGCATCTCTACAATGTAAAATATGCAATTAAAAAAATGAAATTCTCTCACGTTTATTGGCGCAGCGAAAACGCTTCTCGATCTACGCGTGCTGTAAAAAATGCAAGTTTCCTCTGTTGTTGTATTTGTGAAAATTAAGTTGTGAGCAAATATATTTCGCTTAAAGCTTTGTTATATTATAAATATTATAAGAATATATTTTTTTAAATCTATATCTTTAGTGTAAGGGCCTGTTTGGTATATTTTTAACGTCAAAGGCATGGCTAACACTTCACATCAACCACTTTAAAATTTTTTTAAGTCAGTATACAAAAAAAAATCTTCATCCAAGTTCTTGCAAATTATATGTCGAAGATCGCAGATACAGATAAAATTTCATCAAGATAGGTAAAGGGGTTATCCTGAAGCTTTCAAAAATTTGTCTTTTTTTTTAATTTCAAAGTCTATATTCTATTATTCTACGAAAACAATGTATCAATAATTTTCTTCTTTTGCGTTTTTCTCAAAACCACATTTTTCGAGACGGTGTACACAATAACAGAAAAGGTATTCAACCGATTGACTTGAAAATTAAAATACATCTTCCTGTATAGATTTTCCACAGCGTGACGGGGGTTTTTTCGATTGAATATTTTGAAAAATTTTAATTCAATATTTTATACGGAATTTAGCCCAAAATATAAAATCCATTTTTTGCAGTGTATTCGTAAAAATTTGTTTTAAAAAAACGGCCTCGTCATTCTGTTCAAAATTTATCACTTTTTAAGAAAACTATTATTTTACTTGTTTTAGACAAAAATGAAATGCCAATCATGTACACCGTCAAGAAGTGCTCCGGAAAAATTATCCACGCCAATGCTTATATCCCTGCCATTTTTAAGGGGTTATATAAAGTTAGGATTTTCAAAAAATCGATGTTTTTGAGTTTTCTTAATATATATATATCTGAGTATACAAACATAAAATTTCAAGTCGATCCGACGAATATTTTCGAAGTTATAGACACATTAGTGAAGGCGCGCCGACTACATGTAAAGTGCTTTCAAAACTTTAAACTCGTTTTTCTCGAAACGGTGTTTTCAAAGTCGGTGAGCAAGATTTCTCAGAAACGGCTGAACCGATCGGTCTGAAATTTTTACACAAGCTTCTTAACTATATTTTTTTAGTAATTCATCGACGGATTTCCCCATCCGATGAAAATTTCTTATTTTTATAAACAATTAAAGACCCGAATTTTGGTCGAAAATCGATCTTTTTGCTTTGAGTAGCCGCCATTTTGTCAAAAAAAATTTTTTTTTTGCTTATTCCTTCGATCAATCACTATATTATTTATTATATTAATCAAATTTATTTGGGTTTTGCATTTTAGATAATCCAGTCCAGAGATATCGTGCTCATCGCAAGAGACCTTTTTTTCCGGACCTCTGTACGTTCCCGATAATTATTTTTGGCAATAAAAAAATATGTGAATAAAGTTTAAGGTTGTCATAATATACCTGTCAATTTTCAAATCAATAAACCAAATAGTTTGCTTAGAAAAAATTCTTGAAAAATTCCTTTTTTTCGACCTCCTAACTGTATATAACCCCTTAACCAAAAACTATTTATTTTTTTTAATATTCATAAAGCTTAGATTTATATTAAAATAGCATTAAATGTAAAGAAGTCCTACCTCAAATAGTTTTGTGAAAATAATTCCTAAAAAAATAAGATTTCCATGCGTTCAGGGTGGCGTAACTCCTTAAGTAGTCTCGAGAAATCTTGACAACCGACTTTGAAAACACAGTTTTAAGAAAAACGCATTTAAAGTTTTGAGTGACTATAAAACTTTATAATATATTTTTCTGCTTTCCATTTTGGGGCGCTGATCTCTTGTTAAAAATTAGACTTGTGAAAACAGTGTGCGAATTAAATTCAATATAAGAAAGTATGCGTAACAAAACCTCTATCCTCAGTGTTTCCGATCTGTTTGTTTTACAGATTTCGAACCAAATAGTCCTACTTATTTTCATATAAAACATTAGTTATAGCATAAATACGAAACGAAAAATATTTCACAAATAAAACAAAATGACTCAAAAGCGTCTAAATAAGAAATCAGTGCTAAAGAGTATGAGTATGCCAACACTTTCTTACTAATTACAAAAACAAACGTTTGTAGGTCTAAAATAATTTATGATTAATATTTATTGATCAATTCATAAAGTTTAGTGCTAATTTCTTTATAAGGGAATTAAAAAAACGAATCAGGCTGATTGGACGAATTTCAATGGAAATTATTTCATTGAAACATTAGCTTTTAACCATTATTTACTTAGTAATTAGCATGACGACTAATATCCGAAAAACATAAATAGCAGAATTCATAATAAATCTTTCCATTATTGATTGGCGCCTTGAATCACCGGATGATGTGTTGATCTCACAACAAAATGGCAAACAATCGATACGGAAGTGCTATATTTCACTTACTTGGTGTTTATATCACTTAATATTCACAGTTGTTTTTGACTAGAGATCTTTAGCAAATTAATGCATGATATACTGCGGCTTTTTATGTGTTACGTAAATCCCATTCAGATGTTAAATGCTGCGCTAATTCGAAGTGTCAATGAATGTTGTAGATGGCAATTTGCGTACGCCAAAATTGTTTTTGTATTTCGATGTGCGAATTCAATTCAAAACTTCAAGTGGGTGTGATTTAATAATGCCATGAGTAAATATAGCGAATAATTCCAAGTATGATAACAGTGCATAATTGGCATATACAAACATACATACGTGGTTATTAAAATTTTCCAACTTCGGCTTAAATTTAATGTTGAGCATTTATATTTTATTTATTAATTTCATTGACTTTATTTGAAAGCATGCGCCGTTTGTTTTGATAGTTCCTCGTTTAAGACTATCTATGTATTTTTAGTTTTAACTATTGCATTCATGGTTATGTTCGACTTCCAAATACGGGTTGATAATGAACTGTCTTTAGTTTTGTGAAATTTAATTTTTCTCTGCGCATGCAGTGATTTTTGCATAACTCAAACAATTGTGACTAAATGATGGATCGCAAGACCTTCACCTTTAATTTATCAGTATTTATACACTCGTTTATAAACGAAGAACTAAATCGAGAATATCTACTATATTTATATCTGCTCTTGTTGAACATGGCGCTAATGGAAGTACTAATTGAATAATATCATTATACTTTCGTATGATGTTCTATAAGCGTATACCAGTTTTGTTTACCTAACGGTATATATACAACATTAATCAATGTACATACATAAATGTTCAAAATTACATATCGGTTCCCGACATCTTGAGCACGTTTGCATACCAAATAGTCATTATTATAAGTCGACAGTCAGAAAAGTTAATATAAAGCATACAATAAACAGATGCCACATTCCATATTTCACAAATGACACAACTTTCCTAACAGATTTGACACTTCCCTGATTCTCTTAGTATATTTTCAAAATGGTTAAAATCAACTCCAACTTCCCAAATACCGCCTTTTGATTTGCTATCATCTTATGAATATTGAGGCAAACCCATTTTACTTTCCGAGGCTTAATAAATATATATGTATATATAGAACTCACACCGCTGCATATAGCGCCAACCAGATAATCATGCAGATGACTGCAGATGGCTATGCAAACGTAAGGTAATTTCAACCCAAAATATTATGGAGATCAGTACGAGGCTTCCTCTACAACAACTTTTTTCAAGAGATTCAAAGTCACATTAGGCAGTATAGGTAACTGGGACAGTCTGGCATTTGAAACGTTACTCAAAGGCTGATCTCTGCGCTGGTACACGGATGGCTCTTAAACATCCGAAAGCATCGTCGTTTGGGACCTCGTATAAAACTGTCAGTGCCAATGTGGATCCCTAGCATATTCCAAGCAGAAGTCTATGCTCTCTACCGATGCGCCGAGGCCAACATCGAGCGCAAATATCGGAATGAACGCATTGCTAATACTTAAAGCAACCTCTTCTTATGAGACAAAGTCCCGCTTTGTCAAAAAGTGCATTGATAGGCTAATACTATATCTTTGCAAAACAGTGTTCTGATGAACTAGCGCGATCGGCTGCCTCAACTAAGCTGCTTGGCCCAGAACTCTTTATAGTAGTGTTCCGTAATGAACTGAGGAAAGACAGGGAGAGGTACTGGCGGCAGGCTACGGGACTACGCCAAACAAAGCGTTTTATTGGAGGGTATAACACTAAAAGATTTAGGTGTGTAATAAACCTCACCAGAAATAAATTAAGAGTCTTGGTGGGACTATACACAGGCCACTGTAAGTTTAGGTACCACCTACACAAACTGGGCATGGTCTCATCAGAAACGTGTCGCTCTGTGACTTGGAGGCAGAAACTCCCTTATACCTGCTCTTAGATTGTGTAGCACTTCGCAGAAGTAGGAGTAAATTATTGGGTCTCAGCAACCCAACTGAGGATCGCATCGACTCCCTCACTCCAAGCACCATTCTTGAATTTGTAAGAGTGCTGGGACTGATGGAGTTATTGTAGACTTAGGAAGGGTACAAAAGACAACAGGTCGAAGTGCATTCCTCTAAAATTTCTATTCTATTCTAATGAATATATATTGCGAACTTTGAAATCAAACGCCTTATTTACTAATCGATCTTCTAAAAATTTAAAGGTTTTAATGAAAGATTTCAAATATTTTTGAAATTTTTTTTTATAAAATTAGATAAAACTATTATATAATGTTCTAAAACAACTACATTATAGAGCACAAGTTTTAATTATAAAGAGGTCTTCTCGACAGCCAACTAAAAACTACTTGATATATCAATATTAATTTAACGCAAATGAAATTATGGCTGCGAAATCATGGAAAATATTACAAAATGCAACCAGAACACATGTACATAAGTAAATACATATATACATCCATGAATACTTAAGAACAATGCGTTAATAATTATATATGGTATCTATAATACGTTTTTCTAAGAAAAATTTAATATTAAATGCTGAAAACATCTTCAGTTTATGAAAAATCGCTTTTTATCCTAGGCATTTAAACTTTTTTTGATAACCTCTAATAACAGAACTCAACATTGTTCTTAAGTATTTTTTTTTTAATGGCTGTTTAGGAGTACATTGGAAAATATAACACTTGCCTGATGGAAATCGTCCATGCATTATAATTATAATATATGAAGATAAATTTATTTCAAAATCATGTCGTGTTGACGGTCAAGGGATAGTATGGGGCCTGAGTATCTTCCACGGATTGACTTAAATTTTGATGAAGGTTTGGTTAGGAGAACCACTTTTTTGTATAAAAATTAGTAAGGATACCATCAATGAAAAAAAGTAATCGCAGATACAGCTTTTCGACACCAATTTTGACACCTTATGAGGGTTTTCGTGTTTCTGGTACTTAAATGTCTGTCAAGCTCTTATGATATATATATATGTACATATATACAAAATCTTAAATACTTAAACATTTTAATATAAACAAGTAAGCAAATGCTAAGTTCGGGTGCAACCGAACATTTTATACTCTCGCAATTTATTGATATACAGTGGAACTTCTCTAACTGGAATCACCATACTCCACAAAAAAACTTCGAGTTAGAGAGACTTCGAGTTACAGAATTTTCATTAAAATATGATTTTTTTTTAAACTGTAAAATATAGATTTACACACAGTTTTATTTATTTACTTCATGTTTCACGTGGATACGTTAAAATACGTATTCTGTAATTTCGTTCGTTGCAGTTTGCTATTGTTTGGCTCTTGACGTCTGTATCCCATGCCTTTGTTCTATGATTTATGCAATCCATAAGTGTAATATCATAGTTTTTGTTAGTCTCATGCGATATAGAGAGACTCTTTTAAAATACTGCCTCGATAGTAAAATTTTAAATTTTGTATTAGCCCCTGGTCGAAAAGTTCGATTTATGGAATGAATTTTGTAAGTAATTTTACTTCTATTGCCATTTCAAAAGTTCGAGTTATGGCGATCTTCGACTTATAGAAGTTCGAGTTATGGAAGTTCCACTGTATTTTTATTAAGATAACACACTATTTGACCCAATTTGAAACTCCCATAATTAGGTATATGAGAGGTAGAGGAAGTTATAAATGCGATTTTAACCATTTCTGGTACAGAGGCACACTTTTAGAAGAAAAATATTTCCTTTGAATTAAATTAAGATACCTGAGAGATTTACCGAAATTTTCGGTGAAAAATTACCATGAGGCACTAAATTCTTCATATTCGATATTCGGGGCTTTGAAAAGTTACAGTCCGATGTCAACAATTTTTTCACAAGTGATGCCATAGATACAGATACATACATATACAGTATTTGTGTAAAGTTTTATTTCGCTATCTTCATTGGTTCCTTATGTATATATTATAAAGTGAAGGATTAAGATGTTCAACAGTTCAAAATTGAGTTACATAGGAAGTTGTCGTGGGTGTGAACCGATTTCATCCATTTTCCACACGTGTCATTAGGATCGTCATATTATATACCGAATTTCATTCAAATCATTCGAGTAGTTCCTGATAGTATATGGTTTTTGACCCATAAGTGGGCGATGCCACGCCCATTTTCCATTTATTTAAAATTTAGTGTTTCTGACGTTTTTAGTTAGCGAGATAACCCACTTTTATTAATTTTCAACCTAACCTTTGTATGGGAGGTGGGCGTGGTTATTATCCGATTCCAACTATTTTCATGGTGTATGGTGGGATACGTAAGAGAATCGACTGCAGAAAGTTTGGTTTATATAGCTTCATTGGCTTGTGAGATATAAAAACATAACCTATTTGGGGCGAGGCCACGCCCACTTCTCCAAAATAATACATCCCATATGCCCCTTCCCACGGCGATCCTTTGTTCCAAATTTTACTTTTATAACTTTATTTATGGCTTAGTTATGACACTTTATGTATTTTCGGCGTGGCAGTGGTCCGATTTTGCCCATTTTCGAGCAATTCAGCTCAAGTTTTACTCAAGTTATCCGTTGCACGGACAGACGGACGGACAGACAGACATCCGGATTGCAACTCGTCTTGTCATCCTGATCATTTTGATATATGTACATAACCCTATATCTAACTCGTTTAGTTTTATGACTTACAAAAAACCGTTATGTGAACAAAACTATAATACTCCCTTAGCAACTTTATTTGCGAGAGTATAAAAAGTATCCTGCCCATTTAGTATATATGACTAAATGCTTTATACTATATGGTTATACATTTATTTATATCTCCCACGTTTTAAATTATCATTCCACAAAATATGTCATTAAAAACCTTAAATCATCCTCAAAACAATACTAAAATGCAGTTATTAAAGCAAAAAATAAATGCGAAAAATTCCATTTATATCCATTGTCTCTTTCACACGGCGAATATGCGTAAATGAGTTGAGCAATTATTTTATTAAATTGTTGGAAATTTTTGCGGATTCACTAACTAAGCGTGACAAAAAGTATTACAGCTATGTACAGTTATGCGGAATCAAATAATTACAAAGAAAATTTAGATAAAAAGTTTCCAAACAAAAATGTGTGATTAGAATGTTCTTTAGACTTAGTATGACTAGGGAGTTATGTATGTACATAGCTACAGACAGTTTTTTAAGTCACTAAAGATTTGTTATCTCAAGTACATACATACATATTTGAAGCAAACATCGTGTTCAAACAGACTTATTAGTAACTAAATAGATTTTGTGTGTTGCTAACTTCAATCTATTAAATTTTTTCTGAATTAACGCTTTCAACAAAATTGTTTCCAAAATTTAAAAAATTGTGAAAAAATTGTATTTGGAATGTGAATCAAACATACCATAAATATTTAACAATAAACAAAAATATTCCAATGTGAACTCATAATAACTCAAGTTATTAAATCATTATTTACTTAACTGTTTTTTGTTTGTTTTTGTTATTTCCTTTTTGTAGGCATTGCAACTGAATTGCACCGTTTCGCATCAGTACACGCTTTGGAATGCTACATTTGTATAGCTGTGACGTCACAGCGGCGTCAGTCGGTGTTAAGCAATAATAACAGATACTATAGTATATATATAGTGAATATATTCACTCATATGTATATACATATACATGTAGTTTGTTTGTATAAAGCAACGAGCGCAAAAATTGTAAAGAAAATCATAACTGAGTTGGAAAAATTCGCTTCATTGCTTTTCTTTGTCGCTTCTCCTACATTAGGGTGGGTGTGCACTCGCAGTTATTTTAATTTGTTGTGTTTTAATTATATACGCTTCCGTTTGACGACCAGAGAAAATGTATTTTTTGCGGTTCTTCAATCATCTGCTATACATACGCATACGAGGGTAGCGCAAAATGCTTGCAGTTTAACTTAGAGTTTTGTTTTATTAATATATAATGTATGTAAAATTATTTAATATATATATACATTATAGCTCTTGGTATTCGACTAACCGAATTAACCGAATAGGGCATTATTCTAATAATAATATTCGGTTTGCACTATTCGGATAATCGTCAGTCATCGACTATTCGATTAACCGCTCATTTTCGACTATTGGGTTAACCGTTCGTTGCCGACTATTCGAATAGTGAAAGTTCAATAAATTTCAATGTTTATTGAAAAATATGAAACTCATGAAAAATACGAACACTTGACATTTTCACAAATAAAAGTAGTTGCACGATTATTCGAATAGTCGTAACATTGCGACTAATCGAATAGTACTAACCGGTTAATATTCGTACGAACGGTTACAAACCGGATATTCGAATAATCGGTTTTCAGATTAATCGAATAATTTTAAGAGCCCTAATATACATATATAATATGTTATTTCTGTTCCATAAACTGATCTGTAGTGCCTATTTCTCATCTAAGAGAAAATTTTGCAGAAATTAAGTTTGACAGATTCTTCAAATTTGGATGGATGTTAAGGAAAAAGTTATAGTCGAATTATTTTATTTACTTTATTATTAAATTGTAATTTAGTTAAATTTTTTTTAATTAAGAAATTTTTTTTGCAGTAATAATTTGATATCTTTATTAAAAGTGTGATTTTTTTCGAATTTCAAAAATATTAAAAGTTAATAGAACTCCAAACCGACAATTCGTCAGTACACCCTCGTATGTGATCGCTTTGAGTGGCGAATTAGTTCACTTATGCTAAAAAAGCACTGTTTCTTTGTTGCAAATTTTTAATTACTATTAATTATATAATAATTTACTATGCGCAAATATGTATGTGCTTATATAAATAAATATATATATATTATAATATATATGTATTTGAAACAAACATGCCTCTCCATGAACGCAGCACTATAATGTTTTTGTTGTGTTTTTGGTTTTCCCATTTATTTCATTTTTTTTCTTTGCTAGTTTCTGCGTTCACTTTAGTTTTAGCCACGTTTTCACACTTTGTTTTTGGCTTTGTGGTCAAAGTGGACCACATAAGGTGAATACAAAATTAGCAATTTTCAAATCAAACCACCTGTTTGTTTAAATATTATATATTTGGCTTAATGATAGCAGCTGTATAAACTACTCACCAATACAAACACAAAAAGCGTAAAGTTTGACGTTTTAGCAGACACTGCTTGGAAAACAACAACACACAGAAAATAAAAAAAAATCGCAAATAAAAAATATATACATACACACTTGTATATTTTGCATTTATTATATTTATTTTGTCATATAATTTATTAAAAATTTTATTCACTACAAATTTTTCACTTGCAAAAACCAGCAAACAGTTCAGCGGAAACAATAAACAGACAGAAACTGACTAATAATCCGCAAACACGCCGCTCAAATCGCACGAGTGTAAATACCGTAAGCTGCGCTTGTTGCTTGTTAACTATGAGTGTCTCTGAGACTTTCATTTGTTACTTGAAAATTCACGAAGATCGCCACAAGTGTTTGTTGCGTGTGGCATTTGTTCATATGCGTATGTGTGCGTGTGTGTGAGAGTGTTTGATTGTTACATAGTAAAGCTTTAATGCAAAGTCAAGCGTAAGTGATAATTACGCGCTTGATTTTGTCAACTTTGCTGATAAGTGTACGCATTTAATGAAAATCCATTGGTCAATGCGATAGCGGCGCGAAGAAATTATTAATGCATACAGATGATGAGAAGAGAGGTATGCTTTTAGGCGCATATTGCGGAAGTGAGCGAATGGTGGGTGAGTTATAACTGTTATTAGTACTGTTAGTTATACTACTAATAAGATTGGTTGTTTATACATAAAATATTAAATTTACTCAGCTTTTGGCATATTTTATTGTACTCAAGTTAATTTGTTTCATAATATACTATAACCAGTTCCATACCAGTTCTTAATTTAAAGAATACTTAATTAAGAATAAGCAAAATATATGTGAAAATATATTTAAAAAAAAATCAGCTACTTTCAAATATTGTTGTTTCAGCTTTTAACATATGTAAAATACATTAAAAATTAACTTATCAAAGTTATAAATGTAATATATTGTCATTACTGCATTCAGATTCATATTTTTATCAGAAAACAGTTCCGATATTTGACATTACCTATCGAAAATTAAAGTGTTTGGGAATAGATCACATCAATGGAACTTCAGTTTAATTTACGCTCAAAATGAATTATTTATATTTCAATTAAAAAATTACTTTTTTATAAAGTGGGCTTTTTTATAGCCTATCAACTGTCTCTTAATTTTTATTTTTCATAGTCTAATTTCAATTTCCTATAACTTTTTCAAACATCCCAATCAGAAAATATCAAATATGCCTCTCAACAAATATGTTTTATTTCCAAGCATTTCCACATTCACACCTTTGCCCACCAACGGCAACTCTGTATAACAGATGTATATGAAATGAAACAATTGGAATGAAACACAAAGAAAAACTGGAAAATGCAAAGCAAAAATCAAGCAAAGAGCAGCTGGTATACGATTTTTAGTTAAGTTAACGCATAAAATAGCAAAAGAATAAGAAAGTTAAAGTGAATTATTTTTAAATAAGTGTGTAAGTTTAAATAGGATTTGGTGTTAAAATGTGTGGAGGTTTTACTTGTTCGAAGAATGCGCTAATTGCGCTCAACATTTTGTATGTGGTAAGTGCATAATGAGGATTTTTCTTTGGCCTTCTGTCGCTATGGGGCAATACCCTCAGGGTCGTGCTGTTGTGCATAGACGGAAGTGCCCAAGCGAATCCTTAAAAGAATTATTGATTTTTACAATATTCTACTGTGTGCATGCATTATTAAATATGTTTACAGATGGTGGGATTCCTGTTGATTGGCGTTGGCGTGTATGCGCGTGCAGCTTCCATTGTCACAAATCTACCAATTGTGGGTGGTATTTTAGCCTGTGGCGTGATATTGATATTAATATCAATACTCGGACTGATCGGTGCAGTGAAGCATCATCAAGTGATGCTGTTTTTCGTATCCTTTTCAAAAAGAATATCATTAAACATATCGTAATTGCACAAAAAGCGATTTTAGAAAGTGCTTGTGATAAATATTAACGTAATAAGTAGATTATATGTATTTACATAGAGAGATAATGAAGAGTAGCGGATTTGTTTATCTCCAACTAAAAATAAATATATAATCAAAATCCAAGTTATAGTATTAAAAAGTGCAAAGTAATTAAATTAACTGCCATGTGACAAGAAAGTGAGCAAAAAAACTAATTCAGGCTTCTTAAAATTCGTAAACAAAAACTACGTATGCAAATTAAAGAATTATTCAGTATGTTTCCGTCTGCGATAATCATATTGTTGGTTGTTGTAGGGGCTATCGCTTCGATTGACCTTATGTGCAAGCAAGCATATTTAATTTAAATTCATACGTTGAAGCTCGTATTTACGTATTGATATGCAGTAAAACAATTTAATTAAGTCAATTGGGGTGGTAATACAAGTGCGAAAGTAAATTCATTAACTAAATAATACCAAACAATTTGTACATATTTTCCTTAACTTGAAAATCGTTTAAAATGCACAGTACATGATCATTCTCTTCATGCTCTTCCTCATTCAATTCTCCATTGCCAGCTCTTGCTTGGCCGTCAATTCTGAGCAGCAAAAAGAGTTCGCTGAGGAAGGTTGGAATAATGTACCAGATTCTATGCGTCAACAAGTGCAGGATACATTCACTTGCTGTGGCTTTAATTCAACACATACAGGCACAACATGTGAAGCAGTCACTAAGAAATGCTGTCCCGATTACATGGAAAATTGCGCATGCCCACCGTGTCTGCCCGCTTTGGAAGATAAGATCAGCTATGCCTTTAAATTGTGCGGTGGTTTGGGAATTTTCTTCAGCTTCACTGAGGTAAGCGTACAAACTTATATTTTTGAACAAAATAATATACTTGAATGTACATTAACAAATACATATTAATTCTTTTATTTGGACATGCAAACAATGCAGTTCATTGGTGTATGGCTAACAGTTCGTTATCGCAATCAGAAAGATCCACGCGGTTTGCCGAGTGCATTTCTATAAAATGTCTTGCCCCGACATTAAATTTAACAACAAATAATGCATATTTAAACAATACATATATACCATACTAATACGCATTCATACACACATAACTCATTCACGCTACATTCTTTATCCTAAAAAACAAAAAATCAAAACCGTAACCAACGTCATAGGTTTTCATGCATTTATATATATAGACATACAATCATAACTGTTTACGGAAATGATCCATATACATGCATATATGTACATATAGCTATAAAACTAAATATATATAAAATGACACATATTTAATGATAACTATAAATGTATTTTAAACATAACACAAAATGTTTGCCACAATTTTGGCAACTTTTTTATTAACTGTAAAAGTGAAAATCGTAAAACTGGGATTTAATCATAAGCCAGGTATCAAATGTATATTTATTGTACCGCCGTTGCCGCTGATCACTAGTACTGTTTTTTGGATTGGGCATGCAATTAATAACACCACCTTAGTATACACTCAAAAATTTACAATATATATGCACTATAACAGCATTTTCAAGTGGATTATACAGCTGAGTTTTAACCACAACCATCATCAATCTTATACTACATACCTATACGAGTATTGTACTTAAATACTAGGGTGAGCAAGCGTTGAACTACTTAAAATACATTCCTTGGTTCTATTATTTTGTATTAAAATGTTAACTTTTCTTCTCTGTTTCTAAGTTATTCTATTGCACTTTTGATTTCATATTTCCTATAGCATTGCAATTTTCTCAAGACCTGTTGATTATTTATTTAAAATAATATTAATTTTGGGTTTTTAAAGCACATTATGCACATAATTATATATTGAAAACTATACTTCTTTCAAACAGTTTAGTCTGAGATATTTTTGGATTCAAAATTTTAATTTTTTATTGCTTTTTTGGAACACCAAAAGTATTATACTATTTTCCAAATCCTAAAAATGTAAACAAATTGATATTTTGAAAAACATTTACCGTTAAGTCATCTAAAAACAACCCTGCGCCTTCATTATGATATTCTTTGATAATAAAATATGATTTTAGGTTATGTTGCTTATGATTTCGTACACCAGCTTTTACTTATTTTATTTAACTTTTCACTGAAATTAATTTCTGTAAATATTTGTGATGTAATTTGGATCTTCTTTAATATACATATACAGTTGAACTTCCTTAACGTAAATCAAATCTTCCTTAACTCAAATCTCCATAATCCACAAAAAACTTCGACTTATGGAAGGTAATTTGAAATTTTAATTCTATAGCCAATTCAAGAGTTCGAGTTAAGAAGTACAAGTTACGGAATTTCAACTGTATATAATTTTAATTTATTTGTTATACACATTTTTGTTATATTTTTGTGTTTATTAATTAATATATTATATATAAAAATAGAATTCAATTATACTTATAAATATTACATCTATTTTCCAGGTACTGGCAGTCTTCTTGGCGCGTCGCTATCGCAATCAACATGATCCAAACTATCCACCAGCGCGCGCAATTTTCCCACACAATTACCAGTATTAGTGAAATATGAGTTGAAAGCCATTAGCGCAAAAACATTTATATAAATTAAGCTTTAAGTTTGCGCAAGCGTATATAGTTTGGCTTGGAACCGTTTTAGCAAACGCGAACAATTCACTAACACTTACACATATAAATGCAATTTAAAATGTTGCTATATATTTCGTTTACTTCCTTTTAGTCACAATTTATTAGTTGGCATTTAAACATTTCATATTTTATGTATACTTATTTGGTTGTAATTTTTGTGTTCAAATTGCGCTTGCATACATTTAGTAAAATTATGTTTAAATTAAGTTTATACCAGCTATATTGATTTGGTTCTGTAATATTCTAGTGATTTTTATGTACTAAGGCAAATTGTATTTACTTTTGTTTACAATTTGTTGAATTTAGTTCAACTTTTTGAGATTATTATTTTTTAAATAAAATACATAATTTAAATAGCATAATTGTAATTTTGTGTATGGGTTGCTAAAACAAAAACTACTATAAATATATACATACATATATAAACCTAACATGTACTATCTATGTTTGCTCAATAGCTCTAGCTTAAACATATATGTATTGGTTGTATGTAGATTTTATTGTAAATGTTCCTTTAATTTTAAACAACTACCCACAGCACTGAAGGCAATCATAGAAAATTGTGTAGACATTATTGATAAAATATTTCAAGCATAATGATATAATGAAAACCTAATTATTAAACTCATTAAATTAATACCAAGCTTCCTTGCAAACAGCTGCTTTATTGCGGTATACAGACTCCGTTCGCCGTTAAAACCCTTTGCTAATTTTTGGAATTTTCCACAAATCATTCATAACACCTTCACCCTCACACTCGATACATACGTACATATATTTATTAACAACACACTTAAGATTGTATGGTCATTTGCAAATAACATACTTTTACATACATACATACATATACGATGAAGTACGATAATATTCTCTGTATTCTGTGCTGTGATTGAAATAAATATGATCTTTAAACTGTACGCTAAGGAAAATTTTAAATTCATCGTTATATGTACATAATAAGGTTTTAGTTAAGGGAGATGCAGTGCATGTAATTTAATACAGTCGCTGGAAACTGGCAACATAAATACATATGCACTTGTGCATGGGGTGGAAAATATTCATATATTTTCTATTATGCATATAATTTATGGGAAAATATATGCACACCACTACACTTGCAAATTGTGTACGTGTGTGTATTCTTATCCTGCATCTCTGCATAAATAAGTTCAACTCATATTGCTTGCTTATTTTTTGCCTTTCATTATTCATGTCAACTAAAACTCTTCGCAAGCAGCGAAGCAACAACAAAACTATGGTATATGTTAGTCAGCTGTCTAGTGAGTTGTTGGCATGTACTGACAATGCATTGTCGTCATTGTTGTTGTTGTTGTTTTTATTGCCATGATTTATATTGTTTTTACGCAACTTGTTTGCGTCAAGTAAATTTATGCAAAACATGTTCTTATGCATACATATGTATAAGTGAAGGCAAGTGCATGGTAAAATAGATTTACCGTAATTCAACGCTTGTCAATTTTTAGTGGTACAGATTTAGCAGACTGTCAACAGCATATTGTGTTCTAAATTTATACATATGTAAGAGATTTCTGGAATTGACTAGGACAAATCAATAGAATCCTGTGAGTTATACTATCAAAGACAGTTAACTACGCAGATTTAAACTACATTATTTGTGGAAATTTTTCTGCTGTTACAAAAATAACAACAACTATAAAATACAAATTTGAGCTTTTTCCAACTTTGAATATTTGAAGAAATAATTGAAAATAGTAATCAAATGTAATGCTATTTGGTCTAAAAAGTATGTATGTAGATATAAAACTACGCATATCTTACATCAGCTGTAGCTTTGTTGTATTATTATCGCAGTAATGGTATTTTAGTGATCTGATTTCTATTTTTAATATCTGATCGACGTTCAGCCGAATAATATATGAGTATTACTAAGTAGTTTGATCACTTTTCGATCTCAATTTCTGTCAAAGTAATACATTTGCAAAACTTTTCGAACTACAAATATTAAAAAAAAAATCTAGTATAATATTAGGAAGGATTAATATTAAAATACACTTATTAGGATTAACCTCAAAATACACTTTCAGATTTTTGTTTTTTGAAGTAAGGTAGACAAATTGGATTGACCTTGATTTGAATCAGATTTGGTATTTTCATACAGGAGAAACGAAATATTTCAGAAATTATAATTCGAACTGGGCTGTTGAAGAATACAAACGGTTTCGGTAAGTACAAATACTTTTAACTCCTATGGTAGTAATAGTTTTCTTTATTATTAATTTTTTCACGAATTACTATAACTATGCGAAACTGAGTTAAAATAGTCATTAGTTGCAAAAGATTATTTTTATTATTTATGTTCTTCGGTGTTATTTCATCATTTTCGCAGATAACACAGGCAATTAAAAATATTTTTTTGTGCCCAAGTTTTTTAGCTGATTTGAGCTATATTTGGGGCGCTGAATCTAAATCTAAAATCATAATGTTAAGATCTAATAAAAAAATATGTATTATATCTCGACCATCATTTCGATCGATTTTGAGGAATACATTAGACTAAATATTCGACCATATAGAAGCGACTCATCACATTATCCGTGGTTGATCGTTTGCTTATTTTTAAGGTTATTGACGCATTCAAAAAAAAAAAACACAACCTCGCTTGAAAAAAGATCCAAGTTTTTTTTTCGAGAGACACCAAAAAAGATTTCGAATAACAATGACTGATACAATTGTTGTGTTCCTTCCATCATTAAATAAATAATTTTTTAGTTAAATCAAAGTAGTCGAAAGAAAGTCCATAGAGGAAAGAATTTCCAAGTACAGCAGTATTAAATTCTTAAAAAATGGTCCAATTCCGGAAATTCCTTATATATTCATTGCTTTTTTTTTGAATTTTTTAAATTCTTTTTTATCACGATTTCAACACATGTCTTCTTCATGTTGCTCTTTAAACTGAGTACTTTCATTTTCGTCAAAACGAATATTCGTTATTTCGGAATACTACTGTATTTAGTTTCCGAAATATAATAATTAAAGGTTTTTTATGAATGAATAAATATGTGTATAAATAGACAGCGAATATCAAATAATTTTATGTTCGGATTTACTCATATTACACATATTGACAGCTTTGATAAAAATCAGTGAAGATTTTGGATATATTTACCCTAACACCTTTAGTAAATATTTAAGGAGGGATGATATATATCTCGAACCACGGTAACTTAAGTGAAACCGAATGCGGACAGTCATTCCTTTGATGACCCCCTTCAATCAACAAAGAAGCCTTCAAAATTTTCGTAAGTGATCATTTGCTAACTTTCGACGTTCTTGACAAATTATAAAAGAAAATATCGACAACCCACAAATCTAAAAGGTCTTAATTCCACATTTTTTCGAGATATTCCAAAAAAGCTTTCGAATTGGTTGCACTGCGTCACTCATTGTTAGGTTTTTTCTATCATTGAGTAAATAATAATCTCAATTTAATTTAACTGAGCAGCTGAACATTTCCATATCAAAATATTAATTGACAAATTTTTGTAGTCAAGTCAAAATATCATAATTAACGGCTTATCATGAATGAAAAAATGGCTGGTCATAAAATATTCCAATGTCTGCGGTGTTCTTCAGTACACTTGTATATTCTTTATAACTCTCATTTGTCTCAAGGTACAATGTTTACGACCTCGATTTCTGTTTTGTAAATTTTTTAGCCCTAATCTCGTGAGAATACGTATCCGATGTGTTGAAAAATACCGTTATTTAATTCTTTTGCTTTTGCTTGAACAATTTATATCGATGATATTTCGGTTCGATATTTGAGAACTTTTATTGGTTGTAAATATTTATGTAGATCTTAATTTATTTTACGCCATTCTTTGTTAGTTTTTTAATTTGTTAGCGAAATATCCGAAAATTATAATTCAAAAGCTAGGAAACAAATTTTGTAGATACTTCCTAGAACAAAGATATCAAAAACAAATGGGAACCTGAGTGATTCTGGCAAAATATTTTCCACTCAGTATTGAGTGAAGCCTCAAAAAGCTTTTAATGTACGCTAAATTGACTCATCATATAATGTCTGTATCAGGGTAACTAACATTATATTATATATTAGATATTATCTCAGCATTGTTGTTATGCAATGAAATACATTTCTTTCCTGCAACTCACGTGCCCCCTTTTGGTTGTCTATGGCAACAGCAGTGGTAGAAGTTTCGATGGTTTTGACCGATTATCTGTTTGGCTGTCTTTTGTTGTGTACACATATCAAATGCTTATAAAGCATAATAGATATCAGGATATATATATATATATATATGTATATATATTTATATATATTGCTGATATATAACAGTAAATTTATATATACTTATAGATATATATGTATATTTAGAGGTGTGTTGCATTCAAATATCAGCTATCAATTCTCTTATTGTTATGTAAATAACACGTGTTCTATATGAGCGACAGTTAGAAAAGTGGGCGTGGTTGTTGCGCCTGCTTACTTAAGCTTAAATGAAAACGTTTTGTTGTCTTGGCGTATAATACTTATGCACTTAGTAAAACCGGTCAAATTTCATACTGCAACGAGTATAGTGAGTAACAACCAACCCCTCCCCATCTACTCTGTGCGCTCTCATCACTTTTGTCGTTACCTCTCTTTCACTCTTCTTTTTTTATGAATTTGTGGCACTAAAGTGCCGGAATTCTATGCTTATCTTCAACGGAATTTCCAGTCTATGACGTGCTCGACTGAATGCTTACGAAACTAATGCCTTTACATTTTTGGTATACCAACACTTTATACAGACATATACTAACACATTATCTTACAATTCTAAATACATTATTTAACAGTTAGTTGCGGAAAAATAAGTAGTGTTTATTTGAAAATGCTTTATTCAGCATTTGCTGAAGCATTTTATTTTGCTTTTTTTTTGCCAGAAAGATTTATTGCGCATTCTGGGCATTCATTCTTTTTCATTTACTTTATACTCACTTCTTATGCCAACCCCTTTTAAACTTTCCTTTTGTAACTTGTCTTGCTTTCTTTTTTTGTTTTTTTTTCTTGGCGCTGTCGACAACATCAGCTGTCGCTGGCAATTTAAATAATTCTCTGTGTGGCCTCAGTTGCCAGCTGTGCGGTCCACACGCAACATTACCAACAACAATAATCGGAATAATCAGACGGCTGCCTGCCGCCTCAAAAGCGCTGTTAATGGCAACTTGCTTTCTTTCACACTCAATGGAGAGAGTGGTAGGACTTCTGCGACCCACTTTCGATTATTTTCTTGCCAACCAACAAGTGAATCAACTCTGTCTTATACGAGTATATACAGTTATGATTGACGTGAGACGCTACAGGCGCGTAGCGCACTTGTTTGTTGTTAGTGTCACTTACTCAACTCGGCGTACATCCAAGGACAGGAACGGGGTATACAATTTAGAGTTATTAAGCACAGTTATTGTGTTGCACGATAGTTGGCAGCATTTTAAATTGATTTACATAACAATATTTATAAATTGCTGTTGTTAAGGATTTGAATTTCCATTGAAAATGAGAAGCGGAGAATGCGGTTCGCCTTAATTGCTACGCATATTTGAGAATATCAAGTTCGCACCAGCTGCAAATTTTCGGGTTTATAAAGGTCATAGAGGTCACAGGCTTTGAAATGTATATGCGTGTATGTATGTGCATATGTATTGGAAAAAGAAAACTTGTGCGCGCAGCGTGAGAGCCTATCTACAACTATTCACATATACTTCCATATATACGTTTATAAACTTAGTTTCCATGTATGATTTTGTACTCAAATGCTGTTGATTGTATGCTTTCGCTTTTCAGCTTTGGCAAGCTGCCTACAAAGTGGTTATTATTATAGGCGCAACAAGCTTAACAGCATCTCGTGCTTACCCTTGGCTGCTACATAATAGTATGATTTTGAATGGATATCGTATCTCCTTTATTATACTCTCGCAACAAATGTTGCTAAAGAGAGTATTATAGTTTTGTTCACATAACGGTTGTTTGTAACACCCAAAACTAAACGAGTTAGCTATATTTACCAAAGTGATCAGGGTGAAGAGTGGAGTTCAAATCCGAATGTCTGTCTGTCCGTCCGTCCGTCTGTGCAAGCTGTAACTTGAGTAAAAATTAAGATATCTTGATGAAACTTGGAACACTTATTTCTTGGCACCATAGGAAGGGTGCTTTCAAAAAAGAGCAAAATCGGACCACTGCCACGCCCACAAAATGGCGAAAACCGAAAACACATAAAGTGCCATAACTAAGCCATAAATAAAGCTATGGAAACTTGGTTTGTAATAGTTTCCTTACATCCTAATGATATGTTGTGAAAATAGGCCAAATCGCTTCACAACCACGCCTACTTCCTATATACCAGAACTTTGAAGACAATCTGAATCGTTTACTTTACAATATATAAAGTGACCACTAGTGAAGATATCGGTGCAGAACTTTGCACAAATACTATGTTAATAGTGTGGCAGCCCCATTCTAAAAATCGCCGAAATCGGACCATGGGTTTTTAAGGCCCCATATATCGAACACGAGGACCTCGGTGCTTCTAACCTAATATTATGATTTCCAACTTTCAATGGACTTTATACAATATATATGACGAATATATGGGTCAAATTGTGTATTATATAATATAAATATAGTTAAATATATAAATTGCGAGAGTATAAAATGTTCGGTTACACCCGAACTTAGCTCTTCCTTACTTGTTTTACTTTCTTTTTTTAAATAATAATATGAATATATGATCTATGACAATTATGGATGCCTGAATTTGGAATGCTCAAAAGACATCTGGGCGTATGAATTCAAATTCACAAAATAGATTTAAACAAATCGAAAAATCCGATAGATGGCGCAAATGTTTTTAAAATAGTTCGACTATGTAATCTATACCAGAGAAAAACTTAAAAAAAAGCTTGAAGAGCCTTTTCTCACCCGAATTTTGCTTACTTATATCTCTATTAAGCTAAATGCTTTTAGAAGACGAATTCTGGAAATAAATTCGAACATTTTTAAAACGTTCCACTGTCGCAGTTTTTTGTAGAGAATTTTAAAGCCCTAAACATATCTTTGAGGTATCTAAAAGAGTAATTCAAGCAAAATATTAAAAAAATACTATGTATTCAAGAAAAAAACCTGCATTCCCCTTCTTATAATAAATCATATAATATATATATAGCATTTATATTATATCAATAAACCCCATGAATTTTATTTTCAAAAACAATTGAATATATTAAACTCTCAATAATTACCCTTACACATACGTACATATATAGATTTATATACACGCCAACCACTCGTAATTCCAACTGATTTACATAAATATGCATACGTAAATGTTTGCATAAATGTTATTCGAATTTGTCATATGAAATTGGTTGATATAGTACGTATGTAGTTCTTATGAGCATCCACATATACGCCTTGGCGTATGAGTGACCTAAGTCGACTGCATTACGAAAATTAGTTGCTCATACGCAATGGTGTGAAAGCTCTACTGATTTATTGATTTGTGTATGAATTATTTACATATCTCTAAACACAAATGTATTGAGTCACTGAAGGGTTTATATTATTCATATTTCTGAATATATTTAGGTGTTTATGTGGTGGTCTCTAGAGTACTTTGTGTGAATAGAAGTTGAGGTTAAATACACATGTAAATTAGCAAATTAAATCAGACAATTAGTGTAATCGATATACATTTGTTCGAAACGATGCTTCTGTTTTCAATATATCTAGGTTAGGTAAATGCCGATTTTGGAACAGAGATTTTTTGATACTTGTATTTATTATCAGAAAGTAAAGGAAAGCGAGATTTCAGCCCGGTTTTTCTATTTTTTAACTATTTCTAAACAGGTGTCATTGGAACTATTTCACATAACAGAAAATACATCATATATATTATGTATAATCATTCATAATTTATGAATTAAGAAAGTTATTACAAATCAATAATATCAATGCTTCATTTGAGCTAGCTAATGGGAATGTTACTGAAAATGCCCTTATATTTATATTGCACGAATGTCTGTAAGCTTGTTTATATGAATAAATGTGCATAACTCAGTGCCTTTCACCACGCAATTATATATTATAATTAGCTGTAAATGTCTATAATACATACTCTTGAAGCATTCAAGGTCAATTGATATGAATTCAAGCCAAATTTCTGTAACTAATTAAGTAGCAGTTGGCATGATATAATTTTGTAATTGACTTCAATGCTTTGAATGCTCAATAAATTAGTTTTTTATAGTATATATAGATTTCATGGAGACTGCTCCTTCTTATTGGTTGTGCAGTAAATATACGCCTAAATTTTATGGTTTGTCGATATTCTAACTATGGAATATTATGTTAGTTACATTGATTTGTATTGGAGTGAGTTTCGTAATGGATATTTTGGAAATTAAAAGGAAACTCAAATTGGTAACAACATTACCATACATATAGTTATGTATTCATAAAATATTAATATATATCTATATATATATAAAGAAGTTACATTTCCTTGGTAATCTTATAACTCAAGAACGGGCTCACCTATCCAAACCAAATTTTTAGGCTTTGTTTGGACTATTCAGTAGATGGTTTGTGTTTTGAAATTTTAAGAATCGGATACCAGGGTCTCGAGAAATAGGCCAAAACGTGGACCCGGGTAACCCTAGGATGTGTTTGTACAATATGGGTAGCAAATGGAAGCTGTTGATGATATCTATAGGATAGAGTATTTTTGATGACGCTCCGTGACTAGGGTCTCGAGATATCGGCCAAAATGTTTCAAAAATTTCACCACACATGTAGGTATTTATGTAGCAGGCAATCAATCGGATACCAGGCAATCAATCGACAATCAATCGGATACCAGGGTCTCGAGAAATAGGCGAAAACGTGGACCCGGGTAACCCTAGGATGTGTTTGTACAATATGGGTAGCAAATGGAAGCTGTTGATGATTTCTATAGTGTAGAGTATTTTTGATGCCGCTCCGTGACTAGGGTCTCGAGATATCGGCCAAAATGTTTCAAAAATTTCACCACACATGTAGGTACGTATGTAGCAGGCAATCAATCGGATACCAGGGTCTCGAGAAATAGGCCAAAACTTGGACCCGGGTAACCCTAGGATGTGTTTGTACAATATGGGTAGCAAATGGAAGCTGTTGATGATTTCTATAGTATAGAGTATTTTTGATGCCGCTCCGTGACTAGGGTCTCGAGATATCGGCCAAAATGTTTCAAAAATTTCCAAAATGTTTCAAAAAATTCACCACACATATGTTACATTTTTGTTTATTTAACTCGTACCTACTTGGAAAGCTGAAAAGCGCTCATATTAGCATACATACATCAATAATAGTTTAATCATTTACTAAACGATTTGTTACCTACTTAGCTACGCTCTTTCGCTCTCAAAATTTATGAACTTTCGTCTTAACTACCATACTTATTATTCCCACCTACAAACTTACTGCATTATATTTATATCAACATGTAGGTATGTATGTAGCAGGCAGATCGACAAACAAAGTAGGCTTTGAAAAGACATCGAACTATATTACGGTGCATTTATTTTGCATAAAGAAATACATGAATATTTTGTTTTTTGTAGGTATATAGAACTTTGACTCTTAGCATTAAGAAAATTCAAATTAGGAGAATATATGACATTGGAGTGTAAACATCGCCGGAGCGTTTTCTTTGGCCCCATACGTTCAGTAGTGTCCGAAATTACCGCGGTGCAAAATTATTAGTTATTATATTTTTTTTTAATAATTATTGAAGTTTGTGTGAATTTGTGAAAAAAATAAATATAGCGCAAAGCGAATTTCCAACTAGGCCAAAACATGGCAATGAGGCAATGAATTATCCAACTGAATTTTTAAATTCATTAGAACCGGCTGGTATGCCACCGCATTGCTTGAATCTGAAAGTGGAATTATTGCGAAATATTAATCCACCAAAACTGTGTAATGGCACCAGTGAAAAATTTATTGCCAAATTTGATTGGAGCTACGATCTTAACTGGTAAATCAAAAGGAGAAGTTTGTTTAATACCGCGTATCCCTATGATTCCAACTGATATGCCATTTGAATTCAAACGATTACAATATCCTGTGCATTTATCATTTGCGATGTCTATCAACAAAGCTTAAGGGCAAACACTTAACGTTTGTGGTGTGAATTTGGAGGAATCATGTTTTTCACATGGACAACTTTATGTTGCCTGTTCCAGAGTCGGTACCCCCAGCCGTTTGTTTATTCATGATCAAAATGGAAAAACAAAAAATATTTGGATAGCTAGCAAATAATTAAATATATTTTTTTTATAAATTAGTTATATTTTATATTTCACTTTATACGTAGCGAAGCACGTACCGGGCCGCTATAAATATTATATGTATTCATTGTATTGCTTTCAAAAAATCATAAAGTTCTGCTTATCTGTAACACCACATTCATTGACTGTTAGGCGGTACAAAGTTCGCCGGGTCAGCTAGTATTTATATAATATATACTTTAGTTTATAAAAGTTTTAATTTCCTACCTTTTTTCCTTTTTCGCCTACGGTGTTTGTCCATTTTCGATTATAATGAAATACATACTTTGGGGGGAGGGGATGATCCATGGCGAAATTTTAGTTTCTGCAAGAAAAAATAAAACGCAATATACTAGTAAAAAGTTTATGATTAACAAGTAAGGAAGGGCTAAGTTCGGGTGTAACCGAACATTTAATACTCTCGCAATTTATTTATTTAACTTTATTTATATTATATAATACACAATTTGACCCACATATTCGTCATATATATTGTATAAAGTCCATTGAAAGTTGGAAACCATAATATTAGGTTAGTAGTACCGAGGTCCTCGTGTTCGATATATGGGGCCTTAAAAATCTATGGTCCGATTTCGGCGATTTTTAAAATGGGGCTGCCACACTATTAACATAGTATTTGGTCAAAGTTCTGCATCGATATCTTCACTAGTAATTACTTTATATATTGTAAAGTAAACGATTCAGATCGTCTTCAAAGTTCTGGTATATAGGAAGTAGGCGTGGTTGTGAAGCGATTTTGCCTATTTTCACAACATATCATTGGGATGTAAAGAAGCTATTACAAACCAAGTTTCATTGAAATCGGTCGAGTAGTTCCTGAGATATGGTTTTTGACCCATAAGTGGGCGACGCCACGCCCATTTTCCATTTTGTAAAAAAATCTGAGTGCAGCTTTCATCTTCCATTTCTTATGTGAAATTGAGTGTTTCTCACGTTTTTCGTTAATGAGTTAACCCACTTTTAGTAATTTTCAACCTAACTTTTGTATGGGAGGTGGGCGTGGTTATGACCCGATTTCTTTCATTTTTGGACTGTATTAGGAAGTGGCTAAAAAAAACGACTACAGAAAGTTTGGTTTATATAGCTCTATTGGTTTGCGAGATATGTACAAAAAACTTAGTAGGGGGCGGGGTCACGCCCACTTCCCCAAAAAAATTACATCCACATATGCCCCTTCATAGTGCGATCCTCCATACTAAATTTTATTTCCATAGCTTTATTTATGGCTTAGTTATGGCACTTTATGTGTTTTCGGTTTTCGCCATTTTGTGGGCGTGGCAGTGGTCCGATTTTGCTCATTTTCGAAAGCAACCTTCCTATGGTGCCAAGAAATAAGTGTGCCAAGTTTCATCAAGATATCTTAAATTTTACTCAAGTTACAGCTTGCACAGACGGACGGACGGACGGACGGACGGACAGACAGACATTCGGATTTGAACTACACTCTTCACCCTGATTACTTTGGTATATATAACCCTATATCTAACTCGTTTAGTTTTGGGTGTTACAAACAACCGTTATGTGAACAAAACTATAATACTCTCTTTAGCAACATTTGTTGCGAGAGTATAAAAAAATATATTTACATAAGCAAAAACAGGAAAGGAACATATAAAATAAGTATGGAAGGGATAAGTTCAGCTGTGACTGAACATTTTATATTCTCGTTTTTGGTTTTTTTTTTTTTTCATTTTTATTTTTCATTTTTATACTCTCGCAACCTGTTGCACAGAGTATCATAGTTTTGTTCACATAACGGTTGTTTGTGTCACCAAGAAATAAAAGAGTTAGATATGGGGTTATATATATATAAATGATCAGGATGACGAGTGGAGTTGAAATCCGGATGTCTGTCCGTCCGTCTGTCCGTCTGTCCGTCTGTCCGTCTGTCCGTCTGTCCGTCCGTCCGTCCGTGCAAGCTGTAACTTGAGTAAAAATTGAGATATCTTAATGAAACTTGGAACACATGTTCCTTGGGACCGTGAGAGGGTTGCTTTCGAAAATGGGCAAAATCGGTCCACTGCCACGCCCACAAAATGGCGAAAACCAAAAACACATAAAGTGTCATAACTAAGCCATAAATAAAGTTATAAAGGTAAATTTTGGAATAAAGCATCGCACTAGGAAGGGACATATTTGGATGTAATTTTTTTGGGGAAGTGGGCGTGAAACCAGCCCCCCCCAAATCGGTTATTTGTATATATCTCGCAAACCAATGAAGCTATATAAGCCAAACTTTCTGCAGTCGTTTTTTTTAGCCACTTCTTAATACAGTCCAAAAATGAAAGAAATCGGATAACAACCACGCCCACCTCCCATACAAAGGTTAGGTTGAAAATTACTAAAAGTGGGTTAACTCACTAATGAAAAACACCAGAAACACTAAATTTCACATAAGGAATGGCAGATGGAAGCTGCACTCAGATTTTTTTACAAAATGGAAAATGGGCGTGGCTTCGCCCACTTATGGGTCAAAAACCATATCTCAGGAACTACTCGACCGATTTCAATGAAACTTGGTTTGTAATAGTTTCCTTACCTCCCAATAATATGTTGTGAAAATTGGCCAAATCGCTTCACAACCACGCCTACTTCCTATATACCAGAACTTAGAAGATGATCTGAATCGTTTACTTTACAATATATAAAGTAAGCACTAGTGAAGATATCGGTGCAAAACTTTGCACAAATACTGTATTTATAGTGTGGCAGCCTATTTCGGCGAAATCGGACCATAGGTTTTCAAGGCCCCATATATCGAACATGAGGACCTCGGTGCTTCTAACCTAATATTATGGTTTCCAACTTTCAATGGACTTTATACAATATATATGACGAATATGTAGGTCAAATTGTGTATTATATAATATTAATTAATTTAAATAAATAAATTGCGAGAGTATAAAATGTTCGGTTACACCCGAACTTAGCCCTTCCTTACTTGTTTATTTAAAATTTGTCCCATATATTCGGCATGAAGTCCACTAGAATAACTGAAATCATTATATGTATATGGATAATTTTGGACCGATTTTACTCCTTTCTCCACCTTCCTAAATTTTATCTCAGATTATGGAATATTCTATAAAGCTCACCAGATGTTTTAAAATCCCTATATTAGATATAAATTTTAGTGACCTGGTTTTACTTATTTTTGCACATTGTTAGGAGAAAAATATTCTCTCTGACTTTCTAAAGTGTATGTATATGAAATATTTACAAATATCAACGGATTGTGGCTAGACGTCCATCCACCGGAGTGAATTCCAGGACTCGGCGACGGAGCCTCTCTCCCAGCACGAATCCCACACCGATTTTGCGCTCCTTTATATGACCGCTGTAGTAGATGTTACAAGGACCCGCCTTCTTTCGTCCTTGTCCCGTCCATCGCATTTCTTGGATTGCGGTGATGTCAACCAGCTGGGCAGAGGCACCTTCCCAATTAAGGGTCCGGACATTCCAGGTGCATGCCCTTAAATCATAGTTCTTAATACGTTTGCTGTGGTTGTCATCAAAATTGGGGTTCCTTATCCGAGGCTGTTGCTTCCTGTTCATTAGTTACGAACAGACATTAACCAGCATAACCTTTGTATGATGAGTGGGCGTGGTTCTATCAGATTTCACAATCGCTTTTTATTGTATGGAATGAAGTATTGGGGCTTTCTAGAAAAGATCTTATACTTAAAATTTTACTCAAATTATATTTGAAATATTAATATGAATCTTTCAACTTAAATCGATATGTGGTGTGAAATTTTTAGTGTCTTTTGTAAAAGAACACAACAGTTTGAGTATACACAAGGCGGTAGCAAAATAAACCTGTATAAAATATATGAATATATGCATAGATACTATGATTGTATAAATGTTGCGCATACGCCGAAGTGAGCAATCCATGTTGATATGCTGACACTAGTCAGCCAAGTGTGTGTACACAGAAATGTCTTCATATACGTATATGTAATTGTCTGTATGCATTTGCTGTACAACTGCAAGTGTTAGCAATGCTTACAACAAGAGCAACAAAAATGAAATAAAAGTGAAGAAATGAGCATTCCATTACTCATAAGGGCTAGGTGTGTGTGTGTGAGTATGCAATTGTACTTAAAATATGAAATGCTTTACTGCTTACTTACAATGTAGACGTGCATATGTATATATGAATGTATACTAGCATATCGTTATAATTTCATAAGCTTAAAGGTGCACGCACTTGTGCGCTTATACACATACATCTCACCGCATTGTGACATTTGTTGATATGACCCCGACCAACGTCATACCACCAGCCGTTGCAAGCGCACTTTATTTAACGTCATTGCTAACAGCGGGCTTGTATGTATGTATATAACTACAGTTAGTTGTATGTAATTTTCGTTTATATGCAGGCTATGGTATATACACAGCGTTAGAAACGTCACTCTGGTAGTTCGAGTGTGAGTGTGTGTGAGTGTCTTTGCTGCAGGACATTATGCGCTGCGCACAACTCAGCACTCACCTCTTTGCTCTGATAAATGCGCTCAAAAATCGCAATAACTGAGTATTGAGTGAGAGTATTGTGTGGAGAAAAGCTTTCTCTCTCACTCAATTGGCACGTGAGTGAAAGTGCACTCTTCATTTATTGCTCAGCACTTGAGTCATTTGCCCTCACAAAACTAAACATTAACGTTAATTACAGTGTTAATTTCAGATTTTTTGTACTTTTTCTTTATCTTCGCTTTCCATTGTACGCAACCGAGCGCTGACAATGTCAATGGATGAATCAGCGGCGGAAAAAAAATTAACTTTTATTTCAGTATTACCTCATACTGGCTGGTATTTTTCGGCAAATATTTAAGTGAGTTCGGCAATTCGTTTTGTTGTTGTCTATATATGCTGTAATTATCTGACGTAGTGAGTTGTGCGCAGCTTTCACCAGCTGTGAGTGAAATGTAGCATGAGCGCTTCTGGCCAAGCGACACATAAGAGCCTCCTCTTCTTGTTTATTTACATTGTTACTGAGCCACTCAGATGTGTCGAACATGGAGTTGTACATACATACATATACATAGTATATACAGTAGTTATACAGTTTAGTCTGGCCATAAAACAGCAAAATCAGTTAGCGTTGTACATTCCGGGGTGTTGGTTGTAATTGTGTGTTCGCATTGTAGTCATATTTTAGTTGCACGATATTGACCAGTATTGCAGTGACAGATTGCAAACAACACAAATTTATAGCGTGCATTACACGAGAATTATACAACGGTAGCTCAATTGTAGCGGAGAAAAAAATAAGATATTTAATTAAAAAATTTAAAAAAAAAATTTAAAAAATTTTGAAAAATCAATCCAAAAAAAATCGAAAAAAAAATCAAATAAAAAAATTTTGAAAAAAAAATTAAAATAATAATTTAACAATTAACTTATCGAAAAACAGTATTAAAAAATATATTAATTTTACTGCATAGAATATTCACTCATTAAAAAGCGATTACCATTAATTTAGTGTGCGGCATAAATCAAAGCTTTACATATCTAGCTGAAAATTATTTACATTTTCTACGAAATTTACTAAATTTCGGCAGAAAAAAGAAAAAGTGAATTCGTTGCCGGACGCCAACTTGGTAGCCAACGGGAAAACAGCTATTAACCATAACTGCCATAAATACAAAATTCAGTAAGTAAATAAGTTACAGGCATATATATGTATTTGTGTAAACAAATACCGCTACTTTTGCACACATATTAGGTATACAGGTTAATGGGCGCAAATGAAGCAGCAAAATTTAAATTCTTGCTTTAGTTTGGAAATGAACAGCCAAAGGTCATATAGATACATATTTACGCACTTTCTTGTGTACATATAAATAACTTACTAATTAAAATTTTATTAATAAAATATTTAAATATTTTTTTACTAATGCCAGCATAGATAATGAATAAGTTTACTTGGAAATTTCGGAAATTCCAACACTTTGTGTGAGTAACAAAGTGTAAATATATGTAACTATGCAAACACATTACTCATCGGTTTCAACAGCATACCCACACACCAAAAGCAGTAACAAATTGTTTGAAAAGTCAAACGAAAAAAATAATTAATCTTCAAAAAGCCTGAAACAAAAAGCGACAAGTGTATGCCGAAGAAAGCGCCCAAAAAATGAACAGTCACAGACGAATAGACACAACAGAAAAATCAATAGCAAAAACTTTTCTTATGTGTTAGGGTGGGGGGCGGTGGAGAGCTACGGCTGCCAAGACATGCATTGTATAGTTATTCATATTCTAAGAATATATATTGCATGACATACTATTACCTCAAGATTCTGATGTTGAAATGGAAATGAGGCTCATTCATTGCTGCTTATTGTCATTATTTATGTATAACGGTTACATAACGACATATATGACAAATAAGTCGTCTGCTGAAATAGTTGCCGACAAATATTACATACATTTTATTGTATATACTATATACGTACTATATATATGTACATACATCACAGTTTCTATGTAAAATTGCATTGATACATAATAGCCATATAAACCATATCGGTACACATGATATTATCATTATTAGCAAGATTTGTTGTGTCTATGCTTTGTGAAGGTCATTGTTTATTTTGCGTGGGACCATTTATATTGTATGCCATTGTAATGATTATTGTGATTTCATATCAAAAATAGCTTTACTGTTTTGGAAACATTCGAATTCCTGCCAGCTGTGATAATACGTTTTTCGAATCAGCTTGTGAAAGAGGGGGAAATATACTTTCTAATTATCATTATATAGAAAGGCAGTATTTTTCAGGAGTAATATTATTTACACGAACAGCTAAGTAGTTCGCATAGTTTCGGAACGTCTGTTGATTGTCACTTCCAAATACTTCTTTATGAAACTGACTATATTATCAAGTCTCCGCTAAGATTTAGGATCCCAACAAATAGCCAGAATGAGTGTTTATCTAATTATTCATGACCTTGAAGGTGTGAATATCCAAGGTCCTTTTATAGAAGGGAACCGAAAACGGAGTTTTTCGACAAATTTTCTAACAATTTCCATTTCAGTGGCAAAGGCTACCCTCGACTTTGATTAAAGCATTTTGCTCACTTTTTATACTCTCGCAACAAATGTTGCTAAGAGAGTATTATAGTTTTGTTCACATAACCGTTGGTTGGAAGTTATAAAACTAAACGAGCTAGATATATGTATATCAAAGTGATCAGGGCGACGAGACGAGTCAAAATCCGAATGTGAATTTGTATATATCTCGCAAACCAATAAAGTTATATAAACCAAACTTTCTTTTAGCCACTTCTTAATACAGTCGAAAAATGAAAGAAAACGGATAATAACCACGCCCACCTCCCATGAAAATTACTAAAAACCATATCTCAAGAAGTACTCGACAGATTTCAATGAAATTCGGTATATAATATTTTCTTGACACCCTGATGACACGTGTGGAAAATGGATGAAATCGGTTCACAACCACGACAGCTTCCAATATAACTAAATTTTGAAGTCCATCTGATCCCTTCACTTTATAAGATATACATAAGGAACCAATGAAGATAGTGAAATAAAACTTTACACAAATACTGTATATGATCCGTGGCATCACTTGTGAAAAAATTGTCGAAATCGGACTACAACTTTTCAATGCGCCGGATATCGAATATGAAGAACTCAGTGCCTTATCTTAATTTTTCACCGAAAATATCGGTAAATCTCTCAGATATCTCAATTTAATTCAGAGGAAATCGTTTCCATCTAATAGTGTGTCTCTGTACCAGACCTGATTGAAATCAGGTCATAACTTCCCCTAGCTCTCATATATCTAATTATAGAATTTTAAAAAATACGATGGGCTTAATAGCTTATAAATCGGGTAATATGTGAATAATCTTAGCCAAATTAAGTGAGTATATACTCTACTTATAATGTATGTTGGTGGTGAAAATGAGTTAAATCGGTTCAGGAATTACCTGAGCCTATATACTATATATGATGATTTTCGAGAGTATAAAATGTTCGGTTGCACCCGAACTTAGCCTTTCCTTACATCCTACCTAAAATAACTTAGGCGAACGACATTTGTAACCTTTTACACATAATGATTGTATATTTTCCTGTTTCCATACTTTTAAAAATGAAATAGAGCATATAGAAGACAGTGGCTCAAGTCTTAAGCCAATAGCTACAGTGTTTCAAAGGGGTACACCGGTGAATTGTTAAATATTTTTTTTTTATTTTAAAGCCTTTAACTTCCATAAATCGAACTTTTATAACTCGAAGTTCTCCAAAACTTTAGCTCGAAGTCCATAACTCGAAGTCTCTCTAACTTGAAGTTTTTTAATTGATTGTGGTGATTTGATTTAATACCAACTGTATACCAAAAGTTTGTAATCACTTCTTCAACCACCTAAGTCTAAGATTACCGTTAGATATTTATAGTTAGATCAGACAAATCAGCTAAGGTTATTTATTTCGCCTGAATTGAATTAAACTGCTTTAACTTAAGCCTCGCACTAGCGGATCAGTCGAGAAGAAAGTGAAGTGGTGATTTTACCTCGTGATCTTCCCATCAACTTCGCTAATAAATATTAGGTAATATTTGTGTGCTTACCGCATGGGTCGTATATGCGAAAATCGTACTTTGTTAAGCGTAAGAAGTTAACAAGACCTCTAGAGATTCAATTAAGTTAAAAAGACTTTGCAACATCGCAGAAAGTGGTGGTTGCAAATACTAATTGAGCGCATGGTAACAATATCCGAGAACAGGGCAAATAGTGACCCACTCACACACAGTCCGGTATCAATGAGACGAAGATGATATCATTTAAACTTATTGGACCGTCAAGGTCACAAGGAAGGATAGGAAGAGAAATTAATTAATGCCATTGATACTTTCGTGAACTCTGCTTGTAATAAAATACGGAGAAGCGACATCGTTAGTATTACTTTTACTTTCAATATAGTTGTTCTGGGTTCAAAGTCGCTTTTGAAGCATTTTCAGAGCAGTTGCATAACGAAAAATAATTATCATAGAGCGATTATAAAAAATATTCAAAAACTTTAACTTAAACAACTTTGAACTCTGCGCCTTCACTTTGCGCACTTTCATGCAATTTTATTAACATTTAGTATAGCAATGCAAATAAAAGTAAGCTTAAGTACCGCAACTTAAATATAATTGCATATTCATACACACACATTCAAACAAATGCAATTGCGTATGCTTCACTATGTAGATGCGGTTGCCACTTGAAAGAGTGCAAGTGTTGTTAACTGCCGCAAAGTTTCGGCGAAGGCAAAGATCATTTTTCATACTTTTGGTAGTTGAATTACATTTTCAAGGGCACTTTCAGACAAAACAATATGTGCACAGTGGTTGGAAAATGCAAATAACTGGAACTATGGCAACTCTATGTTAAATTGAAAGAAATAGCAAAACTATAATTGTTAATACCGTTAAAAATGTAATAAAAGCACGAAAGGAAACCGAAATAAAATATATACATATATTCTGCAGTTAGTCTATTGTAATACATACATACTCATTTATACTCACTCACGCCACAATTAAATTCCTATAGTCATAGGTTACACTTTTTATTGCGTTCGAGCTGTTAGTAACCTAAATTTTCATATAAGCTAGGCTAATTAAAGATAATTATGCACTCTAAAAATCAGTTTTTGTTGTTTTTTCGCAATTGACACACGACACATGTTCACTTAATTGCTGTTATTGAAGTTTTTGAAAACTGCTACCAGAAGGATTGTGTTAGTTAATTGTTACTCATTCACTATATGTGTGTATGTACATATTGATAAAAGTATGTTTGGTATGTAGATAATACAGACTTTTGTTCGAACATTTTTTGGTAATTAAAAAGCGTGACTAAATCAGTATTAGTTTGTTTTCCGGGGGATTTACAAACATTCACCGATGTTGAAGTCATCCCACGTCATATTGGGATTTACAATCACTATAGTATATAATCGTAGTAACTAAACGTATATATCGGGGTGGGATAGATATCGAAAGCTGAAGAGGGAAGCGAGACGCATTTGCAGACGTAAAAAGAAAGAGGCCGAAATGCGTGAGTATGAAAAGCTTCAAAAGCTGGCCGACATGGGTAATGCTCGAAAATTTTTTGAAAAGATGAGGCGATTTGCAGAAGGTTTCAAGACCGGAGCATTATCATGTTGGGACAAGAGGAGGTAATCTGGTAACGGATGTCCAGAGCATACTGGGGTTATGGAGGGAACATTTATCCGACCTGTTGAATGGCAGTGAAAGTACAACGCCAGGAGATGGCGAACCCGATTACCCAATCGATGACGATGGAATAAATGTTCCATTACCCGACCATGAAGAAATTCGAATAGCAATTGCCCGCTTGAAGAACAACAAAGCGGCGGGGGTCGAAGGAGCTATTCGGCCGAGCTATTCAAATACGACGGCGAAGAGCTGATAAGGTGCATACATCAGCTTCGGAAGAAAGCATGCCCGACGATTGGAATCTCAGTGTACTCTGCCCAATCCACAAAAAGGGAGACCCCACAATCTGCGCCTACTAGCGTGGTATGAGTCTCCTCAATATCGCATATAAGGTCCTGTCGAGCGTATTGTGTGAAAGATTAAAGCACACCGTCAACGAACTGATGGGACCTTATCAGTGTGGCTTTAGACCTGGAAAATCCACCATGGACCAGTTATTCACCATGCGCCAATTTGGTATTCCTACGAAACTAAACTATGTAAACTGACGTTGAGCAATACCAAAAGCTCCGTTAGGATCGGGAAGGACCTGAGACGACTCTTGGGATTTTCGATAGAAAGGTTCTGCGCAACCTCTTAACATTGGCAATGGCGAATATCGCAGAAAGCGCCAAAAAGCAAAATGGAGGAATAAGTGTCGCGCTCTGGTGGATTCGGCTATAATCGCTTAAAGCGGTTCCTGCGCCAAATATATATATATATAAATAGTATATAAGTACGAACATAGAGGTAGTAAAAATTATTTACACATCGAACGTTTTCTACAAATTTCATAAAAAAGCTTTTGCTATCATTCAGAGTTCTTTACACACATCAGTAATAAAGTCTCGTTTGGTTTGCATAAGGAATTCTGGATGCTCACATAAGTAAACTAGTTGCGGACAAAGAAAGAGAAAGAAAGAAAAAAGGAAAAAATTAGCTTTTCAGTTTAGTTAGTAATACAGCGCAGGCTTTGAGAAATTGTATACTGCCATCACCGTCAGAGTTTTTTACTGCCGCATGGTGAAGTGGTGAGATTGACGTCTCCACATTTAGTCACGCGAGCGAACTTCAGCGACCTGAGATGTGATGTAAAAATACCAAAAGAAACAGCAGAAATAATTTGTTTTCGTTTGATGAAGAAATTGATGAAAGTAATGCCGGTTGGTTGCATTGCTACCACAACTCGTAAATAGCTTAGTACGGAGCCGATTGTATATTCCATTATGTCGTTTAACCATTTTAATAAACAACTTTACAATTGCGATATTATATAATTGTATACTGTAAACAAACAACGGTACGTTCAATTGTTTAAGTTACTTGCAAGAGAGATATGGGTGTAATAAATCGAAGAATCTTATAAAAATTAACATCAACTAACAATGATTCAATTCGACAAACTAAATAGTCTAAAAATATAATAATATTTTGTGAGATTTTCAAATCACTGATTTTTATACTCTCGCAACATGTTGCACAGAGTATTATAGTTTTGTTCACATAACGGTTGTTTGTGTCACCAAGAAATAAAAGAGTTAGATATGGGGTTATATATACTATATATAAATGATCAGGATGGCGAGTGGAGTTGAAATCCGGATGTCTGTCCGTCCGTCTGTCCGTGCAAGCGATAATTTGAGTAAAAATTAAGATATCTTAATGAAATTTGGAACACATATTCCTTGGCACCCTGAGGAGGTTGCTTTCGAAAATGGACAAAATCGGTCCACTGCCACGCCCACAAAATGGCGAAAACTGAAAACCTATATTAAAAAAAATTTGGAACACAGGATCGCACTATAAAGGGGCATATGATGGATTTTTGGGGAAGTGGGCGTCTCCCCGCCCCCAAATAGGTTTTTTGTCTCAAACCCAATAAAGCTATATAAACCAAACTTTCTGCAGTCGTTTCTTTTAGCCACTTCTTAATGCAGTCCAAAAATGAAAGAAATCGGTTTATAACCACGCCCACCTCCCATACAAAGGTTAGGTTGAAAATTACTAAACCTAAGTGGGTTTACTCACTAACGAAAAACGTGAGAAACACTAAATTTCACATAAGAAATGGCAGATGGAAGCTGCACTCAGATTTTTTTTACAAAATTGAAAATGGGTGTGGCGTCGCCCACTTATGGGTCCAAAACCATATCTCAGGAACTACTCGACCGATTTCAATGAAACTTGGTTTGTAATAGTTTCCTTATATCCCAATGCTATGTTGTGAAAATAGGCTAAATCGCTTCACAACCACGCCTACTTCCTATATACCAGAACTTTGAAGACGATCTGAATCGTTTACTTTACAATATATAAAGTGAGCACTAGTGAAGATATCGGTGCAGAACTTTGCACAAATACTATGTTAATAGTGTGGCAGCCCCATTCTAAAAATCGCCGAAATCGGACCATAGGTTTTTAAGGCCCCATATATCGAACACGAGGACCTCGGTGCTTCTAACCTAATATTATGGTTTCCAACTATCAATGGGCTTTATACAATATATATGACGAATATGTGGGTCAAATTGTGTAATATATAATATAAATAAAGTTAAATAAATAAATTGCGAGAGTATAAAATGTTCGGTTACACCCGAACTTAGTCCTTCCTTACTTGTTTTCTTTACAACTCCACTTTTATTAGTCATCAGTGGTATAATCAATAATAACTAAAGATATGTATATGTATCAGGCGGGCAGGCAATAAATCTTATCAAACATGCTCCTTTTTGTTGACAATTTGAAGATATTTTCATAATTTCACTCTCCTTGTCTCTATTGACAAAAATTTGGAACAGTCGAGTTTCACAAGCTTCACTTCAGCCGAATTTGTGGCGAATTTGTACGGCTCACGGCGAATCGACCACCACCGTTTTCGCTTGACATTGTTCCCACTGAAGCACTTTTCATCAGCAAGACTCATCCGCTGCAAAAATCGATTTTTTGCTATTCAGCCCCGATTTCCAGATTGAAATTATGATTTTTATTTTATTTGAGTGGCCTCAGAAGAATGAAGTCTATCTTCGACCTAACTGGTCTAGCCCAGCCTCCCTGAGTCTGATAGCAAGTTTCGCGGCTTTACACCTTCCGACTATGCTCCTATACGCAGTATGAAAATAAGTACCAAGGTCGGTTCTTAGAATTTGTGGCCTGTACTTAGGCCTGACTGAAGAAAAATTTAAAATGAATAAGTAATTGTCGAGAATGAGTCCTGTTTTGAAGAAAAAAAATCGCTCTACAAAAGATGAATCGGACTGTTATTTTATTAGTTCTCCGTATCTCACCCTCGATGGCAATAATGTCGAATGTAATTGGCAAATGATATTAATGGAACACAATTGGCCTTTAATATCTGCTGAATAATACTCGCACTCGCTATACGTTATATAACAATGTTTTTATCTCATTTTGCAAACTTATTTCAGCATGATTTGTTGCATTTGCGAACTCCAGTGACGCACACACATATCATGTCGCTGGCATTTGCGGTAAGGCTCACTAATCCCAAAGGTCTTTGCAAACATTTTACCACTGAGCCCCGACTTGTATTGTCTTACTTTTCGCACACATAAACCTTGAACTCTAATTCTGCACAACAGATGAAAAAGTGAAAGCTTAAATGCTTTGCGGAAAATTAGTTCCCCAAGCGTTCATATATTACACCTACACACACACGCATTTTCCTAAAAACGCCCATCTTTTATTCACATGAATGAGCCTTGTTTGCGGACGTGCTTAATCTAATATTTTTTTACCGAAAAAACAAAAACAAGAAGAATACTCGAAAAAATTGTAGAGCAAACAATAACAAAGACATGGCTTACGAGTAGTGTCAGGTGAAACAGCTGAGAGTGTGTGTGAAACTCACCTCTACCCAGTTGGAAAAAAATAAATGCGAATTAAGTTTTCGCCGAATTTCTGATGTAGACAAGGAGGTGGCATGTGCCATACTCATTAGCAAATATTCAGGAATCAGCTGACGTTTGCGTACATCAATTCGCTGTCAAAGCCAGTGCCCGAGATGTCTGCCACTAGCAAACCGACAGCAACCACACTCCTTTGAAAGCCACACATGCACTTACACCAGAGCGAATTTATTATAGGGTGGCCCGAGAACAATATAAGTTAGAGAGTGACAACTTTGCTTCAGCAAAGCTTGACAGAAACTCGTAGAAATTAATCTCTTTACCACACGATTTTGGTTTCCAAAATATTACACACTGCTTACTGAATATATTATTAGAACTATCGAAAAAATCAACTCTCATCAAATGGCTAGATTAGTAATCAACAGTACGGGTTCTAGAGATCGAAAAAATTAAATATAAAATATTTAATTAGATTCTTCATAATTTTGTTCGATGTTTAAATTAAAAAAAAAAAATTGAGCCACCCTGTATATACATAAGTACGTATATAACAAAACTGCGTAACTACGCCGGTGTTGGTAATTCGACCTTTACAAAATTTCAACTTGAACAATTAACGAGCGCTCTTTGCAGCGTACAGGTGAAAAGTCAGCTTGAAGGACACGTGCACCTCCAAATCTAATTACGTCCAAAACAAAGAACATTAACCAGTTCTCCTCGCACAATGCGAACCCCTCGACAACACACAGGTTGTAGCTCCAACAATTGGCTAAAATGTGAATACTTTGACGGCTTTGTGTGTGAGCCTAGTTGCTCTCGCTTGTATTGGTGTGTGAGACGCAGAATATGTCGAGTTGTTGCCACTACATGTGCAAAAGGACGTGCGTTGGTTGGCGGTGAAGAGTATAGCAGCTCACTATATACATGTTGTAAAAGTCTGCTATTGAGTAGACGCCAAAGTTTTAACGGCAATGCTGTCAAAATTTTGCTGCAGTGTTGCGCAACTTTTTTTTATGGCATGCCACAAAAGGATACACAGTAATCATAAAAGGAAATTTATACCGCTCAGAATGTTTACATTTTATATTCAAATATGCTTCACTAGGATGGGTCGCAAATGTTAGAAGTTTTTTGGAACGAGATCAGGCTCAGTTAGCATAACATTAGTAAGAATTCAATTTGGTAGCCAAACCGACAACTTTTTACTAGCATGAACGACTATAGTTGAGTTTCTAAATTCCAAACTATAATTCTCTGTATGAAGTGTTTTTTGGAATCATATTTATACTTGTTGCTAACGTTAAGAGTAAGTTCATACCATCAAGCGTTGCGAAATATTATTCTCTTTTCTGATATACGCCTATTCACCTTATTCAGTTATACAAATAGACCCCTTCATCAATTAAATTGTTAAGTGAATGCAGTGTACAGCAGCAGAGGATTGGATTTAAAATATCGAGATCGAGACAGAGCAAAAAATTCTCAATACTCCCAATAAAAAAATGATATGCCATACAAACTATTTTGAGTACTCTTTCTTTTATAAACCGTATGATCCCAAATCGTTTAACGCTCTAAACAATTTTAAAAAGTAAACAATACAATTAAAAAACGTGTACGGATGGACTAAGTTCGTGTGTAACCGAATATTTTATACTACACATTATTATATACTTCACACAATTCGACTAAAAGTCCACTAGAAAAACGTTATATATAGTATAGGGGGGCTTTGATGATTCCGATTCTGGACTTCACTGAAATCACGGCATCAACAATACATTCACCTAATTTTGCTGAGATATCTCGCATTTTAACCGATATATACGGTATAAAGCTAAGGGGCTAGGGGAAGTTATGACCCAATTTCACCATTTTTGGCACAGAGACACATTTTTAGATGAAAAAGAATGCCCTGAATTCTTTCTAATATCAGAGAGATTGATTTATCGACATTTGGCACTGAGGTCCTCATGTACGCTACCTGGGACCTTGGAAATTTTTAGTCCAATTTTTAGATGAGCGATGCCACATTTTCAGTGCTGTATTGTAAAGTGAACAAATCAGATGGAATTTGAAATTGTATAGACGTGGTTGTTAACCGATTTTGACCGTTTTCAGTCCGTAACATCAGGTTGTCAAGAAATGGTTATTGACCCAAAAGGTATCGAGGTCACGTCCATTTAGTTTTTTTTTACCATAATTCTCGCGTTTTTCGTTTTTTGCACTTTACGTAGTTTCCAACATAACCTTTTTATGACAAGTGGGCGTGGTTATTACACGATTTTCATTGTTTTGTGATGGAGTACTATGGGAAATGTGTTCAGTGCCAAATAATAATAACATAAAATAACCTAGAACCCTTGTGCAATATATTGTGATCCAGATAATTTCATGACTGTAACTGTTATCTGGTTGCGCTGGCCTAATGTGCCATACTCGTATATACTCGTACATAAAAAATAATATTATAGGTATACAACTATATAACCAATTTCAGCATTAAGTTTGCGAACCTTTATATTTCGCTGAAGCCATCAAAATTTCGGCTTCTTGGTAATTTTATTTTAGTGGCGTTAATAAAGTTGTGGTTTACCACGCGAATTCAATTTTAGCACTGCTTGGTAATTACTCTGGTTACCGGCGAATTTATAGAGATTGATAGAAAGTTATGAAAGTAAAATTGTGTGATAATGTTTACACGAATAATGCGGAATAAATGTTTGCGCTGTAAAATGCGAATCAGCCACGCTTTGCAAATTAAAAAGTTTTGCGGTTTTCCTTTGAAGCATAAATTAAATAAAATTAATTCTGCAAATATTTACACCTTTGTGTTTTTATGAAAGCGAGGGAACTGTATTTTGACAAAAATCATTTAGAGGATTATTAAAAACAGAAAAGTGTAAATTTTTTTAGAAAAAATTATTATTTCGACTATTTTTTCTATCTTTGTTTATACATGTTAATATCGCCCTTAATGGCCTACTATGAAATAATCTGAATCGCTTTTATACAATCGATATTCTGAATATCGAATAAATATGTAAAATAATAATCTCGAAATTAAAAGAAAATGTCCAGAACGTGGTTAGTATGGGCAATATGTGTCCAACTATTGGCTATAGTATTACTTGCTGTAATAACCCTGAAGCAGCTTTCGATTTCAGTTAATGGCTATTTAATGTTCATGGCATGTGGAGCGAACAGCTGTGGCTAAATGAAATATTCATGCCTGAACATATCTACTCCTAGAATATTTATCAATCAAGCATAAATTATACTGCAGATAAACTTTATCGCATAATTGCATATAATCAATTTATTTTATTGCCAATATGTAAAAGCAGATTATCATAAGTAGTTACAATAAGCCTAAGTGTTTCTGGGAATATTATGAAACAAAATAAAAAAACTAATGAGAGTGATACAACCAAAATCGCCTATTCTTACACCTCAGCATAAAGAGTGTACAGTTAGAATCTTAAATAAATGTCATAATGAGCATAAAAGAAAGGAATTATCAATGAATCAGTCAACAAGTTATTCCAAGAACATTAAAAATTCAAAAGTACCTGTCTGTACCATATTTTTATAACTGGCACCCTTTGCAGAGGGAAAAGAATATTGGCAAATGATGAGTAGTAAGAATACTTCAAAATAGAATTTCTAGACATAAAAATTCAATTTTATTCAACGCCATATTCTAGTAATTATAAAACTGTCTTGTTATGTACCGGAGTATGAGATAAAAACTGGTGATTTCATTCAAATGTGCATTAAATCATTCTCAAATCCTCCCCATTTAATACTAAAATTGTAATATTGATTTGCTTTTTTAAGTTTTTATACTCTCGCAACAAAGTTGCTAGCAACAAAGTTGCTATGAGAGTATTATAGTTTTGTCCACATAACGGTTGGTTGTAAGTCCTAAAACTAAACGAGTCAGATATAGGGTTATATATATCAAAATGATCAGGGTGACGAGAAAAGTTCAAATCCGGATGTCTGTCTGTCCGTCCGTCTGTCCGTCCGTCCGTGCAAGCTGTAACTTGAGTAAAAATTGAGATATCTTAATGAAACTTGGAACACGTGTTCCTTGGCACCATAAGAAGGTTAAGTTCGAAAATGGGCGTAATCGTACCACTGCCACGCCCACAAAATGGCGAAAACCGAAAACACTTAAAGTGCCATAACTAAGCTATAAATAAAGCTATGAAAATAAAATTTGGTATGAAGGATCGCACTAGGAAGGGGCATATGTGGATGTAATTTTTTTGGGAAAGTGGGCGTGGCCCCTCCCCCTATCAAGTTTTTTGTACATATCTCGCAAACTACTAAAGGTATATCAAGGAAACTTTCCAAAGTCGTTTCTTTTAGGTACTACCTTATACAGTCCAAAAATGGAGGAAATCAGATTGTAACCACGCCCACCTCCCATACAAAGGTTATGTTGAAAACTACTAAAAGTGGGTTAACTCAATAAGGAAAAACGCCAGAAACACTAAATTTCACATAAGAAATGGCAGATGGAAGCTGCACTCAGAGTTTTTTACAAAATGGAAAATGGGCGTGGCATCGCCCACTTATGGGTCAAACACATATCTCAGGAACTACTCGACCGATTTCAATGAAACTTGGTTTGTAATAGTTTCTTTACATCCCAATGATATGTTGTAAAAATAGGCCAAATCGCTTCACAACCACGCCTACTTCTATATACCAGAATTTTAAGACGTTCTGAATCGTTTACTTTACAATATATAAAGTAAGCACTAGTAAAGATATCGATGCAGAACTTTGCACAAATACTACGTTTATAGTGTGGCAGCCCCATTCTAGAAATCACCGAAATCGGACCATAGGTTGTCAAAGCCACATATATCGAACATGAGGACCTCGGTACTTCTAACCTAATATTAGAGTTGCCAACTTTCAATGGACTTTATACAATATATATGACGAATATGTGGGTCAAATTGTGTATTATATAATATTAATAAAGTTAAATAAATAAATTGCTAGAGTATAAAATGTTCGGTTACACCCGAACTTAGCCCTTCCTTACTTGTTTATAATTATTTTAAAAATACAGTTAAACTTCCCCAACTCTAATCACCACAATCCACAAAAAAAATTGAGTTAGAGAGACTTCGAGTTATGAAAGGTAATTTGTATGAAATTTGACTTCTATTGCCAATTCTAGAGTTCGATTTCATTAAATGAAATATTAAATTAATGGCGACCCTTCTTAAAATATTTTATTTTAATTGTAAACCTTCATAAAACTGTTCAGTTTGATTTGTTTTAAAAACTTCAAACATATGAACATATTTTTTATGATTCAATGTTCTTTAAAAATATGCCAGCTTATTATAAAAAAGAAACATTTTTAACATTTAATTCTTATTCTAATTGCAGAAATATTTAAGTTCGAGGATTTGCCGATAAAACACAAGATGTCCCTTTTCGGCGGCAACAGTCACTCCATGTCCGAGGAAGAGATCGATGAGTAAGTCCATAATACACTTACCATATATTTACTTACAGCTATGCAAAGTTTTTTTGGTAGTCAAATTGGCATGTGCAACAGCAAAATTATTTAGTGATAGGGTTACTACATTATGAATGATACTGTTATTATTACCATGAAACTTTTTCATATTATACATATCTGCATACTTTTATCACAAAAAACATACATACATACATGAATACCTAATTTTAAAAAATGCTGCGGAAACAGGTAATGGATTAATTACTTCAATTATGTGTTAAAATTACTTGAGTTTTTATTAAAGTAATCAATATCTATATTTTTTGTGCCTAAAAGCTTTTTATACCAGTAATAAGTACATAATTTTAGCTAGTTACTAACTGTGTGGCTCCTGAGTTCACTATTTGTAGAAAAACTGTAGTTTCAACATGACCCAGCTTGTTTTTAAATTCGATTATAAAAATTGTGTTTAATCATGTATAATATTTTTTTACTTGAGTTATACCTATATTTCTTGCATCGCTGAGTTTTATTCTTATTTATGTACATACATAGCTGTATTGTATTTAGTTTCCAATGACCTTGCCATGCCTTTGCAGAGATTATTTTTTGTGGTGCAGTTTAGAGTAGTAAAAGACCGACCCGACAACCTTTAAGGTTATTTTTTAAGTTTTAAACAGTGACATTTTTACTCACAAATGGTTCCAAACCAGCGATTATATGTGGACCCGGAATACCATAACATAGGTCCACATCTGTATTACTTCTAAAGTTGGCTGTAAGTACAGTGCGGCTAAAAGCCAAAACGGTATTCAAAATTAACATAAATAGCACCGCTGAAATATGCTAGATCTCATCTAAACATGGTTCGGTCTACATCTTCACCTAGAAAATGTTCTAACTCAAAAAGAAGTTAAGCTTACACTGCGGTATTCGGTTATATCTAAAAAAAGAATATAAGAATAATATAATTATAAAACAATAAATTTTGGAGCTCCCATGGTTGAGATAGGATTAATTTATCCAATATGTCTCACATGAACCCTACATACGGTGTAAAGTCGACTGGATACGATGAGTCGTGTTGACAATCCAAATGGGATCCTTCGCGTTACCTGTCTTGAGAGTCAGCCTCTGAACCTAACCTAACCTAAGTTATAGCGTTTTATATTTTTGCGATTAACAGACAGTGGTTCTATTCCGTTATGTTATCAATATTGTCGCTTTAGAGTGCAATGGAAGTGCCAACAAAAAATCTCAATTAAAGGAGTTATCGATTACATGGAAAATGAGCAGCCGAATTGAAAGACAATCATACAGAAATCATTCATCTTGCCACCCTTATATGTATATAACTATACTATCTGGTGAAAATAAAGCCACCTAATGTGTGTAAATAGATACAAAATTGTTTTCGAATTCCAAACATTTATCAATAAATTTGCTAATAAAAGGAAATCATCCAAAAAATCCCAAAGGATTGTCGGTGTTGAAATCAGATACTAGAAAAAGTGAACAATATTAAATTGAATTGCAGAAAAACGAAGAATATTTCTAAATCTATGTAAAGGGTGATTTTTTAAGAGCTTGATAACTTTTTTAAATGTTTCATTTAAATGTTGACCGCGGCTGCGTCTTAGGTGGTCCATTCGGAAAGTCCAATTTTGGGCAACTTTTTCGAGCATTTCGGCCGGAATAGCCCGAATTTCTTCGGAAATGTTGTCTTCCAAAGCTGGAATAGTTGCTGGCTTATTTCTGTAGACTTTAGACTTGACGTAGCCCCACAAAAAATAGTCTAAAGGCGTTAAATCGCATGATCTTGGTGGTCAACTTACGGGTCCATTTCTTGAGATGAATTGTTCTCCGAAGTTTTCCCTCAAAATGGCCATAGAATCGCGAGCTGTGTGGCATGTAGCGCCATCTTGTTGAAACCACATGTCAACCAAGTTCAGTTCTTCCATTTTTGGCAACAAAAAGTTTGTTAGCATCGAACGATAGCGATCGCCATTCACCTTAACGTTGCGTCCAACTGCATCTTTGAAAAAATACGGTCCAATGATTCCACCAGCGTACAAACCACACCAAACAGTGCATTTTTCGGGATGCATGGGCAGTTCTTGAACGGCTTCTGGTTGCTCTTCACCCCAAATGCGGCAATTTTGCTTATTTACGTAGCCATTCAACCAGAAATGAGCCTCATCGCTGAACAAAATTTGTCGATAAAAAAGCGGATTTTCTGCCAACTTTTCTAGGGCCCATTCACTGAAAATTCGACGTTGCTCGTTAGTAAGTCTATTCATGATGAAATGTCAAAGCATACTGAGCATCTTTCTCTTTGACACCATGTCTGAAATCCCACGTGATCTGTCAAATACTAATGCATGAAAATCCTAACCTCAAAAAAATCACCCGTTATATAAAAATTACGCCACAGGTGGCAACTATTACCCAACACAATGTAAAGTAATGAATTGAATAGCATATCTTTAGGCGCGCACACCGGGATGCGACATTGCGTCGCCTATAAATGCCCTTCACACAGCCTAACCTTCATGGATCGCTGATTTTCCCCGTCCACACATCCGCCTAAGTAATTGTGGTAATACTATCGGAGAAGCGCAGCTCCGATGCAACAATATTTACTTGCTACACAAGTAGTCTCACACATATCCTGGTACACAATGGGGTTTATTGGCATACGCATTTCTTTTGTGTTTGTGCGTTAGGCGCCGACAACGTAGGGATGCTTAACAGTTTGTAAACCTGTCAAGTATTCAGTCAATTGTTAAATTGAGTTCCAATCAAAAGCAGTAAAAACGGCAGAACAAAGTATGCACTCTAGGTATATACTCATACGTATGTATGTATTTGTGGGTAACAAACTAATACTTGCACATTTGATCCTCTCTTCATCACTTTTTTTCTAAGATAATTTCTAGTTCCAGTTAGGCGTGCAACAAGAGAAGCTAGCATAGAATAATGAGGTTTGCGTGCCGTATACAGTGGGTGATAATAATACAATGATATTTTGCAAGCAAAAATACTGATAATATTTTTATTAAAAATAATAATAGTAAATAAAATTCAATGTAGAATAATTAAAATACTTTTATTTTTTTAATGGATATATCAGAAAATAATAAATAAAAAACTTTAGTTAAAATATTTTTTAGATAAAATTTTATATCAAACAAGTAAGGAAGGGCTAAGTTCGGGTGTAACCGAACATTTTACACTCTCGCAATTTATTTATTTAACTTAATTAATATTATATAGTACACAATTTGACCCACATATTCGTCATATATATTGTATAAAGTCCATTGAAAGTTGGAAACCCTAATATTAGGTTAGAAGCACCGAGGTCCTCATGTTCGATATATGGGGCCTTGAAAACCTATGGTTCGATTTCGGCCATTTTTAGAACGGGGCTGCCACACTATAAACATAGTATTTGTGCAAAGTTCTGCATCGATATCTTCACTAGTGCTTACTTTATATATTGTAAAGTATCCGATTCAGATCGTCTTCAAAGCTCTGGTATATGGGAAGTAGGCGTGGTTGTGAAGCGATTTGGCCAATTTTCACAACATGTCATTGAGATGTAGGGAAACTATTACAAACCAAGTTTCACTGAAATCGGTCGAGTAGTTCCTGAGATATGGTTTTTGACCCATAAGTGGACGATGCCACGCCCATTTTCCATTTTGTAAAAAAATCTGAGTGTAGCTTCTATCTGTCATTTCTTATGTGACATTTAGTGTTTCTGGCGTATTTCGTTACCGAGTTAACTCACTTTTAGTAATTTTCAACCTAACCTTTGTATGGGAGGTGGGCGTGGTTATTATCCGATTTCAACTAATTTCATGGTGTGTGGTGGGGTACGTAATAGAACTGACTGCAGAAAGTTTGGTTTATATAGCTTTACTGGTTTGCGAGATATATACAATAACCGATTTGGGGGCGGGACCACGCCCACTTTCCCAAAAAAATTACATCCAAATATGCCCCTTCCTAGTGCGATCCTCTGTTCCAAATTTTACTTTTATAACTTTATTTATGGCTTAGTTATAACACTTTTTGTGTTTTCGGTTTTCGCCATTTTGTGGGCGTGGCAGTGGTCCGATCGAAAGCAACCCTCTCACGGTCCCAAGGAACGTGTGTTCCAAGTTTCATCAAGATATCTCAATTTTTACTCAAGTTATCCGTTGCACGGACGGACGGACGGACGGACAGACAGACATTCTGATTTTGATTCGTCTCGTCACCCTAATCATTTTGATATATATAACAATATATCTAACTCGTTTAGTTTTATGACTTACAAACAACCGTTATGTGAACAAAACTATATTACTCTTTTAGCAACTTTTGTTGCGAGAGTATAAAAATGGTCACAAACCGTATTCATTAATTCCCACAGAGGGCGATAACGAAGGCGAGTATTTCGATTTTAGTGGCTAACTTAGATTTTATTCGGTCCTATACCAGGGAAAAAGAACGATTTTGTCGGAACAATAATTCTTTGAAACTATTATATAGATTGGTTATAGTAAAAGAAATGATTTTAAATCAGATTTGGGTAAAAGTCTTTCCAGTTACCTTGTCGAATAGTAAGGTTCAAGTTTAATGGTTTCTTCGACGGAGCAATTAACAATTTGTAAGTACACCCTTCAAAGATTGTATCTAGAAAATCCATGTTTATCATATCTAGATATATATTGGATGTCCTCGAGTTATGAAACATCTAGTTTTGGCATAAAAATTTATTTTTGCACCAAAACAATTATCAAAGAAAATTGCTCATTAATCAGCATAAAATAATTCTAATTGATTCTAAGAAAACATAGTCCGCCAACGTTCCTAGACTCTTCTCCTAAGTAAATAAGTATACCGATAGAACAACACTTTTAAAATTCAACACCTAAAACCATATTTTGTATGTACACATTTTTTGTATCTACTGTAGATATTCATCTATAAGTCAACATGCTTATGTTTTACGTATGACAAGTTGCCTTTCATACTGCTTTTATAAAAATCAGCCGCTGTTTATTAAATGAGTGCATGAACCTATTTCCATCGAGGACTTTTAAATAAATGGGTGTGTGTGTATACTTATGTGTTCTTACGCAAATGTCTATTTACGAGATTTCCTTCTTCTACTTATATGCCTCTTTACATATTTATTTTACACTTGTGTATGTTTGTAGGCGCATTACTTTATATCGGTTAGGTGCATCTGCTTAATATACATATGTACGAAAGTGTCGTATATGTGGTAACTGAATGCTCTGATGCTCACATGCACCGACCTTTTTATGAGAGAGCAAATATTGACATACTAAGGTGAGATGCACACAGTAAGTGTACATATGGAAATTTAATACTTTGCAGTGGCAGTGACGTTCATTAAAATAAAATACAGTGTTGCTAGAATTATCGGGATGCGTCTTTTTATCAGTTGGTGACAACTCTATTTCAAAATATGTATATAACTCATCGAAATACTTTCCTTTTCATACCCACGTATACATATATTTTTTATAAATGTATATAAATGTGTATATCGATAAATTTTCCAACAGGTGGCAACTCTATTAAAAAAAATTGCTTAGATTGAAGAACTGCCAAAAACCTTCCGAAAAGCTTTCTTAAATGATTGGCTTATCGTAATATTTAGAATTTAACTTATTTCGATATGTGGCAACCCTATTCCAAAATATCTCCAATGTAAAGCTATACACATACTTTTTTATTGTGGTTATCAACAATAGATACAATTATAATAAAAAAATAGGTATTCCAAAACCAATTGAAACCAAGTATTTATTGTACCCAAAAAAATAAAGTGCGTTTCTTTAATTAACAGTTTTTCACTTTCGTATTTAAAGTCATAAAAAGGAAAAACAGTTGATTAATTAAAGAGAATAAATTGGACTTAGTCATCTCCTAGCTGTGCTTATTATCGCTTATTCATTATCATTGTCACACTTTTCCCCAAGTACCTATAACATAATAGCGTTGTGCAAGAGCTCTCCATTTATTAATTAATAATTGAAAACATCAATCGACATTCCATGAAGAGTCATATAATTACTATTTAATTAAACGTTGCATTTACATATTTTCTCTTTTGCTTGTCTTTTCATTTTTTATATATTCTTTCAAACTCATTGCAACATAAAAGCTTTTGTAAATGATTGTGCCTACATTGCTAAATTGAGTTTATTTTAATTACGGCAATTAATGTCGCCAAAGAGTATGAATGAAGAATTTTCCTTCAAAACGACATGTTGGGTGTGTGAGATATTTCTCAGATTGTAGCAGAATAATAAATGTGGAAATGTAGTGAGAGTCGCTTTGATTATATGTATGCATATATTACAGAGTGAGGCAATATTGTGGAGGAAAATTTTTTAAGATTTTATTTAAGACATATTTAAGCGGAAAAATATCGTATTACGCATGGAAATTGAACAATACCCACACAATTGCCATAATCAGTAATGAAATAATGAGATTCATATTTTTAGTTATCAATTTGAAATTCATTAAAGACACTTGTATACTAGATGTTTTACAAGTTTTCCTCATGCTCAGGTACAAAATAAATGTGTGTATATAATCACATGCTGTTTTCTTCCTAACATCTTACGTTTTCCCATAGGTTGCAACTTTGCACAGAGTTTTGTTCACATAAGGGTTGTTTGTACCACCCAGAAATAAAAGAGTTAGATGTGGGGTTATATATATATAAATTATTAGGATGACGAGCGGATTTGAAATCCGGATGCCTGTCCGTGGTAGTGATAACTTGAGTAAAAATTGTGATATCTTAATGAAATTTGGTACACATATTCCTTGGCACCCTGGGGTTGGTATTGAAAATGGGTGAAACCGGACCACTGGCAATTCGAACACATGAAGTGTCATAACTAAGACATAAATAAAGTTATAAAAGTAAAATTTGGTACAAAGGATCGCACTATGAAGGGGCATATTTGGATGTATTTTCTTTTGGGAAAGTGGGCGTGGCCCGCCCCTATTAAGTTTATTGTATATATCTCGTAAACTACTAAAGCTATATCAAGGAAACTCTCTAGAGTCGTTTCTTTAAGTACTACCTTATACAGTCTAAAAATAGAGGAAATCGGATTATAACCATCCATCTCCCATACAAAGATTATGTTGAAAACTACTGAAAATGCTTTAAGGAAAACCATCATAAATATTAAATTTCATTATAAATATGGTACAGAAGAGCTGCACTTAAAATGGTATACAAAATTTTAAATGGGCGTGGTTCCGCCCACTTATGGGTCAAAATCGATATCTCCGAAACTACTCGACCAATTTCAATAAAATTCGGTTTATAATATTTTTCCTGACATTCCAATGATATGTTGTGAAAATAGGCCAAATAGGTTCACAATCACGTTACTTCCCATGTACCAAAACTTTGAAGTCGATCTGAATCGCTTACTTTACAATATATAAAGTAAGCATTAGCGAAGATATCGAAACAGAACAGAAAGTGTGGTAACGCCATTCTAAAATCGCCGTAATCGGCCTTACATTTTTAATACCCCATATATCGAACATGAAGACTTCAAAGCATCTAACAAATTTTTTACAGAAAATAAAAGTAAGTCTCTCAGATATTTTGAAGAAATTCGGAGGGAATATTTTTATTCTAATAATATGTCTCCGTGCTAAAAATGGTTGAAGTCGGGTCATAAATTCACCTAGCTCCCATATACCTAATATTAGGGTTTTCAAACTTTCAATGATCTTTATATCATACATACTCCGAATATGTGGGTCAAATTGTGTGTTATGTTAACAAATTTAAATAAATTCCGAGAGCATAAAATATTCGATTAAAAATTTCGGAACTTAGCTCTTCCTTACTTGTTTTTATTTTTTTCGTTTTTAGTTATTTCGTTAAGTGGCAACTCCAATCCGAAATATGTATATTTAAATTAAAACTTCCAAACACTTTAAATAATTTTCTTAAAAATAGCAATTGTAGATCCTTAGAAATCACAATTAGATTATATCTCAGAAACCAGTTGAAGTACCAAAGTAATCAATATGACCACGTTTGAAAACTTAGGGTATCATTATTTTTTGTTTATTTGCATTCATTCATTGGTATATATAAAGCTCTGTAAATATAATAGCTAAAGTTTCTAAAAAACTATTAAGATTATTTGCATATGAAATCATTTACTTAGTTGTTTATGTTGTTTTTCTGATAATAGAATTCTGGGAATGTACATAATTGCAAGTATGAACAATTCGTTTATTTACAATTTCAAGGTCTAATAAAAATCTTTGCAAAAATTGGGAATTCCCGTATAGTGCAGTGTATACTCTTAGATACGTGCTTCTGTGTACGGATTGTTATACTTATTTGTTTTTTAGTACGACTCTTCAGATCACATATAATTTCATATTCAAAGAATGTAACAATAAATGCTTTCTGATGAATATAACAAGGACGAAATTTTGGACCTATATGGATGTACTAATACCTACTCGTATATACATTTGCCTATGTAAATATCATATCCCACTTGTGCATGGTGTAGTTGCTTAACTTGGCAAATCCTTCGATGCTCGATGAGGGCACGGACGTTTTTTCATTTGCATATTTTAATTGATTCTTCTTTACTTTGTGCTTTTTATTCCTATCGGCAGCTGTGTTGAACGATTTTATGAATAAATTTACCATACTGGTGAATAGGGCAAATATTGCTACATGAAACTTGGTTGGACTGGCTTAATACGCTTTTGAATAAATACATACACACAATTTTTATGATGAAAAATGATGATCCCGTGGTTCCCGGAACAATTTTCGTTAATTTTTCCACTATTAATCAAATTGATAATTGAAATTTGAATTTGTATCAAGCTGAACATCTAAACACTTTTCTAGTTCTATGTCTGAAAATCTTCAAAGATTCACCCACATAAATCATCATGCAATAATAGATACATATATAGATATACACATAAGAAATAATTTGTATAATTGTCTCAAAGTGGCGACAGCTGAGTTCATTAACAAGGTCAATTATGATTAAAATTTCATTAAGAACACAGTTACAAAACTAAGCAAGCTAGTTGGGTATAACATAACGGGTGATTTTTTTGAGGTTAGGATTTTCATGCATTAGTATTTGACAGATCACGTGGGATTTCAGACATGGTGTCAAAGAGAAAGATGCTCAGTATGCTTTGACATTTCATCATGAATAGACTTACTAACGAGCAACGCTCGAATTTTCAGTGAATGGGCCCTAGAAAAGTTGGCAGAAAATCCGCTTTTTTATCGACAAATTTTGTTCAGCGATGAGGCTCATTTCTGGTTGAATGGCTACGTAAATAAGCAAAATTGCCGCATTTGGGGTGAAGAGCAACCAGAAGCCGTTCAAGAACTGCCCATGCATCCCGAAAAATGCACTGTTTGGTGTGGTTTGTACGCTGGTGGAATCATTGGACCGTATTTTTTCAAAGATGCTGTTGGACGCAACGTTACGGTGAATGGCGATCGCTATCGTTCGATGCTAACAAACTTTTTGTTGCCAAAAATGGAAGAACTGAACTTGGTTGACATGTGGTTTCAACAAGATGGCGCTACATGCCACACAGCTCGCGATTCTATGGCCATTTTGAGGGAAAACTTCGGAGAACAAATCATCTCAAGAAATGGACCCGTAAGTTGGCCACCAAGATCATGCGATTTAACGCCTTTAGACTATTTTTTGTGGGGCTACGTCAAGTCTAAAGTCTACAGAAATAAGCCAGCAACTATTCCAGCTTTGGAAGACAACATTTCCGAAGAAATTCGGGCTATTCCGGCCGAAATGCTCGAAAAAGTTGCCCAAAATTGGACTTTCCGAATGGACCACCTAAGACGCAGCCGCGGTCAACATTTAACTCTTTCAGTCACGCTTTTAAATTAAGAATATTTTGAATGTTTCGATTATTGTTTTGGCATTATCTACAGCTGAAATATCACTGAAAGTATGAAAAAAAAATCTACGTATGAAGGTTTTCGAGGTATGAGGTGGTTAGTGGCACTAACCACCGTGACTATTGATAGAAACAAAACAATTATGAGTTACTTATATTGTTTATTAATATTAAATGATATAATGAAATTCTCCGGAAAGAAACTAAGGTAAATTGTTTTTTTTTATGAAAATCTGAAAAACAAGCTTTTCCCTTGCATAGACAAATAGGCACTTTGCATGTACTCCACTGTCATACAGCCGGTCTGTTTGACTTTACAGTGTTAGACTTTGTAGATTCACGATTCCGAAGTACTAAGTTAGACAGAGGGATGTCATCATCGGAATTAAAGTCGTCAAAATCAGTCATTTGAACTTCTCCAAACGAATCGCCTAAGTCCAGCGGATTTGGCTGATCTTCTGTATCCTCATCGCTACAAATACTTTCGCTATCTGAAGGAATATCTTCAAACAAGTATTTTTCGATTTGTCTATTATTTAGCTTGCGCGACATACTGAAATAAATATAAAAATGCATGAATACTTACATGCCTAACTCATATGTAGATTAAACCTATAAACCTGCAACAGTCACGGTGGTTAGTTTACTAACCACTATATTTTCGTCGTCAATACACATTGAAAATAAAAAATTAATGATAGTTTCATACACATACATATGAAATAGTTATAGGAGAATAAGTTGAATACAAAACATTAAAGAAAAACGTTACTTACACACTTCACAGATCTTTTTTATCAAACACAAAAAAAAATGTACGTTAGCGCAATTTTCAAATGAAAACAAATGAACTGTCATTCATCGAATATGCCGCTAACCGGTCGCACCTTGTCAAAAAAGGTACAAACATTCATGATAATTAACGCGATTGTCGATAGATGGCGTGGATTTTAATATAAAAAATCGGAAAGAGGTGGTTATTGACACTAACCACCACGACTGAAAGAGTTAAATGAAATTATCTTCAAAAAGTAAATGTCATGAACCAATCTAACGTTTCAAATAAAGAACCGATGAGATTTTGCAAATTTTATGCGTTTTTTTTTTTTAAAAAGTTATCAAGCTCTTAAAAAATCACCCTTTATAAACTGAACTTGGAGTGAACTACTCACTTGCGTAGCACGATTTATAAAACTTAACTTGATATTTAAATTAGAAAAACTTATTTGAAGAATATATGTATGTACTTATCAAAAGCTGAAGAGGGAAGCGAGACGCATTTGCAGACAAAAAAAGAAAGAGGCCGAAATGCGTGAGTATGAAGAGCTTGACAAGCTGGCCAACAGGGGTAATGCTCGAAAATTTTACGAAAAGATCCGGCGACTAACTGAAGGTTTCAAGACCGGAGCACACTCCTGTAGGACCCCCAGAGGTGATCTAGTTATTGATGACCAGAGTATACTGAGTTTGTGGAGGGAACACTTCTCCACCCTGCTAAATGGCAGTGAAAGTACAACAACAGGAGATGGCGAACCCGATTCCCCAATCGACGACGATGGAGCAGATGTTCCATTGCCCGACCGTGAAGAAATTCGAATAGCAATTACCCGCCTAAAGAACAATAAGGCGGCGGGGGCCGACGGATTACCGGCCGAGCTATTCAAATACGGCGGCGAAGAGCTGATAAGGTGCTTGCATCAGCTTCTTTGCAGAATATGGTCGGAAGAAAGCATGCCTGACGATTGGAATCTCAGTGTACTCTGCCCTATACACAAAAAGGGAGACCCCACAATTTGCGCCAATTACCGTGGGATAAGCCTCCTCAACATCGCGTATAAGGTTCTGTCGAGCGTATTGTGTGAAAGACTAAAGCCCACCGTCAACAAACTGATTGGACCTTATCAGTGTGGCTTTAGACCTGGAAAATCAACAACAGACCAGATATTCACCATGCGCCAAACCGTGAAGAAATTCGAATAGCAATTACCCGCCTAAAGAACAATAAGGCGGCGGGGGCCAACGGATTACCGGCCGAGCTATTCAAATACGGCGGCGAAGAGCTGATAAGGTGCTTGCATCAGCTTCTTTGCAGAATATGGTCGGAAGAAAGCATGCCTGACGATTGGAATCTCAGTGTACTCTGCCCTATACACAAAAAGGGAGACCCCACAATTTGCGCCAATTACCGTGGGATAAGCCTCCTCAACATCGCGTATAAGGTTCTGTCGAGCGTATTGTGTGAAAGACTAAAGCCCACCGTCAACAAACTGATTGGACCTTATCAGTGTGGCTTTAGACCTGGAAAATCAACAACAGACCAGATATTCACCATGCGCCAAATTTTGGAGAAGACCCGTGAAAATAGGATCGACACACACCATCTCTTTGTCGACTTTAAAGCTGCTTTCGACAGCACGAAAAGGAGCTGCCTTTATGCCGCGATGTCTGAATTTGGTATCCCCGCAAAACTAATACGGCTGTGTAAGTTGACGTTGAGCAACACCAAGAGCTCCGTCAGGATCGGGAAGGACCTCTCCGAGCCGTTCGATACCAGACGAGGTTTCAGACAAGGCGACTCACTCTCGTGTGATTTCTTTAACCTGATGCTGGAGAAAATAATACGAGCTGCAGAGCTAAATCGAGAAGGTACAATCTTCTATAAGAGTGTACAGCTACTGGCATACGCCGATGATATCGATATCATCGGAAACAACACTCGCGCCGTTAGTTCTGCTTTCTCCAGACTGGATAAGGAAGCGAAGCGTATGGGTCTGGTGGTGAACGAGGACAAGACGAAATATCTCCTGTCGTCAAACAAACAGTCAGCGCATTCGCGTCTTGGCTCCCACGTCACTGTTGACAGTCATAACTTTGAAGTTGTAGATAATTTCGTCTACCTGGGAACCAGCATTAACAGCAATAACAATGTCAGCCTGGAAATCCAACGCAGAATCATACTTGCCAACAGGTGCTACTATGGACTAAGTAGGCAATTGAAAAGTAAAGTCCTCTCTCGACGAACAAAAACCAAACTCTAGAAGTCTCTCATCATTCCCGTCCTACTTTACGGTGCAGAAGCGTGGACGATGTCAACATCCGATGAGACGGCACTAGGAGTTTTCGAGAGAAAGGTTTTGCGGAAGATTTATGGTCCCTTAAGAATTGGCAACGGCGAATACCGCAGACGATGGAACGATGAGCTGTATGTGTTATTCGACGACATAGACATAGTCCAGCGAATAAAAAAACAGCGGCTACGCTGGCTAGGTCATGTTGTTCGAATGGATGAAAGTGCTCCAGCTCTGAAAGTATTCGATGCAGTACCCGCTGGTGGAAGCAGAGGAAGAGGGAGACCTCCACTCCGATGGAAGGACCAGGTGGAGAGGGACCTGGTTTCGCTTGGAATAACCAATTGGCGCCAAACTGCCAGAAGGCGGGATACGTGGCGCGCTGTTTTGGACTCGGCTATAACCGCGTAAGCGGTGTCTACGCCAGTCAAGAAGAAGACTTATCAAAAGCAAGGTACCAGAGAAGCATTTTAGCATTTCTTGTGTGATTGTCCAGCATTATCAAGGCAACGGCTCCAGCATTTGGGGGCTTAATCTGGAAAATTATTCGTTAACCTTTTGAAATTCGAGTCAAGCGCAGGCATCCTAATGGTTTGATTCAAAGGACCAAAACTGGTCTATGTGTGGCTTCTTGGCCTACCAGATTTATTTAACCTAACCTAGCGAACCAGAACCGAACTAGTATTGAATTAGCCTATTTCACTGCTGGGTAGTAAAACTGCAATTGTGTCGGGTGTTTTTAATAAAAAAGAATACGTCACTATTACGTTTGCAGAAATGTAAGAAAATTGACTCGTGCTGATTCAATAAGTTTTTTCTTTTTGCAATATCAGGGTTGCTTGTCGGGCAACTGTGAGGCTCAATTAATCATATTGTGTCGGTATACATATATATGTATATGTATAAATTAGAGCTCTTGGTATTCGACTAATCGACTAACCGAATTAACCGAATAGGGCATTATTCGAATAATAATATTCGGTTTGCACTATTCGGATAGTCGTCAGCCATCGACTATTCGATTAACCGCTCATTTTCGACTATTCGGTTAACCGTTCGTTGTCGACTATTCGAATAGTGCAAGTTCATTAATTTTCTTATTTTTATTGAAAAAAGTGAAACATTAAAACTAACAAAAAACTCGTTTTTTTATGACTGTCATACCAAAACTGTTGTTGTTTCACATGCAAAATTAAAATATGACTGATACAACACTGCGTGGTATGTTTCTTGAGTTCGCTATTCTATACCCCTACCCACTTGCTGCCGAATTTTTTCGGTTTTTTGCGGCATATGCCTAGTACTGCAGTAACCGGTTACTTTTTGGAACCGGTTTTTTTTTGGACACACTCGTGGCAGTGTGGGCGGTCGGTGGGTGTGGCTTTGGGGCCTTTTGGTGCAAAACTTCGACGAGTGGGTAGTCGGTTTTCTGTGAAGAACCGGTTTTTTTGGGTCGGTCAGTGGTCAGTTTTGCTCGTGCCCTTCTGCCCGAACACTTCTCAACCGATTTATACCGCACATTGTATATATCTGGAAAATACGGACATATATCTGGAAATTCAAAGGCTTTTAGACTGCAATGAATTTTCATTTATTCGAATAGTGACAGTACAACTATTCGAATAACCGCAGTAGAACGACTATTCGAATAGTCGGAACATTGCGACTAACCGAATAGTGCTAACCGGTTAATATTCGTACGAACGGTTACAAACCGGATATTCGAATAATCGGTTTTCATGTTAATCGAATAATTTTAAGAGCCCTAGTATAAATGTATGCAATCGAATATGTATTGAAAATTACATAAGATGTTTGACGAATTAAAATAAGGTGGTATATGAAGACAAGACGGGACATTATGTAAGGCATTGACCTTCAGTTTTCATATTTTTAATTAATAAACATTTTCGTAATACATACAGATAGACTTGTATTTTTGTAAGTGAAATTATTATTGTGTAAAAGTAGTGCTGACTCTAATTTGAAATTATTATTTTGTAATTTTATATTCATTATTAATATATTATTTACATTGGCACTGTTCTTATTCAACTCTCTTTAACACATGCATTTGCATCTTATCAGTTTGACTAATGGATTCTAGGAAATTTTTCTTGTATCAAGCAGATATTTAATAATGCGCAACAGTTATAAATAGAAAACTTTATAATGCACCAAAGAACAAATTAATTTTCTTTCATTAATTTAGTCACGTATAAAAACCGTGAAATAACTTTATTGAACAACAAATTAGGCATAAAGTTTAATAGAACAACGAAAATCGGCGTATATAGATATGAGGGCTGAGGTAATTCCTGAACCGATTTCATACATTTTCACCAGCAAGGTACACTATATCCAAGACTATACGCTCACTTAATTTTGCGAATAAAGCCCACCGTATTTTTGAAAAACCTACAATTAGGTATATGAGAGCTAGGTGAAGTTATGATCAGATTTTAACCATTTCTGGTACAGAGACACACTATTAGAAGAAAAAGATTTCCTCTGAATTAAATTAAGATATCTGAGAGATTTACCGATATTTTTGTTGAAAATTTACCCTTAGGCGCTGAGTTCAACTTGTTCGATATCTGGGGCCTCGAAAAGTTATAGTCCATTTTAGACAATTTTTTCACAAGTGATGACAGAGCTGCACTATTTGTGTAAAGTTTTATTCCGCTATCTTCATTGGTTCCTTATGTATACATGATAAAGTGAAGGAATCAGATGGAATTGTGTTATAAGGAAAGTAATCGTGGTTGTGAACCGAGTTCGACCTTTTTTTCGTGTTATCAGGGTGCCAAGAAAATAGTATATACCGAATTTCATTGAAATCTGTCGAGTAGTTCCTGAGATATGTTTTTTGACCCGTAAGTGGGCGATGGCACGAACATTTTCCATTTTGTAAAAAAATCTGAGTGCGGCTTCTTTCTGCTATTTCTTCTGTAAAATTTAGTGTTTCTGACGTTTTTCGTAGTGAGATAACCCACTTTTAGTACTTTTCAACCTAACCTTTGTATGGAAAGTGGGCGTGGTTATTATCCGATTTGAACTATTTTCATGGTGTGTGGTGGGGTACGTAAGAGAATCGACTGCAGAAAGTTGGTTGGCGAGATATATACAAATAACCGATTTGTGGGCGAGGCCACGCCCACTTTCCCAATAAAATTACATCCAAATATGCCCCTTCCTAGTGCGATCCTTTGTACCAAATTTTACTTTCATAACTTTATTTAGTTATGACACTATATGTGTTTTCGGTTTTCGCCATTTTATGGGCGTGGCAGTAGGCCGATTTTGCCCAATATGTGTTCCAAGTTTCATTAAGATATCTCAATGTTTACTCAAGTTATCGCTTTCACGGACAGACATCCGTATTTCAACTCCATTCGTCATCCTGATCATTTATATATATAACCCCATATCTAACTCTTTTATTTCTTGGTGAAACAAACAACCGTTATGTGAACAAAACTATAATACTCTGTGCAACATGTTGCGAGTGTACAAAAATGTTACATGAGAGTAAATGTTGCACGATATTTTTTTGACAAGTAGGGAACTGATAACTCGTATACAAAGTGAAATTAACAATTCGTGGGCATTTACTACCTTTAAAACTAGCAGTTGCTTGTTGTGGAGCCTATTTTAGCCAATTGGAATTGTGGTTCATACTTGTTATAAAGTAGTTTATGACCAGTTGAATTTACGGCAAGTTACTACAGCACACAAACCGTGACAAAACAAAAACGATAAAAAAACATAAACAATGCATTATACAAACTTTGTTTTTTTATTATTTTATCCACTCTTCAAAGCTGCTGACTCATACATTTTAACAGTTAACAGTAAAAATAATGAATGAGCACCGACACGTACACATAATGCACATACTCGTAAGTACATATAGAAATCCATGTCAAAGTGGGAAGACGTGTAGAATGCGGTTTGTATGAATTTAAGCCAATTCCAATATAAGTGATTATATATAAATAAACAGTTGGCACTTTTTTATGCACATACGTATATGTATATATGTATATAGCATATATATGTAAACAAAAGCAATCTGAGAAATATGTTCACAAACACATCATTCATATACTAGTATAATGGCAGTTAGCGAAGTCGAGCCCCTCTGTTTGATATTCACAGGTTTCTTATTACCTGCTAATACAAAAACAAAAACGCGGAGAGTGAGAGATTATATACTTTTGCAATCAAATAACGTTCAGTTTGCTAATGTTATACCCAGTAAGAAAAATTTGAGAACTTTTTTTTTTTTAAATTATGCATACATTTAAGCGCTAAATAAAAATATAAAAGTTATTTATTGTTGAAAAATTAATCATCTACAGTATACAATATAATATTTTTACTTAGATATTCTTACGGGGATGTTATAAGAGAATCGCAAAGTTTATTTTGGCACGCAAAACCAAAAACAAAAATATTTAATTAAATTAGAAGACTTATAAAAGTCTACAATGAAATGCGAATAGCAATATTGGTGATACTTTGTGCGATTTCGAAGTTGGTATGAAGGTTCTGGTAATACCCAAATACTTTATAATGATTTTATAACGACGTATTGGCAAACTCAAAGTACAGTACTGTGCACGTTATCAGACAAAGGCGTAAAATGTTCGGCATTAAATTGCGGTAGATTAGACACAGAGAGTTAGTGAATAAAAAAATCATTAAAACATTTTTACTTATTAAATGTGTTTTGATCAAAGCTTCGAGGAAGTTCTGAGGCATACAAAACTCTATTTTAACCCTAGAATGGTAAACACCGCCTGTGAGGCGAAGAATTTTTTTATTTTTAAAATACTGATAAAATATTTGATCTATAAATGTTGTCAATAATATATTTTAGATATTTAAAAGTGAATTGTTTTTTGTTTATTTTTATTACCAATATAGTAATATATACGTTTTTGTTTTTGTTTTAATACATTTTTGTTTTGTTAAGGGTAAAATGTGGGTTTTTTATAAAAGTCGCCTCACAGGCGAAGATTACCATTAAAGAGCAAAAAAATATGTTTACCATTCTAGGGTTAAGATTAAAACTAGTAGCGTTTGAAATGACGAACTTAAAGAGACTTGTTTGAGCGGAGAGATAAAATATTGAGTACGTAAGTGGTTTCATAATTATGTGCGTATGTATAGCTGTTACTTATATACTATATCAATGTATATTTTGGCCTCTTTTTAGTAGCAATAAAATAATTCTATATCGCAAATTAACTGGTATTCTGACGGAATGCCGAAATAAAACCAGTTGGTGGCTAATAATTTCAGAATGAATATTCATTATATAATTTGCGCGCTGAAACTAATATTCAAGCATACACGTATACTGTTATATTATGTATGTATGTATAATGCTTTAATTGCAATCTAATGCAAACGTAAAATATATATGTATACTTTTAAAAAAGAATTTACACGGAAAAAAATTGGATTGATCTACACAAAATTAAAAAAATTAATTACTAGAAAGCCGAATTCAAGCAAGGCAGAAAGAGAAGTGAAGAATCAAAGTCTAGTGATACGGTATCCGATGAGAATTAAACGATGGATCTACTATGTATAACTAAATTAATTAATTATTTAAATTTTTCAAAATTTTATTCTATCATAAAGAACGGAAGTTTTGGAAAAATTTAGAAATATTAAAATTTTCCTGGCTTTCCTGCTGTGTGCATTAGGCGAATCTGTCCCCTTATACACATACAATGTATGCATACATAATACATAAGAGAAAAAAATTACGAAAAACGGAAATAAATCAGCTTAAGAAGCATAATTCTAGAACCATGTATTCAACTAAATATAAGGGCTCATGCACGAAATTTCTTAATGCATAAGTAATTTAGACTACATACAACCCCTAAAATATAAATTAGAAATATGTAAGTAATGTACAGCTGTTTTCATATGGATAGAGAACAACAAAATCAGCACAGCTGTTTGCCGGCTCAAACCAATTTAGCGAATTGTGATTATTTCATTACACATACCAACATACCTATATTTGCAAGCAGAAGAGAAGTAATCAAACACTGCAGCGATAAGGAGAAAATTTTCTAAAAATAACTAGTGCTAGACTAGTTGCAATTGGAGTGGTGATAATTGGATGTTTTGGAATAAAAAATGTAGAAAAGAAAGCTAGAAAGGTTATTTAAATAATTAATTAATTGAAGATTAAAAAAAACCATTGTTAAAAGGAACTTGAAAATATTATGGGAATTTCGTTTATTTTCGAATAATCAACCAATTTCGTTCAAAATTCTTCAGATTTCTGAAAAGAACTAGTTCTAGACTAGTTGCAATTGGAGTGGTGATAATTGGATGTTAGAATGAAAAGAAAAAGGAATTAATTACTTGAAAATTAAAAAAAATAAACTCCATTGTAAAAAGTACCTTGAATAACCACAACCAACTTCGCTCAAAATTCTTCATATGGAGCGTTTTCAAGTCACAATAAATTCTGGATATTTCAGAGTGATTTCTTTATCCGAATGTTTTTTCTCAAGCTTACAAAAAAGGGATCTAATTATGCCCAACAAAGTCTTAAAAACATACATTCACCATTTATCTTCGACCTGTCAGTGGACCGTTGCTTCTAATATGAGACCCCACTATTCTAAATAGCAGTTGATAAGGTGTATTAACGGACTACTACTGGTAAGAATTTATGGCTGAACCAGAATGACTTCGCATTGCCGCAGAACAGCGACTACCGTGGTGATGTGGTTGTGACGAAAGTCAATATATGAACCTCCTCTCACCACTACTCGGTTAAACCACCGCATGCATATGTATATAACATACATATGATTGATTTCTTTTCGGCTCTCTTATAGACCTACCACATTGTTGATCTATGTACAACAAATTTTATAAAAAAGTAACGCCGCGCCGACAACTAATCAGTCGAGTTTGAGCGTTTGAAGCGTTTAAGTCGCCTATTTTGTTGCTTACGGTAGAAATTATAGCTCGTTTGTGTTTAAAATTTTATTTGGATCGTATATTTTAGATACTTCTATCCTGTTCAAAGTGTACTGTTGTTTAGAAAAGTGTCCTGAAAAGTGATTTTCAATAAAAGTTAATATTAATTTAGTACAACTAGTAAAAAAGAAGTGTGAAAAAATGCCACCAACTGGCTTAATAGCTGTAAATAGCGAGGATTGCAAGCATTGCGAAGAGGACTATGATGAGGAGTATGAATTTCATGCAACTGTTTGTGTTTGGACCAGGTAGAAATTATATGTATTTCGTAGATGCATGCGTTTATTAGTAATTTATGGTATAGTAGTTATATGGCCGCCCTGATTTGGCGAGAATTATACGATTGAAATCGACAACGTATGCAAAATTAAGATAATTCTTGAGAAATTTTTGGCAGCACGGCACAATTCCGATTACTATGGCGCCGCGATCTGATTACACCGTTGGGAAGAGGACGTCAACCTGATTCAAAAATATATAGGGTAATAGGTACCGCAGACGCCTAGTTTTCGAGATATTCCGCTTTAAAGATAAAAACATCAAAATTTTCAACTAGCTATTTCACACAATTTAATACACTTTAACACATTTTACGCAATTTTTTCACCTCAAATATATTAAATAAAACTGTAGGCGTTGCATTAAATGTACATTTTACTTTTATTATATAATTTTAAAGTTAGAATTATATGTTTCAAAAATCACTTTTCACTCTCAAATTTATGTGTTTACAATTATGCGGAAAACGAGCGCTGCCACATTGTAGATACCATATATAAATTCATCCATAAATTCCTCTTTTTGTGAAAATTCCTCTTTTTTGCCAAAAATTCCTCTTTTATTTAACAAAATAAATTTTTAAAATCATATCGAGGACAGCCGTTTATTTTGCTAACACTTGCATTGGCCCAGAAAGAGTTCTACGCGAAAAAACTTCGAACACACCTGGTGTTGGATCGATGAGGGTAATTTTTTTAAAGCGCGGCCGAAGGCCGCCTCTGTAGAAAGAAGTTCTACGTGAAAAAACTTCGAAAACCCCCGGTGTTGGATCGATGAGGGTAATTTTTTTAAAGCGCGGCCGAAGGCCGCCTCTGCAGAAAGAAGTTCTACGCGAAAAACTTCGAATACCCCCGGTGTTGGATCGATGAGGGTAATTTTTTTTGAAGCGCGGCCGACCACCAGGGGCATTTTTTTAAGCGCGGACGAAGGTCCCCAATGATGTAAGGAGTTCTACACCAAAAAAACTTCGGACATCCCTGGAAAGATTTTTTATATACATCCTTGATCCAGAAGAGAGTACTACGACAAAAAACTATGATATGCTAATAAATAAAACACAGTCATTAAAAAATCTATCATCTATGGTTTCTAACATGTGGCAACGCTCGTTTTCCACATAATTGTAAACACAGAAACCTTTTCAGCTATTAGTGTGCTAAGTGATTTTTAAAATAAGTAATTTTTCCTTAAAAAATCTTAATTAAAGGCAAAATTTGTATTAAATTCAATGTTAAAAGTGTAATTATCAATATGTGAAGTGAAAAATATGGGAAAATTGCGTTAAAGTGTGTAAAATAGCATGTGCAACTCATAGAAAAAATTGGAAATTTAAACACGAATATTTAATAAACTATATATCCGATCAATAATATTTATATATATTCCTGCTCTGGAGATCCTCCTCTTTCACCCGATACCCCATTTATACCGATCGGAGTTGTCAAACCCCGACCGCCAAAGTAATCGGAATCGTGCCGGCAGCACTTTGTAGTTTTCAGTGTTTATTTATATATAAGCTCGGTTTTGTATATGTACCTACTTATGTATTTCAGTCAACAAAAGTGCAGTTTATTTGCTTTAAGCTTAACTTTAAATGCAGAGAGTGACTGAAAAGTGTAAAAGTTTGCGACAAAAAAATATAGAAAAGCAAACAATATAGAAATATTTATGCAGATAAGCCTTAAGTTCGGGGAAACTGTTACTTTAATCCTTGTTTATCCTTTTCATGATTTATTGCTGTGAAAATTCATAAAAAATAACTCTCAACTTTTATTTATATTTCTTTATTTAACCCTAGACGGTCATCCTTTGTCAAAATGACTACGAACTATTTTATTTTCACTGTAAATATGTTTTTAGAAGACTGTGAATTATTAATTTTAAGATAAAAGAATATAAGTTTTCCTTTTTATTTTTGACTTGTATTTATTAATAATGAAATAATTAAATAAAAAATAATAAAACGCGTTCATTATTTCGAGTCACACCCTACTGAAAATGGATTTGAAATAAGTCATCGTCATATTGACGAAGGATGACGTTAATGTACAAAAAAAAGCATGACCGTCCAGGGTTAATCAAAAGAAAATTGTATGTAGAATATCCAATAAGCCTAATAGCACTCTAGTGTGGAATACCAATTAGGGTTATTAGGACAGGATCATATCAGATTTAAAAGAAAAAAAACTTAAAAATCATTGGATTAAATATCATGTTGAGAAGTGAACTATAAGTAAAAATATAGTAAAATAATTCCAAACTTTTATGCTATGAAAAAATATATTTTATTCATATATTCACCCAGAGATTGTTATCCGTAGCGTCATTCTAAAGTTTTAGCCTCATATTATTTATGATTTACAACTTTGAAGATAGTTGAGTTGTAAGAAATACAACTCAACCCAAGACTGAATTATTTATGCAAAATATATTATATCCATATATTCAGAGATTGCTTTTTGTAGCATCATTCTTAAAATTGATTTTCTGATTATGATTCACAACTTTGAAGATAGTTGAGTAGTAAGAAATAGTTGTTATAGGACACAACTCAACTCAACAATGATTACTTTGCTAACAGATGAGAAAAAATATTAACGAAATATCTGTCCAAATCGGAGGTGATTTAGAATAGCTATCAATAAAATATATGAATTTTTTTGTAAGAATGGAAAAGTAGCCGTTAAACTGTCAAAGTGTTAGTCACAGGATTATTATTCAGCCAACTGTTGTCAGTCCAGAAGTAGTATGCAGTCTATACCGGCAATTTAAAATTATCGAATTAACATCTATTGCCTATGGAGACAGCAAGTTACGGTTGTTTGTGCTAAAAAGAGTATGAAATGATTCTATTGTAATGTGAGAAATATTTACAAATAAGTTACGGGAATTCCCCCAATCCGTTTTTTTTTCAATAACCTATTTGCCTTCAGAAAAATAATTGCGCGACATCTCGTTTCGTGGAATTACAGCTGTAATTAGAGTATTATCTGTTTATTTTAGGACAAATAAATGACATCAATTTACGTAATTGTTGTCAACACTCTTTAAAAGAGATGCTGCAGTATTTTTTAAATAAAGAAATCAAATTACATCATATACAGTACATCAAAACTAAACTAATATTTTTAATTTTTTGCAATTCTTATTATTTTCATAAAAAAATAACACTTTCACCATATAGTTGACAACAAAATTGAATTTACTAATCAGTCGCTTAAAATTTAGTTCTTAACAAATTATCATTCGCAAATGACGTATCTAAACACCCGTTATCATTTACACAAGTATTTAATTGTCATAAAACGAAAATATTGTTACGGATATGACGTTTAGTACTGTTATTCATACGTATACATATATATAAATAAACACACGCTTACTGTTATCGGAAGTGTGACCTGTTTGCGGCCCCACGTCATTTTTCTACAATACAAATGTACATTTATTGCGGACCCATTAAATAAAAATAATTATTTTAAAGCTTTTCTTATCTTTGCATCAAATGTGTACGCATTTTAGCATATTTATGCCAGCAAAGCTATCGCTTAGGTGGGTGTGTCACACTAATTAACTGATAAGTAATTGAAAGGCCAAGGGCAATTAATCAAATTAACATTATCAATTAGGAGCAAGTTGTTTATAAGAGTGTGATTAGTAAGATAAGATATCTAAAAACAGACCTACAATTTAACTATAAATATAACTGTAACAAGTGCGGTGTTTCGATTTGGTTTTCAAGTTCAAGTATTTGTTTTATTTTTTATGAAAACATCAACAATTAAATGACTTTAGCTGTTCATTTGATGTTTATTTTTTGCGACTACCCTAATGTGTATATAAGTATAAATATGTGGCGCTGCTAACATTTCCGTTTGCACTTTCGTTTTTTATCAATTTCAAAATGTTTATTGCTTCTGACATTAGTCGCCGCTTCTCGAAATTTTTGTGTGTTATAAATTTTGGCGCTTCAATGACATTGCCGATGTTTGCCGATTATTGAATGAATTTGTTTGTTATATTGTTAATGAAATTTAGTTTATATATATACATATATTAATCAATGATTAGTTTATGAATTAATACGAAATAAAATGGAATTATTGCTCGAGCAATAAATATTTCTTTTAATACGTATTTAAATATATACATATATCTACATAGGTACATATACATTTAATTATTTATACTTATATATATACATATGTATGTCTTATCAGTTGTTTTTTGTTTGATTTCGCACTCTATATTTGCAAAATATTTTTCGTTTTGATTGAACAACTGTTATTATAATTTGTTTTGGTAGAACTGTACAAAGAAGCATATAACTAATATGTCAATACTACAGTTTATATATACACGTATGTAAATATACATATATTAAATCAGAGTTACGTAACAACTACGTAGTAGAGGAAAGCTTTAGGTTGAACTCATTTTTTATGAAAACATTTAAGAAAATTTACAAATAAATAATAATAATATGCATAAGATCCGTATTCGAATATTCGGTCATAACACTGTTCAACACTCGGCTGTGTATTTGATCAAACTAAATTTTTCCGAGAGATTAAGTCATAAGTAAAATTAAGTACAAAAAGTGAATTATTCCATTTTCGAAGTTAGCCTCCAAAAAGCTAATATTACAGATTTTATAAGGGGTCCGTATTTTTCAATATATATTCCTTTTTTAATATTTTTCGAAGATCAAACTTGGTCATATAATAAAAATTTTGGTTCGTTCCCTTTTCCGAACTTCGGAGATTAACTTCGAAAATTGGAGAATAAAATTTTTTTACTTATGACTCAATCTCCCGGAAAAAATTAGTTTGATCTATCGAAATATGTAGTTGGATAAAGTAAAAATTGGAATATCTTGGTATCCATATAGATTATCCAGATTCAAGTAGTCGTTTATTCCTACGGATTACATCGATATTGCTGATTTTCCCAACTCTAAAATGATTTGTTGTTTTCGAAACCGTTTCTAAAGAAAGTATGTATTCCGTATTTGTATTTAAAATACATGTATATTGCAACCTTGTTGACGATTATCTCATTCGGTATTTTCCGTTTTGGCTTTCGGATATAAGAAAATACGATTAAAATCATCAACAGGTTTGAAACCAAAATTTTTAGTTTTTTTTCTCTAAATGTTTCCTAAATTAAAACCGAAATCTCTTCAAATAAAAGTAAAGAATATTTTAGTTTTAAATTTAATGGCTTACATATGTCAGTTTTCAGTATTTTCCAAATATGATAAACCGTGTAAGGTTTAAGCCATACATACTTTGCTTTTCTTTGTAAAATTCTTTAAATGTGTGTTCTGCAATTTTTGAGCTTTCTTAAAGTTTTAGATATTGTAAGACCCATCTAATATCCGCTATTATCAGCACATTATCAGAACCGCATAACTAATTTTTGTTTGTTGCACTGTTTAGTTTTTATTTGAAACCTTTTTCTAGTCCATAGTTAAAAATATATTGTTATCCTAATATATTTTATTGCTTTGAGCGTTTTTAAATGTGCTTGATTCCAAGTATTTATACAAATATCAATGTAAAAGCGTATTTCCTACTAACACATATAGAGAAAAACGTTTCGAAATTCTATTAACAATTTTTTATTATTTTATCCACTTAGATATTCCGATGGCACCGTCAAGCTGCGTAATTCTAACATCGAATTGATGGATCAAGATATACTCTACCATCTAGCTTTAGGCAGTGAAAGTCATGATTTGCATGAAATGTTCGGTGATGTTAAAGTAAGTATATTAATAATGATATATAATTCACGAGTTCTTTATTTAAACCAATTCCAACCAGGCTTCAGCTAATATATGTATGTATCAATGTTAGATAAATTAATAAAATTATAATTTTTCTAAACTATTTTCTTTAAATTATAACTTCTCGCAAAAGAAATCTGTCTAATTTATGTACCATTATATTATTGGAATCGAATAAATATGTTATACTGAATTCCGAATTGTTTCTATTTATAAAAGTATTTATGTTTGTAAATAATTCAAATAAATTTTTTCATAAGCATATTACGCAGGTCATGGATTTTGACACCGCATAATTAACATTGAAATTATTGCACAATGTTTTTAATATACATATTTGCGACGCTATAAATACATGATTAATATATATGTTAATATGTATGATCATATTAAATCAATATGTAAATACATAATTATGTATAAACATGAATTATACCATTGGGCCTTTGAGGTGTTATTAAAATTCTGTAAAGATTACTTCAAATTAAATTAAACATTAGTTGTGGCGCTAATTAATTCGCTTGTTATTAAACTAAAACGTAATTGGTGTGATACGCTTTCATTTAAAATAAATTACTACGTTAAATTTAAATGTGCGCTTATCAGCATGTCATAGAAACATACAAACATATATACATACATATGTATGTATATCTGTGCGCAGAATTGAAATTTAACATAACTGTGTCATAATTTATTAGCTAATTAAAATGATTTTCGCTGATATGAGCTCAATTGTACTTTTTTTTAACTAAAGGCCAAAGATGAACAAATAAGACACGCGAAAGAAATAAATATACATACATATAATTTTTGTTAAATTATATACTAGATTGACCAACAAACATTAGCAGAGTCCAACTTCTCTAATATAATTATAATTTATACATTTATTTAATAACTTCAAAACCATTTTTCTAGAAACGCAAAATTTACCAACTGTCTATATAAAAAATTTCTAAGCAATAATATTTGAATACTTGTATATATTTAAATTAAAATTCATGACAATTTGCTGTACTACCTCACCTTCAACTTGACTACTTTCACGCTTTGCTCAAATATGCATAAATTGTGTTCGGCTATTTTCAGCAAGAACAAGTTTGAAATTTCGTAGATTTGTTCAATTTGTTTGCCAAGTGCAAATTTAAAGTTTGGTTGTGTGTACCAACAACACAATATTCAAATTAATCTAAGCAAAATATTTTATGTGAGTAATCTGTTGGAAATCGTGCAATCAAAGTGCCGATAATTATATTAGCGCCTAAAGGTATGCTTTGATTTATAGTGAATTTAATATGCAAGCAAGCATTCCAGTGATAATACAGTGCGCACTCACTAAACGGAACACAGTTAATATTAGATGGAATATATGAAATTTATGATTTTTTCTTCTTGAAATTGTTTAGTTGTGTAGTAGTCACTGAGAACTAACTGATATGCTAACCAATAAAGGTTCCATTATCATTTCATTAATCACTTATAATCCCTACAATTCTCACTTGATTATTAAAAACAAAAATTTTCTCCATTTCCACTTTCAGTTTGTTTGCATGGGCGGAACACCAAAGCGTATGGAAAACTTTGCACATTTCATTATGGGAGAAATTGGTTATAAATTACCCGCCGGTACAAAATTGGAAGATATCAGCGCCTATTCATATCGCTACTCAATGTACAAAGTAGGTCCAGTGCTTTGCGTTAGTCACGGCATGGGAACACCCTCTGTGAGCATATTGTTGCACGAATTGATCAAACTCATGTATCACGCCAAGTGTCAAGACCCCATATTCATACGTATTGGCACTTGTGGTGGTGTTGGAGTTGAGGGGGGTACTGTTATCATCACCGAAGAAGCGCTCGATAGCCACATGCGGAATGCGCATGAATTTGTAAGTCTAAAACTTGATATTCGAAACTTAATTTGGACTAAATATATTACTTATCACTAGACAATTTTGGGCAAAACCGTGTTACGACCTGCCAAATTGGATAAGAAGCTGGCACGTGAACTCAAAGCGCTGGCCAGTGAGGATGATCCTTATGACACTATTATCGGCAAAACTCTATGTACAAATGACTTCTATGAAGGTATGGAGTATACATTGAATAAACTAAAAAATGTTTCAGATTTACTATTTTGTTTTTGCATTTGTAGGTCAAGGTCGTTTGGATGGTGCATTCTGCGAATTCTCCGAATCCGATAAAATGGAGTATTTGGAAATGTTGAGCAGCAAAGGTGTGGTCAATATCGAAATGGAAAGCACCATTTTCGCTGCACTTACATATCATGCTGGCATTAAGGCGGCAGTCGTATGCGTTGCGCTATTAAATCGTCTAAATGGCGATCAGGTGAGTTCTAGCGGAAGTTATAGGAAGAACAAAGATTAGATTCATATGATAAAAAGATTCGATACCCATTTATATCTAAAGGGGAAGTACAAATCAATGAAATACTACCAAAAATTATTACGTTGTTGAGATAATGCTTGGTTTGCAGTGTTTCAAATTTAATGACAAAAAACTGGTAAAATGATAGTTTTCGTAAGATCTCTCGTTTTCGTTTTTGGTATAAATTGCTATAAAAATCAAATTACATAAATTTTTATGTTTGACTAGGATTGCCATTGATTTTGACATAATAGAAAGAGCACATTAGTCAAAATAGTAATGTCCCTCTATTAGTTTTAGTTTAGAGGCAAACAGGCTTTTAAGTCTTAGAGATTATTTGCATATATTTTAATATATTAATACTGCAGCAGAATATCTACCAGGATGGCTCGAAAATGGAGGACGGGGTAGGTGCTGGAATATACTGTCAGGAGTTAGGTGTAAAGCAGCCTTTTAAACTTCCGAACCACTGCAGTTTCCAAATATACCGGGTTGTAAAACCGCTAAAGCCATGTGTTAAACCGTAGACCAGAAGTACACCAAACTCATTCTGTCACTCGATAGAAGGGACTGCAGAAGTTTGGTGGGAATACTCATAGGCCACTGTCTGGTGGCGGCACATGCCTACAAAATGGGACTTACAGATCGAGATGACTGCAGGAAATGTCAAGAGCAAGGTGCAATAGAAACAATGAAGCATCTTCTGTGCACCTGCCATGCATTGTCAAGGCAGCGACTTCGCTACTTGGGGGCCTCACAATATGCGAATCTGGAAGAGGTATCGAAAGTGAAGCCACAAATGCTTTTAAAATTCGAGTCAAGCGCAGGCATCCTAAAGGATGACTACTCCTCGTGGACAACGTGACGGCACTCCATCTGGTATCGCAAAGGACCTAAATAGGTCTATGTGTGGGGTATTGGCCTACCAGTTTAACCTAACTTAAACTAATACTGCAGCAGAATCTACTAAATAGTCTTTTATTATTACTCCTAGGTATAGCCATTTAGAACGTAGGGGACATTCTTCTTTGATAAAAGATTATGTTTAGAATAATTTGTTGAAATTTATTATGAGAACATATTCCGGCATATACTTCACAGATCCGAAAAGCTCGAGAAGCCGAACTAGACAGTTTTTCGTCTGGGTAGTTTTGCCGAAGGTTAAAAAATTGTTTTTGTCTACTAATTATCTATTTTTTTCAACTTTACTAATTATCTTAAACCTTTAAACATTTTACCAACGGCACTAAATTGAAGAAAATTTATTTAAAAAGTAGAAACAATTAGGAACTACAGACTCTTATAAAAAGTGTATGTTTGCGATTCCAGTCAAGTATTTTGGGAAAGTTACGGTTTATACTTGAGTTAAATTGAAGAAAAATATGTTTCTTGTTTCAAAATTGGTCTTTATGAGTGATCAACTATAATTTGAATATTAAAAACCGTAATTTTCATAAAGAAAAATTTAATTTTGTTTAAAACAATAACATAATCAATTATTTCCAGGTAAATGCACCCAAAGAGGTAATGCACGAATGGCAGAATCGGCCGCAAACGCTCATTTCACGTTACATATGCAAAACGTTGGCGCAGAAAGGACAGCTGAAGTCGCTATCGCGAGGTTCAATTAAGTCGCCAAGACGCTTCAAGTTGGTGCAGCAGGAATCACAGGCGCACGAATAAGTGCAGCAAGCATTTTTAGTAGTATGCAGTTGAATATATTACACACCTACATACTATATGATACATATTGACGAAGATCATTTGTTGCCAGTTAACTTGCCAGACACAAGTGGGTGGTACAACGCAACGTACGCATTAGATATACATACCATACATACTTACATATAAACATACACATACATAAAATACAATTAATTGCATATAGATGTATTTATAAATATGTTAACAAGTAAATTTAATAATAACAAAAACAAAAACAAAATGTTAATGACACTCCATACGAAACATTCCCAAAAAACAAAAACAAAAAAAAAACTAAGCGTTAAAAGACCAAAAACTTATTGTTAGCCAGTGTTGCACAAACGATTTTTTTAAGAGTTTAACACTACAATGAAACACAGCAATTTATTGTTGAAAAATCAATTTGCTGAAAAAGTTTAAGATATCGGTATTTATATATGTATAGAGCGCGTTGTTTGACACACGCGTTATTGTGGAAGCATTTGAGCATTTAATTTTATGATTTTGTATTTATACTTATTTAAGCTATTTAATTGCATAATGTTTTAGTCTTTGAGTTAATAAGCAAATAAATAAAATTTCCTAAAGAAAAGACATCAACGAATATTTTGCATGCCTTCAAACTAAGCGTTAGAGACACATAAATATCGTTACTTAAGTTGAAAATGCTTAATGTATATATGTATAAATATGTATTCAACACATTTAGTGGGCGTGGCACCTACTTATGCATTTTTGAGTCTCCCATAATATTTAAAAGAAAGGGGTTAATATTGTACTTACATATGCACAGTTATATTAAGTCACTTTTCGTTATAAGCGAGTGGCAAAAGAACGCTCAGCTCAACTAAAACTCGGGGAATGCGTTTAAGGACGCTGGTAGCACAAATAACTGATTGTTGTTGTTCTTTTGAGAGACATTGTCGACGGTTGTTTGAAAATTTCCTAGTAATTATTTATTCACGTAACTATAGTCGTGTTCTTTTCACCACAACACTACTCGCTATGTTTGAGCTCTGCTTTCTTATCAAAAAAATGTTTACAGCAAATATTTCAAGTTCTATTCAAGCAGCTTAACCGCTTGTGATGTCATATAAACTTGATTATACCAGTTTCGTAGAGTTATACCAGTCTGTTAGACTTATACTAGTCGCTCAGCGTTATACCAGTCTCTTAGAGTTATAGCAGTCTGTTAGAGTTATAGCAGTCTGTTAGAGTTATACCAGTTTCTTAGAGTTATACCATTGGCTTAGAATATATCAGTCTCTCAGTTAAATTTATAGCAGTCTATTAGTTATGCCAGCTTGTTAATGTTATACCAGTCTCTTAGAATTATAACAGTTGTTTGTTCGATTATCCACACTTCAAAGCATACATAATAATGTAAAATGGTTAACTTGTAATAAATTTTACTGACATTGGTAAACATTTTCTAATTTATGTTCTTGTTCTGAATGCATTTTATATGTTAGTGAGTCTTCTTTAGTCACTGGCTTATAAGAAAGCATGATATTATTTATTATTGATAATATACATACATATGTATAAAAATTACATATATTTATTTACATGCTTACATAATTAAAATAAGTTTAAATCGCAACAATAAATAAATACTTAAATCTATTGTAATTGTTATGCAAACAAATATGTTATAAAGGAATATTTTAAATTTATTTAAACGAATTTTCAAGGTAGCAAAAAAGAAACATCACTTGTGTGCATTTTTTATGCACGCAACTGTAATATATAGCCTAATTAAAAGCAATTCAAATTATGCACAGTTCATATAAAATGTTCTAAAATATTTACATTTACTATACATAAATTTAAACATTTACAAGAAGATTAATAATTGCAATAAAAAACAACAACAAAAATAATAGTTTAAAACAAAAACAAATAATAGTATTAAATGAAAATAATGATATTTATAAAAAATGGGTTAATTGGAATTGCAAAATGAGGTTAAGTTTTTCAAAGAACTTATCGCTTTATGTACACAAACACACATATAATCCTCACTATTTGTACATATGTATTATATGCATTAAACATATATATAATATGCATATGTACATTCAATTAATTGTATTCTATTTGTTAGTTGTAATATTTCATTGGGAATTTAAACGTTGCTAATCTTATTAAACCAAATTTCTCTCAAGTTATTATATATTCGTATTCTATATAATTGATCGATATGCACTGTTGAAAATAAAGACATACTTATAAATACTAACTTAAATAAATGCATATGTTTATCAAAACACTACTAAATATTATATAACGTATACTTAATATTAACGAAGGAAAAATAAAACTGAAATTCCATAAATGGATGAATTAAACGGATTTGAATTTTTATTTCATTAAATGAAATTTATTGTTAAGAAAATTCAGAAGTCAGGAACGTTTCAGATCGTGATAAATCAGGGTTGTTGTGGAATCTGACAGTTGTCGGAATCAGAATTCAAACCGACAAAAAATTCTGGTTCGTGTCATGAATTCTGATATTATTGGTTTGATGTTCGAATCAGAAATTCTATTGGTTTTAGGTGTCATGGAAACCAATTTTATCGGTTTAACTATCAGAAACAAACCAAGAGCTTCAGGGCTGACAGATTTGAGACATTTTGTTCAAATTTATTTTGATTTGCCGTTAAAACGCTTTGGAAAAAATATAATTATTATTAAAAAATAAGATAAGAACGCTAAATGACGTAATTATTGAATTCAACGGGAAAAAATAAAATATTCTAAGAATTTTACAAAATATGTAATTCAGATTAGATCATGGAAATTTCTAACTTTTTATATAAAAGTTGAACAATATACAGTGCAACTTCCATAACTCGAAGATCTCCATTACTTGAAATTTTAAATTGGCAATATCGTTTAAAAATCAAATTTCATACAAATTTCCTTCCATAACTCGAACTCTTGAAGTGGCATTGAAAGGCAATTCCATACAAATTTCCTCGAAGTTTTTTTGTGGATTATGGTGATTCGAGTTAGAGAAGTTCCACTGTATATATACACTTAAATACAGTAGTTTTCCGAAATAACGAATATTCGTTTTCACGAAAACCGCTTATAACGAACAAGCAAATTTGTTACATTGAGTACCGTAAATAACGAACATCGGGGATTTGTAAGTACTCGGTTTAACGAACAACATGAAGAAGACATATGAAGAAAGAGAAAAAAATCAAATAACTTCGAACCAGAATTAAAAATGAAACTTGAAAAAATTAAAAAAAAAGTGCAAATTGAAAAAATTTTGAATTTTATAAAAAAGCTTAAAATTATTGGTCAGCACCAAATATAAGTATAAGTGTCAGAATTGGTCCATTTTGGAAGAATTTATTGGATTTCAATTGTTTTGTTATGGTTTTTTTATTTTTTAACAAATAATTAATAAAATAATTTATTAAACTGCAATTTACGGATATTTAACTAATTTTTATTGAAAAACATACCTCTAAGTGAGTGTTCGAATTAACGAAAAATTCGATACAACGAACAGGCCTGACAATTAATGTGTTCGTTATTTCGGAAAACTACTGTATGTACATTTTTACATAAAAATAATTACTATTTTTGACTTCCTTTGAGCATAAAGCGAATTACTGTGATTCCTTAAAACTTTCATTTTTTCGCGCTACTTTCATTGCCAAATAAAATAAAAACTGAAATAATTTCTCATTTTAATTATATTTTTTGGGTTTAATGAATATTTTGAACTAATTAAATGATTACAATTCCAAAAACATGTCTTGCTAATTTTCCCCATGAATAAATAGCAGAACAGCTGATTATTCGAATATTGGTTTGCTTATATTCGAAAAGACGAAAATCCAATCAGATTCTGTGACACCAATGAAAATCAGAATTGGTTTGCAATTCTGACATTCAGCAAATCTGTGTTGGATTCCACAACACCCCTGAATATACAGCATTTTAAACTAAACTGAGAGATAAGATTCTGGGGTTCTGAGGACTAAACAAAAATTATAACTGATCGATACTAACTCAAAATAGCTATAATCTACAGAAACTGTGCCCATTAAATTTCATTAACCTTTGTTACATACATATATTGGTTAATTATAAAGTGGAGAGTCGAAAATTATAACATTAGATATGGAGGGGTTGGGAAAACTATTCACGCCCAAAATCATTACACATTTTTTATATAAATTATACAGGAAGGACAAATATCATTATATATAGTAAACGTAGTCTAGGCAAATGCATAGACTGATAGCTCTCACTATTCATGAAAATCTGTTCACATAGTATAATATAATATACGCATATAATCACTCGTAGGAATTTAGGTCCTGATATGCGATATAGGCTAGAGAATAATGGACTATTTTCGAAAATTTTCATGACAATAAAAATTACTACATTCCAGAGGCAATCGATATTTAAGGGAAACAATACATATTAGAAATGTATAAAAAAATATTATAATGTATACGTTTTGAGTAGCATTGACTTAAAATTTAATTAAAAAATGGATTGAATATAATTTATAATATGCATTTTTTATTAGTTCCAAAATAGATAAATAATTTATAACAATAAAAATAATAATAATTTTCTTGTTATAAATTATTTATATATTTATTTTGATTCTGACATTCAGACAACTGGCTTGTCTAAAACATGCCGTAATTTTAATAATAATAACACAATTTTTTTCATTATCAGTCATCCGCTCATAATGATTAAAAATATTGGTCAACAATTTTATAACAACAATTTGATTATTATGTATATACAAATGTACAATACAATAAAAGTAAAGTCTAATGCAATTTTAAATGCAGACTTTGACAGTAAATATACTTTATCACAGATTCTCTTATCACTGCCGGCGAATGGAAAATTAAAATTCTATAATATTTAATACAAAAAAAGAAAGATGCAATGCACCCTTAAGCAGTAAATGGTTTATACTATAATACCCCCTTTTATTAGATTTTGATTGTTGTTTCAAGTTTACAGGGCCATTGCCTTGCATCGGCATTAAGACCAAGTCAAGGCTACAGTGAGAGTGAACGATTTGAATGTAGTTCATATTTCAGTGACATATGTACATATATATGCGCAATATAAAATTTCGGCGCTCTAGAATATATATATTATACTAGCTGACCCGGCAAACTTCGTTCTGCCCAAAATAGATTTTTTTTTATTTAAAAAAATACACCGGTATCGGACGAATAGAATATGAACGAACCTGCCTGATAAACATTTTTTTTCGAGGGTACATTAATGCTTTTTGAATTTAATTGCTTGAAAAATGCTACTCTTTTCAATAATGCTGACACATCGCGTCCAGGATTTGTTGGCCATTTAATAAAATTAAGTTTGTACTATTCTCATTCAATTTTATTAGTTTTAATCGAGTCTCGAAAATATATAATTTTAGTACATATTTAGTTTAGGGCTGCACGGTACACGATATTTTTGGTTTTCTGTTCCGCGGCGTAAATAAACAGTGAAGAAGGTTTTCCAACACGGGAACACGCCACATAGAGCTGGCCATGTGAAAAGCAAGACATTTCTAAATTTATGCCGCATACTTCCAGCGACTGCCCTTGTGACTTGTTTATTGTCATCGCAAATGCAAGTTTCACTGGGAACTGCAAACGTCTGAATTGGAATGGCAAATCTGTTGAAGTTAATGGAATTCGGGGAAGTAAGCATTCATCTCCCTTGAACGGGTCTTTCGAAATGCTTGCCACTATTAAATTGTCCATTAGCTTGGTCACAATCAGTCGAGTACCATTGCACAGTTTGGGAGCATGAAGATTCCGTACCATAATAACTACAGACCCAACTTTGAGACGCAAATTATGAGAACTCCAACTCCACTCCAACTTTAAGAACTCCACTGGGTAATTTACTACCTCGTCTTCATTTTCAACGCGATCGATTGATTTATATGACCGCACATCTCCCGGAATTTGATTTTGAATCGTCCAATTCAAGTCGTTGACATCCATATTTTTTGCTACTAAAATTGCGCGCGTGCTTAACCAATCGTAGTTACCATAATTTTGAGCAGTATTTGGATATACACTACTGATTAGTTCATATTTAATAGATGTGAATTGGATTTCATATTTATTAGTTGGAATCGATATTAATCCACTGCAAGGATCTATCGGAACTTGTCCATTTCCGATTCGCAGCAGCTCTTTTGAAAACACCTCCGCAGTTCTATCGTTTTGCAGCAAAACTCGCATATTCATGGTCAATGAAATGGTTTTAACAAACCTCCACAAATGCGATGACTTCAGACATGCGTTTAGCTCATCCGCTGCTGTTGATTTTGGAATCACGCGAAGTGTTTGTCTAAAGTCGCTCGACAGCAATATCATCACTCCTCCAAAGCAACGATTCTTGTTGCGCAAATCTCTCAGTGTTCGGTCGAGTGCTTCTAATGATCGTTTGTGGGCCATTGTGCATTCATCCCATATGATTAACTTACATTTTTTTAAAACTTGTGCCATTGCTTTGAAATATTGCAAACAGGACTTTCGTGTATTTGCAAGTTTAATGGAAGCTTTAATGCTGAATGTGCCGTTCTTCCACCTCCTAACAGTGTTGCAGCAATCCCGGCAGATGCAAGAGCTAATGCAATACCACCTTGACCACGTATTGCTGCTCGTATTAAAGACAATAGGAACGTTTTGCCAGTCCCGCCGGGCGCATCGAGGAAAAATATGCCACCGTTTCCACTATCTACAGCATTTATTAGCTGATTGTACGCACTGCTTTGCTGTTCATTCAACAGTGGAACATTTGTTTGTACTTGTTGTTGCAAGTGAGTTATATCGTAAGCACGCTCGCGTTCCAATTCGCGACTCACTAAATCCCTTGTTTGACGGCATATGAACTTCAATCAATAGTTTTCCACTCATAAGTAAACATAAATCTTCAATAAGGACTAATGCTTCATTGTAGATGTCAGCGTTCATTTGTAAGTCGACATTTCTCGTCGCTAATCGCAGGCGATGCAAAATATCTTCTTGCATGTCATCTTTGTAAAAAAAAAATAGCACGTAACACAACCAAAATTACGATATAACCGCTATGGCACCGCTCATGCTAGGTGGAAAATGAGATAAATATATGGTGAATTAACAACCAAAATAATTAAAGATTGTATGGGTGGTTCCACGCCCCCTTTTTCGATAACGTCAAGTTTTATGGGTGAGAATGGTGTTATTTCCTATAGCTCTATACCAATTTTCCTGTTCCTACCTTAAGCACTTTTGAAGATATTCACCTTGAAAAATTCAGTTTGTATGGGAGGTGCCACGCCCCCTTTTCCGATTACCCCTTCTTTTATCTGTAAGAAGGCTTTTGATACCATATAGGTCTATACCAATTTTCAGGTCCCTACCTTGAACCCTTTCACAGATATTCTGCTTAAAAAAATTAGTTTGTATGGGAGGTACCACGCCCCCTTATTCGATAGCCCCCGGTTTTATAGGTGAGAGTGGTGTTGTTATCCTGTAGCTCTGTACCAATTTTCATGTTCCTACCTTAAACACTTTTGAAGATATTCGACTTGAAAAATTCAATTTGTATGGGAGGTGCCACGCCCCCTTGATATTTTGTTTTGATTTTAAGACATGACCTGCGCGTGGTAATAACAAACAAATCCCCCAAAGGAAGTATTTCATTTGGTTAAGCCGTTTTCGAGTTTTAGCGTTACAACTATACACCATTTCATTTTTATATATATAGATATTTAATATATTTAAAATAAAGTAGGCATTTCCACAATAAGATTTAATTTACGTGTTTAGGCTGGCGATAACGAGTTATTTTTCTACAATTTATAATCCGATGTGGAGGTCAAGCTTGACGATGTCTTCGAAAAGCCGATGGATTTTTAAGGAATCTTTTGAATCCAAGAAATGTACACGAATGATAGCGTTTGATTGTCGAGGCAATCTCGCTATTGTGGTCGTATTTTGAACACACGAGCCATAAAGTAGAACTCCTATCTCTCTCTCGTTACTATCACCCAAACCCCGTTAACAATTTACAATAACATGTTACATTACATTACGTGTTGTTAGTTACTTGTCAGAAATGTAAGTATAATTATTATTACATAATTAAAATTATAAAACATGTGATTCAAACATTTGATGCCTTTCTATTTTGACATGTATCTGGATCAATATTAACTCTTGACATAAAATGAATATTAATAAAATCGCGGAATATTGCTCAAACTACTGACAGTGCGATAAATCTTGAACTTTATTGATTCAGAATCGTAACATGGTATGTATAGAACCCATATAGGACTAAATTCGCCCCACTCATAGCACGTCACAAAATATTGACTATTTAAAAAAGTTTGAAAAATGTCGATAATCCCGTTCCAAAATAGAAATCGAACTCAATAAACCTTTGTGTAGTTCTGACGCATTACAACTAGTCTATATAAGCTTATCTTTATTCAATAAAAATACCAAGTTGGCGCCCCTTAAATTCTTTTTGTTAGATTTTACAAAAATTACTGACATTTATTATATATATGTATATGTAATACTTGTAAAGGAAAAATTAAACTGCATTCAAAACAAAACTGCCTTATTTGTAAATATTCAAATCGTTTATAATCGTGTTTCTGTAGTTATTGTAAACCTTTCAATCAACTGTCAAAAACCGTTAGAACATGAAGTAAGAAAATTACTAAGTTTAATTGGATTACTTGTATTTATGCATAACATAAACAACGTTATTTTATTTGTTAAAATTACTTTTTGTAATAATGATATATTTATATAATATGATTTATAGCACAAACAACTGCTTGTTGTTGTTCTTTTGAAAGATATTGGCTATGGTTGTTTGAAAATTTCTCCGTAATTATTTATTCACGTAACTATAGCCGTCACTTAGGTTCTCTTAGTCGTTATTAGTCTCTTACAGTTATACCAATCTGTTGGCGCTATACCAGTTGTTTGTTCGATTCTCCACTCTTAAAAGCATACTTAACAAGTAAGGAAAGGTTAAGTTCGGATGCAACCGAACATTTTATACTCTCGCAATTTATTGCTATATTTTTATTAAGAAAACACACAATTTGACCAATATATTCGGCATAAATATATTTCACATATTAACCGATTTATAAACTCATCGTATTTTTGAAAATCCTATAATTAGGTATTCTCATATATTCATGTATAAAAGAAGTTATGACCCGATTGGACTCGGCTATAACCGCGTAAGCGGTGTCTACGCCAGTCAAGAAGAAGATGACCCAATTTTAACCTTTTCTGGTACAGAGACACACTATTAGAAGAAAAATATTTCACAAGTGATGCCACAGATCATATACAGTATTTATGCGAAGTTTTATTTCGCTATCTTCATTGGTTCCTTATGTATATATTATAAACTGAAGGAATAAGATAGAATTCAAAAATGAGTTATATGGGAAGTTGTCCTGGTTGTGAACCGATTTCGTCCATTTTCCACACGTGTCATCAGGGTGTCAAGAAAATATTATATACCGAATTTCATTGGGTCACGCCCACCTCCCCAAAAAAATTACATCCAAATATCGTCCTTCCGAGTGCGATCCTTTATTACAAATTTTATTTTTATAACTTTATTTATGGCTTAGTTATGACACTTTATATGTTTTTGGCTTTCGCCATTTTGTGGGCGTGGCAATGGTCCGATTTTGCCCATTTTCAAAGAAGGGGAAGGCCTCCACTTCGTTGGAGGGACCAGGTGGAGAGCGACCTGGTTACACTTGGGATCTCCAACTGGCGCCGAACTGCGTGGGAAAGAGAGGAGTGACGCGCTATCATCGATTCGGCTATAACCGACTAAACGGTTTCAACGTCAATCACACACAATCTAATTTATAAGGATCGAAGTCCGGTAGTCAACTATTTTTGTGAATCGATTATTTTGTGTGTTATAATTTCCTAATGTGTATGTACCGTATTAACATAATGCGCATTTGCACTTTCTTCTGAATTATTTAATAATATACAATACTCAAGGAACTTCCTGACGGGCGGTAGTAAAATATGCATATAAAATATGCATATAAGTATGTATGTGGGAAATATAATTAAATATTATCAAATTGCGTTTTCAGTTATTCATTAATTACAATTAATTTACGTGTCAAGTAGGTGTTGTTTTAAACAGTAGTAATGACCATTTGTACGTACAAGTACTATAAAAATATATAATATAATATAATATTCTTACGAAGTTAACTTATTCATTGATTTAGGTATATATTTAGATATATGCACGTCGTAACCGTTATAACAAAAACTGTCTGAAATTTTGTTGATATGCGAGTATTTTTGGCTCAATGACTGCACGATTTGTTGGTTTGGATGAATTTGAATCTACACGCCAGGTGGCGCTATAAACGAAATATTACTTAAATTAGTTTCGAGCTAATAATAGCTTTTATTTGAATTATTTATGTACATATTTTAATTGAATCAGATATTCGAATAGAAATATTTTCATTTAAAGACATTGCGATCCACTTCATTAATAATACTCTCCCTCCCATAACAAAATTTTTAAAATATACTTAATCTTAGGTCAATAAAAATGCATCGCACCCCACTAATTACAACTTCGCCCAACATACTCATTTGCATTTCAATAATCGAAATAATATAATTAATAAACGTTTCCGTTTAAATGATAATCTTTGAAATTGTTTTGCGATCAATCAGAAGTGGAAGTGCTAACACAGTTAGCGCTATTTGTGACAAGCCAGATTAGATTCAATTAAATATACAAGCCTGTTTGAATATATATATTATGTGCATAATTTGAATTTTACATATAACACTCGTGTGTAATCTTCGTGCATTTCGCGCTGATATGACGAACAAAAGCACAGACGCACCGTTAATTGCAGCTCAGTCGGTTATCGGCGTTGTCACACAACATTTCGCTCAAACAAAGTGTTAGTTTCTAAGAAAAATTTCGAAAATGTTAACTGAAATTCTATTGTGCATTTGTGCCGTGGTGTGCCTTTATTTATCCTATAGCTATGCAGTCGGTCGTCCTGAAGGATTTCCGCCGGGTGAGTATGCCCGTGTGTGTGTGTGATTTTGTGCTTCTCCTTGCCGGAATTTAATTTAAATTTCAAATTAATAATTTCAAAATTATTATTTTTTTTTTGAAATATGTGTACATGCAGGACCCCCACGCATACCGTTCTTCGGCAGCTATTTATTCATGATGTTGGCGAATGCCAAATATTTACATAAAGGTGTGCTAAAATTTAGTAAATGGTATAAATCGGATATTGTGGGCTTTCATGTTGGCCCATTTCCTGTAGTGGCCGTGCATAATGTGGAGGGCGTGCGTGAAGTTTTGAATAGAAAGGAGTTTGATGGACGCGCTCAGGTGTATCTGGGTGAAATACGTTCGCCGAGTAAACAAATTTTGGGTAAGTTTTGTGTTAAAAAAATTTAAGATTTATGTTTTTCTATTGGTCTCGTGACTCGTGTTTTAAACGGAAAATTTACACCTCCTACTCAAAAGGATCATTTAAGGTATTGGTAGTCCACTATTTTAACAGAATGTTCAGTAAACGTTAGAGATCATGGTTTTAGAAAAAAATCTATATTTAAAGCGTTGTTTCGAGAGTTTTTAAAACTTAACTCGGATTTATCAAAGGAGATTTCTTTATGGATTGTAATAAATGAAGAAAAAATATTACAATTTCGGACAATAGAATTTGACTTGTGTTGAACTGTTAAAGAGGCTTTAGAAATATCTCGATTTTGGCGCCATCTATTGTATAAGAGTTTCGAATTGGAGAAAATTGGTCTGTTGGCTTCAGCGCCACATATTGGATTTATAATATAATTTTATAAAATTATTTTAATAATGAATTGTAACGATTCAAATTATCTTGAAACTTATAAATCAAGTCTAGTTCGATATATATAAATTTTTATTGAGGAATTGGGAAGGTTTCAGAGTTTGAAAAAAGGGTATTTTTACAATTTTTTTTAAATATATACAAACAATTTTAACAATTCGGCATATAAAATGTACATTAAATAATAATTTGAAAACTTTAATTAAAACTATTCGAAAACGTGTCGACGTTGGTGCCTCCACCGACTAAAAAAAATTGTTTTGAGATAAACGCTTTCTAAGTATTAAACTGAAACTGGCGTGGCCTGTGGAGCGGAACTTCCAAAAGGTCGACATCTTTTTCATATTTTACTCTGATCGATTTGAAATTATTTTTTAATAATAATTTTTTTTTTTTTCAAATTTAGAAATTTTGAAACGCACCTAATCCCTTAATTTGAACTTTTCGCTTTTACCTCACTTTACAGGTATTTTCTTCCGTGAAGGACCGGTCTGGAAGGAACAACGTCGCTTCATATTGCGTTTTCTACGCGACTATGGTTTTGGTCGACGTTTCGCCGAATTGGAGTCGGTCATACAAGAGGAGATCAATGATCTTCTGGATCTCATACGTAAAGGGCCACGGTATCCACACGAATATGAGGTCTCCAAAGTAGGAGGCCATCGCATTAGTATACCAAACATACTTAGTCCCTTCGTGGCAAATTCATTTTTTCACATTGTCATAAATGAACGCGCCCCACGCGCTGAGCAAGCGAATCTACTGCAATTGGTGAAAATGGGTATGCAATTTCAGCGTAAAGCTGATGATTATGGCAAAATGTTGAGCATAATGCCATGGATACGTCATATCTTTCCGAAGGCTAGCTCATATGAAGCACTCATGGAGTCGAATACCTATATTTATAATTATTTTGAAAAAATCGTCGACTATCATTTACGCACCTACGATGAGTGTAGTGAACGTAATTTCATCGACTTGTATATTAAACAAATGAAACAGGAACATGCTAATGGACATACAGATTGCTACAATCGTGAACAGTTCATTCTGAGTTTGGCCGATTTTTCCTTCCCCTCATTCTCAGCAGCCGGCGCACAAATGGGCTTTCTGATACAATATTTCTTGCACTATCCGGAAGTGTTGAAGCGCGTACAAGCGGAAATCGATGCGGTGGTGGGCAGTGGACGTTTGCCAACATTGGAAGATCGCCAGAATTTACACTACACCGAGGCCACTTTGCGTGAAGGCATGCGCATTGAAACTTTGGTGCCATCCGATTTGCCGCACAAAGCTTTAGTGGACACTGAGCTTATGGGCTATAAGATACCAAAGGTAAGCGTTTAACTTCCAACTTGTATAATGTTACTCAACTCTAAACTTATATTAGGATACTATTGTGGTGCCTGGTCTCTACGCTTTTCACTCGGATCCACGTGTGTGGGGTGACCCGCAAAACTTTAGACCTGAACGTTTCTTGGACGACAATGGTAAATTGTGTTTGAAGAAAGATATTACGCTGCCATTTGGTGCGGGTGAGTAGAATTTCTATGAAAATATTTATCGTAATATTAACCTAATTTTCGGTTTAGGTAAGCGTCTCTGTGCCGGCGAGACTTTCGCTCGAAATATTATGTTTTTAGTGATAACAGCGCTGTGTCAAAATTTCAACTTTGTATTGGCCCCTGGCGATAAATTGCCCGATATGTCGAAAAATCTGAGCGGTCTGTCTACAACACCATTGGACTTCTGGGTGCAAGTGGAGGAAAGAAAGTGAAATGCTGTTTTTGTTATTGTTAATTACATTTGTAAATATGTTTAATAATTTGAAAAGAAAAGGCTGAAAGTTGGGTTTTATATTATTACTGTATTATATATACAAATAAATATATACTTATAAAAAGGAAAATTCAAATTACAAAGGGGAATCTACTCTTAGTACAGCCTGGTTCTTTAGCATTGAAAAAAATGAATTTCTAATTTTTCGTTAATTGTATTTCTTCAATGTCCATTCGCTAACAATAATGAGGTTAAAAATTTAGCACTAATAATGGAGAGATGTAATGTATCATTAGTTTAAAAAGCTCCAAGCTCAATATTGCTTGCTTGTGTAGACTAGAAGTGGATATCATGCTAGAGAAAGAGTATAAAGTGCTATAACTAAGTCATAAATTAAGCAATAGAATGGGCAAAATCGTTTCAAGAATCAATGAAGATATCGGAATAAAAATGTGTACTAATACAGCATCTCGTCTAAAAATTTTCAAGGCACCTGATATCGAATATAAGGGCCTTCGTGCGTATGGACAATTTTTTAACGAAAATATTGTTAAATCTTTCAGATATTTTAAAGAAATTTACAGGAAATCGTTTTCTTCTAATAATATCTATTTATACTAATATATTTCGACATTTTATCCAGAAAAAACTACGGTTTGGTGTGGTTTGTGTGCCGGTGGAATCATCGGTCTATATTTCTACAAAAATTATGCCGGTGAAAACGTAAACGTCAATGTCAACCGTTAATGCGACATGATAACCGACTATTGATGCCTGAAATTGAAGCTGGAAATCTCGGTGACGTTTGGCTTTCACCAGACGACGCCACTTTTCACACATCGCATCAATCAATGGATTGATTGAGATAACATTTCGGTGAACAGAAATTTTCACGTTTTGGGCTGGTCGATTAGTCACCAAGATCGTGTGATCTCACACCGTTATACTTTTTCCTGTGGGGATATGTAAAGTCTAAAGTCTATGCGGACAATCTCGCATCGAGTCAGGCCTTGTAGCGAAACACCATGCCATTCGCCAGTTACCAGTTGAAATGCTCGAACGAGTCATCGGAAACTCTACTCAACGCATAGACCATCTGATACATAGTCACGGCCAACGTTTGAAAGAGATAATATTTAAAAAATAAATGTCAAATACTGTTCTTTCGAACTTGTTCTTACTTTTCTTTAAAAAAGTAGAGAACCTCTAAACGGACCACCATCATTTTCGTTATTCTAGTGGATCTTATGCTGAAAATATGGGTTAAATTGTTTTTCTAATTAAAGTACAATAAATAAATTGCGAGCGAAAATGCCGCCTGATTTGCAGTTCCAACATGATAATGACCCCAAACACACGTCAAAAGTTGTGAAGGATTGGCTTTTGGAAGAACAAGTTTGTGTGATGAGATGGCCCGCCCAGTCTCCTGATATAAACCCGATTGAAAACTTATGGGAAATTGTCAACAGGCAGATTAATAGGGAACAGGTCCACGGTAATAAAAACAAGCTATTTGATGCCCTGAAACAAGCCTGGAATGGAATAAATGATACACATATTATTAATTTCATTTCATCTATGCCTAAAATATGTGCTGCAATCATTAAAAATAATAGCTACCCAATAAAATATTAATTTAAAACGAATTTATTTTCATATTCAGCTAAAGTCCAATGAGTTATGTCGCGAGAATTTTTTACTTTTTTCCCTTCTGTTATAAGTTATAAATTGTACATAAAAGTTGAAAAATAAAATTTAATTGTTTCTTAATATAGAATATGCGATCTTTCTTTTGCAAAAAAAATTACTCTTCTAATGCATCCATGTAAAAAGTTATGACAGAATATGTCTGAGACTCAATTTAGTCCAATGAGTTTTGTCCGACACTGTATGTCAAAGTTTTGGTTATAATTATAATTAGACGAAATGCATAATTTTCGCACGTGGCGCTAATCAAATTTACGTATATACATACATAATATTCATTTGAACCGTAAACAGTGTCAATGTACCTGCAAATGTTTGCCACTACCTAATATTTAATAACTAATAATTATCTACAGACTCGCACATGTGTTCCGTTTTTTATTTCAATTATTGTTAGAAGTCTGTGAGATTATCATAGGGTCATTAGCAGCACTGATGGCGCATTTAAGGAATATACAAAATACAAATAATTGTATGTTTTATAATCATCTTGGGCATGATATTTCAAAAATATATTTTTGAGGCACATCTAAACATATCTATATGCATATACATACATACATATACACCTACTCTATATACATATATTTGTATGTACTCATACGTAAAAAAGTGGGTGAATGCGCTGTGTTGCTGCCAATTTTTTGCGTTCGTTAACTCATTTAAATGTATGACATATCGCTCTTATAATTTAATAGGAGGAAGTTTATAAGCAAATATGCTGCCCCTGTAGAAAAGTTTCAAAATGTTATGCTAACATGTAAGGAAAGGCTATGTTCGGGTGCAACCGAACATTTTATACTCTCGCAATTTATTGCTATATTTTTATTAAGATAACACACAATTTGACCCATATATTTGGCATAAAGTCCAATAGAATAACGAAAATCATCATATATAGTATATAGGCTGAGGTAATTCCTGAACCGATCTCACTCATTTTCATCACCAACATACATTATATCTGAGAGTATATGCTCATTTAATTTTGCTAAGATATTTCACATATTAACCGATTTATAAGCTTTTAAGCCCATCGTATTTTTGAAAATCCTATAATTAGCTATATGAGAGCTCGGGGAAGTTATGACCCGATTTAAACAATTTCTGGTACAGAGACACACTATTAGAAGAAAACGATTTCCTCTGAATTAAATTGAGATGTCTGAGAGATTTACCAATATTTTCGGTGAAAAATTACCAAAAGGCACTGAGTTCTTCATATTCGATATCCGGGGCATTGAAAAGTTATAGTCCGATTTCGACAAATGTTTCACAAGTGATGCCACGGATCATATACAGTATTTGTGTAAAGTTTTATTTCGCTATCTTCATTGGTTCCTTATGTATATATTATAAAGTGAAGGAATAAGATGGAATTCAAAATTGAGTTATATGGGAAGTTGTCGTGGTTGTGAACCGATTTCATCAATTTTCCACACGTGTCATCAGGGTGTCAAGAAAATATTATATACCGAATTTCATTGAAGTCGGTCTAGTAGTTCCTGAGGTATGGTTTTTGACCCAAAAAAACCATTTTGTAAAAAAATCTGAGTACAGCTTCCTTCAGCTACTTCTTCTGCAAAATTTAAATTCTGATGCTATTCGTGAGTGTGTTAACGCACTTTTAGTAATTTTCAACATAACCTTTGTATGAGAGGCGATCCTCTGTACCAAATTTTATTTTCATAACTTTATTTATGACTTAGTTATGACACTGTACAGGATTTCGGTGTTCTCCAGTTTGTGGGCGTGGCAGTGGACCGATTTTTCACCTCCTCAGGGTACCAATGAATATGTGTTCCAAGTTTCATTAAGATATCTTAATTTTTACTCAAGTTATCGCCTGCACGGACAGACGGACGAACAGTCATCCGGATTTCAACTTCACTCGTCATCCTGATCATTTATACATATATAACTCCATATCTAACTCTTTTATTTCTTGGTGACACAAACAACCGTTATGTGAACAAAACTATACTACTCTGTGCAACATGTTGCGAGACGCTACAAAAGTAGACCGATAGGGACGCTCTTTTGACATTTATCTTCAGTAAGGTTTACTAGCGCATCAATTGAGGAAAACCCAAATCAGTCCCTCACGCGTCATATGTTCGTAAATTGGGCTGAGCAGCAACTTGAAATGATCCGGATTTTCATCGAAAAATCACCTTTAGCGATGGGGCTCATTTCTGGCTAAATGGCTTCCGCAATAATCAAAATATGCGTTATTGGTTAGGCATCAATCCACACATACTCCATGAGTCATCATTGGCCCGTACTGATTCCTTGATGATCAAAACCGGTACTTTACTGTGAATAGAAATTTTCACCGCTCAATGATAATCGAATATTTTTGGCCCGAATTGGATGATGTGGACACATCAAGTATGTGGTCTATGCCAGCAAACCAGCGACAATTGATGAACTTCGAACGAATATTGAACGTGAAATTGTATAAATATCGATCGATTTATACTTGAACAAAGTTGCTAAGAGAGTATAACAGTTTTGTTCACCTAACTGTTGTTTGTAACACCTACAACTAATCGAGTTAGGTATGGTGTTATGTAGATTTGAAATCCAGATGTCGGATAAAGTGCCATAACTGCCACAAAAAAATTTGGTACAAAGGATCGCACTAGGAAGTGGCATATTTGCATGTAAGTTTTTTAGGAAAGTGGGCGTGACCCTGCCTACTAATAAGTTTTTTGTACATATCTCGTGAACTACTAAAGCTATATCAACTAAACTCACTAGAGTAGTTTTTTTATTTACTTCCTTATATAGTCCAAAAATGGAGGAAATCTGCCCACCCATACAAAGGTTATGTTGAAAACTATTAAAATGCCTTAATTCAGTAAGGAAAAACACTAGAACACTTAAATAAATAAATTGCGAGAATATGAAATGTTCGGTTACACCCGAACTTAGTCCTTCCTTACTTTTTATTTTTAATTTATTTTTCAAAATTTCAAATAGTGTTTATCGAGAATTTCCTGCAGGGCAGGTTGTAAAAAAATGTATTATATGTAGGCAGTTCAATTATATTTAACTTTTTGTTATTACAATGCAGCTCAGTTATTAAATATAATTTAATAACTAATGGCATAACTTGTTTTCAAAATAAATGGCTTTGAAGGATATAATATAATATAAGTATGTATGAAGACCCCAATAAAATCGGACAATTTAAATAAGAGGAATATTCATCAATAATATAAAAAATACTAATAAAATCAGCGTTATCAGTTTCTGCGCATGGCTATTAATACAAGAACAATTATAACTGCACGATTAAAGGTGAAAATGTCCTCAAACATTTTTAATACGGTAATAGGTTAAGTTAGACCTTATTATTTGAGGTTATATCGCAGTGATTGTCGCAAACTCCCCTTGGAAGTTGGTGCTACGTAACCAGAATTTAGGTGGATTTATATCCGATCAAGGCACAGTCAGCTCGGCAATATTCTACAATATGTGGGGAATATTAGAGGTTGCAACAACAACAATAAACGATTTTGTTTTAATTTGTTTTATAAATGCTAACAGAGTTAATTCAAGTCAATTTTTATATCAAAGTAGTCTCCCAACTGAGCATTCCCCAGCAACCCTTTGAACGACAATAATTAAAATGTCCTTAAAAAATCCAACAAATCTCGCACTGTTATTATGTATTCTTTCAATAAAATATATAATATTTTATTTAAAAGTATCTATGGCAGAGGTCAAGCACCACAAAAATAAAAGCAAATGCGCTTCTTACTTCTCATGGCTGATTAATTGCCAAGAGACCAACACGTGTCATCTCAATAAATGCAAAAGAAATGCACAGCGTGTGCATCATATATGGAACCCTATCAGTAAATGAATGTGAACTCTGCAGGAATGAGTAGGATTGCATCACGATCAGATTAAACTCTTCGCGCAGTCCGACGACACTGGAAGTATTGGCGCACAAAAACAAAGTGCCTGCAAGAGGCACAATTCAGTTGATTTTCAACATTCAGTGGTTTGATTCGACGAGTAACTGTTCTAGGAAACGCGAAAAAATGTTAACCGAAATACTTTTATGCATTTGTGCGGTGTTTTTTCTTTACTTATCCTACCGGTATGCTGTTGGACGGCCAGAAGGATTTCCGCCGGGTTGGTTTTTTCGAATAATTAGGAATTTGTACGTTAATAATGTGAATTTATTTGTGATGCTGCTACTCTTTAAGGTCCTCCGCGCATACCGTTCTTTGGTAGTTATCTATTTATGATGTTGGCTAATAAGAAATACTTGCACAAAGGTGTTTTGAGATTCACCAAATGGTACAAGTCTGATATTGTGGGTTTTCATGTTGGTTCATTTCCTGTGGTGGCAGTGCATAATTACGATGGCGTAAGAGAGGTTTTGAATAGGCGGGAATTTGATGGACGTCCAGAAATATTTTTAGCAGCAATGCGTGCGCCCGAGGATGAATTACTAGGTAAGTAGGTTACATATGAAATATGGTGCACCAAAGAATATGCAAAAATTATTAAAAAATTGATGTTTTTTTATTTATTACAAAATGCAAATATTTTGCCATAAACAAAGTGAAAATACATTACTTTTGCGAAATAAAGAAGAATTTAACGAAAACCGCTTATAACGAACAAGCAAATTTATTACATTGAGTACCTTAAATAACGAACATCAGGTAAGTACCCGGATTAACGAACAATATGAAGAAGACAGATGAAGAAAGAGAAAAAATCAAATAACTTCGAACCAGAATTAAAAATATAACTTAAAAAAATTCATTCAAAAGAAATGTGCAAATTGAAAAAATTTTGAATTTTATAAAAAAGCTTAAAATTATTGATCAGCACCAAATAGAAGTATAAGTGTCAGAATTGGTCCATTTCGGAAGAACTTATTGGATTTGAATTGTTTTGTTGTTGTTTTTTTCATTTTCTAACAAATAATTAATAAATCAATTTATTAAACTGCAATTTACGGATATTTAACTCATTTTTATTGAAAAACATACCTCTAAGTGAGTACTCGAATTAACGAAAAATTCGATGTATCGAACTGGTCTGACAATTAATGTGTTCGTTATTTCGGAAAACCACTATTAAAATTCTGTCAAGTCGTGTAACACTTTATACACACGATCCCTGAATATTTTTCTTATTTTTAGTTTTTATTGTTATTTTTTTAGTAAGAATCTTTTTTTTAAATTTTAACATATTTTTTTCGCAAACGAATCTAACCATAAAATTGCTTTACATTATATCGAACGACGTATAGGAAGCTTTACTGCTCTGTAAGCTATAAGAGTTTAAAATATGTATATAAAAGTCTAAAGTGCATCTCTGCTGAGAAATAATGTCAATGGAATGATTAATTATGACATACGAAGATAAGAGGAAGGCAAGCAAATATCAACAATAAATATTTATATTTATAACTATATGAATTTGTATAAAAAAATAAAATTAATAGATCCGTTGCGCATATATATAATCCACCAAAACCAAACGGAAATTACAACAATTAGTTTATGTGTTTATACGTATTACATACATACATATATAACTGATAGGAATGTATTTCATAGCAGAAAAAAACAAAAAAAAATTTCCTCATTGGTTCATTTTTATTTGCAATCACTAAGAGTTAAAATGCACTTACCCAAATTACTTTTTACTGAATATCCTCAATTTTCAGGTGTCTTCTTCCGTGAGGGTCCTGTATGGAAGGAGCAGCGGCGCTTCATTTTACGCTATCTTCGCGATTTCGGTTTCGGTCGTCGCTTTGCTGAACTCGAATTAGTCATACAAGAAGAGATAACCGATCTGTTAGATCTTATACGAAATGGTCCCCGCTATGCGCATGAACAAGAATTATCTAAACCCGGTGGTTACAGAGTTTGTGTGCCAAATGTGCTTAGTCCGTTTACATACAACTCCTTCTTTCATATCATGATGAATGAGCGCCGACCACGTTCCGAGCAAGCCGAGGTATTGCAATTGATTAAAATGGGTATGCAATTTCAGCGTAACGGTGATGATTATGGCAAACTGCTATCTGTAATGCCATGGATACGCCATGTATTTCCTAAATGGAGCGCTTATGATGTTTTGTCAGAGTCGAATAAGTTCCTCTTTGAGTATTTCGAAAAAATTGTAGATCAACATATTGCCACATATGATGAGTGTAGTGAGCGTAATTTTCTAGATTTATATATTAAGCAAATGAAGGAGGAGCATGCGGAAGATCACACGGATAGTTATTATCGCACACAATTCATAATGGGTTTAGTAGATTTTGCTTTTCCTGCGTTTACAGCGCTCGGCGGACAGGCTACATTTTTGATACAATATCTTCTTCTTTACCCGGAAGTGATGAAACGTATACAAGCGGAAATAGATGAGGTTGTAGGTAGAGGGCGTTTGCCAACACTTGAAGATCGAAAGAACTTACACTTTACAGAAGCTGCTGTTCGTGAGGGCTTGAGAATTGAGACATTGGTGCCATCGGATGTACCACACAAAGCATTGGTGGACACGGAGCTTATGGGCTATAAGATACCAAAAGTAATTTGCACATTGACTTCATTTAATAAGTTATTTAGTATATCTCACATAATTTCTTTTTAGGATACAATTGTCGTGCCCAGTTTGTATGCATTTCATGCTGATGAACGTACTTGGGGTGATCCACAAGTATTTAGACCGGAACGCTTTCTTGATGAAAACGGAAAACTGTCGTTGAAGCAGGATGTGTCACTTCCTTTCGGCGCAGGTAAAGATACGCAACTGTTATTTTTGTATAATTAAATAGAAATATAACTATTCAACTCTTTATAGGAAAACGGCTATGCGCGGGAGAAACCTTTGCGCGAAATATGCTATTTCTTTTGACCGCATCACTTTGTCAAAATTTCAATTTTATTTTAGGTCCAGGGGATTCGTTGCCAGATTTGTCGAAAAATAATAACGGTTTAATCATTACCCCATACGATTTCTGGTTACAATTGGAAGAAAGAAACTGATTGATTTAAATTTGTTCACTATGTACATTTAATTCTTCATTGTAAAATATTAATAATGATTATATTAATAAAACAAAACGATAATTAATTTGAATTTGTCTGACAATGAATTATGTGCAAATTCGACAGCAACAACAACGACAGAGGTTACGACGATTGTAATTACATTGCAAATTGGTTCACAATATTGTGAATGTATTTGATAAAAATAAGAAGAAGACTTATAAAGCAATCGCCAAGATAAACGCTAATTTACCGCGAAAAGTTTTTGATAGTTTTGATATTCTTAAATAATTGCACATTTTCTACAATGAGTAAGAAAAATTTAACAACGAAAGCATTGGCAAAGAAATTATCTGAAAAAGTGCGAGTTGTTCAAGCGGTTAGTGTTCAAGTGAGTATCGGTTTGGTAAATTTATCCTAGACATTTTGTTAATAACGGACTATTTGTGGGGCATAGGACATTGAAGATGCCGAAAAATCACAATTTTTCTCACCGGTTCAAACCCGACACCAACGGAAGACTAACAAGAATCCACCAAAACGATTGGAAATTCCAGTAAAATTGGAGCCATCAACATCCATTGCAGCGATCAATAAACCCATTAAATTAAATTCTATAACTAAGAATATACAAGTTAAAGAACCTAAAATTAAGGAAAATGTCGTTGAGAGTAAAGAAGACCTATTGCATTTGACCAAAGCTAATATTAATATGGAAAACCAAGTAAATTGGGAGCCTCAAAATTGGCGTCTAATTTTGGAGAATATTAGATCAATGCGTACTGACGTTGAAGCGCCAGTAGACACAATGGGATGTCACAAATGCGCTGATAATGACGCGGATGAAAAGGTAAATAAATACCCGTAAAGTTATTGATATCAATTCATTTAAAATATGAAATATATTTTAACAGACCCAACGCTTTCATAAACTTGTTGCGCTTATGCTGTCGAGTCAAACGAAAGACGAAATAACATATGAAGCAATGCAGCGCCTACGAAGTACTGGTTTAACGCCGCAAGCCATTATAGACATAGACAGCGTAGAGCTTGAGAACTTATTGAAACCAGTTTCATTCTATAAAGTAAAAAATATTTAATTAATTATAGTTTATAGCATATTAACCCATTTTTCATTGAAGAACAAAGCTAAATATTTGCAACTAGCGTCAAAAGTGCTTGTAGACAAATACGACAGTGACATTCCTGGTACTATTAAAGAGCTCCAAGCTTTGCCCGGTGTTGGACCAAAGATGGCGCATATATGCATGGCAACGGCATGGAATGAAGTAACCGGTATTGGAGTAGATGTACATGTACATCGCATTGCAAATCGTCTAAAATGGCTACCAAAACCTACTAAAGAACCTGAACAGACACGTGTCGGACTTGAAACATGGCTTCCTCGAGAAATGTGGCAAGACGTTAATTATTTGCTAGTCGGTTTTGGTCAAACCGTTTGTAAAGCTGTGCGGCCGCATTGTTCGGAATGCTTAAATCGTGACATTTGTCCCGCATCAGTATATAAAAGCGTAAATAAGACAAAAATGAAAGCAGAACCCTCAAATATTGCCGCTAAAATATCAAAGTTGGAGAATGTTTAATTGACAGTGATTTATTGAAGTAAAAATCGCCATAGAATATAAACTAAGCCTATGATTTTTAAAATCAGATTTGTGGTATGTAAAACTTACCCTTAGTTAAAGTATTAACTAATGATTATTGAATCATTTATCATTTGTTGTTGTTATCATCGTTTTTTCCAAGTACATGTACGTGTCAGATGAATAAAAATTTAAATTATCAACAAAAAAAATTAAACGATCGAAATAGTATCAACATGTTTTTTTATATTTTAGTAGACGTTAACAAGGCCAAATCAATAAAATTTCAAATAAAATGTTTACTTGTGTTTATAAATAGTAGCATAATTGAGCATATATTTTTGTAAATGCCAAACAAATTTCGTAAAATTATCATATAACGTCCACTGTCATCACCTTATTACTAGACATGTTCCAATTAAAATTTATTTCTGTTTAGTTTCTTGATCAGTTACATAACGCACATAAATAACAGGATTTGGCACATTGGCAGGTGGTTCCTCAAATTCATCCATATATGAACAGGCAATAGCTAGTGTGCTACCGTCATGACTGAAGTTGAGTGATGAGATTGAAGTGTCATATTGATGGAATTGGCAAAGTCGTTTTTTGTTAAAACCATCCCATATGTTTACTAAACTGTCTGATCCGCCCGTCGCAAATGTATTATATACGTTATGGAAACTAATTGCATTTACTGGATAAATATGTTCAATACTGTCCTCTTTGTTGCGATGACATTTGAAAGCGAATTTTCGCTTTTGTACTTCTGGATCAGGATCCAAATATTCTACGGCTACGCGCCCTTCAATCGAAGACATCACGTAACCTTCTTTATTTGGAAACAGACGAATGCAACGCGTTTGATATTTCAGCGATGATTCACGTTTCATCATATATTCTTCCATTTTACGTAGATCCCAAATTAGCACTTTGCGATCGGATGTGGCAACAACAATTTTCTCATCATTCACCGACATTGAATACACTTTGCCGTTGCTTTGTTCGTATGTGCCAACACAACGTTTTTCCCGCATATCCCACAATTTAATGGTTTTATCCCAACTGCCGGTTAGTATTCCATTTACAGATTCAGCATATTCAACACAATTTACAGCGTCTTCATGCGAACCAACAATGTTTTCCGTATGCGTATTGACATCATACAAACGCAATTGTTTATCCAGCGAGCCACTTACCACATGCACAATGTCCTAAAATCAAAGCATATCAATAACATTTATTTGCGTATTACATTTACACGAGTCTTATTTACCATGAATGCAACATCCATAACAGGCATGTCCTCGACAAACTTCTGTCGCATGGCGTTATTGACGACATCGTAGAAGCGGACCGTGCCATCCCAAGCAGATGCAATGAGATATTGATTCGTCTTTGGACCAAATTTTACCGCCGATATAGCATCTTCGGGCGGATTGTTAAGTTTCACTTCTGTGGGACGCATGTCCTTATTTGCAGTTTATTAATGAAAGTATTTTAAATGAAAATGTAAAATTATATCAGCCGGCGTCTAAATTTCAGCACACTTCTTTTCCTACTGACCACCATTCACAATAAGCAGCAAACAGTTGTTTTTGAAACTATTATAACAGGGTTGCAGTGCGCTAAAATATTTTAATGATGCCACAATGCTGAAGTAAATTTTATAAGAAATATTGGAAACTCAATAAAATAAATAGAAATATTTTATATAAAATCTTTATTTAAATTGCAAATTAAATGGGAGATTAAGAAATATAGTATACCAACTTAAGTGCTTTCTGGTATTGTGTTTAGCTTTATAGTAAAATGTTAGCACTAATATAGGTTGTCGTAGTTTTCGTCAGATAATCGATCATATGATGCACTCTGTTGTAGAAATTGTAAAGGATGTAAAGGGTTTCGCCAATTTAAAAAAAAATTGGTAATATTATTATTTCGGCTGAAAGGCTCGTATATAATACGAATGAGACCAGAAGTACCGACTCTTAGGAGATATTAAGAACATAGTGTAAAGAAATAAGAAAGGAGAAGTGTTCATATTCCAATCTCGACGGACAGGTCTCAATAAAATCGTTAACTTGGGAACCAACATCTTGAACATGCTGCATAATGTACTAATAGTAAACGAGCAACAAAGTATCTATTCTTCTTAAACATTAGGAATCAACTGTATGAGTTTTATGGCGGTTGGATGTGCTCTGATAGCAAATCCGCTTTTCATTGTAAAGGCTAACTAGAAGAGGGGTTTGGTTTTAAGAAAAGTAAGAGAAATAATACAAAAGTTTCATAACTAAGTACATTAGATAGGTACTTACTTTGTTGAGGCAGTTACATTTTTCTGGTCAGTTCCGTATGCTTTCTTGGACATACCTACAAGTAAATAACATTTACTATTTACAATTAGATGTTCATTTATTTCTTGGAAAAAAATAACACCAAAATCTAAAAACTACCGTTAATTTAAACAACTACATTTTATAAATAAATTGACACATTTATAATTTATAATACCTAGACTAACAAGATTAAATAAGTAAATATGTATGTATATAATATGTATGTGTATACTATATGTAACATGCTATGTACAAATATTTCTCGGATAATGCATGTATCCATTATACTTCCAAAATGCTTGGTATGTATTTGTAGTAGATGCTAAAGTAACTCGTTTTCCGCACGAAATGTCCAGACAGTAAAGGTACAATGGAAGTTTTTAGGGCATTTTAGTTATTTCATATTCCTTGTTTTTTAGTTGTGTTGGTGGTGACTGTTCGGCGTAGGCAACGCAGTTTTGTTTATGAAAATTGTATTGCTTCGCAACTTGAGCTACACGCATTTAATGGAGCGTAAATTGCTCAGTAACTGATCAGTCTTTTGTTTTGACGCGATGACCTTTAGGCGCCGGTTCGCAATTCACCATAAGCTTCCTAAGCTCTGGACTGTCGTTGGCAGTGCTGAATGCGATGGCGAATTGAGCAGTGTAATAAGTGGACATAATGATGATCTGTGGAAAGAGCGAAACGTTGTAAGTATTTTGATTAAATAATGTAAATGTGTACTTACTCTTGAATACGGCACCGGTACCAAGAACATATTAATGCCGATCACTGAATCGGATAGGAGAAACAGTACTGTGCCCACAGCACAGAATGTATTTAAGAAGCTGGAGTGTTGGAGAGCGCGTGCAATGGCCCGCCAACAAGTGGTCGACAAGAGAGCAGTATAAATAGGAACGCCAATAGCGAGTACGCCATCCAGGCGGTTGAAAGCCAAGGAGATTGCTGAAATATATAGAAAGGATTTACTATTTAATGTGAATATCTAAAAAGTTATTTATGGTTAAATATATTTTTATAATCCGAGGAACAGTTATACCATTTTGAGATAAATTACAAAATTTAGTTCCCTACAATACTCCTTTAATTACTGGGAAGACTAAAGTTTATCTCAGAGATGAAAAACTACAAGAAAAGTCGTCTTCTGTTCCACAAATATTTTTCCAAAATATTCATGCTAGATACCCCGACGAATTTGCCTTTCGGTATTGCCAACTTTTGCCGAAGAGCTTGAAGAGCCATACTCTTGAGTTTTTCAATTAATACTCTTCTTAACTTACCTACAGCACCGCAAATGTACAAAGCCACGCCGATTGGCAGTTTCAAGGGTCTCCAACCAAACGCTGATATGTACCAGATATGACCGATAGCAAATGCGCCCATGCCTTCGAGGAAGAGATTAATATTGAGCAACGCATCACCAGCGCATGAGCAAACTAAGCCGAGCAGTATGCGCTGAGAGTATCTGTAACTACAAATTTATAGAGGAAAGTATAAATGAGGATTTTGTATTAGCACTACATCGAATTAACTCACGCAGGTGTTAGGGCGAAGCCTTTGGCGACAACATACAAAATTAACATCACAATCGGTAGACATTTTAGAACTGTCGTCCAGAGTTCACCGTGTGGATCTTGTACGAAGGCAAAGTAAACAAAAACTGCATTGAAGAATGGCATCAATTTCAATACTTGTGTTCTTAGCTGAAAATAGAAGAAAATTAAAGGTGAGTTGAAAAGAAAATCAGATTTCTCATAACTCTAGTTGTCGCCGAGGTCATCTAACGGGAGGCCCAGGAAACACACTGTTTCGATGGGGTCGGATCAAAGGGAAAGGGGTATTAGATGAGTTGGGTTCTTTGGGTATGTAAGGAGGTGATTAGTGTCATGCGTGTCTGAAACTGTCTACGTCCGTAGTCTGGTCGGTGTATTGTTCAAGATCGTCGACGTATTGTAGAAGTGACATACTTTCTTCGAAAGCACCCTAGTATAAATTGCTTTGTAAGCAGTTCATTATGCTCCTTAATAAGCAACATAGTGGCCTCATTACGCAAATGTGCTTCGGGTGATATCAAGAGGCATCCTCTGGCTGTCCGGTGTGCGGTGTTCTGACACGTCTATATCTTCCTCTGCTGCGTGCCGCTGCATCCAGGCGACCATACCGTGGCTGCGTAATTCACGACCGCCCGGCCGATAGCCTTATAAGTGGCCAGCAACGTATCTTTGTCCTTTCCTCCAAGTGCTACCGACTAGCGACTTGAGAATTTTGTTGCGGCTCTGTACTTTAGTGATTATCGCGGTCGTGTGCGAAGTGTAGGAGTGCAGACTGTGGAACCCCATATTTAATTTTCTGAGTTTAATGTTTTACCTCAAAATACTACGAATGATTGCCAACCACTCAGGTAGTTCATGATCCATCTCTTCAGCCCCGGAGAAAGAGTTGTTCGCTCAATGTCTTCTAGTAGCGTTGTTAAGATGACCGTGTCAAAAGCTTTTGACAGGTCCAACGTTACTAGGACGGTTCTCTTACAGGGTGGTTTTTGATTAAGACCATGATCTATCCGAACGTTTATGACGCTAAGTGACGTGGTGGTGCTGTGCACTTTACGAAAACCATGTTGATGTCCCGCTAGGTTCAGGTGGGACGTGAGTGTCGGGAGTAGCAAGGCTTCAAGTGTCTTCACTACTGGGGAAAAAGGAGTTATCGGACGATAAGACTCCCCTTGGTTGGCGGGTTTCCCAGGTTTCAGTAGTGGAACCACTCTTCCGATTTTCCACATTTCGGGTATTTTTAGAGTGGTTAGCTATAAATTGAGTACCACTACTTTAATGTGCATCGAGTCCGATTATAGTGATCCTTTTTTATACTCTCGCAACAAAGTTGCTAGAGAGTATTATAGTTTTGTTCACATAACGGTTGTTTGTAACACCCAAAGCTAAACGAGTTAGATATAGGGTTATATATACCAAAGTGATCAGGGTGAAGAGTGGAGTTCAAATCCGAATGTCTGTCTGTCCGTCCGTCCGTCTGTGCAAGCTGTAACTTGAGTAAAAATTAAGATATCTTAATGAAACTTGGCACACTTATTTCTTGGCACCATAGGAAGGTTGCTTTCGAAAATGAACAAAATCGGACCACAGCCACGCCCACAAAATGGCGAAAATCGAAAACACATAAAGTGTCATAACTTAGCCTTAAATAAAGCTATGGAAATAAAATTTGGAATGAAGGATCGCACTACGAAGGGGCATATTTGGATGTAATTTTTTTGGGGAGGTGGGCGTGGCCCCGGTTAGGTTGAAAATTACTAAAAGTGAGTTAACTCACTAACGTCAGAAAAACAAAATTTCACATAAGAAATGACAGATGGAAGCTGCACTCAGATTTTTTTATAAAATGGAAAATGGGCGTGGCGTCGCCCACTTATGGGTCAAAAACCATATATCAGGAACTACTCGACCGATTTCAATGAAACTTGGTTTGTGATAGTTTCCTTACATCCCAGTGATATGTTGTGAAAATAGGCCAAATCGCTTCACAACCACGCCAACTTCTATATACCAGAACTTTGAAGACGATCTGAATCGTTTACTTTACAATAGATAAAGTAAGTACTAGTGAAGATATCGGTGCAGAACTTTGCACAAATACTATGTTTACAGTGTGGCAGCCCCATTCTAAAAATCGCCGAAATCGGACCATAGGTTTTTAGGCCCCATATACCCAACACGAGGACCTCGGTGCTTCTAACCTAATATTATGGTTTCCAACTTTCAATGGACTTTATACAATATATATGACGAATAAAGTTAAATAAATAAATTGCGAGAGTATAAAATGTTCGGTTACACCCGAACTTAGCCCTTCCTTACTTGTTTATTTTTCTTTTTCCCTTTAAAGTATTTAACATCCACTTTAAAGGCTATCACTCGTGAGATGAAAGAAGCGAAGTCCCTTGTTTTTTATTTTGGCACTCCATTGTTTATGATATAGTTATATATACCAAATGTTAAAAGTTATAAAAAAACATTGTTTTACTGTGGTTAATAAAACTAAGTGGCAAAGTACATTGCATATTAGCATCTATAAATGAAGCTGATTTATAGTTTGATAAGAGATCCACGAGTTTTAACTGCCAGAACCACACGCGTTGCTAGATTAGATTAACCAAATCGATAGGTATATATGTATGTATGTAGGTATGGATTAGCAACTACGACGAAGCATGAGGGAAATGTAATGCATTAAATATTAAATATTTTATGTGCTAAAAAATCACACTTTTAATGAATTTTCAACAAAAAATGCTACAACCGTTATTATTATTTTAACATCAAGTTTCCTCAGTTAAGCGTGCCAAAGTACGAAGTATTAAATATAAACGTGCGTATATATGTATGTATGTATATACATATATAAATATACAAACAATTTAACTCGACAATTTATCCACTGTCATGGACGCGCTTTGCGTGAAGCTAAAAAAAACACAAAAACGTTGCCAACGACTTAGTGGCAGGCCAGTGCGAATGCAAATCAAACTGACGAATTGTAAGGGGGAAAAAGAAAAGCGCGCGCACTCACCTGTCACTCGTTTCTCTGATAAATTATCATGAATGCATATTCGTATAAATGCAAAGTAATTGTGTCAATTGTTAGTGCAATTGTCAAACAAAATACAAATTACTCGAACGAACCGAGGTAAATTTGTGTGCAGTGAATTGGTCTGTGACAGCGGCAACGCATAATAGCCCCCGATCGCCGAAGCGTGTAAATGTGTATGTTAGAGAAGTTTAGACACTAATGAACAAATTGAAAAACGTTTCAAAGTACATTGATATGTATATAGGAAATATGCACACGCAAGTCGTCTTCGATTCGCCACTACTTTGCACGCTTTATTTGAGCTCTGTTCTTTTGTCAAGAGTAGTACAATAGAATGGAATAAGAAACTTATTTATTTGATCTGTGAGAACTAATGAGGATATCTCTTTAATGTAATATGACTACTGTCATTTCTAGCCAGAGGCTTGTTCGATTCGCCACTCGCTAAGCTGATTACCGTGAAATATTGGTTTAACGAGTTTACGCGTGATTCAACGTGGGATTTTTACCACCTTAGGTGGCCAGAAAACACAGATGGAATTCAAAATTGAGTTATATGGGAAGTTGTCGTAGTTGTGAACCGATTTCATCCATTTTCCACACGTGTCATTAGGGTGTCAAGAAAATATTATATACCGAATTTCATTGAAATCTGTCCAGTAGTTCCTGAGATTTGGTTTATGACCAATGAGTCGGAGACGCCACGCCCATTTTCCATTTTGTAAAAAGATCTGAGTGCAGCTTCCATCTGTCATTTCTTATGTGAAATTTAGTGTATCTGACGTATTTCGTTAGTGAGTTAACCCACTTTTAGTAATTTTCAACCTAACTTTCGTATGGGAGGTGGGCGTGGTTATTATACGATTTCTTTCATTTTTGGACTGTATTAGGAAGTGGCTAAAAAACGACTGCAGAAAGTTTGGTTTATATAGCTCTATTGGTTTGCGAGATATGTACAAAAAACCTTTTAGGGGCGGGGCCACGCCCACTTTTTCAAAAAAATTACATCCAAATATGCCCCTTCATAGTGCGATTCTTCATACAAAATTTTATTTATTTAGCTTTATTTATGGCTTAGTTATGGCACTTTATATGTTTTCGGTTTTCGCCATTTTGTAGGCGTGGCAGTGGTCCGATTTTGCTCATTTTCGAAAGCAACCTTAATATGGTGCCAAGTTTCATCAAGATATCTTAATTTTTACTCAAGTTACAGCTTACACAGACGGACGGACGGACGGACAGACAGACATCCGGATTTCAACACGTCTCGTCATCCTGAACAGTTTGATATATATAAATCTATATCTAACTCGTTTAGTTTTGGGTGTTACAAATAACCATTATGTGAACAAAACTATAATACTCTCTTAGCAACTTTGTTACGAGAGTATAAAAATCGCGTGAAATATTGGACATATGAAAGCTGCCGGGAGAATGGGACTACTTCAAGACAGCGTTTGACGCTATTTAAGTTCAATACGATTTCTGTGCAGCATCATGAGTCATGACTGTCAAGAAAAGCTGGACTCACTGTTATACACCACAAACTAAGGAACAGTCGAAACAGTGGACTTTACTGAGAAATTTGCTCTGAAGAAATGGAAAATTAGTCTCCCGTCCGAAAAGCCGTACAAATCGGCTTGATTATCAGGGGCATAGCAAACAGGACTGGGCTTCAATATACCGAATTATTAAGAAGATTTCTGAAGACCACAGTTCAAGAAGTCAAGAGCTAAAAATATCTAGTTATAGCATTCCCTTTGTTTTTTATAGGCCTTATCGGACCGTTGTCGAATTTAGCAACCCTCGTAACATTTTATATGTAATGGTGTATGTATATATACGTATATATTTTGGACCAATTTGGCTCATACTAAAAAGCTAATCACATAAATACATTTATTTATAATATTTTAATAAGAATAAAAAATAGAAAATTCAATAGATGTATACATACATACATATGTATATGTATGTACAATATTGGCAACATTGTCTCAATTTTCTGTGCATCTGTTTGATTAACTTTTACTTTCATCTGCTCTCATTCGTCGGAGCGAAATATAAAAGCTTCATCTCAGCACAGCATTGTGAATGTTCTCCATAGTCTTGACACAAGGCGCAGTCAAAACAATAACAAATGCCTTTTTGCTCTCAGGTAATCGAGGGCAGGGAGAAAACTCTGATACAGGCATGAAGCCAAATGTGTGCTTTAGAGTACAAAAAGGAAAACAGAAAACGGAAAATCTGTAACGACAAGGTCAAGGACATGAAAAACGCAAGTGGCCACAGCATGTGGGCCTTGATTACAGAGAAAAAAAATGATGAAAAAGCGATAAACATATACTATGTACGCTGATAGGAGCGTCTATAAATATTTGCGTGCCTACGTTGCATAACTGTAATAGCTAGCTATATACATATGTGGAACAAACACTTAACATATATAATTAAAAAGTGTAATAAATTAAAAAGCGTTTAAATTGAAATAAAAACTAATTAAAATATAATTATTTAGATATTTTAATTAGTCCTCTCCTTTACTGATTTTAACGGAAGAATGTAAATCAGAAATCATTATATTGTGTGTTTGGAATGATTTCATTTATTTTTTAGCTAGCTCTAAAAGCAAGTTAATTAGTTTCGTTAATATATAATATAACATATTGACCGATCTATGCAATATATAATAATAAAATAATAATAGTAAATACAGCGATTCCATATTAGCTAAACATATTGGAGCTTAAAAGAGTTATGGATCGGTGTCGACGATATCCCTTGATTCCATGTGAACAGATTGAGTTTTGGTTAGTAAGCTGCATTAGTTCAGGCACATGTGAATAAGTTTGTTTTTCGAAAGTGACTATGATCTGTTTCTGACTGGTTGCAGCATTAATTTTTTCAGAGAATCGTGTTTCTCGAGGGTCATCAAAATTTCTAAATTTCCTGGTGGCGCCTAAATACACAAATTCTTTGTAAGAAAATGTGCTGGAATCATCCATCATCCAAAATTTTCTTCTTAAATGTCCAGATTTTGTGAGGCTAAGATTGAAACAATCGAGGTCGTAGATAATTTCGTTTACCTGGGAACCAGCATCAACAACACGAACAATGTCAGCCTCGAAATCCAGCGCAGAATAACTCTTGCCAACAGGTGCTACTTTGGACTGAGTAGGCAATTGAACAGTAAAGTCCTCTCTCGACGAACCAAAATCAAGCTCTACAAGTCGCTTATCATCTCCGTCCTGATCTACGGTGCAGAAGCTTGGACGATGTCAACATCAGATGAGACGACACTAGGAGTTTTCGAGAGGAAAATTTTGCGCAAGATTTATGGTCCTAAGAACATTGGCAACGGCGAATACCGCAGACGATGGAACGATGAGCTGTACGAGTTATACGACGACATTGACATAGTTCAGCGAATAAAAAGACAGCGGCTACGCTGGCTAGGTCATGTTGTCCGAATGGACGAAAACACTCCAGCCCTGAAAGTGTTCGATGCAGTACCCGCCGGAGGAAGCCGAGGAAGGGGAAGGCCTCCACTCCGTTGGAGGGACCAGGTGGAGAGCGACCTGGTTACACTTGGGATCTCCAACTGGCGCCGAACTGCGAAGGAGAGAGAGAGATGGCGCACTATCGTCGATTCGGCTATAACCGGCTAAACGGTTGCAACGCCAATCACATACATACATACAAGATTGAAACAATAGTGTGATTTTACACCTTAAGACATTCCGGCGAACTCCGGAGTGTTTTGGGGTCATAACGGACTTGCTTTTGGGCATCTTAGAGACATACGGACGGACATCTATCTGATCAATTTGATATAGAATATAACCTTTAAATCTCTTTTAGTTTTAGCCATTAACAAACGTTATGTGTGTACAACTATACCATACATTAAAACGATTAAAAGTAAATCGATTAACTTAATTTTGTGCCGAAAGTGCTTCCCTTTAACGATTGACTAAAATAAAAAAAAAATACCAGGAAAATTATGACCAAACCAAATAAAGCCACGATTTATATGAATACATTATTGTATGCGAATTACACTAAATTAGTTTAATAAATTGAAGAATAATACCATGCTCGCATTAACTTAACTCATTCAATCATTTAAGAAAGAGAGTGTTCTACTATTTAGGGCTGTTGGAAGATGGCTTGGCGTATTGTTCGCAGGATTTATGCAATCTACGCACGAGAAAGCAGTTCAAATAACAAAGCGCCAAATAAAACGATAAATTAGCAAAAGTACTTGAGGTACTGCAAATGCATGACTTAACTCATTTGCATAATAACGGTATGAGAAGCGTTTCTTAAAGTAGCATTTGCTTTTGTATTCTCTGTTAAATTGAGTATGTTAGTAAAGATTATCGTTTTATAAAATCGAGCCGTCCATCAACGTAAATAATTGTGTGTACGCTTTTATTATATTCGTACAATTGGTACAATTGAAGGTGGATAACAGTAGGCCACTGGTAGGTTCGTAAGATATGTAGTATCGAAAAGAATTTGAGTATGCTAAAGTGGTCCAAGTAGGTCTGTGAAAATAAAGGATTATTTTCACGTAATTGGCTATTATAAGGTGTCCAACATATTTTAATAGATTTACTAATAGTCAAACGTTATGATGTACCAGTAGTAAGTACTTACGGGATCTAGCCTCGATAATGAATAGTGACAACGATACATGTATTACTTAGATCGAGTATATGTGAAAATGTCGAAATCTTAAATAGGACCAATAAATAATATTATATTTCTTCATAATTTTCAAAATGATTATTTATTTTGTCATTTGCTGGAAAAATAAAATGTCCAACAATCGAAAAAATGTCTGATTAATATGGCTTTTTCCGTTTCAAGAGTTTTATTTTTAGAAATACATACATAGAATCCTAACCACAAAAGGTATATCAGAACTGAGAGTAATTACTCTGAAAGTGTAATTCTCATGTGTACTCTTAAATCGCTTTAGTTTCGATTACATATATATTGTTTTATTGATCAATGATTTTGTTTTCTTCCTCATGGTCTCTCTTTCAGACTATCAGTTTGTCGATTTTATTTTAACTTCCGGTTTGCATCGAAAGGGTAATGAAATAGGGTTCAATTAATGGATCCAAATAAATGATTAATTTTAAATCTTAACAAAAGCATCCGAAAAATTTTTAGTATTCTAAATTCAAATAAGTTTATTTGTTTAACAACAAACTTGAATTTTTTTTATGAAACCCCTTATATTGCAATTCTCTGTTTACTAAATTATCAAATTTTATCAATATCTGGTTGTTTTTAAATATTGATTAAAATATTATTATAGATATGGATTATTTTAAAACTAGAAAAAACAATCGATCACTATCTACAGAAAGAATAACGATATCGATCGTTTTTTTAAACACCGCTTATTGTGTAAATATGAGATATATCGATAATCGATAAAAACACTTATATTACAATTCGATATTATTTATCTTTACAATCTAGTTTTATAAAATTATTAAATTTGATCAATAATAAAAATAAATATATTATTATAGATATATTATTATGGATATCGATTATTTTGTAACCAGAAAAACTACCGACCACTTTTTATATAAAGAATGGCGTTTCATCAATATCTTGTTATTTTTGAATATCGAATATATTATGTACATTTAAAATATATCAATTAAAACCATTGCACCAATATTTTGTAACTGGAAATTTTATCGATATTTTTCTATCGAAAAAAATTTTTAAAAGAGTTTAATAAGTTTTGATACGACTATGATGATTAAATATAGAATTTTGTATAATAATTATAACTCCTAGGCTCTCTGAGTATATTTGACCCAGGTATAGGGCGGTAGATAGTTGGCGAGTGAACTTAATATGTAAGTGGTTATTAATGATAATTAAAAAAAAAAACTTGTTTCGAATTTCGATGCAAGATATTTCTTATTGTTTCGAACTTCGAAAAATGGAGGAGACACTTTTTTTAATTATTACTCAATCTCACGGAATAAGTTAGTTTCAACCAATACCTATAAAAAATCAATTTTGTCGTAAAGTGTTATATATAACATTTTATCGAGATTCTTCGACATTTCTCGAAACCAGCTTAAAGTTAAGCGATTTAAAGTACGTACTGCAAGCTTTAAGCCACCAGAGCAGCCGATAATTCCTTGTTGGAACTTATTGAGAACTTTAAAGACCTTCATTTGTTACATTCAATAACATGTACATACATATCTTAAGAATAACAACCTTAAAGCGAATAATTAATATTCGGTGGAAGCGTTGCAATCGCCATTGGTGGTAATGAACGTATGTATGTAGCTGTGTAACCTAATTTGAATAAGGACTAACGGTGCTTATTTACAGACAATTTCTCTTTATATTATGACAAAGAGTATGTATGTGTGTATGTATGTTAAGTGATTAAAGCTCCAAAGGCAATAAGACCAAGTACCGCAAGTGCATTTGCACGCGTGATAAATAAACAGACATATACATATGTGCATATGACATTAGTTATATACCACTAATATGTACATATGTATTTATATATGCATGTTAATGCATGCATACCTGCGTATGTGGCGGATGAAAACTTACAAGATGCATTGTATCAGCCATGACGCCTTTTAGGCTAGCAATTACTTCGATAAGCTCGTTCAGGTGTTGCGCAAGTTTCAAGCGTTTTGTTTACAAGCGTTTCGGTGTTCTACACGACTTTTCATTTGCGCTGTTTTTGTACAAAACTTCTTTTACTGCACTTACACTTAAGTGCTGGCACAATTTTTTTTTTTACTTTAGGTGGGTGTTATTTGTTTTTGTTTTTGTTGTGTATTATTTATGCTTAATTTGTTTTGATTTCTTCATTGTTTTCGCACTTTGTACATAAATGAAATGAAACTCTACACAAAATCAGCGCGTCGTCAGCGTTTATCCGTGAATAAAGCAAGCAAGCAAACGCATATAAATATACCGAAAAAAAGCATTTATTTACACAAACATCCACAAACGCCCCGCCAACGTGCGTCCACTTGCGGTATCCAATTAAGACTGAAATAAAACGTGCGAAAAGCGAAAGCTGAGTGTGTAGTGCTCCAAGCTTGCCGAAACGCCGATGAGCGCCATGCGGTGCAATACGCTCAACGACGCCGAAAAAACGTCAGTGCGAATGATGATGCCGATGTCGAAATCAGAGCGGCGACGATGATAAGCGACCGTAAAGGCAAAAACAAAATCAACTGACATTGCACATCGTTTTCGTTGATTTCACAGCTGGGATTTGGAGCTTATCCATCCACTCGCATATACGAGTATATGTACGCTATGCGTTTACATTTTGTGTATAGGGTGAACCGAATGCAGGTTCCAATTATTGAAGTGGTAATTTCATGGGTTTTTATTTGCCAGATTCGTCAGACATGGCCTATGAGACTCTTACATTTTCCTATTTCCAAAAATAAAGAAAACCTTAAAGGGTTAGGTGTAGTCAGGATTTTCAAAAAATCATTTTTTTTTTTTGCATTTTCATTAAGTGTAATATCTTAAAAATATACTCTGAAAATTTGAAATTTATCCGATAATTGCTTTTAGAGTTATTTGACAAAAGACAACGAGCGCTCGGGCACTTCAACATGCTAGTGCGAAACTTTAAATGCTTTTTTCTCAAAACTATGTTTTTTGAACTGGTGACAACTGTAACTCGAAAACCGCTCGGTAGATTTTAATGAAATTTCTACAGCTTTTAGAATGCATAATAAACTCAGGCCTGAACCAAATACTTTTTTTTCAAAAATTTCGATTTTTTAAGACCAATTAACTGTTGATTTTTTCCCGAAAATCTAAAAAAATTCCTGAGGACGCCATTTTGTTAATTTTTGAAAAAAAAAGCTTCGATCAGGCCCAGGATTATCTATTTATAAAACTAATTTTTTTATCCGATTGATTTTAGATGAATCTCCAAGGACTTATGATTGTCACCGCAAGGACCTTTTTTTGAAACTGGGTCAACACAGACAGCTATAACTTTGGAAATTATAATTTTTTTTTCAAATTTTCGTGACTTGAAGTCAAAACATTGTATAATAATGCCATATTATTACTTTTGTAAAATAACATGATTTAATAGCAAAAAAAAATTACTGAAAATTCTTACTTTTTCGTGTCTCTGACTACTCCTAACCCCTTAAAGGGTCGTCGCTTTACAAGCGTACCAGAAATTGTTGAATAAGCCAAGGGCTATCTCAAAAATCAAGTTTCAGAAGTATTTCGACGATTGGAAGAAGCGCTAGCATAAGTGCATAATATCGAATGGGGACTATTTTAAAGCCGCATCATTAACCCGGTACTGCTCAGAACTTTTTCCGTTTCAGATTTTTCTGAAATGAAGTACACCTATGTATTTTAACCGGCTGAGCTCGAAAATGAAGTCCGTTTTACGATATTTATTCTATAGTTTGTAGTTTAGTATTTTTTGGTATAGGAAAATATTATTTAAAATATTCAAATACTCACTTTGTTCAGCATCAGAATAGTGTAAAGTCGAATATTTTTCTTATTTTTGAATAATTAACGTCTTCATTATTCGTTAAATTTACCCTGCGAATAATTAAAATACAATTGATTAAATAAAAAAATAAATTATCAAATAATATAAGTTTTTAATAAAATGTGAAGAATGAGCCACAAAATCTTAATAAACATATATATAATTTATATTTTCCCCTCTTTAAGCTTTCAAGAAACCTGCATTTGTACCACCCGTTACACATTTATGCATTTGGAAGTGCATTCGTTTTTTCGTTTTTTTCATTTTTGCATTCTCACTCGGCTGCTAAGTGAAAGCTTTTTGACAGCTGTTACTGCTCTCCGCTGCTTCGGTTTGTTTACACACAATCGATAGGGTGGGTGGTGTGTCGGGAAAGCTGTGTGCGAAACCACTTGCGGCGGCACGAAGCTTTTCCTGTTTGTTTGTTTTTATCAAAATCGTACAGATACAGTGCGCTGCATTGATATGCAACAGGTTGTTATGATTTTTTTGCTTATCAACTCACTTAAGTGAACAAAGAGAGAGCACAGATAAGCAAAGTGTTATCGAAATTATTCTTTTTTTGTCGAATAATCGCATTTGTTTATGTTGGTGATGACAGTTGAAAGCTGATTATTTTTGTAAATCGTATTTTTGTAATGGTTATCGAGTAATTTTTAGTATGATGAATATACATACAAAAATTTTATATATCTTTTAATCTCTCGATTTAAATTATTATAATTTTAAGAAGAGCTGGCACAGCAATATTTTTAAGTGCAAATCTTCTGAAACGTTTTTAACTTGATAAAAATAATCCCAAAAATTTAATAGAGTTTCGATTTTTCTTCAGCTTGAATATCTGTTGGTCTCGATGATTTTGGACCGAGGATTTTTCGTAGTGAGCACTCTCCACTACGAAAATCAACAAAAGAAAAATTAATAAATAAACAAAAAGAAAATTTATTGAGCATACGCAACACTGAGTAATTAGGGAATTATGCGCCGAAGCAAATTTGAAGCTTTTATTAAAGCTTTCAAAGGTGCAGCTTTAAAGCTCCACAGAGTAGCAGGATATGAACGGGAGTTGGCAAACGATTTAGTAGCAGTTACTCCTTCGTCTAATAAACAGCAATTTGTCGGTGTGCACATACCTAGTATAACGCCACCATTAACATCAGGTGCGGTCGCAGCACCAATTTGCCTTCGTACAAAAAAGTGCAAAAAACGGCTGCATTTTCGGTAAGAGAGGTTTTCGAAAATAGATTCAGATTAGATTTTGCTCACTTTATTGCTAAAATTAGTTTTCAAATCCTCGGCTATAATCCTTCGAGTGAAAATGTGTATTCGTTGCAAGTTTTCATTTTAGGATACACAAAGCGAATCGGCAAAGCGGCCGATTTGTGTTATGGCCCGAGGTCAATGAGAGGCAGGCCATAAATAGTTTGAGTGGATGGAAGATTTGCAAATTCATTAAATATATAGAATTTACAATTTATTGTGACTTAATGGTGAAAGTGTGCCGTAATTTTTGATTAATGAGCCATATCCGGAAAGGATGTTGTGGCTATTTTGATTTTCAAGAAAATTGAATTGACAATTGCTGTGTTTTGGTAAAGTGGAGAAGTGGAAAAGAAGGAAAATTGAAAGGCGTTTAATAATTTGGCTAAAAATTTAAACTATGACAAGAAAACATAATTTATTAATTAAATTAATTTGTTTGTAAAATTTGAATTTGTTTTCTCATCTTTTGAAATTACCGTTAAAAATGTTTTAATCCATTTATCACCTACTGTTGAGTTGTGAGCATTCAATTTCATTTCGGCAAAGTATTTTCGAAAATAATAATAAGTGAAACAACTTTGAAGAAGTCTCCGAAGTACTGCTATTTTTTTTACTTTCAAGGTCATCTAATATAAAAAAAAAAATAAAAAAATAAAAAATTTTGCTCTCTGTCTTCAACTACTATAAATCCACAAATCTTCAGAGTATCATATTTTTGTATAGTTTATATTATTTGGAGGCTGTACTATAACTGCAGTTCTATTAATAAGGAAGGCATTTTTTTTGTTCTTCATACTTGATAAAAATGAGCTGCATGTACTCCAAATCATTTATAAAGTGATTCATTCGTTGAAATATATCAAGAAACTTTGTTCTGTCTGTCATTTAATAAGAAATTAAATTTTGAATTTATTTTCGTTTATCTTAATATTTTAGGATTATTATTTTCTTTCGAATTTGAGATATATAATATTGGTAAGGTTAGGTTAGCTTAGTAGTCTGATCTCTGCATATGCAGGAATATTACATTGTACAGTTTTGAGCACTGTTCTTTGTTATACCAAAATACTCCTAATGGATCAGAAAGGCCCGAATCGTGTTATTCGATAATCTGTTACAAACTTCTTGAGTCGGCTAATGTCAGTTCTGGCCAATTCACTAGATTCGCCGACGGTGAGCCTACAAAGATATTTCAGCCTCAGTCTGGCAAAAGTTGAATATTGGAGGAGGAAATTCTTAGATGATTCCACTTCGCCTTCTCCCAAACAGATTTGACAACTTGAAATCTGCCAGTAATAGATCACACAATTCCAGTAATTACACCTATGATCGTCTCGAGATGGACTTTACTGATAGAATGCAGTACGAATGACATTTTACGCTCCACTACGGGCTACAAGGACCTCGCAACTGAACGGTTGCACGTTGGTTGTTGCCTATCGCTTGGTGAGCTCATGCGATGCCTGTATGTCCAGAGCTCACGCGCAAGTGGACACCCCTCCCACTTTTCCTCTGACCTTCAATCTATTCGTGAAAAAACTCTCTGCGCCTCTTTTCCATCAGCTTCTCCGCTCACATATAGCTCTCGTAGTAAAGTCCGTTTAGAAGAACCCACGTAGATTTTTTATATGTAGCATAAATCGCCAAATTACTATCATTATAACAGCGCACATAGTCGTCCTTTTCCATAATCAAATCAAACATAAACTCAATTTGTGTCGATAAAATCGAATTAGTTGCTTTAAACCGTTACTCACATTGTAAGTAAGGCATGAATGTCGTATATAATATATTTAGCATACATTTGCAGGCTCAATTGTCCCTGTGTCATGCCAATGAGGAAAAAACCTTCAGTTGTTTGCAGGTCAAATGGATGCTTTTAGTGTTTTCCCTTTGCAAATCGCAGAAACAACATTATGTCGGGAAATGTGATAAATTACAACAAAGAAAACATTCATAATCACATTTCGACACTGGAATATGAAACAAGTGCACATTGAACTTGGTGAGCCGACGACAAAGCGACATGGCGACACTTTAGTCGCATAAGCCTTTCCAAAGTGACAAATGACAAATAGATTGCGAGACTGTCAAAGTGTCTCAAAGCCACTGTCGTATGACTTACCGCCTGCCGCTTGCCTTCGCCATGGCCTTACAATGTGTTCCGTCAATGTGTTATTGCTGTGCACTTTTACTTTCTGTGTTTTGCATTTCCCTTTTGCTTTCCCTTTCCAAATTCCAAATAATAGTTACATAGATATGTACACACGTGTCTACAATTGCCATTTTGCATTCATTTCAGTGTCAAGCCGTTGCAACCCTACAACGGCTCACTTGAGTCTTGTTGGTTAGTCATAACAGTTGGCAGCGTGCGGTGTGGCGTATACGCAACACAGCCACAATCTACAAACATAATTGGCGCGCAAACTTGGAGCCTACAGTAGCACAGTACGAACATATCGCCATTGTTGTGGGACATTGAAAATGGCTTGCCCATTCTTTCGTCGCAGCGACTCGCTGTCGCGTCAGCCATCGGTTTGTGCAGAGACGAGCAACAACACTTGGCCCTTGGAGGATGAAGAGCAGCCGGGTGATGCGTTGACACTGACACATTTGCAAATGGCCATACAGCTGCTCACAGCGCCATCGGTAAGTGTCTGACTTATACATATATGCTACAATATGTATTTAGTAATTTTGTTAAGATACAATATTTATTAGCCAGAAATTATTACACGAAGGGGAAAGTTTCTTTTAGTCACCAATGCTCTCGTGTTAATTGAAGCTATTAAAACTTCTACACTGGAAAATGAATTAATTCTCATTTTCACCTTCGTCATTCTCCAGTTACCATTGTCCAAAGCGTATCTATAGATAACTACGGCGTTGAATAAGCCAGATAAATGAAGGAAAGCTAATTGCAACAAGCCGGCTTTGATTTTTTGTTGTTGTGCTAGCCTAAAACATTTATTCCCATTGTGCATAAATGTCTTAAGTGGTCTGGGATATTATTTGATTGAACGAGTAAGGAAAAGCTAAGTTCGGAAGCAACCGCACATTTTATACTCTCGCAATTTATTACTATATTTTTATTAAGTCCGCACACAATTTGACCCATATATTCGGCATAAAGTCCAATAGAAAAACGAAAATCATCATACATAGCATATAGGCTGAGGTAATTCCTGAACCGATTTCACTTATTTTCAACACCAACATACATTATATCTGAGAGTATATGCTCACTTAATTTGGCTAAGATATTTCACATATTAACCGATTTATAAGCTATTAAGCCCGTCGTATTTTTGAAAATCCTTTAATTAGCTATATGAGAGTTGGGGGAAGTTATGACCCGATTTAACCATTTCTAGTACAGAGACACACTATTAGAAGAAAACGATTTCCCCTGAATTAAATTGAGATATCTGAGAGATTTACCGATATTTTCGGTGAAAAATAACCCCGAAGGCACTGAATTCTTCATATTCGCTATCCGGGCATCGAAAAGTTATAGTTCGATTCCTACATTTTTTCACAAGTTATGATATGATACTGATCACACACAGTAGTTGTGCAAAGTTTTATTATACTATCTTCATTGGTTCGTTATGTATACATTATAAAGTGAAGGAATGAGATGGAATTCAAAATTAGTCGTGGTTGTGAACCGATTTCACCCATTTTCCACACGTGACATCAAGGTGTCAAGAAAATATTATATACTGAATTTCATTGAAATCGGTCGAGTAGTTCCAGAGATATGGTTTTTGACCCTTAAATGGGTGACGCCACGCCCATTTCCCATTTTTTAAAAATATCTGAGTACAGCTTTCTTCTGCCATTTCTTCTGATTTCTGATGTTATTCGTTAGTGAGTTAACCCACTTTTAATAATTTTCAACCTAACCTTTTTTGGTTTATATATCTTTATTGGTTTGCGAGATATATGCAAATAACCGATTTGGAGGCGGCAATTTTTATAAGACGGTTAATGTCTCATCTGGCAAATTCGCATGGTTCGCCTAAAGTATGGCTACCCAGATTTCTGTAATTACTGCGGATTAAGTTGGGTTAGGTTAAATAGGTTGACCAACGCTACAGATTTCGCGATGGGTCACACTTGTACAGCTAAAGTTGTCTGTCCGTTGTGATGATTTCTAAGTATGTCAGGATACTCCTTACTATGGATCGCAAAAGAAGACCTTTATGTACTGCCGAAGCGCTTTGAGCCTATCACAATTTTTATGAGACGGTTAATCTCTCATCTGGCAAATTCGCATGGTTCGTCTAAAGTATGGCTACCGATATTTTCCAACCTCAGTCTTGCGAACGCTGAACAAAGAAGGAGAAAATGACTTGGTATTTCTACCTGTACTTCCTCCATACAGCTATGGCAGTTTGCGTCCGGCAAGATTCCTAGTCTCATCGCATTTATGCACATTTCGCAGTGTCCGGTGAGTACACCCATTATTGTGGCAAGATGAAGCATTTTAAGTCCACGTAGTTCCGACGACTTCCTTCGCTCCACTCTGGGCCAAAAGTATCCCGCAACCGATCAGGCTTTAGTTGTTAACCAGCGCATACCAAACTAGTGACAAGTCCAGTTTTAAAGTGCTAGAGCATAAGAAGACAACGGAGCTCCGACTATTACACATCATGGTGAAATAGGACGACGAGTGCCCCTTCTTGCGAGCTATGCAGTTCTCGGCGATTCTGCTGTAACCCGACATCCACACGAGTATGTCAGTGAAGTAGCTTGACGCTAACGATAATGACCTAAGATACTTCTTAATTACCGCGAATTGCATAGGGAAACTCTTTGTTTCTAGGACCCTAAACTGTATTTTAAGCCAAAATTTACAATTTCATTTTCATCATAGACTTGTCTAATATCTTACAATTTTTTATTTCAGAATTCCGATTTGAACACCGCTGTTACATCGCTTATTGCCAAGTACAGTCAAAGTTGGCCGAAGATTTCCAAATTGTGGGTATTTGATCATAAGCGATAATTTCTCTGTACTGACAGAATCTTTATAATTTTTCAATTTCAGGCGCATCGATTTGGCAACACTGAAAAGCGTACCCAACTATGATTACTTGGCCGATATACAGGATATACTGCTGGAGATGGACGAATCGAGTGCTAGCGAAATTCTGGTGTTGCTCGGCGAGGAGTTGATTACTTCATGCTGCACTGGCATCATAGAGCGCGCTTTTCGTTGTCTTGGCACTGATCTACAAGAGTTTCTTGGCTCGCTAGATGGCGTCTATGATGTGCTCAAGCTGCAGGAGGTAAGACGGATTTCATTTCATTTGCAATTTCATATAAGAACTTGAAGCGTCCGTAAAGCTGTTAATCACAGACCTTGACCTCAAAAATGTTTTGAGAACAATATGCTTACCTACTGTCATATGTATCGAACCTCCCTCTCAATAGTACGTTTATTATGACAATAACGAATAAACGAGAGTATAAAAATATATCTATCTACCCCCGAAATTACCATTTTTCCTGTGGCACACGCAAAATATTAATTTATTAATTACACACATAATTCTTTCAGGAAGACGTTACCGACACCGGTTTCGTGTGCGCAGGCGATGGTGAACTAATATTCACCTCTGAACGTCCTGTAATCGCTTGGCTGCTACTCGGCTCGCTGAAGGCTTTAACACGAATGCTCTACAATGTACAGGTCAATATTAAAATTGAACCGGTCGAAGGCGATTCGCGTCGCTATCGCTATTTATTTTCACTAGTTAAAGAGTACACTGGCTCAGCTGTGCCATTGCAACGTAGTAACGTCGAGATGGTGAAACCAACGCCCATACCAGCACAAAGGAATAATTCGAGCAAAGCTGCCGATTTAGCGATGAATTCGCACACCTTTTGTAAGGCATTCCCATGGCATTTCATTATGAATGAGAAACTGGAGTTGCTGCAAATGGGTAGGATTCCATTTTTATTTTGGACATGTATCTGTTTTTAACACTTTTTTACTGATAGGTCGTGGTTTCAGCAAACTATACAAGCCACATATGGCCGAACATGGATGTCAGGCTACCACTTATTTTGACTTCAAGCGACCCAAAGGTTTGACCATGAAGTTCCGCGATATCGCACGTCGTACATATACACCATTTTTGATTGCGTTAAAGAGTCCACCAAATGTCAGTGAGTTTTCGGCCAAAGTGAGTTGAAAATATCTTCAAAATTCATTACCTCTTTATATCAAATACTCTAAAGCATTGAAAGCGTTATCAGAAAATAACTCATATTCAGAAACTAAATATAGTGGAATCGGCATAAAACAGAGCATGAGTGGAGGATTAGAACCTCACATTTTTGAATGATCATCCAACAAATCTTAGATTACTTTCCACCATATAAATTTCGTTTCATATCAAATATGTTTTGCAATTAGAAATTATCTACATTAAAATTAATATTATTTTCCACCCTTCTAGGGTCTGGAGATCAAAGGTCAAATGGTACATTGTCCGGAATCCAATTCATTACTCTTCATGGGCTCACCCTTTCTCGATGGTTTGGATGGTCTCACATGTAATGGTCTCTTCATATCGGATATTCCACTGCACGATGCTACACGCGAAGTTATTTTGGTTGGCGAACAAGCACGTGCACAGGATGGTTTACGTCGTCGCATGGACAAATTGAAGAGCTCAATCGAAGAGGCAAATGCAGCCGTCGCCAAAGAGCGTAAAAAGAATGTCAGCTTATTGCATCTAATATTTCCAGCTGAGATAGCTGAACGCTTGTGGTTGGGCGCTAGTATCGATGCCAAAACCTATCCGGATGTAACAATACTATTCAGTGATATTGTTGGTTTTACCAGCATTTGTTCGCGTGCTACACCCTTCATGGTCATTAGTATGCTTGAGAGTTTGTATAAAGATTTCGACGAGTTCTGTGATCTCTTCGACGTATACAAAGTGGAGACAATTGGCGATGCTTATTGTGTGGCTAGCGGTTTGCATCGTGCTTCGATCTATGATGCCCACAAGGTGGCATGGATGGCATTGAAGATGATCGTAGCTTGTGCCAAGCATATAACCCATGATGGTGAGTAAAGAATAATGATTAAGGAATGCTATTTATAACCGTTTAGAAGCGACTAAACATAATCAAACAGCTGTCGGCGTAGAATAGTACATGTACTGGAGTTCGCGGAATGGGATTCCCAATTACTTAAATATGTAACATGTTCGTTTCGACAATTGAAAATGATACAATATAAGTATCGGTAGCTCGGGTTTGCTCTTTAAAATCTCACCTGGCCGTGTATCAATTCGATTTCGACGTTCCGTTTTCCTCGTACCGATTGGTCCACATAGTTCAAGGAAGTGATGCGTAATCCACATTATCCGAAAATACATTCCAGGTTTCCCAAACCTAAGTTTCGAAATTTTTGCTTGCTTAGTCATCTAGATTGAATGCTCTTCGTAATGTATCGAGATTTTGAGCATGCGACAAATCCTTGGACTTATACTAGAAATTTTGACAGCCACATCCTAGTCAGTGTGTCCGCGGCTTCTTATACCCTTATTTACCTTACTATCGTATGTTTTAGATGGTATTCATAAAAAAAAATTTATTTTCAGATCAGGAAATCCAAATGCGTATTGGTCTGCACACCGGCACCGTATTGGCTGGTGTCGTGGGTCGTAAAATGCCACGCTATTGCCTATTCGGCCATAATGTCACCATAGCCAATAAGTTTGAGTCCGGCAGTGAGGCTTGCAAAATAAACGTGAGCCCAACAACGAAGGAGTAAGTTTAAATAAAAAATTGTCATTTAATAAAATGTAAAATATTATCCTTTTATACTCATAGTTGGCTAGTCAAATATCCTGGTTTCGAGTTTGATTTGCAACCACGCGATCCTTCCTGTCTGCCCAAAGAGTTCCCAGACACAAGCGGTGACAAGACCTGCTACTTCCTGGAAGGCTATCGTCATCCAACATTAAGCGCACATTTGCCACTGGTGGAGCATATCAGCGAGGCGTTGAAGTCCATTTCGGAGCAGTAAAGTCAAACAAGAGTCAAATACAGGGCGATCTTTAAGATTATATACGAAATTATATCCCATAACAAACAAAAAGCAAAGTTGGCGACATAATAGCGCACCTTGTAAGCAAAAACCAAAACTTTCAGTGTTAAATTAATTGTTGTTTGCTCATAAATATCGCTGATAAACCATGCACAAACCATTTTGAGCTGTTAAAGGAACAAATCAAAATCTCAATAAAGCATATGAGGCTAAAGCCCAAATAACAAGTACCATATTGTAAATGTGATATTTTATTTGGAAAACTATAACTATACCGTTATTTTTAAAAGATTATATTCAATAATCGCGCATTACTTGATTCCAATATTGCAGTACGAATGAGTAATCTTCTGATGCATTTTTCGTTAGACAAGTCGTCATCTGTTGAGCCATTTCTTTAGTATTTTGACCGTTTATGTAATGGGCATTAGCAAGTTGTGCGCAGGATTTTATAATATTCTCGTTGAATGCCGTTAAACGATCCGATCCTGCAAAGCTGTGTATAATTTCCGATGTCTAATTGTATGAAAGTAAAGTTAATAATTTATATGGAACAGAGTATAAACCATAAGACACCTAACGGTTGTATGTATCCTAGATATAAAATATATAACAAAAATGGCCAAAGTCAAGAAATGAATTGATTTCGTTATGTCTGTTTGTTGGTGAAAACGAAAATCGAACTAAGTAACGATCTAATTTGATGTAACATGGTTCTCTGAGGGAGTTGGTTTTATAAGGGTGTAAAAGGATAATCAACATGGAATCCGGAAAATACTGTAAATGCAATTCGACCAACAAATCATTTTTATCCATTTTGTTCAAAATACAAAATCTTGTCTCGCACAAAATGCCAGATCTCAGAAACCAATTGAAACCATAAGAACTTTTCAATCTGCTTATTACAGAATATTATTAGAACTTCATGCCTTCCTTATTCGAAGGCGACCGACAACATGGTGCAACGTCGATTTTTGAAGAGCTTAGGTCAGCTTCCTAAAAAGCTGTTACCAAGATGGGTGCTGCGAGTATTTACTTCGGACAATAAAAGCAAATACGAGACCTCTAAACAGAAGCATATAACACGGTTAAAGCACATTCCGAGGAGTTTCTGTATCAACGAAGCGAGGAGGTGAAGTCTGTCCTATTGTCCTTCCTGAGATTCACAAGGTGTGTTCAACATTGACTCATTGGAGAAGGGCAAAACATTGACTAGGCGCTACTATGCGGAATTATTGGATCGTTGTACGTCGACACGAATGACATCGGCTTATATGCAGCTTCGCTACATTTAAATCGCCTGAGATTGGCTGCGAATTATTGTACAATGCACAGTATTCTACATATTTGACTTTATTTTCTAAATTGAAATTTTGCACTAAATCTTCCGTGTAGATCTTCAGATAAAATATTTTCTAGATGTCTTAAAAAAGTTGGGGAATCTCTTGGTCAAGTAAGGTATTTATAATGGTATAAGACTAGGTGGAGAAATAAATCAAAATACAAAAATTAAAATTTTCATTTTTATTTGATCCCTAACAGGCCGCCCCTACTAGCCTCAAAATTGTTATTCGTAAATTATAACCTCTTAATGTATTTTATGAATAAAAAGAACTTACATCGATTCGTCCATAACTATCGAAGTAGTGTAATTGCAGATAAATACAAAACGCGAAATCGGGGGATTCCAAATCGATGGTTTCTGCCCGTAGAGCAGCGGAGCAAAATTGAAATGGCTCAATACCAGGTTCCCGATATAGCGGCAAGGGCTATGAATATATATGTATGTAAATAAGGAGAGATATACCACTTTTATATAATAATTATAAAACCACGCATACTTTTTCAAACGGCAATTCCTCAAGCTCCACGTCGTAGTAAAAAAAGTAATTGAAAGCTAGACGACAATTCTGAAATAACTTAATCCATGTGTTATAATATGGCTCACATTTGCCATTCATTTCATCTGCCGTAACCAACGCTGCTAAGCAATTTTCGGGAAAGCTTTGATTCTGCTGTACTATATTATAAAACATCGCGCCCACACGATAAAACTGCAATATTTCGAAGATAAATTAAAATTATCGAATGCGTTGCGTAGTGAAAAACCTACTTAGTACATACTTACATCCCAACCCAACGTATCCAGCCGTATGAGCCCCACACGACGAAGAAAACATTTCACAAAGCAATGTGTGTCGCGTACCTCCGCTTCGTTACTGAAAATTTGCGCGCCCCAATTGACATTCGCCTTCGGTAGATCGTGACTGCAACGATGCTTTGCATAACGTACTTCCTCTGGCATCAAGCCGGGAAATAACTGCAGCACCTCAGCGCCATCGAAAGGGCTTGTGGTCTTGTTCTCTCTTTCCTCTCCCAAAGCTGTGTCATCCTTGAGGTCCTTACTGATTATGTATAATGCCAAAGCGATGTTGTTAATGTTTAAAAAAATGTACGAAATGTAAATGAAAATTAACGCGTTCATTTGAGAGACTGAATTGCCTCTTCGTTTCCCGTTTGTGTCTATTACAATATTCAAGGCATCCGATTATTATTTTTTTTATTGTACTTCGAATTGACGTATGACGTTTGAAAAAATTTTACGTTAAGGTTTTCAGTCAGATCTAACCTACTAAAGATCTGGTAATTTTATAACTTATGCACAAATGCAAATTGGTTCGTAAGATAGATTTCGATATTTTGAGAAAAAAATGAAATGATTTTGTGTGTTATGGAACACCAGCTTTCGAAGAAATAGTTACTACTGACTAGGTTTGTTGAGTACAGGCGTCAGTCGTTAGTGGTTTTCCAAATTCCAAGCATCGGAGACGATGGCACCCTAAATCGGTAGTCAATAATCCAAAAAATGTTTTTGGATTACCGTAATTACGTTGATCGAGATATTCCAAAAAGATTGTCCAAAAATAATATATTTATTATTTAAATCCCATTTAGATATCGATTTTTTTGTTTCTATCAGTTTCACACTACTTCGCATTAAATCTTCTTCATATGTAGTCTTTGTAACGGGTGATTTTTTTGAGGTTAGGATTTTCATGCATTAGTATTTGACAGATCACGTGGGATTTCAGACATGGTGTCAAAGAGAAAGATGCTCAGTATGCTTTGACATTTCATCATGAATAGACTTACTAACGAGCAACGCTTGCAAATCATTGAATTTTATTACCGAAATCAGTGTTCGGTTCGAAATTTTTTATCGACAAATTTTGTTCAGCGATGAGGCTCATTTCTGGTTGAATGGCTACGTAAATAAGCAAAATTGCCGCATTTGGGGTGAAGAGCAACCAGAAGCCGTTCAAGAACTGCCCATGCATCCCGAAAAATGCACTGTTTGGTGTGGTTTGTACGCTGGTGGAATCATTGGACCGTATTTTTTCAAAGATGCTGTTGGACGCAACGTTACGGTGAATGGCGATCGCTATCGTTCGATGCTAACAAACTTTTTGTTGCCAAAAATGGAAGAACTGTACTTGGTTGACATGTGGTTTCAACAAGATGGCGCTACATGCCACACAGCTCGCGATTCTATGGCCATTTTGAGGGAAAACTTCGGAGAACAATTCATCTCAAGAAATGGACCCGTAAGTTGGCCACCAAGATCATGCGATTTAACGCCTTTAGACTATTTTTTGTGGGGCTACGTCAAGTCTAAAGTCTACAGAAATAAGCCAGCAACTATTCCAGCTTTGGAAGACAACATTTCCGAAGAAATTCGGGCTATTCCGGCCGAAATGCTCGAAAAAGTTGCCCAAAATTGGACTTTCCGAATGGACCACCTAAGACGCAGCCGCGGTCAACATTTAAATGAAATTATCTTCAAAAAGTAAATGTCATGAACCAATCTAACGTTTCAAATAAAGAACCGATGAGATTTTGCAAATTTTATGCGTTTTTTTTTTTTTTAAAAAAGTTATCAAGCTCTTAAAAAATCACCCTTTATATCACAGAACTATTGTTTAATCAAAATTAGAATCAACTTTTCACAACCTTAGTAATATTTTAAAATAAGATTTTTTGTAATTGATTATTCTAATGAAACGTTTCCACGAAATGATGGTGTTACAGCCGCAAGTAATTTATAACTGAAATTCGAAATTCAGAGTTTTCTCTGCATTTTATTTAAAATATGTTTTTAAGATAATAAAAACAAAAAAATGGCACTTAGCTTAATGTCAACAAAACAAAATGTGTTTTGTATTTATATAATATTACGTTGCTCGACACAGAATAAACAGAGACTTCCAGTTGTTCAGAATTTGTTTCAAGACAAACATGAAAACAGCTCGGTAATATAGGCCGATATTCAATGTTTTAAACAACTAAGGAAGTTCGAAATTCGAATGCAGCCGAACATGTGATGTTATCGCAAATTAAGTGAATTTAAGCAGTAAGCGTTATATTAAGATCTGTTAAAGATAATACTCAATTACTAAAATATTGAAAAAAACATACGTCTACGAAACAAGCACGGAAATGCTAAGTTCGGGTGCAACCGAACATTTTATACTCCCGCAATTTATTGATATAGTTTTAATAAGATATCACACAATTTGACCAATATATTCGGCATAACGAAAATCATCATACAAGGTTTATGAGGGCTGAGATAATTCCTGAACCAACTTCACTCATTTTCACCACCAACGTACATTATATCCAACTCACTTAAAAGTGAAAGAGTAAAATTTATTTTTATTTTTGTATTTTTGAAAAAACTATAATTAGGTATATGGGATCTAAGGGAAGTTATGACCCGATTTTAATAATTTTTGGAACAACGACATACTTTTCGAAAAAAAAAGTCCTTTGAATTACATTAAAATATCTGAAAGATATACCGATATTTTTGGTGAAAAATTACCCTTATGCACTCACTTCTTCCTGTTCGATATACGGGGCCTTAAAAAGTTATAGTCCGATTTCGGCAATTTTTTCACAAGTAGTGCCACAGATCATATACAGTATTTGTACAAAGTTTTTTTCCGCTATCTTCATTCGTTCATTCAATTGAGTTATATGGGAAGTAGTCATGTTTGTGCGCCGATTTTGCCCATTTTTGATATGTGTTATCAGGGTGTAAAGAAAATATTATATACCGAATATCATTAAAATTGGTCGAGTAGTTCCTGACATATGGTGCAACTTCTTTCTGCAATTTCTTCTGTAAAATTTAGTGTTTCTGATGTTTTCCGTTAGTAAGTTAGCGCACTTTTAGTAATTTTCAACCTAACCTTTGTATGGGAGGTAGGCGTGGTTATTATCCGATTTCAACTATTTTCATGGTGTGTGGTGGGGTACGTAAGGGAACCGACTGCAGAAAGTTTGGTTTATATAGCTTCATTGGTTTGCGAGATATATACAAAAATCCTATTTGTGGGCGGAGCCACATATTTAAGCAAAATTCTTCACAAAGTCTTTTTTTAATTTCTTAGGAAACGAGTTTAATACAATGAAAAATAAATTTGACTCAGTTTAAGTTGTAATTGAACTTTTAATTAGTTTTGCGTTTGAAGTTACAAAAACGGCTGGACGAGGACACATCAACGCTATAATGAACTTTCATAAAGCTTTAGTGTTGGTTATAGTACCTAAAACAAGTAGGCTACATCTATTTTATTAATTGTTATAGATTTAAGTAAATATAAAGCTATTTAAAATAATTTGCTAAACTTTATTTGTCTAATGTTGTAGGGCATATACTATAGCTTTATGAAAATTCATTAGCCTTCCACATTCTTCGTATCCATAGTAAATCCGATACAGACAACCGAAGAAACAATACTATGCAGAGAAAGCTCACGTTTATGCCAAAACAGTATTATTCCTCACTTTGTATTTACTTACTTAAATGCTAATTAAATTATTTTTAATTATTTAAATTAACTGCGTAGAAACAAGTAAATTGAAATTAAAACAAGTAAGGAAAGGCTAAGTTCGGGTGTAACTGAACATTTTATACTCTCGCAATTTATTTATTTAACTTTATTTATATTATATAATACACAATTTGACCCACATATTCGTCATATATATTGTATAAAGTCCATTGAAAGTTGGAAACCATAATATTAGGTTAGAAGCACCGAGGTCCTCGTGTTCGATATATGGGGACTTAAAAACCTATGGTCCGATTTCGGCGATTTTTAGAATGGGGCTGCCACACTACTAACATAGTATTTGTGCAAAGTTCTGCACCGATATCTTCACTAGTACTTACTTTATATATTGTAAAGTAAACGATTCAGATCGTCTTCAAAGTTCTGGTATATAGGAAGTAGGCGTGGTTGTGAAGCGATTTGGCCCATTTTCACAACATATCATTGGAATGTAAGGAAACTATTACAAACCAAGTTTCATTGAAATCGGTCGAGTAGTTCCTGAGATATGGTTTTTGACCCATAAGTGGGCGACGCCATGCCCATTTTCCATTTTGTAAAAAAATCTGAGTGCAGCTTTCATCTGCCATTTCTCATTGTGAAATTTAGTGTTTCTGACGTTTTTCGTTAGTGAGTTAACCCACTTTTAGTAATTTTCAACCTAACTTTTGTATGGGAGGTGGGCGTGGTTATGATCCGATTTCTTTCATTTTTGAACTGTATTAGGAAGTGGCTAAAAAAAACGACTCCAGAAAGTTTGGTTTATATAGCTCTATTGGTTTGCGAGATATGTACAAAAAACTTAGTAGGGGGCGGGGCCACGCCCACCTCCCTAAAAAAATTACATCCTAATGTGCCCCTCCCTAATGGGATCCTATGTTCCAAATTTCATTTTCATAACTTTATTTATGGCTTAGTTATGGCACTTTATGTGTTTTCGGTTTTCGCCATTTTGGGGGCGTGGCAGTGGTCCGATTTTGCTCATTTTCGAAAGCAACCTTCCTATGGTGCCAAGAAATAAGTGTGCCAAGTTTCATCAAGATATCTTAATTTTTACTCAAGTTACAGCTTGCACAGACGGACGGACGGACAGACATCCGGATTTCAAATCTACTCGTCACCCTGATCACTTTGGTATATATGACTCTATATCTAACTCGTTTAGTTTTGGGTGTTACAAACAACCGTTATGTGAACAAAACTATAATACTCTCTAGCAACTTTGTTGTTGCGAGAGTATAACAAGTAAGGAAAGGCTAAGATCGGATGTAACTGAACATTTTATACTCTCGCAATTTATTGATATAGTTGTTTTATTAAGATAACAATTTGACCCATATATTTCGGATAAAGTCCAATAGAATAACGAAAATCTTTATACATATATAGTATATGAGGGTTGAGGTAATACCTGAACCGATTTCACTCATTTTCACTATTAAACTACACTATATCCAAGACTATATGCTCATTTAATTTTGATAAGATATCACACATATTATCCGATATATGCGGTTAAAGCCCACCGGAAATTTAATAATTCGAATATTATGTGTATAGGAGCTTGGAGAAGTTTTGACCCGATTTGAACCATTTTTGGTAGAGAGACTCACTACTATATACCTAATTTCATTGAAATCGGTCCAGTAGTTTCTGAGGTATGGTTGTTGGCCAATAATTGGTCAGCTGGGTTCAGCTTTCTTCTGCTAATTCTTCTGTAGAATTTGTTGTTTCTAATGTTTTTCATTAGTGAGTTAACCCACTTTTAGTAGTCCGATTCTACTATTTTCATGGTGTGTGATGGGGTACGTAAGGGAAACGACTTCACAATGATTGGTTTATATAGCTTTACTGGCTTGTGAGATATGTACAAAAAACTTATTAGGGGGCGGGCCACGCCCATTTACCCAAAAAAATACATCCAAATATGCTCCTTCCAGTAGCGACCCATTGTACCAAAATTTTATATCTTTTAATTATGGCTTAGTTATGACACTTTATAGATTTTGTTTTTCGCCATTTTGTGGGCGTGGTAATGCCCATATTTCGCCCATTTTCTATAACAACCTCCTCAAGGTGCCAAGGAATATATGTACCAATTTTGGTCAAGATATCATAATTTTTACTCAATTTATCCGTTGCACAGACGTTGGACAGACAGGTGGACGGACAGACAGACATCAGGATTTCAACTCTATTATTATACCCCTGACAGACGGCGGCGTTAATTCGGGTTAATTGCTTTAATCGGGGTTAATTCGAGAGTTATCTCAGTTAACTCCGTTTGCTAACTCCCATTTAATCCTCAAAAATTTAAAGAGTTAGTGGGAGTTCGCGGCATTTTCGTTGGCAATATTGTTAAACATGGCCGTTTTTAACCTATTGTGAATGAAAATATGCAATACTGACAGCTGTTTTTCAATGAAAAGTAAACAAAAACATACGCATGCAATGAATTAGCTAATTTTTCTAAAATGGAATTTTTTAGTAATTAGTGATTTTGTACTAATTGTGTGGCTAACAACCGCAATATTTTCTTTCTATCTAATTTTATTTTACAAACCTGAAAATATTATTGCTAATCAGCTGTTTATGGGAGTTTATAACTCGCTTTGCTGTCGTCTGTCACCTACAAATTTGGAACTGATTAAAAGCGCAGTTAATAGGGGTTAACTCTGCCGTCTGTCTAGCCTATTAGCATCTTTTGTTGCGAGAGCATAAAAAAGACTTTTTTTCCAACATCGAAGTCTAATAGTCAGCTAGATAGTTCATTGTATGAGTAAAGAGAATATACCGATAGCTGTGAGCTAAGATAATATGAATAACATCTAAATCTAACGGTCCGCAGAAGAGTAATTTAAATTATTAAAATTAATAAATTTTAACCTTTTCTGGTACAGAGACACACTATTAGAAGAAAAATATTTCCTCTGAATTAAATTAAAATATCTGAGAAATTTACCGAAATTTTCGGTGAAAAATGGGGCACTGAATTCTTCATATTCGACATTCGAGGCCTTCAAAAGTTATAGTCCGCTTTCGACAAATTCCGATTTTCACAAGTGACGCCACAGATCATATACAGTATTTCTGTAAAGTTTTGTTTCGCTTTTATTTGGTTCCTTATGTATATATTATAAAGTAAAGGAATAAGATGGAGTTCAAAATTGAGTTACATGGGAAGTTGTCGTGGTTGTGAACCATTTTCCACACGTGTCATCAGGGTGTCAAGAAAATATTATATACCGAATTTTATTCGAATCGGTCGAGTAGTTCCTGAGATATAGTTTTTGACCCATAAGTGGGCGAAGCCACGCCCATTTTCAATTTTGTAAAAAAATCTGAGTGCAGCTTCTTTCTGCTATGTCTTCTGTAAAATTTAGTGTTTCTGACGTTTTTCGTTAGTGAGATAATCCACTTTTAGTAATTTTCAACCTAACCTTAGTATGGGAGGTGGGCGTGGTTAATATCCGATTTCTACTGTTTTCATGGTGTGTGATGGGGTACGTAAGAGAACCGAATGCAGAAAGTTTGGTTTATATAGCTTCATTGATTTGCGAGAAATATGGAAATAACCGATTCGGGGGCGGGACAACGCCCACTTCCCCAAAAAGGTTACATCCAAATATGCCCCTTCCTAGTGCGATTCTTTGTACCAAATTTTACTTTCATAACTTTATTTATGGCTTAGTTATGACACTTTATGTGTTTTCGGTTTTCGCCATTTTGTGGGCGTGGCAGTGGTCCGATTTTGCTCGAATTTTCGAAAGCAACCTCCTCAGGGTGCCAAGGAACATGTGTTCCAAGTTTCATTAAGATATCTTAATTTTTACTCAAGTTATCGCTTGCACGGACAGACGAACGGACAGACATCCGGATTTCAAATCCACTCGTCATCCTGATCATTTATGTATATATAACCCCATATCTAACTCTTATATTTCTTGGTGACACAAACAACCGTTATGTGAACAAAACTATTATACACTGTGCTACAGGTTGCGAGAGTATAAAAATTCGAAAATTTTGGTGCGACAAAACTAAATGTGCACGAAATGGTTTTTTGATTGAAAAATTTTTATATTTTAATATTTGGTTGCGTATCCCTTATTTATCAATACAGCTGCACATCGGCATTTCTTCTTCAGCATGCAGCACTATAATATTCTAAAGAATATTTTTATACTTAAATCTGTCCATTATACCAATAATACGATGATTTGGCCCTATTCCATGAAAGGAAAAACAGCCCCACACTAGTACCCTGCGTATCATCGTGCCTCTGGTATAACGTAGATTGAGGCGTTGACCCTTCAATCCGTCCGAACCTTTCATATTGAACTTCGATTTGTCAGAAAAAAGTACAGTTCGACATTTTGTAATCATCCAAATTATGTACTTCTTCGCAAAATCACACTATTCTCTTCTTTAAAGAAATTTACGGCTGTTTTGGACTCCTGTAGCGTGAAAAGCCACCGTGCACAGCTCGACCTTGTATGGATTTATGTGATATATTTAACCGTAATTACCTTGCAATAGATGTTGCAGATATAAAATGGTTGTTTTTTTTATTGCTTGAATGCTCTAATTCGGTTATTTTCCACTCCATTCCACCTCTATGCAATGTAACTAAAGAGTTTGATGTGCAAAATCAGCTTAATATTCGGGAAAAATAATATGAAGCATTCTAAATTCTTTTACAATAGTCATAACCGATTCTCAGTTTAAAAAAAACATTAAAATATTTTTTCTAAAATGAGCAGAATACTAATTTCGAGCCATTGAACAACTTTTCACTTTGGTGTACAACCAACCTCATTAAATAATGAATTGCAACTGAAAATGCACTAATTTTTTTCTGTTTATCTAATAACTACACAATTCGAAAAGTTGCTATTCTTTAAAAACAGTTAGCCAAAAAATGAATGAGTAAAATCACAGCATGTGCTTTAGTTTTGTCGCACCAAAATTTCTGAATTTTGCATACAAAAAATTGTATCTTCTGTTTTAATAAGTTAATTTGTTTACTGTTTACTAATTTAAAAGGAAGACTAATTGGCCTAAAAATGAAAAAAAAATCAAATCATTCAATGCCCAATTCATGATTTTATTCATATAACAGGCTGGATTCCGTGCTTTAGTTTTGTCGCACACTGTATGTATTAGAATAAAATCTTAATTCTACAAAACCAATTTTAATGCTATTCTGGGAATTATAGCGTTATCTCAAATTTCTTTAAGGGGAAATTTAAAAGGTCAAAAATTATAATAATTTATGATTCCTGAAATAGTATGATGTCTTGAGTTGCTATTCCGGGAATTATTGCGTTATCTCAAACAGAAAATAGTTCGTATGTGTATAGCTGTAGCTGAAACAGCAATGTATGTTCAAGTTTCGAATTGTAAGCGCTCAGTACTACATTACCTTCCGTTGCGATCGGATGTAGGCAAATAGTAACGGCTTTAAATTATTTAATTAATTATTTTTTGTTTTTAATTATAACAATGTTACGTTTGATATTATTGACGGCGATTTTTTTGAGTTTGGCGATTCACGAAATTCGTTGTGGTAATATGTAGAGAAACTGCATTAACAATATCGTTTTAAAATGAATATTATATAGCATACATAAGTGAGGCATACAAATTTATGCAGAAACTTTATTTAGTGAAAATAAAGACACGAATATTAATTATTATTTTTAATCATTAGTGCCGAAGTGTTTCAAAAGTTCAAATTATAATTGCCTTTATTACAAAAACTGCCAAAAATACTCTCTAAATTCATAAAAATTAAAGGAGTGTGAAGTAAGTGACAAATATTTGTCTTAAGGATACAAACTTAGAGGGAGAGAGAAAGAGAGAGATTATCGAAAGTTTGAAGAAAAACATTAAAACTTCGCGGTTATGATATGTATATTGCTAAGCCATTGTAGACAGTTAATTCGTGAGTTTACGTCTGCGTCTCGTAAACGGGTAGATGTTCAAAACATTTATTTTTGAGAATACCAGAGTACGTTCGCCAATTTGATGCCAAGCAAAAATATTTTGTAGATCATATCGCCCAAAGCTACTACAATTTGAAATCCAAAACCGAATTACGAGCATTGTTTGAAATATAATTTCCCAATACACACTTTGCCTTCACACTTTTGCCTTCACCTTTCTTGAAAAAAGCAAAAGCAAAGTCGATTATTGAAGACTGAAGTGTGGCTTCCTCTGGCACGTAATCCTTTCGTCACATTTTAATATTTTGCCTGATGTGCTCGTGAAAGAATCATAATGAATCTCAGGATTTTTTGGATTACACGACTGTTTTATTTTCCTTGTGAACAAATTTGCATAAATTTCGACACAGAGCTTCTATTATGGGGTTAGGGGTAGTCGGAGACACAAAAAAATTAGAATTTTCAGTAATTTTTTTTGCTATTAAATCATGTTATTTTAAAAAAGTAATAATATGGCATTATTATACAATGTTTTGACTTAAATTCACGAAAATTTGAAAAAAAATATAATTTCCAAAGTTATAGCTGTCTGTGTTGACCCAGTTTCAAAAAAAGGTCCTTGCGGTGACAATCAGAAGTCCTTGGAGATTCATCTAAAATTCATCGAAAAAAAAACTAGTTTTATAAATAGATAATCATGGGCCTGATCAAAGCTTTTTTTTTTTTAATTAACAAAATGGCGGCCTCAGGAATTTTTTTCCTAGATTTTCGGGAAAATTTTTGAAAAATAAATTCCTTCGATTAGGCCTGAGTTTATTATGTATTCTAGAAGTTGTATGAATTTCATTAAAATCTACTGAGCGGTTATCGAGTTACAGTTGTCACTAGTTCAAAAAACATAGTTTTGAGAAAAATGCATTTAAAGTTTCACACTAGTGTATTGGAGTGTCCAAGCGCTCTTTGTTATTTGTTGAATAACTCGAAAAGTTATTATTGGATCAACTTCAAATGTTCAGAGAATATTTTTAAGATATTACACTAAACGAAAATGCCAAAAAATTGAGTTTATGAAAATCCTGACTACCTAACCCCTTATGTCGATAGCGAGTGTCATCTGAGTTTAGAAGATGACGAAGAGAAATCCGTATTGGTTCGTTGTTATATCAGAAATCGTTGGGGATTTATTCGGGTTTTTCTTCGCGTTTTCGTTTAGCTTTTGAGAGCTAGTTGAGGGATGAGCTCGATTTAATGAACTTTTGCATCAAATCACATCATGCTTAACAAATCTATTACTTCTTGTAATCGGAAATTCACAAACCGTCGAAAAAGGTGTTCCTTTGCTTTGCTTTAAGCAATATTCTGGTAAAAATTACTAAATTATAATAATTTATTTTATTAATAAATCTGAAATCGTTGCATTGATAAGAAATGATCGAATAAACAAAAACAACTTTCCTTGAAGTAATCGGCATTTTTTCACCTAGCTCTCTATGTACTATTCCGAATAGTAATTTATCAATCAAAATGAAATATTATATACCTTGAGTTGACATGTGTTATATGCTATGGTACTGCCATTCGTTCATACTCGACGATATCTCTATCCCTATAAAAATTCATACAAAAATTATTTTTCACAAGTTCTTCTTCTTCTTAATTATACATGACTCCCTTCTCCTTTTTCACAACTAGTTCCTCTCTATGCATAATGGGTAACAATGGGAATAAATTCAAGATCCGTCTTTACCCTTTGAAATTAAAATTACGGAATCGACGAAACCCTTTGACAATCCTGACATTTTCGTCCACTAATTCAAGGACTGAGTTATTTATTAGAAAATGAGGGTATTTCTTTTAACTAGATTTCATATATTATTTTAATTGCAGATGTATGCGAAGATGAAGGCCCGGGTTTTGAATGTAAAGATGGTTCCTTTATAGATTGCTTTGATCTATGCGATGGCAAAAAGGATTGCACCGATGGTTCTGATGAATTCTTGTGGGCTGATATCACGCGAAGTCCCTGTAGTAGACATATTTGTCCAGATCATCATTTCAAGTGCAATTACGGTGCTTGCATACCAATGAGTTCCATGTGCAATGGCAGAGCGGATTGTGCTGACGGATCGGATGAGTGGAAATATAATTGCATGGAACATCCAGTGTAATATCATTTTGTAAACCTATTAGTAATTTCACTATATATTTATATGTACATATATGTATTTTTATACTCTCGCAACATGTTGCACAGGGTATAATAGTTTTGTGCACTTTACGGTTGTTTGTAACACCTAACACTACTCGAGATAGATATATAGAGTTATATAAACGTAAGTAATCAGGAAGACGAGATAAGGTTAATGTTGTTCGAATGGACGAAAATACCCCAGCACTGAAAGTTTTCGATGCAGTATCCGCTGGTGGAAGCCGAGGAAGATGGAGACCTCCACTCCGATGGAAGGACCAGGTGGAGAAGGACCTGTCTTCACTTGGTATTACCAATTGGCGCCAAACTGCCAAAAGGAGAGATGCGTGGCGTGCTGTTGTGGACTCGGCTATAACCGCGTAAGCGGTGTCTACGCCAGTCAAGAAGAAGAAGGTTGACTGTCTGTCCGTTAGTTCATGCCTCCATGCAATTGATAATTTGAGTAAAAATGAAGATGTCTGAATGAAACTTGATACACATCCCACTAAATGCCATACACCGAAAGCCAATGAAGATATCGGAACGAATCTGTGCCCAAATACAGAACCGAGATATCGTAATGAAATTCATAATGCGTATACGTATTCCTCTGGGTTAATAGTTAATATAATGGATTATTATTATGGGGGCTAGCATAAAAGTGAAATATTTCTACTTTTGTATTTTTAAATTTCCGGTGGACTTAACATACGGTATATATCAGTAAATATGTAAGATATCTTAGCACAATTTAGTGCACATATAATTTTGAATATGACGATATCGGTCCACTATTTATTCCAGCCCTCATATATTACATATACATATATAATAATTAAAGTTATTTTAGTGGAGTTTATACCGAATAAAGTCAAATTGTGTATTATCTTAATAACATTAAATAAATAAATTGTGAGATTATAAAATTACATGTTTCTTGTAGATATCCTGACAAGTGGAAAGCTTGTGAGTCCGGCGATTTTATTGAAGCAAATAAATTTTGCGACGGAAAAATTGATTGTCTTACTGCTGCCGGCACTGAAGAAAACATTGAAAACAGCGATGAAAGGCCTTTTCAGTGTCTTTTAAAGTCATGTCCCGTGCATAAATACTTTCTTTGTGAATATGGAGGATGCATAGTGAAATCTAAACTGTGTGATAACATTACTGATTGTTATGATGGTTCGGATGAGAAAGATTGTGAATACGAAATAGACACAAAAGATATAGGTAGCTGTGTAATTAAAGCCAATCGAAATTACATTATAAGAAATGAGAACCAAAACTCTAATATTTACACCGGAGAGAATAGCTGGGTTCCCGTCGGGACACGTATTTCTATTAGATGTAGAAGTAACTACTCATTTTTACGAAATTATTCGACGATTTACAGAACATGTAAGCAAAATGGTTGGAATTATCCTCTTCCAGAATGCATTAGTGAGTATAGTATAATACATATATATATGTTATAATCAGTATCTTCTTTTTAAATAATTCGTTTTTGAGCATTGATTTTCTGCCTATACATATCTAAAGAAGTATTCAATATTCTAAGGTGAGTACTACAACTACGGATTTGTCTCTAAGGTCTAATGTCTAAAATTTTTGGTCGAGGGGATTGCAAAAGTACGAGTCCATTTTTAAAATGAGTGATATATTTCAGTGAAAGCCGTTTGCGTGGGAGAAACTTGTGAAACGTGCTTATCAACGTGAATGTTTTTATAAATGGATTTCGTAGGCTGGGAAGAAGTGATTGAGAGCTTGACATTTCTGAAATCAATACTCGCCTTCGAAAGAATCACAAAGCTATTTACATTTTTCTCAGGCTCAAGACAAGTCTCTTGCATAATAATTTGGAGTAGAAAACTGAATTATGATCATTGGCATTAATTTCCGATGTGATTGGAGTTTTCGTGAGAAAGATTCCGCGCAGAATTCACCACAATTGAATGTACAGATTCTGACGACCCCAAAGTAGTTCAGCAGCTATACCGACTCATTAGCTACAGATGTTAAGGAATTATAATTATATAAGACAATTAATTTAGTTCACGCAAATCGATGTTTTATTAATATTCGAAACTCTCTTTCAGAACATTGTGATGAGAGAATTCTACATACAAGCAAATCTACAGTAGTGCAGTGCAGACTTGAGTATGATAGTGTTGATTGTAAAAATATAGTACCCGGTACGATAGCAGAAGTCAGCTGTGCTAATGGATATAAAATGCCGGTTACAAAAAGGTGAGAATGAAATATTTCGCCAAAAATTAAAACAGAAAACCCAAATTGTGTAAATATACTAGCAACAAGAAAAAACGTTAACTTCGGCTGTACCGAAGCTAATATACCCTTCACAGGTGCATTTCTTTAAGCAAATCTAAAGACGTAAGAAAAAGTAAGTAAGTATAGTAAACCGATCTGAACAATTTTTTGGGATATTAAGTTATTTCTATGAGCAATAACTCACACCAAATTTCGTGAAGATATGTAGTAAAATGCGGAAGTTTTCCATACAAGCCATTGATTCCGATCGTTCAGTTTGTATGGCAGCTATATGATATAGTGGTCCGATATCGGCAGTTCCGACTAATGAGGAGTTTCTTGAAGAGAAAATCACATCTGCAAAATTTCAAAACGATATCTTAAATACTGAAAGACTAGTTCGTATATATACAGATAGACAGACAGACGGACATGGCTAAATTGACTCAATTCAAGATACTGATCATTTATATATATTCTTTATAGGGCCTCCGACGCTTCCTTCTGGGTGTTACAAACTTCGTCACACACTTAATATACCCTGTTCAGGGTATAAAAATTGAAATACCCATTATGCAACAGATGCCACATTATACATTTATGCATTTCTATCAGATTTCAATCGCTGGCAACTTAGTCGCAATTTCTAGTTTATTCTCTATTTTCATCATACCTTATTATAGTTTAAACATACAGCAATAAGAACAAGTTTACTTTTCATTTATACTACATATACTAATTTTTAATGGCAGCGATTCCGCGCTATATGAGATGACCTGCACATCAGAGGGAAGATGGGATAAAAACAAAATCAATTGTCAGCCCGTTTGCGGTCGTCAAATGAGTTCCTCTAACGCAAATGCATCAAATGCGCCATGGCATGTGGGTGTCAAAACAGATGTAAACCAAACGTGCGGAGGTACTATTGTGTCACCAAAAAGTGTGATAACTGGTGAGTGAAATTGAAGGAAGTATACAGACATACAAATACTATGTACATTACATATGTATATGTGTCACACACAAATTCAATGATCTAAAACGATCACCATAATAGCCTTTTCACACAGGAGCCAATTAATCAATTAACCGGCCAAAATAAAAATCTACATTAATGTTTAATTGAATTTTAATCCACTTGAAAATGAAATGCAACCCTGGGACAAAGTCCGTATTTATAATTATATATACGTTCTTTGACCGCGAGTTGTTCACGCCACACGACGGTAGATGTCGCTGCTAAAAATAGCAATCAGCTAATGAAACTTATCAACTTCTTATGGAAAGCAAAAACAAAAAAGTATAACAGCTGATCGGTTATCGAGTAGCCGGCAGTGTGAAAGGTTAAACTGGTTTCTCAGTCAAAATTTTAATTGATCAATTAATTTGGCTGTGTGAAAAGGCTATAAAAGCTGTTCGAAAGTATTCTATTTACATTATAGAAAAGTAACTTGTTCGATTTAGCCTATTTTCAATTTGCGATCAATCTTAGGGATAATACTAGAATAAGATTGTTTTGTTAAAAAATTCAGTTAAAATATGTATGTGTAGCGGTTTTAGTTAATTCCGTATGAATTTAGACCACAAAGTTATGGAGACCACTCCCATTTTTAGTCGTGTTAATCATTTTGTCATATAAATTGTTAACTTAAGATTATGATATGATTTGTTATGATTATGATTTGTTAACTTAAAGTTTTATGTTTCATCCAGCTAAAAATTGTGTCCAAGATGAAGATGATATAACTTTGGACGCCAACAAAGTTTCCGTCGTAATCACTGAAGATTTAAACAATGAAGCTATTCAAATTTTAACTGTCAACGTGTCGGAGATCATCGTAGGAGGGTATGTATATATCCTTTTCCAGGTATCAAGTGAAGGGCTCCTATCATACAGGATTGATTAAAGAGAGTGCGTTCTGTAAAAGGATTGACAATCACTGAAACTGAAACAATACTTTAATTTACAACTGTACTTGGTGAACTCAATCGAGGAAGTACAGAAAAAGCAAGTGACACATGTTCCTAACAACCCAATATACCATTTTGGCCAAAATTATGCTCATTAAAAGAAGAAGGAAATTAACTAAATTTCTCTCGCAACATGTAGCACATATTATAATAGATTTGTTTACCTTATAGTTGTTTGTAACAACCAATATTAATCGAGATAGGTATAGAGTTATATATATCTGAATGAACAAGATGTCTAGGCAATTTTGCTACCGGATATATCTCGAGTCCACAAAATGTTTTATCGGCTGATAATTTTTCAAAGCATCAGGTACGAAAATTGAGACGTCTTAATGAAATGCAGTGGAATCGTTCCATGTTCAAAAAATGGCCCTTTTCTTTTTCCGGACAATAAGGTGAATACATAAGAACCTCCAAACCAAGCTGTTGAAGCTTCTGGCGATATACTATCGGTCGAATCGTTCTCATTGCTATGATCGGAGGGTCATAATAGTTGATCTATTCCCAATCCCACCAAATACGTAGCAAAACCTTTCCAACCATTTCCAGGCTATTAAATTTTTAAAACATTTATAAGCTTTAAATTTTATAACCTTAGTCTTCCATATACATATATAATTTATAAATTTTTGAAAATAAAACTTAATATTAAGCAGTTACGGCAGTATTTCTTATGGAGTCTGTCTGTTAATATTTGTCCATAATTCTTCTCACTACAGAGACATCGATGTTGCCCTACTAAAGCTAAGCGAAATACTTACTTTGAGTATGAATACAAAACCGATTTGTTTTACTAATGCCGAAGCTATTACAAAGTCCGATCGAGCATTTCTTCATATTTGGAATGAATACAAATTTGGCGATATATTTAACAAAATCGAACTGCAAGTATTGCCCAATGCTGATTGCAGCGCCAATTTGGATCAGACCCATATCTGTGTGCGCCCAAAATATCAACTGAATGGAAATGCCACACTATGCGAAAGAGATAATGGAGGCGGAATTATTGTGGAAAATAATGGCGTTAATTATATAATTGGTATACTTAATCATAAACCCTCCCGAAGCGCAGGCTGCACAAACGAGCCTGTCGTTGGCATTGTGTTTAACCAAATACCAGACGCACGGAGAAACATTCAAGCTGACGAAGAAAGCCAATATATTTATATATAGAAATTAAAAGTTTATTTGCATGTGTAATTGTAATTGTAAATGTAATTAATTTTTCTTTCAAATATATACAATAATAACATTTCAAAATATTTGCATATATTCTATTCGTATTGTTAAGTGAAAGAATCAATATGATCGGAAGAAAGCATGCCCGACGATTGGAATCTAAGTGTACTCTGCCGAATCCCCACAATCTGCGCCAATTACCGTTGGGATAAGTCTCCTGAATATCGCCTATAAGGTAAGACTAAAGTCCACCGTCAACAAACTGATAGGAAAGCTCGTTTTAACAGCATGAAAAGGATTTGTCTGATGTTGTCTATGCCGCTATATCTGAATTTGGTATCCCCGCAACACTAATACGGCTGTGTAAACTGACGTTGAAAATAACACGAGCCGCAGAACTAAATAGGGAAGGTACATTCTTCTAAAGAGTGTACAAATGCTGGCGTACCCCGATGACGTGAGTACAGCTTTTTCCAGACTGTATAAGGAAGCGAAGCGTATGGGTCTGGTAGTTAACTAGGACAAGACGAAATATCTTCTGTCATCAAACAAACAGTCAGCGCATTCGCGTCTTAGGTCCTCATGACCGCTTACTGGGGCACTGAAAAGTTATAGTCCGATTTCGGTGATTTATACAGGCTATGCTACATTTGTGCAGTTTTGTTCCGATATCTTCACGGGTGTTTAACTTATCTATTGTTAAGTGAACCAATCAATGGTGGTATATGGAAAGTAGTAGTATTTACTCAGATGCCCAGTTCAAATTTTGTAAACAAATTGGAGTGCAGCCCTTGTGTGCCATCTTTACCAAGAAATTTAAAGTTTCTGGTGTCTTTCCTTGATGAATTAAAATATTTTTAATATTATAGTTTTAAACATAACCTTTGTTTGGGAGGTAAGGCGTGGTTATAATCAAATTATCTATTTTTAGACTGTATAAGGATATGTACAAAATACTTATTAGGGGCCCCGGCAACTTAAAAAAAAGTACACCCAAATATGCCCCTTCCTAGTGCGATCCTTTATACATGTATTACTTTATTTATGGCTTAGTTATGACATTTTATAGGTTTTCCATTTTGTGGGCGTGGCAATGATCCGACTTTTCAGTAGCAACTTTCTCACTGTCCCAAGGAAAATGTGTACCAAGTTTCGTAAAGATATCTTAATTTTTACTGGTCGTCTCGTAATCCTGATCATTCTGATATATATATATATGTATATATATATATATATATATGTATATACTAGCAGACCCGGCCACACGTTTTTGTGGCTAAGGTATACATTAAATTAAGTTGGTCTAATCTTGGCTTCGGCGACGATATTGATTACTCGACGCAGCATGATGACAACTCACACTACTTTTACTTGTAAAGTGAGTGGTGATAGTACAGGCAATTTTAAATAGTTTGGGATAATTGACTACGTCATCCTGGTTTGTAGCTGTGTCAACTCTCTTGGACCGAAATTCTAAATTCTCGCATTAAGATCATCGATATCTTTTTTTACCACCAATATAGGACATTCAATCAGTCATTTATGGTTATCATATTGAGGTTTCATGTCAGGAAAACTTCTCTTTCGAGTCAATGAAGTGACAGAAATCTGTTGGAAATACTATTAATCCATCGAGGTGTCAACTGCGACCCTACCATTTCCAACTGATTCTACAATCGCAAATTGATATTGTTGCAAAAACACTCATATGTTAGTTGTTAATTGGCGATACTTTATGTGTCGCCAGAAAGTAAATGACTTTAGGCATGCAATTAGCCCGTCAGTAACAGTTGATCCAGGAATAATTGGAAGAGTCTGGCGTAAATCACCCGCTAACAGAATCCTGGCTCCACCAAAAACGTTCATCGACAATCAAGATCTTTTAAAGTCCTGTGCAGTACCTCCAGCGACTTCTTTAATATTTGGAAAATCTTCGTTATAGCGCTATTTTGCCGACTGGTGTTTCGTTCATTTGAAATTTAGGAGTAATTTCAAGGCCGAATGTGTCGTTTGTTTGCTTACTAACAGGTGCCAAATTGGTGGTGAAAATGAGTGAAATTGGTTCTGGAATTACATTAGCCCTCATATACTATATATGATGATTTTCTATTGGATTGCCTATGTGTTACCTTAATAAAAATATAGCAATAAACTGCGAGAGTATAAAATGTTCGTTTGGACCCGAACTTAGCCTTTCCTTATTTGTTACAAATTGTTTTGGGCTATCGACAATCGTTTGGACCCGAACTTAGCCTTTCCTTATTTGTTACAAATTGTTTTGGGCTATCGACACAACCTTATTCAATTGAACAATAACAAAAATATTTTAACAAATCAACAATGACAACCTTCAAAATATTATTTTTTTGTTTTCTGTTTTTTTTTTCTTGTCAACTCGAATAAAATTCTCTTATTATTATCTTCCTCGCAATTTTTCCATACTTACTCATTTTCTAATCTTTTTCTGGCCTTCCACGAATACTTCAAAACTAAAATTAGCCAGATCGTTTTGACCGTTCTCGTTTTTTTGCGGGACTAACGAACAGCAATTCATTTTTATATTATATTATTATCAAGCGACCGACCGCGCGAGCGATCTTAACCCCCCTCCGGTACCACAATGCCCGAGTTACGCCTACAACTCTACAACGCATAGTTAGCCGCCGAGCGGATATTTTTCAAAATGTTTAACTCGTGATATCTTTGAATGGAATGTCAGAATTTAATAATTCAAAAAGTTATATAAAGGTTTTGAATTGATCTTAAATAATAAATCATTTATTTCGATAAGGATTAATACTAAGGTACAAATAAAGACCATTTCAAGTACTGTATTTTAATTAATTCGTTTTATATAAAATCGCTTATTGTGACAATTGATAGTTAGAGATATGATGTCGCGACGTAGATAATGATAAGTTCTACAAAATTGTAGTACATCACTTTGTTATATCTTCAATCGTTTCAAAGTTGGTTTATTGGATTTATTGGTTTTCGAGATATATACAAAAAACTATTTGAGGGCGGAGCCACACCCACTTCTCCAAAAAAATTACACCCAAATATGCACCTCCCTAATGAGATCATACCAAATTTTACTTTCATAACTTTATTTATGGCTTAGTTATGACGCTTTATAGGTTTTCGGTTTTCGCCATTTTGTGGGCGTGGCAGTGGTCCTATTTCGCCCATGTTCAATTGCAACCCTCTCACGGTCCCAAGGAACATGTGTTCCAAGTTTCATTAAGATATCTTAATTTTTACTCAAGTTATCGCTTGCACGGACAGACGGACAGACGGACGGACAGACATCCGGATTTCAAATCTACTCGTCATCCTGATCATTTATGTATATATAACCCCATATCTAACTCTTATATTTCTTGGTGACACAAACAACCGTTATGTGAACAAAACTATGATACTCTGTGCAACAGGTTGCGAGAGTATAAAAACCTTGTTCAAAAATCAGAAGAATTGTGATTTTGCTAACTACTTAAAATTTGTCCCGTGCGACATCGTAGGTGTGGAATTTAAAAATTGAAAATTATTTTTTGTCTTATAAAATTGACTTAAGTATGTAAATACATATATACATTTACATTAATTATTTACATATGAGCCAAAACCGCACTTTAAATTATATTCCATTGAAACAGCTATTCAATATAGATTTTGGCGAAAATTGTAGGCTTACAAATCAAAATAATAGTGCTCATTTTAACAAGGTTGTCAGGAGAAAATCGTTTGCTGTTTTAAGTGATAAGCTAGCGCATAACTTTTTTATTTCTTGATTAATCTCTTAACTAAAATTAAGCGATCTTTTAGTTGTTTTTCTAAAATATTTATTTTTTCTGATGGTAACTGCTCTCAGATTAAAAACAGATTTATATTATCAAGCCGGGTTGATTTTATAAAAAAAAAATTAAAATGCTCTTCAAAAACAAAATAGTACAACTGTGAATTTTATGTCATCAGAGTGAAAATCATTTTATAATATACATATAAGTTAAATAAACAAGTAATGAAAGGCTAAGTTCGGGTGCAACCGAACATTTAACACCCAAATTTGCCCATAAATTCGGCATAAAGTTTAATAAAATAACGAAAATTGTCATATGTAAAATTGTCACACTATTTTCATGGTGTGTGGTGGGGTTCGTGAGAAAACGGGGCCACGCCCACTTCCCCAAAAAAATTACATCCAAATAGTGTGATCCTTTGTACCAAATTTTATTTTTATAACTTTATTTATGGCTTAGTTATTACGCTTTATGTGTTTTCAGTTTTCGCCATTTTGTGGGCGTAGCAGTGGTCAGATTACGCCCATTTTCAATCCTCAGGGTGCCAAGGTATATGTGTTCGAAATTTCATTAAGATATCTCAATTTTTACTCTAGTTTTCACTTGCACGGACAGAGAGACATTCGGATTCTAACTCGTCTCGTCATCCTGATCATATATAACCCTATATCAAACTCATTTAGTGTTATGACTTACAAACAACCGTTATGTGAACAAAACTATAATACTCTCGTAGCAACTTTGTTGCGAGAGTATAAAAAATAATTCATTAATTGAAAACGAGTAGCTGCAGAGGACAAAAACAAAACGCACATACTTAAATACCCCAGTCAAATAATTATATGTGCATTTCTGCTTTTGTTTATATTTCTTATTCACTGTTATTTTTTGGATTTCGGTAAATGTGGAATAAAAGGTTGATACTATTTACTATTTCGTTACTATGCAACGAAAATTGTTTCATACTTTTCTCGTTCGTTGTACAGTGACATTAAGAATGTGCTTGTGAATTGGGTATTGCATAGTAAATATTTATATGTGCAAAATCAGTTTAGCGGATCTTTTAGTACTGATAGTGTCGCAGCAAAAACTTTTTTGCTAAAATTTGTTTTCAAAATTATTGTAGGTGCGTTAACTTAATGAATTATTAAAAATTTGATTACATCTATTTAACTTTAAGCCTAAAATGCTCCGTGGTTCTAGTTTATCAGCCGAGGAACAAGTAATAATCATAGGAATGCATGAAAGAGGTTCCAAAATGGCTCTAGACCAAAGCGACATCGGAACTGTATCTCAAAATTTCTTAAAAATCCCACTAATTATGGTATAGTGCGACGCAGCAGACGAAAAACAACATTGATGAGCGGTGCGAAAGGCTGATTCGACGGCTAGTAGTTGCGGACTTGAAAAGCAGCGATCAAATATGGACCTAGTTAAGACAGAAAATCACAATAAATATAATTTTTCCAATTATACATAAAAATAAGTTTCTGAAACACACCTCCATGGCACCTAACCCATCGCTAAAGAAAGACACAATAAAGCACATTTGAGATTTGCAAATAAATACCAATTCTGTGCCGATGAGTGATAGAATACAGTTTTTAGTGACGAAAAAAAATTAAATTTGGTCGGCCCAGGTCATTGCAAGAAATATTGGAGAGATTCGCACCAGGAACGACGGTCCTACTACAAGCGATGTTTTGGAAGCGGTACCTTGATTTCATGGGCTGCATTTTGCTGCTGTGGAAAGCTATCTACATGTTGAGTTAATAAAATTTGCTGGCAATATTTATGGCATATAACTGGACATATCGGCAGGATAACGCTTGAATCCACTCGAAGAACAACTTTAATGACCGGAAAATTCCCGTAATACAATGTGCGTCATTGAGTTCGAACCTAAATCCTATTGAGGATCTCTGGGGGATCCTCTCTGCTCCTTTTTTCCAAAGCGGAAAGCAGTTTGAGACAGTACGTCACATTAAATTAGCCATAAAGCAAGAATTTGCCAATATTTACATAACTATTCTACAGTCAGTAGTTAATTCTCTAATTAAGCGGCTTAATTTAGTTTTAAAATATAAGGACAATTCTACTGACTATTAAAATAAACATTTCTGTCAGTTAAACTCAAATGTCTGTAAAAATAGTAAAATGCACATATAAATATTTACCATTAGCCTAAACTTCAATTCTGTTTTAAAGTTTAAAAAATATTTTGAAATTTGTTAATTTTTTGTTTTTATATCGTATACATTAATAATAACAAACCTGCATACTCAGAAATATTTTCCAATTTTGTAATCTTTAATTTTTTTTGCAAAAAGTTCATGCACATATAATTATTTGACCGAGGTATATATATATATATTATATACATAAGTAAATAAAATAATAAACTTAACAAGAAAGGAATAATTTTGCCTAATATTTATCCATTTAAGCTAGTAATGTCGCATCTGGAGACTTCTGCATATTCCTATAAAGTTGCAAGTGTAATTTGTCTGCATTGAGCTGTGGGAGAGAACATACCAATGCCAAAAATGTTTCACTAATGAACGACATTCTATATTTGGCGAAAACTCCACTACTGTAATGGAAATCATCATATATGTATATAAGTAATATATGAGAGTGCGGTAAGTCGTGAATCAATCTCAACAGTATGTTTAAGATAACCATAAGTATACAAATTGACCCTAACTGAAGCTCTCTAAAGAAATAAAAAAAAATATTATATGCTGATGAGCCCCAACGTTATCAGAAACATATTTATTTACTTATAATTATTGAATAATAAAATATACAATAGAATCCCGATTAAACGGATGAAATAAAACCAGTGGTATTCCGGATAATCGAAAATCCAGAAAATCGATTTCAAAGCAAAGCAAACAATATTTTAATTAGATCTTTGACGTAATTAATCACATCACAACCTTTTCATTGCGGCCAAGTCAGACACTTAAAAGCAACATCTAGAGCTGCAAAAGCTTCTGGATGAGATGGTACTTGACATTCATCTCTCGTTTCAGTATCTTCAACATCTTCTCTCTCCTTACTGTTCAAATCGTCAACGATTTCTTCATCAATTCATATTTGGAATCCAGGTTTTTCATTATCGTTCAGCCACGCTTTAAATATTCTCTTCCACGCACCCTTCACTAATGCTACGAATTTTCATTGCTACATATACCTATGCATGTATTAGAATAAAATCTTAATTCTAGAAAACCAATTTTAATGCTATTCTGGGAATTATTGTGTTATCTCAAATTTCTTTTAAGGGGAAATTCAAAAGGTCAAAAATTAATTTTGACCAATTATAATAATTTATGATTCCTGAAATAGTATGATGTCTTGAGTTGCTATTCCGGGAATTATTGCGTTATCTCAAACAGAAAATAGTTCGTATGTGTGTAGCTGTAGCTGAAACAGCAATGTATGTTCAAGTTTCGAATTGTAAGCGCTCAGTACTACATTACCTTCCGTTGTGATCGGATGTAGTCAAATAGTAACGGGTTTAAATTATTTAATTAATTATTTTTTGTTTTTAATTATAACAATGTTACGTTTGATATTATTGACGGCGATTTTTTTGAGTTTGGCGATTCACGAAATTCGTTGTGAAGAAAATGGTAATAATAACCAAAAAAATGTTAAAAAGTTTAATTGGAGAGAAACTGCATTAACAATATCGTTTTAAAATGAATATTATATAGCATACATAAGTGGCGATTCACGAAATTCGTTGTGGTAATAAGTAGAGAAACTGCATTAACAATATCGTTTTAAAATGAATATTATATAGCATACATAAGTGAGGCATACAAATTTATGCAGAAACTTTATTTAGTGAAAATAAAGACACGAATATTAATTATTATTTTTAATCATTTGTGCCGAAGTGTTTCAAAAGTTCAAATTATAATTACCTTTATTACAAAAACTGCAAAAAATACTCTCTAAATTCATAAAATGTAAAGGAGTGTGAAGTAAGTGACAAATATTTGTCTTAAGGATACAAACTTAGAGGGAGAGAGAAAGAGAGAAATTATCGAAAGTTTGAAGAAAAACATTAAAAACTCTGCGGTTATGATATGTATATTGCTAAGCCATAGTAGACAGTTAATTCGTGAGTTTACGTCTGCGTCTCGTAACCGGGTGGATGTCCAAAACATTATTTCTTATTGATAGCAAATCTTTACCGTAAGATTTGTTTTTGAGAATACCGGAGTACGTTCGGCCAATTTGATGCCAAGAAAAAATATTTTGTAGATCACATCGCCCAACGCTACTACAATTCATTCAAAATCCAAAACCGAATTTCGAGCATTGTTTAAAATCTAATTTCCCAATACACAATTTGCCTTCACCTTCGCTTTTAGTTATATGAGAACACCATAAGCAAAGAACACTGAAAAAAGCAAAAGCAAAGTCGATTATTGAAAACTGAAGTGTGGCTTCCTCTGGTACGAAATCCTTTCGTCACATTTTAATCCTTTGCCTGATGTGCTCGTGAAAGAAACATAATGAATCTCAGGATTTTTTGGATTACACGAATGTTTTATTTTCCTTGTGAACAAATTTGCATAAATTTCGACACAGAGCTTCTATTATGGGGTTAGGGGTAGTCAGAGACACGAAAAAATGAGAATTTTCAGTAATTTGTTTGCTATTATACAATGTCTTGACTTAAAGTCACGAAAATTTGAAATAAAAATTATAATTTCCAAAGTTATAGCTGTCTGTGTTGACCCAGTTTCAAAAAAAGGTCCTTGCGGTGACAATCATAGGTCCTTGGAGATTCATCTAAAATCAATCGGATAAAAAAATTAGTTTTATAAATAGATAATCCTGGGCCTGATAGAAGTTTTTTTCAAAAATTAACAAAATGGCGGCCTCAGGAATTTTTTTTCTAGATTTTCGGGAAAAAATCAACAGTCGGTCTTAAAAAATCGAAATTTTTGAAAAATAAAATCCTTCGATCAGGCCTGAGTTTATTATGTATTCTAAAAGCTGTATGAATTTCATTAAAATCTACTGAGCGGTTATCGAGTTGCAGTTGTCACTAGTTCAAAAAACATAGTTTTGAGAAAAATGCATTCAAAGTTTCGCACTAGCGTATTGTAGCTAGGTGAGGGAAGAGCTCGATTTAATGAACTTTTGCATCAAATCACATCATGCTTAACAAATCTATTACTTCTTGTAATCGGAAAGCCATTGATTAAAATTTATTCCTTTTTAAACTTCGATTGATACTATTTCTAAATATCCAAACTCACAAACCGTCGAAAAAGGTGTTCCTTTGCTTTGCTTTAAGCAATATTCTGGTAAAAATTACTAAATTATAATAATTTATTTTATTAATAAATCTGAAATCGTTGCATTGATAAGAAATGATCGAATAAACAAAAACAACTTTCCTTGAAGAAATCGGCATTTTTTCACCTAGCTCTCTATGTACTATTCCGAATAGTAATTTATCAATCAAAGTGAAATATTATATACCTTGAGTTGACATGTGTTATATGCTATGGTGCTATACTGCCATTCGTTCATACTCGACGATATCTCTATCCCTATAAAAATGCATACAAAAATTATTTTTCCCAACTTCTTCTTCTTCTTAATTATACATGACTCCCTTTTCCTTTTTCACAATTAGTTCCTCTATATGCATAATGGGTAGCAATGGGAATAAATTCAAGATCCGTCTTTACCCTTTGAAATTAAAATTACGGAATCGACGAAACCCTTTAACAATCCTGACATTTTCGTCCACTAATTCAAGGACTGAGTTATTTATTAGAAAATGAGGGTATTTCTTTTAACTAGATTTCATATATTATTTTAATTGCAGATGTATGCGAAGATGAAGGCCCGGGTTTTAAATGTAAAGATGGTACCTTTATAGATTGCATTAATCTATGCGATGGCAAAAGGATTGCACCGATGGTTCTGATGAATTCTTGTGGGCTAATATCACGAGAAGTCCCTGTAGTAGAATTATTTGTCCAGATAATTTTATCAAGTGCAATTACGGTGCTTGCATACCAATCAGTTTCATGTGCAATGGCAGAGCGGATTGTGCTGACGGATCGGATGAGTGGGAATATAATTGCAAGAGACATTCAGAGTAATATCATTTTGTAAACCTATTAGTCATTTCACTATATATTTATATGTATTTTTATACTCTCGCAACATGTTGCACAGGGTATAATAGTTTTGTTTACCTTACGGTTGTTTGTAACACCTAACACTACTCGAGATAGATATATAGAGTTATATAAACGTAAGTAATCAGGAAGACGAGATAAGGTTAATGTTGTTCGAATGGACGAAAATACCCCAGCACTGAAAGTTTTCGATGCAGTACCCGCTGGTGGAAGCCGAGGAAGATGGAGACCTCCACTCCGATGGAAGGACCAGGTGGAGAAGGACCTGTCTTCACTTGGTATTACCAATTGGCGCCAAACTGCCAAAAGGAGAGATGCGTGGCGTGCTGTTGTGGACTCGGCTATAACCGCGTAAGCGGTGTCTACGCCAGTCAAGAAGAAGAAGGTTGACTGTCTGTCCGTTAGTTCATGCCTCCATGCAATTGATAATTTGAGTAAAAATGAAGATGTCTGAATGAAACTTGATACACATCCCACTAAATGCCATACACCGAAAGCCAATGAAGATATCGGAACGAATCTGTGCCCAAATACAGAACCGAGATATCGTAATGAAATTCAAAATGCGTATACGAATTCCTCTGGGTCAATAGTTAATATAATGGATTATTATTATGGGGCTAGCATAAAAGTGAAATATTTCTACTTTTGTATTTTTAAATTTCCGGTGGACTTAACATACGGTATATATCAGTAAATATGTAAGGTATCTTAGCACAATTTAGTGCACATATAATTTTGAATATGACGATATCGGTCCACTATTTATTCCAGCCCTCATATATTACATATACATATATAATAATTAAAGTTATTTTAGTGGAGTTTATACCGAATAAAGTCAAATTGTGTATTATCTTAATAACATTAAATAAATAAATTGTGAGATTATAAAATTACATGTTTCTTGTAGATATCCTGACAAGTGGAAAGCTTGTGAGTCCGGCGATTTTATTGAAGCAAATAAATTTTGCGACGGAAAAATTGATTGTCTTACTGCTGACGGCACTGAAGAAAACATTGAAAACAGCGATGAAAGGCCTTTTCAGTGTCTTTTAAAGTCATGTCCCGTGCATAAATACTTTCGTTGTGAATATGGAGGATGCATAGTGAAATCTAAAATTTGTGATAACATTACTGATTGTTATGATGGTTCGGATGAGAAAGATTGTGAATACGAAATAGACACAAAAGATATAGGTAGAGCGCCAATAGATAGCTGTGTAATTAAAGCCAATCGAAATTACAATGTACGAAATGAGAACCAGAACTCTCATATTTACACCGGAGAGAATAGCCGGGTTCCCGTCGACACACGTATTTCTATTAGATGTAGAAATAACTACTTCTTTTTAGAACACTTTTCGACGATTTACAGAACATGTAAGAAAAATGGTTGGGATTATCCTCTTCCAGAATGCATTAGTGAGTATAGTATAATACATATGTATATGTTATAATCAGTATGTTCTTTTTAAATAATTCGTTATTGAGCATTGATTTTCTGCTTATACATATCTAAAGAAGTGTTCAATATTCTAATGTGAGTACTACAACTACGGATTAGGAATCAAAATATTAAAAAATTGTCTCTAAGGTCTAATGTGTAAAATTTTTGGTCGAGGGGCTTGCAAAAGTACGAGTCCATTTTTAAAATGAGTGATATATTTCAGTGAAAGCCATTTGCGTGGGAGAAACTTGTGAAACGTGCTTATCAACGTGAATGTTTTTATAAATGGATTTCGTAGGCTGGGAAGAAGTGATTGAGAGCTTGACATTTCTGAAATCAATACTCGCTTTCGAAACAATCTCAAAGCTATTTACATTTTTCTCAGACTCACAAGTCTCTTGTACAATAATTTGGAGTAGAAAACTGATTTATGACCATTGACGTTTTGCGATGTGTTTGGAGTGTTCGTGAGAAAGATTCCGCGCAGAATTCACCACAATTGAATGTACACAGATTCTGATGACCCCAAAGTAGTTCGGCAGCTATACAGACTCACTAGCTAAATATGTTAAGGAATTATAATTATATAAGACAATAAATTTAGTTCACGCAAATCGATGTTTAATTACTAATAATCGAAACTCTCTTTCAGAATATTGCGATGAGAGAATTCTACATACAAGCAAATCTACAGTAGTGCAGTGCAGACGTGGGTATAAGAGTGTTGATTGTAAAAATATAGTACCCGGTACGATAGCAGAAGTCAGCTGTGCTAATGGTTATAAAATGGCGGATACAATAAGGTGAGAATAAAATATTTCGAGTCTTATGTTATCTTAAACATTATGTCGATTAATCTACTCGAAAAAATTAAGATTGAAACCCAAATTGTATAAATATACTAGCAAAAATTGAAGTACCCACTATGCAACCGTATGCCACATTATACATGGCTGTCGGATTTCAATCACTGTCAACTTAGTCGCAATTTCTAGTTTATTCTCTATTTTCATCATACCTTATTATAGTTTAACCATACAGCAATAAGAACAAGTTTACTTTTCATTTATACTACATATACTAATTTTTAATGGCAGCGATTCCGGGCTATATGAGATGACCTGCACATCAGAGGGAAGATGGGATAAAAACAAAATCAATTGTCAGCCCGTTTGCGGTCGTCAAATGAGTTCATCTAACGCAAGTGCATCAAATGCGCCATGGCATGTGGGTATCAAAACAGATGTAAACCAAACGTGCGGAGGTACTATTGTGTCACCAAAAAGTGTGATAACTGGTGAGTGAAATTGAAGGAAGTATACAGACATACAAATACTATGTACATTACATATATGTGTCACACACAATTCCAATGATCTAAAACGATCACCATAATAGGCTTTTCACACAGGAGCTAATTGATCGATTTAAACGCTTATTGATATCGATTTACCATACAAAATAAAATCTCCATTTATTTTAAATTGAATTTAAATCGACTTGAAAATCAAATGCAATTCTGCGACAAAGACCGTATTTGTAATTATATATACGTTCTTCGTCTGCGATTGGCTGAATTTTTTGATAAAATAGAATTAATACTACTAGACGAAAGATGGCGCTGCTGAAAAATAATAATCAGCTGATAAAATTATCAACTTCTTATGAAAAGCAAAAACAAAAGAGTATAACAGCTGATCGGTTATCGAGTAGCCGGCAGTGTGAAAGGTAAAACTGGTTTCTCAGTCAACATTTTAATTGATCAATTAATTTGGCTGTGTGAAAAGGCTATAAAAGCTGTTCGAAAGTATTCTATTTACATTTGTAGAAAAGTAGCTTGTTCGATTTAGTCTATTTTCAATTTACGATCCATCTTAGGGATAATACTAGAATAAGATTGTTTTGTTAAAAATTCAGTTAAAATATGTATGTGTAGCGGTTTTAGTTATTACCGTATGAATTTGGATGCCAAAGTAATGGAGACCACACCCATTTTAAGTCGTGTTAATCATTTTGTCATATAAATTGATTTATGATTTGTTAACTTAAAATTTTATGTTTCTTCCAGCTACAAATTGTGTCCAAGATGAAGATGGTATACCTTTGGACGCCAACAAAGTTTCCGTCGTAATCACTGGGGATTTAAACAATGGAGCTATTCACATTTTAACTGTCAACGTGTCGGAGATCATCGTAGGAGGGTATGTATATATCCTTTTCCAGGGATCAAGTGAAGGGCTCCTATCATACAGGTTTGATTAAAGAGAGTGCGTTCTGTAAAAAGATTAACAATCACTAAAACTGAAACAATACTTTAATGTGAACTCAATCAAGGAAGTACAGACAAAGCAAGTGACACATGTTCCTAACAAACCAATTTACCATTTGAAAATTGAATCAATCTGACCAAAATTATGCACATAAAGAGAAGAAGGAAATTAACAAAAATTTGTATACTCTCGCAACATGTAGCACATATTATAATAGTTTTGTTCACCTTAGAGTTGTTTGTAACAAAATCATTAATCGAGATGTATATTATGTATATCTGAATGAACAAGATAACTAGCCAATTTGGCTACCGGATGTCCGTTCACCCATCTCGAGTCCACAAAATGTTTTTAATCCTATGATAATTTTTCAAAGCCACTTGTACAAAAAATGTGTTAGCACTTCTCACAGTCTGATATACCTACTTTTCTTACTTCCGGTTAGCTTTTCACGGTATGCATATATCGAAAGGTGAACGTATAATTTTGGATACAGTATATATAGTAAAAGGAAATGCGATATGTTTGCATTAAAGTGAAAGTTTTATTTAGCATAGTTCGAATATTTTTTCGATAACATGTTGCCATTTTGAAAGCAATTTCTTAATATGACTCTCATGGAAATTGCCATATTGGCGAAGAACTGGAATAGTCGAATTTATTTTTCCGTACAATACATAAGAACCTCCAAGGCAAGCTCTTGAAGCTTCTGGCGATATACTATCGTTCGAATCTTTCACAGTATAGCTCTGAATTAATACGATGATCGTAGGGGAGTAGGGTCATAGTAATTGACCTCTTCCCAATCCCAACAAACACGTATTAATACCCTTCCCATCCATTTCCAGACTAAATTTTTAAAACATTTATAAGTTTTGTATTATATAATCTTAGTTCCACATTAATAAAATTTCTAAAATTTTTCAAAATTACATTTAATATTAAGCAGTTACGGCAGTATTTCTTATGGAGTCTGTCTGTTAATATTTGTCCATAATTCTTCTCACTACAGAGACATCGATGTTGCCCTACTAAAGTTAAGCGAAATACTTACTTTGAGTATGAATACAAAACCGATTTGTTTTACTAACGCCGAAGCTATTACAAAGTCCAATCGAGCATTTCTTCATAGTTGGACGGAGAATGAAAGCAAACGCAGCAATGTATTTAACAAAATCGAACTGCAAGTATTGCCCAATGCTGATTGCAGCGCCAATTTGGATCAGACCCATATCTGTGTGCGCCCAAAATATCAACTGAATGGAAATGCCACACTATGCGAAAGAGATATTGGAGGCGGAATAATTGTGGAATATTATGGCGTTAATTACATAATTGGTATACTTAATCATAAAATCTCCCACGCCATAGTCTGCACAAACGAGCCTGTCGTTGGCATTGTGTTTAACCAAATACCAGACGCACTAAGGAGAAGCATTCAAGATGACAAAGAAAGTAAATATATTTATATATAGAAATTAAAAGTTTATTTGTAATTGTAAATGTAACTAATTTTTCTTTCAAATACATATATACAATAATAACATTTCAAAAAGTATGTGTAATAAGGAAAAATAAATTGCGAATATTGGAGCTAGGGAAATATCTGGGCTGATTGCAAATACCTATAATTTTATTAACGTAAGTCACACATTGATACAAATATTCGACATAAAGTAAAATAAAATAACAATTATAGTGGGAACTGGAGTAGTTCATGGATAGATTTTAACCATTAGCCTGGTGCTCTCATTATTATCAGGAAAAAATTCAACGTAGTTTTAGTAACACAGTTTTCAGATTAACCGATATTTTCGGTATAAAGTCAGTCATAGATATATTCGGGGGATCTGGGACCTTGAAAAGTATAGTGCCATTTCTACTATGTGTATGTTTAAGTGAGAGCAGCACCAAAGAGGCACTTTTCGATATTTGCATATATTATATTCGTATTTTTAAGTGAAAGAATCAATATGATCGGAAGAAAGCATGCCCAAATATGCACCTCCCTAATGTGATCACCTGTACCAAATTTTACTTTCATAACTTTATTTATGGCTTAGTTATGACGCTTTATAGGTTATCGGTTTTCGCCATTTTGTGGGCGTGGCATTGGTCCGATTTTGCCCATTTTCTCAGGGTGCCAAGGAATACGTGTTCCAAGTTTCGTTAAGATATCTCAATTTTTACTCAAGTTATCCGTTGCACGGACAGACGGACGGACAGACAGACATCCCGATTTCAACTCGTCTCGTCATCCTGATCATTTTGATATACATAACCTTACAAACAACCGTTATGTGAACAAAACTATAAGCAATTTTTGTTGCGAGAGTATAAAAATGGTTAAATGCATTCCAGGTATATCCCAGTAGTATTTCTTTTGTTGCGATGGTATAGAAGTAAAAGCTGCTTCATATTCATAATTCTATTTTCATTTCATACTATAGAAAATTTTTGTTGTGTTTCTCGTTTGATGTCATTTAAAAACAAGTAAGGAAAGGCTAAGTTCGGGTGTAACTAAACATTTTAAACTCTCGCAATTTGCAGGGTGTCTAGTATTACCCCTAGGTACTTCAGCGTATACTTCGTATCGAATATCAGCCTTCTGTTCTTAAAATAGCTCATTATTATATTAATGAGGCCTTGGGGAGCCTGTAGTTTGTATAATGTGTTAATAATGTTTGCCCATTTTGCGGAGTTGAACCCGTTCTTAACATCTAGGGTAATCAGTGCGCAGTATTTTTTTGTAGCACCTTTCCATCTTTTTTCCACTGACTGCACCTTTTGCAGTGTCAACGACTTTCTTTAGTGCGTCAATAGTGGATCTTCGTTTTATAAAGCCGTGTTGTTTCTCTGCTAATCCGTCGGCTTCCAGGATTGCTAACTCCAGGCGATTTCGTATAATATTTTCGTATACTTTGCCCATTGTGTCGAGCATACACAAGGGCCTATACGATGATGGTTCCTCTTTGTTTTGGGAGTAAAACTAAGCGTTGGACTTTCCAGGAGTCGGGGAACACCCCTTCTGCGTTGTACATGTTTGCGAACAGTGTGGGTTTCAAAATTATAGCTTCCTTTAAAGCTCTGTTGGGTATTCTGTCTATTCCAGGCGCTTTGTGTTTTTATTTTTCTCGCTATGGCCAATAGTACTTCTTCCGTAACAAATAGCGGTGACTCAGCCGCTTCGTTTTGATGTTCAGCGTACGAGATCGGGTGATGCGTCGGAAATAATGCTTCGATGACTTCCTTCATAAACGATGCGCTTTTAGTATCCTGCGACTTATTTTTGCATTTTTATACTCTTGCAACAAAAGTTGCTTATAGTTTTGTTCACATAACGGTTGTTTGTAAGTCATAAAACTAAACGAGTTAGATATAGGGTTATGTATATCAAAATGATCAGGGTGACGAGACGAGTCAAAATCCGAATGTCTGTCTGTCCGTCCGTCCGTGCAACGGATAACTTGAGTAAAAATTGAGATATCTTGATGAAACTTGGAATACATATTCCTTGGGACCGTGACAGGGTTGCTTTCGAAAATAGGCAAAAACGGACCATTGCCACAAAATGGCGAAAACCCTAAACACATAAAATGCCATACCTAAGCCATAAATAAAGTTATAAAAATAAAATTTGGAATAAAGGATCGCACTAGGAAGGGGCATATTTGGATGTAATTTTTTGGGAAAGTGGGCATGGCCCCGCCCCCAAATCGGTTATTTGTATATAACTCGCAAACCAATAGAGCTATATAAACCAAACTTTCTGCAGTCAGTTCTCTTACGTACCCCACCACACACCATGAAAATAGTTGAAATCGGATAATAACCACGCCCACCTCCCATACAAAGGTTAGGTTGAAACTTACTAAAAGTGAGTTAACTCAGTAACGAAAAACGCCAGAAACACTAAATTTCATATAAGAAATGGCAGATAGAAACTGCACTCAGAGTTTTTTACAAAATGGAAAATGGGCGTGGCATCGCCCACTTATGGGTCAAAAACCATATCTCAGGAACTACTCGACCGATTTCAATGAAACTTGGTTTGTAATAGTTTTCTTACATCCCAATGATATGTTATGAAAATAGGCCAAATCGGTTCACAACCACGCCTACTTCCTATATACCAGAACTTTGAAGACGATCTGAATCGTTAACTTATGAAGATATCGGTGCAGAACTTTGCACAAATACTACCTTTATAGTGTGGAAGCCCTTTTCTAAAAATCGCCGAAATCGGACCATAGGTTTTCAAGGCCCCATGTATCGAACATGAGGACCTCGGTGCTTCTAACCTAATATTATGGTTTCCAACTTTCAATGGACTTTATACAATATATATGATGAATATGTGGGTCACATTGTGTATTATATAATATAAATAAAGTTAAATAAATAAATTGGGAGAGTATAAAATGTTCGGTTACACCCGAACTTAGCCTTTCCTTACTTGTTGTATACCCCTTGATTGACGACCTTAGGCACGTATTCGGACAACGAGTAGGAACACCTTTTATGAATTGGTTGAACCCTGGGCTGGTGGGTGCGGCATTCTGTCACCTGAGTATGATGTGGTGACACACATCAGAAATGGCTGACGGGTTAATGTCGCAACCGCCTCCGTCCCGTTAAAACCATGGCAGGCCTCGGAGTACGTTCCCCCCCCGTCTCCATTCAGTTGGTGTGGTAGGTGTTGGTTGAGAAGACTCCCTCTTTACGCTGGTCGGCTCTGAACGCATAGCCTCATAAGGGAGTGCGTCAACCCTCGCCTTGGCCTCGTTTACGAGATAACCTTGGGACCATCTAAGGCGACTACCTCTCGGGGGTGGATAGCGGCTCTGAGTGGGGACCCGTTTAGCATGAACACTCAATCAAAAAACAACAAAAACAACACAACTAACGAGGACAAAAACGACAGCAGTACATTGGAAGGTGAAAGGAGGTCGGAACCGACACCTGGATCCATCCTGGTCTCGGGTGGGAGCTCGGCACCTGAGGTGAGGACGAAATCGTCCCCTCCCAGTTTGCCCAACAGGAATAGGGCGGCCTCTGTCTCCGGGAAAACTACTGACGGACGGACGGGAGGTGTCGGCGGAGTCCAGCCGATTGCTGACCACAACAAGGCTGAGTTGCTTGGCGACATCGCCAGCACTAGCAAAGGAACCTCTGCTAGACTAATGGCAGCTTCCACAGGAGCGAAAGGGCCGAAGAGAAACCGGAAAACTCCGGCTAGGAAATTGAAATCGGACCGACGTCTGGCCACCAAGATTGTGGAGCGTTACGGGGCAAGGAGGCCCCGTCGTCAGAGCATCATGCCGGCACGCTCGAATGGGCCATGAAAGTGCTGAGCGAAGGAGGCGAACAGGAGGCGTCAGGGCGGAAGGCGGCCCCAACAGTAAAGCGGCAAAGATCGCAGGAGGGAGAATCCTCTCTTGGAAAAAGGCCGCGAACGGGCGCAGCTCCATCGTTTAGCGAAATCGCTAAACTAGTGGGTTTGATTGAACTCGGCGTATTCGACCGAAGTAGGGAAGATGGATCCATCTCCCGGGACGAATGAAAAAGGGTGGCGGCGGCCATCTCCGCCGTTTTTATGAAGGTGGTCAGAGGGAACCCTGGACCACCACCAATGTGCGAAAGTGCCGGCTGGCACCACGGTATGCACAAATTAATAAGGTGTGTCGATGAACGATCGGCAGCGCTTTATAAGGAGGCAGTCTCTCGAGTGCGGGAGGTTTGGAAGGGAGCTAAGCTGGAGGCCGTGGATAAGGCAGATCTGCCGCTACGACCTAAGGCTCGCGTATGGCTACCTGCCGAACCCTCTTCCCCGGGTGAAATCGAGGAGATTATTCGGTACTGTAATCCCTCGCTGCCAACGCACGACTGGAAAGTAGTGCGGGTTGAGAAGACCGAGGAACCTTATCGGCAAGCGCTGATTCTGTTAAATGCGGAGTCTCTCGGTCCTCTAAAAGAAGCCAAGGGTGTCATAACCTATGGGTTTGAGAGAGTGGCACTAAGGATCCTCACTTTGGAACCCAAGGCGGATGGCCTACGACCTCCAAGTGCGGAGAAGAAGGTGGAAGCGGATGGTCAAACGACCATGGAAGTGGAGCACGCACCTTCAGACCTGGCCAGCATCGGGGCGGCTCGTCGGCTGATGAGTCTGTCTTCGGCCTGGACCGGCTATTCGTCGCGGAGCAGGACGAAATCAGCCCAAGCGCTGAACTAGCGCTCTTGGAGGAGAGTCCGGAGAATGAAGTTTCTCCAGATTAACCTCCAACATGCAAAGGCGGCTTCCGCAGAACTGTTACTCCGTCTGGAACAGGACGGAGTCGATGTCGTCCTCATCCAGGAACCGTGGCTGAGCAGTAACGGCATTTCTGGATTGAGGACGAAGAGTCATAAGCTGCTAGCGGTATATGAACCAGGTAGAATCAGAGCCTGCATGCTAGTACGAAACGAACTAAAAGTGTTCCTCTTGCCTAATTACAGCAATGGAGACGTTGTGACGGCTAAGCTAGAGAGCGGTGAGGATGGACTTTGGCTGATATCAGCCTATATGTCTCACGAGGATGAGGTGGAACCACCTCCCCTGTTACTAAGAAAGGCCCTAGAGGAGGCGGATAAAGCCGGAGTCGGGGCCATCACAGGATGTGACGCGAACGCGCGACATCAAATCTGGGGCAGCTCGGATACGAATAAAAGGGGTGAGTCACTTTTTGAATTCATTGTAGACGTAGATCTTTTTGTCTGTAATAGGGGAAACACCCCTACCTTTGTGACTGCGGGCAGGGAGTAGGTCCTTGACCTCACCCTTGCCTCTAATATGATTGGACCTATGATCTCGGGTTGGAGGGTTCTAGAGAACCACTATTTCTCGGACTATAGATACATCGCGTTTAGTCTTGATGAAGAAATTCCGCCCAGCAAAAGCTACAGGAATTTTAGGAAGACGAACTGGGAACTTTACGGTAGGAGACTCCGACGTGCTCTACCAGTTGCGCCGAAGCGGGAATCCCTGCTCACGACGGATGCGGTGGATGAATACGTCGGAGTCTTTAGTTCCGCGTGTAACTATGCCCTGGAGAGCTCCTGTCCAATGGTGACACCGAAAGGCAGAGGGAAACCCTTCTGGTGGACCTCGGAGCTCTCAGAAATTAGGGCATCTAGCCGAAGGTTATTCAACAAAGCTCGCAGAAGCGGGTTTGCAGGCGACTGGATATTGTATAAGAGCGGACTCGCGATTTTCATGCAATCAAAACATCATGCAGCTGGTTGGCCCCTATCTATGCGAACTGCATTAGATTGGGTCACATTCCGGGGGCTTGGAGGCAGGTTAGAGTTACGTTCATTCCCAAGGCTGGAAAGAGCTCGCATGTCGCGGCCAAGGATTTCAGGCCTATCAGTCTCTCCTCTTTCTTATTGAAAACTTTGGAGAGGCTGATCGATCGGTATATCAGGGGAAGGATACCAGTAGATCTTTTATCTAGCGCGCAGCAGGTTTACTGTAAAGGCAGGTCAGTAGACACCGCCCTACACACTGTGGTTACTTGGATAGAAAAGTCTATCGCACACAAACACTTTGCCGTGGGAACCTTTCTTGACAAACCTTAAGCATCTCGCTTTCAGTCTGCTCTGTGAAAGAACGATCGTAGCGGACTGGGGTAGCGCGCGTGTACACCGTGCCGTTAACAGGGGAACCCCCCAAGGAGGAGTTCTCTCGCCTCTTCTCTGGATCATGGTCGTTAACGACCTGCTAGAGAAGCTTGCAGAGAGGGGCTGCCGGGTGGTAGCCTACGCTGACGACGTAGCTCTCATGGTCGAGGGGAAATTCCTAGGCACTGTGTACGAACTTACACAAAGTTATCTTGGCGTGGTATCGAAATAGGCTGCGGAATGTGGCCTTTCAGTAAATCCAAGCAAAACTGAAATGGTTCTGTTCACAAGACGGTACAAAATACCGGAAGCGCCCTTGCCATCGATGGGTGGAACTTGTCTCCGTCCAGCGGATAGAGTCAAGTACCTGGGGCTCATCCTGGATAGAAAGCTCTCATGGAAAGCTAATATAGAGGAGAGAGCTAAGAAGGCCTCGGTTGCCTTATATTGCTGCAGAGGCGCCATCGGAAAAAGATGGGGTCTCTCACCTAAGGTGGTTCTTTGGCTATATGAAACTATAGGCAAACCAATAATGTTCTATGGGATACTCGTGTGGTGGAAGTCTTTGGAAAAGACTTCACTAGTCAAGAGACTAGTAAGTGTTCAACGAGCGGCTCTCGTAAGTATGAGTGGCGCGCTCCGTACGACACCAACCTTGGCACTTAACGCCTTACTGCACATAGTACCCGTGGATATAGCTGGACGGTACTTGGCTGCGAAAGCGGCTGCTAGACTTGGGGAATCCGAGTTTTCAGGCGAGTGCGTGCCTGGGCACTCAAGTATCCTCACACACTTCAGCTTCATTCCGAGATCTCTGGATCACCTCCATGCCACCGAGCTCAGCCCGGGCAACAATTTCACTGCTCTTATTCCCTCAAGGGACGTTTGGGCGGGAAGGAGTCGCTGGAGGCGAGGCGCGGTGAGCTTCTTCACGGATGGGTCGAACTTGGCGGGAAAGGTTGGCGGGGGAGTTCACTGTCGTGAGCTCCGCATCAACCTTAGTTTCAGGCTTCCTGATTACTGCAGCGTTTTTCAAGTGCAACAACCTTTAGGGAGGTGGTGATCCACTCGGATAGTAGAGCGGCGATACTAGCTCTGAGTTCAGTGAACATGCGCTCAGGGTTGGTTAAGGAATGCCTATCCTCACTATCGGTGGCATCGCTATACTTTTCAATCAGACTAGTCTGGGTTCCTGGCCACTGCGGAATCGCGGGAAATTGTAAGGCTGATGAACTTGCAAGGTCAGGGACGACGGACTCACTATTGGAAGCATGGAAGCATGTAGGAGCGCCATTGTCCTACTGCGGTCTGCTATTGGACAGATGGGCTTCGGCTGAGCTGGGTAGGCGCTGGTCAGCTGCCAACACATGCTTAGTCGCAAGATCCTTCTGGCCTAATGTTAACCGTGGTAGGTCTGCTGAACTTTTCGCCCTAAGTAAACCTCACCTCTCCTTAGTCGTAGGGGTTCTTACTGGCCATTGCCCCATTGGGATCCACGCTGTAAGGTTAAAAATCTTACCCGATGCTAGCTGTAGAAGCTGCATGGAGGAGGATGAGATGGAATCGTCTCATCACTTTCTTCTGGAATGTCCCGCCTTTGCGAGATCAAGAAAGAGATTTCTTGGCACTCACTTTTTGGAGCATGCTCGCGAAATAGCGAATATAGAGGTTAAGAATCTCTGCAGATTTGTAGTAGGTTCAGGGCGCTTCGTCGACTTCTAATTTTGTTAATCTAAGGGGGATCCAGGCTTCACAAAGGACTACTTTTTAAAGTCTACGTGTGTTTTTCCATTTGGGAAACAGCCTTGCAACCTAACCTAACCTAACCTGTATACAAATCTTGTACGCTGTTCCCCAGGGGTCTACGTTTGCTTCCTCACATATGTAGCTTTAAAACAGTCACTGTTGCTGCGGGTGTGTGTCTTTTAATGTTGTGTGCGGGGGGTCGTACGGGAAACGACTGTAGAAAGTTTGGTTCATATAGCTTTGTGAGATATATACAAATAACCGATTTGAGGGCGGGGCCACGCTCACTTCCCCAACAAAAATACATCAAAATATACCCCTTCCTAGTGTGATCCTTTGTACCAAATTTTATTTTTATAACTTTATTTATGGCTTAGTTATTACGCTTTATGTGTTTTCGGTTTTCGCCATTTTGTGGGCATAGCAGTGGTCAGATCACGCCCTTTTTCAATACCAACCTCCTCAGGGTGCCAAGGTATATGTGCTCGAAATTTCATTAAGATATCTCAATTTTTACTCAAGTTTTCGCTTGCACGGACAGACGGACAGACAGACATTCGGATTCTAACTCGTCTCGTCATCCTGATCATATATAACCCTATATCTAACTCATTTAGTGTTGTGACTTACAAACAACCGTTATGTGAACAAAACTATAATACTCTCGTAGCGACATTGTTGCGAGAGTATAAAAAATAATTCATTAATTGAAAACGAGTAGCTGCAGAGGACAAAAACAAAACGCACATACTTAAATACCCCAGTCAAATAATTATATGTGCATTTCTGCTTTTGTTTATATTTCTTATTCACTGTTATTTTTTGGATTTCGGTAAATGTGGAATAAAAGGTTGATACTATTTACTATTTCGTTACTATGCAACGAAAATTGTTTCATACTTTTCTCGTTCGTTGTACAGTGACATTAAGAATGTGCTTGTGAATTGGGTATTGCATAGTAAATATTTATATGTGCAAAATAAGTTTAGCTGATCTTTCTTACTGATAGTGTCGCAGCAAAAACTTCTATTGCTAAAATTTGTTTTCAAAATTATTGTAGGTGCGTTAACTTAATGAATTATTAAAAATTGGATTACATTTATATAACTTTAACCTAAAATGCCCCGTGGTTCTAGTTTATCAGCCGAGGAACAAGTAATAATCATAGGAATGCATGAAAGCGGTTCCAAAATGGCTCTAGACCAAAGCGACATCGGAACTGTATCTCAAAATCTAAAAAATCCCACTAATTATGGTATAGTGCGACGCAACGGACGAAAAACAACATTGATGAGCGGTGCGAAAGGATGATTCGACGGCTAGTAGTTGCGGACTTGATAAGCAGCGATCAAATATGGACCTAGTTAAGACAGAAAATCACAATAAATATAATTTTTCCAATTATACATAAAAATCAGTTCCTGAAACACACCTCCATGGCACCTAAACCAACGCTAAAGAAAGACACAATAAAGCATATTTGAAGTTTGCAAATAAATACCAATTCTGTGCCGATGAGTGATAGAATACAGTTTTTAGTGACGAAAAAAAAATTAAATTTGGTCGGCCCAGGTCATTGCAAGAAATATTGGAGAGATTCGCACCAGGAACGACGGTCCTACTACAAGCGATGTTTTGGAAGCGGTACCTTGATTTCATGGGCTGCATTTTGCTGCTGTGGAAAGCTATCTACATGTTGAGTTAATAAAATTTGCTGGCAATATTTATGGCATATAACTGGACATATCGGCAGGATAACGCTTCAATCCACTCGAAGAACAACTTTAATGACCGGAAAATTCCCGTAATACAATGTGCATCATTGAGTTCGAACCTAAATCCTATTGAGGATCTCTGGGCGATCCTCTCTGCTCCTTTTTTCCAAAACGGAAACCAGTTTGAGACAGTACGTCACCTTAAATTAGCCATAAAGCAAGAATTTGCCAATATTTACATAACTATTCTACAGTCACTGTTAATTCTCTGGTTAAGCGGCTTAATTTAGTTTTAAAATATAAGGACAATTCTACTGACTATTAAAACAAACATTTCTTTGAGTTAAACTCAAATGTATAGGATTTACTGGTAAAAATAGTAAAATGCACATATAAATATTATATGTTTTATAGTTTAAAAAATTTTTGAAATTTGTTAATTTTTTGTTTTTATATCGTATAAATTAATAATAACAAACCTGCATACCCAGAAATATTTTGCAATTTTGTAATCTTTAATTTTTTTTGCAAAAAGTTCATGTACATATAATTATTTGACTGAGGAATATATATATATTATATACATAAGTAAATAAAATAATAAACTTAACAAGATAGGAATAATTTTGCCTAATATTTATCCATTTAAGCTAGTAATGTCGCATCTGGAGACTTCTGCATATTCCTATAAAGTTGCAAGTGTAATTTGTCTGCATTGAGCTGTGGGAGAGAACATACCAATGCCAAAAATGTTTCACTAATGAACGACATTTTTTATTTGACGAAAACTCCACTACTGTAATGAAAATCATCATATATGTATATAAGTAGTATATGGGACTGCGGTAAGTCGTGAACCAATCTCAACAGTATATTCAAGATAACCATAAGTATATAAATTGACCCTAACTGAAGCTCACTAAAGAAATACAAAATTTGTTATATGCTGATGAGCCCCAACGTTGTCAGAAACATATTTATTTACTTATAATTATTGAATAATAAAATATACAATAGAATCCCGATTAAACGGATGAAATAAAACCAGTGGTATTCCGGATAATCGAAAATCCAAATAATCGGTTTCAAAGCAAAGCAAACAATATTTTAATTAGATCTTCGACGTAATGAATCACATCACAACCTTTTCATTGCGGCCAAGTCCCTAATGCGCTTCAATTGTAACACCTATGTATATGGGACCCGATTGGTTCTGTCTTTCAAACGACTTAAAAGCAACATCTAGAGCTGCAAAAGCTTGTGGGTGAGATGGTACTTGGCATTCATCTCTCGTTTCAGTATCTTCAACATCTTCTCTCTCCTTACTGTTCAAATCGTCAACGATTTCTTCATCAATTAATATTTGGAATCCTGGTTTTTCATTATCGCAGTTAAGCCACGCTTTAAATATTCTCTTCCACGCACCCTTCACTAATGCTACGAATTTTCATTGCTACATATATGTACCTATGTATGCATTAGAATAAAATCTTAATTCTACAAAACCAATTTTAATGCTATTCTGGGAATTATAGCGTTATCTCAAATTTCTTTAAGGGGCAATTAAAAGGGTCAAAAATTTTGGTCAATTATAATAATTTATGATTCCTGAAATAGTATGATGTCTTGAGTTGCTATGCCGGGAATTATTGCGTTATCTCAAACAGAAAATAGTTCGTATGTGTGTAGCTGTAGCTGAAACAGCAATGTATGTTCAAGTTTCGAATTGTAAGCGCTCAGTACTACATTACCTTCCGTTGCGATCGGATGTAGGCAAATAGTAACGGCTTTAAATTATTTAATTAATTATTTTTTGTTTTTAATTATAACAATGTTACGTTTGATATTATTGACGGCGATTTTTTTGAGTTTGGCGATTCACGAAATTCGTTGTGGTAATAAGTAGAGAAACTGCATTAACAATATCGTTTTAAAATGAATAATATATAGCATACATAAGTGAGGCATACAAATTTATGCAGAAACTTTATTTAGTGAAAATAAAGACACGAATATTAATTATTATTTTTAATCATTTGTGCCGAAGTGTTTCAAAAGTTCAAATTATAATTGCCTTTATTACAAAAACTGCAAAAAATACTCTCTAATTTCATAAAATGTAAAGGAGTGTGAAGTAAGTGACAAATATTTGTCTTAAGGATACAAACTTAGAGGGAGAGAGAAAGAGAGAAATTATCGAAAGTTTGAAGAAAAACATTAAAAACTCTGCGGTTATGATATGTATATTGCTAAGCCATAGTAGACAGTTAATTCGTGAGTTTACGTCTGCGTCTCGTAACCGGGTGGATGTCCAAAACATTATTTCTTATTGATAGCAAATCTTTACCGTAAGATTTGTTTTTGAGAATACCGGAGTACGTTCGGCCAATTTGATGCCAAGAAAAAATATTTTGTAGATCACATCGCCCAACGCTACTACAATTCATTCAAAATCCAAAACCGAATTTCGAGCATTGTTTAAAATCTAATTTCCCAATACACAATTTGCCTTCACCTTCGCTTTTAGTTATATGAGAACACCATAAGCAAAGAACACTGAAAAAAGCAAAAGCAAAGTCGATTATTGAAAACTGAAGTGTGGCTTCCTCTGGTACGAAATCCTTTCGTCACATTTTAATCCTTTGCCTGATGTGCTCGTGAAAGAAACATAATGAATCTCAGGATTTTTTGGATTACACGAATGTTTTATTTTCCTTGTGAACAAATTTGCATAAATTTCGACACAGAGCTTCTATTATGGGGTTAGGGGTAGTCAGAGACACGAAAAAATGAGAATTTTCAGTAATTTGTTTGCTATTATACAATGTCTTGACTTAAAGTCACGAAAATTTGAAAAAAAAATTATAATTTCCAAAGTTATAGCTGTCTGTGTTGACCCAGTTTCAAAAAAAGGTCCTTGCGGTGACAATCATAAGTCCTTGGAGATTCATCTAAAATCAATCGGATAAAAAAATTAGTTTTATAAATAGATAATCCTGGGCCTGATAGAAGTTTTTTTCAAAAATTAACAAAATGGCGGCCTCAGGAATTTTTTTTCTAGATTTTCGGGAAAAAATCAACAGTCGGTCTTAAAAAATCGAAATTTTTGAAAAATAAAATCCTTCGATCAGGCCTGAGTTTATTATGTATTCTAAAAGCTGTATGAATTTCATTAAATCTACTGAGCGGTTATCGAGTTACAGTTGTCACTAGTTCAAAAAACATAGTTTTGAGAAAAATGCATTCAAAGTTTCACACTAGCGTATTGTAGCTAGGTGAGGGAAGAGCTCGATTTAATGAACTTTTGCATCAAATCACATCATGCTTAACAAATCTATTACTTCTTGTAATCGGAAAGCCATTGATTAAAATTTATTCCTTTTTAAACTTCGATTGATACTATTTCTAAATATCCAAACTCACAAACCGTCGAAAAAGGTGTTCCTTTGCTTTGCTTTAAGCAATATTCTGGTAAAAATTACTAAATTATAATAATTTATTTTATTAATAAATCTGAAATCGTTGCATTGATAAGAAATGATCGAATAAACAAAAACAACTTTCCTTGAAGAAATCGGCATTTTTTCACCTAGCTCTCTATGTACTATTCCGAATAGTAATTTATCAATCAAAGTGAAATATTATATACCTTGAGTTGACATGTGTTATATGCTATGGTGCTATACTGCCATTCGTTCATACTCGACGATATCTCTATCCCTATAAAAATGCATACAAAAATTATTTTTCCCAACTTCTTCTTCTTTTTAATTATACATGACTCCCTTTTCCTTTTTCACAATTAGTTCCTCTATATGCATAATGGGTAGCAATGGGAATAAATTCAAGATCCGTCTTTACCCTTTGAAATTAAAATTACGGAATCGACGAAACCCTTTAACAATCCTGACATTTTCGTCCACTAATTCAAGGACTGAGTTATTTTTATTAGAAAATGAGGGTATTTCTTTTAACTAGATTTCATATATTATTTTAATTGCAGATGTATGCGAAGATGAAGGCCCGGGTTTTAAATGTAAAGATGGTACCTTTATAGATTGCATTAATCTATGCGATGGCAAAAAGGATTGCACCGATGGTTCTGATGAATTCTTGTGGGCTAATATCACGAGAAGTCCCTGTAGTAGAATTATTTGTCCAGATAATTTTATCAAGTGCAATTACGGTGCTTGCATACCAATCAGTTTCATGTGCAATGGCAGAGCGGATTGTGCTGACGGATCGGATGAGTGGGAATATAATTGCAAGAGACATTCAGAGTAATATCATTTTGTAAACCTATTAGTCATTTCACTATATATTTATATGTATTTTTATACTCTCGCAACATGTTGCACAGGGTATAATAGTTTTGTTTACCTTACGGTTGTTTGTAACACCTAACACTACTCGAGATAGATATATAGAGTTATATAAACGTAAGTAATCAGGAAGACGAGATAAGGTTAATGTTGTTCGAATGGACGAAAATACCCCAGCACTGAAAGTTTTCGATGCAGTACCCGCTGGTGGAAGCCGAGGAAGATGGAGACCTCCACTCCGATGGAAGGACCAGGTGGAGAAGGACCTGTCTTCACTTGGTATTACCAATTGGCGCCAAACTGCCAAAAGGAGAGATGCGTGGCGTGCTGTTGTGGACTCGGCTATAACCGCGTAAGCGGTGTCTACGCCAGTCAAGAAGAAGAAGGTTGACTGTCTGTCCGTTAGTTCATGCCTCCATGCAATTGATAATTTGAGTAAAAATGAAGATGTCTGAATGAAACTTGATACACATCCCACTAAATGCCATACACCGAAAGCCAATGAAGATATCGGAACGAATCTGTGCCCAAATACAGAACCGAGATATCGTAATGAAATTCAAAATGCGTATACGAATTCCTCTGGGTCAATAGTTAATATAATGGATTATTATTATGGGGCTAGCATAAAAGTGAAATATTTCTACTTTTGTATTTTTAAATTTCCGGTGGACTTAACATACGGTATATATCAGTAAATATGTAAGGTATCTTAGCACAATTTAGTGCACATATAATTTTGAATATGACGATATCGGTCCACTATTTATTCCAGCCCTCATATATTACATATACATATATAATAATTAAAGTTATTTTAGTGGAGTTTATACCGAATAAAGTCAAATTGTGTATTATCTTAATAACATTAAATAAATAAATTGTGAGATTATAAAATTACATGTTTCTTGTAGATATCCTGACAAGTGGAAAGCTTGTGAGTCCGGAAATTTTATTGAAGCATATAAATTTTGCGACGGGAAAATTGATTGTCTTACTGCTGCCGGCACTGCAGAAAACATTGAAAACAGCGATGAAAGGCCTTTTCAGTGTCTTTTAAAGTCATGTCCGAAGAGAAATTACTTTCGTTGTGAATATGGAGGATGCATAGTGAAGTCGAAAGTGTGTGATAACATTACTGATTGTTATGATGGTTCGGATGAGAAAGATTGTGAATACGAAATAGACACAAAAGATATAGGTAGAGCGCCAATAGATAGCTGTGTAATTAAAGCCAATCGAAATTACAATGTACGAAATGAGAACCAGAACTCTCATATTTACACCGGAGAGAATAGCCGGGTTCCCGACGACACACGTATTTCTATTAGATGTAGAAATAACTACTTCTTTTTAGAACACTTTTCGACGATTTACAGAACATGTAAGAAAAATGGTTGGGATTATCCTCTTCCAGAATGCATTAGTGAGTATAGTATAATACATATGTATATGTTATAATCAGTATGTTCTTTTTAAATAATTCGTTATTGAGCATTGATTTTCTGCCTATACATATCTAAAGAAGTATTCAATATTCTAAGGTGAGTACTACAACTACGGATTAGGATTCAAAATATTAAAAAATTGTCTCTAAGGTCTAATGTCTAAAATTTTTGGTCGAGGGGATTGCAAAAGTACGAGTCCATTTTTAAAATGAGTGATATATTTCAGTGAAAGCCGTTTGCGTGGGAGAAACTTATGAAACGTGCTATTCAACGTGAATGTTTTTATAAATGGATTTCGTAGGCTGGGAAGAAGTGATTGAGAGCTTGACATTTCTGAAATCAATACTCGCTTTCGAAACAATCTCAAAGCTATTTACATTTTTCTCAGACTCACAAGTCTCTTGTACAATAATTTGGAGTAGAAAACTGATTTATGACCATTGACGTTTTGCGATGTTTGGAGTGTTCGTGAGAAAGATTCCGCGCAGAATTCACCACAATTGAATGTACACAGATTCTGACGACCCCAAAGTAGTTCAGCAGCTATACCCACTCATTAGCTACAGATGTTAAGGAATTATAATTATATAAGACAATAAATTTAGTTCACGCAAATCGATGTTTAATTACTAATAATCGAAACTCTCTTTCAGAATATTGCGATGAGAGAATTCAACATACAAGCAAATCTACAGTAGTGCAGTGCAGACGTGGATATAAGAGTGTTGATTGTAAAAATATAGTACCCGGTACGATAGCAGAAGTCAGCTGTGCTAATGGTTATAAAATGCCGGATACAATAAGGTGAGAATAAAATATTTCGAGTCTTATGTTATCTTAAACATTATGTCGATTAATCTACTCGAAAAATTAAGAATGAAACCCAAATTGTATAAATATACTAGCAAAAATTGAAGTACCCACTATGCAACCGTATGCCACATTATACATTTATGCATGGCTGTCGGATTTCAATCACTGTCAACTTAGTCGCAATTTCTAGTTTATTCTCTATATTCATCATACCTTAATATACTAATTTTTAATGGCAGCGATTCCGGGCTATATGAGATGACCTGCACATCAGAGGGAAGATGGGATAAAAACAAAATCAATTGTCAGCCCGTTTGCGGTCGTCAAATGAGTTCATCTAACGCAAGTGCATCAAATGCGCCATGGCATGTGGGTATCAAAACAGATGTAAACCAAACGTGCGGAGGTACTATTGTGTCACCAAAAAGTGTGATAACTGGTGAGTGAAATTGAAGGAAGTATACAGACATACAAATACTATGTACATTACATATGTATATGTGTCACACACAACTCCAATGATCTAAAACGATCACCATAATAGCCTTTTCACACAGGAGCCAATTGATCAATTAACCGGCCAAAATAAAAGTCTACATTAATGTTTAATCGAATTTTAATCCACTTGAAAATGAAATGCAACTCTGGGACAAAGACCGTATTTATAATTAGATATACGTTCTTTGACCGCGAGTTGTTCACGCCACACGACGGTAGATGTCGCTGCTAAAAATAGCAATCAGCTGATGAAACTTATCAACTTCTTATGAAAAGCAAAAACAAAAAAGTATAACAGCTGATCGGTTATCGAGTAGCCGGCAGTGTGAAAGGTAGAACTGGTTGCTCAGTCAAAATTTTAATTGATCAATTAATTTGGCTGTGTGAAAAGGCTATAAAAGCTGTTTGAAAATATTCTATTTACTTTTGAAGAAAAGTAGCGATCAATCTTAGGGATAATAGTAGAATAAGTTTATTTTGTTAAAAAATTCAGTTAAAATATGTATGTGTTTCGGTTTTAGTTAATTCCGTATGAATTTGGATGCCAAAGTTATGGAGACCACTACTATTTTTAGTCGTGTTAATCATTTTGTCATATAAATAGATTTATGATTTGCTAACTTAAAGTTTTATGTTTCTTCCAGCTACAAATTGTGTCCAAGATGAAGATGGTATACCTTTGGACGCCAACAAAGTTTCCGTCGTAATCACTGGAGATTTAAACAATGGAGCTATTCACATTTTAACTGTCAACGTGTCGGAGATCATCGTAGAAGGGTATGTATATATCCTTTTCCAGGGATCAAGTGAAGGGCTCCTATCATACAGGATTGATTAAAGAGAGTGCGTTCTGTAAAAGGATTTACAATCACTAAAACTGAAACAATATTTTAATTTACAACTGTACTTGGTGAACTCAATCGAGGAAGTACAGAAAAAGCAAGTGACACATGTTCCTAACAACCCAATTTACCATTTTGACCAAAATTATGCACATAAAGAGAAGAAGGAAATTAACTAAAATTTTTATACTCTCGCAACATGTAGCACATATTATAATAGTTTTGTTCACCTTAGAGTTGTTTGTAACAAAATGCAGATGGAATAGTTCCATGGCACTTGTACAAAAAATGGATAAATCGTGTCAGTACTTCTCACAGTCTGATATACCTATATCCGTATGATTTTCTTACTTCCGGTTAGCCTTTTACGGTATACATATATCGGAAGGTAAACGTATAATTTTGGATACAGTATATATAGTAAAAGGAAATGCGATATGTTTGCATTAAAGTGAAAGTTTTATTTAGCAAAGTTAGAATATTTTTCCGATAACATGTTGCCATTTTGAAAGCAATTTCTTAATATGACTCTCATGGAAATTACCATATCGGAACTGGAATAGTCGAATTTTTTTTTCCGTACAATAACGTGAACACACACGAACCTCCAAGGCAAGCTCTTGAAGCTTCTGGCGATATACTATCGTTCGAATCTTTCACAGTATAGCTCTGAATTAATACGATGGTCGTAGGGGGGTAGGGTCATAGTAATTGACCTCTTCCCAATCCCAACAAACACGTAGTAATACCCTTCCCATCTATTTCCAGACTAAATTTTTAAAACATTTATAAGTTTTGTATTATATAATCTTAGTTCCACATTAATAAAATTTTGAAAATTTTTCAAAATTACATATAATATTAAGCAGTTACGGCAGTATTTCTTATGGAGTCTGTCTGTTAATATTTGTCCATAATTCTTCTCACTACAGAGACATCGATGTTGCCCTACTAAAGTTAAGCGAAATACTTACTTTGAGTATGAATACAAAACCGATTTGTTTTACTAACGCCGAAGCTATTACAAAGTCCGATCGAGCATTTCTTCATAGTTGGACGGAGAATGAAAGCAAACGGAGCAATGAATTTAACAAAATCGAACTGCAAGTATTGCCCAATGCTGAGTGCAGCGCCAATTTGGATCAGACTCATATCTGTGTGCGCCCAAAATATCAACTGAATGGAAATGCCACGCTATGCGAAAGAGATATTGGAGGCGGAATTATTGTGGAAAATAATGGCGTTAATTATATAATTGGTATACTTAATCATAAACCCTCCCGCGCCATAGTCTGCACAAACGAGCCTGTCGTTGGCATTGTATTTAATCAAATACCAGACGCACTAAGGAGAAGCATTCAAGATGACAAAGAAAGCCAATATATTTATATATAGAAATTTAAAGTTTATTTGCATGTTTATTTGTAATTGTAAATGTAACTAATTTTTCTTTCAAATATACACAATAATAACATTTCAAAAAGTATGTGTAATAAGGAAAAATAAATTGCGAATATTGGAGCTAGGGAAATATCTGGGCTGATTGCAAATACCTGTAATTTTATTAACGTAAGTCACACATTGATACAAATGTTCGACATAAAGTAAAATAAAATAACAGTTATAGTGGGAACTGGAGTAGTTCATGGATAGATTTTAACCATTATCACCAGATCTCATTATTATGAGAAAAAAATTCAACGTAGTTTTAGTAACACAGTTTACAGATTAACCGATATTTTCGGTGTTAAGTCAGTCATAGATATATTCGGGGGATCTGGGACCTTGAAAAGTATAGTGCGATTTCTACTATGCGTATGTTTAAGTGAGAGCAGCACCAAAGAGGCACTTTGGTGTGCGATATTTGCATATATTCTATTCGTATTGTTAAGTGAAAGAATCAATATGATCGGAAGAAAGCATGCCCGACGATTGGAATCTAAGTGTACTCTGCCGAATCCCCACAATCTGCGCCAATTACCGTTGGGATAAGCCTCCTGAATATCGCCTATAAGGTAAGATTAAAGTCCACCGTCAACAAACTGATAGGAAAGCTCGTTTTAACAGCATGAAAAGGATTGTCTGATGTTGTCTACGCCGCTATATCTGAATTTGGTATCCCCGCAACACTAATACGGCTGTGTAAACTGACGTTGAAAATAACACGAGCCGAAGAACTAAATAGGGAAGGTACATTCTTCTAAAGAGTGTACAAATGCTGGCGTACCCCGATGACGTGAGTACAGCTTTTTCCAGACTGTATAAGGAAGCGAAGCGTATGGGTCTGGTAGTTAACTAGGACAAGACGAAATATCTTCTGTCATCAAACAAACAGTCAGCGCATTCGCGTCTTAGGTCCTCATGACCGCTTATTGGAGCACTGAAAAGTTATAGTCCGATTTCGGTGATTTATACAGGCTATGCTACACTAGTAATACAGTATTTGTGCAGTTTTGTTCCGATATCTTCACGGGTGTTTAACTTATCTATTGTTAAGTGAACCAATCAATTGGTCTTCAAAATAGTGGTATTTGGAAAGTAGTAGTATTTACTCAGATGCCCAGTTCAAATTTTGTAAACAAATTGGAGTGCAGCCCTTGTGTGCCATCTTTACCAAGAAATTTAAAGTTTCTGGTGTCTTTCCTTGATGAATTAAAATATTTTTAATATTATAGTTTTAAACATAACCTTTGTTTGGGAGGTAAGGCGTGGTTATAATCAAATTATCTATTTTTAGACTGTATAAGGATATGTACAAAATACTTATTAGGGGCCCCGGCAACTTAAAAAAAAGTACACCCAAATATGCCCCTTCCTAGTGCGATCCTTTATATATGTATTACTTTATTTATGGCTTAGTTATGACATTCTGATCATTCTGATATATATATATATATATATATATACACTGGTGGTCACATAATTAAGGACACTCCGTTTTCTTTTAAAATATTGGTTTATTTTATAATTTAAAAGCGACATATTTTTTTAAACTTCAGTTACCATATTTATTATCTTCTAAGGTATAGATTTATTGAAAATTTAACGAACAAATTGAACCAAATATATTAAACTTGGATACATCGCTCAACAGTATTTGTTTCCAAAAATCTAAGGGTTTTCCGATATACTCCTTTGCAAATTTAATACGACTCTTTAAGTTTTTGTTTGATACGTGCGATTCAAGAAGATGGTTCGTGTTGATACATCGTTGGTCAGTTGATCCTTTATCGTGCCAAGAATTTGCCTAGAAGTTAAAAAAGGATTCGCCTTGCAAACTCTACGAATTACACGATCGTCCTTTGAAGTAGTTTTTCTGGGCCGTTTTTTTTCTTAACTTACTCCCTGTCCTCCGTAAAGAATCAAAGCATTGTGAACCATTGATTTTGAGCATAAAAGTTCCTTCGCTACGGCTCTAATGGACATTTTTTCCTTCACGTACTTGTAAATAATCATTTTCCTCAATTCTGGAGTACAACTGTTTTTTCGACCCATATCTAACAGTTATTTTATTTGATATTGAATATTTAGTTAATATACAAATGATTTACACAACTTACCGCAAGTTTTTGTGTTAAAATAATAAAAAATCCAATAAAAAAAATTGGTGTCCTTAATTATGTGACCAAGCACCAGCACACTCAAAATACTATAAATTCATCAAACCGCCGAATTTTAGTAAAAGTGTCTAAATTTGTCACTCAAAAACGTGCTACATTTTTGAGCACAGTTATAATATACCGTTGCAATTTACAGTGGGTCTCTAGGCGAAAATTTAGTGCTAAAAACATTGAACTGAAACGCGTGTTTTACTCAACTTTATTTTGTCCCTAATTATGTGGCCACCAGTGTATATATATATATATATATATGTATATATATGTATATACTAGCAGACCCGGCCACACGTTTTTGTGGCTAAGGTATACATTAAATTAAGTTGGTCCAATCTTGGCTTCGGCGACGATATTGATTACTCGACGCAGCATGATGACAACTCACACTACTTTTACTTGTAAAGTGAGTGGTGATAGTACAGGCAGTTTTAAATAGTTTGGGATAATTGACTACGTAATCCTGGTTTGTAGCTGTGTCAACTCTCTTGGACCGAAATTCTAAATTCTCGCATTAAGATCATCGATATCTTTTTTTTACCACCAATATAGGACATTCAATCAGTCATTTATGGTTATCATATTGAGGTTTCATGTCAGGAAAACTTCTCTTTCGAGTCAATGAAGTGACGGAAATCTGTTGGAAATGCTATTAATCCATCGAGGTGTCAACTGCGACCCTACCATTTCCAACTGATTCTACAATCGCAAATTGATATTGTTGTAAAAACACTCATATGTTAGTTGTTAATTGGCGATACTTTATGTGTCGCCACAAAGTAAATGACTTTAGGCATGCAATTAGCCCGTCAGTAAAAGTTGATCCAGGAATAATTGGAAGAGTCTGGCGTAAATCACCCGATAACAGAATCCTGGCTCCATCAAAAACGTTCATCGACAATCAAGATCTTTTAAAGTCCTGTGCAGTACCTCCAGCGACTTCTTTAATATTTGGAAAATTTCGTTATAGCGCTATTTTGCCGACTGGTGTTTCGTTCATTTGAAATTTAGGAGTAATTTCAAGGCCGAATGTGTCGTTTGTTTGCTTACTAACAGGTGCCAAATTGGTGGTGAAAATTAGTGAAATTGGTTCTGGAATTACAGTAGCCCTCATATACTATATATGATGATTTTCTATTTGACTGTATGCCTATGTGTTACCTTAATAAAAATATAGCAATAAACTGCGAGTATAAAATGTTCGTTTGGACCCGAACTTAGCCTTTCCTTATTTGTTACAAATTGTTTTGGGCTATCGACACAACCTTATTCAATCGAACAATAACAAAAATATTTTAACAAAGCAACAATGACAACCTTCAAAATATTATTTTTTTGTTTTCTGTTTTTTTTTTCTTGTCAACTCGCTTACTCACTTTCCAATCTTTTTCTGGCCTTCCACGAATATTTCAAGACTAAAATTAGCCAGATCGTTTTGGCCGTTCTCGTTTTTTTGCGGGACTAACGAACAGCAATTCATTTTTATATTATATTATTATCAAGCGACCGACCGCGCGAGCGATCTTAACCCCCCTCCGGTACCACAATGCCCGAGTTACGCCTACAACTCTACAACGCATAGTTAGCCGACGAGCGGATATTTTTCAAAATGTTTAACTCGTGATATCTTTGAATGGAATGTCAGAATTTAATAATTCAAAAAGTTATATAAAGGTTTTGAATTGATCTTAAATAATAAATCATTTATTTCGATAAGGATTAATACTAAGGTACAAATAAAGACCATTTCAAGTACTGTATTTTAATTAATTCGTTTTATATAAAATCGCTTATTGTGACAATTGATAGTTAGAGATATGATGTCGCGACGTAGATAATGATAAGTTCTACAAAATTGTAGTACATCACTTTGTTATATCTTCAATCGTTTCAAAGTTGGTTTATTGGATTTATTGGTTTTCGAGATATATACAAAAAACTATTTGAGGGCGGAGCCACACCCACTTCTCCAAAAAAATTACACCCAAATATGCACCTCCCTAATGTGATCATCTGTACCAAATTTTACTTTCATAACTTTATTTATGGCTTAGTTATGACGCTTTATAGGTTTTCGGTTTTCGCCATTTTGTGGGCGTGGCAGTGGTCCTATTTCGCCCATGTTCAATTGCAACCCTCTCACGGTCCCAAGGAACATGTGTATCAAGTTTCATTAAGATATCTTAATTTTTACTCAAGTTATCGCTTGCACGGACAGACGGACAGACGGACGGACAGACATCCGGATTTCAAATCTACTCGTCATCCTGATCATTTATGTATATATAACCCCATATCTAACTCTTATATTTCTTGGTGACACAAACAACCGTTATGTGAACAAAACTATGATACTCTGTGCAACAGGTTGCGAGAGTATAAAAACCTTGTTCAAAAATCAGAAGAATTGTGATTTTGCTAACTACTTAAAATTGGTCCCGTGCGACATCGTAGGTGTGGAATTTAAAAATTGAAAATTATTTTTTGTCTTATAAAATTGACTTAAGTATGTAAATACATATATACATTTACATTAATTATTTACATATGAGCCAAAACCGCACTTTAAATTCCACTGAACTAGCTATTCAATATAGATTTTGGCGAAAATTATAGGCTTACAAATCAAAATAAGAGTGCTCATTTTAACAAGGTTGTCAGGAGAAAATCGTTTGCTGTTTTAAGTGATAAGCTAGCGCATAACTTTTTTATTTCTTGATTAATCTCTTAACTAAAATTAAGCGATCTTTTAGTTGTTTTTCTAAAATATTTATTTTTTTCTGATGGTAACTGCTCTCAGATTAAAAACAGATTTATATTATCAAGCCGGGTTGATTTTATAAAAAAAAATTAAAATGCTCTTCAAAAAACAAAATAGTACAACTGTGAATTTTATGTCATCAGAGTGAAAATCATTTTATAATATACATATAAGTTAAATAAACAAGTAATGAAAGGCTAAGTTCGGGTGCAACCGAACATTTAACACCCAAATTTGCCCATAAATTCGGCATAAAGTTTAATAAAATAACGAAAATTGACATATGTAAAATTGTCACACTATTTTCATGGTGTGTGGTGGGGTTCGTGAGAAAACGGGGCCACGCCCACTTCCCCAAAAAAATTACATCCAAATAGTGTGATCCTTTGTACCAAATTTTATTTTTATAACTTTATTTATGGCTTAGTTATTACGCTTTATGTGTTTTCAGTTTTCGCCATTTTGTGGGCGTAGCAGTGGTCAGATTACGCCCATTTTCAATCCTCAGGGTGCCAAGGTATATGTGTTCGAAATTTCATTAAGATATCTCAATTTTTACTCTAGTTTTCACTTGCACGGACAGAGAGACATTCGGATTCTAACTCGTCTCGTCATCCTGATCATATATAACCCTATATCAAACTCATTTAGTGTTATGACTTACAAACAACCGTTATGTGAACAAAACTATAATACTCTCGTAGCAACTTTGTTGCGAGAGTATAAAAAATAATTCATTAATTGAAAACGAGTAGCTGCAGAGGACAAAAACAAAACGCACATACTTAAATACCCCAGTCAAATAATTATAGGTGCATTTATGCTTTTTGTTTATATTTCTTATTCACTGTTATTTTTTGGATTTCGGTAAATGTGGAATAAAAGGTTGATACTATTTACTATTTCGTTACTATGCAACGAAAATTGTTTCATACTTTTCTCGTTCGTTGTACAGTGACATTAAGAATGTGCTTGTGAATTGGGTATTGCATAGTAAATATTTATATGTGCAAAATCAGTTTAGCGGATCTTTTAGTACTGATAGTGTCGCAGCAAAAACTTTTTTGCTAAAATTTGTTTTCAAAATTATTGTAGGTGCGTTAACTTAATGAATTATTAAAAATTTGATTACATCTATTTAACTTTAAGCCTAAAATGCTCCGTGGTTCTAGTTTATCAGCCGAGGAACAAGTAATAATCATAGGAATGCATGAAAGAGGTTCCAAAATGGCTCTAGACCAAAGCGACATCGGAACTGTATCTCAAAATTTCTTAAAAATCCCACTAATTATGGTATAGTGCGACGCAGCAGACGAAAAACAACATTGATGAGCGGTGCGAAAGGATGATTCGACGGCTAGTAGTTGCGGACTTGAAAAGCAGCGATCAAATATGGACCTAGTTAAGACAGAAAATCACAATAAATATAATTTTTCCAATTATACATAAAAATAAGTTTCTGAAACACACCTCCATGGCACCTAACCCATCGCTAAAGAAAGACACAATAAAGCACATTTGAGATTTGCAAATAAATACCAATTCTGTGCCGATGAGTGATAGAATACAGTTTTTAGTGACGAAAAAAAATTAAATTTGGTCGGCCCAGGTCATTGCAAGAAATATTGGAGAGATTCGCACCAGGAACGACGGTCCTACTACAAGCGATGTTTTGGAAGCGGTACCTTGATTTCATGGGCTGCATTTTGCTGCTGTGGAAAGCTATCTACATGTTGAGTTAATAAAATTTGCTGGCAATATTTATGGCATATAACTGGACATATCGGCAGGATAACGCTTGAATCCACTCGAAGAACAACTTTAATGACCGGAAAATTCCCGTAATACAATGTGCGTCATTGAGTTCGAACCTAAATCCTATTGAGGATCTCTGGGGGATCCTCTCTGCTCCTTTTTTCCAAAGCGGAAAGCAGTTTGAGACAGTACGTCACATTAAATTAGCCATAAAGCAAGAATTTGCCAATATTTACATAACTATTCTACAGTCAGTAGTTAATTCTCTAATTAAGCGGCTTAATTTAGTTTTAAAATATAAGGACAATTCTACTGACTATTAAAATAAACATTTCTGTCAGTTAAACTCAAATGTCTGTAAAAATAGTAAAATGCACATATAAATATTTACCATTAGCCTAAACTTCAATTCTGTTTTAAAGTTTAAAAAATATTTTGAAATTTGTTAATTTTTTGTTTTTATATCGTATACATTAATAATAACAAACCTGCATACTCAGAAATATTTTCCAATTTTGTAATCTTTAATTTTTTTTGCAAAAAGTTCATGCACATATAATTATTTGACCGAGGTATATATATATATATTATATACATAAGTAAATAAAATAATAAACTTAACAAGAAAGGAATAATTTTGCCTAATATTTATCCATTTAAGCTAGTAATGTCGCATCTGGAGACTTCTGCATATTCCTATAAAGTTGCAAGTGTAATTTGTCTGCATTGAGCTGTGGGAGAGAACATACCAATGCCAAAAATGTTTCACTAATGAACGATATTTTTTATTTGACGAAAACTCCACTACAGTAATGAAAATCATCATATATATGGGACTGCGGTATATGGGACTGCGGTAAGTCGTGAACCAATCTCAACAGTTTATTCAAGATAACCAGAAGTATACAAATTGACCCTAACTGAAGCTCACTAAAGAAATAAAAAAAAATATTATATGCTGATGAGCCCCAACGTTATCAGAAACATATTTATTTACTTATAATTATTGAATAATAAAATATACAATAGAATCCCGATTAAACGGATGAAATAAAACCAGTGGTATTCCGGATAATCGAAAATCCAGAAAATCGATTTCAAAGCAAAGCAAACAATATTTTAATTAGATCTTTGACGTAATTAATCACATCACAACCTTTTCATTGCGGCCAAGTCAGACACTTAAAAGCAACATCTAGAGCTGCAAAAGCTTCTGGATGAGATGGTACTTGACATTCATCTCTCGTTTCAGTATCTTCAACATCTTCTCTCTCCTTACTGTTCAAATCGTCAACGATTTCTTCATCAATTCATATTTGGAATCCAGGTTTTTCATTATCGTTCAGCCACGCTTTAAATATTCTCTTCCACGCACCCTTCACTAATGCTACGAATTTTCATTGCTACATATACCTATGCATGTATTAGAATAAAATCTTAATTCTAGAAAACCAATTTTAATGCTATTCTGGGAATTATTGTGTTATCTCAAATTTCTTTTAAGGGGAAATTCAAAAGGTCAAAAATTAATTTTGACCAATTATAATAATTTATGATTCCTGAAATAGTATGATGTCTTGAGTTACTATTCCGGGAATTATTGCGTTATCTCAAACAGAAAATAGTTCGTATGTGTGTAGCTGTAGCTGAAACAGCAATATATGTTCAAGTTTCGAATTGTAAGCGCTCAGTACTACATTACCTTCCGTTGTGATCGGATGTAGTCAAATAGTAACGGCTTTAAAATTGTTTTATTAATTATTTTTTTGTTTTTAATTATAACAATGTTACGTTTGATATTATTGACGGCGATTTTTTTGAGTTTGGCGATTCACGAAATTCGTTGTGAAGAAAATGGTAATAATAACCAAAAAAATGTTAAAAAGTTTAATTGGAGAGAAACTGCATTAACAATATCGTTTTAAAATGAATATTATATAGCATACATAAGTGAGGCATACAAATTTATGCAGAAACTTTATTTAGTGAAAATAAAGACACGAATATTAATTATTATTTTTAATCATTTGTGCCGAAGTGTTTCAAAAGTTCAAATTATAATTGCCTTTATTACAAAAACTGCCAAAAATACTCTCTAAATTCATAAAAATTAAAGGAGTGTGAAGTAAGTGACAAATATTTGGTTCGAACTTGTTATTGTCTTAGGGATACAAACTTGGAGGGAGAGAGAAAGAGAGAGATTGTCGAAAGTTTGAAGAAAAACATTAAAACTTCGCGGTTATGATATGTATATTGCTAAGCCATTGTAGACAGTTAATTCGTGAGTTTACGTCTGCGTCTCGTAAACGGGTAGATGTTCAAAACATTTATTTTTGAGAATACCAGAGTACGTTCGCCAATTTGATGCCAAGCAAAAATATTTTGTAGATCATATCGCCCAAAGCTACTACAATTTGAAATCCAAAACCGAATTACGAGCATTGTTTAAAATATAATTTCCCAATACACACTTTGCCTTCACACTTTTGCCTTCACCTTTCTTGAAAAAAGCAAAAGCAAAGTCGATTATTGAAGACTGAAGTGTGGCTTCCTCTGGCACGTAATCCTTTCGTCACATTTTAATATTTTGCCTGATGTGCTCGTGAAAGAATCATAATGAATCTCAGGATTTTTTGGATTACACGACTGTTTTATTTTCCTTGTGAACAAATTTGCATAAATTTCGACACAGAGCTTCTATTATGGGGTTAGGGGTAGTCGGAGACACAAAAAAATTAGAATTTTCAGTAATTTTTTTTGCTATTAATTTTCATTTTCACGAAAATTTGAAAAAAAAATATAATTTCCAAAGTTATAGCTGTCTGTGTTGACCCAGTTTCAAAAAAAGGTCCTTGCGGTGACAATCAGAAGTCCTTGGAGATTCATCTAAAATTCATCGGAAAAAAAACTAGTTTTATAAATAGATAATAATGGGCCTGATCAAAGCTTTTTTTTTAAATTAACAAAATGGCGGCCTCGGGAATTTTTTTTCTAGATTTTCGGGAAAATTTTTTAAAAATAAATTCCTTCGATTAGGCCTGAGTTTATTATGTATTCTAGAAGCTGTATGAATTTCATTAAAATCTACTGAGCGGTTATCGAGTTACAGTTGTCACTAGTTCAAAAAACATAGTTTGAGAAAAATGCATTTAAAGTTTCACACTAGTGTATTGGAGTGTCCAAGCGCTCTTTGTTATTTGTTGAATAACTCGAAAAGTTATTATTGGATCAACTTCAAATGTTCAGAGAATATTTTTAAGATATTACACTTAACGAAAATGCCAAAAAATTGATTTTATGAAAATTCTGACTACCCCTAACCCCTTATGTCGATAGCGAGTGTCATCTGAGTTTAGAAGATGACGAAGAGAAATCCGTATTGGTTCGTTGTTATATCAGAAATCGTTGGGGATTTATTCGGGTTTTTCTTCGCGTTTTCGTTTAGCTTTTGAGAGCTAGGTGAGGGATGAGCTCGATTTAATGAACTTTTGCATCAAATCACATCATGCTTAACAAATCTATTACTTCTTGTAATCGGAAATTCACAAACCGTCGAAAAAGGTGTTCCTTTGCTTTGCTTTAAGCAATATTCTGGTAAAAATTACTAAATTATAATAATTTATTTTATTAATAAAACTGAAATCGTTGCATTGATAAGAAATGATCGAATAAACAAAAACAACTTTCCTTGAAGTAATCGCCATTTTTTCACCTAGCTCTCTATGTACTATTCCGAATAGTAATTTATCAATCAAAGTGAAATATTATATACCTTGAGTTGACATGTGTTAGATGCTATGGTACTGCCATTCGTTCATACTCGACGATATCTCTATCCCTATAAAAATGCATACACAAATTATTTTTCACAACTTCTTCTTCTTCTTAATTATACATGACTCCCTTCTCCTTTTTCACAACTAGTTCCTCTATATGCATAATGGGTAGCAATGGGAATAAATTCAAGATCCGTCTTTACCCTTTGAAATTAAAATTACGGAATCGACGAAACCCTTTGACAATCCTGACACTTTCGTCCACTAATTCAAGGACTGAGTTATTTATTAGAAAATGAGGGTATTTCTTTTAACTAGATTTCATATATTATTTTAATTGCAGATGTATGCGAAGATGAAGGCCCGGGTTTTAAATGTAAAGATGGTACCTTTATAAATTGCCTTGATCTATGCGATGGCAAAAAGGATTGCACCGATGGTTCTGATGAATTCTTGTGGGCTAATATCACGAGAAGTTCCTGTAAAAGAATTACTTGTCCAAATAATTATTTCAGGTGCAATTACGGTGCTTGCATACCAATGAGTTCCATGTGCAATGGCAGAGCGGATTGTGCTGACGGATCGGATGAGTGGAAATATAATTGCAAGGAACATCCAAAGTAATATCATTTTGTAAACCTATTAGTCATTTCACTATATATTTATATGTATTTTTATACTCTCACTACATGATGCATAGGGTATAATAGTTTTGTTCACTTTACGGTTGTTTGTAACCCCTAACACTACTCGAGATAGATATATAGAGTTATATAAACGTAAGTAATCAGGAAGACGAGATAAGTTGGAAGCAGGTTGATTGTCTGTCCGTTAGTTCATGCCTCCAAGCAATTGATAATTTGAGTAAAAATGAATATGGCTTAATAAAACTTGATACACATCCCACTAAATGCCATACACCGAAAACCAAAGAAGATATCGGAACGAATCTGTGCCCAAATACAGAACCGAGATATCGTAATGAAATTCATAATGCGTATACGTATTCCTCTGGGTTAATAGTTAATATAATGGATTATTATTATGGGGCTAGCATAAAAGTGAAATATTTCTACTTTTGTGTTTTTAAATTGCCGGTGGACTTAACAGACGGTTCATATCAGTAAATATATAAGACATCTTAGCATAATGTAGTACACGTATAATTTTGAATATGACTACACACTAATTATTCCAGCCCTTATATATTACATATACATATATAATAATTAAAGTTATTTTGGTGGAGTTTATACCGAATAAAGTCAAATTGTGTATTATCTTAATAATATTAAATAAATAAATTGCGAGATTATAAAATTACATGTTTCTTGTAGATATCCTGGCGAGTGGAAAGCTTGTGAGTCCGGCGATTTTATTGAAGCAAATAAATTTTGCGACGGAAAAATTGATTGTCTTACTGCTGACGGCACTGAAGAAAACATTGAAAACAGCGATGAAAGGCCTTTTCAGTGTCTTTTAAAGTCATGTCCGAAGAGAAATTACTTTCGTTGTGAATATGGAGGATGCATAGTGAAGTCTAAAGTGTGTGATAACATTACTGATTGTTATGATGGTTCGGATGAGAAAGATTGTGAATACGAAATAGACACAAAAGATATAGGTAGCTGTGTAATTAAAGCCAATCGAAATTACAATGTACGAAATCAGAACCAGAACTCTCATATTTACACCGGAGAGAATAGCCGGGTTCCCGTCGACACACGTATTTCTATTAGATGTAGAAATAACTACTTCTTTTTAGAACACTTTTCGACGATTTACAGAACATGTAAGAAAAATGGTTGGGATTATCCTCTTCCAGAATGCATTAGTGAGTATAGTATAATACATATATATATGTTATAATCAGTATCTTCTTTTTAAATAATTCGTTTTTGAGCATTGATTTTCTGCTTATACATATCTAAAGAAGTGTCCAATATTCTAATGTGAGTACTACAACTACGGAAATGTGTAAAATTTTTGGTCGAGGGGCTTGCAAAAGTACGAGTCCATTTTTAGTGATATATTTCAGTGAAAGCCGTTTGCGTGGGAGAAACTTATGAAACGTGCTATTCAACGTGAATGTTTTTATACTCTCGCAACTAAAGTTGCTAAAGAGAGTATTATAGTTTTGTTCACATAACGGTTGTTTGTAACACCCAAAACTAAACGAGTTAGGAATAGGGTTATATATACCAAAGTGATCAGGGTGAAGAGTGGAGTTCAAATCCGAATGTCTGTCTGTCCGTCCGTCCGTCCGTCCGTCCGTCCGTCCGTCCGTCCGTCCGTCCGTCCGTCTGTGCAAGCTGTAACTTGAGTAAAAATTAAGATATCTTGATGAAACTTGGCATACTTATTTCTTGGCACCATAGGAAGGTTGCTTTCGAAAATGAGCAAAATCGGACCACTGCCACGCCCACAAAATGGTGAAAACCGAAAACACATAAAGTGCCATAACTAAGCCATAAATAAAGCTATGGAAATGAAATTTGGCATTTGGATCGTACTATGAAGGGGCATATTTGGATGTATTTTTTTTGGGGAAGTGGGCGTGGCCCCGCCCCCTACTAAGTTTTTTGTACATATCTCGCAAACCAATAGAGCTATATAAACCAAACTTTCTGCAGTAGTTTTTTTTAGCCACTTCCTAATACAGTCCAAAAATGGAAGAAATCGGATATTAACCACGCCCACCTCCCATACAAAAGTTAGGTTGAAAATTACTAAAAGTGGGTTAACTCATTAACGAAAAACGTCAGAAACACTGAATTTCACATAAGAAATGGCAGATGGAAGCTGCACTCAGATTTTTTTACAAAATGGAAAATGGGCGTGGCGTCGCCCACTTATGGGTCAAAAACCATATCTCAGGAACTACTCGACCGATTTCAATGAAACTTGGTTTGTAATAGTTTCCTTACATCCCAATGATATGTTGTGAAAATAGGCCAAATCGCTTCACAACCACGTCTACTTCCTATATACCAGAACTTTGAAGACAATCTGAATCGTTTACTTTACAATATATAAAATAAGTACTAGTGAAGATATCGGTGCAGAACTTTGCACAAATACTATGTTAGTAGTGTTGCAGCCCCATTCTGAAAATCGCAGAAATCGGACCATAGGTTTTTAAGGCCCCATATATCGAACACGAGGACCGCGGTGCTTCTAACCTAAGATTATGGTTTCCAACTTTCAATGGACTTTATACAATATATATGATGAATATGTGGGTCAAATTGTGTATTATATAATATAAATGAAGTTAAATAAATAGTATAAAATGTTCGGTTACACCCGAACTTAGCCCTTCCTTACTTGTTATAAATGGATTTCGTAGGCTGGGAAGAAGTGATTGAGAGCTTGACATTTCTGAAATCAATACTCGCTTTCGAAACAATCTCAAAGCTATTTACATTTTTCTCAGACTCACAAATCTCTTGTACAATAATTTGGAGTAGAAAACTGATTTATGACCATTGACGTTTTGCGATGTTTGGAGTGTTCGTGAGAAAGATTCCGCGCAGAATTCACCACAATTGAATGTACACAGATTCTGACGACCCCAAAGTAGTTCGGCAGCTATACAGACTCACTAGCTAAATATGTTAAGGAATAATAATTATATAAGACAATAAATTTAGTTCACGCAAATCGATGTTTAATTACTAATAATCGAAACTCTCTTTCAGAATATTGCGATGAGAGAATTCTACATACAAGCAAATCTACAGTAGTGCAGTGCAGACGTGGATATAAGAGTGTTGATTGTAAAAATATAGTACCCGGTACGATAGCAGAAGTCAGCTGTGCTAATGGTTATAAAATGCCGGATACAATAAGGTGAGAATAAAATATTTCGAGTCTTATGTTATCTTAAACATTATGTCGATTAATCTACTCGAAAAATTAAGAATGAAACCCAAATTGTATAAATATACTAGCAAAAATTGAAGTACCCACTATGCAACCGTATGCCACATTATACATTTATGCATGGCTGTCGGATTTCAATCACTGTCAACTTAGTCGCAATTTCTAGTTTATTCTCTATTTTCATCATACCTTATTATAGTTTAAACATACAGCAATAAGAACAAGTGTACTTTTCATTTATACTACATATACTAATTTTTAATGGCAGCGATTCCGGGCTATATGAGATGACCTGCTCATCAGAGGGAAGATGGGATAAAAACAAAATCAATTGTCAGCCCGTTTGCGGTCAAATCTGCAAATGAGTTCATCTAACGCAAATGCATCAAATGCGCCATGGCATGTGGGTGTCAAAACAGATGTAAACCAAACGTGCGGAGGTACTATTGTGTCACCAAAAAGTGTGATAACTGGTGAGTGAAATTGAAGGAAGTATACAGACATACAAATACTGTGTACATTACATATGTATATGTGTCACACACAACTCCAATGATCTAAAACGATCACCATAATAGCCTTTTCACACAGGAGCCAATTGATCAATTAACCGGCCAAAATAAAAGTCTACATTAATGTTTAATCGAATTTTAATCCACTTGAAAATGAAATGCAACTCTGGGACAAAGACCGTATTTATAATTATATATACGTTCTTTGACCGCGAGTTGTTCACGCCACACGACGGTAGATGTCGCTGCTAAAAATAGCAATCAGCTGATGAAACTTATCAACTTCTTATGAAAAGCAAAAACAAAAAAGTATAACAGCTGTTCGGTTATCGAGTAGCCGGCAGTGTGAAAGGTAAAACTGGTTTCTCAGTCAACATTTTAATTGATCAATTAATTTGGCTGTGTGAAAAGGCTATAAGGCTATATTAGTCGTGTTAATCATTTTGCCATATAAATTGATTTATGATTTGTTATCTTAAAGTTTTATGTTTCTTCCAGCTACAAATTGTGTCCAAGATGAAGATGGTATACCTTTGGACGCCAACAAAGTTTCCGTCGTAATCACTGGAGATTTAAACAATGGAGCTATTCACATTTTAACTGTCAACGTGTCGGAGATCATCGTAGGAGGGTATGTATAAATCCTTTTCCAGGGATCAAGTGAATTGCTCCTATCGTACAGGATTGATTAAAGAGAGTGCGTTCTGTAAAAGGATTAACAATCACTGAAACTGAAACAATACTTTAATTTACACCTGTGAACTCAATCGAGGAAGTACAGACAAAGCAAGTGACAACCCCATTTACCATTTGAAAATTGAATCATTTTGACCAAAATTATGCACGTAAAGAGAAGAAGGAAATTAACTAAAATTTTTATACTCCCGCAATATGTAGCACATATTATAATAGTTTTATTCACTTTAGAGTTATTTGTAACAAAATGCAGATGGAATGGTTCCATGGGACTTGTACAAAAAATTGGTTAGCTTTTTACGGTATACATATATAATTTTGGATACAGTATATATAGTAAAAGGAAATGCGATATGTTTGCATTAAAGTGAAAGTTTTATTTAGCATAGTTCGAATATTTTTTCGATAACATGTTGCCATTTTGAAAGCAATTTCTTAATATGACTCTCATGGAAATGGCCATATTGGCGAAGAACTGGAATAGTCGATTTTCTTTTTCCGTACAATAACGTGAATACATAAGAACCTCCAAGGCAAGCTCTTGAAGTTTCTGGCGATATACTATCGTTCGAATCTTTCACAGTATAGCTCTGAATTAATACGATGGTCGTAGGGGGGTAGGGTCATAGTAATTTACACGTAGTAATACCCTTCCCATCTATTTCCAGACTAAATTTTTAAAACATTTATAAGTTTTGTATTATATAATCTTAGTTCCACATTAATACAATTTCTAAAATTTTTCAAAATTACATATAATATTAAGCAGTTACGGCAGTATTTCTTATGGAGTCTGTCTGTTAATATTTGTCCATAATTCTTTTCACTACAGAGACATCGATGTTGCCCTACTAAAGTTAAGCGAAATACTTACTTTGAGTATGAATACAAAACCGATTTGTTTTACTAACGCCGAAGCTATTACAAAGTCCAATCGAGCATTTCTTCATAGTTGGACGGAGAATGGAAGCAATTTAATTAACAAAATCGAACTGCAAGTATTGCCCAATGCTGAGTGCAGCGCCAATTTGGATCAGACTCATATCTGTGTGCGCCCAAAATATCAACTGAATGGAAATGCCACACTATGCGAAAGAGATAATGGAGGCGGAATTATTGTGGAAAATAATGGCGTTAATTACATAATTGGTATACTTAATCATAAACCCTCCCGAAGCGCAGGCTGCACAAACGAGCCTGTCGTTGGCATTGTGTTTAACCAAATACCAGACGCACTAAGGAGAAGCATTCAAGATGACAAAGAAAGCAAATATATTTATATATAGAAATTAAAAGTTTATTTGCATGTGTAATTGTAAATGTAATTAATTTTTCTTTCAAATACATATATACAATAATAACATTTCAAAAAGTATGTGTAATAAGGAAAAATAAATTGCGAATATTGGAGCTAGGGAAATATCTGGGCTGATTGCAAATACCTATAATTTTATTAACGTAAGTCACACATTGATACAAATATTCGACATAAAGTAAAATAAAATAACAATTATAGTGGGAACTGGAGTAGTTCATGGATAGATTTTAACCATTAGCCTGGTGCTCTCATTATTATCAGGAAAAAATTCAACGTAGTTTTAGTAACACAGTTTTCAGATTAACCGATATTTTCGGTATAAAGTCAGTCATAGATATATTCGGGGGATCTGGGACCTTGAAAAGTATAGTGCCATTTCTACTATGTGTATGTTTAAGTGAGAGCAGCACCAAAGAGGCACTTTTCGATATTTGCATATATTATATTCGTATTTTTAAGTGAAAGAATCAATATGATCGGAAGAAAGCATGCCCAAATATGCACCTCCCTAATGTGATCACCTGTACCAAATTTTACTTTCATAACTTTATTTATGGCTTAGTTATGACGCTTTATAGGTTATCGGTTTTCGCCATTTTGTGGGCGTGGCATTGGTCCGATTTTGCCCATTTTCTCAGGGTGCCAAGGAATACGTGTTCCAAGTTTCGTTAAGATATCTCAATTTTTACTCAAGTTATCCGTTGCACGGACAGACGGACGGACAGACAGACATCCCGATTTCAACTCGTCTCGTCATCCTGATCATTTTGATATACATAACCTTACAAACAACCGTTATGTGAACAAAACTATAAGCAATTTTTGTTGCGAGAGTATAAAAATGGTTAAATGCATTCCAGGTATATCCCAGTTGTATTTCTTTTGTTGCGATGGTATAGAAGTAAAAGCTGCTTCATATTCATAATTCTATTTTCATTTCATACTATAGAAAATTTTTGTTGTGTTTCTCGTTTGATGTCATTTAAAAACAAGTAAGGAAAGGCTAAGTTCGGGTGTAACTAAACATTTTAAACTCTCGCAATTTGCAGGGTGTCTAGTATTACCCCTAGGTACTTCAGCGTATACTTCGTATCGAATATCAGCCTTCTGTTCTTAAAATAGCTCATTATTATATTAATGAGGCCTTGGGGAGCCTGTAGTTTGTATAATGTGTTAATAATGTTTGCCCATTTTGCGGAGTTGAACCCGTTCTTAACATCTAGGGTAATCAGTGCGCAGTATTTTTTTGTAGCACCTTTCCATCTTTTTTTCCACTGACTGCACCTTTTGCAGTGTCAACGACTTTCTTTAGTGCGTCAATAGTGGATCTTCGTTTTATAAAGCCGTGTTGTTTCTCTGCTAATCCGTCGGCTTCCAGGATTGCTAACTCCAGGCGATTTCGTATAATATTTTCGTATACTTTGCCCATTGTGTCGAGCATACACAAGGGCCTATACGATGATGGTTCCTCTTTGTTTTGGGAGTAAAACTAAGCGTTGGACTTTCCAGGAGTCGGGGAACACCCCTTCTGCGTTGTACATGTTTGCGAACAGTGTGGGTTTCAAAATTATAGCTTCCTTTAAAGCTCTGTTGGGTATTCTGTCTATTCCAGGCGCTTTGTGTTTTTATTTTTCTCGCTATGGCCAATAGTACTTCTTCCGTAACAAATAGCGGTGACTCAGCCGCTTCGTTTTGATGTTCAGCGTACGAGATCGGGTGATGCGTCGGAAATAATGCTTCGATGACTTCCTTCATAAACGATGCGCTTTTAGTATCCTGCGACTTATTTTTGCATTTTTATACTCTTGCAACAAAAGTTGCTTATAGTTTTGTTCACATAACGGTTGTTTGTAAGTCATAAAACTAAACGAGTTAGATATAGGGTTATGTATATCAAAATGATCAGGGTGACGAGACGAGTCAAAATCCGAATGTCTGTCTGTCCGTCCGTCCGTCCGTCCGTGCAACGGATAACTTGAGTAAAAATTGAGATATCTTGATGAAACTTGGAACACATATTCCTTGGGACCGTAAGAGGGTTGCTTTCGAAAATGGGCAAAATCGGACCACTGCCACGCCCACAAAATGGCGAAAACCGAAAACACATAAAGTGTCATAACTAAGCCATAAATAAAGTTATAAAAGTAAAATTTGGAATAGAGGATCGCACTAGGAAGGGGCATATTTGGATGTAATTTTTTTGGGAAAGTGGGCATGGCCCCGCCCCCAAATCGGTTATTTGTATATAACTCGCAAACCAATAGAGCTATATAAACCAAACTTTCTGCAGTCAGTTCTCTTACGTACCCCACCACACACCATGAAAATAGTTGAAATCGGATAATAACCACGCCCACCTCCCATACAAAGGTTAGGTTGAAACTTACTAAAAGTGAGTTAACTCAGTAACGAAAAACGCCAGAAACACTAAATTTCATATAAGAAATGGCAGATAGAAACTGCACTCAGAGTTTTTTACAAAATGGAAAATGGGCGTGGCATCGCCCACTTATGGGTCAAAAACCATATCTCAGGAACTACTCGACCGATTTCAATGAAACTTGGTTTGTAATAGTTTTCTTACATCCCAATGATATGTTATGAAAATAGGCCAAATCGCTTCACAACCACGCCTACTTCCTATATACCAGAACTTTGAAGACGATCTGAATCGTTAACTTATGAAGATATCGGTGCAGAACTTTGCACAAATACTACCTTTATAGTGTGGAAGCCCTTTTCTAAAAATCGCCGAAATCGGACCATAGGTTTTCAAGGCCCCATGTATCGAACATGAGGACCTCGGTGCTTCTAACCTAATATTATGGTTTCCAACTTTCAATGGACTTTATACAATATATATGATGAATATGTGGGTCACATTGTGTATTATATAATATAAATAAAGTTAAATAAATAAATTGGGAGAGTATAAAATGTTCGGTTACACCCGAACTTAGCCTTTCCTTACTTGTTGTATACCCCTTGATTGACGACCTTAGGCACGTATTCGGACAACGAGTAGGAACACCTTTTATGAATTGGTTGAACCCTGGGCTGGTGGGTGCGGCATTCTGTCACCTGAGTATGATGTGGTGACACACATCAGAAATGGCTGACGGGTTAATGTCGCAACCGCCTCCGTCCCGTTAAAACCATGGCAGGCCTCGGAGTACGTTCCCCCCCCGTCTCCATTCAGTTGGTGTGGTAGGTGTTGGTTGAGAAGACTCCCTCTTTACGCTGGTCGGCTCTGAACGCATAGCCTCATAAGGGAGTGCGTCAACCCTCGCCTTGGCCTCGTTTACGAGATAACCTTGGGACCATCTAAGGCGACTACCTCTCGGGGGTGGATAGCGGCTCTGAGTGGGGACCCGTTTAGCATGAACACTCAATCAAAAAACAACAAAAACAACACAACTAACGAGGACAAAAACGACAGCAGTACATTGGAAGGTGAAAGGAGGTCGGAACCGACACCTGGATCCATCCTGGTCTCGGGTGGGAGCTCGGCACCTGAGGTGAGGACGAAATCGTCCCCTCCCAGTTTGCCCAACAGGAATAGGGCGGCCTCTGTCTCCGGGAAAACTACTGACGGACGGACGGGAGGTGTCGGCGGAGTCCAGCCGATTGCTGACCACAACAAGGCTGAGTTGCTTGGCGACATCGCCAGCACTAGCAAAGGAACCTCTGCTAGACTCATGGCAGCTTCCACAGGAGCGAAAGGGCCGAAGAGAAACCGGAAAACTCCGGCTAGGAAATTGAAATCGGACCGACGTCTGGCCACCAAGATTGTGGAGCGTTACGGGGGCAAGGAGGCCCCGTCGTCAGAGCATCATGCCGGCACGCTCGAATGGGCCATGAAAGTGCTGAGCGAAGGAGGCGAACAGGAGGCGTCAGGGCGGAAGGCGGCCCCAACAGTAAAGCGGCAAAGATCGCAGGAGGGAGAATCCTCTCTTGGAAAAAGGCCGCGAACGGGCGCAGCTCCATCGTTTAGCGAAATCGCTAAACTAGCGGGTTCGATAGAACTCGGCGTATTCGACCGAAGTAGGGAAGATGGATCCATCTCCCGGGACGAATGGAAAAGGGTGGCGGCGGCCATCTCCGCCGTTTTTATGAAAGTGGTCAAAGGGAACCCTGGACCACCACCTATGTGTGAAAGTGCCGGCTGGCACCACGGTATGCACAAATTAATAAGGTGTGTCGATGAACGATCGGCAGCGCTTTATAAGGAGGCAGTCTCTCGAGTGGGGGAGGTTTGGAAGGGAGCTAAGCTGGAGGCCGTGGATAAGGCAGATCTGCCGCTACGACCTAAGGCTCGCGTATGGCTACCTGCCGAACCCTCTTCCCCGGGTGAAATCGAGGAGATTATTCGGTACTGTAATCCCTCGCTGCCAACGCACGACTGGAAAGTAGTGCGGGTTGAGAAGACCGAGGAACCTTATCGGCAAGCGCTGATTCTGTTAAATGCGGAGTCTCTCGGTCCTCTAAAAGAAGCCAAGGGTGTCATAACCTATGGGTTTGAGAGAGTGGCACTAAGGATCCTCACTTTGGAACCCAAGGCGGATGGCCTACGACCTCCAAGTGCGGAGAAGAAGGTGGAAGCGGATGGTCAAACGACCATGGAAGTGGAGCACGCACCTTCAGACCTGGCCAGCATCGGGGCGGCTCGTCGGCTGATGAGTCTGTCTTCGGCCTGGACCGGCTATTCGTCGCGGAGCAGGACGAAATCAGCCCAAGCGCTGAACTAGCGCTCTTGGAGGAGAGTCCGGAGAATGAAGTTTCTCCAGATTAACCTCCAACATGCAAAGGCGGCTTCCGCAGAACTGTTACTCCGTCTGGAACAGGACGGAGTCGATGTCGTCCTCATCCAGGAACCGTGGCTGAGCAGTAACGGCATTTCTGGATTGAGGACGAAGAGTCATAAGCTGCTAGCGGTATATGAACCAGGTAGAATCAGAGCCTGCATGCTAGTACGAAACGAACTAAAAGTGTTCCTCTTGCCTAATTACAGCAATGGAGACGTTGTGACGGCTAAGCTAGAGAGCGGTGAGGATGGACTTTGGCTGATATCAGCCTATATGTCTCACGAGGATGAGGTGGAACCACCTCCCCTGTTACTAAGAAAGGCCCTAGAGGAGGCGGATAAAGCCGGAGTCGGGGCCATCACAGGATGTGACGCGAACGCGCGACATCAAATCTGGGGCAGCTCGGATACGAATAAAAGGGGTGAGTCACTTTTTGAATTAATTGTAGACGTAGATCTTTTTGTCTGTAATAGGGGAAACACCCCTACCTTTGTGACTGCGGGCAGGGAGTAGGTCCTTGACCTCACCCTTGCCTCTAATATGATTGGACCTATGATCTCGGGTTGGAGGGTTCTAGAGAACCACTATTTCTCGGACTATAGATACATCGCGTTTAGTCTTGATGAAGAAATTCCGCCCAGCAAAAGCTACAGGAATTTTAGGAAGACGAACTGGGAACTTTACGGTAGGAGACTCCGACGTGCTCTACCAGTTGCGCCGAAGCGGGAATCCCTGCTCACGACGGATGCGGTGGATGAATACGTCGGAGTCTTTAGTTCCGCGTGTAACTATGCCCTGGAGAGCTCCTGTCCAATGGTGACACCGAAAGGCAGAGGGAAACCCTTCTGGTGGACCTCGGAGCTCTCAGAAATTAGGGCATCTAGCCGAAGGTTATTCAACAAAGCTCGCAGAAGCGGGTTTGCAGGCGACTGGATATTGTATAAGAGCGGACTCGCGATTTTCATGCAATCAAAACATCATGCAGCTGGTTGGCCCCTATCTATGCGAACTGCATTAGATTGGGTCACATTCCGGGGGCTTGGAGGCAGGTTAGAGTTACGTTCATTCCCAAGGCTGGAAAGAGCTCGCATGTCGCGGCCAAGGATTTCAGGCCTATCAGTCTCTCCTCTTTCTTATTGAAAACTTTGGAGAGGCTGATCGATCGGTATATCAGGGGAAGGATACCAGTAGATCTTTTATCTAGCGCGCAGCAGGTTTACTGTAAAGGCAGGTCAGTAGACACCGCCCTACACACTGTGGTTACTTGGATAGAAAAGTCTATCGCACACAAACACTTTGCCGTGGGAACCTTTCTTGACAAACCTTAAGCATCTCGCTTTCAGTCTGCTCTGTGAAAGAACGATCGTAGCGGACTGGGGTAGCGCGCGTGTACACCGTGCCGTTAACAGGGGAACCCCCCAAGGAGGAGTTCTCTCGCCTCTTCTCTGGATCATGGTCGTTAACGACCTGCTAGAGAAGCTTGCAGAGAGGGGCTGCCGGGTGGTAGCCTACGCTGACGACGTAGCTCTCATGGTCGAGGGGAAATTCCTAGGCACTGTGTACGAACTTACACAAAGTTATCTTGGCGTGGTATCGAAATAGGCTGCGGAATGTGGCCTTTCAGTAAATCCAAGCAAAACTGAAATGGTTCTGTTCACAAGACGGTACAAAATACCGGAAGCGCCCTTGCCATCGATGGGTGGAACTTGTCTCCGTCCAGCGGATAGAGTCAAGTACCTGGGGCTCATCCTGGATAGAAAGCTCTCATGAAAAGCTAATATAGAGGAGAGAGCTAAGAAGGCCTCGGTTGCCTTATATTGCTGCAGAGGCGCCATCGGAAAAAGATGGGGTCTCTCACCTAAGGTGGTTCTTTGGCTATATGAAACTATAGGCAAACCAATAATGTTCTATGGGATACTCGTGTGGTGGAAGTCTTTGGAAAAGACTTCACTAGTCAAGAGACTAGTAAGTGTTCAACGAGCGGCTCTCGTAAGTATGAGTGGCGCGCTCCGTACGACACCAACCTTGGCACTTAACGCCTTACTGCACATAGTACCCGTGGATATAGCTGGACGGTACTTGGCTGCGAAAGCGGCTGCTAGACTTGGGGAATCCGAGTTTTCAGGCGAGTGCGTGCCTGGGCACTCAAGTATCCTCACACACTTCAGCTTCATTCCGAGATCTCTGGATCACCTCCATGCCACCGAGCTCAGCCCGGGCAACAATTTCACTGCTCTTATTCCCTCAAGGGACGTTTGGGCGGGAAGGAGTCGCTGGAGGCGAGGCGCGGTGAGCTTCTTCACGGATGGGTCGAACTTGGCGGGAAAGGTTGGCGGGGGAGTTCACTGTCGTGAGCTCCGCATCAACCTTAGTTTCAGGCTTCCTGATTACTGCAGCGTTTTTCAAGTGCAACAACCTTTAGGGAGGTGGTGATCCACTCGGATAGTAGAGCGGCGATACTAGCTCTGAGTTCAGTGAACATGCGCTCAGGGTTGGTTAAGGAATGCCTATCCTCACTATCGGTGGCATCGCTATACTTTTCAATCAGACTAGTCTGGGTTCCTGGCCACTGCGGAATCGCGGGAAATTGTAAGGCTGATGAACTTGCAAGGTCAGGGACGACGGACTCACTATTGGAAGCATGGAAGCATGTAGGAGCGCCATTGTCCTACTGCGGTCTGCTATTGGACAGATGGGCTTCGGCTGAGCTGGGTAGGCGCTGGTCAGCTGCCAACACATGCTTAGTCGCAAGATCCTTCTGGCCTAATGTTAACCGTGGTAGGTCTGCTGAACTTTTCGCCCTAAGTAAACCTCACCTCTCCTTAGTCGTAGGGGTTCTTACTGGCCATTGCCCCATTGGGATCCACGCTGTAAGGTTAAAAATCTTACCCGATGCTAGCTGTAGAAGCTGCATGGAGGAGGATGAGATGGAATCGTCTCATCACTTTCTTCTGGAATGTCCCGCCTTTGCGAGATCAAGAAAGAGATTTCTTGGCACTCACTTTTTGGAGCATGCTCGCGAAATAGCGAATATAGAGGTTAAGAATCTCTGCAGATTTGTAGTAGGTTCAGGGCGCTTCGTCGACTTCTAATTTTGTTAATCTAAGGGGGATCCAGGCTTCACAAAGGACTACTTTTTAAAGTCTACGTGTGTTTTTCCATTTGGGAAACAGCCTTGCAACCTAACCTAACCTAACCTGTATACAAATCTTGTACGCTGTTCCCCAGGGGTCTACGTTTGCTTCCTCACATATGTAGCTTTTTAAAACAGTCTCTTTTGCTGCGGGTGTGTCTATTTTAATGTTGTGTGATGGGGTTCGTAAGGGAAACGACTGTAGAAAGTTTGGTTCATATAGCTTTGTGAGATATATACAAATAACCGATTTGAGGGCGGGGCCACGCTCACTTCCCCAACAAAAATACATCAAAATATACCCCTTCCTAGTGTGATCCTTTGTACCAAATTTTATTTTTATAACTTTATTTATGGCTTAGTTATTACGCTTTATGTGTTTTCGGTTTTCGCCATTTTGTGGGCATAGCAGTGGTCAGATCACGCCCTTTTTCAATACCAACCTCCTCAGGGTGCCAAGGTATATGTGCTCGAAATTTCATTAAGATATCTCAATTTTTACTCAAGTTTTCGCTTGCACGGACAGACGGACAGACAGACATTCGGATTCTAACTCGTCTCGTCATCCTGATCATATATAACCCTATATCTAACTCATTTAGTGTTGTGACTTACAAACAACCGTTATGTGAACAAAACTATAATACTCTCGTAGCGACATTGTTGCGAGAGTATAAAAAATAATTCATTAATTGAAAACGAGTAGCTGCAGAGGACAAAAACAAAACGCACATACTTAAATACCCCAGTCAAATAATTATATGTGCATTTCTGCTTTTGTTTATATTTCTTATTCACTGTTATTTTTTGGATTTCGGTAAATGTGGAATAAAAGGTTGATACTATTTACTATTTCGTTACTATGCAACGAAAATTGTTTCATACTTTTCTCGTTCGTTGTACAGTGACATTAAGAATGTGCTTGTGAATTGGGTATTGCATAGTAAATATTTATATGTGCAAAATAAGTTTAGCTGATCTTTCTTACTGATAGTGTCGCAGCAAAAACTTCTATTGCTAAAATTTGTTTTCAAAATTATTGTAGGTGCGTTAACTTAATGAATTATTAAAAATTGGATTACATTTATATAACTTTAACCTAAAATGCCCCGTGGTTCTAGTTTATCAGCCGAGGAACAAGTAATAATCATAGGAATGCATGAAAGCGGTTCCAAAATGGCTCTAGACCAAAGCGACATCGGAACTGTATCTCAAAATCTAAAAAATCCCACTAATTATGGTATAGTGCGACGCAACGGACGAAAAACAACATTGATGAGCGGTGCGAAAGGATGATTCGACGGCTAGTAGTTGCGGACTTGATAAGCAGCGATCAAATATGGACCTAGTTAAGACAGAAAATCACAATAAATATAATTTTTCCAATTATACATAAAAATCAGTTCCTGAAACACACCTCCGTGGCACCTAAACCAACGCTAAAGAAAGACACAATAAAGCATATTTGAAGTTTGCAAATAAATACCAATTCTGTGCCGATGAGTGATAGAATACAGTTTTTAGTGACGAAAAAAAAATTAAATTTGGTCGGCCCAGGTCATTGCAAGAAATATTGGAGAGATTCGCACCAGGAACGACGGTCCTACTACAAGCGATGTTTTGGAAGCGGTACCTTGATTTCATGGGCTGCATTTTGCTGCTGTGGAAAGCTATCTACATGTTGAGTTAATAAAATTTGCTGGCAATATTTATGGCATATAACTGGACATATCGGCAGGATAACGTCTCTCCACTCGAAGAACAACTTTAATGACCGGAAAATTCCCGTAATACAATGTGCATCATTGAGTTCGAACCTAAATCCTATTGAGGATCTCTGGGCGATCCTCTCTGCTCCTTTTTTCCAAAACGGAAACCAGTTTGAGACAGTACGTCACCTTAAATTAGCCATAAAGCAAGAATTTGCCAATATTTACATAACTATTCTACAGTCACTGTTAATTCTCTGGTTAAGCGGCTTAATTTAGTTTTAAAATATAAGGACAATTCTACTGACTATTAAAACAAACATTTCTTTGAGTTAAACTCAAATGTATAGGATTTACTGGTAAAAATAGTAAAATGCACATATAAATATTTACTATCAGCCTAAACTTCAATTCTGTTTTATAGTTTAAAAAATATTTTGAAATTTGTTAATTTTTTGTTTTTTTATATCGTATACATTAATAATAACAAACCTGAATACTCAGAAATATTTTCCAATTTTGTAATCTTTAATTTTTTTTGCAAAAAGTTCATGCACATATAATTATTTGACTGAGGAATATATATATATTATATACATAAGTAAATAAAATAATAAACTTAACAAGATAGGAATAATTTTGCCTAATATTTATCCATTTAAGCTAGTAATGTCGCATCTGGAGACTTCTGCATATTCCTATAAAGTTGCAAGTGTAATTTGTCTGCATTGAGCTGTGGGAGAGAACATACCAATGCCAAAAATGTTTCACTAATGAACGACATTTTTTATTTGACGAAAACTCCACTACTGTAATGAAAATCATCATATATGTATATAAGTAGTATATGGGACTGCGGTAAGTCGTGAACCAATCTCAACAGTATATTCAAGATAACCATAAGTATATAAATTGACCCTAACTGAAGCTCACTAAAGAAATACAAAATTTGTTATATGCTGATGAGCCCCAACGTTGTCAGAAACATATTTATTTATTTATAATTATTGAATAATAAAATATACAATAGAATCCCGATTAAACGGATGAAATAAAACCAAACAATATTTTAATTAGATCTTCGACGTAATGAATCACATCACAACCTTTTCATTGCGGCCAAGTCCCTAATGCGCTTCAATTGTAACACCTATGTATATGGGACCCGATTGGTTCTGTCTTTCAAACGACTTAAAAGCAACATCTAGAGCTGCAAAAGCTTGTGGGTGAGATGGTACTTGGCATTCATCTCTCGTTTCAGTATCTTCAACATCTTCTCTCTCCTTACTGTTCAAATCGTCAACGATTTCTTCATCAATTCATATTTGGAATCCAGGTTTTTCATTATCGTTCAGCCACGCTTTAAATATTCTCTTCCACGCACCCTTCACTAATGCTACGAATTTTCATTGCTACATATACCTATGCATGTATTAGAATAAAATCTTAATTCTAGAAAACCAATTTTAATGCTATTCTGGGAATTATTGTGTTATCTCAAATTTCTTTTAAGGGGAAATTCAAAAGGTCAAAAATTAATTTTGACCAATTATAATAATTTATGATTCCTGAAATAGTATGATGTCTTGAGTTGCTATTCCGGGAATTATTGCGTTATCTCAAACAGAAAATAGTTCGTATGTGTGTAGCTGTAGCTGAAACAGCAATGTATGTTCAAGTTTCGAATTGTAAGCGCTCAGTACTACATTACCTTCCGTTGTGATCGGATGTAGTCAAATAGTAACGGCTTTAAATTATTTAATTAATTATTTTTTGTTTTTAATTATAACAATGTTACGTTTGATATTATTGACGGCGATTTTTTTGAGTTTGGCGATTCACGAAATTCGTTGTGGTAATAAGTAGAGAAACTGCATTAACAATATCGTTTTAAAATGAATATTATATAGCATACATAAGTGGCGATTCACGAAATTCGTTGTGGTAATAAGTAGAGAAACTGCATTAACAATATCGTTTTAAAATGAATATTATATAGCATACATAAGTGAGGCATACAAATTTATGCAGAAACTTTATTTAGTGAAAATAAAGACACGAATATTAATTATTATTTTTAATAATTTGTGCCGAAGTGTTTCAAAAGTTCAAATTATAATTGCCTTTATTACAAAAACTGCAAAAAATACTCTCTAAATTCATAAAATGTAAAGGAGTGTGAAGTAAGTGACAAATATTTGTCTTAAGGATACAAACTTAGAGGGAGAGAGAAAGAGAGAAATTATCGAAAGTTTGAAGAAAAACATTAAAAACTCTGCGGTTATGATATGTATATTGCTAAGCCATAGTAGACAGTTAATTCGTGAGTTTACGTCTGCGTCTCGTAACCGGGTGGATGTCCAAAACATTATTTCTTATTGATAGCAAATCTTTACCGTAAGATTTGTTTTTGAGAATACCGGAGTACGTTCGGCCAATTTGATGCCAAGAAAAAATATTTTGTAGATCACATCGCCCAACGCTACTACAATTCATTCAAAATCCAAAACCGAATTTCGAGCATTGTTTAAAATCTAATTTCCCAATACACAATTTGCCTTCACCTTCGCTTTTAGTTATATGAGAACACCATAAGCAAAGAACACTGAAAAAAGCAAAAGCAAAGTCGATTATTGAAAACTGAAGTGTGGCTTCCTCTGACACGTGATCCTTTCGTCACATTTTAATCCTTTGCCTGTGCACGTGAAAGAAACATAATGAAACACAGGATTTTTTGGATTACACGAATGTTTTATTTTCCTTGTGAACAAATTTGCATAAATTTCGACACAGAGCTTCTATTATGGGGTTAGGGTAGTCAGAGACACGAAAAATGAGAATTTTCAGTAATTTGTTTGCTATTATACAATGTTTTGACTTAAAGTCACGAAAATTTGAAAAAAAATTATAATTTCCAAAGTTATAGCTGTCTGTGTTGACCCAGTTTCAAAAAAGGTCCTTGCGGTGACAATCATAAGTCCTTGGAGATTCATCTAAAATCAATCGGATAAAAAAATTAGTTTTATAAATAGATAATCCCGGGCTTTTTTCAAAAATTAACAAAATGACGGCCTCAGGAATTTTTTTCGATTTCGGGAAAAAATCAACAATTGATTAGTCTTAAATAATCGAAATTTTTGAAAAAAAAAACAAATCCTTCAATCAGGCCTGAGTTTATTTTGTATTCTAAAAGCTGTATGAATTTCATTAAAATCTACTGAGCGGTTATCGAGTTACAGTTGTCACCAGTTCAAAAAACATAGTTTTGCGAAAAATGCATTCAAAGTTTCACACTAGCGTATTGTAGCTAGGTGAGGGAAGAGCTCGATTTAATGAACTTTTGCATCAAATCACATCATGCTTAACAAATCTATTACTTCTTGTAATCGGAAAGCCATTGATTAAAATTTATTCCTTTTTAAACTTCGATTGATACTATTTCTAAATATCCAAACTCACAAACCGTCGAAAAAGGTGTTCCTTTGCTTTGCTTTAAGCAATATTCTGGTAAAAATTACTAAATTATAATAATTTATTTTATTAATAAATCTGAAATCGTTGCATTGATAAGAAATGATCGAATAAACAAAAACAACTTTCCTTGAAGAAATCGGCATTTTTTCACCTAGCTCTCTATGTACTATTCCGAATAGTAATTTATCAATCAAAGTGAAATATTATATACCTTGAGTTGACATGTGTTATATGCTATGGTGCTATACTGCCATTCGTTCATACTCGACGATATCTCTATCCCTATAAAAATGCATACAAAAATTATTTTTCCCAACTTCTTCTTCTTCTTAATTATACATGACTCCCTTTTCCTTTTTCACAATTAGTTCCTCTATATGCATAATGGGTAGCAATGGGAATAAATTCAAGATCCGTCTTTACCCTTTGAAATTAAAATTACGGAATCGACGAAACCCTTTAACAATCCTGACATTTTCGTCCACTAATTCAAGGACTGAGTTATTTATTAGAAAATGAGGGTATTTCTTTTAACTAGATTTCATATATTATTTTAATTGCAGATATATGCGAAGATGAAGGCCCGGGTTTTAAATGTAAAGATGGTACCTTTATAGATTGCATTAATCTATGCGATGGCAAAAAGGATTGCACCGATGGTTCTGATGAATTCTTGTGGGCTAATATCACGAGAAGTCCCTGTAGTAGAATTATTTGTCCAGATAATTTTATCAAGTGCAATTACGGTGCTTGCATACCAATCAGTTTCATGTGCAATGGCAGAGCGGATTGTGCTGACGGATCGGATGAGTGGGAATATAATTGCAAGAGACATTCAGAGTAATATCATTTTGTAAACCTATTAGTCATTTCACTATATATTTATATGTATTTTTATACTCTCGCAACATGTTGCACAGGGTATAATAGTTTTGTTTACCTTACGGTTGTTTGTAACACCTAACACTACTCGAGATAGATATATAGAGTTATATAAACGTAAGTAATCAGGAAGGCGAGATAAGGTTCATGTTGTTCGAATGGACGAAAATCCCCCAGCACTGAAAGTTTTCGATGCAGTACCCGCTGGTGGAAGCTGAGGAAGATGGAGACGTTCACTCCGATGGAAGGACCAGGGGGAGAAGGACCTGTCTTCACTTGATAATACCAATTAGCGCCAAACTGCCAAAAGGAGAGATGCGTGGCGCGCTGTTGTGGACTCGGCTATAACCGCGTAAGCGATGTCTACGCCAGTCCAGAAGAAGAAGGTTGACTGTCTGTCCGTTAGTTCATGCCTCCATGCAATTGATAATTTGAGTAAAAATGAAGATGTCTGAATGAAACGTGATACACATCCCACTAAATGCCACCGAAAGCCAATGAAGATATCGGAACGAATCTGTGCCCAAATACAGAACCGAGATATCGTAATGAAATTCAGAATGCGTATACGTATTCCTCTGGGTTAATAGTTAATATAATGGATTATTATTATGAGGGCTAGCATAAAAGTGAAATATTTCTACTTTTGTGTTTTTAAATTTCCGGTGGACTTAACGGACGGTTCATATCAGTAAATATATAAGACATCTTAGCATAATGTAGTACACGTATAATTTTGAATATGACTACACACTAATTATTCCACCCCTAATATATTACATATACATATATAATAATTAAAGTTATTTTAGTGGAGTTTATACCGAATAAAGTCAAATTGTGTATTATCTTAATAATATTAAATAAATAAATTGCGAGATTATAAAATTACATGTTTCTTGTAGATATCCTGGCGAGTGGAAAGCTTGTGAGTCCGGAAATTTTATTGAAGCAAATAAATTTTGCGACGGAAAAATTGATTGTCTTACTGCTGCCGGCACTGAAGAAAACATTGAAAACAGCGATGAAAGGCCTTTTCAGTGCCTTTTAAAGTCATGTCCCAAGCATAATTACTTTCGTTGTGAATATGGAGGATGCATAGTGAAATCTAAACTGTGTGATAACATTACTGATTGCCTTGACGGTTCGGATGAGAAAAATTGTGGATACGAAATAGACACAAAAGATATAGATGGCTGTGTAATTAAAGCCAATCGAAATTCCATTATAAGAAATATGGACGTGAACTTTAATATTTACACCGGAGAGAATAGCCGGGTTCCCATCGACACACGTATTTCTATTAGATGTAGAAATAACTACTTCTTTTTAGGAAACTTTTCGACGATTTACAGAACATGTAAGAAAAATGGTTGGGATTATCCTCTTCCAGAATGCATTAGTGAGTATAGTATAATACATATGTATATGTTAAAATGAGTATTTTGTTTTTAAATAATTCGTTATTGAGCATTGATTTTCTGCTTATACATATCTAAAGAAGTGTTCAATATTCTTATCTGAGTACTACAACTACGGTTTAGGAATCAAAATATTAAAAAATTGTCTCTAAGGTCTAATGTGTAAAATTTTTGGTCGAGGGGCTTGCAAAAGTACGAGTCCATTTTTAAAATGAGTGATATATTTCAGCGAAAGCCATTTGCGTGGGAGAAACTTGTGAAACGTGCTTATCAACGTTAATGTTTTTATAAATGGATTTCGTAGGCTGGGAAGAAGTGATTGAGAGCTTGACATTTCTGAAATCAATACTCGCCTTCGAAACAATCACAAAGCTATTTACATTTTTCTCAGACTCAAGACAAGTCTCTTGTATAATAATTTGGAGTAGAAAACTGAATTATGATCATTGGCATTAATTTGCGATGTGATTGGAGTGTTCGTGAGAAAGATTCCGCGCAGAATTCACCACAATTGAATGTACATATTCTGACGACCTCAGAGTAGTTCAGCAGCTATACCGACTCACTAGCTACAGATGTTAAGGAATTATAATTATATAAGACAATTAATTTAGTTCACGCAAATCGATGTTTTATTATTAATATTCGAAACTCTCTTTCAGAATATTGCGATGAGAGAATTCTACATACAAGCAAATCTACAGTAGTGCAGTGCAGACGTGGGTATGATAGTGTTGATTGTAAAAATATAATACCCGGTACGATAGCAGAAGTCAGCTGTGCTAATGGTTATAAAATGCCGGATACAATAAGGTGAGAATAAAATATTTCGAGTCTTATGTTATCTTAAACATTATGTCGATTAATCTACTCGAAAAATTAAGATTGAAACCCAAATTGTATAAATATACTAGCAAAAATTGAAGTACCCACTATGCAACCGTATGCCACATTATACATTTATGCATGGCTATCAGATTTCAATCACTGCCAACTTAGTCGCAATTTCTAGTTTATGCTCTATATTCATCATACCTTAATATACTAATTTTTAATGGCAGCGATTCCGGGCTATATGAGATGACCTGCTCATCAGAGGGAAGATGGGATAAAAACAAAATCAATTGTCAGCCCGTTTGCGGTCGTCAAATGAGTTCATCTAACGCAAATGCATCAAATGCGCCATGGCATGTGGGTGTCAAAACAGATGTAAACCAAACGTGCGGAGGTACTATTGTGTCACCAAAAATTGTGATAACTGGTGAGTGAAATTGAAGGAAGTATACAGACATACAAATACTATGTACATTACATATGTATATGTGTCACACACAACTCCAATGATCTAAAACGATCACCATAATAGCCTTTTCACACAGCAGCCAATTGATCAATTAACCGGCCAAAATAAAAATCTACATTAATGTTTAATCGAATTTTAATCCACTTGAAAATGAAATGCAACTCTGGGACAAAGACCGTATTTATAATTAGATATACGTTCTTTGACCGCGAGTTGTTCACGCCACACGACGGTAGATGTCGCTGCTAAAAATAGCAATCAGCTGATGAAACTTATCAACTTCTTATGAAAAGCAAAAACAAAAAAGTATAACAGCTGATCGGTTATCGAGTAGCCGGCAGTGTGAAAGGTAAAACTGGTTTCTCAGTCAAAATTTTAATTGATCAATTAATTTGGCTGTGTGAAAAGGCTATAAGGCTATATTAGTCGTGTTAATCATTTTGCCATATAAATTGATTTATGATTTGTTATCTTAAAGTTTTATGTTTCTTCCAGCTACAAATTGTGTCCAAGATGAAGATGGTATACCTTTGGACGCCAACAAAGTTTCCGTCGTAATCACTGGAGATTTAAACAATGGAGCTATTCACATTTTAACTGTCAACGTGTCGGAGATCATCGTAGGAGGGTATGTATATATCTATACAGCCTTTTCCAGGTATCAAGTGAGGATTGATTAAGGAGAGTGCGTTCTGTAAAAGGATTAACAATCACTAAAACTGAAACAATATTTTAAATTACAACTGTACTTGGTGAACTCAATCGAGGAAGTACAGACAAAGCAAGTGACACACGTTCCTAACAACCCAATTTACCATTTTGACCAAAATTATGCACATAAAGAGAAGAAGGAAATTAACAAAAATTTGTATACTCCCGCAACATGTAGCACATATTATAATAGTTTTGTTCACCTTAGAGTTGTTTGTAACAAAATGTAGATGGAATGGTTCCATGGCACTTGTACAAAAAATGGATAAATCGTGTCAGTACTTCTCACAGTCTGATATACCTATATCCGTATGATTTTCTTACTTCCTTTTTTTCTTTGAACGTATAATTTTGGATACAGTATATAGAGTAAAAGGAAATGCGATATGTTTGCATTAAAGTGAAAGTTTTATTTAGCATAGTTCGAATATTTTTTCGATAACATGTTGCCATTTTGAAAGCAATTTCTTAATATGACTCTCATGGAAATGGCCATATTGGCGAAAAACTGGAATAGTCGATTTTCTTTTTCCGTACAATAACGTGAACACACACGAACCTCCAAGGCAAGCTCTTGAAGCTTCTGGCGATATACTATCGTTCGAATCTTTCACAGTATAGCTCTGAATTAATACGATGGTCGTAGGGGGGTAGGGTCATAGTAATTTACACGTAGTAATACCCTTCCCATCTATTTCCAGACTAAATTTTTAAAACATTTATAAGTTTTGTATTATATAATCTTAGTTCCATATACATATATAATTAATAAAATTTTGAAAATTTTTCAAAATTACATATAATATTAAGCAGTTACGGCAGTATTTCTTATGGAGTCTGTCTGTTAATATTTGTCCATAATTCTTCTCACTACAGAGACATCGATGTTGCCTTACTAAAGCTAAGCGAAATACTTACTTTGAGTATGAATACAAAACCGATTTGTTTTACTAACGCCGAAGCTATTACAAAGTCCGATCGAGCATTTCTTCATAGTTGGACGGAGAATGAAAGCAAACGGAGCAATGAATTTAACAAAATCGAACTGCAAGTATTGCCCAATGCTGAGTGCAGCGCCAATTTGGATCAGACCCATATCTGTGTGCGCCCAAAATATCAACTGAATAGATTTGCCACAATATGCGAAAGAGATAATGGAAGCGGAATTATTGTGGAAAATAATGGCGTTAATTATATAATTGGCATACTTAATCATAAACCCTCCCGAAGCGCAGGCTGCACAAACGAGCCTGTCGTGTTTAACCAAATACCAGACGCACTAATGAGAAGTATTCAAGATGACAAAGAAAGCCAATATATTTATAGAAATTAAAAGTTTATTTGTATGTGTAATTGTAAATGTAATTCATTTTTCTTTCAAATATATACAATAATAACATTTCAAAAAGTATGTGTAATAAGGAAAAATATATTGTGAATAGTGGAGCTAGCGAAAAATCTGGACTGATTGCATATACCTGTAATTTTATTAACGTAAGTCACACATTAATACAAATATTCGTCATAAAGTAAAATAAAATAACAATTATGGTGGGTATGTGGGATCTGGAGTAGAAGAAAGTATGCCTGGCGATTGGAATCTAAGTGTACTCTGCCCAATCCACAAAAACGGGAGACCCCACAATCTGCGCCAATTACCGTGGAATATGCCTCCACATATTTGACTATAAGGTTCTATCGAGCATTCTATAGTGGAAATATTTAGTACTGAGGCTGGCAATTAGAAAAAACACATCTCCTTTGAATATCTCAGAGATTTACAAATACAGTATTTGTGCAAAGTTTTGTTCCGATATCTTCACTGGTGAATAGATAAGTTATTCCAAACAGTTGGTCTTCAAAATTGTGGTACATTTTCAAACTATAGAATTGGGATGCCAAGGAAATGGTTCGAACTGAATTTCGTTTAAATTGGTCGAGTATTTTCTGAGATATGGTTTTTGACCAATAAGTGGACGGAGCCACGCCAATTTAAAATTTTGTAAACAAATTTGAGTGCAGCCCTTGCGTGCCATCTTATTAACATGAAATTTAATGTTTCTGGTATTTTTCCTTACTGAATTAAAACATTTTCAATAGTTTCAAACATAACCTTTGAATGACAGATAGGTGTGGTTATAATCCAATTTCCTCTATTTTTAGACTGTATAAGGAAATATCCAAAGGAAATAACTCTAGAGAGTTTGGTTGATATTGCTTTAGTAGTTTACGAGATATGTACAAAAACCTTATTAGTGGGTGGGGCCCCGGCAACTTTTCAAATAAAATTACAACCAAATATGCCCATTCATAGTGCGATTTTTTATACCAAATTTTACTTTTATGACTTTAGTTATGGCTTAGTTATGACACTTTGTAAGTTTTCCATTTTGTGGGCAACTTTGTTGCGAGTGTATAATAAATGTATAATATTGATAATGGATAATATTATCATTATGATTATCGCAAAATATATATACGTTTCTAATTAGTTGTCTCACCCAAATCGTGGATTCATGCTTTTTGTAAAAACAAAAATAGTATATTGAAACATGAATTTTGAATAATTTGTTTCCTATCGTTTTTATAAAGATGATTAATATTATACTAATTAGCTGCCAACACCTGTATATCATGTAATCAATAATATTTTTTTTTTGAAGTCCATCTTTCGAAATATTTATGACTCATTCTCCCGAAAAAATAGTTTGATCCAAAACCCAGCAGAGTGTTGTAGAGTGTAATGATTGGCTGAGTTCCTGAAAAATTTCCGTGTCCTACCTTAGTCATTCAAAATAAGTTACTACGCATAGTTCGTAATTATAGGTGCACGGTCGTGTAGTGGTTAAAGTAATGCTTAAGGAACATTCGCTTTTATAAGCCTTCATAAATAATTCAGCTAATGCGGCTGAACTTTCTTACAAAAATTTCGAACAGGGTGCTCTTATGTTATTATTGATAATAATGCATAAGAAAGTAATATAAACAAGTAAGGAATGGTTAAGTTCGGGTGCAATCGAACATTTTATACTCTCGCAATTTATTGCTATTTTTTATTAAGATAACACACAATTTGACCCATATATTCGGCATAAAGTTTAATGGAATAACAAAAATCGTCATATATAGTATATGAGGGCTGAGGTAATTCCTTAACCGATTTCACTAATTTTCACCAGCAAAGTACACTGTATCCAAGACTATATGCGGAATAAAACCCTCAGTATTTTGTGAAAAACCTATAATTAGGTATATGGGAGCTAGGAGATGTCTGCATAATCGGGTCATAACCCGATTTTAATAATTTTTGAAACAGAGACACACTATTGAAAGAAAACAATGTCCTCTGAATTACATTAAATTATCTGAGAGATTTACCCATATTTTCGGTTATAATTTAACCTTAGGCCCTGAGTTCAACATGTTTGATATCTGGGGCCTTGAAAAGTTATAGTTCGATTTCGACAATTTTTTCACATGTGAAGCCAGAAATGATTTGCAGTATTTATGTTAAGTTTTATTCCACTATCTTCATTGGTTCCTTATGTATACATTATAGAGTCAAGGAATCAGATGGAATTCACAATTGAGTTATATGAAAATTAATCGTGGTTGTGAACCGATTTCGTCCATTTTCCACACGTGTCATCAGGGTGTCAAGAAAATATTATATACCGAATTTCATTCGAATCGGTCGAGTAGTTCCTGAGATATGGTTATTGACCCATAAGTTGGCGACGCCACGCCCATTTTCCATTTTGTAAAAAATCTGAGTGCAGCTTCCTTCTTGTATGTCTTCTGTAAAATTTTGTGTTTCTGATGTTTTTCGTTAGTGAGATAATGCACTTTAAGTAATTTTCAACCTAACCTTTGTATGGGAGGTGGGCTTAGTTATTATCCGATTTCAACCATTTTCATGGTGTGTGGTTGGGTACGTAAGAGAACCAACTGCAGAATGTTTGGTTTCTATAGCTTTACTGGTTTGTGAGACATATACAAATAACCGTTTTGGGGCGGGCCACGCCCACTTCCCCAAAAAAATTGCATTCAAATATGCCCCTTCCTAGTACGATCCTTTATAACATATTTTACTTTTATAACTTTATTTATGACTTAGTTATGACACTTTATAGGTTTTCGGTTTTCAATACCTCAGGGTGCCAAAGATTACGTGTTCCAAGTTTCGTTAAGATATCTAAATTTTTACTCAAGTTATCCGTTGCACGGACAGACATCCGGATTTCAACTCGTCTAGTCATCCTGATCATTTTGATATATGTACATAACCCTATATCTAAATCGTTTAGTTTTATGACTTACAAATAACCGTTATGTGAACAAAACTATAATACTCTCTTAGCAACTTTTGTTGCGAGAGTATAAAAACGTCTTTCGAAATCAGTGTTTAATAAGTTTGCTCATTTTGTAGATATTTTTTACAAATTTTCTTATCGATTCTAAAATGTAGATCTGTATATAAAAACGAAATGAAATGAGGAAATAAATAGTATGTAAACAGAAATACAAATGTATGTAAGCTATTCTGGAGTACCTCAATAAGTGATGTTTTAAATAAATAATTATTTCTGAAATTGTAACCACAAAAAAAAAACAGAGAATCGCACTGCTAATGAACACAAATAGCTAAAAAAAAACTCATTGATAATAATCTAATTTGTTATTTAGTTTTGCACAATCATATATTTGTTGTCTTTGTAATCCAGGTATTATATATATGGAAATTATTAATCTCTCCTTACGAGCCAGTATTTTGCTTTATTATCGGACTTCAACGGAAACAGTTATTTTTTCCGTAAGCCTTATATATACTTGTAAGTATTTATAAATTTTTATTGTTCAAGCTTATCTGTATCATTATACCCTGAACAGACAGGGTATATTAAGTTTGTCACGATGTTTGTAACACCCAGAAGTAAGCGTCGGAGACCCTATAAAGTATATATATAAATGATCAGTATGTTGAGCTGAGTCGATTTAGCCATGTCCGTCTGTATATATACGAACTAGTCCTTCAGTTTTTAAGATATCGCTTTGAAATTTTGCAGATGTTATTTTCTCTTCAAGAAGCTGCTCATTTGTCGGAACTGCCGATATCGGACCACTATATCATATAGCTGCCATACAAACTGAACGATCGGAATCAAGGGCTTGTATGGAAAACTTCCGCATTTTACTACATATCTTCACGAAATTTGGTGTGAGTTATTGTTCATAGAAATAATTTAATCTCCGATCGGTTCACTATAGCATATAGCTGTCATACAAACCGAACGATCGGAATCTTTCATCTATCATGCTTATTATTATTGTTGCTTTAGTGACAGAAATTATTTTTCAAAAATTTTGAGAAAAGCTGCTTAAAGTTTATAAAACTTGGTCGAATAAAAATTTGAACTCTCTTGGGGTTTAACTGGCTTTTAAAATTGAATTCAGAGTTAAATACTACACTACGGTCGAAATTGCATCTCTTTTGCTTGATATACTCAATTCAACAGATAATATTAGAAATTTAAGGTAGTTATTTGACTAAAAAGATAAGACATGGGATTTTATGAAAAACAATAATTTAAAGATTTTATATAAACAGTAAAAACTGTACTAGTCAGTGTGGTTTTCTTCCTTCTTTCCTTCGAAAGCTCTGGGGTAGTTAGGTACAACACCTCGAAATAAGTGTTCAATGTAACCATATATAATATTATAGGGTAGATCAGTATGTAAATATTGAAAAACATTGGAAAAACAAAAAATTTTGCTTACTTGAAACATTAATATTGATAATAAAAAAATATGGTTCCCTTAAACTGTATAGAAACTATACTGTAAACCAAACTAAATTTTATTATAATGTCAACATTTGATCCGAGTGTAATCTATTCTGCGAACATTACAAATACCTTGTCTCACTAATAGTTCGCTGAAAACAGTAATTAATGAGTATTTACGTTTGTGTATACATATATAACCTATCAACATGAACTCTAATCAGTTCGTCAAAACTTATAGTTACATAAATAATGATGACCTACGAAGGTAATTACTACTAAAGAGGCAAAAACAATTATCAACCTGTAGCAGTATAAATAGGAGGCAGCATTTAAGAAATACACTAGTTGTCTAATTAACGCTGTCGCGAAACGAGAAAATCAAAATGAAATACTTTATTGTGATCCTTGCGCTAATTGCGTTGGTGAGTTTACTTTCTAAAAGCTTCGAGTATCCTTCAGCAATAAAGAAGTGTTATTACTCCCGTTTCAGGTACAAGCCGATGACTGGAGCCCAAAGACTGTTGATGAAGTTAAAAGTATTCGCGATAATTGTGCCAAAGATATACCAGCTAGCGATGAAGAATTCCATAAGCGGAAAGAGAATGATTATCCCGATGTAGCGTCCGTACGAAATTATGTGCTTTGCACTGCCAAAGAATGGGGCATCTACGATGAGGGTAAAGGTTATAATGCGGATCGTATTGCTCAGCAGTTGAAAGGCGATTTGTCGGAAGATGAGATCAAAGCAATTGTTCATGATTGTGATGAGAAGACGAAAGAGGACGCCGATGATGAGAAAGCCTTCCATATTTTGAAGTGTCTTTGTACAAGCAAAATTGGTGAAGCCGTTAAACAGTTTTTACACAAATCAGAGTAATCGGTGGATATCCCTTGTGTACACTATAGATTACTACTATTATAATTTGTTATATGGAATAGAATATCAATAAAACAAGTTTTGTAAACTAACAATGCTAATATTCACGTTACAAAATTCATGGTTTTTGCAATAGAATGTTTTCCTCGCTATAAATATATATTAATTAAATATTCTCTGAACTTTATGTGGGTATACATATGTCTTCTCCCTTTTGGAATTTAACAAAAGTTTTAAAGAAGAAACATGCAAGCATTCCAACGTTGAAAGATAATACTATCTGTTACAGTACTGCTACTGAAAAATGCGAGGTTCTCAGTCATATTTTTAGTAAAAATCACACTGCCTCGGCTCATTTGAGTGATTCCAGTGGCGGATCCAGAAAAATTTTTTGGGGGTGTTTTTCGAAAAGTTTTATTACTTAACGTATTTTTAATATAGCAGTTCCCTCGCGAAAACTCAGTTATTTCCTGCTTCATAATGCAATCCGTGCATGCGGTCGTTCTACCTCTCAGCCGGCAATTACAATCGCCTGATGAAGATCTCGCAGAAGCAATTAGATTAGCGGACGACGCTTTAAAAGAGTTCGAAGAAATGCGACAAAATGCTGAAAAATTTTTTTTTTTGATTTTTAATAACGTTGAAGAAGTATGCACCGAACTAGCTACAGAAATAAAGGTACCACGCTACAGTAGTCGCCAAATGAATCGCTTCAATTTGAAAACGAACGACGCTGAGGCATACTATCGCATTGCTTTTTATATTCCCTTTCTTGATACTTACATTGCTCATTTGAAAAGCCGCTTTCTTGACCACAGATCAGTGTTAGAACATTTTTGGGTATTTTTCCCAAAGTACGAATTTGACGCTAAAAAAGCTCGAGAAATATTTTCTTTTTATGAAAGGGTGATCAACTGTTCAGAACAAAACTTTCTTGCGGAGGTGAAAATGTGGAAACAGCGAACTTCAGGCAAGCATTTTCGGAATGCTCTCGAAGCTTTAGAAGCAGTGAACAAAACGTCTTTTGGGAATGTTTTCAAGATTTTACGCATATTAGTGTTATTGCCTATTTCAATAGCATCACCGGAAAGAAGTTTTTCAAGTTTAAAGAGAATTAAAACCTATTTACGAAATACGACAGGTCAAGATAGGCTTAATGGTCTAGCATCAATGAATATTCATAGGGGTATTGATCTGTCAGTTGATGAAATACTAAAAGAATACTTTCAAAAACCAAGGAAAATATAAATAAATTAATCACTGAGCTTCAGCGATATGTACAAATGTAGAGAAAGTTCGAATTATGTGAATAACAATAAAAATCTTGTAACTTATTAGATATAATTGCTTATAATTTGATGTGATTTTTTTATCAGTAACCTCATTCCAAACCCATATCAAAAAACATATATTTTTCTCTGAGTTTAGGGGGTGTTTTAACACCAAAAACCCCACCCCCCCTGGATCCGCCACTGAGTGATTCCTCTACAGAAGCCGATGTCGCAAATTTCATTTCCTCACTTAACACAGAAAATACGTTGCCTTCCGATAGTTTCTACATCAATTCTGAAAAAATTCGTACATTATTCAAGAATCTAAAAGCTAAAAAATCTCCGGGCATTGACGGTATTAACAATAGCTGTCTAAAAGCTCTTCCCAAAAAAGGGTTACGTTATTTTGCTAATATAATAAATGCATGTCTACGGTTGAGTTACTTTCCTAAGGTATGGAAAAAAGCTAAAATCATATCAATTAAAAAAACTAATAAACCACCAGACGATCCATATTCTTACCGTCCCATAAGTTTACTCCCGTCACTTAGTGAAATCCTTGAAAAGGTAATTAAAGAAAAATTAACAGCTTTCATTGAAGACAATGGTATTATTCCAAACCAACAGTTCGGTTTCAGAAATGAGCATAATACTGTTCACGCCCTGGTCAGAATAAGAAAAGTCATAAAAAGCAATTTTACAAGGAACCAATCTACAGGCATGGTACTAATGGATATCAAAGCTGCTTTTGATTCAGTGTGGCATGATGGACTCCTTTACAAGATGAATCAATTTAACTTTCCGATAGAACTAATTAAAATCGTTCAAAATTTAAAAAAAAATCGTAGTTTTTCGGTACATATTGGAACCAGTCAATCCCCATATCTCGAAATCCCAGCTGGATGTCCCCAAGGCGCTTGTTTATCGCCTATGATGTACAATATCTTCACAGCTGATTTTCCCCAATTAAACGAATGTAATACATCAATATTTGCTGATGACACTGCTATCCTAAGTGCTGGAGAACTTTCTGTAGATATCATTACTAACTTACAATCAGCTCTTAACGCATTGACCAACTATTTTACTAAATGGAAGATTCTTATAAACTCCCAGAAAACTCAGGCTATTTTTTTCAGTAGAAAACGAAAACCATGTTACTTGCCCCAGAACTGCGTTGTACTGAGCAATATCACTGTTCCTTGGGATGATACGGTAAAATATCTTGGTGTTATTCTGGACACAAAACTAATTTATAAACACCATCGTACATTATTAACAAAATCAATATTTTAATTAGAACTCTTTACTCCCTCATAAGTCGAAAATCGGGCCTAAGCACTTACAACAAACTGCTCATATTTAAATCAATTTTCCAATCTATAATCTTTTATGGTGCACCAACCCGGTCTAATATTGCAAATTGCCATTTAAAAAAGTTGCAAGTGTTACAAAACAAACTGTTAAAAATGATTTTGAACCTCCCTTGGCATCACTCCACTATCAATCTTCACTTAATTTCTATCATAAGTTTATAAGTTAACCCAGAATTATAATTCCAAATGCTGTAATTCAGTATATCAACATATAATTGAACTTGTGTCTTAACCCTAGTGTAAGCTTTTATATATAATATATATATATTTTTTTTTTGTTTCAAATGGGATTTTATCTTAATTTTGCCCCCAATTATATATAAGAATTTAAATTTTTTTTTTAGATTATAAAAACGTTGTTATAATAAAGCAGAAAAGACAATTGTTTGTCTCAACTCTTATATATAAAGTATTATTAGTCGTCAACACTTTTGTATATAAAATTTTGACAATAAAACATAATTCATTAAACATATGTATATTGATTGATTAATTATTGTTGTAGTTCAGGTGAATCTATGTACCGATTATTGTATACATACACAGAGGTAGTCAAAATTATTTAAATTGCACAGAAAAAGCTTTTTCAGTGTGAAACAATATGTTGTTATAGGCCTTGATCTATTCCTAATTGAACGAAATCAGTTTGGTAATTATAGCTGGTCATATGACCGAGAAATGAGTAAATGAACTGATGACAATAGTCAAAAGTATTTACACACCGCGATTTAGCCTTTATCGTTCATTACAAACTAAATTCTCCCTTATTTTATGAAAAAAAAGCGGACAACATTTTCGAATCCAAAAAAGCGATACGCATCTCATTTGGCTTAAATTAAATCCTGAATTTTAGTTTCAGGTCTTGTTTAGTAAATGCTTTATGCACTTATAGTATTGATCATAAATAGTATTGATCATAAATGATCTAAAAATAACTTGTAATAAAAATTTTGTAAAAAAATATAATTTTATTGATAAATTCAACTGTCCGGTTAATGGAATCAAAATTAAGTTAAATTTCAATGTCCGGACATGGTGTCCGTTTACTAGAAAAGTGCATATTCCAATATCCGTGTCAATACTACATAAACTTTATTTTAATTGTCCCGACTACGGAAGTTATGGAGAAGGACTTAGCAGATATCCGAAATAATGCGTTAAGCCTCCGAAAAACTTCCAGTATTTATGGAATTATTAAGTCCACTATTCAACGGAAAAGGGTATGAGTTTTTTCTTTCAAATTAGTTCTGACACTATTATATCCCCGATGGTTATCTTCCCTTACTTACTGAAAGTGGCTGAATGAAAATGGAATAGTTCTACGAATATATACCCAATAAATGGTTAAGTAAACAAAATATAAATAGTCCTATTATTTACAACACATATGTATAATGCAACCTGCCGATCTCACGTATTTAAGCGATTAAAAATATTCAGGAAACAAGCAGAGAATGGCAAAGAACATGTAGAGAAGGCCTTCATTAAAAAAGAGTTTTGTCCATTAGTTAAAAAAGTACAATTAAAAATGGGTTTCGTAAATGCGGGCTGTAACCTTTGACCCAGATGCTGTTGACTATTCAAAATGCGTTAAGATAACCCAGATCAATTGTTCGAATAGAACAAAATGGACTCCGTTCAAAAACACTGGTATGGAATTGCTTGCGATGTAGTTACTGTCACTAAATTTCGGAATAAAGGCTTAGATTCTCGCCAAATTTTTGAAGTAATTTCCGAATCTGATAGTTTTTTAATGAATTTTTATTATTAATTATCAATAAAAATTTACGTTTATCTTAAATACAGTTTCGATTCCTTACAAAATATCTATGTCCGTACACTGGATCTTTCGGTCATTAGAAAAAGTGTCCGGTTAATGGCAAAATTCCACTTATTTTCAAAAAACCCCTTTTATTAATTAAATTTGCATTTGTTTATAAAAACTGATATATTTATTAGATCGTTTAAAATAGTTAATCATCCCGAAATGCTATGAAATATTTCCACATCACTAAATACCTGTTATATACTGGTGTATAAAGTTGAAAAAAAATCAAGTGTTCGTTCACAGGTACATTTACCCTATAAAGCAATAATTTTTATAACAAATGCTAGATTTTGGGAACTGTGGAGTAAAACTGTCAGACTATTTCCGATTCTTAAAGAAAAAAATTAATTAATTGAGGTATTTTACGAACTTACAAAATAATAATTTGGATTATAACAAGTTCAGTATTGAAGCTACTTTGACCGCAAAAATATTATTGTTGAAGACATTAACTTCTAGATACAATAGTTGTTGCCAGGAGACCTAATGTATTTTAAATTAATCGACACTGTTGTTTAGATGAAAAGAGAAAAAAGATCACCGGAAATATTACTGAAACAAAAATTTTGATTGAAAAAATTACAGAAAAATCATGTCCAGGTGTCACTTATTCCATGAAATCACACCATTCTTGGACTCTACCATATTGGATGAACAATTTTCAAAAGAATATATGAAAAACTAATAAAATTCGAATACTTAGACACCTATAGATGATAAAAATGTACGAAAAGAACAAAACCAAAACAAAAGAAACATATCCACACACATTTATAATACTTAAAGAAATACACTTTATTGTTTTATCGAATGGCATTACTATTTAGTCATTTATTGCTTCTTTGCTTCTTCTACGGTCTTCTTGATGTAAGCCTTCACACGATCGCCGATCTTGCTGGCCATCAGACACTTGTGGCCACGGTAGGCCCACACATCAGCGCTGCTGCCCTCCACATTCTTGTCCACACAACCCTCAGCGATGGCGAGTACCTCAGCCTCATCCAAATCCATTTTGAATTGCTTGGCAACACGATCGGCATGATAACCTTGATGTTCGCAGAAGATACCCAATTTCTTAGCGGTACAAAGCAAGTACTTGCGCACTGGCTCTTCATCGGGATATTCAAAGCTCTTCATCTTCTGGATGTATTCCTCGCTGAGTGGGAAATCCTTGAAGCATTCCTGGCGGATAACTTTGATTTCGGCTGCATTTTTTGGCACCCAATCATCTTCGGCGTATGCCTAAAATGAGAATTATATAAGTAAGTAATCGGGTATCTATGTATAATTGTATGTGCTGTACTTACCAGTGCAACAACAGCAAGGATTACAATGAAGAATTTCATTTTGGATTTTTTTGCTTGCGGCTTTGTATTCGCTTGAATGGACTCAGAGCACAACTGATGTCTGTAATTTTTGAAATATCATATTTATACATTCAGCTCGGTTGGTGAGCGCGAGCAAATGCATAAATTCAAACTGAAACTTTGTTTGCTGTGTGATAATACTTTCGATCAGTTTAACACTCATCACATGACGTACATATGAATGTATGTATGTGTGTGTGTGCGCCAGTATTGAGCGATCTTCTTAACTTATGTTTGTTTTGATTATTTTTTGATACGGCTTTGAATTTATGTGCGTTTTACTATATAGTACATATGTACATGTCATTCCTTATCGCCTTGACACTCTCCCAAAACTGGCTTGAGCATCGTATATTGATACGTACGCGTAAATATGCACGAGTACGTTGCTGCTCTAGTTCACTCGGGTCAAAAGTGTACCTGATAACTTTCTTTTGTGCAGTGATAATTGAATAAATAGAAATAATTTCATGAAACACGCACAGCGGTGTGCATGGAAATAGGAACGGCAATATTTGTGGCGTTGACAAAGGCGTGAATCTATTTAAAATTGATTATACTCCATATAATTTATGTTTTTTCGTATTTGTTCATAAGTTTATTTGCTTAGACATAAACCAGGTCTATATTCTATTCCTATAAGAAGCTTAATAACACAGCCACAACTAAAAAAAATTTTGTCATGACCTGTTGCTCTTACTATGTCCTCTATATGTGTTTGGGGTCGCTGAATTCGAATTCGAGGTCCATTTAACTCCCACAGAACAGGATTTTGACATAACCCCCGAAGACTAATATGGCGGACAGTGTTTTTTTAAATTTCTTCAGATTCGCTTGAAACTTGTTATTCGGTGGTTTTCGGGATCGCTGATTACAAATCTGGGGTCCGTTTTTCAAAATTCAATATGACGGATCCAAGATGACGGACTTTTTTTTTTTTGAAAAATTCATCGGAATCGCTTGAATCTCGTTACTCGTTACGAATTCGATGTCGGTGTTTTAAAATTCAAAATGTGTGTAATCAAAATCACGAGATAAGGTAACTTTCGATAATTTTAAATATTTTAAACAGGTTGATTAATATCTAGGAGCGGACCCAAACCCACTATATCGCCAAAAAAATATTATTTTGATTAATAAAAATGGGTTCACGGTTCACCAAGTTATAAGTAAAATATTGGGAATTTATGAGATTTTTTCGAAAAGTTTTCTAAAACATGCGATACAATTTTCATTGAATTCATTGTTTGTTCGTGAATTCTTGGCCAAAAACAATACTGAAACGATGTCTCGCCTCCATATTTGTCAGACATGACTCCGTGTGACTTTTTCCTACTTCTAAAAATAAAAAAAAACCTTAAAGGGTCTTAAAGAATACGAGAAATCGTTGAAAGAACCAAAGATTATCCCAAAAATTGGGTTTGAGAAATATTTCGACGATTGGTTGAAACGTTGACAAAAGTGCATAATATCGAAATGGGACTATTTTAAAGGAGACAATATTTATGTAGACGAATGAATATTTTTTTTCAAAATCGAAAATAACATATTTTGGTAGGTTATGTTCTCAGTCATATGAATGAAATTGTCTCATAATCACTTAAAACCAGTTACGAATCAAAAGAAAGTTATTCATTATATTTATGAATATTTCCCGATTTATTGAGTACCCTAATGCTAAGAATAAAGATGATTTGAATTCTAATAAAAATCTGAATTTCATAAATACATGAGAAAGTCCAAAGCACGTGGACCAATCTTAAGAATTCTAGAGAATTCTAGAATTCTTATATGAGAATCCTAAGCTTTTTTAATCGTTTTTAATTTTTGATATTATTATATGAACACAACTGTATGTAGAGAAGCGAATAGCAACTAGAGTTTGCAGAGATCATGAAGTATATACGAGTACGAGTATACAAAAGATGCAAACAGATATCAATAATAACAGAGTTGGTGATAATGAAAAATCATTGCTTGTTTTCAATAAAGTTTTTTTTATGGGTTAAAAAATATATTGACGTGTCTTAGCATTTTGTACAGCTGCTTTCGTTGTATATGTGAGTTGTAGTTTATATACTTTCTTTAATAGTAAAAATATTAAAATTTAATACCGCCTATATTGAATGCTTAGTTTCCTCTTACAGATGTCTATGTCGCCTACGTTAAGTTTATTGATTTTTTAAGAGGGGTTTTGAACTGAGGAACCAGTGTATACTAGAACATATACTAAACAAGTAAGGAAGGGCTAAGTTCGGGTGTAACCGAACATTTTATACTCTCGCAATTTATTTATTTAACTTAATTAATATTATATAATACACAATTTGACCCACATATTCGTCATATATATTGTATAAAGTCCATTGGAAGTAGGAAACCATAATATTAGGTTAGAAGCACCGAGGTCCTGATGTGTGATATATGGGGCCTTGAAAACCTATGGTCCGATTTCGGCGATTTTTAGAAATGGGCTGCCACACTATAAATACAGTATTTGTGCAAAGTTTTGCACCGATATCTTCACTAGTGCTTACTTTATATGTTGTAAAGTAAACGATTCAGATCGTCTTCTAAGTTCTGGTATATAGGAAGTAGGCGTGGTTGTGAAGCGATTTGGCCAATTTTCACAACATATTATTGGGAGGTAAGGAAACTATTACAAACCAAGTTTCATTGAAATCGGTCGAGTAGTTCCGGAGATATGGTTTTTGACCCATAAGTGGGCGACGCCACGCCCATTTTCCATTTTGTAAAAAAATCTGAGTGCAGCTTTCATCTGCCATTTCTTATGTGAAATTTAGTGTTTCTGACGTATTTCGTTAGTGAGTTAACCCACTTTTAGTAATTTTCAACCTAACTTTTGTATGGGAGGTGGGCGTGGTTATGATCCGATTTCTTTCATTTTTGGACTGTATTAGGAAGTGGCTAAAAAAAATGACTGCAGAAAGTTTGGTTTATATAGCTATATTGGTTTGCGAGATATGTACAAAAAACTTAGTAGGGGGCGGGGCCACGCCCACTTCCCCAAAAAAATTACATTCAAATGTGCCCCTTCATAAAGCGATCCTTCATACCTAATTTTATTTCCATAGCTTTATTTATGGCTTAGTTATGGCACTTTATGTGTTTTCGGTTTTCGCCATTTTGTGGGCGTGGTCCGATTTTGCTCATTTTCGAAAGCAACCTTCCTATGGTGCCAAGAAATAAGTGTGCCAAGTTTCATCAAGATATCTTAATTTTTACTCAAGTTACAGCTTGCACAGACGGACGGACGGACGGACAGACAGACATTCGGATTTGAACTCCACTCTTCACCCTGATCACTTTGGTATATATAACCCTATATCTAACTCGTTTAGTTTTGGGTGTTACAAACAACCGTTATGTGAACAAAACTATAATACTCTCTTTAGCAACATTTGTTGCGAGAGTATAAAAATTTAATATAGAATTCACTGGTCAACCGCATGAGATTGTGAGATGGAACAGAATGAAAGTAAAATAAGATATGCTTTATAATTAAAAATATTATTTATAGGTTTAACTCATGTCAAAAATTAGCTTGGTTAACTTGGTCAACTGATACATTTAATGAACGAAAATTATCATATTGAGTGTATGTGGGGACAGTTATACATACATATATGATATAAGTCAAAAGAAAGGGGATTGTATGGCCCATATGATGAAGGTTACCAGAAGCTCAATTCTTATTAAGTTTTGTTCTGATATAATATCTTTATAAAAAATTATGTTATCTATTGTGAAATAAAAGATATGTCGTCATATACGTCCTACGACTTGAAGATAATAATATGTACCAAATTTGTTTTAAAATTCTTCCCTAAAAGTATTCTTTGTGAAACTACAAGAGATTTTTACCCTTTCATTATAGGTTCTCTGATAACATCAGAATGCGTTAGAAATCTATTTCAGAGGGAGATTATAACAGTTGTATTACTTTATATTTAGCTTTCAAAAGTAGACTCAAAAATGCTTTCAGTTTTATATATGAAAATTAGAGGTTGCTCAAAAGGGCGATAAACCCCTATGCCATTGTACTTAACTTATTTTCAAGATTTATTATTATTAAACAAGTGTGCACGTTTTTCGCGTTTATTTTTTCCTTCTAATACAGTTTTAAAAAATAATTTGAAATTGCAGATTTTTATGGGAACAGATGTGCTTTATATACATCTGTATAAGATAGATGAGCTTCAATATAAATTTTTTCTTTGTAAAGAGCACAAGAAAAACAAGCTACACTGCCGTCGTTAGGTCATATAGAAAGAAAATAAACAAAACATATGTGTATAATTTATACAAACAGACCTATTTATTTATAACTGAATATTATTGACTTTTGAAAAATACACATATTTTTGTTTGAGTATAGTGAATTTATTTACCAACCTGTTGGGTTGATAAGCTGCATTCAACCTATGGACTATGCTACTTGGAGCCACATACATAATAATTTAAGCTAAGCCATTAGCAATGAATTTCTTCTCGGAATTATTAAATACAGACCCGTAGATCAAAGTGTTCTGATAAGAGTTAGCTGTTGTGAACTGTGACGATGAGACACGATCGTATTTTGGCTGTCATCGAACACAAAAGAATATTTTTATTTCAGACTTTTATCTTTTAAAACATACTTTCTACATAAATACGTATATTTTATTAGTATACTAATATAAAAATTGTTTTCTAGTGGAAAAATTGATCTTTATATGCATATTTACTTAAAATATTATCAGAAAACGAGCAAAGAGTGTTGAATAATAACATTTACTTATCGTTTTGAAATGGTTTCAATAAAGTATTCTACACCGGTATAAGAATAATACCACTCTCGATATTCAACTCATTATGATATATATGTGGTATATTATGTCGTTCGGCACAAAAGTAACGAAAATGTTCTTAAGGGGTTATATACAGTTAGACGGCCGAAAAAAAGTGAATTTTCCAGAATTTTTTCTGAGAAAACTTTTTAATTTATTGATCCAAAAATTTATACACATATTATGGTATCTTTTAACTGTATTTTAAGACTTAGTACTAGTAAAAATATTTATTTGAAAAAGAGCTACAGCTGATCTCCAGGAGCTCCTCTCAAAAAAGACGTTTTGCGGTGACCACTATATCTCGGAACTGGATCATCCGAAATTAAAAAACCAAACAGATTTCGTTAAAATAATGTTAAATCTAGTAATTAATCGAAGGAATAAGCAAAATAATTTTTTTTGACAAAATGGCGGTTTCTCAAAAAAAAAATCGATTCTTCACCGAAATTTCGGCCTTAAATTGTTTATAAAAAAAAAAATATTTATCGGAGAGAAAAAATCTACGATTAATTACTAAAAATATATTTAAGAAGGTCGTGTTAAAATTTGAGACTAATCGGTCTAGCCGTTTTCGAGTAATGTTGGTCACCGACTTTGAAAACACCATTTTGAGAAAAACGCGTTTAAAGTTTGGACTTTGTACTTAAAAGCACTCTGAAACGCCTTTTCAAATTTTTCATTTGCTTGTAACTTTGAAAATATTCACCGGAACGATATGAAATTTCCTGTATGTATTCTTAAATATATGTACATTAAGAAAATTAAATTAAAAAAAAATCGAATTTTTGAAAATTCTAACTGTATATAACCCCTTAATATGATTCTAGCCATAATATTGATCTCACAATCCGAGCTTTAGGTTTCTTTAATAAGTGATATAACTTCACTCAAAGTAAGTGCTTACTACCACTATCATCAGACTTTAGAAGTGAACATTTATACTTGGTAGGATCTAGTTTTGAGCCTTTGAAGTCTGTTTTAGGATTCGTTATATTCAATATATAACTGGTGCAGTTTTCAAGTTATTTATGAAAATAAAGGGATACATTTAGCGTTACGATATGGTGCTGTTGGGTTATTTCGGATTAAGTTGTCTTCCAGCGGAAGCAAATGACAATGCTACATGGATTCATTATATGAAGGTGTACTTGCGCTTAACCGCCAACTTTTTTCTACAGCTTAATTTCTTATTGCACCCGTCATCGCCATCTTGCGGTCAGTAGATGCAGCGGTTTGTGTATTTGCTATCGGTACTAAGTAGGAATGAATCATTCGAACATTGTACACTGTAAAATTTATTTCGAAAATAAGAAATATACATATACATACGCTTTCTCTTTTCAAATGTTATATGTATGATAATGACACTCAACCCAATCATTTTCATACCAGAAGGAAGCTGAACTCAGATTTTTTTACAAAATTAAAAATGGGCGTGGCATCGCCCACTTATGGGTCAAAAACCATATCTCAGGAACTACTCGACAGATTTCAATGAAATTCGGTATATAATATCTTCTTGACACCCTGATAACATGGATAAATCGGTTCACAACTATGACTACTTTCCTTATAACTCAATTTTGAATTCCATCTGATTCCTTCACTTTATTATGTATACATAAGGAACCAATGAAGATAACGGAATAAAACTTAACACAAATAGTACACATGATCTCTGGCTTCACTTGTGAAAAAATTGTCGAAAATGGACTATAACTTTTCAAGGCCCCAGATATCGAACATGTTGAACTCAGCGCCTAAGGGTAAATTTTAACCGAAAATATGGGTAAATCTCTCAGAAAAGTTAATCTGATTCAGAGGAATATCTATATATGACGATTTTTGTTATTCTATTCAACTTTATACCGAATTTATGGGTAAACTTGCACGTTATCTTAATAAAAATTAATCAATATATTGCGAGAGTATAAAATGTTCGGTTGCACCGGAACTTAGCCTTTCCTTACTTGTTTTTTTTTTTTAATTTTTACTTCACAAGCTGCATTTTCGAGAGAAGTAGCCGGATACATATGACGTCACAATGGCAGTTTTTAATTATTAATTTTAGTAATCTCTCATTGGTACAGTAGTTTTCCAAAATAACGAACACATTAATTGTCAGGCCTGTTCTTTACATCGAATTTTTCGTTAATTCGAGTACTCACTTAGAGGTATTTTTTCACTAAAATGAGTTAAATATCCGTAAATTGCAGTTTAATAAATTATTTTATTAATTATTTATTAAAAAATGAAAAACCATAACAAAACAATTCAAATCCAATAAATTCTTCCAAAATGGACCAATTCTGACACTTCTTACTACTTCTATTTGGTGCTGATCAATAATTTTAAGCTTTTTTATGAAATTCAAAATTTTTTCAATTTGCACATTTTTTTTTTAATTTTTGCCAGTTTTATTTTTAATTCTGGTTCGATGTTATTTGATTTTTTGCTCTTTCTTCATATGTCTTCTTGTTCGATAAACCGAGTACTTACAAATCCCCGATGTTCGTTATTTAAAGCACTTACTGTAACATATTTGTTTGTTCGTTATAAGCGGTTTTCGTTAAAACGAATATTCGTTATTTCGTAAAACTACTGTAGTCCGATTTTTCCTGAACGAAAGCCATGTAACCTCTTATAATCTTATCGGCCCTAAAAAATTAATATAAATACGAGGACTGCTACATATATTTTTGGCCTAGGCAACACTAAGTGTTGCCAGGTGCAATCTGACATTTCCATTGGAAAGTTTGACATTTTTTAGCATAACATCACTCAGAACGTTTTGTCATTTAATCGTGAATTGTTTTATTTTCAGAGATTTAAAAAATTCATCTCGGCCAAAAAATGGAATTAACTCGTGAATATTTTCGTGCGATAATTTTTCACAACTTTCGTCGTGGATTATCGCGACAACAGTGCATCGATGAACTAAAATCTTTGTATGGCTATGAAGCACCATCCTATAGCACTGTGAAAAACTGGTACAACGAATTCAATCGTGGCCGACGCTCGCTCAAAGACGAATTCCGTGAAGGTCGTCCAAAAACAGCCGTTGTGCCAGAAAACATCGATGCCGTACGTGGACTGATAATGCAAGACCGTCATGTAACACCTTCAGATAGAGGCATGCCTATGCATTTCTCCCACCAGCATACATTCGATATTGCATGAACACCTGGCCGTAAAAAAGGTTTATCCTCGTTGGAACCGGCACAATTTGAAAATCGCTCAAAAAAAGGCTAAAAAAAAATGCTTCGAAAATTGGTTTGAGCGCATGCAAAAGTGTATAAATCTTGATGGAGAATATTTTGAAAAACAATAAAACCATTTTCGTTGATAAATATTCCTATTTTCATTATTAGGCCAGAATTATATATAGCAGCCCTCGTACAATGATAGCATATAATTTCAACAGCATACTGCCAAAAAATTTATTTAATTTTAATTAAACAACAAAAACTAGAGAATTAAATTGCAAGAGGAAATGCACAAATGCATACATTTGCAGGTACATATGAGCATACATATGTATATATATATAATGAAGGTGCATATCAGTATATCGATTACAATATATTTTACAAAAATCAATATCCAATTGCTTTCAATAGATTTTTGTACAATAAAATTGCCTACAAGCACACACATATCAATCAAACAAGTATGTATATGTATATTCTCACATATCTACATATAACAATATGTCACAGTATGTAAGCATGTGCCTTCATCTCAACTTATTCAATAAGGTAAAAATAAAAGTGTTCTATTTCAAAGCAGAATTCATGCAGCCCTGCTAACATTCATACATACACATGTGCAATATATGTATGTGAATGTTGTTTGTAGCGAATGAAATTGCGAAAATAAACGTAACAACCATTTGTAACTAACTGCTTTGGCACAAACATACACACCTGCATATATGTATGTAAATATATAGCAAAAATCTTCTTGTATGTGTGTGTGCGTTTTGCCGATATCATTGCAAAAGTCGCCGGAAATCAATTTGACACCATCTTTGTTGCAATTTCACAGATTTTCATTGAATAGCTTATTCGTGTTTTTTCTTTTGTTGTTGCCCGAAAAATATTTGTATACTTTGTGTTATTTGAGGCCAGATAGTACTCGATTGCACAATGTGTATAATACATATGTATTCTTTTGTACGCGTGAGTATGCCATTGAAGCGGTTATTATAATAACACTATTTATGGCAAGTAATAAGGGTGTTAATTCAATAAGAGTTTCAAATGCCATGCAACAACTATTAATATACAGACATACATACACAATTTTCCATAAAAAATATTTTGTTGTTGGTGTTTTACTACAAGAAATATATGCAATGCCTGCCACCTTTGACCTTTTCGGCTTACCCCAGGTTGTTGAGATGCTAATCAATGCTTTGTTTGCCCATTTATAGGGTAAATACTGTTTCCGATCGCTGAAGTAGGTACTTCAACGTGACCTGGGTATATTTCAATATGTATGTGCATATGTTTGTAAGTATTTTAGCGTGTGCAATATATCCGCCAGGGGTTTCAGGCACGCCAAATGTGTAATATGCAACCGGTAGACGCCCATTTCGCGCCCTTCCCTGCTACTGTCACGATACTGTTATTAGTTTTGCAGACAATTCAATTTTTTTTTTGTTTTTGTCGTCATGTCATTTAAATTTCATTCGTATGACATTTGAGTCGCAAAGTATCTATTAAGCTGCATTTTCGGCGGCCACTCTTATAATTTCATTAGTGAGCACAGTACTTGACGGAGTGCGAATATGGCGAATTCATCGCAAGGGGTGGGTATTTAAAAAACTTATATTCATGATTTCTAATTCCTCTCCTTGAAATGTAGACACATCGATACGGATGTATGTATATGTGTATGAATGTCTGTAAGCATAAATGTAATTGTGTGTATTATTTTAACTCTGTCGCATTGCTGGTTATCCATATGCACAATTTGAGATGCCCTCAGGTTAGACTAGAAATGGTGCGACAATGGTAGTTTATTGTTGTTGTTTTTTTATTTTTTGTATTTTAATTTCGTTATATAATCCAGCTGTGAATTTTATTTGATTTTTATTAGGAAAGTTTTACCCCCCTCCAGCGCATGTGAATTGGTTATAAATATATAGATACTATGTATTCATATATTTGTATGTATATGTGAGAATATAATAGCAAAACAATATACAATTGAAAAAAAAATGAATGAAGCCATATTACATTCAAGATTATATATTCACTTGATTTTGCTAAGATATCAGACTTATTAACCGATATATACGGTATAAAGCCAAACGCATGGTATATGGGAGCTCTTTATTGCAAAGTGAACGAAGCAGATGGAAATCAAAATTGTGCTATAATGATTAAGTAGTTTGAGAGATACATATACAGAGGTAGTCAAAATTATTTACACATCGGACGTTATTTTACAAGTTTCACAGAAAAAGCTCGAATCAGCATATTGCATGAACAGTCAAAGATGCTACACTGCTTAGGACATTAAAAAAAAGTTAACATAAAACCTGACGTTTCACAAAAATTGGTAAATATTTCCGAAAATAAAAAAAGCGATATGCCAGTCATTTGCCTTGATCCTGAAGCTTGTCGTGGGCAGATAAGGCTGAATTTTAGTTCCAGGGCTTCTTAAGCAAACGCTTTATGTATTTACAACGTGAAAATAAGAAATATGCATTTTAGGCGCTAAATAAAGTCGGAGGTGGCATGCTGATTTTTTTGGGAAGTTTACCTTACTTAATATTTGGAGATTTGCTACTAATTTAGGGACCCTACATCATCCGGAAATATCCGAATTCACATGCCACTGTAACGGTTATTCGGCCTATCCCAACTATTGACTACATTTTACATCAGGAAAATGCTCCATTTTTATACTCTCGCAACAAAAGTTGCTAAAGAGAGTATTATAGTTTTGTTCACATAACGGTTGTTTGTAAGTCATAAAACTAAACGAGTTAGATATAGGGTTATATATACCAAAGTGATCAGGGTGACGAGTAAAGTTCAAATCCGGATGTCTGTCTGTCCGTCCGTCCGTCTGTCCGTCCGTGCAAGCTGTAACTTGAGATATCTTAATGAAACTTGGAACACGTGTTCCTTGGCACCATAGGAAGGTTAAGTTCGAAGATGGGCGGAATCGGACCACTGCCACGCCCACAAAATGGCGATATCCAAAAACACATAAAGAGCTATTACTAAGCCATAAATAATGTTATGAAAATACAATTTGGAACATAGAATCGCATTAGGGAGGGGCACATTTGAATGTAATTTTTTTTGGAAAAGTGGGCGTGACCCCGCCCCCAAATATGTTTTTTGTATATATCTTGCAAACCAATAAAGCTATATAAACCAAACTTTCTGCAGTCGTTTCTTTTAGCCGTTTCCTTATACAGTCCAAAAATGAAAGAATTCGGATAATAACCACGCCCACCTCCCATACAAAGGTTAGGTTGAAAATGACTAAAAGTAGGTTAACTCACTAACGAGAAATGTCAGAAACACAAAATTTCACAGAAATGATAGCAGAAGGAAGCTGCACTCAGATCTTTTTACAAAATGGAAAATGGGCGTGGCGTCGCCCACTTATGGGTCAAAAACCATATCTCAGGAACTACTCGACAGATTTCAATGAAATTCGGTATATAATATTTAATTGACACCCTGATGACATGTGTGGAAAATGGATGAAATCGGTTCACAACCACGACTACTTTCTTTATAACTCAATTTTGAATTCCATCTGAATCCTTCACTTCACTTGTGCATCACTTGTGAAAAAATTGTCGAAAACGGACTATAACTTTTCAAGGCCCCAGATATCGAACATGTTGAACTCAGCGCCTAAGGTTAAATTTTAACCGAAAATATGGGTAAATCTCTCAGCTAATTTAATGTAATTCAGAGGAAATTGTTTTCTTCCAATAGTGTGTCTCTGTTCCAAAAATGATTAAAATCGGGTCACAACATCTCCTAGCTCCCATATACATAATTATAGGTTTTTCAAAAATTCGTTGGGCTTTATTACGCATATATGTATTGGTTAATATGTGATATATCTTAGCAAAATTAAGTGAGCGTATAGTATTGGAAATAGTGTACCTTGCTGGTGAAATTGAATGAAATCGGTTCAGGGATTACCTCAGCCCTCATATCTATATATGACGATTTTCGTTATTCTATTAAACTTTATGCCGAATTTATGGGTTAATTTGTGTGTTATGTAAATAAAAGTTCTTCAATAAATTGCGAGAGTATAAAATGTTCGGTTACACCCGAACTTAGCCTTTCCTTACTTGTTTGAAAGGTCTTTACCTACAAAAGTTTTAAATGAAGCAAATCAAGTTGACCTCCGCACTGCCCTGACCAAAACTTTATTGAAAATATTTGGGGTTTCGTTAAATATAAGAAGACAATTGATATAATAACCGAAAACCCCGAAATTACCGACATTTGGTCTAAATAAACTGTTAACTTAGCGCACAATTGTGTTGAATAAATTCGGATCATAAATCGCCAAGCAGACTGTTATTGATGACAATGGTAATTTAACCAATTATGAATTTATTGCCTTAAAATAGGAACTTATACTTAACATTAAAATTTTAAAGTTATCAATAAATAAGAACAGGATAATAGAGTTCAGGTTGTTTGTAAATACTTTTGACTAGTGCGAGTCTTCAGTTCATTTGCTTATTTCTCCGCCATATTTCTAGCTATTCTTGCCAAACCGACTTCATTCGCTCAGGAATAGATCAAGGTTTACAACAACATAGCATTTTGTTACCCTGCAACAACAACAAACAAAAGCTTTATCTGTGCATCTTGTAAAAAAACGTTCGATGTGTAAATAATTTTGACCACCTCTGTACATAGAACAATAAAACCGAAATTAAATGGGCATTTGGGGTTGCTATATTCTCCTTTTATTATAACACTTGGCTGGGTATTGACTAAACTTTTTTTGGGAGAATGAGTCATACATAAAAATAGTGTATTAGCCTCCAAAATCGAAATATTTGGATTCGAAGTTCGAAAAATGGCTTTTTAAAAATTTTATTAATTATAGGATATAGTTACTAAAAAATCCAAAATATGGATTTAATCTATAATTTTCCCTTAATTCAATGGTGTATAAAACTTTTCAGTTAAGCTTATGTGACAGATGCTATAAGGGGTTCAGTATTTTTCGACACAAAATTTTTTAATTTAGAATATCAAACTTTGACCCTTCAAAGCATCTTACAAATAAGCTTAAGCGAAAAGTCTATGAAAAAGCTTATATTTATTTGTTTTGTTTTATAGAAATATGTATCTGCATTTTTAACAAGTGAAATAGAACGTTACGTCGTAGATACGCAGCAATTATCTGTTCACTACTTAATTGTTCTAGTAACAATTTCAAATCGCTACTTTCCATTGTTGTTGTTGTGTTATTGATATAGATCAGAAAAATCAGTAAATGAAGAGATGCAATCGCCAACATCACTGCTCCGTTGTTATGTAAGTGATACTTTTATTGCACCACCCCCGCTGACGCAGCCACTTATTATCCCCCTTTCAATTGCCTAAACTCAAATAACCCACTCCTTTCGGCAATACAAGTGCTTGGGAAATAAAAGTCGGTATTCTACCGGGTTTCGTTTGTTTGTTTTCGTTTTTCGCGGTTTTGTTTGTTCTATTCTATTCTATGCTGTACTGCTCTGCGGTTTGAAGATAAATATCAAATTTTGCTCCGCCACTTGGCGCGCTAACCACCTGCGGCGGTGCAACAAATAAAATCGCTAAATATTAATTTATATGTATATATGTATGTATATAAGCATATGAATGCGCGTAATATTGTACTCGTGGATAGTGTGATGAGCAATCTGTGTCCTTTAATGAGTCCGTGTGAGTGTGTGTTTGTTAGTGGTATATTAGGATCGTGGGAAATTCCATTGACTTTTGTTGTTTTCGCACAAAGCAAATACCTTAAATAAATTATACAGGATGCATCTGATAATATTGAATTTTTTGTGTAATATTGAATTCGTTATTGTAAATATGTACATATGATCCTTTCATGAATACGTAAAGGTAATCAATTTATTATCGTAAGTGCTCTTAGAGTAACTAATATTTTATTATTTTTCTGGAGCGGCCTTTGCTCAAAGCAAATATTTGCAAAATAAATTTCATATTGTCAAGGTAACTAAATAAATAAAATATATACAAAGGGATTCACTTAATTTATTCTGACTTTCCATAGAGGTCTCGATTGGTCTTTAACACGCTCTCTACAATTTTTCGCAGTTTTGCTATTAATAATAGGCATTTTTCGTAAAGGAACGTCTAATATGTATTACTTTTAGAAAAAATATTTGATAAAAACATAAATCTCTCTTATACAACAAGTCAAAGTGATTACAGTCTGGCGAATATAATTTTAACCATTTTAGAATATGATAATGGAGAATAAACTATTTTCCAATCGAAAGCAACTTTAATAACTTATACAAAAACATAATCTTAGATTGAGTGGGGAAATAGACATATGTACATATGTATATGGGTGATTCTACGATAAGAGGTAACTTGTGCGGCAATCAGCTTAAAGTATTGCTTTTGTCCTTTATGGTGTTTTTTTTTTTAAATTAATCACAACATATTAACGTAGTGCATTAAATAACATTACAATTTACTGCATAATTAGCACAATTTTTTCGAAAATTTCTTACAAAGTCTAAAAAAGTATCTCCCCTGGCTTGTCCCATTGCTACTTTTTATTTAACTTTCGGAAAATACATATATTTTTTGTATGAGATGCTAAACCTAAACTAAGTTCAATCGGAAGTAAAATAATTAAAATTAAGTATTGTTAAATAAAAAACAAAATTATTTTGTTTATTTTATATAATTTTTAAAATTAACTTTTGTCCCGATTTTTTTATGTATCTACCCTGCCAAATTTTGTTCCGCTTGTACGACATAAATTCAAAGACGATCGCATTGAAAAAAGTGCTCATGAGCTCATTTCAGCCTGAAGTTAACAATACTAATCGCGAAATCCATTTGAGCGATGTAGTTATTGCGCCCCGATCGTGCGGTGTACTGGATTCGAAAACTGATTTTGTCTCTCCCCTGGCAATTCATATAACGTATACTATTCATTTAATTTATTTGCCTTTATTGTCCTAAGTAGCTAATACTGTGATAATTAAAGGGAAATAAATAATTAAACCAAAATATAATTCAGTCAATTAAAACAATTAAATTTTTCATGAAAGCGTCGTTCCCCTGCCGTATTTCCCCTGGTAAAATAACAGCCAGGGGAGAGAGTTAGTGACCAGGGGAGTTTCAATTCATCATGACACCCGGACCGGAAGTCGTGAGCTGCTTTAGTCTTGATACTTTCTTGAGTGAGCTTCTGAACATAACCCCTTCCCCATCTCCAGCCATCACCAGCATTAACAAAACCTAAAATATTAGCCTCGCAATCCAACTCCAAAGGAGGATGGGACCATGTGTAGAAGTTCACGAAAGTGAGGAAAGTTTTTGATTGTCATTCACTTCGGAGTGGCCAGAAACGATTCTTCTCCACATGGTCCAAGCAGCTCATGACTTCCGGTTTTAGACCAAGTATCCTCTGGGTAGCCAACAGACATCCGTTTGAAGGCGAGCTAAAGTGAGAAGGCGAAGCCCGCTTATGCGGTTGTGCGTTGGGTTTGGGACCCACCACATAAAAACACCCCCCAATGAAAAATCTACGAAAGCCTCGGATGAGACACCCCCCTTTTGATGACGACCCCTGCAAACGTTTTAAGGATAATGATATAAGGGCATGCACCTGGAATGTCCGGACCCTTAATTGGGAAGGTGCCTCTGCCCAGCTGGTTGATGTCCTCATACGACTCAAGGCTGACATCACCGCCATCCAAGAAGTGCGATGGACGGGACAAGGACGGAAGAAGGTGGGTCCTTGTGACATCTACTACAGCGGCCATATAAAGGAGCGCAAATTTGGTGTTGGATTTGTGGTGGGAGAGAGACTCCGTCGCAGAGTCCTGGCATTCACCCCGGTGGATGAACGTCTTGCCACAATCCGCATCAAAGCGAGGTTCTTCAACATATCGCTGATTTGCGCCCACGCTCCAACGGAAGAGAAGGACGATGTGACCAAAGATGCTTTCTATGAGCGCCTAGAACGCACCTATGAGCGCTGCCCCCGCCACGATGTTAAAGTCGTGCTTGGCGATTTTAACGCCAGGGTGGGTAAAGAAGGTGTCTTTGGCACAACAGTCGGAAAATTCAGCCTCCATGACGAAACATCGCCAAACGGCCTGAGGCTGATCGACTTCGCTGGGGCCCGAAATATGGTCGTCTGTAGTACCAGATTCCAGCATAAGAAAATACATCAAGCTACTTGGCTGTCTCCTGATCGAAACACGCGGAACCAAATCGATCACGTTGTGATAGACGGAAGACATGTCTCCTGTGTTTTAGACGTGCGTACGCTCCGAGGACCAAATATAGACTCGGACCATTATCTGGTCGCAGCTAAAATACGCACCCGCCTCTGTGCAGCAAAGAACGCCCGTCAACAAACACAAGGAAGGTTCGACGTCGAAAAGCTGCAATCGCAACAGACAGCCACGAAATACTCTACTCGACTTGCACTCCTGCTCTCTGAGAGCACTCATCAGCATCTCGGTATAAGGGAACTGTGGAACGGCATCTCAAACTCACTGCGTACCGCTGCAGCCGAAACAATTGGTTTTCGGCAACGACAAAAAACAAGCTGGTACGATGAGGAGTGCCGTCTCGCAGCGGAGAGAAAACAGACTGCCTACCTCGCAACGTTGCAAACGACCACAACACGTGCGGGATGGGATAGATACCGAGAGCTGAAGAGGGAAGCGAGACGCATCTGCAGACAAAAAAGAAAGAGGCCGAAATGCGTGAGTACGAAGAGCTTGAGAAGCTGGCAGACAGAGGGAATGCTCGAAAATTTTATGAAAAAATGAAGCGACTTAACGAAGGTTTCAAGACCGGAGCATCCTCATGTAGAGACCAAGGTGGTAATCTGGTAACCGATGTCCAGGGCATACTGGGATTATGGAGGGAACACTTCTCCGACCTGCTGAATGGCAGTGAGAGTACAACACCAGGAGATGGCGAACCCGATCCCCCAATCGATGACGATGGAACAGATGTTCCATTACCCGACCATGAAGAAATTCGAATAGCAATTACCCGCTTGAAGAACAACAAAGCAGCGGGGGCCGATAGATTACCGGCAGAACTATTCAAATACGGCGGCGAAGAACTGATAAAGGTGCATGCATCAGCTTCTTTGCAAAATATGGTCGGAAGAAAGCATGCCTGACGATTGGAATCTCAGTGTGCTCTGCCCAATCCATAAAAAGGAGATCCCACAATCTGCGCCAATTACCGTGGGATCAGCCTCCTAAATATCGCATACAAGGTTCTATCGAGCGTACTGTGTGAAAGACTAAAGCCCACCGTCAACAAACTGATTGGACCTTATCAGTGTGGCTTTAGACCTGGAAAATCAACAACTGACCAGATATTCACCATGCGCCAAATCTTGGAAGACCCGTGAAAAGAGGATCGACACACACCACCTTTTTGTCGATTTTAAAGCAGCTTTCGACAGCACGAAAAGGAGCTGCCTTTATGCCGCGATGTCTGAATTTGGTATCCCCGCAAAACTAATACGGCTGTGTAAGTTGACGTTGAGCAACACCAAAAGCTCCGTCATGATTGGGAAGGACCTCTCCGAGCCGTTCGATACCAAACGAGGTTTCAGACAAGGTGACTCACTATCGTGCGACTTCTTTAACCTGATGCTGGAAAAAATTATAAGAGCTGCAGAGCTAAACAGAGAGGGTACCATCTTTTACAAGAGTGTACAGCTCCTGGCGTACGCCGATGATATTGATATCATCGGAAGCAACAACCGCGCCGTTTGTTCTGCTTTTTCCCGCATGGATAAGGAGGCGAAGCGAATGGGTCTGGAGGTGAATGAGGACAAGACGTAATATCTCCTGTCATCAAGCAAACAGTCGGCGCATTCGCGTCTTGGCTACCACGTCACTGTTGACAGTCATAACTTCGAGGTCGTAGATAATTTCGTTTACCTGGGAACCAGCATCAACAACACGAACAATGTCAGCCTCGAAATCCAGCGCAGAATAACTCTTGCCAACAGGTGCTACTTTGGACTGAGTAGGCAATTGAACAGTAAAGTCCTCTCTCGACGAACCAAAATCAAGCTCTACAAGTCGCTTATCATCCCCGTCCTGATCTACGGTGCAGAAGCTTGGACGATGTCAACATCAGATGAGACGACACTAGGAGTTTTCGAGAGGAAAATTTTGCGCAAGATTTATGGTCCTAAGAACATTGGCAACGGCGAATACCGCAGACGATGGAACGATGAGCTGTACGAGTTATACGACGACATTGACATAGTTCAGCGAATAAAAAGACAGCGGCTACGCTGGCTAGGTCATGTTGTCCGAATGGACGAAAACACTCCAGCCCTGAAAGTGTTCGATGCAGTACCCGCCGGAGGAAGCCGAGGAAGGGGAAGGCCTCCACTCCGTTGGAGGGACCAGGTGGAGAGCGACCTGGTTACACTTGGGATCTCCAACTGGCGCCGAACTGCGAAGGAGAGAGAGAGATGGCGCACTATCGTCGATTCGGCTATAACCGGCTAAACGGTTGCAACGCCAATCACATACATACAATCCAACGCAGAATCGCTCTTACCAACAGATGCTTGTTTAGACTGAGTGCACATTTAAATGTTAAAGTCCTCTCTCAATGAACCAAAACCAAACTCTACAAGTCCCTTATCATTTCCGTCCTGCTTTATGGTGCAGAAACGTGGACGATCAACATCAGATGAGATGGCACTAGGAGTTTTCAAGAAAAAGGTTTTGTGGAAGATTTATTGTCCTTTGAACATTGACAAAAGCGAATACTGAATGATGGAACGATGAGCCACACGACGACACTGACTTAGTTCAGCAAATAAAAGAAGCTAAGGCGGCTACGTTAGCTAGGTGATGTTCGAATGCCGAAAGCGCTTCAACTTGGAAAGAGTTCGATGTAGTACCCGCTGGTGGAAGCAGAGGAACAGTAAGCCCTCCATTCCGTAGGGAAAACCAGGTAAAAAGTGACCTACTTTCTATTGGAACTTCCAATTGGCGCCAAACAACAAAAAGGAGAGATGACGCATATGCAGCGGTGTATACGTCAAATATATATATATATGTATGCAAATATAAATAAGATTAGGTTGGCCAGACTCTCCCCATGCCAGATCTTCTTTTGAAAGGGCAGAAGATATATTACTTCTTTAAAAAGTGAGCAAATATTTTTGAGAGATCTTAAGAAATTATATTTAATATTTGTTTCGTTTATTTAGGATAAAGAGTGAATTTATTGATTTGTTATTTTAATTTAAGGGTTTATTTATCTAGGAAAGAGAGTACGTTTAATTTGTAATACTATTTTAAATTATATTTTTGCTTTTGGTAAAGGAATTATCTACCATAAACTCTACGTCTCTCCCCTGACCGATGTATTTACCCTTGTCGATGTATTTACCCTGGTCGTCGAAAAAGTAATAAAATATATATTAAGTGACTTGCCTTACGTGAGAAGATAAATAAAAGGGACAAAAATCATAATACAGTGGTTTCATAGAAAAAAATCCAAAGTGTTTCTTATGCCGTTTTCTCTATGCAATTGAAACCTCTTATCGTAGAATCATACATATACAAAACAATATTTGGAAACTCCTAAAATGTGATTCAATTTTATCGATAGTAAAGCCGTTTCATTTCTAAAACATAGTTAAAGATTAGTATATGGAATAGTCGAGTAGCCTCACTTGAGAACTATTGGTAGTGAAACAGTATTCTAGTTAAGGTAAGTAATCTAAAATAAGAAAATATTTTTTGTTTGTGGCGCGTATCATCAGATCTTAGACTCCCTTACATCATTGGTTCTCAATTTGGTTTTAAAATCAAATAAAAACCAAGAAATAATTATAATGCTTTATGTATCACTATAGAAAAAAAAACAAAAATGCAATAAAAATTTAACTCAACATATTCTTTTCATTTTCCATTCTAAATTGTAAACATTTATCTCGTATCGAGTTTATCTCAAACCCATATAAAAGCGTTGTCCATTGCTCCGAGAAATTCAAAGTTGCACATCTTTACTGTTTCGTCTTCTGCAAATGACAATTTACAAATGTGTGTTGAACATCTTCTCTTTTCTCTGCAACACTCACACACACATACAAGATGTAATCCAGAAACAATGCAAGCTGTTGTAAGAAGCAGAACTTGAAAGAAAAACAATTTTGTACTATTTTGCACAAATTCTCCCGCTTCTTCTTCTTTCACTTTGTGACTTCTCAACAAGTTTGACTGTTGGTTAGCAACCAGCAACAACAACAACAAAAGCAACATCTAACAACTGACTCAAATGTATACAAAAAGTTAAATACAATTTCATGCCTCGTTGGACATAACACACCACAACAACAACAACAATATAAATAAGTTAATACAATAGTAACGGGTGATTTTTTTGAGGTTAGGATTTTCATGCATTAGTATTTGACAGATCACGTGGGATTTCAGACATGGTGTCAAAGAGAAAGATGCTCAGTATGCTTTGACATTTCATCATGAATAGACTTACTAACGAGCAACGCTTGCAAATCATTGAATTTTATTACCAAAATCAGTGTTCGGTTCGAAATTTTTTTATCGACAAATTTTGTTCAGCGATGAGGCTCATTTCTGGTTGAATGGCTACGTAAATAAGCAAAATTGCCGCATTTGGGGTGAAGAGCAACCAGAAGCCGTTCAAGAACTGCCCATGCATCCCGAAAAATGCACTGTTTGGTGTGGTTTGTACGCTGGTGGAATCATTGGACCGTATTTTTTCAAAGATGCTGTTGGACGCAACGTTACGGTGAATGGCGATCGCTATCGTTCGATGCTAACAAACTTTTTGTTGCCAAAAATGGAAGAACTGAACTTGGTTGACATGTGGTTTCAACAAGATGGCGCTACATGCCACACAGCTCGCGATTCTATGGCCATTTTGAGGGAAAACTTCGGAGAACAATTCATCTCAAGAAATGGACCCGTAAGTTGGCCACCAAGATCATGCGATTTAACGCCTTTAGACTATTTTTTGTGGGGCTACGTCAAGTCTAAAGTCTACAGAAATAAGCCAGCAACTATTCCAGCTTTGGAAGACAACATTTCCGAAGAAATTCGGGCTATTCCGGCCGAAATGCTCGAAAAAGTTGCCCAAAATTGGACTTTCCGAATGGACCACCTAAGACGCAGCCGCGGTGAACATTTAAATGAAATTATCTTCAAAAAGTAAATGTCATGAACCAATCTAACGTTTCAAATAAAGAACCGATGAGATTTTGCAAATTTTATGCGTTTTTTTTTTGAAAAAAGTTATCAAGCTCTTAAAAAATCACCCTTTATAATGTCGGCAACAAGCGTAAAGATACCAAAAACTTGAGTTGAACTTGCAACCTGCGAGATTGAAGCGGAGATGGTGGCTCGTTTGTTATGTATGACAAGGAGAGAGAAGAGACGGATGTCGCTGATATCCGTTGATAAAGAAAAACATGAAAACACATTTGTAAGACAAAATAAAATTGCCGACAAGCAATAAGAAAAAGCGCTGTGGCAGGAGTTACTTGTAAACTTTCGAAATAATGGCGACCCAGTCCCTTGCTTGTGTCATGTATGTACTACATTTGAGACCGAGTGTCAGAGTTCGTATGTTAGCCAGACGCCTCGCAGCATTCGGGCGCACATAAACGACAACGTTTCCGATTAGTTGCGTAACGGAAATAAAACAATATCCGCTTGGCGCTTTCAGATCTATTTTAGTCTACAACAACACAAGTGAAGCAACCGAATTGGTGGTTGTAAGGAAAAATTTTAAAATCTGCTACGAAATTACTTTTGGTGTGGGCAGCATCGATTACTTGTTTGTTGTTGCCGTTTACTCTTCAGTAGCCCGATATTGAAACGGTGTCGGTTTGTGATTGGTTTTGTTGCTTCGCACTTAAAATTAAATTAACTTTTTCTCCATCAAGTATCATTGAGTGCATTTGACAGTTGCAAACAGGAGTACCACATCCAACAAAAGCTGGCAACAATTGCTGTGCACCACAACATAAGAGAATGTAAATAGAATAAAAAAGATATATAAAAGCATGAGGGTGTTGAACATGAGTGATTTTTAAAATGCAAAGCCTTATTTGTTTATTTATATAATTGAAGAGAGTATGTATGTGTTGAGAAATATTGTATTGCATTTTGGCAAAAGCAGCAATCGGTTATGGAGGTTGTGGCGGAATGCGCTAAGTATGCGAAATAGTTAGTCGTTCTCTTTCTTATAGAATATAGGGAAAATAGATAATTTTGTTCCTGGTATACAAAGATTGAGAGAAAATTTCTTTATGTTCAGAGCCTATTCATCTTTAGTAATATATCCTCCGAAACTTCGTCTGGAGTGTTAATCTCAATTTGTCTTGCGATCTTTAACAATTAGTATGCGTCTGAGTCTGCGTATTTTTTAAACATTCCAGCTCATTTTACTTGAAATAGCTCGTTTCATTACATTTAGTATATGTATATATTTATAAAACAAGGTATATACTAAGTTTAAAGGTCTCTAAATCCCTGATATAATTCTACGAAGAAATTATTTATCCTTCTAAACAAAATTGTGTTGCTAAATAAAATGAGAGAAATAATACATGACAAATTTTATATTTCAATATCCTGAAATCAGTTTAAAATTTCTGGTATTTCTAACGTCGAAGTATATGCTTTCCAATCTAACTTTTCTTATAAACCACATATACAAATTTCTAAATACCAGTTCATTACCAAATACATGTATACCTATTCATTCATCATGTGACATTCGTACTCTCAATTATACATATACATACGTTAAATAACTATCTGAGAAGATTTCCCTATCAACATGCCTACAACGATGACGTCTGTTAAGGGGTTCGGTGAATTTTAAAATTAAAATATTTTTTTACTAAATTATTAGATAGATATATGTTAAAAATATTCTTAAAAATTTTCAAATCGATCCGAGTAAAATTCTTAGAGATACACCCTTTGGAATTTTTCAAGTCGGTGGACATGATTTCTCGAAAATTTATGAATCAATTTTGTGCAAATTCGAAAATATTTGAAACAAAATTATCGAGGTAAATAGTAATTTTTAAATTAATTACAACTTTCGAGCCAATATATGGCGAACATTTCCCAAAAAAAAATTTTTTTTTTTCAAAGTAAAAAAAAAATTGAAATTTTAATATTTTATTTTTTCCTTTTGTTCTATAACAAGATTTAGCCAGCTGAACCAATAATGAATTATGCTGTCCACGACAAGAGCATTTTTTTTGAGACGGTAAGATAGATGAGGTACAAATGCCTGAGTTTTGGGAATTTTTAAATATAAATTTCACAAAATACTCTTTAAATATGTATATTTGATATGATGAATTGATTAAATAAAATTTATGATTTAAATATTAAGGAAAACTAGTAAAAATAAAATTTTTTAACTTTCAAACCCACACCGTACAAGCATCTCACCGAACTTTTGTCAATACAACTAGTTTTTATATGTTCACCTTGATTTTAGCCATGATTATTTTATTGCCAACGCAACTCTGGGGGAATATTTCAATATTTAATCTAGTTGAAACTAAAAAACCGAATACATATTTTTGATTTCGTGAAAGATTTCTAAGTTTTAAAGACAAGTCAAACAATCTTAAAGCTAATATGTTCAGGAAGATTGCCCAAAATTAATCTGATGGAATTCAACGATAGCATTTACGTATGTATGTCAATATGTAACTTGGATTGCTTAATACAAATTTATTACAAAATATTTGACGATTTTCATTGCAAACTACTTTACAACTTGTAAACATGGTTGTCGAAACACCAAAACTTACGAATCGGTGCATTCCCGTTAATTTAATGTAAAGAGACACTGAAAAACGAATCAAAAATTTTTGACAATGTCAAACATATATTTTTATTACTATATATATACACATACATATATATGTATGTATATGAATGTCTACTAAAAATGTGCTTGATTTACTGTGTCGCGGCCAGTATAGCGCAAATATTTGTCAAGATTTTAAAAATATTGTCAACAAACTTTTGAAATTGCCTGATTAAAAAAATAGTTTCACATTTCAGATAATTGTCTTAAGCAAGCTAGCGATGATTGTTTGTATTATTGTTGTTAGTGGTATTGTTGCAATTCATGCGTAGACATTGGACTTGGCACTTGAAATGTCAAATTGATATTTGTATTTTTTCATAACATTTATTAGTATACTGTTATGCTGGGTTTCTGAACGTATGTAAATAGAAACGAGTTCAGCGCATTTCAAAGGCAAAGGAAAATGTTAAACGCCAGTTATAATAAGCTAGAGTACATACATGTGTACATATACATATCTACACACAAGGTAAATAGCCAACAGCGCGGTAGGTCAATCAGCCGTAACAGTAGTAGCAGCCAACAAGCATTTAGTCATTTCAACATTTAACTCAAAATTGAATAAATTTCTTAGTTATTAATTTTTGTTGATCTTACAGTGATTCGAAATGTCTTTGTAATTTTGTATTGTGCCGCATAACCACATGTGCAGACAAACATACATACATTCATACTCTTAAGCGGTTGTTATTGCTATCACTACTGTTATTATTATTGCCTTAACATTTGTGTAAACAATTCGGAAATACTCCTGTATTGAAACTCATACATAATGGACCGCCGCCACCGTATGATGAAGTGACGTTTGCGCGTCTGTCACTCAGACGAAAGGCTGCTTTATTAGTTGGTCAAGAGTACGTGTATATGTATGTATGTATGTGTGTATGGTCAGCGAATGCGCCGGTCAGGTAATGAAGCACTCAAGCCACACTGTTGCCAGTGAAATGATGTTGCCAAACTAATTTACATATTCTGTGGCTACCGTTGTTAACGCCTCAATGATGCGCACACACTCGAGTGGTCGGTTACGAATGATCTGGCACAGTGGTGACAGATGCCTTTGCAGGAGGAAAATTTTCTAAAATTTCACTCAGCAAAAATGATCAGCATTGATAGAATTGATTCAGCATTGATAGGTCAACATTGTAAAGGGTGTTTTTTTAGACGTGTGGTTTTCAATGAGGCAACACTTTTTTCAGAGTTGGTATTTTTTACAACTGTTATTTGATTTATACTCAGTTTGGTTTACTATTTCATAATGACTCCGGAACAACATTTGTTGCTGACATACAATTGCTGCAAAAAGTGGCCGAAAATTGTGCCTCTCGGCTAGAATTTATTAACGCGCCGGTCACTTCACAGAAATCATTTTTAAACCATAATAATTAATCCTTATCTTTATAACCTTTATCCTAAGGATACTGGAAGCAAAAAAATATCTCATGATACACAGCCAATATCGGACTATAGAAATAATATTAAGTGTCCTGAAATCGAAAATGGTGGAAATTCTGTATGTTGTTTGCTGTAGTTATTGTAGGCGTAATCAGAAACACATGTTGGTTCCTTCTCCATACAAATTTCTGGAAGCCTTTAATCAAAGCCGAGGTGGTTATATCATTCGGGTAATATCTATATCGTGAAAATGGATGAACCTATTCAAATTAAATCAAAAATATACTCATAAGATCTGACTCAATAACATATTATTCAATTTTAGAGTGTAATGATATCATTTAAGCATATTATAATTATAACCTCATGTGTTCACGGCTCGAAACACTGTAGGATTACAGAAAGACTATGCATTAGCATCCACCACAACACAGTTAGGTGGAATGGAGGCGTGTAAGTCATGTGGTATATGTACATGTGTATGTTGGAAGCGATGGAGTGGCTGTCTTAAGTGGCTGTCATTCGGAAATGCCACCAAGGTGGCATTCATTAATGTCATTCATAATAATGCGACAGTAGCTATGACTAGTTTGAGGCAATACAATGCAGCAGCACGATCGTTAAAATATACATACAAATGGATGTAAATATGTAAAGTGTCAAAGGACCTTCACATACATACATATATACATATGTACATACCAAGCTTTATTTTATTATATTATATTTATATGCATCGAAATAATTTATTATCGACATATAATTATATACATATATGTAGTACAAAGTTATATGCCTCCTCTTATAGAATAGTAGAAAAAGAAAAAATGTGTTTTTTGTTGTCCTTTAATTCGTTATTAAAAGTTTTCACATGAATCAAAAAGTTGCTGCTTGCTGCCGTCAACAAAGTCTCCATACAGATGCAACGAAATAAAGTTTCATTTCATAACGGCAATAACAACATCCGCACTTACTGGTGAATTACATAAGTATCTATGTATATAATATATTTTAAAAGACTCAGCTACTCCCTATTCTGGCTGTAAAGAGCACTTTATATAGAAAAATATATTTACAAATGAATTTTTGTGCTCATATACAGGTCTAAATACCATATACACGTCCATACATATTGCCCACATACGATAAGCCAAAGCAAAGTTAAATTTTTCAAATTGCCGTCGCTAACTCAGCAACTTCATTGCCCATGCCCACAGATTCTACATTTATACAAACAAAGCGAACAAAATCTTTTTTATGCGACAACTTGTTTCCTTTTTATTCACTTCCTTCCGTTAGTCTTATACATAAATACATACATACATTAAGTGTATGTATGTCCATATGTTCACTTGGTCGCTTGCAGCCCACTTGAAAAAGTTATTTTACGTTGTTTTTGTAACTAGCATGTAACATTTCTAGTTTCGCATCTGTATTAAACATTTTGTAGCAGCATGTCCCTTGATCGTGTGTATGCGTGCATTACATATAAGTAGGGTAGCTCCACCTCTATTCCAAACACATGCGCATTTCTTCGTGTAGCTCTCTTTTGCTCTCTTCCGTTTTGTAACTGTTAATGTGTTATTCATTTTCTCTGCGCTCTGAGGCGGAGTTTGCATAGTTGCTAGTGTATTAGTGACTGCAAGCATATTCTTGCGTTGCAGATGGCATGGAGTTTTGTGGCAGCATTCTTAATATTTTATACTTATTTGTGGTTTGATTTTGTTATATGTTGTATGTATGTATGTATGTATGTATAGTGGTATGCATGAGTGCTCGCACATAAGTGTTATTGTTAGCTGTTATTTTGTAACATTCTTATAGGTTGAATGGCTACCCTCCCAATCTTAAATATACTCAAATGTTTCGTTGAAGTATATATGTATGTACACATGTAAATATATATGTATTGATGTATGCATGCGTGTGGACATTGAAAATATAGCTGCATAAATTATTAGTTATAGATGAATGTGAATATATGCATATGTTAGATCTTATGGGAAAGGCATATCGTTAAAAAAGGCTTAATTTATCTTGGTATCATTATAATATTTATAAAGGGGTATTCTGGTGCAGACGCATGAATTTCAAGTTTTTTTCTGGAGTGTTGTCAAAACACAATCAAAATTTTTGCTATAAATTTGTATATTTATATTTATTACATAAAACTCATGTATTAACATTATTCGTATACATTAAAAATAGAAAATGGGATTTGAAAAGTAGATAAAATAGTAGCTAAAATTAGGGGTCTCATAACATACCCACGTGACCACACACTTTATTCCAAACCTCCAAACTACCTGTCAAAAAAATTATTAATTTAGAGTACTGTCGCAATCGCTAAAAGTTTGGGAAAGTTGAAAAAATTTTTAACGAAGTAGCGAATGCGTAAAAATAAAAGTAAATTTTATACCACTTATTTTAACTTTTAAAATTAAAAAAAAAAAACAGTAAAATAAAAATTTGGAAATGATGATGGTTCTAGCGGTACAGATGTCTATAAAGAACTATCTAAAAATTCCAGACAAATTGGTCCATTCGAACCAGAAATCATTGATATTGATATCGTTTGAAAAACACACTTTCGGGAAAAACATCGAAGTCCGAGCTAGTTTTAAAAATCCTCTTGTAGACATATCTTTAAATACACCTTATTCCTCATCTTCCAAATTATTGTTAATTTATAGTTTGGAAATTGTACAAAAAGTCTATACACAATACAGAAGATTCAATACCTTAAATGTCGTTATATTTCAATTTCGAATCCATAATGGAACAAAAAGGAAAGGAAGATCTTAAAAATTTCTGACAAAGTTTCTACAACAAGTATATCACGTACGAGATGTGTTCCAAAAACCAGGTGAATCGAAACACTTCTCAAACTTGATTCTTGGGATAGCCGTTGTATCTTACAGCGATTTCTCGTATGCTTGTAAAGCGGCAATCTTTTAAGGTTATATATATTTTTGGAAATAGGGAAAATTCACACGGATCCATGACTGCCGAATATGGAGGTTGGGGCATCGTTACAGTATTGTTTTTGGCCTCGAATTCATAAATAAGCGATTAAGTGTGAGCTTTTAACAAACTAAAATCGGAAAGCACATAAAAACTCGTCTAACTCTAGTGGCTGCTACAGACATAGTAAGTAATGCAAACAATTGGACTCCAAACCGATTGGAGCAAACCCATGAAATTTTAAAATTCCCGTTATTTTTTTAACATACCTCGTAAGATATAAAAATGTATATCTAACATGATAAAAAGTTTAAGTTTAAAAACTTAGTATTTGTACCCTATTTCGATTGGAATAAAAGAACGCTTTTTTATCCTTTTAAAGCTAAATATTCTTCCAGTGTTCTGAATATTATCTATACTTTCTTTGATTGACTTTAAGATACTGATCCTTGTGTTTAGTTTTAATTCTAAAATCGGAAATTATAAGTATAAGTATTTTTAAATTATCATATAACTATCTATTATATATTCTTAGATTTAATCCTGTATATTTTCATATTTTCACAATTTCATAATATTGTTCTTCGTTTAATTCACACAATTTTAATAACTTTTAAATCATAGTTTAAATGAAAAAACGCACAACTAACTTTAATGCTTCTCTCGCTAGCCTTTGAATAGTTAAAGAATATAAGTTTTAATTTCAGTTATTGTTTTGCTAAAACACGAGTTCTCAGTTGCTGATTCTGCGCGTTAAAGATTTGAGCGCCAAACGCAAAGCAGCCAATGCAAATGAAAATGAGAGTGGAGCATTGGGAAAACGCCTCATTCCCATGCGTATTTAAACAAGCTGTATATACTGTTGCAAAAAGTGGATATTGTGTGAAGGGCCATAAGCATGTGCACCGGAATTTAACCACATATTTATATATACATATGCACATATGTATATGTATATGTAAGTACACTTAAGTAGTATGTACTCATGTACATAAACCTTTAGAATTTTATTTTTCTATAAGGAAACGTTTGATAAGTAACAAATTGGATAGCCTTAAGTGGAATAGTATTACGAGATATTAGAGGAGATCTTTAGCAGTAGAAAAGAAAGTGTCATACATGAGGCCAGAATTAAAGACTTCAAAATATTGAAATTATAAAAAGTCAATAGACTCCGCTAATAGAAATGTATTAAAAGAGACCTTTTTGCCATTGCCAAGTATTTATCCTATAATAAATTAATACTGATATACAATTATTTTCGGATTAGATCGATATTAAAAAACAATGGATCAATGGCACAGGTTGATATATTAGTTATATGTGTTATTGGGAAAACTCGGATCTGGTATATGTTAAGAGTTCCGATAACTGAGACGCTACTATAATATACATATGTAAACATACATATACAGTGGAACTTCTCTAACTCGAATCACTATAATCCACAAACAAACTTCGAGTTATATAATTTTCACTGAAACATACAATTTTTCAAAAAACTGTAAAATCTAGATTTATATACAGTTTTAGTTATTTACTTCGCATAAAGTTTTATGTAGATACGTTAAAAAATGTATTCTGTAATTTTGTTTGTTGCAGTTTGCTACTTTTTGGCTCTTGACGTCTGTATCCCATGCCTTTGTTACATGATTTAAAATCCATAAGGGTGATTCGCCTCCGTACGAAATAGAGGGACTCTTTTAAAATTCTGATCGATATTAAATTTTAAATTTTGTATCATGCCCTTACCAAAAAGTTCGATTTATGAAAGGAAATTTGTATGAAAGTTGCCTTCTATTGCCACTTCAAGAGTTCGAGTTATAGAAATTCGAGTTAGGGAAGGAAATTTTTATGAAATTTGGCTTCTAAACGCTATCGCCAATTCAAGTGTTCGAGTTATGGAGATCTTCGACTTATAGAAGTTCGAGTTATGGAAGTTCCACTGTATGTATGTACATGCCCCAGAATTCCAATATATTATAATTTTTAGCTACATATATCCATTTTTTTACTTTGTCTGTAGCTTCTAGGGGTACACGTGTTTTTAAAATCTCACACTTCATTGCTTGTTCATTAATTATTGGCCAAAACCAATACTCCGGTCTCCATATTCGCCAGACATTACTCGGTTTGAATCTTCCCTATTTTCAAAAATAAAGAGAACTTTAAAGGGTTGGCGTTTTACAAGCAAGAAATCGCTGAAAGACCCAAAGGCTTCCGTAGTATCGTAAGTATTTTAGACTGTTGTATATTTTCTGAATTTGAAAAATTCCATGTTTTTGTGTCAATAACTGTATTGCGAAGGAGAGAGAGAGATGGCGCACTATCGTCGATTCGGCTATAACCGGCTAAACGGTTGCAACGCCAATCACATACATACAACTGTATTATTGGGACAATTATAGCCTATACTATGTATATCAATGACTTGCCAAATATTCCAACTTTTGTCAAAATACTCTAGATTGATAAGGAAACTAACTAACTAACTAAGATGTTTAATTTCAATATAACCTTTTATTCTAACACACCTAAGAATACCTAAATTATAAAAGAATACATGCTTGAATACACATAGCAAGTACAAGAGAAAGAAAATCATTATAAACTGTATGTAACACACTATATACTATTTAGAAATACATACACTTCAATACCCACCAAGTTTTACTTTGAAATAAATAAAATAAATCACAGGATACCTCAGAATTTGTAAAACAGTCGCCATTGTAGAGACTTTTTTTATTTTACACATACACGCTCACACAATTGAAAATGATTGAGCTCAAAGCCTCAACTCACAAACCGGAGCGCCCACAATACGCCCATTATATAATGTAGGCTCCTCCGCTCAACCTTCGCCACTCATTATCATGAACAACAACAAATTTTAACAGTCACATATTGTGCCATTTGCATTGTTGTACCCCTTGAAAGGGTGTTTGGTATTGGTTGCTTGACTTGTGCGCAACACAACTGTGCCTGTGTGTGTGTGTGTGCGAGTTGATGAGTGCGACTGCCGCCATGCGAACCAGCAACAAAACGGTAACAGAAACAGAAGTTCTGCATTGCCGAGAGAGAGGGTACTGCCAGAGTGCGGCCAAAGCGTTGGCAAAGCTTTTGGTTGGCTACTACAGATGCTGCTGCTGCTACGTCTCGTTCGGTTGCAGCAAATGTTGCTGTTGTCGTTGTTGTCGCTGTTACTTTTCTCTTCAGGCAGCTGTACAATCATTTGACTGCGTGTTGGTGCTGGGGAGGGCAGCAAGCCCTTGGTATGTATGTACATATGTATGTATGTACAATATTTCAAGTTGAACGCAGCGCGGAAATCGCACAAAAACATTCTGTACAGAGAGGAGCAAGATGTAACAGAAACACATGAGAAACTTGTTGGAGCATTATATTCGGTCTAAAAGGCATTAGAGATTTCTAAAAGGTAATGCTTTCGCAGATTTTTGTGTTAATTCTTTGACGAATTTATTGATAAAGGGAAATTGTTTTGAACTCAAGATAATTTCCTAGAATTGTGATAGTGGAAAATCAGAAATTTTTGCTGTAAGGTGGAAGTTTTTAAATTTTCCACTTAATCTCTTGTTATGCTTTGTTATTTATTTCAGTCAGTAATAGTTACATGTAGAAGCGGTTGTAGGCGAAATTATGATTTGTTTTACTCTCTTTTTGATACTAGACACCACAATTGTTGCCAAAGGTCTCCCTTCCAATAAAAATATGTAAATTCATTATTTTGAGATAGACTTTCAATTACTGAATCATTTCTGTATTTACCAAGTGTTTTTAAGATATCTACTTTATAATCCGAAATTATGTTAATATTTACAGAGTCGGACAAAAAAATAAGAACACTCAATCCACAAATATTCAATTGAAAATTATTTTTTAACGGCATCGTTTTTGGTTAAGCTTTGTTTTTTTTTGTATAGAGTGACATACACATCATGCACTAAAAAATATGATTGGACAATAAAATAAGAACAGCAGATTATTTCAGTAGTTAACAAAACCAATTTTAAATATTAACTTTACTCATTAGGAAAAAATGAGTTGGGCGAAGCATTGCTTCACGAAGTAGCGGGAGTAGTATAAAACAAAACTTTAAAATAAAAGTCAAATTATTTGGAAATGTGCAAAATTTTTTAGAAGATCATCCACAATTGTGACCAACCCGTTTTACTAAAAAAAATCCTTGCAAACTGGATAGACCTCACAAAACTACAAGCACAGTCCATAATTTCAGCGTTGTGGTGTCTATTTAAGTCAGCTGTTGCAATTAGGGGGGAGACATAAGTTCGAATTTGTGCTCGGTCAGTTGTTAGATGTCTGGTTTTATATACACGTTGTGGAAGAACAACTCATAAGGCGTCGATATTGTTACAGAGATGACGAAGCTGTGTAACGAAACTAAAACTCATGTCAAATAGAATGCCTCAATAAATGTAAAAAAAATCGTAACACACTATGGACAAACAAAAGAAATGAAAATTTAGTTGGAAAAAATGCTAAACATTGGTAAGGGTTTAAAAAATTCAGCATTTAACCGTAAATATACTGCAAAAACTTCTATGCACGGAAGTGAAAGGATCATAGTATAGAAATGTGTCTTCTACTACTGTGTGGATCCTCTGTAGTAGTTAAAATAAAAGGGGACCCATTTTTTTACGTCTATATTTTCAGAATGAAAAATGTCTCTATAATGGAAGTTTCAAAAGTAAAAGACTCTAAGCATACATCGCCCCTTGTATGAAATTGGTTTCTTCATAATAAAATAGATATTTTAATCAGGTATGCCCAATCTCCGGACCTATTTTCATTAGAGAACTTGTGGAGAGTTGTTAAGGAAAAGATTGGAAGTACCATGTCAAAAAAACAGAAAAAATTGTGAAAAATCATCCCCGAACTATTCGTAATCCAAGCTGCTTATGAGGCGCTAGTGGACCCAATGCTAAAAATATGCTATGCAATGTTCTTATTTTTTTGTCCTCTCCTAAATTGTGCTGAATAGTATTTAATAGTACATTTTTTCGCCACAAAATGTTTTTGATTGTATTTTTAGTAAAAAATAAAAAAAAAATGTTAAGGTTTTTGTTCTTAACAGGACTGTTCTTATATTTTTTGTCCGGCACTGTATATATTCTTTACACTTGGTGTTTGACGAATGGAATTCGGAATCAAATAAACTTATAAACTGGTATTACAACAGGAGAAATAATAATTATCAAGTCAATTATCAGTTATTATTAAAGTCGAAAGAAGAAGCCATGCAATTACTATTTACTTTCCAATTTAAATCTATATTTTGGTTTACTATTAACCATTTTACTATTACAGCCTTAATTATTGACTGTAGCGTGCACACATTAAAATAAAGGAAGCCACAAAGCGCCAATGTCGACGAGACTGAAAGGCAACAACTGCAAAGAGCGCGCTTTAATTTATATACTACCACAAATGTAAATGGTTATGTACATATTTTCTATATACACATGTACATATGTATATATTGCGCCAGAGTTACACACATATATATGAAGCATACAAATAAATAAATGCGATTATAATACAAGGTGAGCACGTCGGCGGCAGAGGCGCAACCGACCGCGTGAACAACTTTGTATACAGTACCCAAAAACTCGAATTTGGAAACTTTTTTAATTACACACCCGTCCGTCAGCCAGGCAGCTGTGTCAGCAACCTACTACGGCACCATCACCGGTACCAACTCCGCTGCCACTGCCAAGCAATTTTGTCGCTGTTGCTATTGCTCAATGTGTGCAATGTGAACCGCTGCCACGGCTGCTGCTGCTCATTGTTGTTGCTGCTGTTACTGTTGCGGTGGTTGTTGCACAGTAGCAGCGCCAGCAAGAAACATCGTTGACAGCCACAGTCGAGAGGGTAGGAGCAGGCGGTTGCCATTTCAACCCTCACACAATACATATACACGCTCATTTACTCGCGCGCTCGCTCACTCACACGCTTTGCAATCGTATGTATGTATATGTATACATTGAATTACTTTTGCCTTTAACGAAAAGTAACTGTGTGTGAATGGCGGACTGACTGGCTGCCTGCCAGGTTCAGCGCTTGCTTGTTTGCTGGCTGGTTTGATGCGTTGGTTGGTTGGCTGCTTGATGTGAACTCAATGACTGGGGGCTTCGACGGTGCTTGGCAAAGTTGATTCAGTTTCAATTGAGTATCCGTCGTGTAACAACGTCGTAAACGGTGGCAACGCGCGTCTATGTGCAACAAACCGGAATTCTAAAGGGTAGTCAGTTCGGTGGTTCTGTGTGCGTTAGCAAATCGAAAACAACAAAAACACACACAAAGTGTTTTAAACAAAAAGAAAAAAAACTAAACAAATGTGTTTAATAAATAAATAAAATACAAAAACAAAATTAATGAGTTATTGACAAAAAAATGAAATAAAAATGCAGCAGTGTTACCAGTGAATGGAAAAACAAATGCTAGAACTTCAATAACAATTTTCAACGCTATCATTTGAATATGTTTTATTAATAACTTTATAAAAGTGCCGAATTTTTACTCAACTAATTGCTGTGCATATATCCATTGCGTACAATTTGATTTTTGACTCAGCGTCGCTTACAGCATGAGCTTACCCAACGGCGTGGATATGCAAAATTTAATGTCTCAACATCCAGTTTTAGGCGCTCTGCCACCCGCTTTCTTTCTACGCGCCGCTTCGGAGCGTTATCAGCGTACACCGAAATGTGCGCGTTGTCGCAATCATGGCGTGGTGGGTGTTTTATTATTTTTATTTTATTTAAAAATTTAAAATATTGTTTTATTCAAAAATAATTAAAAATATTGATATTTGAAAACAAAAAAAAATCAATATGTGGATACTTTAAAGACGATTTTCTTTGTAAAGTAGAGTTTTGGGAACTATTTTCTTCTCTGTATTCAGTTTTAAAAGTAAAGAGCTGTAAATTTAGTTAGTTTAGGATTAAAATAAGTGTTTTTAGAGCTTAATCTAACAATTTAGAATCCGTCAAATTTGATCAAATATTTCAAAACAGGTCTTATTAATTTATTTTTCTTCGTACTTTGTCATTTTATGAAAAATAGCTGTTGGTATTCTCTCATAGAAGATAATTATTTCAATAAATTACAGTTATGTATACATTTTTAAATAATTTTATATACAATTTTTTAATCTCTAACATCTGTTTGCGATCAAATTATATTTTACTTTGGCTATTCCATGTATAAGACTTTTAAGGTTATCTTTGATACAAACAATAGATTTTTGAAAAAATAATTATTAAATTTTTAAAAGAATATTAAATATAGTGTTATAGTTTAAACGGCAAATCACCTATAAGCTGTAGGATTTTTCTCATGTAAATTCAAAATCGTTTTCTTACATAATTTGTGCTATGGAACTGGGCTATAATTTTTTGATTTAATCTTGCGGACATAAATTTTTCTCAAAATATAGCTCTCTGAAATCCTGTTCATTTGACATTTGGAAAATGTATGTCATTAAAATTTTATAATGCTAATGACTTTAGGCGGTTTAAGGTTAGAATACTCCGAAAATTATTAAAAAAATGTATTATTATTCATTTTTAGTTTTAGAAATTGAAAATATACCCTATTCTGTCGTTATTATTTGCTTTTCATTATATGTAATATTCCCAAAAATTTCAATTCCCCATTTGGAATAAATTTTTATCAGTCGTCATAAATTAAGTCAGAAAGTTTTATATCACGTAAAAAAATCACTAATAAACAATATCTTTATCATTTTCCAGGTTAGCGCCCTGAAAGGACACAAACGTTATTGCCGTTGGCGAGATTGTGTTTGTGCGAAATGCACATTGATTGCGGAGCGACAACGTGTTATGGCCGCACAGGTACGCATTAAGGTCGATTCACAACTAACAGCACGGAACGATGCGTTACAATACTTTAGAAACTGCTATCAAGTAAATGAAATCTAACAACAAAACTAACAACAAAAAAAAAATTAAAAAAAATAAAAACCAATTATAAATATAAACAAGTGTAGTAAGATAATTCGCACTCAGTGGCAGCGGAGTGCAATGAAAGCAGACAATTTAAAAAAAATTGAAATATTAAATTTTGGAATAATTTTAAAAACAAAATTTTTTGAAAATTTCATTAATTTTGAAACACTAAATTTTTGAAATTAAATTAATTTTAAAATATAAACTTTTTGAAAATTAAATTAATTTTGAAATTTAAATTAATCTTGAAATATAATTTTCGAAAATTACATTAATTTTGTAAAAAAATAAAAGTTGTGAAAATTTCATTAATTTTGAAAATTAAAGTTCAGTTGAACAATTCTATAGTGTTGAACAGACAATGTTAAAGTTAAATTTAAGTAAGATAGTAATTTCTATAATAAAATATGGAAAAAACTCCGAAGAACTCAAAATTGAGATAAGCTGTTTTTTTCTAAACAACGAAGATACTTTTAAAGATTTAGATTCTTTTCTACAATATTTATTAATAATTGTTTCTAACTGTTGTAGTGCTATCTCGTGTCGTGCTGTGCCCTGCCAATGGGTGTGAATCTCTGTATATACTTTTATATATCTGTAGTTAGAATCTATAGTTTAGAAATCTCTTAAACTCTATTAGACTAAACCAAATCACTTATAACAAGCCATGAAAAAATTAATAACTACAACAACACATTTTCGTATGCAATTCTCAGGTTGCGCTACGTCGCCAACAAGCACAAGAGGAGAACGAGGCACGCGAATTGGGTCTACTCTACACCAATGTGCCGCCGGGACAGTCGAATGGTGTTGATGGAGGCGGCGGCGGCGGTGTTGTCACACCGAATCAGCACAGTCCCGCGCCACCAATGACAAATGCCGCTGGCTTTCATCCCGGCATACCGTCACCGCCCAGTGACGGCTTGGACACCAGCAACAGTCAGCGTATACAGTATAACGGCAATGAATCAGATACGGATGTGCGTATGCGTTCTTCGGAGCGTCTCTCGATGGGCTATTCGCCGGATCGCAGTACCGAAGTGGAAAGTCCAGGTGAGTGCAATGAAGCAGTTCAGTTTAAGATTTTAAGCGGAGGCAGTGTAAAAAGAGTGTGTGACGTGCAATGTTGCACATTTTAAGACATTTTCTTGTTGTTGTTGTTCGGTGTGTTGCTGCTATTGTTGCACTTAAGCGCTGGAGTGTGTTTGCGCGCACTTTGGTGACTTCCGCGCAAGAACACCGTTAAGAGTGCGGAAAAATTACAACGAAGGTATGCTCAAAAATTGTGCAAAAGGCTGCTTGAATGCTCCGTTAGCGTTGACGGAAATGCAACGATGCGTGGAGTGTTTAGTCGAGTGGGTGGTTAAGTTGCACGTCGCTGTGTAGGTGCGTGCGTGGGCGGTTTTCGCTGCAATTGGTGTTGTGTGTGGGCGCTTCTGCAAGTGGCTTTACGCATGAATGGTGAAGCGCGTGCAGAAAAGTGACAAAATTTAGAGAAAAGTGTGGATTGTTGATTTTCAATTTGATGTTTGTGGAAGTAGTTCGAAAATGATTTCGGGTATAATTTATTCGGGTATGTTTAAATATGAGTTCAACGAATGTTTTAGATAAATAAACGCAATAACAAACTGAAATTGTAGCATTCATGTTATTAGGCAATTTCTTTTCAAACAAAAAAAAAGAGACTTAATAAGGATTTTAAATTAAATCTGATAAATGGAAAAAGTTTCTACTAGGTTGTAATGAGATATACAGTATAATTTGAGAACCTCGGAATAAGTATATGAAATATCAACACATTCAATATTAACTTATAAAATATTTCGAGATCTCAAAGTTTCTGGAATATTCAGTTGTATGTGAAAGCCGTAAAGCAAGCTTAAAATAACATTGAGGCTACCGAAGTTGAATACCAATGCCTTATATAGAAATATTTTTATATTTTTTTAGGCATAATGCGATGAATTAAATCTTGTCTTGTATATCATTTTGTGGACCCAATTTCTCAATGTTCAACAAAAAAGCTTATGATATAAATTTGATGAATGTGTTTTAAATAATGTTGATTATAAGGAAATAAAAATATAAAATTGTATAGCAAATAGAACTTGCATATTTGAAAAATATAAGCCAATTTAAATCTTACAGTAAATATTTAACTTTCTAACGGTTGTTCGATAGATTTACTTGAATGAAGACAATTTGGTACGTCCCGAGTTACGCTCAGCAAGGTGTCTGGTGTGTCTTAAGTCTAAATTGATTACAGAAGTTTAAAAATTGAAGTTTAAAATTTCAACGAAATTTGATATTATTAAAGTCAAAGTCAAATCATAACATCATATAATCGGGTCCCAATTTCACAGGATATGGAAGACATTGTATCTTTTAATCTGATTACTTTACGTTCGGTTGACTTTATGGATTTCAGATTATAAGTAAAACAATTTAATGAGATTAAGTATGGGATGTGATTAGTTAGTGCAAAACATCACTAAATTTCATACATATGCTAATAACGAATACTATGTTTCGAGACAGAATCAGACGTAAAATGTAATATTGTATACATATAGGTGAAAGAAACAGCTCAAATTATGTTTTGCTATTCCCATAAAATGTTAATTCAATGTTTGAGATAAAACAATAATGGTTTGACACAGAAGACCTCGAAGAAATTAAAATGAAAAAAATTTCACGAAAAAAAGTATCATTTACAATTTAAATAGTAAGCGGAGCACAATCAAACAATCTTGCACCACCTGCCAATAACCAAATTAAACACTCTCTTCGGTACTTAATTAAATTACAACGCCATAGTACTCAATCAGCAAGTCACAAAAATAACAATTCAAGCAAAACAAAGCAAATAAAAAAGTTGAAGAAAAATTCAGAAGATATCAAATGACTATTTGCTATTTTTTTCCGGCTCTGTCCGTTTCCATGCGACCAACACCTGCCTCAAGGGTAGGCTGCTTCATGTTGGATACTGTACTCTCTGCCATATAAGATTGTATGTGAGTTTGTGTGAATCTGCCTCAAGGGTAGGCTGCTTCATGTTGGATACTGTACTCTCTTCTATTCTATAAGTTTATATTTGTGTTTGTGCGCCGATTGCAATATTTACCGTTCATGTGATTAAATTTTTTCTAACTTTTATTCGATACTTTCTTTTGCGAAGAAGGAGGGCAAGTATGAGAATACCTGAAGTTCTTTGTTGGTATAGAGTACCTTAGTGGTATCAAGTGTCTGTTTATTGTTTGCTGTTAATTTGGGGTGAGTTAGGGAAAATCTTGTAAATTTAGAATTTGTTTTCCCAAAGGAGGATTCAGTATTTGTTTTTGTACGGTTTATGCAAATTTGTTTTGGTAAGTGGGGTCGTAGCTCGTTTTGTTTTGTAATTTGAGCAGGAGAATTTTACAAAATAAAATGTTTAAATAAACTAGTAAATCAATTGAAATCAATGTGTGACAGAAAGTTGAGTGCCAACTTCTTTGAAGTCCTCCCCAATAGTACTCATTTTACTTGCCAATTCCGCATACTTAATCTTATTTTCGTCTCCATCTATTTGCAGGTTCGAAACGCGCACGCCTCTCCAACGAGACCGATCAAGACACCGGTTCCGAGTCGTCGCCCAGCAGTCCGCGCATGAAGTCCCGCAACTATCATGACAGCGGCAATATTTCGCCCAGCCGCACCGGACCGCCCAGTTCGCCGGAATCCGATCTCGATGTGGACTCAGCGCCCGACGAAGCGACACCCGAGAATCTCAGTCTGAAGAAAGAAGACTCCACTTCGCCACCAAACACGCCCACTGATAATCTACATTTGCTGCGCACATTTAATAACGGTGCCGCACAGGGTTTCATGCCATATCATCACACGCAGTTCCTCGCAGCTGCCATGCCTGCTGCTGCCGCCGCCGCTGCTGCCGGCGTTGGTGTACATCCACACAGCCAGCATTCACCACATGCACACCATCAGCAGCATCAACATCATGCGGCGCATCATCAGCAGCATCAACAGCAACAACACCAGCAGCAGCAACAACAACAGCAGCATGCGCTGCCACTTGCAATGATGCAACAACAAATCCAAGCTGCACAACCACAACAACGTTCGCCCGTCGATGTGCTGCTGCGCGTCTTTCCCAATCGCCGTCGCAGCGACGTCGAACAGTTGTTGGCGCGCTATCGCGGTGACGTACTCCAAGCCATGGAGGCTATGCTCTCCGGTGAAGACATGACGCAGGCGCTGGCTTCCGCAGCCGTGGCGGCAGCTGCTGCATCGGCCGCAGCGTCACCACCGAATGTGCCGCCTTCACCGCCATTCCCGCTCAAATCGGCCTTCTCACCGCTGGTGCCACCCGCTGCCGTGTTCGGTTCGCCAACACACCGTTACCCGCCCTTCATGCAGGCGCATGCGAAGCGGTTCCTTGCCGGTCCGTATGCGGGCGCCGCGTACTTGCCCGGTGTGCTGCCGCCCGATGTGATCGATCAGGCAGAGTCGAATGGCGGTGCGTCAATGGATCGCAACAGCAATGCCGGCGACTCACAAGATTGAAAAAGCTGCTGCAAGCAGTGCCCATTGGGTGTGAGTAATATGTTCAGACCGTATGTGTAGCATGGGCATGGGAGGCGACTGTGGCCTCGCTACGCTGCACAGCACTCAGCCGAGGTGATTTCATTCCGTGTATATATGTTGTCTTTGTAAATAGTGGTAACTTCAAATTACGTAAAGCATTACTAGGTAATAACCGTTATGTATTATGAACATGAATCCATTTTAACCAGTGTTAACCAACCAAAAGTGTAAGCATTTTATTCAAGCGTCGTTTATATATTATAACAAAAATTTAATTTAGTTTAATATATCCCTAAATATATATGTATATATATACATTTATAAATTCTTTTAATATTTAAGTTAAAATTTTTTAAAGAGAGTTCTTTGTATCCTAGATAAACTTGCAGCACTAGTTAAAACAATAACAAAATATTAGAGTATTTAATAGATATATATCTGTGCGTCGTTAACAAAAATCCAGAAACATATATACAAGTATATATGTAGTATATATGTAGACTTGCGAAATGCATAGCGTAAAGTTATCGGTATAATTTAAATAAAGTAAAATTTATGTAAAATTAAGTGTAGCCTTTAGTTATAAGAGCAAAATATTATCTACTATAAACTATATACAAATACTGTGTTAAAACGTAAAAGATAATAAAAATTCTAAAAAAATCTCAGATTTTTATTTAAAATAAATATGCGATATCTTCTAAGTTAGTACTCACATTTATGAGTCTTTAGGTTTGATGACAGTGAAAATAAATGAATTTGTTGTTTTCAGAAATCGGAGATATTCTATCTTGCGTTAAACCTTTTCTATGAGGAAATAATCTTTATAGCTTATTCGTTGCTAACATTTGAAAATTTCAACCCGGTACTGTCCAGAACAGGTTTTCGTTTCAGATTTTTCTAAATTAAATCCACCCAAGTATTTTGGCCCCCTGACCACAAAAATTCAATCTGTTTTATGATTCGTTGTATTCAATATTTAACTTTTCTGGAAAATGCAAAAAACCAACGTAGTTTCTAGTTTTATAGTGTAATTTTCAAGTTATTTGCGAAGATATAGGGATACATTTTGCGTTACCATATGGTAATCGTGGGTCAATTCGGGTTAAGGTAAGAAAACAAATCTTTATTTGCAGAGTAGAGTATCGAAAACAGTTAGTGAAAAAAGATGAATGTCCAAGCAGCATTTCTTATTGTGTTGAACATATAGAGCACAGAGAAATTGAAGACGGCAATAGAATAAGAGGAATTTGATAAGTCAGTCAATGTTTAAAACGCTCGGTTAGTTCTTTATGGTATCAATATAAAAAATAATATAAAATATTAATATGCTTCATTTCTACACGGTTATATTCTACATGTAAGCATAAACGGCAAATACTCTACTCGAGGTGAATTCTGAATTGAATTAAATTGAGGACTGCCATGCAAATTGATTTTTTAATTTTGAATTGTTTTCAATATTAGCAAACAATAACTACATCCTATAGTACATTTATTTTTTAATACTTTGATTCAAGTTCTTCACATTGACATTTATTTAGCTAAAAAATTAAATTATGGAAGAACATATTACAAATTGTGATAAAATTTTTGGTAAATAATTAAATTTTTAGCGAAATTTTGGCAATATGGGAACCCTGTATATGCAATTTGTCAAAACAATATACACCAGCACTAAACATTAGCTGATTTGACGTTCAACTTAACTCTAAATCCGTTTATGCATCTGAGTTAACTCGTCTACATACGTAAAGAAAATGTGTATATTCTATCCGAATAGATCATTTAACTCGTGGTGAAAAAGTGTTTATGCATGTGGGTTGAACTTACCCGTGTATAATATAACCGAGTAGAAATGAAGCATAAACGTAGTATAAGACATTTATCTCAAAACTCAATTTCTTAAGTCGGTGGATACGATATTTTGAAAACTTATGAAGCATTATCTAGTTAATGAACGCATGATTTTTTTATATCAAGTATTTTTTTTACGCTCGAAAATTCTATGAAGAGATGAGACGATTTACAGAAGTGTTCAAGACCGGAGCATTATCATGTAGGGACCGAGGTAGTAATCTGGTAACGGATGTCCAGAACATACTGGGATTATGGAGGGAACACTTCTCCGACCTGCTGAATGGCAGTGAAAGTACAATACCAGTAGATGGTGAATCCGAAGTTAATAGGAATTTAATAAGCTATATTGCAGCCAGTATATACAACCATTTATATATGTAGGCCTAGTAAAAAGAGATCCATTATCAATAATTAGAATGATACGATTTAAGACAAATATCCAATTGTTGACAGTACAGGTCTGAATTAAGAGCTCGGCTTCAGGGGAGCAGCTCTTAGTCCGGAAGTCTATCCTCGCATGACCATCGTTTGTACCGTCTCACTGCTCGACCACGACCGTTTTCGCTAAACGGTGTCATAAGTGATCCAATTCTCATCACCAGTAAGCATTCGCTAAAGAAATGGATCCTTAAATTGAGCTTATTTTCGTATTCAGTCTTATTTAAATGGTTCCAAACGGTTTTTTGTGCAATGTTTAGCATCTGGGCAATTTCAGCAGTGCTAACATTATTACGTCGGATTCGACGATTTTAATTATTTTATCGATGTCTGCGACAAATGACCTTTATAAGCCTGATCAATCATTGACATCAGAAATACCGAAACGGAATCGACAAAATCAAAAAATGCGATATCAAGAAACCAATCTTAAGTATGATAGTGAAACTGAAAAGAACCACGATTAGGGATTGCAAAAATACTATTAGAAGTGAATTATAATCTATATATGTTCATCGAAAATTTCCGGCTTTTTCTAAACATCATTTGTAAAAGTGGCCCCGTTGAATAACAACCTGAAAATTGATTCTTATAGCAATTTTTTATGATTCGTTCAACTTTTTTTAGCACATGAGAAATCTAAGAAATCTAAATGTATCAATTTGTAACTGTTACTTGAATGAATGAATAATTTTCTATTGAAGCTTTGTTATATATTACTACAACTCTTTTTACAAATTTGGTGAGACCTGTATTGGAGTATGGCTCGGAGGTATGAAATCCTAGTTACCAAATATATTCGCATAAATTAGAGTCGGTACAAACATTTTTTTACTGTTTGGCTTAGAGCATTTGCATTGGGATTATAGGTTAAATAGTCCTCCATATACTATTTTGAAACTTATAAATCTACCTGCACTCACTAGTCAAGGGGAAATGCTTGGCATAATATTCTTGGTAAAACTTCTGAACGGATACGTTTTTGGTACATTCCTCTTGTCCTATCAATTTTAATCAGTTTATCAGTTTAAGATCTCGACGCATAAAAACTCCAGCATGAAATGGCTCTTCAAATTCCGATCGTGTAGGAACTACGCCCCTCGCGTCGATTAGGCCGGAGGAGGGTAATCATTGGGTTTATTATTATTTTAATTCAATTTAAAAGTTAAATCAAATTATTACCGATATTTTAATTCAATCTTCTATCAAAAATAAAGTACTTTCTATTCTCTGATTAAATACAATTCATAAATAAACACATTTATCAATGAAATGTAAGTTTTGGGCACATGTACCATATCAATACCGCCCATCTCATTATTCCCACAATGGAGCAAACAAAAACAAATTTGTGACTTTTACCTATAAGCGGTCAATAAGTTGAAAGTTGAAATTCACACCAATAATTATTTATCTTGATGAATATCACACCCACTCACAAAGGACACAAGCAAAGCAATCCCCTCGACGGTTGGTCATCATATTTTATAAATCATGAACACACATGACCGGGATTAGAATAGATAGATACGAGTATGTAGGAAATTTGCCAAAACAATTACAGCTTCGGCTGAATTGAGAAAAAGCAAATAGTTTTCACAATAACAACACACACACAATGGTGGAGGCAAAACAGCAACAACAACTACATGTTAAGGATATGTGCTGCTGAATGTGAGAATTAATGACCAGTGGAGGCTGGGAGTGCTGTGAAAGTGATCAAACAATCAACAAGCTCGGCCGGTTAACAACTCACACATACATACACACGCACATTATTATATTGTATTAATGTGTTTGTGGGATCAAGTGTGAAATCCCTTTTCACTTTTATGGCTACACACACGAGCCACACTAATCCCAGCCATATTTGTTCGTATAATAGTTTAACTATTGTAATAATAAATTTATTATTTGTATGCCCACTCTCTTGTATGTATACGTGTGTACTTGTGCTGCTTTTGTATAATGACCAGCGTACAGAGTTTGCATTGAAAATTTACAATAGCAAAATAATATAGTATCGATTACACAAATCAGGAGAGACACTTTTAATAAATGGCATATAAACATACATATGTATGTGCGCTAGGGTTTCTGTTAGGGTGTGCTGATTTTAAATTTTTTATACCTTATTCTTATTTTTGAGGGTTTTAGAAAGTGTATGTTTTTAAATTGGAAATCTCAGTTAAAAACGAAATTGAGAGAAACACATGGAGACCGGAAATTGTATGGTCTACGAAATCTGCATCAATTATATTTATGAATAACACAAGACGAAATATAACCTATATCTAGACCGATAAAACTGAAATTTCGATTGTAAGACAGCGGGAGTTGCTAATATTGTAGAATTGTGATATTATGATACTAAACTAAATCTTAAATGAAGTTTTATTTTTTCTAGCGAATAAAAAGGTGTCTATGCCACCAATATTTTGAAAAAAGTCTATAACAAATTTTGGACGAATTCAGGGGTCTACGGCCGCCAAGAACTGAGAGGGCGTATGGGCATGTAAGAACGGACTGTGATAGTAAACCCTCTTGTTTTCTTAATAAAAGTTTTAAGGTCTCAGCAAAGGCATCAACTTAATTTTTACAATATTTTTCCACTCGATATCAACTGTGTGGGTTTCAGTATCGTTTAAATATCTTATTAGAAGTGCGGAATAAAGTGTATGGAGTGTATGGAAAAATTCTATACATTCACTTCTCAAGAATGTTGTGAATGGTGATTGCCATAAAAACAACAACATTCCGCACAGTATTGGCTTTCATATGCTTGAGATATATTATGATATTAATACCTAACGGCAGAAGGAGATATATGTACATATATCAAACCGAAAATTAACTTAAAAAAATCTCAACTAAAATTGATAGTTTATTGGGCCTACGAATGACATGAATCCAATGGTAATAACCAATCCACCATGGAAATACACCATCGTAAAGATTTGAAAAAGAGAAAACTAATTTGAAGAGAGACTAGACCTCACTATCAATAATATCAAAACTCATGTTTACACTAACACTCCAAGTAAATAATAAAGGGTTTTTCCATAAGAGCATTACAAATTTTCAATTAAAGTTTTAAACAAAACACATTTTATCCTGTGAAATTACAAACTCGATTTCTTTTGCCTGGCCTCTGGGTACGCATACACCATAGATTTGCCCCACACGATATAGTCTAACGACGTATTTGGCATATTTTGCTTATTGACGAAGCCATTCAAACAGAATTGAGCTGAAGATGAGTTTTCGTTGAAAATCCGGATCATTTTCAAGTTGTAGCTCGATTCAATTCACGAACATACGACGATTCTGGTGGACAAGAGGCTTTAATTCTTGCGACAATTTAAAGGCTCAGTTCTTTTGGCAAAATTTGCCACAACGACGTCACAGAGATGACTTGAGAAGGATGTATGAGAGACTGATTTGGGTCTTCCTCAATTGATGCAGCATGCGGCAGCAGTATTCTCGACACTACGGGCTTCTTCTTTGTCAAATTTTTCCACTATACGCTCAATTGTTGATCTAACAGGACGATTATGATAACCATAGCGCTCTTAAAGTTAAGGCCACTGACTCCGAATTTCGGTAGTAAGTTTTAATAATTTCGGCTCGTTGTTGGATCGTATATTTTTCCATGATGAAATTGTAAACCTTACTGAAGAGAAATGTCGAAAGAGCGGGGAGGGCGTCGCTTGCTGTCCTTATCGGTCTACTTTTGTAGCGTCCCTTTTGAAAACCCCTTGTATTAAATAAATAAATAAAAGCAGGACCCTTCTAAGGGGATCTTACCCAGAGAAAATTTTATATGAAACAAATTTGAATTTTATATGTTCTGAGGTTTTAGAAATTAATACACACTTAGAAATTGTTGACATAGAAAAAAATGCTCTGAAATATTTATTGAGTTTTAGAGGTCACCTACATATGTATATTAGTGACACTTTAACTTATATCGATAAGATTTATGTCACAAAAAGGTGCCAAGAAGCAAAGGTCTAAACGAAAATTATTTCAAATATCTTAGCTGAGTGTTTGTTTGGACAAATATTCTATGAGACAATTATTTTTCTCAGATCCAAAAGGTTTCCAATCGCAGATAACCACCCTGAAGTTTACAAATACATTTATGTATATATGTACATATATATTATGCATCGTATATAATATATGCATCGCCGAATATTCAATTCCATTTCGTAATCGGAGAATGCAAGAATTATATTATAAAATTATACAAAAGTACAACAAATAGATACCCTAGTAATGGCAACAACAACAATAACATTGGTTTATTATAAAGAGTATGTAGATACATACTACTACCGAAACGCACAAATATGCAGAAACACAACGAGTTATATACACACATCAGCACATACACGTACAGATCAAAAAGCATCCAACTGAGCAATGACCAACCGACAAAACAGCCAATGCCAGTCCACACAACTGGACCAAAAGCCATGGCTAAAACACAAGGAACCCCACCTACGCATAACTTGCATGATGTCGTTGTATTTGTACATATGTATATGTGTACGTGGTAGGCATGCCATTACGCCCGGCCATGTTCGTCCAGCTAAGCGGCCTGTGGTCTCTCTTGTCACCATTGTTCGCATATATTGAAGTCGTCCCTTACCACTTGTTCCTCTTTTCCGCAACACTAATTGTAAAAAAAACTTTATTTACGATTTGTAACAATTTTTATTTCACAATAAATTTGAGTTCACAGGAGTTGATATGTATATTAGATATTAAATATGGTAAATTAAAAAACCACGACGAAGTCTACGGCGATGTTGCTTTACTCGGAGTCGATAGCAAAAGCTGGTTCTTTTTTGATCGTTGATCCTTTTTGTTAACTTTCTTGTCTTAAAGTCTCCAGTGTGATGTCCTCTTGGTATGCGTGTGTGTGTTGATGTGTGAGGTTCTCGTGTGCGTTTGTGTGTATGGAGGTGTGCAGTTCTCGTGAGAGATTTATGTGTGTGTGTTAATGTGGATGGTAGGTGATGCTATGGTGAGTGTGGTAAATGATGTGTGTGGTAAATGATGTGTGTGGTGTGTTGGAGACGAGGGCGATGCTCATTTATACATCCTGCCCCCCTAGGCGAATATTTAGCCTAGGAGTCTTTGGAGTTGTTGCAACGTGGCAACTACGTTGCTGAGGCCGGTTGAACGGCGGGAATTAGCTCGCGCCTGGCGGCGTTGTGGTGATGATCGCCAGAATTCTGGGGTTATTGATCGACGTGACCGTGGCGGTTTGTTGGTCCGCGGTTGTTGACGTGAACTGCGATTGCGTGGGGCAGGTTGTCGCCCAACGACGGATCTGGTGATGCGGTGCAGCAACGTATGATGCGATCGCATACATACCATGCACCTATTACTGGATGTGCAGTCCTGCGTTGCATGGGTGCGCGTAAGGCAGTTTAGACAATGGCCATGGGCCTGGGCGACCTGCTGACGTTGCGGAGGCGGCATCCCCTTAAAAATGGTGCAATGTTGCAACCGGTGCGGGCGGCAACATAGGGGACATCGCATGCGGTGAGGTTCAATCGGCGGTGTTGGTGACGTCGATGGTGGCAGCGTGTCACTTCGATGGATCATTGGTGTGGTTTGTGCCCGGGTTCGGGCCGCGGTTGCTGCAATGGTAGTTCGAGGCGTTGCGATTGGGGTAGTCCCAGATCGTGGAATGGTGACCGTCGAACGCACGGTTGGCGTTGGTGGGGATATCATATCCACGTCCATATTGCTGTGTATGGAAAACAATTACATTAGATACAATTTAATGATTAAAGATCTATCTGAACATGGCGCCACGTAGGGTGGCAAGAGTGTTTCGTCATTGAGTCGTTCTTAGATTACGGTTCTTATTTACGGTTTTTTTTGTTGGTATATTTTTTATTGTATATATATTCGATCGGTTGGTTTATGGTTCGATATTATCAGCGGTTGGTAAAAAACATAGCTTAACGAGCGGTCTGGTCAGGATTCCGGCTTGCGTACGGAGATCGACTACGCGTATATGACCGTCGGAGCCGTAATAAAGTTTCTTTATGCGACCAAGTCGCCATTCCGTAGGGGGTAGACAGTCATCATGAATAAGGACGCAGTCTCCAAGCTTTGGCGCCTTTTGTGGTGTTTTCCAGCGGTACCTCTTGTGGAGGTCCTTTATATAATCGTCTTTCCATCGACGACTGAAATTGTGATGGAGAATTTTAATTCTTTCCCATCTATTTAGTAAGGATAGCGACGCCACGCTTGGCTCAGGTGTGGCCAAGATGGGTGCTCCTTTAAGAAAATGCCCTGGAGTTAAGGCTGTGAGATCGGAGGGATCTTGCGAGAGTGCAGTAAGAGGCCGTGAATTGAGAACGGCTTCAATTTTAGTTAGTAATGTTGCAAATTCTTCATAGTTGAATTTATGGTTGCCAGCTATTTTTTTGAAGTGGGATTTAAAGCTTTTTACAGCGGATTCCCATAAACCTCCCATGTGTGGAGCGCTTGGGGGAATGAATTGCCAATTGATGCCTTGGGGAGCATATTTCTGTACAATTTCAGGTGAGACTTGTTGTATAAATTCCACAAATTGTCTTTCAGTGGCTCTTTGAGCCCCTATAAACGTTTTGCCATTATCGCTCATGATTTTGGAGGGAAAACCACGACGTCCGACAAAGCGAGCAAATGCCGCGAGAAAAGCCTCTGTCGTCAGATTCGTGCATAGCTCCAGGTGTACTGCTTTTGTCGTAAAACAGACAAAAACAGCCACATAGCCTTTCATGAGGGTGGGAGATCTTAGCATGGACGCCTTTATCTGAAAAGGCCCTGCAAAATCGACACCTGTGATAGTGAAGGGCAGAGCGAAATTGCAGCGTTCCGGTGGAAGTGCTGCCATAATCTGTGTTCGCATTTTCTGCTTATGCATAGTGCAGATCTTGCACATGAAGATGCATTTCTTTATTTTTGGCTTAAGACGGGGAATATAGTACTCTTGACGGACTATCTGTTGCATGAGGCGATGTTCGGCGTGTAGCATCAGAATGTGGATATAATGAAGCAAGAGTGTGGTAAATGGAGACCTCTCTGGTATGATTATCGGGTGGCGTTCATTGTATGTTAGGCTTGAGTTTGCAAGCCGACCATTCGCTCTAAGAAGACCTTTTGTGTCTAGGAAAGGATTTAGAACTAAGAGTGAACTTTTTCGATCAATGGGATTTGATTCTCTCAATAATGTTATTTCGCGGCTGAAGTAGCGCATTTGAGTCGATGCGATAAGAGCGACCTTTGCTTTTTGTAAGTCAGAGTGCGCCAATGTTCCGCATTGAGAGTATGTTGCTCCTTTAATTCTAATTTTGAGCCGTTCCACGAATTTGAACATATAGGCGACTACTCTGAGTGCCCTTGGGAACGATGAGAACCGTTCAAGGATGTCATTATCATCCAGTGTGGTATGATAAGTGGCGATTTTGCGACCTTCTGGGGCAAGTATGTTGCGCATAGGCGATTGTGGCCAAGAATCGTGAGATTCTGTTAACCATCGGGGGCCATTCCACCATAGGGTGGTGGTGGCGAGATGCAGAGGTTTGCATCCTCTTGTCCCTAGATCAGCAGGATTGTCAGCGCTGGCTACGTGTCGCCAAGTGGCTGATCCTACTAGGTCAAGTATTTGAGATGTTCGGTTAGAAATATACGTTTTCCACGCATGGGGTGGTTTTTCTAACCAAGCTAGAACTATTTCGGAATCGGACCAGAGATATAATTTATTTATTGCCATGTTTAAATGGGTATGTACCACGGATACTAGTTTGGCTAGTAGCAGTGCGCCACAGAGTTCTAGTCGTGGTAGACTTAGTGTTTTTAGAGGAGCAACTTTTGCTTTTGCTACTAGTAGGTGACATGTAGTTGCTATATCGCTTTGTGTGCGCACATATATAGTGGCACAATATGCCTTTTCAGAGGCGTCGCAAAAGCCATGTAGTTCGATTTTGTATTCGGGGGAATAGTGTACCCACCGTGGTATTTGTATCTGAGAAATGTCGTTCAGATTATTAGCAAACTGGGACCATTTTTCTAAGCGAAGAGGTTTCACTTGTTCGTCCCAATCGGTTCCGTCTAGCCACAATTCTTGAATTAGGATTTTCGCTTGTATCATAATTGGCGAAAGCCATCCTGCGGGGTCGAAAAGTTTTGCCACAGAGGACAAAATTTGTCTTTTTGTTATGGCGGATATTGCGGAAATTGACTCTGTAGTATATGAAAACTTATCAGATATCGCATTCCATTGGATGCCTAGTGTTTTTGTTGTACTTTCCTTTTCGAATACAAGGAAATTAGTATCCAACAAATGATCTTTTGGAATATTTTTTACTATATTTGGGTGATTAGCTGTGATCTTTTTTAGAGGAAACCCTGCGGTGCTGAGGGCACTTCTTACTTGTGATAAGGACTCGTATGCCTGTGGAAGGCTGTGGCTTCCAGACAGGATATCGTCCACATATGTCTGTGTTTTTAACACTTGTGTTGCCAGGGGAAATTCTGACTTTGTGTCTTCTGCCAATTCGTGTAGTGTACGAATGGCTAGGTATGGGGCACAGTTCACGCCAAAGGTAACAGTTTTTAATTTAAAGTCGCGTAGTGGACTATTGGGAGATTTTCGGAAAATAATTCGCTGAAAATCTTGATCATCTTTATGTATGACTATTTGTCGATACATTTTTTCGACGTCCCCATTGTATACGTATTTGTATATACGCCAATTTAATATGAGGAGCATTAAATCTGGTTGAAGTGTGGGTCCCGTGAATAGAATATCATTGAGGGAATTCCCCGAGCTAGTGGTTCTTGAGGCATTGAAAACAACTCTGACCTTTGTGGTTTTTTTCTCAGGCTTTACTACTGCGTGATGTGGCAAGTAGAATGAATGATACTTGCCTTTTATGATTTTTTCGCATGGGCTTATTTCCTCCATGTGGTCTAAATGGAGGTATTCTTCTAAGACCCCATCATATTCTTGTTTAAGCTCACCTTTTCTAAGTAGGTTTTTTTCCATGCTTAGAAACTGCTGTATGGCAGAGGTGCGGGAGTGACCTAAGGCGAGTGTGTCAGGAAATTGTTGTTTTCGTGGTAGTCGTACGACGTACCGACCATTTTCTGATCTAGTGGTTGTGGCTTTGTAAAAGTCTTCACAATACTGATCTTCTGGTGTTGTAATCGATATGGGAGGGAGTTCTTCTAACTCCCAAAATTTCCTTAATTGTGTATTAAGGCATTCATTGGATATTTCCTCAACTTCAGTTGTCAAGGTGTTAACTCTTTCAGTAACTGGTCCACTTAGTATCCAGCCGAATATAGTATTTTGAGCTAGAATGGTGTTTGATATTCTTTCAACACCTTCTAGTATTATTTGTGGTAGAAGGTCGCTGCCTAATAGAATATCTATTGGAGCTGGGGTGTTGCAGTTGGGATCTGCTAGATTCAGTTGTGAAACCTTATCCAAATGCTTGCTATTTATTTGGAAGCTAGGAAGCATATTTGTCAATTGTGGTAAGACTATAGCTTCTGCTAGAATACGCTTATTCGCTTGCGTGGATATTAGGGTAATGGGGCAGATTTTATTAGAGTTCTGTATAACTCTTCCACCCATTCCCGTAATTTCAAATTTTGCTTGTTTCGTTGGCAATTTTAGTTTGTTTTGTGCCTTAGACGCTATGAAGGATCGTTGTGATCCTTGGTCTATTAAGGCTCTAAGTTTGAATAGTTCTCCTCGATGTTCGATGGAGACTACTGCGGTGGGTAGTAATACCATACTTTGAATCTCGCTATGTAATGCATTGGCCTTTGATGTCTTTGAGCAACCTGGTGCCTCTTGGCCAATTTCGGGGTTTTGTATTTCGGGAGTTGCTGTTGCAACTAAACCCGTGGTTCTTTTTGTGCTAATGTAAGCATTATTTTGGGGTGGTATAGGAGGTTTGTTAAAATGCAACATTGAGTGGTGTCTTTTTTGACAATAAACGCAGTTAAATTTGCTTTCGCAATTATTTATATTATGTGTGTGGGACAAGCAGTTTGTACAGAGTCGTTTTGATCTGACAAAGTTGTTCCTTTCACTAATATTTAATTTCTTAAATTTCTCGCAAGTTTTTATTTTATGACCCCCCTTACACATTTCACATACTGTTTGCCATTTGTTGGCTTGGTTTGACACGAAGGAGTGACTTTTATTCACGTGTGTATTGTATTGGATATGTTTGCTGGCTTGAGGTTTAAGCAAGTTTTTACTCGACTCATTTTGAAGACTAGTTACATTCATATTTTGGCTGCCCATTCGCTCAGCTATCTCGTACTGAGCAGCGAGGAATTTTTTCATTTGCTCCCATGTGGGCATCACTCTTCTGTCGTCTAGTGACTGTTCCCATCGTAGTAACGTAGCATCAGGGAGTTTTTCTGCGCAAATAGTTACTATCATATGGTCCCAATATTCTACGGGAGCATTTTGTGTTTGTAATACTGATAGGCAATTTGTTACTGTCGAGTAAAACTTTTGAAATTCATGGCTAGTTTCTTGTTTGATTTTAGGGTAATGTAGTATAGTTTTAATAGGATTTTCTATCATTACCCTTTTATTTTCGTATCTTTCGACTAGTGCTTGCCAAGCCAGCTTAAAACTTTCGCCATTTAAGCCGAATTGCTTGACGATCATGCCTGCTTCCGCTTGTGTTTTATACCTTAGGTGGTATAGTTTTTGTGCATCTGCGAGTCTAGGATGATTTATAAAGAGAGCTGTGAACATGTCCCGGAAGGACGGCCATTGATCATAACATCCGTGAAATATTTCCGTATCGCATGCTGGCACTTGGAGATAAGTGTCTGAATTATTTTCTTGGGGTTTTATTTGTGCCAGCTCTACTCTCGATTGGGGAGTAGGCGCGATTGACTTCAAAAGTTTTAATTGATCTGAGATCACAATTTTTGTGTCTACATACTGGTCTAAACAGTTTTCATATTTGGCGTAAGCCGAAGATTTAAAATTTTCAGGTAGATCTGAATCATCAGTTTCTACTATTAAGTCATACACCGCTTGGAGACGTGTCCAAAAATTTTCAATTGTTTGACATTTTATTTCAAGTGCCGATTCAGAGTTGTTTTGCATCGGCGAAGATGTAAATCGAGTGCAGTATCTTATTAGACAGTCACTCTCAGAAATGAATTTAGAGTACAACATGTCTTTCCCCCTTTTCGGTTTTGTAGCACCTTGCTTTGAGCGTGTAGCTTCTGCCGGTGTACATGGACTCTTATCGTCTGTAATCATTTTAGGAATTTTTAAGCTCTGAGTTGATTTAGAGTCTTTTGAATCTATGTTCATTTAGACTTTTAAAATAGATTAAAAGTTTAATATTAATAATTTTCTCTATAGAAATTAGCGAACCGAAAACTCTTTTTACGCAAATAAGAATTTTTTTTTTTTTTTTTTCTTTGTAATTATAAAATACGCTTTTTGTTCCGTTTTTATTTAGTATGCGTTTGTATTTAAATGCGTTTGGAATCTCGTTTTATTATAAGTTACGGACTTATTCGAATGTCCTTGTTTATATGATCGCGCGTAAAAGGTCAATATCCTTTGTACATATGAGTGCACGTTATGTGCTTGTTTGTGTGCATGTAATATGCGTTAATTATGTTGGCTACAAACCTGCTTGTTTTTGTTGTACAAAGAACAAGGGGTATGTAAGAGAATATTTGCCAATGATGGCTTGGAATGTGTGTATGTGTACAAATTTTATGAATTATGATTAGACCGAGCTTTTTTATTTGATTGCGTTTGAGATATAGTTTTATTATAAGTTACGGACTTATTTGAATGTCCTTGTTTATATGATCGCGCGTAAAAGGTCAATATCCTTTGTACATATGAGTGCACGTTATGTGCTTGTTTGTGTGCATGTAATATGCGTTAATTATGTTATTACAAACCTGCTTGTTTTTGTTGTACAAAGAACAAGGGGTATGTAAGAGAATAATTGCCTTTGCGGGCCGTGATTATAAGTAAATGTACAAATTGTATAATATAGACCGATCGTGTTTTTATGATTCTTAATTGTTCAAATTTACCCTATGTTAGTTGGATATATAAGCATTGGCAGCACAATTACAATACGTATGCGTATGTACGTTTGTTTGCGCGGTAAGAATACTGTGGTAGGAGAGAATTGGATGATGTGCGGGTCTTTGACCCCAGCACTTAAAAGTGTAGGTGTAATATAATAATGCAATGTACCAACATGCAAATGTGGGACGTATGATTTTGGAAGTGGAGAGAACGAGAAAATTGAATTGTTCAAGAACCGGTTTTTAAATAGAAATATATTGTATATGTATGCAAGTATGTAATATGATAAATACACAGTATTAATTTATATGTTGTAAATTAATATGCAAATATGTATGTCCTTTTAAATCTTGTTTCGTAATTTGATTTCTTTATGCCGTATGCTTATTTATTTAATGCAATCCTGCTTGCTGTTTCTTGAAACAGAAGGGGTATTGCCGGAAATTATTGCAAGTAGATGCTTGAATATATTTTTTTTTTGTTTTGTTTTTTGAAGTGATTATGTGTGTTTGTTTACACAAATATAAGCTCGTTTAGGCATGAAACAATGTAATTATGTGATGTATATATCGTTTTAAAAAGGTGTTTGCATACATATGTACATATGAACAAATATAAGGAATGGATACACTCACTCTAGTCCGCCTCAAGGGGTATTAGGGTGGTACTTAGTTGTATTAGGGTGGTAATCTAGGTTGTAGTTCCGTAGTTCCTGATTTAACGTCCAGCAGGTTGTATATAGATTCCTGTTGTCCTATCGTGTCCTCTTATGTATGTTGGTGTAGATTTATTTATTTATTTTTTTTTTTTCAAACTGTTATAAGTTACCGTATAAGTTATGTGGTTTAAAAATCGCGCCCGTTTTTTGTTTTAAACCGGTTATAAATTACCGGTGTATTATCGCGCCCGTTTTTTTTTTTTTTTTTTTGTAATGTATTTTAGATGTGTTTCACTGCACCTGCACTGTACAATTTTGCATATAAGTATTTATATATATGTGTATATTTTTTTATTTTTTTTTTTCTTTTATGTTTTTAATATATGTGTCTACACTGCAAAGCACGATTTTGCACTATAATTTTTCATATGTTTTGGATATTTCTCACTGCACTTTGATTTTTTAAAAGCTTTAATTACTTGTTTTTTTTTTTTTTTTTTTTTGTTCATATGGGTGTATTTTCCATAAGTGCCTTTCTAAATGCTCGAAGGACCATATATTGAAGTCGTCCCTTACCACTTGTTCCTCTTTTCCGCAACACTAATTGTAAAAAAAACTTTATTTACGATTTGTAACAATTTTTATTTTACAATAAATTTGAGTTCACAGGAGTTGATATGTATATTAGATATTAAATATGGTAAATTAAAAAACCACGACGAAGTCTACGGCGATGTTGCTTTACTCGGAGTCGATAGCAAAAGCTGGTTCTTTTTTGATCGTTGATCCTTTTTGTTAACTTTCTTGTCTTAAAGTCTCCAGTGTGATGTCCTCTTGGTGTGCGTGTGTGTGTTGATGTGTGAGGTTCTCGTGTGCGTTTGTGTGTATGGAGGTGTGCAGTTCTCGTGAGAGATTTATGTGTGTGTGTTAATGTGGATGGTAGGTGATGCTATGGTGAGTGTGGTAAATGATGTGTGTGGTAAATGATGTGTGTGGTGTGTTGGAGACGAGGGCGATGCTCATTTATACAAATGAAAACTATTATCTGTGAAAATTTCTGCTGCTTCCTATTGTGCTCGCAAATGATTGTTGTTGTTATTATTATGATTGTTCTTGTTGTTGTTGTTGCTGACATTACCCATCTCCAGCTTGTTCTTGCTGTTGTTGCACGCTTGTGAGTGTATTTATTTGAATTGCTGCTGCTTGTAGTTGCTTGGCCGTTTTTCATTGTTGTTGGTTTTGTTGTTGTCATCAACGTTCTTCTCATTGTTGTTAAGAATTTTTCTTCTTTTTTCCATTTTTGTTTCCAAGTTATGTTCTTTCCGTAACTAAATCCCCACCTCTACTAAGCTTCTAAGTCAAAACTGGTTGGTCAATGGCTACAATGGCTTTTGTGTGTTGTTGTTGCTGTGGCGTGAAACATTCACGAGCGGAGGGGAAGGAGCTGATGGACATAACGAACAACAAAACCGAATACTTTCGCTTTGAGCATGGAGAATGAATGTGTATATTGGGCTACATAGAATACATAGAAATTTGAGAAATATGTTTGTGTGTAATGAAATTGCAAGTACAAATACAAATGACATTTCCTTTATTGAATTCTCATATAAAACGGAAGACCAATGAATTGTTAAAATGTGATACTCATACTCTCATACTTGGAAAATGCTGCGGCGAATGGCTGAAGGAGAGTATTTATATTTTATTTAGTTATAAGAAATTGATCAAATTGTAGATTTATACCTGAAAGAACATGGTATAAACAATATGGATACAAGAAAAATCCAGTCACCAAATACTAGTATCTGAAATAATACTCAAACAGTATTTAAACAGATTTTTAAAATTTTTTTTTCGATTATTTTGTCTCTAATATCGAGGGCAATTTCCACAATTTTACAATACTATATTAGTCTCTAATAATAATATTTCTAATTTAATATATGGAAGTGTGAACATTAAAAATCTCTGTTGAACTTGATTCTACACATAATCTAGATTTCCATCAAAGTTCAGAGCAAAATCCGATAATTAGTTCTCATATACCTAACCAAATAATTAATGATAAAATATTGCACGAAAGATAGTCCATCTATAGATACCTGAATTAGAATTTGTTATTACCTTTAAGAATTGCCTTTAATAAAGCATATCAAACTACTCTGCATTAAATATTTGATGTGCTAATTCCGATAAAATCAACACTGCTTTCGAAAATTTAAACGTATCTACGCTATACTTAAATTTTCACCATTAGTAAGTCCGTCTTAGAATAATATAGAAATACAAAAAAAAGAAAGTTTGAGCTGGGAAAAATGCTGTGAGTTACTGGTCCCTACAATCTGTGCAAATAACCGTGGTATAAGCCTCCTAAATGTACTGTGTGAAAGGCTAAAGCCCACCGTCAACAAACTGATTGGACCCTATGACTGGCTTTAGACTTGGAAAATCAACAACTGACCAGATATTCACCATGCGAAATCTTGGAGAAGATCTGTGAAAAGAGGATCGACATATACCACCTTTTCGTAGATTTTAAAGCTGCTTTCGACAGCACGAAAAGAAGCTGCCTTTATGCCGCGATGTCTGAATTTGGTATCCCCGCAAAACTAATACGGCTGTGTAAGTTGACGTTGGGCAACACTTAAAGCTCCGTCAGAATCGGGAAGGACCTGTCCGAGCCGTTCGATACAAAACGCGGTTACAGACAGGGTGACTCACTAATGTGTGACTTCTCTAACTTGACGCTGAAAAAAATATGGAAGGTACAATCTTAAATGAGAATGTACAGCTGCTGGCGTACGCCGATGATATTGATATCATCGCGTTTGTTCTGCTTTTTCCAGACTGGATAAAAAAGCGAAGCAAATGGGTCAGCACCAACAATATCAGTCTCAAAATCCAGCGCAGAATCACTCTTGCCAACGGGTGCTACTTTGAACTGAGTAGGCAATTGAAAAGTAAAGTCCTCTCTCGACGAACCAAAATGAAACTCTACAAGTCGCTTATCATTCCCGTCTTGCTTTATGATGAAGCGTGGACGATGTCAACATCCGATGAGACGACACTAGGAATTTTCGAGAGGAAAATTTTGCGATGAGCTGTACGAGTTATACGATGACATTGACAAAGTTCAGCGAATAAAAAGACAGGGGCTACGCTTGATGCAGTACCTGCTGGAGGAAGCCGCGGACGACCTTTGGAAAGTCCAAGTGGAAAGTGACCTGTCAGCACTTAGAATTTCCAAATGGCGCAAAACTGCAAAACGAAAAATTAATGGCGCGCTCTGGTGGATTCGGCTATAACCGGCTAAACGGTTTCTACATTGCATACATACATAGAATGTTCCTAATTAAATTCTTATTTAACAGCATAAGTAGCACCGATTAAGAGGGGACGATCTCTCAATAACAGGTGATAATTGTTTCCAATTAGGAAAATTATAAGCATAACATAACACAATATTAGAAACGGACTAGGAATTCGGCGGAATTATAGACTTAATGCGAATTTCGGGCAATCAAGTTGAACGCTGAATTGCACGAGTTATTTAATTATATGGAAGTCACGACATACATACATACATATGTACATAAAATACAGTTGTTATTGGACGAGGTCATTCGCCTTACAACAATCCTGAACACACACGCACACAACGAAAGGATAAAATGCAAATAACTCTTTCTGCCGAAAGTTACTTGGCTCACAATATACTCACCAACGTTTGTAAAACCATTAACGAAGAAGAAGAAAACAAATAAAAGTAATATTTTTTTAATATATAAGAGTAGTATTTGTCATGAGCGCCTTTTTGAGTTGTAACATTTGTCCCTTTATAATAAAAAAAAGTAAAGCAAACAATCTTTTTTGTTGTTGCAGGCATGTGCGGCATCATACTACAGCGGCGGAAGGCTACTTAAGACAAATGTTATTTCTTAATTTATTTTGTTGTTGTAATAACTACCGAAATTTGAAATCGAATATGAGATGACTGTGTAAACAAAGTGACCTCCCAAGTGTAAGGCAATCAACATTATGTACATATGGTTGTATGTGTGTATGTACGAGTGTGTACATAAATATGAATATGAACTCATATGTATGTATTTATGCCCCTACTTTAGTAGCTATTGATGAACCAACCAATTGCTGTGTAAATATGCATATACATACATATGTATAACCAAATGTTCACCGGTAGCACCGACATTTTTGAGTGCACGGATGTCATGTAAACATTTTCAGTTCGACTTTTTTAAAATTGAATACTATTTTCTTTTACTTTCTTTTGTGGCATTTTTTATGCTTCATTGATGCGCGCAGCTTCATTGAGATCACACAAACACACCGTTTGAATGTGATTGGCCTCATATTTATTTACACGCAATGCCTTCTTAAATGCTCGCACACACACAGACACTCATTCGACATGGCGACATTCCCTCTTGGCGGCTAACCATAAAGCAGAAGTTTCCAAATGTGTAAGATCACAAAATATTGAAATTATGTAGTGCAAACAAGAAAGGAGAATAATTATAATTGCTGGGGCAGTATCGTAGCCAACTATTTCGAGAGGGGATTGGGGGCTTGTGCATTATTGCTGTTCATTTTTATATTTGTGAGCAAAATACCTTTCGGAAAATGGTCGCTCGGTTGGGCTCTCATATGAAAATATGAGAAATCTTACAATTTTAAGGTTTTTGGACAAATATTTTTGATAAATAGAATATTTAATGTAAGAGAACTCAAATTTTTGTTTCTTAGATCTTCCAAGAAACTATCGAATAGTGTCCATTGTTCATTTCCAAAAAGCTTCGAATAAGTGGTTGAGTGCTAAGCGATTTGAATTCAAAACGGAAGTCGGCTTTAGTGCTTTTTATAATATCTGTATTGTTTACCGTTGAAAAACTCATGTTTTATTCTTAAAAAATAAATATTTCTTAAAAAAATATAGGCATATATATACAGAGGTAGTTAAAATTATTTACACATCGGACGTTTTTTTACATGTTTCACAGAAAAGCTTTCGCTTTTAGCAAAATGCTATGTTGTTGTAAACCTTGACCTATTCCCGAGCGAATGAAGTCGGTTTGGCAAGAATAGCTAGAAATATGGCGGAGAAATAAGCAAATGAACTGAAGACTCGCAGTAGTTAAAAGTATTTACACACATTTTTTTTGCGTCAAAAGTATTTACACACGGCGGTTTAGCCTTTATCCTTGGATTTGGTTTGAGCAAAAGTAGTAATTTGATTCTATTGCATTCTTAACAACCTAACTCAGCCTTAAAATATAAAAATTGGTAAATAAAATGCCGAAAACAAAGGAATTATCGATTATAACTAGATTGGAGACTGTTACTAAGTTTAAGACTCGGGTTTCGGCTTCGGAGTTAGTTAAAATTTATAGAATTTGATGGAATACTGTTTACAATGTTATTAAAAAGAAGGAAACGAAGGACAATTTAAAGATAATTGGGCGGAAACCTGTGATAACTCAAAGAGAATGCAGAAGATTAGTAGGAACTGTCATACAAAATCCCACAATTAGTCCTCTTAATATTGCAGCATCATCGAATCAGCATATTGCATGAACAGCCAATGATACTACACTGCTAAGGACATTTAAAAATAGTAACATAAATACATACGTTGTGCATAAAGTTGACCACTTCCGAAAACAAAAAAGTTTTATTTCCGAAACCAAAAAAGCGATATGCCTCTCATTTGCCTTAAAATGCATGCTAAAGCCTGTCGTGGACAGATAAGGCTGAATTTTAGTTCCAGGACTTCTTTAGTAACCGTTTTATGCCTTTACCACGTAGAAAGAGGAATGATGCAGTTTAGACGCTAAATAGAGTCGGGAGTGACCTTATGATTTTTTGGGGAAATTTTCTTTACTTCTGTTTTGGAGATTTGGTACTAATTTAGAGACCCTAAATCATCCGGATTTATTAAAATTCACATGACCATGCCATTACAGTGGTCTGTCGGCCTTTTCCAACTATTGACTACATTTTACAACAGGATAATGCTCCATTTCATAATGGATCTTTACCTACAAAAGTTTTAAATGAAGTAAATCAAGTTGACCTCCGCACATCCCTGACCAAAACTTTAGTCAAAATGTTTGGTCTTTCGTTAAATATCAGAGGACAACTGATATAATAACCGAAAACGCCGAAATTACCATTTACATTTACATTTGATCAAAATTAACAGTTAACTTAGCGCACAATTGGGTTGAATCAATTCGGACCATAAAGCAGGCTATTATTAATGCCAATGGTAATGTAACCAATTATGAATTTAGCGCTTTAGAATAGGAATTTATACTGAACATTAAAATTTTAAAGTTATCATTAAATAAGAACAGGATAATAGAGTTTATGTTGTGTGTAAATAATTTTGATTACCTCTGTATATCATTACTTTATTATTGGGCATAATGTAATAGCTTGTACACTATACAACTGATCGTCTCCATCTGCTAAAAGTTCTCTAAATATCCTTCATTCTTTTTACTTCAAAACTTGAATAGGGGATATGGATAAGCTTTGGTATCAAGGATTGATGTTGATAAGGAACGATAAGTAGTTATGACTCTAAGAAAGTGAGAGCTTACTAATGTTCTCTGTGTTTATTGAAATGCGAAATGTCGCTTGCGAAGCAGAGAAAGAAGATCAGTAAAATAAGGAAATAGTTAAATCAAAGGAACTAAATTATCACACCAGATTGTATTAGTAACATGCAGAAATACCTTTATATAAAATCTAAATACAAATACATACTTATGCAATCAAGTAAAAAATTAATACTAATATTATTAATATACATTAACAATAACCCCTCCTTAAAATTATCTACTTCACTGATGGGTGTGTTAACCTTACATATATGTATATATGTATGTATGTTTGTATATTATTTACTTTTTAAAAACAACACAAAATTTCGGCCTCACAAACAGTAGCATCTGCCAAACAAAGTGGAGGCATGTATATATATAAATGTATATGTAAGTATGTATGTATCTGTTTCTTTAAGATATTCATATTTCTTTTTATTTACTCTCCGATTCGATAAAAATCATACGATTGCCGGTAAAACCTTTAAATGATTTTTTTTTTGCCGAGGCAACATATACGGTTTCCGATGATCTACTGATTTTTATTAGGCTGATTTTGTGGTTGTAATATTAAAAATGTATATGAATCTCTTGTTAGACGTCATATTGTCTGTTCGGCAGCATAACAATTCGACCACTTAGTTATGAGTCCATATAATACATAACTTATTTCAATGCTAGTCGTTGTAGTGTTAAAATTTAGATGACTGATATAATCATAGACTAGAGTGGAGTTTCGTTAAAGGCAGTATCATTTGGGCTCTTTCGTTTGGACAGTCCAGTTATTCAGATCAAAGATCAAATTGTCGCAAGAACTGTCTATGGTCTAAAAAGAAATCGAGTTCCAAACATAATGGCATCGAATGTATTTTCACAGAATTTCATTGATATCCCAAACCGTTTTTGTTTTATTTAAACTTTTATACTTGTATGGCGCTTTTAATGAAAACTCTTTATGTAGAGTAAGATACATATTTTAAGAGTTTATTGATGTTCCAAAAAAACGGTCTAAAATTTATCAAATGAGATCTTGATCCTTATTTCTGGAATCAACTTAAATACCAAGCCTAACCTAATAGAATGAAGCTAGGTCGGATGGTTTTGTAGAACACACAATAGTCATATACTCGATTGTTTAAATATGAAGCTGGTCGATGAACAATTTTTATATAAATAATTGATTTCGCCAATATATAAAGAAATCCTGTATTTCAGTTAGTATTCCTCACCTCAATTACAAAGTTATGACTGGCAAATACTGATTTGTAAAAGAAAGAATTATTTCTTTGATCTTTTTGCTTGTTTCGTCGTCGGTTTCCTGCTTGTCTCAAATCACTGTGGCTGAATAGCTGCACTTGAGCACCACACGCCCACCTTATGGCGCTCTCCACCGCGCCCTCACTAACTGTGCGCATATGCCAACGCTTAGCCACACACACTCTCTGTGACAGTTGATGTGTTTATCTAAGCGTTGCGCGCTGTCAATGCTCATTGCCAGTATTTGTATTTAAAGTGCACATGGGAGAGACCACCATTACTTTAGCTATTATGTTAATTATGTACTACATATGTATTTAGATATTTTGGTTGGCTCATAGCGGCTTTGGTGGTATCTCCGACGATGGTACATTTCCGATACTCAATGGAAACCATTTGGCATTTGTTGCCATTCGTTTGTCGGCAAAATTTACTTAGTCCCTTCCCCCAAATGTTCCAATGTTGTTATTTTAACTATCGATTGCTTATTTGTCTGCATTTGGGTGGCATTCTGTGAGTATTTCCCTGCTTTGCCTACTTTAAACTCAAGCCATTAGCTTATTGAATTGTTGTTTTTGTTGTTGTTGAAGATCACTCTTTCGCTATGTAGATCACTTTCAAAAATAATAAAAGTAAATCGTTGATTTAAGAAAGCATTTGTTAGTGAAATATACCCAAGGACCACCCGAGCCGCTTTTTTGTACTTTTTTCAGTTAAACCTTCCTTATTTCATATGTCGCCTTAGGAATTGCGCGCTAACTACACCTACAACAAACATGCCACAGCCGATGGCAACCTTTATGTCGCGATTACGCGCCAATTTTAGAACACCGCAGGCGTTAATCGGTTACTGCGCAAACCCATTACATGTTTCAAACACCGGTACAGCCAACCATGCCACCAGAAGCGAGCAAGTAACAAGCGAAACAACCAATCAGTGTTGTTGTTTTTTGGTTTGTTGAATTTTCTATTTGCAAAAGTAGCTGTTACGCGTAAAGGGTATTTTCCCCCAAATCATGCTCTCTGCCGTCAGTCGTCTATTAAAGGAAAGTGCCAAAATTCAACCAACATTTTGTGGGGTTGCAAATGAAATTAACAATTAAATGCCGTCAAGATGTTATCAACTCCCTTGTTGTGTTTAAATTTGTTGCTTTCCTTTTTTTTTTTGTTGGTTACTGCGTTGGTGTTAGCGCTTAAGTGTAGTGGTGTTGTTGGTGCTGCTGTTGCTGTTGTGTTTTTTGCGGCTTTGTTTGTCGTTTGTTGCCTTCATTAATGTCTTAAATGAAGTGCGTACACCACTTAATTGTTGAAGTATTATATCCCGAAGCGTTGCAATCGTTGGGACTCGCATTCAGGCGTGCCGACAGCTGTGCCATACATCGCTTCGATTGCATGACCGAGAGAAAGTGGGTGCTGCGCGCGGAATTTGATGAGATAATAATGCGCTGATGAGATTAATGAGTGGAGAAAACACCGCAATTTAGGTGGGCATTTTTTTATTTGATACTATAAAGACATACATAAATGTACTATGTGGACCAACCGCAAGAGGAATTTTTTGTTTTATTAAAAATAATATATAATTCCCAGATCCTCCTCCTTCTGGCAGTTTGGCGCCACCAGCGGGTACTGCATCGAATACTTTCAGAGCTGGAGCACTTTCATCCATTCGAACAACATGACCTAGCCAGCGTAGCCGCTGTCTTTTTATTCGCTGGACTATGTCTATGTCGTCGAATAACACATACAGCTCATCGTTCCATCGTCTGCGGTATTCGCCGTTGCCAATGTTTAAGGGACCATAAATCTTCCGCAAAACCTTTCTCTCGAAAACTCCTAGTGCCGTCTCATCGGATGTTGACATCGCCCACGCTTCTGCACCGTAAAGTAGGACGGGAATGATGAGAGACTTGTAGAGTTTGGTTTTTGTTCGTCGAGAGAGAACTTTTCAATTGCCTACTCAGTCCAAAGTAGCACCTGTTGGCAAGAGTGATTCTGCGTTGGATTTCCAGGCTGACATTGTTGGTGTTGTTGATACTGGATCCCAGGTAGACGAAATTACCTACAACTTCAAAGTTATGACTGTCAACAGTGACGTGGGAGCCAAGACGCGAATGCGCTGACTGTTTGTTTGACGACAGGAGATATTTCGTCTTGTCCTCGTTCACCACCAGACCCATACGCTTCGCTTCCTTATCCAGTCTGGAAAAGCAGAACTAACGGCGCGGGAGTTGTTTCCGATGATATCTATATCATCGGCGTACGCCAGTAGCTGTACACTCTTATAGAAGATTGTACCTTTTCTATTTAGTTCTGCAGCTCGTATTATTTTCTCCAGCATCAGGTTAAAGAAATCACACGAGAGTGAGTCACCTTGTCTGAAACCTCGTCTGGTATCGAACGGCTCGGAGAGGTCCTTCCCGATCCTGATGGAGCTTTTGGTGTTGCTCAACGTCAGCTTACACAGCCGTATTAGTTTTGCGGGGATACCAAATTCAGACATCGCGGCACAAATATTAGATTGGATCGCAAAAATAGCCGAAATCGGATTATAACTTTGTAAGGCACCAAATACTGAATATGAGAACCTCAGTGATTGTGGCTAATTTTTTTACCAAAAATATAGATAAAACTCTCAGATATTCAGAGAGGCACAAGTGTGTATATATATACCGTATAGCTTTGGACGTAATTTAGCTAGGTAGCGAAAATGGGTGGAAACGTCCAGCAATTTCCCCATCCCTTATATAATATATATAACGATTTTCGTTATTTTTATGGGGTTAATGTCGCATAAGTGGGTTATCAAGATTTCTCCAAAACTACTCAATCTTGATGGAATTTTAGACAGGATTTCAAGATACAAATTTCAATTTCAACTATTCAAACTAAAAAAAACCTTTGCCTAAAATCCTATTTTCTCTGTTTTTCCCATAATGTATTGTCGATAGTGATTTACTGAATAAAGTGGTTCGTGAAGTGGAAGAATTTTAATTTGAAAACTAACAGAAAATTTGAAAGCGGACATTTTTTAAAACCACAGCTAACTTCATATACTTTTTAAATACTTTCTTTCACATCGAAATGAGATAAAAGAAAATGGTAAGAAGTAAGGGAAAAGGATATTCCCTTGTTCATTCGTTGGCGAGATTCACTCGTACATGTTGTTTTACAATATATAAACTGTTGTAGCTAGGTTAGAAATGAATAAATTTTACATATTATTTTGCCTTCCTTGTTCAAAATATACTAAATTAAAGAACGGAAAAATAAATCAAAGTTCTGCAAAATTAGAATATTTAACATTAGCCAGATAAGAATATATGAACTAATTGGGAGGATAGTTCCTGCAAGTATATAACACCAGCCCAAATATTCGAAAGGCCTATTTTTGTGAAAGATTTCAGTTATAACTATTGGAAAAATCCTTAATATTTATACTTTGTAATTATACTTGATGGTACTATCATTGATGCTACTTATTTTCTAACCATTCTCACGGAAGAACTGCATAGACTTCTTAATAGTTGTTGTAAATGTATTTAAAAACTATTATTATCAAAAAATTAGAATGATGAAATACGTTTGATAAGTCATCAGTATTGCTTGCTTATAATTGTATTAACATGTTTAAAAACGATAAAATCAGAATCTAACTCACACAGCAAACAGCAATGCGATGGAAGCACTCATAACAAATAGGGGTAAATTGAAGGCATCATATTTTGCATAAAGGCAATGATGCGCTCTGGGGCGTTACACAATAACTCGCCACAATATAAGTACAAACAATAAATGCATTTAACAAAACAAAATCAAAGTTATGTATATGTGAACGGAGATTTGCCGGTACAAATGCATACCCAAGCTCACTGGGTCCCTACCAAACGTACGACGAGTGACGAACTAGTGACGGACCACGCACATGTCAAATGTGTCACGTGTGGCGCGCTGCGGTTGACAGCGCCGATAATTTTACATATACACTCACAGCTACATATAGTAGATCGGATTGGACAATGGCGGTGTGCGCGTGTTTAAGTCGCGTTGGCTGCGCCTGCAGGATGCCAATGTACCGCAAAGCCGCAACAGACGTGTACGTACTCTTTTAACGTGACACACAATCAGACTTTTGTAAACTATGAAAATGTTTATAGAATTTAAATTTTCTAAAATTCAAATACAATGGCAAATGTATTGTTAGTAAATAAGTGTGTACCTTAATCCATTCTTTGTAGCGGTGACAGTTGATGTTTGCATTTGCGGTGCGAAATTTTGTGGGGTTGCCATGTGATTTCGATAATATCGCAAACGATTGGCATCGGCCGCAGGCGGATTCATTTTTATTTTTTAATGACGCCGCTGGGATATCACCAATTTAAATAATGTAAATTTAATAACCACTTTCCAGAGTACACGGAATTGATCAAATAATGTGAGAAGAGAAGTATGCTTGAAGGATTTGAAGGACATTCGCGAAGAGAAAACGTAGATTATATGTAAAAAATATTTTTGTAAGTCTGCTTTAGTGAGAACTTAGGTATTTTGGTGTAATAAAGTAGAAGCTCTTAATATCACTTCTTTACCCAACATATTTTGGTTTGGATATAATTATACTCTCGCAACAAATGTTGCTAAAGAGAGTATTATAGTTTTGTTCACATAACGGTTGTTTGTAACACCCAAAACTAAACGAGTTAGATATAGGGTTATATATACCAAAGTGATCAGGGTGAAGAGTGGAGTTCAAATCCGAATGTCTGTCTGTCCGTCCGTCCGTCCGTCCGTCCGTCTGTGCAAGCTGTAACTTGAGTAAAAATTAAGATATCTTGATGAAACTTGGAACACATGTTCCTTGGGACCATGAGAGGGTTGCTTTCGAAAATTAGCAAAATCGGACCACTGCCACGCCCACAAAATGGCGAAAACCGAAAACACATAAAGTGCCATAACTAAGCCATAAATAAAGCTATGGAAATAAAATTTGATATGAAGGATCGCACTATGAAGGGGCATATTTGGATGTAATTTTTTGGGGAAGTGGGTGTGGCCCCGCCCCCTACTAAGTTTTTATACATATCTCGCAAACCAATAGAGCTATATAAACCAAACTTTCTGCAGTCGTTTTTTTTAGCCACTTCCTAATACAGTCCAAAAATGAAAGAAATCGGATCATAACCACGCCCACCTCCCATACAAAAGTTAGGTTGAAAATTACTAAAAGTGGGTTAACTCACTAGCGAAAAACGTCAGAAACACTAAATTTCACATAAGAAATGGCAGATGGAAGCTGCACTCAGATTTTTTTACAAAATGGAAAATGGGCGTGGCGTCGCCCACTTATGGGTCAAAAACCATATCTCAGGAACTACTTGACCGATTTCAATGAAACTTGGTTTGTAATAGTTTCCTTACATCCCAATGATATGTTGTGAAAATAGGCCAAATCGCTTCACAACCACGCCTACTTCCTATATACCACAACTTTGAAGTCGATCTGAATCGTTTACTTTACAATATATAAAGTAAGCACTAGTGAAGATATCGGTGCAGAACTTTGCATAAATACTATGTTAATAGTGTGGCAGCCCCATTCTTAAAATCGCCGAAATCGGACCATAGGTTTTTAAGGCCCATATATCGAACACGAGGACCTCGATGCTTCTAACCTAATATTAGGGTTTCCAACTTTCAATGGACTTTACAATATATATGACGAATATGTGGGCCAAATTGTGTCTTATATAATATAAATAAAGTTCAATAAATAAATTGCGAGAGTATAAAATGTTCGGTTATACCCGAACTTAGCCCTTCCTTACTTGTTTTTTTTTTGGTTTCAGTTTCCCGAATATAAAGTTTTTAATATACACTTTGAAGCCAGAATGGATGATAATAAAGTACAATAGAAAATTTAAACATTACGAAACCATTTAAGGGGTTACATGGGTTTCGTGTGTTCAAAAAATCGATTTATAAACTCGGCTTGAACGAAGGATTTTATTTTTTTTCAATGGCAACTATTAAAAAAAAAAACAAAATGTCAAGAAAATTTGACAGAACTATTTTTTTTGTACAATTTTTACTTTTTTTTGTCTTTCCTTCGTTCAAGCACGAGTTTATGATCTTAACTAAAACATTTCTTTTTTTTCATTTTGAATGATCCTGTCAGGAATTATGCTGACAACGCGGACGCACCTTTTTTCCGAGGAGTCTCCGGAAATGACGTCACAATTTAGGAGTTTTAATTTTTTTTTTTGAAAATTTCTGAAATTATTCTATAAATATGTATCTAAAAGACAGAAAAGTTTGAATTAAATAAATAATTGTTTACATAAAAAAAATATTGAAAATAGGTAATTTTTTACGCGACAAAACCCATGTAAACCATTAAACTCAACGCCAGACCATTTATCTCAACTAATACATCACATCTGGAAAGTAGTATGAAGACGACCCGATAAGTATTCACCGTTCTACGACACTACTGTCGCATGAAAAGTTCGCAATCGTAAAATATATTCTTGTGGACAGCTATTGTCGGAATGTTTGTTTTTGGAAAGAAAATCTCGCAGTGATATCAAAGTGTGGTTGGGTTCTGTATATGGTGAGTCTTCTTCTATGATGTCTACCGCCAATCCGTGATTTTACAAGTCACATTCAGTTTTGGATGAGCACCGCGTAGATGTTTCGAAAACGGCTACCCCGGAGGTCCATGATTTCGTATTTTAAGCCGATGATTCAAGGTGAGTGATATAACTGACAACCATTTTAAGAGACTGCGTAGGTCCTGTATGAAATATTGGGCATGAGAAAACTATCGGCACATGTTTGTTCGCTGCGGATAATAAGCGCAACTGTAAAACCGTAGTAGTTCACGGTAGTGATTGACACTGTTTAACTCAAATTATCAAAAGATCAAGCTCAAAAAGGTCACTGAGCTGCGTAAGGAGGTTATATCACCACGGAGGTATCAATGGTATCTAGTTAATAGAAGATTAATTATAATAATTATTATTGTTTTGATTTTCAAAGCTAAGTAATTAGAAGATCTCCATCATAAATTCAATATATTTCATATTTTCAAGGATCATTTCCGTAAATTCAAATGAAATTTCTACTTTGTATTCTAAATCTATATAATATTTATACCAAAAATAAAATTCAGTATAATATAAATAAAATTAAGGGGTCAATTATTTTTAGGCTCCAGAAAGATACAACTATGTATTTTAGAGCAAAGCAAAAATTAAGAAGAACTGAGACCACTTTTCTTAAATAATATTAAATTTTCATTAAAAATCGTCATAAAAAAATGTCTTTGTAAGCCTTTATACACACAACTCAATATGAACGCGAATCAACGACACACTCGCATTCATAAGCGATTCCTTCCCAACGCATCAATCGCATCACTTGGCGAAGTGTGCATGTCCCTGATTCGTTCATGCTGATTTTTATTCACCACGCTGCTAGTTGAGCCGCTGCATCGTGTGAGAAACAAAGCAATCTGATTTGTTTACATACACATGTAGTATGTGTGTTTAGCGTTTGCTATTTAACACTATTATGTCATTATTGCTATTATAATAATTGTTGTTGTTGTTATTAGCATCACTGAGCTGTTTGTTTTGATCCATCAACTCTTCGGAGTGTGTGACAACAACATACTGCGGCTTTCATTTCCTCAAACAAATCACGTGGAGTTTTTGTTTTCATATTCCCTAATTATTTTTATTTATTTTGTTTTTCTATTTTAGTGCTAAAATATATTTTTTCCAACTCCTGATGACTTTGTCAAATTCGCCAATACAAATTTCTTGTTCTTGAATTTTTTATAACGCTGGCATATTTGCGAACATACCCTTTGACATGTACTAATTAATGTCCTGATTATAATAAGCATATATTTACCATACATTTATATACATACATACATTTCTATGCCTTGGGGTATGCGATTGGTGCTAATGTCTTTCGTATCTATAGAATTACTTGTGCAATCGGCGGAAATTTTTCACGTCGAACGCTAAAAGTGGTAAAGTGAAATAATAAAGAGAGTGCTCTAAGCTCAAAGTAAGTGCTTAAGCACTTATGAATATGGAAGAAAGCTTATTAATAATTTCCTGCAATAATATTCGCTAAGCACAACTATTTAGCGTTAATTAAAGTAAAAAAAATAATTAAAATGTTAAGATTTACAACTACTCCGGAGGATTGGAGAGGCTGTGCAGAATTTTAAATTTACTAGAATATCACACTCAATTGGAAAATTAAATTTTGGAAAATCATCATGCCGATGTGTGACGGAAGAAACTTGAATGCCCGGTAGATTTATGTTTCAACGGAATTTCTGAGCCCTTGAAATGTATAATAAAGCACATAAGGAATGCTAAAATTAGGCAGACAAAAAAGTACGCAAAAGGACTAAAGCTAGGGAAGCGTTTTCTGTGAGCATTTAATAGGGTAAACTTAAGAGATGTCAGCCGTAAACGAATTGGTAAGAAGCCCATCAAATTTCATTTTTCAATCCAAATTCAACATATTGTTATAAATGAAGCCGCATTTTCAGTGTTTAAGTAGTGTCTCCGATAAATTGAGAATGTTTCATTAACAAGATTCGATGCTTCAGAAGCTACAAAGGAAGAAGATCATTTATAAAAAATGTTGTGGTCTTCCTAGAGGAAGGAATGCAATTTAAAATTCTCCCAGAAAACCAAAATATTTCCAAATTCGATAACATGGAGCCAATAAAATGTGACCATGAACTCATTTGCGTAATAACGTCGTTAAAAATTACGGAAACATCGCACTACTACCATGCCAAACTATTTTGACACCGGTATTCCAAAAGATTTCGACTACTCCATATGCGGTAAATGCTTACAGATTAAACTGTTGAAATATTGGAACATGCGTGCTGTTGGTATTTCAGCAAGGAGACCATCGAATCACAAACACGTCTATTTTTGATTCATAATTGAACTACCAGAAATTTTTAAAAGTTCGTTTTCAAGGCTGGGAGCCCCTAGAAATGAATCAATACGTTTGGTAATTAGGCCTATCCTTCAACCACATATATATATATTTCTTAGTTATAGGACAATTAGCTCGACAGTATTTGGTATATACGTAATTCAGACCTGCACCGTGATCTTCATATAAAAATGGTCCGGGAAGTTATTCACCAGACGGCATTGAAACATTCAGGTTGCAAAATCATGTAAACGCGGAAGCCCGACGACTAGGAGAGATTAGAAATAGCAGACGTCGACTAAAGCGAACAACATTCTACGAACTTATACGAAAATAAAAAGTATTAAACGTAATATTTAGTTTCTGAAAAAAACGCTTATATTGTATTTATCTTTTAAAATTAGAAAAATATTGCTTGTTAGTACAATTTTGTTTTGTTTCACTAGTTGCAATCATATGAAATGTAAAAATATATCTAATTACGTTTCAATAAAAAAAAAAAAAAAAAAAAAAGTATTTGGAACAACGAAAGTTTTGGTATTTTGAAAAATCTAGAATGAAAGGAATTTTGTGTGTTTATGAAGTTTTATTAACGAATTTTTGAGTCCACAATCTGCACTATATAGACACTCTAAAGATATAAAATCACTGATTCTACTAAAGTTAACAAAGAGCAGATGATTCTGAGCAATGCTTGGATTTTTTAAATCTATATAACTATTATATAATTTTTTTGCATTGCTATACAGTGGAACTTCCATAACTCAAACTTCCTTAACTCGAAGTTCTCCATAACTCGAACTCTTAAATTGCCAAGTCATACAAATCCCCTTCCATAATTGAACTTGTCGACCAATTTTAATATCAAGGCACATTTTTAAAAGAGTCCCTCTAAATCGTAAGGAGGCGAACAAAAAATATGATGTTACACTTATGGATTTCAATGGATTATGGTGATTCAAGTTAGAGAAGTTCCACTGTATTTGAAATATTATCAAATATTTCCATTATTTGACTACCAGGTCCAATCGACAGTCTTTCGAGAGGACTGTGTCTTTCGGTGCGAACCGAACAATTTTTAGAGACTATCTTCTGGGATGCGCATGGAATAATTTTCATTGATTATCTTCTTGAAAGTTGAAAAACCATCAATAACGACTATAACGCCCATAGCCCATTTACGCGACAGTCGGTTCTACGAAACGGGAATGCATCCGGATTTTTATCCGACCAAGGACTGTCAAATCGACAGCATTCCTCAAAATAATTTGTGAATGTTTTATGCTGCGACAATAACAACAGTAACTATTACATTATTATTGGAACATTTGAAGGAAGAAAATTTATTTTAAGAAGAAAATTCATCCGAACATACCTGTTATTTACATACTACTAGTTAATAGATATATTAAAGTAATTAAAAGTCATAGATTTTACTTATAATAGGAATATTCTACTTATACCGGCTTTTATCAATCTTCTTCTCATGGATTATTTCTCTCGAAAAGTCTCTGTCTGTAACACTACTTACTGAAAGTACTTAGCATTTGGATGTCTATACTCTATTATTTAAAGATTTCATTTGCAATATAAATAATTTAATAATGAAGTAATGATGAATTATTGTTACTTTATTTGCATTGTATGAAACTAAAATAATATTTAACCATACATAAATGAGTAGAAAAGGAATAATACAAAGAGAGCCACTAAAGTTAACAAAGATCGAAAAGAGGCGAAGAGTTTCTCTTTGTGAATTATACACTAATATTTGTAAGTTTTCAATCAAAGGGTCGAAGGTAGAATAAAGTACACTACATAAGCACACTATGCCTACAAAAGCAACCATATTTCTACTTTACACATTGCAACCCTTCAACGCTGAGCACTAACACACACACACACAACTGGAAAGTGCTGCTTATATTTCGAATTTAAATTAAAACAGTTTTTCTATACATTTGGAGTGTGTTTGTTGGTTTTTTGTTTTTGTTGTAGGAATATATAAAAAGCAAAAGGCACTCATACACTTACATTCAAAAAGCATAAAGGGCATAAAAGGCGAAACAACGATAAACACTATGGCCAACAATCAAAAGAGAACAATTATCAAAAAGAAATATGTTAATAAGTGGCGAAAAGGAAGAAAAAAACACGGAATTAAATGAAATGCAACCGTTAAAAAGAGAAATGCATAAATGGGATGAAATGAAATTAAAATTGAGTTTTTTATATTTTTGTTGTTGTTGCTATTTCCTTTTGTGTTAACAGTCGCAAACGCTTGTGTTGCATATTTCATTGTAGATAAATAAAAAAGAGCACACATACATATGTATAAAGATATATTCAAATTTATAGCTGCAAAGCTATTTGAAGGATTCAAGTACACATTTTTTGTTGTTGTTGTTGTTTTTATGTGCGTTTACTCAAAAGTTTTACATATTTATTTGCATGTATGTGTGTATCTCCTCACATGCCGCCATTGCTGCCACTTCCTACACTCAACTTCAGCCATTATTGCTTTTGTTGCTATTTCTGCTGCCGTCATTTGTTTTTTATTATTCCCGACTTTAACGACTACATTTAATTTTACTATATCCTGCACTTGCACCACTCATTGTGTGCCAAAGTAAATTATCTTTGTATGTGCGACAAGTGTGTGCGTGTGTGGGGCGTGCTCGAAGCTGAGTTGTTCCATTTGTTGCAGCCAGTAAAGTTGTCACTCCCCACACTCAGAGCAAGCACATATGTAAGTGTGTGCGTGTACATATTTCTCTTCAATTGCTTCAGTTTATTGTTTTAAAAATGACACTTCACAGTTTATGCTGAATCCTTGCTGCGCTTCCTTGAAAGCGATAATAAAACAAAAGTTATGACAAATGATAATAATTTCTTGACGCTTTGCTGTGCGTTGCTATTTTGCATGCCACAATTAAGTGGATGAAATGAGAAATATGAGGTAAGCGTACTGGTATTTACATAAATATCTTCACATATTAAGAATAATTTCTATGGCGTTTACTTTGTATATACAAAGTATTTCGTGAAGTTTTGTAGGCGCTTAAGCGATTGCGTTAGTTCACCAATAGAAATAAGTTTTGTTTCGTTAAGCCTTTGATGGCGGCAGCTGGTATATGGAGGTATATTATTCAAAACTAGAGTCCAAATGTACCGAAGTCACTTCAATTATATCATGAGAAAATCCTAGAAACCTAGTTAACATGTATCAAAACCAAAATCCTGTAATCGGTTAAACGGCGTTAAAGTGGTGACGGCTGACTTAGAGACAACCTCCTGCCTAGCCACCATTTTATTTTAATTATACACATAAAAGAAGTAAACCGTTATTTTAATTTTTGTTGAATAAAATGCCTAAAATTATAGTATATAGCTAAACAAAATTTAGTGCTGGTTCTAGTATTTTTCTCCCAACTTAAGGGGCTATACCAGTGGACATTTTCAAAAAATCGTTTTTTTTTATTTTTTGCTTATTCGATAATTTACACTTTCAAAAATTTCCTGTGAAAGCGGTAAGATCGTTTCTTGAATAGTTTTTAAATTGTAGCGTTCTAAAGCCGCTATAGTCGAAACTTCAAAGCGTTTTGCTCGAAACGACATTTCTCAAAATTGCTGACATCATAACTTAACGAGAATTGATTGAATATAATTGCTCAATCGCTTGCTGTTGAAAATTGTCAATTTGGCATAAAAAATGACAATTTTTTTTGAGAAACTACGCCATTTTGTTATAGGAAATAGGAAATGGCTGAAAATATACTTTATTATGTTCAAAACACTTTCTTTAAAAAAAAAATTCACGAAAATCGCCTAATTTTTTATTTTTTACCAGTGTAGGTATAGCTCCTTAAGCCGCAATCGTATATTTTATAATAATATATTATTATGATATGATATTTAATATAAAAGAAGCATTGTTAGAACAAAGATATGAGCTAAACTTCCCAGCAACGTCGATATTTTCAATGAACTAAAAAGTCTTATAATGATCAGACAAGACTGGGATTAGTCGGATCTATGAAACGTTTCAGCTCGTTTATGGTATACGAAGGATAATAAAAATATTTTTTTAGCTTTTTTAGATTCATCCGAATATTCAAATCTTAGTATAGTTCCTATATGAAGGATATGTGAAGAACCAGTCTTTCGAATGCCTAACTAATTATTATATAAAATCAAACGAAGAGACAAAAATTATTTCATTAGGTATATGTGTGATTAAGAAAAACATATATCATCACGCCTTATAAAATGTAATAAGTTAATGGAATTCAATATGTTGCAGTGGATATCATTCAAGTTCGATTTGGTATATATTCACTGATCTAAGGATATCTCATTGAAGTAGATTAACTGATTTATAGTTATTTATCCATTTATTATATCAGGTTTGAGTACTTGTCAAACCGAAGTCAGAAAATAAATTCGTAGCTTAGTCAAAGTAGGACGGCTAACAACAAGTGAATAAGAGCACATCTTAATCAAGCTATAGCTAAACATTGCACAAAAAAACCATATTCAACCATTTAAATATGGCCTCATGGACCGAATTTCCATCTACGAATCGCTAAAGAATCGCAACATAATCTATACCTTTCAACAGTGGATGGTTACTAGTGATGAAAATAAGGTCACTATCGAATCGCGGTGAGCCAATGCAAACTGTGACCAAACAAGGACTGATCGTCAGAAAGGTTTTGTTATGTGTTTGGTGGGATTGACAGTGAATAATATATTATAGCCTGTTTCTGTATATGGCGAATGATTTTGTTGGTAACAAATTCGGTATGCTTGTGAAAATCGACTGTCTCAGTATTTTGTCAATAAGGGTAAGGGTCTCAAGGAAAGTGATATTATGAAAATATCTCATATATGAAAAGTATTCAACAAAACGGTATATATTTGACCTAAATCGGATCATTCAAACTATTCTCCGAATAACTTAATTTACTTATATACTATTTATGGAATTTTACAATCAGATTCGATTCAGCCGCTCAGATTTTACAATCAGCCGCTTACTTCCTTACTGCCGTTGGTTCCATTATTAATATTTTCCTTAGAAATTTCCATTCTCGCAGCATGTTTATACTCTCGCAACAAATGTTGCTAAAGAGAGTATTATAGTTTTGTTCACATAACGGTTGTTTGTAACACCCAAAACTAAACGAGTTAGATATAGGGTTATATATACCAAAGTGATCAGGGTGAAGAGTGGAATTCAAATCCGAATGTCTGCTGTAACTTGAGTAAAAATTAAGATATCTTGATGAAACTTGGCACACTTATTTCTTGGCACCATAGGAAGGTTGCTTTCGAAAATGAGCAAAATCGGACCACTGCCACGCCCACAAAATGGCGAAAACCGAAAACACATAAAGTGCCATAACTAAGACATAAATAAAGCTATGGAAATAAAATTTGGTATGAAGGATCGCACTATGAAGGGGCACATTTGGATGTAATTTTTTTGGGGAAGTGGGTGTGGCCCCGCCCCCTACTAAGTTTTTTGTACATATCTCGCAAACCAATAGAGCTATATAAACCAAACTTTCTGCAGCCGTTTTTTCAGGCCACTTCCTAATACAGTCCAAAAATGAAAGAAATCGGATCATAACCACGCCCACCTCCCATACAAAAGTTAGGTTGAAAATTAATAAAAGTGGGTTAACTCACTAGCGAAAAACGTCAGAAACACTAAATTTCACATAAGAAATGGCAGATGAAAGCTCCACTCAGATTTTTTTACAAAATGGAAAATGGGCGTGGCGTCGCCCACTTATGGGTCAAAAACCATATCTCAGGAACTACACGACCGATTTCAATGAAACTTTGTTTGTAATAGTTTCCTTATATCCCAATGATATGTTGTGAAAATAGGCCAAATCGCTTCACAACCACGCCTACTTCCTATATACCAGAACTTTGAAGACAATCTGAATCGTGTACTTTACAATATATAAAGTAAGCACTAGTGAAGATATCGGGGCAGAACTTTGCACAAATACTTGTTTATAGTGTGACAGCCCCATTCTAAAAATCGCCGAAATCGGACCATAGGTTTTCAAGGCCCCATTAATCGAACATGAGGACCTCGGTGCTTCTAACCTAATATTATGGTTTCCAACTTTCAATGGACTTTATACAATATATATGACGAATATGTGGGTCAAATTGTATATTATATAATATAAATAAAGTTAAATAAATAAATTGCGAGAGTATAAAATGTTCGGTTACACCCGAACTTAGCCCTTCCTTACTTGTTTTAACATTATTTTTAGTAGTACCACAACAGAACCATGTTTCTAATTTATTTTCTGTTAAAAAAACTGAAATAGAATTTTGATGATCCACTCTTCAATATAACGGAAGAGATTTACTGCTTTGCCAAGCTTTTATACCGATGCTACACAGAATGCCTCGCTTTATTAACAACGATTTATTATCAGCAAAATAATCGAAATTGTCTCCAAAAAATGTAAATGGTAAATCTTTCAAAAGGGTAGCGCACTTATTTCCAGGAAATTAAACAATAACTGAAATGTACTTAAAAATACGTTAAAGTACTTACTAAAAGTAAAGGTACCTATAGATTTATCATAAGTACAAACGCAATGCTATTTGAAGAGTTTCAGCACAGCGAGCGCAAACAAAGAGGAAACGAAATGAAGAGGATCATACGAGTACGAGAGCCGCGAATGGATTGAAATCTGAGAAAAGCACAAAAATTCCATGGAAATTTGAAAGTAAATATAAAACGCCTGCGCGCAGGTGATGATCATGCGTTGCGGTGTGGCAATATATGCTTAAAAGGATATATTTATATACTTATGTATGTATGGTATGCATATAACAGTTGAGTATCAAGTATTGCATTCGATTCATATATTTATTATATTATTTTTTGTGCTGCTTATAAGTACTGTTCTCCAACTGTATGCCGAACAATTGTAAGTTTAGTGCCGCTTTTGTATAAAATAAGTGTGTTAAAGTGCTAACCACCCCCCGCAGGCAACACACAAATACAACGCAACATGGCCGATTCAGCTGTCACGCCCCGATAATACAGTAGCGCTCAGGATGTTTATGGATATATTTATTTGTATTGTATGTATATATGTATGTATTTGTGAGCATTTTATATACTTTTTATATATGTACATACATATCATTCGCATAAAGAAATCGTTTAATAAATAAAGTATAAAGCAATCAAGTTAAAGCTGAAAGCGTAGAGGGGGAAACAATTGCGACTTAACGCCCGGAGAGCCACATGTAGAGCAAAAAGTCTATAAATACAGCGCTATACATATGCATGCATGTGAATATATATGTACATTGTTGCCTTCAACATTTGCCTTTGTACTCTAGTGATTCTTTTGTGTCGAAACTATTTATTTATTTATTTGTATGTTCAACGCTGACTATGCAATTTACCCTTATAAAGTAGCGAACACGCCATCAAACACACACATACACCTATGCAAGGACACATTCTCCTCATTGGCCACAAAACCAAACGCGCGGCGGTTCAATTCAACTCGCATCGAATTCCAATTTGCTGCATTCCACACCGCCGCTGCCAACCAACATTAAACGCAACGCAGCAATGCCAAGCCATTTCATTTCATTTCATTCTATTTAAATGCGAAATCAATGCGTAACTTATTCACCGCACACTCACACACACATCGACTGTGCGTAGGACTTTAGTCGAAAGCGCATACGCAATTGTGGGTAGAAATATCCTTTGTCCGTGTGTGTTGTATCCTTTGTTGCCGGCAGCGACCGCAGCAAAGCCAAAAAGCGCGCAAGTTCACATTCGGTATTGATTGACAGAAACAATGGTCGAATTGTCGAAATTTTATTATTTTATTGCAGTTGTTGTACACGTATAGTTGCAGATAAAAGTAGTTTTGTAAGAGAAGCGTTGGCGTGGCTTTTGGTAAAGCTATTGAGGATATTCTGCTGGAATATCGATCACTCATGCGCGCATACATATAAACATGTACATATGTAGAAGAAATGCTAACGGAAATTCAATTTAATTAATATACTAGGCACATATGTATGTATGTAATATTGATCTCAAGATGTAAAAAAAGATGGTGAAAACAAAATATAATTGTTATTGGAATTATGTTATGCGATGTGTTTCCGGGAATGTTTTCCAAACTTATAATTCACCGAGAGATAGTTACACAATCAGCCAACTATTAACATATTCAGCAAAACTAATTCACAGAATCGTCAAACAGAATTAATGGCGCGTTAGAGACTTTCTTTGCCAGAAATAATGTTTAGCTTCTCTAGTATATCATTGCTGATACCATTAATAAGTCTATTTTACTCAGATTATTTTATTTTGGTCTCTCGAATATGGTTTTCCATTTTAATTAACTTTAAATATATATTTGGGAATTAGTTTCATGATTTACCGCTTGTGAAACATTCAATCAATCGTAGGTTAATCAAACCATTTTGCAATTGAACATTATATACATTATTAAGAATATTATCCGAATGGACTTAGGCACAGAATATGGGATCTTAACATTTCGATTTGATTTTTACTTAGTCTTTATATCCTCTCATTATGTGTATATACCAAAGTAATCAGGATGTCGAATAGATTTGTAATCCGGAGGTCCGTCCGTCTGTGCAAGCTGTAACTTGAGTTAAAATTGAGATTCCTTGATGATAATAGTAGTTTAAGTTACAAATATAGTTATGGAAGTAAAATTTGGTACAGGAGATCTCAGGCGAATTTGGATCTCTTTGCGAAAGTGGGCGTGGTCCCGCCCCTATTCAGTTTTTTGTTCATATCTCGTAAACTACTAAAGCTATATCACTATATAACTTTCTGGAGTCATTTCCTTTAGGCACGTTATCATTCGCCATGTAAATGAATAAAATCGGAATATAACCAATTAAAAACCATTAAAAATGGGCAATGGTCGTGGCGCCGACCATTTACGAGTCAAAAACCATATCTCAGAAACTAATCGACCAATTTCAATTGAAGTCAGTTCAAATTTTTTTTTTTTGACATCCCAATGGTATAGTATGAAAATGGGCGCAATACGTTCACAATCACGCCTACTTTCACTCTACCACAATTTTTAAGTCCTCCTAATTCACATCCTAAATTACATTTATATAAGTTTAGTAAATATAAAAAGCTAAACTTTACCGCTTAAAAAGCTCCGATATAGAACTTTAACTTAACAAGACCCCAGATATCGAAAATGAGGACCTCGGAGCTTATGACTAATTTCTTATTGTAAATATCAGTAAATCTTTACGATACTCTAAAAAAAATTCAAACACATGTGGTCTTTATAATAGTGTGACTCTGTGAACAAAGTTAATAATACAGATCAATACTTCCTCTGACCCCCAAAATACCTCTACCAAAACTACAAAAATAATTTACGAATTTTTACTTGTTCTAAGCCAACTGAAGGTATCAATAAATATGAATATTCACAAGTTTTGCTTATGTTCGGCTAAAGTATTGGTTCGTGGTTAATATATTTATTCACAAAATCAGAGCGTTACTTTATTTTTCATTTGGCCAATTACTTATGACTTCGAGATTAATCGTTCAAGTATAGATCTCTGCACGTGTACCTGTGTGGCTCTTGATGGGCCCGTCAATGGATGTGGATTCAAATGAGTAAAAAATAGATTTATGATGTGAAAAATGATACTTCATACCATATATGTAAAATTTTATTGTGTATAAAATAGCCGTCGACGAACTGGTTTCTGAATATAGCATAATGCTTGGCAATTTTTTATTTTTTTCAAATTTGAAAAGAAGTTATTCTAGTTTTAATGAAACACTATATTTTAATGAAATATACCATACAAGGACTTGATGAATGTCAAAAGGGATTTGTGGCATTCGAAATAACAATTCATACGAGGTTTGTTAAAGTGCACAGTGACCATGTGAGCTCTAAAGAAGACGAACATATCAGGAAAGTGAACCAATTGAAAATTGCAAAGCTTTTGATTCTTTAAGCATTTACTGTACTCCAACCTCAAGAGAATAATCGCTAAAAGAAGTCGTCGAGATTGAGGCCTTTCTATAGTTAATGTTAGCAATGAAAATATTAATAAAATTTGCATATGAAAATAAAAGAAGAGATATAAGAAAGCAAAGAGCTCACATAAAAAAGTAATATCACGGTAATATTATGGTATGGAAACCAGATAGTGTGGCTTTGAAATATGGAAGTCTGAGACATAAAAATGGCAAAAATTCTTAATTTTTTAGGATTTCAAGCTCCTTGCGCAACCTCTAAACCTTTTTTGATTGACCCAAAACGTTGTATATTCTAGTTTTTGGGCTATTCGCATATTTCTAGGGGGTGCGATCAAGAATCCAGAAACTTTTTTTATCCTCCAAACAACTAAGGGCCACCCTAATGTACATATATGTATATTATTACTTACATATTTCCCTAAAACTTTCCAATTTAAAATTTTAAAACGCACAGCTGCGCGCTCACATCCTGCATTTGAGTGCGCACATCCTGACAACTGCACACAACAACTCACTTTGAGCCGCGTGTTGCCGATGACATTTTCCATACATTCTTCACGAAGAGACCACGCGCAATGCACCCACAAGACACAATAGAAATAGTGTAGTGCACGCACAATTGATCTTTTTAGCAAACAATGAAATAAATTAATTTAATTGAGGCGCAACAACAAATCGCTAGCATATCGATTACAATGGCAGCAGAAGAAAGCCGAAGAACGCAGAAGAAAGCAAGGCAATGCAACAAAATGCAAAGAATTCAATTGTTGAATTGAAATGTTAAAGTAGATAATATAAATGTACAATAAAAGTTAATATAAAAGCGTTGAAATAAACGCTGCTGCTGAGTGATCCAAGGAGAGCGTTTGAGAAGCAGACAATTGAAAGGAATTAATAGAAATTAAAAAAAAAACTAGATTGAGATTGAGAAGATGCCAATGCAGTTACAAAAGCAGAAGAGTGGATTCGATTAAAGCTAGAGTCTGCTGGAATTTGAACACGATTTCTTGTATATATTTTATAGTTGAAACTCATGAATCCCGCGCCACACCTGTGGAAATTTGTAAGGATATACCAATTTGGCGCAATACTGCTGAGATCCTCAATTGCTTACTACTTTCTTGAATTGAATTATATTTTTTTGCGTTCTCCATCAACAATCAATATACAAAAGTATTTAAAACACTCAGACCACAAAGCGGAAAGGATCGATTGCTAGCAAAAGTAAGAAATACAGTATTACATATATTGAGAAATGGTAAGCATAATCAAGCAAGCGAATATCGAATCGAAAAAAATGCTAAATATATATAATAATACATCCTTCAGTCACGTTGCAGAAGAAAGCGTTCAAAGAATTGCATTGTTATACGCACTCATTGGAACATTTCGCGGCCGAATGAGCCACTCGCGTGTTCATTGTATACTCGTGCGTGTGTGTGTGTGTATGTTCCTACCTGAGAATTGCGCATATTTGTGTTTGAATCATAAATTCTTTTTTTTTTCGTAAAATACCTATTTTGTGAAAATCGCACAAATAATTTCTTATTATATTAATTGTACTTAAATATGCACTCTTACCACACATTACACAATGCAACACAAAGCGCATTTTTTACGCTCGCGTGTTTTTTATTATTTAAGGTATAAAAATATGTAAGTTGCAATGTTTTGTGTGAATGTGCACAATGTGAATGTGTGGAAGTGGTTTAGTGGCTATTATGTAAGTGCGACTTTTCGCAAAAAAACAGAGAGAGAATAGAAGTATGCGAACAGGGTGGTCCTGTCCGCTCAATTGTTCGCTGATTTGACTTGATTCATTGGCTAATGACGTCATTTTGGTGTAAATACTTGACCTATTGTATTTTGATTCAATTTATTGTTATTTAGGAAAATAGATTTGGTAAGTAGAAAAATTGAAATAACAATGTACATATGTATGTATGAACAAACTCTTACCAGCCAAGCAGACCATTTGGTTCACTGCGCTCTAGCATCTGTCTATTAGGCACTGAAGGAAGTGGGGATCGCTAATATAATTATTGACCTCATAATTCGATAAGCCAGCCGATGGAAGACATGTGACGACGAATACCGATTATATCATGGAAAACATCGAGTTAGACCGGCAGGTGACATGTCGTGACATCGCCCAGGAGATGGGAGTTAGTCACCAAACCATTTTAAACCATCTGCAGAAGGCTGGATACACAAAAAAGCTTGATGTTTGAGTGCAGCATGATTTGACGTAAAAAAACCTTTTGGACCGAATCAACACCTGCCATATGCTGCTGAAACGGAACGAACTCGACCCATTTTTTAAGCGGATGGTGGCTGGCGACGAAAAATGGATCATAATCGACAATATCAAGCGACAACGGTCGTGGTCAAATGCCGGTGAATCGTCCCAAATAGTGGTCAAGCCGGGCTTGAAGGCCAGAAAGGACTATGAGCTGCTCCCATATGGCCAGACGTTTAATTCAACCATCTACTGTGAACAACTGGACCGCTTGAAGCAGGCGATCGACGAGAAGCGTCTAGAATTGGCCAATAGGAATGGTGTAGTGTGCCACCAGGACAACGCTAGACCACACTCTTCGTTGATGAGTCGTCAGAAGCTACGGGAGCTCGGATGAGAGGATTTATCGCATCCACCATATAGCCCGGACATAGCGCCAAGCGATTACCACCTGTTCCTGTCCATGGCGAACGCCCTTGGTGATGTAAAGTTGAACTCGAAAGAGGCTTGTGAAAAGTGGCTGTCCGAGTTCTTCGCAAATAAGGAGGGGGGCTTCTAAGAAGGTATTCGCCATGTTTCAGAAAACTGATCGAATTTCCTATTCTTCTTCTAGTTATGTTAAGATTTTTTTTTTGATTTAGGAAGATGTATCAAAGAATTATAGAAATTGTGATTATAACAGTTCGTCCGATTACTTGTTAGTCAAGAAAGTGAGAAATTATACCATTATTCAGGTAAATTAAAATATAAACTTCAGAATATACAAAGAATCCGAATAAATGTTGGTAAAGAATATGATCTCCACGTTCTGCTGAGTCAAAGGAAGAAGTATTCAAATTCTGATAAAAGTATGTATAGTGCTAATTCTGGGGCTGATAGTCATAATAGAAGAGCTGTTATCAGTTGTATGACATTAAATGTTATAAAAAAGAAAAATACTTTATTGAAAAAAATACTAAGACAGTTATGACTATAAAAACAGTTCCTTTTTTAGTTACTCCTGTGCGTCATAAAACATTATATGTACAGATGTACAGCGGCAGAAGCTAGAGTGCTTGGCAGAATCTAAATATATTAGAGTTATATAAAATAGACCTCAATCGAAACGATATTATTGATATGTTTGATATATGGAAGCGATCGGGACTCGAATTTAAAAACGACCGAGTTCCCTCGGTCAATTTCTTCAATTTCTGTTCGAAAACTTAATTGTAGAATGTTGTCATGCTATTTTTATCCTTATTTATAGAAGATATCAAAATTCTTGCCAAAACAGGTGCAATCTGGTGACTTTATGTCTGGTATGTGGCCATATATCCTCCCAAACGACAACGGGTTTTCAGATTTCGGAAAGATTATGTGATACGCTTTAGAAAAAATGACAGACAACTCTCACTTTCGATGAATATATTAGGTGCTCTCGCTGAACTTTCAATCGGGGGTCTCAACAACACGCACTACGCACTTCCCATATATAACGTTTGTTATAAAATTTTCTATCTCACAAACTATTCGACTGATTTCAACAAATCCTGGTGGATCAACTCTGCCTAAAATAGCTTAATTATTAACAAAGATATTTAAATAAGACTTGGTACAAAAATGGTGCACCTGAAATGTGAAACTTATGTACTTCGGAAAAATGTTAATATCTAAATATATTCCGCATATGGGGATATATATTTTGATATGTAAGTATGTGAGGTATCTTAATAAAATTAAAGGATATATTTTTCGCCAGCATATGTAGTATGATTTGATTTGGAAACTGGATGAGATCGGTCCATTCTATCTCCGACCATTTCTTATTATCAATTGTGGAAATATAGAAATTTTCCTTTGAAGCATTAAATTCTTACAAACTGAGAGAGTAATTGATGAATGGTTGGAAACACATTTCGTCTTTACTTGTTTACAAAGTTGACATTTTAAAAGTTATTGTCAAATCTGTGGGTGTTACAACTTTGTTGCATCTAACTTTTATAGGTTATTATTCTGTGATTTTTATATGCATAACACCTTGATTTAAATCTAGGATATTTTGATAAAACAAATGTAGTAAAGTTTAAACCTACGAAAAGCGCTTGAAAGTTAAACTCAAAACGCGATTTGCACTAGTAAAATTTTCAAAGGGCCTCTTACACTTGCACTTCAAAGAAAGTCGGCACTTTCTAACGCAATCCTTGTGTCTTTGTAAATAAGTGTGATTATTTCTTTTGAGTAGAATTGAGTTCATTATAACGCGCGAAACACAAAAGCATCGCGGCAGCTGTTTCGGAAAATTTAAACAAATCAGGAAGAACTTGAGGGGCGCAGGAGTAACGCAGCTGATATGAATGAAATCATAACAGTAGTTGAAATATACAAAAATATGCGCGGCACGAAAACGGAACCCTAACTTTAAGCGGGTGAAGGTGCCGACAACAATAAATGCCTATTTCTTCGAGTAGACGAAGTAAGAGGGGAAGCTTACGAAGTTAGGGGCGAGTTGGAGTTCAGCTTTCTATTTAAGCGGGTGTGAGTGGAAAAGCGCCAACACTTTGCAACAACCACAAATATGTAGTAACAATAATAATAATAACAACAACAACAAAGGTGTGGAGGAAACAAAGTAAACGTGTTACACAATCAAAAGCATTGGCGGTTTTGAGGTGAAGCAACAGCTCGGAAAAGCTCTGCCATTTTTCGCTCACTTGTCTGGCACAAAAAGGAAATTATGACTTTGGCCAAAGAGCAAACGTTTCAACATACCCCATAACGGTATGAGTATGAGGCGATGGCATTAATGCAACAAGAAAGCGTCTACAAAAGAAAAATGCAAGAAGCTGTGGGAAATACTTCAGCGAAACAAAAAACACACACAACAACAACAATAAAATAACATTATAAAGGAGCATAAAGAAAGGCGAAAATAAATAAATAAATGTAGTGAATGCGAAATTGCAATGTAGAAAGGCATTAAGTAAATTTTGTATTTAATTTAATTGCATTTAAATTGTTTGCAATTACAGTTTTTCACACAAATAACAGAAAAATCCCCACACATTACACGCGAACCTTTTACACATTCGGGTAAATGCTTAGCAAGTTCACATGCTAACAGTTGGATGAAAGGAGCGAATTAAGAAAATAAACTGCAATAAAAATACAACAATTCTCAAGTGCGGTTTCGCAGTCCGTTTAAGGGCGCAGTGTAAGTAAAGGTCGTTCGCAGCTGAAAAAGGCTACATTTTGGCAAGACGCGAATGAAATGTGCAGCGTTGCTTTCTGTTAGCAAGGTACCTATGCTTTCATAGGTGTAATTACTGGACACTCTCCAGTAGGTACACATGCGACAAGACTAGGGATCCTGGCAGATACAAGATGCCAAAGCACGACATTTCAGCTTCGGCGACATTAACCGACTCAAGAATTTTGTGCAATTTTTATGGGTTTTGCCGAATCGTGAGGGTCGTTCTGATCCATTAGGATGAGATCATCCTGTTAGATCGTCTGAAGGGCAGCCCTTAATCGCATAAAAACGGAGTCAACCCCGATAACGTAAAACCGGCTGCATTGGTAATCGCTCATCTTCATCCTGTTTATGCAGAGTTCTGCCTACTAACCTAAGCTAAACATCAAATTATGGGGTTAGGTGGGTTTCAGAGGCTAAAAACCAGGTTATTTTTACAATTCAGTGTATTGAAGATACATGGTTAAACTGTATTGTGTGAAATTTTTATTAAAATATTCCAAAAACTCAGCAGTGACGTGTCCAAAAAAAGGTCTTGCCGTGGACATCATAACTAACATCTAAAAAACACAAGCCCAAAATATTTCGATAGTATATGGATAAATCTAGTTAATGAAAGAGGGAAAAAATAAAATGTTGAAATTTGAATTTTTGACAGAGTTTTAACCAAAAAACTCACTTTTTTGGTCAAATTAAGCATATATTGTCCTTAACTAGCTGATGTTTTGAGATATCGTGTCCACCGTCTTGAAAAATAGAGTTTTGAGATAAATGCGTTTACAGTTTTATATTCGTGCTGAGGTGGGCTGATGTACGGAACTTCAAAGGGTATATCTCTAAGAATTTTAATCGAGTTGATATTTTGCACTATTTAATAAGACAATACATTTCTTTTTCAAATTTGATATTTTGAAACCCAACCCCTCAATTTATCCAACCATCACAAGATATATTTTTTGGATACAGCAATAACCCTCAAGTAACAGTATAAGCTCGGAAGATATGTCGGTAAGCGGGCCTTTTATATTGCGGGCCAAACAAATAGCTCTATGCTACATGCTCTAGCTAGTTGATATTATATAAAATCTTATATATAAAGACAATATAGTAAAATATATAGCTATATATATATATATATAAGTTATATTAAACCAATTTAAATCGGCTTATAAGACGAATTCATGAACAATAATGGTTAAATATACATATTCGAGGCATATCACGAAGACCAATTTTGAGGTCTGTAATTCATGAACAATACAGTATACTCTCGAAAAGTAAATTCTCAGAAAGTAAATAATCACGGAAAAGTGAATAACCTTTAAGATTACACATGCACCTCGAAAAAGTAAATTTTTTGATTTACTTTTGAGAGAGTGTGATAAAAAATTCGAAACGAAGCAAGCAGCGTTTTTTACGATGTTGCAAAAATACTTACTCTCTTGTTTATCGAGTCTTTTTAGTAAATAAACTCTCCCACTTGATCCACTGGTTTAAAAATGAAAACGATGCAAATCAGGTGTCAGACTTTTTGAATTGTCGTACAAAAATGGTCAGAAAATATATTGCAAAAGAAAAAAAACAAAAGAATATTCAAGATTTTTTCTCTTCATAGTAAATACATATGTATGTATGTAAATGTAAATATGTTTTTCATGTAAATCCATATGTTTTATTGAAGCAAATAAATGAAAGAATTTTTTAAGTTTAAAAATGCATTTAATATTATAAAAACAGATAATTTATGTATATATTTGGAAAAGTAAATTATTCGAAAAAGTAAATTACCCAAAATACCAATCGATTTACTTTTCGAGAGTATAGTGTATTACATATATGAAAAACGATATGACTAAAATTGTGGACTATATTTCAAAACGGCAAAACAAGAATAATGATCTGCCAACTGTCATCTTTCAATTAAAACAACTTCTCTAATTAAAATATATTGACTGTCAAAGGTCGCTCAGGACTTTACATACAGTCATATTATTTGTAAATCAATTAGCAATGGTATATATTTAAACAATTTTCAAGGTTTCAACTTTCGATGATCTCTACTTCAACTACTCTTATTAATACATATCGATATCAATAATGAAACCCATGAAACAAAAACCAAATAAATAATTGTATACTTTTAACCGATCTGGCAACACAAAATGTCATTCCTCCAAAAAAAAAACATCATAAATGTTCTTAAATTCTATAGAAATTATACTGCAAATTTGCAGGCTCTCAATGCAGTCAAGTGGAAAACGCACACGCACTTAATAAATTTGCGAGTGTGAGCGCACTCGGAAACACTCACCAAGAAAATGTACAAGCATGTCTGGCCATAGCATCGGTGTGGTCCACAATTGTTCCCTTGTGTACGGTGTGGTAATGATGTTACTATTATTGGTGGTGGTTGCTGTGGCCCATTGTAGACTCGACTGACCTGTTTGGGCACGCTTATGCTGGGGAACTTCGAAAAAAAATCCGGCAGAAAACACAAATAATTGCAACCAAATAATCAAATAGTATGGGAATGTGTATTTGAAAAGGTGTGCGAGTGTATTTGCACATGTGGACGTCGTGGACTTTCTCCCCTCTGGCAAGTGCAGTGCTCTTTTCTTTCGCATGAGACGCTCAAGTGATATGTTTTGATATCGCTTTTATTGATATATTTATTTTGATATGCCTTCACCAACCATAGACAAGTTGTTCTCATGGTTATTATTTGCTATTTGTTTGGCTATGAATCTGCCGTGTAGATAGGCTACTTGAGAAAGTATGTGAAGAGAGTAAATAATATAATTGTATGTTTTGATATTTATTGTTAAATTATTTGTATTCTGCAGATTTGATTGCGGGTCATGTGAAGTGACATATTGAGGCAGGTAATTATATGTAGTTTTATCACACTGGTCTACAACTACTTCAGTGGTGACGGGTACTAGTACACATTACCTGAAAGATGTTACTGCATTTATATTGATTGTTGGTCGTGGATTGATGTTATGACTGGATGCAAGTGAAGCCTTGTTAAGCTCTTTTCGGAAGACAAAATCAAAGTTGAAAGTAACAGCCTTATATAAATTCCGTTCGTCATCTCGATCTGTCATAAATCAACGATAGTTTGTTAAGATATTATTGGTAAGACCACAAATAGTTTCCATACTAAAGCAGAGCCTCTGTTGAACCGATTTTGGGATATATAATATATATATTTTTCTTTAATATTAATAGAAATCTATCATAGTTCACCAGAAGACAAGAACAATAGAAATTCCGATTTTCTTGGAATAAAAGCTCAACGTGGAAAACGTGGCTGGCACCAGGGATTGTTTTTAGGGGCAAAATTTGCATCAGTCATATCTTTTACTAGTTCCATAAAAGAGATAAGATGAAAACTATATAAAGATTAACTGTGCTGTGCTTTTGCAGTGTAAATATCTCGATGACTTCAAATTTAAGAAAAGACATATTTTGGAACTTCAAAACTAATTTTTAACGTATAAGAAACGAACCTCCTGAAAACGAACTGTTCTATAGATCTCAAAATATATATATATATTGAGAAATATATCGATCACCAAACTCTATGTTATCAAATTCTTCTTAAATTATCACCATACACCCTCAAAAGTGTACATTCCCCAACTAGTCCGTCTGTGTCACTCCCCTAATATTTACTACAGGTAAATACAGTTTCATACACACAGCTTGTTAGTTGCTAATAGTTGTGTCAGCTGGTAGATAAATTTACACAAAAGAACATTTCAATGATATTTTCGTGCAGCAAAGTGCACAGGAATTGTACAATTCTGCCGTGTGGGACGAAAGATATTGAAGAAAGGATTCACTACTTGTTCCATTTCATCAAAAGCAGATTTTTATTTTGTTGTGGTTAGATACCACACAGTTCAACAGCATTTGGGTTTGTGATTGTTTATTTATTTTGATTTTACCTTATTTTCTTTCATTGTGTTCCTGCGCGCTTTGATATCGAAATGCCATCAAAATAATTCACATAAGCATTTATATGAGTATATGATCCTGAACATGCACAATAATAATAATATACAAGATAGATGTGCCGCCAATTATCTGTTGTAAATCTGCTGGATACAATGCGTCTAATCTAAGCAAAAATATATAAATAAATACTTATAAATATGCGCTTGAATTGGCATTATTGGTTTGAATGGATTAACTGGTAATTGCTTTGATAAACTCTAGAATTTGATGCAGTAAATGCATTGAAGATAAACAGAGGGATGTGGGAAAGGGTTCTTCAATACTATATATTCTAAGATGTGAGTATGCATATCCAAGTTTTATTATTTCAATTAAAGCATTTCTAGTTTAACTAAATGGAAATATAAATATAGGGATTTGATTAACAGAACAAGACGTTAATGTTGGCAAAATTAAAAAAAAAAACTGTTATACTCTGAGACATGTAATTTCAATACTCACGGATAAATTTCTGACATCAACACACTCTAATTACATTATAATGTATCAGTCGTTCTGAAACATCTCACCACTTTGCAAATGTAATGTTAATTATATATATAAAAGAATATGAGAAGTGATACAAAATCAAAAACATAAAAATATTTCCTCGTATTATAGTTTGTTTCAAAATACAAAGACCAAGTTATAATAAATCGTGCACAAGAAAATATAAAAGAGACATAGTATTGAGTGATTCATAGTTTTTTTAGTAGTTAGTTAGTCAAATTGTTAACAATTTCAATTTCAGAAGTGTAGCCTCTTTCATATAGTCATCATTAATTCATCATTATTTAATAATAATAATTTTCACAATTAAATCTCTAATTGTACTCAATTTCAAATGTAATAAATACTTCGAATACTAGTCAAGTTTTTTTTTGCACAAAACTAGATTAGAGATCAATACTGCTTAAAATTTTCAACTTTTCTGTTCAAAGTTGTCAAACTCCGCTAAATAGCTGTAATATATAATATATAATATGTACAATTCCAGTATCAAAGACAGTGATCTGATTAACATTTTGATTGTCTCAGCTAATAGAAGTGTTTGAACATGGTACAATAAATAATATAGTGAAATATTATTTAACAAATTATATTTAGAGCACTTACCACGAAATTTGATCTGAAATGGAATGAAAGGTGAAAAATTATTATTAAAAATATCTATTTAAATTAAAATTATGTAATCTCTTAAAATATAATCATTTTAATAAAATAATAATTTTCTTCTCTCCATTTGTCTTTCTACCGTACATATGTGTATATAAGCCAGCATGGATGATAGCTTAACAAAAGTATGTACAGTAGAATCCCGATTATCCGAAAACATTCTTCTCTGCTTTATTTGCAAATTTAAAAATGTTTTAAAAATAGCGAGTTTATTCTAATGAAGAATCATTGAGGATTTTAACAGTAGGAGAAAGAAGATGATGAAGAGACTGAAACTGTAGGCGCATGTCAAGTACCATCTCACGCCGAAGCTCTAGAGTTTGTTTTTACGTGGATGAATCGGATTCCATACAGTTGTTAGATGTGATTCATTACGTGAAAGTTCTATCACAAATTATTTTCAACCAAAATTTAGATAGGTTTCATCAATTAATTACTATCGTTATAGCTCGAGTTTTATACATCGTATTATCAAGGATGGAGTCATATGTAGGGAGGATGGAGTCATATGTAGAAGTTCACGCAAGTGAGGAAAGTTTCTGACTGTCATTCACTTGGGAGTGACCAGGAACGATTCTTTTACATGTGGCTCAAGCAGCTCACGACTTCCGGTCTTAGACCAAGTATCCTCTGGGTAGCCAACAGACATCCGTTTGGAGGCGAGCTAAAGTGAGAAGGCGAAACCCGCTTATGCGGTTGTGCGTAGGGTTTGGGACCCACCACATAAAAACACCCCCCCAATGAAAACGACGAAACAGCCTCGGATGAGAGACCCCGATTTTGATGACGACCACTGCAAACGTTTAAAGGACTACGATTTAAGGGCATGCACCTGGAATGTCCGGACCCTTAATTGGGAAGGTGCCTCTGCCCAGCTGGTTGATGTCCTCGTAAGAGTAAAGGCTGACATCACCGCAATCCAAGAAATGCGATGGACGGGACAAGGACGGAAGAAGGTGGGTCCTTGTGACATCTACTACAGCGGCCATATAAAGGAGCGCAAATTCGGTGTAGGATTCGTGGTGGGAGAGAGACTCCGTCGTCGAGTCCTGGCATTCACTCCGGTGGATGAACGTCTAGCCACAATCCGCATCAAAGCGAGGTTCTTCAACATATCGCTGATTTGCGCCCACGCCCCGACGGAAGAGAAGGACGAAGTGATCAAAGATACCTTCTATGAGCGCCTAGAACGTACCTATGAGCGCTGCCCCCGCCACGATGTCAAAATCGTGCTTGGCGATTTCAACGCTAGGGTGGGTAAAGAAGGTGTCTTTGGCACAACAGTCGGAAAATTCAGCCTCCATGACGAAACATCACCAAACGGTCTGAGGCTGATCGACTTCGCCGGGGCCCGAAATATGGTCGTCTGTAGTACTAGATTCCTGCATAAGAAAATCCATCAAGCTACTTGGCTGTCCCCGGATCGAATCACTCGCAACCAGATCGATCATGTTGTGATAGATGGACGACATGTCTCCAGTGTTACTGATGTGCGTACGCTTCGTGGTCCCAACATCGACTCGGACCACTATCTTGTAGCAGCTAAGATACGCACCCGCCTCTGTGTAGAAAAGCGCACACGTCAACAAACACAAGGAAGGTTCGACATCGATTAGCTGCAATCACAACCGACAGCCGAACGATTTTCTACTCGACTTGCACTCCTGCTCTCTGAGAGCACTCATCAGCATCTCGGTATAAGGGAGCTGTGGGACGGCATATCAAACTCACTGCGTACCGCTGCAGCCGATCAATTGGTTATCGGCAACGACAAAAAACAAGCTGGTACGATGAGGAGTGCCGTCTCGCAGCGGAGAGAAAACAGACTGCCTACCTCGCAACGTTGCAAACGACCACAACACGTGCGGGATGGGATAGATACCGAGAGCTGAAGAGGGAAGCGAGACGCATCTGCAGACAAAAAAAGAAAGAGGCCGAAATGCGTGAGTATGAAGAGCTTGACAAGCTGGCCGACAGGGGTAATGCTCGAAAATTTTACGAAAAGATCCGGCGACTAACTGAAGGTTTCAAGACCGGAGCACACTCCTGTAGGACCCCCAGAGGTGATCTAGTTATTGATGACCAGAGTATACTGAGTTTGTGGAGGGAACACTTCTCCAGCCTGCTGAATGGCAGTGAAAGTACAACACCAGGAGATGGCGAACCCGATTCCCCAATCGACGACGATGGAGCAGATGTTCCATTGCCCGACCGTGAAGAAATTCGAATAGCAATTACCCGCTTGAAGAACAATAAGGCGGCGGGGGCCGATGGATTACCGGCCGAGCTATTCAAATACGGCGGCGAAGAGCTGATAAGGCGCTTGCATCAGCTTCTTTGCAGAATATGGTCGGAAGAAAGCATGCCTGACGATTGGAATCTCAGTGTACTCTGCCCAATACACAAAAAGGGAGACCCCACAATTTGCGCCAATTACCGTGGGATAAGCCTCCTCAACATCGCGTATAAGGTTCTGTCGAGCGTATTGTGTGAAAGACTAAAGCCCACCGTCAACAAACTGATTGGACCTTATCAGTGTGGCTTTAGACCTGGAAAATCAACAACAGACCAGATATTCACCATGCGCCAAATTTTGGAGAAGACCCGTGAAAATAGGATCGACACACACCATCTCTTTGTCGACTTTAAAGCTGCTTTCGACAGCACGAAAATGAGTTGCCTTTATGCCGCGATGTCTGAATTTGGTATCCCCGCAAAACTAATACGGCTGTGTAAGCTGACGTTGAGCAACACCAAAAGCTCCGTCAGGATCGGGAAGGACCTCTCCGAGCCGTTCGATACCAGACGAGGTTTCAGACAAGGTTACTCACTCTCGTGTAATTTCTTTAACCTGATGCTGGAGAAAATAATACGAGCTGCAGAGCTAAATAGAGAAGGTACAATCTTCTATAAGAGTGTACAGCTACTTGCGTACGCCGATGATATCGATATCATTGGAAACAACACCCGCGCCGTTAGTTCTGCTTTTTCCAGACTGGATAAGGAAGCGAAGCGTATGGGTCTGGTGGTGAACGAGGACAAGACGAAATATCTCCTGTCTTCAAACAAACAGTCAGCGCATTCGCGTCTTGGCTCCCACGTCACTGTTGACAGTCATAACTTTGAAGTTGTAGATAATTTCGTCTACCTGGAACCAGCATTAACAGCAATAACAATGTCAGCCTGGAAATCCAACGCAGAATCACTCCTGCCAACAGGTGATACTGGTGACTGAGTAGGCAATTGAAAAGTAAAGTCCTCTCTCGGCGAACAAAAACCAATCTCTACAAGTCTCTCATCATTCCCGTCCTACTTTACGGTGCAGGAGCGTGTCAACATCCGATGAGACGGCACTAGGAGTTTTCGAGAGAAGGGTTTTGCGGAAGATTTATGGTCCTCAGAACATTGACAACGGCGAATACCGCAGACGATGGAACGATGAGCTGTATGTGTTATTCGACGACATAGACATAGTCCAGCGAATAAAAAAACAGTGGCTACGCTGGCTAGGTCATGTTGTTCGAATGGATGAAAGTACTCCAGCTCTGAAAGTATTCGATGCAGTACCCCCTGGTGGAAGCCGAGGAAGAGGGAGACCTCCACTCCGATGGAAGAACCAGGTGGAGAGGGACCTGACTTCGCTTGGTATAACCAATTGGCCAAACTGCCAGAAGGAGGAATACGAAGCGTGGCTTATGTGAGAGCATATTATTAAGATTATTCTTATTTCAAGTAGATATTTCGTGTATTAAACAAGATGCGTTAATGAAACTAAGTGATCATGTGATCTCAAACGCTCAAACGCTTCGGGTGGCATGGAGGATCATATGTGGAACACTAGCCTTTCAAGGGTGTCTAAAAATAGAAATTAACTTACATCATGTCCAGTAGGTATGATTTTTGTGTGTAAAATTAGTATATTTCAATATAATTTGATCCATTCGCTGCCCTCTAATACTTAGTAGTTGTATACATTAAGTTTTTCAGTTTAAGAAATCTTAATTACAAATTCTGTTCAAGTGGAAATTATTTACAGGAAGCAGCAATTATAATTATAAACTAGAAAAATATTCACACGTAATCCTTCCGAAATATTTTCAACGACTTAATTTACTTAGTTCATAAAGAATAGCGAAGAATGCGCAACCGAAAATAAGCAAAGAGTTCTCAAATTCTTACATACTGCTCCCATACAAACTCCTATAAATACATATATGCAAATATTGTCATGTAACAAATCCACATCCGAGTCCACAACTCATTCACCTGTTTTCGAGAACACGCACTAAAAATTAATTATACCAATTCGAGTGTCAACAAACACTTGTTGTTATTGTTGTTGTAGAAAGGTGTACGCGTAACAATTGAACGAGTTTGCTATGTGATTTGAATATATAATAAATATTTCATGCAAAACAATTCACACAGTGCACAGTGGTAATTTAATTAAAATCGCATTCATCGCGGCACACAAACGATGTAGATAGATTTGCATTAAATATTTGTGCAAACAAACCAACAACAGTACAAATAGTTCAAAATTTACATACAAATTTTCTTGACAGCGAAAACAACAAAGACCAGTTGTGTTGTTGTTGTAATGGAAAATCATAGCATATGCCAATATTAAGCGAGTCCCAGTGAGTGGGTGACTGCAACATTGAAGAATTGTCTGTAAATTACGTAAATACGTTACCAACGGCGATTCAAAGAGATAACAACAATTTCATATGTCGCAAACACTTTTTAAGCAGATGAAATGCTGCAGATTAGTGCTCAGAAAGGAGTGAGTGCGGCGGTGTTGGGGTGGGGGGTCATTGTACTGCTGCCAAGTTACGGGTTATCAAAATTAAATTTGTTACTTACTATTAAAAAATATAATAATAATAATACACCGCACAGCACGTGCCACTCACTCCCTCCAATTGAGCGTTGAACTGCGAATACCAAACGTGTTTGTATGTGTGTGTGTGCTGTGTTGAGGCGAGCGCATCCTGCACACACGCTTAATCCCAACGCGTGGAGATTACTGTCACCAAAACATATTTCAGTGCGCACAAAAGCCAAAAGAGGAAATTATTTATAATCAAATTGACCTGCCACATTTTGCGGCGCCACCAACTAAGTGCTTTTGAAAAGCAGTGACAATTTGTTAGCAATTTTATTGTATTTGTATGTGTCGGCTGTTTCTCCTTTGCGGTCAGTGTCTTCCTTCAGTTTGGTAGCGTTTGTTTGTTACATCGCAAATGTAAAGTTTAGCGTCGTAAACTCGTTGGCAACGCTGGCATGAATCAAGCGTTTTGCTGTATTTGATGTTTGAAAATTAAAAAAAAAATACAAATACATTGAACTTCGAACGCACAGTAAAGCGAATATGACTGTTAAGGGCGTAAAAAATTCTGAATGGTTTAATTTGGAAAATTTTAATAATAGAAAAACACGAAATGTTCTAAATCCAAATAATAATAAAATATTGTTTAAAAAAAATTGTATGGGTTAAAGTCTTTAAGTGATTGAAAGATCTGCAACCTTAAAAAAATCTCAAGAGAAAAATTCGCACAATGAATAAAGCATTTGACTTTCATTGTTCTCCGTATAGACTTATCGAAATAAAAATTATACTACTATACTATGTGTTTTCGATGTGTTTTCATTGACAATTCACAAATGTATTTGTTTGTTTAAATTTTGAGTAACGTGAATGATATGTTGTAGAATCTGCAATACTTGCTTATAATTATTATTAATGATTGTGTTTTATAGAATCACGACAAGGAAATTTTAATAATGAAGGCATTGGCTTTGAATAGCTAGATAAATATCTTGCGCAACGATGATTCTTCAAGCGAATTAATCGAGACTCTTACAACCCAGCATCTTGGCCTTGCAAAACAGATAGAAGAGTTGAACAAACAACGTTTAATCCTATTAGGTATAATAAAGGAACTTGGGACGACGATTAAATCATGTTGGACAACCTATACAAGTTTCTACTGATGCAAAAGTTTTCAACTAAATATCATGCAACTTAAGACTAATTTGGGAACACGATTGCCGATCTGTGTTTTTTGTGTTTTTTTTAAAGAAATCTTTCGTTTATTTAATAAATTATGCGACATTCTTCGGCCTCTACAACAAAATTAATATCGGTCGCTGTGATTGACACATTTTGTTGCTGCAACTCCACTGCCATTCCATCTAAAATTTGGCTATATTTTCTGGGCCCGCATAGAACACACATCTTATTTTGCCATAATTCAATTAGGAGCGCTTCCTCCTTCTCACCCAACGAATTTATTTTTTTGTACTTTTGTTTATTCTCCATTCTTTTGTAAATGTATTCAAATATTAACCGACAATTTGGGGATGGCAAAATATGTCTTCCAATTATATCAAGTAAACTAGAGCAGGCATTGATTATAATGACTGGAATGTAAGTTTTAAAGTAGTTTTCTGCGAAAACTGTGATTTCGTTTGACAGATTTTGCATGGATGAAAACACAAGTTTTAGAACGAAAACCCGTTTTTGCTATAAAAACATGTTTCCAACTTTTTGAGAACTCTGAACAGATTTCTTTATTAAAAACTTTTTTTCATCACAAAAAAATCATTTTAGAACTGGTGTTAAAAACTCTCGACAGTCGGATCAGCGAAACCAAAAAGGACACGGATTTATGTATATCACTATATCCTATTTTTGTTTTATGCCGTTAAAAAAAAAAAACGATACATTTCATCCATAATTTTATCACAGAAAGCATTTGAATAATTTTCAAATGCAAGCATAAGTCCTTGAAGTTGAAATGAGCGAGACCGAGTTGTAATGGGTGTGTTTTAGACTTATGGTTTGCAGTTTGACGGCTGTTACGTGATTTGTGCTCAGTTTAGTTTGCCATATCATAATGAACCAACTTACTACCATATTTCAAAATCGTAATCCGCTCGAGTGATGAGTTTCAAGAATTTTTACAAAGCTGTTCGCAATATTTTTTTTAGGGTTATGTCAAAATCAGGATTCAGCGACCCCAAAAACATAGGGTACACATTGAAGGACCTTAAGGTCAGAACCAATTTTTTTTTTAATTAAATGCTTTCAGCCTAAATAAAATAAAATTATTTAATTTGCTTTTTATTCGAAATCGTCCACTGTTATCCTTTTCCGGCAATAAGTACCACGAATTCTTTCGTCCATCACTCCGGCAACCCTTGCTAGTATTAAACCAAGTAGAAATGTCCAAAGTGCCGCTGCACCCCTTCGGTACGCCACACCAAAACAAAAACAAAAACAAAAAAACTTTGTTGTTTCTGTAATTGCCGTGTCATAAATCTAATAAATTAAATGCATCCGTTACAGCGACAATTGATTCAGTGATGCGCAGTCAAATGATGCCAACCAGAGAACCATACAGTCAGCCAGTGATGATTGTGAATGTGATTGCGACTGAGAGGGGGTACAGCAGCGCAAATAGACACACATACACAACAACAACAACAATAAAAAACTAAAAGTAATAATGAAGCACAGAATCAGATGGTGAAATTTCTGTAGCGCTTTATTAAACCACGATTTGCACCCCCGTTTATGGGCAAACAAATACAAATACAAAGATATATACAAATGCATAATAATAGATGTAACCAGCAACAACTAAACAACAAAACGTGAAAAAAACTAGATCAACCAGAAAGGAAGTAAAAGGAGTTTATAAAGCATTTTTGAATATTTGGAATTTGTGACCCCTGTCGTTGAGTCGTCGAGAGTTTAAAGTATTTATTTGTAAGCGCATAAAGGAGAGCGCACATACAATGAAACATTCGTTATATACCTGCATTCACACAAATCATTTTCACAGACTTCCTCGCTGTGCATATGCGGTTTACCCCGTTACAAATATACTAATATGGTATGTGAAAAAAAATAACTGTGTTTAGTGAAGTGTATTAAACGGTTGGTTAGGAATTGCACTAAATTAAAACTTAATTACATTACTCTCATTAGATATGTGTTTGGTAAATTGCTTTCAAATTTTCGGTTATCAGAAATTTCGCACGGTCACAATAAGACTTTGAATTGGGTAAGCAAATTTCGTTACTTCGATACTTGTTTTACATGTTTTATGTTTGATCATTTGCAATTCTCGAAATGAATCCAATTATGAGAAAATAAAATAAAACTTATTGAAAAGTGTAAGCGATCCACATGTGCTCGAGCGTTGAACATATAGACCTCGCGTGAGTTCGACAAAAGGTGGACAACAAGCTGCACTTTGGCGTCTGAGATCTAACTGAACTGTCTTGAAACGTAATATACCCTTCGAATTTCTTCTTTCTGCAACGTTCACCTCTCCGCAATCAAAGAAGTGCTGACTGGACACTGTCCAATAGGCACGCAACCTATGAGACTAAAGATCTTGCCAAGCTCAAGCTGTCCAAACTGTATGGAGAAAGATGAGATGGAATCATATAGCCACTTTCTCAACCAAGCATTCACTAGACTGAGATTTATATTGGGTATATGTAGAGTTCCAAGCTGGGACATTCGACAATTGTCTGCAAGCCTGAAAACATCGATAATTGCGTTGCATCACTCAATATTGACAGCTCCTTCTCCACACACATTTGCAGGAGGAACATGTGATCAGGACGAAGAGGCAAAGCTAGTTTTTTCACGGATGGACGGATATTTTTGGGAGAAGGTTAGGAAGGGATTATTCTGTACGGAGCATTGTCTTTCAAGCAAAGGAGACTGATATTAAGGTAGCGCCAGATGTACTGGTTCGAAATGGAGCATCCTTCGGAGAGCTAAGTATACACTCCGATAGTAGAGCGGCAATTGTGGCCCTCAGCTCGTTGAATGTGTGCTCAATGCTTTGAGTAGTTAAGCTTATTATAATATGTCAAGCTTTTTCACTATCAGACATATGCCGGGTCACAGCGGAATCTGCAGAGCGCAAAAAATTGTATCCTTTTCACAAGGTTGATTACGAGCAGGGGCTCCCTTGTCCTTTTGCGTTCTAGCGCTGGCTTCAAGGAACTCTGACGAGCTCGGTAAACGTTAGTTAACAGTCAGCACCTGCTTGGGTTGCAAGTTCCTTTAGGTCAAGAGAGGAAACCAAGAAATCAGTTAAACTACCAGCTCTTAAAAGATTCTCCTTGTCTTAACTTCATTAACACTTCTCATTGGAAAATGCGGAATTGACACACATGCGGTATAGTCAAACCCAAACTGCCATAGCAGGCGAATTGGAAATAGGCGATTTGGAAATATCACCTTTGGCGAACCTAGCGAATTGAAGATGTATCCTTTACAACCTCGAACACAAGCATCAACGTTCTAACCTAACCTAAAAAAAATTATAGTTTTTCTACTACTACTTATCTATGGGTTGTATATGTGTTCTACCACTACTCCGAACCATAGATCGGTCCAATAGTGCCAATAGTACCAATAAAAACAAAGATTCTTATCGCGTTATAATAGATCGTTGGGCGGTTGTGACCAACCAAGTGGATAAGATAAATTTATAATTATTGAAAACATATTCTCGATATTGAATGAAAATTGTTTAATCACAGAAAAAAAAGAAAAAGATGGAAGATACATAAAGCATCCATTACATATTTTTCTAATAATACCCCAGAAAAGTGTTATATTTCCCTAGTCTTTTCAGAAAACCTTCATGTATAGAATTTAAAAAATTATATTTAAAATTCAAATATTTTATAGTGTGCGCGCCCTCACCGCCCCATTCTGCACATCTTACCCTATCCCACATTTGATTACTTTCGAATTAACTGTCAAATTATTGACATTCGTGCACTGAGAGCAGCACGCAAACCACAAGTTTATTAAATAAATTTGTCAACACTCAAACACCGAACGAGCTAACGGCAAATATTTATGACACGCTCTTACCACACCCCACTGCAAACCCAAAACATTTCAACGCACTTTTACACACACTCAACCGAAACAACCTTCTGTCGCCTGTCACCGTTGTCTGTGTCTTTTCAACAGCAACACCAACAACAATAAAGCAACAACAATAAAGCAACAACAATAAAGCAACAACAACAACCCTTAACACTTGCCAATGTCGCCTGGTCGAGAGCAATCACCCAATAAACGAGAATCCTGTTACCAAAATCGGAGGGGAGAACATAAAAGTACCGTTAGACATTGACTTTCAGCTGGTTTTTTGGGGGGGTGGGGAGCAAAACTGGAAAACACCAAATAAAATTTGTTTGGTGTTTAGCTTGTCACCCGCAGACATTTGCACGCCTGTGCTGGTACTCCCTCCACCCACACACTCCCGCTCCACTCGTTTCTCTCATGATACTTGTGTGCGCCAATGTAGCATCTCAATGCGAACGCCGAAGAGGGTGACTTTGCTACACAATAAGCGTTGATATTTAAACATTGCCTACACAGGGAACGAGGGGAGGTGGGGGGATGCTGTGGTGTGGGCGTTTTGCTTATTATTTGCTGTGTCGTTTAACGCTTCGCTCTTGGATTGTTGTTGTTGTTGTTTGGCGGCAGTAACGACGTTTATTGCCAATAAGTGGGTCGATTGTGACTGTCAGCAAGCGAACGCATTGAAAAGTGGATAGATTTCGAAGAAGTGTGTGTGCTTACGATTGACGATTGACTTTGGGTGTGTGCAGACAATGTCAAAGTGTAATTTTCTGCTTGAAATGCTTTTGCATAAACGCTGTTCTGCATTTAGTAACGTATGTGTTTGCTTTTAGTTTCAATTTAAAATGTAATCATCTCAAAGTGGGGAGAAGTGTGTGTGTGAGATGATTTCGTTGTAGATTTCAGGTATTTCCAGTGTAAAATGACACATTAGAAGATTTCAAATTTGTCACAATATGTTTAATAATTTTTTGTAGATATGTCGCAAACCAAGAATTTCCTATCATACACCATGCACACTATCATACACTAACGAAAAACGTCGCGGACACCAAATTTTGTAGCACTCAGATTGGTGTTAGAAACGTAAAAGAGCGCGGCGGGAGCCACTTTTGGGTCAAAAACCATATCTCAAGAACTACTTGCAATTTGGTAAATATTATTTTCTTGACACTCTGAAGTTACCGGTTGAAAATGGGCGAAATCTTAGTCCAATATAACACAATTTTTGATTCCATCTGATTCGTTCACTTTACATTAGATACATCAAGAACGAATGAATATAACGAAATAAAACGTTGCACAAGCACTTCGGGCACAAGGTGCGACATAACTCATTTAAAGTTTTAGAAATCGGACTAAAACTTTTCAAGGTCCCAAATATCGTACATGAAGACTTTTCATGCATACTATAGAAAATCATAGAAAATAATTTCTTTATAATATTGTGCTTCTGTGCCAAAAATGGAAATTGGTCCAGAAATTACCCAGCTCATAACATATAGGAACATATGAGTTAAATAAAGAAAATAAATGGCGAGAGTAACCCCTGCGTGTTTTTTAACATAGTAAGAGTTATTATTTTTGAGGCAATTTACAGGCTACTCAAGCAAGGATACAGGGACAAATTATGAGTTACGCCGCTACTTAAAACTACATTCATAAAATTTCCTAAATTTTGTCAAAATAACGAATGAGATTTTTCTCTCTTATCAAAACAAAACTAGATCTTCAATATAAAGTCTCAAAAATTTCATTTGGAGGTGATGTTTTGTTTTACCTGAAGAAAGAAACAAATATACTGAGTTGAAGTTGCCTGTTGCGTCCCATATAAGTATAGACTTCCTAATCTAATCAGTGTGTGGGTAATAAAGTTGTCATCGGGAATGAAAATGCTTCAAAAACCAATGGAATACACTTGGTGAATATAAAACACCTTAACCCAGCAGGAGTAAATAAACTCTTTGTCTTCATGTCATTCCAAGACACTGATAAAAGATCCAACTGATCTCAATTTATTTATCTTCAATATAGTCCACAGATAACTCGTAATCTCATTTATAAAAAAAAAAATTATTATAGTCAAGATACTCTCTACAAGACGAACTCTACCGACGACTAATTTTTTACTAAGCGGGATTAAACGATAACTTTTGGAATTTAAAGTCAATAAACTCCAATTTAGACGACAATTAATCCAAAAATACAGCACCGTTAAACATATTAATGATTTACAGGAAGCCGATGAAAATGCCTCAGAAGTACATAATAACCGTACGAATCCGAATGGATACCTACATACATACGTTGTTATCTGTATGTTTCCTCTATTTAAACAAAACGTCTACTAAATTATAAGGAGGTAATTCAACAACACATGCCTTAGACTCAACCCTCTCCGGATTAGTCAAGACGTATTTTCTTGTCTGATACGACAACATCCCATAGCTTCATATGTGACAGCCCACAACGTACAAGACAAGACAAAAACGCATGCTCGCTTGGTTTCATAATACTATTTACTAAGCGGTCATTCACATATTTGTTAAATCTTTTCCAGATAATGATTTTTATGCGAGTTTGTGTTGCCTCGACACACCGATTATTTATTGTAGATTAAACCTACGTAATCCAAAAATTATATTAGACAATTTTAGTGTAGTGTCCACCAGAGTAATAGTGCCAATTCCAACGAATCTGGTTTTTGTGGTGCTAAAAACTTATATAATATAACAATGCCAGAAGAGAAAAATATAACTCAAATAGTGTAATTTAGTCAAAAAAGATTAGATTGTCAGTATCCAGTATTTTATAAATACTATAATAATTAAAATGAACATTATATATTTCAAGTACAACAAGTTTAAAAAACTCATTTTTGAATTGCTTGGTTATTAGTATTTGGAAACAAACTCAGATAACTCATGTCCTCATGTTTTCTAATTAATTAATTAAATGCAATGTTAATATGTATGCGATTACTAATATGAATTCATTAAACACTTCATTTTGGCATTTTCGAAGGATGTCATCAAGAGGTCGCTACAACCTTAATAAATACCAAATTTGAGGGAATATGTTTAATGTATGTATGTATCTCAGAACAGAAATTCACCTACATACAAATAGCAGAATTATTATCCCAAAAGTATATAAGAGCTTACTGAAATATTACAACAAATATTTAAGGACATCCTTCATACATATTCTGAGAAATTTGTTCATTCGTTAACTTTTCGTCCAGCGTTGGTGTTTAGGCGCAAGCTGCATTCCGACACGTAAATGGCATATTATGCTGCCATCCATACCAAACCAAACTTTTACTTGTTTAACAAGTTTCCCTTTTCAATGAACCAACGAGCACTCGGCCACATATAGACATCTATGTATATCTAAGAGTGTGCTATATATGACCCTTCTGCCGCAAAGGATTTGGATTTGGTGTGAGTGCTGAGCGAACATCAATGTTAAATGCCATTAGAAATAAATAAAAAGCACAAAATATCCTTCTAAACGAGGCTCTTAAAAACATGCACTGTGACAAATACCAAAAAAAGTGCCGAGAATATTTTTGGGTCATAAAAAGTAAAATTGTCTGTTGAATAAGAAAAAAAAAGAATGATAGTCAACTAGAAATGCGATTATTTAATGATGTGGTATGGTATTCGGCAGCTACAGAATCAACTCGTTGAAGTACTGTTCGAATGTCATAAACTCACACATATTATGCATATAAGGAAGTTAGGAGGCAAATGAACCCTTGCCTTGCAATTTTTGTGTGGAATTCGAAATGGTTGGTAAAATATGCAAATGTGCTCTTTATATTTTCTTATGCCGTTCAACATACCCTTACATAAATATATACATTTATGTATGTATATTACTAAATGGTAGAACTCACGAAAGAAAAGAAAGAGGTTGGTATCTATGAAGACATTTTCGAGCTCCGCGCTTAGTGAAAAGGCAAATGCACACATTTCGGTTATAATGATTTCGATATTTCATTGCTATGGCAATTCTGACACTTAACCATTTGGAATTTTCTAATAAAAATTTGAATAAAAAGTAAGTAATCTGCAGGCATTTTCGGCAATTTGTCATTATTATTACTGCGATGACGCTTTGTGGAGATGGGAAGGAAATTTCGTAGATTTAAAATGAGAAGATATATTTGTGCGGGTACATATCTTTCAATGTGAATAAATGTTTGTGAAAATGTGCTGAAAATTATATCAATGATTTCTTGAAAAAAAAAACAAAATCCATTCAGAACTATTATTGGTCACTATAATAAACTATTAATATACTCTTGAAACAAGTTGGTAAAAGTTTGGCCATCTCTGATATTTAAAATAAATTCTTTGACATAGCATAGAATCATAAATCAGGCTATCGCGACTGCATTTTATAGAGATTATCGTGTCACGTTCTATTCAGTCCTATTTCCCAAATAGTACGCCGAACGTTGACTTCTTATTCAGTCATAGAATGCTAACCACCATATACCACAGTTTTTACGAACCCTTACATAAAGTAGCCTAATGAATTAAAATCAATTAACCTAGGAAGCTAATTGATAAATACGAAGGTCTGTTCAAAAAATAAGGAATTTTTATTTTTCTAAAAAAATATTTACTTAATCCTCAATTTCTATTTTGTCCCCTTCAAAGTAGTCCCCGTCAGATATTATATACTATACTTGTGCCAACGTTTTTTTTTCTAATCCTCGAAGCAGTTCTGATGTACACTTTTTTGTATGTCCTTAAGCTCTCTCTCTGCGATTTTTTTCAGTGATTTTGTTTGGCGTTGGCTCTCCTGGGTTCTTCCATTTGGACGATTGGACTTTGAATTCGATGTCATAACCATATACAGATGATTCGTCAGCAGTGATGACCCTTCTAAGCAAATCCTGATCACCGTTGACGTCATTCAACAATTTCTGAGCAATGCTCATTTTTGGGTAAAATATCATATCTCAGCTACTGGAACAATTTGAACCGAATTCGAAATGAACCGAATATGAAATCTCAGCAGCAGCTAGACCATTTGGAGTCTCATATTACAGCGAATCTGGACAGCAATCACGTCTACATCTCATATAAATACACATCGGAATATTGCACAAACAGAGTATTTAAGGTGTGAAATCTCTCATCTAAAAATGATCGCAATGAGACAACAACTTTTCAAGACCTCGATACCGAATATGAAAATATCAATACTAACTTGATACTGACAATATCGGCGAATGTGTAAAATATCTTAATAGAATAATCTGGAAATATATTCTGAAGCATTATTTAGTTTAATATCGAAATTAAAGGAAATAAGTTCAAGTATTCATCTAAAGATTTTCGACCGGTTGACATTATACCGTATATATCGGTGAATATGGAATGTTCTGTTGTTTACCGTTAAGTTAAAGTTTTCCAAGCTTTTATATATGTCACACGCCTTTAAATCAAACAATTTACTGAAATATCTGGTATTTTTCTACAACTCTTATCCATAACATTAGTAAATTTTGCCTTGTGAACTGCTTACTAACTTTAAAGTCTTTAAAATGTAATCCTTTAAGACGACACTCATACCAACTTACTTCTATAATATATAAATCTATAAGTAACCATATCCAAAGCAACACCTATTGTTTCCACAAAATCGCGGGTTGTACGCCAATTTCAGCTTGCCTGCAGTGACAGCATAGTGCACAGGAATACATACACACACAGCCATATACGCGTATGTATAAATCGGCATATACTCACCTATATATGTATATCTAATTTGTTACCTTGCCAACTGTCTGACAGATTTGCAAACAATAGCAGATTATTATGCTGTGAATGGGAAAGTATGAGTACCAGATCATAAAAAACTGCACACAATGACTCAAGCCAACAACTGCAAATTACGAACCATGGACCAACAGAAACACTTCCAAGTACTTGTAAAATGGTTTGGCAAAGCTTTGCCGAACACGCCAAACAGGCCAAACAGTTGCTATGAATAATTTACAATGTTGTTGGCACTGCTGCTGCTGTAGGCCTATCTATTATCCGGGCGATTTTGAAGTGGCCACAAATACATACGAGTACGAGTAGTGTAAGTAATCATAAAGGGTGTTGTTTTAGAGAAAATGGAATAATGAAATAATTTAAGAAATCGGTGGCTTGGAGAGATGAATGTTATTTATTTATAAAATAGTTTAAATTACTAAATTTATTATTTATTTAAGTAACAGTTAGTTCAAACTACAGTTGAACTTCTATAACTCAAGTTAAATTTCCTGCAAATTACCCTCCATAACTCGAAGTCTCGCTAACTAGTAGTTTTTTTGTGGATTATGATGATTCGATTTAGGGAAGTTCTACTGTATTGTTATTATTTTTCAACACTAAGAGAACTCCTTTTAAAACACCCTCTACCACCACAAATATTCAACAGTACACATTTTACCTACGAACAGGTCGCAATTGTTTAGACTTTGAAACACTCGCGGTTATGACTTATTAACGGTAACGAAGGATAATAAGCGTGTCCTCACACAAACACAAGCGAGTATCCGTGTAAATCCACTTTCTACCAACTCATCCTACAACATGCATTTATCATACACATTAACTTTCAAATTGTGGCATACGTTTCAACCCCAACTCCCACCAATTAAACTCACGCTCTTCCATATACCCATGCATACACACAGATTAAATCCAGGTTTGACTTCATTGTCTTACTTGCACACGGTCAAATACAAACAAAGCCATAAAGTATGTCGGTCGCTCACCTCAAACCAAACTTATTAACGCTATATATGTATGTATGTATGTTTATAATAAAGCTCGAACCCCATCATGCTTGGCTTCAACAAGAATTGTAACTTACATGGCTGGTTGGCTGCTGGTGGGAAATCAACTGGAAATGTGTACAATACAATAACAATAAAACTGCTGGTAGGTTGGATGGAGTTCGGGGGCCAATACAGTTAAAGGGTTACACACCTATATCTTAAGTACAGTGTTTGCGCTGGTTGTTAAGTAGTAACAGCTGTATATTTGGTAATCTTAAACATAAATATTTTGCAAACGTCTTCAGTGCTACTGAGCTAATTTTTGATCAGACTTCTGCTATCTTATAAACTGCTCAAAAGTTTCCCTACTATATCTTGGTTTTTATTCGAAATATCTTTTTTTAAACTATCGTAATTGAACAAAAACATTGTATTCACCATACAAGTCAGTACAAGAGAAAGCGATCATCTATTTCAAATACTAAATCACAATAATGGTTAGTTGATCACTTAATTTCAGTACGATATCTCATAAATAGAAAGATGTTTTTGGTTTAAATTGAACCATACCTCATACCTGAACCTCATACTTATAAAGTTGAATTTCTATAATTTTTAGATCAGCACTGAAATTTATTAAAACACTTGTGTGATATTTGTGACTAAGATTATTTCTTTGGATATCTTCATTGATACATCCTTTATGTTTTGTAAAACGAACGAATCTAATCGAAAGGTGTTATAGAGGAAAGAGTTGTGGTTCGAAAATTTCAAATTTCCTGTAATATAAGGAATAATGTAATGTAATGATCGAGAATTTTACGAAAAGATCCGACGACTTACTGAAGGTTTCAAGACCGGAGCACACTCCTGTAGGACCCCCAGATGTGATCTAGTTGTTGATGACCAGAGTATACTGTGTTTGTGGAGGGAACACTTCTCCAGCCTGCTGAATGGCAGTGAAAGTACAACACCAGGAGATGGCGAACCCGATTCCCCAATCGACGACGATGGAACAGATGTTCCATTGCCCGACCGTGAAGAAATTAGAATAGCAATTAAGCGCTTGAAGAACAACAAGGCGGCGGGTGCCGATGGATTGCCGGCCGAGCTATTCAAATATGGCGGCGAAGAGCTGTTGAGGTGCATGCATCAGCTTCTTTGCGGAATATGGTCGGAAGAAAGCATGCCCTACTTCTGCACTAAAAACACATTACCACATCAATACCGGACCATACCCACACCATATCCCCAATGCTTTACAGTAGTCCGAGTGCTATTAGGTGCAAAAACTTAGTAGAGGTCGATTCGAAAGAAATTTTGCGTTGAATAATTGAAAATCTGGGATTGGAAGCTTTACATAAATATTTTCAAAACTCAATGGTGATATTAATCAAGAGTATGGTTAAAAATGTATGAGTCCTTGTTCCAGGTTTATTATAACGAAATGGCTCACTGATGAAATATTTTATTTAAATAAAGAACGGACTTTGGGATAGTTATTGCTTTTTTAACAAACGCAATTTTTTCAAAGCTGGACTGAAAAAGAAATTGAAAAGTTTTGAAAATGATGAATTTTTCATTATTAAGAATTTCTCTTAATTTAAAGAAACACAAAAATTGTATCAACTATAATTAAAAATAAAATACTCCATGTGTATTATTATATGTTCGATTATATATTTACTACAATATGCTATGACTAAAGAAAAACAAGAAAAAACGTTAATTTCGGCTGTACCGAAGCTAATATACCCTTCACAGGTGCATTTCTTTTAGTAACTATGTGTTTAAGCAAATCTAAAGACGTAAGAAAACGTAAGTAAAAAAAAAGAAAACATTTTACTAATTCTTTTTAGCCGGGTTGTTTGCTAGAAACATTAAGGTTATATAGTTAACCGATCTGAACAATTTCTTCGCAGATTATATTATTACCTTAAGCAGTAATCCATGTCAAATTTCGTAAAGATACCACGTCAAATGCGGAAGTTTTCCATACAAGCCCTTGATTCTGATCGTTCAGTTTGTATGGCAGCTATATGATATAGTGGTCCGATATCGGGAGTTCCGACAAATGAGCAGCTTCTTGAAGAGAAAATAACATCTGCAAAATTTCAAAGCGATATCTGAAAAACTGAAGGACTAGTTCGTATATATACAGACAGACAGACAGACGGACATGGCTAAATCGACTCAGTTCAACATACTGATAATTTATATATATATTTTATAGGGCCTCCGTATAAAAATCAAATAGACTAAATGAGAGCTCTTCCTTACAAATTCTTATTTCCTCCACCACTGTAAGCTAATACGAGTACGAATTGTATTCAATACAATCTTTTGTTTCTACAATTTAACTCTTTTCTTTGCCGCATAGCACTTCCGATTGGCTTGGCTACAAATTATAGTACATGTTTCTGATTTCGACAGTTGTCATGCAGTCGCCAATGCTGCGGGTGGTCGCCCTTACAAATCGAATATTGCCTCATGCAAGGCTTATAGTTCCAACTAGCTGAAGCTGAATACAGCAGATTGGAGCAATATGCTGACTGCACAATCAAGCATATGGCAACAATTCACACAGACATAACCTCAAACCGCCACTCGAGCTATGGCTATTGATTTGCATGCCAACAAAGGATACTTAGTTAAGTATCTAGCCAAAAGTCAAACGTGAGAGCGCATACAATGGTTTTGCAGGCGCTTTTGTGCTTCAGCACTCGAGTAGATAGAGACTGATCCAGAGACTTAGCCAGCGCTGCAGCTGACGCATTAACTGCTCTAACCACGCTATTGGTTGGCTGAGCGCTGCGTTTGAGCATAAAAATAAGTATTACAGTTTGCTTTATCAATACACATACATATAAATATATATGTGTAGTGGATTGTGAAAGCTTTAGCGGTTGTGGGGGTGTAAGCTTTGCTTAATGAACCAAATTAATTATGATTACCAAGCGACGCCGAGTCGCGCATTCAGCGCATATTCCACGCACTTAGATTGTAATCCCCGCAAGTATTATCCTGCCGCAAAGCATCCGCACTTGTGGTTGCAACGTCAACGCTGCCAAGCAATTTAGCGACTCAAATAAGCGCGCATCATGGTCAATGAGATCTGCTGGCCAAACCGGCTGTTGGTCATCAACGGACGCCCATCAGCGCTTTATGTCTATTTATGGCTTGTGCGCAGGCAACGCCAACACCAGCACACAAACACACACACACATACTTGAGCTTATAACTAGCTTTATTCCGCCCGCTTTGCCAGCATTTATGGCAGCACTTAATGTGCACTTGCAAGCGCTTTTCAAGCGATCAACCAGCCAAACGCCCACTTATTTAACCCACCCACAGCCACACACACACACAGCTATTTAGCAACATGGCTTAGCCCATGACGCGTCGCCTTGCCATCTGCAATTAACTTCTTTTTAACATATAAATTAAATATTCTTTCATTTTTTCACTGTAACGGCGGCCCCACTTCCCGCCATATTTTTTCACATTTTTTCCATTCGATTCCCACTTTTCCATTTGCATTTATCCAGCAACCGCAAATTGCCGTGAGTGGCACTTGGCGCCGCGGGATGTGGCAGCTTGACTTTTGCGTCGGCTCGGCCAAAGGCGTGCCGTGTAATCGCACGACCACCCTGTTGGCGCTGCCCGCTCTTGAGCACGCTCACAATGCGGGCGCTAAACGTACTAATTACTATTAATTAAATTTTTTCTTAATTTTCTTTGCATACTTTTGTGCGCAAAAATGAAATGAAAATGTAAATGTAGAGCAGCAGCAAATGCTGGCTGCAAAGAAAAAATTTTGTATAGTGAACTATGAAGGCGAAGAAAACTTGAACATTTTCTTCATTAACAAATGTGGCAAGCACGGGTAAAAGTCATTTGCCAGAAAACGTCTTGTCCTCGCCCCAAGTACTAGTTGCAGTGTGCAACGCTGTGGAAGTTTCTTCTTTTGCTGCTCCTTTTGCTTCTGCTTCCTCCACTTGGCATCGTCAAGAATGCGCTGCCAAGTATGATTTTCATTTCTACTTGTTGTTTTTGCTTCCTTTTTTTATTTTTGCATCCCTTCTTAACTAACTCTCGTAGTGAGTTGTTGAAATATGAGTATGCCTACAAAGAAATGGCAAAGTACGAGTAGTTAGTCGGTAAAGAATTTTTACGTAAGTTTCTTGCCAACTCGATTCAATGCACACGCTGTGGAAGCTTAATGAATCTACAGCCGGCTGAAAAAGTTCGACTACGAAAGCTCGTGATGCTGAAGTGGTGATGTAATAAACTCTAGATCAAATAATTCGTTCGAAGCGTTTTCTTTACAGAAACTTTGCGCCAACCAATATCAGAAACCGTTTTTTGAAAAAAATCTCCAGTAATATATATAACTAGCTGACTCCGCAGTCGTTGCACTGCGTGAAATTATTTGTTTTGAAAAAAAAGTTGAATTTGTATAGTGTTGGAAAACATTTATTTGCGATTTTTCTAATTTTTTTTTTTTCAATGTAACGCAGCTTAATAAACAACATTTTTTGTTTTCTGTTCCGGTGCGTAAATGTACAGAGAAGATGATTTTTCACATCGTGAATGAAATTTATGTCACACACCTCCAGCGACTGTCTTTGATACATGTTGATTGTCATCCCAAATGCAAGTCTCATTGGAAACTGTATACGTTTGAACTGTAATGGCAAATCGTTGGAACTCAAAGAAATTCGTGGAATCTGCCCCCTTGTAAGACCCTTTAAAAATTCTTGCAACTATTACATTATTCGATAGCTGCTTGAAGATTGCGAAGCGTAATAAATGACAAAGAATTTAGAAATTTTACTGGATAATTCACAGCTTCGTCGCCGTTCTTCCAACTTCAAGTAGTGTTGCTGCAATTCCAGTAGATGCGAGAGCCAACGTAATGCCATTTTGAGATCGAATTGTTGCCAAAATCCCGTTTTTTACACATTTACCACTGTTTCTTCGCTCCTATTGGTCGTGATACTATATAGCCTATAGCCTTCCTCGATAAATGGACTATCCAACACCAAAAGGATTAATCAATTCGAACCAGTAGTTTCGGAGATTAGCGCGTTCAAACAAACAAACTCTTCAGCTTTATAATATTAGTATAGATATGAATAGAAAATGCCTGTGATCAAGTCCACGGGTAGATGTTGATGCTTCATGAGGATGCCAGTTCCAGATTATGTTGCATCATTATCCGCTGTTTCTTAATAATAATCAAGTGATAAATTTAATGAGGGCACTCAGCTGAAATACAGTTATTCATTCTCTACCACTTCATCCATTTCGAGCCCTTTTACCTAAATTTTATGGTAAAAATTATACAAAAAGCCGCATTAAGATTGGTATAACACTTAATGGTTGTTTGTAACGAGTAGATTTGAAATCGGGATGTCTGTCTGTTAGTCGGTTCAAGCGATAACTTGAATAAAAATAGCTATATCTTATGAAACATACTCATATTCCTTGGCACCATGAGACGGTTGGTATTGAAAATGGCCCACCTCCCCTACAAAGGTTATAAGAACATTACTAAACACCAGAAACACTTAATTTTACAGAAGAAATGGCAGATGAAAGCTGCACTCAGATTTAAAAAAAATTGAAAATGGGCCCGACCCATTCCCACTTATGGGTCAAAAACCCTATCTCAGGTACTACTCGACCGATTACAATGAAATTCGGTACATAACACTTTCCTGACACCCTGATGACACGGGTAGAATATGGGCGAAATCGGTTCACAACCACACCTACTTCCCATATAACTCAATTTTGAATACCATCTGATTCCTTCACTTTATAATGTTGGCATAAGGAACAAATGATGATGGCGGAATAAAACTGTACAAACATACTGTATTTGAGATGTGACATTATTTGTGGAAAAAATTTCAAGATCGGACTATAACTTTTCCTGTTCCTGATATATAAAACGAAGAACTCAGTGTCTAAGGGTAATTTTTCCCGAAAATATCGGCATTTTTAATTTAATCCAGGGGGAATCTTTTTCTTCTAATAGTGTGTCTATGTACCAAAAGTGGTAAAAATCGGGTCATAACGTCCCCTTGCTTCCATATATCATATATTTATAGGTTTCAGGAATTACCTTAGCCCTAATATTCTATATATTCGTTCGTTATTCTATTGGATTCTATGCCGAATATATTTGAACCCACTGTGTTATCTTAATAAAATTTCATCAATAAATTGCGAGAGTATGGGGAATGGGGTCATATGTAGAAGTGAGGAAAGTTTCTGATTGCCATTCACTTGGGAGTGGCCGACTTGGGAGGAACGATTCTTTTCCATATGACTCAAGCAACTCCGCTTGACTTTCGCTTTTTGACCAAGTATCCCCTGGGTAGCCAACAGACATCCGTTTGGAGGCGAGCTAAAGTGCGAAGGCAAAGCCCGCTTCTGCGGTTGTGCCTAGGGTTTGGGACCCACCACATATAAAAGACCTCCCAAATGAAAGACCAAACAGACCCCCACATTATGGTCCGGACCATTAATTGGGAAGGTGCCTCTGTCCAGCTGGTTGATGTCCTCATACAACTAAAGGCTGACATCACTTATCGTTTCCCTAGATAGATGGACGGATGAACGGTCGGTTGTACAGTTTTAGTTATCCGAAAATGTAAATATAGACATATCAAAAAGTATATCCAAATTATCCTAAAAAATATTCAGTTATGAACTTTTTCCTTTGGGTGTTGGTAGCAAATGACGCTCAAAAGTTTCTAAGTATTTTAATAGCATTGCAGAACTTGCATCTTTTGCGCAATGCATAATTTGTGCACTTTCTTGAAATAATACACACACATATATAAATATTTTATTTCAGATATTAGCGCACTTATTTCATTTATTTTCTATAATTTTTGCATGATTTCGGTTGAATGAAGAATATTTGCATTACTAATTATGTAATTTGCTGCAAAAAGTTTACGCCCATTTCAAATATATTTTTTTATTTAAAAAGTATAGACATGTTTGATCGAATGTATTCTAGATCTGGTGCTGTGAGTTATAAAAATAGGTCTCTGAATTTTTAACAGTATTCATATACGATAACAATTGTACGAAATGACCAAATTTCGATGTAAGTAACAACAGAGTCATTTAGATCTTAAAACCGGAAATGTTTTTATACTCTCGCAACAAAAGTTGCTAAGAGAGTATTATAGTTTTGTTCACATAACGGTTGTTTGTAAGTCATAAAACTAAACGAGTTAGGTATAGGGTTACATATATCAAAATGATCAGGGTGACGAGACGAGTGAAAATCCCAATGTCTGTCTGTCCGTCCGTCCATCGGTCCGTGAAACGGATAACTTGAGTAAAAATTGAGATATCTTGGTGAAACTTACAACACATGTTCCTTGGGACCGTGGGAGGGTTGCTTTCGAAAATGGGCAAAATTGGACAACTGCCACGCCCACAAAATAGCAAAAACCTAAAACACATAAAGTGTCATAACTAAGCTATAAATAAAGTTATAAAAGTAAAATTTGGAATAAGGGATCGCACTAGGAGGGGGCATATTTGGATGTAATTTTTTTGGTGAAGTGGGCGTGGCCCCGCCCCCAAATCGGTTATTTGTATATATCTCGCAAACCAATAAAGCTATATAAAACAAACTTCCTGCAGTTGTCTTTTTTTTAGCCACTTCTTAATACAGTCCAAAAATGAAAGAAATCGAATAATAAGCACGCCCTCCTCCCATATAAAGGTTAGGTTGAAAATTGCTAAAAGTGGGTTAACTCACTAACGAAGAAGAAATAGCAGGAGGAAGATGCACATATTTTTACAAAATGTGCGTGGCATCGCCCACTTACGAGTCAAAAACCATATCTCGGGACTACTCGACAGATTTCAATGAAATTCGGTATATAATATTTTCTTGACACCCTGATGACACGTGTGGAAAATGGATGAAATCGGTTCACAACCACGACAACTTCCCATGTAACTCAATTTTGAACTCCATCTTATTCCTTCACTTTATAATATATACATAAGGAACGAATGAAAATAGCGCAATAAAACTTTACACAAATACTGTGTATGATCTGTGGCATCACTTGTGAAAAAATTCTCGAAATCGGACTCTAAATTTTCAAAGCCCCGAATATCGAATATGAAGAATTCAGTGCCCCATGGTAATTTTTCACCGAAAATTTCGGTAAATCTCTCAGGTATCTTAATTTAATTTAGAGGAAATATTTTTCTTCTAATAGTGTATCTTCCCCAGATCTCATATTCCTAATTATAGGATTTTCAAATTGGGTCAAATTGTGTGTTATCTTAATAAAAATATATCAATAAATTGCGAGAGTATAAAATGTTAGGTTGCACCCGAACTTAGCCTTTCCTTACATGTTTTATTAATCTTACCTCAAGGAGCTTCAACCTGCTAATTCGAGTCAACGATTTAGAAGTTTCTACTCCTACTGCTCTAATTTTCAAACTCAGATTTTAGATCTCTTCTGCTCAATGTGAATTATCTCTGTCACTATAATCAATAATATACGTTGTATGTATGTGATTGACGAAGAAACCGTTTAGCCGGTTATAGCTGAGGTTAGCGCGCCACACATCTCTTTCCCTCGCAGTTCGGCGCCAGTTGGAGATCCCAAGTGTAACCAGGTTGCTCTCCACTTGGTCCTTCCAACGCAGTGGAGGCCTTCCCCTTCCTCGGCTTCCTCCGGCGGGTACTGCATCGAACACTTTCAGAGCTGGAATGTTTTCGTCCATTCGGACAAGATGACCTAGCCAGCGTAGCCGCTGTCTTTTTAGTCTACGGTATTCGCTGTTGCCAATGTTCTGAGGACCATAAATCTTGCGCAAAATTTTCCTCTAGAAAACTCCTAGTTTGGATCGTCGAGAGAGGACTTTACTTTTAAATTGCCTACTCAGTCCATAGTAGCACCTGTTGGCAAGAGTGATTCTACGCCGGATTTCGAGGCTGACATTGTTGGTGTTGTTGATGCTGGTTCCCACAATCGTTCGATAATGAAGTTGAACATTTTGAAGATTTAAAAAATTTTGTTTGGGAGCAGTTCTTAAAAAACACTGAATTCGAAATACTAAAAAAGCCATGTTTCAAAAGCATTCTAACAATGTCATAAAGCATCTGGCTATAGTATTTTCCAACAAATTACATTTGTATACTGTTGTTTGTTCGGCATTTGTATTTGCATTTGCAAAGTAACTGTTTTGTTCACATTGCGCATCGTTGGGTCTATTCAACCATAGAATTGCTGCTAACCGCTTTCATTTCGCTTTGTTGCACAAAATTGCAAAAGTTTCGCCCTTAAATGCAGGCACGTTCCGAAAATAAAAGTTACCGTAATGGTCAATAGTCAACCAGGATATTGTAGATCCACTCTCTCTCTCTCCCGTTGTGCGGTCCAATCCAATTCAATTCAATATTTATTTTCCATATTTTCAGCACAATTTACAGTCCGCACACTTGAATGTCCATTGACCAAAATGGTATATAGTATAGTATGTACAATTGCAAAACAAGGCAACAACAACAAAGAAAACGCTTAGTTAACCACTGGGTTGTGGCGCTTAATACTCTTTTTATACTCTTTTTATACTAAATAAAAACAGTGGAAATATATACTATATGAAAAAGGGCAATGTTTCCTTTCTTCTGTTGCCCAATGCTAAAGCTTAAGTTTCTTCTTTTATTACGCTTAAACAGAGTGCACGCGTTTGACTGCATTCAAATATGTTATATTTATTTATTTATTTATATTTACAATATATGTATGTACCGGTGTAAGTACCATTCGCGGTGATGAGTATACTCTGTGGCACAGTGGTTGGAAACTACTCAAATAATACACATTTTTTAAGACAAAATCAAGCTGAACTGCCACAGACAGATGGTCCAATAAGTATTTAGCTTAACCGACTGATAACGTTATTTTCGTAGACGGCTACTGTCATAAATTCAAGCCGAGTCGAATAATTTGCGATTTAACAAAATGGGAAAATAATAGTAAAGGTCGATAGCTCTTGGGTTCGATATACAGTGACTTTTTTCTTTGAAAATTTAACGAGTTTCAACATGATCACAGGTCTGTTTTGGATGTGGAACCTCACGTTACCGACAAAGTGCCAGTCCAGAATCCCGTTAAGGCAGATCACCGGTTGAAGCATTGCGAGATTGCTGAAGTTATAGGTATCTCAAGAAATGAAATAGGTGGGAGACTGCATTGTCTGTGACCCCTGTTGTTGTGTTGATGAATGTTGACCACCGATGAGGCATGAATCTCAAAGAGACCAAGAACCTCAACTAGCAAACATGGTTCAGAGCAGTGTTGATGGATGTTGACAGTCGTTGGGGCATGGACAGCGATGAGAGACCAAGAACCTCAACCAACAAAAATGGTTCAGAGCAGTATTGATGAGTGTTGACAGTCGAAAGGACATAGATCTACTGGTACACACCAATGGCTAAAAGCCTCACCCTGTGAATATGATTTAAAGACGGCGAAGACAGTATTTTCAGACGAAGAGGGTTTAGCCACCGTTTTCTAGGGTTCACTAGGTGATCGCATGGATCTACTGGTACACATCAGCGACCAAAGACTGTATTATCGGTCGGAGATCGAATAGTCATCGTTTTCTTGGATTCACTGGGTGCGATCTACTCGGAAATTGAATACTAGGAGACTAACAAAATTATTGCAGAGCTCTACTATGCCGACTATTCGAGCCAATTCGAGACAGTATAGTTAAATTTTTCCAAAAAAAATGTTTGCAGTCTAAGAACTTATTAGATTACCCTAGTACAAATGTTTGACAGCTGCTATGGTGCCAGTGATTCGCATTCTTTGCAACTCGCATACAAAGAAAAACCTGCCAAATTTTTAACAGAGTTTGCTCTACAGTGCAACTCTTGACACACGAAGCGTTACAAATATACATAAATATGAAAGAAACCCGCATATTTCTATAGATTAAAAAAAAAAATAAAAAATAAAATTATATGAATGTATGTAAAGGTGTATTAAAAAACCGCCTGAAACTGAAGCACGAAAAGTGCAGTGAGATGCTGTTGTTGACTGCGCAATTTTACGCGCAGCTCGAGTCGCAGCCACCCGCCGCTCTCCGTCGATCCTACTTTCGCATATCGCGGCTGACCTCTTCAGCAAATAAAACACAGTATTTTTATTCGAAATTAATTGGAGTATTTTTTTCAGTATCGCCAACAACAACAACGGCGGAATGTGAAGGACATCGCTGCCACCGCCATAGCCATAGCCACCTCGTGCCCCATTCCAATTTCATTGTAGCACAGCGCACTGACCATTAGCCCATTTACCCCAATCTGAGCACAATATATTGCAGTAAAAGCAATACACTTGCAGTTCGCATGTTAAACTGAGCAACTGGCCCGTATACTGAACACTGAACACTGAACAGTGAATATTGAGCACTTGGCCTCAAGTGGACGGCGTTTGGTCAGCTGCTGTAACTATAGTAACGCGTGTTAATTCCGAGTAATGGTAGAGAAGTGTGATGACAAAGCCGACAATTTAAAATGCGGAAATTATGGAAAAAATACATGAAATATAAATACAACACAAAAACAATAAACACCGCACTGAAAGGAATTAAGAGTAAGTATAATTTATATAGTAAATAAATGCACACATTTATATTATGTAATGGATGCGGTGCAATAATATATGAGAAGTTTGAAAAAAATGACGGATACATTGTGTGGGGTGGAGGAAGTGGTTTGCTTATAATGAAAGAGGTTTGAATGCAATATGAAGAAATGGAGAGAGAGTACCTAACAGAACGAAGATTCTCAAATTCGGTATATGAGGGCTAGGGAACTAGGGAAGGAACAAAATTGCCACATATGTATAAGGAACTCGAATTAAGTTAAGTTTTACTTTCATACAATCTTGAGTTATCTATTTTAAAGTGAAAGTAGCTGTAGCCTAGAGGTCATGTCTTTTACCAATTTTCATTAAGATATCAAAAATTGTACTCAAGTTATCGCTTACGCGGTCAGTCAGTCTGCTGAAAGATAATTCATGGAAGGATCCAAAAGCCATTCTATAAACCAATACACCTGGAATTGGACATGTTTCGCTCATTTTCGCAAACAATCTAAATATTCGTATAATAACTTAATTTCGCAAAAATATCGTATATATTAATCGATATATACGGTATAACCCACACGAAGTTTAAAAATCCATTTATGAGGTATATAGGGGTTAAAGGAAAAACTTTCCTATTTGACCCATTTTTGGTACAAAGGCACAATAAATAAATAGAAAAAGATTCCCTATGAATTTCTATAGAATATTTGGAAAAATATCTTCATTTTCGGTAAAAAATTAGGCACAGGCCCTGATGTTCTCGTGTTCTATATCTGGGGTCTTCAAAAGTTAAAGTCCGTTTTTGATGCCATCTGTAATCAATACTTGTTCAGTTTCATATTAAGTGTGGTTTTGAAATGATTGCGATTGAAAGTGGTCGAACGATTCTTGAGATATGGTTTCTGATCCCGAAGTGAGCGCTGCCAGGCCCATTCTCAAATTTTTATACCAATTAGAATACAGCTTTCATATACTTTCTTCGCTAAAAAATTTAATGCACTTTTAGTAATTTTCAACATTTCTGTATGGCAGGCGTGGTTATTTTTCGATTTCAAATCTTTCCACCGTAGATTTCAAAGAAAAATGTGTTCACCAAGTTTCGCAACTTTAGTAGTCTGTAAGATACATATACACATATATACAAAGAACTTACTAATGAGCACCACGACCACTTTTCTACAAAAATTGCATCAAATATGTCACTTTGTACTGTGATACTCTCTACCACATTTTACATTTATACCTTCGTTTATGGCTTAGTTATATCACACTATAGCTTTTCAGTTAACGCCATTTTGTGAGCGTGGCAATCGTTCGATTTCACTGATTTACAGCACCAACTCTCCCAAGCGGCGAGGACTACGTGCACTAAGTTTCATCAATCAAAATCTATACGTTATTTTAATTGGAAACCGACAACATATAGCCTCAAAAAATGGATTAAAAATTAGCTCAAATTTTTTTTAAAATTTAGACTCCGTGTGGCATCAATTCTAAAAATTTCAAAGCCACATTTGCTGAGCAGCCATGAGATCTCCAAGTTTCTAGCGTTTGTCTACTCATTCAAATGTAATTTTTTTTTTGAAAAAGCAAAAAAATAATCAAGGACTAAACTCTTTTCTAAGTACTACTTCTTTTCAATCTCCATTAAAAAGGAATAATAAGTAAAGCTGTTTGTGACGAGCCAATCAATCAAGTTATTTTGATGACACATTCGTTCCTCATATATTGCATTTCATAGTTTTATTAATTTTTCAGTTGCTTTCCTTACTTGTTTTCGCAAATGGATATAGTACTTTGATAAGACATATACATATGTAAGTGTATATACAAACTTTAACGCATACGAGGGATATTCTACAAGTAGAGTGATTATCAAACTTAAACATCTAAATTTATATAGAATTCAAAAAATTATTTACAAGTGGTACGGGAAATCTCTTTCTAAATGAGACAAAAATAGTCCAATTTTTATTTTCACAAAAGAGCAGTCAGTTATCATTGATATATAATTATTACGATACTAAAAATAACAAACATAAATACATCCAGTTTTGATCAAATGTGCTGGTGCTGGTAGTTGATAGTTTTCCCGATTACTACAATTCTGATCATAACCTCAATTTAAGCGCTCTTTGTAATAGAAAGAGAAATTTAACGATAACAAGAAAGGAATGGCTAAGTTCGGTTGTGATATTATACGAGCCAATTTGACCCACATATTCGTCATATATATGGTAGCAAACACTAACATTAGGTTAGAAGCACCGAAGTCCTCTTGTACGATATATAGGAGCCTTGAAAACCTATGGTCCGATTTTTAGAAAGGGGCTTCCACACTATATATGCAGTATTTATGCAAAGTTCTGTTCCGATACCTTCACTAGTGCTTACTTTACATATCGTAAAGTCAACTAATCAGATCGGCTTCAAAGTTCTGGTATATAGGAAGTAGGCGTGGTTGTGAACCGATTTGTTCGATTTTCATTGGGATGCAAGGAAAATGTTACAAATCAAATTTCATTGAAATTGGTCGAGTATTGTCGGAGATATGGTTTTTGACCCATAAGCGGGCGGAGCCACACCCACTTAAAATTTTGTATACCAATTTGGGTGGAGCCCTTCTATACTTTCTTTACAAAGAAATTTACGGTTTCTTGTGTTTTCCCATAGTGAATTAAAGCATATTTAGTAGTTTTCAACATAACCTTTGTATGGGAGGTGGGCGTGGTTATCATCCGATTTCCTCCATTTTTAGACTGTATAAGGTAGTTGTTTCTTTTTCGGCTATAACCGGCTAAACGGTTGCAACGCCAATCACATACACACATAAGGTAGTACCTAAAAGAAACGATTCTAGAAAGTTTGGTTGATATAGCTCAAGTAGTTTACGAGATATGTACAAAAAACTCATTCTCCCACTTCTCTAAAAAAATTACAACCAAATATGCCCCTTAATAGTTCGATCCTTTATTCCAAATTTTACTATTATATCTTTATTTATGGCTTAGTTATGACACTTTATGTGTTTTCGGTTTTCGCCATTTTGTGGGCGTGGCAGTGGTCCGGTATATCTTCATTTTTACTCAAGTTACAGCTTGCACAGACAGACAGACGGACAGACAGACATACGGATTTGAAATCCACTCTTCACCCTGATCACTTTGGTATATACATATAACCTTATATCTAACTCGTTTAGTTTTGGGTGTTACAAACAGCCGTTATGTGAACAAAATTATAATACTCTCTTAGCAACTTTTGTTACGAGAGTATAAAATTGACTTTCGAGAAGACTGCTATCAGACACGCTAATTGAAAAATTGCAAAGAAAGATATCTGAAAGATCGGCATAGTTCAACAAAATGGTATCCAAAGTATTTGCACTACCCACTGATGGTGGATTAAAACCAAACAAGAAACTCCGCTTTTAGCTTTCAAATATTGAAATTATAATTTGTTTAACAGCGAGTTACAACAATTAAACACATTAAGTTACCATAAATCGCATAATAGCACAAGGCATGCGTTTTTGGTCTGGTGCTCTGCTAACTGTGAACACTTAACACTAACCACCCACACCCCACCAACACGCGAGTGTTGCTCAAGGCGATATACAGCTCATTGAGCACAATTTGAGAAATGATTGGAAATTCTTGCACCAACTCTTACAACGATAAATGTTGTAACTGCAAACTGCGCCCAGAGAGACTGCAACAAATACCAAACAAAAACAAAAGGCAAAAAAAAGAAAACACGAAATTTGAAGGAGGCGCAAGGAGTCAAGTCATTAAGTCACATATTTTCAAATCACAATTGAAGCGAGCGCCATTTCGCCATTCACTTTGACGCTAACGGTGTACTTTGTGACTTGCAGTTGCATTCGGTGCACTTTGTTGTTGTTTGTTGTTGCATGCACCGCAGTTGCACATTTGGATTTTGTATGCACTTTGGTGGCATATTAATTTCTCCATTGTTTCGCTGTTTGTTTGTGAGCGTACTGTAACGCTTCACTTGCGCAGCACTGCGACGCCATTGACGGTGGCAAATTGACAAAGCTAATCACGCCGATTGAAAGGAGGCGAGTCCTTGTGTTTTTTCAGAATTTACAAATCGGCGCATAAGCGATGAGGGACGGAGAGAGGGGTACTCATAGCATGCAAAATTCGCACTTGTGACAAAAGCAGCAGAAAATTACAAAAACAAATACGAAAATGAAAAAACAACAACAAACGTTTAGCTTTTTGCAACGATTTAATAGCAAGCAGAAGCATATATGGGTGTATGTGTGTGTATGTGAAAGTACAATTGAGACCGCTCGAGTTTTTCCACCATTCACAGAAAGAAAAAAAAACACTTTGACGTCATATCAAAATGATTTTTAAGCTTCGCAAGAGTTTTCTTAATATTGTAGAAACACATATGCAACCACCCCCCTCTGCACCAACATATGGCTCTACTCCTGTTATACATATGTATGTAAAAATCCTTGACAGTATATGTGTTCTCCCAGCGCGCAAGTGTGTTCTTGTCGCATTTGCCACTCAATACAACCTGCAATTCAATTATTTTTCAAAACTTAATTTCTTCGCTTTCTTTACACTCTTCACTCTTGTCGAAATGAAAAGCAAAGGATAGAAGAGAAAATTAAAAACATCATCAATCAGTTGGAGAGAGAATGAACACTTCAAATGGAATCGTTCATTGATTCTGTATTTTTATACTCTCGCAACAACAAAGTTGCTAGAGAGTATTATAGTTTTGTTCACATAACGGTTGTTTGTAACACCCAAAACTAAACGAGTTAGATATAGAGTCATATATACCAAAGTGATCAGGGTGACGAGTAGATTTGAAATCCGGATGTCTGTCCGTCCGTCCGTCTGTCCGTCTGTCCGTCTGTGCAAGCTGTAACTTGAGTAAAAATTAAGATATCTTGACGAAACTTGGCACAAATATTCCTTGGCACCATAAGAAGATCAAGTTCGAAAATGGGCAGAATCGGACCATTGCCACGCCCACAAAATGGCGAAAACCAAAAACACATAAAGGGTCATAACTAAGCCATAAATGAAGTTATAAAAGTAAAATTTGGAATAAAGGATCACACTAGGAGGGGGCATATTTGGATGTAATTTTTTTGGGGAAGTGGGCGTGGCCCCGCCCACAAATCGGTTATTTGTATTTAACTCGCAAACCAATAAAGCTATATAAACCAAACTTTCTGCAGTCGGTTCTCTTACGTACCCCACCACACACCATGAAAATAGTTTAAATCGGATAATAACCACGCCCACCTCCCATACAAAGGTTAGGTTGAAAATTACTAAAAGCGGGTTAACTAACTAACGAAAAACGTCAGAAACACTAAATTTTGCAGAAGAAATAGCAGAAGGGAGCTGTACTTAGATTTTTTTACAAAATGGAAAATGGGCGTGACATCGCCCACTTATGGGTCAAAAACCATATCTCAGGAACTACTCGACCGATTCGAATGAAATTCGGTATATAATATTTTCTTGACACCCTGATAACACGGACAAAAAATGGGCGAAATCGGTTTACAACCACGACTACTTTCCTTATAACTCAATTTTTAATTCCATCTTATTCCTTCACTTTATAATGCAAACATAAGGAACCAATGAAGATAGCGGAATAAAACTTTACACAAATAGTGCATATCATCTTTGGCTTCACTTGCGAAAAAATTGTCGAAAACGGATCATAACTTTTCAATGCCCCAGATATCGAACATGTTGAACTCAGCGCCTAAGGATAAATTTTAACCGAAAATATGGGTAAATCTCTCAGATATCTCAACTTAATTCAGAGTAAATTGTTTTCTTCTAATAGTGTGTCTCTTTTCCAAAAATTATTAAAATCGGGTCATAACATCTCCATATACCTCATTGTAGGTTTTTCAAAAGTATCTTCTCCTAGCTCCCATGTACCTAATTATAGGTTTTTCGAAAATACGGTGAGCTTTATTCCGCATATATGTATTGGTTAATATGTGAGCTATCTTAGCAAAATTAAGTGAGGGTATCGTCTTGGATATAGTGTACCTTGCTGATGAAAATGAATGAAATCGGTTCAAGAATTACCTCAGCCCTCATATACTATATATGACGATTTTCGTTATTCTATTAAACTTTATGCCGAATTTATGGGTTAATTTGAATGATATCTTAATAAAATTTCTTCAATAAATTGCGAGAGTATAAAAAGTTCGGTTGCACCCGAACTTAGCCTTTCCTTACTTGTTTCTCATATATTATATGCATATCATACATATATGGTATGATAACTACAACAAATACATACATATTTACTTATTTATGTATATACTACTGTATGAAAAATTCTCAAGCAAAAAGTCCTCTAAAATCATACATACTAGATTGAAGCAATATTATTGTTTGAATAATGGACTCTTCTGGGAATGATGTGAAGAGGTAAAGCAGGATAGTCTCAAAGTCGGAGGACTTTGCATAATTAAAGACCTATTGTGTCTAGCTTTAGTATCATTTGATTTAGTCCCATAAATAGATTTAATAAATTATCTTGTCCGATATATCCAAGATATAGTCAACCGGAGAATTGGGAATCAGAACCGAATCCACAATAAAATAGATCCACATATGTGATCAGTTCGGCACTTCTGACGTACCATAAAAACAATAGCGGTTTTCGGGAATTAGGGATCGCATTATTTTGGGAAGATGTGAACGGATATCATATTTATACTCTCGCAACATGTTGCACAGAGTTATTGTTCATATAACGGTTGTTTGTGTCACCAAGAAATAAAAGAGTTAGATATGGGGTTTTATATATATAAATGATCAGGATGACGAGTGGAGTTGAAATCCGGATGTCTGTCCGTGCAAGCGATAACTTGAGTAAAAATTAAGATATCTTAATGAAACTTGGAACACATACTCCTTGGCACCCTGAGGAGGCTCTCGAAGTTGGGCAAAATCGGTCCACTGCCACGCCCACAAATTGGCGAAAACCGAAAACCTATACAGTGTCATAACTAAGCCATAAATAAAATTATGAAAATAAAATTTGGAACATAGGATCGCATTAGGGAGGGGCACATTTGGATGTAATTTTTTAAGTGGGCGTGACCCCGCCCCCAAATAGGTTATTTGTATATATCTTGCAAACCAAAAAACTGTATAAACCAAACATTCTGCAGTCGTTTCTTTTAGCGCTTTCCTTATACAGTCCAAAAATGAAAGAAATCGGATAATAACCACGCCCACCTCCCATACAAAGGTTATGTTGAAAATAACTAAAAGTGCGTTAACTCACTAACGAAAAACGTCAGAAACGCTAAATTTTACAGAAGAAATATCAAAAAGAGGCTGCACTGAGATTTGGAAAATGGGCATGGCGCCGCCCACTTATGGGTCAAAAACCATATCTCAAGAACTACTCGACCGAAGTTAGGTATATAATATTAATGATAATAAAACTTTACACAAATACTGTATTTGAGCTGTGACATTACTTGTGGAAAAATTGTCCAAATCGGACCATAACTTTTCAAGGCCCCTGATATCGAATATAAAGAACTCAGTGCCTAAGGGTAGTTTTTCGGTAAATCTCTCAGATATTTTAATGTAATTCATTCCCTTTGCATTTTTTTCTTATAACAGTTTGTCTCTGTACCAAAAATGGTTAAAATCGGATCATAACTTCCCCCAGATCCCATATACCTAATGATAGTTAATATAAAATTAAGTGAGCGTATAGTCTTCGATATATTGTTTCCTGGAGGTGAAAACGAGTGAAATCGGTTCAGGAATTACCTCAGTCCCCGTATACTATTTATGATGATTTTCGTTATTCTATTGAACTTTATGCCGAATATATGGGTCGAATTGTATTATCTTTATAAAATTACATCAATAAATTGCGAGAGTATAAAATGTTCGGTTGCACCCGAACTTAGCCTTTCCTTACTTGTTTTATTTTCTAACAGGAAGGAATTAGGGAGAGCTTCAAGCCACTATTTTCGGTCCAGGAAAGAATATAGACCGATTTCTATCATTCTTGGATGAAACAATACTGTAACGATGCTCAAACCTCCATATTCGCAAGGCATGACGCCGTTTGATTTTCTCCTATTTTCAACAATAAAGATAACTTTAAAAACCTTAAAGAGCCAAACCTATCCCCAAAATCGAGTTTGAGAAGTTTTTCGCCGATTGAAAGAAGCGTCCATTCCATAATATCGAATGGGGACTATTTTAAGGGCGATGAATGAAAATTACCTTTATTTTTTTACACACCTCGATTATATGTATGTATATCTTTATTTGAACTAGATTTACATAAGGAACATTCAAAGCTGAAGCTGATGTCTTTAAAAATGGTTCTCATATTTAGTCCTTAAGTAATACCAATATACCATATTTGTTACTGAATTTCATAATTTTCATATTCAGTTGTCTAAGTTAAATTTGAGTGGTAATTTTCGGTTTTAAATCACAGACTCTACTTTTCCGAGTTTGAACAACTGGTAATATTTTGTTCGATTCGCAACCTTCCAATGTTTGACGAATCGAAGACAATAATATTTCTACTATTTCATTTAAGTTCTTATTTCGGCTTCAATGCTGAAATCGTTAGCAATTACAGAAAACAAATTTTTTTGTTTGCGGCGGGTTATGATTACTAAGAACAGCTTTTATATATATACATATTGCAAAATCTTTGCCATATTTATGAACACTTACAACCTTAGCAATTTTATGATTATAATAAATATTTTCTGGAATATTCCAGCTAATAAAATTTGGTAATAAATTTAAATAGTTTCTTTGGATAATAACTTAGATTCGTCTTGAACTCACGAAAAAACACGTATAATTTACAAATTAAAAAGCTAGTGCTAGTAGTTTCGACAATTAAGCTCATAGATACTTTACAGTGCTGGGCTTTATCATTTGCTCTATTTAGGCCCAGTTTCTAACACAAAAAATTTAGTTCGATGAAATGATAAGCATAAATAAATAATTAAAAATAATAAATAAAAAAATTTATAGTTAAAAAAAACCGCAAAAGGCTGAAAAGTCAGGAGTCAGATAGCCATGACTATATATCTATACAATTTAACTTAGGTATTGAACCAATAACCTTGTTAACAGCATTTCTATGCACTCGCACAAACGGTTGCGCGACGTTAGCAAATTAAGTGGCACTTAGATATGAGATCTACAAATCGTGCCTGAGCCAAACAATATTCGTAAATATGTATGTACATAAATAAACACCTAATTATTTATTTAAATTGTTATTGTTATGTTTGCTACAGTTTTTAATTACTTGTACATACATATATCCATATTTTTGTTTACTTTGTAAATAACATTTTGGAATCTTTTTCGATTTTTAAATAACTGTTACTTTAGTTGACCTTGTGATTGTTCTTACGAAATAACTATAGTTATTTAATAATAATAATAATATCAACTTTTACACTACTCCTTCCCATTCAACTAGCGGATGAGTCGAGTGAAAACCAGCAGCGTTTTCAGAGCTCAAGATCTACATAAAACTGATTTCAAATAAATGTGTTGAAAATAGTATTTATTAAAACCATGATATATGTACTATGTGGAGAAGGGGTCGTTTAGTTCAAAGTTAGTTTTAAATTGGCTGGATAAAAAAGCTGGAACAATAAAGTAAGCTTCCGACGAAGTAAATGAACTAGAAACTTATTCTTTTGGAAATTACAAGCCAATTTTATAACTGACTTGCTGCATTTAATGGTTTCATATTTATTAAAAAGAATCGGAAACGAGTAATTAAAGATACTAAAGATACCATATTATTCTTAAAAATGAGGTCATAATTCAATTCCGTCTGGAGACATGTGATACACAATTGGAGCTGAGTTTTTTTCAAAACTACTTTTTCCAACGCGACTAGGAGAAGGGGTCACTCAATTTGTTACTGATTGACTGTGCATTTTTAAACAAGATTATCTGGAGTGAAACATAGTGATTTTTTATAATGTTGTAAACACATTTAACTTACTAAGTTTTATTCCAAAAATTGTATGAAAAATATCTATTTATTACCGACTGTAGAGTATATCAGAAACATATATGAATTATCCCACTTATAACCGATTTAGAACACGTCCAAAAGTTCTGAAGACGGGGGTTATTTTCATTTCGCTGGGCGTCACTATGTTTGAATACCCGCCAAAACCAGATATTTTGTTGGCTTCCTCATATAAAAGTCCTTCTCTCCATACAGTAGAAAATTTTAATAAGTAAGGCTAATTTGGAAATATGAAAATAATTATCGGTGCTAACCGAATGCAGTTCGCTCTTACTTACTACATAATAACGTTTTCTCACAAGCATATTTTAATTGCAAATTATATTTCAGAGTCGTAATAAGTAGAAATTTTATACTCGTATTGCATGACATAAAACAGCTGCGAAAATCGAAATGTCAAAATAACAGTATTAGAGTTATATTATTATAACAGTTCTATTAGATTACTTTATGATTAAATTTGATATTTTGTATTGTAGTAAATCTATATATTTGTATGAACCCAGTAAACATTTACATCTGAATCTCAACAAAAACTGAAAAAAGCTCTCTATAAAGTTTTCCAAAAAAGAGATCCTCGATTTGAGAATTATAGGGTTCTCAACATGGAATTGTATTTTTGTGTCCAACAGTAAAACCTTTTGATTTAAGAAACCTACAATTCATTACCTAAATTCAAAGATTAACAAATAAAACATGTTATACTATAGCTTGAGAACTATAAGATCCACAAACGAAGAAGAATAATTGAAGAATGATGTTTCCTAAAAGTTGAAATAAGTATTAGTCAGTGCTTATTGGGTGATTGGGTATATGAAGTAATTAAAACATATGGTAGACTCTATGTCTAACAGCTTGTATTAGGTTAAAAGCTTGTCAAAGCCGTTACCATTAAATTCTAGGTTAATGGCCCATACATACTCCCGCTTATACTATATGTACATATGTATAAATGAAACTGTTTACATTTTTTGCTACAACTCATTTGTGTCGACCAGGTTTTTGCTGCAATTGTTTTTTCTAATTGTTATGTGACACATTTTGCTAATAAAAAAATTCAACGAAACATATTCTAAATCAGATACCTTATATGTGCATACATATTGTATGTATGTATATTATGTTTGTCTGAATGTGCTGAAATTGAATAACAACAACACAATTGACCTAACTATAAAAGCCTATGCAAACTGTTTTGTTCGAAATAGTTGCGAGTCAAATGAGCACAAAGTAGTAACGGAACATCGAATATACGGTCAAAGCGCGTTAAATTTATTTCGATATTTTGATTTCTCAGTCCCATAATTGTGTAGAAATGTTTAAACCGATACTAATAAAGTTGGCAGTTGTTATTTGTGTTTTAATCAATGTAAGCTTTTGAATATTTTGTGAATAGTTAAAAACACTTTTTAAAGTGTTTAAATGTATTAAAAACAGCATGAAGATATTCTTTATTTATAATTATTTTCAAGTGTTATCGAATTTCAAACTCAAAATTTTCCAAATTATAAGATCAGCTGTAGCTGAAACTATCTTTTCATAACAATAGTCATTTAAAGTTAAATTAGCCTAATCAAAGAACGAATACGAGTTTGGTCCCAATATCCGAACAATTACCAAAGAGTGTTTTCTAATAGTAATCGTCTTCCAACAGCCAATTGCAAACCTCTAGTTTATTTCTCTCATAAAAAAACTGTCTTTAAAGTCATAAGTTGTTAAGTAATGGTTCCAAAGCACCAAACCATAGAACCTTTGATATGACCGGTAATCTTAAGAAACACAACAGCACTAGTGGAAGAGCTAGACGAAGCTTCTATCAAAGGTGTAAACATCAAACTATTATATATTGAGGATACTGGAATGAAATTATCAATATTTGAAGACAATTTTTCTTTAAACATTGTTTTCGGACCTTTATCGGGTTATAAAGAATACGTGGTTCTTGAAGAAATGATAATAGTGTCGAATGAATAATAGAAAAGTAATACAAAATAATATAAAAAGTAAATTATTGTGAAAATCTGAAATTTAGAATTGGTTGGTAACAGAGAGTTTCCACATAATTAAAGAACTGATGATAATATACCGGAACCATCAACATATCAAGAATATTGTGTTAAAATTTTAGGTCATTCGGAGAAAAACTAACGAAGTTACAGCAGGTTGAATAACGGTACCTCCAGCTACCTACGCTGAGTGTAGAAAACTTTGAATTGATTTTCCCAAATATGTCATTTTTAAAGTCGGTGACCAGCCTACAGAAAAAACTACTGCATCGGTCGTTTTGAAATTTTGAACAAATATTTTACATATATATAGCTCTCGAATGACGTCGAGTTTTTCCAAAAATTTTAATTACTAACAATTTTACAATAACAAATAGGTCGATTTTTTCGTCTACAATCGTCATTTTGGCTTGAAATGGTACCAAAAATTGAAAAATTTAAAAATTAAAAAAAAACTCGACGTCAATTGAAAGATAAACTAATAAACTAAAGAAAGCATATTGATTTTTTGATTTCGGATGATCCAGTGATGCTGTAGGCTGGTCACCGCACAAATACTTCTTTTCGAGGTACCTGCAGAGATCGACGATAAATCCGTTATTCATCGCTATTTTTTCGATAAAACTTTTTTTAAAGTATCCTTCAAATGTTGTACTTTCATATAATAATAAGTAAAATAAACCTACAGCAATAATTTTTTCTAAAAAAATTCATGAAAAAAGGTATTTTTTCGACGAAACAAACCTTACTTTATTCAAAATATCTCAGAGATTCACCTATATTTTGAGGCCTTGAATACTTATGGTCCGATTTTGACGATTTTTAGAAGAGCGATGCCACACTATAAATGCAATATTTGTGCAAAGTTCTATTCCGATATCTGCACTGATGCTTTCTTTATATATTGTAAAGTAAACGATTCAGATTGGCTACAAAGTTCTAGTGTATGGGAAGTAGGCGTGGTTGTGAACCGATTTAGGCTATTTTCACAACATATAATTGGGATGCAAGGGAAATATTACAAACCGAATTTCATTAAAATTGGTCGTGTAGTTTTGGAGATATGGTTTTTGCCCATAAGTGGGCGGAACCACGCCCATTTAAAATTTTGTTTACAATTTTGAATGCAGCTCTTCTGTGCCTTCTTTATAATGAAATTTAAGGCTTCTGTTGGTTTTTCTTACTGAATTAAAGCATTTTTAGTAGTTTTCAACATAACCTTTGTATGGGAGGTGGGCGTGGTTATAATCCCATTTTCTCCATTTTTGGACTATATAAGGAAAAACCTTAGAAAAACGACTCCTAAAAGCTTCGTTGATATAGCTTTAGTAGTTTACGTATGGGGCGTGACCACGCCCACTTTCCCAAAAAAGTTACATCCAAATATTCCCCTTCCTAGAACAATCGTTTGTACCAAATTTTAAGTTCATAGCTTAATTTATGGCTTAGTTATAGGTCTTTATGTGTTTTCGATTATCGCCATTTTGTGGGCGTGGAAGTGTTCCGATTCCGTCGTCTTATGGTGCCAAGGAACACTTGTTCCAAGTTGATCGGTATAGCGATAAGTATAATTTTCGGCATATGGGGACCAGTGATCTGCAGTGAATACTTGGCTTGTGATTATACTCTCAAATTCATGAATCACCCCCAGTGTTCACTCATTCTTGCTCTCGCTAAAAATATTATCTTCTCACAATCACATGGCTTGCTTGTGTAATAATGAGTGTGAATATGTCTCACAATCACTTATAGCTCACACTTGGCTTGGCTTGCTTCTCTGTATACAATTGTTTGAGCTATTCGTTGCTAGATGAGTTGAAAGGCTTATGAATACATTCACTAATAAGTGGCTCATTGTTTATTCATGAATATATTCACAAATTCCGTGCCTATTCAAAATATATTTTATACCTACGCGGAGGGGTTTTAAAAGTAACGAAACGTGCGATTGTAGTGACTACAAAACTGAAACTTCTTTGTTTCTTATCCTTTTATTCAATTATTTTTTAAACCTAAATGCAAGCTTTATCTTACATTCTAGAAAGTGGAGAACTTAGGTAGATGAGTCCCTGAACTTTATACCTACGGGGAGGGGTTTTAAAATAACCCTTGACTCTAGTGACTTCGTAAAAACTACAAAACTGAAACTACTATGTTTCTTATCCTTTTATTCAATTATTTCTTAAATCTAGATGCAAGCTTTATCTTACTTTCTAGAAACTGGAGAGCATAGGTAGATGAAGTTTATACCTATGCGGAGGGGTTTTATTATCATTATTGGAACCGGTTACAAAATCCTTGTTACTATAAAATAATATAATAGCAACTCTTACTACTTTCGTAATGGATTTTTTAGACTTTGGTTCATAGCGTTACGGCTCTAAAGGCTCAAGTGGCTTGCGCACAATTGAGCTTCTTCGTATATTCACAAGTGTTTTGTATTCATAATTGTCAGAGAATCCTAAGCAAAGATTCATAAGTATTGTGAGGTCATAAGCAAACACTTGTGAATATATGCTTCATACAAGCTAAGCAGCTCACAAGCCAAAACTCTCTCTCTCATAATTGTAAGTGAGCAGTATTCACACTTATACTCATTCCGTGAATAATTTGCTTGCTTCATACTCAATATTTCGCAAGTGGCTCAAACTTGTGTTTAACTCATTCACTGCAGATCACTGATGGGGACTAGGAGAAGTCACCATTTTGGCACAAATTTGGTACCTTTATTAAAGCCATTCTGAACTCATATTCTAAAATCATATTTTCAGCTATATCAACTAGAACTCAAGATTCTAGCTAAGGTACCAAATTTGTGCCAAAATGGTGACTTCTCCTAGACCCCATAAGAATATTTAGAAGTTCGCTTATCAAATTAAAATTTATTTGCCCCAATGGAAGATAGAATGCATAATAAATAGTCAGTTTCACTATTGACAATTTGTAGATCTAACAGAAGTACCTTGAGGATTATTAGAGAGAGATTACTATTAATGTAAACAAATACTGATACAGTTTTTTGTTTTGTCTGCGACACTCGTAAAACATTATTTTAATATAGAGCTCAAGCTCGTAGAGGTTATTAATAGTATATGTAGAATAAAACGACTTAAGTCACTACATATCATTATTTTTGAATAGTTTAAAATAATCTAAATCCTTTTATGCCCTCAGCTCTGCACCACAACAACAGCAATACCGATTTCCGAACAGGAAGAAGCTTCTCACCGACTTCATAAGGCACACGGTATCTGTATTCAAAACATTACTTCGCCTACATCGACAGACGGCGATACGAGTACCAGACAATTAGCAGGCGCCTATGTACGCTGCATTGCAAGCAATGTGGGTCTATGGAACGATGCCACGGGCTACAATGCCAAACAAGTGGCGAAATTCTTCATTAAAGAACGCAATGAAAACGAAGTGATGGCCTTGGTGGACTATTGTAATCAAGAACACAAGCAAGCAGATTTGGATTTGTGGGCTTACGAGGCGTATCGTTGCGCGACAGCAGGACGAATGGGTGCTTGGTTAAGTGCTTATGTGCGGAGTGCAAAATTATGAAAGCGTTAAAATTGGAGCTCAACTATATTAATATAATTTATAATTTATGTATTATTACTGTATTTTATTTTACAATTAAAATCATATTTATTACCGTTCACTGATTTTCGAAATTGTTTTTTAATAACTCTTTGTGTATATAATTATGTGAAAAACAACAACAAATTCTGTTTTATATAAACATATGTACTTGCTTATCTGCGAATATCAACAAATATATGAGTATTTTTGTGTAAAGCTTTAATCAGAACAAAGAAGCTCATCCGACATGATTTCCCACACGTCTCTCATGCAACTTGCGATCCACATCTTCCTTGAACCACTGACCCACTCGACTGTTGAGCACACATTTGAAGGCCTTATAACACCATCTCAGTGTCGGTTCATTTTGTGTATTCCGATTGCACTCGCTCAATATCGGCACCAGCACTTCCGTATTCGCCTTATCGCGATAAAGTGCCGCTATGTGTTCAACATTGAAACCGGTACGATCATTCCATAATTTCAACTCAGTCCAAATGCAGTGCACATAGCGGTGTACCGGCTCCTCATCTGGATACTCAAAGTTGTCGAAACGACGCTGATAGGAGGCAGCCAAACGCTCACGCTGAAAACAACGCTCGCCGGCGCTTAAGAAATCATCCTCCGTTGTCTCCTCGTGATCGGCATTGATCTGGTGATCGCACAAAGACAATTTTTTATTTATTATGCACTTACATATGTATATGTATGTATGTGAGTACTTACGAGTGCGATTAATGTGGATAAGAGTATAATGAAAATAAACGCTGTGCACTTCATTGCTTGTGGCATTGTCCAAGTTCAAATTGCAACTGAGAATAGTAAAATCGTCGTTGAAGCCGTTGCACGCTAAAAACCACAAGCAGTGCACAGCGTCTGTCTGTATGTAAATATGCATGAGCGAGTGCAGTTCACACTAAGTAAAGGCGAATAATTTAATCGCTGGCTAAAAATAAAACAGTGCGCTACTTTGAATTGCTTTTGTGCAAGAAAATTGATTAATCAGAACGTCACGATCGCTGGATGGGTTTGAGTTCACAAGTTTCTACTCACTTAGCTGAGTTCACATGCGAGCTTGAAAGCTTTGAAAAAATTCACTCTGAGTTTAAGGGGTTATATATGTACAGTTAGAATTTTCAAAAAATCGATTTTTTTATTTCATTTTCTTAATGTACATATATTTAAGAATACACACAGAAAATTTCATATCGTTACGGTGAATATTTTCAAAGTTACAAGCAAATTTGAAAAGGCGTTTCAGAGTGCTTGGAAGTACAAGGTCCGAGCGGCAGCGCGTTTTTCTCAAAATGGTGTTTTCAAAGTCGGTGACCAACATTACTCGAAAACGGCTGACCGATTAGTCTCAAATTTTAACACGACCTTCTTAAAAAAATATATAAGACATTTAATCATGTTCTTAGTAACAAATAATCCAAAGACATCGAGGTCTTCAGTTGCGGCATAGGGGACCTTGAAAATTTATAGTCCGCTTTACAACTTTTAAATGAGCGATGTCATATTTCCAATGCAGTATTTGTACAAAGTTTTATTCCGATATCTTCAATCATTTTTTGTTTACATTATTATTATTTTGACACCCTTTTGAGGTCAAAAGTGCCTTTTGGCGGACTCACGAGCGTTCAAACCAATCTAGAAGTATTCAACGAAGGGACTCGCGCCAATTTCCGTACCAACATCTTGAAATAACTCCACTTTAATGTCCTCAATAGTTTTAATCCACCCGATCTTCCCTTGAATTGTCATTATCTTTGCTCAAGAGTCAGTTTTTCTTTTAAGAGACCTGGTTCTATCAAATTTTTTTGGGATTTCTCCGACTGACGACATGTTGAAGCCAACTCTACTACTTATTTCCCGAATGCTCAGTTTTTCTTGCCGCAAAATCAAGATATTTGTTTTTTAGATTTCGGATATTTATACTCTCGCAACAAAAGTTGCTAAAGAGAGTATTATAGTTTTGTTCACATAACGGTTGTTTGTAAGTCATAAAACAAAACGAGTTAGATGTAGGGTTATATATATCAAAATGATCAGGGTGACGAGACGAGTCAAAATCCGAATGTCTGTCTGTCCGTCTGTCCGTCCATCCGTCCGTCCGTCCGTCCGTCCGTGCAACGGATAACTTGAGTAAAAATTGAGATATCTTGATGAAACTTGGAACACACGTTCCTTGGGACCGTGAGAGGGTTGCTTTCGAAAATGGGCAAAATCGGACCAATGCCAAGCCCACAAAATGGCGAAAACCGAAAACACAAAAAGTGTCATAACTAAGCCATAAATAAAGTTATAAAAGTAAAATTTGGAACAGAGGATCGCACTAGAAAGGGGCATATTTGGATGTAATTTTTTTGGGAAAGTGGTTGTGGCCCCGCCCCCAAATCGGTTATTTGTATATATCTCGCAAACCAATAAAGCTATATAAACCAAACTTTCTGCAGTTAGTTCTCTTACGTACCCCACCAAACACCATGAAATTAGTTGAAATCGGATAATAACCACGCCCATCTCCCATACAAAGGTTAGGTTGAAAATTACTAAAAGTGAGTTAACTCAGTAACGAAAAACGCCAGAAACACTAAATTTCACACAAGAAATCGCAGATGGAAGCTGCACTCAGATTTTTTTACAAAATGGAAAATGGGCGTGGCATCGTCCACTTATGGGTCAAAACCCATATCTCAGGAACTACTCGACCGATTTCAATGAAACTTGGTTTGTAATAGTTTCCTTACATCCCAATGATATGTTGTGAAAATTGGCCAAATCGCTTCACAACCACGCCTACTTCCTATATACCAGAACTTTGAAGACAATCTGAATCGTTTACTTTAAAATATATAAAGTAAGCACTAGTGAAGATATAGGTGCAGAACTTTGCGCAAATACTATGTTAATAGTTTGGCAGCCCCATTCTAAAAATCGCCGGAATTGGACCATAGGTTTTCAAGGCCCCATTAATCGAACATGAGGACCTCGGTGCTTCTAACCTAATATTATGGTTTCCAACTTTCAATAGACTTTATACAATATATATGACGAATATGTGGGTCAAATTATATATTATATAATATAAATAAAGTTAAATAAATAAATTGCGAGAGTATAAAATGTTCGGTTACACCCGAACTTAGCCCTTCCTTACTTGTTTTTTTTAAATTCGGCATATTTAAGCTTTAGCGAGGCACGAGCACAAAATAAACAATGACTCTTAAAAAAAATAATTTTTTTTAAAACGTGTACAGAACACGTATTTGTATGAGAGAATATGCCTCCAAACAGTAAATTACACTGGTCGGTCACAATCGTCCTTTAAATACAAATCGACGGATGGTCCGGATTTCACTGTCCGCTATACTATATTGTAAAGTTGGAACTAAAAAATGAGTTATATGGAAAGTAGGCGTTCTTGTTAACAGATTTCGCCTATTTTCAATCCGTAACATCAGGGTATCATGAAAATAGAACGTACCACATTTGGTTCAAATTGGTCGAGAAGTTCCTGATTGATAGTTTTTGACCAAAAAGCCCACTATTTCAAAAAGATTTCATCCGAATATGTCCTCCCTAGTATGTATGTTTAGTTGTGATTTCGATTTTATCCCCAGTATTCAGGAGATCTTATTGTAATTGGTATAAGAAACCATTGCTAAGAATAAGTTAATTTTGAATTTAATTCCCTCCTTAATTCTGCGACACAAACTACATATTTCATTAATAAATAAATTTTTAGACAAGTTGTATTGTTTTTTCACAATTGTACCTTTGGCAATACATTGGGTAATTGTGCCTAATTTGGTTGTATTTTGCGAAAAAAATTATATTTCGATGTATGCATGGTAAAATTTATCGATATTTTTTAATTGTCGATGAATTTATATCGATATTTTTTGAATTTAATTGTCTCATCGTTATTCAATTATACACATATATTTTAATACTCTAACCCTATTTAATAATATATTTTCAACTAAAGTTATTTTCGGTATTGACAATGGTTTCAAGATAGAGAAAAATACTTGAACATATCCAGATCCAGATCCATTCACCTCTCTACCTCTTCCTAATTAAAGTCGTTGTATTCCCATATTCAATTTCTCAAACCTGATCAGTAAAGCTTCGCAGATCAGATGTCTACAATTAGTTAGTTACTGGGCAACACCCTTCTGATTCCCTATGATATTTACATAAATTAATACTTAACTACGTTCTGTTGAGCAAAACAAAATACAACAATTGTTAAAGTTAATAGAAATCATTTCTCAGTAGACATAAATTTTACAAATTATATATATTCATAAATCAGAAAACTACTGTAAAACTAAACGTCAACAGTCATAACACATTGTTTTTTATATTTTCTTCCAATTATCAACGCCGCTAATCTGTTATGAAGCTTGCTAAATATACCGGTGCTTTTCCAATTACCTAATATGCATGTCAACTAATTAATAAATTTATTTATTGACGTTCACACACAAATGTTTCATCGAACAAATGGAAGTAACGAAACTCGTTAAAACAATGCCTCAGACCTACTCAAATTGTGAGATTATTTGCTTATATACATACATATCTGTATATACCTCTATACACTATACATATATATGAAGCCATAACTGACCTTATCTTACAAGCAGTAACCGCAAAAATTGCTACAGTTTGAAACTAATTTTATACTTATTTGCTTTAGTTAGCAAGTGCATGACCACTAGGTTGTGTCAATAATGAGCTGGATATACAACAGTCAATAATAACTTAGAAAATCAATAGAGATCTCTTTGAAATAGCTAACTGAAAATGTTGGACTTCGCGATTTTAAGTGCTACTTCACTTTAATAATGAAACACCGTTGAATACTATTGTTCCAAACTGATTTGGATGTATTAATGTATTAATCTCAGTATGAGTACCGCCCAATATATTGCTGGAAAAAATAATACGAACTGCAGAGCTAAATAGAGAAGGTATAATCTTCTATAAGAGTCTACAGCTGCTGGCATACGGCGATGATGTTATGCTTTTTCCAGACTGGATAAGGAAGCGAAGCGTATGGTTCTGGTGGTGAATGAGGACAAGACGAAATATCTCTTGTCATCAAAGAAACAGTCAGCGCACTCGCGTCTTGGCTCCCAAGTCGCTGTTGACACTCATAACTTTGAAGTCGTAGATAGTTTCGTCTACTTGGGAACCAGTATTAACAACACCAACAATATCAGCCCCGAAATCCAACGCACAATCTCTCTTGCCTACAGGTGGACTGAGTAGGCAATTGAAAAGTAAAGTCCTCTCTCGACGAACCAAAATCAAACTATGCAAGTCGCTTATCATTCCCGTCTTGCTTTATGGTGCAGAAGCGTGGACGATGACAACATCCGATGAGACGACCCTTGGGGTTTTCGAGAGAAAGGTTTTGCGCAAGATTTGTGGTCCTCTGAACATTGGCAACGGGGAATTCCGCAGACGATGGAACGATGAGCTGTACGATTTATACGACGACATTGACATAATTCAGAGAATAAAAAGACGAATGGATAAAAAAACAAGAGCTCTGAAAGTGTTCAATGCAGTACGCGCTGGAGGAAGCCGCGGGAGAGGACGACCTCCACTCCGATGGAAAGACCAAGTGGAAAGTGACCTGGCTTCACTTGATATTTCCAGTTGGCGCCAAAAAACAAAAAGGAGGAATGAGCGCTCTAGTGGATTCGGCTATAATCGCTTAAAGCGGTTCCTACGCCAAATATATGTATATATTATATATGAGTACCGCTAAAGTCGTCCATTCAATTATCTTGATCGGTAGGTTGTTTTTAAGACCGTATCATTTCTTTTTTTCATAAAAGGTTATTCTTCTTGAGGTTTTTGAAGAAGCATATTTTCAATTGCTTCTGGAGATATCTTATAGCAAATCCTTATCAAATATATATATGTCTTGTATCTTTCTGTCCTTCCGTTCGAGGAAAGTTTTTCTGAGATAACCATTTCAGAAGGAAATATTGTCAATAACCTGTTTCCCAAATGCTAAGGGGTACAAACCGGAAAGATGTATCTTTAGAAGAGCAATACAAATTAATTTATAAAATTATGTACTATAACTGTCAAGGTTACCCATATAATATTTAAATTACTCGACACACCCATATGTGGTAAATATATGCGTTGTTAAATATGTGCAAATACATATATTGAGGAGAACCTGATTATTATCGAATAACAACTATAATTATCAACAAATATGAATACATTTAAAACTGATGACAAATAATTATTAATTAAAATTATAATTTAAAATAAAACTTTATTTTCTTTATATTTATTTTATATTTTTGCTTAAGCTCACTCCCAAAAGATTAAATTAGTGTTTTTCATTGAGTGAATTTATGGATTCATTCTGACTTTTGCTAATATCTGCTGACCTTGTGGCAAGAGCTAAAGCACAATTCTTTTCATTGCGTTATCTCACTTAGTGTCGGAGATATCTGCATTGAAGGCAATCGAACAAACAAAAGACAGTGATCTCTTGATATAACGGTAAAGGATTTGGCCCAATGTTAGCTTTTATTAGCATATCTGATAATCTGAGATAACCACGATATATGGCAACTAATCGCCCACTATTGTTTCTCATTTTCAGTATGAACAATGAAAAAATCAATAATTGTTTATTAACAATACATATAGAATGTAAATATTTAATCATAAATATATATCTGTTATTGGAAAATGTTAAAAACAACCCTAGAATAACCTCCCTAATGTGATGAGAGAATGTAAATGAGCTGAACAGCACTTGAACCAACGACCTGACCACTGTGGACGAAAAAATATAAACTATTTGAACAATCGGTTCGAAAGGATAATAACATATTGGCCGAGTTTAAAAAATACGAGTGAATGAATGTATTTCGATGTTATTCAGTCGATTCAAGAGAAGAACTAGAAGATTTAATCGTACTCTTTATATTTATATATTTTATTTATATATTTTTATGCATTCAAAATTTTTTCTACAAAAACTACTTGCTACCGTTACCAGCTGGTATTAAATGTGTGTAGTCCATGAGGAAACAAGTGAAGCCGCGATATGCTCGAACACATGCGTCGTCGCTAGCAACAGCGGCTTCCTTGGCGCATTTATCAATAGCCACGTGCATTGCATTCGTATGATCGGCTTTATCGCCCTCCAATTGATGGTGGACCCTGTATACATCGAAGCCCTTTTCCGCATCGTACAGTTCGAATTTCTCCAAAATGCACTTCAAATAGCAGTGAGTTTTCTCATCATTCGGATACTTCCACTCTTGGTACTGCATCACCAGATCCAAAGGAATATTCAACTGCGAAACACATTCCTCGCGATAACGTAACAAATCCACATTGGTTTTCACTACATAACCGGAATGTTCGGCGTGATCGACGCCATCGGCTATAACCTAGGAACAAAAGTCGCAAGAGTCACTCAAACACCGAACATATTTCAAAAATTTGTATCCTTACTAACCACAGCGAAGATGAATGACAGTAAAGCTACGAAAAACTTCATAATTATTTTAATTTTTGGGCGAGATCTCAGAACAAAGCAATTGGAAAAACTGTTACGCGGTAGAGCCTCATTTGTGATTTTTATAGCTCCCAGTGGTCGCAGAAAAAATAGGAAAATGCATGTCTCGACGAACGGGGTGTTGTAAATACGTAAGAACGTAACGGGAATTGTGAAATTTGAAATTTCACGGGTTTGGGGAGTCTAATAGTAATAATAATATAATAGTCAATATTTTTATACTCTCGCAACAAAAGTTGCTAAAGAGAGTATTATAGTTTTGTTCACATAACGGTTGTTTGTAACACCCAAAACTAAATGAGTTAGATATAGGGTTATATATACCAAAGTGATCAGGGTGAAGAGTGGAGTTCAAATCCGAATGTATGTCTGTCCGTCCGTCCGTCCGTCCGTCCGTCTGTGCAAGCTGTAACTTGAGTAAAAATTAAGATATCTTGATGAAACTTGGCTTATTTCTTGGCACCATAGGAAGGTTGCTTTCGAAAATGAGCAAAATCGGACCACTGCCACGCCCACAAAATGGCGAAAACCGAAAACACATATAGTGCCATAACTAAGCCATAAATAAAGCTATGGAAATAAAATTTGGTATGAAGCATCGCACTATGAAGGGGTATATTTGGATGTAATTTTTTTGGGGAAGTGGGCGTGGCCCCGCCCCCTACTAAGTTTTTTGTACATATCTCGCAAACCAATAGAGCTATATAAACCAAACTTTCTGCAGTCTTTTTTTTTAGCCACTTCCTAATGCAGTCCAAAAATGAAAGAAATCGGATCATAACCACGCCCACCTCCCATACAAAAGTTAGGTTGAAAATTACTAAAAGTGGGTTAACTCATTAACGAAAAACGTCAGAAACACTAAATTTCACATAAGGAATGGCAGATAGAAGCTGCACTCAGATTTTTTTACAAAATGGAAAATGGGCGTGGCGTCGCCCACTTATGGGTCAAAAACCATATCTCAGGAACTACTCGACCGATTTCAATGAAACTTGGTTTGTAATAGTTTCCCAATGATATGTTGTGAAAATAGGCCAACCACGACTACTTCCTATATACCAGAACTTTGAAAACGATCTGAATCGTTTACTTTACAATATATAAAGTAAGTACTAGTGAAGATATCGATGCAGTACTTTGCACAAATACTATGTTAATAGTGTGGCAGCCCCATTCTAAAAATCGCCGAAATCGGACCATAGGTTTTTAAGGCCCCATATATCGAACACGAGGATCTCGGTGCTTCTAACCTAATATTATGGTTTCCAACTTTCAATGGACTTTATACAATATATATGACGAATATGTGGGTCAAATTGTGTATTATATAATATTAATAAAGTTAAATAAATAAATTGCGAGAGTATAAAATGTTCGGTTACACCCAAACTTAGCCCTTCCTTACTTGTTTATGTTCATATACATGGCCTTGAAGTACGATAACATTTTCAGCCTTGTCCGTAGCAGTCGCTAAGGTTTGACGTATTTTTATGAGCTTGGCGAATTTCATTCGTTAAAAGCTCATATTTCGTTACTTGTTCGTCAATTCTTGGTCAAAAACAATACTTCAACGATGCCCAGCCTCCTATTTGACTTTTTCCTATTTTCAAAAATAAAGATACCCTAAAAGGCCGGCGTTTTCAAAGCTAATGATAAATCACTGGAGAAACAAAGGTTATCCCGAAAATTGAGTTTGAGAAGTGTTTCGACGATTGGAAAAGATATTAGCGAAGGTAAAAACATTAATGGAAATGATTTCCATTATTTTTGGAATACACCTCGTACGACTCACTCGTTCAGTTTTCAATTGAGTTATCTTATTATAGAAATACCTCACATACAATCCGATATATTCGGTATAAAATTGAACGATTGGAAGATATATAGAATATACTAGGATACAGAATAGATCAATTTCCGACGATTAAAAAAATGTTGACCTATTTTCAGTAAGAAACAAATTAATTGATGAAGAAGAAGTGTTTCGTACGTTTTTGCTCCAAAAAGAAAACATTAGCACTTACCGATATAGCAGTCTAAAGTCGACTGTACGAATATCCTCACATGGACTGTGGGAGGCGACTGTATAGACGGACTTCCACCATTTCATTTAGTAGAAAATTAGCTAAGTATACATGGTATGAGTAATGATATTTACTGACAACAAAGAAGAGGCCAGTACTCGAGAAGAAAAAAAATAAGCAAGAAAGAAGTTTGAAACCCTTTTAAATTACTTCCAATCACTTTTAACAACGACTGGCAAGGATTAAGCCGACTATTTGCATCATCAAGCCTGTTTCACAACTCAATTTTTATTTTAGTTAGTACAGAGGGACAACAAGAGACAGTTTGGAATTATACTTAAGACCACTATGACCTAAAGAATATAACCTTTTAAAAAAATCGGTGATGATAACAACATATTGATCAAATATCGAAAATATATATGTCGTGTTAACAAGCAAGTCAAGCCAAGCCAAGGCAGAATTAAAGCAGAAGGTTAGTTCTATCTTTATACCACAACTTGCATTCCAATACAATAAGTAAAACAAACCAAGTTGGAATACAGATTTCTTACGCATTGAGTATTTCTATTTACAAACACTACTTGGCACTTTTTTCGACGCCAGCCTGTACCAGTTGAATGTTGTCCTTAAGGAAACAATTGAAGCCACGATATGCACGAACGCAAGCATCATCACCAGCAGCAGCAGCTTCCTTGGCACAATTCTCAATAGCACCGTGTGTTGCATCCGAATGATCGGCTTTATCGCCCTCCAATTGGTGGTGGATCTTATGCACATCGAAGCCCTTTGCCGCATCGAACAGTTCGAATTTCTCCAAAATGCACTTTAAGTAGCAGTGAGTTTTCTCATCATCCGGAAAACTCCACTGCTTGTACTTCTCCACCAGATCTGCCGGTACACTCAACTGCGAGACACATTCATCGCGATAACGTAACAAATCCTCATTGGTTTTCACCACATAATCGGAATGACCGGCGTGATCGTGGGCACTAGCTAGAACCTAGAAACAAAAGTCATAAGAGTCGCTCAGTCATCGAGCAAGTTCAAAAAATTTGCATTCTTACTAACCACAGCGAAGATCAGCGATAGCAAAGCTACGAAAAACTTCATATTTATGCGTTGTTGTTGTTGGACGAGGTGCGCTTAGCGAAGCAGTTGGATTAACTGTTACGCGGTAGAGCCGCATACGTGACTTTTATAGCGCCCAGTGGTCGCGAATGCGAGGAGGCAAATGCAATTCTCGGCGAATGAGATATTGTTAATACATATATGTGTATGTATGAAGAGAGAATATGTGCAATGTACATCTGGCGCAAGATGCTGCGGTTACCGGCACTTTCTTTCAGCTTTTTATTGAGTTCAATCGGTATAATTTATTGTAATTCCATTAAGTTTTCATTTCACTTAGTTACAAATTATGAAAATTATATTCACAGCGCACAGCGGCGCACTTATAACTAGTTTATAAGTGCATACATACACATATACTCATATGTAGTATATATATATAGAAACTGCCTTATGAGCTTATCTTCTTGGCAGTCACATAACATAGTGAAGAGATGAGTCGCTAACCTGTCGCGACAAGCATTCTAAGTTTGGAAACAAAAACAAGTAAAATCAAATGATTGCGATATGCCAATAAATTCTCAGTATGTATACACGCATTAGGGTGGCTCGCCACGGTACGAATATTTTTTTTTTTTTTTGTACAAGATACATAGGTATATTACTCCAGGTTTAATAATGCGTGAAAGTTTAGCAAAGGAGTTCATTAAAACTCTGATAAGGAATCAAGTAGATATTGTAACAGTATAAAAATCACTGAATTTTATACTCTCGCAACAAAAGTTGCTAAGAGAGTATTATAGTTTTGTTCACATAATGGTTGTTTGTAAGTCATAAAACTAAACGAGTTAGATATAGGGTTATATACATATATCAAAATGATCAGGATGACGAGACAAGTTGAAATCCGGATGTCTGTATGTCCGCCTGTCTGTGCAAGCTGTAATTTAAGTTAAAATTGAGATATCTTAATAAAACTTGGTACACGTGTTTCTTGCCACCATTGGAAGGTTGCTTTCGAAGATGGGCGAAATCGGACCAATGCCACAATTGGACCACTAAATGATAACCAAAAATCTATAAAGAGCTATAACTAGCCATAAATTAAGGTATAAAAGTGAAATTTGGTACAAAGGATCGTTCTAGGAAGGTAGGGGCGGGTACTACGTTTTTGTACATATCTCGTAAATTACTAAAGCTATATCAACGAAACTCTCAGAAGAAGTTTTTCAGACACTTCTTTATCAGTCTAAAAATGGAGGAAATCGGATTACAACCACGACCACCTCCCATACAAAGGTTATGTTGAAAACTACTAAAAATGCTTTAATTCAGTAAGGAAGACGAACAGAAACCTTAAATTTCATTATAAAGAAGGCACAGAAGAGATGCATTCAAAATTTTACACAAAATTTAAAATGGGCGTGGTTCCGCTCACTTATGGGTCAATAACCATATCTCCGAAACTACTTGACCAATTTCGATGAAATTGTTCATAATATCTTCCTGGCTTCCAATGATATGTTGTGAAAATGTGCGGTTCACAAACACACCTACTTCCGATATACCAGAACTTTGAAATCGATCTGAATCGTTTACTTTACAATATATAAAGTAAGCATTAGTGAAGACATCGGAACAGAATTTTGCACAAATACTGCAATTATAGTGTGGCAGCCCCATTCTAAAAATCGGAGTATTCTCGGCCCCATATATCGAACATGGGGACCTCAGAACTTCGAATACAGATATTTTGAAGAAATTGAGAGGGAACATTTTTCTTCTAATAATATGTCCCGTGCCAAAAATGAGTGGAATCGGGTCATAACTTCCCTTAGCTCCCATATACTTAATATTAAGGTTTTCAAACTTTCAATGGACTTGTGTTATATTAATAAAATTAAATAAATAAATTGCGAGAGTATAAAATGTTCGGTTACACCCGAATTTAGCCCTCCCTTACTTGTTTTTTAATATTTCATCAATCATTAATTTCAAGGAAAACAGTTAAACTGTTCTTCTTTAGGACATATTAACGAAAAGAATAAATATATAAAAATAACAAAAATATAAAATTCAATAATAATAAGCCTATGAAAAATTCTGAATTTAGGACTATTTTTGACCACAAACAATTATTTTTTGAACGCGAAGTATCTTAGGTTTTAGGTGTCACCCTCGGATACTAATGTAGAGAAAAACCTCCTAAAATTTGAAACAAATCGGTCAACAAATTTTTGAGTTACAACAAGATCAGTTTAAAAAAAAATACAGTTTCGAGATAAACGCATTCCAGCCCGCTCCTTAACTAATTAATATAAACTATAACTTCGTCAATATTGGAGATATTTTTTTATCTCGTCAGTACAGGCACAATATATACACTATATATATAATATATATTTCCATATTGTCAAAAAAATCGATATTTTTTTTGAAAGTTTTGCATGGACCCTTAATTGAGGCGTACTTGGTATAAAACTTACAGCATATATGTATGTGGGTTACGTAAAACAGTTTGAACGCCATTAATGGCAACAAAACTGCATGACAGTTTTAGTTGCACTGCAAATATGTCGCATGCGATAAATTGTGAAAACTCAACTAAAAGCAATATTCAATAACCAAACCGCTCCGCTCGAAGCAGAGCCATCTAGCGTGGAGTAGGAGATTAAACACTTTTATTTACAATCAGAATTCAAAATAAAAAAAAAACTGCATATCCGTTAAATAATTAATAATAGCTCAATATGCCTATGTAATTTGTTTTATAGCATCGTGGAAATACCAAATCGACAGCAATAAAATCACATAAAACAAATCTAAAATAATCACAGCTAGAGAAATAAAATTACGTGGCGCAAATATTTTTAATCGCAGAAGATTTGCGCCGAGAACGTGATAAGGCCAGCCTCAAAATTGAATTATCGCCAGCATGCCGCGCAACTCCCACAGCGACTCAATGCAGCACATCCAAATGAATTATGAGTAAACAAATGACCAGCGATTTGTGGGAGTGGGATTGACATGAAAAACCAATAGTTAACAGCTAATTTAAGCAATTATTAATAAACAATTTGCCTAGATATTCAATTGGACAACTTAAATTGGCTTAGCACCTTCCATTGGCTTGTGTTCTCTTTTTGAAAATTATAAATGTATAGATACGTAAAGACAATGTATACATAGATAGCGCATGGAATAATAGCGTTTACTTGAGTGGGAAAATTGGCAAGCGTGTTATTTAACACAATTTATACGCTTTTCATAATAATTTGACACCCACCAATTAACACTCTCTAGATTATCAGCTTTTTCAAACTTATTGGACTTATTATTCATATGCTGAGTACGTGCTGAAATATAGACGGTCTGGCTAATGATAGTTAGGAGTTTCAGATTTATGAAATAGAATCCATAATAAACCCCTAAAAGGTTAGCCAGACCATCTATATTTCAGCACATAAGGGGGTTAAGGGAGAGCAAAAGAAACATTCAAAAAAAATACTGAACCCGAAATCTAATGTAATGGCATTTAGATTGGCTGGAGTCGTTGGATTATCGGTGGTCTCACATATGACGACGAGGATAGGATGATATGATTTGATGAAAGTTTTCTTCTTATTTGCTTGATAAAAACGGGTTAAATAACTGAAATATCTCCTGTTAAAAAATATACAATTTATAGCGCGTCTTATCTCACACCTCACTATTAAGAGCTATAACCTCTATGCATTTTCGTACGGTCTAATATATAGTTAGGAAATTTAGACCATAATAACAAACGACAAGACAATTTTCTAAATTTTGTGACTGTATAAAAGCAGGCTCGCCAGACTAAAGAAATCAGGGTAAACGGTCGTTTAAGGCGTTCAAGGCCGATTAAAGGACTTAGCTTAAGCTGTTGTTTCAAATTGACGACAACGACTTGTGGTCCATTGTGAACATCGCCGAAGTGAAGAACTAAACGAGACAGATATAGACTTTTTAAAAATATTATGGTAGCAATATTAAATCAAAGTTCCTGACTAAGTATCACAGCGCTCTCTGCTTCCTTCACTTTCAAAATTAAACTAAATGAACTGACAAACTACTCCATCAATTTTCAAAATAATTGGTGAAAAACATGCTCATAATACTTTATTTACTACTTCCCATAGAACGCCATTTTGAACCTCATTCTCTTTCATTTTTTGTTTGTAACACCCAGAAGGAAGCGTCGGAGACCCTATAAAGTATATATATAAATGATCAGTATCTTGAACTGAGTCGATTTAGCCATGTGCGTCTGTATATATACGAACTAGTCCTTCAGTTTTTAAGATATCGTTTTGAAATTTTGCAGATGTTATTTTATCTTCAAGAAGCTGCTCATTTGTCGGAACTGCCGATATCGGACCACTATATCAAATAGCTGCCATACAAACTGAACGATCGGAATCAAGGGCTTGTATGGAAAACTTCCGCATTTTACTACATATCTTCACGAAATTTGGTGTGAGTTATTGCTCATAGAAATAATTTAATCTCCGAGAAAATTGTTCAGATCGGTTCACTATAGCATATAGCTGCCATACAAACCGAACGATCGGAATCAATGGGTTGTATGGAAAATTTTCGCATTTGACGTGGTATCTTCAAGAAATTTGACATGGATTACTGCTTAAGGTAATAATATAATCTCCGAAGAAATTGTTCAGATCGGTTAACTTGTTTCTAGCAAACAACCCGGCTAAAAATAATTAGTAAAATGTTTTCTTTTTTTTTACTTACTTTTTCTTATGTCTTTAGATTTGCTTAAACACATAGTTACTAAAAGAAATGCATCTGTGAAGGGTATATTAGCTTCGGTACAACCGAAGTTAACGTTTTTTCTTGTTGTTTATGAAATATGGAAACTTTCGTACAGAAATAGCTAAAATTGGAATACACCTTTTCCTTAGTCATCTGTTTCTCCAGTTGGCTTTATGTAATATATCAGTTAATACAAGGGTTATTATAACAAAATTATATGACTAAATTTTCTTGAGAATAAATTAAATTACCATATTATCCGTGGTGAAAGCAAAATCAATACTGCGGTTATTACTAATATTGTCTTCTTAGAAAAACACATGATAAAGCTCTCTTGCCTGAGACCTAGAAACTTCTTTGTGGATTTTCCAATATTTAATTTTTCATAAAATATCTACATTTGTTTATAAAATTCAAAAAATCCCAGTTAAGGTTCAAAGCGCCCCTACTTTCAATGTCATCCAACTAGTGAGGCCGACATGCCAACCGAACTATAAATAACATGTAGGCCATGTACAACTTCAATGGCAAAATAAATATGAAATGTAAACAAATCGATTGTTGCACTTATTGACCATTTCATTTAACAAGCGATTTTGCGCTATTCGACCACGCTGATGTAACAACCGGCCATAGAGACATCGCACACTTGACGCTTATGCGAAAATGACGCCGAAATAATGCGTAATCCGGTCAAAACAACCAGAGACGATGCGGTGAAGATATGATACACCATGTGCGAAGTGCCAAGCAAAGAGAGTGAAAAAATAACAGTTAACGGCTTTGTGCCCCTAAGCGTTAAGAGTGGGCTATGGGCAACTGTGGCGGTCAAAATGTAAACAGGCGAAGCGATATCTTAGCGAAACTGCAACAACAACAAAAACAACATTAGTGGAAATTACATGAAGACAGATGATGAGTAAGATTGGCATTGAAGCATCAAGATTTATTACATTTTTCAAACATTTTTTTTTTTTTTGTAAAACACTTTCTACCAAAACAGCTGGCAACCTACAACACAAATACTAATTTTATTATCTAAGCTCATGATAAATGTCATAACAAAGCGCATATTAAATTGAAATTTGCACATTTTCAAATGAGTTGCTACAAATTGTTTGTTGTTATTTTGTATTATTTATTTACTACGCGGAGGATCGGATCATTAATCAATGATTTTTGGAGTGTCAGTTGCATATTGAAAATGAAATGAAAACGAGAATCACTTATGACGGGTTACTATAGACAAACACTCGAGGCATTTGAATGAAAAAGAAAGTTTCTCCAAAACCCTAACGAAACATTTGTATGTAAGTGGACTTGAAAGGGAAAAGCGAAATATGTTACAATTGCTTACAGACACTTATGGATGTAAGTACGTTTGTGATTTACATACGAGTATATGACGCAGCATTTTTTGGGTGCTTGAGTAAATAGACACAACAAAAATACATACATATATATGAACTTCGAAACAAATGTACCACGCTGTCAAAACAATCAGTTAGAAATTACTTTCGAACAAATATGAACCTCCAGACCAACTAGTCTGTTGACTCTGTTTTTCCGAGCAACTGATATTTGTTGTATCTTGATATTCTACGGATTGTTACTAATCAGATATCGATCAGAAATATACAAGTCTCTCTGAAAGAATTTAAATTTGTATTTTACTCAAGTTTTCCATGTAACGCCGTAACGCTGTTCTCTCCTAAACTACTTTTCTCACTAGTTCGATTTCAGAATGGAAGTTCTAACTGTAATCAAGCTCAGTTGACGTTTCACAGCTGGGTAATTTAAGAAATATTTAATGTTTGTTCACCTTTACATTTCACAACAACTGTCTAATTACTTTGTTAAATTACTCATATCGTTCTGTGGAAGTTTTGAGACACAAAATCTCAATTTTTTTATTTGCGCGCGAAGAAAGTTTACGAGTATTTATACAGCATTGAAAGTGTAAACGAATATTAGAAGAAGGTCGCTACAAAAGGGTCAGAAATATAGCTTTAAATGCACACAATCGATGAAGCAACAATATATCATCGAGAGAGTCAGTTAAGCTCAATCTGAATTTGACACTTTTACTTTACTTTACACTGACTGAATTACCGACATAACATTTACGTCTGTTAAACTTTGAGTAGACCGGAAATCGAAACATTATTGACCGTAATGTACATATTCATGTATGTCAAACTCAAATCCATTAAAAGGGGTCTTATTATACTCTCGCAACAAAAGTTGCTAAGAGAGTATTATAGTTTTGTTCACATAACGGTTGTTTGTAAGTCATAAAACTAAACGAGTTAGATATAGGGTTATATATATCAAAATAATCAGGGTGACGAGACGAGTCAAAATCCGAATGTCTGTCTGTCCGTCCGTCCGTCCGTCCGTCCGTCCGTGCAACGGATAACTTGAGTAAAAATTGAGATATCTTGATGAAACTTGGAACACACGTTCCTTGGGACCGTGAGAGGATGCTTTCGAAAATGGGCAAAATCGGACCACTGCCACGCCCACAAAATGGCGAAAACCGAAAACACATAAAGTGTGATAACTAAGCCATAAATAAAGTTATAAAATTTGGAATAGAGGATCGCACTAGGAAGGGGCATATTTGGATGTAATTTTTTGGAAAAGTGGGCGTGGCCCCGCCCCTAAATCGGTTATTTGTATATAATTCGCAAACCAATAAAGCAATATAAACCAAGCTTTCTGCAGTCAGTTCTCTTACGTACCCCACCACACACCATGAAAATAGTTGAAATCGGATAATAACCACGCCCACCTCCCATACAAAGGTTAGGTTGAAACTTACTAAAAGTGAGTTAACTCAGTAACGAAAAACGCCAGAAACACTAAATTTCACATAAGAAATGGCAGATAGAAGCTGCACTCAGATTTTTTACAAAATGGAAAATGGGCGTGGCATCGTCCACTTATGGGTCAAAAACCATATCTCAGGAACTACTCGACCGATTTCAATGAAACTTGGTTTGTAATAGTTTTCTTACATCCCAATGCTATATACCAGAACTTTGAAGACGGTCTGAATCGTTAACTTTACAACATATAAAGTAAGCACTAGTGAAGATATCGGTGCAGAACTTTGCACAAATACTACGTTTATAGTGTGGCAGCCCCATTCTAAAAATCGCCGAAATCGGACCATAGGTTTTCAAGGCCCCATATATCGAACATGAGGACCTCGGTGCTTCTAACCTAATATTAGGGTTTCCAACTTTCAATGGACTTTATACGAATATGTGGGTCAAATTGTGTATTATGTAATATAAATAAAGTTAAATAAATAAATTGCGAGAGTATAAAATTTTCGGTTACACCCGAACTTAGCCTTTCCTTACTTGTTTTATATTTTATAATTCTTCTTGACGAAATATCCCAAACAGATTGATAATAAGATGCCATTATTGAAATTACTTGTCAAGGCATTGTCAATTTAGCTGTAATTGAATTTGACGTAATGAAAACTATCCATAGGAGCACTCAATCGAATCAGTAAAATTATTTTGAAATTAATATTTGGTTCTTAAACTTTAAATCACTTCAAGAATATGTTTGACATGACTCCGTGCAAAATTTTTCCTATTTCCAAAAATAAACAGAACCTTAACATACGGGAAATTGCTGAATGATTCAAAGGCTATCTCAAAAATTGAGTTTAAGAAGTGTTTCGGTGATTGGGAGAAGCGTTGGCATAATATCGAACGGGGACTCTTTTCAAGACGACAACATTAATGTAGACGAATGTATAAATCTTAAAAGAAAACGAAAATTACCGTTGTTTTTTGAAACAATCGGATCAAAAACTTAAATTAAAAAATTATTTCACTATAGAATTATTCCTTCTATGATGCTGAATTTGCCTGTATAGTGGTAAGTAGAGATGTCATGTATCTTAAAAGTTTGTCCCTATTTTGTATTACATATTTTACGATTCATCTAAGTTGAATATGGACGAAGTGTATAAGGTGTATGTTACTCGATCCATATCACTATTGGTTCAACTGTCAAGTAGAAATCTCGCTCAAACCATATATTTTTTTTTCAGTTTCTATAATTCTCCTCAATCTTTATCTTAACTTTAAGAATTTTTCGTTAGCTTTATGTTCTGAGTTACCTTCTCTGAACTAGGATTTAATAAATGAATTTCCTATTTCAATATTTTTTATGCAGATATTTTCAAAATCAGTTTTAAAATTATATTTAATAGGTGCTATGAAAAAAATAAACAAATAATATATGCCCGCTATATTTAAATTCAAATCCGATTTATTTTTCTCTAAAGCAAAAAAAAAATGCAGCTTGAAATCGACACAAATTGGCTCAAAGCTATTGCACCATTAATAAACTAATAGAAGAATAATTCAAAGGATCGCACATAAATGTGACCTAGAAAATAAACGAAAGTTCAAAAGCGAATACCTTTATTGAACACACAATCGAGCGACATTACCGACACTGTGGAAATCAAATCAGATTCCCATTGATTATTTACAACTTTCCAGAACTTTCATTCTTAAACACATCTGCAACATATGGGCTCCACCATATGCACTCAGACGAAGCATACTCGTACAGATTTGTGCTTTACGGTGGTTGACGGCGCATTGTCTAATTGTAAAAATGGGACAAATTTCTAGCGAATGTGAAAATAAAATAAAATGCAATTTACTTTAATAACCGCAATGCCGCAATATGAAGTTGATGCTGACGCTCGATACAGTAAGGAGAAAAAATTGGGTATTGATAAACAAAGTTTTATTTTATTAAAAAAATTTAATGAAGGTGATTTTTTTTATAACATTTTGATTCGAACAATGTTCGGTTTGAAAAGTGATTTTTTTAGGTTAAAGCCATTTCCAAATGAAAATAACATCCAGTAATTTAGTTCAACAGATTAAGTTATGTTTCGGCGCTGATCATAAGAATGAAGATCACGTGGATTCTATTTGGACAGTGGGAAAACCTAAAATTTGTGATGTCAAAACCTATGCATGAATAAAGAAGCTCTCATGTTTCGTCTAAACGCTTTGATCTTATCGAATTTGATACTACTGATATTAGTTCTAGACTCGTCGCCTGGTTTACTGAAAGCTAGACAGTCTGAAAATCTTGATATGGAATAGTACTCTCAATGCGACTAACTTAAACAATCTAGAAGCCTGGATAGGCCATATTGAGCTTTGAGAAATGCCGATAGAAGTATAAATTTTTTGGATTTCGTTCTACTTGTCTTCTCCGTGAAGTGCAAAAGGCAAAATCAGTTTCAGGAAGAGATGAGGAAAAAAATTATTCATAGAGATCGAAATATTATGAAAGTAATTAAATGGTTTCAGTAAGATTTCAAGGATTGAAAATCCAATCTAAGGATAGAACAATTCATTATTTCGTATCCAACTATAGAGATTTCATTATTGGTGGATTAAGTATAGGAACAGTATTCGGTTTCGTGAAAATACAAGGGAAGTTAAGTAATTTATGATATTATTAAGGGATACCCAATCCAAGAAGAAGTAAATATCTTGAGAATTATTATTAATAAATATTTCTCAGAAAATGTTCAGTCTACTCTCATATCTACTTTAAATTTCTTCAAAAGATTATATCCTTTAGGATGAAGTATATCTGCCGAGTTACATTGTTAAAATTGTTCAGAAAAGATCTTAAAATTATTTAATTAAAAAAAACATTTTCCAAAAGTAATTCAAAACTTTTGCACACCACTGCACCTACAACCGTAAGGGAGTTGTAAACAAAAGAACAAAGCGCAGCTGATAGGCAAACAGCCAGCAGGCGAGCGTGTGGGCGGGCGGTCGTGCGCGCTTGAGCAGACGCTGAGCGGAAGCATTTTATATCCTAATGCCCATTCAAAAGCGATCAGTGAGCTGGCTAAATAGCTACAAAAGCGATAATCGCGCACAGAAATAACAACAATAAAAACACAAAAACAAAAACAAAAAATGCGCTATAAAATAGTGTCGCCCGCAGCGCATTATAGCGGTTAGCCGATCAAAAGCGATCGCTGCAGCGGATATGCAGTTCAAACGCCAGCGTTGTGCAGACAGCAAACACACTCACACTTACATACAAATGTTTATAAGGTAAGACAATAGCATGCGAAAGTGCAATTACAATGCACAGCGAAAAATTAGCAAATAGAAATGTGAGTATATGAAATTTTGAGGTTAGAAAATAAAAAAAAATATATATTTTTTTTTATTTGTCTTCACCGGACGCTAGCCAGTAGCTATGAGCTCAGCTCATAATTTCAAATAAAATAAATATTGCAAATTTGCTGGTTGAATGATCCGCATTGTGATGCATGCTTCATATGATACTGTATGACGGTTTGACTGATGACTTGACATGCGGCGCACAAAGTTGCAAGCGCAATCTAACAAAAATACAACAACAACAAAGAATGTTGGATTGACCATTTATAAAGCATTCATATTGCATATTCACACGAAATTGCAAAGCGAATGCAATGACCGGTACAACAACAACAACTGGCTTACTGATGTGCCTCACCCCCGCAACACACGAAAACTATTGCCACTATTGCTACTATTTTATTGCAGCTTAGCAACAATTCGTATGCCCCAGCATTGTCCACACGCCCACTTGTTGAAGCGTGGCTGCAATCCGTTTCGACTGTCTGTCCATTTGGCTGTTTAGTTTGACTGACAATGCTGCAACCACTGTCAGTGTCGTACTGCTGCTGCTGCAACATAGACACACACACAGCTCTAGGTGTACGTGAAATAGAAATTAGGTCAAAGTAAATGACAAACAAACAACAGTAATGCCAATAGCAACCATGACAACAACAACAAATAATGTAATAATATTAATAAAGCGCTTGAAAGCGCCAAATCAATATAGATTCATAAAATTTAGCAATATAAATCATTTTCATAAAATAATAACGGCAAATCAATAACATTGTGATTTAAAAAATACAAATAAAAAAATACTTTTAGTATACTACACTGTATGTGTACAAACAAACACAACTCACACAGCTCACTCATTAAAGCTTCACTTCATCACTTCTTCAATTCTATTGCTTCTTAATAAGCGAAAATTTCACTTCAATCAATTGATCGATTTCAAATAAAATTTAATAATTTCATTTCAATTTTTCCTACCTTAATGCATTTCTCCGTCACATTCTGACGCGTCATTTTCGTAAAGTTCTGCCACTGTTTGTCATTGCTCCGCCACAACTCGTCGACAATATTCATTTCAAGAGCATTTCTAATTGGCTTAGTCTATTCTTAAGTCTGCGATTGTTGTTGAACGATAGCTTTCACATTGCCACACATTGAGTTTTCTCACACAAATCTTGCCAATGCGTGTAGTGTCTGTATGATGAAAGAGATATGAAGCAGAATAAATAGAATTAAATGAAAGTCAAAAAAATAAAAATTAATAATATATATTTTTAGGTATTATTTAAAAATATTGCACATAAATAATTTTTTATAATTTCATATAAACATTGTTATAATGGATAATTGAAGGTTAAGAATTGTTGGGATAATACCAGGCAGACAGTCTTTTACTTCAAAATAAGCCTTTCATAGCAAATATTCAGAGATCTGTGGCAAGAAGAGCAATCGCGAGGGATTAGATCTGAGGATTTTGGTGTTGTATAAACAATCCCAGGTCACTTGATGAATCTTTGGCATCTTCCTTTATTGATTTCAGATAAAGATAGCAGATTAAAGTTATTCCACGCGATCAATTAAGTGAAAATATCCCATATATGCATACAGCTGTGTTCAAATTAATAATAGTGCTAAGAAGTCAATATTTGAATTTTTTATAAAAAGTTTATTAATTTTTTTTCGAACATAACATAAAAATTTAAAATAAAAACTGCAAAATTTTTCAATAACGATAACAAAATTAAAATAGCTCGAAAATGCGTAAAAAAATAGTAGTATTTCACATCTGGTTTAAAAAGTATCTGAAACATAGGTAGATCTGAAGAAATGGAATTGAGTACTTCATCGAAAAGCCCCTATTATATAAAACTGCCTTACAGGGATGCGGCATAGAATTGACATATGAAGGCCTAATCAACTCTATACCGCGTTTTTTAGGGGTTTTAGGTATTTCTTCCCAAGAATCCTTCACTAATAACCAAAGTATGCGATTATTGCCTTTCTGAATACCACCCCATATGTTATCTATGGAATTGAGGTCGGACCATTCCGCATGCCAAGGCATAACCTTAATCCCTTTGATACGAAACCACTCCTTGGCTAGCCGACTTGTATGTTTCGGATCATTATCTTGCTGGTAGACCCATTTCAGAGGCATTTCGTATTCAGTACAAGGTAAGGTGATATTCAAAATATCATAATCATTATGAGAGTGTAGATACGATATATGGACCCATCACCATAAAAAATAAAAGCACTAATATTTTTGACCCTCCATTCGTCTTTTTTCCAATTTCAATGATAAGACTCTAACATACGCACTATCATTATGTTGAACACAACTGTATGTACTATCATATATGTATGTATGTATAATAGTTTTCGTTATTATAGTAGACTTTAAACCGACTATTTGGTTGGGAATTGTGTGTTCTCATAATAGAATTATATAAATAAATTGCGAGAGTATAATTCGCTTCCTTTCTTGTTGTTTATATAATGGTTTTTCATTGAAGTATTATAATTTTAAAATGATTGACCAATATTGCTACATTGAGTGAAATGTTGCCACTTAATGGTATAATATTCTGAGAGTGAACGCCCGTCAGCCTTGCATGTAAATTAACCTTGCACTTTAGAGAGACCAATGTAAACCATTCCAATACAAGACAATCAATATACTTTTGCAAAGATAAAAATATTGACTATTTATATTAATCCATATTTTTAAACAACAAAACCGACACTAAATCAATTTAATTGCATCTAATAATCAGTAAGAAATCAAAACTTCACAACGCATTTTAGGCTTTAACAAATAATAAATTTCTGCACGTTGACCCAAAAGCATACAGTCTGCAACATTTATTAACTATTTGGCAAAATTACTCTAGAAAAAATTTTAATAAAATTCAAAAAGTCAACAAAGTCGCAAATAAAAAATTTGATTTGACTTTTGGGCCACCACGCACAGTATGCGCAAGAATCTCTTTGTAACAACAACAACAACTACAACAGCCAGTGAGGTTGCAGTGCGCTTGAGAGCACAACAAAACAAAACGCTCGTTTAGAAACCACCAACAACAATTGCGCTGCGCATGTCAGGCAGTTAACCAACCAACTTTATGCCGGTTAACGCTCATAAGCGATTTTAATTGCAGCAGCAAGATCAAGACACGATTTGACACAGCCGCTCTACACCAACGCCGCCTTAGCGGGAGCAGCAGTACCAGCAGCCACAACTACAACAACATAAGTTTCTAACAGCGACTCAGTCAAAATCAAAGTCACCTTTGTTGTTGTGGTGGTTAATGTTATTGTTGCTGTTGCTGTTGTCATAAGCTGCCGCTGGCCAACTCGTCGTGGCTGCTGACACACTAGAAACGCTCGAAAGGTATAAAAGGTTCGCTGCTCTCGCTGAGCGTTTCAATTCGACGCGAAACGTGTGCGCTTTTGGTGTTGACGGCGACAGCAGCCGTAACGGGAATAGTTTTACAAACAACTGTAACTGTAATGCAGTAGATTGTTATAATATTTCGCAAGTGAATGAATTATTTTGACTGGGTCAAATTGCAAGTGAAGTGAAACGTTCTGCAAAGCACGTACAAGAATAAAGCGCGCAAGCAAAGCGACAAATTAAAATTAAAATATTGACAATTTCGTGCATTTACTCACGCCTGTGGCACCACAACTAGATGCACGTGTGTTAAAGCGCTGCATTTTGTTGTAAAAATATAAAGAATTTGCATACTCGACTCCTTGAGCTGCAGCGCGGCGTTTAATTATTCATAAACTTGCCATTTTTTTGTAAGCGTGTCGCGTGTGAGGAGAGCAAAGCGCATGCGCAACGAACATCCTTTGAAAGCGAACGTGTCTGCAATAGTAACAAGAAGAACTGTGTGTGAAAAGACCTTGCTTGTTGAAATTGAAAACAATTTTTTTAAATTCATAAAACGTTAAGTGGCCCAAGGAACTCTTACGCTCACACATATGTACATATATACATGTACAAGTGACACAATAAATTACAAATTGCACGAATTAAATAAGCAAATAAAATAATTCCCAAAGAAACCAAACTTAAAGAAAGAAGTGTGTGACAACTGAAGTACGCCGGAGTTGACGAAATCGAAAGCAATAACAGCCCACTGAACTGAAGCGATCGAAGTGCTGCAATATGGATGCGAAGGTGAGTAATAGTGAAATATATAAAATTGTTGAATTTGGAAGGCTTTCATGATCTATTTTCTCATATTCAATATTACTTGGTCCAAAATTTTAGCCGTGTTTGATGAAACCAAAAGTTAATGAAAGCTTAAACCTCTCACTAAGCGGAAAAGCTAGTTTTTGCCGATAGAAAAATATTTTATATAAAAATTTTAAAGTTGAAACACCCTTAATACATAAAAAATAAAGTAAAAATATTCTCCAAATTATTCTAAAACCATAAAAATAATTATTATTTTTCTTGGCGTTTATTTTTAAATAAAAATACGGTAGATGGTGCTGCGGTATTTTTTTTTGTTTATTTTTTTTTAATTTTTAAGGGATTTTAAACAAATAAAATACACGAATTCTTTAAGATTTATAGTAAAAATACTTAATTTTTCTAAAAAAAACTAAAGGGTGTTTCATTAGACATTAGACAACAAGAAGAAATAGAAACACATATATTTTAATGTTATGGTCAAGAATTTAGCTTTATTAAGATTAGAGTTTGTCATTATGGTTTAAAAAAGAATACGGGCAAGTGACCACCACGGCTTGTTGGAATAAATTTCGCGACGGAGACCCAATTTTCTTTTTGCAACAATTGGGGCCGTATGTCAGCAATAAACGTTTTTCCGGCGTAAGACTGTTCATTATGATATGGCAAACCAAACTAAATATAAATCAAAACAGCTGTCAAAAAGTCCAACTTCGAAAAAGTCCAACGTCTAAAACAGCACCCGATATATTTTTAGGAGCAATTAAATTTTTTTTGCAACACATAGTAGAGTTGTTACCTTTACGTAATCTCGTTTAAATCGGAAATGCCCTTTGAACTTTAAGTGCGTTTTCTCTCTTCTTATAATTTTGAATTTAATATCTATTTCTGCTTCTTCTGGAATCATAACAAACTAGGGGTCTGATTCCATGATAACAAATCACCTTTGAAAATTTTTGTAATTTCTAATTTTTTGTAATTTCCCTGACACAAATTGGATGATCTAATCAGCGGAAAAAAGTCCAAAATATCCAAATAAAAATAGCTGATGAATGTTTACTGTTACAGACAAATAAGTATGGCATTCATCTGTTATTATCTATCAGAACATTAAGAATTAAGTTAATGAGTTCGTGAAAAATTTGGAGTAAGAATTGAATGCCTCAAGGATATCAAAAACATTGTCTGAAGCAATTGTCTTTGATAACCAAATATTTTAGTTAAAAACATCGGATAACTTTTCAGCGAAATTTCAAAATCAAATTTGTTAAAATAAAAAATTGGACTAAGCATGATGAAGAAAGAATCGATTTTCTTTTATGAATTTGTTTTTTTTTTACTTATATTAAAGCTTACGATGACTCGCTCCATAAAATATTCGAAAAACCCAAATTGTGTCCAATCCTTAACATCACATTTAAATATTCATAAATACATTACGTATGTAAGTGGCGCAAATGTATTTAGTCACTTGACTGATTGCAACATTTAATTCACATATGACCCACACTTTACCACTCTATAACAAGAAAATACAAAATCAAAAGCAAAAAACATAAAAAATAAGCAAAACCAATCACAAAAGCGCACAGCATCTAAGAGCATACCGTTTCATCTGTTGATCTGTAATTGCTGCCGCTCCTTTGACTTTTTGTTACACTTTCACTTTTCTAACATTTCTGTCTGTCAGCCAGTCAGTTGAGTTGAGTTGAGCATTCCGTTAGTCAATTAGTGGGGCAGACAGCTTGTCTGCGCACAACTCAAGCTATATCTACCCAGCCAGTCAGTCAGTCAGTCAGTCACTTAGCGCCCACTCGAAATATGTAGCTGAGGTCAAGTACATGCAAATACCGTATATGGCCGGTGGGCGCGCATGCGCCGCTCAAAGTAGTACAATAAAATCGATATTGAGCTTAAGCGCGCTGGAGAAAAAAAAATCGGATAAGTGGGCATGTGCTGGAGTAGAGTATGCTGCAACGAAATATATGTACATACATACATACCTGGAGAAGTGGAGCATTTGTGTTTACTAATACTTTTGGGTAGGAGTGTATCAAATTGTTTTTATCTGTTAATGTCAAGCTTCACAGTTTTCTGTTTCGTTTAAGCGCTCGCAAAAGGTTATGCGCGAAAGGAAAGTCGTAACGAATTTAGAAATTCATTGCTAGAGATATATGTGGTGCGGAAAAATGTAAGAAAGGGATAAAGGAAAAGAAATTGGGAAAATGGAACAATGAACATTACCAGATAAATATGTAAAATGGATACATCCATATGTAGGAAATACAAACGTAAATACAAGTTGATGACAAGGTTATTGAAATATGTATTATAACTATGAGTCAAGTTGGTAAGAATTTCATGTATTCGTTAGATGGCGCTCTTGGTCAAAATATTGATTGATATTTCAATTCAAAAAGTTCTGTTTCAGAACTTAATGTAATGTTCTTAGTGAGCTTTACAGATATTTTCTAATATTTTTAGATGTCTGGAGCCCTGGTTAAATCTATTTATGTTCTTCAAAACATTTAGAAATATTTTTATACTCTCGCAACAAAAGTTGCTAAGAGAGTATTATAGTTTTGTCCACATAACGGTTGTTTGTAACACCCAAAACTAAACGAGTTAGATACCAAAGTGATGTATACCAAAGTGATCAGGGTGAAGAGTGGAGTTCAAATCCGAATGTCTGTCTGTCCGTCCGTCCGCCCGTCCGTCTGTGCAAGCTGTAACTTGAGTAAAAATTAAGATATCTTGATGAAACTTGGCACACTTATTTGTTGGCACCATAGGAAGGTTGCTTTGGTGGGCGTGGCCCCGCCCCCAAATCGATTTTTTGTACATATCTCGGAAACCAATAGAGCTATATAAACCAAACTTTCTGCAGTCGTTTTTTTAGCCACTTCTTAATACAGTCCAAAAATGAAAGAAATCGGATAATAACCACGCCCACCTCACATACAAAGGTTAGGTTGAAAATTACTAAAAGTGGGTTAACTCACTAACGAAAAACGTCAGAAACACTAAATTTCACATAAGAAATGGCAGATGAAAGCTGCACTCAGATTTTTTTACAAAATGGAAAATGGGCGTGGCGTCTCCCACTTATGGGTCAAAAACCATATCTCAGGAACTACTCGACCGATTTCAATGAAACTTGGTTTGTAATAGTTTCCTTACATCCCAATGATATGTTGTGAAAATAGGCCAAATCGCTTCACAACCACGCCTACTTCCTATATACCAGAACTTTGAAGACGATCTGAATCGTTTACTTTACAATATATAAAGTAAGCACTAGTGAAGATATCGGTGCAGAACTTTGCACAAATACTATGTTAATAGTGTGGCAGCCCCATTCTAAAAATCGCCGAAATCGGACCATAGGTTTTTAAGGCCCCATATATCGAACACGAGGACCTCGGTGCTTCTAGTCTAATATTATGGTTTCCAACTTTCAATGGACTTTATACAATATATATGACCAATATGTGGGTCAAATTGTGTATTACATAATATAAATAAAGTCAAATAATTAAATTGCGAGAGTATAAAATGTTCGGTTACACCCGAACTTAGCCCTTCCTTACTTGTTTCTAATATGGTTTTGAGCGTAGTTCTCAAAAAATATCTTTTTTAAGTTCTTTGAATACATTTTCTAATGTTGCTTTATCTAATATATTTCTCTTTACTCTTTCTAACTGTCTCAAATATTTGCAATTATTACTGTTTCCACTACTCCCACTGTTCTCAAGATCGTAGAATATACCCAACCGGAAAGTGCGATGTCCGACAAAGCATTTTCGTCGTAGAGACTAGAACATGATAGGCAATGCGAGAAAACAAATTTTATATTTGAAATGTTTCTCACTCTCAGTCTAATAAAATAAAAGACTTAAGAACCAAACTTCTTTCAAATCAATAATTATTAACGTTATAATCTTTGGTGTAGACTAAACAAAAAAATATTTTGTATAAATATCCGATTTTATCATACAATATTTTTTGTATCTCTTATATTGACCCATAAATATTGGCAGCCACTGCTCAACTTCTTATCAGTGACAAACCAACTCAGACCACATTTACCAAACAAAACAATGCAGAGCAATTAAAACGGTGTGGACTTGCTGTGAAACTCAATTGACTTATATAACAAAATTTCAAAATCCATTAAAGAACAAAGAGCGGACCAATTGGCCTTGAGCTTCAGGACGCCTGGGGTTCAGCGTTGAACTGAACAAAAAAACACAAGCTGTTCACAGCAGCCACATACATACTTATATGCATATATGTATATTTCAGTATATACCGGAATCTGTAGCATGCTCAAAGCGATTTGGAGCAAACATTCACCGACATCATAAGCTTCAAGCGCCAAGCCACACCACAATGTCACCAGTGGGAGGGGTTTTGAAAAAATTTGCATACGCTACATGCAATCTAAATCGTTGTGATAGAATACAAGAGTGACTTGCAAGTTCCGTTAACATACATACATTAGCTTGTTTTACATATAAATAAATAAATACATAATTATATTTATGGCTATGTACATACATAAATCCTATGTAGATACTGTTAATGTAATGTATGTAGATAATGCCAATGTAATGTTGACAGCCATGATACAACAATAACAAATGTAACAATATTATTATTTAGCACCAAAGTATGACGAAACGCTTATAAAATGCGCTGAAAAATCCAATTCACGCGCTGGTGTAAATTAAGCTGGAATTCCAATAAGAAATCTATTTTTATCTCCTCGGATTTATTTTTGTTGTAAACATGATTTACATCGATATCAAATCGATTTTCGCTCGCCAGTTGATAAAGTATCTCAGCTCACACCCGCCAGTTTCCGCATTTCATTGCGGAAGTTCTTATTCGAAAATGCCTTTATTCATAGGGAATATAACAAAATAACAAAAAGTGTGCTGGCTAATACCATAATTGACAATTAATTTCCAAGAAGTAACAAAAAGTAGTGGAAAAAACCGTTTGTACAACACAATACATTAGTTTAATTCGCTTTGTATTTGCTTTAATTGTGATAATGGTAATTGAATTTTTATACGAAATGGTGTGTGTCAGTATGTAATTCAATTTTCAGTTGTGTGCACATTTGAATACTATGCAAAGCCAATCAAAAACAAGCCACACATTCGCCTCTTAACTATTGGAGTTCAAAAATATTGTTGGTTGGTATTTTAATCCCATTAAATGTGCTGATATGAAATATCAAGCGTGAAGTCCTATTATCATGAATCTACACACGTATATTCTGTGCTATAAGTAACTGGAAATCTTTAAACAAAAAACACTATCATTTATTCGTTGGCGTGGCACTTGAAATTCATGTAATAAAAGATCTGTTCAGGAATTATTCCATAAATTTGCTCAGTCACCTCAGGATTGTCTTCGAATATTCTATTCGAGTTTTATCAACAACACAAGGCGCATACTGGGGAATATTACTACTCAGGACCTGATTTATATCTTTGTTCGAAGAAACATAAACTTTTTTTTAATAGAATTTCCCCCGGAGAAGTTAAAGAGCGAATCTAGACTAGGTATGTCATAAAAATTTTCCCTTGCAAATCCAACAGCAGCTCAGAGACGGCACAAATTTTTAGATCCATTCATATAATTATATCTGCATGAACTTTTTGCAAAAAAAAATAAAGATTACAAAATTGCAAAATATTTCTGAGTATGTTATTATTAATGTATACGATATAAAAAACAAAAAATTAACAAATTTCAAAATATTTTTTAAACTATAAAACAGAATTGAAGTTTAGGCTAATAGTAAATATTTATATCTGCATTTTACTATTTTTACCAGTAAAGCCTATACATTTGAGTTTAACTGAAAGAAATGTTTATTTTAATAGTCAGTAGAATTGTCCTTATATTTTAAAACTAAATTAAGCCGCTTATTCAGAGAATTAACTACTGACTGTAGAATAGTTATGTAAATATTGGCAAATTCGTGCTTTATGGCTAATTTAAGGTGACGTACTGCCTCAAACTGCTTTCCGTTTTGGAAAACAGGACCAGAGAGGTTCCCCCAGAGATCTTCACTAGGATCTTTAGGTTCGAACTCAATGCTGCACATTATAATACCGCAATTTTCCGGTTAATGATGTTCTTCTTGTGGATTGAAGCGTTATCCTTTCGATATGTCCAGTTATATGCCATAAATATTGCCAGCAAATTTTATTAACTCGCTGTCCAAAAGATCTACATTGATATTAGCATTCATTTGAGTGAATATAAAACATGCAGCCCATGAAATCAGGGTACCGCTTCCAAAACATCGCTTGTAGTAGGACCGTCGTTCCTGGTGCGAATCTCTCCAATATTTCGTGCAATGACCTGGGCCGACCAAATTTAATTTTTTTCGTCACTAAAGACTGTATTCTATCACTCATCGGCACAGAGTTGGTATTTATTTGCAAACCTCAAATATGCTTTATTGTGTCTTTCTTTAGCGATGGGTTAGGTGTCAATGCAATGTAAATGTAATCAAATTTTTAATAATTCATTAAGTTAATGCACCTACAATAATTTTGAAATCAAATTTTAGCAAAAAAAAATTTTGCTGCGACACTATCAGTAAGAAAGATCCGCCAAACTGATTTTGCACATATAAATATTTACTATGCAATACCCAATTAACAAGCACATTCTAAATGTAACTGTACAACGAACGAAAAAAGTATGAAACAATTTTCGTTGCATAGTAACGGTAACATATCAACCTTTTATTCCACATTTACCGAAATCCAAAAAATAACAGTGAATAAGAAATATAAACAAAAGCAGAAATGCACCTATAATTATTTGACTGGGGTAGGATAACAACAAAGCGCATATCATAATATAATTATACAACTCGGAATTTATACTTTTAAAACCTATGTGACCACTTAATCAATAATAGAATTGAGTATATATCTTTCATAGTTAGATCTAACCTTGAAAGACACGTGTAGATAAGAAACTATACTAACACCAAAAAGGTCTCGATGAGAGCTCCGAAGACGATGCACAAACGAAAAAAATAGTATGGTAACGAATGAGCCGATTTAGTTCTTCACAAACTCGCAATCTACCAAAAAGTATGGACTCTGGGCAACGTTTCGAACAGTGCAAACAAAATAAATGAAATTTCTTGGATTCATGGTGTGACAATAGACGAAATGTGGTTCCATCATTTTGGTGTTCAGTCGATAATCACCCGAGTAGAGTATACACAATAAAATTAATCCAAAGCGACTATTATGTAGAGTTATTGAGACTTTTGTGGAGTAACGATCCCATTCGAAGAAGATTATGTTTTATCAAAACGTGTACTGAGTCATAAATTTGTGGCAAAATTTAATGCCAGGAATTGGGTATTTATTCTCTGAATCAGACTCTGGTCCGAAAAGTACTTCGCTCATTTTCCCGTTGTAATCGTTGTACAAAGTGGTATCAAAAGTTGAAAGATCGCTATATTCATGTTAAAAAATGTGTTATCTATAACAATACGAGATTTTCGATCTTGCTACCAACTCTAAATAGATAATAATGTATATAATTCAATAAGTGGCAAGCATTCGTCTAATTGTATCTAGGACTGGAATGAGCTAAAAGTTTGAGTATCTTCAGGAATGGCTCACAACTAAATGAATGCCATCAACACAACTCAGGTTAAAGTTTATTACGAATCCCAAGTTATTGCTTATGTTGAAATATTACGAGATAATATTACCGTCCTGAGTTTCATACATAGTTTAGTCGACATGTAGTACACAGTTCTATCGTTTTAACAAAAACAAAATTCATCTATTAATTCTTGAAAATCATAACTACGTAAACTATTTTTGGGTAAAATAAAATCGATGAATGGAAAAGCGTGCAGACAAACAATTACAAACAGCCAAAACGGCGCTACTTGAGTGGCAAATTACGGACGCAAAGGTTTGTCGTCAATACCGAAGCAAAAACAAATAAAAATTAAAATAAAAAATAAAAATGTATCAAGATGACAATCAAAGAGTTGATCAATCAAATCGATCGATTAATCGTGATACAAAGGAAATGTGACATTCAACCTGCAAAAATGGCTGCAAGCTATTCTTGATAAAAGCTTTGTGATACCAATAATGATTTGAGAAAAAATTTAATAATATCAAATAAGTATTATATATTGCAAATTTATAAGTACAGTATGTAATATTAAATGAGAAATTAGCAATTTGAATATTTGAATAAAATTTGTGACACATCATTAATCATACGAAAAAAGTAACCCAGCAGCTGACAGATAATCAAGAGACTAGATAAGAGTAAATATTGAAAACAGCAGCTGAATAGCCAAACGAGAACATAAACGGATTTTTGCACACGTGTGTACACACTATTTGTATATTCCTATGGGCTAAACCCGTGAATTAGACACCTACTCGTTACATTTCCAAGTAAGATTTGTGCCAATTTCCAAAGCGAAGAAAGAACGACAACACTTAGTGGCTTTCATAAACAAATATATGAATAGAAAAACGGAATTTCCCACATACGAGGACGGTTCGATAAACACTGGGCCTAACATCTACATGAACCTAGTGAAATTTATACTTAGTTCATTCTCGTAGACAAATTTTGTCAAAATTTCTGCCGAAACGAACTCGAAGTTTGGTTTTGTCCTCGTTTAAAACGGTTATTGTCGGGTATTTTAGAAAGAAAAAGGAAAAAGATCAAAGGTTTGAGTTCCAATGTTTCTTTTAAAGCAGCGCATCGGTTCCTACCTTAGCTGTCGCTAGGAAATTGACTCCGCCCGTCTTATTTTGTCGAACAAAGAGGTAACCGGCGCCATAGAGATCTAATATGCAGACTGGATAAACAAGCCGAACTCAAACCGAGCTTATATTGAGGTATAATAACAATTTTTCGAGCAACTTCGTTTGTATTCTGTATCTAAAGACTTATTGGGCCGTCCTAGTATGTATTTATGTACATACCCGAGCATGAGTTCAACTTCCGTTTGCATTGCAAGACTTACTCATGTGTCAAAGCGAACACTTTTACTTTGCAACACTTTTCTTCTAAATGAAATAAACAGACATATGTATGTACATTGGTATTTGAGTTCTCTTTAGTGTTTTTGAAATTGTGCTTGATGGCTCAGTTTTGTTTTACTAAGCAGCAATTAAGAAAGCCCATTGTTAAATGTCAACTGATATGTCAGCTATGAAAAACTAGTAAACAAATAATTAAAGCCGAAACTTTTCTCACACATGCTTGCACTTACATAGAATACACTAGTGACTCAGTAGATTTTCTACTCTCACCATCCCACAGTCAGCTGCCCTAGTTACCCACTAAAAACGACTTTTTTTAATTTAAAGCAGTTAGAAGCCTCATAATTTCCACATAAGAAGCATATTACATTTTATATTGTTCGGTACAGCAAACTTTTGCGTCATTTTATGGTGTTGTTTTTTGATTTTTATGTTTGCTCTTACACAATTATGCACGGCTATGAACTGTGTTTAACATAACTTCAACGGTAATTTGGTTCTACTCTACATAAATTTGCCAAAAATGGCGCAAAAGTTCAAGTTTCAGTTTATTTGATTCTTCAGTAGATATTTTATTGCATTGTGTGACGTCACAAGTTTTATTTTCAAAAGTTATTGAATATGCGTTTTTAATTTTCAGTTATTAGAATATATAAAATCAAATTAGGGTGTTGTTTAGGTAAATTATTTATATGGATTTATATAAATAAATACTCAAACAGGACCAGGATAAACTACGCAACCCCAATGTGGTCGCCTGGATGCAGTAGGACGCAGATGGGGAAGCTTCAGACTTGTCAAAACATCGCTCTCCGGACAGCCATAGGTTGCCTCTTGATGTCTCCGGTTAAGCACTTACACAATGAAGTAGCCTTACCTACCCTGGGAAGTAGCATAACGAAATGCGAAACAGTTTCTGTTGGGAAGCTATCGTAAAAATCACCTATTGGAAGCCAAGCCGGCTCCCACAGCCATAAAGAGTACCTTCCTGAAATTCGTCAACGACATGCCGGAATATACCAACAGGACTTCGGATGCGACAAACTTTCGTCAATCACTGAACGACATTCACGGAGGAGCCATTAACACTCTCATCGACTCCCTCCCCGTGAATGGTGTACTAGGAGATACAACACCGCCCATCGCAGACACAGAACTCGAGTTGCCTCGCGAAACTAGAGTGGCCTTCGTTCAACTTCGTTCTGGATACTGTAGCATATTAAACTCCTAATTACCCAGACTAGACCCTGGCATACTCAACATGTGTATGTCCTGCATGCAAAGAGTCCCCGTACCTCACTAACCTCCTCTTTGCATGCCCCACAAAACCCTACTCATTTAACACCACTTTCCCTCTGGTCCGACCCTATCAAAACCGCTCGTTTCCTGGGATTCCCGTTAGATGACTTCGATGACAATTAGGTTTGGTTAACCGTTACAACAACAACAACCAGGAAAATGCGAGAACTCATACAATTTTAAGGACTGTCAAAAACTTTTGCAGCTTGAATAGGATGTGCTACCACACTTATCATATTTTCCAGACATGACACCTTCGGAAAATTGGTAATCTCGTATGTATCACATTTCAAATCGTTTTTCACGAACTAATCGTGATGGTAAATCTTTGGTCATTTCCACGCCTAAAAATAATTTCTGTAGCGTTAACCGATATGATATTGAATCCGTTAAACTCTAACAGTTTAAAATGCATTTCAGAATAATTAATTAGTTATAAACATTGTTTCTATGCACTTGAAATTAATTTTTTTCCTACACCTTTACATCATTTAGTCACGCTTTAAGTAATTAGATCACATTACAACGGTCCATTAGAAGTGTGTTAATTGTGTTTAACTATAAATTTATATCTTTGTACATAAGCTCTGATATGATATTAACTTATTCGAGTTTTAATTACAATTACTGTACTCCACAAGCGCATAAATAATGCGGAAAGATAAACAAAACGTAATTTATAAGCGAATAAAGGCGTTTGCACTAAGAGAGACGTATCAAGCGCGCAGCATAAATTACGGGTTTTTAATGCAAATATGTAGTTAACTAAACGCACCCGAACTGTCACTACTGTCATTATATACAAATAAAATGTTGGCAGTTTTGACATAAAAAAGATTTGTTTTGCATTCGCTTATATTGTATTGTATTCGCATAATAACTGAAGGAACTAAAGGGACACTGGGAGAAAATATTTATATTTTGTTGGTTTAGTTATATACATTTGACAACCCTGGTATTTGATATTCAGCGGATGTTCAGGTTCTGTTGTCTTTTCTTTAAGGTAACTGTTTTATTTATGAGGCAATTTTTCTGCTGATCGATCCCATTATGCTTATATGGTCTTTGTTGGCGAATCATCCAAAGATAAATTTTCGTTAAAATTGATATTGCTGAAAACTGCTTTTACGAATACAAGTCGTGGAAAGCAGTGCTATCCGAATAAATGAGAATTTTCTCTTTAGTTCCGATGTCACTTGTTAGAGTTCAGAGAAGTGATGCTCAATAACTCGGCTGACTCAGCTTAGCCACGTTGTAATACGATCACATCAAGCCGTCTTAGACTGGCTCTCATTGGTCGAGTACAAACATTACAAACATCGATCATGATTCATTCGATCAGCGGATGCTCACTAATTTGATTTGGTTGAATTTTCTAAAAAAAATTAAATACGAGTTCTGTTTTGAATCTAAGTAATCTTCTGAGAAAGACTCTTTTATTGGTATTACTATCAGATCCGTGTCATGAGACCTTTCAGTGTTTAACAACTCATATTCTTCTAGTTTGGAAGGTCGAAAAAATAGTACGGAATCAACAGTACATGCTGTAGCAAAAGAACTTTTCAGAGGAAGGCCTCAAACAACATGAGAGATTGTACCATTAACGCCCTTTAATCTTATTGCTATGCCGACTTCTTCAGTATGGCTCACATTGAACGCAGCTTCAGACCTATATAGCTGGGCACTGCTAGATTTTCAGCTTTTATTCCGCTCCGGGCTTGTCAAGAAATGCAAATGCTATAACTGAGACCTTAAAATCAACAGTGTCAACTATTATCAGCTTAAGGAAAGCGAACCCATGGTTGACCGAAAGATACCCACACTCTCAAACACAAGTCATTTCAGAAATATAGCGTTCACACTGAACCGCACAGCCACTGGTGTTAGCAATTTTAGCTTTACTTATCGATTTAATTGAACTTGGGTGTTGCTCTAGATTTGATTTATTACCATAGCGACTAACCCTAATCTTGTACAGCATAATGTACGCGCACTTCAAAGGCCAAGTCAAGTCCAAACCGGTTGGATAAAGCGCATTTGCATATCAGCCGCCGTCCAAAGGTGTAGCGGTATCTATGGGTGACTCACATCAAACGTCTACACATAGTAATACCAATAAAAGTCTATTAGCTTATTTAGCATACACCCGAGTACAAATTGTTTACGCAGATAAATTCATAAATCTTAAAATGAATTTCTTAAAAAGAAATAACAAATTTATTTGAAACTTTACATTTGTCTTGCAGCTACTGATCGCGTTGCTGATCGCTATCAACTGTTACTCCAGCTGTGGAGCAGCTTTACGACGCACGCCAAAAGTCTACAATGCGCTCATTACAACCGATGATAATCTGACTTCCAGCCGCGCCTATCCCGTCATACAGCCGACCATACACGAGAGTGGTGTGGCACACTATCCCTTCGGCCCGTATAATCCGTATGGTTTCTACTCGCCACCGTTGGTGCGTTTCGGCCAACCGATTGTGCCGGGTTTGCCGCCAAGTCAACAGGTATGTGTTACTTTAAAATACTTTTTCCCAGAATAAATACTATATTTTATACACTTGTGTATCTCCAGTTCCCCTACCCATTACCGCAACAACGTTTCCCACCACAGTTCATGCGTCAACCGCCACCAAATAGTGGACCACAGCTGCTGCCAACACCCAATGCTGCCGGGCAACAGCCCCCACCACAAGATGGTTCGCCAGTAGAGGGTGTGGCGCCCACAGCAACACCACCAACCGAAGAGCAACAACCGGTGCAACCACCAACCCAGCCACCACCACCGAAAAGCCCCGCTTTTATGCCACCACTCGAACAAAATCCACCCAAGCAGATGCCTAATGAGAAACTGCCCATACCTTTGAACGAATATGGTCTACCACCATCACTAATACCGTTGCAGCAATATCCAAATCGTAATCCTCAAAATCCGGTTGCACTTCCTCCATACGCTTTCAACCAGTATCCAGTTGTCTATGATCCCATCACCGGTTATCGTGAGCAATATCTACCGCCATATGAATATTTCCCCAGTCAACATCAGCATTTTGCCGTCGGTGGTGGACCACTGGGTGCGCCCAAACCACCATACCCACAACCACCACCACCTCCATCCAGCGGACCAGCAGTAACCGCGCCACCACCGCCACAACAGTATCCACCACAAGATCAGCCTGAGGAAGCAGCGGCGAGTGAGCCCGAACCACAACCTGCTGAGCCACCACAGACCCCACCACCCACTGTCGATTTTGACAGCATAAAGAATGCGTCGAAGAGCAAGAACAGCGCAGTGCCGGATGTGCCGCCACCGCCAATACCAACAGGCGGCAAGCCGCAGCAATCATAACGTGTTTCTAATGGCGTGAACGGGGTTTGCACTTTACTCGGCTTAAAGTTCACTGAATGCATTTCAAACAATTAGGAAAATTCTTATAAGTTATTATTGGTAAAAAAATACTCGAGTTAATTTAATTTATTGTTAACGAAATTTTTAGTAAGAGAATTTTGTATTTTTGCATTTAATTCTTATTTTCGCGCATCAATATTATATTGGATATATTGTAGTCATTAAAACATTAATTTGTCGTAAATATTTTAAGTGTTTCAATTGTGGATTTGTATATTTGTAAGTGTTTCTAGGAAGTTCGAAGGCTCGGCGAACTTTTTTAAAACAAAGCGAATATACTTTTAAGATCGGAGAATAAGGACATAACTCAAGTGACCAGATCGAGAGGAAACGAAATCGTTTCCATAGATTTAAGACCAGGTGCGGGATCTTTTATCAGTTTCAAAATTTCCCAGACGATATTGTTTCAAGACATTCAATTAAAATTCTTAGAGTTTCATCTATCTTATCCAACTTAATTAACTAGATCGAGCGAACACGACATCGTTTCCATAGATTCAAGACTAGGTGCGGCACCTTTTCTTAGATCCAAAATTTCATAGAAGATATGTCCAAGACGTTCTAATTAAATCCTTAGAGTTTCAGCTATCTTATTCAACTTATTTTTCGGGTTAACCAATACCATTTTAATGTTTTCTTCCGAAAAAGTGCCTTTTGGAAAGTGCTTTAAGGACTTAAGGTTAGGTCAGGTTATTCTGGTGGGCCAACAGGTCCCACATAGACCAGTTATGGGCCTTAGCGATACCAAATGAAGTGCCGTATGCCCTGAGTAGTAGTCATCGTTTAAGATGCCAACGCTTGACGCGAATTTTAAGAAATTAAGATGTCCTCACTGATGATATCTCCTCCAACCTATCGTTCTGTGGGACCCTAGATACATGAAGCGTTGTCTTGCTAGCGCAGCACAAATGCTGCTCTGCTCTTGACACTTCCTTCGTTCCTCCTAAATCAAGATCTTTATTGTGTATTATGAAGTAGTACTCAGAACAGCTCAAATACTGCAAGAATGTACATACATATTTCAAATATTACCGATGATTGTCGACACCAATAAATTAATTTTACAAATTCTAGTATCCATCACATTGCTTAATGACCAATACAGATTTCCTACGTAGAAGAGGTCACCAACCCTTTTAAATCCCCAAAGACCGCCTTATCAAACCAAAACAGAAGAGAATGTGATAAAAATGGACAAGCATGTGTCTGTAAAACCACAATAATTTTTCACACTTTCGCTTTTTTTGAAGAGATAATGGACTTTCAGTTTCAAGAGCGAATATATCGAAACCAGATGTCTTTCCAAAAGCAGATAAAAGCAGAAATGACGGGATGTACAAAATTGAAACCGTATAAAAGTAGAACCTTCACTTTGGAACTTAGTTTTCTCACAGTGAAATTCTGCAGAAAATGAAGTCTGTTACATTGCTCGGAGGGCTGATATTATTAAACGCGCTTGTGATTGGTAAGCAAAGCCACAGGAATAAATATTATTATAAACTAATTATGTTCTATAATTTTTTTTAATGTAATAACAGAGTGCTCCATTCCTGATGGAACTACGAAGCCATTTGTGCGCAGTCGTTACAGCAAACGTTGGCGCATTGCAACTACGGAGGCGAATGTCAATAGCAGTTCTTTGACAACGGAATCACAGAAGACTGTAGGAGTGGAACTGAAAGCTGACGATACAACTATAGTGAACAACATGACTAAATTTGAGGAAACCACGGTTGTGGTTAATCCGACTATGCCATTGCAGACCACCACAGCTAACTCAAAGGTTGTAGAGGAACCAGCCGAGAAAATCTTTAGCACCACAACGGAACACACAAGACATAATGGTCCAAATGGATTACCATTGGACTATGATTACTATGGTAATGGTGGAGAAAATGAGGAGGATGCAGGTCATAAATAATTAACTTATTTTTTAAACAACATTTTTACATATAGCCTTTTAAACATATCTATGCACCTATAAGTATAAAAATTTAAAAGAAATCTGAAATTTATTTAATTTTTCGTTAAAATATTATATTCAACCAAAAAAATTCTCAACTGAAGTTTAAGAGGAACTGTATTAGTATTAAAAGTTAAGAATGGCAACTCCACAAAACAGCTGACCGGCAAAAAAACTGTCCGTCAAGTGTTTATGGAATATCTTATTGAAAAAAATAAATAAAATGTATAGCATAATAAAATCTGGTGCACAAATTCAGCCAACGAAATATTTCCGTATAACACAATTAGTAATAAATGAATTACAACGACTGAATATATCTAATGATTCATACGTGTATTGCCCCTTTCTGGGCCGACAGCACCGCTTATTGTGTAGGTATGTGTGTTTCTAGGGCTTCGATTAAATGGTATAAGTATGTATGTATATATATCTATAAATCGAGTTTTAAACAAATCCAATGAAATACTTTGTAGTAGTCTGCCAAGAGCAGTTCGAGCAAACACATTTGAAAGTGAGAGGCGATACTCTACAGTGATTGCGCAGAAAACCTCAACGAAGAAAAAAATGGTAAGTATATCAAACAATCCGCAGTCGATGTAGAAAAGTGTAAAGGGGGTGGGATTTTATATATGTAGCTTTAAAAACACTTGTTGAAATTGTAAATTACATGAAAAGCAATTGTAGCGAATTTCCTCTAAGCATTTTCAAAATTTGAACCACCAAGCTACTATGTCTGTTACGGTTTTCGCTTATCGTGAGGTCAAGTCGGAGATCAATATGAGATAAAGTAATGTAGAAACAAGTGAAAGTTCGTGTGTATGATTTTCAAGGCACTTAATACAATTTTTTGTGATTATGGTAAGCCATATGAGCCAATTTACTTAATATACCTATATATGTATGTATGTATGGAAATATTTTTTGTGTAAAACAGGTTTCGATTACTCTTTTATAAGTATCATACTTATACTTATACTTATACTTTGTTTTTGTGTAATATGTGTGTAAAAGTATGAATAAATAACTAAATTGCATTTATTTTACTACACTTTTTTCCTACAGGCAAAACTCACCGAACAGGAAAGATCTGAATTACTCCAGCCAATTCTTAATGCTGGCTGGTCACTAGTGGATAATCGTGATGCCATTTATAAGGAATTCTTGTTCAGTGATTTCAATGCTGCTTTCAGTTTTATGTCCGGTGTTGCTTTGCTTGCCGAAAAATTGAACCACCATCCAGAGTGGTTTAATGTATACAATAAAGTGCAAGTAACTTTGTCTACACATGATGTTGGTGGTCTCAGCGCAAAAGATATTCGCGTTGCCAAATATATGGAAGAACATGCCAAACGTCTAATCTGAGTTATTGATCCAAATTGTGTGTGATTTTTTCTTGATATTGTTAGTTATTTAAAGTTGTAAAATAAATGTCGCGAAAAACTTAACAAATAAGTATATTATTTTGTCATAGTAGGTACTTAGGTAAACTTATAGTAAAACTTTGCTTAATATCTCATATTCCGCCATCTCTAATATGTCTGGCGACGTCTCATCCAAACTGTAGCCGATTGTTTTGAAGAAAGCTATGGCATTAGTATTATTTTTTAACACTGTGAGCACAACTTTATCCATTTGCCAATGTTTGGCGCATTGATCCAGTAAGTTCATCATGAACTTACCAAGTCCTTGGCGTTGAGATTCGGGTTCAATCTGCATTTCGTAGCTATAAGCATAAAAATATGTAATTTATGTGCATACAATTTTCATTAGTACTCACCAGTATAGCACACTGTGTCCGTAGTCCATGTCAAAACGAAACATGGTATAAGCAACGGGTTGTTCACTTTTATCCGTCGCGACTAAATAACGTGCCCATTTCTTATTCAAATCATTTTGCTTCACCTTCGGTTGCCAACCCAGTTGTAAAGCTTTATAATAAGGACTTACATTACGCTCCGCCAATTTAAATGCCCATTTCAATGCTTTTGCATCCATATCTCCTTTTGTGCGACAATAAAGTTTGTATTCTGCTCCATTCTTTGCAGTGAATTCGAAGGCATTGGGCACAGCCTCCAATGGATTCTTAGCTTTGCCTGCATTTTCTACATTTCTTTGTTGATTGGTTGTTGAATTTGTGTTCGTCATTTTGGAATTTTGCACTAATTTGATGAAATTAATAAAGTTAAATTGAAAACCGGCGTTAAACGTGTGAATTTAGGATTTAACTTTTGCCAGATGTAATTTGTAGAATAAATTTATACAAATAAGCGCGAAAAAGGTAAAGAACGCGCAGTGCTGCCATCAGTGAAAAAATTGTTGAGGAATTGAGGAGGGCAATAGTTGTCGGAAATATCTCAAAACTCTTGGAGTTTGATGTCATTTTGCAAGTAGTCGAGAATTTTGAATTTTAATTTTTTTAGCAGTATTTATTTAATTTTAAATTTTACTATTAATCAAAATTCCATAATATACACATTATCAAAACTTTTTAGCATTTTCAAAAATATTATCCATTGATGTGATTTTTATATTGTTAATTTATTAATTGTTGAATATATATATTTAATTTATTATACAATAAATTCAGAGTATATCTTTTAAACCTTAATTTTCTAAATTTATATATCGCTGAGTAAATATTGAACTAGTTACTTTAAGGAGTTGAGAGAGAAAGAAGAAAACTAAAAAATGCAATCAACAAGTGTTTCCATTAACCGTTTACATAAACTTCATTGCCATTTAAGTAAATTGTTTTTCATTAACAAATAGTAAAATTAAGTCTCTTCAAAAACGTTACGAAACACCGTATGAATTTCGTTTAACATATCGCTCGCCACCATACTGCGACCCCATTTCTGAAAACCAGCTGCATTACATTGCTTTACCAAATAGCTAGCAGCAAACGTTGCAATAAATGCAGCATTTGATTGATTAGATTCTAGAGCCCAATGAAAAAATGTTGCAATCGAACCGCATAGCAAATCACCTTGTCCACCACAGCGACGTCCAGAACCACCCGCTGGTAGTGTATAACATTCAGATGTACTTGGTATATAAATTTTATCATGTGCACCTTTTTCCAGTACAATTACGCCATCACCAAGTTGTGCCATTCGCTCCTTCACTATGTCGACATCATCACTAAATAAACGACGAAATTCCATTACGTTTGGCGTTAATATGACATTGTTTAATCCATAAAGCAAATCAATATTTTCATTGAGTATGAAAAGGCCATCAGCATCAATAACTAAAGGTTTATTCAACTTTTTGCAAAGTTCGATGAGGCAAATTGCAGTCTTCTGTATCTTTGGATCTCTTCCGAGGCCAGGACCAATAATTAATATATGTAATCGCTCTAACCATGGGGAAATCTGTTCGATAGCATCATCCGCATCCAATAAAGGATGTACTATTAATTCGGGGCTATACGATTTGATAACCACAGCAGCATCTCGTTGACAAAATACATGAGCCAAATCAGCACCTACACGCATAGCACTAATGGCTGAAAAGTATGGAGCTCCCGTGTACTCCAAAGAACCACCAATTACACCAATTCGTCCTGCTTGACCTTTGTGACGCTGATTACCGCTGCAGTCGGTCGCATTCAATTTGGGAATTACCGTTGAACGTATTAATTTCAGCAACTTATCTGCTTGCACCGGAATTTCTATAAACTTGGACATTTTACTACTATAGGCACAATTTTGCTGCAAATTGGCACCGAGCCAATGACCAATAATCTTTTGCCGCGAAGGTGTAAACAAATAATAATTAAACCACTTCAAATTGACAATTTGCTTTGACAAGTTCATTTTAATTGTTTCAAGTTTGTTTTGCTTTTTGGATTTCCATGTCTGGAAATTGTTTCCAACAAGAAACGAAATCAGCTGTTGCATGTTCAATTAGTTGAGTTGCCGTAAGCTTTATCAATGATTTTTCCTTTAGCACGTAATAAATTAGCATATTCAGAAAATATGGTAGCACTTCCTTCAGTGCACATTCCACTTTATTTATTTCGTTTTGTTTTGATCAAAACGTTGCAGCCTCTGATTTACTGTATATTTTAACAAAAGTTATAAAATGTTAAAACAACATGTTTTAGTGGAGTTAAAACAATTCATACAATCTGTAACGAACCATAATGGTAATCCTAAGAAGCTCACAAACAGTTCTTTGCTTCGCAGTAGTTTTCGCCTGCTTGGGGACCTGCCGGCTGCACGCGAGATCATCTTAGAATATTTCTCGATAGTAGCTGAAGTAGCAGTACAGAACTATTTGGCTAATGCAAATGTAGACTACACCACCGGACTGCCAATTAGGCAGGGCAAACAAGGTGCAGGCCCCAGTTCGAGTAATAATGCCACAACACAGCCAACGGTCATAGAGGATAGTAACTGGGCAGCAGTACAAGAAGCTTTAGAAAATTTAGTTGTCAAGGGGCCCTCAGCGTGGGGTCCAGTAATCGCGGCGTGGAGTCTTGACCTTGTCGGAAAGTTATCAGACAGATATACCAAACGAAAGATGTCCATCGTAGCAGCTTGTAATTATTGGCTTAATTGTGGTGCCATGCGCGGTTTACTTACCTTGATTAGCTTGAGTTTCCGCAAACTTACCAATACGGAGAAAGAAGCTTGCGTGGAAACTTTATTGGGTATGAATTTGTAGAATTTAAATGCAGAAATATTAAATAATTATATATATTTCAGCTGCTTTTCAACGTTATTCACTTAGTTTTGACTGGGTGGTAGCGCGCCTTGGCGGTTGCTTTCCATTAAGTATTATATCACAGATTTTGCAATGCAGCCTCAAACGTTTCGCTGAAGATTACCGTTGTGGCTTCGATTCCGAGTTGGGTATTTTGGATTATCTATCATTTGCGCATGAACAAGAGCTTAAACAAGCATTGACTGAGCTGCTGAAAGATGGTTTTAATCCAAAGAAAAGTTTAGATGCGTGTATAATACCATTTTTATTGGTGATGGCCACATATGCCGATGCATTGCTGCAAAATCTGGTGATTGTGTTTCTCGAAATGTGTAAGTAATTTCTAATTTGCAGCACTATAATATCTATAACTCTAAAATATCTTGTATGCAGATAATGACGAACTACGTAATACTATAATACAAAAGACACCTCTCTGGATGAGCAACAAGGTGTTTGCAGAAATGCAGCCATCGCTTAACAGTCTGACATTACGTTTAAAAACGAATGGTGCACATGTACTTATCGCCGTGTCACAAATGGCTGAGCAGTACACTTGGTGTCAGGATTTCCTCGAATATAATCTACAGGACTTGGAGCAAGTAGTGCTAAATGCCACAGTTTGTCCACTAATGAATGACCTGGCGACTGAAGACTCGAAATATTTACTGTGGAAGAATTGTCTAAGCGCCAATATCTTTCAACAACAAACTGCAGTGCGTCTCTTACTGATTGTGTGTATGTAAATATCATTTGAGAAATTATTTCTATAAAAGTTGTAAAATTATTTTTTTTTTCAGCCACACAACATTCACATATTTACTATCAGACGATATCGGAACTACTACGCAAGTCATATGTGACTAATCCCAACGGTTTGGGTGCCGTAATACGTATAATAGGTGGTCAAAGTGGTGTGGTGGAATTCCCTTGCATTAAACCAGGCCTACAAATGGTGCTAGAAGATGTGTTGCTGCAGGAACAATTCAAGCACACACGTTTAATAAACAGTGACCAGTCCGAGGCGCTCAACACATTCAAAAACCTTAACACGCTAACAAAGTAAGTATTTTCTCTTACTAAACAAAAAATTACTTTAAATTATGATGCATTCTTGTAATCTTTGCGCCTTAGAATGCAAAAGAAGAATTCATTCCAATATATGAAGCAAAACCTCTTGTCCAATGTGCTCAATGATTGCCTGCCGAAAATTCTACAAATACTTGAAGTCACACTCGCTAAAGTGGTGCTACGTATGAATAAATTAGCAGAAGCTAATAGCGCAGAAAAATATAAAGCAGCGAAAAATAACAAAAATAATGGCGGCAACGAAATTAGTGGTGAAAACAAAAAACTCAAATTTGGTGCAGCGGACGCTGAAGTGGAAGCAATGGATGTGGAAAACACAGATGAGGACTCAAAAATCATAGTAGGTATACCGTTATATGATTCTGACGATAGCGAAGAAGAAGAAAAGGATGCCAATCGACGAATTTTAGCGCACACCATCATAGACTTACTCAACACAATCGAAGTTGGCTTGAAAGGCACGGTCCTGCGCTCCACCGAGGTAACTTGTTTGCACAGTTAACCGTAAATCTGTTTAATATTTTTTTCTTACAGATATTAAAGCTTTCCATTTTAAGTGTCAAATATTTTTTCTTAGCGCTCACCGAAAAAAGTAAGCCAAATATTTTTAAACAAATTCAACATTAAATACCTTATTTTACTTTACTCACTTCGTTCGTAGGTCCCATATCCCGCTCGGCTGCAGTTAATCGTGCCTACTTGCTACTGGCGCGTCAATGTGTTGCGCGTAAGGCGGCGCGCACTGCTTGCATACGCGAGTTAGTGGAGGGTGCACTCTTCTATTATGGCTATCTATTTGGACAGTATGAAGAACCCGAAGTGGATCAGCTTGAAATACCCGAACATGAAATGGTGTTGCTACAAAATCAACGACATAGCTTAGGGCCAAATGCCAATCGCACCGTGCTGCATGCGGGTGTAATTGGACGTGGTTTGCGTCCGGATTTCTCAACAAAAGAGCTCAAATGCTGTCCCGCAGAAATGCAAACATTGTTGCTCAAAGCGCTAGATGCTTGCTGCACAGTGGCAGATAAGCAAAATTCCGTAGAGGGCTACTCAATGATATCGCTATTGCTCGTCGAAATGGTCTCGACGGATGTCATGTACAATGGACTGCCATTTCCGGATGAAGAGTTCACTAAGGTGACTATGGAACGTGATCTGATGATAAGACGCGCCTTTAGCACATCACCAGTGCTTTGGGCGTTGCTAGGGTTTATAGCGGCACATAGACCGGCGTTGTGCTTTTCATCGGTGCTCTTGCGTGCCATGTGTGCCACCTGTTTGCATCAATGGCGCGCGAAGAATGGTAAAATCACAGATTTTTTTTAAATATTTTATTAATTTCGATTTTTTTTTTTCACAGTTAACAAATTCCAGTCATTCGATCCGAACGATGAACTTATGCGCTGCACGCAAAAACTGCTGCAGTTACTCGCAATGGGTCAATTACTACCACCGCCACTCGCCAATCTGCATGTAATCATTAAACACTTTGAGCCGCCAGAGGTTAGTTGCACTTTTAACAGTTATTTGTGTTTATTTGTTTATTTTCAAGTTTCGCGTTTTCTTTTTTGCAGATTGCGCTGCTGTTGAAGGAGTGCATTTGGAATTACTTAAAGGATCACGTGCCCTCACCGGCGCTCTTTCATGTCGACAACAACGAGCTGCACTGGCGTAATCCACACATGTCCAAAATTCCGCCACAATATGTCGATACGCTGCGCAATTTAATGCAGAAAAAGTTGACGAAATTGGGTCAACATTACTATCAAATGTTCATTATGCCTGAGTTGAATGAGGCGCATGTGGCGCAAGTTGGACCCGTCGATTTAATGGCCAATAAGCCGGAGTTATAAACTATTCACATTTATAAGTATAGCATAGTTAATAAAATAAGCAACAAGCAACTTTTCATTTACAACAAACGGTTTATATTTTTTTCAAGTGTTAAAAATATGGAAAATATTTTTTGTTTTTGTTTTTCTGTATAGTTAAATTGGTTCGATTAAACCAATCACATATGTAATTCATAACAAATAAGATTTCATTTTTCAGCTAAGAAACGAAAACACAATATTTTTTTTTCAATTTTTGTTTTTGTATTGTCGGTAGGAAATGTATGCATTGCATTTTTCATTTGCTTATTGAATGCATTCTATGTATGTAGTTTTGTATGTTTTGTATTTATGTATATATGCTATTTGTATCATTTCTATATAATGTATTTGGGTTATTGAATTCTTCAAGTTTTCAAAATATATGTATGTATTCTACAAATTACGTATGCACGTATGTGATTGCGTTTGTGATTGCACATGTTTTGGGCGTACAAAAAATAATACATTTTAATAAACAAACTCAATGTGCCGCATAAGAACAAGTGCCAACTTGTTATATCGTTTGTTGACGCGATAAAAGCCGCACTCAAACGGCAAGTGTGTGTGAGTTTCACAACGCTCAGATTGTTTAAGCAAATATTACACGCAAATGTTATATGAATACGTTAAAAATAATTTTTTGATTGATTGATTCATTAATTTTGCACAACTTCCTTTCACTGTAACGCATGTGGTGAAAGAAAAGTGAGTGCACAAAAAAAAAACAAAACAAAAATACGTAAGGAGTATATTTCACACATAAGCTAATAAATAAAACGTATGTACTACCTAGAAATTACACAACAAAAAAGCGGACGCGAATAATACAGTTTTACCGAAAACTAATTTTCATTTTAATAAATACTAGCAAAAAAAAAAAACAACGCAAAGGAAAACAAAATTAATAAAGTATTACTCCATTGTAGATAAGTAGTAGTTTGTATGTTCCAATAATTAAGTTGGCGTGTGACTTGCTTTTGTTTTTGTTTTTTTTTTGGCAGCGCGAGAAGTTGCTAATCATTCTCCGCAGCACTGCACTGCAAGCTGCACCGTGTCTATGTATAAGGCTAAACTGACTTGACATTCAACAACTAATGAAATGTTCAGAGTTGAAAATTCTTAATTTTGTTTCTTTCATAATCTTTCATAATATTAATGTTCTATGTTTTTGTTTTTTGTTTTTCTCGTTTTTCCCAATGACTACGCATGTGCGCTCAAATACATAACGGCTTATTACGACGGGCGACAATTGGAGAGCTTCTTCACAGATATACATGATGTTAGCTTTTTGGCGCGCCTTTTGAGTGAAGAAGATTTCTTCTCCTTACTAATGCTGTTCGTAGTAGACGCACCGGCGCTTGTTGATGGCCCTATTGAATTTGCAGCCGCCAATTGTTTTTGTTGCTGTTGTGCTTTGATTTCGGCAGCTGCAGCGGCTGCCTGACGTGCGAGTTCACCTAGTGAAGCATATGAAATATAAAATTCGATATTTCTTTCATATTTTTCATTATTTAGCGCGCGTACTCACGATTGAGATCGTGTTCGGTAAAGTAGACCTCTTCCAAATCACGCTCAGTTTCATAGTGATAAGCATCTAAATAAGGCAGTACCGTGGAACGGCGATAAACATCGTGTTTCAATGGCGGTATGGGTATTGGTGGGCCTTTCTCTTCCGGTGCCGATATGAACCAGCTGTGCGAAGAAATTTATTATTATTTTTTAATTTATAAATTTTTAGTGTTTATTTAATAACTTACGGATCACAGCGTATTTGTTGTATAGAGTATCGCTTGGCTGGATCAGCTTGTAGCATACCCAATATGAGACCGGCCAATTGTGCGTCTAATTTGTATAGCCAATCAGGTGCCTGCCATTGTCCACGGCCGATATTCTCAAATAGCCTATAAATATTATCACCTTCGAATGGATATTGGCCTGTGCAGATGTTATAGCTGTCGAAAAATAAAAAATAAAATATTATTGATAAATTTCTCTCATACAAATTATGCTAAAATATTGTTAAATGTCGTTTACTTACAGCGTAACACCGCAGCTCCAAATATCCACTTTGCTGCCTGAGAATGATTCATGTCCGTTGGCAATTTCCGGCGGTTGAAATGCAGGTGATCCCTGTCCGGTGGTGCATGTGTCGTCTACAGCGAATAAATCCAATTGCTCGGCGACGCCAAAATCGGAAATTTTTAATATTTGTTCTAGTGAAAGCAATAGATTTCCGGGTTTAATATCTTTATGTATTATGCGACAACCATGTAGATACTCCAGGCCACTAATTAATTGGCAAAAGTAGCGATGTGCCTGGAATAGAGGTAGTTTCTTTTCGGGTGCGCTATCCACAAGTTCCTTTTTGGAAATAATTGAAAAATATAATTTTTACAAATTACTTAAAAACACTAAACTCTTAACACTATTCCACACACCTGCAAACCGCCCACACAGTATTCCATGATCATGTACATCTTCTGCTTCTCCTCATTGTACAGAACATCCAAAAGCGCCACCACATTTTTGTGCTGTAAATTCCGTAATAATTGTATTTCACGCTGTACATTTTGTTCTCCATTCGGTATGCGTCGCAGTTTTCGCTTTGTTAGTATCTTTACTGCACGCCGACAGAGATTTTCCGAGTCGAGCACTTCCTTTACTTTACCATACGATCCTTCGCCCAGCACATCACCCATTACATACTTTCCAACCATTTTGATTTCCTTCTTTTTCTTCTGATAAATGATCTCCGCACTATCGACACGATTAAAGAACATATTACCAATGTCCAGTGTTGTCAGGTCGAGTGCGTCAATTTGTTCACTATCTAGCCATGTAACTTGCGGTTGTGTTTGTTCATTTAGTAGTTGTTTAGCCTCATCACCAGCTACAAATTTGGCGCCGCCATTACCGTCAACATTGACATCAGCTTCATATGACTGCTCTGGGTTGGAGAGTGCGTCATAGTGAAAATTCTTATTGGCCAGCAGCACTGACACTTCACCGTCAGCGGTCTCCACATCCATGTTGATATTGTTAGCCTCGTTATTGGTGTGTAATCCTTGTTTGTTGGCCAACAGTTTAGTGTCTAAAGGTGGCATTAAAATGCTATTCTTGGCTGTTACAGTATGAGTTGTTGCTGCAACTAGGGTTTGCTCTATTATACTTGTTTTGTTATTATTATTGTTAATGCTATCATCAGTTGTGTGCTGCTGATGTATTTGTATTTCCATTGCATATGTGCTAGGCACAATCATTGGTTTGCACTGTTTGGTGCAATGGCGCTAGGACGCAGTGTCCGCTTTTTCGTTGTATTATTTTTTTTTTAATTTGATAGCGGGACTAGAAATGCACTCACAGTTGTTTGTATGTTGTTTGCTATATATTTAAATTATTTATATGTTATTATTTCCTTTACAATTATGCACTCCACGTACGCATGTAGAGCGCGACTTCTAGTTTACATCTTTACTTAATTTCAATTTTTTAGTGTCACTCGTGTTGCTCCCAATACTTTAACGTTTATTATTTCACCGTAATCAGGTGATTTAATTAAAGACTATGTTAGCGTTAAGATTGCACTATCCGATGATTTTTGACAAGTTTCGGTAATTTTCTCAAGAGTTTAGCAATCATGCATAAATCTTATCAGAAGCAGAGGGGAGTCGTCATCCACTGCCTTCGCCTTGAGATCAACTTTCTGCTTTCTCGGTCCTTTTCTTGTATTACTATGTGTATGCTTGGACCTTTCATATGCAGCTGCTATTTGTCTTTTATATATTTGCGCGATTTTTTCATCCAATTTTTAATTGAATAATTTTTTAATCACTAAAATTTTCTGCTTTGCCTGCTGATCGTAACACACTTCATTTTTTTCCCATCAACACACTTATGGCGTTGCCAACTAAACGAAAGAAAAGCAAAACAAAGCAAATAAGTCAGAAGCGGCATGGCGATAAAGTGGAAAAAACGTAATGCTTAGACCCCTTTCACACGGGCAATTTTTGTCGCGGCAATTCTTAGTTTTATAGGAGAGGGGGCGACGAGGAGAGGAGAATCGCGCCGAGTCTGCTGTGTTCAGGCAACACGCTTTGTGTTCTTATTCGTAACAGTTCGCTGCTACGTAACAGTGTTGCATTTGCACACATTTTAAAATTAATGTTTACAATATATTTGAAAATTTGAATTTAATCATTTAATTTTGTATGTAATTTGCAAATACATATAGAAATATGCATAATATAATTAAAATGTGCTAGAAAATTGAGAATAACGATAAAAATTACTTAATGAAATATATTTTTTGGATGGAAACGACGCGTACAAGAAGTTGAGAAAATTATATGAAAGAGAATGATAGAAAAACACGAACAGAGTTGTCGAACAAGAATTGCTCGTGTGAACGCAAGGGGCGACAGCAAAAGAGAATCGCCCGAGAATTAGCAACAAAAGTTGCCCGTGTGAAAGTGGACTTAAACTTTACATTAAGCGTGATATTATTAGGGGTTCACACGGTGGTCAAACTATTATTGAGATATTATCAATTGAGAGCGGAAACATGGTGTTACGTAATATATTAAAATATATTATATTTTTTTTTTTACAAATTATAGAAAATATTATTACCGCTATATCTGACGCCATTACACCAAGGACGATTTAAATAACAAAAATGTCCCTAGGCTGATTGTGGGTACCATATTAAGCTTAAGGGTTATATCTAGTTAGGAACCCTAAAAAATTAGGTTTTTTCAAACATTTTTCCTCAGAAAACATCTCATTTTATTATTCTAAGAATTTGCACTCATATTATACTAACTTTGAAGATAAGAAGAAGAATAATTTTTTATTTGTAAAAATAACAGTTTTTGAAGCTGCCACAGCAGATCTCCACGAAAACCTCCCAAAAAAAGTCGTTTTGCATTGACCACTATATCTCTGCAGTGGGTCATCTGAAATGAAAAAATCAAACGGTTTTCGTAAAAAAGGTAAAGTTAGTCGAAAGGATACAAAGGAAGGATTTTTCTAGATGTAACCCCTTAAACCCTATGAAAAATTTAGTCTCTGTTATTTAACGCATACACAATTAAAACTCATAAAGTTACAAAGTTCGAACTCGGCACAATTAGCCGAAGAGAGGTGGAACCATTTGAGAAGTAGACTTATTACGTCCTCTATTCGGACTACGCATCTCATGAACCATTTATGCTATCTCCATTGAAGTCTTGAGAACCATCCCTTTTCATATAACGGTATCACAACCATGAAGGCATTGGAACTTTACTTAACAGAAATGCTATCTTTGATAAATGATCTATAAATTATCAACCAAATAATCGAATATTGTAATAATATTGTATGTATGTGATTGGCGTTGCAGCCGTTTAGCCGGTTATAGCCGAATCGATGAGAGCGGTGCGGCGCCAGTTGGTGATTCCAAGTGTAACCAGGTCGCTCTCCACCTGGTCCCTCCAACGGAGTGGAGGTCTTCCCCTTCCTCGGCTTCCTCCGGCGGGTACTGCATCGAACACTTTCAGAGCTGGAGTGTTTTCGTCCATTCGGACAACATGACCTAGCCAGCGTATCCGCTGTCTATGTCAATTTCATCGTATAACTCGTACAGCTCATCGTTCCATCGTCTGCGGTATTCGCCGTTGCTTATGTTCTGAGGACCATAAATTTTGCGCAAAATTTTCCTCTCGAAAACTCCTAGTGTCGTCTCATCTGATGTTGATCGCCCAAGCTTCTGCACCATAAAGCAGGACGGGAATGATAAGCAACTTGTAGAGTTTGATTTTGGTTCGTCGAGAGAGGACTTTACTTTTCAATTGCCTACTCAGTCCAAAGTAGCACCTGTTGGCAAGAGTGATTCTGCGCTGGATTTCGAGGCTGACATCATTATTGGTGTTGATGCTGGTTCCCAGGTATACGAAATTATCTACGACTTCGAAGTTATGACTGTCAACAACGCGAATGCGCTGACTGTTTGTTTGATGACAGGAGATATTTCGTCTTGTCCTCATTCACCACGGGAAAAAGCAGAACTAACGACGCGGTTGTTGCTTCCGATGATATCATATTATATATAATAATATTACCGAATAAATAAATTCATCTCTCTCCTGTTCAAGTTATATTTTATTGTAAATCGATGAGTTTGTGCGGTTTGTGGCAATAGCCTCATATACCCATTGTAATGATATTTATTCTTCCGGTAGATTGTATACCGTACGCATCGGATAGATAGAGATATCTCAAGACAATTCGTGCTATAATGAGTTGGCATCGAAAATTATTGAATTAGGTTGCCTCTTCCATCTGGTGATGGTTCACTATTTCGCAGAATGTTGAATACATTAGCTACATATTTTACAGTTAGATTTTGTAAATACGTCGAAACGTTTCACAGATTTGGAATTTATATAAAACCCAAAGATATGTAAAGTTTGCCTAGATTATATATTGAGACTGATTCCTGCATCGGAGATCACTTTGACCACTCATAGAGACCGCCCCTTGTAATATAAAAAAACTGTTAGAGATAAATCTAGCTTCTCATATAAATATTTGAAAAATTTGGTACGCATTCTTAAGAAGAAGCCACTAAAATTGAATTTATTTTAATTGTAACTAACCTACAAAACACCCAGTAAGTTAAAAAAGCTGTTCCTTTAGTTCGAAAATAGACGAAATAGACAAGTTTGTTAATTCTTCTAATAATAAAAAAGAGGAGGTTTAATTTTACAAAAATAAATACTATTAATAAAACCCGTGTACATATTAATAAAAGATTTTCAGATATTTTTATTTTCGCTATTCCATAAAAAGTACAGTACAGAATGGAATTTTAATTAAGACTAGTTGTATAAAATAAGCTAAGTAGATATACAAAAGTAATAATTGTGTAAATAAGTAATTATAATCAAAATTACAATTTATATAATATACATATAAGTATTAAAACAGTTTTGTTTTGCGCTTAAGATTAAATATAGATTTCATTAAAAGTACAATAAACAAAATTAAAATATAAAAAATTACGCATACATACAATAAAATTTCATTATTTTCGTTTTGTAATACAATTTAATGTAATTTCTCGTATTTTATTAATTTTTTCTAAAAAATTTTCCAAAATTTTTTTTATTTTTGTTTGAAAAAATTAGTATTTTTTTATTTGCCATTCATAAAATCTTATTAATATATTTTTGCTTATATATAAGAATTGTTTATTCCTCATTACGTTGGTAGTTCACATACAAACATAATTACTAATTAATATATACCATATATATATATATACATTAACTATAAAGAATGGCTAAGGCTAAGGCTAAGGCAGATCGCAAAAATTGACCCATTTTGTGATTTTCACAAACTCAATGCAAATGTTTGCAAAATTTCCACCATTACGGCGAAAATCTATAAAAGTGTATACTGAGTATGTGTGCGTATGTATGTGTGTGTTAAAAAGTATTTTCTTTCAGTATTTGGTTTGATGCAAAGCGACATAAATTATTTTTAAAAATATATTACATGCAATATTTACACGCAAGCACTTTTTACCGTATTCAATATCTCATGCAAGTTATGTGTGAGCGGCTCATAACTCGCATGCGTGAGATTTGTAAACAAAGTTTTCTTGTCGATGTGCATATTTTTGGTTTTTTATTATTTTTATTATTAAAAAGTGCGACATTTGTTGTTATTGTGTTTAGTTTTATAAAATTATGTTTTTATTTTTTCATAAATAATTATTTTTTGTTTTCTCTCTACGTATTTATTTTATGCATACTCATCTTTTGCACTACTCTCATATCTTCTAAGGAAATTGCTTGTGTTTAATACTAGATTATTTAAACTTAATGTAAATTGTTGTACTATTAACGACAATTGAACATAACTCTAAGGTTGTATACATCGTAATTTCAAAGAAAAATAAATCATAAATGAAAAATAAAAAATAAAATAAACAAAAAACAATTTATTGAGATAAATTGCTGCCTTTAAATTATTTCATAAATTTTTTTTAGCTGTGTACTCTGAATTTTTAAAAATTTTCTATTGAAAAGTTGCAATACATTTAGTATTTTTTCTTTATAAAAAATAATTAGTCACAATAGTGGTTGGGATCCTGAAAAGAAGACTTTAGATACAGAAAATAAAGATCTTCTCCCACATATTCTTCTAAATTCTCAATTAAATTTTTACGGTGCAATTGGTGAGATTAAACTGTTTTTTTTTAATAAATTGTGAGCATAAACTTCAAATAATCATATTTAAAAAAAAAAAATTGTTTTTGTTCTAGAAAAACTATTCCCATTAACTCTCACGTACTTGCGTGATCCCCCTTTTTATATAAATTTTTTTTTCTCAAAACACATAATTTGTCTGTTTGTCTTATGGCCAATGAACGGTTGCATGCAATGTTCGGTTCCTTTTGTCACCGTTAATATTTGCTTTCTTGGGTTTTTCCAATATTTAGTTCAATTTTTCTTTCATCGCCAACAAACCAATCGCATCCATCGTATCCATAGTGTTGTTGTTCATCTCCAGAATTTTCTTTGTAGCCAACGCGCAACCATTCTGCGCTGGCGGCGCTCCATTCATCTTGGCAGCAATGCTCAACTTCTGATTCTGTGATTTCTTGTAGCTGGCCATGTAGAAGTTCATGAAGAGACAGAAGAAGATGGAGGCGTTCAACAGCAAAAGCGTGGAGATGAATTTCGAGAATTGGCATTGGGAGCTGATGAGTGCGCGGGTGGTGTGCACGATGCAGAGCACAAATTGAGCCTGGAATAGAGGAAAGAAAATGCGGATTTGTTTGAGAAATTAATTAAAAATTTATCAAAAATATTTAAATATATATTTTTTATTGGAATATAGAAGAGTTTCATCAGGAGTGCTGGAAATCCTGCTATGGTATTTATTTACGTTAATCTAAAATTCGTTAAGCTAAAATTCTCAATATTTTTAACATTTGTTACAGTGTATGTCTTTTTATTGGAATTTGTCAAAGTATACTGAACATAAATGTCAAACACATATGTGTCGTTTGACAGTTATTTTGACAGCAAACCTTCTCATTTGTTATACATGTACCTTTAAAAAGTCCCTATATGTACATACCCCAGTCAAATAATTATATGTGCACTTCTACTTTTGTTTATATTTCTTATTCACTGTTATTTTTTGTATTTCGGTAAATGTGGAATAAAAGGTTGATATGCTACCGTTACTATGCAACGAAAATTGTTTCATACTTTTCTCGTTCGTTGTACAGTTATATTAAGAATGTGCTTGTGAATTGGATATTGCATAGTAAATATTTATATGTGCAAAATCAGTTTAGCGTATCTTTCTTACTGATATCATCGCAGCAAAAACTTTGTTTTTAGGTATTGTAGGTGCGTTAACTTAATGAATTATTAAAAATTTGATTACATTTATTTAAAATGCCTCGTGGTACTAGTTTATCAGCCGAGGAACAAGTAATAATCATAGGAATGCATGAAAGTGGTTCCAAAATGGCTCTAGATCAAAGCGACATCGGAACTGTATCTCAAAATTTCTTAAAAACCCCACTAATTATGGTATAGTGCGACGCAGCGGACGAAAAACAACATTGATGAGCGGTGCGAAAGGATGATTCGCGGCTAGTAGTTGCGGACTTGATAAGCAGCAATCAAATATGGACCTAGTTAAGACAGAAAATCACAATAAATATAATTTTTCGAATTATACATAAAAATCAGTTTCTGAAACACACCTCCATGGCACCTAAACCAACGCTAAAGAAAGACACAATAAAGCACATTTGAGGTTTGCAAATAAATACCAATTCTGTGCCGATGAGTGATAGAATACAGTCTTTAGTGACGAAAAAAAATTAAATTTGGTCGGCCCAGGTGATGTTTTGGAAGCGGTACCCTGATTTCATGGGCTGCATTTTGCTGCTGTGGAAAGCTATCTACATGTTTTATATTCACTCAAATGAATGCTAATAACAATGTAGATCTTTTGTACAGCGAGTTAATAAAATTGGCTGGCAATATTTATGGCATATAACTGGACATATCGAAAGGATAACGCTTTAATCCACACGAAGAACGTCTTTAACGACCGGAAAATTCTACTATTCTACAGTCACTAGTTAATTCTCTGATTAAGAGGCTTAATTTAGTTTTAAAATATAAGGACAATTCTACTGACTATTAAAATAAACATTTCTTTCAGTTAAACTCAAATGTATAGGATTTACTGGTAAAAATAGTAAAATGCACATATAAATATTTACTATTAGCCTAAACTTCAATTCTGTTTTATAGTTTAAAAAATATTTTGAAATTTGTTAATTTTTTGTTTTTTATATCGTATACATTAATAACAACAAACCTGCATACTCAGAAATATTTTGCAATTTTGTAATCTTTAATTTTTTTTACAAAAAGTTCATGCACATATAATTATTTGACTGAGGTATATACAAATATATATAAATTAACAAATAATTTTCCTATATATTTATTTTGCGTCACAAAAACTCCAACCATGACTAATTGTACGCAAATAATTTTTTGTTGGGAATTCAATTTATCTCCCTTTTTTCTTAAATTTTTTTTTAGAATTTATTAACATTGAACCTCTATAAATATTTACATGCAAAAACTGGGGAGAATTTAAGTATTTATAAAATCTTAAAACTATTAAATCGCAATTTAAATGAATACAGTCCATGCCAAGTCCCCCTTTGCGTGTCGTAGTAAATGTTGTTTTAATTATGAGAAATTTGTTAGTTAACTAAAAGCTTAAGCTGCCTAAACAATCATGCGATTAACAGTGGAGGAAGTTATCATTTAGTTAAGTTCAACACTCGGTGTGTTTTTTCTAATGACTGATTGCGGAAAATTCCCATTTATTTTTTATATTACTTAATAACTTTAAACATTATTTAATATTTATTTTAATGAGTGCTTCGTGTAGAGTCAGCTTTTAAATAATTACTTTAGATAGAATGTTAACGCCGTTATATAACAATACTTGTTGTTGTTTAATAGTGAAATTTTCCATTTCAATTTAACAATAAAATATGATCAATAAATTGACAAGATTTTAATCTCTTGAATCGAAGAAAATATAAATATTGTGCGTCATCTGCTAAGTCGGTATGTAAATATTAAAATTGGTTTGATTGAACTTGATTTCAAAAATTTATTTCAATAAATTCTAAAAATTTAATAGCATTTTTTTTATAAACTTTAAAATTTTTTATTATATTTCATCTAATGAAGAAATATAAGCTTCTGCAAAGTTTCTAGGTTAACGTGTTATTTTGATTTTGCTAACTAACGTTCTACACTTAACAAATGTCTGGAAATAAAAATGAAACTATTGAGTGAAGTGAAATTAAATACGACGCCGCTTGATTAGCTTATTACGATATCAACGTCTAAAACTAGTTTGTAAATTGCCTTAAGTGCGGCTTAGAAAATGTTATTAAATAGTTAAGCCACTTGGCGCGGAATATAAGTTTCGCACTTCCGAGTTGGTGGTCAAGGTTGTGCTACCTAAAGCAAGCTAGCAATTAATAACAAATATCATAATGTGACGCTTACAATTATGACAGTTTTAGGCCGATATCTATGATTAAGCAAACAAGTTGAAAGTTATTTTTGATACTTAAAAATGTTGGTAAAACTGTGGTAGAAAGTCTTTATATATTTTTAAATTTTTAATTTAAATAAATTAAATTTTTTTAACATTATAAAAGTGTTTAAATTAAATATAGAATTTAAGCACTAATATGTGAAGATTTATATACAATTACACTTAGCGGCGACCGGAAGGAATTAAGTGCGATTATTGAGTAGCAAATTATGATTGATAGCTTTCAAGCAATTTTTTATCACAAAATGTTTTAAAAACACGTTTATAACAACTTCATGCTACATGTTTATTTATGTTCATTCATTTTAAAACATTTCACGAATTTTGAGTAAAGTTTTTATTTTATTTTTACTATGGATTTATAAATAATACTATTAAAAATTATATATAATTAAAATACTTAAAAGCTGCATTAATCTAATGTAATGTAAAACAAGTAAGGAAAGCCTTAGTTCGGGTGCAACCGAATATTTTATACTCTCGCAATTTATTTAATTTATTTTATTAAGATAACACACAATTTGACCGATATATTCGGCATAAAGTCCAATAGAATAACGAATATCATCATTTATAGTATATGAGGGCTGAGGTAATTCATGAACTGATTTCACTCATTTTCATCACCAGCATACATTACATCTAAGCCCACTTAATTTTACGCAGATATTTCACATATTAACCGATATATGCGGAGTAAAGCTCACCGTATTTTTGAAAAACCTGGAGTAAGGGGAAGTTATGACCCAATTTAACCATTTCTGGTACAGAGACAAACTATTAGAAGAAAAAGATTTCCCCTGAATTAAAATAAGATATCTGAGAGATTTACAGATATTTTGGTTGAAAAATTACCCTAAGGCACTCAGTTCTTCATATCCGATATCCGAGGTATTGAAAAGTTATAGTCCGATTCCGACAATTTTTTCACAAGTGATGCTACAGATCATATACAGTATTTGTGTAAAGCTTTATTCCGCTATCTTCATCGGTCCCTTATGTATACATTATAAAGTGAAGGAATCATATGGAATTGAAAATTTAGATATACAGAAATTAGTCTGGTTGAACCGATTTCGCCCATTTTCCATCCGTGCTATCGGGGTGTCAAGAAAGTGTTATGTACCGAATTTCATTGAAATCGGTCGAGTAGTTCCTGAGATATGGTTTTTGACCCATAAGTGGACAACGCCACGCCCATTTTCCTTTTGTAAATCGGAGTGCAGCTCTTCTCTGTAATTTTTTCTGTAAAATTTAGTGTGTTTAAATCTTTTAAACACCTGTAATCTCCAACATATTTTTCTCCCACTGCACATTCCAACGAAGCTTTTACTATTGTCGACAGGCAACCGTATACCAAAAAACATATTACGAGTGACTATCTGCGAATACGACAAGCAACACAGTTGACACTCGCTGTTTTTGGATATATATTTTCTATAGCTATCATGCCTTGGTATAGTATACAGAAGTGTCAAAATCGGTGATAAGTGTTATATCAATAGTTATTGCATTAGACCGAGTGGTAATAGCGATGCTTTGATTAGATCATAGCGATGACAGTTTGAGCGAGAGACGGATTAGAAAATACGTTGGAGTTCCATTTAAAGCCTAGAACAGGCATAAGACTCAAGTACATCGATATACTCGTACTACTGTAGTGCATACTTAATTATTTAATCAAAGATATAAGTTTTCAACATATTCCAAAATTAGCACAAGGAGAGTTCATTGAACTGCAAAAATACGTTGCACCCCAGCTTACATACATACATATATATATTTCCTTCAATTATAACAACAAATAGTATGTCTAGTAATAATGTTATTAATATAAATAACCTAATGGCAAAAAAACAAAATAAAAAAAGTTGTAATACTAAAATGACACAGCAAAATATGCATTAATCTGTTTGAACTAAGCTAAAAATTACAGCATGAGAAAGAAATCTCTATATATAAACAGCAACATGATCTAACGGCATTTTTGTGAAGGACGTTGTCAAGTACTTCTCATAGAAGTGTGTATAAGTACTGTATATACAATGTATGTATGTATTCATAGTACTTCAACCAGTTTGTTGGGAAATTGTTTTTTTTTTCAGAACTTCGCAGCAGCTTTTTGTTAAATCACACAGTTGAAAACAAAAACAAATGTGCATTGCAAAAAGATTCTTGCCGTTACACTCAAGGCATTGCTGTGGTCACCACATTGATTGGCGCGAGTTCACTGCAGCTTGTTTGGCGCCAATTGTGTTTGCCGCGAATGATTTGTGGATATTAATTGTGTTGACGTTTTGTGTCTTTAAGCAATTATCATTTATCAATTATTCTAATGACGTAACTGTTTTTCATAGTTTCCGTTAAACATTAATTGATATATCCGTATATATGAATAATGAATAAGTAATTATCATAAATACTAATCAAATTGTTAATGCAGATTAATAGTAGTGCAATTACAATATCTTAGGAGAGCATAAATCAATATTTATACAGTGTACTTTAGAGTTGAAAGCGTAAAGAGATATATCTAATTAGATAAGTTAAGATATCACTATACTAATTATAGCTTAATAGAAACTTAGAACCATTCTGTAGAGTACAACTCCAATAGCTTTAACAAACTTCGTAAATTGAATTTCATTAGAAGTATTATGCAAACAATTTGTTTTCGAGCTAATTTGTTCGAAAAATACGAAATGGAAGTATTTTTTTGTAAAAAATCATATTAGGTCTACTACTTTGCTTCCGCCGTTTATTTTTGTAAATTTAATTTTTTTTTTGATTAAAAATGGTTACAAATGTCGATGAGCCTCAACCGCACTTTTCTTGGAATTAAAAAAGAAAAGCAAAATTTCTCGCAAATGTCGAGAATTCGGCTCAAAAAGTGACATTTTTTCAGTTGAGAATAAGTTTGGGATGCAAACAAATCTCTACAAATATTTTGTTGGGTTAATGTTGACACAAACGTCCAAGATCGATATAAAACGATTTAATCGATTTCATCGACCAGTTCTTGACCCTAGAGACATTCCCGCAAACGTCGAGAAGTGATATTTTTAGTTGAGAATAAGTCCAAGATCGATATAAAAAAACCGATTTAATCGACCAGTGCTTTACCCTAGAGCAGTGGCGAACGCAAGAAAAAAATTTGGGGGGTGGGGGGATGGGTTTAGGTAAAAAGACAATGTTTCTAAAAGTCTAATCTTCTTTTATTTTGGGTCATAACATTTAAAATCTCTTCCTCCGTTACGTCTATATCTCTATGGATATTCAAGAGAGCCATTCCGTTCAGGCGTGCTTCTCCAGTTTTATTTCTTAAATATGTTTTAAGCCTGCGAAGTGAGGAAAACGAGCGTTCACTTGAAGCGACAGATGTAGGGATTGTTGTCGTTTATTGATTTGGACCAAAAAATGTTCTAAAAACGGTATATAAATTGATCTGCGGTAATATTCTTCCGGTTCGCCTTCATAATTGTCACGATTAGTTTTCCGTTTCGCCAAACGCGGAATTTTGATTTCTAAATCTAATTCTGCGGCTATTGTTTTAACTGATTCAAAAATTAGTTTAAACGATTGTTCAATTTTGAAAAACAAATAATAAGTAAAGTTGTGTATCTAATTCAGACCAGTTTTTTCTGGTTGTTTTTATTAAAAATATAGACATTTTAGTTAAGACACTCAAGTATTTTTTTGCAAATAGCTTAATTTTTTTTAATTTAAATTTATTTCACAACAGTTTGCTCATGGAACGAAAACTGAAAGTCATAATAAATGAGTTTTTATTTTTCCGGTATTATGATTAACAATAAACTGTAAAAAAAATAATAGAAACCTTATTGGTGACTTTTCAGTTCAGAACTAATTTTCAAAAGAAGTCCATTTTCGACTCACAATTCCCCTTAAATCTAAAAAAATCCAGTTCAGCAGCCACAGAGTTATAAGGCAAACTCATTACTTTGAAGCAAATTAAAAAATGTCTCTGTCCAGTTTATATTTTTCTGGGTTTTTTAATTGGCCTACATTCCCACAACTTTTTAATACTATCCAGATACAATAGGTTTGTTTTTAGTTTAATATTCTCATAGTTTAAAAAAAATTAGATTCTATCAGCAGAAAAGTATCAAAATAGGCCGTTTGTGAACAACAAAGTGTCAAATCACAAAATTTAGAAAAAAAAGTATCAAAAAAGATACAATTGTATCAAAACGGCAACGCTGTTAGTGACTAATGTATTCATTTATTTTACATATTCATACATCGTCGGCAGAAAGATTGCTTTGAAAACAACAAATTACAATTTTTCAAATGACTATGTAGAATTAAATTCTATTATTTAAAAATTCAATTACTTTGGGGGGGTTTTAACACCCCAAACCCCCCCCCCCCCTGCGTTCGCCCCTGCCCTAGAGACATTCCCGCAAACGTCGAGAAGTGACATTTTCAGTTGAGAATAAGTCCAAGATCGATGTAATCGACCAGTGCTTGACCCTAGAGACATCTATTGGAAAACGGCGGAAGCAATGTTGTAGACCTAATAAATAAATGGAGCATTGGATGTTTAACATAAGGTCCTTAGTACCCATAGATAATTTTCTTTACCGAAAATATCGATAATTCTCAGCGATATATTTATAGAAATTCTGAAGGAGTTTTTTCTTCTACTAATGTGCCTCTGTCTGGGTGAAATCGCGTTTCTACTTCCACTAGATCTCATATACCTAATATTCGTATTAGGTTTTAACTTTCGGTTTATCAGTTAATAAGTGGAATATCTTAAAATAAATTATGCCCACAAATCATATTGGTTGTAATCCAGGAAGTACGCCAGATCCCATATATTACTATAGATAAGGATTCCCATTAATTAGTGGACTTCATGCTGAATATATGAGTCAAATCGTGTATATTCTCAATATTTTTTTGTTTTGTTTTTGAGTATATAAAATCCCCTACCCAATATGTATATCCGATATAGTGATGAAATCGGAAACCTTGTCCAGTCCCCATACAACTATTATAATAGAACATATTTCCATAAATTTTAGCCCTGCAAATTGTATTTAATTCTTCGCATCTTTATAAATTCTAATCACTGAAAATATTTTTCCAAAACTCAACAATCAAGCGCACATTGCCGATGACCTTTGTGACTGATTTTCTTCTATTTTTTGTCACTGAAAAGCTAGAAATACAAAAAAATTAAATACAAAATTAAAAGAAAAAAACAATGAAACCCTGAATTGCGAGTAGTAACTACTTGACTCATTGCACACATTTTGTCTATGCAAAATAATTTTTAGTGACAGCGAATTAAATGCTTATTACGCTTGTCAACGTAGAAAAAGCACTGACAGGCGGTGGCAATGCGCCGTGTGGTAAGTACCAATGACAGCCGTAAAATCAATGATACGCCAGAAGCGAGCGCAGATACACTGACAATAACTACAAAAGCGTGACGCATGCGAAGGCGCGCAGAGGAGGTTTTGAAACGCTTTGCCGCGTCATTCACACGACTTTGACACCGCTCCCTGTGAGAAGTCATTCATTCATGTGGGTGTTTTACTACCCATATATGTAGTGGTGTAATGCGTTCAAATTGTTTTGGGGTAATTACGCCAAAGAAAATAATAACTGACATCTTCATTAAGCTGCTGATAGAATTGCGATTATTTGATAGTTTCATACTTAATTTTTGCTATTGTTATACTTTCCAGTATTTGCGACAGTCATTTTGTCTAAAAAAATTTGAAAATATTTTTTATTGCTTGAAATTGTTCATATATCACGAGTCTGTTTAAAGGTTAGTTGTATCAAATTGTTGCTAAATTCAAATAATTTTTTTTTTCTTGATCTGTACTAAATGTGTATTGTCATTATTATTGTTGTGCTGAAATATGCCAAAGTCCATTAGAGTGCCACAAGTCAATGACTTGCTCCTTAGCGTTCGCATGCGATAATATAATTTTTTATGGATTTAGTTTAATTAGCTGAAATACTATTTGTGCCGGTCAGCATATTTAAAACAAAAGCAAACAAACAAACAAAAATTTTTTCAGTAGATTTTATAATTTTTAGCATTCTTTATGATTATTTTGCATGCAATTATTTTTTATGAACTATAATTTTGGATTCTCAGGAAATTCAGGTTTCAAAATTAATTTATGGTTGGTTTTATATTCGTATAGTCGAGAGAGAAGTATTTCAAACAAATTCATTAATTAGTATTTAAGATTTTACTCAGTTTAATAATTGAGGATATAAATTCTTTACTGCTTATTTTTTCAGAGTAACTGTGGAAATTTGCATTTATTTGAATTATTTTTTTATATTTCTTCTTATTTAAAACTGAAATACTGATTGATAATCTAGCAAGGTTAGAAGAACATCAATGCTTTTGAAATATATTGAAATATAGAGCAATATGAGTAGAGGAGAGGAGATGGAGTCATATGTAGAAGTTCACGCAAGAGAGGAAAGTTTCTGATTGTCATTCACTTGGGAGTGGCCAGGAACGATTCTTTTACATATGGCTCAAGCAGCTCACGACTTCCGGTCTTAGACCAAGTATCCTCTGGGTAGCCAACAGACATCCGTTTGGAGGCGAGCTAAAGTGAGAAGGCGAAACCCGCCTATGCGGTTGTGCGTAGGGTTTGGGACCCACCACATAAAAACACCCCCCAATGAAAACGACGAAACAGCCTCGGATGAGAGACCCCAATTTTGATGACGACCACTGCAAACGTTTAAAGGACTACGAAATAAGGGCATGCACCTGGAATGTCCGGACCCTTAATTGGGAAGGTGCCTCTGCCCAGCTGGTTGATGTCCTCGTAAGAGTAAAGGCTGACATCACCGCAATCCAAGAAATGCGATGGACGGGACAAGGACGGAAGAAGGTGGGTCCTTGTGACATCTACTACAGCGGCCATATAAAGGAGCGCAAATTCGGTGTGGGATTCGTGGTGGGAGAGAGACTCCGTATCGAGCCCTGGCATTCACTCCGGTGGATGAACGTCTAGCCACAATCCGCATCAAAGCGAGGTTCTTCAACATATCGCTGATTTGCGCTAACGCCCCGACGGAAGAGAAGGACGAAGTGATCAAAGATACCTTCTATGAGCGCCTAGAACGTACCTATGAGCGCTGCCCCCGCCACGATGTAAAAATCGTGCTTGGCGATTTCAACGCTAGGGTGGGTAAAGAAGGTGTCTTTGGCACAACAGACGGAAAATTCAGCCTCCATGACGAAACATCACCAAACGGTCTGAGGCTGATCGACTTCGCCGGGGCCCGAAATATGGTCGTCTGTAGTACTAGATTCCAGCATAAGAAAATCCATCAAGCTACTTGGCTGTCCCCGGATCGAATCACTCGCAACCAGATCGATCATGTTGTGATAGATGGACGACATGTCTCCAGTGTTTCTGATGTGCGTACGCTTCGTGGTCCCAACATCGACTCGGACCACTATCTTGTAGCAGCTAAGATACACCCGCCTCTGTGTAGAAAAGCGCACACGTCAACAAACACAAGGAAGGTTCGACATCGAGAAGCTGCAATCACAACCGACAGCCGAATGATTTTCTACTCGACTTGCACTCCTGCTCTCTGAGAGCACTCATCAGCATCTCGGTATAAGGGAGCTGTGGGACGGCATATCAAACTCCTTACGTACAGCTGCAACCGAAACCATTGGTTTTCGGAAAAGCCAAAAAAACAGCTGGTATGACGAGGATTGTCGTCTCGCAGTGGAGAGAAAACAGACTGCCTACCTCGCAATGTTGCGATCGACCGCAACATGAGCGGGATGGGAAAGATACCGAGAGCTGAAGAGGGAAGCGAGACGCATCTGCAGACAAAAAAAGAAAGAGGCCGAAATGCGTGAGTATGAAGAGCTTGACAAGCTGGCCGACCGGGGTAATGCTCGAAAATTTTACGAAAAGATCCGGCGACTAACTGAAGGTTTCAAGACCGGAGCGCACTCCTGTAGGACCCCCAGAGGTGATCTAGTTATCGATGACCAGAGTATACTGAGTTTGTGGAGGGAACACTTCTCCAGCCTGCTGAATGGCAGTGAAAGTACAACACCAGGAGATGGCGAACCCGATTCCCCAATCGACGACGATGGAGCAGATGTTCCATTGCCCGACCGTGAAGAAATTCGAATAGCAATTACCCGCTTGAAGAACAATAAGGCGGCGGGTGCCGATGGATTACCGGCCGAGCTATTCAAGTACGGAAAATCAACAACAGACCAGATATTCACCATGCGCCAAATTTTGGAGAAGACCCGTGAAAATAGGATCGACACACACCATCTCTTTGTCGACTTTAAAGCTGCTTTCGACAGCACGAAAAGGAGCTGCCTTTATGCCGCGATGTCTGAATTTGGTATCCCCGCAAAACTAATACGGCTGTGTAAGCTGACGTTGAGCAACACCAAAAGCTCCGTCAGGATCGGGAAGGACCTCTCCGAGCCGTTCGATACCAGACGAGGTTTCGGACAAGGTGACTCACTCTCGTGTGATTTCTTTAACCTGATGCTGGAGAAAATAATACGAGCTGCAGAGCTAAATCGAGAAGGTACAATCTTCTATAAGAGTGTACAGCTACTGGCGTACGCCGATGATATCGATATCATCGGAAACAACACCCGCGCCGTTAGTTCTGCTTTCTCCAGACTGGATAAGGAAGTGAAGCGTATGGGTCTGGTGGTGAACGAGGACAAGACGAAATATCTCCTGTCGTCAAACAAACAGTCAGCGCATTCGCGTCTTGGCTCCCACGTCACTGTTGACAGTCATAACTTTGAAGTTGTAGATAATTTCGTCTACCTAGGAACCAGCATTAACAGCAATAACAATGTCTGCCTGGAAATCCAACGCAGAATCACTCTTGCCAACAGGTGCTACTATGGACTAAGTAGGCAATTGAAAAGTAAAGTCCTCTCTCGACGAACAAAAACCAAACTCTACAAGTCTCTCATCATTCCCGTCCTACTTTACGGTCCAGAAGCGTGGACGATGTCAACATCCGATGAGACGGCACTAGGAGTTTTCGAGAGAAAGGTTTTGCAGTAGGACCAGGTAATAAACAATTTTAAAAAAATTATTTTTTTTTTAAATTGTTTTCAGGTCTAAAATCTGACTTTTCTTAAAATTCATTATTAATGTATTATGAAATCGTACTGGTGAAAATACCATTGAGCAGAGTTGTAAGGAAGGGCTAAGTTCGGGTGTAACCGAACATTTTATACTCTCGCAATTTATTCGGCTTATATATGGTATAAAGTCCATTGAAAGTTTGAAAACCCTAATATTAGGTACATATATGGGAGCTATGGAAAGCTCACTCATTTCTGCCATGGATACAAATAATTAGAAAATAATTTTCCCTCTGAATTTCTTCAAAATTTCTGAGAGACTCACCTATATTTTCGGTAAAAAATTTATTCGAAGCTCTGAGGTCCTCATATTCGATATATAGGGCCTTGAATACTTATGGTCCGATTTTGGCGATTTTTAGAAGGGCCACACTATAAATGCAGTAATTATGCAAAGTTCTCTTCACTAGTGCTTACTTTACATATTGTAAAGTAAACTATTCTGATCCTCTTCAAAGTTCTGGTATATACGAAAGAAGTAGGCGTGGTTGTGAACCGATTTGGCCTATTTTAACAACATATCATTGGGATGCTAGGAAAATATTACAAACCAAGTTTCATTGACATTGGTCGAGTAGTTTCGGAGATATGGTTTTTGACCCATAAGTGGGCGGAGCCACACCCACTTAAAATTCTTCTGTACCTTCCTCATAATGAAATTTAAGGTTTCTGGTGTTTTTCCTTACTGAATTAAAGCATTTTTAGTAGTTTTCAACATAACCTTTGTATGGGAGGTGAGCGTGGTTATAATCCGATTTGCTCCATTTTTGAACTGTATAAGGTAGTACCTAAAAGAAACGATTTTTGAAAGTTTGGTTGATATGCCGTTGTGCCAGAAAACATCGATGCCGTACGTGAATAATACAAGACCGTCATGAACATACCTTCAGATAGAGGCATGCCTATGCATTTCTCTCACCAGCATACATTCGATATTGGATGAACACCTGGCCGTAGAAAAGGTTTGTTCTTGTTGGATTCCGCACAATTTGACAATCGCTCAAAAAAAGGCTCAAAAAAGTGCTTCGAAAATTGGTTTGAGCGCATGCAAAAGTGTATAAATCTTGATGGAGAATATTTTGAAAAACAATAAAACCATTTTCGTTGATAAATATTCCTATTTTCATTATTAGGCCAGAAATATATATAGCAGCCCTCGTATATCTAACTCGTTTAGCTTTGGTTGTTACAAACAACCGTTATATGAACAAAACTATAATAATAAAAACTTTGTTGCGAGAGTATAAAAATAGTTGAAAAATTTTTTGCAATAAGTTGCCACCTGTTTAAAAATCGTTTTATATGTTCTATATATATATTTATGAAATGATTACGGCGGCCATTAAACACAACAATAAAAATAATAAAGCTTTCTGTACAAAATATTTTAGAAGAGTTGCCAACTGTTTATAAATTTCAATTCAAATCATTAAAATAATGCAAAATTAAAATATTTATTTTAAATTTCTTCTTAATTGAACAGAAATTTTCTTTTATAATATTTAAATTCATTTACTGTTTCATGCTTTCGGTACATAAAATAAGCAAATTTTAATATTTTATGACTATAATTTAATATTTTTTCATCAGTTAGAACACAAATCATGAACTACTTGCAGCGAGTTCGTTGCTTAAGTCTTTCGTATGTGTGTTTACATTTGGCATATGAGTATGTACACAATGCATGCTATGGATACATATATAATATAAATAGTTAGGAAACATTTGAACTAAAGAAGGTTAAATAAATCATAAACAACATGAGTTAGAACAAGAAACAACAACAATTTTTATTGTTATGCTATTGCAAAATTGGCAATATTTAAATGCATTTTTGAGTGCAATTAGCATGCTTTTCACTGCTGGTGCGGAGCGCAATTTAGAACAAGTACATATTTATACTTTTAAAAATAATTTCGCATGCAAGTGTTAAGTGGTAATATAAACAACACATGTGTGCAATGAAATAATAAAGAAATAAATGCACAATTAATGGTGGTAACGCACATTGTAAGTCATACACGCAGACATGTATGTATGCACATCTATACATATATGCATATCTTTAGACTTGCAGCGGTGTTTGCCTTTACTTGTAATGAACCTTCATGCCACTTGGCTAGCGGTGCATTAAAGCTGTATTGCCACTGAAAGCGAGCGTGTATTTGTATGTGTGTCTGTGTGTGTGTGACCTACAAAGCAATCGCTGACCAGCCAAGCAAAACGGCGGCAACTGCAACGACAAGTAAAACCGAAATTCGTACAAAATATACTTGTATTTGTTGTAACAACAAATATCGATTAGCACGCAACAGTAACAACAACAACTACAACAACCACACTCAATTGCACTGCAATCGTGGTGGCAACGCCGTTTGTGCCCCCAAACATCAACAATGTAATACAATCGCCAATGGTAAGACGATTGCACGCCACCGATAAATTGCAAACCAAAAAGGAAAGACAAGAAAACAGCAACAACAACAACCAAAACAACTTAATAGCAATTTTAGCAATATATCAACAGCTGAATGTTGCCATTTGTCTATTGCTTTGTTAGTGTTTTTGTTATTATTATTACATTTGCTGTTGTTGCAAATACTGGTGTTGCGTGCTGGTGGCGTGCCACCGAAAGCGAAAATATTGAGTTGGACGAAAGCACTTGACTGCCAAACTGGAATATACCGCTGACCAAGTTATTATTGCAAATCGTCTAACGGCATTCGAAACAGTCAGCGACAGTTGCTACATGCGTTGTGTTGAGTTGCACTGCTCGTTGGCATTGCGATTTGAGACATTTTGCTGGTGTAAGCAAAAAAAAATATTAAAAATTGCAAAAATTAAAAATATGTTTTGCTTTGCTTTTCCATTTCATGCGCTCCATACTTGCAGCGCAACACGTGAGCGCTTACTATTTTGTCGGGAGTGTGAATGTAACTGGAATGAATACTCGTATTATGGCAGAGTTATGTGTTGTGCAGTGGCTGGAGTGCACTTGCAACATGACAGCCATGCTCGCGCAAAAATAAAGGAAATGTGTGTGGCATGCAAGCCAACAACTCGAAGTGGAATTATTAGCCAATAAAGTGGTTTCTGCTGTAGCTTGTTGTCCATCGAACTGGTTGTTGTCATTGTTTGCATAAATTTGGGAGTTTTTGGACAATTGAAGCAGCTTAAAAATCGATACGTCAACTGGTCACTCCCAACTGACATTGTAAAATACAATTTATAGGCATTTATAACTGTTGTATTAAATAGCTTAAGGGAAATAGGATCCTTTTTTGAACATTTGGGAGACTATCTTGCGATCATTACTGGATTTTTTTTTTCAATTTTACGCAATAATCTTAGCATTATTTCGGGATATTTTAGAGTAATTTTGAGATATTTTTGGACTAGTATGAACTCATACCGGAACCATTTTTGTTTTTTTGAATATTTTGAATTTTTTTTACCTTTTTTATCTTTCCAAGGTTTATTGAGTATGTTTCTACAAACTAACATGTTTTTAAAAGAGAAAAATGTCCAACACTTCATATTTATACAAGTTTTAATAGCATATTTGGCTATAGTGTCAATCAAGAACATGATTATTAATTATGCTTTATTATATTTGATTGTTTATTATTTATTACTTTAATTTAAAAATTATTCCATGTAAATTGCTAATTACATTAAATTAAATAACTAAATAAAGACATAAAAGAAACGAGCATTGAAAGATATATAAGATGATGAGTAAAAGATTAAGATAGGATATGATTTCAAAATAATGCGTGTCCATACAACTTATATTATTAAAATATCAACCGTAAAACATGCTAGGCAAAAAACTTGCAAAAATTGTTCAGTTCAGCTCGAGTGTGTAAAAGAACATACAATTTCCATCAAAATAAATTCTGAAGAGACTTTAATGACTTTATTGGATTTAGAAAATGTATGTATATAGTATCGTTTGCAAGGAATCATGAGCCGATGCTTGGATAACAGTTCGTATGGTGAGCACTACAAGTAATTTATTCGAATAAAGCAATTAAATTTAATATAGCGAGTAATTTATACGATCTTTGTATGCTTATGAACCTTTAGATATAGGTGGAAGAGTCTCCGGGCTCAATTAGTGCCGATGTTCCATTTTTATGCACTATACTAAGGCCTTCACACATTACCGTTATGCTTTTTGTAGACAGCCAATTAATGTTTAGTATCTCATGGATTCCGTGTGTTCTATGTCGGATTTGTAATAACACATGTTTTCTAAATGTCTAATGCCCCGATAGCTGTAAGTCTGTATATACTTTTTCGGGACCTATGTAATAAGTTCTTAGGTCTTATAATAATACTTAAACCATAATTTGTTATTTTGCGATTTGTTATCGAGTTCTGAGCTATTTGTTCAAATTGTGTGTGAAGCGCTTTCTTGATCGTTCCTAATGGGCATGGTATTAGCTTTGCCATGGATTCGTCCCCTTACTTTGACAACCCGTCAGTTTTTTCGTTTCCTAAAATGACCGGGCACCCCAATTATGAACAAGTGAAGTTTATTTCTCAGTGAGCGGGAATTAACCTTTGATGACAATATCTGAGCTATCTGAGATGCTATCTGAGTTTGGTAGACGAATAGAGAGAAAGAGATGTCAAGATCATACCAGTATACCTCCGTATGTCGGTACCCCATACTTCACAGCCCATTCTTGACCCGTGGGTATATATTACGATAGTATCTATCCCCTTTACTACATTTCTTCTCTTCTCCATTCGTGTCTAAAGGTTATCCTCACCTGGAAGTAACTATTGAAGCCCAATTTTGGGAGCGTATAGGCAAATTTATATGGATATCGGTATGACTCTTTCGGTTCCAAGCAAATTCTTATAGCAAGACATGCTGTTAGTTTACTGATGAATACATTAAGCGTGTCAGTCGGATATGATTTAATCGCCCCGGTAACCCTTGGACAGTTTGCTTTCTGTATTCCGTTTAATTTCCTAATGTTATTTTGTTTCCTATTACCAAACCAGAGATCCATATGTAAGAATTGGTCTCATGACGGTCGTGTACAACCACATTACTACTTTCCGGTTAAGGCCCCAGAAACTGTTGAGTATTCTCTTACAAGTATAATATACCATAAACGCACTTTTTATTAGTTTTTCTATATTCATTTTGTAGTTCATTTTGGTATCAATTTATATATACGGCACTTTTTTGTAATTTACTGTTGTATAAAGCAAAATTAGTATCGTAATTTTTCCAAGTAAGCAAGTTATTCTCCTCTCTTACTCACTAACAATATAATATTAACAAGAATATCGGTCAATGGCTTTTGCACAGAAGTAAACAAGATACGAGAATCAAACGGTAAATGCAAGTACTATCGCAGTAAATCAGTTGACAAATGCAGACACGATTTATTAGTAGTATTTGTACGCAATGCATGCAATGCTTAACTGTTGGTTATGTTCAGTAACTATGCGCTTAGTTGCGTTGACAACAGATGACTTACTGGCGGCGGACATGCGGGTTAGACATTGCGAGATTCGAGAAAAAATTGGATAAAACTCGTATAAACGAAATATCTTTACATAGACTTTTATAACGAACGAGTATATATTTAGATATATGTATGTATATAAACAAAATGCGTTTTTGTTGATAAATAAATAATCAAGGATGTTGTAATCGGGCAAGTGAAACCAAAAATCAGTTAGCAAAAGCAAAAACACAGCAACAAAATTAAGCAAAATTTATTTGAAGTATAATAAAAACTAATAACAACAACAAAGCCATAACTAAAAAAATCATATAAGCAGAAAAAGAACTAATATCGCAAGCTTTGAGTGGAAATCAAACGGAAAACCGCAAAAGTGCAATAGCAAAGAGTTAGCTGCGAACCAGCTAGCGTGTTGCCACTTCCACTTTTAATGGTGACTTCCACTAATACGCCTGCTTCCACTCAGCCAGCAGTTTTCCCCCACTAAAGTGAGTGCAGCTGCAGACAAAAAGCGCGCACACGTCGTCAACTATAAGTATATAGTATTAAGTAGATATGTATATGTTCACAGTACAGTATATTGTACAGTATATTCTTGCATATGCAAGTACTCATATTTGAAAGTGTTTTGTGCGCGATAAATCGCAAATAATGGCAGTAATGTTGTACGCTGCGAAAGCGATAGACTTACATAGAATGCCCGTATATGCAGAGTTATGCTTATCTATGTGCACATTAGATATTGGAATTGTAGCAACAACTAAGAGTTATTGCTGTCAAGCGAAACAATGCCGGCGAAGATAACAATTGAATTGCATTGTGTTTAAAATAATCACTTTTCATATTTTTGATTTACATACGGCAGTGCTTAAAAAAATAATTACGCAATTCGTCGTTATATTCTTTAAGAAAACAAGTAAGGAAGGGCTAAGTTCGGGTGTAACCGAACATTTTATACTCTCGCAATTTATTTATTTTACTACATTTATATTATATAATACACAATTTGACCCAGATATTCGTATAAAGTCCATTGAAAGTTGGAAACCCTAATATTAGGTTAGAAGCACCGAGGTCCTCATGTTCGATATATGGGGCCTTGAAAACCTATGTTCCGATTTCGGCGATGTTTAGAATGGGGCTGCCACACTATAAACGTAGTATTTGTGCAAAGTTCTGCACCGATATCTTCACTAGTGCTTACTTTACATATTGTAAAGTAAAAGATTCAGATCGTCTTCAAAGTTCTGGTATATAGGAAGTAGGCGTGGTTGTGAACCAATTTGGCCTATTTTCACAACATATCATTGGGATGTAAGGAAACTATTACAAACCAAGTTTCTTTGAAATCGGTTGAGTAGTTCCTGAGATATGGTTTTTGACCATATTCCGATTTCTTTAATTTTTGGACTGCCTTAAGAAGTGGCTAAAAGAAACTACTGCAGAAAGTTTGGTTTATATAGCTTTATTGATTTGCGAGATAAATACAAAAAACCTATTTGAGGGCGGGGCCACGCCCACTTCTCCAAAAAAATTACATCAAAATGTGCGCCTCCCTAATGCGATCCTATGTTCCAAATTTTATTTTAATAACTTTATTTATGGCTTAGTTATGACACTATATGTGTTTTCTGTTTCCGCATTTTCGAAAGCAAGCTCCTCAGGGTGCCAAGGAATATGTGTTCCAAGTGTTCATTAAGATATCTCAATTTTTACTCAAGTTATCGCTTGCACGGACAGACATCCGGATTTCAAAACCACTCGTCATCCTGATTATGTATATATATATAATCCCAGATTTAGATCTTTTATTTCTTGGTGACACAAACAACCGTTATGTGCACAAAACTATGATACTCTGTGCAACATGTTGCGAGAGTATAAAAATAGGACCATAACTTTTCAAGACCCCAGATAACGAACATGAGGAACTCAGTGCTTGTTGCTAATTGTTTCTCGGTAAAGCTCTCAGATATTCTAAAGAAATTCAAATGAGATCTGTTTTTTTCCAGTGTGCCTCTGTGCCAAAAATGGTCAAAATCAGCCTTTTTTTGTAAATTTAAGGATTTTTTTTGTATAAAAACGGTTACAAAAATGTTATTCAAAATATTGGCCGTCGCTAGCTACTACTTTTGACCATTCTTTCTGGCAGCATGCGTATTCCGTGCAAATGTCGAGAATTCGGCTCAAAAAGTGACATTTTCAGTTGAGAATAAGTTTGAGATGCAAACAGATCTCTACAAATATTTTGTTGGGTTAATGTTGACACAAATGTCCAAGATCGATATAAAACGATTTAATCGATTTAATCGACCAGTGCTTGACCCTAGAGACATCTATTGGAAAATAACATATGTATGTGAACAATATGCATGTAATTGATTTACTTAATTGAGTTCCTTTTTAAACTTTTAATCACACGAGAGGATCTATCGATCTCGCTATATTTGTCGAATTAATATTAAACACATGTATTATTTGCATTTGCATATCTATATAGCATTATATATACTTATTTAAATTCAAATTTTAATTTCTTATTTAAAAACAATTTATTTGTCAAATTGATTGAATAATTATTTTTATTATTTAGAAATTTTAATTACAAGTGATGCGACAAGCTAACCGCGATCAAATAAAACGCATCAAATACTTTGAAAGCTGCTGTGTTTCTTTTAAAAATTTGTACAACCCAAGCCATAATTTACGATCATACTTGTACTGGTAGACATTTTATTACTAAATTGTTAATGAAATTATTTTTGATTTAATAAATGGAATTTTTTGACTGTGATTTATAAAGAAAGTTAATAAATAAAATTTTAATGATTTTTATTAAATGTATTGAAATATATTTTTTATTGTTTTTTTAAGAAACAATAATGCATTGGGTTTCTTCAATATTCCCTTTGAATAGATGCCGGTTTTACATGTCGGTTTTTCCGTTTCTAATATGTATTTTCGAAAATTCCTATTTACATATGTATGGATACTAAAAAACAATGAAAAGAGCGGTATGGAATTTTTTATACAATTGCTGGACGGTACTTTTTTGTATTTAGATGTCAAGTGAGTTGCTAAAAATACAAATGCAAGATACAAGATTGCCATATTTTCAAACAAATAAAATTTCTTTTACTTTGATTTATTGTGAATTTAATGAAAATAGCGGAATATTTCATTAGTTTGTTAATTTATAAGAGGCAAAACGCATTTCCTGGTGGCAATATATTATAATAATATTATTGCATCTTAAAAATATATCGTTAGTTGCTCCATGTAGACTTCCTAGTTGCTATTAATTTCAAATATTTGAACAGCTTATTTATACCATGACTTGCAAATAAATGTAGGAATTTAATTTATTTCGTTTTACTAATACGCTTTATGTAATATATATGTGGTGTATAAGTAATGAGACAACAGGAGCTAATATCTGTCATTTCATTTAATATATAACCCCTTAATGAATATGGATTTTATTTTAAAAGCTTACCAATTCGCAAACTTACAACAGGACAAACAACATTGGATATGTTCAACATTAAAAAATGCAAAGAAAAAAATGTTTGATTTCACTTTTAACTATAATAATTTTGATTCCTAATTTTCTAACAAAAGTTCAATATTTTCGAAAGGTGGTAACTCTAGTCATGCTTAAATCAAAAACTTTCATAAAATTTTTTCCATGCTGTATGATACTCTAGTGCAAAAAAATTATATTTATAGCCTAGTTGAATACTTTTGGAAGACATTCTTTCATTTGAAAGCCCATATAAAATGTATTCGATTTCTTCGAATACTTTCGAAATATAAGACATTCTTAATCACCTTTCGTTTGACATACAGTCTGTTATATTTATACTCTCGCAACATGTTGCACAGAGTATAATAGTTTTGTTCACATAATGGTTGTTTCTAACACAAAAAAATAAAAGAGTTAGATATAGAGTGACGAGTCGATTTGAAATCCGGATGTCTGTCTGTCGACCCATCTACCATAAATAAAGCTATGGAAGTAAAATGTGGTACAAAGCATCGCACTATGAAGGGGCATATTTGGATGTAATTTTTTTCGGGAAGTGAGCGTGACCCCTACTTTTTTTGTACATATCACGTAAACTATATCAAGGAAACTCTCTAGAGTCGTTTCTTTTAGACACTTCCTTATACAAAGTTGAGGAAATTTGATTATAACCACGCCCACCACCCAAAAATAAGCACTAGTCAAGATATCGGAACAAAACTTTACACAAATACTGCATTTATAGTGTGGCTTCTAAAAATCGCCAACAATAGACCATAAGTTTTGAAGGCCCCATATATCGAACATGAGGACCTCAAAGTTTCTAATATTATAATACACAATTTGACCCAGATATTCGTATAAAGTCCATTGAAAGTTGGAAACCCTAATATTAGGTTAGAAGCACCGAGGTCCTCATGTTCGATATATGGGGCCTTGAAAACCTATGTTCCGATTTCGGCGATGTTTAGAATGGGGCTGCCACACTATAAACGTAGTATTTGTGCAAAGTTCTGCACCGATATCTTCACTAGTGCTTACTTTACATATTGTAAAGTAAAAGATTCAGATCGTCTTCAAAGTTCTGGTATATAGGAAGTAGACGTGGTTGTGAACCAATTTGGCCTATTTTCACAACATATCATTGGGATGTAAGGAAACTATTACAAACCAAGTTTCTTTGAAATCGGTTGAGTAGTTCCTGAGATATGGTTTTTGACCATATTCCGATTTCTTTAATTTTTGGACTGCCTTAAGAAGTGGCTAAAAGAAACTACTGCAGAAAGTTTGGTTTATATAGCTTTATTGATTTGCGAGATAAATACAAAAAACCTATTTGAGGGCGGGGCCACGCCCACTTCTCCAAAAAAATTACATCAAAATGTGCGCCTCCCTAATGCGATCCTATGTTCCAAATTTTATTTTAATAACTTTATTTATGGCTTAGTTATGACACTATATGTGTTTTCTGTTTCCGCATTTTCGAAAGCAAGCTCCTCAGGGTGCCAAGGAATATGTGTTCCAAGTGTTCATTAAGATATCTCAATTTTTACTCAAGTTATCGCTTGCACGGACAGACATCCGGATTTCAAAACCACTCGTCATCCTGATTATGTATATATATATAATCCCAGATTTAGATCTTTTATTTCTTGGTGACACAAACAACCGTTATGTGCACAAAACTATGATACTCTGTGCAACATGTTGCGAGAGTATAAAAATAGGACTATAACTTTTCAAAATCCCAGATAACGAACATGAGGATCTCAGTGCTTGTGGTTAATGTTTTAATGAAAATATCAGTAAATCTCTCAGATTTTCTAAAGAAATTCAAATGAGATCTGGTTTTTCTCCCAGTGCTCTGTGCCAAAAATGGTCAAAATCAGCCTTTTTTGTAAATTTAAGGTTTTTTTGTATAAAAACGGTTACAAAAATGTTATTCAAAATATTGGCCGTCGCTAGCTACTACTTTTGACCATTCTTTCTGGCAGCATGCGTATTCCGTGCAAATGTCGAGAATTCGGCTCAAAAAGTGACATTTTCAGTTGAGAATAAGTTTGAGATGCAAACAGATCTCTACAAATATTTTGTTGGGTTAATGTTGACACAAATGTCCAAGATCGATATAAAACGATTTAATCGATTTAATCGACCAGTGCTTGACCCTAGAGACATCTATTGGAAAATAACATATGTATGTGAACAATATGCATGTAATTGATTTACTTAATTGAGTTCCTTTTTAAACTTTTAATCACACGAGAGGATCTATCGATCTCCCTATATTTGTCGAATTCACATTAAACTAACGTATTAATTGCATTTGCATATCAATATAACATTATACTTATTTTAATTCAAATTTTAATTTCTTATTTAAAAACAATTTATTTGTCAAATTGATTGAATAATTATTTTTATTATTTAGAAATTTTAATTACAAGTGGTGCGACAAGCTAAGACGAGTTCAAAAAAACCGCAATCAAATGAAACGCATCAAATACTTTTAAAGCTGCTGTGTTTCTTTTCAAAATTTGTACAACCCAAGCCATAATTTACGATCATACTTGTACTGGTAGACATTCTAAAATGAGTTTGCCAATTAAATTATTTTTGATTTAATAAATGGAATTTTTTGACTGTGATTTATAAAGAAAGTTAATAAATAAAATATTAATGATTTTTATTAAATGTATTGAAATATATTTTTTATTGTTTTTAAGAAACAATAATGCATTGGGTTTCTTCAATATTCCCTTTGAATAGATGCCGGTTTTACAAGTCGGTTTTTCTGTTTCTAATATTTTCAAAAATTCCTATTAACATATGTATGGATACTAAAAAACAATGAAAAGAGCGGTATGGGTTTTTTTATACAATTTCTGGACGGTACTTTTTTGTATTAAAAGCCAAGTGAGTTACTAAAAATGCTAATGCAAGATAAAAGATTGCCATATTATCAAACCAAAAAAATTTTTTTTTACTTTGATTTATTGTGAATTTATAGAAAATAGCGAAAATATTTCGTTGCATTAGTTGCTTAATTTATCAGAGGGAAAAAACATTTCCTGATGGCAATATATTATAATAATATTATTGCATCTTATGAATATATCGTTATTTGCTCCATATAGACTTCCTAGTTGCTATTTATTTCAAATATTTGAACTACGTCTAGCAAATAAATGTAGAAATTTAATTTATTTCGTTTCACTACTACGCTTTACGTAATACGTATGTGGTGTAATAGTAATGAGACAACAGGAGCTAATATCTGTCATTTCATTTAATATATAACCCCTTAATGAATATGGATTTTATTTTAAAAGCTTACCAATTCGCAAACTTACAACAGGACAAACAACATTGGATATGTTCAACATTAAAAAATGCAAAGAAAAAAATGTTTGATTTCACTTTTAACTATAATAATTTTGATTCCTAATTTTCTAACAAAAGTTCAATATTTTCGAAAGGTGGTAACTCTAGTCATGCTTAAATCAAAAACTTTCATAAAATTTTTTCCATGCTGTATGATACTCTAGTGCAAAAAAATTATATTTATAGCCTAGTTGAATACTTTTGGAAGACATTCTTTCATTTGAAAGCCCATATAAAATGTATTCGATTTCTTCGAATACTTTCGAAATATAAGACATTCTTAATCACCTTTCGTTTGACATACAGTCTGTTATATTTATACTCTCGCAACATGTTGCACAGAGTATAATAGTTTTGTTCACATAATGGTTGTTTCTAACACAAAAAAATAAAAGAGTTAGATATAGAGTGACGAGTCGATTTGAAATCCGGATGTCTGTCTGTCGACCCATCTACCATAAATAAAGCTATGGAAGTAAAATGTGGTACAAAGCATCGCACTATGAAGGGGCATATTTGGATGTAATTTTTTTCGGGAAGTGAGCGTGACCCCTACTTTTTTTGTACATATCACGTAAACTATATCAAGGAAACTCTCTAGAGTCGTTTCTTTTAGACACTTCCTTATACAAAGTTGAGGAAATTTGATTATAACCACGCCCACCACCCAAAAATAAGCACTAGTCAAGATATCGGAACAAAACTTTACACAAATACTGCATTTATAGTGTGGCTTCTAAAAATCGCCAACAATAGACCATAAGTTTTGAAGGCCCCATATATCGAACATGAGGACCTCAAAGTTTCTAATTAAATTTTCACCGAAAATATAAGTAAGTCTCTCAGACATTTTGAAGGAATTCAGAGGGAATATTTTTCTCCTAATAATAAGTCTCCGTGCCAATAATGGGTGAAATCGGTTCATAACTTCACCTGGCTCCCAAATACTTAATATTAGGGTTTCCAACTTTCAATGGACTTTATACCATGACGAATATATGGGTCAAATTGTGTATTATATAAATAAAATTAAATAAATAAATTGCGAGAGTATAAAACGTTCGGTTACACCCAAACATAGCCCTTCCTTGCTTGTTTTCGTTGCTTTACTATTTCTGATCGGTGATAACTCTGTTATAAATATATTATAAACAAAATGAAAAGAGCCTGTATTAAGTATTTATATAATATATATTCATATTTATTTAGTTATACCATAAATTTATTTACCAAAAAATTTTGCGCAAAATTTAACACACAACAAAATGAATAAATAAAGCCAATGCCATTTAATTTGATTTGTTGACTCCACCACTTTTTTTTTGTAATGAACACTGCATACAGTTCAGAATTTGTTTACAATCTGTGCACATGTTGGTGTAAGCGCCTCAACAGGTTCTATTGCCTATACGACCTCGCCACGTAAAGCCGCATGCGCTAAAAGATCGCCAAATCGCCATAAAGTGTAGAGAGACACCGCACTAAGAGGGTTGATACGCTGCTGTCAATGACATTCTTGCGGCCGCTTACAAGCGTCATTTAATTTTACTTAATTATTTTGCCAAAATTTAGGCAACTAAATACAAGTGGACAACAACAAATACAATAAATATTACACACATTTGCCCATACATGCATGTTTGTGTTTATTATATATGTAAATTGGCGTCGTCGAAGTCGCGAATTCGCGATGTCGACAAGTTGAACTGCGACTAAAGAACGATGCGCTTTGCCCAGTCAACTTTGCAGTGAACACAAGAACAACAAGTATTACCCAATAACTGGCTTGGTATAGTGCCATTATCACAGCAGCCAGCTTCTTTGCATATATACTAGGGTGAATCACAAATTTTTTGGGTGATTATGTGACTTTTGCCTAATTTTTGTACAAAGATATGTCTTTTTTATTTAAATTTGCATTTTTTCACATCGAACTTTGTTATACTTTTATATTATTGAGGGCCTTACTTTGCAACTACGGTCAGTTTCGAACTAGCCAGGCATAGCTGGTTTATGAAAATAAATCATTGATTTAACGTGACAAAAGTAGTCTTTAAAAGAAATTACACGGCCTAGAGTCCAATGGATGAGCCCATTTTTTGGTGTGTTTTGTCTATCAAAAGTTCGTCTAAATAAAATGATGGTCTCCCGCTCTGCGAAAGATGGGACTCATTCGAAAATCATGTGCAATTAACCATTTGGACCGATGGGTAGTAATTATGACAAATATTGAGAATTGAGAATTCAACAGAAATGAAATTTGAGGGGGATACACAACCAATGAAGAGTAGTTTTTAGATGTAAGCACTATGACTATATCGAATGTGGTTTCGATCTCGGTTCCATTTAAAAATGAAATAATTACAAATATTCTTTTTGATAGTGTAAGCCTTTCAGAAGTCGATTACACTCCAATCCAGAGGGTTATCGACCGAAATTATGACATCGGATCGCGTCGTGAACGAACTTCGGTATTCTGTCGAAAAGTTGTTCTGGAAAGTATATGTGCTTTGAATTTATATTACACAATGGATATGTCTCATACTGTCGATCCGTTCGCAGACATTTACACCTACCCTACGTTTCCATGTGCTCGTCAAAAAATGCATAAATATAAATCGCAAGTATGAGCTTCCCATGAAGAGACAATTTCAAAATAATTTGGTCGAGTATGATTCAAGCCGAAACCAATGACCGCTTTAATTAGGCGTAAATTAGTTTTCGTTTCTGTAATAAATTAAATTCATAAAATATCAAAAAATTACATCAAAGGCATGTTTTTTTAAATGAACACTTTTTTCTTCTTAAAATATCTTAAAAGTTCACCCGAAGACTTTATGAATATAAAAGAACTGATCTGACTGATTCATGATCTTTCTTTTTTATAAAGTTTGCGATAAGATATAGTAAGTCGATAATAGTAAATAGTAATTGAACCATCGAACACTCTACTCATTTAACTTACAGCCCTGACTTCACACCCAACTATTTCTGCTTATTTTCGTAAATCCATAATTTCGGAGGTCAATTCCTTTGAGTATATTTTTTAAATTGTACATAATTTTCAATAAACAACTTGTTATTGTTTTTCACACATCTGCGCAAACTGCGCTAAGACCCCCAAAGGTGTGTCTAAACTTGGTTTTTGCGCCAACTGACCTAACCTAATGAGCACACGTACTGGTCGTTATTTAAATGAAACGTTTTGCCACTTTTGGTCTTTTGGTCTTTTGCTCACACATACTGTGCGCAAATATTTACTCGTTAGTAAACAACAATTACCCAAGCCTTTCCGGCTGACTTTATTTTTTTGCATTCAGCACACAAACTGATTACCACGTACCAATGCTCCATGCAGCGCGCTGTGCAGAATTTTCCAACAGGTTTTTTCAATTACAAATTAAGCTTATTTATTTAAAATAATATTCTCGGCATGTTATTTATATTCAGGCAATATTACGTGTATCTCGTTTGCGTTTGGCTTTGGACATTGCATGTGGTCGCTTGGCCGAAATTTGCCAATAATTCTAGTTAGCAGCGCAAGCTGTGGCTCTGCGGCTGTAATCAACTTTTGTACTTGTTATTTTTGTTAGTGAATTTTCTAGTTTTTGGTAGTTACAACATTTTTTTCTTAACTGTAGACGAGGACACAATTAATTGTGTTTAAAATATCTGAGTATTTGAATGTTTGTTGTTTATGTTTAATTTAGTTAAACTTTTATATATTATTTTGTTTGTATGTATGGTACTTACGATTTGCAATTCAGTCATATATTTCTTCCACCACAGAAACTTGGCGTATTCTGGTCCCATGGCGGACATCATATAGTAGAAATACATGCAGACATGCACGAAATTGTTCAGCAGATTGGGGAATGTTGCATTGCCACCTGAAATGAATATTGAACATTTGAAAAATTAGCAAAATACAATTGTGAGAAATTAAAAATAGTTGAAAATAATGTAAAAATCGACTACTGTTCTATGATGAACACTTATAATTAATTTCAGAGTTTAAAATGAGCTGTTCCATCGAAGTGAATTTGTATTAAAAATTAAGCATGTTTCAAGATCTGTCTGAATACATAAGTTATCTGAATGCGATCCAGAAATAGATTATTGAGCCTAAAAATCGGTAATCATTCGGGAAATAAAAGTCATACGAACGAATGAATACATCAATAAAATCCATAAAATTATTTTTGATGATCGTACAGTTGATTTGGATACTGAACAATCTTAAGATATCAATAGAATTTGTAGAGTCGGTGCCGCACAATTGAGTAAAACCACTTTATGATTATAAAAAGTGGTTCCTGCTTCGAACCCAAATTTCGGATCAATATATGACAATGAATGAACTAGAGGCCCATCATTTCAATTCGCAATTCAATTGGCAGTCATTCGATTGGACAAGACACGATTAATTATACTCTCTCAACAAATGTTGCTAAAGAGAGTATTATAGTTTTGTTCACATAACGGTTGTTTGTAACACCCAAAACTAAACGAGTTAGATATAGGGTTATATATACCAAAATGATCAGGGTGAAGAGTGGAGTTCAAATCCGAATGTCTGTCTGTCCGTCCGTCCGTCCGTCTGTGCAAGCTGATGCACATGATCTTGATGAAACTTGGCACACTTATTTCTTGGCACCATAGGAAGGTTGCTTTCGAAAATGAGCAAAATCGGACCACTGCCACGCCCACAAAATGGCGAAAACCGAAAACACATAAAGTGCCATAACTAAGCCATAAATAAAGCTATGGAAATAAAATTTGGTATGAAGGATCGCACTATGAAGGGGCATATTTGGATGTAATTTTTTTGGGGAAGTGGGTGTGGCCCCGCCCCCTACTAAGTTTTTTGTACATATCTCGCAAACCAATAGAGCTATATAAACCAAACTTTCTGCAGTCGTTTTTTTTAGCTACTTCCTAATACATTCCAAAAATTAAAGAAATCGGATCATAACCACGCCCACCTCCCATACAAAAGTTAGGTTGAAAATTACTAAAAGTGGGTTAACTCACTAACGAAAAACGTCAGAAACACTAAATTTCACATAGGAAATGGCAGATGCAAGCTGCACTCAGATTTTTTACAAAATGGAAAATGGGCGTGGCGTCGCCCACTTATGGGTCAAAAACCATATCTCAGGAACTACTGGACCGATTTCAATGAAATGAAATTGTAATTGTTTCCTTACATCCCAATGCTATGTAGTGAAAATAGGCCAAATCGCTTCACAACCACGCCTACTTCCTATATACCAGAACTTTGAAGACAATCTGAATCGTTTACTTTACAATATATAAAGTAAGTACTAGTGAAGATATCGGTGCAGAACTTTGCACAAATACTATGTTAATAGTGTGGCAGCCCCATTCTAAAAATCGCCGATCTCGGACCATAGGTTTTTAAGGCCCCATATATCGAACACGAGGACCTCGGTGCTTTTAACCTAATATTATGGTTTCCAACTTTCAATGGACTTTATACAATATATATGACGAATATGTGGGTCAAATTGTGTATTATATAATATTAATTAAGTTAAATAAATAAATTGCGAGAGTATAAAATGTTCGGTTACACCCGAACTTAGCCCTTCCTTGTTTTTTTTTTTTTGAAGTTCATTAGATGATTTAAAGGGTTTAGAATAAAGATCAAACTAATAAACTTTCGAACTCTGAGAAGAAGAATTATACGCAACATTTTAAAGATAAATGGATAAAAAATGGTATATGCCACATTTCGGGCATTAAAATTAAATATAAGGAACAATTCTGCCCGAGAGATTTTTGCCAAGAGTTGCCACCTAATTGAAAATTGGTATTAAAATTAAGAGTTTTAGGAAATTTCTCAATGGAAAATATTTTTGAAGAGTGTTGCCAACTTTTTAAAAATGTGTGTACATTTTTTTTCTTAAAAAACTTAATTATGTTAACATTTAGCACAGATTAAATATTGTTATGCCGTTGTTAAGTCAAACCTAATCATGTGGCACACTGCTTTTATTAAATTAGTTTAATTTCATATATTTAAATATAATTTTTGATATTTTTATTATTTAAATTAAAAATGGTATATTAGAAATTTTTGAAGTCAATAACTTACCAGCCAAGAACTTAACCAGCACCCAGGTCTCCAATGGCGTCACCGAGTGATGGTACACATGCAACCATGTTATTTGTGATGATTTTTTCCGCAGCACAAAGAAAATTGTGTCAGCAAATTCAGTCAATTTTGAGAGGTAGTAGACGTAACAGAGATTTAGCATCTGTAAATAAAAAATATTAAATAAAATTATAATCAATTCAAAAAATATTAATAAGTAAATAAATACAAGATATATTAAAAATATATTTAAATTTTGTTTATTAGTGTAAATAGTTTGCCTTCCATACATATTCAACAATTTTAGTCTGGACCTTTCTGCCAGACGCTTGCATATTCAAATTTAAACTGTAGCATTCAAAAACAAAAACAATTTCGGCTTTTTGATAGTCGCTTGCTCAGTGACCTTACATCGCAGACACGCGTCCAAATAATATATTCACATATATATACGTAAATATTTATATATTTATTCCGTCATAACAGATATTCGCACTTTTTGGCTCAAAAAAGAAAATAAAATAAAAGAAACTATAAATATCAAAAGTTTGGAAATTGTTTTTGCAAAGAATTAGTCAACAACAGTAAAACACACACATAAAAGGTGAATAGCGTAAACTGTTAGCGGAATCGTCACTGTGGGCATCAATGATTTTACATAAAGCTTTACAATCACATGTATATATGTATGTTTGTTTATATACATTTTTATGCTTATTTTTATTTAGTAAATACTATAAAAGTCACACGGTTGGCATTTTATACTGTTTTTTTGCAATGTTACAACGGATTGGATAAAAGAGGCTTAGTTGGTTTTATATTTGGCATAAATATATTGGACCAAAATACCATACACTTACATACATACATACATATTTACATAGTTAGTTACATAGCAGCTTTTTGTTTTCATACCATAATGTTCGTTCAAATAACCCATATTTGCTGATTTAGTTTGTATTTGTTAGCTATTTCGCGGCAATTATCAATGGCTCTACTTGTAGGTCAAGCCACAAAGTGTTAAGACCAATTATGAGGTGTAAATTTGAATTCTAAAAAATCGTTGAGGACAGGAAGGTGTGAACAGATTATGAACTCAAAACAATGTGCGAATATTAGTATGACATATTTGGAGATTATTTACTGCTCATGAACTAAGATTTCTATTTTTTTTACATACAAATAATTTTATTTACATATATACAAATAATTTTTGTTCCAACCTTTTTTTAGATTTTGTAAAGCTAATTGAATTCAATTAAGCCGTTAAGAGAACTAATTAGCTCAATTAACTATGTGTTTATACGAAGAGATGTTTAATATTAGATTTAATACAGATGAATTAGAATTAATCGGGTCAAAACTGGACAAACTAGTTGGAGTTTCTCAGAAAAACTAGATACCAGAATCGCCTTCCGGATACCGGAACATTGCAGAGATCACTGCAATTAAAAAAGCCTTCTCATTCTGTCAAAAAGGGTGTTAGCGACCCGACAAATATTCATATTCCTATTTACCTCTGGCAACTTGCAAATACTTATTCTATAAACATGAAGTAGATACGGCTGAATCACAATGGAAACCAGTAACGACTTGCTCCGTAAGCAGACAAACGTGGCCAGAGTGAAATAAGAGTCGTACTTGTCGCTTATTGAAATTTAAGAGGAATGAAACAAGAACAAGAACTCTTGTAGGTGTGTTAATGTGACACTGTCTGATTGGGAAACACGCCAGCAGACTGTGGATGCAAGGCTCTGTTTAGGAAAAGAATCGCAACTATTGGACGCGGTTTTCTCGAGGATGTGGACGAAGTTGCTAATGTCAAATTGTGTGAACTTTTTCACTTTATCAGGACCACAGGGTGGTTCAATGATGACTCCAAAGTGTGAGGGATCTCAGTATCACTTAACCTAACCTAACCTAACAGATTATCGAATCAAATGCTTATCATACGTGTAGGCAGACATTTAGCAAATGAATAGGTCTTGTCATCTTGTAGAAAAACTCTGTGATAAATCGATGCAGATCCTTATGAACAGCAATACATTTTGAAGCAAAAGAGTTTTACAAAGCTGTCAATAAGTTCATTTACTGAAATAATAACTTCACTTACATATATACAAATCACATTATATTATAATCTTTAATGGTTCTTTCATCACACCTAATTTAATTGCACTCACAACAGGTCAATTACACAGTAAATTAAACTAATAAATCAGAATTTTTGCAATTCACTCTGCCAAGTAATGTTTAACACTAAATGAAGTTGTAAATATTGTGAAATATTCATATACATCAGGTATATACCTATTGTTTTGTATTTTTATTTGAAATTTTTACTATCTATACATGGCTAAACTATGTTTTTTTATTATTATTTGCGCTTTACAGCACCTTGCCAATGTTACATTTAACAACTGTTTAATTGGAAGTGTGGAAACACCATCACCGGAAATTCCATATTTACACAGCTGGTTTTCATTTTAAATGATCATGAATGCACGCTACTATTATTACCTACAACTTGATGTCCTTGGGGAAGTAAAATTAAATAAATGTTTGTTTGTGTTCATTTGTATATATAAATTAATATGTTTGCAGTGCGTTGCGTATTGGATTTCCCCTGAAATGGTTTTATTGTTTCATTTACGCATGAGTAAGCAGGACTTATATGGTTTAGGTGGTGCGTTGTCTTTTGAAATCATTTATTTAGGAGTGGAAATAATGTTATATTAAAATAAAAATTTAAAACCTTTAAGAATCTTAGAATTATAATAGAAAACATATGGTATTAAATCGAGAACTTTTTCTTTGTTCAAAGTAATAATTGCGACCATGATATTCTTATCAGGAACTTAAGCAAAGCTCGAAACATTAAAAAACAGCTTCTGAAGTGCTTAGAAGTACTGACCGTGTATTAGTCAATATTTGTCCAACTTAGTAAATCATGTTGCCACTTTTTATATCTTTTAAATGAATATATAATTAAAACTCTTAAAATTTAGTGGTTTTATACTGAAAATGTGTGGCTTCTAACTTTCATACATTCCGTGCACTCGAAGTGAGTTAAGGTAGTAGTCTGCTTTAGAAGCCGAAAAAAAGCGTTTTTTAGCAATTTTTTTTGAAAAGGAAGGAAATGATTGCGGTAAACGGAGTTTCTTATATTCTTTTTGATATCGCCGGCACCATTTTCTAACACTTGTGAAAATGAAAACTTGAGAAAACGCGCTTTAAAGTTTTCGATCCACCTCGCACCTGCTCGACGCTCGGTCACTAAAACTGCTCTAGCTTCGAAAATATGTCGAATTGGCCTCTGGAATTTAAAGACATATTCTTGGATAGTTTTGGAAGAGATTTAAAACAAAAAAAAAATAGATTTTTTGAAGCCTGTAAAGCAGACTACTGTCTTAAAGAATGCCTAACCTCACTATCAACGGAATCAACTTGCTACCTGATATGATGTCTAGTGGGCTCTACGCCCTCAGTAATATTCGCCTTTCTAGTTTTAGGGGTTCTAAATGGTTATTCACCTATCGGTACTCACGTAGTAATGTTAAAAATCTCACAATCCGACATACGTCTGAGGAAATTTTAATGGGTACAAATCTCGGAGTTCAGCCATAGAATCTGTAAGTTAGGTTTTTTCAAATTATATGATTTAAGTCCGTTGTTCAGAGAGCTGACTGCGAAAGTGTGATCACATATATAATTTATTCTTAAATATATATAGGACCCAAAATTTAAACAACCATTTAAAGTTGAAGAAATGATAATAAAACTTACGGTCCTTTACCTAAAATCTCTTACCTAAATTGAGTTGCATACAATTTTCAGTAGTGTTCAAAAGTTTGGCATTTATTCAATGAACTGTTTTACGACTTTTGATAATCGGCGAGAATTAAATGGAACACATGAAATGCGGTAAAGGTCATTGCAACTGAAAAAAATTTGAAACGAAAAGCATATTCGAAAATTCGTTACATGTCATATGTATATAGACCCATATTATGTTTTTATGATTGAAAAATAATTTAATTAAACTTCCCACCCAAATTATGTTTTCGTTGTAAGCCCACACCTTCCACTGCCCTCAACAGCCCAACAAAGACAACAATATAGAAAATATATAAAAAAAATTACAAATAACTGTGTAAGCGCCTTTTTGACGATTGCAAAACGTACGTACGGCCGTTCGAAAAGACACATTAAATTAATTCAAGAGTTAACAATAAGAAATACAAACAAACATGCAATGCAATAAATCAACTTAAGCCAACGAGTAAAACATGAATACTTGTACTTGTACTTGTAGACATACATACACACAATATAAACGAGTAAGTAGTACTTGTTCTTCAAGTGGCGGCTGTAACAACTTCCATTGCCTACCGGGCGTATGAGCGATGTCAATAACATCAAAACATCCATACAAACATACATAAATTTGTACTTAGTATACTTCTGCGTACATCTACATAACACATATACACTCAAAAAATACATAGGTAAAGCAAGGCAAGTGCATTGACGCAATAAATAAGAAGGTAGTTGTGGAAGGTAATTGCGACGACCTTGATATGCTGCATGTATTTGTTGTTTATTTGTTATTACCTTTTATTTTCGTTTTTACTGTTGTTGTTTTCATATCATAAAAACAAATGCTTCGATTATTATAGTTGTAGGTTTTCAGTGCTTCTCTTTTGGTGTTTCTTAAGTTTTTTCTTTTTTTTTGGTGTAAACAATTACAACACAAAAAATGAGAACTAAGTACAACAATAATAATGTAAACAGTAGCTCTATTGTCAGCACACAAAAAAGTAACCGCAAATATGTAATGCTCATAGCTGTGAGCATGAATAGCATGTGCCGGTTAATGGCTATTACCGCATTTGACGGCGTGAAGCATGAAGGAAACGTGCCGAACAAGTAAGTAAACGCTTCGAATGCATATAAAATTGCGATCTAGATGAGGGATGAGGAAATAGTTGCAAATTTCAGAAGCTGGCTTAGAGTTTGGTAACGATTTGTAAGATTCTTTTTTTATATTCTCGCAACATGTTGCACAGAGATCAATATATCTACCGCATGTCTGCCTGTGCAATAATTTGAATAGAAATTAAGATATCTTAATTAAACTTGGTAAACAAGTAGTGATATTTCAGATGGGCGACATCGACCCATTGCCACGCCCACAAAATGGTGTCAACCGAAAATGAATGAATGAATGAATGAATTTAATGCCTTATAAACCATTTGTAGAATCATGAGCTAATAGCGGAATTGAACCATTATCCCTTATTTATAAAGCCATTTGAATTCCTTTGTACCTGTAGGTAGATCTCGAAACAATTCATAGAAAAGTATTACTGAATTCCGATTCGTTCGTTTATTTTCTATTTTCTCACTGCAGTTAGATTTGATGTCAAGAGTAAATGATATAGAAGAAAATGCCTAATTTTATAAGTACCTACTTCTTGTTGCAATCAGTAATTCGGTGGCACCGATTGCAGTTGGCGGTTCAGCGCGAAGTTGCAGTATGCAATAACATAATAACTTTAAACTAATGGTATTGCCGACACACACAACAAGCGCAGAACAGCGCAAATAAATATAAATATAATCGCATTCAAAAGTACACGTAGAACATTTTCGTTAAAAGAAACGCATGTGTATGTAGAAGTAAATTGTTGTATTCATTTAATGCTCCAATGAGATTTTGGCGCGCGTTCAGCCAAGCATTTCAAAACAACTTCATGTATACGGTATACATATGTATATACAACCGCAAATGTAGAACCACTTATATACAAAAAGAACAAACGTTTCTTCAGAAAATCCTACTATTATGACAACAGAGCCGATATGCAACCGCTAGACAATCAGTACCATGCAATTATTTAGTCATTATTTTTCGTTCGCTGTGTCATTGTCAAAATATTTTCATATATGGTAGTTATTTACAAATATATGCATGGAATAAGATTGTAATTTAGAACACCATAATGTTTCCATATCACATCCATTGGTGTTCTTGTTTTATTTCTGTTGTTGGAATATTTTTTCCAACATTAATTCTAATTGTAATGCATTTTTGGCATCGATTACAAATGACATTTGTATACGTCAATGCGTGACATGTCATCTGTCATAACATATTTTGTCATCTCTCTTTAAAGTTTTAATTGTAAACGATTAATTCAGTTTCATTTAAAGAACAATATTTATCCCATGTATTATTGATATCCATTTTGAAGTGAACCGATCAATTAATTTGTTATAGGGGAGATAGGAGAGGATCTAGATACAGTGGAACTTCTCTAACTCGAATCACCATAATCCACAAAAAAAATCTTCGAGTTAGATCATTAAAACGTACAATTTTTCGAAAAGTGTTAATACATAGATTTTTAAACAGTTTTATTTTTTTACTTTGCATAAAGCTTTGTGTATATATGTAACCTTAAAACATAAATTCTGTAATTTTGAAAACTGCAGTTTACTTTTGTTTGGCTCTTGACGTCTGTATGCCATGCCTTTGTTATATGATTTATGCAATTCATAAGTGTAATATCATATTTTTTGTTCGCCTCCTTACGATATAGAGAGGCTACTTTAAAATTCTGCCTCGATAGTACAATTTTAAATTTTTTATTATTCCCTGGTCGAAAAGTTCGATTTATAGAAGGAAATTTGTATGAAATTTGACTTCTATTGTCCATTCAAAAGTTCGAGTTATGGAGAACTTCGAGTAAAGGAAGTTTGAGTTATGGAAGGAAATTTGTATGAAATTTGATTTCTAAACTCTATTGCCAATTCAAAAGTTCGAGTTATGGAAGTTCGAGTTATGGAAGTTCCACTGTATTTATACTCTCCGGGATACACGGAATTTTAGGAAACTGGTTTTTGTATTTTTGAAAAACGTTGTCATATATCAGATCAAATGCATTGATGTGAGAGTTCTAGTTTCATAATTATCACAGTCACACAATAATCATTTTTGATTCGGACCTAGAGGTCTTACTTACTATGAGTACCTTATATTTTTGGGATCGCTAAATCCCAATTCGATCCATTTAACAACATCAGATCAGAGTTTTCACGTAACCTCAGAAAACCAGTATGGTGGACAGCGATTTTAAAAACTTATCGGAATTGGGATCGCTAAATCCCAATTCGATCCATTTAACAACATCAGATCAGAGTTTTCACGTAACCTCAGAAAACCAGTATGGTGGACAGCGTTTTTAAAAACTTATCGGAATTGCTTGAAACTCGTTACTCGGGGGTTTTTGGGATCGTTGGTAATAAGGTACACATAGTAAGATCCCCAGGTCATACATAACACAAATATTCTTTGGTGTGTTTTATGTGTATTTAAATGGAGTTTTGGGCATGGTTTAGTTTAGTAAGTTCAGTGTAATATTTTGACGATTTACAATAATATAAAGGTTGTTGAAAAATTTTAAGCTTTAAGAAAGCTTACAGTTGCGACTAATTTTAAGAAAGATTGCTACCTAAAAATTAAACTTAATAAAATTTATAAAATAGACATATTTATATAAAATATATATTTGAAATAGGTTGGCAACCCTTAAATTTTTTTCATTTAAATCAAGATTTCGCCGATTATTCCTGTAACTTCAATTTTATTTATTTTTAATTTAAATTTTAATTTTCTATTAATATTTTATAATCAAATATTTATATTATTTCTTTTACTAGTTTAATAACACTATAATGCCACGAAGATTTGCTCAATATTTCAATTAAGAAACCATTTAAATTAATTTATTTAAATCATAAAAACCACCCAACAAATAATTTCCAAATTTTGTAATTTTATAATTCACTTGCTGAATGTAATAAATCGAAAATTCGCAAAGTCACTGCTCTCACACTCTCTTTTTAACCCTTTCATGCCCAATGTTGCCTATAAGCAACATTGCACTTAACGGCTTCTAACTCTCGTTATTTAAATATTTTTGACCAGCGGTTTTTTCAATTATGTAGACTTATGTGTTGTGCAAGCTTACAGTTACTTTTTCTGATATGAGCTGTGCACCCGTTCATTCAGAAAGAGTTCTCCGCAGAGAGAAATTGGAAAAAATCGTTTCGCGAAAAGAGTTATACAAAAGTGGTTATACAAAAAGTGTTCAAAAACATAAAAAATAATTGCTTTATTTTAAAACAAAGTGAACTATATATATAAGTAAAGATAAGAGAGTTATTTACAAAAAAAAGCATGAGAAAAGTGTTTAGTTTATTTATAATAATTTAATTTGTGCCTATATGCAACATCCTGTAACTAATGAACCAGGATACATAGGACTTTGAAATTTTTATCACTTCATATTTGAGTTAAGACTAATATATCTGCCCTAAAACAATGTTAGCTCCTCCCATTTTAATTCGGGCATGAGAGGGTTAACAAATCAATGACTTCAAATTAATCTAACAGGTTTAGTGACAATTCAAAAATTAAAAGTCAATTAAATGCAAATTGTTTTAATGCTTGTATTATTATTTATTTATTTAAATAATAACCTGGGCTTCATATAAATTTCCACAGCATTCTACTCAGCACATGCTTGCATTCACCTTTAAAAATTTAAGCAAATAATTATATATTAAAGAATAAATTAATTATTAAATATTTGTCTGAACTTGCGACGAGTATTTGAAAATACCCGTTTTGGTCAATAAAAAGAGAATACAAAAGAGATAAGTGAGTAGGGAGATGATCGCGCAAAAAATCAAAAATTGTCTGTCTCAATGTACTTCAAATATTGATAAATATTACCAACGAATATATTATAAACGCTTGAATTGCTATTAGTCGCGTTATGTTAAATATAAATTAATTTTAATCTCTTGTTTTGAGTTGCCAACTGTGCGTCGCAACACTCTCCCTTTCGGCGTTGGTCGCTTTCTGCGGCCGTGTTTTAGTCTGCTGATACATCTGTTCGGGTGCATGTTTTAAACCGCATTTTTGCCATACATTAACCTTGAAAGTTGACGACGAAAACAAACATGAGCTAATCGTATTGCAGTCAACGGGCTTTTTTGCATTTCATAAAACGCTCAAAAACTAAAAAGTGCGGCTTGCTGCCGAAGTTTAAAATATGGAAATTAAAATTTTGTTGGATCTTTTAACTTTTAGCGATTGACTGCGTGCCGTTTGGCATGCTTATCTTCTGCCTGAATGCAATGCAGATGATGTGTAGTGAATTTATGCTACGCTCTTTTATCTAAACAAATTGGTTGTTTCTTAAAATTTTCTACTGCTTTGAGAACACAGTAAACAAAAAAATAGAAGGGTTCTAACGAGGGATTGTGATAGATGAGGCAAAAAATATAGGCGGGTATTGTTTTTCAAAGTTTGTGGCTATTTATGGAATTTAATTCTTTGCTATTTCGTGGCTATAGTTATATCTAGTTCTCAGAAAAACGTCTGTCTAAGCGAAATCGCGATACTATTCAACATGGAATCAGATGTCAAAATTATTAAATTCTCCTTGAAGACTAAAGTAGAAACAATTGAGATACTGTCTACTGAGCAAAGTATGTATTTTTCTACTTCATCCAAAAAATTCGTTTTATGGCAATCTTAAACACAAATTAGTAATAAATCAACCTCAAAATATATTAACAGTTGGATTTATTATATTGCTGGTGTTTATTCACTTACCCGTTTCGACATTGGCCCATCAGAGTAATCCACGGGTTCACATTTCAAATTATAGTTGTTCAGCCAACCAGCCATTAAGTGCTGTTAAAACAGAAATATATTTTTCAAATGATTAGAATTTTTTAATTGTTATTATTATTATGAACTTGAAGAAAAATTAATTTTTAACTCCACACTTAAATGTTAAAAAACTAAGACGAGAATTTAGTTCGGCAAGTGCCCGACTAAAAGTTATCTATCCAAGAAAGAAACAATTGTAGTGAGAACGGAGATAAATACCCCAATTTTGTAAGGCTACTGAAATATAGTCGCCAGTGTAATTGCCCTGTCAGGTTAGGTTAGGTTAGGTTTGTAGGCAGATCTCTGCAAAAACAGTAGATCTCACTTAGACAGCCTGGCGCTGTCCTTTGTGGTACCAATAAAACTCCCTGTGGATCAAAGACCTTTAAGATTCAGCAAAACGCTTGGAATCCATTACAAATTTCTTAAGACGGCTAATATCGTATCTAGCCAATTCGCCAGGATCGCCGAAAAAAGGCCTTCCGAGGTGTTTCAACCTCAGTCTGGTAAAAGCTGGACAATGTAGAAGGAAATGCTTAGATGATTCCATCTCACCTTCCTCCATACAGCTTTGGCAACTTGCATCTGCCACGATCCCAAGTCTCACCGCATGGGTACCCATTGGACAATGTCCTGTATGTACACCCATGATGGCGCTGAGATGGACCTTGCCCAGAGGAAGCAGTTCAACGGACCGCTTACGCTCCACAGAGGGCCAAAAGGACCTCGCCACTGCACAAGTACTGGTAGTTGACCAGCCTTTGACGAGCTCATGCGTAGTCTGCATGTCCAGCGCTCTTGCGCAGGTAGACCATGGACTACCAATGCGCTCCCATTCCGACGTCAATGTAGTTATGGTACCCTGCCTTGCAAGCTTGTCCGCTATACAGTTACCAACGATCCCGCGGTGACCGGGTACCCACACCAGTCGGATCACAAAATAGCTGGAAGCTATTGATAAGGATCTAAGACACTCCTTAACTAGCCCAGAGCGTACTGCCATCGATTCCAATGCCAGTATTGCCGCCCTGCTGTCGGAGTGAATACATACCTCTCTAAAAGAGGTCACCATACGGAGTAGTGCGTCAACTTGACCTGTCTACTGAAACAACGTTTCACATGGCCATATAAAATACTAAACCTGTGTTTACATTATTGGAGAACACTGTTTGAAGTATTTGGCAGCACTGCTCAATATGGAATAATTCGAGAAATTAAACATTCATTGACATTTTAAATCGTGATGTTTGGTAAATTTTAATTAATTTATTTGTACATTTATTGTAAAATTATTAGTTTACTGTTCATTATATTGTTCAATTTGATTGTTATTGACAATTTTAAAGAATCTGGGAAACTTATTTGCTATCAACTTATAAAAAAGAACCGGTTAGGCACAATTATAATATTAGAATTATAAATATTAGTTCAATAAAATGTACACATCAATAACACTATACGACAAAATCGAATTTTTTCTGGGCATTGGACCAAATTAATTTTTCCCAGGAGATTGAGTCATAAGTCAAAAATGGTATTCTCTGATTTTTGAAATAATTGAATTCGAAAAAAGGACTTTTGTAAAAAAAATATTTTTTAATAATTTTTGGGAAAGAGTACTATTAGAAGAAAACAATATTTTCGGTTAAAATTTACTCTTAGGCGCTGAGTTCAACATCTTCGATATCTGGGGCCTTGAAAAGTTATAGTCCGTTTTCGACAATTTTTTCACAAATTAAGCCAGAGATGATATACACATTAAGTTTTATTCCACTATCTTCACTGGTTCCTTATGTATATATTATAAAGTGAAGGAATCAGATGGAATTCAAAATTGAGTTATAAGGAAAGAAGTCGTGGTTGTGAACCGATTTCGCCCATTTGTCCGTGTTATCAGGGTGTCAAGAAAATATTATATACCGAATTTCATTCGAATCGGTCGAGTAGTTCCTGAGATATGGTTTTTGACCCATAAGTGGGCGATGCCACGCCCATTTTCCGTTTTGTAAAAAAATCTGAGTGCAGCTTCCTTCTGCTATTCTGCTTTTTTCTTTTCGTTAGTGAGTTAACTCACTTTTAGTAATTTTCAACCTAACCTTTGTATGGCAGGTAGTGGTCTTTAGCAACTTTGTTGCGAGAGTATAAAAATCGAAAATATGGCTTAAATCTAAAGTGAGTCGCAGATAGCCTGTCATAATGTAATATTGGTCTATAGTTGCCTGTCGGCAGACTATACTCAGTAATAAGTGCGACTGGTGAGTGAATCTGTTATAATATAGATACGCAATAGGGGTGTAAAAGTAAGTAACAGTAAGTAAGTTTCTCCTCGCTAAAAGAGTTGAACTATCTATTTCAAAAATTATTATAACTAATTTTGTGATATGAAGTGTCTATTTAGTTTTGAAAGAGCTAAATGAGTAATTCATTTCGTTTAATTAACTATGTTAAAGCCTATTGTTAACAGTTTATTTATTTTATTTATGTGTATTATTAACTATTTATCAACGGCACTAATATTTTTTGCTTTGCCTTTTGCTTAATTTGGCATAAGAAATAGCTATACCAAATATATAATCAATGTTAGTCCAATTTTATTGAACAAAACTCACCTCGTAGAACATATACCCGCTTAACGCCACCTGAAAAGCATTGTAAATGACTAATGTACCCCGCAATTGGAAGGGTTTTCTGTCGCGCATGAACGTTGGACCGATCAAGAGGACCCAAGACAGGTATATGGCAACCAAACCGAATGTGTAAAGGGGATGTTCCATTAATGGGAAACGTGTGGCACGGGGATCTAGAAATTAGAAAAAAGAAGATATATAATGAATATTTATTTTAATTGGCCTAAAAAGTTTTGATTCATAGAATGTGTAAGATAAAACAAATATGTTGATTTTTCTAGCAACATTAGTTACTCATTAATAAAATCAATAATTTTTCAATGAATATTTATTATATGGACTGACAATAATATGCAAAGTGAGTTCATTCAACTCAAATGTCTATTTTATATAATTTGGCTAATTTCTGCATTGTTGCACATTTACTATTTTGGTAATTTTTTTTTAATAGCAAAAATGCAAAAACATTTTTTATTTATGTGTGAAATATTTATTTAAAGTACATATAAAGATACAAAACAACTGAAATGAATTTTACTCACAACAAACTCTGTCTAAACCGGTGAAACAACTATGGATATGGCAAATAATATGCAAATCTAATTTATTTAAATATAAATATTGCAATGTGGGTAGTTTTATGGTTGCATTTCTTTATTTTTCGGCAATAAAACTTGACTTGAATAGAAAGAAAGTATTAACTTTTTCACTTTTTAAAATACCAAATTCTCAATACATACATATTTAGATTAAATGCGGTCAAATGAGGGCACTGACACTGGCATTTGTATCAGTACCACGAAAACTCTTTTTAAATGAGCTTTGGTGATCCTGTGGCCTTGCCATGAAAACCATTTTAAATGTTTAACTCAAAGATATTTTTTTACTTTCATGAAATATTATTATAGTTAGGTAGTTAGCTATACCAACCACTGTCATGCCATAAAAATTAATAGACGTTTATTACGTTAATATTTCCACAATATACTTAATTGCAATTGCTATTAAATAATTGTTTGTGGAAACATATATTTAATTAAAAATATAATTCTATATTTTATAATATCATATTAATGAATACCAGTACGCGTATGCATTAGGGTGGAGTATATATATCTTTTTTTAATATATAGCGAATTCGCAGAAATATGATTTTTACTACAAAAATTAAGTTGAACAATATTTGCTGTCTTCGATTCACAACTCTCTGAAAAAGAAAGAAACGGCAACAGTTCTCGAGTTGAATTCTATATAAGATAGTATGTGTCAATGCCACAGTTAGTTTGAAAAGTTGGTCTAGTTTGTTCGATTCACTACTCTCCAGCGCTTGACAACAATCGAATGCAACTATTTTAAAAATCCAGCAATATAAATGATTTCCTTTTTATAGTTTGAAAAAGAAAAAAGGCGTTATAAAAAACTTAATTTAGAATTCACATATTTTTGGTTCTATCCTAATATATAGATACATCTATATTTGCATGAACCTTTTGATAAATATAAACTTTAGTGCCATTTACAATATAATTAGGCATTTATTAAGTGAGCAGTTATGACCTTACCCTTTTGTAGTTAAGTATAAACTTGTGTGGAAATGAAAACTGCAAAGCAAGTTTAATTAATAAATGCTGAATAAATATAGCGGTATTTATTTTATATTATCCAGAATTAATTTAGCGTGTGCCTGGTTTTAGCCACTGACTCAAAAACCTAGAATTATTTGTGGCTAGATCTTTGTGGATTTCGATTAAGTTTTAAAAGTTTATATGAAAGATATAATCCCCGCTAGGTGGCGCCATAGCCACTATAATTAACAAAAAGCATATTTATGACCAGATTAGGCTCAGTTTAGTTAGAAAGTTTGTCACAGAAAATATAATTAACCCTCTCATGCCCGAATTAAAATGGGAGGAGCTAACATTGTTTTAGGGCAGATATATTAGTCTTAACTCAAATATGAAGTGATAAAAATTTCAAAGTCCTATGAATCCTGGTTCATTAGTTACAAGATGTTGCTTATAGCCACAAATTAACACTTGATTAACACTTTTCTCATGCTTTTTTTTTGTAAATAACTCTCTCATCTTTACTTATTTATATAGTTCACTTTGTTTTAAAACTTTGCCTTTAGGCAACATTGGGCATGAAAGGGTTAATATATTTATGATATAACAATAGATGGGTGAAGAGGAACAGTGAGCTTTTTGACGGATGGTTCGAAGCTCTGGCAGAGGGAGTCTTCTGTCGGAAGCTCTCCATCAACATTAGCTCTATACTTCCAGAACACTTTAGTGTATTTCAAGCAGAGGTGGCTGCGTTCAAGTTAGCAGTAGACACATTGATCCATATTGTGACCCGATACAAAGAGGTATGCATTCACTCCGACAGATGTAAGTTTCCAAACTAGTTTGGAGGCAAGCAAGCTGGAATCAACTTAGCATTTCTTCCTCCAATGAGGAGCCAGACTAAGATTGAAACAGATTGGTATGCTCAAGTTCGACTTTGATAAAATTGACATTAAGCGACTGAAGTAGTTTGTAATATATTCCAACCGTTTTGCCGAATCAAGAGAGCCTTTCTATTGAATTAGGCTTCTGTTTTTGGTATCACGAAGTACAGTACTCAAAACTACCTATTAATTTCTGTATATTAACCTAACCTAACCTAACTATAAAATATTTGATGAAATACCCTAAATTTTTCAGTATACAAAAAATTAGCAGTTAATTGAGCTTTATTTAGTAGTTTCTCTATTAAACAATGAAATGTGATTTGTAACTGGTAGCTTAAATTATCTCATTCTGTTTATTTTTTTAGATTATTTTGCGTATAATATTATGATTAATCATTATCACTAATACAAATGTCGTCGGCTTATTAGTAAATACCTGTCTAACATTTAACGACTTTATTACCCTTTTTTTAATAAAAAAAATAAAAATAAAATTCCATTATGCATGGGATATGTTTGTTTATGACACTATTCTATGCAAGGAATTTATTTTTGTTTACTTCAACTCCGTAATATATTCCAAAAAGTTCACACTTCTGTAGATATAAATCTCTAAAGTTACCAGCACTATTATTACCATAAATTACTGTTTTTAACAATTGCTTTTTATTTAGATATCGCTTGCTACCTGACATTTGAACAATTAATTGTTTAGATGTGATACATGCAATACCCGTAGTTGCAAAGCATTTAATAAGAATCAAGAATCTCAGTTAGGCACGTACTGTGTCACAGTTGCCATAGTAGCTGCCTTACAGAATCCGATACAAACAATTTTGCTGATTAAATGATTGTGTAGCTAAGCATACTAGCACGTACATGGTAAATACAAGCAAAACAAAGATATTAATTTATATATGTATACTCGTTTGTATTTATTTACAAAACTTATAAAACTATATGATAGGCGTGGGCAGCAAGATGCACTTTACTACTCTCATCAGGCAATATATATACATATGTACATATATAAATGACTAATATTGTGAACAGTAGTAATTTTAGTAGTCAGTATTAAACAAGTGTGAGCAAGCAACATTATTTACCGTTGAACATAGTTTTAGTGTCTTCGATATAATGTAGGTCCACAGGCCATGGTTTAAGAGCGTTTGCATTGAAGATCAAAGACAAAATAGAGGGTGAACTACAATTGCTTGAATATTGCCTGCGCTTCTTAGTAATTAACTTAGTTTGAATATCATATTTTAACGTCACATTAATACACGCAGAGTGTTTTTCTTGTATACACTTGAATGTAATTCAGCGCAAGGTTTGTGTCTTAAGTCTTCTGTGTGTTATTGAGCATGCAGCCGAAGCAAAGTGATTTTTTAATGGTAAACTGTAGCAAAATTCAGTGCAGATTTCTTTAATTTTTCTGAAATTTTTGCACATTTTTTATATGGAATAGGCGATGAAAAATATTTCGTTACATTAAATATTTGTATGTTCGGCATATTTATCAGACGCCGTTAACCTTTTTAGCAACACTGCATAAAGTGAGACAAAAATGAGTAAATGTGTATATGTGTATGGGTAAGCGCGCTGAAGTGCGCTAAAAGCCTAATTAAAAGGTTATAACAGTAGTAAAAGTTGTAAATAATTACATATATATATAAACACAAGGCATTTGCATGCTCAGATGCGCACAAACATTGAGTTACTAGCTACTCGCAAGTAAAAAATTATAATTTAAATAGAAATAAAATTAAAAACTACGCACACTTGCAAGTATCTGTATATATATTCAAATATTATAATAGCATCATAAAAAAATGTGTAGAAGGAAATTGACAATTATTAGTCATTTTTTTGGACAATTTAAATGACATTTAATTGCGGTAATAATTGTCGAAGATAAGCGAAGCAAGTGTCCGCTGCAGTTGTTTGGCATTGTCAAGGCCGCTGAAGGTTGTGCGCTCAAATTGTAAATGTACTTAGGTTTCTAACGCTTCGCGTGTACATACATATAAGTATGCGCTTTGGTATGTCCGCATTACATTAAGTATATACGCAGACACTTTTGGGCGAGGCTGAGGGCGTAATACATACCATACACTGCTATAAAGTATGATTTTCAAGTTCAACGCTGTCTCAATGACAAAGTTGTTTATCGTTTTCTGGTGTTTTATGACACCAACTTGCTACTGGAATTTGTAACTTTACAAAAACATAAGTACATTTTTGTACATTTTCAGGTAGGTGGTGCTCTTTTTGCAAATATTAGTAAATGGTTAAAGATGGTTAAACTAAATTGTAAGAATTAAGAATTACTTGGTTTTCGTAAAAATGACAGAAGTGAATTATTTTTGATTCATGAAAGTGAATATGAAATTTGATTTGCCTAGAGATCTTTAATGGTATGATAAACAACTTCTACATGTATTGAGGGAGTTAAGACTTTACGAGGGTATTCTGATGTACAGGCATGAATTTCAACTCATCATTTTTGAACATTACAAGAATACCGAAAAAAAAATCAAAAACTTAGCAGATGATGAAGTGTGAAGTTTGTGATGAAGTATTATTAATCTAGCGTAACGATGTTATGGTTGGAAAAATTTAAATATTTTTCTAATAGCGACTTCCCAAAAAACGATTTTTATAGCACTTTTCCGAACTTTTAGACTTTTTTGAAAATAGTAAAAAATTTAAAATTGGTGATGAGGATACTTCCAGCGGTAGAGACGACTCTCAATAAAACTCAGGTAAATTAGTATAGTAGAACTTGAGAAATCGTGGGTATCTTTTTGAAAAACCCAGAAAAGATCTGAAAATTGTCTTTGCCACCGAAAAAAATTTGAATTTTGAAAAATCCTCTTTTAGCCGTGTTTTTAAATAGTTAAACTTTGAAATTGCGCTAGAGCGCTGGACACACTGGATCGAGTGAGCTCGCCAAACGCTGGAGAACAACAAGCAGCTGCTCAGTAGCGAGATCTTTCTGGCCCGCAGTGGATCAAAAACAGTCCTTACAGCTGCTGTCGCATAGTAAGACTCATGTCTCCGCGATCATTGGTGTGCTTACTGGTCATTGGCCAATAGACACACACGCTTGGAGGAAGGCGAAGCGGAATCATCCAATCACTTTCTCCTTCAATGTCCAGCATTCGTCAGACTTAGGTTAAAGTACTTCAGTAGGCACATCTTCGGCGAACCCAGTGAAGTGACTGGTATCAACATTAGCCGACTTAAGAACGTCGTATCGTAATGGTGGATCTGTTGGGAGTTTTCCGGTTGTCATAAAGGACAGTCGAATCTGTCTAAGTGAGATCTCTGTAGCTGGGGAGATCTACCTCTTAACCTAACCTAACACTAGTTTAATAAAAAAGTGTTTCTTAAAATTGAAAAGTCCCCTTTAATGAAAATAAAAAATATTTACGCACTCTCAAAAAAATGCTCGTTATAACTACCATATCTGAGACTCATGACCATTAGTCTGTGAAATATTAGTTTAACTGCACACAAACAAATTCGTTGCCTTTTTGACCCGGTGTCGCGCGTCACTGACCCTTGCACACTGGTGGACAACAACAAAATTTGGTTAAACGCGCGAGCATTTAAGTGCGCCGTAATGCATTTTAATTGCAGTTCTATGTCAACTTGACTGTTTTATGAACTTTGTTTAACCGACACAAATGCTTTGTTGTTATTGCCATTTTCGTAGTAAATTCTCTATTTAACCGGCTGTGAGGCTTCTAATTGACGTTTACTACACAATTTGCGTAGAAATAAATGTTCAAAGCTAACTAACTAGCGGCATCTTACACAAAATATGCGTTTGAGTCAAGCGTTTTTTTTGCCGCGGCCATTCATTTGTGCGCCTTTCAAGCACTACACACTCATACATATTTATGTACTCACATTACTCAACGCATTACAAGCCGTATCGGCCGTAAGTCGGTTTTATGTGTTTCGAGTAATATTTAAGCTTTCCAACACAACCACATTAGTAATGCGCAATTTTACGCTTTGTGGAAATTCTTCGCATTTCTAATTGCCTACGAACTAGTTTAGAGGGGATTTTTTGCACTTCTTAATATTTAATTGCGTGATTAGTTGTTGCACATACAAAGTATTAGTACAATTATTAAATACGCAAAGCACATTATAAGGAAATGTATACTTAATTGATTTATTTTGTATGAAATGCTTTAGGAGATTACTTCATGTTGTGTAAAATAATTGTTTTAAAATTGCAAGTCTAAAGTTCTCCAAATTAATTTTTTTCTTGAAATTGTGGAAGCATTTTTGTTGTATTTTCTAATGCTTGCAATAACTCGAACTAATATTCACATTCTTCCTCGACTTTGTTATGAATCAAAAGTTTCAAACTGCCGATGTGTAAACATTGAATAAATTTTATAAAAAGCATCCTCAAATATTCAAGCATTTTTATGGTGACCGCCTTTGTAGACCATGACCAAAATGAAAGCCACAGGCATGATTTCGGCCGAATGTTTACCTAGAACTCATTATTGATTCCCGAATTGCTGGTGTTAACTTTGGTTTTTGAGTAACTTCTTAACTTTAATATTTAATTGCAGTATATTTAGAAGCTATTAAACTCAGTATATAGTACAACTACTTGCTGGATACTATGCCAATTTTAAAGAACCTAAAATATGTGTAGCTACTCTAGAAATTTTGGATGCATTTCCAGAATTATAATCAATTATAAGCATACAATTTATATATATAGATAATGAAAGGGCTGCCACACCTTCTGAATTAAATATATGTAATCTCCATCAAATTTTAAAACAATGTAATTTTAAAATCCATTTTGCTAAGAATCACATTCTGAATACAAATATCGTAGAGGGTTGCCATTTTTTCTTAAACATAAACTGTTAATGTGTAACTTGGGCCTAGGAAATTTTATTGTTTGCGATATAGAAGACATTTCAAAGAGTTTCAATGTTAATTGTAATAGATATTATAGATTTGCACAAAATTTTGTATTTCTAGTGTAGCATAGCCAGTATAAAAAATCACCGAAAGCAGACGATAACTTTTTAAGGCCCCAAATATGGAACATGAGGAGGTCGAAGTTTGAGGCTAATTTTTTATTGAAAATTTCGGTAAATCTTTCAGATATGCTAAAGAAATTTAAAGAATATGTGTTCCATCCAACAGCGTGCGTTTGTGCCAAAAATAGGCAAAATCAGTTCATTTCCACTTGCCACATATACCTCATTTTCGGGGGTTCAAAGTTCCGGTGGACTTTATACAGTTAATACGTCCATATATGTATAAGAGCAAAATTAAGTGAACGTAAAATTTTGGAAATAATGTAGCTTGTTAGCAAAATGGTTGAAATCGCTCCAGGAATTATCCAAAAAACGAAGAAATTACTATTTTCTTTCAGTAAATAAAAAAAATTTTTGTAATCTTTTGAAAATTTTTCAAATGAAAAATTTCTTCAAAAAGTTGAATTACGTGAATTACAACGTTTATAGATGACTAGCAGATCGCTCCGGCTTCGCACGGGTTTAAACAAACTTTTCAAAAGTTATAAGTTTTTAGACATTTATACACACTCTTCCATACATAGTACATATTTCCCGTTTCTTGTGTGGGTTCATATAAAAAAAGTAAAATGAGGAACATTCGATCTTGACATTCTATTTTTTTGTAATGAGCTAAAATTTACGACCTCTAGTCTTTGATGTCCGATGAATTTCTCTCTGATTATGAAGGCGTTGTAAACGCTCAGATTTTGACGCCCTAGTGCAAGCTTGTATATTTCTAATATTTTGTTCTTCAAGCCGCTGCACACGCTCCGAACTCGACTCTCAAGCGCGTACTTGGCAGGTTTTGAAATTTTGTTCATCAATCAGCTGCGAGCGATTGTTACTCGACTCTCTGGCACGCGATTGCGATGCGAAGAGAATTACTTGCAAGACGGTTTTCTGTTTCAGAATAAGATTATCCATCACGGAGTATTTTTGATACCCTCACCTGGGAACTATTTCCAGAAAGTTGAGATGCTAACAATAAATATAGCCTATGTTACTCAAAGTGAATGTAGCTTTTCAATGGTAAAAGAATTTTTGAAATCGGCACAGTGGTTTTTGAGTTTATTCATTACAAACATACATACAAATCTTTCCTCTTTAGCACAGATGCTATTCTTATTTTTTGATTTTTTTTCTTCAACTTATTTCATTACATGAATTACAACATCAATTAATTACTCGATGTATTAGTTTATTTCTAGATTTCTAAATTTTCTACGAAGGTTTTCATTCGCTAAAATTTCAGGTTTCAATAAAGTTAGCACAATTACAAATTTTCTCTTCTTCAATTTTTTTAGAAAAGTATTGTAAGTAATAATACTATTTTAAGTTACCTCTAAAAGCTTAACAAACAGTTTAGAAATGTTCCGTTTAAAATTCAAAACCTCACAAAGTATTACGCCTATTTTAAGGGAATTCCCTAAAGTTGATTATTCTACATTTCAAATTCATTACCTATTCAACACTATAAGCTGCGGTCTCATTTTCTATTCTCTTCAACTTTCATTGGTTACCCTCATCATTTCTGTATATCATTAATTTTATACTTATTTATCATTATTTGCTCTCTTAAAAGCTCTTATTTTTTGTTTTCGATATTTTGTATACAATAATTATTAGGCCAAAATTGTTATGTTATTATATGAATCCGTTATAATAAATGTTTTCATTTTTTGGGGATTTTTCTAGTTGAGATTTTACAAAATATTATTACATTTAACAATTCGCATTATATTTGCCAGACAATATTTATTCATACTTTTTATCGCTTACGCGTATTATCATTTAAATTTTATGTGTTCAATGACATGCATTTCGTTTTACATTTTTCTTTAACTTATACTTTCGCCTCACACTCTCTGCGCATCAAAACATTTATCGGCGTTTTGCTTTTACGCTTTTACGCGCCAAATTACATTGCACACTCTTAATAAATTTGAAAAATTTTGCATTTGAATTCAATTTTATATGTATCACCAATACATACCGCCGAAATCACGCTCGACCAAATGGTAGTAGCGCTGTATCAGTCCGGTGTAATTCCAATCAACATAATGCGATTTGAATTCGTCCAAAGCGATGGTCGCAATCTCGGCGGCCATATCGAAGCGTGAAGTTATGTTGCTATTCATTTTGACTGTGTGTTGAGTTTTTTTGTGTTTTGGGTGAATTACTTAACTATTGTCACTTAAGTTTATTTATTTAGGTTTTTTCTTTGCAATTCGTACGAAACGAGATTCCACAGTCAAACTGTACACTATATAAGGATCTATGTAATTGCACACTTTTAAGCGTTATTTAATTGTTTTTGTTTTTTTTTTGTACTGCACACTCACACGCACTCTTACAATGCTACGAAATAGTCCATTATATGCACTTTTTGCGGCTAATAATTTTTAAGAATAATTGTTGCGAATTTTTTTAGAATTATTTTTCATTTACAGCAAACAACAAAATAGCACAAAATTTAACTGATATCGTTTGTGATGAGCACTGGCATTGGTTAAATTGTTTAATTATTTAATTCTTGAAGTTCATAAATTTCCTTAGCACTTTGTCTGCATGGCTAGAAAGCACATTCTATTTAGCACATTCTAAATACTAAATGTTGAAATGTTGCGTATACGCCACCACGTTCAAATTCACTAAGTTCTAGAACCAAGATTGTATTCCTCTTTGTATTGTATTGTATAGTCGCATGTAGTCACTTTTGTTAGTATTGTTTCACCAAACCGCACCGTATGAATGTTTATGCTCAACTGACTGCAAAACTTCTCGACAATCACAAGATAAAATAAATGTTTTTTGCCAAAACGCGCAAAGACGCCGTCGCAATGCAATACAAAAGCACAAAACACACAGATGGAGCGACTAGAAGGCAGCAACAGCACCAGCAGCAGCGCAGAGAACGCAGCGCTAGGAGCTGCCGCTACACATAAACGAACGATCGCAGTAGTGCTTTTAGACGAGCCGATACAACAACACAAAAGCCACAATGATTCGCAAAACTTCATACGGAAAGGGAGAGCAGCCGCCAACACACACAGCGACAACAAAACAAATTCGAAAAACCAAAGCCAAAGCAAAGCTGGCAAAGTCAAAAGTCAATTCGCGTTGATGCCAAATCAGTTGCGGCGCGGCAGAATCAGCACCAGCAGCGGGTAAACGATCGCCTTCAATGCGCAAGATAATCAGAAACGATGAAGCAGTCAAGCAGCTCTGTGCTGCAGCACTACGTCGACAGCACAGCAAGCAGCGCAGTTGATTTTGTTTTTGTATGCCAAACAAAGTTAAGGGTGTTTGTGTTGGTGTTGGTGTTTTTGCTTGTGTTCGTATTTGCTTTTGCCATTTTTGCCGTTGCCGAGGTGTCAGGCTTCACCAACACATACACACACACTCATGCAAACACTGGGCTCTTATAACATTAATTGCTTTCGTGTCCGTTCGTGTGGAAGTGAACGCCATTCGTTGTTTGTCCACTTCTAAAGTTGTTCTTTTACAACCTTCTTGTTTGTTGTTGCGCCGAAAACATACTTCCACTTTTATTTGAGTGTGTGTGTGTATTTGTGTGGAAGCAAGTGGATTTGCACATATTATTTATTGCTCATATTTGCTTGTTGCTGCAAACAGCGAAAACGAAAATACGAAAAATCGTTTCTGCTGCAATACAGAAAGGGTAAAAGGTGGAGGGGAACTCATATACATAGAGTAATAAATAAAAATTTTGTTATAGTTTATGTTAACCGACTAATAACTAGCACTAAAAATGTAAAAAATGCATGAAAAATTTTTAATTTCTTATAAATTTTCGAGTTTTAATTAAATAATGTGGATAGATTTCGTTAAATTTTTTGCTAACTTTGTTGTAATTTAATTTCCAAGTATTTTATATATTTAATATTTTTATTAAAGTGTATTTTTTTTATTAAGTAACTAAAATTATTATATATAATATATGAGGGCTGGTGTACCTCTTGGATCAGTTTTATTCATTTTCGCAACAATGATAAGTTTTAATCAAGATTTTAAATTCATTTAATTTTGCTGAAATACCTCACATATTAATTGATATAGGGGTAAAAAGCCCACCAATTGTTTGAAACCCTATAATTAGGTATAACGCGACCATTAACCATTTTTGGTACAGAGGCATACTTTTAGAAGAAAAATATTTACTCTGAATTTCTTTTAAATATCTGAAATATTTACATATAATTTCCATAAATTCGATTTCCTTCTTGTTCGATGACTGGAGCCTTGAAAAGTTATAGTCCACTTTCGACAATTTTTTCACAAGCGATGCCACACCTCAAGTGCAGTATTAATACTAGGTTTGCAAATATCTGCCTTCCGCTTTTTTCTCTTTATACAATGCTTTAAAAAAAGTGTTACATCTAGACGGCAACTTCATAATACCCTCCTCGTAGAAGCCCCCCTCCTTATTTGCGAAGAACTCGGACAGCCACTTTTCACAAGCCTCTTTTGAGTTCAACTTTACCCCTTTAATGACGTTCCCCATGGTCAGGAACAGGTGGTAATCACTTGGCGCGATGTCCGGGCTATATGGTGTATGCGATAAAACCTCCCGTCCGAGCTCCCATAGCTTCTGACGAGTCATCAACGAAGTGTGTGGTCTGGCGTTGTCCTGGTGGAACACTACACCCTTCCTGTTGGCCAATTCTGGATGCTTCTGGTCGAGGCGGTCCAGTTGTTCGCAGTATATGGTCGAATTAAGCGTCTGGCCATATGGGAGCAGCTTATAATGGATGATTCCCTTCCAATCCCATCAAACACACAGCAAAACTTTCTTGGTCGTCAATATCGGCTTGGCCATTGTTTGGGACGATTCACCGGCCTTCGACCAACACCGTTGTCGCTTGTTATTGTCGTATGTGATCCATTTTTCGTCGCCTGTCACCATCCGCTTCAAAAATGAGTCGAGTTCGTTCCGTTTCAGCAGCATATCGCAGGCGTTGATTTGCTCCAGAAGGTTTTTTTGCATCAAATCATGCGGCACCCAAACATCCAGCCTTCTCCAGATGGTTTAAAATGGTTTGGTGACTAATTCCCATCTCCTGGGCGATGCCAAGAGATGACATATGCCAGTCTAACTCGATGTTTTCCATGATTTGATCGGTATTCGTCGTCACAGGTCTTCCGGCGGCTGGTTTATCCATGGTCTCGTTTTCACCCGCTCTGAATCGTCGAAACCATTCCTCCGCCATTAACTTCCATTAACCTCACGGAACGTTTCTCTAGCGGATTTGCTTTTAACGAAGGAAAACTTTAAAATAGCGCGAATTTCGGCGATAGTGAACTCCAAACTAATCATACATAGCGTCGTTTTGTAGGTTATGTCAAGGCCTTTCGAAGATGTATAGTATATAGTATTGTCAGATGCGAGCTCTGTAGCGCTTTATACATATGCGCGAAATTCATAAGACGAAAAGGCGAATACCTAATATATTATAAAGTGAACGAATCAGATGGAATAAAAAAATGTATTGTAGGGTAAGTAGGCATGGATTTGAACTAATTTCGAATATTTTCCAGCAGTAATATCAAGGTGTCAAGAATATATAACGTAGCAAATTTCATTGAAAACGTTGGAGAAGTTCCTGAGCTTTGGTTTTTGATCCAAAAGTTCGTTCATCGCCATTTTGTGGACGTGACAATTGTCCAATTTGCTCTCTTTGGTAGCAAAAGAAGGTGTTTTTATACGAACAAGCCATATTTCACGAAGACCTCTAAAACCCTTTAATAGAAATGTGGTGCAAGACTGGGCCCAAAACCATTAAACTCCCTTAAAAACCATTCAAAAATATTAAAAAGTAGAAAATTAGACCATAGACACACCAAAACAATTCTACTTTAGCTAAATGTGAGTTCAATATCATTATTGAGATTGCCGCTGAGGATGACGTACCAATCAAGTATAAACTTTGCGAAAGTAGAGCTTTCAGCCAATTGAAACAAAAAATGAAATATTTTCTACGATGCACAGTGTCCTAATGCAAATTGTATTAAATTCAACAAATTGTTGAAAAGTGTTTAGTAAGGGATAAACAGGGAGCTCGATAAACCTAACGATTGCTTATTCCGCAAAGTGCTTCATTGTCTTTAGGTAGATCATGAATGCATATGATTTATAAAAAAGTTTGTGGCCGGATAAAAGATGTTCTAAGGCGGCTCTGAGCTGAGCAGAAACATAAATGCCTTTTTAATATTTGTTATAAATTGAATATGGACTTTGATCTGAGACAAGATCATAAATAATTAACATAAAAGGTTTAATAATTTGTACAATGTGGTCAACAAAATTGTTTGTTTGTACACATAAAATTACTGGTCTCCAAATATATGTGTGTATGCCTGCCATAACATAACTGGTTTTTAAGCCCTTGGTTTTAAGCCATTTACTCATTTCAATTATTTAATTAATACCAATTGCAGTTAAACAATAATTTTTCCACGAAGTAATGCTAAAATACAACAACCACAGACAGTTAATATTTTTCTTCTACTTCCAAAACCACTAAAAAAGAGTATAGGCCAATAGTCGGACAAATTGTTACCTCGCCTGTTAAGCGGTCAAACGAAATAGAAAATATTTTTTAGTTAAAAAAAAAAAAAATATATACCTATATAATATACTAATTGGTCAAACAAATACTAAGACAAATAGTAACAACAAACATATAAATTAGAAGTGCAAATAATGTAATAGATGTGTGAATTGGTGAGGCCTATATGCATGACTTTGTTCAAAACTATAGGCACATTAACCCCAACATGCTGTGGCACACATGTTTACCGTTGAAACAAAAAAAATTATTAAGAATTGAAAATACTTCGAATACATAGATGTGCGTTATGCTAACAGAAAAAATGAAAGTGTGAGTATTTATAATTTTAGGTTATTTAAGTTTATTGGCTTAACAATATTTTAAGTTAGGTCTGCAAACCAAATTTTTTGTTTGAACAAATTAAGAGTTTTGTAGTAATAGAGAAGATAGATGATATGATAATTTTTAGTTTCATTTAAGTATTGGTTTTTATTAACAGCTTTAGAGTAAGTCAATATTAAGACTTTAAGGTTTTTCCATTGTAATTTTTTATACCAAATGAGTTATAGTGACTCAATTAAACGAAATATATTATTTAATAAAATTTAATTTATTTCCTATATTCCTATTTTTAAAAACGTATAAAGAATATTTTTAAAATCGAGTCCGTTATTTGTTGTTTCCTATTAACCAAGGGAGCATGTGCAGACAATTAATATATTAACTATTTAATAATATACTTAAATATAGCTTTATATTGTTCTTACATTCTAAAGGGGTATTCAATAGGGACGCTACAATTTCCCACTCTTTTGACATTTCTTTTCAGTAAGGTTTGCTATTTCACCATGGAAAGATATATGAACCAACAACGATCTTGAAAAGATCTTACAAGATCACATTGACGCAAAAACTGAAGCCACTTGACCACCAGAATCGTCGTATGTTCGTGAATTGGGCTGAGCAACAACTTGAAAATTATCCGGATTTTCAACGAAAAATCATCTTCAAAATATGCGTTATTGGTCAGGTCCACACGTACCCATTGCATCCCGAAAAAATTACGGTTTGATGCGGTTCATGGGCCGTACTTCTTCCGTGATGATCAAAACCGGCGCGTTATTGTGAATGGGAATCGCTACCGCTCAATGGACCGAATTGAATGATATGGACTTGGACAATATGTGGTTCCAACAGGCCGGCGGCACAAGCCACACAGTGAATGTCAACAAGCTAGCGACGATTGATGGACTTCGTACGAATATCGAACGTGAATTTATAGCAGTATCGGCCGATTTATGCTTGAAAACCGTCGACAATTGGGTTCAGCGTCTGGACTTCTGCAAGCGTGTTCGTGGTGGCCATGCAAAAGAAATCACGTTCCCTACATAACAGCATCGAATGTACTTTCACAGAAATAAAGAATTTCATTGATTTCCCAAACCGTTTTTGTTTGATTTAAAACTTTTATAGCGCTATTTTTGAAAAACCCTTTATAAATCGTAGAAACAAAACAATTAATAAAAATGATCTGAATGAACTGTATGTAGCTATGTGCTACAATTATAAAATAAGTACAGTTAAGTTGTGGTGGGTAACTAATAATTTAAAATAAACGTAAACAGGAATCAAAATGCCAACGCAATGATGTTAAAGTTCAAACTATGTGATACTCATGCTATGTAGTAGAGCTCTACATACTATAATACAAATATATAATACTATATAGTATTTTAATAAGCGTGGTATTTATAAATTAAATACTTTCGCAACACTGCGATGTATTACAAGTTTTCATTTTCGATTATTTGTATATGTACAACAGGTTTTATAGGGATAGGAGAACACTTAGTGGGGCGCAATCCGCAAACGAGCGGAATTTGCCGAGTCATGAAAGGCAAGAGTTTTTTAAGCGTCGAGATCTCAAACTGCTCAGCTACAGAATGAAAAATTTCAACAGCTAAGATTTAAAACTTACAAAAACAAAAGGTTAAACATTTTTAATGTTACTTATTAAGCGAAGACAAAATAGTTTTTTTGATGCTAACGATCGAATCAGGAAGGTCAAATGTGCCGGAATGAGAATTAAAATCATAACATATTTGGCGGAATGGTTCGTTTAACTCAAAATTTGTTCTCGAAGATTTTAAAAGTAATGGTCTAAACTGCCTAGATGAACGAAATGGGACATTAAACTTGATATCAGACAAAAGGAAAGAGCTACAAACTGAACCATTCAGAAGTTTTACTAGAAATATTATGCCTAGCATTTCCCTACGACTAGTGAGTGTAGGTAGATTTATAAGTTTTAAACGACTAGTATACGGAGGAAGATTCAATCTTGAATCCCAATGTAAGTGATCCAAAGCAAAAAGTAAAAATTGTTTTTGAACGGACTCTAGCTTATCAGAATGGGTATTGTAACTAGGATTCCATACCACAGAACCATACAGCAATATAGTCCTTACCAATGTTGTAAAAATAATTTTAGTAATATAAGGATCACTAAACTCTTTAGACCAACGTTTCACAAAGCTAAGAGCACCTTTAGCTTTTAAGACTATTGAATTTACATGAGAATTAAAATTTAGTTTGGGGTCCATAGTAACTTCTAAACCAATAAAGCTAGATACTTGCTCCAAACTGAAGTTATTTATTACATAGGGAGAAGGATCAACAGATCTACGGGCAAGCACATCGCTTTGCATTTTTTAAGATTCAGGGGCATATCATTTTTGTCACACCAAGTAACTAAATTATTTTAGTTCGATTGTAACTCAGTTCTATCGTTATAAGAAGTATATGATTTAAAAAGTTTTACATCATCCGCATATAATAAAATGTTTGAAAACTTAACTACGGATGGTATATCATTAATAAACAATAAGAACAGAATCGGACCGAGATGACTAATTGAATCGGATAAAGTGTTATTAAATATAACTTGTTGTTTGCTATTATTAAGATATGAAGATACCCAATTAAGAAGTTTTGGTTGAAAACCAAGAGAATCCAATTTTTGCAATAGAATTAAGTGGTTTACTCTATTGAAAGTCTGTATAAATATAATAGCATCGGTATTCTTATTGTCCCTAAAACCCATTAACACATAGCTTACGAATTCAAGCAAGTTTGTTGCTGTAGATTTCCCTTTACAAAATCCATGCTGAGAAAATGAAATTAAAGGAAAAATCGAGAATGTAATTTGGTAAGTTATAATAACTTCAAAAAGTTTGGATATAGCTGACATTTTTGCTATCCCCTTATAGTTCTCAACGGATGATCTAACACCACTTTTATGCAAAGGCATTATAAAAGAGTTTTTTCACAATGACGGAAAAATACCTTGTTTAAGAGATAAGTTGAAAAGCTTAGTTAAAGGTAGATAGATATATTTTATATTTTGCACAATCTACGTTAAATATATCACAGAAACAGGCCAGTTTACAAAAATGTTTATAACAATGGGGAGAGTTCCATTCTTTAATACTGAATTCGATATACATATGTAGCTTAATTAAGGACAGAGTTGTTGTACTTTATATTTCTTCTATCAAAACCATTAAAGATTTCAGAGTACCTACGAATCTATAATTTGTTATTATTTATTATTTTAAATTAGCCATTTTGTTTTTAATTATTGTGATCTTCAAAAATATTACTCTTTTTTTGATGTTTGTTATAATGAACAACTTGCAATTTATCATTATCATATATTAATATAGCAATTTTCTATATAAAAAATTGTAGCTTATTAACTAATTGAGATTGCTATTATCACGTGCTGATACTAAACACATTACATATGTGTTTATTTGTTTTTGCTGTACACAGGTATATACAAATGCATGTTATATTCTAGTATTTTCTTTAACTATTTTGAGATAAAAATCAGTTTTATACAACAGCGTAGAATTAATAGATGACACATGATGACATTAAATGGCCAATGACAGAAAATACTCGTTTGTGTTATGTTATTTATTTTTGTATATTAGTATATTTATAGTATATATATATATATATAGTTTATAAGACAAATATGTAACTACAAATGTTGTTGAAACTAAGTAAATGTAAGTATAATAATTTTAAGCCAATGCCAATGTTTTGCCATAAATGACAAGAGAACAACAAATTAACACACACATATGCATACATATTTGTAAACATTTAGTCAAGTCTAAGATATATTGTCTTAACGTAATGTAGCTGCACAGATTGCCTCGGTTAGCCGTTAACGTTTCACTGCTTAGTTCAATTACTATCATCAACAACGTCTTTATTATTGTAAGTATTTATTAGTATCATTGCCGGTACGTTGTGTCTTATTCATTGCTGTCGTAATTGTTTTGTTGTTGTTTATCCATTTGCAGCAAGTTCTGTTCGTTTAGTTCACGTGCTTGTTGTGTGCAGTGGTGAGCGGTGTGTTGGCATAACTTATTTGACTAGGTTTGAGTTAGGGTAGCTAATATTCTTCTCTATATAAAACCTTACTAAAAGTATACCTTTTATCTGAGTGTCAGAATAGAAATCGAACGTAAGAATTTTTAACTCAGCGATACTTGGTCCTAAGAAAGATTAATCTGATGATGTTCTATGAGAGATTTATAAACCGTGCTTGCCGAACATTAAAATGCTAAGTTTACGCAGTTATATCCGAGAGAGCCAAGTATGTCATAAAAATGTACATAAAAAGCTCAGTTTAGGAGAGGAGGAGAATCAAATTTTAAAGTCAAGTAACTCTCTAGCATTTGGGGAGGATGATTACTCCTCGCAAAGGTATCGCAAAGGACCAAAACTGGTCTATGTGTGTCTTTCTGGCCTACCAGATTAACCTAACCTAACCTAACTCTCTAGAGTAGGATTTATGGTCGCTTGATTTTGGTTATTTCATAGTTACGTACCGTTCAGTTTCTAGGAGTTGAGTTTCCTTGTTACACTACTTCTATTTTGCACAGCACTGTAAGCGTGTACCTGTTCAACAATTAACAAGCACTGCGCACATTATGTCAACACATTCAATTAAAACTATGTTATGTCATAACTAGTACGCTTATGCTAACCGGAATTCGTGATATATATTTTTTTTTGGCGGCAAAGAACATTTATGTTAGATTTTAATGCGAGCATCTTGACCGCGAAATCGCTTAATGCTTCTTGTATTTACCTTGTCTTAGCTTGCTGTTGCACTGTTGTTGTTCACTTGCACGATTACAAGACAACGTGAGTAATCATATTGCATTTAATGTGTAATTGTTATAATTTTTCGGCTACTGTTTGGCGGTTAACATGTGTTCAGTTCAGAGAGTTTGAAATGTATGTATATGTGGAATGACCGTGCAAGAATCACTAAAAGAATAGCCAAGTGATACACATCGGTTTTTTTCGTTGTCTTTTATTAACCTTAATTTTAATTATTTTGACATTGGCGGCGGCAACAAAATATGAAATGATAAGGTTTTTGTTGAAAATAAATAGAAGAAACTTTTCAACGGGTCATTAATTAACGGTTATTCATTAACACAACCAAAAAAGTATATATAGATAAATATATGTATATATAGTTACTTTTTCCTATAAAAACGGTAACTACGAATCTTCATGTTAGATTGAATACATACTATAAGCTACTTAAGAAAATACTTAAACCTAACAGTTTGCATATAAAAAATTTTTTAATCATAAAATATTTATTAAAACAAATTATATGATAATCTAACCCCTTTATATTACTGTTTATTCAAATATTTGTGCAACGAACATAAAGCATTAAAACCAAATAGCGAAATAACTAGCGGAAAATAATCATTTTAAAAGTCTGAAAGAAATATATATTATTTTTCAATATACATACACAGCAACTACTTCGATGGCGATACACCTATTATAGTATTCTTTGCATTCAAAATATGCCTTTGTCTCATTTATAACCTCTCCATTAATGCCAAATTTTTCCACAATATAGACAGTAAATAGTTTCGTATACCTGGGAACCAGTATCAACAACACGAACAATGTCAGCCTTGAAATTCAGCGCAGAATCACTCTTGCCAACAGGTGCTACTTTGGACTGAGTAGGCAATCTCTCGACGAACCAAAATAAAACTCTACAAGTCGCTTATCATTCCCGTCCTGCTTTATGGTGCAGAAGCTTGGACGATGTCAACATCAGATGAGACACTAGGAGTTTTCGAGAGGAAAATTTTGCGCAAGATTTATGGTCCTCAGAACATTGGCAACGGCGAATACTGCAGACGATGAAACGATGAGCTGTACGAGTTATACGATGACATAGTTCAGCGAATATAAAGACAGCGGCTACGCTGGCTAGGTCATGTTGTCCGAATGGATGAAAACACTCCAGCTCTGAAAGTGTTCGATACAGTACCCGCCGGAGGAAGCCGAGGAAGGAGAAGGCCTCCACTCCGTTGGAGGGACCAGGTGGAGATCGACCTCCAATCCCACCTTGGCGACCTTGGAATCTCCAAGTGGCGCCGAACTGCGAAGGAAAGAGAGGAGTGGCGCGCTCTCATCAATTCGGCTATAAATGGCTAAACGATTGCAACGACAATCACTTACATACATAGACACCATAGCTTTGTCAGCCGACAGTAGCACAATTCTTTTTTCGCAATCCGGGTTGGAATCTTTTGTGTCTAATTCCAATATAGTTATGCCAAAAAATAGACCTATAGGGTATTTAACGCCAACATAAAGCGAGCAGCTGAAGCAATATGGTAATAAACTATAACCAAAATTGTATTTAATAAAGTTCACTTCAGTTACGGAATGAAATTGTTTTCCATAGGAAATTTAAGTACTTTACAAATAAATAACCAGTAGAAATAGAATAAATGAAGAAAAAAATAAATTAATCATTATTTTTTTAAACATTTTATATAAAATTCGCTATATAATCCAAAAAAAAATAAATTGTAATATTTTTTTTTATTTTTCAATAATTATATCATTTACATTTTATTTGTACATGTTCAATCTTCGAAGTTTTTCGAAAAAAGAAGTTACTCAATCCATCAATTGTATTAAAAGCAATTAAATAAATCAAATATTCTCCGCAAGATTTAAGGAAGAACCCTGCTCCGCTTTTAAGTTTCCTTCTTTGCATTTTTTAATTCATTCAAAGTTATATTTTTTTTGCATGATAACAATTGTGAAAAATGCTTTGACCCCACGGACATTAATAAATATTATCTCATTTTATCTACACTCTATACCATGAATATTTATAAACCGAAAAAGCTACTGTATTTTAGAAAAGTAGTAGTGGCTGAAAACACGACTACTATATTAATATTATATAATGTAACTACATAAATACATCTTAAATTTTTAAAACGGTTATGGACTTTATTTATTTGTAAAATCTTTTTTACTATTTTGGTATATCAAAGCATTTTTCTTATTTTATTGATTTTTTCTCAAAGAAAATGTACTAAATAAAACGTAATACTCTTTACTAGTACTAAAGGCTTAATAATTTTAAATCTTAATAATTAATAATATTTTTATACTCTCGCAACAAATGTTGCTAAAGAGAGTATTATAGTTTTGTTCACATAACGGTTGTTTGTAACACCCAAAACTAAACGAGTTAGATATAGGGTTATATATACCAAAGTGATCAGGGTGAAGAGTGGAGTTCAAATCCGAATGTCTGTCTGTCCGTCCGTCCGTCCGTCCGTCCGTCCGTCCGTCCGTCCGTCCGTCTGTGCAAGCTGTAACTTGAGTAAAAATTAAGATATCTTGATGAAACTTGGCACACTTATTTCTTGGCACCATAGGAAGGTTGCTTTCGAAAATGAGCAAAATCGGACCACTGCCACGCCCACAAAATGGCGAAAACCGAAAACACATAAAGTGCCATAACTAAGCCATAAATAAAGCTATGGAAATAAAATTTGGTGTGAAGGATCGCACTATGAAGGGGCATATTTGGATGTAATTTTTTTGGGGAAGTGGGCGTGGCCCCGCCCCCTACTAAGTTTTTTGTTGATATCTCGCAAACCAATAGAGCTATATAAACCAAACTTTCTGCAGTCGTTTTTTTAGCCACTTCCTAATACAGTCCAAAAATGAAAGAAATCGGATAATAACCACGCCCACCTCCCATACAAAAGTTAGGTTGAAAATTACTAAAAGTGGGTTAACTCACTAACGAAAAACGTCAGAAACACTAAATTTCACATAAAGAAATGGCAGAAGGAAGCTGCACTCAGATTTTTTTACAAAATGGAAAATGGGCGTGGCATCGCCCACTTATAGGTCAAAAACCATATCTCAGGAACTACTCGACCGATTTCAATGAAACTTGGGTTGTAATAGTTTCCTTACTTCCCAATGATATGTTGTGAAAATAGGCCAAATCGCTTTACAACCACGCCTACTTCCTATATACCAGAACATTGAAGACAATCTGAATCGTTTACTTTGCAATATATAAAGTAAGCACTAGTGAAGATATCGGTGCAGAACTTTGCGCAAATACTACGTTTACATTGTGGCAGCCCCATTCTAAAAATCGCCAAAATCGGACCATAGGTTTTCAAGGCCCCATATATCGAACATGAGGACCTCGGTGCTTCTAACCTAATATTATGGTTTCCAACTTTCAATGGACTTTATACAATATATATGACGAATATGTGGGTCAAATTGTGTATTATATAATATAAATAGAGTTAAATAAATAAATTGCGAGAGTATAAAATGTTCGGTTACACCCGAACTTAGCCCTTCCTTACTTGTTATATTTTTATTTCAGTAAATTTTTACATTTTCATAATAATTAGTAAAACCTATAAGATTCATTATAGCTCTCTTATTTATTTGTTCTTTATTAATTATACTCTCGCAACAAAAGTTGCTAAAGAGAGTATTATAGTTTTGTTCACCTAACGGTTGTTTGTAAGTCCTAAAACTAAACGAGTTAGATATAGGGTTATATATACCAAAGTGATCAGGGTGACGAGTAAAGTTCAAATCCGGATGTCTGTCTGTCCGTCCGTCCGTCTGTCCGTCTGTCCGTCTGTCCGTCTGTCCGTCTGTCCGTCTGTCCGTCCGTGCAAGCTGTAACTTGAGTAAAAATTGAGATATCTTAATGAAACTTGGAACACGTGTTCCTTGGCACCATAAGAAGGTTAAGTTCGAAAATGGGCGGAATCGGACCACTGCCACGCCCACAAAATGGCGATAACCAAAAACACATAAAGAGCTATAACTAAGCCATAAATAGAGTTATGAAAATAAAATTTGGAACATAGGATCGCATTAGGAGAGGGCATATTTGAATGTAATTTTTGGAAAAGTGGGCGTGACCCCGACCCCAAATAGGTTTTATATATATATCTTGCAAACCAATAAAGTTATATAAACCAAACTTTCTGCAGTCATTTATTTTCGCCGTTTCCTTATACAGTCCAAAAATGAAAGAAATCGGATAATAACCACGCCCACCTCCCATACAAAGGTTAGGTTGAAAATTACTAAAAGTGGGTTAACTCACTAACGAAAATCGTCAAAAACACTAAATTTCACAGAAATAATAGCAGAAGGAAGCAGCACTCAGATTTTTTACAAAATGGAAAATGGGCGTGGCATCGCCCACTTATGGGTCAAAAACCATATCTCAGGAACTACTCGACCGATTCGAATGAAATTCGGTACATAATATTTTCTTGACACCCTGATGACACGTGTGGAAAATGGCTGAAATCGGTTCACAACCAAGACAACTTCCCATGTAACTCAATTTTGAAATCCATCTTATTCCTTCACTTTATAATGTAAACATAAGGAACCAATGAAGATAACGGAATAAAACTTTACACAATTAGTGCATATCATCTCTGGCTTCACTTGTGAAAAAATTGTCGAAAACGGACCATAACTTTTCAAGGCCCCAGATATCGAACATGTTGAACTCAGCGCCTAAGGATAAATTTTAACCGAAAATATGGGTAAATCTCTCAGATATCTCAATTTAATTCAGAGGAAATTGTTTTCTTAGTGTGTCTCTGTTCCAAAAATTATTAAAATCGGGTCATAACATTTCCATATACCTCATTGTAGGTTTTTCAAAAGTATCTTCTCCTAGCTCCCATATACCTAATTATAGGTTTTTCAAAAATACGGTTAGCTTTATTCCGCATATATGTATTGGTTAAATTTCTTCAATAAATTGCGAGAGTATAAAATGTTCGGTTGCACCCGAACTTAGCCTTTCCTTACTTGTTTTAAATTGTTTATTGACCATAGCAATATGTGTTTTATAAACATTATATATATATTGTGACACCATATATTTAAGAAAAGTTTATCGTAATAGGGATCTTTATTTATAAACCAATAACAAATTCATATCTACTTTTCGTTGTTTTTTGAAACTTCAAGAATTATCATGTTTTGTCAAATTTTATCAGCTGTCATAGATTTTTTTTAGCAAACAGAAATACCCACTACTTCGACCACAATTCAAGGTCTACGCCATCACTGCCCTATACAATAAATACCGTAGCTTCTCACTAACATTTCGTCGTCGTTGTGGTTTCATTCTTTTTTAACTCTTCTTTATTGGTGTCTTTTGCATATCATTAGCATTTTAATAAAGCATAGTTAAATTTATTATTCATTGAATATCATAGTTACTGTTAATGAAGTAAATGGCTATCGGAAGTATTTTACGCACGTGATGGAGTTGAGAAATTGATGAATATGCTGATTTTGGCAATATATATGTATATGTTTTTTTTTTATAGAGACAAACTTATTTTGAGACTTGTCATTTTTCTGGTTAAATGATTTAGTAGAAGTTGAAGTTAAAATAAATTGATAATATTACAAAAAAATATTTAAGGAGTAAACCCCACGATTCTAAGACCTTAAATACATTTTATATCCTCAAATACACTTTCAGTTTTAATAATCGCCTCTTTTAGAAAAATATATTTTACCGTTATATTGTATTTCGAATTCGCATGTCTCTTAATTGCAGTTAAACTCAACTCTTTTTAAAAAAAGTAGATATTTAAAAGAACCCCTTGAGCTCAATAGCTAATCCGTAATAATTATATACAGTAGCTGCTAAATTGTGTTTAATATATGATGTTCTTAAGCAAGCAAAACAAACTAAATCTAAACTCTTTGAATTTCTGCAAAAAAAAAATTAAAAACCAAATTAAAAATAAAAACAATACTTATTTCAAAAAAAATTATTCTTGCATCTAAGTTATTTATAATCACGTACTCAAGTCTTAGTTTCCAAATATACCAATATATCGATTCTAACTGCTGTATACATAGATTGATAAACATCCGATATACTGAAACAAGTTTGTTACTTAAGTCTTTTGTGCTATACACCTGCATTGAAACCAAGAAACAAAAATATTTTTTTTAGAAAAAATCTGCGTTTTTTGCCAATGGCATGTTTAATCAAACGTTTTTAGGATTTTTGTTTTTTTTCCTTCAGTTAATAATATGTATTTATTTCAAAGTTATATAAAAAGCAAGTTTTCGTCTAAAGTCTTACTCATTAGCAAACTTCTCAGCGCGAATTGTCGCGCTGTCATTAGACACACGCACATAGCGACGCGGCGCAGATAAATTGCAAGCGAATTTGTCTATTGAAGCGGTTGTATCTTCGATTAACCTTTAGGCATTATATATGCAGTATTCTTGATACACAAATGTTTCTTAAATCATGGTCTAGGTCTAGGTTATTGGTGTATCTAAGATTTGAAGTAAATATAGTCAGAAAATGTCAAGTTGTTTGTGTCCGCTGTTTTGCATAAAATTCGCTATTTGCGGAAGTACATAAAATAAATAAATATATGCGCGCGTTTCGCACTATTTGATCTTAATGATTGCGAAGGGGGAAAAACAAATTGAAGAAACTGATGTATAATAGAAAGAACACAGCTTCAGGGTTGAAAGACTGCGATGAACTGCGCCTTTTATTTTGCTTTCGGCATATAACGGCATCAATAGCTGCTAGCATTGATTAATGAGTTTATGTTGATATTGCTTGATAAGACTGACGATCCTTGGTAATCAAAGCTGTAAATAGATACTTTTTCATACATATACTTATTATTAAAAACAAGTAAGGAAAGGCTAAGTTCGGGTGCAACCGAACATTTTATACTCTCGCAATTTATTGAAGAAATTTAACCAATACATATATGCGGAATAAAGCTAACCGTATTTTTGAAAAACCTATAATTAGGTATATGGGAGCTAGGAGAAGATACTTTTGAAAAACCTACAATGAGGTATATGGAAATGTTATGACCCGATTTTAATAATTTTTGGAACAGAGACACACTAAGAAAACAATTTCCTCTGAATTAAATTGAGATATCTGAGAGATTTACCCATATTTTCGGTTAAAATTTATCCTTAGGCGCTGAGTTCAACATGTTCGATATCTGGGGCCTTGAAAAGTTATGGTCCGTTTTCGACAATTTTTTCACAAGTGAAGCCAGAGATGATATGCACTAATTGTGTAAAGTTTTATTCCGTTATCTTCATTGGTTCCTTATGTTTACATTATAAAGTGAAGGAATAAGATGGATTTCAAAATTGAGTTACATGGGAAGTTGTCTTGGTTGTGAACCGATTTCAGCCATTTTCCACACGTGTCATCAGGGTGTCAAGAAAATATTATGTACCGAATTTCATTCGAATCGGTCGAGTAGTTCCTGAGATATGGTTTTTGACCCATAAGTGGGCGATGCCACGCCCATTTTCCATTTTGTAAAAAAATCTGAGTGCTGCTTCCTTCTGCTATTATTTCTGTGAAATTTAGTGTTTCTGACGATTTTCGTTAGTGAGTTAACCCACTTTTAGTAATTTTCAACCTAACCTTTGTATGGGAGGTGGGCGTGGTTATTATCCGATTTCTTTCATTTTTGGACTGTATAAGGAAACGGCGAAAATAAATGACTGCAGAAAGTTTGGTTTATATAACTTTATTGGTTTGCAAGATATATATAAAAAACCTATTTGGGGGCGGGGTCACGCCCACTTTTCCAAAAAAATTACATTCAAATATGCCCCTCCCTAATGCGATCCTATGTTCCAAATTTTATTTTCATAACTCTATTTATGGCTTAGTTATAGCTCTTTATGTGTTTTTGGTTATCGCCATTTTGTGGGCGTGGCAGTGGTCCGATTCCGCCCATTTTCGAACTTAACCTTCTTATGGTGCCAAGGAACACGTGTTCCAAGTTTCATTAAGATATCTCAATTTTTACTCAAGTTACAGCTTGCACGGACGGACAGACGGACAGACGGACAGACGGACAGACGGACAGACGGACAGACGGACGGACGGACAGACAGACATCCGGATTTGAACTTTACTCGTCACCCTGATCACTTTGGTATATATAACCCTATATCTAACTCGTTTAGTTTTAGGACTTACAAACAACCGTTAGGTGAACAAAACTATAATACTCTCTTTAGCAACTTTTGTTGCGAGAGTATAAAAAAAGTCCATCAGCTGTATTCAAGAATTCCGATTTAAGCAAAATATCAAAAACATTTTTAGAGAAAGTATTAGTAAATTTGCATAAATTGATTTTTTTTTCATCCGTAAACGTTTTAACAACATTTTCGATCACGTTTTATTCCCCACATCATGCTGACTTGTGAAAAAGTGTCATTCTCCATATACGAGTATTCAAAGCTGATTGCAAAATCGAACTGAATATTTATTTGCAAGTAAACCTGCTTATTATTGCAATACAAATTTTTATACAGTGACGTTATGGGAGTTTACTCAGCAGCATTGCTTATATTAACAAATGTATATGTATACAAATTTATACAGTATTTACTTAACCCGAATAAACCTACGTAAACTTTTTTGTGGAAGTTGGAAACAATTTTTGTGTGTGCACTATCATTTTGGGTAAACTAAAGAAACTGAATGTCCAGGACTCAGGGTCCTTGAAATGTCCTAATGTCATATGGTAACGCTAGACCACTGGTTTACATATACAAATGTAGAAAATCATTCCACAACCCTCAAAAATGAAATTCCATTACATTTGTACACGTTTAAAAAGAACCTATTTATGATTCATTTCATTACATACATATGTATCAATGAGATAAAAAAAAAGTTGGTTCGAGAAAATGTCTTATTCAGAGTTTTGTGTATGATACAAATCAAGGCAAACAAAGCCCAACATCGCATTTTTATGGGCTGTTCGCAAGATGGGCTTGCATATTGATAAGGTGTCTCAAAACAGGGTTCCTGGATATTGGATATTGGTTGGAACTTCATTTTCCTCATCAGAACATATTTGTGATTTGGTTTAAGTGACATTTACCATACTACATATTAACATTTTTAAGCGGTTATATCATCTAAGGTTAAAAAGAGCATCTTACGTTAATTGAATCGTATTGGCTGCACTCCTACCTACCTACCTTAACCCCCAAAAATTCCAAAAATGCATTTTTTTGAAAGATAAAAGTAAATATTGAGGCTAAGAGTTTAGCAGTTTTAGTTCAATTTTTCCGCTTCGAACACAACAAATGAATTTGTTCAAAAATCTGTCTGTAATACCTAAACAACCGTCATATCTGTTGTTTTCTTTTCCTATACAAAGAACTTTGAGGAAAAAATTTTTTGAATCTAAATAACGAGTTTGTTTATTATATTGTTTGAAATCCTTTTTTTCTGTGAGACTGTTTATACTCATATTTTGCGATAATTGTTTGTTGTACTTAACAATATCATCGACCACTTTTTTAGTCATGGCAAGACATTTAGCTTTTTTATACCAAAATAACCTATAAAAGAGCTTTCTGATCATCTACTTGCAATTTGTAAAGCCTTATCAACAAGCTGGCCATAAACTATGCATGATAAATAATCCACTACTAAGAAACTAATTATGCTTATTCCTGTGTCATCATTCAAATCCCAGCTTCGATAAAAACTTATACTATTAAAACAGTTTCATCAGAGGTCCCTCATCTTAACGAGTAGAAATAATTCAACACGATTATCGATGATTAAGTTTATAGTAGAAGCCGATCTGATTATATTATTTGCCATTCTCCCATTACAAATATAATAATATCGATGCATAAACACGTAAAATTGGCTTACTTATGGGGGATGAAACAAATAATAGACTTTTATAACAAACATTCTTTGGATGTCTGATGACCACCTAGATATCCAAATTTTACTCATTCTGTTCTCATTTTGTAAATCTGCATATCCTACATACAATAGAGAAATGTCCAATAGACACAATTCTCAGACCATTGATCAGCTCAAGGCAAAGACTCATGTCGATACGCTCGAGATAGTATTTTACATAATAACATGTTCAATAAAGGCAAATTTATATCACTATAACCCTTTAAGCTTATTACAATTAATATAAATCAAATTATTGCTATTTATTTTTTGTATGTGCATATATAAATAATATGAGAATATTGCCAAGCTCGAAATAATATTTTAATAAGAAGGAAAGCATGTTACATACTTTCTTGCAAAATATACATTTTTAAAAGCTTTACTCCTAACTTTACCTTTTTATTATAGCTAATTGTATTTGTTTATAGAGAGTCGCAATATTTCATTTATTAATTGTCGACAAGTTATAGTTCAGAGCAATTTCTTATAGGTTGTAATTCCATTTCTCTCTTAGAGCTTCATAACAAACTAGGTTGCATTAGTTTTAAACGTGCTTTATTTACAACAACTATAGCAAAGTTCTATTTACATTTTATGAAGTATTTATTTTTCATGCAGATATGTAAACACATATATAATATATAATAAATTATATAGTCATATACTCGTACATATATACAATACATATACATTCTTCTATTGCAATTATACACTGTTATTCAAAAACAATATCGAGGAAATTCCCGTTAAATATGTAGTATTTATTTTCAGTTAGTTGTTGTTGATTTTACAAAGCTCAAACTTGTCAATTTAACAGTTTTGCTACTGTTATTTTGATTATATGTATGTATGTGGTGATTCACTTTCATTAAACTAATCGCCTATTAGCTCACGTGCACATGTTAGAACTGCACTATGGAATCTTTTAGATATGTATAATCGTATGCATACATATATACTCGTATACTTCCTTGCCGTGAAACTCACATGTAGACATTCTGTAAGTACGTAAATAAGACCGGATTTAACGTAAACTATATGCAATTAATAAATTGATTTCCTCGAAATGCGGATTATTTTTTTCGTTTCGTTTCATGCGGTTAACATTTCTAAATGTTGAACTGACAAATATTATATAATTGTAAATGATCCTTGATCTCATATGAGGTCACAACTGCAATGTTAACATTGTCATCAATGGATTTGTAATTTTAAGATTCCTTTGATAATTACCTTATGCAATAAAAAATTTTAGTGCCAGTATTTAACTTTGCTGATTGGGGAATTAATATGGATTAATTTTAATGTCAATTTATTGGTTGTGAAAGTGAAATATGCCCTTTGTTCTATTAGACACGAAGCGTTTTCTCGCCTCTTGGATAGCGTAGTCTTTTGGAAACTCCCTAATAGTTTTACTTTTCTTGAACTTTGTCTTACAGATCTCACTTTTTACTGTATTTCCATTATCTAGCGTTTTTAGTGTTTCCCGAGGTGTATCTATGTTATGAAGCAAGGGATATTCTTACAACTCACATTTTTAACAAATATATTTTGGCTAGGCTATAGGCTATATGAGGCATGGGGAAGTACAAAACCAACTTCGTCTACCTTGCCATAGACTAAAATATTTTCAACCAATTTTATTAATATAATTCACACATTGATCGATATATTAGTCGTAGAATATGACGATTATATATCGGGAATCAATATCAAGGGTGTTTTTTTAGACAAGTGGTGTTCAAGCGGAAATCAAACGCATATCATTTAATCTTAGAAATAACCTAATGGTTTTAAAAATTATTTCGGGCAAGTGACCGGCCGAATTTTATTCGAGTCGAGATGCAATTTTCGACCACTTTTTGTAACAATTGGGGCCGTATGTCAGCAATCGGCTATTCATTATGAAATGGCAAACCAAATGGACGATAAATCAAGTAATAGCTGTCAAAATAACCAACTCAGAAACAAGTATTGCCTCATTGAAAATAATAATTTAAAAAAAAAACACATAATGGACTTATTTTCGGTTCAAAACTACAGTATAACTTTACAAGATGTTCTTCATTTTGTTAAAATTTCTGGCTTTGGCCAATATATAAGGTAATAATCGGATGTTTGAAAATCCTTATATAAGGTCCATGTGAGGGGAATTACTGAACCGATTACTTGCATCTCTAGCACCAGAACATATTTGTATCACATGCATATGTATTGAGGCTCGATTTTTAACAATTTAAGGTGAGGGTTAGTATTTCTTTAACACACTAATTGTTTTAACTTCTATTTCTATGATTTTAGTAATAATTTTTGTCGGAACTGCCGATATCGGACGAAATTTGACATGGATTACTGCTTAAGGTAATAATATATACTCCGAAGAAATTTTTCAGATCGGTTAACTATATAACCTTAATGTTTCTAGCAAACAACCCGGCTAAAAAGAATTAGTAAAATGTTTTCTTTTTTTAATTACTTTTTCTTACGTCTTTAGATTTGCTTAAACACATAGTTACTAAAAGAAATGCACCTTTGAAGGGTATATTAGCTTCGGTACAGCCGAAGTTAATGTTTTTTATTGTTTATGCTAATATATGTATGTAAATATAAACTTTATCCTTATAAACCCATTTAAACTTGTTGTATGTCATCAGATCCCAAAAAGACAACTCTTATTGCACGTGCAAGTATTTTTTTCAAAAGCCTGTAATTGGCATGACCCATCTTTGGCGCAAATGTATGTCATTGCCCTTATGCAGCAATGTGATTTGCTGTGAAACCAAAAAACGAAACTCGTTTTCGCGTGTAAAAGTAAAAGCATGAAAGTAATATCATATTCAAGGTCATTCAAGGTAGCAGCGCCTACTGCGCCGCCAAGCGGTGAGGTCATACAAGTTAAGTATACGTCAGTGATTGGTGTAAACACAAAAGGCAGCAACAACAAAACACGAAAACAGAATTGAAAAAATCGAAATCTGTGCAAAAAAGTGCAAAAAGAAATAATAAATATAACGAAAACAATAACAACAACAAGCAAGCAAAACTCAATGAATGCTCAGCAGCCAATGGTTAAGTGCAACATGCAGCAACTGGACAGCGCCACAAATGGTGTAGCAATCATATATGTAGATATACCGCAATGCATACAAACACACACAAATAAATACATCTAAATAAGCAATTGTGCGCGCAAGCTTTCAACAGCTCTCCGAACTCATGTGAGTAATACACTCTGGCTGGCACAGTGCTCCAATTCTCAGCTAACTAAATATCGGTCCATTTGGCGATCGTCGATCTTTTGCAGTTGCATCACATCAATTTCAGTGCGCACGTATGTAAGTATGTAGCTACAGTCATGTGCTGCGCATATGTGAGTTGGAGTGTTGTTGGTGCAGCAAGCGGCAAGCGGCAAGCGGCAAGCACCAGCTATTTGCGCAAAAGCGCGCCTCGAATGGGGCGACTCCAGCGTTGCATCGAGCGCGACACCAATTGCACTCATTCGAGCACAAACGGGTTTGGTTGCCACTGCCAATTCTCTGTGCGCCTTTTCGGTTACTAAATATGCACACACACACACACACACGGGCACAGACATATCCATCGGTAAATGGCATAACCGCTTCGCTTCTACAATTCCGTTTCTTTGTTTTGTTTGTTTTTTTTTGTGGTTTTTTTCTGGCTGCGCACTGCTCAAGACGCTTCCCATTAGCTGTATGAGTGAGTTTGTTCGCTTCCACTACCGGTTTATCGACCCAATAGGTAAGAGAGCTAAAAATTACTTTACGGCTGGAACCAGTTGTTGCACCAGACCAAAGTTGTTTGCTAAAGTAAATTAAAAAGGAAAACGAAATCACAGGCGAGAACGGTATAAATTAAGTATGTGCAATTTATTTCTGGTTGGCGAATTCCCCAAAAAATTTTCGGTTTTTACACACACATACATCCAAATTGTTATATGCATATATGAGTGCTTACATTGTTGCAAAAATGGCACCTTTGTGACCTCATTACAACGAAAATGTGGAGTGATAATATAAAGTATTTTTTCAGTTGAATAATAAATATCTTTTGGGGTTTACCATATAATCGTATTAATAATTACCCTTTTGCTAGGAATTTGGTTGTGCTCTTTTTAGGTTTATAACAATTTATCCTTTAAATGTACAATAATTAATGTAGTCTATTTAAAAATACAACTTTTCGAAAGCTTAAATATTTATCAACCCAAAATAAATTAGATTTGGAAAGACTATTGGAGTTACAACTTGTAATTTATGCTAACAACATTAATTTTTTCTCATTCGAAAAATAGAAAGATCTGCAAGTTTTAAGGTGCGTTTAACTGACTACTGAAGACTAATAGATTTAATTTCAGAAAAATTTGAGTTTATGTCATTTAGAAATTTGGAGTTTTAAGAAGGGTGTCTAAACAACATTTGTGCTAATTTCGAGTATTTTGGAGTGAGGGTTACCATTTGTACTCCGAGACTTAATCGGTCAACCATTAAATGTTACAACAATAATAATACGACAACAATAACAATATTTTCATCTTTAATAACTGATGCTATTTAATATGTCACTTATATACTGCAAGTTCAACTAAGCCTATGGGATTCCATTGTGATTTTACCCTTCTCCAGATCATCTTTAGACGGTGTGATTATGTTCCACTAAATATGCTCGAATTGAAAAATTTAGATGTAGTTTTAGTCATTTATGGATTTGGTTCGAATTTGTCTTATCTGAAGAGCGAATAATTTTGAAGTATCAAGGCCATTTTATACTTATATACATTAATAACTATCCGACTTGATTTACTTTCATAATCTGATTATCAGCCACAATTTATTAAAATTGCAGGTGGAATTAACATTGATATCAATTATATGCAAATAATCAGCGTCATTTTGATCCGTCACGTCAATACCAGTGGTCTCGGATAAATTCTAAATGATTACAGCACGATGATACAAAAGTATACGGTGTGCATTTATGATATTAAAAATTGCGTTTGCAGCTTCGACTAATCGGTATGATTGACTATATGGGGCCGGTTCGGTTCGGTTCGGTACCGTATGGGATGTGCCGCTATGTTTGAATTTGGTATCCCTGCAAAAGTAATACGGCTGTGTAAGCTGACGTTGAGCAACACCAAAAGCTCCGTCAGGATCGGGAAGGACCTCTCCGAGCAGTTCGATACCAAACGAGGTTTCAGACAAGGTGACTCACTCTCGTGTGATTTCTTCAACCTGATGCTGGAGAAAATAATACGAGCTGCAGAGCTAAATAGAGAAAGTACAATTTTCTATAAGAGTGTACAGTTGCTGTCGTACGCCGATGATATCGATATCATTGGAAACAACACCCACGCCGTTAGTTCTGCTTTTTCCAGACTGGATAAGGAAGCGAAGCGTATGGGTCTGGTGGTGAACGAGGACAAGACGAAATGTCTCCCGTTATCAAACAAACAGTCAGCGCACTCTCGTCTTGGCTCCCACGTCACTGTTGACAGCCATAACTTTGAAGTATTAGATAGTTTCGTATATCTGGGAACCAGCATCAACAACACGAACAATGTCAGCCTTGAAATCCAACGCAGAATTATTCTTGTCAACAGGTGCTACTATGGACTGAGTAGGCAATTGCAAAGAGTCCTCTTTAAAACTCTACAAGTCCCTCATCATTCCCGTCCTACTTTATGGTGCAGAATCGTGGACGATGTCAACATCTGATGAGACGGTACTAGGAGTTTTCGAGAGAAAGGTTTTAAGGGAGGTTTAAGGTCTCTTGAACATTGGTAACGGCGAATACCGCAGAAGATGGAATGATGAACTGTATGTGTTATAATATTCGACGACATAGATAAAAAAAAATATTAAAAACTTATTGAAATATTTAATATTAAGAAATGGATGCGGCAAATCGCCTACGAAATCACTCCATATATGTATTAAAGAATACTTTTATTTTGTAGAATTGTGTTAGTTGACGAAATATGCCTATTGACTTGAATAATTATTTTCAAATAAATTAGTTTTACCTACATATATCCAAAACATTCCAAAAGGGAAACAAATGGTCATCCGGAAAGGTATTTTGTATTCATTACACTAAAGTATCTCGGCTGACCCAGTACCATGCTCATTTTGACCTTTTTATCAAATGCGAAACTATTCAAGCATTCGCTACTGTATTTGCGAAGTATAACTAAAGAGTTCGCTCACTAGTTCAATGCATGATTGTTATATCTGATCATTGAATATTTTTAATTTATGATCTCCAAAAGCTAATAGCGAATGATATGACGCAGTATGGCCGGCTAGTTGATGGCACAAAAGATAACTAACATAAAAATGCAGACATCTGCAAACTTAGGCGATTATGTATAGCAACCGGAAGTAAGAGCAGCTGAAGGTCAAGTTCATGTGATATGTATTAAATGTAGCATAACGGTGTTTGGAGATTTGTTAAACTTTGAGCTGTGGCTTACTTTATCCTCTAGCTACGCACACTTAGCAGTGTCTAATTTGCGTCGTTTTGATATTTCTTTGTATTTGTATCTATACTTACTATGATTAGTTATATTCTTATCATCATTGCCAATGTGACAATCAAATTTTGCATTTTATAGAAATGCAAATAAGCTATTTATGCTATTTATTTTCGCATTTCGTTAATGATAATTAATTGGAAATAAAAGCAAAAATTACTATTAAATTATAATATTAAGGCAACTGAGTTTGCAAAGAAAAAATGTAAATCGACAGAGAGCAGAATGAAATAATCTCTATATTTTTTTTCTTTTGGTTTACCTTTTGTTTTGATTTTTTCCATTATTTTGTCTTTGGCAAAAGTGAAAGTTATGGCTAGAATTAAGCAGTTTAATGTATGGTCTAAATTAGACGATTTTATTTACTCTAAAAATGAACACAAGAGAATTCAGGTGCCTCTTGAAAGCTTAATTCGAAGCATCTGTTCTAACTTAATTGGCTTTTATGGCAGCAGTATTAGAATTAAAATGAGGAAAGAGTTATTATATTTCGGTTTTTGGTGGTCTAAGGAGATTTCAATGAATATTTAATTCCAGACAGACTGTGACTAAAACATTTTCAACAAAGATATATATTTGTCATCTACACTTTCTGTCTTTCGAACTATAAAGTCTTGAATAACTTCGGTCAAGTGGCTCAGAGCTCACAAAAATTAAAATTTATGACAGTAAAATTTATGTCCAACCGATCGATATTATGTCTCAAGTTTAACAAATACTAATTAAGATTAATCGAATTATCGAAACTTTCCTATATTCACTAAACGAACATCTCAACATCTTCATATTCAAATAAAACTTTGACGAAATATGCTGTATGCATGTTTATGCGTAAGCTTACGTAACTTATGAATACGAAAGCTTTACTCAAATCAACAGAGTCCACAAAATACAGCTTGAAAGCTGAATACGAATACACGCCTAAAACTATGCAACATTTTTGGTTGGCTCTCAGCTTAAGCTGAGCTTCAAGCTAATATTAATTTAAAGCTTGGTTTAGCGAATAACTTCACCAAAAACTTTATTTTTTTTGTGGTTTGTTAAGTTAAACTGAGCTCGAGGGTAACTCTATCTGCGTAGAGAGTAAATAATATTATTAATATTATTATTAAATAAAATACAGAAATAAAAAGTATATAATTTAATGTTATGCCCAAGATTTTAGTTTTATTATAAAGATAATTTTTTGCCATTTTGTTTCAAAAATAATTTCGGACAATTGACCGCTGCTGTGATTGCAACAAATAAATGAGAGAAATTTGATCGTTGTAATGGATGTAAAACGTTTTATTCAAACATATTTAGCTCCTATAACTCGAATTCGGCATAGAGTAAAGATAAATCCTTTCAAATTGATTTCAATTTTGTATCTTTCTTTCATACGAATATGTTAAAATTTTGACCATAATTCTGCCACCACTCACATTTAGGTGACAAACTATTTGATTACATTAAATAGTCTTTATAAAACAATATCAATGTATTAGTATCAACAGAAAGATTAGTACAAATAGGGCTCACAAGACATTATGTACATCATCCTATATATCGAATATGTTTGGATCTCGTCCGTTGACTTAAAAGTATATATAAATTTAAATTATAATCTTACCATTAGCAAAATGCGATTTAGTGCAACTATAAATGAAAATGGACTAAAAATTCTTGCAAACCAATTTACAATATATTTATATACATTCTTTCTGGAACATTTAATACCCAAATAACGGTTAATATAATGGCGGTCCGATAAGCTTACAAAAAAAAACCGAACATTTTGGAAAGTGGCGATAGAATTCTCAATGTAATCTCCTTTTAGTTCGAAACCATTCATCCCATTAGAAAGTAGTGTTCTCTGGAGATCGCAATATAGGCGGTAATAATATCCTCTTTCAACTCAAATTTCTACCCGGCGAGTGGTTTTTCAAATTTGAAAACAAAAATAACACACTCCTGGAGTATATTTTGGACGAGCAACAGTTCGTAGACTAATTCGATCAATATTGCTGGTTAGAGCCAGCCACAGGACTAACGAAACAGCCGACTTTTGTCACATCATCTCCCATGATTGCCGTTTTCAAAGAATCTGGGTGTGGATAATCAAAAACCGATTACATGTCGGAAACTAGTTAAATCAATATTTGAAGTTCGTCGCCGAAGAAGCAGAAGCGGTATACAATTTTGTAATGTGGGCGCCATCGGGCGGTGAAGCTATATAATTATTCGACAGCCTTCTTTGAACGTGACGTAGTTAAGCGAAATATTGGATGAAATGATTTCACATATTCTTCTTGTGTCATATACACAATAGTGTGATATTTATTTTTTTGTTGACGTTTTATTGTAAATATAAATACAGTTGAACTTCCATAACTCGAACGTCTATAACTCCAGCTCTTGAATTGGCAATAGATGTAAAATTTCATACAAATTACCTTTCGTAACTCGGAAGTCTCTCAAACTCGAAATTCTTTTGTGGATTATGGTGATTCTTGCTAGGGAAGTTCGTCGAAGAATTAAGGAGGAAATTCATTAATTCAAATATTGTAATATAATAAAGTATATGATATGGAGACATTACCGAATAATATTAAAAAATTAAAAATACTTCCTTTGCCTTTTTCGCCTATCATTCTAATACTATCGGCTTCTGATAGTTAATTTATTTTAAACACCATCAAATGAGTAGAGGTTTATATCAACAATAGCTCCCACCCAACAAAACCTAAATAAAATTTCTCATAAACGCCAAACAAAATGCACAGCGCCATGTAAACTATTAATCAGTAATCGCCATCAACCATCTATCAACCAATAGGTATGTATTCACGCGCTTCAGCCATTATTACTACCGGCAAATAGCCGACCGAAAAAATGGCGCTAGCACGTGCATCCATTATGCTACAATGGCAGCAGAAAAACAGAAGCTGACCGGCAAAGGCGCCGCTCATGCAATCGATAATCGGCATTCGGCACGCAGACAGACGTTCGTTAGCTGCCAACATCCGGACTTGTTAAGTGTGTGCACGTCTGCGAATTTTAATTGAATTTGCAAACTTCTTCTACAACTGAAATCTACACAATTTACTTCTTTTATTCTCATTACCGAAATGAAACATGCAAAGAAATCCCTGTACATGAATGGTATTTGACGCAAGAATTAGCACCGATAATGCTATGTGTGGTATGCATGCCGGTACATTTAAAGAACAATTGTTTTTGTATAGCCTCTGGTAATTTGCATGTCCATTTGTGTTATGTCTTCAGCACATTTTTTTTACTTTTGTACATTTTTGCGACCGATTGACAAGCTGTGAGGAAGTATTTATTATTAGTATTCTTTATTCTGTTATCTTTTCTTGTTTTCCCTTTTTTATTAGTATGGCATAGCGAAAAAGAAACAAAACAAAATAAATAATGACAGGTGTTAGAAAAAATCACTTTCTGAATTCTGATTTAAGGCTAGCACATACATATGTACGAGAAGTATTCATATTTTCGTGTTGATAAATATACTATACATATACATTTAAGTAGGCAACATAAAGTTTACCTTGAACACGAATTGTTACTGATAATTTTGATTAATTGGTGTACATATAGTCAAGTGGTATATTGAGTCTTCAGTCAACAATATAAAAAAGATTTGAATTGATTTTATTTTCGTATACACAATATAGCGGAGTCTTTCGACAAAGAAATAATATAAAGTTCAATTGGAAGAAGACTTTTTTCGCGCATTCTAAAAATTAATGGAAACAAATTTATTTTCAATTGTATATCTGTAAACATTAATAATAGCATAACCAAGCCAAAGAGGAATATTTCATTTATTTCATGTATATACGATTCCCATTAAATAATAATAATTAATAAAGGGTGATTTTTTAAGAGCTTGATAACTTTTAAAAAAAAAAAACGCATAAAATTTGCAAAATCTCATCGGTTCTTTATTTGAAACGTTAGATTGGTTCATGACATTTACTTTTTGAAGATAATTTCATTTAAATGTTGACCGCTGCTGCGTCTTAGGTGGTCCATTCGGAAAGTCCAATTTTGGGCAACTTTTTCGAGCATTTCGGCCGGAATAGCCCGAATTTCTTCGGAAATGTTGTCTTCCAAAGCTGGAATAGTTGCTGGCTTATTTCTGTAGACTTTAGACTTGACGTAGCCCCACAAAAAATAGTCTAAAGGCGTTAAATCGCATGATCTTGGTGGCCAACTTACGGGTCCATTTCTTGAGATGAATTGTTCTCCGAAGTTTTCCCTCAAAATGGCCATAGAATCGCGAGCTGTGTGGCATGTAGCGCCATCTTGTTGAAACCACATGTCAACCAAGTTCAGTTCTTCCATTTTTGGCAACAAAAAGTTTGTTAGCATCGAACGATAGCGATCGCCATTCACCGTAACGTTGCGTCCAACAGCATCTTTGAAAAAATACGGTCCAATGATTCCACCAGCGTACAAACCACACCAAACAGTGCATTTTTCGGGATGCATGGGCAGTTCTTGAACGGCTTCTGGTTGCTCATCACCCCAAATGCGGCAATTTTGCTTATTTACGTAGCCATTCAACCAGAAATGAGCCTCATCGCTGAACAAAATTTGTCGATAAAAAAGCGGATTTTCTGCCAACTTTTCTAGGGCTCATTCACTGAAAATTCGACGTTGTGGCAGATCGTTCGGCTTCAGTTCTTGCACGAGCTGTATTTTATACGGTTTTACACCAAGATCTTTGCGTAAAATCTTTCATGTGGTCGAATAACACAAACCCAATTGCTGCGAACGGCGACGAATCGACATTTCACGGTCTTCAGCCACACTCTCAGAAACAGACGCAATATTCTCTTCTGTACGCACTGTACGCATTCGTGTGGTTGGTTTAATGTCCAATAAAGTAAACTGAGTACGAAACTTGGTCACAATCGCATTAATTGTTTGCTCACTTGGTCGATTATGTAGACCATAAATCGGACGTAAAGCGCGAAACACATTTCGAACCGAACACTGATTTTGGTAATAAAATTCAATGATTTGCAAGCGTTGCTCGTTAGTAAGTCTATTCATGATGAAATGTCAAAGCATACTGAGCATCTTTCTCTTTGACACCATGTCTGAAATCCCACGTGATCTGTCAAATACTAATGCATGAAAATCCTAACCTCAAAAAAATCACCCGTTAGTTGACATCAAATCAAAGATACTAAAGAAATTCCAAAGTGCAATCTATGGAATGTGTTTAAAATAAGAGATCTCATCTAGGATCCCAATCCACCAAATTTCATTCAATGAGATGCAACGTATTTAGACTGTTTCTAAAATAGATATTCCTCAGCTCAAATTTTTGAACTAATACAACTGATATATCAATGCTATACAGTTAAACTGTTCTTAAATTTTCGGTGCTATTTTGTAGAGAGCTATATTTAGAAGCATTCAACACTAATATAGGAGTTTCTTAATTAGTAAAGATCATTTCTGATCCTAAACTGTGGGATAAGCCTCCTCAACATCGAGTATAAGGTTCTGTCGAGCGTATTGAGTGAAAGACTAAAGCCCACCGTCAACAAACTGATTGGACCTTATCAATGTGGCTTTAGACCTGGAAAATCAACAACAGACCAAATATTCACCATGCGCCACATTTTGAAGAAGACCCGTGAAAATAGGATCGACACACACCATCTCTTTGTCGACTTTAAAGCTGCTTTCGACAGCACGAAAAGGACCTGCTTTTATGCCGCGATGTCTGAATTTGGTATCCCCGCAAAACTAATACGGCTGTGTAAGCTGACGTTGAGCAACACCAAAAGCTCCGTCAGGATCGGGAAGGACCTCTCCGAGCCGTTCGATACCAGACGAGGTTTCAGACAAGGTGACTCACTCTCGTGTGATTTCTTTAACCTGATGCTGGAGAAAATAATACGAGCTGCAGAGCTAAATAGAGAAGGTACAATCAGCTACTGGCGTACGCCGATGATATCGATATCATTGGAAACAACACCCGCGCCGTTAGTTCTGCTTTTTCCAGACTGGATAAGGAAGCGAAGCATATGGGTCTGGTGGTGAACGAGGGCAAGACGAAATATCTCCTGTCATCAAACAAACAGTCAGCGCATTCGCGTCTTGGCTCGCACGTCACTGTTGACAGTCATAACTTTGAGGTTGTAGATAGTTTCGTCTACCTGGGAACCAGCATTAACAGCAATAACAATGTCAGCCTGGAAATCCAACGCAGAATCACTCTTGCCAACAGGTGCTACTATGGACTAAGTAGGCAATTGAAAAGTAAAGTTCTCTCTCGACGAACAAAAACCAAACTCTACAAGTCCCTAATCATTCCTGTCCTACTTTACGGTGCAGAAGCGTGGACGATGTCAACATCCGATGAGACGACACTAGGAGTTTTCGAGAGGAAAATTTTGCGCAAGATTTATGGTCCTCAGAACATTGGCAACAGCGAATACCGCAATCACCACCTTGGTGGAACAAAGACCTAAAGAAACTAAGAACTCTATTAAGGAAAGCTTTCAATAAAAGCTATAAGACCAAGTTATGGCAACCATATAAAGATATTCTAAAGCAATACAAAAAAGCAGTTAGGAAAGCAAAAGCATGCTCCTGGCAATCATTCTGTTCATCGATAGAAAATTGCAAAGAGACGGCTAGATTGAGTAAGATACTATCTAAAGAGCACACCAACGATGCTTACATAAAAACGGAAACAGGTACTTGGGCCTCATCAGCGGAGGAGGCACTGAAGGTACTCACAAACACACATTTCCCTGGAAACAGACAAACAGCCGAAACAGAGATACAAACGGAACAAACTGAATTTACAGCAGACCAATCGAGTCTGATAGTAAGCAAGGGAAAAATTGCCTATGCTATAAACAGTTTCTTACCGTACAAAGCAGCGGGTCCGGATGGGATTATACCCATAATGCTACAAAAGCTGAAAGATCCAATAGTTCAAAGGCTGGAAAAGATATACAAAGCTAGTCTTAAACTATCATACATACCAAGGAGCTGGAAAAGAATTAAGGTAGTGTTCCTACTAAAACCAGGTAGGAGAACACACGATAGTGCTAAAGACTTTAGACCTATCAGCCTTACCTCTTTCATGTTGAAGGTTCTAGAAAGATTACTGGACATACACATAAGATCAAAAATAGAAAGCACGCTATCGACGGCCCAGCATGCATATATAAAAGGCCGATCGACGGAAACTGCCTTACATGACGTGGTAAACGTAATAGAAAAGTCGCTACAGCACAAGCAGTATACAATGGCTGCCTTCTTGGATATAGAGGGAGCTTTCAACAATATAAAATTAAGCACGATACTTGATTCACTGACACACGCCGGCATAGACCATATGGTTGGCAGTTGGGTGAAATCGATGCTTATGAACAGGATGATCATAGCAAACAACGGATCAGCAACAATAACCAGATACGTTAGCAGAGGGACCTCCCAAGGAGGAGTCCTATCCCCGCTTCTATGGGTTGTGTCGTTAAACAATATACTGCATGAACTCAACAGAGGTGGGGTGAAAGCAGTAGCATACGCAGACGATATAGTGTTGATGGTAACAGGTCTTTTTCCTTCCACTATCAGTGAGATAATGGAAAGGGCCCTAAGTAGACTACATCAATGGGCAGAAGGAAATGGCTTAGGTGTAAATCCAAAAAAGACAGACCTAATGCTATTCACGAATAAAACCAAGATACCCCAATTTATTCTTCCCTCACTCAACGGTACAACAATACCACTGTCATCGACAGCTAAGTACCTAGGAGTACTGATGGATACCAAATTAAATTGGAAAATAAATATAGAAAACAGAATTAAAAAAGCATATGTGGCCCACTATACCTGCAAGAGAATTATAAGCAGAAACTGGGGCCTTAAACCAAACATAGCCATGTGGATGTACACGGCCGTAATCAAACCAATACTAACATATGGAGCTTTAGTCTGGTGGCCAGCTATAAATAAGCAGTATAACATCAAAAAGTTAAATGGATTACAGAGGGCAGCCTGTGCAGGGATTACTGGGGCGCTTAAGTCATGTCCGACTGACGCACTTAATGTACTCCTATATCAACTGCCCATCGACGTTTTCATAAGAAAAGTAGCAGCACTTTCAGCTATAAGAATAAAAGAACTAGGTGTTTGGAACCAGAAAAGTCATGGACATAGCGGTATCCTAAACCATTTTAGTAACAAATTATACAAATCGGACTATATCCCCCCAAAATTAGACTTCAATATTGACTTCCAGGTGAGGATACCCTCTAGACGTGAATGGAGAAGAGGTCTAGAAATAGAGGAGAATACAATCTCAATCTACACCGACGGGTCCAAAATGGACTGCGGAGTAGGTACGGGGTATTCTCCAAGGATCTGGACATATCTCTCTCTATCCGTCTACCAAATGGAGCCAGCATCTTCCAAGCGGAAGTGCTTGGCATACAAAAGGCCGGTGAAGCTTTATTGAACAACAATGGGGGATAAAGAAAGCGAATATATACACAGACAGTCAAGCAGCATTGCTGGCCTTGTCGTCTCCGGAGATTAATTCTCAAATAGTCAGCAATTGCAGGAAGGTTTTGTGCTCATCAGCAGAAAAACTCAACCTGTCCATTATATGGGTTCCCGGCCACAGGAATATTTCCGGAAATGAAAAAGCAGATGAACTGGCAAAAACAGGAGCCTCTCTAGATGAATCCGAGGCGGAACATATACCATGCCCATTAGGAACCATCAGGAGAGAGATAAATACACATTACGAACAAATAGCCATAAACAGATGGAAAGCAAATAAAAAATGTAAAATAACAAAACAGGTATGGCCCAATTATAATAAGATAAAAACGAAGGATTTATTAGATAAATCCAGGAAAAATATATACAGACTCACAGCCACAATAACAGGACACTGGCCATTTGGAGAACATGCGCTGAAAATGGGTTTGCCTCATAATCACATATGTCGCTCCTGCAGACTAGAAGACAAAAAGGAAACAGTTTTCCACTATCTCTGCGAATGCCCAGCCCTAGCTCAATAGCATATTTACTGGATTAATGAAATTATATTTTGACCGTTAGTTGAACAAAACTTTAATACGCTTTGCAACATATTCCGAGGGTATAAAAAGCCACAAACATTTGTTCCCTAAACGCATATAACACTTTGAAGATTAAAAATAAAATTAAGATACGGTATAAAAGCTTATAAATATTAATACAAATTCGAAAAAAATTCCAATCAACTACTTTTTATGTTCGCAAAATGTCATACTGCGTTTACTAATGAGATTCAGTGCATTAGCTTTATGCAGAAATCTTTGAATTATTGCCATAAAATTATTTTAGCACAAACTATTCATGCATATGTGCATATGTTTATTTCTCACTTGGCGCAAACAATTGAGTGGTTTGTCTGGCGGCGTTATTAATTTAGCAGCATTATTCTACATTCGTCTAATTGTTTGAGCAGTTTCGGATTCTTAATTTTGCAAGGCCTTCGACTTTTACTGCACACTTGCCTTGCCTTCGAACGTTTCCACAGACCAATTTGCATCCAATCGCGACGCGGCAATCGATAATCGCTATGTTTCCAATTTTCTTTGTGGCCAAATTCTTGGTCATTGTCACTTCCGCATGCGTTTTGTTGGCGCGTGCATTTATAGATGATTTTCGGCGAGCGTCAGAAAAACGGGGTTAGTCTAGTCAGTGCTTTTGGTTTTCACTAATAATTTTTAATAATTTGTACCAACGCGCAATTTGTCGCATAGGGTATAAAGATTTCATTTTTGATGTGTAGTATTAAGGTTCTGCAAAATATATATTGATTTAATGAGAACTTTGATAGAGGATCATTTAAAAAACCAAAAAAAAAACCTTGATAGGAATGTGTTGGAACATTTGAGCAAATACTTTTTTTGATATTTTTATACTCTCGCAACAAAGTTGCTAGAGAGTATTATAGTTTTGTTCACATAACGGTTGTTTGTAACACCCAAAACTAAACGAGTTAGATATAGGGTTATATATACCAAAGTGATCAGGGTGAAGAGTGGAGTTCAAATCCGAATGTCTGTCTGTCCGTCCGTCCGTCCGTCCGTCTGTGCAAGCTGTAACTTGAGTTTAAAATTAAGATATCTTGATGAAACTTGGCGCACTTATTTCTTGGCACCATAGGAAGGTTGCAAAATCGGACCACTGCCACGCCCCCAAAATGGCGAAAACCGAAAACACATAAAGTGCCATAACTAAGCCATAAATAAAGCTATGGAAATAAAATTTGGTATGAAGGATCGCACTATGAAGGGGCATATTTGGATGTAATTTTTTTGGGGAGGTGGGCGTGGCCCCGCCCCAATAGGTTTTTTGTACATATCTCGCAAACCAATCGAGCTATATAAACCAAACTTTCTGTAGTCGTTTTTTTTAGCCTTTTCCTAATACAGTCCAAAAATGAAAGAAATCGGATAATAACCACGCCCACCTCCCATACAAAAGTTAGGTTGAAAATTACTAAAAGTGGGTTAACTCATTAACGAAAAACGTCAGAAACACCAAATTTCACATAAGGATTGGCAGATGGAAGCTTCACTTAGATTTTTTTACAAAATGGAAGATGGGCGTGGCGTCGCCCACTTATGGGTCAAAAACCATATCTCAGGAACTACTCGACCGATTTCAATGAAACTCGGTTTGTAATGGTTTCCTTACATCCCAATGATATGTTGTGAAAATAGGCCAAATCGCTTCACAACCACGCCTACTTCCTATATACCAGAACTTTGAAGACATTCTGAATCTTTTACTTTACAATATATAAAGTAAGCTCTAGTGAAGATATCGGTGTAGAACTTTGCACAAATACTATGTTAATACTGTGGCAGCCCCATTCTAAAAATCGCCGAAATCGGACCACAGGTTTTTAAGGCCCCATATATCGAACACGAGGACCTCGGTGCTTCTAACCTAATATTATGGTTTCCAACTTTCAATGGACTTTATACAATATATATGACGAATATGTGGGTCAAATTGTGTATTTTATAGTATTAATAAAGTTAAATAAATAAATTGCGAGAGTATAAAATGTTCGGTTACACCCGAACTTAGCCCTTCCTTACTTGTTTTATTTATTATTAATCTCTATCTAATATTCAAATTCACTCCAACATAATTATTGTAGTTGCATGCCAGTATAGAATTCTAATTCATATTCTATTTAATGTAACATTTAAACATATATACACTCGTAAGTATAGTTTTGTATTTATCCACAACTGCACGCATACATAAATACACTCATTTGGATTTGTAGCACTACTTATCCTTTTGTAAGGTCAAAAGTGTTTACACAATTGAAAATCTTAGTTTCAACGCACAAAATACTTAAAGCTCAACACATTGCCTGGCTTAAAACACTTATCGCCTCGCAAAATCTGCCTGTGTGTTCTAAATGCCTCACGCATTTTCTCTTAGTGAAGAGTTTATTTGTTGGCGAGTACTTTAATTGTTTGTAAACATTTTCCAAGCTTTATTCGCTACGCAAAGCTGTAAGTAACTCTGGTCTATATTCCATATTTTTATTAGCAGCAAAAATATGAATAATAAAGATTTTCAGGAACCAAGAATTTGAGAAAAACTAATTCGGTACATATATGGGGTGTAAGGAAATTAATGACCCAGTTTTATCTATATTTGACACAGACGCACATTATTTAACGCAAAATATGTAAAATATTCCCTCTAAAAAATTTTCTGAGAGATTTATCGATATTTTCGGTAACAAATTATCCATATCGATATCTGGAGCCTTGAAAAGTTATAGTCCGATTTTTAATTTCTAGAAGACCTACCACACCTCCAATACAGTATTTAATTGTATTATATAACAAGTAAGGAAGGGCTAAGTTCGGGTGTAACCGAACATTTTATACTCTCGCAATTTATTTATTTAACTTTATTTATATTATATAATACAATTTGACTCACATATTCGTCATATATATTGTATCAAGTCCATTGAAAGTTGGAAACCCTGATATTAGGTTAGAAGCACCGAGGTCCTCGTGTTCGATATATGGGGCCTTAAAAACCTATGGTCCGATTTCGGCGATTTTTAGAATGGGGCTGCCACACTATTAACATAGTATTTGTGCAAAGTTCTGCACCGATATCTTCACTAGTGCTTACTTTATATATTGTAAAGTAAATGATTCAGATCGACTTCAAAGTTCTGGTATATAGGAAGTAGGCGTGGTTGTGAAGCGATTTGGCCTATTTTCACAACATATCATTGGGATGTAAGGAAACTATTACAAACCAAGTTTCATTGAAATCGGTTGAGTAGTTCCTGAGATATGGTTTTTGACCCATAAGTGGGCGACGCCACGCCCATTTTCCATTTTGTAAAAAAATCTGAGTGCAGCTTCCATCTGTCATTTCTTATGTGAAATTTAGTGTTTCTGACGTTTTTCGTTAGTGAGTTAACCCACTTTTAGTAATTTTCAACCTAACCTTTGTATGGGAGGTGGGCGTGGTTATGATCCGATTTCTTTCATTTTTGGACTGTATTAGGAAGTGGCTAAAAAAAACGACTGCATAAAGTTTGGTTTATATAGCTCTATTGGTTTGCGAGATATGTACAAAAAACTTAGTAGGGGGCGGGGCCACGCCCACTTCCCCAAAAAAATTATATCCAAATATGCCCCTTCATAGTGCGATCCTTCATACCAAATTTTATTTCCATAGCTTTATTTATGGCTTAGTTATGGCACTTTATGTGTTTTCGGTTTTCGCCATTTTGTAGGCGTGGCAGTGGTCCGATTTTGCTCATTTTCGAAAGCAACCTCCTCAGGGTGCCAAGAAATAAGTGTGCCAAGTTTCATCAAGATATCTTAATTTTTACTCAAGTTACAGCTTGCACAGACGGACGGACGGACAGACAGACATTCGGATTTGAACTCCACTCTTCACCCTGATCACTTTGGTATATATAACCCTATATCTAACTCGTTTAGTTTTGGGTGTTACAAACAACCGTTATGTGAACAAAACTATAATACTCTCTTTAGCAACATTTGTTGCGAGAGTATAAAAAGTGGACATATGTAGTTGTGTACAAAATTTGATTAAAATTGGTCGAGAAGTTCCTAAGGTATAGTTTTTTATCCAAATATGGGTGATTCTCAGTTTTTAATTTTTTATACCAATCTGAGTGCAACTCTTCTGTATTATCATTTTTTATAATACAGTAGAACTTCTCTAACTCGAATTCCCATAATCCACAAAAGAACTTCGAGTTAGTGAGACTTCGAGTTATAGAATTTTCATTAAAACATACAATTTTTCAAAAAACTGTAAAATCTAGATTTATACCCAGTTTTATTTATTTACATTGCTTAGAGTTTTATATTCATACGTTAAAACATATATTCTGTAATTTTGTTGGTTGCAGTTTGCTATTATTGGCTCTTAACGTCCGTATCCATGCCATGATTTATGCAATCCATAAGTGTAATATTGTATGTTTGTTCTCCGTTTGATATACAGGGACGCTTTTAAAATTCTGCTTCGGTAGTAAAATTTAAAATTTTGTATTATGCCCTGGTCGAAAAGTTCGATTTATGGAAGGTAATTTGTATGGAAATTGCCTTCTATTGCCGCTTCAAAAGTTCGAGTTATGAAAGGAAATTTGTATGAAATTTGGCTTCTAAATGCTATTGCCAACTCAAAAGTTCAAGTTATGGAGATCTTCGAATTATAAAAGTTCGAATTATGGAAGTTCCACTGCATTTAGTTCTTCTGGTGTGTAAGTCGGACAAGTAGTTTGTGAGATATGAAATTATATATATATTCTCCTAAAAAAGGCTGTACTACTCCCACACACACTCCACATGATAGCCAGATTTGAGGCCACAGTTATATCCTTGTCCCGAAAGAAACTTGTTGAAAACTTGAAATAGTTTCTAACAGATTTTGAACAAATTATAGAAATTCAGTAGAACTTCCATAACTCGAACTTCTATAACTCAAAGATCTTCATAACTCGAACTGTTGAATTGGCAATATAAGTCAAACTTCCTTTCATAAATCGAACTTCTGGACCAGGACATAATATTTTTAAAGCAGATTCTATAATTTGAAGTCTCTCTAACTCTACGTTATTTTGTGGATTATGGGGATTCGAATATATTATATATTTAATAATCGTCTCGACGAAAGTTTCCCGGAGAAAACAATTTTGCTTGTGCACCCGTATTTCAACTTCATCTTTATCCAAAAATTAATTTAAAAACAATCATGTCATATTAAGTTTTTTTAATATTATTAAGTTTTATTTCTTTTTAACTTTTCTATAAGTACAGATACAGGAAATAAAGAAAAATTATTTTCCGATGTGTCAAAAATTAGATTACAAATAGTAAGCTGAACTAATAAAAAGTCGGCTTAAAATCTCTGGGATTATTCAAACCATCCTCGTCACAAGCATAATTAATGTATTTAGGTACGTCACTAAATGGAGGCCCCAAAGAAGATGAATGAAAGTGAAAATATAAGCTAAATTTGAACTCATTTACATGAGATTACCAGAGTGGCCAACACAATTCATGTGATCAAACTGATAATAACACAAACTACGGTAAACACAAAACAACAACACCAACAATTACAGTTGCAAACCTTAGCGAAATTTTTCAAGTTCAAAGTCAAGTCTGGGCTTGGACCAGTTTGCGGCGATTGCTAACCTGACTCTGTATAGCAGTGCAAAAATTAATTGCCTGCGCATAACCGTTTAAAAAATGCTGTTAGCTATACGGCAAATTTGAATTCATAAAGCGTTGTTTGTGTAAACGAAGTGGCAATTATTGGTTTTTTGGCATTAGCTAATTTATAAGCACGGTAGTGTTTTCTGCACGCTGACCCTTGACATCGCAAAGTGCAGGAAGAAGATTTTTTCGGAAACAGAAGGCAAAGTGTTGAAAAAAAGAAAAATAAACAAAGGTGATCATCAATCAAAACTGCGGGCCAGGTCGAACGTATGTATACAGCAAACAAAACTTTATTGTTGGTATCTTTTGTGTTTGTTGTATTTCTCAGCGAGTTGGCTAGTAGCTTTCCATAAGCGGCAAATTATAGTTGATAGATATAATAATTATGACGATGGAGAAGTATAATAGAAGAATTAAAATCAACAAAGTAGAAAAAAGCAAACGAGCAACGAGCAACGAGCAACGAGCGATCATTGTCAAGAACGAGAGTGCCGAAGGCGCGAAGTGCGCTCGTGGCACTGTAGAACAAATGAAGTCGTTCATTCGTTCGCAACACGCCAAACAACCGACTGCATAGCAAACGAACGATCGAACGAAGTCATGAAGCGATCAATTAGCCACCCCAATGAGACTGCACACACATATACTCGTACATGAAACTGTGTCAGGTAGGTAAATATGCGACGCAGTATATGCTGCTGAAAACGAAACTGAGGCTTGAGGAGTTGACTTGGACAATTAATTACGCTTGTATTTGTACTTACGTACTTCTAATAAATAATTGTTTATATGCAGCCGTTCGAGCTTGTGTGGGTTTCTGACCACATTTCTTGTGCTTTCTTCTGATATATTTCTTTATATATACATACGTAGCACATAAAGGTATTGTTTGTCTCATCACAACGCACCTTCAGCCAGTTGGCCGATCGTATGTATAGCATATGCGTTTGCTTAGCTACGGAAGTGTAGATACTTAGTGCCGCGCGACCGTGTCAAAAAGCTCAGTACGTGAATGGTTTTCGTGTGAAGCGGTTGCTTGAAAAGTGAAGCGGCACATTTTCGCTGGGGAATATACCGTTTGCACCGTTAGTTAGTTAGTTTAAAAAAAGGTGAAGCAACCATAGCCGAAATAGTGAAATATTTGGAGTGTGTTTAGAAAATCAAGCAGCACTCAATAAATAAAACCACAGGTGAGCCGGTTAATATATTAAAATGGACAGTAAAGGATACAGCTAATGAAAGCAAGAACAGTGAAGTTAACTTGAAACAAATGTGTACATAAGTGTGTGCTATTACCGAAGTCAATGCCTACGCGGCGTATGATGAACATACTCTGTGCATGAACAAATATGAATTGATTAGTAATTAGACGCTGTGTTTTGTCAATCATAAATCAAAGACTGTTAATGTGTTTGCTGTGTTTTGTGAGAATAAAAATTTAAAAAAAAATTGATTTGACTTTATGTAAATAAAGCGAAGTCAATTATGCATATTGCTTTCACTTTACACCAAATGAACTGGTTTTCATCAATTTGCCAAAATATTTTTAATTATGTGCCTATTTTGGTGTAATTTCAACCTCCTACATGCATTTGATTAAATTTTACACTGACATGAATATGCATTTTTGTACGGATACAACGGCAAAATAATTTGAATTAAATTTTTTTAAATAATTTTAGAGAAAAAATGTTATGTGCAGTACAAATATATGCTGATGAATCAATTATTAAAAAAAAATTAAAATAATAATTTATATTTATTTATTTTGTTGTTAATCGCGATATTATTTAATTGTAATATATTTTATTTATAGTATATTTAAGATAAAAATAATAACAGCTAGAACGGATTTTTAAATTATAATTTATCTAAAACCTCCTTATAATAATAAAACTAGAAATATTGATATAATTTTTTAACATTTTTTTTTTTTTGACAATTTGTAAAAGTTACTAAGGATTCAGTAATTTTTTTTTCACAGTTTAAATAGTTTTAATTTCATTCCCTTATCTTAAATTATTTATGACTGACTTACTGTCTCAATAAATATTTTTCCTTATGCTATTCTCGACGATTTGAATCTTTCATTGCCTCTACTTTATCCACATCGACTTCAAGAGACCATCCAAGGAGTGGTACACCCTCAAGAACGAAATTGCAAAAACGAAATTTTGCAAATAAATTTTGGCATTTGCGGTTGGCCTTCACCGTACGCATCATATAATTCTCACCTTGCTTGAACTGCATTTTACCCTTTTGATAGTGAAACAGTAAAATACGCCGAAAATTATTTTTTCGATCTTCCATCTTCTCTATGGCACCAACCAAAATGGTTAAAAAAAACCTTATTATATTGAAATAAATAACAGTAAAGCGTTTAAGTGTAAAGTTGGCTGTGAAAAAATTCAAAAGATCAGCTGTTGCCATCAAACGAAATTATTTAGTGAAGAACCCAATACATTCCATAGATAGACAATCTATATATATAGAGGCTAATCTGGAAACTTGGGTTCGAAAATGATTTTTACATTACTTCAACTCAATTTAACTATAAATTACAATCCATAATTATAAAATTAACACATTCTAGTATCAAGAAATATGTATGTAAATTTTTCCCCGACTTTTTCTTGTGATATCTCCATATGACATTAATTTTTTTATAATTAAAAAAATATTTGGAGAAAACACTTTTGATTTACTATTTCAAAATTAAGATTTTAAGAAAAAAAATGTATAATACATAATACGATAAATTATAAGCATTAACTTATAAAAATTTAACAATAAACCGCTATAAAATAATACAGTAATATAAAAAATTTTAGTCTTGGCTACTAAATAACAGAATTAGAACTTCAAAACTGGTATACAACGAAGCTACGTGCACTTTAACGAAATGTTTTTTTAATGCAAAAGAATTATGCACCCATATCCTTGTATTTACGATCTTTCACAAAATCATAACCAGTTTTAAGACCGCAAAGCTAGTTAATTTCGCGACACTACTTATATACATTTGTTCTAATTTGCATAAAAATCATGCAATATTCCAAAGACATTGTTATTTGCGCTTCCTTTGCTGTTGCCAGCAATAAATAAAAATAAAACTTTGTTGCACTTGTGTGGCTTAAAATCACGATTTACTAGTTCTGACTGGAATAGAATCTTTTTGAAATATGCATAATGTGCTTTGCACGGATTATATAATAGTTATTGACGAAAAAAATACTCGTTTTAACTTTTAGCTTCAAAAATATTTTTTGATTTTTTTCTAGCAATATTATGGTTAATGCACTTGTTTGACTTCAAGTGTGGAATATATTTTGACAAAACGTGTCATTTGCTAAAATATCATTCAAATTTTAAGGAAAGTTTATGTGATTTGAAATTTTCATGTAGCATAATAGAAAATTTAAACTTTATATTAATAAATAATTCAGGAATTATAAAGGATTAATATGCATATTTAAGCAAAGGTTGGTTCAGCATAAATTTGATGACATTTTTTATGAGAGACAAATATTTCTTATTTTATTTAATGTTTATATTGTCTTGACAATATTTACGATATATTCCAATTGCTATCATAATTTTCAATGCAAATTTCAGCACTTCTATTATCAAGGTCATTACTATGAATAACTTCAAGCTTAGCTGACTCATTACAAATTACTTCAGTAATGAATCCACTGAGGTTTATTTGACAGCTGAGCAGCCATGTGGAAATATTTTGACACCCAATGTCTCAATGACAAATTAGTGAATCTTTAATGGTGACGTTAATTGGTTTTTGTAATTGAGTAGGCGCTAATAATTTTATAATAAGTAAATAACAAGTTTTAAGATTATTCGGTTTAAGTATTATATCAAAAAAGATTTTTTGAAACTCAAAGTATCAAGTCTATAGTCGATGAAACTTGATATCCAAAATATCGTTATATTTTCTCAAGAAGTCTCATATTTTTAACTATATATTATTAAACATTACGAGTTTGCATACAAACGTTGTTAAGATCGAGGAACATAAGAATGAAAACATCTCAATAGTTTCCTAAAGTGAGTCTTAAATTATCGATACCTCATATTTAAATTATCGATAAATAACACAACGCTTGAGGCTCGATTTTTGTTTTGACTAAAAATCAGTATTCTATTGAGAGTAATCATTAACGGAAAACGACAAATTCATGTCATTAAATTGGTTGTGCTTATCATGAGGGCTGAACTCAGAGCCTACTTTCGTTGTATTACAAATTAAGCAATTTAGTTCAGCTATTTAAATACTCTTCAATCTATAATTAAGCATATGGAAAATTACTTCTCAAATAATTAAATGTATATACAATATTATATATGTATATAACTGTAGTATATACACCCTCAAAATTGCTAACAAATGACAATGGAAGTTGCTAATTGGCAATTGTGTCATAGACACTTCCTATGCACAGCAACAACTATGTATTTGTATAATGGATAAACTATCAAATTCGGGGTCAAGTAAATACGAATTTAAGTTACTATTTTACTTTATAATAGTGTATGTGTATTTATCAACTCTCAACTTTATTTGTTATATTTATTTAGGTCTTCAATATAAATAGATGTATGTATGTATAAAAGAGAATATAGAAAATATTTGAAAATTAGGTAATTCTCACTAGAGCTTAAAGCATTTTGAACAAATGTGCTAAAAGGCAATAAAAGTAATGAGAATACATTGTCATAAGTATAAATCGAATTCAAAAGTTGTTGTGTTAAGCAAATCAAACGTGAAATATAACAAACAAATATTTGCCAAAGTCTCTCTCACACAGCCTCATATATACTTAGTCACTTAGTTTGGTGGTCATTTAATAATTTTTCATTGGCACTCTATGAAGTCAATGACTTCGAGGCCTAAAGCGAATCAGCATTCGCGTCCGCGAGTTGTAAAAGCTTAGGTCAATATTTGAACAATATAAATAATTCTCAGAATTTTTGGAAATGTCATCATGCCTATAAATAAGAAACAGCTTTAAATAGGTTTTACATTTTTTTTTTACTTTCCTTGAAACTATTGCACAAATAGCGTGCGTTCATGTGTGCTTTGTTTACTTTTAAATTCGTTCCACCTTTAAAAAGTTTTATGGTAATTATGTCAAATATACATATGTATTCTGGAAACAACTTTTATTTGCAATGCTAATTAAACACAGGTTGAGAGTATAGAATTTTGGAACTCACCAATAAAGACATTCCCAATACATTGTTGTGCAGCGCACTTTAATGAAATTTGGACTTTTACTTGTTAGACTAGTACTTAAAAGTCATACTTTACGTAGACATCCGTACATTAGCTATTCATTGACCTATTTTGTTTATATTTTTCCAGGTTTAGTTAGAATTAATTAATTTAAATTGTACCTCTTGTGTAATCAAATTGTTGCATACAAACCTATATTTATATTACGATATGTACATGAAACCTGATTTCACACACAAATTAGAATAATTATGCGTTAGTCAACCGCTAATCACGTTCGAGAAAATTCTATGAGTAAATACATACATCACTTACAATGTTGAAACAAATTGTTGATGGTACTCGTCTCTAAATGCCACCCTGATTTTCGGACTTCCCATAATCCAGATATTATTCTCACTTTATCTAATTATATATGGTTAGTTAAATCGATTGACAATTATTTTAAGAAGAGTATAGTCAGATGAAAGACATTCTGAAAGGAAATTTAATGAATTACTGACTATTATATATAATATATGCTCATAAATTTTGATATTAGGAGATGTCTCGCTGAATGTATCCAAATTATAAATAAAAGTTCCATAAAACAATGACCTCTTTATTCACAAAAAAATACAATATTTTGGAATGGTGGTCTAGACTTTAGTTTTGTTTCGACTCAAAGACATAACCTAGCTTTTTTGTAGCCATTGTATTAATATTTTCTCGAAATCGAGTTGAACTATTTGTCATTAAAATATATCACAGTATTACTTTGCCTTACCTTATAAGAACATGTGACACGATTCCTTTAATTTTTGTTTTTGAGATATTCGATGAATAGTCTAAATAAAATAATGAAACAAAATGTATTAGATAAGCATAATAATAAGAATAACAGCCGTGGAAATCATTGATCGGCAAAATAATATGATAAAATTGAAATATGGATATCCAAAAGCTGGACTAGGATACTGTTGAATACCAAGAAACACTGTATTTTAGTATTAGGTAAAACAAACAGTTCCGCATCCTCCTTAAATATACACAAATTTTCAATTTTGAAAAAAACCCATTGGATTAAATAGATATTTTAATATTTCCTTAATGCAGAGCTATTAAGTAATATGAAAAGCTACCTATAAAAATGTCAACCAGTTTGAAACTTTCGGATCCTCTTTTTTACTGTTTACTTACACATTTATCTTCTTACATTTTTATCTCACTTATGTCCCAACCGACCCTGCATGAAAACTACAAAATAAGAGAAAAAATATTAATAATTAGTTGTTCGAAGGTTCCTCAAAATTATACTGGGTTTCCCACTAACTTTCTCAAAATGTATCAGTTTGTATTTGATTAGATTAAATTAACAACACTGCTTACAACTTAACTAAAACGTGCTACAACTAACTTAATTATGTGTAATTTTAGTCTACGTAATAACACTTGCTCCTATTATCTTCATATTTTTTCAGTCCACTTATATCATAACTTTATGATAGGGGGTCTATAATATAGCCTGTGACATTCATATACGTTTTTCTGAGACAATTTTATAATTTCATTAATTAATTACTTTTTGAGAGAATATAAAAAAGATGTTGACATCTTCCATATGTCATATATGAGTCAACATGAAAAAAATGGACAATAGCCAAAAAGTATATAAACATAAATAATATGCAGCCCATAAATTAAATATAATGATGATAATAATAAATTATTGTATTGCCGCACACGTGTGTTACAAAATTCTACGCACATTTACAGACAAATATACATATCATATATGAATGAATGCTGTGTAGCAGCATCAACACTTTATAACAGTAAAAATCACACACAATAGACCGAACCAACCGAACAGGTGTAGCTGTAACCAAGTCACTGTGTATAAGCTATTATTTTATTTTCTTTTCTTTTGCTCACATTGTAATTACATACATACATACACACATGCATTTATACCGCTATTTGTTTACACCATTTGGCTATGTAAGTTAAGCACCACTCGAATAAATTCACCTTTGCCTCAGCGTTGAGTGCGATTGCTGCACTATTTCAGCCAGTTGTAGGCCAACATTTTGACCGTGATTTTGATTATTTCTCATTTTTGACACATTTTCCTTTTTTATGCAATTACAAATAAATTTCTACAGATGATGTGCATAGGTGCACGCATACATACTCGTATGTATTTATGAAAAGGTATATTACTCATATGTAAATCTCCATCTGTACTCAATTACTTGAGTGTTAAAAAATATGGTATAAGTGCGTTACAGTTTACGGTTGCGCTGGAAAATATATAATTATAATATTATTAGAAAGAGAAAATAAAGAGAAAAATCAAGAGGTGAAAATATGTAATTCTGTTGAAAAAAAAAATTGTATCTCTCAAAAATATTTATCCAATATTTGGCTGCTTTTAAACAAATTAAAAGAGCTTAAATTGCCACATTAGCCTCAACGGGTTAAATTATTTAAAGTATGAAATAAACCTTGCTCAAAAAAGTACTTAGAAATTAATATTCCTGGAAATAAATATATTAGTTGAATAAAGTTCTTGTAATTTCTTCTTTGAAATTAACTCAAGATTACTACATTTGTTGTTCGTAAGGAGGCGAGTATCCAATTCATCGATATTTTAACTACTCTCATATATTACAAGCGAGAAAGTTTCGTCGATAAAATTGTTAGAAACTTTAGATTACATCAGTTCGTCATTACATTCCCATAACAATCGGTTCTACGGACCCGAACGGACCAGGATTTTTATTCGGCCAAGAATTGTCGATTCGCCAAAATTCCTGAAAGTTATTTGGGGAATGTTTTATGCCGCTACAACAACAACATCAATTTGTCATTAAATGTCATTCAAAAGATCACATTTATCTTCATATACAGTTACGGTGTGCGAAAGAAGACTTCACAATCTATATATCATCTACACAACAAATATTTACCAGATAACTCCTAACGTAGTTGATGTTTTAGAAGGTATAAAAAATATGAGAGACAAGCATATAATTTGTTGACTTTAAAGTGTTTGTTGAGCAATTTCGGATTTAAAAAATTAATAAGAGGAGACAAACAAACACGCAAAAGCTTACATACATATTTACCTCAACTCGCATATATGGCATTACATGCCGACGACTGACCAGCTGTATTGCTGAACCCATCAGAGAGCGGCACAAAAGATGTGCAAGTAATTTTGAAATTCATGTTGTTTAATATTATGATTGCGCTATGTATGACAAGTTAATCTCTTTCATTGTGAATTTGTAAGATGACTTAACTCATTCATTTTCTTCAAAAGTAGTGAATAAATAAAAAATAATGAGCGCCTATTCGCAAAATTTCCATTCAACAATTTTCAAGCACAAAAGTATAGTAATTTTGTTCAACCAATGGTTGTTTGTAACACCTTCAAATAGTCAAAAGAAATATTTGGTTTATATGCATATATTGATCAGAATGACGAGGCGAATTGATTTTGCGATGTACTATATGTCTTTCCATTCGTTTTGCAAACATAAACTTAAGCAATATTTGAGATATCGCCATCTAAAAAAACTGAGCAGAATGGAGAAAGTAGTTTTAAAAATCGAGCCATAACTGCATTCACATTTCAAAACTATATCTGCCAATTTTCCTGAAATATCATATTTCAAAATCTATTCGGTCGATTTGATGTGCAATTTCTTGATGGCCCATTAGTACGTCCCGAAATTAGATAGAATCAGACTATATCTACGCCTACTTCAAAAATGCAATGCCATTTAGTTTTTGGTATAAACATTTTTATACTCTCGTAACAAAGTTGGTAGCAACAAAGTTGCTAAAGAGAGTATTATAGTTTTGTTCACATAACGGTTGTTTGTAACACCCAAAACTAAACGAGTTAGATATAGGGTTATATATACCAAAGTGATCAGGGTGAAGAGTGGAGTTCAAATCCGAATGTCATAACTAAGTCATAAATAAAGCTATGGAAATAAAATTTGGTATGAAGGATCGCACTATGAAGGGGCATATTTGGTTGTAATTTTTTTTAGGGAAGTGGGCGTGGTCCCGCCCCCATATAGGTTTTTTGTACATATCTCGCAAACCAATAGAGCTATGTAAACCAAACCACGCCCACCTCTCATACAAAGGTTAGGTTGAAAATTACTAAAAGTGGGTTAACTCACTAACGAAAAACGTCAGAAACACTAAATTTCACATAAGAAATGGCAGATGGAAGCTGCCATTTTTACAAAATGGAAAATGGGCATGGCGTCGCCCACTTATGGGTCAAAAACCATATCTCAGGAACTACTCGGCCGATTTCAATGAAACTTGGTTTGTAATAATTTCTTTACATCCCAATGATATGTTGTGAAAATAGGCCAATTCGCTTCACAACACTATAAGCACTGGTGAAGATATCGGTGCAGAACTTTGCACAAATATTATGTTTATAGTGTAGCAGCCCCATTCTAAAAATCGCCGAAATCGGACCATAGGTTTTTAAGGCCCCATATATCGAACATGAGGACCTCGGTGCTTCTAACCCAATATTATACTTTATACAATATATATGACGAATATGTGGGTCAAATTGTGTATTATATAATATAAATAAATAAATTGCGAGAGTATGAAATGTTCGGTTACACCCGAATTTAGCCCTTTCTTACTTGTTATATTTGAAAATTACCGATCGGGGTATAGTTATAAGATGTATCCAACTCGGTCTTCATTATGTCAAATTGAATGACAAAAAATCTGCAAAATTTACATCACAATGTCCACTGCATAGTGAATATGGATTAAAATGTTAATAAACTGTGAATTTAATTGATTTCCAATTCGTCACAAAAAATAAGTCAAAATTTCTAATAATATGAAAAATTAGTAGTCAAACGACTGTCATAGAATTTGACAGAGTGAAAACAGCACTTTTGAAAAATTTTGATATTTTTATAATTTGCACCTAAAATTGTACGTTTCTCGAAACTATTAATTTAAAATTTTAATATAAAAAATTAGTAAATCAAATTTAACAAAATTAGTAAAATATAAAATATATAAAAATTATATTTTTTCTATTTCCAGACACACAATATCTAACAAACGTAGCTGAATAGTTTTTTTAGGTTTGATAAAGTTTTGTTTCAAACTGATCAACTGATTCGGAATAATCAAAGAATTGACAGCAATTCAGGCGGTGCATGGGCTCATTTAGCACATAAAGACGCTATATAAAGACAACTTCGAAACCGTAAACAAATTGCAAGTCATAATTTTTTAATAAACAATAAGTAGGCTGAGCGCGAAAAGCACGAACAAAAAATGGCGGATATGAACGCAACAGATAGTGACGTATGGAATTTCCTATTCGTCGAATTGGCTGGTAAGTAAAATACAAACATATTTATGTATAGACACAGATATTGCAAAAAAGAAAAAAATAAAAGAATTAAACGAAATCGAAAGTGAATTGGAAAAATACAAACATACATTCACCTATGTATTTATAATATGTATATACTGTACAGCTTAGCAACAAATTATCAAGCACTTCACCGAATTGAATGAACATTGAGTGGAAATAGTTTCATTTTATAAACTACATTAACGTTTCTCACACTCATTACTTTTGTTAACAATGCAATATTTTGACAACACTCGAAATAAACAACAATACCGTTTACTTCCTCAACAGATCCACGTACAAATGATTGGTTTCTAATTAAGTCGCCGGTGCCGATATTCTCCATTGTTGCGTTGTATTTGTATTTTGTGCTCTCTTGGGGACCGCGTTACATGCGCGACCGCAAACCATTCAAATTGGAAAAGACTTTGATCGTATACAATTTCATACAAGTATTGGTTAGCGCATGGATGGTCTATGAGGTAAGTATGACCAACTATTTAATGAACTTATTTATATATATTTGAAGTCAAAAATTTTTGCATACACTTTTATACTTTTATACTTTTTTTTGCTTAATACGGCAATGCAAATTGTAACAGTGATTTTAGAAATATTTTAATGAAACAGGTTTTGTTTCCAAGCCGTTAAATGTAAAGGTATCAAGCATAAGTCATCTATTGGTTTAATATCGTTCACATATTTGGTAGGACTGATATTCGGATTGCGAAATGCCTTTTGTAATAGATTTTTTATAACAAAATTTCCGCGAATGATTTGAGCTCATCACTAAATAAAATCTATTTTTAAATTTGTTGGATCTTAAATTGACCAAACAAGGTTTTCATTTCCTCTCAATTAAAAAAAAAAATTATAAAAAAAATAATAAAATGTTGATTATAATGAATTTTTGGTAAATATAAAAATAATTATACTTAAATTTTAATAAAAGGGTGATTTTATTTATTTGTTAAGAGTTGTCAGATTAATTATGTAAGAATAATGCTAAATTTTATTCAAAAGATTTATTATATCTTGTTTAAAATTTTAATAATTTTTTGCATTTACATATTGAAAAATTCTTCTAAAACAATTAACAATTTTATTAAGAATTAAAAAGGAAATCATTATAAAATATATGATTTTAAATATTAAAATATTCTAAATTTTGTTTAATTATTTAAATTTAATTTTCAGTTTTGAAGAAATATGTCTAAAACTAAATTAAAATATCGCTCATAAAGTCATCCTTTTCTTGATATAAAAAAATCCCCAATTTAATTTGTTTTAAATTGTTTTATTTTTGAAATTTTTTTTTTTAAATATTTACTTGTTTGTTAGGAAATTAGATTTGTTTAATTAATTTTATTTATTTATAAATAATAATTTTTTTTTTCAACCTATTTTAAAATTCACCGAAAATTTTTATTTAGGCATCTAATTTACAATATCTGGTAAACAAAACGTATCCGTTTCAAAAAATTTCATATTTTTAAAATTAACAACCATCAATAACCGCTATTTACAAAAAGCATTACACAAATTCCAGTTTTTCAATTACTGGCATTAATGAGACGCCATAAATACCAGTATATGGATACATGGCAATAAAAATAAATGGGATAATGCATTTTTACAACTGTTTCGTATAAAATTGCCGAATTTACAAAAGAATATTTAAATATGGAAACACGTTTTTGGGCTCGTTCTAAATTAGGCGCGGTGACCATGACACAGGCAAAATCTCATTTCTAAATATTTACATATCTAAACCAGTACGGTAAATGGGTCAATAACTTGGCTGAAAACAACACAGTTGGCGAGACATTGATCATCACCATCGCCAGCCATATATGGTGGCTGTGATGTCTCATTTTAGTTTATATTTACATATTTAGGCCTGTCTGTGCAAAACTTGAGGTAGGCCCATAAACTTTGGCTATCAAGCGTAAACTTTGCAAACATTTTTGTAGTGATTTTAGGCTAACGATAGCGAAGATGTGAAGAAATTTGTTTTCTTAACCAAATGTTACCGTTTTGCATGCTTCTTCGTAGCAGGTTCCTTGATCTGTGGTGTATCGGTGGAAACACCTACGGATGGTTTAGAAATGGTCTTACGGTTATAAATCCTTGACCAAACGCGACAGCAATCTCAGCGGCAACTTTCAAATATAACTTAGTTTTTTGAAAAGCCTACAATCTCAGCCATCTGGTAGACCTTCAACAAGCGGTCATCCATTAGGACTTCTGAAATATAAGAAAAGATGAAAATTGAATAATTTATTATTATTTTTCTGATTTCCAATATATATAGATTCTTTATAATATATAGATTAATCAATAGTAAACTATTTCTTATTCTTAACTGTATTTTCCTTATTCCCTCGCAGGGTTGCGTGGCATGGCGAAACTATAATTGGCGCTGCCAGCCTGTGGATCGTTCGTACAATCCACAAGCCGTGCGGGTAAGTTAAATGACAACACATTTCACAAACAACAAAGCTCCAAAATGTACTTTAAATTATCCATATAATATTTCATCTGCACAGGAAGCGCGTGGTGTCTACGTCTACTATTTGGCGAAAATCAGCGAATTATTGGATACCGTCTTCTTTGTGCTGCGTAAAAATGAACGTCAAGTCACATTTCTGCATGTCTACCATCACTCGGTTATGCCATTGATCTCATGGGGCACCACCAAGTATTATCCCGGCGGCCATGGCACCTTCATCGGTTGGATCAACTCTTTCGTGCACATCGTTATGTACACCTACTACTTCTTATCGGCATTCGGACCAAAAATGCAAAAATATCTGTGGTGGAAATCACACATTACCACACTCCAAATGGTGAGTAACGGTTATGTAGCTAGCGTGTAATTGTAGGCCCAAATGCAGAGGCCATATACAGGTTATGAGGCATTGATCAGTCTTATGACCCATTATGTGTTGCTAATTCAATTTGAAGATGTTTCGCAGACACTGTAAAAAATTAAAAAATAAATAATTAATTAAGTTATTTATTTCATGCAAATTTATTTAGCCAATTTGGTGTACTTGAAAAATCTGCAAGCTCTGTTTAAATGAAACAGCAAAATAAATTCGTTAATAGCGTAATTAACACCTACTTAGCACTCAATTAGTGTATTCATATATAATAATTCTACTCCCCCTTACTTCCTCTTTCCAATAGTTCCAATTCTGCATGGTCTTCATCCACCAAACACAGCTGCTCTACACCGATTGCGGTTATCCCAGATGGAGCGTGTGCTTCACCCTGCCCAACGCCATTTTCTTCTACTACCTCTTCAATGATTTCTACCAGAAATCGTACAAAAAGAAACAACAAGCACAGGCAGACGCTTTTAGCGCCAAATGCGCCGCCGCCGCGGCTGCCACAGCCAATGACAACAACAACGATGTGGGCGCGAAGAATCTGAATGGAGTACCGGCAATCACGACGAACAATGTGCAAGCGAAAAAGAATCTGTAAAACTCGACGGCGTTGAAGCTGTCAAAAGGAATTCCAAAGCTTTTGGGAGAATGAAACAAAACAAAATGGCCGCTGTGTCGACGCCGCTCCTGCCAGGCTGTCAGCCAGTCACACCTCTATCTCAGTCGTATAAATGGTATTATTTTTAAGCGCAATCAAATCAATCTTTCTTACTCGCTTCACTTGCCTAATTTTCATAGTTTTAAGTACGTTTATGTGTATGTATGTCTTGATATATCGCGTTTGGGGGTTTTAGTTCATAATTGTTAGTAGTTATGTAAGCATCACTTAAGCCGGTTATTTTTAATTGATTAATGTACATATTCACTGCAAGGATTCTGAAACGAAAAGTTAGTAATACTTATGTAATCCATGTAATACTACACGATTTATGTCTAAGTCAAACCGAGTCATTTAAAAGTCTTGTTGCAATTTGTATGTACAATGTCAGTAATTTGCTTAGGAAAGTTCATAATGAATTTTCTTAACTCCAGCAAATTTGAAGTCAATATCGCGCTTGTACCTTAAGTTAAGGAAAAAACAATTTAAAATACAATAAAATATTGTATGTATGTTTGTAAATATTATAAACAATTCTATGCGTATCTATTTTTTAGTTTTATGTACCGGTACATAAATATTAAGTCACATGCGGAAATAAAATTATTTTGTATTTAACGATATTTACTCTTTCATTCCTTGTAATTGAAGATTTGAAGATTTAGCATAAGAAGGTTACGAAAAAAGTATAAAACCTGACCAACTTAACCCGGTACTGCCCAGAACTTTTTACGTTTACAGCATTCTGAAATAAAATACACCTATGTATTTTGGCCGCCTGAGCACGAAAATAAAGTATGTTTTGCGATTCATTATATCTAATATATAAATTCTCCGGAAAATGCGAAAAACCAGCGCAGTTTGTTGTTTTATAGTGAAAATTTCAAGTTATTTATGAAAATATAGGGATGAATTCGTCGTTGGTAATCGTGGGTTAATTTTTTTTTTGTTAATAATTCCTGACGTCTTATTATTGATTTTATAATTCAACATAGGCGCCAACACAAAGATTATATCGATCCTCTACTTTACATTTTCGACAATGTCTTTCCCAAGACCATTCCTCCATGACCACCCACTATGATGCCCACACTTTGCATAGAGCTCTCGCTTATCCAGATATTCAGGAAGGTTATTTCCAACTCGTTCCTCTGTTACTGCCAGAGTGCCATCTCGAAAAACTTCATTTGACGGTCTATTTCTAGGTACTGATAACTAAACAACAAAAACATTAAATTATAATGCCACGTCTCTCATTGAAAAGTTGTGATGTTTTAAACATACCTGTTTCCTTTATATAATAAAAAAAATCTCATAATAACATTGTAAAACATTAAGCTGTGTATTGGACCAAACCAACTTTTTTCGAGAGATTGGATCATAAATAAAAATAATAATTTCTTCAATTTTCGAAGTTGGCCTGCAAAATCAAAATATTTGCATTTAAAAATTGTATTTTTTTTTGTTAAATCAAAAATAACCTTTCCCTATTATTTCAAAGGAGTATAATATTTTTCGATCAAGCATATATGATAGATCTCATAAGTGGTTTACGTTGGATCTTCGAATAAATTATAACCTTTATATAACGAAACCATTATATTACATCCTTTCAATAAGAAAAACGTCGATCATGTTATATTTTTACTTTTTTGGTAACTTACATACTATAATAATAGTTTTCGAAATTAAAATTAAATATGTCGATTTTGATTGCTTGCGTAGTAAAATGGAGAAACTACTTTTTTACTTAAGACCTGAGCTCACGAGAAAAATTGATTTGGCCCAATATCCAGAAGAAATCGATTTTGTCGTATAGTATAAGAAATCGATGGAATCACACCAAATTTTTGCAAAAACGCTCATCAACTTCATGAAAATAAAACAATCTTCGCGAGTTCTTAAATTGTTCTATTACTCTACGGTATAATATCGTAAATAAAGAGAAGTTCTGAATTATCGGATCGAATAATGGCCATAAAAATAATACTGTTTGGTGTTTTAGTGAATACATGAATACAAGTTCATATGGACTTAGAACGTTATCTAAACCTGCATTGTGTTGGTTTTATAGGTAGCGGAAGAATTGCCTTTGTTTTCAATCATCCAAATGAATACCTTCGTAAATAATCTGACTAACAACACTTAGATTAACAATAAACTCATTCTATATGCCTGAAAAGGCTTTCAAAGCGTGTTCAAAATAATTATTTCGAATATTTTATGTACACTATCCGAAACTCTCGTAGACCTGTCTCACACTTTTGAGCTTACACCAGTACTTTCCACGATTATAGTTTACGAAAGACTTTTGATGATCTTTATAGGAAAATGTAGTCTTCTTCTAAGGGAAGTTAACTCAATCGAAAGATAGGATTTTAGAATACAGTAAAAGCTCCTTATTCGCGCTTCCTTTATTCGCGTTTTCACTATTCGCGGATTAAAAAAATGAGACCCAATTTCTATATTCGCGACTAAATTTTTTTTTATTCGCGGATCTAATAAGTACATACATAATAATAAAATTATTCCAATAGGTATCCAACCCAATATTCTTGTCAAATGGACTAATAAAAAAGTAAAATAGATCTTATTACAAGAAAATGTTAAATATTCCACTATTTTAGGGTTAGGTAATATTTACATATAGAAGGGGCTCACATGGAACTGAACTCTTGTTCTTACCCATTTTTTAGAAAACTTTCAAAAAACACTTTAAATTAAATGGAACCAATAAACTCTTCACTTCTTTAATATTTTTTTTTACAAAGATAGTGATTGCTAAGGTTTCGTTAGATTGGCTTAATTATATGAGCACACCCGACTAGATCACCTGCGAATGAGCTCTGCGATTTCTTTATGAACATTAATCCGTCTATGGAACGAAGTTTAATTTTTAAGAGTCAAATTGCTAATACGACTGCTGTGTCAAAAATCTTCAAACCATTGCCTAAGCCTTAAGATAATTAATTAAAATGTTCAAAAACTTTAATTAAATAATTTTTTATATACCTAGGTTTTTTTTTTGTCACCTAGGAATATATCCCATATAATCCCATATAAATTACCATCCCGTATTCACGGTTTCCGTATTCGCGGCATATTTATAGAACATATACCCCGCGAATAAACAACTTTTACTGTATTTTAATTTTAAGCGGTGAGCACATGCTATATTCATTTTAATCATTCAAAAACTACCTAAACCCACTCAATGAACTCGGAGCATTACATTTCACTGTCCATTTTGTTTGAAAGTGTGCATCATCTGACTATAATCACGATTACTGGGGTCACATTGCTTCTGTATCCGCCAAATCCTCCGCTACCAGTCATCTGTTCTCAAAGCCCAAGAGAATAAAAAATGCTGGAAAAAATTTGGCTACAACGAAGAAGTAATCACCGAGACTGAAACCTATTTTGAAGTAAAATACCAAGAACAGTATGCAAGTGCTTTCTTTGCTCTTATGTCAGTCTAAATATTATATAGTATATTGCTATATTATTCAGGCTTATAATTGTTTGCTTTGATTAGAAACGAGATTCTTTTTTAATTTATGATATTAAGTCTCTCAAAACCAATCACTAAGCAAATAAATATAATGACTTGTAAGACCTTGGAATTAAGAGCCAAAACAAAACAAGAAGTAGACAAAAAATGTACAAAATAAAATAAGTAAAAAACAATACAAGAATTCAAGTGGCAATATTTTAACACACTAACATATGTATATGTATATCCTAAGCATATTTAAACATCAGCTGATTAATTATGGTAATGGTAGAGATAAGAACAAACAAACAGTAGAAATATTTGTCAACAAGTCAAAGTTGTCGCTCAAAAGTGAAAAAATAAATCCCAAGAAACAAGTGCCATTATGACACATCTCCCCAGAAGTTGTGTAGACAATTTAAATTTGCGAAGATCGGTTTGGTGATTGAATAAATTATAAGGAATATGCCGGTAGAATAGTCTACACACCCACAAAACAAAAGAACAGATACAATTTAATTGCTAATTACAATTAATCTTTCATTCAGTTACGCGAATTATTATGTGCCGCTTGTCGACAATTTATTTTGGACAGCTTACTGCCACGAGAGACAACATGATAGAAACCTAAATTGCGTTAACGCGGTACTTTTTGGCATACACGGAATTTCCTTATTATTCCTAATGTTGTTGTATGTCAGAAATATGATTACGCAACTTACAAGTGTCGAAGAATTCTTCAAACAAAAAAAATTAAAATAAAAAGAAAATAAATAAAAAATGGAACGTAACAATCTAAAGGAGCTATTTCCGCATGAGTTCGTGCACACAGTCGGAAAACCACCGACAAACACGAGCATACGTAACAGTACATACTTATGTACATATACAATCTAATCCATCAACGGTACCGCGCACATTACCACAGCTATCAACTGGTAATCAGCTAAAGAAGTCAAGCCTCTTAAAGTGAGTGAATGAACGACGGCTGATCGACAAAAGATATTCACATATGTACATACATACACACACACTCTTGTAGAGCATAATGAATAAGCGTGTAAGCCGTCATATAAACTATTTAGCCATGATCTTGACCAAAAACAATGCAAGAGCAACGTCGATCGGAAGCAAACGAGCGGACAAGCAAATAAAGCGTAGAAAAACATTATTGAAATTTTACGATTAAGTTGGTATGTGTGTATATATTTAACTGTATATATGTATTAGCACTTGATTTCGTGAATAGCATGCAAAAATAAAATATTGAAAACTAATTTGAGATTTTTTCCATCTTTTCTTCGAGGTCCAACGGCGTGATTTCATGCGTTTGTAGTGTGCCAGTATAGTTATTAATTGATACAAGTTCGAATTTGCATAAGCACAAGAAGAACTACACAATTAAATTATATAATATTGTATAAATAAATACATATAAATTTTATTATTGGCTCTATATCTACAGACATACATACAGTATGAAATGTTATGACATAGGGGGTTTTAACCCAAAAAAAATTATCTTAATACACGAGAATATATAAAATTTGCAGTGCAGGTGTGTCGGTGTTTTTATTTTTATATGCTCCCAATACAAGTAACATTAATACAATATTAATATACTAATATATATGTAAGTATGTATTTATTTAAAGTTTGCTGAAAATAACATTTATTTTATTGTTGTAAATGTTCTGTTATTACAGCATATTTTTGGGCTCTAGCTGTGAATTTCACTTGTAAAACTTCTTACACAGGGTGACATTGTGTAACAGAAACATGTTCTACGGATATAATACGGAAATTTCGTAACAATACATTATCGAATTAGTAAAAAAAAAATTGAAATTGTCATGGTAGAAAGTTTAACACACTTGCTTGAAGTTATGAACATTCGAACTGTTTTAGAAAGCTTTACCGGCAAAATGTAGCAAGTTAAAACTGGTATTCACAACGTGCAGTACATCGGAACTGCAATATATGTTACTTAGATGAAGTGATTTTCGGCATGAATCATTTGATTTTACATGGTGTTTAAATTTTGGAATTTTTCATGGACTTTCTGTGGTCATGACTGTGCATCCTTCAATGTTACGTACCTTATTTTATAACATATTAACACTAGATTTACAGACTGAGCCATTTTGACTCATTAAAAATTCTAACACTACTTCTACATATGTAAAACATATATTACTTTTTAAAAACATACGTCGGCATTTAGTTATATAATGGAATATATGTAAACGTTCACTCCTCTTCACCGCAGAACCCTTCATTTTACATTATCGAATGTGGTAAAAATTGATTATGATCATCATTCGTAAATCTAGTGTAATCATTAGATTTAAAAAAAAAGTCAGGTTAAATTAAAAACCCCATGAAATTTTATTGGGCAGATATCATTTATTTAAGTTTCTTTGAAGATGCTGACCCGCAAGAAATTTACCGATTAACCTGGAACATCACGAAAAAAATATTATTCGAAGGGGAGAAACTGATGTTTGATATGGGCGAGTCAAAATGAAAATAGTAAAAAAATAGTCTTTGAAAAACTTTAACATTTTTTATATACGAGTAATAGCGAGTTTCGTTTCTCCCAATTCCCCTAAGAAAAATTTGACAATTGGACTCTCCTAATCCTTGAAATTTAAAATTTCCGAAATCCCATTAACTAATCGAAATACCATTATTCTTCTTGACTGGCGTAGACACCGCTTACGTGGTTATAGCCGAGTCCACAACAGCGCGCCACGCGTCTCTCCTTCTGGCAGTTTGGCACCAATTGGTTATACCAAGCGAAGCCAGGTCCTTCTCCACCTGGTCCTTCCATCGGAGTGGAGGTCTCCCTCTCCCTCGGCTTCCACCAGCGGATACTGCATCGAACACTTTCAGAGCTGGAGCACTTTCGTCCATTCGTACAACATGATCTAGCCAGCGTAGCCGCTGTCTTTTTATTCGCTGGACTATATCGTGGTCTATGTCGTCGAATAACACATACAGCTCATCATTCCATCTTCTGCGGTATTCGCCATTGCCAATGTTCAGAAGACCATAAATCTTACGCAAAACCTTTCTCTCGAAAACTCCTAGTGTCGTTTCATCGGATGTTGACAACGTCAACACTTCTGCACCGTAAAGTAGGACGGGAATGATGAGAGACTTGTAGAGTTTGGTTTTTGTTCGTCGAGAGAGGACTTTACTTTTCAATTGCCTACTCAGTCCATAGTAGCACCTGTTGGCAAGAGTGATTCTGCGTTCGATTTCCAGGCTGACATTGTTATTGCTGTTAATGCTGGTTCCCAGATAGACGAAGATATCTACAACTTCAAAGTTATGACTGTCAACAGTGATGTGGGTTTGTTTGACGACAGGAGATATATCGTTTTGTCTTCGTTCACCACCAGACCCATACGCTTCGCTTCCTTATTCAGTCTGGAAAAAGCAGAACTAACGTCGCGGGTGTTGTTTCCAATGATATCGATATCATCGGCGGACGCCAGTAGCTATACACTCTTATAGAAAATTGTACCTTCTTTATTTAGCTCTGCAGCTCGCATTATTTTCTCCAGCATCAGGTTAAAGAAGTTAATCGAAACACCATGCATCTGTTATATTTGACTTGTTAAAATTCTCAAAATAGTCAAATAAAAACAGATTTATCTGGTTTTCTCCTTTTTAAGGGGTTATATACAGTTAGACGGCCGAAAAAAAGTGAATTTTCCAGAATTTTTTCTGAGAAAACTTTTTAATTTATTGATCCAAAAATTTATACACATATTATGGTATCTTTTAACTGTATTTTAAGACTTAGTACTAGTAAAAATATTTATTTGAAAAAGAGCTACAGCTGATCTCCAGGAGCTCCTCTCAAAAAAGACGTTTTGCGGTGACCATTATATCTCGGAACTGGATCATCCGAAATTAAACAAGTAAGGAAGGGCTAAGTTCGGGTGTAACCGAACATTTTATACTCTCGCAATTTATTTATTTAACTTTATTTATATAATATAATACACAATTTGACCCACATATTCGTCATATATATTGTATAAAGTCCATTGAAAGTTGGAAACCATAATATTAAGTTAGAAGCACCGAGGTCCTCATGTTCGATTAATGGGGCCTTGAAAACCTATAGTCCGATTTCTGCGATTTTTAGAATGGGGCTGCCACACTATAAACGTAGTATTTGTGCAAAGTTCTGCATCGATATCTTCACTAGTGCTTACTTTATATATTGTAAAGTAACCGATTCAGAGCGTCTTCAAAGTTCTGGTATATAGGAAGTAGGCGTGGTTGTGAAGCGATTTGGCCTATTTTCACAACATATCATTGGGATGTAAGGAAACTATTACAATCCAAGTTTCATTGAAATCGGTCGAGTAGTTCCTGCGATATGGTTTTTGACCCATAAGTGGGCGATGCCACGCCCATTTTCCATTTTGTCAAAAAATCTAGGTGCAGCTTCTATCTGCCATTTCTTATGAGAAATTTAGTGTTTCTGGCGTTTTTCGTTACTGAGTTAACTCACTTTTAGTAATTTTCAACCTAACCTTTGTATGGGAGGTGGGCGTGGTTATTATCCGATTTCAAATAATTTCATGGTGTGTGGTAGGGTATGTAAGAGAACTGACTGCAGAAAGTTTGGTTTATATAGCTTTATTGGTTTGCGAGATATATACAAATAACCGATTTGGGGGCGGGGCCACGCCCACTTTCCCAAAAAAATTACATCCAAATATGCCCCTTCCTAGTGCGATCCTTTATTCCAAATTTTACTTTTATTACTTTATTTATGGCTTAGTTATGACACTTTTTGTGTTTTCGGTTTTCGCCATTTTGTGGGCGTGGCAGTGGTCCGATTTTGCCCATTTTCGAAAGCAACCCTCTCACGGTCTCAAGGAACGTGTGTACCAAGTTTCATCAAGATATCTCAATTTTTACTCAAGTTATCCGTTGCACGGACGGACGGACGGACGGACGGACGGACAGACGGACAGACGGACAGACAGACATTCGGATTTTGACTCGTCTCGTCACGCTGATCATTTTGATATATATAACCCTATATCTAACTCGTTTAGTTTTATGACTTACAAACAACCGTTATGTGAACAAAACTATAATACTCTCTTTAGCAACTTTTGTTGCGAGAGTATAAAAACCAAACAGATTTCGTTAAAATAATGTTAAATCTAGTAATTAATCGAAGGAATAAGCAAAATAAAATTTTTTGACAAAATGGCGGTTTCTCAAAAAAAAAAATCGATTTTTCACCGAAATTTCGGCCTTAAATTGTTTATAAAAAAAAAAATTATCGGAGAGAAAAAATCTACGATTAATTACTAAAAAATATATTTAAGAAGGTCGTGTTAAAATTTGAGACTAATCGGTCTAGCCGTTTTCGAGTAATGTTGGTCACCGACTTTGAAAACACCATTTTGAGAAAAACGCGTTTAAAGTTTGCACCTTGTACTTCCAAGCACTCTGAAACGCCTTTTCAAATTTTTCATTTGCTTGTAACTTTGAAAATATTTACCGGAACGATATGAAATTTTCTGTGTGTATTCTTAAATATATGTACATTAAGAAAATGAAATAAAAAAATCGATTTTTTGAAAATTCTAACTGTATATAACCCCTTAAGGTATAGGCGAATTTTTAGAACACAAAAGGATAATTAATGACCTTAATCGGTAGTTAAGATCGATTAATCGATAGGCTAATAATATATAATAATTAAATAACTTTTTTGGAATATCTAACATCTAATATCTGATAGTTCAAATCTACGATACCTTATTCGAAAGACAATTAAATGTTTTTTTTTGTAATGATAATGAAGTAAGTCATAGATTGCTTGCTTTCTTTAGTGGTTGAAAATTAATTTATATTATGCTGAAAAACTGTCGAATTGAAACTTTGATACCAAAATAAAGTTAAACAGCGATTTAAAGGTATTTCAATACACAAATACAGTTAGTTTCAGAAACGATAATGCTAATATAAATAAACAGATACAAAATTCGGGAAATTTGAACTAATGTTTCTAATTTTCTAATTTGAACTAATGTTTATAATTTTCTGTGTTAAGAAAAAAAATATTTTAAATAACACAGACGCGATTCAATTTAAGCATTCCAAAGAAGTGGAACGAAGATTTACGAATGCTCCACTTAATCCAACTGCCAAGCAATAAAATAGAAAACGTATCTCGATTATATAGAAATGCCATGAATATTATTTCTTAGCATCCGTTGACCACAAAGATCAACACACACATACATACATATGTTTATTATATAAGTAAGTGTGGTCTAACCTTTGCAGGTGTCGCTTCGAACAACACAAAAGCAGTCGTCCTCAACATAGTTATCACAGAAAATTTAGCATAAAGATTTCGCGTATTTCAAATTTGCAGAAATTCTTATTTTATAACATTGATGCATAACACCGTTGCTTGTGGCGATTTTGTTATTTTTAAACGCAACTTCTTTCTTTTCATCCACTGCTTCTTCTATACAAAGCGATTAATTTCGTTGCTGTTGGCTTTATTGTTTGCGAAATTTTCAACACCAAACGATAACAAATGATTAAGTCACATTGAAGAAACACTTCCGACTAAAAACAAATAAGAAGCTGTGCGGATTTGCATATCGAGGATGTTATGCAACTGAGTCGCCAAGCAACCGATTTATTTAATTGCCTTGAAAACGAGTAGGGCACACATGGACTATGGTGGTATTTTTCGAAATTATTACTAACATATATATATATTTTTTCAATAGCTTCATTGTTGTTGCTTTATTAAATCTTATTAATTTTGAAAGTGAGCTAAACCGGATGGTGATTATTGTACAATAAAAAAATATCGTTGTTTCAATAAATGTTCTCAAATTAATTTTTGTTTCTTGAAATGAGCTTATACAGACATACATATATATCTACATATGTTCCTAAGTACATATATTAATATACAAAATTTGTCAACGCTTTGCCAGACATGTGGACGCGTGGCTTAGTTCTGTTAAATAGGAATTTATATACATAAACATATGGAATCTTTAATGATTAGGTGTACGTGCACAGAATCACCTGACTTCTCTGCATATATGAATTATGAGACTTTTCACAAAAAAATCGGTTTTTTCATTTCTCTACATATTCTCTTTCCGATTTCTTCTTCCAAAAACAACTGGTTTCTCTGGTTCAATTAAATTATGCTAACGCCTTTTCGGATTTCTTTTGATAAGCGCTTTTTGACAAAGCTTTGGAAGCAATAATCAATTAATAATCAATTTTTTAGGCCTTTGACATTTTTATAATAAATAAATTGAAATGTTTCACTACAATTAAAGTTAGTTAAATAAACTTTGATTTGATCGATGTCTATCTTGACCAAAAGTAAAATTTCCTAATTTCTCTATACACCTTATTAAAAACCAAACAATATGTAAATTAGTCTAATAAGACATCATATCAAGTGAAAAAAATTAAGACATTAAAAATATGTACATATGTCTCGATTCATGATCTCTGTGAAAAACGTATTAGTTCATTGACATTTATTTAAATCTTCATTCTTCACATCTTCATGGTTAAGGTCACATCCAAACTAAAAACAGTGCATATCTTGAAATCGAATTACAACTGGTTCATTTTGAATAATTTAAATATGCTGTATATGAACATATGAAATTCATAATTGAGTTGAGCTAACAGTAATCATTAATATATTCATTGATAGATAATATGATTGTTTTTCTTCATGTCACAAGTGGATGTCGTAGTATTGGACACTTCCCCATTTGTTTTACCTCCAACTCGTTGGTAGCAAATACTTTCAGAACTTTTTATCGTCCACAGTTCCAAATATTTGTCCATGTACCATCTCAATCAAAACCAAAGTCATCCATTTTTAGGGAGGATATATTTGGTTATGTTGACGAGAAACTCGTGTAGTGCTACTTTCGAAATCGAATACGAAAATAACACTTTTACTAAATAATGATTATTCTGGATATATGAAGTCGTCGTATGAATTTAGACATAAGATTGGTACTCTTGTTTAGCGATAGACCTATTCACTTCGCTTCTTTATAAAATCTTGATAAAATGGAATTAACAGAGTAGTTGTTTATCCTACTCCGTCCGTAACGATATATTAGATTAAAACAGTTCTACACCATTCTTAAATTTTAAAACCGCTTTTTGTAAGATTTTCTGCAATAATGTCATATGTAGTTTATTTTATGCTGTCAAGTAATGATGAAATCATTTTCACTTAGTAGAGACGGTCGTAATGTCCAGCGACTACAAAAGAGTTGCGCAGCGTTAAACAATCAGTGTATAGAAGTATAATGAAGACTGAACTGATTTGAGTAATTTGTTTAAATATTCCATGTAATACAAAAGAACCAAGATTGCCAACTATTCAAAATTTAGCTAAATAAATTCGCTTTGAGATGTAGAAATCAATGTGCAGGGGTGTGAGAGAGCTTAGAAAGATTTGTTCCCAAATTAATATTTTTTTTTAATTATTTCGCCAAATTTTTTATTATGGTTATTAACCTAAAAGAGCATAGTAGACTTACATATTTTGGTACCTACAAAATAAGGGTTCAAACTAAACAGGTTTAAAAATTATTTTTGACTGAAATTTTTGTGATTATGAAAAAGGTTGCCATCTCTACGAAAAACTCATATTCATATGAATTAGACAAAGAGTATTTAAGGTACATAGATATACTTTAAATAGAGTTATCAGCTATATAAATAATAAAAATTAGGAGTAATGAAATTAAGGGATTATTAATCAATTATTGGTTTTAATAATCAACAGTTTAGTTGATTTAGTTGATTCAGTTGTCACACCCTAATGGATTCGACAATCTTTTACGAGATTCTTGGAGCAGTAATTTTTTATATTTGCGGTGTCTGACTAGATTTGTATGCGATAAAAGCAGATTTGTATAAGGCTCAAGCCACTATATAATGCATTATGATTTTAAGAGAGATTTTTCTTTAAAAATATACTCATTTTTATGTTGCTCCGGAGATAATTTGGATCACATATTATGAAAAGGGAGTGGTTCTAAACAACTTTGAGCATTATATTTTTATGAAAGAACTAGGTTAGAAGCCATTTCCACTCAACTAAGTAGACAATACCACACCCCACGCTGCCGGGTAACAACTTAAATTGACCGCCTTTTGACTCTTATATATCCAATTATTTATATAGCAACAATTTTTATGAATATTGATGTCGAAGGAGAGCGTGACAATCATAGAATCTCAACGTGGTGGTGATCGACGACATAGGCAAAACATCTATTTCTTATATTCTAGGAAATATCTTTTAATAAAAATTGATTTGCATAATAAACACTTACTTACTTTAAACCCATAAATAATATCACTGGTTTTAGTAAATTTTCGATAATGAAATTTTCGTTTATTTCTGTTCAAAACAAAATTGGTAAATTACAAATAGGCATACAAATATTCAGCAATGTGCTATAGTACACATATATGTATATATACTAATATTTATTATAGAAAAACTAAATATATATATATATGTATTTTTTTATTACTTCTTAGGTAATTCACATATAAGGTATATAAGTAAATAGGTTTGCCGCTTTCTAGATATCGCACAATGACACACACACACACACACGTATAATGTAATGGAATTGTTTGAAAACTGCAGTTAGCAAAGAAAAATTTGGTTATAGCTTCATAATAGTACTAATTTTCTTATTTATTTTTTATTATTTTTTTTTGTTTTGGTTACGGAAACTCCATACTTAACGCACAACTCCATTATTACATACTTCTTTAACATATATATATTTACACATAAACTCATTCACGCACAGACGCACACAATCACAGAAGAAGCGGCAAGCCCATTTCTACTGTTGTCTTTACTGTTTTTTGTTTTGTTTTGTTTTTGCATTTTCATTACAACAAACATTTACTTGACTAATACAGAACCATTAGAATATAGCTAGTTAAGTACGTAAGAATGTTTGTAATTACTAAGTACTAAAAGGTAACCCCCCAAAAAAGCTCTCACAATATGCTTTAAAAATAAAATATGTTTTAAAAATATTTCTACTTAACGCTATTGAAATGTGTGTGTTTTTTATACTGTAGCATGTGGTGCATTAATATTTTGTAATGACAAAATAATTATTATTGCGCTGAGGCAACAATGGATAATTTGTATAATTTTTTTTTAAGAAAAATGTGTAAAAATCGAAAGTTTCAGTAAATTTCGTAAAAGCATCAATTCTCACTTCGGTTTAGAGTAATGATTCTTGTAATTAAATTGAAAATTTAAATTTTTACTAATTTTCGAAATCACTTGAATGTTTTTCGAGCGAATTTCACTGCAAAAATTACAAAAGAAATTTTGAATATCATCTATTAATGTATGTAAGTATGTATGCATAGCCCTACCCGTGTGCATTATACCCCTACACCCTTGTACTTCACTTTCATATACCACCTACCCACTTTTCACCACACTCTATTCGCTCTTCGTCAATTTTATGTGATTGTTATTCACATCGATGAGGCGCTTCATCTGATCGCCATGTGCCAACAGTGAGCTAGTCGGCTTGCAGCCCATACCACCGGCAGCGGCGAGTAGCGCACGCCCGGTAATCGAACCATTACTCAGACCCTTGGCATAGCCATTGGCATAACCATTTGCGTGACCATTTGCGTAACCATTTGCATGACCGTTCACAGCGGCGGCTGCTGCTGCCTTTCGCGTGTTGTATGTCTTGCGGTAGAAATTTCCGAACAAATACAGGAAGATGATCGTGTTGGCGACGAAAAAGAATGTTAGCGCACGTGGCATGTTGCAACCCTTGGCCGCAACCATGATCATGTAGCCCAAGATGAACACGAATTGGATAAGCTGAATGGAGGTCATGTACTTCTTCCACCAGAGATATTTCTGGTATTGTGGACCCATGGCGGCGACCATATAGTAGAAGTACATAACAATGTGTACGCCAGAATTGAGTATGCCAATGATGACACCTTGCTCACCTGCAAACAAATGAAGAAATTGAATTAGGTAAATTTTGGAAACTCATTAAATATATAATAGTTCACTTACCCGGCGCATACTTGAGATAACCCCAAGAGAAGAGCGCTGTTATGGTGTGATGATAAACATGCAAGAATGAAACCTGATTTTGTTTCTTACGCAGCACAAAGAAGGTCGTATCCAGCAAATCGATGATTTTCGAGAAGAAGTAGTACCAGGCGCCGGAGTAAAGCATTAAATTCTGTTCATGATTGCGTACGATCTCGCACTTTTTCGAGAGTATCGAGGCGATAACGTTACTTTCCCTGATTGACTGTAACAATAAAAGGAAATATGAAATATTACAGAAAGGTGGAAAAGAAAGTGTTTAAAACATTTTTCAAAAAATCAGCCAAGCGATTCGTTAAAATACAACAGCTATTTTCGAAAGATACATGATGAAACACTGAATTCTATGACATAGATTGTCCACAAGCTAAGACATTTTTTAGAAACTTTTTCATACAATATAAGGGTAATCCTCAGCTTTTCAAAAATTGTAAACATGAAATAATTTAGCAAAATCATTTTTCAACTAAACTATACTCCCAGACGGTTTTTCGATCAAAAAGATCTTTCTGATATATGAATACCAACTTGTTAAAAAAAAAATATTTTGCAAATAAATATTTGCAAAAACCGCTTCGGGAATACATTGCTTTTAATTTTATGAGAAAATTCGAAATATTTTTAACGATAGTTTTATAGTTTCGTAAAGTTGAAAGGGAAACAACTAAAAGTGAAAAGCAAACGGTGACGCTTTTGAGCCGGTTTTAGTAATCGGGATATGTAAATTTTTGATAACTAATTTAGAACTTTTTTCATCATTATACAACTTTTCTATTTATTTTTTTCTTTACTTACGCTTCTTTCAAGTTCAATAGCACGATTTATATACAAATTTATACTTACAATGCGACACAAATACATGGAGAAGCAAACTTGGAATGCATTATAGATGACCATGACTTTCTTAAGATCATATGGTTTGCGATCACGCATATATGCCGGTCCGATTTTAAGTACAAAGAGCAAATAGAGTCCAACAATAGAAAATACTGGTCCGGGTGAGCTCATAAGAAACCAGCTATCCACTGTTTCATCTGAAAAAGAAATAATTTGTTGTTAAAATTGTGTAAATTATTGAAATCTCTACAGTTTGTTTAATTTTATTTTATTTTGATTTTATTTGTTTAATTATTTCTGTATTAAAACAATAACAATTTATAATTAAACAATAACACAATATTCTTAATAAAATATATATTTGTTTAATTTTGTTGTTTTTTATTTTATTTGTTTAATTTATTTTGTATTCAAAATTTAATTTATATAAATTAAATGTATTTTATTTTATTTTATTTTATTGTATGTATTTTATTTTATTTTATTTTTCTCTATTTTATTTTATTTTATTTTGTATCATTTTATTATTATTTTTTATTATTATTATAAAAATTAAATTAATAATTTTTTCTATCATTTTATTTTTAAAAAGATTAGATTGAAAAAATAAATTTTACTATTTGAAAACTAAATAAACAAATAATTTTATTTTATTTAATTTTTAATTTTAATTTTATTTTTTTATTTTATTTTATATTAATTTATTTTACATTTATTTTATTTTAATTTACTTTATTTTATTTTATTTTATTTTATTTTATTTTATTTTATTTTATTTTATTTTATTTTATTTTATTTTATTTTATTTTATTTTATTTTATTTTATTTTATTTTATTTTATTTTATTTTATTTTATTTTATTTTATTTTATTTTATTTTTATATTATTTTATTTATTTTACTTTATTCTATTTTATTTTATTTTATTTTTTTTTTTTTTTTATTTTTTTTATTTTATTTTCGTTATTTTATTTTATTTTATTTTATTTTTTTTTTATATTTTATTTTATTATTTTAATTTTAATTTTAATTTTATTATTATTATAAAAATTAAATTAATATTTTTTCTAACCTTGTATTTTTAAAAAGATTAGTTTGAAAAAAAATTACAATTTGAAAACTAAATAAACAAATAATTTAATTTTATCATAAATTTGAGTAAAATATAAACCAAACACAAAAATATTAAAAAAAGTTATGAATACTTTAAATTAATGAAAAGTTAAGTTAAAAATTTTTATTTAAAAAATATTTAAATTTAATATTAAGCACCATTATTTCTAATTATACTTTAACAACTAATTTTTAGTTATGTTGAATTTGATATAAAATATTATCTGTAAAGCTCACAAATTCTAATAAACTAATATATAAAATCAAGAACTTTTTTCAAATTAAGCACACAAAAACAAATATTCACTTTCTCCACGTGCTAAGAATTAATCACACACAAAATGCATTTAGACCAAGTGTTTTTTGAATGCAAAGCTACTCACCAACACCCTTCGACAGACCGGATATGCGTTCATTGAAAATTTTTATATAGGTCGCCATTTTCGTTGCTGTATGTATGAGTTTCGTTCTATAAATAGAAAAAAATACAAAAAAAAAAATTAAACACACTGTTAAACATATAAATTAAGCAGACAACACTTTTATGAATTAAACAATACAACACAGAAAATATTTTTAATGAAATTGAAATGAATGAAACGAGACGCGTATGAAATTCTAATGTAACTGCAGCTATTGTATATGAATATGTATCTCGATTAAATTTCCGAAGATTTTTATTAAACTTTTTACAAACAATATGTACCAATATTTCAATTTTTTTCTCAGATTTAGAGCTGCGTCCGAGCTGTGAGTACTGCACCGCACGAAAGCATTCACAATTCTAACAGCAAACGCTTGAATTAGTCCATGCTAAGCGTTTTCTAGCTTACAGACCGACCAACATGTACAACGGCCTGTATGTGTGTGTACTAACACTATCTAACACTACTAAATCAATACATATATGCATGTATACTAGTCAATTTATACGTCAAAATAGTCAAATCCATAGTTAAAATAATAATAAGCATTCGAAAATCTGTGCTTTGAATATTGAATTAGATTTGAGAAACGAACGAGTGTCTGTGCATATGCTCGGCAACGAGTTTGCTATAGCAGATTCTTACAGACAAGTATTTATGCAGATTCGAAATGAAGCAAAAAAAGAAACAATACGAATTTTATATTATCTAATACAGTAAGTCACATTCGCCGACGACACATGTGAGCCGCATAGTATGGTCCACCCTAGTTAATTATGTAAAATTTTCGCTCGGTTTATTTGAAACATTTTTATGATAATTTCAAATAGCTTCATGCAGCACTCGGCTTAGGTCATCTCGTGTAGGCCTCAAATAACATAAATTTGCGCATGAATATTTAAAAGTCGTAAAATTTTCATATAAATCTGCGAGGTTAAGGATCTCGTGCGCATAACTGAAATGCTTTATTATTGGTGTATTAGGTTCGGTGGTTAGCTAGCAAGTTTTTGTGCACGATCTGATAAATTGCTAAAGATATAAAAATGTTCATTGCATTTTTTTGAAATTTTGTCGACATTGACCTAAACGCTCTTACTTTTTAAGAAATGTACTTTCAAATCATCTGATTTTGAATTGGAAATATGTTAAAAAACCGGAATAAAAGTAATTTGGATTTTAAATCTATCAAAGGTATAAACAGTATGATAGGGATAGTTCAGAGTCAATCTGGGACAAATAACTACACATTTTTTGAAAAATCTCTTAAATTACTGAAATATAGGATTTTTACATCAAAGTTTAAGTGCAATCAGGTCTTTCGAAAATGAAATATCTTCGACAAAGCAAAATAATTTAAAGAAAAATATGAAATTTTAGTACAATCTATAAATGGAATGGTAACCTAATATTGTATCAGGATATACTCCAATTTAATCCAATATATAACCATATTTCTCGATTGCTTCATGGAAAACTGTCTTTATTTAATTTGAGTTAAAGAATAATTCTCTCAATGAGCTTGGTTCTGAAGATTTTAGATTTGTTATTGAGCGTTAGTAAAAGAAGCAACCAATCATTGTGGAATAAATCGAAATACTATTTGAGAACTCTCTCTTGAGGAATGTATTCAGACATTGAAAGCAGATCTTTAAATAATGCAGAGTCACTTTTGAAACAAGCTATGGTTAGAATGACCAATTGAAGTTAAGGAAATTTATATAAGGTTAAAATAGGTATGGAAAAAAAAAAATGTCAATATTGTGATTGAATATATAGTATTATAAACAGATCTGAACTCAATAACGATTGCGTATACAAGAACCAATAGATCTGATTATAAGCGTATATATGTAGATTACGTACAATAAAATATGGGTCCTGAGAAACATATCTGATCTCATCGTCATCTTATTAGTACTGAGTACATTGCAAGATTGGTCCAGAGAATCCTACTGATTTGATTATGACCTTATATGGATTGAATATACATAGTCGAAAGAGGGTCCAGAGAATAATGCAGACATTTTCATTTTCCAGTTTGCAATATTTAAACAGCTTGTTTCGAAGTTGAGTAGTAAGTATCTAGAAACTAAACAAAAGACCAGAGTCTCATATTCGTTCTAAGAATATTACTAAAGCTCCCTCGTACATCAATCTATCTATACATAACAGCAAAATTTGACAAATCTGTGCGTTAGGTCATCATCCGCGTAACTTGAAAACAATTTAAACTAAGCTTTATTCTTATATTACTACAAAGTAAATACTTATGAGTCAACTTGAAGTATAATTTTTAATTATAATAATGACTCTACTAAAATATTGCTCAATATAGTTTTTATAAGTTTTTAGTTACATGATATGATTTTAGGAAGATGCATATTTATTAAAAATTAAAGTTTGCATAACCCTAAGTAATGTTTGAATATTCCATAATATAGAAATCTTATTAAATTATATAATTTAAATACTTATCTAAGGCACACTATACATCAAAACTTGAATTTGTTTTCAGAGTCATGATACTCTAAAATAAATATAGTTTACCAAATAAATTTAATTTGCACATAATTCATCCATATTCATCTAATATTTTTTAAAGGAAAACTAAAACACCGAATGTGTGAAATTCCCACGACATCACCGCATTCGGCAAGAAGACCATAAAAGAACCTTAACCGCCGTTGTAATGCAGCTTTGTAAGTAAACATTACTTGTATAATTAATAAGCACTTGTGCAAACAAAAACAACAACAACAATAGCAATAATTATCCAACGTTTATTACACCCGATACGGGAGTTCAATGACAAATTTTGGTTAATGCCACCGCAAAATTGCAAAAAAACCACACACACAACCGCACACGAATGCTTGAAATATTCTAGCATGCTGAAATAACAAAGTTTTTCTAACATACAACAGTAATTTCGATGCCGATGCCAACTGCCATTTCTGTAATACTAACAACAACAACAACAGAGTAAATTGCTTAGAACTTGGCATTCAACCAGCTCCACAGACAATTATTGGATGGCACTCAACAGCTGTTGGCTGTTAGCTGTTTGGTCGTTCGACTCGCGAGCTTGGCCTGTGTGGCAAATTATTGGTGAATTTAGCAAAGAACCTCACCTCGTGCAATGCCACACCAACACGTGCGCACTTGCTACCGTAGAATGCTGCTGAAAATTGCTTAGCAATACTGACTAGATACTTGCGGCTAAAATATGCAACAATAACAACAAATCGTTTACAAATGGCAATAAGTTAAACTGCAGAATTATTAAATGAAATAAAGTTGGATACAAAAAAAAAAAAATTAGTAACAACAACAAATCGCTACTTGGGCAAAAATTCACAAGATCGAAGTCAAGGCGTACGACTTTTTTCCCATTGAAATTTTTAATCACTTTATGTTGTTGCTGCTGGAAAACATAAAGCAAAGCATGCACCGGCGCGGTTTCATCAATTGCATGCTGGTTAATATACAGTAGCTGATTGGTAGTATGTCATAGTCCCTGTAGGACTGGTTAGAAGAAACGAAGGAATCGTGTGGCATATATGCTTTTGTAGGAATTGCAATTACAAAATACATTAATAATAATGTAGTGTTGATAAAAGGTTGCCACCTGTTCGAAATTTCAAGGTAAAATATAATTACATTAAAAAATACTAGAAATTTCAAATTTTCAAGTTAGATAATTAAAATTAATTTTCTGGGAGTGTTGCCATCTGTTTAAAAATTTTAGATAAATATAAATTATAAAAATAAGGAATTATTAGTAAGAATTTGTAATAGAAAATGTTCTGTAGGCTTGACATTTATTAAATGTACTAGTGTTATCTACAGATATACAAACATGTTGCCACCTGTTAAAAATTTGTGAAGTAAAAATCATAACATATAAAATTAATAAAAAATTTAGAAGTTTTAGAAAGCTTAAAGTTCAATATATTTTAAGAAGTGTTGCCACTTGTTCAAAATTTTAATTAAATAAAAATTACGAGATAAAGTAATTACTATTTATATACATTATACCAAAACTATTTGAAAATAAAATAAAACACAAATTTTTTACAGCGTTGCCACCTTGTTTAAATGATTGAAATTTAATTTAATTTTTTTTAAATAAATGATTGATTTATTGGCATGAGTTTGATATTTGAAAAATTGTAGACATAATTATTTTGCAAACATTTTCAAATGGAGTTGCCACATTTGATATTTTTTTATCAACAAATTGATACAAATTATTATGTACAGCAATGTTGGTATCAAATAAAAAAAATATTTGAGAAAACCTGGATTTATATAAAAATACTTTTAATAGGAAAAGCATATGAAATGGTGTATTAAACCTGATTTTAATGTATATTATAAAATAAAAGTAATGTATCACTAATAAATATTTATCCTCTCCTTACGAATATTGTACAACAATCACCGGGGAATTTTATTTCTATAGCGTGTAGTTTTACGCACATATCTAACTGTTTACATTATCTCTATTTAACGGTATATAGGCTTATACATAAAAGTTATAAGCAATTCAACTATATTGAACGAGGCACGACAGCTTCATTAATCAATTAGCAATTTTGAGCAACAACCACATAACTTCAAAAACCGCTTTTAACCTGCTCGAACCCTTCTTATAGCATATTTATACAGTTTCAACTTTTTGTCGGTGAATATATAGCCATGAACTTCGCTTTAAATCTAAGAACTATGTCTCATAAATATTTAATGAAACTGCAAAAAACCAGCCTACGAATATTCTAGCGGTTCAGATTAAACTTGTTCGACTGCTAAGGTAAATGTAAATGAGGCTGCCTATCGCTGACAATGATAAAATGTTAGCCTTCGTAACTAAGTAATGCATATAAATTTCCTTTTTTTCTAACTTCAGCAGAACTAAAAGCCAAATTACTAATTACAAGTTAAAATTTACAGCTTCGATTACGGAACTACAACCACCCTAACAGCGAAAAATACATATATACAATACTAATGTAAATAAAATGTATATATGTGTGTATGTTAAATAAATAAACGCAATGCAAATTGGACGGCTGCCAGCAGCGTACGCACTTCTTGCGCTTAAGGTCAGCGGGCGGCTCAAACACGTTTCACCGTCACCACTTTGTGGACTTACTCATACGACGCAACGTTCGTTAGACTAAGAATATGGCTAAAACTAACTGGCTAAGAATACAGTTTACCATACATTTAGCGGTGTAGAAATGCGCATAGAGAGTGAATGTTTGTTGTTGATAAATACACGCGTGTATGTACCAATAAGTATTGTAGCAATTGACGCGGCGTTTCGCTTCTATGCGGTGCCTTAAAGTATTGCCAAATCGACCGTTGCTTACTTTTTACACTTTTATATTTATTTTATTTTATTTTCATTAGCTATATTTACATTTTTATATTATTTTTTTAGCCTAATAATGCCAAACGATTAACGCATATGGCTAAGGAAGTTCGAGTTCATTGTTCGTTTCGGTTTCATTGAGGCACAGTCGCCCATTTTCGGTTCGTCAACCAAATGACGTCACTTTAGTTCGGAAATCGGAAGTGTTGAAGAGCTGCCTTGTTAGCATAATGTATGGTAAATGTATGTTAATCGCACATTTATTTTTATTATGATTTGAAATTTTATTTTTGTAAGGAAAATATTGTATTCTTGTAATAGGTGACAGGTTTTAAAAAACAGTTATATATACAAATTCAGAAAAATGCAACCTTTTAAAAATTAAAAAAATAAACAACAAATTAAAACAAATAAATAAAATATCAGTGTATTTCCATGTTGGGTGACTCACAAGGAATTTAAAACTCATTTATAAGAAAGCAAGCTTTAGATATAGAACCATTAGAAGTAAGTTCAATGAAAAAAAAAGTATTTATTTTTTAAGATTCCCCCCTATTCTCTCTATTATTCGTATATATATATCTTTATAGCAGATAATGTAAATGTTTATTCTAGGATAGATATATAGAGACCTCTATAAAAGCGATGACTGAGCTTATATGGATACTTGGGTATATCGATCAGTGAAAGGTAACAGAGCTAAGGATAAATACGATTTTTAATAAGAGTTGCCGCATGTAAGAAACCTACTAGATAGATAGATTTTCCACCTCTTGAACCATAGGTTTTGGAAGAGAGTTGCCACCTGTTCGAAAGAAAGTATTTTGTAAACCTATTAGAGATACTTTTGTTCCTCTTGAGCTTTAGTTCTGGAAGAGAGCTACCACATGTCAGAAATACTTTTTTGCTTTTACACTGTTGTTGATTCTTGAGTTGTTTTTAGAAGATAGTTGCCACATGTCTAAAACAAATATTTATTTTTCGATACTTTTACTGATCATTTTGATATTCATATATAACATCTTATCGAACTACTAGAATATAAAATCATTACAACTTTGAGATGTTTAATAAAGCTAGCAGTTAAACATTTTTATGATGCGTTGCCACCTAAACACAATTCTTATTAAATAAATCTTACACAAATTATTAGTGTATGTTAATCGTACAAGAAAAGATTTGAAAATATAATAAAAAAAATTATAGCGTTGCCACATGTTTAAAATTTTTTTCAATTAAATTGAAATTGACTCATGTGCAGTGGACAGTAGAATATGTTTTTTCGTTTATTTTTAGGTGTTACGCATAACCGTTAGTGAATCGAAACTAGCATACAAGGGTATCTTAAATACAAATTAAATAAAAATGTTAGGAATTCAAAAAATGTAAAGCAATACGCCTTATATGCACTTAAACATGTCTTTTGTGTACAACTAACCGGGTAAAGTGCGAATTTGTTGCTAAATATCAGTAATAGAATGCAATATTTACAGTCATAAATTTCCAAAACTGCTTTAGCATACTAATAAATGGCAGAAACACCCACGAAAATAAAACATAAAATAATTTAATTTATTTTTAAGTGATGCTCGCAAACTGGTGATTTCCAGATGAGTCACAAAACTGCTGAAAATGTACATACATATATGTATTCTCACACAGCATAAAATTAGCATACGCATTTCACAAAAGACTTAAGCAGCGAACTCGGATTCAAATGAAAGCATCAAATACGTTTAATTGAGTATTAAAAGCCAATATTTCTATTTTCTACTAGCAAATAACAGTTATAAATAACAATATAGTGTTGCAAACAGCATTTCCAAACAAATAGAATTAATTGCCTTTTAATTTGCGCAAATATTGTCAGCGCAATTGTTGTAGTTCAACACTTTAATAGAATGTATGGGAGTACACAAATAAGTAAATATTTACAATGCATTAGCATGCGAAAGTTGCGTCAGCGGTAAAGTAATGATTGATATCACAACAAAATTTGCATGCAATGTAGCAGCGAACAGCGCCCACAAACGGCCTGCACGGCGCATAGGCTTTCACGCCGGCCTAGGCGGACATTCACTGTTGAGGTATTTCTAAAACACATACACTTGTCAAATACCATCTAGGCAAATATCTGCTGGAAGGCAAGTCAGTGCAAAAGGATACTTCTATGTGCTGCACATACAAAATTTGTGCATTTAGCAATTAACCAGGAAATCATGGCGCTGTTTGCACTTAAGCAACAAGTTGAGACGCGCTGCTGTCAATGCGCAGGCTTTCAAGGAATTTCGCTTAGGGATCAACAACATTTATTTGCATATCATAATATGCTACAACACTGTAGTAGTTATGTGACGCAGGCAGCGCGTGTGTTTGGCATTTTCAATGTAAAATAGAAATATTTTTCTTGGCACTTTCATATGCGCGTTATAACCAACGTAAGTGTGTAACGCAGTAGATATGAATTTTTATATTTATTTTTAAAAGCACTCGCACGTATAACGCGCGCTTGGCATAGCTCATCAGGCATTCTTGCATGGCAACCTTCTTCATATGCTTATAAATAGAAAAAAATTTAAATAAGTGCGTGTGTGAGTATGTAAAGGTGTGTGTGCATGTAAACCTGTATGTATGTAAAGCACCGCACACGGAAGACAACTACTGGATAAGTAGGCAAAAAAGAGTAGCAAAAAATAATAAAATTGATTTTATTTAATTTTTTTGTGCGCAGCAGTTTGATTAAGCGCAAAAATCACCCAAAGAACAAGAAAAAAATATTTAAAAAAAAATTGTTGTTAACAAATTTATAATTCTACCATTTTATATTAATTTTGACACTTCATTTCATTTGCATGCTTGTTTCTTAAATTCTTTTTCTCTAATTCTTTTTTTCTTAGTTCTTTATCTTTAATTCTCTCTCCTATCGCTTTCGTTTTTAATGCCATTGCGGGCGTGTTCTTTAATTAATTATAAATGCTAAATGTTAATGTCTAATTTGAATTTTATTGGCGCGCGTAAAGCACGTGTCACCGGCTAGTTCGTTTCACATATACATATATAAATATATATATTTTTGCATAGCACTATTGTGCTTTGCAAAAAATGGCAAAAATCAACAAAAGAATGCGCATAAATTTAAAAAGATTAAAAATGAAGACACTACGCTGTTCTTTTGTTTCACACACCTTTGAGTAAATTAAAAAGTTATATAATTCTGACACAAGCTTTATTGTGACCATCTTCCGCAAATTAAATTGAGATTCAGATTTATTTTACAGCTTCAATAAGATATATGTATGCTAGCAGACAACAATAAACTTCAAACACTTACAAAGAAATTTAAACATATGTATGTATGTACATACAAAAGCTAGCAGACAACAATAAACTTCAAACAATTACAAAGACATTTAAATACTCATTGCCAAATGCAGAAGTTGATTGGCCATTTAACATAAAAAAGAGTAGCAAATAAAAAGAAGAGGAGGAAGAAGCAGAAGCCAGATGATTTTTTCATTCATTTGAACACCTCAACACTAAAGGTGTTTTATTGTTAATTACCAAAACGCATTAGAACCTTTATCAAACACATTGAAGTACAGAAATTACTTGCCACAACAACAACAATAACACTCATATACCATACAACACAATGTCATTGAATTGCGTTCGCTTGCACAGCATCTCACAAGAACACCAGCGCCTAAAGGCTTTGACACCGCGCTGCCACATTGTAGTTATGCTTATCTGCCATCTGTTTGGCTAATTTGTGGCAACATTGAAAGTTTGTTAGCTACACAATTAAGCATTATTTTGTTTTATAATATATTATACACATATTGTTCTTTGATTTTAATTACAACAAAAAGCGTTTTAATTGCATGAAAACAATTCTCTAATTGGTTGATTGTGCCGTGGGATATATACTGTGTTTATTATAGTCTTTTGACGTTCTGAAATGCCCACACAAATTAGCTTTGTTTACCTAGGTGTGTTAATAAATGATGAATATCTCTTGAAAATAAATTTTATGCATATTCTATGTACTCTAGCGCTTCCCTTATAGTGAGTCAGAAGTTCTATAACTTCATAAAAATCAACGGTTATTTGACTTTTTACATGCTTTAAGTCAAAATTAATTTTTTGATGGAGAAGGTTTGGCAGTTAAAACTTAATTTGATCAATATAAACATGATAAAAACTTGAAAGCTCCACATTAAAAAACGTTCACCCAGATACTTTATACCAAAACATATTGGTCTTCAAGTTCTACAGTACCTAGCCGGGCGACTATTATTAAGCAATTTTTAATCGGAACTGGAATACATCTCTTATGAGAGTACCAGGATTGAGCTAGTCAGGTATACTTTCGATTAGATCATTATTTAGAGAGGATTCTATTGGATTGCCGAAAGTATAAACATTTGATTCAAATATCAATACTTCAAAATGGTAAAGTCATAATTTAACAACATTTTATGAACTGACTAGGACCTCTCCAAGACGTTTTCGTCCAGTAACAGCAGTAGCAGAACTGGAGCTCTCATTACTGTAATCAAGCATGTCTCACACACTCTAACGTATGCGCGACTATACTGAAGTGAAGGCTTCAGACTGATGTGGATTATGGAGTGGATAAGCTGGCAAAGGAACGAGCTGTCGCACTGATTTAAGTATACTAGGCAAGGATCGGAGCTCTGAAACGCTATTACGATCTAGCACGAATCGGCTGAGCTTCAAAAGAACTTGGGAACGAAGTCTCTTAAAGAATTTTGTCTATACACGAGGAGCTCTTAAATTTTAATACTCTAGCAACAAAAGTTGCTAAAAGATTATTATAACATAACGGTTGTTTGTGTCACCCAGAAATAAACGAGTTAGATATGGGGTTATGTATATACATATAAATGATCAGGATGACGAGTGGAGTTAAAATCCGGATGTCTGTCCGTCCGTCTGTCCGTGCAAGCGATAACTTGAGTAAAAATTGAGATATCTTAACGAAACTTGGAACACGTATTCCTTGGCACCCTGATTTGCTTTCGAAAATGGGCAAAATCGAACCATTGCCACGCCCACAAAATGGCGAAAACCAAAAACTTATAAAGTGTCATAACTAAGCCTAATAAAGTTATAAAAGTAAAATTTGGAATAAAGGATCGCACTAAGAAGAGGCATATTTGGATGTAATTTTTTTGGGGAAACGGGCGTGTCCCCGCCCCTAAATCGGTTATTTGTATATATCTCACAAACCAATGAAGCTATATAAACCAAACTTTCTGCAGTCGGTTCTGTTACGTACCCCACCACACACCATGAAAATAATTGAAATCGGATAATAACCACGCCCACCTCCCATACAAAGGTTAGGTTGAAAATTACTAAAAGTGGGTTAGTGAGTTACTAACAAAAAACGTCAGAAACATTAAATTTTACAGAAGAAATAGCAGAAGGAAGCTGCACTCGACAGATTTCAATGAAATTTGGTACATAATATTTTCTTGACACCCTGATAACACAACTCAAATTTTAATTCCATCTGATTCCTTCACTTTATAATAAATATATACATAAGGAACCGTTGAAGATAGCGGAATAAAGCTTTACACAAATGCGGTATATTATCTCTGGCTTCACTTGTGAAAAAATTGTCGAGAACGGAATATAACTCTACAAGGCTCCAGATATCAAACAAGTTAAATTCAGCGCCTAAGGGTAAATTTTAAACGAAAATATGAAGAAATTGTTTTCTTCTAATAGTGTGTCTCGGTTCCAAAAATTATTGAAGTCGGGTCATAACATCTCCTTATACCTAATTATAGGTTTTTCAAAAATACGGTGGGCTTTATTCCGCATATATGTATTGGTTAATACGTGAGATATCTTAGCATAATTAAGTGAGCGTTTAGCCTCTCAGCCCTCATATCTATATATCACGATTTTCGTTATTCAAAAAATTCCTTACTTGTTCCTATTAGCTTTTGACATCACAAAGTACTAATGTTTCAACAGTCCAACGCCGAAACCTATATTTATATATATAATTACTTGCATAAACAGAAACGTTTTTGTCGACAATAGGCAAAGGTTTTAGGACTGTCGTTAATATGACACTACAATTGAGACAATTGTTAAATAATACTTTGAAATATACTATATGCAGGAAAAAAAAATAAAAATAGCTTAGTATTGTCATTAATGAAAATGACTGTGTTACACTGCTGTGTGTAAATTTGTATGCCGAAAATGCATTACAACACTTAGTGTGAATTTTGTTGTAACAACAGCAGATCTGCTAAACAACAAAACCATTCATAACAATTTCTACACAACATACTAGTGTTAACTAAATACACTAGAGTATTCTTAAATATTAAGTGCACTTAATAGTGTTAATATTTCCACTTACTACAAATACAAATACAACAAACATGTAAGCACGTAAATCTGTAAAATATAATGGTATTTATTTAGGCAGTGACAAATTATAGTTTTGAGAATACTGCTGGCACTACTGTACGGCGCTAATTTTCACTTAAAATATATTCTATAATACTAAAAATTTTCGCTTTACCGTTAGCTAGCATGCACTCTTCCATTGTCATATTGTATGTCATACTCGGAAATTGTTGACACTTTATTAATATATTGACACTTTTATTGTGTAAACTTGCACTTAACATGTAAATATGTAAATGATTTGCTATAATGAAATGCCAAAGTTTTATTTGTTTGTCGATTGCCATATGGTTGTGCATATTATCGACGTATGAACATAACTAATTGTTGCGCATCCTATTTGTTTGTAATTTACAGCACAGCATGTGGGTGTGTAGGCGTGTTGCAAGCGTACATTTGTATTGCCATGTGAACTGTGGGCATTTTTGTACTTTGTTGTGATTCTCTTTAAATAAGTTTACACTTTAATTACTATGCAAATATTCCTCAGAGACAGACATGCGTCATGTATAGCCGCTGCTTCTTTGTGGGTATGTAAGCTTACAATTTTGAGGTGTTAATTTAGCAATCTGAAGTTAAGGGCGCCCTGTACTCCGAAGTGTGTTTTTAACATTGGGCGACTAGAAAAATTAATTATTTGGTCTGGTCGATTAAATCATTTTATATCGATCTTTGACATTTGTGTCATCATTAATTCAACAAAATATTTGTATAGATCTGTTTGCATCCCAAACTTATTCTCAACTGAAAATGTCACTTTTTGAGCCGAATTCTCGACGTTTGCGGGAATGTCTCTAGGGTCAAGAACTGGTCGATGAAATCGATTAAATCGTTTTATATCGATCTTGGACATTTATATCAACATTAACCCAACAAAATATTTGTAGAGATCTGTTTGAATCCCAAACTTATTGTCAACTGTCACTTTTTGAGCCGAATTCTCGACATTTGCCGGAAATTTTGCTTTTCTTTTTTAATTCCCAGAAAAGTTCGGCTGAGGCTCATCGACATTTGTAACCGTTTTTAATCCAAAAAAATTTAAATTTACAAAAAAAAAACGGCGGAAGCAAAGTAGACCTAATATTATTTGTTTGTTAAAAGTTATTTGGGCAAGACTCCGTCAGAAGAAAAGCGATTTGCAAGTGGTCTTCCGATTTTTTTGAAACTTTGGGAAATAATAGTCTTATATAAGAAACTTTTAACCCCAAAAAGAATTTTGAAAAATTTTCAAAATGGCGGCCGCTACGCCATGTTGAAAAAAGTGCAGTGTTTTTTTCAGAAATTAATATCTCCGAAACTTCTTGATCGATTTTAATGAAATTTACAGGCGATATAATTAATAGTACGTAGTTTAATGTTATATTATGACCAAAAAAAAATTTCCAAATTTTGACCAAACAAATGTCAAAAAAAATTTTGAGTTAATTTTTAGTTAATTTGGCCACTTTTTTAAACTTTCTAAAAAAAATGTTTCGATTCCTTATGATTTCACCTTTCTTTTAAAAAAAAGAAATTTTTGGAGACTTGAATAGTTTTCGAGATATTGAGATTTTAGTGGGAGCGCGCACCGCGATTTCTATGTACTGCGTTCCCGTACCGTTAAACGTGCACGAACCTGATTAGCTACCCTGCACATTGAACGCGTATAACATAACGCTGTTTGGCTCGCACCTACATCGTTGGAGATTTATAAAAAATAGTTTTGGTAAGTTTAAATAGATTTTAAGTTGAATAGATTTTAAGTTGAACGGCACCTAAAGCAATATTTGGGTTTCCACAATGCCACGATATAAATGCTTTAATCCTTTTAAAAAGCAGCGACATGCTTTAGTTGATAAAATTTGCAATACTTGCCGTTTACAAGTTACAAAGTTAGAACCATCAACCTTTTTTAACTTTTGATACAAGTGCAAGAATTATTTCACACTGTTGAAAATGTATACAAAGAAGAGTTTTGTCAACCAGATGATTTAGATAATAATGCAATGGAAAATAATAATTTTGAAAATGAAAGCAAAGAAGAGTTTTGTGAACCACATGATTTCGATAATAATGCAATGGAAAATATTAATATAGTTTACGAAAGTGAAAAAGAAATTGAAGAATTAAATACAATTTTGAGAATATTAAGTATTTCACCAATTGTTAGTTCACAAATAAAATTATTGCTATCAATTGAAAATGTTTCAACTATTTCTTTTGAAACAGGGCGGACATTTGTTTTATCAACTAAAGTATGTCGCTGCTTTTTAAGAGGATTAAAGCATTTATATCGTGGCATTGTGGAAACCAAAATATTGCTTTAGGTGCCGTTCAACTTAAAATCTATTTAAACTTACCAAAACTATTTTTTATAAATCTCCAACGATGTAGGTGCGAGCCAAACAGCGTTATGTTATGCGCGTTCAATGTGCAGGGTAGCTAATCAGGTTCGTGCACGTTTAACGGTACGGGAACGCAGTACATAGAAATCGCGGTGCGCGCTCCCACTAAAATCTCAATATCTCGAAAACTATTCAAGTCTCCAAAAATTTCTTTTTTTTAAAAGAAAGGTGAAATCATAAGGAATCGAAACATTTTTTTTAGAAAGTTTAAAAAAGTGGCCAAATTAACTAAAAATTAACTCAAAATTTTTTTTGACATTTGTTTGGTCAAAATTTGGAAATTTTTTTTTGGTCATAATATAACATTAAACTACGTACTATTAATTATATCGCCTGTAAATTTCATTAAAATCGATCAAGAAGTTTCGGAGATATTAATTTCTGAAAAAAACACTGCACTTTTTTCAACATGGCGTAGCGGCCGCCATTTTGAAAATTTTTCAAAATTCTTTTTGGGGTTAAAAGTTTCTTATATAAGACTATTATTTCCCAAAGTTTCAAAAAAATCGGAAGACCACTTGCAAATCGCTTTTCTTCTGACGGAGTTTTGCCCATTTATTACTTTTTCCCAATGAAAGTTATTTAAGAAAGCCTCTTTTATTAGACGATGGTATAATACATAAGGACACCGAATTCCCGACCAAATTTTGAGAATAATCTTCATTAGTGTGCTTTTGCTATACATACTTCGCCGCAGTTCCCGACTAAGCACCCTTAATAACAAGTATGGTTGGGACATATTCTGATATTCTGAGAATTAAGAAAACTTTTTTTAGTAAACTTCATGTTCTGCAATAACATAGCTTTTTAATTGAAATAAATGCAAATAATGTGTGGATATTTTACTACCTTCTATTCCATCTCTACTTGATTATACCAGTCTATTAAATTAAAACCACCAGCTTGCTCTATTCGCTAATTGCTATTAGAAGATTCTTTCGCACTTCTTTGACAAAATTGCTATACTTTTACAAATAATATTATGGGTACTGCTTTTATTTTGGTTTATTGGAGAAAGGGTCATATAATATATGAAAATTTGCATATAGTTAAGACATGTTCTTATGGAATTCATTTAAAGCAAATTTTTTCTGACATTGAAACCTAAGTACTAACCAATGAAGTACTGCCTTTTCTTCTTTTATCATAAATATATTTTTTAAAACCCACACCATATATGGATGAAACCACTCGATCAAAACTGTTAATATTCAATTATCCAAATCTTATTACTATTATGTCTAAATTTTTCATGTCTACCACAAAAACCTCTGACAAAACTAAAAAGCTATCAAAAGTTAAAAATTATCGATGAATATAGTATAAATGAAAAAAAAAATTAAAAATTTAAATATTTAAGCCCCAACTAATTCTAAACTTAGTTGTAGTCGCAATCATTAAGCGAAGCCGCTCCTAAGCTCTACTTACAGTATGTGCGTTTGTGCACACAGTTTGCTTTGTAAATATCCGTCAATTATGCACGATGCTATGCGACAGCGTCATTCATTTAGTATACTGTTTTTTCCCTCACCTATTTTCCTATTATTTCTTAGTACATTTTTGGGTCTGTTTATTTACTGCCGGTAAAGGCGCATCATCCGATCGGCGTTGACTATGCGACGAGTGTCAGCATCAACGTCAAAGTCAACAACGACGACAGCGTCACTTGTTGTTGCTTGCTGTTTTAGCTGCCATTGGAGTTATTTATGTGTGAACTTTACAAATTGTTTGCTATACGAATTACAGTACAAGCCATTTCTCACAGCACTTAGACTTAGACAAGACAAAAACAAAAGCAAATAAAAAATTCGAAAAAAAATTAAAAAAGGAAAAACACATGCGCAAACAGAAATTATACGCGTTAAGGCAATCATACGCTTGTTAAATACCGAAAATGGATACAATGTAGAAGGAGAAGAGCTGCGCTTAATTTCTTAATTTGCGCTAGAAATGTGTACAAAAGTGAGAATTATTTAAATTCCCAATAGCATTGTCTCAATTTCAGCTCAACACGAAAAACGTGGCAAATATTGAATTTAATTTTTTTTTTCTCTTCTTCTTCTTGCATAACACTCACACTTAATTGGCATACAAATTCAACACGTGCTCGATCGCCTTCAGCACCTTTCTTTACGTTCGACGCGCTGACAGCCTTGCTTTATTGATCTTATTTTTTTGCCAGACTTTACTTTACTTTAAATTCTAATTCTATTTCACTTCACTTCACTTTAATCGACTGCTTCCCATTTGCACGTCAACCGTTCGCCTTGTCTGGCCATTGCCGTTGACTTTATTTGTCAGCCGAGTTGTCCATAATCAGACGAGCAGCAATCAATACTCATCAACATCACCCGCCATCACATAGCAGCTCCGCTCCCACCGCGCTGCCAACCCCACTCGTGTTCTAGTCGTCGTTTTTATTCGCACATCACCACTATCGTCAATCCCACCCCCCTGCTTGTGCCACTGATAGCCCAGAGATAGCTCATTAATTTACTTAAAGCATAATTTTATCAGTATGAAAACAAAATGGAAAAAGATGAAAAAACAATAAAAAAAATAAAACAGTCACTTGCGCTATGTGAATTTATTGAATTAAGTCACGTCTAAGTGCGGCGACAGCCAAACTCGGCAAGCGGGAAATAATTTACATTAAATGCAAATTAGTACTCCCATTTTTTTCATTCACTTGTCAAGCAAAACACAATAGCAAAAACAACAAATCGAAACAGATCATGAACTCTTTGAAGGAAAAGATCGCAGTAACTGCAGAGAAATAGTTGTTTACTTTGGCTCTTCTCTTTTGATATATTTAGTGTATGCAAGCAACTTTTTTACGTGTTACAAAGAAGACAGCATTAATTTTAGAGATATTACTCCAAATATATAGCTTGATTTCAAATTTTAATTAAATATTAGGAGCAATGAAGCAAATGCATAGAAGTGGTCTAAAGTCCATTAAATTTTATATCGAACAAAGTTCAAGCAAATTTTTATATTTGTACAAACAGGCAGTAAATGAAATTGAGTAGCGAAAAAATTAAATTTTATTTTTATATTTTTTATTAGGTCTAGTGCGCAGCTGTGCGTCATAAACGAGTTAAGAACATAACACTAAATGAAAAACGTGTCGCTTTAGATATTTTTATTTGTACAAAGAGTATCTTATGTTATATTAGAGTTTTGTCACTTGTTTGGGAAATGTTGCATATAAAGGAAACGAGTGAAATTCAGATCAGGCATTTGTATTCGTTTTTTGCCAATAAGTCATAAGTCAATAAGTCACCCATACAACCACTAGAAGTTTCCGGGTGTACAAAGCAGTTTGCTTTGAGAATGTATGAAATTAAATCCTGAAACGATAACCAAGAAAAACTACTAGAGTCAGTCACTCAACTTTTTATCTAATACCTGATCGAGTTTTGCTGACTTTTCTTGATGGGTGCACTTGCTACGACTAGAATCTTGTAATTTTTGGTATTTTTTGACTAAATTTGGAATATAAATCGATGAGCAAGCAAATTACAGTTAAAAATAATGCTATTGGATTGTCATGTTTTGAGACAACTACTGTAGTCTCGGTCCTTGTCAAGTACATATTGCTCATTTACTTGAATAGTGTCACAACTCAAAAAAGTCGATTTTTCAGGAGAGCGGTTTAAAGTTTTAAATTGTCTCTTATTTAGCAAATATTGAAAAATTCCATAAGTTTATTAACAAATCTAGTGGCGTGTAATATATTAAATACAATGTTGAGCATAAATGGACCAAGTAGAGTGTACTAATGCTTTTTCTTGGGCATAAGCATGACTCATTTTGAATTGTGTCGTTATTTGTGAAAAAAATAATTTGATTTCGCCGTCATAAGTCAAATGTGTCGTTTTTGTTGAAAAAAATCAATACGAAAAATTTAATTACTTTTCACCAATATCGTTGTAATACAAAATATGTCGTTCTTTCTGAGAAGAAAACCAAATCCACTCTATGACAATATGTGTTGTAACACAAAATATGTCTCTCTTTCAGATAAAAATCCATGCCTAATTCTAGCACAACTGAGAAGTGTCGTTATTGTGGTTAAAAAATAATGCAACATAACAAGTTTAATAACGGCACATTCTTATTTCACGGTTTATTTTTCTACGCATCAGAATGAACTTTTTATGCAATATGGATGCTGAAATTGCGCACATTTCTGCATACTCAACTCAAAAATCGTGTTTTTTGAGTTGTGACATTATTCAAGTAAATGAGCGATGTGTATACTAGATAGCTTATTTGAAGTTTCAATAGGGTTAAAGAAGAATTACTGCCTCCATGGGAAAGCTTTGGACAACTTTTTTTTAATAGATATTAGAAGAAGTATATACAAAGGAAATATGTTTGATATTGTGTATTTCTGCTTCCATTAATTAAATCACTACTTATAAAAGCCTACAAATTTTAGTTTTTTTAATGTTTTTAAAGGTTATAAAATATATATTTTTTTTGTTTTTGAACTTTAATCAATTTTATGGTAACTTTCAAGATCACCAAAGAAATTTTTTCCTTTCAAAATGGCGGCACAGAATATTTTTTTTTAAATTAGTTATTGTTGCCTGTGACGCCCGGTCCAAATTGTTCTATTTATCACTAATCTACTATTTATTTGATACAAAAAATTTAATTTTTTTTTGTGATAAATTAATGGACAGGATGAACCTCTAAAGTTAAAAAAGTATAAAATGCATAAGTAAGCTCTTAAAAAATAGTAATTTTTGTAATTTTTGACCCCAAAAAGTATTTGTATGAACGCGAAATATATGAAATTTTAGATTTATCCTTCCGATAGTAATGTAAAGAAAGGCCTCACCAAATTAAAATTTTAGTGCTTTACACTGCGCACTCCGCTGCTTTATATAATTTTACTATAACTTCGTAAATATTCGAGAATTTTTCCTCTCGTCAGTACACTCTCAACATACATTTTTTTCAATTTATCGAAAAGAATACATTTTTTGAAAATTTGTGGTATGTGGTCTTAAAAAAGCCGATTCAATGAAAAAATATTTTTAAAAATATTTCATGTAGCTATCATAACAACAATCCCTCACTCAGGCACCGAATATTATTAAATTCATATGCTAAATATAGACCTCTATCATAAGGCTTAATTATTGCTAAACAACTATTGATCAAATTGTTATTCCCAAAATAAAGGCAAAATTTGCAATATTTGAAATCGAATGTGAAACAAAAACAAATTTTCTAAAAATTTATAAAAATTATTTTAACATTAATTGCTCGCATGAAAATATTCCTCCATATTTTTCTTAACCTTTCATTGACCTTAACTCACGCAGTAGAAACAAAATAATCACAAAAACAACAGGACATCCACTGCAAGAAAAATTCAACAAACTATGTTTGGAATTTCAAATAGTCGCAGCATCAACAATTTGTGGTTGTCTCAGATCTCAAATATTCACAGCATAAATTTAACACAACTGGATTTTAGTTTATTCAAATTGCTATTTTACGCACACTTGCGGATGTCGCTGAGTACGTACATATACATATGTATATTTGCATGCCGTTATACAGATTACAATAATAAAACAAATAAAATACTAATGCAAATCAAAATTATAATTTTAAAAACAATAACAAATTGGCCTAAGCATTCTACTTATCAACCACACTATTTTAACTGCGAATAGCACAACTGTCTCGAAATCTTCATAGAAGTAAATGTGTTTCATAATTACTGAACTTAATATTATATATTTATTATGCATATATGTACCTATGTTTGTATGCTTTGTGCGTATTAGACTTGTTTATTGGTATAAATAAGCGTTTACTTTAGGTTAAGGTCAACTAGAAAAAGCGAACGTTTAAGCAAGAAAAGAATTAGCAAAATAAATAAAAAAAATATAAAACGGCAATTAGAGTTAAGAAAATGTGTTGTGAAAAAAAATTAAGACCTAATAGTAGTTAAACATTTAGTAGAAGATTAAAAGCATAGCAGCTAAACGCTCATTTAATTGTTAGAATAAAATAGTTTCTTTCTTTTTCGTTAGTTGGACTTTCGAAAATAGCATGCCACAAATTTGAGAGAAATTAACATAAAATAATTTCGAGATTAATTTGATAATTCAAGTTCAAAGTCACAAAAATAATAAAAAATAGAAGTAGCAAAATTTAGAAGACTTAAGCGCGGAACTCGTTTGCTTACCGGAAAGACTTAGCTGCTGGGTTTGTACAAAAGACTTATGTAACGAACTTGTTTCTGAAATTTAATATTGATTTTGGCATCCGAAATTAAATAAATTTATTTAAAATAAAATTTAAAAAATGTTTAAAAAATAATGAACGAAATTAAAATTGAACGTGAATATTATAATTTTTTATTTATTTTGAACTTTTATAAAAAAAAAATATTAGTTTAAGTTAAAGAAGTTTAAAAATATTTAAAAACGTTTACATACAAAAAAAAAATAATTTTTAAAATTAAAAAAATATATATGAATTTTTAATTATTTAAATTTTAAATAAATTTATTTAAAATTTGTGTATTCTTAACTTCTTACATTTTTTATTATTTTCTGTTTAAATTTTTTTAATTTTTTTTAATTTTTTGTTAATTTTTTTAAATTTTTGTATTATATTTTTATACTCCTATGATGGAAACTAATACAATATACAACAAATAAATTCAAATACCCCATAAAACAAACACTTTTGCTCGCAATACACATACACACACGCCTAAATCCTTACTAAAAAGGAGTAATAACTCCAAATTGGACAGTTTTCAAATTACGTTCTACTTGACGCTTACGTGCAAGCAATTGCGTTTACAAATTTCCATATGAAAAATATGAGCAAATAATTTTATGTTAAATACACAATATTGTTATAATAATTATTATTTTTTTGCTTTGATAATATTCATATTCATAAACCGTAATAATTCTCGTCACTTCCGTACCTCTTTTATGCGCACCAAAAACACAAAACCGTCGAAAAGTTCAGCCAAAATGGTAATCTGTCAGACTGTGACAAACACTGTGAACACACTGCTTCGCCTAAATACGCTTGCTGCGCATGCGTATGTATGTATTGTACGTGGGAGAGTGTGTGTGCAGCTGCGTGTCGTGTGCTTACAGAATTTTCGTCCGTGCGTAGCCACCACAAAACAATAAAAAATCACTTATTTTTAGCAAAAACGAACAAACAAACAACTAAATCACTTGTAAGTATGATTCCCGAAACTCAAATCGGCCGTCGTTTGCGGCCGCCCAGAAGACACTGATACGGTGTTCTATGCAAGCAGGTGTATAAATAAACAAATTTCGACACCTCGCACCTTAGCACAAGCGAACGCAGTCAGGCGTGCCACACACACACACACACACGCACGCGTAAGCTTATATGCAAGCATCTAATCAACGCTGAATGGTCCACCATTATTATCGAACCGCGCACATGCACACACACACGCGTTCACATTCGCCTTTGGCTGTGCTTTGCGCTCGCATTCTCATCTGCGAAGCTGAGCTGTTCGCCGGTGTTGCGACGCCGCCGATTTAAGGACAATGTCAACATTCAACAATTATATGCCATTGTGTTTGTGCGTGTGTGTGTGTTTGCTGTACTCATCGTCGCGCTTCAAATCGAACATGTTCGTTGCCGGCTTTGCTGTGTTGCGTCGTTCTTGCATTGTTTCATTCGCAAAGCGTGCAATTATCGCTTTGCTCATTTGCGTTCGTCATTTGCTTGTGAGTTTGTTGTATTCTCCAGCTTTGCATTTCAACGCAGTAGTAACGACGCGAAAATAACAGAGAACAGTAAAATGGTCAAGGTGGCCGTAAAGCAATGAGGCGAAGCTGATTTTTTCACACCACACCAACTAATGCAGTTGTTGATATGCAAAGAAGATGGTTTTGCTTACCAATCGCAGATATATTTAGTGCGTAGTGTATTTGTTGCCTTTTTTGAACATTTGCAGATTTGTCTACAACAGAAATTTAATTGTCTAATAAAATCATCGCTTTAGCTTTAGAAACTACTAAATTACTTTTAGTGAATCACAAAAATTCCACAAGCAGATGATTTTGTCAAATATGCTGAAATGAAAAGAGTTCGAAAAACGTGAGAGAAATTTTATAATATTTATTTTAGTTCGAAGTATTGCCAATGTTGTTGTATTTACATTTTGTTCGATGTTACACTAAGCCCAAATGTATTGGGTAATGAATTTTTTCGTAGTTCACATTTAACCGCTTTACTCTAAAATGTCCAGGTACAGAGAGGAAGAAATATAGACATTGGTCAATGCAAATCGTCGAAAATGGCAAAATATATTGAACGATTTTTTATTTGGTAGCAAACTAAAGTTTTCAGTTGTTTATCTAATAAAGTACTCTTAAATGTGTGATACGTTTAGTCATATATGCACCAATTCGTCCCGGGGAAACCGTATAATTTACAAAATAATTTTTTTTTTAGAGTTCTTGTTACTCAATAAAGTGTCTTCGAGGCTTGACTTCGTGATACATTGCTCTCAGTATAGTGTCTGCGAGCCTTGACTTCGTGATACATGCATTATAGCGATTTTCGAACTTTTCGATGTAATTTTTTATTTACTCTTAAGCTATCGAGGACCTTATATCGTTCTTCTACTTTTTCGCAAAAATTTGTGTAGCAACTGAGACTCGGGATTATCTCTTGAAGGTTGTGTTAAAAAAATAACGCGAATTTTTAAATTTCCAATTGTCTAAAAGTCCAATTGTCAATTATTATTTTTTATTAAGTAGATATATTCGTACATGCCCTTGAAATACGATACAGTTTTCTTATATTCTATGCAGCCGCTAAGGTTAGACGTGTTTCTATGAGTTTGCTGATTTTCGTTTGTTACACGCAAAAAATTAAATTAAAAAATATTACTGTCAAAAAAACGAAAAATCCCGTTATATTTTGATTTCTGTATGCAGAAAAAAGTTATCGTGTCAATTCTGGAGAATATAGTTACCACAGTTTTTATTAATTGCCCGTGTCTCAATACTCTCAATAAACAGTGCTTTTATCGTTGAATAGGTCGTTTCCAAAGTTTCAGTGTTCTGTCAAACGGTTCAATAAATTTATATAATGATCCATATTGGTCTTTTCCCATGTATTATAGCATATTCGTTAAAGGGTATTCCATCTGAATCAATTGTCAATTATCTTCTCCTACATTAGATTAAGTCCATCTCGTACAGTCGACTCGGATGACTGGCGGTTGGACTTCGAAGTGAAATAATGGAGTTATATTTCATCCACTTTCACATAACGCATTCAGCTTAATAACGATTGAACAGCTCGAAACACTACTTAGGATCATTACAGCGGTTTTAATTTTGGTCGATAAATAAATCAAAAACTGAAATATAAAGTTCAAAATAAAAACAGAGTTTAAAGTAAAAGTAGAGATAAAGGTAAATGTTAAAGGGAAGTCAAAGGTAAAAGTAGATGAGAATTCAAGGAAAAGTCGAAGAAGAAAATAAAGATAATAACAAAGTTAAAGGTAAAGGAGAATGTAAACGTTAATGTTAAGGCATATATTAAAATTGGGATAAGGATAACAATAACAAGGAAGGAATGGCTAAGTTCGGGTGCAACCGAACATTTTATACTCTCGCAATTTATTGCTATATTTTTATTAAGATTACACACAATTTGACCCATATATTTGGCATAAAGTCCACTAGAATAACGAAAATCATCATATATGGTATATGAGGGCAGAGGTAATTCCTGAACCGATTATACTCATTTTCCCCACATAGATACACTACATCCAAGGCTATACGCTCACTTAATTTTTCTAAGATATCTCACATATTAACCAATACATATATGCGGAATAAAGCCCACCGTATTTTTACAAACCTATAATTAGGTATATTGGAGCTAGAAGATGTTATGAACCGATTTTAACCATTTCTGGTACAGAGACACATTATTAGAAGAAAAAAAATTCTTCAGAATTACATTAAAATATCTGAGAGATTTAACGATATTTTCGGTTAAAATTACCCTTAGCCATTGAGTTCTTCATGTTCGATATCAGGGGCCTTGAAAAGTTATAGTCCGTTTTCGAAAAGTTTTTCACAAATGAAGCCAGAGATGATATACACTATTTGTGTAAAGTTGTATTCTGCTATCCTCAATGGTTCCTTATGTATATATTATAAAGTGAAGGAATCAGATGGAATTCAAAATTGAGTTATAAGGAAAGTAGTCGTGGTTGTGAACCGATTTCGCCCATTTTTTGTCCGTGTTATCAAGGTGTCAAGAAAATATTATATACCGAATTTCATTGAAATCTGTCGAGTAGTTCCTGAGATATGCTTCTTTCTGAGTGCAGCTTCTTTCTGCTATTTCTTCTGTAAAATTTAGTGTTTCTGACGTTTTTCGTTAGTGAGTTAACGCACTTTTAGTAATTTTCAACCTATCCTTGGTATGGGAGGTGGGCGTGGTTATTACCCGATTATATACATTTTTATGGTATGTAAAGGGATACGTAAAAAAAGACTGTAGAAAGTTTGGTTTATATACCTTCATTGGTTTGCGAGATACGAGTATTCACAAAAAACTTTTCAAAAACAATTAGGTTTATAGGTTTTTGGTTTTCATTTCATTTCAATACCCCATATATCTAACTGGTTTAGTTTTATGACTTACAAACAACCGTTATGTGAACAAAACTATAATACTCTCTTACCAACTTTTGTTGCGAGAGTATAAAAATATCTGCATGAAAATAGCGACCTAAAATTTTCTTTATTACCAGTTTAACCGATATCAATCACAACTATTAATCAAAAATTTGAAGTTCTCCACAAAGATATTCCATATAATTTTTATACTCTCGCAACAAAGTTGCTAGCAACAAAGTTGCTAAGAGAGTATTATAGTTTTGTTCACATAACGGTTGTTTGTAACACCCAAAACTAAACGAGTTAGATATAGGGTTATATATACCAAAGTGATCAGGGTGAAGAGTGGAGTTCAAATCCGAATGTCTGTCTGTCCGTCCGTCCGTCCGTCCGTCCGTCCGTCCGTCCGTCCGTCTGTGCAAGCTGTAACTTGAGTAAAAATTAAGATATCTTGATGAAACTTGGCACACTTATTTCTTGGCACCATAGGAAGGTTGCTTTCGAAAATGAGCAAAATCGGACCACTGCCACGCCCACAAAATGGCGAAAACCGAAAACACATAAAGTGCCATAACTAAGCCATAAATAAAGCTATGGAAATAAAATTTGGTATGAAGGATCGCACTATGAAGGGGCATATGTGGATGTAATTTTTTTGGGGAAGTGGGCGTGGCCCCGCCCCCAAATCGGTTTTTTGTATATATCTCGCAAACCAATAGAGCTATATAAACCAAACTTTCTGCAGTCGTTTTTTTAGCCAATTTCTTATACATTCCAAAAATGACAGAAATCGGATAATAACCACGCCCCCCTTCCATACAAAGGTTAGGTTGAAAATTACTAAAATTGGGTTAACTCTCTAACGAAAAACGTCAGAAACACTAAATTTCGCATAAGGAACGGCAGATAGAGGCTGCACTCCTATATACCAGAACTTTGAAGACTATCTGAATCGTTTACTTTACAATATATAAAGTAAGCACTAGTGAAGATATCGGTGCAAAACTTTGCACAAATACTCTATTTATAGTGTGGCAGCCCCATTCTAAAAATCACCGAAATCGGACCATAGGTTGTCAAGGCCCCATATATCGAACTTGAGAACCTCGGTACTTCTAACCTAATATTAGGGTTTCCAACTTTCAATGGACTTTATACAATATATATGACGAATATGTGTGTGAAATTGTGTATTATATAATATTAATAAAGTTAAATAAATAAATTGCGAGAGTATAAAATGTTCGGTTACACCCGAACTTAGCCCTTCCTTACTTGTTTTATATTCCTTTTTTGCAGGTTGATGAACTTCGAAAATTCGCTTTATGAAATGCAGTTCGAAAATCAATTAAAGAGCAATTATGTGTGTCTAATATGCACTTCCTCTTGCATTCATACCGCAAAATCTGGTCAAGGAGTAGGCATTGAATTACTAGAGCTAAAAATCGCTACCAATCTTTTCATCTTTATTATTTCAATAATTTAACATTTTTTTTACAAATTTATTTTTATTCGCATTTATCACATGTTTAAGTACAGCAAGCGCTTCATTGAGGATTAGCCGCGTTGACTTACTTGACCACAGTAAGTCTACGCGACAGCTTTACCCCGACCAAATTAATTTGTGTTTAGGTTTTCACCGTTGCTTTGGTTTCACTCTTCGCCGAAGAAGTTGAAGTTCACGGCTTTTGCATGCATAAACGCTAATTAATACATTTTTCAATTCTCTTGCGTTCGAGTATGGCCACCGTGTTTAAAGGGCAAAATGCGACATTAATTAGCATAAATAGCTGCATATACAGTCGGTGTGCAGACATGTGTATTTTACAAAGAGACATGTGGTTAATATCCAGTTTTGATCATATTTTCTGCTATAAATATGCAAGGCCGGAAGTTGTCTTTAACCAGAGTGCAACGGTAGCTCAGTGCGGGCATGGCGAATTCCCATTGGTGAAGATTTATCACTGAGGAAATAATTATTTACAAATGTTTGGTGGTAAGAACTAAATGTTGTCATCAATAACAACATAAACATTGGTCTAAGGAATGGGCTATTTTCAGATGGGTCCAAATGACACTGATAGGTGAGGTAGTACGGTTCAAATGTATGAAATCGCGCCGAGAGTATCATATTATAGAATTACGTTAGTGTCTGCGCTTATAGAATGTTTGCCAATCCCGTGCTATCAGAAACCAAGTAATGCGATCGTAACCTACATTACGTCTGCTTTTAGATGTACAAGGTGTGTTCAAAAAATAACGGGAATCTTGCACATAAAGTACGACACAATTTCCAGGTGCTTACTTTGTCCGTAACAGGCACATACTAGGTTAGACGTATTTTTATGTGCTTGGCGATTTTTGTTTGTTAAAAACTGACACTTCGTGGCTTGTTCAAGTTGCTTGATGCGCTAGCCTCTATATTAGCCAGATGTGATCCTTGTCAGCATAACTCCTGACAGGATCATCCAAAATGAAAAAGCAAAAATAAGTGTTTTAGGTAAAACCATAAACTCGTGCTTGAACGAAGGAAAGACAAAAAAGTAAAAATTAGAATTTTGGCGGAAATTTTGCAAAAAAAAAATAAAAATTTCGGTAAAATTTGCTTGACATTTTTTTTTTAATAGTTATAATTGGAAAAAAGTAAAATCCTTCGTTCAAACACGGGTAAATTGTATCTCGAATACCTGTGCAAAATTCCATCAATACTGTTCCGATAAAAACGCGGTTTAAGTTTTGAGTAACAATAATACCTGACTTGGAGCGTACACCTTCCAAAGGCTGTATCTCCGAATCTATTATTCGGATCGACTTGAAAGCTTAGGATAATATTCTTGAGATGTTGCAGAAATTAATAAGCCAAAAAACAAAAAATCGAGTTTTTGAACCCACGAAACCCTTAAGAAGTATTTTGACGATTGGGGGAAGCGCCAATTTAACCCGCATATTCACCATATACATATATGGTATGAAGTCCATTGAATTTTGGAAACCCGAATATTAAGTATATGGGAGCTAGGTGAAATTATGACCCGATTTCACTCATTTTTGGCACGAAGAAAAGTATATTCCCTCTGAATTTCTTAAATTAAAACAAAATTTTCGTTAAAAATGTATTAGAAGAACTGAGATCCTCATTTTCCATACATGGAACTTGGAAAACCTATGGTCCGGTTTTTAGAAGGGCGGTGCCCCACTATAAATACAGTATTTGTGCAAAGTTCTGTTGCGATATATTCACTAGTGCTTACTATATATATTGTAAAGTTACCGATTCATATTGACTTCCCAGTTCAGATCTGTAGGAAGAAGGCGTGGTTGTGAACCGATTTAAACCTATTTTCATAACATATCAAAGCGATGCCAGGAAAATATTACGATTCAAATTTCATTGAAATTGGTCGAGTTGTGGTTTTTGACTCATAAGTGGACGGACCACACCCATTTCAAATTTTGTATACAACCCTTGAGAGCAACCCTTCTGTACCATCTTTATAATGAAATTTGATGTGTCTGGTGTTTTTTCTTATTGAATTAAAACATTTTTAGAAGTTTTCAACATAACCTTTATATGAGAGGTAGGCGTGGTTATAGTCCGATTTCCTACACATACTGGACTGCATAAGGTAGTACCTAAAAGAAACGACTGTATAGAATTTGGTTGACAGACAGACATCCGTATTTGAGCTCCACTCGCCACCCTAATCACGTTGGTATATATAACTAACTATATCTATATCTAAATCGTTTAATTTTTGGTGTTACATACCTGGGTTAGGTATATTCAAGGTAGTTGCAAACTGTGTTTAAAGGAATTTAAAGGATTTTTTGAGAATAGAAAAGTTCAACGTATGCATAGATAAAACTATCAAGTCAGCAATGACAAGTTCAAAATGCTTAAAATATAGCACAACTCTACACAATTTATTAATAAAAAAATAGAAAGGGGCAACAGAATTATTAACAAAAATTCATGTAAATTAATATCAAAACGAAAAATTCCAAGACAATAGACATTTTTTTGTATTTTTTATATTTTTTAATAAAATTAAATAATTTAAAACAGTACAAAAATAACAAATATGTATTTATGTTAAAATGAATTTTGCTTTAGTATTCACGCAAAGCTCTACTCAAGTCAATCTCCTCTCTCTCTCTCTCTCACTATCCATGCATTTCATTTTAATTTTTCGCTACATTGTATACTCGCTAATTATCGCATCGATTTTGGCAAAGATGCCAACATCATCGCAACGCTCTATGACATCATCATTTCTTAAGAGCTTACTACAATTCATTTCAATATCTTGCAGGGTCAGACCAGCAAACCTTTCATCATTTAAATTAATGCGAACTGTGGCACTACCAATGCAATTACCCTCCGCATCATCATAATCGTATACTTGAAAGCACGCCCACTCCTCCTGCTCTTCAAGTTGGGAAGAAGAAGAGACAACAGGTGATTGATACATATTATCCGGTGAGTTAGCAGTTTGGGAGCTTACTAAGTTGAGTGTAGATTCCAGACACATGGGCGTGGTACTGCTCGCAGCTTCTGTCATATTTTGCGATTCCAGAGGTTGCATTAGTGATACATTCGATTCTGATATTTTCGAAGAACTTTCATTAAACTCTTGTGTTTCATCGTCCTGAATTTCATAATTTAATTGCTTCTTCGCTGTTGAAGTGGCTTTGGTGGTATTTTCCTGGGATGTGTCAGTACCAAATAATTGTGTCTCATCATCTTCAATAAATTGTGTGGACAACTGCGGCTCTGGTAGTGTTTCTTTCACCACATTTGTAGTGTCTTCCTCGGGCGGTATCACGCCCGGAGAAGGCACTTCTTCTAATACATTTATAGAATTTTCATCGGATGAGACACTTTGTGTTGAGTGTATTACGATCGTTTTTTGAACATCTATAACAGAATTGTTATGAACGCTCTCAGAAGAGGCCACTGCTATTGAATTATCTGTACGATTTTCAACCACAGGAACTGATGAATTTGATGCATTCAATTTAGAACCGTTTTGTGGAATTACTGTAACAAAACTATCACATGACTGTGTATCTTCATCCTCGGAGAAGGAAGCCACTAAATTCGATACGACTTGTTTATTAACATTAGCGTTGTTTTTTGTCATAAAAATGCTCTTATCGATAATATCATTCGTATTTGTAGCGTTTACTTCGTGTTTTTGCAAATTCGAGACATTCGCTTCGGTGTTCGCGCAAGTCGCACACTTAAATGTGGTCAATGGTTCTTTAGCGTTTTCTTTGCCCAATAAACATTTGGGATTATGCGCGCCTACACTACCACACAATGAACATAGTATCACGGACCATTTACCTAAAATGTAATTCAAATTAATAAACTAAAATGAATTGGAATGCAAAAAAGATTACAAATACTCATTGATATAGGATAGCATAAGTAACTCTCCTCTGAAAACCAACCTCTATTGTAATCACGTCCTTTGGGACATAAGCATACATCCATATTGCAAGTACTGTGTCCACGGTGTAAGTCGGTGTATATGCCTTTCTGCAACTCCCAACGCGCGTCTCTATCTGGTACAAAAATGCCCTGTGATCGCACCGAATCGCGAAACTCCTTACTGCCGCACCAAAGACAACGCAAATAATAACCAGCTGCCAATGCATACTGTTGAACGCAGACATTATGCGCGTACCCATCGTTGCAGCATTTGCCAAATATAAAGATTACTTCATTGTATAAGCCCATTTGATCGCGACAAATGATACAACGTGTTAAGCTAGATGGGCGTTTCTGAAATGGCACGGGTTGTAGTTCTTTCTTCGGAACACATTCATCGCAATATGAACGAAAATCGTCCACAAATTTGCATAGACAGCGATATGTTCGTCCGCAGGCTAAATGAAAGTACTCATTACATTTGAAGCATTGTATGGAGGCGTTATGACGGCCACAATAGCAGCATACTCGTTTGGAAGCGGCATTGATTTCTTTACGTATATCTCGCACCAGAAATCCGTTTATACCACTGCAATCTTTACCTCTTTGTGGTAGATGAGTGGAGAGTAACTAAAAATTAAATTTTCAAAACAAATTTTTGTTTGTAAATTCCAATTACAGGATGGGGACATACCAAACAAAAGTAGTGTACGGTAATATCACGACTATGTTGCCAGTCACCGAAAATTAGTAGATCGTAATCACAATTTGTCTTATCTTTGCAAATATCACATATTCTATATTCCTTTTCAGACATTTTTATAAAAATTTTAATAAAATTCAAACACAAACAAATGATTAAAACCGCTTATTTAGTTATACTTCTTCTTACAATTACACATTCACAATTATAGCATTAAATTAAAAGTGCCCATACTAGTTCACAATAGTACCCATTTAATTATTATATTAAGAAAATTAAAAAATTAATAATGTGAGGAACTTTAATTAAATACTAGTATTATAATTACAATGTTTGGCTAATTATTATTTAAGATGTAATACGTCAGTGTGGTAATACTCTCTGCTCTATGTTTTTATAACCTTAATTTTCTGTTCACTGGGCTTTTATATAAATAAGCAAAACGTAAAATTTTCTAGTCTTAAAATAGTACTGCTGGAATTACGCGATTTGGATGCCACATTGGTTTTAAAATAATTGATATTCTTATTCTTTCTTTCAGAATTATTTCAGTTGGACTTTTTAAATAATCAACAAATTTCAATAAAGTCATGCGATTTTTTAGTTTCTCACCACGTTATGTTAACCAAGCGGTTCAAGTCTCGGCTGTAGGCAACTGTACCCATGCGTTGTCAACTGTGTGCACGGTTTTCACCACGGTGGGATATTTCTTTGACGTTTTCATGAATTCGTTCGTTGCATGTGAATATGTAATTGTGCGAGATTTCATTGAAGCGGACGTGTGTGAGTGCATTGTAAGCGGAGAACCAAAATCTGCATTTTATTTGCGATTAAAGAAAAGTTGACCAGAAGATACAACAAAACGCGTAGGACAAAAATATACAACATACAAAAGAAAGGTTTGTGTGCTAAACTTTGTGTTTATAGTGTTAAATTAATTAGTTTTCCATAAAGTTTTTTTTGGCGGCATTTGAGTGCCGAAATTCAAGTGGCGTCTGCAATTTTCTTGTTGAGGTAGGAAATTTCAATTTGATGTAGAGATTTTTTGCATAACGATAATTTGCCGGGAATAATGAAGCTGTAAAAGTGCATATGTATATTCTGCTATTTCGCTAAGGAATGTAGAAAAGTTATAAAAACAAAGGTTTAATATACAGAAAGTAAGAAGATATATATAATCATTAATTAAGGAAAATATATAGTAAAGCGCGTCCAAAAAAAGAGACGAACCGCCATTTTTAAAATGAACCAGGGCCGAGTCTAGCGACTCCTTTGTGCACTACAGTAGTGGCGAACGTTGTTAGGATAGATAAAATACATTCAGTTTTGATTTGTTCTCAAATCTAAATACATTATTGTGTAAAAGGTAAAAATAATTATTTTAAATTTTTTTTGTGACCTAAAATTAAATTTTAAATATTTTGTTCATATAATATGCGCTGTAATACATGGTGTGGCTTTGTTCGTGTTCAGTAATACGAATAGAATAATGAAAACAAAAAAGTGAAAACTGAACTTATACCCCACATTACATTGTAAAAATACCTACATATGTCGAGCACATACTCTAATATGTAAAATTATATATTCATGTATACATCCATCAATATAGAAATTATCGGTTCACTACTTAACTGTGGCCTTTTTTATTTTATAGTTGTAATAATTACATTAAGCTATAACAAATTCTTTTGTGGCATAATTGTGGAAAATCGTCTCTAAATTATTTTTCGCTATTTCTTTAACACGACGTCAACCATAGCATTTACATTTATAAATTTAGAATAACATGTGATTCTTATAGTTCCTTCGTTAAGTTCATGCCTTTGTGCTCCCCACAGCAAGTGCAGCTTGTGCATTATATCCCCACCCTATAATTAACTATTCCAATCACATTCATGTATACGAATGTATATTTACTGCATTTGTTCAAAACTTTGAAACAAGCCCACAAAAATATTATAATGTATTTGTATATATGAATGTATTTTGATGACACTGCATTGCAAGCGTTCGCTTACAATTATATCTGTACGTAGCTGCAACAAGCGCTATATTGCTGGGTCCATCGCCAGTTTGTGCTGACAGCTGTGCGATGTACTTTCTATTTGTGAATATTCATTTTATATGTGTGCATTGTCGCAAATTATAAGAGAAATGTTTACTGATTTCTTGTCTCGCTAACATTGCCAATGATCATCTGGCGTGAGTCTTTCACAAATATTAAATATATAAGGTATTTATTAAACAGATCGTGCTTCAATTGTGGTGCCGTCAAAAGCGTTAAAAGCTCTTCGGATGTCTAATAACTCATATTACCAGGAACTTTATTTAGCATCGAATTATATATTAAGGTTAGGCATGATTTTGTTGAAGATGACCTTCAAATAGATCCTTTATCTACATTATCCATTTTTAATACATATACATTCCTTGTTATAGCGCGCAAACTACCAAAACGACAACAACTCGCAAAAGCAATTTTCACCTGGATGAAAACTCGTTTGTTTTTCTCTTTCATTATTTGTTTTGCTCATTTTCCATGCGATGTATTTCACCCCCCTACCACTCTTTCGTTCGTTCTCTGTTGAACTAAGCGGCACCCAAGCTATGTTGCACCAGGTTGCTGACACTACCTACCTACAGTCAATGTTGTTTGTTGTTGGTCGCCAATGCTTCAGACAAAACGACATCAAATATGATTGCTGGTATTTGCGCTATGATTTTATATCAATTCAAATATGTAATTATGTGAATGTTGCTTTATGGTTGCACATATGCCTATTGACAATACTTTTCAATGGGAGCATCGCTTGTACCGGCGCAATCGTTCGATTATTGGTGAAACAAATGGAGTAGTGTTGATGATTAGTATTTTTTTATTTTTTGTTGTAATTTTCCTATTGTTTTTTATTTATTCCGAACGGCTTTAATTTAAATTCTTTGGGAAGTTATGCGAAAGGTTGTACTCGTTGCAATGCTCATCCTCTTAAAATTGTCAAATTTATCGAAATCATTGAAGTGTATAACCGATAACTATTCAAGCTTAACGGATTTCAGTGGACATATTCAATAGGTATGTTTAGGCAACCATGTAATGCTTATATTAGACCGTTTACTTGCATTACATATTTACATATATTTTGCCTATATACCGGAAATAAGGGCTGCAACTCAAAATGTTGATGGCCATACCCAGGTAAATAAAATTAGGGAAGCATAAAATACACTAAATGTGCATATGTACAGCCATATGTGCAAACGTTACCTACCTGAACTCTTTCATACCCTCATGCATTAATGTGCACACTTCCACCGAAAGCGTTTCATAGTGCCACTAAAATTGTATATCGAGCACAGTAAAGCAAGAATATATGTACAGTGTTTAAACAAATTGAGTGATATTAAAAAAAAGATTTTATTGTTGAATACCCACTCTAATGCATAGCATATGTAAATATATTTCTACAAATTTGAATTGCTAATAATATATAAAACGGGTATGTATTATTAGTTTGCATTCCATTCTCGCTTAAACGCTTTGTTTTTGTTATTTAATTGTACATGAAAAACTTAGCATTCCTTGTAAAGCTTGCATCCAAGCGAATGTGATTACTCGCAAATCACACTTATTTAAAGTGATGGACCAATAATTAGAAACGATTTAATTTTAAGCATTTGAGATTAAAGCAAATTTGAATTGGATAAAAAACGAATAAAAGTGAAAACTTGAAAATTTGTATTATTATTTCTATAATTTCCATTGTTTCATTAATTTTTTTGCCTCAAAATACAAATGTTTAAAACCAATTAATAAAAGGTAATTGTTTTTAATTATCGGTACACCAGTGTAAATAAATATGTATTATAAATCGGGCAAAAGTATTAGCACAACCGAGCTTGTATGTATAACAAACTTCTCAATTATAATTTTATTTCTCGCTGAAATTTGTAAATTAGAATAAACATTCAAAGCGGACGTACGGAAAACATATTTTGTCGTTATTTTTTTAAAGAAAGAATAAAAATATCAATATTATCAAAAATATTTATATCATATCTCTATAAATACTGAATAGGCATTCAGTAGAACGCTGATACGGTTGTTGATCTCCAAACCAAGATAAACGCTCAACAATCTATGTAACTTATACACTTCGCAAGCGAGCACAAATGCGCCTACATTTAAGAGCATGCTTTTTTATTTACACCACACGCGTCTTTTTTAGTATTTACACACACACACTTGCTTTATGCTATGCCAGGCATTAAAAGAGTCAACGAAATGTAAATAAACACTGATAACATACGCGCTCGGGTATAATTGAAGTAGTTGGGGTAGCATATCTTGGATCTCAATTATAAAGAATGTGTAATAGAATTCTGCCACAGAGCAAGAGTTTAAATAAATTGAATGTATTGTTTACATATATGTTTTATATAACTAAGAATTAAAGTGTTAGTGTGCGAGAAAATAATATTTATTTTTATTTTTTAGATACAACAAAGTTACCATCGAATAAAGTTCATATCTACTAATTAACGCCAAGATGTCGACAAAGACTACAACACAACATACGCGTCGTGCACCACTTTCGCTGTCGGGTGGCGGCAAACAGCAGAGTCAAAATAATCATAGCGGAAAATCTGCAGACTCGAATGGCAATTCAAATAATAGTGCTAGCGCTAAAAATGACAATAAACATTCTGCAAGCCAGAAGACTGAATTGAATGTTAACGATGCAAAGGAATCGACACCGAAAGATTTGAAGAAAGCGCAGAACGTTGAGAAAAAACCACCACAACAAACCGCTAATAATGAGACAGTGAAGAAAAATGAAAAGACTGATGAGAAGAAAACCCAAAATGGTAATGGCAAAGCGGCTGCGAATGGCGGTGCCAAGGAGAAACACCAAAATGGTAGTGATAAACAGGACAATAATGGTAATAGTTCCAATACCAAAGCGAACACTACCAGTTCCAACGCCAAGATGACCACTACGAATTCAAATGGAAATTCCAATATCAAGTCTAATGTAAAGTCAAGTGAAAAGACTGCAACCGCGGCCGTCGTCAAGGAAGACACAAAAACTAAGGAGCAAAAGCCTGCAGAGCCCGTAGAAAAAAGTGCAAAAGATTCTGTGAAAGAGAAGGAAAAAGAAACCGAAAAGGAAAAAGAAAAAGAAAAGGAGAAAGAGAAAAAGAAAGAAAATGAACAGGAAAAAGTTGTTGAGAAAGAAACTAGATCTCGACGTCAGGAGGTTTCTGTGGCAGCAGAACCTGAAAAGAAGCAATTGGACAAAATTGAGCCTACCAAAGCCGATGAAACGAAAACTGAAGTAGCTACACCAACATCGCGCTCCAGTGCTGCACAGGCAAAATCAAGGACTACACCTACAACAGGTGTGGAAAAATCTGGTAGAAGTACTCCAACAAAACCAGTGGAAAAGCCTTCCACTCCTTCCACACGTAACAAAACCGTTACCACAGTTATTGATGATGTTGAAATGGAGCCACTGGCCGTAGAATCATCACCAGCCAAGTCCAAAGAGAATACTATACCCGTTGCAGTCGCTACAGCTGCGCCCGTGCTACAGCCACCAGCTGCCACTTCGACGCCTGGTAAAGCTCCATTGGTAACACTGAGGACTAAAACGCACAACGTCGATGCCAAATTAGATCACGCAATAAATGCACTCAGCAGTGGCAATTCACCGGATCGCAAAAGTGTACCGCGCACTTTCAATCATATCGGTGGACGCCGCAGCATACGTCCACTCACCGAATACACACCATCAAAATTCCAAAGTAATTTACCGTTTCGTGAATCTTATCGTCGCATTAACACTGAATTGGATGTCAGTTCAACGACCAATACCAGCATGAACGTCACAGTTGGCTCTGAGGTACCAAACAACTCATCCTTCTCATTTTTCGGACGTGGGCGTAAACGTGACCGCACTCCACCACCACAGTCACAATCCGCTATGGAGCTGCAAACAGACGCTGATTATTCGCCGCCAAAACGTGCACGCTATGATATGTACAGTTTGTTTAGCGTTGTTTCTTCACCATTAACAATGCTACGTTCGCGTTTTTCGAGAGCTACCATACAGAGCAGCACACCGATGAAGTTGACCTCTAAACTTGCAGCCGCAGATGAAGATGAGGCCGATGTACAAAATGTGTCCGGCATTTCTATTGAAGAGGGAAATGCCACCGATGCCGCTGAAAGTGACGAAAAAACTGCGACCGAAGACGTCACAGTTGGCAAGAACACCGACGGGGACACCACACCCAAAATGGATACGTCACCAATGAAGGTGGATGAAAAGTGTGGCATGGAGAAGGGCGATGAAGTGAATGATGAGCTGGATGTATCCAAGTCTTCGAATGTACATGAGGTTGCCGCTGGTATCGCAGACACATCCGTTTCTTCGGCTAAAAATAAGAGATGTAATATTATGTAAAGTGTATTGTTTATAATAGTTACCATAATTTTCTTTAAATGTTTTAGATGTTTAACTTATATACATCTATGTATGTCAAAACCTCTAAGCATTAATTTAACGTTCGTAATACATACATATCCCCGTTTGTTTATTTACGTTCACACATCGTATAATTACATTCATCATATAATGTATATTGCACTTAAGATCTTTAGTGATTTAAGTGTGTTGTGACAACCCAAGCAAATTATTTAAATTTGGTTTTGATCACCCAATTAATGTGTAATAAGTACAAGTGTACAATTAAACAGCAGATAATATTTGAAAGTAATAAAAATGTATAATATTTGGTAATAGTTGTTGTGAAAATATAAGACAATGACATTTGATATGGTTATGTAGTGTTTAGTGGAGTGGGTTTCCCGTGGATATTTGTCACTTCGTTACGTTACATAAAAACGTATTCAGTATGATTAATGTCTTATATGCTTACAACAACATATTTGTATTTAAAAAGAGATTTTATTTCATATTCATCTAATTCACATGTCAGAAAATATTACTTTTTTACGTGTTTCTGCAAGCATTTACTCTTACTGCGCTGAAATACATAAAAGAATAAATATTTTTATCAAATTATAGATATACAAAAGGAATTATCATAATAAAATGTTATATGTTTGCTTGATTGCTCAATATAAAAATTAGAAAATATTTTAGTTTTAGTTGAAATTCAAAATCATATCCCACTTGCATTTTAAGTAAGCATATATATTTAAAGAGACCTTATGTAATACATACAGTAAAAGTATGTACGTATTTATAGTACCTTACGAACTTTGAGTATTTGTAATCGTCAGAAGATTTGTGTAATAATTACTTGTTTTTTGCAAATAACAAAGTTTAATTTAAAACAATTGTCGATTATAACAATAATAAACGCATTATAATTTCATGAATATTTTCATACATATTTGTACTCAACTTATGCATTACAATGATTATATAAATACATAATATATATATATATATACATAATCATATTTTATGGCAATTTTTAACAATATCCAATATTCGTAAAAATAAAGCAGATTTTATACAAAATATAAGATGATTTCATTCGACCGTGACTTTCACTTAGGGCCTATATGACCTAAAAATAAAAGAATACAGACAGCCTTTAAATAGCGTTTTGTTACTGCAAGCGTGCTCTTCTCAGTGAGACATGTGGTAATAATGAGTTCTTATTCAACGGTAGGTGGAAAGGTAAATCTTTTGTACTATAGACTCGTCAAAGGAAAATGTCATAGTACATAGGATATTAATGATTCAAAATCGTTCGGAGGGATTCATGAAAAGGAACACGAACACTTTGTCGGCCATGACAAATTCTATTAAGAGGTCACACTATAATACATATCCGACGCTACTTAATCGCACATTTTCGTTCTGTATACTGTATGGGTTACACTCCTACCTATCCTGACTAGACCAAGCCATACAAAACACATGCCATGTGTGATATAAGCCCTAAAATGATACAACCCGCATCTGTACATGCCTCACGCATCTGGCATCTTGCTCTCTCTATCCCCAAGCCGGGAAACAGCACGTTTTTGGTGACTCCCAATCTTTAAATGACACCGTTGGCAATTTACTTCCCATCCAAGCAGGGTATAGATAACCGTTACAACAACAAATTAATATTCGAAGCTCTGCCTTTTTAGCGATATTGTCCAGGACTATTATTATATATATTATTAATATTTTTGTATTTTATCAAATTGCAAGTAATTAATATGCTCTTTTGTAATTGAAGAGCATTTTTAAATCGAAATATTTTTCCCGCGTTAATTTTTGAAATCTTCATACGCCATTACAAAATGTAACTAATAGGTATATAGGTCATATAATTATGAAACGTTAAATATTGCTTGGCGTTATATTAATTTATTTTCAGTAAAATTTTATTTAAATTAATTTTAAACATAAATAAAAGTTTTAATAAATTTATACAATTTTATGCCATATTTTTAAATTATTCAATAAAAATGTTGCCCAAAACATTAGCACACTCTACATCAGCCTTATGTTTTAGAAATGGCAGCACTGGTGGTAAAATTCTCGAAACAGTAATTTGGCAGTACTCTATTGGCAGTTATGTCAAATTCATTTTTGTCAATTGCAACGTTCGGTCGAATTTTTAAAAGAATTATGCTACATTTTATAATTTTGTGTGCATTTTTTAGCTCAGCGTTTGGTTAAATGACAAAAAATCAATATTAGTACAAAAGATACAGCAAATACGATTAAGTGAAAATTATTTACACTTTAATATAGCCTCAAGTTACTGCAGGCCATCTGAAATTTAGTGCGCGGTAAAAGTTTCACCTGGAACTCTACGATCGTATAATGGAAAAAGAGGAGACTGCAACAGTGCAGTACCATCACAGCGATTATAAGACACCCAAAAAGTCATCTATAATAATTGATGGCGAACGCTTATTGGATAAGATTAATATATTAACGACAAGACCAGAAAATCAATCTTGCACAAAGGTACTAACACGAAGTTTTTGGCTAATAAAATGCTTTGTCTTACAATGACCGATTGTGTTGTACCTAATTTATAAAATGTGAACTATTTGTTAGTGCTTTGTATTGCTTAAATTAACACAATCGTAATGTGCAGTTAACTTAGCGAAGTGCATGTGGTTTTCGTGGTGCTTAGCTCTGCTTTTGCTTGGCAAGAAATCGTCTTGATTGTGCATCTGTTCTGAAAATGAAAATTCTATTATCAGCAGAATGCATTACAATAATAACAATTTATTTAAATTTCCTATTTGCATCTCTTTCAGCTTCCAACAATAAAAGACTTTGTTATTATCAAACCAATAAGTCGTGGTGCATTTGGAAAAGTTTTCCTTGGATATAAAAATAATGATCCAAATCGCTTATATGCTATCAAGGTTATGCGTAAGTCAGAGATGATAAATAAGAATATGGTATCACAAGTCATTACGGAACGCAATGCGTTGGCGTTATCACGTAGTCCGTTTTGTGTTAGCCTTTTTTATTCGCTACAATCAGTCTCGTACGTTTACTTAGTTATGGAATATATGGTGGGTGGTGATCTTAAGTCACTCCTTACCATGTATGGCTACTTTGACGAAACAGTGGCGCGTTTCTATGTTGCAGAAGTTGCGCTTGCATTGCAATATTTACACGAGCATGGCATTGTGCATCGCGATATAAAGCCAGATAATATGTTGTTATCAGCGACTGGTCACGTTAAATTGACTGATTTCGGTTTAAGCAAAATTGACAATCGTCGAGGTAATATTGAAAAAAAATCTAAATATTTACGATTATTGAAGTAAATTACAATTTTTAGATTTGGAAATTTCGGATCTAATAAATATTTCGCCTACTCTAAATACGCGCACGCCGGGTCAATTGCTCTCGCTTACGTCACATTTATCCTTTGGTTCAGAGAAGAAAATGGAATGTGGCACAGGAATTTCCAACCTCATGAATGCTATGAATAAACGCAGTATGCATGTTTATATTTCTATATAATTGTATTTGTTCAAATATTTTGTTCTACAGATATGATAACTGAGTCTTCAGATAGTGAGGCAGACACATCATTGAATGAAGCCGAGCATACAAATGATAGCAAAATTTCAGGCGTATCACCGTTCTTCTCCGCCGAAGAGATTAATGTTTCGGTTTCACACACATGCACTATTAATGTGAGTAACGCTGAGATTAACACTTGGTTTGTATGTAGATAAATAGATTTACACTTTCGTTTGCAGACACAACTTGCCGACAGCACATCTTCGTATCACACGTGCACATCCACAGAGATAAGCAAAAACGATGCGAGTAACGGTGGCGCAAATGTTGTCGCTAATACTAAACACGTTGGTTTTGTCGACATTAGTATTGATCTCAAAGTTGCAGCTGCTGCTGCCCGTGCCAATTGCAATGTGAGTAATACATACAAACATTTTAAATAATGCAAAATAACTATTTATTAAATTAAACTTCGATAATCTTGTCATTACAAAAGGGTTGCAAGCAGGAACAAAGTATACGTTTAAAAGAGAATAGTAAAGATAGTAAGATTGTAATTAAAGTGGATCAGCGGGAGCAAGAAGAAGCTTCATTTGAGTTTAGCATGGTGCGAAAGCGTTCCATGGATGAGGTGTGTAAGCGTTGTTTTTTGTTTGTGTGTGTTTGTTGGAGTGGGAATATTAAGAAACATTTTTTAATTGTGAAAAAAAGTGATATCTCCTTTAAAGTGTAACATCTTTTTATGATTAGTGCATGCGACGTTACTTGTTAATATTATGTGGTGTCTGTCCTCCAAATATTTACTATAAATTTTTACCTACAGTGTGTTATTTGTGTATTTTTTTCATTTGTTTGTGTTGCAATGTTTGTTATTATCATTTGTACTCATATATTTTGTACATATTTAGCGTTTGCGTGTTTCTAAAGGCGCCGAAGACTCGGGCGTATCGAGTCGCAAAAGTGACTACTCACTATCGCAGATCAACACGACCACCAGTTCGCTAGATAAGGCTGAGAATATGTTTATTTCGAAAAATGATATCAGCTGTTCTGATTACTCGCGCAGGTAGGATATACGAAACTATTTAAAGAGGTCCAAATGCCTTGAAAATCATTGGATTTGTTTGTAATTTTAGCTACAACACGAATAATACTAACGAAACCAGCAGTATGCGTTCACCATTTCGCAACCTTTCGAAAAATTTCAAACGTCCTGAATTTCTAAGGTTGTTCACATTAACTTCAATAATACAGTAATTTTAATACGAAAATCTCTATTTCTTACATTCTTATTTGTAGGGGTATGAAACGTAAGCTAAATCTTTTAAATCGTTCGGAGACCTCATCCAATTTGGAGACGGACGGTTCGAATTCGGCATCGAACTCTGGCAGCACTGGACTCACACAAGAGATCGATATGCTGGACATTGGTAGTAGTACGCCGAAAAAGCGTAAAGCAGTTAGTGGCGTGCTGAAAATACGTTCACTCTCCGACGACGAAATGCCACCGACACTCAATGAGCATGTCACCAATGTGGTATTCTCGACACCCGTGTCATCGCAAAAGCTACCACGTCGTGACGGTGGTTTGTTGGGTAAATTAAAGGCCACACGCTTCGCATTACCGCTCTCAACAGATACGAAGAAAATCGAACCGATGACAGAGAAGACATCGTATCTGAAAATGGCTGCAGATGACCCCACCATGTCACCAATTAATTTGGGTAATAATGTGCCAAAAACACCGAAATGCATAAATACACCATTTCGCACACCGAAATCGGTGCGTCGCGGCATGGGACGTCAGTCCTTTGAACGCATTTTAGGCACACCCGACTACTTGGCGCCGGAATTGCTGTTGCGGCAGGGACATGGCCCTGCTGTGGATTGGTGGGCTCTGGGCGTTTGCTTCTACGAATTCTTGACCGGCTTGCCACCCTTCAATGATGAAACACCACAAAAAGTTTTCGACAACATTCTAAATAAAAGTATAACATATGGCGCCCACAATGACACTGTTTTGAACGCAATTAATTCCATTTATTTTTTAGATATTGAATGGCCACAAGGTGATGAAGCACTATCAGCCGAAGCGATGGAAGCGGTCGATCAGTTGTTAACGATCGATCCCTTGGAGCGTCCTGCCGCCAAAGAGGTGCTGCAAATGCGCTTCTTCGAGTCTATAGATTGGGAGAATATTGAAAATGTTGAGCCGCCGTTTGTGCCAGCGCCTGATAATCCCACCGACACGGCATACTTTGAGGCGCGCAACAATTTGCAGCATTTAAAGCTGTCCAATTTCACGCTCGAAGACTAGTAGCACGTGTTTTAAGACTGTTTAGTTCGTGGGGGGTATTTGTATTATTTGCTATATAGGATTGACTATTGAATATGCGAGATATCGCCACATGAGAGCCATAATCGCATTGTAAAAAAACATTAGTGAAGCATTACAAGTATATTAGTTAATCTACATTAAAATGATTATTTCGTTTTATTGGTATATTTTTTATTGATTTCTTTAATATTGTTTTTACTGTATGTAGTTAATTTATCTGTTAGACGTCTTGTTTTATGAGCACCCTTTCAAACCAGTTAAATTATCTGTTTCGTGTAGTAATATTTAGTTTTAATAACGAATTTAAAGCAATACTTGGCTGATGTGTATCTGTGTCCAAAGTATAAAATAAATAAAGAAATAATTTTCTAAGAAAATAATTGTTAAGTATCATAAAAGTATATATGATTATTCTTCTAGTAATCAGTCAAATATCATCAATTACTTGATTATTGTTTTTGCACACACATAGATATATAAAGAGCCATACTGACCAATATGTAACATATCAAATGTGTCATTATTTAAATTAATCGCATACATGTAAAATGTCCTCGTTGAAAAAGTCATTGTTTTACTATTTATAATATATTTTCATAGATTTATCTTAAACTCTTTATTTAACATTTTTATATAAATATTATGTAACATATACAAATCTATTACGTAATAAAATATAATTGCACTGATAAATTGTATATAAAATAAAATTGATTTAACTGCTGTTGCGGTGAAAAAATGTTAAAACTGACAAATTTTGTAGCGAATTGCATTCATTTTGCCTTGTTTTAATGCGGCATTTCTACATCAACAAATTTCTGGAGATTGTGAAAAAATAAGGCTTAAATCCTAATTACAACACAAACAATTCTATTTCTATTAAGGCATGAACAGTCAACTTGGCAGTATTCCACAAAAAAAAATATAGGGGTATGATTTCTAGCGCTTAAAAATAACAACAGCATCGGATATACGTACATAAAACCGAATCCAATCTGGCTACTTTTAGTACTACCACCAAATCTAGTATAGCATCAACAAGTAATCCCGAAAGGGCACAGCACTTATCGTTGATAATGCTCAGTTAACTCGTGGCCTAAATCAGAAGCCCCACTGTTTAATGATGATCTTCGTAGCGTTGGATTTGTCAAAAGATTCTGCCACAGTCAATCACACAACAGGTTGAAGATATTAACCAATAATCATCCGTACTTTTTCGAGTCAAACCAACAAATCTTAGAATAATTGAAGATGTGATACCGTAGGGGGGAGTTCTCTATGCATCTCGAAAATCTTCCAACCACCAACGGAAGTCAAAATCGTTTCATTTCTGCTAGCGACCTAACACGCTCTATTAAATCTACAGCAACCATACATATTAATCAACTGGACGAAGTCGTTCAGTCTAGATCCAAATATTTATTTCTGGTAATGGCATTACAACTCTGATTTTGAGTGTTACATTAGACAGCCTGTGCCCCTTCACTCCGCATATGATCGCGATTATTAACAAGCTGAAGAGCCGCAATATGATGCTCAAGTCGCTAGTCGACAGTGCATGGGGAAAGAATAGAGAAAGGCAACTTAACAGGCAATGGGCCGGCTGGTGTAGTTTATGCATCTCCCAAATATATGATCGCTTGAATGCAGTAGGACGCAGTTAAAGAAGCTTAAGACTTATCAGAATAACGCATTCCGTACAGTCACAAGTTGTCTCTAGATTTCACCGGTCGAGCAACTACACAACGCCATCCGTATGCTATCCAAGTAGTTTCTGAACCCAGTTTCAGAAACCCTCCTTGCCTTTACAGAACAGAGCTTAGAGTCAAAACAGCACCCATTGCAGCCACCGAGCTCGAGTTGCTTCGCCAAACTAGAGTGACCCTCACGCAACTTCATTCTGGATACCGTAGTAGAATAAACTCTACTTATTCAGCTTAGAACTCAACATACCCCAATATATGTCCCGTCATCTAACACTCTTTTCCCTTTGGTCTGACCTCGTCGAAGAAGTTCGTTTCCTGGGCCTCCCGTTAGATGACTTCGAGACAATTGAATCATACATGCCAATTCAATCAGGGCTGGATAAGTGCTGGATCCACAATCACTAAATTCTCGAGAACGCAATTCATGTAGTTTATTTTGGCTTTCTGAATTGTACTCTTCTTAGATATAAATAAGATTGATTACCGTTACACCGGGTTAGGTTGAACCAATGTAGTTCCTTCTTTGTTGGTATAACAGTAGATTCGTATCTTCATCCAACTGAGTATGGGTTAGATTGTAAAAGAAAGTCATACGAAACAACTGCGGGATATTTCACGCAGGATATGAGCCACGTGGTTTCATACGTACTATCGCAGCTATCTGCACATCTTCAATCAGTTGAGTGATAATATGAAATTGTGGATTTTTTCACCTTATCTATTACAAATTCTCGAGCAATTGACGATTACCATCGTATATACCGATATTTCGGTTTTCCACTTTTCAAAAATCAGGGGAACATGTCTCCCTTCCACATGTGGTCAAAACAAAATAATGAGTCCGACTGAAATTTAGATATTTTTTCATTATGTTGTTGTTGTTGTAGAAACGTATGTCATCTTAATCTAGTTCTTCGGTTTTTAAAATTTCCGATCAAATTTAAGTCCCTACATTCCCGAGCATATGGAATAATTGTCCAAGAGCAATGAAACATATTTTTGCATAAAAAGTAACCGTTAAAAACTTCCGCTTGTGCAAGCATTTTCGCACTAAACGCAACCATCGCGTGGATTATGTGCGCCATGGGACATAATATTGAAATGGCTACCAGCAAAATGGGCGCCGCACTGCAGCGAACGAATTACATTTTATTACAACAATAACAAGAAAGAGCACATTAAGCAAAGGGAAATCGTAGGCGCTCATTCAGTCAGCCATGGTGGCACTGGTCCAGTTGGCCAATTGTCCTAATAAATGCTATTCTAATAATGTGTTTTTTTTTTGTTTTTGAAGCGCTGCTTTCGTCGAAAAACGTCCGTTGAGTGCACTTGCGCGCTGGAAGTGGACTGAGTGTTATTTGCTCTAAACTAAGTATTGTCCTCGCTGTGGTTTTCTACTTCTGTGTTGGTGATTCTTTTCCTCTGCAATTGGCGTCTTTCCACATTTTGCGTTAGTTCTATTTCTTTTTGGCACTCGAAATCGGTCTCTGATGCAAAATTCGTATTGTTTTGATAACTGAGGTCGTCTACCCATGACAGAGGCGCACAAACAAATGACATACATATATTGTATTTGTAAATAGCCCTTTATTAAACACGCATACGAGTCCTTATGTGTTTCTACTAAATACTTAACATTTTCTAATTCTGTCTTGAAATAGTTTCTACGGAAGAAATTAAAGTTCGAGAACACCAAATGTGCACTTTTGTTTTACTTCTGTAACGGTAAGTAGCTATTACTGTTTACTACAAACATCATTGGTTACGCAACATTAGCAAGAAGGTAGGTAGGTGAGTGCCATATGTGTTCCAAAGTAAGCTGAACTTTCGAATTTGAATTTCTTTTAATATAATTTTCTTCTGCAATGTAGATATTACTGTTCGATGATGTTTAAACCAGTCTAATAAATGTTCATGTAGTATATGTATGTCAATTTTCAGTAAATTTTCCTAAAGAAATATTTATTAATTTAAACGTACCACATATTCTCCGAAATATTTGGTATAAAGTCATTGAGGCAAGGAAATTCTCATTTTATTATTAGTATATAGGAAGATCTTCAGATCTGAAGCTATGTTCCTATGGACCAGTCTCGTATTAGTTCAAACCACTTCCAATCAATGGAAGTCGTTTCTCTGCTGGTAATGCAAAACCTATGAACATAAAAAAGCTTACAAGGGTATTTCATTTGTCGGCGGATAACATCAAAATGAGTTCCAGAAACAAGAGAGCATCTGTCATACGTGTAAATGCCAAGGTGGTAAAAGTCAAGTTTTGTGACTTTAGCCCAGCGACCACGTTACCCGATGCAATCTATGGTTCTTGAACTAAAGCCACATCGTAGCCGCCCTTCTCTAATTTGAGAAGGAGCTCGGCAGAGGCGATCCTACTTTTGTGGAGGTTCACCTGTATTACCCTCAGCTCTCGGTTCTGCATTTTCAGAGTGCTGGGTCGGCGCCTTCTCCACCTCCTGTAGGACTAGTGAAGTCGCCAAGATCTCTTCTAAACCGAGATCCTTCTCCACTTCACCTTTCTCGAGCGTGTTTGCGTTACCGTCTGGGGGGGTGGCGTTTTTGAGGCGAAGGAACACGCTTTCAATGCCCCACGCCATCTTCCCGAACCTTGCGTACAGAATGTCGTCCGCCGCCTTATTGATCTGGAGGATGTCGTTTTGGCCTCCATCTTCATTTGACGCTCAACACCCTCCAGTCGCTAGTCGGCACGTCCGGATTCTGCCGTTGTAGCAGCCGCAAAGCATATTCCGGGTCCACTACGCGAGGTATAATTACCTTCGCCTTGGGCACTGATGGAATATTATTGCGGTCCACCACCTCCAGTCTCCATTCTCCCATAGGCTAGGAAGCGTCCTTACTGCTTCCTTTACCCATGTAAGCGACGGGTCATCCTTACACTTTAGGATTTTAACTCCGCTAATCCACCACGCTCCAACAAATGTGGGCATGGGTGCGCTTGGTCAGCATCCATCCTCGCGAAGAGAGCTTCCAATAGCTTCATTTCCACTATTTTCCACCGCTCCTGTGACATCTGCCCCAACGGATTACTACGGTGCCATGATCAGATGTCGTTTTGCAATCTCAATTGCCGCCGCCGCTGCTTTGGAAGTCATTGGTCTGTCCTCCGCGTGCCTGACTTGTTGCTTTTCAGCAACGTCCTTGCACTTCCTCTTTTTCGCTGGTGCCTTTGGTTCGCTCTCCATCTGCCCCAGGTGGTTACTAAGGTCAATGAGTGCCACGATCAGATATCGTTTTGCAATCTCAATGGCCGCCGGCGCTGCTTTGGATGTCATTGGTCTGTCATCCGCGTGCCTGACTTGTTGCTTCTAAGCAACGTCCTTGCACTTCCTCTTTTTCGCTGGTGCCTTTGGTTCGCTCTCCATCGAATGCTGCCTCTTTTCAGCTATTTGCTTCTCAATCCAATTAGAAAATGCAGGATCCGAGGCATTGCACCAGTTCCTTGTTGCGAAATGAGGATGACCGGTCTTCACCTCCTCTCTGGTTCAAGCCAACCGTTGCACCTCATCTTCCTTCAGGTTGGACTTGCCCTCGAGTCGGTTACATATTCCGACCGCCGACTTGTATCTGGCCTTGGCTTTCATCCCCTCCTTGTTAGGCTTCTTCCGGGGCCCTCTCTTGTTACCAGAGTTGGTACCCACGGTCGACAGCTCAGGAGATCGAAGAAGCTCTTCTTTCTTTTTAGCGTTGATGCTTACGGCGCTTTCTTGGTCCGAGTCTTCGAGGACTGTGGCACTGGTGCGCTGTAAGGTTGGTTTTACCAATTGAACTAACCTAACAAAATATAGATAATAACAGTTGACTATATGCAGGCTGCGAGGCCCTTAAGGCATGAGAACGATGAACCTTCAATTTATGTTTACAGACAAACTTTCGCCTGAAACTATTTTAGGAAAGAATCAAAACACCAAACAAACAGTTCAACTGCAACCTCTAAGTGAATTTCAGTTAAGTAGGCGTTACAGATCGGTGTGGCGCTAATGATGAAAATCCATTACAACTTCTTGCACATACGCCCCTGCAGTGACAATGGCAATTATTCAATGCAACCTATGCGTCAACGCATGAACACCGAACGGCACGCTGTGTACACACATGACGACTTGCCTCCTCCTAGCACACACTCACACCTATGCCAGTATATAAGGGCATTTATAGCTCGTTTGGCTGTCACTTGAACTTTATACGCAGCAGAGCGCTGACAGCAATTGCAACGCAGCCGTTGTGTTCATTTGGCGCCGAGCGACAAACCGTGTGTTGCGTGAAAATCACTGAACCGTGAAAGTAATACCGTTGCTGCAGTGACAATTCCCTGGCTCTGGCGGACAAACAATTGCAACAGCACAGCGACACAGACGTAGTAAATCACCGGCATTAGCAGGGCAATAGACAGCTGAAATCAGACAGTGGAAAGCTGGATCACGGCAGAAGAGGCTGTGTGTGTATGTGCGTACTTAGTTTATGCAAATACGATTCAGCAGCGTAGAAGTGCGAAATGAAGTCAACATCCAGTGCCATTTGGTGGATAAAGCGTCCAAAGAAAACATCGAAATGGGCGATAAAAAAGCGAAAGCAATCAGTTGGTGCCACATTCAGCAACGACATGACAGATCTATTTCGCAACATATCGATGCATGCTTATGGCAAATTGGTCGACAGCACATTGAATGTGTGGGAGAAGTGAGTATACACATACCTATAATACATAAATATGTCAGCGATGAAAGCCAGCAAATTAATGTTGCATTGTGTGGGAATGCAATGTTACTCATACGCAGCGTTGAACGATAGCTTATACATTTTAAGTTTTCAATTCTGAAACAGTTTCGATATAATTTTAATGCGACTCAAAATAGGCGAGACCAGATTGTTTCCTATGACAAAAAGCTACGTTCTGAGGTCTCTATCCGGTTGTTATGCCAAACTGAGTACTGAGAGAAGAGATTCTTTTGATTAATTCGAAGAATTTGCGTATAATAAACTTGAACTTATATCTATGATTTTCTTCTGTAAGCTTTCGGGTTGGTAAATTTAAGGTTTAAGTATTAGTTAGCTTTCAAGGACTTCAAGTTTCCATTATATTCGACATGTGTTAAAAAATTAACGGAAATTTTGGTATTTTGAACTCCTAAAATTTTGAAAAAATATGTCTCATTACTTTTCGGCATAGTCTTCTTTCAACTCGATACACTTGACTTGCCGACTGTAAATCATTTGAAAGGTATATTTTCTAGAGATCTTTGATGTAAGTCTCTTTAGGGGGGACTGAACTGTTCAAGTTTGGAAACAAAGAAGGCACACGGCGTCATATCTCGAGGATAAGATCAATTTGGTTGTGACGATGACGGTTATGTGTTATCATGCTGGAAGAATAATATTTTTCTCGGCAAATGGGGTCGTATTTTTTCGAAAAGCATTCAGATTTCCTTCAAAAATTATGCATAACCTCACAAAACTTTTACAAAACATTCAACGAATTTGTCAAGTAAAGTATGAGTCCAAATATCAATTACTTAAGTCAAAAGAGTCTTACGTTAGCGAAAAATAAATAGACTAATTTCTAGGTTCAATTTATTCGCAGAGAGAACACTTTTTTGGGAGGAAATATCGACAGAATGGGCTCTAGATTGTAGAAGAAAACATATATAGGTCATCTGCTATCTTATTCATATTGATAAGGACTGTAACAACTCATAAGATTTCACTACAGGGTATATAATTGGGTTTTCTGTACACAACAATAAATTACCACCTTTGTATTTACATAACTGTTTGTGCATTTACCGTTGTGTGTAGATACATATATATATATTTTCATATTTGCAGATTAATATGGTTGGCTGTGCATATAACAACAATGTTTGTACTGTTTACGATTTTGACACTGATTTGGGAGCAATTTGTCGCTCAGTACATTGTCATCAACCTATACAATCCATTGTATCCCATTGAATCTGTGGCATTTCCATCCATTTCCATCTGCTCGAACAATAGAATCTCAAGGCAGGCGGCATTGGCGCATGCAACGGAGCTGTGAGTTTGACATTTCACTTTACTGTTGGTATTAAATGCACACACACACATTACTGTACACGGATGAATCTATGCACACTTTGAAAAGGAAGGACTTTGAAGTGCAATGAGGAGGAACCACAGCTGGGTAATTACAAGCGAGTTTCGTCGAGTCGCCATGAAATTAATAAGGACTTAAAGGATATATGTATAAATTTCTTAATAACTAAGGTAACTCGGTAACTTTGGCGAATTCAGCGAAGTGATTGATCGATTTTAGTCGCCTTAACAACTTTATAAAGAGCCCAAGGGCTTTGTCGAATCATAAGGCTCTTTGCGATCCGTCAGGAGTATTTAGGTGACATAAAGGACAGTGGAAGCTGTCTAAGTGAGACTCTCTGTAGTTGCGGAGATTTACCCCATGACCTAGCCTAACATAACCTATGTTCTAATTTTGGCTTGTTCAAAAGCATGTTAAAGAGTTGACATTACGAAGAAGTTCAAACCATAAATTACATCTGGTTCTTGATCACGTCATGATATTAAGTTATCATTAGAAATAGTTAGAGAACATTATACTAGATAATTTTATGGAACACTGTTTAGGATTTCTGGAAAAAAACCCATTCTTTTATCGACGGAGAAGAATATTTCTTTTGTAGCAAACTTTATATAGAAATATAGTTTTAAACTCTATAACTACAACTTTGCCTAACGTGGATATTATGGCCTTAACAAAAAGAATCTAGTGGGTTACTGCTTCAACCGGAAAGTATATAGTAAATCCTAAGCTATATAGATCGAAGATTCTCTTTGCTACACAAGAGCGTTCAGATTCTTCAAAAATCAAAGAACAAATATCAAAACGATCTACTTCTTGTGATGTTCTCTATAAATGACTAGGTTTACGGCGACTATTGGACGGTGTTTAGTCTGGGCGCTATTCTTCCAGTGAGCCTTATTTTAGTGAATGCTTAAGTGGGCCGCTGGGAGAGTTCAACTTCTTAGTTCTTAGCCACTGTAGCTGATAGCATGCTGGTGGGTTATACAAATACTCGAATACCTGTCAACGCCTAAATATATTCATGTGACTATTGTCTATTGCTTTGTCTATGTTACCTATAATTGGTGTCAAGTTGTTTGCATGTGCTTTTCATCTTCACACATAATGTGCAATTAGCGTAAGATGAGCAAATGCAAACACTTAAATATATTTATATGCGTCTATTATTACAGCAGCGCCAAGGATCCGAAAGGACGAGACGTTGACCATTTCATGGAGCGTTTAAAATTCTTCATTAATTTGTATCAGCGAAATGATCTCGAGGTTGATCCTGAAGTGTACTCTAATTTTCAAGCATTTTTGGACACACACGATACATTTGAAAATGAGACTTTCTATAATACACGGAGGGTTGCAGAAATGGTAAGAATCTAGAATTATAAGATTATTTACTAATAATTGAAACATTTTCAGCTTTCGCCCTCTTGTGATACACTCATACGTAGTTGTAAGTTGTCAGGTGTCGAAATTGATTGTTTCAGCCGTAAGGCATTTCAGAAGAGTTTGACGACTTATGGATCCTGTTGTACCTTTAATACGGGAAATTTGTAAGTGACATTGTAAAATGGTTTCCTGGAGTTGAAAATGAACTTTTACAGTATGCTTTTTCAAGTAAATAAAATAAATATATGATTTTTTTTGTAATACTTACAGTTACAACAAACGTAAAATCCGTGACCGCTTCGTCAATACTGAACTGGGACTGACGGTTGTTTTGAATACGAGTCATAATGATGACTTTATGTCCATCTTAAAAATAGACGGTTATATTGTCATCGTACATGATTCGGATATCTTCCCCGACACAACATCGGGCGAGGCACACGAACTATTTCTAACATACGGCGAAGAGTCCTTTATGGCATTGCGTGCTCTTTTGGTATTCACAGAACCCAGTTTGAGTTCATTTAGTCCGCATACAGTAAGTGAAATGCATTCAATTTGAGTGAGTTTTGCAAATATCTTCCAATATTTTTACATTCAGCGTAAATGTTATTTCGAAGATGAGTTTTTACAGTATGCAGCAGGTTCTAATTGGAACTATAGTTTTTCGAATTGCGTAACACGTTGCCGTCTACGTAGTATTATGGCACTATGTCGTTGCATACCATTTTATATGGATACAAGATTGTTGCCAGACACGGATGGCGTTATTTACTGTACTCTGCAACATGTGTATTGCCTGCTCAGCTATAAGTGTGAGTTCGTTCAGTGTTCTCCGTAGGTCCAAGTAAATCTTTTGAATATATTTGTATTTTCACAGTTAAATGGAACAATGTGCTTACACAACGCGAGCTCTTGCCTGGTTTACAACGTGCTTACGAAGAAGCTCTTTACTGTCCGGAATGCTTGCCAGCCTGCAATGATGTGCAATATGGTGTGTCATACATGGCATTGCCTATACATCGGTTCTTAGCTAGCAGTACACCAGCGTAAGTTAAAAGGAATGTCGAAGGTGGACATGGTTACGAAATCGTGGCTAAACTGAGGTCGAAGCCCGAGCTCTGTTCATTATTCACCTAAAGACTTACTAAAAGCCAGAACTTTTAAGTACCGGAGTTTTAGTTTTGGTTAGCTGAGGTTTCCAGTACAGTCCTTCCGATGTTGTTCTATTGTATACCTAAGTCTTACGTATAATAAGAGCCTAACTTTTATAAAAAATGATTACCTACATCGAACCAATTGGTATCAATTATTTTGTCTTCATATTTTAAATATCAATTTTAGTGAATTAGATAAAATCGGCCTGGACTTGGAAGATATGTCTGTCCTGCGTGTTCATTTTGACGAGCCACATGCAATGTATTATAAGCGTGTGTTGGGTAATACCTGGTATGAAGCAATGTGTAAGTATCTTCATATATTTGAAAGATTGATGTCGTTTATAAAACTTATTAGTCCCTAATAATTGCTTTCTTTGCGTTTCTAGGCACAGTTGGTAATGTAACCTCAATATTCCTGGGTTTCTCTATCGTTGCAGCCTTTGAGATTGGATTCTTCGTATCGAAATATATAATACTTGCCATTAAAGCAGCCATAAGGCAAGATGAACAAGAACATAAAAATGGCAAAAAGAAAGACGATATGCAACTCTATATATGTCCTTAAACTAAATTGATAAACGAATGTTGTTGATAAATGCACTGAATTGAAATTTATATTAGAATGCAGCAGTTTAAAATATATCTAATATGGGTTTACGAGAGTTTTAATGCTTCATTCTAGTCACGAAAAACATAGATAGAGCTGTGGGTATTTTTAATGATTATCTTATTCAAACTAAGCTATATCGTTAAGCCTCTCTAGAAGTCCTTAAGCAGAACTTACCTATCTTTCAAATTTCCACAGCCATCTCTCAGTACAAGGTGTAATTTTTTACTATAAATAAGTAAAGAACTGAATTAATGTATTTATTAGTTTTCAACATAACCTTTGTATGGGAAGTAGGCGCGGTTATAAACCGATTTCTTCCATTTTTGTACTGTATAAGGTAGTACCTAAAAGAAAAGACTCTAGAAAATTTGTTTAATAAAGCTTTAGTAGCTTACTTAGATATATAGAAAAAACTTGGTAGGGGCGGGGCCACGCCCATTTCTCCAAAAAAAAATTACAACCAAATATGCCCTTCACAGTGCTATCCTTTGTACAAAATTTATTTACGGCTTAGTTACGGCACTTTATGTGTTTTCGGTTTTCGCCATTTTGTGGGCGTAGCAGTGATCCGATTTTGCCCATCTTCGAAAGCAACCTTCCAATGGTGCCAAGAAATACGTGTACGTGTTTCATTAAGATATCTTAATTTTTTCTCAAGTTACAGCTTGCACAGACGGACAGACAGACATCCGGATTTGAACTCCACTCTTCACCCTGATCACTTTGGTGTATATAACCCTATATCTATCTCGTTTAGTTTTGGGTGTTACAAACCGTTAACTGAGCCATGGTAGTTTTCTTAGATTTAGAAGCGTACTGATAAGCTTCAAATAATTGTTTCGGCAAAAGTCTTCGAAACGCACTATTTAACGTAGTTTTCATCACCAATCATGTGTAATACAATGACATTTTGTGATTCTCGTTTCATTGTAATCGTGACCATCCGTGATCATACGAAGGCTCTAGTTCAGCGTTGTCCACGGCCTATGCGCACAATAGCGCACGGACAAGCCAGAAACCTCACACCAACATGTCGCGACAAGTGTCTGTGAGAGCACGATTGTGCTACTGTATTCAACTTCGTAGGCAAGCAAAGCAGAATTTTGCGATCAGTTGACGCTAGAAAACAGAACGCGCTAAAAATGTTCCAACAAATTTGGAAAATGTGTTATTTTTTTATTGAGAACAATGAAAAGCATGCAGAATGCTTAATTTGTTATAAAAAAATAAAGCGTTGTAGCAAACATGATATAAAAAGACATTATGAACGTTGTCACAAAAATCTTGTAAATATCGAGGGAGACGCCCGAAAAAGCCTTCCTGGTAATTACAAAAGAAAATTTTATTTACAATTAAATTCTCAGCTATACTATCAAACAATCACATTTCTGATCTCATTAGAATTAAGCAATATAATAAAGAAATAAATATAGATAATTTAGTTGACCGTAATTTTTAAAAAGTACGTTTACTTATTTGTACGCACTGTTCCGTATTCGTGTTGTCTGCTCGTAGCTTTCCGAATGTACGCTAATAACCAACACAAGCATAACGTGCACACAGTCACGTTGGACAACACTGTTATAGACAGATGCATTCTAGCATTTCTTCTTAATGATATATAAAACTTTGGATTTCATCTTTCATTCTGTCTTGATTCGATGTTTCATATTGTTTTATTGCCTTATCTTACTCATAAATTACTCTTATTGTCAAAGGTTTAGTGTCAATTGTACCGAGCCTTAACACATAATAGGAAAGTTGTTTCTAGGACATTCAGAAGGGTTTGGTATGTGATAATTAATAAAAGATGAATCCATTATAACAGCCGAACTGATCCATTCTGTCCATTTTCTGTTGAAGAGATAAGACCATTATAAACGGCGTAACGCCCTCGATGACAACTGCTCTGAATTACAAAATCGACAAATTTCTTTATATTGATATGAAATAAAACGAATTCTTCAGCCTGGTCGGGTCCACTTCCTAATGTTCACTGCCATAGATGTAAAGACCGAAAAACTGTAAGCCTGATAGATGTATTTATTTTAACATATATTCATAATGTAATACTTAAAGAAGAATGTGCATGTGTGGAGTGTGGAATTTCGTACAAATTTGGTATTGATTTCCAAATCAAATGAAACTAAGTACAAACAGTATTTTCTTGTCTCAATGGAATGAATCAATTAGCGCAAGCAATTATTGCCAATTCACCGTTGGTGTATGAAAGAGTACTCACTAATGCACACATATTATATTCACGAGCATATTGAGCATTTTACAAATCCTTACAACTCAATGTCAAGTCAGTCAGTCAATGACTAACAATACAGTCAAGTTGTAAGCCTGATTGCTCCACTAAACGTTCCACTAATAAGCCATAATGCTGCGTAATTAGTTCAATATGCGTACGAACATGCACACGCGAGCTTTTCCCTGGCACTTTGGCATATCGCTAACGACTGACACCAAAGCAATTAACCGACGCTAATTCGCCGGTGAAAACGACTCTAATTTACAGGTACAAGACAACCGAAAACCCACAAGTGACGCTAACAATCCTAACTGCACCGCCATCTCCCGTTGGTGTTTGTTTCCTATACGAGTATAAAAGCGTTGGCATTTGCCATTAGAGCTACAATTAGTGCGACTGTCGGTTGTCAAACACCGCTAGTGTATACGACGATTGAATCTCTTTCACCTGCCACGATTGAAATCCAAACGTAAATGGTAATCAGTAATGCCGCACCAAAAGCGCCATACACCTCCAAAGGCGCCAAATAAAACGGATCCACCATTTGTACTGGGACGTGCAGCTTGGTGGGTGCCGACAGTCGCGGTTCAACGACGCGATGGCAAGCGGAAAATCTCATTTGCCGAAGCATTCAGGGACTTCCTGCAGAATGTGTCATTTCATTGTTATGGAAAATTAGTGGAGCCGCACCGGCGTTTCCATGAACGGTGAGTAGATGCGACTAGCACAAGCGCGTACTTATGAAGGTGGTCCGATAAGTACGTATTGTACAAAAAACGAAGATTTTGGAAAATCGCGCAATTAAACTATGGAGACTTCTAGTACGTCACAAGCGAGAAATATTTTTACGCCAAAAGAGGACCCTTTTAATGCAATTCGGTGTATAATCGGTCCAATAATTCGGTATGATAAAGCCCTGTAACCGTTTTTCAGTTAGGAAAAGATGATAATACCTTGTAACTGCTTAAAACGGAGGTCGTAAGTTTTCCGGCCGTTGGCCTTTGTCTTCTTCGGTACAGATTCGCCGGGTGAAGCTCACTGCTTCAGTGGATGCATGTTTCGTCGACTGTATAGAAAGAACACCGAATCTCTCGGATTGTGCTTAAAAAGCTCAGTCGTTCCGGAACAATGAAATTCGTTAAATAAATTCTTGACGGTAGCGATCGGAGAACAACGCTCTTTGATTTTACTGCGCGATTTTTTTTCGAAAATCATAATGGAATAAATAATAACTATTAGTCTTTTTCCATTTTTTTAATCCGCGAATACTACCAATTCTACACATAGTGACTAAACAAATCTCCGAATCCAATTTTGATGAGAATATGCTAAACGATAGAAAATTTTTTCCTAAGATGAAACTAAGTACTAAACGGACCACTTTTATACCTAAGTGGGAACGAAAGAGTAGCTCATATCATTGCCTGCCATCAATGTGTATTGAAGCCGTTGGAGCGAGAATTTAATCAACAGCATTGTGTTGTCGCTTTTCATTTACTTGCAGTTTCTTTTGGATTATTTTCCACATCACAATGATGAGCGTACTGATTATTTTTCTATCGGGTACGTCCATCTTCGAGGGGCAATTTTTAAGCACAACCATCTATGATCCATTGTTTCCCATACATAAGGTGCCCTTCCCCACATTATCGATATGCACGCTGAATCGCATGTCGAATTATTCCGTCACTAGATATGCAGAGAAGCTGTGAGTACCTGTTCTTATACACGAATATTAAAAATTCAAGATTTGATTCTCAAACAACTTAAAAATATATATTTGAAATTGAATTTGTTTCAGACAGCGGAAAGATCCATACAAACGTGGAGTTGACTATTTTTACAATGAAATCAGAAAATTAAGTTATCCGTATTCTAAAAAAACTGAAAATGATGATAATTTTGAAGATTTCTTAGAATTTCAAAACTTTTTGGATATTTATGATACCAAGGATACTGAGGTGTTTTATAACACCAGAGATCGCATGAAGGAGGTAAGCAGAATGGTTGTTAATTATAATTTTAGTTAACTATAGTTCATTATACTCCAATTTTCGAATTTGAATTTTTTGTTTTAAACCAGAATTAAAAAAAAAACTAATCTTCAAACATGTCTGCATTTCTTTCTTTAGTTAAGCCCTAGTTGCAAGGATATATTGGTGCGTTGCCGTTTGGCCGGAGAGGACTTTGAATGCTTGACGAAATTTACAGAAACCTTAACTGCGAATGGTTTCTGCTGTACTTTCAATGAAGATGGCTTGTAAGCTTGTTCAATATCGATGAAAGAGGCCAGACTTTTCAACAACTTTTAAGTTTTTTAAAATATTTTTCTGAACTATCCTCGGATAGATATGCAAACAAATTCTAATTACAAATACACCAAATTAATATATAATGTTTTTTGGTATATTGATTCCATTCCTTTCAGATATTCAAAGCCGCGAGATGAAAGTTTCAGCTTTTACAAGGAGCTAAATGGCTTGGTTTTATTACTAAACTCTTCAAATAATGATGAATTTTTCAAACAATCGCTTTCGGCTGGCTTCGCAGTAAGTTTTCATTTCGATTGTCTCAAAAATTTCTTTCATGTCCAGTTTACATTGTCGATTTAAAATTATCATATATTGCAATGAATTAATTTTTATTTTCTTAAAGTTTTATATCCATCCATATGGCTACTACGCAGACATTTCGAGCGGTTCGGTAAAGGAACGCTTTGTGGAAAGTGGCATGCATACGTATATGTCAATTAAGCCGGGTAGCATGCAAACTGTCAACGAAGCTCGCATACTATCGCCATCAGTGGTAAGTGCCACCGTAAAAGGGATCAATCTAATCCCATAGACACATTACATTAATTGCTGAAAAAGTTTATATAAAATGTTTTAAAACTTCTTCACTCACTCACTCTTTCACTTCTCTTCCTCAGCGCAAATGCTACTTTGACGACGAGCAATCTCGCATATTTGGTAAACAATACAGCTCGAATAACTGTATAACACGTTGTCGTATGCATAGCATGCTGGTGCTGTGCAATTGTTTGCTCTTCATGTATCCGGAAGACTTGCTAGACGTGTCTACAGATTTTGTATACTGTACGCTTAGGCATAAAGCCTGCTTGGAACGTTATTATTGTAAGTTTTAGTGAGATAGATGGAGAAAAACAGGGAAAGATTGTGTCTATGTCGTAATTTAATATTTTTAAATATTTCTTCCAACATAGTCAAATGGTCTAACGTTATTACCGAGCGCGCAAATATTCCTGGTCTAGAACGTGAAATGGAGGACTCTTTATACTGTCCGCAATGCCTGCCCTTGTGCTCTTCGGCACGTTATGATGTTTATGCCAATGCATTGCCTTTGACTTTATATAATATGCACACCTTTCCGTAAGTTTAAAGTAATAATCAGTTAACTGTTTTGTTTTGAAAGTGATAGTTTGGTTCATAAAAGGTATTAGATATGTTTGAGGAGATGATTCTGGGTGCATAAATAAGTTAAATAACATAGCTATTCTAAAGATTGTCAAAACTTAAACTTCTTATCAGACTATCTTTGTTCTCCGCAAATCCATTATACCATAATAGAGTTTACGAGATTGAAAGGACAGATCAATGAAGTAGACATCCCTTTTATTTCAAGTTGTCGTTAAAACCAATCCGTTTCAAATCAAAAGAAGTATCTACCAGATTAACGGATTCCTACAGAATCTTTAATTCTCTTAATTCAATCTGGATACTATCAAGGATACTATCTGGATATAGCAACTAAGACCATCGCATTGTATATGGAAGGAATATGTGTTCGGTCAATATAGAATAAACATCATTGAAATCTGATTTATCAAGTATTCAATGGTAGATGTTTTAACCCTTGAACTAAGGGATTTTCTTTCAAACATATTTCGTATATTGGAGATATTCTTAGAAAATCAATAATATTATAACTGTTAACATTCCGATTATCGTTTCGATTTAATATTCAGAATTATTAAACGTCTTTCCTAATTGTTCATGTGTAATTATTCTTAAGATTAAGTAAAAGGGAAGTAAATAAATCAATCCTACCATCTGGTTTATCATAAAACTCAGTTACATATATATTTTCCTGCCTTTGTTTAATTACAGTGAAATAGCCGAGGAGAATATATCGAGTCTTGCTTTGACACATGTTTACTTCGGTGTCTCGCATATACAAATTTTTCGACGTGTACTCAAAGATACTTGGTTTGAAGTTCTCAGTGAGTTTGCATATGCATTTAAAAACAAAAATAAATAAATTGCTAACATTTCTACAGGCTTCATCGGCAATATAGTGAGTATTATAACGGGCTTTTCACTGATAGGCATTTGTGAGGTGCTATACTTTATCGCTCGTCAACTGTTTTTGGCTCTAAAAAGTGAAATGGCATCTGATCGCAAAGTTAAAAAGAAGAAAGCGAAAACAGCTTTATTAATTCTACCGTGAGGAAGGATCTTAAATGATTGTTATTAATGTTATTTATCTATATTACAGTTAAAATGTTAAATCTTAATAAATTGTTTCTGATGTACTTGTAATAAAATTTGACAGTAATAGCGTTGGGTAGTGTGCCTAGATAAGACGTTTGCCATTCAGAGTAATGATGGTTTAAAAAATGCTATTCTCTCAAGAATATTGTTCTTAAAGTCGAAAGAAGGGATCTAACTTGAGTAAAAATTGTGATATCTTAATGAAACTTGGTACACATATTCCCTGGCACCATAAAAAGGTTGGTATTATAGATGGCCGAAATCGGACCACGTCCATAAATCGTCGTTAACCGAAAACCTATAAAGTGCTATAACTAAGCCATAAATAAAGTTATAAAAGTAAAATTCGGCATATAGGATCACATTAGGGAGGGACATATTTGGATGAATTTTTTACATAACTTTCACTGTACACTATTTCAATTAATCACCTGTGGATACAAACGACCAAAACTTTGCACAAATTCTGCATTCATAGTATGACATCGATGAAATATATACTATCGTATATAGCACCCGTGTACTATGTTCTGTCTACATAACAACACAAATAAAATAAAACATGCTCAGTATTCCACGAATCAAAACAAATGGTATTCAGTTTGAGAATTAATTAAAAAGCGAATTCTTCGTACTGATAACAGCTCCCAAACTCCTAGTTCCACTAAGTTGAACACTACTTCCGGTGAAATTTTGGACCAATCCTCCTGTAAAATTTCCTTCAGACAATTCCAGCTGTTTATACTTCTTTTCCTTATTTGCGGGTCCAACTGTTTCCAAGATGCACAATGCAGTAGAGGTCCGGTGATTGAGGGGAGTGATCTAGCTGTTGTGGTGTACGGTACAGCAACCATTACTCAACAATTCTTGCTTATGATCATTATCCTGTTGGAAGATCCATGGTCGATTTAAGCGCAATTCTCAACGCTACAATCACCATCACCGAACCTCCGGCAGGCTTTGGAATGGATGCAATGTTTTTCTTTTCAAACTCCAATTTTTATACTCTCGCAACAAATGTTGCTAAAGAGAGTATTATAGTTTTGTTCACATAACGGTTGTTTGTAACACCCAAAACTAAATGAGTTAGATATAGGGTTATAACGGGTGATTTTTTTGAGGTTAGGATTTTCATGCATTAGTATTTGACAGATCACGTGGGATTTCAGACATGGTGTCAAAGAGAAAGATGCTCAGTATGCTTTGACATTTCATCATGAATAGACTTACTAACGAGCAACGCTTGCAAATCATTGAATTTTATTACCAAAATCAGTGTTCGGTTCGAAAATTTTTTATCGACAAATTTTGTTCAGCGATGAGGCTCATTTCTGGTTGAATGGCTACGTAAATAAGCAAAATTGCCGCATTTGGGGTGAAGAGCAACCAGAAGCCGTTCAAGAACTGCCCATGCATCCCGAAAAATGCACTGTTTGGTGTGGTTTGTACGCTGGTGGAATCATTGGACCGTATTTTTTCAAAGTTGCTGTTGGACGCAACGTTACGGTGAATGGCGATCGCTATCGTTCGATGCTAACAAACTTTTTGTTGCCAAAAATGGAAGAACTGAACTTGGTTGACATGTGGTTTCAACAAGATGGCGCTACATGCCACACAGCTCGCGATTCTATGGCCATTTTGAGGGAAAACTTCGGAGAACAATTCATCTCAAGAAATGGACCCGTAAGTTGGCCACCAAGATCATGCGATTTAACGCCTTTAGACTATTTTTTGTGGGGCTACGTCAAGTCTAAAGTCTACAGAAATAAGCCAGCAACTATTCCAGCTTTGGAAGACAACATTTCCGAAGAAATTCGGGCTATTCCGGCCGAAATGCTCGAAAAAGTTGCCCAAAATTGGACTTTCCGAATGGACCACCTAAGACGCAGCCGCGGTCAACATTTAAATGAAATTATCTTCAAAAAGTAAATGTCATGAACCAATCTAACGTTTCAAATAAAGAACCGATGAGATTTTGTTTATGCGTTTTTTTTTTTAAAAAAGTTATCAAGCTCTTAAAAAATCACACTTTATATACCAAAGTGATCAGGGTGAAGAGTGGAGTTCAAATCCGAATGTCTGTCTGTCCGTCCGTCCGTCCGTCTGTGCAAGCTGTAACTTGAGTAAAAATTAAGATATCTTGATGAAACTTGGCACACTTATTTCTTGGCACCATAGGAAGGTTGCTTTCGAAAATGAGCAAAATCGGACCACTGCCACGCCCACAAAATGGCGAAAACCGAAAACACATAAAGTGCCATAACTAAGCCATAAATAAACCTATGGAAATAAAATTTGGTATGAAGGATCGTACTATGAAGGGGCATATTTGGATGTAATTTTTTTTGGGAAGTGGGCGTGGCCCCGCCCCCTACTAAGTTTTTTGTACATATCTCGCAAACCAATAAAGCTATATAAACCAAACTTTCTGCAATCGGATCATAACCACGCCCACCTCCCATACAAAAGTTAGGTTGATAATTACTAAAAGTGGGTTAACTCATTAACGAAAAACGTCAGAAACACTAAATTTCACATAAGAAATGGCAGATGAAAGCTGCACTCAGATTTTTTTACAAAATGGAAAATGGGGGTGGCGTCGCACTGTGGTTCCTCCCATACGACAAAAATAAAAAAGTCTATGTATTAGAGCTCTTGGTATTCGACTAATCGACTAACCGAATTAACCGAATAGGGCATTATTCGAATAATAATATTCGGTTTGCACTATTCGGATAGTCGTTAGTCATCGACTATTCGATTAACCGCTAATTTTCGACTATTAGGTTAACCGTTCGTTGTCGACTATTCGAATAGTGCAAGTTCATTAATTTTCTTATTTTTATTGAAAAAAGTGAAACATTAAAACTAACAAAAAACTCGCTATTTTTTTATGACTGTCATACCAACACTGTTGTTGTTTCACATGCAAAATTAAATTATATGACTGATACAACACTGCGTGGTATGTTTCTTGCGTTCTCTATTCTATAACCCTACCCACTTGCTGCCGAATTTTTTCGGTTTTTTGCGGCATATGCCTAGTACTGCAGTAACCGGTTACTTTTTGGGACTCACTCGTGGCATTGTGGACGGTCGGTGGGTGGGGCTTTGGGGCGTTTTGGGGCAAAACTTCGACGAGTGGGTAGTCGGTTTTCTGTGAAGAACCGGTTTTTTTGGGTCGGTCAGTGGTCGGGTTTGCTCGTGCCCTTCTGCCCGAACACTTCTCAACCGATTTATACCGCACATTGTATATATCTGGAAAATACGGACATATATTTGGTTTTGGCCTTAGCAAAAATTGCTGTTTTTTTCATTTATTCGAATAGTGACAGTATAACTATTCGAATAACCGCAGTAGAACGACTATTCGAATAGTCGGAACATTGCGACTAACCGGTTAATATTCGTACGAACGGTTACAAACCGGATATAAGAATAATCGGTTTTCAGGTTAATCGAATAATTTTAAGAGCCCTACTATGTATATATTGGGCTTGTAGCTAAATAAATAGTTGCATATGCCATCAAATTTATGTATTTTGAGTTTGTTTTGATTATTTCTAACGGAACTTCTTGAAGGAAAGCAACATATGTACGGCCTTGCACAGAAGTAAATAGTTGACAAAAATAAAAGCGAAAGCAACGTGTACATTCAACTGCAAAAGTTTAATTTAAAATAGTGTCTAAATAAAAATGCTTAAAATGGAAATTAAAGTAGACGGTAATAGTATTATTTTTCAGTAATAACAAGTTTTTAAATTGTGCTGTTGTTTTTATAATAACAAATTTTAATGAAGTGTCTTTTTGATTCAGTTTTGTTGTTCTTTGTTAAATGTATTTGGAGATTTAGTAACTTTGTCAACCGAATGCAGTGACCGGATTAGTGTGTAAATGTTGATACAAGTATATAGTTTAAAATAATATTAAGTTCATGTGCAGGGATTTGCAGGTTTCTAAATAAAGTTCATTAAACTAACCTAACATCATCAGAATTTTTTTTTTTAATTTCGCAGAAATAAAGGACTTCCATTTGTTCTGGTAATTGTTCAGGTTAACGAATCAAGATTATTTTTAATGGATTTTGAAGCTAAAGGTATTTACTTTAACTTGTGAAATTAATTAAGACTAACGATATTTGTATTTTTTGTGAAATTAGTGTTTTATATCACCTATATTTTTTTGGATCTTTTTTCTGCGTCTTCAATGTGTTTACATAAAGTTTTAACTGTGTTCCCCCGCGATCCCCCTTTAATGGTATTTCATATAGTATTTAGCAGAGTCTTAAGGTAATAAAAGTGTTAAAGTTGGGTGCGGAAAGTTGCGGATGTATTTGCAATCGTCAAAATAATAATGAACTTTGAATTAACTATTTTTAAGTTCAAACTCATCATAATTGGGCTAAGGAAGCTTGAAAACAAGGATAAATCGTCTTTATTTCAATCTGTGTACGGTTTACTCGAGGATACATTATAAGTATTTGTTCTAATTATAATGGCTGTTGAATGGCAGTGAAAAAATGAACTATACTAAATTGGTTGATAATTTGCTTTTTCCCTACATTAATTTTTTATATAATTGATATTGTTCTTATAGGTGGAATGTGGGGGTTGGATGAGGGAAACTATAACGACAAATCATGTTCATCTTTTTTCACGCTTTCTTAACTTATTTTCCAAAGCCTTACTGAAAGTTTTGACGCTCCAACCATGGTAATGAGAAGTATTTTTGCACATCATTGCCATATAATAGCAATTACTGTTCTATGGAAGCTATAGGACCTAGTAGTCCGATGGGGCCAATTTTTTTAATATATATTTAAAATATTTTTCTAGATTTTTGGTGAAAATTTCATACCGATATCTCAACGGGAAGTATTTATGACCGCGGCTTCATACAAGCTGAACCACTGTGCGTTGCCCACTTATGGGTCAAAAACCATATCTCAGGAACTACTCGACCGATTTCAATGAAACTTGGTTTGTAATAGTTTTCTTACATCCCAATGATATGTTGTGAAAATAGGCCAAAGCGCTTCACAACCACGCCTACTTCCTATATACCGGAACTTTGAAGACGATCTGAATCGTATACTTTACAATATATAAAGTAAGCACTAGTGAAGATATCGGTGCAAAACTTTGCACAAATACTGTATTTATAGTGTGGCAGCCCCATTCTAAAAATCACCGAAATCGGACCATAGGTTGTCAAGGCCCCATATATCGAACACGAGGACCTCGGTGCTTCTAACCTAATATTATGGTTTCCAACTTTCAATGGACTTTATACAATATATATGATGAATATGTGGGTCAAATTGTGTATTATATAATATAAATAAAGTTAAATAAATAAATTGCGAGAGTATAAAATGTTCGGTTACACCCGAACTTAGCCCTTCCTTACTTGTTTTTTCTCCAAATTATTCCAGAACGATTAGTCCTTAGTTTTATATTTTTCTGCAAATTTTAATCGTCGCTTTTGGTTCATAGAAGTGTGTTCTTTTCCTCAACTTCTTCAACTAGGCTTTGAACTTTTCAGCAAAAGCACCGCACATTTTTTGAATAATGAGAGCAGAATCTGTGATATATCGATTTATGATGGATTTAAAAAAAATGTTCTTAGATCTTGGCCCCTTTCATATGCTTATTCATATTAATGGCATATCAATCTATTGATAGCTGAAGAAGTGTTTCGAGTTCGGCCTTGAATCAAAAATATCATATTTGCCTTATTTAGAAAGTTTTGGCATAGTCTTTGTGGTTTTGAAGTCTACAGAATACTTGAATTTGTATTGATTCGTCGGTCAGTTGAAGAAAACTTTGAGTCCTCTTTTAAGAATAATTCAGAGTATACGATATGTATAATATTATGTATTTTTACTAATTTGATTTGCGGTCTTTTTTAAGTTCATAGGAATTTAATTGTTTCCTACTTAACCAAACAGTATCCAGAGATGCTTAGTAATTACGTATATACAAAGTAATTTAGAAAGCTTTCCGGTTTTTGTAGTCCGCACAACCACAGTTATATTACGAAATCAGATTTAGTAACTGAGACCGCGACCAAAACCAAAGATGCGCGCTCATTAATAATTAATTCAATTAACATAATATTATACGCGCAGCCATGTATTTATGTCTGTACGAGTGTGTGTGTGTGTGCGGCTAAGTGAAGCTCAGGTGAAAGAGGTAACTAAACAGAGTTAGAAAGCAACGTGCAACGCCTGCAGCTTGGAGTAAGCATACGTATACATGGCAAGTAAGACTCGTGCGCAGCGTTGATTTTCCTAAGCAGCTTTTGGCCGCGGGCCAGTTTGGAATAATGAATTCAATTTGTTAACTGAAAATGTGCGCAAATTTTTGCTGCCACCGCCGACAACAAGGTGGTAACGTGCGCTGTTGTTGTTTGTATTGCGACGCTCATTGCTGCAAATGCTACTGTTGCCGTATGGCTATGGCACAAATGAAGCTACTGAATTTAAATGAATGCAGCGGCATTAAAATATTCGCTTAGCGGGAGGGCTGCGCGGCGGGTGAACAGGGCACTGGTGAAGACACAGCCACAGAAGTTTAGTTTGCTGCAACATATGCGGCGTGTTGCACGTTCAGCATGTGGCGCACAGGGCTATATGTATTGAGGAGGTTGTTGTTATGCACCGCAACAACAATAACAACAACAGCGGCGTATTGTTGCAACTCGTCGGCAGTCTGCTATTAAATTTGCAGTAGCAATAGTCATACTTAAACAGCAAATACACTCGTACATATGCATTGTTGCAAACAGCTCATTTGTTTGTAACTGAGATTCATCTGCAACATTACCCTCATAGCAGTAATAGCAGAGTAGCATTGCAAAAATTACCACCAACAACAAACATTGTGTGCTTTGCCGGGTATTTATTAACAAATTGCCACGAAAGTTGTGTGAACCGTACATGTTACGTTGCCTCCAGGCGGTTGGTGGGTGGTACTACGCTGCAGGCGCGGTTCGCCAAGTTGCCTTGCCTTGCCTGGACTCAGAGCAGTGTATGTGCATACTCCTATGGTTGGTTGGTTGTTTGTTTGCGTTTATGGAGATGTGCTGAAATAACTGCTGAGCGCATGATAATATGCAGATCGTTGAAAGTTTATGTTAAAGTTAGTTTCTACAAATACTTTTCACTTGAGATTATTTAAACAAACTTTGTTGGCGTTTTGGCGCTAACGATGCGGCTCGAAGTGTAATTGCTACTTATTAGCGAACGTGCTGTATATACCATACAGTTGAACTACATACACTTGTAAACCCATACACATGCATATCATGCAGTGAAGTCAACTAGTTATAGACTACTTTAAAAATAGTATGAACCGCAAGTGCAACTTGTCAGTTAATGGCCTTCTTTCCATGCAGGCAGGAATATACTAGGAGATTTAATTGGCAGTTTTCGATTAGAAATACACCAGCTTCACATCAGTTTAACACCCTGGTTCATACTCTATGTAATCTCAGGTACAATTTTAGATTTTATTCAGGTCCTATTTCTACGATACTAACATTCTGTGTATGTATGAATTTCAAAATTCGTTGTAAGTCCGATGCTTTTCTGACTAGTTCCATTTTAGTTAGAAAATTCCGGTCCTAAACTGGTATGTTCTCTGGTTGTTATAACGGTTCATTGCAGAGTACATACCTACAAAATTAATATCCAGATATATTTGTTGGTTGAACTCTAGACCTTTGAGAATATGGAAGCATTGGATTACCTTGGATATACATGCCTAATAAATGGATGGGCGAAATGATGAACAAGTAAAGAAGGGTGGAGCCTGAGCGCTTAGGGAGCAATTAAATATGTATCAAATATTTTCAATTATCTGAGGTCAACTATTATGTTAAATGACCAAATGTATTACATTAGTTAGTTAAGGTAGTGACTTCTTTGTGAAGTGGATATAACCTTACTTCGAGCAGTTATCGTACTGAAAGTAAAAGTAGATGTTCAACTGTATCGGTTCTTGTTCAAGAATTCAAACCAAATATAATATGACTTCTAAAGAAATGTTGTGCAATACTACATACTACTCCTCGTTGGATCAGTTAAATATTTTTTGTGAGCTCTTCCAAAAAGTCATTCTTTAGTAGACGAAGTTTGTTCTCATTTCCATTAGACGTTCGGAGCCGGATATTTGTACGTTTCCCATGATTATTAGCAGTTCTAAGCATATTTCTCGATAATGCCACCACCATCATTCACCTTTCGTCGATCTCTGTCATTGACCTCGATATTATTATCCTGAAACTTGATGTTGATTACATTTGATGAGCCACCTTCCAGAGGTGTTTACAGAATATCTGGAAAATATATCTTAAGCGCGATAAAGGCGCTCATAATCGCAAGACATTGAGACTATACGATATATATCGGGATATTGATCTTCTTATCAAATTTGACCAATTTGGCTCTTCTTCTGAAAATTGTTGAAACTGCAAGTGGTAGTAGAAAAAGGAAGAGGTCATGTGGTCAGTATTGATGCTTTATGAACTTCGATTTAATACAGTAAAAAAGAATCATCGACAGGCCTGACCAGGTTATTATACTCAAAAGTAGTCAAACGCTTCAGAAAGCTTTGGTCGTAATAACTGCTGATATTAATCACGGATATGTGAGCTCTCCTCTGATTTCTTAAATTAAATGAAGACAACTGGTGCTCGTTTGGTATTTCGGATAAGCTTTTGGATCAAATAAATGACTGGAGTTATAGTGGACTCACCTTAATTTAATGACGAAGCAATAAAACTTTTGGGGTTTATGAAAATTTCCTCAGTACAAGTCAATAACTTTTTTACTATACTTTTAGTAAGAATAAAGGAACAACTTCAAAAAAAATTAGACTTTCGAAAAAAGATTCGTAATCCGAAAATTGTTTCACAATTCCGCTACCAACAACCTTCATTACTTGACTCGCCAATGCAATCAACGGAAGTGTCGGCATCCTTGATATTCACCGCCAACCCACCACGGCTAAGATCAATGTCAATACCCACTGCACCAATGCCAACGTCCTCCTCAGCTGCTCTTCAGTGCCACAGCAAATTTGTAAGTCTGTGTGTCAAATCTTTTTTCACTATTTTTTGTTCTTTTTTTGAATGAAAATCATACAAACTTGTAGCCGGGTACTGGGTACTGTTGTCGCCACTTGTTGTTTTTGTTTCATTATTTTTACGCTTCATTCAACTCTTTCGATTTGTCTTTTGTGCACACCGACTCACAGGCGTGCATGTGTGTGTGTGTGTACGTGTGCGCGTTATGTTATGTTTTCATTTGTTTGTCGCGTCTGCCGGCTGTTTGGTTACAGAATGCGCCACTGCGAATTGCATTTTTTCTGTTTACACATATTTTTGCAGCACATAATGAAAAGCAATCAAAGATGCAAAGCCAAGATACGATGACTTCTGCAGCTTCTGTTGAGCATCGACGCGACCAGTGTTTGCTGGAAGGCTTGGTTCGCTGTTCGGTTGTTTGGTTTGGTTGCTCTGCACAGTGGTGCAGTGGAGGATAAAAATTGTTAACAGAAACTTGTTCGGTGTAACATTTTTATACTCTCGCAACCAAGTTGCTAGCAACAAAGTTGCTAAGAGAGTATTATAGTTTTGTTCACATAACGGTTGTTTGTAACATCTAAAACTAAAAGAGTTAGATATAGAGTCATATATACCAAAGTGATCAGGGTGACGAGTAGATTTGAAATCCGGATGTCTGTCTGTCCGTCCGTCCGTCCGTCTGTGCAAGCTGTAACTTGAGTAAAAATTAAGATATCTTAATGAAACTTGGAACACTTATTTCTTGGCACCATAGGAAGGTTGCTTTCGAAAATGAGCAAAATCGGACCACTGCCACGCCCACAAAATGGCGAAAACCGAAAACACATAAATTGACATAACTAAGACATAAATAAAGCTATGGAAATAAAATTTGATATGAAGGATCACACTATGAAGGGGCATATTTGGATGTAATTTTTTTGGGGAGGTGGGCGTGGCCCTGCCCCCAAATAGGTTTTTTGTACATATCTCGGAAACCAATAGAGCTATATAAACCAAACTTTCTGCAGTCGTTTTTTTAGCTACTTCCTAATACATTCCAAAAATTAAAGAAATTGGATAATAACCACGCCCACCTCCCATACAAAGGTTCGGTTGAAAAGTACTAAAAGTGGGTTAACTCACCAACGAATAACGGCAGAAACACTAAATTTCACATAAGAATTGGCAGATGGAAGCTGCACTCAGATTTTTTTACAAAATGGAAAATGGGCGTGGCGTCGTCCACTTATGGGTCAAAAACCATATCTCAGGAACTACTCGACCGATTTCAATGAAACTTGGTTTGTAATAGTTTGCTTACATCCCAATAATATGTTGTGAAAATAGGCCAAATCGCTTCACAACCACGCCTACTTCCCATATACCAGAACTTTGAAGACGATCTGAATCGGTTACTTTACAATATATAAAGTAAGCACTAGTGAAGATATTGGTGCAGAACTTTGCACAAATACTATGTTTATAGTGTGGCAGCCTCATTCTAAAAATCGCCGAAATCGGACCATAGGTTTTTAAGGCCCATATATCGAACAAGAGGACCTCGGTGCTTCTAACCTAATATTATGGTTTCCAACTTTCAATGGACTTTATACAATATATATGACGAATATGTGTGTCAAATTGTATATTATATGTATAATATAAATAAAGTTAAATAAATAAATTGCGAGAGTATAAAATGTTCGGTTACACCCGAACTTAGCCCTTCCTTACTTGTTATATATTATATTAATAAAATATCTTATTGGTGGTAGATCTTCGATAGTTTGTCTATCAAATCTGTCGGTGTTTCTGCTATGAAAACTAAACTCATAAAATTTGACCATGGGAATTATAATTATTTTTAAGTTAACATAAGGATCTAAAATTAATAAATGAAGAGAAACTTCTTCGAGCTTTTAACGAAAGCAAAAAAAAGATATAGGACTTTAGTATAGCCAACTATATAAAGGGTCATCCCAAACGAAAAAATGAACAACCTACTGCTTGTGGGATGCCTATGGAACATTTTTATACTCATGCCACATGTTGCAAACTTTTGAAGTAATTCCCCTCCAGCAGCCAATTATACAGTATGAAAATTGATGTAATAGGAAAATAACCACGAACAACTCCCGTACAAAAGTTATCTTGAAAACTATTAAAAGTGCTTTAGTTCAGTAGGAAAAAAGACCAAAAATTCTAAATTTTATGGTAAATATGGTACAAAAAAGTTGAAAGATTAGTATAAAAAATGGATGATGGTCGTGGCGCCGCCAAAAACCTTATCTCAGTAACTACTCGACCAAGTTCAACGAAATTCGCTTCATGACATTTTCTTTGCATCCTGATGTTATGAATGGAATAACAAGAACAAAATCGTTTCCCGACCACGACTATTTTCCAATATAGCACCACTGAAAATAACGGAACAACATTTAACATTTCACAAATACTGTATTTAAAGTGTGGCATCGTCCTTCTAGAAACCGAAGCAATCGGATTATAACTTTTCAAGACTCCAGATATCGAACATGTGGACCTCAAAGCTTAAAAGAAGTTCAAAAATTATGATTTCATCATGTGTCTCTGTGACAAACTCGGGTCAATATTTCCTCTAACCCCCATATACATGATAAACGAATGTCTCAATTTCCGGTGGTTTTTAAACCGCATATATCATATGTTAATAAATAGCAAAATAGTTCGATCCAAGAATTTCCTCATTATATACTATATATAACAATTTTCGTTATTCTTTAGACTTTATGCCGAATATATGACACAAATTGTGTGTTTATTAAGGTAATAGTTTTCAAGATTAAATAAATAAATTATGAGAGCTTTAAATGTTATTCTATATTTTTTAATAACCCACGAAATATTATGCATTGTCCCACTGTGCGTTGTCAGCCAAAAGTATGTATGTGTGTTTCAAATATGTGCGACTATTTGAATGAATGGCAATGCTGTTCGCTCATTCATTTACAATTTGTTTGTGCGTAATTTTTCCTATTGACACAATAAAGTAGATGAATGGCGGAAAAGTATTTCTGTTCGTTTGTTGGCCTTAACATACACACCTATAAGAACTGATATACTTACACTCAAACATAAGGTTGGTTGGTGTGCATTCATGTTTGTGTACAATCAATTTGTGCAATGAACTCAGCGCCGCTGAAAATGTCATGAACTTGTACCGGAAGGCGGAAGTGTAGACAATTTGACATTCAGAAATGAGTTTAAAGCACTTTTGCCATATATTTTTACGGTTCTTTAAAGTTGATGACCGTTTTTTTTTTGGCTAGACTGGGTTTAATTTTATTTAGATAATTGATTACTATATAACTGTTGGATAATAGAATAAGAACACGGAAGAATGCATACGAACTGATAATCACCATCATGGGATATTGTATTGAAAATTTTCTAAAATACCGAATATAATAATATTAAAAGTAAATTTTCTATGGTATCTTCTCAACAGTATATAGTTGTATTTCAGCGCTAGCAACTCCTAGTTTTATTTCGGGGACAGGTTAAGTTAGGTTATGCATTAAGACTCTTAGATCGAGATTTCCATTCTTCACAGTCATAAAAAATGTGTACCAAAAAGGTGGAACTACATTCTTATACACAGACAGTAAATATTGAGACCATAACTATGTTCCGCAAAATCGATATTTTAAAGAAAGATACGATGAGATTAATTTATTTCGTAGGTTTCGTCGACTTAATTTCATCGGCACTTGAGAGGATTTTTTTACTCACCGTATGATGAATATGTTATAGATTAGAGCCCTTACAACTAGGGAAAGTTGAGCCTTACGGAGTGACCTCTCCTGATTTACTCTGAGTCTGAAAGAACTTGCCAACACGGAGAAGTGACGGTTGAACAACGTTCGCCAAGCTTACGTGCGATCTCAAACCAGTAGTAAACTGTTAGACGACAGCGGCGCTCCCACTGTCCGACTTGAAGTACCTTTTCGCGCAAGTTTTTGAGCTTTGCGGTTCTTTTCAATTTCGTTGTGACAATGAAATATGAACCTCGACGTAATCGAAAATGAGGCCAGGAGCTCCTTAACAAGCCTTATACGGCCAATGAACTCAAAAATAATGGAATGAAATGTTGGAAGATCGCAGCACTTCGAAGTAATTGAGGGAGCTTTCTCAATGTTAGCCACATTTGCAAAGGTTTGGAAGCCGGGATCTGATAAAGATCGGAAGCAGATCTTAATTTGATTTTTTGTTGTTTGTATTATCGTATTTTAATCCTTATATAAATATTGATTATCCACATTGAGGTTTTCTGACGAGCTTGGGAGATAATTAATTATGTGGAAGATTTAAGCCAACAAAGAACAAGTAAGGAAAGGCTAAGTTCGGGTGCAATCGAACATTTTATACTCTCGCAATTTAACCAATACATATATGCGGAATAAAGCTCACCGTATTTTTGAAAAACCTACAATGAGGTATATAGAAATGTTATGACCGGATTTTAATAATTTTTGGAACAGAGACACACTATTAGAAGAAAACAATTTCCTCTAAATTAAATTGAGATATCTGAGAGATTTACCCATATTTTCGGTTAAAATTTATCTTTAGGCACTGAGTTCAACATGTTCGATATCTGGGGCCTTGAAAAGTTATAGTCCGTTTTCGACAATTTTTTCACAAGTGATGCCACAGATCATATCCTGTATTTGTGTAAAGTTTTATATCGCTGTCATCATTGGTTCCTAATGCATATATTATAAAGTGATGGATTCAGATGGAATTCAAAATTGAGTTATAAAGAAAGTAGTCGTGGTTGTGAACCGATTTCATCCATTTTCCACACATGTCATCAGGGTGTCAATAAAATATTATATACCGAATTTCATTGAAATCTGTCGAGTAGTTCCTGAGATATGGTTTTTCACCCAAAAGTGGGCGACGCCACGCCCATTTCCCATTTTGTAAAAAGATCTGAGTGCAGCTTCCTTCTGCTATCATTTCTGTGAAATTTTGTGTTTCTGACGTTTCTCGTTAGTGAGTTAACCTACTTTTAGTCATTTTCAACCTAGCCTTTGTATGGGAGGTGGGCGTGGTTATTATCCGATTTCTTTCATTTTTGGACTGTATAAGGAAACGGCGAAAAGAAATGACTGCAGAAAGTTTGGTTTATATAGCTTTATTGGTTTGCAAGATATATATAAAAAACCTATTTGGGGGCGGGGTCACGCCCACTTTTCCAAAAAAATTACATTCAAATATGCCCCTCCCTAATGCGATCCTATGTTCCAAATTTTATTTTCATAACTTTATTTATGGCTTAGTTATAGCTCTTTATGTGTTTTTGGTTATCGCCATTTTGTGGGCGTGGCAGTGGTCCGATTCCGCCCATTTTCGAACTTAACCTTCTTATGGTGCCAAGGAATACGTGTTCCAAGTTTCATTAAGATATCTCAATTTTTACTCAAGTTACAGCTTGCACGGACGGACAGACGGACAGACGGACAGACGGACAGACGGACGGACGGACAGACAGACATCCGGATTTGAACTTTACTCGTCACCCTGATCACTTTGGTATATATAACCCTATATCTAACTCGTTTAGTTTTAGGACTTACAAACAACCGTTAGGTGAACAAAACTATAATACTCTCTTTAGCAACTTTTGTTGCGAGAGTATAAAAATAATTATGATCTAGTGTAGATAAGTTATATTTTTGTTCAATATGGTTTTACAATTTAATTGAAATAGACTTGTTTCAGTCGTTAGCTCCCAAAATACGAGTAGAGTCAACTAAAGCAGCTTACGCGACTTTAATCCACTAACCACTCCGTAGAAGTCCGTCGCTCATTAAGCCAAACAATTGCTATACAAACAAAATACCCAAAAAGTTTCGCTGCCCACAAGCACTGTAGCTGAGCTATCCCCTGAACTTTTGATGGTTTCTGGTGGCCCCAACAACGCTATGGCTACTCCAGCATTTATTATGCCGACAATATGGATATTCCTTACTGCTGCTGTCCTGTCCAAAAATGCACAGATAATTGTAATAACAAAGTAATGATGAATTTGATGAATGCACATTCGACAATAAAGTTTCAACTGCTCAAATATGAAAATAAATGAATAACTCAACAGACGGTTTCAAGGAACAATTTCAAACCGGGGGATGTTGGCCATAAGAAACGCACATAAGAAGGTCTGTCAATATGACATTGGCATTGATGTCGGCGCGCACAAATAATGGCGCAGGAGAGGATGTGGGGAAGGAATTTTCATCCTTGTTCATGATACACGGATATTTCGTTGTAGCTTGAGCCGTTACGGTTTCTGAGCGGGGCGGAGTGTGCGCGGTGGTTAGTAAATCTGCAAAGGAGACAATTATTCAGGAAAGCATTGTAGTTGTTGGCGCTGGGCAGGGAACTTCTTTCACTTTATAGAGCACACAATAAAAATATAAATTATTCAATTATAAATTACTTGCGACCAAAGACTGCGACTGCCGCTGTGACTGAGACTGTGACTATATCTGAGTGGTTATTTGTTTGGCTGGCGTTTTGGCGGTATGCCTTGAAAATAACTCGCCGAGTCAGCAGCAAATTTTGCGTATCTAATGCTTATCACTTGCAGCCGCAGTGTTGGGGGCGCTGTAAACTTGAACTATCTCTTAGCGGCACAAGCTCACTTACATACAGCGAGTCATTTAGTACCGATTTCCGGCTGCGTTAATAGGAATTTCGGGATATGCATTGTTTGCGCTTTGTCTGCGTGCGCATGCAAAATCGTCGGTGTCTTTTCGAAATACGAAAATTGTCTTCTAAATGTTTTTCTTACGTTTGACTACAAATTACTTGTACACACAATGAAATGAAAATAAGCGTAAGCGCCCGCCTTCAAAGCGAGCTACTGCCGTTGACAACAACAAAGTAATGATATTTTGAGCTTGAGATGGCTGGCGGAGAACTTGCCAAAAAGCGGATTTCATTATATGTATGTAGTTGTTGGGGGAGCGCATATTTATGACTGCTAGCATGCTGCCCAGCATCTAAAATTCTGGGTGTTACATATCGGTCCGTGAAGCAACGAGATGATTTATGAATTTAATTTTAGCACTCACTCAACGGGTTGTTAAATTATTCGCAATTTCGTCTAGAGGCCAAGACCAAATGAGGTGGCGAAGTGTTAGGTTTTTTTCTGTCCCTGTAGGAAAATATTTAACGAGAAGCGTGGGTGTAATACCCTTTTTAAAATAGTAATTTGTATAAATGTTTCTAGGCTTTGTTCTTAGTCCAGGATAACCAGATTTAATAGCTGTAAAGGATTTTTTACCGACCATACTTTAAGCTTACTAGAAATATAACTACTTGTGGAAACCTCGCCGTGTTTCTTAACCGAGTATCGAACGAATAGATTCCGAAGTAATCTAAAGATTTGCGAAACGTCTTATAAGTGACCTTTGAGTGCTTAGTGAAACTTGTGTTTTAAATATCGAGACCAAGTCAAGAAATCTTCTGTTAAAACATTAAGAACGTGACTCTTTGTTCTTCAAAAGTCTGTTCGGTATCAACGTAGTCTTCGGTTTTCTGGCTATTATTGCCTATGGCAGCTTTTGAAGTCGGTAAAAAGTCAATTATTTACACCGACTCGAATAGTCTGAATATATGTATATAGAGCAGCAAAGACACCGTTCTATAACAGAATCCGAGATAGATCCGGATTAATAACTAACCAAAAACTGGACTTGATGAACATTATTTCATGTTTTCAGTGTGTTAGAAAATCCTTCAATCCAAATGCATAAGTATAATAATTGCAGAAAAATATTTTTTGAAAAATCCCGAACCTGCAGGGTATAACATTCTGAACAACTTTATATGCTTACTAACTTTTACTTGTCTTCCTTTTCGAAACACAATTCCTCACACAGCAATTTTGGCATTTATGAATTTTACGACGTTGCTTACATGGACTGTTGTTGCATGCAGAAAACAAAATATTTTGTTAGAATAATGTAATGTTTAAACACACCAACACCAACAAATAAACAATGCCACACAGACGCACAGGATTGCCGGAGGAAAGCTCAGTGCCAGCGAAAGAGACACTACTATTCCACATAGTCATGCGACTAGCACACAGTAGGGCAACTATTAAAGTCGTAAAAACTTAAATAGGCTTAGAAGAAGGATGTTCGTGGGTGTCAGTGCTGACTGCTGGCTGCTACTTGAATGCGCCCATAATTTTCCAGCAGAGTTGCATTAAATTTGTCTATTATTTTGCGCGTACTTTTCCAGCTCATTTAAGATGATAATGCCTCTTACATGCACATAATTATAAGTATTATTTATGAATGGGCAGATATATTGTGATCGTAAAATTGTGCCGAAGTTGGTGGGCAAGTATTGCAGTTATTTCTGGAGTCATGATGAACTACGTGCTATTTGTATACTATTCCTTTAGTTATTATGCTTTCATTCGGTTTTTCGGTCGTAAAATTGTTAAATGAGAAGACTAGTGTGAGAATTTACCTATTCGTTGTTGTTGTAGGACCCTGAGTTCAGTCTTATGGAAATAAGTGTGTGTGAGTGTTCGTGAAATGAGGAAGATATACCAATATATTTTTAGGGGCCAATTGGCATTATAATTAAATTAGTTCTTATATTAGATTTTAAAATATCCGGAAATTTTAACGGAAAAATAATAATACTAGATGAGAAAATATTTTACTGCGACTTAGTAGTCGCTATCGAAATAATGAAGCGGAGTCGAAGTATGTATGGTGCACCCGATTTTAGCTTCTACAAATTGACCTCACATCCCAATATTCAATAGTACCCTAGTTCGTAATATCAAATGAGGGAAAGTCTTACTAGGTTTGATAGTCAATACAACTTCAATTTATTAGAAACAACGGTTATTATCATTCCCCCAACAATCGGGTATACATAATGGGAACGGAATCGGGTTTTCATTCGGCTAGTTAGTATGCCAAGTCTTTTGTTTTTAAACTTATTTAACGACTTCACTTTTCTAATTATTTATGCGGTTTAGCTAGATTTTAGACATGGAGTTCTGTTTATAAACTAGATAGAGTCTTACATGATTTAAGCAGCGTTTGAGTCCCAGATGAGATTTACGAAAAACTTTTTCATGTCGTAAGAATTCTCGGTGGTTTAATGTCAACTGTCCAGCGATTTGAGGAAACTTTTTGAAAAATTTCATATTTTTTCTTGACTAAGTAAGATCTGTCATTTATGTCAAGACCTAAATTTCTAGACTTATTATGGGCATTTTTTTAAATGATATGAATACTATAAGCTAACAACGTATTATTTATGAACTTGAACTTTGCCTACCATTTCGGAACACTTCAATATAAAATTTTTTCCCAACCTTATCGTATAGTTTAACTGATGCATATTTGTATGCTTCTTTGAATTTCTATCAACCCACAAGTACTTACTACTGTTTGCCAATCATTCATTAAATATAATTTAGTGGTAGCAAGTTCTTTTGACTCTCAAAGACCAGCCGGAAATAATTTCAAGTGTGTGGCGGTTGCGTGGAAAAAATATTGTTGTTAAGGTGACCAATAGAAATTATTAAAGTCTCTAGAAGAAAATGGGTTTAAAATTAAACAAAAGAATATTCTATTGATTTCATAACACTATATCGCAAAATCGACTCCGGTTATTGGATCCAATAATTGAGTCAGAAATAAAAAAGTAATTTCACCGTTTTTCGAATTTAGCCTCCAAAGTCGAAATAATTTCCTTCGAATATCGAAATTTAAATACACATTTTTTTGATTTTTTTTCGAAAATCCAACTTTGACCCCTTAAACAAAAAAGACAAAGTGTTTGGCTTTTGTCTTTTAACATAGGATATTAATTAAAAGAAAAAATTCTAACACTTGCATTAAAAATGTTTTCTGGTAACCTTAAGAACATTGTAAAAGCTTTTAAATCAGAACTAAAATTACTGAAGAGTCCACTTACGCAGAAATTGGCAATGAAAACTTCTTTTTCTAAAGGTAGCAACAATCACAAGGATGCTTTGTAAGACAAGAATAAGAAGAAGCTGCGTAAGAAATGTCCAAATATGCTTCAATGTGAAAATTAATTTTAAGTGCTCATAATTCAAAACGTAAGAAGGAAACGAACTAAACGAAACGTCGTCAAAATAAGGTTGGAAGTAAAACAAAAACATAAAACCCAAACTTATCACCGCAAGTACAAATTAATTGAGACAGAGGTGCAACAGGAGGAGGACTGTGTTCAGGGGAGACCATAATTTTTCTATTGGGAGGATGGCAAAATGTACAGATTCGACCCGTTGTCATGACTATTATATTTTCATACTGCTGATCCTATATATTTTCAAAATATGCTCAGGAAAAATAATGGAATAGCTTGATTACAAAACTCATGGCTTTGGTATAATGCTGATTAGATTGAGCGAAAAATTTTATTCCCCAATATATTTTAGTCCTTTTAGGTCGATACGCTTCACTCAGAGATACTGTAACTTCTTTCAGTCGTTTTAAAAATACCTATCCTGGAGGTCTGAAAAGTAGAGCTACGTGGAGACGATTGTCCAAAAAAAGATATATAGGCCCGCAGTTCGAAGTCTTTGGTGGTTCGGTCTGTTATTAAGGAAGATAACATTTTTGCTTTCCCTTATGGGGCCACTTTTCTGCAATTTGGCCGATGACCCATGAATAGACTCCTTCAAATTGCACATAAATAGTGCCAAAACTCCGCTATGAAATAGTCTTACGGTGCTTTCTAATGCCTAATATTTCATGTAGATTATAAGTCACGCGGTCTTTTAAAATGTCTACCACTGTCTTGTGCAGTTTTTGTAACGTAGGTTTGCTATAAAAATAGTCCGTCCAATGGTTCGGGGTGGTCTCATACCCCTTTTAACAGGGACCCTAAACTTTAAGCCACCACGACACTGCCGAATTCACCCAACGATGTGCGAATTCGTTACGCAAAAAGGAAATGCAAGCAAAAACAAGAACCCAAAAATATACAACAACTAATCGAAAAGTGCATCAAACTTGTGCGGGCAAAGATCGATTGATCGTTCGCGGCAATTGCGAATACTTCATCAATTTGAAGCATCAAGCGACGCAGAACCAGCCAGCGCCATAGTCAAGTCCAGCGCTGATGGCTGCACAGATTTTTTCATGCTTTATTGAGCTTTCATTCTGATTTAGACGATATTGCTGGTGTTGCTGTTGCTTTTGTTGCTGTTGTTGTTGTTGTTGCTTATGCATTACTTTTTTATCTTGATGCGCCCTTGAGGGTCAACATAATGAGATGCAATCTGTCAAAATTAAGCATCTTCAGTATGCGAATTGCCATTGTTATACCTTGGAAGACGCAACAAAAGCAAAGCTAATAGCACAACAACAACAACAACAGCAATAGTTGCAGCAACAGTCAAAGCGTAACAAAAACAGAATTGATGAAGCGGCAAAGAAATAGCAGCAAATCGTAGGCACATTTTTTATTGCTGACTGCGCGATTTCATAGCTGCAGGTGAACCACACCTCGGCGCGCAACGTGATGTGCAACGTATGCAACGCTTGGCAGATGAGTTGGTTGGAGGCGTACTCCCGACTGCTTTGCGTTGCGTTGCTTTGAGATAAATTGCGCAATGCTGCGAGTTGGAATTTTGATTTTGTGAGTTTGTTGAACTTCACGCGCGTGCACACAACTATCTCTGTGAGCTGGCTTTCAAAGCGTGCAAAAAATCTGTTACTCATTTACAAGCCAAAGTGTAGTGAAGAAAAAAAAATCGTTGAACATTTTATTTATTTTTCTCCAATAAACACATTTTGCTTTGCACGTACCAACGGCATTTTTAATATGTGACTCTCACTTTTCGCTCTGAAGCATCTCCATGCTCCGATGTGTTCTTTGAAGGCGAAACGCTTGCATTTGCAAATGAGTTCTGTCCGCTTGCGTTGGACGATATTTGTAGTTACATTGACACTGTTTATTTTGCTGCCGATAGACATCTGTTGGTGAGCGCAAATACCAAATGAAATAGAAAGCATGCAATTTTATGTCAATTAATCTTAAAGTGCGATAAGCCGTTGTAACAAACGGTGTGCTGTTCACTGTGCTCGTACATGGTTTTAGTTATTCTATTTTTTTTTCAAAGGGACGAATGCCATTAATTTGTAACTGAGTCATGTTTTGTCGTTGGTACAGCATTTTTTATAACTCACTGACCTACATTTCAATGAAAAAGTACTTACAGCTTAATGGCGCTGAAACTTAGTTCTATGCAGTTAGGTTTAGACTGGTAATATGTATTTACATATATACATATTTATATTATATATATATATATAAATACGATGTTGTTACCATGTTGTCCTGCAAGAAAACACTTTAGCTTGCAAAATGTATGATTCGGTTCACCGAAGGATCAATAGAATGTAGACCTGGCAAAACTTGAAATCTCCAACTCGCGCCGTCATTCGCAATGTAGAGAAGACTTAAATGACGCCATGACAGATTTAATTTTCGTAGATGGCTATTGTCGAAATTTCAGCCAAATTGATTACAGTCGTTTTCATGGATTTTTCGTAAAATGTTAGCAATATGTATAAGTCGATGATTAGATTTTTGTTTTAGAAAAAGAAACTGCGTAATGAAATCAAAGAGTTGTTGTATCTCATAAACTGTCACGTTTCTCTTTCTTCGAACCGTCAACGAAATACGGATCTACTGGTTGATTTCAGCTTCCAAGAAGTTAAAGACTGTCTTAACGACCGAAAAGATATTGATATTGGATTTCCACAATGAGTAAACTACATCGACTATCTGGAAAAGGTAAAATAGTTAAAAGACACTACTATGCCTAATTATTCAGTCGATTCCACCTCGATACCAAAATAACATCTCCGCTGTCAATACGGCCTACTTGGTCGAATTCGGCTACGAACTTCTATAATTATCTATCTGGTCCATTTTCTTTCTTTTATAGTATACTAGCTGACCCGGCGAACTTCGATCCGCCCAATTTTTATTTCAAATAGTTAAAACGCTTTTTGAACTCTGTTCATTGCTTATTTGTCTGACCATACATATGTACATAACTTTATTTATTTCACGGATTGTATGTGATTTTTTCTTAAATTTAGAATATTGGAAGTCATAGATTCGTATAACTTTACCACAAATAATATAAACTTCAAACAACGCATTTTCATTTAATGTTTTTAGCAAGTGACAGTTTTTGTTATGACAGCCTAAATCCATGAACATTTAAAAAGAAATATAGCGCCATCTACTGTTACATAGCGTACTTAGCGCCACCAACTGGTGGATAGCTCTTTGTTAATAATAAACAAATAATTTGCAATAAATAAATAATGCGACTATAAGGAGAGTTATAAACTATCCTATCTTTCAAGTTGGACCAAACTGCACACAGTGTTAAAAATTTCATTAAAATCGGTTCAGTAGTTTAGGAGTCCATCGAAAACAAACAATGTGACACGTGATTTTTATATATTAAGATATATAACACTACTTGATCTTCTACGAGTTGGAAGCTGTGTCTGTGGAAAAAGTAACTTCTTGTGGGGGTTTCGTTTTAAAAAATATGTACTGAAGTTCTGACAAGTACTGTCGATTCTGTGGCCAATCGCAAAAAGTTTGTTTATTTTTTTGGGGTTCCATATAATTAGGCCGATTGAGCTTTTTTGATTGATAGGAATTTTTAACAAAATAACCAGGTGAATATTTGCAGTACTAGTCTGAATTGACAGATTTTTAAATATCGAATATATTTTCATCACGAATATGTGAAACCTTTGTTAACATACAATGGACGAAGTGGCAACATTAATTCTTAATTCAAAAACGATTTTCTAGTAATTATTCTCTCGCAACATGTTGCACAGAGTATAATAGTTTTGTTCACATAACGGTTGTTTGCGTCACCTAAAACTAAAATAGTTAGATATGTAGTTATATATAGGAAAGTGATTAAGGTGACAAGTAGAGTTGAAATCTGAACATCTGTTTGTCCGTCTGTCGAAAATATTGGCAAATATCGAACAGTGTGCCTCTGTACCAAAAATGGATAAAAACGGGTCATAACCTCCTCTAGCTCCCATATACCTTATATCCGGTGGGCTTTATTCCGCATGTATCGTTTAATATGTGAGATATATTAGCCAAATTAATTGAGCGTATAGTCTTGGATATAGTGTACCTTGTTGGTGAAAATTTGTGAAATCGGTTTAGGATTATACTATAAATTAGTGTCTGACCTATACCAAATTTTTGACAGATGCCGATTACGATTAGAAAATAGTAGGTCTAGTAAAAAGAATCCGTTATTTTCAAAGATATGACTTTTGTCGTTTATATCTCGCATTGTGAAAGGCGTCACATAGTGATAGTGACTCGATAGAAACTTCGGAAGCTTGTTTGGGAGGTTCATTTGCATGCACCTTATGGTCCAGGACAGCACCAAGTGATTATTACGTGATCCTGCCAATGGCGAACTTTTAAAAATAGACTCTCCTAATTACGAATGCTTCTATAATAGTAGCTTTATGACATTATCTTCAAAATCTCAAAAAGTTGTTAAACAAAACTGTGAATATTTGACATAAATCGAATCTTTTAAGCAGTGCTAAAAAAAACCTTAAATTGAATGCAAAATTGTTGAATTTCTTTATACTAGACTTAAATTATCATCGTCAGATGAATTAATAGTTTAGTCAAATGTGTATCACTGTGTTTTATATGGTAAACAGAAGAATTTTTTAATTTTATGCTTTAAAGAAATCAAAAAAGTAAAAAAAAAATGTATTTTTGTTTTATTCGAAAGAAGTAGAGAGTAGCTAAGAATCGACCAAATATTGTGGCCGATACTGGCCGATGCCGATACCAAGGCCGATTAATCGGTCGGTCTCTACTATAAATGATGATTTTCGTTATTATATTGGACTTTATGCCAAATATATGTGTCAAATTGTGTTTTCCAAAATCTGAGTGCAGCTTCTTTTTACCATTTCTTCTGTAAAATTTAGTTTTTCTGACGTTTTTCGTTAACTCACTCACTTCCGCATAAAGTTTGGTTTATATAGTTTTATTGGTTTGTGAGATATAAAACTATAATACTGTCTTAGCAATTTTGTTGCGAGAGTATAAACAACACAGTTGCTAAGAGTATAACAACGATTATTAAGCCGGAAACCATTTTATTAAAAAACATATTTTAAATTGTTTCCTAAATATCATATCCATATTCATTTGTAATTTGCATATTTGAAATGGCAAACCTTTTATAAACAATAAAATACCGGAAAACTAGTGTAGTTACATTTAATAAGCTTAAGCCTATTTTAATAAACATAAGTTGCAATCGTGCGTGGAATTAAATAATAACATAGTGAAACATAATACAAATTTGCATATTTTTCACAAAACATTTGAATTTGTTTGAAACAGGTGGGTAGTAGGAGATTTCGCTAAATGCATACATAGGCCCGTATCCTACCAACAAATACCCAAATACATATAAAATAGTATATATTTATTTAGCCAAATATAACCGTTATAATAATAACAACAAAGAAGAGTAGAAAAAAAGAAAAAATAATAATTTCTTTTTTTTCCGTTTCCGTTATTAATGGAATGACCTAAAGATAAAAACCGTTAATAATGCGTATAAAAATGCTGCTTCATTTACCGCCTCACTCATAAACTTCCGCAAAGCTTTTGGTTTTTGCTGTTGTTGTTTTTTGTTGTCGACTTCATTACAAAGAGAGTCAAGCGGTCAAAGCAACAAACAAAACGCCGCGACTTTTTTCAGTGGTGCGCAATAAAAAATGAAAAAGGATACAGAGATTACACGAATAATAGAAATTACACAAACAAATAGAATGAGGTTGAAAAATAAATGAAACAAAAAAATCTCAAACACAATGCCGGAAAAAGGACTTATTCGCTTATTTCACTCTGTGACCATTTGTGCTTTTGTTTTTTGTTTTTGTTTTTCTTACTTTGCTGCGGCGGAGTTCACTTGAAAAATGTAGATTTCAACAATTCGCAGATAATGCAAACCAAACAATTTACAAAACAACAGACAATATGCGAAACAATAGCACGAAGGCAAGAAATCATTTATATCCAGCGGATAGCAGGCGGTTTGTTTGGCTGGACTTCGATGATTCGCCAAACACTCAGACTGAATTTGAGATTGGCTTTGAAAATGGTATATACATATGTACATAGATGTGTACGTGTATTTTATATGTTGATGCGAATAGGGGTTGAGTACACCGTTGCGTATGAGTATTTTGGCTGAGGATACTTGTAGAAGAGACAATAATACTTCTAACTTAGCCTTGCTGAAACATTTCAAATCTATGCAAGCAAATCAATATGGCACTTGAGACACATTCTTATCTGAATATTTAAATGTATTGTTGAAAGAAATTTGTCAGGAGGTTATGATTGAACTGGAAGGTAGTAAATAAATATTTAATCATAATTTGGTTCTGACTTTCAAATATTAAATATATTTAATTCATATTTAATTTAAAGAATTTAGAATATTTCAAATATTTTTGTGATACTGGTACTGTGAAGGCAGTTCATACCGCAATATTAATTCCCACCATTCCATCTAGTAGCTGAATGTACCTGACAACGATAGTCGCAATTCGCAAACAAAATTTCAGTTCTTGTTCTTCTTTACGTTTTATTGAAAACTTGTTTGTGCGTAGAAATTTGTGCTTAACTCATAAATGATCAATAAGTTTTACCAATATTTCTTTAATAAAAATTCGAAAAGCTCTTGAATATTTATATTTATTCAACAATTCACTATACCTAATTCCAAAAATCGGAGGCAGGCACCAGTCGGCTGGGTATTGGACGGCATTTTTTGCGAGACTCGAATAATAACTTAAAAAGTAGTTTTCCTGTTTTTCGAAGACAGAACCAAATCACAATTTCGAATTGAGGTTACTGGGAACACCGTTATTAATTGTAGTATTTAATCTATTAAAACATTGTACATGATATAAGTGGTCAATGTCGGATCTTCGAGAAAAACAAATATATGCCAAAAACGGGAAAATACTTTATATTTACTAAATATTCAATTTCTCGAAAAAAAAATTTGGTGCAATACACAGTTAAAGTACCGTGTAGTGTTATTATCATATCTTTGAATTCTGGTATCGGCCAGTGACCCTTATGTTTCTGGCCAAATCACTTCCGAATTTCAGATCAATACTGAGTTCTGGGTAGCGGTAATACTCTAACTACGTGTGGTTTTGAGAATTAAACATGGAGTATAAGTTAGGGAGATTTTTTTCTTTACTTATCTTATTTGAATTCCAAGGACTTTATGAGCGACTTCTGGAATGGCAACTACTTCGTGTATGCATTGTTTAACTATTGATATTAACGGTTAATGGATCTCCCAATATTTACTAAAGTTTTACGAATGAATGGTACTGAACCTATTTTAGATCACAGAACCCCTCGAAAGTTCAAGTTTTAGCCGACCACTTTAAGAAAGCTTGCATGTTAGTGACACACATAATATACTCGTACACGCCTACGATGCCCACCTACACTGTAGACAACTATATATACATACTAATATATACTATTCTACATACATATATGAATGTATGTATGTATGCATCTGTGAATATTTTTGAGGTAACAAAAATAAACCCCAACTTAACTAAATGGAAACGCACTAATTCGCAGACCTACAATTTGGCATTGAATTTATATTCCCATCTGTAGATTATCTTCTGATGGCTTCAACAGCCATAGGGTAGCAGTCAGCTTCAATTGCCTTGCTTTAAGTAAGATAAAAGTAGCAGCCAAACACAATGGGTTTTGCGGCAGTTCACAATAAGCAAATATGCTTCCTTGTACCAACATATTTGTACATACAAATTTCACTCAAGAATGAAATTGAATTGAATGAAATGCAAATCGCTGCAGAAATCAGCTTAGGATACACTAAAATAATGTAATTCAGTGGCATGAGCGTGAAATAGAACGAAGCGAATTGGGTTAAGCATTGTTATTTGTAAGTATGTCGGTACTTTGTTTTTTCCTAAATGGAGTAGGTAAAGGTGGAATGGGCACGTGGAGAACGCTTTCGGCTTGTATGCATATACGCTGGAATGTGTATCTCGTAACTGTACTGTTAGCACACCTGCATATCAATAGTGCATTCAAAATCGTTTGCGGTTTTTTCTTATTTTCTGTTTTGAAAGTGAAAACTTAAGTGAATTTGCATATGTGATACAAAAAAATCCCTTACAAATATCTTCCGGTATATTACTGTTTTTGAATATTTTGTTTGGGGATTTTGGTATTCCCATTCTTTAAATCTAAAATAGGGTAACCACCAAATACTATCAATTCATGATAAAAAGACTTTTCTAGAAAGATACGATATATCTCGGAACCACCTTGTTTTGGAACCTCAATTCGTTCGTTAAGTGTCCATAGAACCCTGGGTCTTAACAAATCATAGCCATTAGAACCTATGGTAAGACAGGGCTGTAACTTGAGTAAAAATTGAGATATCTTGATGAAACTTGGAAGACGTATTTCTTGGCACCATAAGAAGGTTAAGTTCCAAAATGGGCGTAATCGGACCACTGCCACGCCCACAAAATGGCGAAAACCGAAAACACACAAATTTGGCATGAAGGATCGCACTATGAAGGGGCATATGTGGATGTAATTTTTTTGGGGAAGTGGGCGTGGCCCCGCCCCCTACTAAGTTTTTTGTACATATCTCGCAAACTACTAAAGCTATATCAAGGAAACTTTCTGGAGTTGTTTTTATACAGTCCAAAAATGGAGAAAATCGGATTATAACCACGCCTACCTCCTATATAAAGGTTATGTTGAAAACTACTAAAAGTGGGTTAACTCACTAACGAAAAACGCCAGTAATACTAAATTTCACATAAGAAATGGCAGATGGAAGCTACACTCTGATTTTTTTACAAAATGGAAAATGGGCGTGGCATTGCCCACTTATGGGTCAAAAACCATATCTCAAGAACTACTCGACCGATTTCAATGAAACTTGGTTTGTAATAGTTTCCTTACACCCCAATGATATGTTGTGAAAATAGGCCAAATCGCTTCACAACCACGCCTACTTCCTATATACCAGAACTTTGAAGACGATCTGAATCGTTTACAATATATAAAGTAAGCACTAGTGAAGATATCGATGCAGAACTTTGCACAAATACTACGTTTATAGTGTGGCAGCCACATTCTAAAAATCGCCGAAATTGGATCATAGGTTTTCAAGGCCCCATATATCGAACATGAGGACCTCAGTGCTTCTAACCTAATATTATGGTTTCCAACTTTCAATGGACTTTATACAATATATATGACGAATATGTGCGTCAAATTGTGTATTATATAATATAAATAAAGTTAAATAAATAAATTGCGAGGGTATAAAATGTTCGGTTATACCCGACCTTAGCGCTTCCTTACTTGTTAGCTGTTAGTAAGGCAATCAAGTCTGTCCGTCTATTTCTAATCTAGGGGACTATGAAGCTCAGTGTATATCACCCAAGCAATAAGTGATCAACTTCAGAAAATAGTAGTACCAGCCTGTGGCTGATGGAAAACGATTTTTCTTGTCTTCAATTGAAATGATCAATTAACATATTAACACGACTTGTAAGACTTTAAAATTTAAATTCGTGCCAAAACAAACCAGCCACCACCCCTGTCACGTAGACCGTCATTAGCCTCAAATCCGGGTAATTAACGTTTATGAATGAAATATTTCGTTAGCTGCGCCGGGCTTATTAAAAATTTTATGTCCTCAGCGCGAAAAAGGCATAAAGGCCATTGCCAGGCGTGGGGACAATTAAAATTTTGAAGACTTGTTTCTAAGAAAGTCAAAGAAAGCGAAATTAAAAGAAAATGCTTATTTAAGCTTTTGGCTGAAACAAATGTTGTTGCTTCTCGGTAAGACTACAGCTTGAATGATGAGGCCACCAGCTGACGACATTCATTTTCAGCGTGTTTCCTGTTAATTTTTTCTGCATTTCCGCGCACTTAAACACCCTCGGATAGAGTGAGTGAGTGGCTCGGAAAATGTGTCCTTTTTTATTCTATTAAAAGAAGAAAAAGAAGAAAACCTAAAAGCAAACAGTACAACAGTAATCACAGAAAGGAGTGTGAGAAAGAATAGTATTGTAGACCCGCCGTGTGGAGGACGTGCTGTGTGCGAGCACTTCGTTCGGAAAGACAGCGGCGAACGCTTGACACTGCTGGCGCGAGACAGGCTGCTGCTAGAGAGTGTGCGGGTGCTCATTGTAGGCGTAAACCACTCTATTAAATAAATTAATGACAATTTCCAACTTTGTCATTTGTTTGTGTAGTACTTTCTTGCTTTCTTCTCTCTCTCACCAACCACCCGCTCGCCATCGGTTGCCAAGTTTGCTCCTTTCTATAAACATGGTAAGAAGTGACCAAAACCAATTAAAAGGAAAACAATAACAAAGACGATGGAGCGTGGAAAAAAGTGTCGCGTTGCTGATGGCAAGTGTTGCGCACTGATTGATGCCGAGCAAACTTGAGTCACCGGAAAAGTAGCCATCGTCAATTGCCATCGTAGTGGCAGTGCGCCCTTTCACGTTCTGTGCTGTTTTTATGGCAATGCTTGGCTTGTTCCATTTCTTTTGCTGTGAAAAGTTTTTTTTACTCGCATTTGTCTTGTGTTCTTATGTTCTTGTACATATATTGTTGTTCTGCGCTTTTTGTGCGCTCGTAAGAATACTTTTTCATAAGTTGTCCTCGGTGTTGAGTAAGTTCTGCCTTGTTGTTTGTTTGTTTTCATTTGCGCTGAAATCAAAAGTACGAGAAAATGGCAACAATTAATGGCGTGAAAAGCCACTTGATTGCTGCTGCAACAATTCAAGGTGAAATCGAGTGTATCTATCTGTGTTTCTTTTTTTGTTTTGAAAGAAACGCGAGTAAAAATTTCTCCTTTCCTTAACGCTTAACAACACTGCCGGCAGCACATTTTGTTTGTGCGCCATTTAAAATTTCCACACGTCTGCTCAGTTTTGCATACATTTCGACGCTTCAATATTTTCCAGACAACGCACATTTTTTGCACGAACTTAATTATTTTCATTTGCTGCAAATTACTCCTCTTGGCGGTGCTATTTTTAGCTCGTAATTTTAGTGATACTTTTATACCATGCCAAGAGTGCGAGTTCTTAATTAATGTCGAAGTATTGAACTCAAAAATGTTAAGAAATCAAAGAAGTTAGTTTATTTCCATATTGAACGAGGACGGAAGGAAAAATAAAGTTATAGAGTTTATTCTCCTATACGATACTCGCTATTGTCATTGCTTAAAGATTCATTAATCTTTACCAGAATCATTATCTCATACAGCTCAAGACCCGCTTCTTCGATTGTTGTCCTGGTCCAATCTTTGAAATTACTGGTTTTGATCTTCGAGAGAGGACTATACTTCCCGTTTGGCTATGAGTTAGCAATCTCGATTCTACGAGGAATCTCTATGTGAATATTATTTTCGATGATTCTGTTGGTTTCAAAATTGTGAAGTTCTGTTTGATTACAACGATTACAAGAGATCTGGTGGTCCTTTAACAAAGCTGTGTATGTTTTTCTGTAGAACGAAATTCAGATATCACCCCATGAAGATAATATCTTTTCGTATTAAAGTACTACGGAAGCTGTTTTCAATATATTAATGCTCAGGCCAAAACCAGATATATGCCCGTATCTTCCAGATATATACAGTGAGCGGTATAAATCGGTTGAGAAGTGATCGGGTGGATCGGCACGAACTAAACCGACCACTGACCGACCCCAAAAAACCGGGTCTTCCCCGAGAACCGGCTACCTACTCGTCCAAGTTTTGCCCCAAAACGCCCCCCGGCCCCACCCACCGATCGGCCACACCGCCACGAGTGTGCCCCAAAAAACCCCGGTCCAATCAGTCAACCCTAGTGGCTGCAATCCGCAAAAATGTACATGTGTATGTGTGTAGTGGGTGTGTGTATGTAGGTGTGTGTGTGTGGTTTCTTTATATAAAATAGTAGGTTCTCAGGGGTTTTCGGTACTTATGATATTTTGAAAATCAGATAAGTAGTAGATTTGCTATGGCCAAAGCCAAAGCCCAATCGGTAAGATTCAATTGGTTTCTTGAAGACAAGCTTTAAAACTTCGCATTATAATGGTTAATTCTACGGTATTAGAGCAGTTCCCGGGATTAACATTATTATTAACTTGGTAGGCTCCAAGTGGTAAGAATTTTGTTTGCCATTCGGAATTCTTCGTGTTCTAGTAATCGTTTATTAATGATTTCTAATTTCACCTTTCAATCGACCACAATTTTTATAGATTAATATTCTTTCTAAAGATTAATATTTTTAAGGAGATCAGGACGAATGAAAAATTTAATTACATTTCGGAAGGATAACTTTAATTATAATCATTCAATGGAGCATGGGAAAATTCTAATATTATTCAAATCTGTGGAAAATAAAGTCTTCTGAAAGTCGTTAGAACATAGTCATCTCAATAATATGTAAACCTCTTCGGAAATATTTTCGAAATACAGGTGTATAATGTCCTCAGTATAAATACCTACATTTTCTATCGCGTGTTTATTCTCTTTCTAGTTAATCTGTGACTAGAGTTGTATGGCCAGCCTTTGTTGATGTACAAAAATGAATTACATCTAGGTTAGGTTCAAAGGCTGAACTTAACGATAGGTATCGCGATAGATCTCACTTGGACAGCTAAACGTGCCGATCCATTGTGCTGCCAAAAGACTCCTTAGTATGGATCGCAAAGAAAACCCTTACGTATCGCTGAAGCGCTTTGAGCATATCACAAATTTTCTGAGACGGCTAATGTCTATTCCGAAAAGTTCGCAGCATAGTCCAAAAGTATAGCTACTGAGATGTTCCAACCTCAGTCTTGCGAAGGCTGGACAGCGCCGGAGGAAATGACTTGAATGAACATTGTTAAGATAAACATTTTTCATAAATGGTATACGATTTAGAGCACAACCGACAACTTCGACAGCCTTATTAATATCCGTTAGCGTATTTTCACGCAAGCTTGTTTCAAGCTCGGAATTTAATTACTCTACGTATTCACGCTTGTTATACGATTTTGCGCCATGTTAGACATTTTGTTACCATTTTTAATTTTTTTTTGTTTTATTTAACGTATTTTTATGAACTCCACCGAAAAGGTCCTTTATTTTTAATAAATGTGTAAGTAAACATTGCTATACATGTATGTATGTATATGTGATATGTGTACGTAGTTCCTGTAAAGCATTTAATATTTGCCACGCGAATCACGTGCGTTTTATGGTGTACCGTTATTGCGGCTTCTGCAACATGGCTGCACGTAGGGAAAGAAGTCTGCGTATGCGAGTGAAAGTTCATAATTTATAAAAGTTGAAATGTTTATGCTTTTATTTTCTAAGCTAATGTGAAATTATATGGAACAAAACCTAAACTTATCCCAACAATTGTTGTTTGTGGTCTTTACACAGAGAGAGCGCTTCAATTGTGGCTTTAAACACATGCGTTTAGTTTCTAAAAAATGAACAAATGTGTTTAGAAATGTAGCAACAATGAAAAAAACATTTATGCTTTCTGTTTTTAACGTTTTTCCATACAGTTTGCGGTTAAAGTTTAAAAATCGCAAATAGATGACTTACACTCTCAGCACTTGTAGAGAGCATTTCAGCAAAAATTTAATATTTATGGTTTCAACGTGTAGAAATTACATACGTACGCTATTTAATGTGATTTATATAAAATTGCATATATATGGATACATACTTCTCTATGGCGCTCATAAACATAAGCTCCATTTCGTCGTTTAGATTAGAGTAGAGCTGCTTTGTGGAGCATTTCATAGCGGTTTATCGTATCTAAATAACTCTTCGTTTTATCATATTCACACAGGCTTAGTTGGATCCTTCCCAGAATCATATGGTTACTGGTATTGTATGATAATAACTTATACAATAAAGCATATTAGAAGTCATCATCAACGTTATCTCTATTAAACAATGATCTGAATACCTGCCGAATTATTCAAAGTCAGCAAAGTACCATTAACTTACTAAGCGGCCCACCAACCCTACCTAGCACAAGATGACAAATAGATGAATGCCTGTATATCATATAACTCCATAGAACATTTAAATAGTGCTTCTAGTCCTAATAGCGTTTTTAGACAGGAGCTCATTGATCAATTAACCGGTCTCTGCTCGATAAAAACCTTATTTAGATCGATTTGCAATACATAATAAAATCTACATTTACTTTTAATTGAATTTTAATCGACTTGAAAATCAAATGCAACTCTGCGACATAGACGAACGATATAAGTTCTTTGTCTGCTATTGGCTGAATATTAAATTGCCTAACCCGCGCAAATCCATAGATACTGCTCTGATGCTTAGGATGCAAAAGTTGATCCACGCTCTGGAAGACCATCTGTCGAAAATGTCGTTAAAATATCGAAATCATCTAGTCCGACCTTGGCGAAGGCACTGATTCAATGGCCCAAGAGTTAAATATTGCAGAAAAATCATTTAGACGCCAAAAAAACCTCATGAACCATGGACCGTTTCTTAAGCGAATGGTTACTGTGGATGAAAAATGAAAAGTGACGGTCGGTTGGTAGATGGTCAGTTAGGTTCTTAATACGAACGGTCAGTTCACCAAATTCTTAATACGGACCTGTACTTTTCATAATTAGATCGTCTGAAGGAAGCAATCGACTAGAAGTGGCCAGGCGAATCGGAGAATAATTGTGTCATAGGTCACACGTCGCGAGGGGGACTCTGCAGGTTTATTCTTAGCTCAGTTACTAGCAATAGATGCAATGTCAAATTTTTACCGTTTCCTTAAAAGATTTTTAATTAAAAATGCGGAAGTGTTAATACGAAAGAATTCTCAGAGAAATACCTGAGTTAAAGTGGAATTTTGTAATTGGCGGCGAGTTGTTGTCACGTGTTGATAATTGCAGGACTGGCGTAACTAGTGAGTTTGCTGTCTTGTAATTTTATATTTTACTTGACAGTAGATTCTAAAAGTGTGTAACCCAAAATAGTTTGAGGTGTTTTAGAAAATAATAAGGAAGGTTGACAGACAGATGACAAACAAAGGAAAATTACCTGTGCAAAAACTTCGCACTGACACCAAATAAAGATGTTTTCAGAAACCCGGTGAATGCGCGAAGGAGTTGAGTTGAAGCTCAATCAAGTAGTTGGGCGTTTAATTAAGTTGCTAGAAGAAGGCGTTGCCAAACGTCAGACACGAGACAAATAAACGATGCAGATAAGCGAATAGCAGAAAAAAAGAAGAAATCGAATCACAGTAAAACGAAAAACAAGACCCGTAAATACCGACAACAACACACACGCTATAAAAGCAAATGAAAGTGAAGAGCCCGCGCGAGCGAATGCCGTACAACTCGAAATGAAGTATTTAATGGATACTAATTGCAACGGCTTGTCGGAATGCATGGATTGAGTGAATGAGTGAGCGAATGAATGAAAGAACGCTTCGCGAGTGTAGCATGAGGAAGCAATGGTTCGCTACGCGCTGAAGAAAGTCATTGGCGCACGAGGTAATGCTAGCTTGTGCCCCATAATGGTTTCATGTTGCATGTGGCAAGTTGACTGGCTGCTTGATTAGTCGGTTGGCTGATTTGTGTGAAAAAGGAGTTGCGAAGGAGTGTGGCTTTTGTGCTCGGCCGCAGACGCGTTAAATGTACTTTTAATGCGAACAAATCACCTTCAATTATTGCTTATTAATACAAATTTAAGCGAAACTTTAACTTTAACGGCGTGCTGCAATCTTTAATGACCTTAGAGGAGCTGGTCGGGTACTGCGTTTATTGCATTTTGCAATTAATTGTGGAAGTACTATGTATGGTTTTATATCGTCATAACGGCGTGTTAAGTATATTGTATATATATAGTACATATATAATATATACATGAAGGTATATATTTATTTATGCGGAAGTATTATATGGATCATATGATGAAGGTTGATATAAGTAATGCATGCAAGCAGTTATTTCCAAAAGGTGTAAGAAGAAAAATAAAAGTTTGGTATGATTATTTATGAAATCCATAGAAGAATACCAATTTTGCAGAGAAATAAGTAAATGTCCCAAGTTTAGCTTAGAAAAACAACGAAACATATTGTAAGTTATAAAGGGCTAAGGAAAGAAACTACCAAGTTTCAAATTACCGAGACCATTGTAGTAAGGGCTGCTAGTGCCGAGAGATGTTTCATGCCAATATCACTAATTTTTACTTCTGGACAACATAATGCTAATCGAAGTCAATTCCCTTAATTTTGTTCGAAAGTTGTTAACGCAAGAATATATATCGATATATGCGCTATGTACGAAACTTAGTCATTATATTGGTTATATAGACCAATATAACTTATAGATATTTGGACCGAATTCATTCTTTCTCAACCCTAAATCATATTTTGTTCAAGAAAACATGTACTTGTTACTTAATTAAAATATTATATATATTTATCGATTAAACGGTTAAAGTTCATCGGAAGTTCTAAAATCATTATATTGGGTTTAAGGGCTGGGGTAAGTATCGATTTCAATAATTTTGGGCATCTCACTCAAAACCACTCTAAAATATATCTTACAAAGTAGCCGACATTTTCAGAATAAAGTCAGTCGTTGGCACTGAGGTCATTGAGTGGTTATGTGGGTTTCAGAGGTTGAAAAAGATTATTGGTTCATCTAAAATAAAAAAAAAATAAAAAATATTTTTTTTTTGTATGTATGGGTATGTTTTATGTATATTGATTAAAAAAAATAGTTCTAAAAAAGAAAAATAAAAATCCTTTCATTAACTAGATTGTGTGCAAAGTTTTCAAGAAATCGTGTCCGCCGACTTAGAAGAATTAGTTTTGAGATACATATATGAATTTAAAGTTCAACTGATGCTGTCGTGGACTGATGTATAGAACTTCGAAAGGGTCTATCTCTTAGAATTTTACTCGGATCGATTTTTGGAGAATATTTGAAACATATTGTACAATTAAGAAATAAGATACAGATAAGTTATGAAATTTATAAACCCACCAAACTCTTTAAAGTTGTGAAAAAGTAGAAACAATTAAAAAGTACAAGAAGTTTGTCAACAAATCACCAGGTATAAAGATGAAAATTAGAATTAGAACTCACATGTGTAAAAGTAAACAATAAAAGGCCGTGGGTAAGGTTAAGAACCAACAATTAATACTTTCGTATGTATAATTACACAATACTCGTATGTCTAAAACAAACATGAATAGCTAATATATTGTGCAAGATTTATATATAAATGTTTGTAATAATCTCTGCATAGATTGCAACCCAGCAGGAAAAAAATGTGTTGTATAAATATTGGTCACAATTAAACGAAGGCCACCAAAGGCCTAAGGTGTTTCAAAACAATTTCAGCAACTCGATACTTAACCATGAATATTTCCAAAGGAATCAAAATTAAATCTTCGTTAGATTACGAGTGAGCAAAGTTCATGACCCTGACTCGAAGAATCGTGTATTCGAAGGCTCAAGGCAATGGAAAATATTTCAAGCGACGAATTAGAAAACAATTCCTATTGGGTTACTACGAATATCCATTCAATAAGTAGTCAATTGACAAGGTACAATTTGGCATTTAGTAGAATTTAAAATGATTCATAGCCGAAGGGAGATGAAATTGAATTTACAAATACACACATATACTCGTACAAACAGGTGGTTGCGGACAATGAAGATGAATGAACGCCCCAACACACATATACAAACAACAACAAAAACACACACTCAATTGAAGGTGGTTTTAGTCAACGTCATGGCTCTTTGCCAATAAATATTTAAACAGACAAGTTGCTGTGGCAAGCAACAAGCGATAAATTACATTGCAAAAAACCCCAAACAACAACAATAATAATAACATTAATAATAATAACCGAACGCCGCACAAGTCAAGTCAACGCGACGGCAAAATACTGTAATCAATAATTTTATTTGCTTTCTTGAAATGCTATAATTATGTGGCAGCACAAAGGTACGAGTATACAATAGTACAAACATATAAATGTATACTTACGTATGCGCGGGCAATAAAACACAGAGCTGCCAGACAGTTGGCGCAGTCGCCAGCCAATTGCCCAGTTGGTGAGCAACAAATATATTGTTTTTTTTCGCGGTTTTTGTTGGTGTTGTTGGCGGTGTGAGCGCATCCGAAAGTCACCACCTACTTTGGCTACTGTTGTTATTATATAATGTTGCTATTGTTTTTGTTTGTTGGGTGCTTCTCCTTAACGATGTCGGCGATTGGTCTTGGCCGCGGGCAAAATTTTAAATGAATTAAATTTTATAGTAATCGTTTTGTTGCTTTATTGTTTGATTGGATATGTACAATGTAGGTATAGCACGGAAACACTTGTTGTTATTGCGGATGCTGAAGACTTTATATATACATATATGTAGGTGCTAGGTTTGTCGGAGCATCTATTTAATAACACAACCACACAAAAAAAAAAATCCGATGGGTTCGGATCCGCTATCGCTAATTAGCGATCCCGAAAATCCGTTAATGATATTTCCAGCGATTGCGTTGAAGTTTTAAAAACGATTTCCGCCATATTAGTTTTCTATAGTTATGTCAAAATCCTGATCTGATGGGGTTAAATGGACCTCGGATTCGAATTCAGCGACCCCAAAACATAAGGCATAAAACATAAGGTCATGACAACAGATTTTTGTGTGTGGTTCTGACCAATACCGATTATCTAAAGATTTATTTCTTATTTTTTGCCTCTTAAGTAAACTATAAGATAAAGTTCTTGAATCTTCTTGCGTAATAAATTAATTTCAATATTGGTCTTAAATAAAGATAATGTATGATACCTTTGGTAAAGTTGTACCTTTGTTAATATGAAAATTTCACAATATTCACTTGGGTGTAAAATGTTGATTGTTCTATCATCCTTATTAAAATAGCGCCTTAAAAAATTCGTATTCAGATAATGAATAATCAATTTCTTTCATATATCCATTTGCGTAAGCTTATCAATTTGAATATAAATCACAAAGTTGGTATCAGACTCTAAATTTGTAAGAACTTACCTTGAAATAATCTTTAAAAATCATAGTCAATTATTTACGAAGCGAAGTGCCAACAATCCTGAAGAGATCCGAAAATGTCTTGTACTCGTATGGTTTTCCTGCCGTAGTCACGCTAAAGTGCTAAATAGTTCTATCAGGTTCCATCAAGTAGTTCCCTCACTTTATTAGGACGGACTGTTCGTGATCAATAATTAAATCCATCAATTGGTCTCTAAGATCTATTTTTTGGGTTATATGAAGTTAGTGGTATATACATTAAGGTTCTTAAAATGATTCGAATAACCCGAAAACCGATTATTCGAATATCCGGTTTGCAGCCGATCGTATGTATATTAACCGATTAATACTATTCGAGTTGTAACATTGCGAAATTCTATCGTTCGAAATAGTTGTTCTGCTGCGACTATTCGAATAGCTGCTCTGCTGCGATCTTTTCAAATAAATTCAAATGTTTGAAATCCAAGTAGCCTTTGATTTTTATTTGTTTTTTGTGCATTTTTCGTGAGTTTCACTTTTTTTCACTAAAAGTAGAAGTTTAATGAACTTCCACTATTCGAATAGTCGGCAACGAACGGTAAACCGGATAGTAGGAAATGAGTGGTTAATCGAATAGTCGACAACTTACGACTATCCGGATACTGCAAGCCGAATATTATTATTCGAATAATGCCCTATCGGTTAATTCGGTTAGTCGATTAGTCGAATACCAAGAGCTCTAATAGACATACATATATATATAAATCAGCTATGAATAACCAAAAATCATTAGACCCGCTTTTGGCGAGGTAAGTGGGGCTATGCTGAAAAATATGTAGGATTGGTCTGCAGTCAGGAGACAATATAACCAAAATGATGATCAAAATATACATACCATACAATTTATCTATATATATAAAAAGAAGTTACATTTCCTTGGTAATCTTATAACTCAAGAACGGGCTCACCTATCCAAACCAAATTTTTAGGCTTTGATTGGACTATTCAGTAGATGGTTTGTGTTTTGAAATTTTAAGAATCGGATACCAGGGTCTCGAGAAATAGGCCAAAACGTGGACCCGGGTAACCCTAGGATGTGTTTGTACAATATGGGTAGCAAATGGAAGCTGTTGATGATATCTATAGGATAGAGTATTTTTGATGACGCTCCGTGACTAGGGTCTCGAGATATCGGCCAAAATGTTTCAAAAATTTCACCACACATGTAGGTATGTATGTAGCAGGCAATCAATCGGATACCAGGCAATCAATCGACAATCAATCGGATACCAGGGTCTCGAGAAATAGGCGAAAACGTGGACCCGGGTAACCCTAGGATGTGTTTGTACAATATGGGTAGCAAATGGAAGCTGTTGATGATTTCTATAGTGTAGAGTATTTTTGATGCCGCTCCGTGACTAGGGTCTCGAGATATCGGCCAAAATGTTTCAAAAATTTCACCACACATGTAGGTACGTATATAGCAGGCAATCAATCGGATACCAGGATCTCGAGAAATAGGCCAAAACTTGGACCCGGGTAACCCTAGGATGTGTTTGTACAATATGGGTAGCAAATGGAAGCTGTTGATGATTTCTATAGTATAGAGTATTTTCGATGCCGCTCCGTGACTAGGGTCTCGAGATATCGGCCAAAATGTTTCAAAAATTTCACCACACATGTAGGTACGTATGTAGCAGGCAATCAATCGGATACCAGGGTCTTGAGAAATAGGCCAAAACGTGGACCCGGGTAACCCTAGGATGTGTTTGTACAATATGGGTAGCAAATGGAAGCTGTTGATGATTTCTATAGTGTAGAGTATTTTTGATGCTGCTCCGTGACGAGGGTCTCGAGATATCGGCCAAAATGTTTCAAAAAATTCACCACACATATGTTACATTTTTGTTTATTTAACTCGTACCTATTTGGAAAGCTGAAAAGCGCTCATATTAGCATACATACATCAATAATAGTTTAATCATTTACTAAACGATTTGTTACCTACTTAGCTACGCTCTTTCGCTCTCAAAATTTATGAACTTTCGTCTTAACTACCATACTTATTATTCCCACCTACAAACTTACTGCATTATATTTATATCAACATGTAGGTATGTATGTAGCAGGCAGATCGACAAACAAAGTAGGCTTTGAAAAGACATCGAACTATATTACGGTGCATTTATTTTGCATAAAGAAATACATGAATATTTTGTTTTTTGTAGGTATATAGAACTTTGACTCTTAGCATTAAGAAAATTCAAATTAGGAGAATATATGACATTGGAGTGTAAACATCGCCGGAGCGTTTTCTTTGGCCCCATACGTTCAGTAGTGTCCGAAATTACCGCGGTGCAAAATTATTAGCTATTATATTTTTTTTTAATAATTATTGAAGTTTGTGTGAATTTGTGAAAAAATAAATATAGCGCAAAGCGAATTTCCAACTAGGCCAAAACATGGCAATGAGGCAATGAATTATCCAATTGAATTTTTAAATTCATTAGAACCGGCTGGTATGCCACCGCATTGCTTGAATCTGAAAGTGGAATTATTGCGAAATATTAATCCACCAAAACTGTGTAATGGCACCAGATTGGCAGTGACAAATTTATTGCCAAATTTGATTGGAGCTACGATCTTAACTGGTAAATCAAAAGGAGAAGTTTGTTTAATACCGCGTATCCCTATGATTCCAACTGATATGCCATTTGAATTCAAACGATTACAATATCCTGTGCGTTTATCATTTGCGATGTCTATCAACAAAGCTCAAGGGCAAACACTTAACGTTTGTGGTGTGAATTTGGAGGAATCATGTTTTTCACATGGACAACTTTATGTTGCCTGTTCCAGAGTCGGTACCCCCAGCCGTTTGTTTATTCATGATCAAAATGGAAAAACAAAAAATATTGTTTATCCAAATGTTTTGGATAGCTAGCAAATAATTAAATATATATTTTTTTATAAATTAGTTATATTTTATATTTCACTTTATACGTAGCGAAGCACGTACCGGGCCGCTATAAATATTATATGTATTCATTGTATTGCTTTCAAAAAATCATAAAGTTCTGCTTATCTGTAACACCACATTCATTGACTGTTAGGCGGTACAAAGTTCGCCGGGTCAGCTAGTAATTTATATATTTCTCTTTTGTGTCGAATCACCTAAATGACTTTAAGTACATATCATTCAAATCTTAAAATTTTTCAATAGTTCCACAATCTAGAAAACTAAAACCCTGATACATCAAATGGTGTCTCGACTAATGACCGAAGCTTGAACCATCAATTAAATACTTTTGATTTGTTAAAATCTGCAAGTACTATAATTTGGTGGAGGAAGAGGATAGTCCGTATGGAATGTTTGGATTGCTGGAGGGAAAAGCAATAAAACGATAAAGATGTATTGGAACTAAGTTTTTTGGCAACTACTACAAGACTGGTTGAATTAATCTAAGTGTCGTAAGTAAGTTAAGTCAACCGGAAATATGGAAATCCCCTTATCATGGGTAAAAAAGTAATAAGCCGATTTCGGCAATTTTTTGATAAAAATTGGTTAATATTAGGTGCAATATTAGAGTTTACATAATTCTTCATTGATGATTTATTTACATATGTTTTCCTTAATTTTGATAATGATCATCAAGAGAATGATATGTGGTGTATTTTTATATTATATGGATATATTTTAACTATGTTAAATGGCATATTTTGGCCACTATTGGAATATACTAAAATTAATATATTTCTAATGCTTCATGTAGCAATTTTAGCGCGTATATATATAACTCTCCTGTTATCCACAGGTTCAATGCACTTGTAGCCAATGCTAAAAAAGCAACAAGTAGAAAATGAAAACCAAAGAAAACGAAAACATTGCATGCAAGATCAACATTAAATGCCTAAAAACTGATATTTATGCGATCGCAGGGTATTATTTCATTTAGAAGACTGTGGGAGCATAAAACGAAATGAATGGTAGGTAGACTGTGAACTAAATTTGCTTGCAAAATTATTATTTAACTCAAGTATTGCGTAATATAAGTGTCCATATGACTACGAGTATATGCATTCAAATTCGTATATGCAGTAGATATGTTCTTATGTGTATACATTAAAATACAGCGCTGCCGATTTGATCAAATTTTCATTTTGTGTCTTTGAAATTTGTCTGCAGTTTCTTAGAACCCATGCTGAGGACTTATATCACCGGATGTGGCTGGAAGCGTTTTTCGATGCAAATTCACTGCACTTTATATGGTGATACAAATTTATATTTTGGTAAATCGAGTGTGGTTTTGTATTTGATAGTAGTATGATCTACTTATATTGCATATTGCACGCAAACCCACTAAACTTTCGTCGAAAAAAAAACAATTCGTCGTCTTACTACAAATTGTTCTCTTTTCCGTTGAGAGTTTCAAGGTTCTAGTAATATTACATATCTCATCCTATATATCTGCACTTGAAAGATACCTTGATCAAATTATAAACGTGTTTTTTCTTTTGATAACCGAAAATGTTGTCGTTTCAGTATTGCCTCAAGTTTAAAATGCTCTACATTAGTCTGGTAAGCTAAAACTATTTTGGAAGAAGGGTTTGTGGCAAAATACTTCCAGACCGACTTTATTATTAATCCTTTAATAGGTTTGGATTAACTGGTAAATCATCCGCTAGGGAAATAGAAAAACTCCCTCTCGGAAGTGGGATGAACTTAAGTTTAAATGTTCATAATTCCGGAGTTTTGATAATTATTACGAAACCTACATATGTGTATCCAACCATTATTACTTACTCTGGCTATTTATGAGAAAATTTATAAAATCTGTCTCTTCTTGAGAATTTAACAAACTTTTGCCGTTTTTCACATTCACCTCTCCATATTCTATCCAACGATGACCCAAATTATGATACCTGCGACTCCCTGACCTATGTGATTTTATGACCATCGAATTCCAACGGCCCCAACCTCGCCTCCAGCTGAGAATTAGATTTTTGAACACTACATTGTGTTAAGAGGCAACCGAAATTGGTCTTTGGTCCATTCTTAATAGGTTCGATGAGGGGTTTAAATATTCTGCAGAAATTGTATAGATCTTTGCAATACAAATGATGAAGATTGTTTAAGATAGGACACTGACTTTCCAGCGAATGATCGGTATTCGTTATGTATTACAAAATGGAATATGATTTCAGTTAATGCAGGAGCGAAGATGAATTGTCAAAAAAGAGGAGAATTGGGAGCTTTAGTAAACTAGGTCGAAAGAACTCGTGTTGTAATACCGCTGAATATAAAGCTTTAGTAAGGTCACTTCAATCAATCATAACATCAATCATATCTATATATATAAAATTAAGTGGCAAAACTTCCTGTTCGCATACTCCTCCTAGACGGCTTACCCGATTTCAATGAAATTTCCAGGGGTGATTGGGGTCTGTGTGGAGGGTGCACATAAGAAATTTAATGTGTGTATCATTGCACGTTTTGCAAAAAAAAAAAAAAATATATTTGCAAGAACATTGCTATATTCCGAAATACCGCAATATTTCACTTGGAATCCATCATCGAAAACATTTCAACGACGAAAGCAAGGGGAGCGTGTTGACGGTTATCCAAATGTCCGTAAAACCGATGCCATAGGACGAATTTAAACCATCCATCCGAACAACGCCGAATGTTTCTATTTGCGTCTGCTATTAGTCAACGTGCGCGGACCAAGATCATTTGATGATTTGAAAACTGTTGACGGTCAGTTGTGTGTGACGTATCGTGAAGCATGTCAGCGATTGCATTTTTTAGAAGATGATATGCATTGGGACACCGCACTTCATGACGCATCACTCACATCTCATCCAAAACAAATACGCGTACTATTCGCCATAATAATATCTACAAGCCTTCCGTCAAATCCGCAAGAACTGTGGAATAAGTACAAAGACTGCATGACCGAGGACTTATTAATTTTGGCGCGTAATCGAGCATCGGACGCAGACTTGCTATATACATTACAAATGTATAATGATGCATTGATATTGGTTGAAGATCTGTGCCTTACAATTGCGAATAAGGCATTAGCGCAACTTGGCATAACCGCGCCCAATCGTTCAGCGATTGATATGCTTGACCATGAGCTTCAACGTAAACAATACGATTGCAATGAATTGCGTGCTTTCATACAAGCTAACATTACCAAATTGAATATTCAGCAGAAAAATGCTTATGATAAGATTATACGAGCGGTTGACAATAACGCCGGTGGATTCTACTTTCTGGATGCGCCCGGTGGTACAGGGAAAACGTTTCTGATCTCTTTGATTCTTGCTACTATACGGTCACAGCAGAAAATTGCGCTGGCAATTGCTTCGTCAGGCATCGCTGCTATTCTACTTGATGGCGGCCGAACAGCACATTCTGCGTTGAAATTACCGTTGAACATCCAAGTCGTTGAAACACCAACGTGCAACATATCGAGGAATTCAGCAATGGCAAAAGTTTTGCGAGGAGCTGGAATAGTTCTATGGGATGAGTTCCCAATGGCTAACAAAAAGTCATTAGAAGCTTTCAATAGAACAATGCAAGATTTACGCCAAAAGCAACAACTTTTTGGCGGAGCATTAGTCTTATTATCTCGCGATTTTCGGCAAACTTTGCCATTCATTCCTCGATCAACTCCTGCCGACGAAATAAACGCATGTTTAAAATCGTAAGTTTTGTGGAGACATGTTCAAAGGCTGACTCTTACCATCAACATGCGAGTCCAATTGCAAAACGATCGATCCGCAGCGGCGTTTTCGAAGCAGTTGTTTGACATTGGCGAAGGCAAAATACCAATCGATGATACCGGTTTGAACACATTGCTGAACAACTTTTGTACACTTTTACAATCGAAAGAAGAATTGATTGAAAGTGTATTTCCGAATATTGTTCAACACTATCAACCCCACGATTATTTAAGTGAATGCGCAATATTGGCACCGAAAAATGTACACGTCAACGAAATTTTGCCATTCAAGAAAAACTGCCAGGAGAAGCTACAACATATACATCGATTGATAGCGTTTTGAAATAGTCAATTATCCAACTGAATTCTTGAATTCTTTGGATCACCCCGGTTTGCCACCGCATAGTTTGGTCCTGAAAGTCGGTTCAGTACGTCTTGCCTTTGCGATGACCATCAACAAATCGCAAGGGCAAACGTTTCAAGTGTGCGGCGTCAATTTGGAAGAACCGTGCTTCTCCCACGGCCAATTGTTCGTCGCATGCTCGAGAGTGGGAACACCAAGGTGCTTATTCATTTACGCGCCAGGTGGAAAAAACAAAAATGTTGTATACCAATATGTTTTATAAATGTTTTATCAATAAGTAACAGTTTTACAACAATAAATAAAACACAAAGTAAAAACCCTTAAGAGTTTTAATCGATTTAGGTGTAGCGAAGCGCACAGGGTAACAGCTAGTTTTTCATAATATAACTAGATTTCTATCTTTTACGGGATTGAGATACTAGTGAATTACATTCGGTTTATTTTGTGTAAGCGTCGATAGATAATATTGGTATATTTCATTCAATCGATTAATCCCGTTTACTGAACATTTTTATTATGTAAATATCTAACTAAATCTCGTTAAGCCGCTGCAAACAATTGTTATGTGAACACATTTTTCTGGAATTCCACGAAAAGCTGGTTGTGCGTTGGTTGAAGAGATTCCATATTCGTTTATTTGTTCTACACGAGTTCACACATTTGCTCCTGTATGTAAATAAGTGTTTCAGCCGAACTCGTACATATGTTGGATGTTGGCGCTTCAAATGAATAGACTACAATGTTGCCACTAACGGCTAACGGTGCTGCAGCCAAAACGTTTTGCAACTATGCGCTCAACAACAATAAATGGACGAGATTGAAAATTGAATTTCACAACATTTTCTACTCTTCTAAGCAATCATATGGCATTGCAGGCAATTGAAGGCAATATTACGCATACAACAATGTCTCTACAACGACCCTGCCACGCCACGCCACATTTCCACGTGACCATAAACAAGGCTTGTTTTGTTTGCTGCTGCCCGGCAAAGATACAGCTGAGTGGTTTTGTTGAATTCTCATTTTCAGGTGAAACGGAACCCTCAACTCGCCTCGCCAGCGCAGCAACATGTGAGCCGGCAGCGGTACACAATACATATTTGTTAGCTGTGGCTCATGGCGCTGAGCTTACGTTTGCTGGGGTGCCGCCTCTACTGGGGCGCTGGTGTTGGCTTTAGCTAAATGGCTGTGGACGCATAGCTTTTCTTCTATTTAGTTGAGGTTCGTTGGCTACAGACAGTGTTGCTTTAAGCCCTGGTTCCCCCCTTCGAACCGCTGACCATGGTTCCCACAGCTGTTTTGGAGCAGCCCGCAGCAATGCGATGCTACGAGCGATTCTATTTTTGTTGCTGTTGTTTTTGTTGTTACATTTTACATTTCTATTGTTTCCTTATTTCTTTATTTGAAATGTGCATATTTTTTCCTGGGGATTTTCCAGGATTACGTTAAAATGTTTTTCATTGAATTTTCGCTCTTCTTGTTTTAAGCTTTGCATGCTAATACACTGGCTAGCTGCTAGCAGCAGCAGCACCAGAGATTCGAGCATGTGGTGGTAGAAGGTTTGTGTAAATATTATTCCTCTTCCGCCTTTTGCCAATTGCCGCTGGGCTGTCGGTTGGACCCTGCCTGGCCGAGTCGGCAGGGCGCATCTGTTGCTTTTGTTATCATTTCTCTGCACTTGTGTGATTGTTGTTGCAATTTGGCAGGGTTTGCCCAGGAAAAATATTTATATTTGGAATTTCTGCGCTTTTTTTCCAATGTGATTAAATTTAGTTTGTTGTGGTTATGCGGAAGTTATTAGTGTAAATGCCGTAGTTGGCAAAATATCATATTGTGCTAGCGAAGAATTAATGTTATATTAAGGAATTTAATAAGCATTCAGCACTTGCACGAAGCGGTTTACTTTTATTACGGGTGGTTTAATGCTACGCATATTAAATATGGTGGTAAAAGGTTTTATTCTCTTAGTTAAATCACTCGCAGTTTTTGTGGTTGAACTCAGGATTTTATTTATTTCAACTAAAGATATGTTTAGCACCATTAATAACTTATAGAGTAGGCTGAATTACACATTAAATCCTAAATTCTGGTAGTGGCTGAATGGTCGGATATAAATCCGTGTCCATTCCGGGTTCCATAGGTCTGAATGTCATTGAATTATTAAAAAAATGTCAATGTATTCGTTTCTTAGCCTACTCTTCGCTGCACCGACTCAAAACCTTGTTGTCGTAAAAAAAATGTTTTTGGAATATAGATCACATGTAGACTCTAAAATTTAAAGGTTAGCTGAGATTCACTTCTTCCACAGAGTGCTACTTTGAACTGATTAAGTGATAAATTCGCAAAGTACTTTTTCAAGGAATAAAACTGTCGTCCAACATGACTCATAGTGAAGAAGCATTGACGGTGATAATATCCGATAATATCTTAGAATGATTAATAAGCGACAGTATTGATTACTGCAGATTCACTAGATCTGATCCCATTGAAAGAGACAACCGTATGGACATGTTCGGGCTTTGATAATAAAATGCTTAAGGAAGTACGGGTCCATTCAAGAAGTCAAGTGTGTTTTATGATTTGTTATGATCATGTTGTTTCTAAGATCCTCGATACTCTCACTATCTCCTCTGCTTTTACCTAATGGATATCAGCCGCCGCCGCCTAAGCGATATCAGCCTAGTCTACAATAATGTAGCTTCTTGGGTTCGCTAGCTGTCGAAGATTCAATATATAAATAGGTCCAATTTCGATTTCATTAGATCGTCGAAAATGTCACACTCGGCTCGACTAAATGATCTTACATTTTCAGTTAAAACACAAGATTCCGTTTTTGTTAGTTTTCGAATTTGCACTATGCTCCACTATGCACTTATACATTTTTTCAAGGAATAAACCGAAGTGAGAACATGCATGAATGACTGTGTGCCTTCGTATGCCTAATAAGGGTGACAGATGCCAAATGATGGTAAATGCAGGCTAATAGTAATATGACATTTTCAAAACTAAAATAGGTTGTCATTGCAATTAACCTGATTGTATTCATGCTGATAAGCAAATGAGTCCATTATCACATTTCTTCCTGCATATGAGTATCACTTGTGCATATGCATACTAATGCGTTATTATGTAATGCATTGTTTTCTAAACAACTCGGGCTAAATCAATACCCATTGACACACAATTCCACAAGTAATGCGTACGCCAGTTGACTCGCTTATCCAATGAATCGTGTGTTTGGCCCTTAACACTGCTGTGACTTTTGCGTTTTTGTTTCATGCACGAATGGCGACAGCAATGACATGTAACAAATGCACTTATACAGATGTATGTTCATACAGCCACGTGCTCCTTTGTGTATTCATTTTACAGCATTACAGCCGTACTGAATAGAGGAGTTCATCTTGGAATTGCTTGAATTCAATATTACATACTGACATTCAATAAATTTACATACTCATATATGAGTACATACGGACGAAATAAGCATCCGAATAAGTGGAAGTATTATCATATGAATATGCACTGCAATTAGGGTTACTAGGTAGACTAGAGAATAGAGATAGAGAATTTGCATTTGTGTTTATAATGAATGTTAGGTATCTCAAGTAATTTGACTTTTCCAATTTTAAAGTATGAAATGGTTCTTTAGGATATTATGTACATAAGTACATACATACTAATCGGTCCACAACGCTAAGAGTGGGAGATACTGATCATATTACTGCGAAGACGTAAAAAATTTGGCAATCTTTTATATTTGAGGTTAGTAACTTGTTCTTTGAGATTTGGAATGAATATAAAAAGTCAGGTGTCAGGTCTTCTCTTATATAAAAACGAGGTGTCAGCCATTTACGACTGTAGGTGACCATCAACACGAATTTTTGTAACATAACATAAGCTTTGCTCGTCGAACAAAACCTCTCAAGTTCTTACTTAATCCAAAATAAACCTAGTTGGTATTAGTCAAATCAGGTTAAAATTCTAAGCTGGTATTGTTTTAATTGGTTGTTGTTTACATATTTGATCTTTTAAAGTTCGCCAGTAATGTCTGAGAAAATCAGGGAATGCGTTTATTATAATTTGATCACATTAGATATGTCATCTTCACATTCGTCCTGTAAAGAAGTATCGAATTAAAAGAAATAAAGTTCCATCAAACATTTCATGACCCAAGTACATTTAAGTTCCAATCAATATTACCTATTACGTTAGTACGATAGATATAGTAAGTTAAAATGGTTCCTTCATGACATAAGTGTGCTCTGAACATCGGTCTATTTTATATCGACAGTTCCTTACTTCGACAAAAAACGCCTTTCTTCTGTGTATTTTATGTGTTCTATATTCAACGTTCTCTCAACTTATTGCGATATCGATAGGAAAGTGGTCATATAAACAGTGTTTAGGGGCCATCCATAAATTACGTCACACGAATTTAAGGACTTTTTAACCCCTTCCCCCTCCTTGTCACAAGTTGTCACATTTTGAATTAACCCCCCCCCCCCCCTGACGTGACGTCACCCATTTTCCAATTTTATGGATTTATCATAAAATAAAAAAACAGGTTATTCTATTTATTCTTATATTTATTGAATAATCTTTAATATAATAAACATTTAGTTAAATATTAAAGTACAGAGACAACGAATGACTAGTCAAGAAATAATAGATATTTAATTATGCTAATTAAAAATACAGAACTTAATCATCTTGTGAACATGGACTTTTGACCCATTCCTTTATATCATTTATTATTGGTAAATCAGGTACTTAATTTTCGTTCTGAATTTGGATGTCAGGAACATCTTTCGCATCAACATCTTCGCGATAGGTAACAGCTCTTGTTTTTTATGTGATTGTTTGTGTGGATTGGTGGCATTATATGAAAAAATATAGGCCACATATGCTACACGATCTTTTAAATAAGTATGACTCGACACTAGGGCAATAACTATCATATGGAACTTGTTTAGATGGGATGATGCTTGGAGATTTAATAATATCTGTAGTAATAATGGAGCAAACTTTGCGTCGTTGTCTTCACTCCATGTGACTCCATAACCTTCTGATGTTTGTTTAATTAACACAGGAGGTGGTAAAAATCCTTCTTTTAATAAATTCCAAAGACTAGATAAAAGCATAATGTTTTAATCGGCGTGGTACAGAGCAGCCAGTCGTCTAGCACCCAGGAGCGCAGCAGAGCGGGAAACGATATTGCCCTAAATTTTGAAATGTGATGTCACAAAGTTTTTGACCCCCCCGTGCCCCTTGTCACACAATGTCACTTCTGAATGATACCCTCCCCCCCTTGAAGGTGTGACGTAATTTATGGATGGCCCCCAACTCTATTTTTTGATCAAACAATTCTCGTTCTTCTGCTCATTCTGAATATGACGTATTGTCAAGATTATCGGACGAGACGACGATATGTATTTTTTCTCTCCTGAAAAAACTGAAAAGGAGAGTAATATATTTTACAAATACCAAATATTTCGATTATTTGTATAGTAGACTGCCAATGAATATTGGGTACTGAATAGAATCCTCATTTAATTTTCATGATAAGTCAGCCAAGCAATTTAACATTCTTGAATTAAAATGGGAAATATAGGTATAATGAACAAGTGTTTTTGTAGTTCTGAGTGTAGTGCTCGCAAACTAAATACCGATTATATTAGTTATTCAAGATCTTGAGCTGAGAACTTTTCAATCTTAATGACTAGTATTTTCCTGAAATTAAACAAAATTTTCTCAAATCGAAAATAAAGGTCGCCAATTGTCGTTTCTCAACTGCTGAACCATTGATTGGCATTTTAATCACTTAAAACATATAGGTTTGTTTACAATAAGCGTACACATGTACATCTGTATATAGCGAGTATTACTCACATCACTTACAACAACAACACCATTAGCCCACTTCTTCCTTCAGACTCAATTTAACCACAACTGGAAATTGCTGCGCTGGTTAACGCCAATTGAAACATTTAAACGGTAAATTTATCTGCATTCAAAGTGTTCGGTTTCACTTGTCCGAAGGTGTCAACTAGTAACGGATACTACAATATTTACATATGTCTGTATGTGTGAAATACAATGTCTGCATTTGACGAGCGTTTACTACATAGTAATAAAAATCTATATGCATGCAAATATATATCTTATATATATTTCAATGTAAACAGTTTGCATTATTGTTGACAGTTTCGCAAAAGGCGTATGTCCCGGCCACGATGTGAATGAATTGGTTATATGAGGGGATACAGTGCTGAAGATGTGAGTATATTTATAATATATGTTGGTATGTATAGAATCAGCAACCCTTTAGGAACGTTTAAGCTTAATACATCTTACAGTGTTCTGATATCTATATATATAAAAAGAAGTTACATTTCCTTGGTAATCTTATAACTCAAGAACGGGCTCACCTATCCAAACCAAATTTTTAGGCTTTGTTTGGACTATTCAGTAGATGGTTTGTGTTTTGAAATTTTAAGAATCGGATACCAGGGTCTCGAGAAATAGGCCAAAACGTGGACCCGGGTAACCTTATGATGTGTTTGTACAATATGGGTAGCAAATGGAAGCTGTTGATGATATCTTTAGGATAGAGTATTTTTGATGACGCTCCGTGACTAGGGTCTCGAGATATCGGCCAAAATGTTTCAAAAATTTCACCACACATGTAGGTATGTATGTAGCAGGCAATCAATCGGATACCAGGCAATCAATCGACAATCAATCGGATACCAGGGTCTCGAGAAATAGGCGAAAACGTGGACCCGGGTAACCCTAGGATGTGTTTGTACAATATGGGTAGCAAATGGAAGCTGTTGATGATTTCTATAGTGTAGAGTATTTTTGATGCCGCTCCGTGACTAGGGTCTCGAGATATCGGCCAAAATGTTTCAAAAATTTCACCACATATGTAGGTACGTATGTAGCAGGCAATCAATCGGATACCAGGGTCTCGAGAAATAGGCCAAAACTTGGACCCGGGTAACCCTAGGATGTGTTTGTACAATATGGGTAGCAAATGGAAGCTGTTGATGATTTCTAATAGTATAGAGTATATAGTATAGAGTATTTTTGATGCCGCTCCGTGACTAGGGTCTCGAGATATCGGCCAAAATGTTTCAAAAATTTCACCACACATGTAGGTACGTATGTAGCAGGCAATCAATCGGATACCAGGGTCTCGAGAAATAGGCCAAAACGTGGACCCGGGTAACCCTAGGATGTGTTTGTACAATATGGGTAGCAAATGGATGCTGTTGATGATTTCTATAGTATAGAGTATTTTTGATGCTGCTCCGTGACTAGGGTCTCGAGATATCGGCCAAAATGTTTCAAAAAATTAACCACACATATGTTACATTTTTGTTTATTTAACTCGTACCTACTTGGAAAGCTGAAAAGCGCTCATGTTAGCATACATACATCAATAATAGTTTAATCATTTACTAAACGATTTGTTACCTACTTAGCTACGCTCTTTCGCTCTCAAAATTTATGAACTTTCGTCTTAACTACCATACTTATTATTCCCACCTACAAACTTACTGCATTATATTTATATCAACATGTAGGTATGTATGTAGCAGGCAGATCGACAAACAAAGTAGGCTTTGAAAAGACATCGAACTGTATTTCGGTGCATTTATTTTGCATAAAGAAATACATGAATATTTTGTTTTTTGTAGGTATATAGAACTTTGACTCTTAGCATTAAGAAAATTCAAATTAGGAGAATATATGACATTGGAGTGTAAACATCGCCGGAGCGTTTTCTTTGGCCCCATACGTTCAGTAGTGTCCGAAATTACCGCGGTGCAAAATTATTAGTTATTATTTTTTTTTTTAATAATTATTGAAGTTTGTGTGAATTTGTGAAAAAAATAAATATAGCGCAAAGCGAATTTCCAACTAGGCCAAAACATGGCAATGAGGCAATGAATTATCCAACTGAATTTTTAAATTCATTAGAACCGGCTGGTATGCCACCGCATTGCTTGAATCTGAAAGTGGAATTATTGCGAAATATTAATCCACCAAAACTGTGTAATGGCACCAGATTGGCAGTGAAAAATTTATTGCCAAATTTGATTGGAGCTACGATCTTAACTGGTAAATCAAAAGGAGAAGTTTGTTTAATACCGCGTATCCCTATGATTCCAACTGATATGCCATTTGAATTCAAACGATTACAATATCCTGTGCGTTTATCATTTGCGATGTCTATCAACAAAGCTCAAGGGCAAACACTTAACGTTTGTGGTGTGAATTTGGAGGAATCATGTTTTTCACATGGACAACTTTATGTTGCCTGTTCCAGAGTCGGTACCCCCAGCCGTCTGTTTATTCATGATCAAAATGGAAAAACAAAAAATATTGTTTATCCAAATGTTTTGGATAGCTAGCAAATAATTAAATATATATTTTTTTATAAATTAGTTATATTTTATATTTCACTTTATACGTAGCGAAGCACGTACCGGGCCGCTATAAATATTATATGTATTCATTGTATTGCTTTCAAAAAATCATAAAGTTCTGCTTATCTGTAACACCACATTCATTGACTGTTAGGCGGTACAAAGTTCGCCGGGTCAGCTAGTATATATATATATAAATCTGAATTTTATCCCGACATATCGCTTATAGAAAAATCATTTTGTCAGTACGCTTTGTATGAGGGTTTGAATAACCTTTGAATCAGATTTGTTGCAAATTTTTTGCAGACTTGGTACGCCATTGAAACAGTACCTTTCGAATTAATTCTCTGAAGTCCTGGACCAAATCGAAATCAAAACTATTTTTACAACTATACTTTAACCTATTTATGCATCTATTTTGAACTGGCAACATATTGAGATATTTTTGACAAACATTTATCTATTGTCTATTTGTTTGGCCGGTTATGTAATTTAAAGAATGCTTATCTTCACTAGCAGTGGCATTGTTCTGAATCACAACTTAGACTGGCCTTGGTGTCTGACCACAACGGAATCGTAGTAAATTGTATAATGGTGAGCTTGCAGGGTTAGGCACGTCAGTCTCACCCACAGCAACATGAGAACAAGTAGGAGCACCGCTCCTATAGTGGCTAGATCCTCCTGGCTTAATGTGAAGATATCTTTTCGATCGTATCAGAGTTCATATCTGCTTAGTTGCAGTTTTTATCACCCAGAAATAAAAGAGTTAGATATGAGGTTATATATATATGAGTGATCAGGATGATGAGTAGAGTTGAAATCCGTCCGTCCGCCTGTCTGCCCGTCTGCCAGTTTGAGGATGGTTGCGCTCAGATTAAAAAACAAAAATGGAAAATGGGCGTGGCATCGCCTGCTTCTGGGTCCAAAACCATATCTCAGGAACTACTTGACCGATTACAATGAAATTCGGTACATATGACTTTCTTGATACCCTAATAACACATATTGAAAATGGGCAAAATCGGTTCACAACCACGACTGCTTTCTATATAACTAAATTTTGAATTCCATCTGATTCCTGAACTTTATAATGTATAAATAAGGAACCGATGAAGATAGCGGAATAAAACTTTATACAAATACTGTGTATCATCTTTGGCTTCCCTTGTGGGAAAATTGTCGAAATCGGACTATAACTTTTTAGGGCCGCGGATATCGAACATGAAGAACTCAGGGTAAAGAGTAATACTTCACGAAAATATCGGTAAATCTCTCATATATTTTAATGTAATTCAGAGGAAATCTGTTTCTTCTAATATTGTGTATCTTTTCAAAAAAAAATTTAAAATCGGGTTAAAACATCCTCTAGCCCCCATATACCTAATTATAGGTTTTTCAAAAAGACGGCGTGCTTTATTCCGCATATATCGGTTATTATGTGAGATATCTTAGCAAAATTAAGAGGGCGTATAGTCTGGGATATAGTGTACCTTGGTGGTGGAAATGAGTGAAATCGGTTCAGGAATTACCTCAGCCCTCATATACTATATAAGATGATATTCGATCGGGAACAGCAATATAACCTAACCTTAACCTTTATATACATATTATTTGACTAAATTTTTTAAATTCGATAGAGTATGTATTTAATATTTTCTAATTTTCTTTAGTAAGTACACAATGTGATTTTAATTCCACAGCTCTAATCCCTACAGTTCCAACAGGGTCCTTTACTGTTGTCTTGTTTTGTGCGATATGAAGAAACAGTTTGTTTTATTCTTCGCCGCTTGCAAACTTCTGATATAGTCGTAAATACCGTTTTTGTCTTGTTTGTATTCTTCCGACAATTCGGTAACCGTAGCCGCATTTGTTTAACAAATTGTTAAATAAGGTGTTGCATGTTTGCGCAGTCACTCGCTTGACACAGCTGAAAACCGCAGAATTACAAACATAATATTTATGACCTCACAACAAATAAGTGTATGACAGGTGCACACACACCCTCTCATATATATATATGTATATATAAAGATGTGACATGTAAATGTGGCATTGTTGACTGATTGCGTTTACGATTTCATGCGGAAGCAATTTGAAATTCAATAGCACTGCTACAGTATCGGACCGCATTACTGCCACTCAAGAGCCCAATGCACACACAAACTTAAATGCAGACATACATATGTATCTTTATTCTTAACTGTGTGCTAATAATACTAGTGGGGGGAAATGATTGTGCGCCTTGCATATTTTGTTAAATTTATTTATAGAGGTATTTAATTGTATATGAAATACAATTTTCTAAATATTTATGTAAATAAAATAAATTTAGACTAACAGTCCTGAGACATTATTTATAGCTTGAAATATGTGGTCGAATTTTATTTTCACAAAGTTTACTTTAAATTTTTGGGCAGAAAAATGTATCTTTATCGTACTTAAAACTCTCTTCACCCAGCTTCTGCCACACCAGCTCATACTTCACCACATTGAGATTTTTCAAAACGAAAATAAAATGTATTCGAACGATACCTAGCATGTTGGCTTGCCCTGTCTCAAGTGTACGAGTAAATATGTCAGCGATATTTGTAACAAAATTTTCATTGGTGGAGTCAATAGTACCTACTATCTGCATATTTTCTCTCTCATTTCTTGTTTAAATAATATTCCTTTATTGGAATTCACTTCAGTTGTCTGCATTTCAAGGACAATTTCATTTTTCTTCAGTTTATTTCAAATTTATTATTTTGCATTTTCTCACAAATAAATATGCGTATATTTGCCGTTATAATGTTGCAAGCTCGAAGTGATAAGCATTTAGTTTTTATACACATATTTTTTAGAAATATTTAGTTTTCAAAAATGTCGTTTTGTATGCTAGGTCGAGGTCAACATTGAATTTTTTCACTGCGCTAATTGTTGTCTTATTTACTTTCTCGGTCTAAATACCACTTCACATACAAATATGAAGATAGCCAAGGTCCAAGCGAAACCAAACATTGGCCAAGCGAATGATATGTAATCGACATCGAGTGGTCTAAGCAATACTTCGGTATATATTATATTCTGCATTTTACCCGAGCTTATCGCTTCTAAATATGCCGTATCAATCCAAAATAATTTCAAACCATGATCGACAATTCTTGTTAGAAACAAGTTCAACGGTTCCTTGAAAATTGAGTTTGACTGCAAGGGTAGACAGTAGACGATCTCACTACGCACACACATATCTGTTAAACGAAATATAGGTTTCTTTAACGGTCTCATTCTTAATTGAATAAAGTGCCATAAGAAGAGATCGACAAGATAGGCATAGCTGGCATTTAATTTATGGAGTTCTTCGCGAAACTGCTCCTGTGTCTCTACAACGACGAAATATTTTTCCAATTTTTTACAGAATTCACCACACCATTGTGTAAGATATGTGTAACTGCCAGCACTGATTAATATTTTTTGCCCATTTTTATTTAAATCATCCCAATCGCTGGGGGTCGGCATCATTGTAGGCGTAGTCACAAATGTATTTAAATTAGCTGTAAAGTGAGTGTGGACGCACAGAACCCATACCATGGACAAGAAAACTAAGATACATAAAGTCAGTAGACCCTTCAGATATGCCGGGTAGTTGGAGCCCACACAGAAAGCCAAGTATTTCGGTTCAGTAATCGCCAAAAGTAAATTTTGATAACAACGTCTTCCAGCACGTAGATATTGTAAACGACGGCACAAGTAAATCAAAATGCTTATGGTCAGAAAGCCAAACGAAACGAATAGAACATATGTACGAGTTGCGTTCATTACAAAGAAATCTTGAAATGTGTTGTACCATTTAATTGGTGCTATGATGCAAACTCCGGTGATACTGAAGGGATTGGAGGCCTGATCGAAAGTTTTTGTCATTTGCAAATACATCCGAGCCATTGGTATATCCATCTCATTGTTGCGTGTCATGTTGAGTAAATCGGCTGGAAAGTAGAGTTTATCCAGAATAATTTGTTTTGGATAGGACACTGTTCCATTAATACTTTTCGCAAAAGCTTCCAGGAGTTTTGGTAAATAACCACCTACTTTTATATGTCCATCCATTTTGTAGGCAAAGGTAAACGGAAAAATCTGATCGGCCATCGTGCGTATGCCATATCCAAATAAGTTCTTCATGCGCCGCGGAAACACCTCTACACCATCGGTACCAAGCGTTTTTTGCTCCATTTGAAAATTTGGGAATATTGTGTAGCTATAAAATACTTTGGTATGCGGAAAATCCGGAAAAATTACAGCAACGTTAAGCATTTTTTCCGTTTCACATAATTTAAATAGTTGCATCAAGTAGTTTTCAGTACGGGAAGTCTCGAAACCGAGTTCATCGACGATGAGAACTATACGCTTCTGCCGCATGCGTTCTAGTATATCGGCGAGCACCGGAAGTTCCATTTCAAAATTCTCTAACTGAGCGATGACGAGTATTTTCCTGTTGAATAAATCCGCAATTTGATAAAACGAATTCGCATTTTGTAAGATAATCGGTTTCTTAAAGTCTTCGACGATTATTCGTAACAGTAGTGGTAGAGTTTCATGCTTTCGTGAGTCTCCGTAAAGCAAACAGTTCTCAAACATCTCTTCGTCATATAGTTTCATTAGAAAATCATTATAGATTTTCATTTCTGAAAAATCTTCGGAGGGTATTGTAGTCTCCACTGATTGAGTACAAATAAATGTTAAAATAATTGTAAGACCCGCTTTTTGCCAAGGCACTACCATGTTGAAATTATTTGTTGTGTCGGCGCGAGTTTACACTTTACTGCTGATATCCTCTTGCAGGAAGGTTAATACGTATGCTCGATGTTGGCTGGATTTTATTATTCGAACATTTCTTTCACATTTTGCCTTATAAAATTTAACAGCCTGTCATTATTCAATTCCAATGTCAATTAAAGTGTAAATAACTGTAAGTTAGTCATTTATTTGAATGTCGAACAGAAATTATGTACTAAAACTTTTTATGTATTGAAAGAATCACTTTTTATTGTTGGACCTACTTACCGACCACAACAGAACTTAAATTAAAAATCACATGGCTATATCGATGTTTATCAGAGGAAAATTCGTGCCATAAAGTGCCATAACTAAGCCATAAATTAAGCTATGAAGCTATAAAATTTGGTACAAAGGATTGTTCTAGGAAAGGGCATATTTGGATGTATTTTTTGGGAAAGTCGGCGTGGCCCCGCCCCCTACAAAGTTTTTTGTACATATCTCGTAAATTACTAAAGCTATATCAACGAAACTCTCAGGAGTCCTTCTTTCAGACATTTCATTCTTCTTCTTCTTCTTGACTGGCGTAGACACCGCTTACGCGGCTATAGCCGGCATTTCCTTACATAGTCCAAAAATGGAGGAAATCGTATTATAACCACGCCCACCTCCCATACAAAGGTTAGGTTGAAAATTACTAAAAGTGGGTTAACTCACTAACGAAAATCGTGAGAAACACTAAATTTCAGATAAGAAATGACAGATGGAAGCTGCACTCAGATTTTTTTTTACAAAATGGAAAATGGGCGTGGCGTCGCCCACTTATGGGTCAAAAACCATATCTCTGAAACTACTCGACCAATTTCAATGAAACTTGGTTTGTAATATATTCCTTGCATCCCAATGATATGTTCTGAAAATAGGCCAAATCGGTTCACAACTACGCCTACTTCCTATATACCAGAACTTCGAAGTCGACCTAATGAAGATATCGGAACAGAACTTTGCACAAATACTACATTTATAGTGTGGCATCATCCTTCTAAAAATCGTCGAAATCGGACCATAAATTTTCAAGACTCCATATATCAAATATGAGGATCTCAGTGCTTCTAATTTTTTTTTACCGAAAATATAGGTAAGTCTCTCAGATATTTTGAAGAAATTCATCATCAAATAATGCTTAGATTTGTTCTACGATTACGGTGTTGTCCTTAGTGAGCAAATGCGACAAACATTTGGCACCTTGCTTTCTCATGTCCAATACTTTATAGAAGATATAACTCATTCAGTTTATGTTTGTGGACTTTTGCCATTATCCATGTTATGTTATGCATTTTGGAGGCAGCTGACTACGGCTCTACAAAAACCGACATACGACCTAATTCAAACTCGATAAACCAATATCTTACAGTCAATATCTAAGGAGAAGACATCTATGCGCACTTTGATAACGCTGTGGAGGTCTAAATATAAACACGTGACATTACATGAGTATTCAATAATAAAATCTCCCTCTTATGGGAACAATACAAATATTTTACCCCGTCTAGAAATCTTACTTTCACTTCGATCCTCAACAATCTGATGATAAAAATTATAAACTAAGTAGAAATTTTATGTTCACACAAAATTTATTATTTTTAAAGGGATAAACAATATATAGCAGAAATATCTTAATACAATAACAACATTGAATGTTTTCTCTGCGTGAACTGTTGCCTTATTTACTTTCTCGGTCTAAACACCACTTCGCATACGAATATACAAATAGCCAAAGCCCAAGCGTAACCAAACATAGGCCAAACGAAGGATATGTACTCCGTATTGAGGGGTCTAAGCACTTCTTCGGTATATGTTATGTTATGCATTTTACCCGACCTTATCGCCTCCAAATGGGCTGCATCAATCCAAAACTGTTTTAACCCATGATCGACGATTCTTGTAAGAAACAAATTTAAAGATTCTTTGAAAATTGAGTTCGGTTGCAAGGGAAGACAGTAGATGGCTTGCTTATGCAAACACATATCAGTTAAACGAAATATAGGCTTCCTCAGTGATCTCATTCTCAACTGTATAAAATGCCACGAAAATATATCGACCAAATAGGCGTAGCTGGTGTTCATTTTATGCTGCTGCTGATGGAATTCCTCCTCCGTCTCTACAACGACGAAATATTTTTCAAAATTTTTGCAAAACTCTCCACACCATGGCGAAAGGTATTTGTAACTGCCAAGACTGATTAATATTTTGTGCCAATTTTTATCCAAATTATCCCAATCGTTAGGAATTGGCATCATAGTGGGCTTAGTGAAAAAACTATTCAAATTAGCCGTGAAGTGAGTGTGGACGCACAGAACCCATACCATGGATAAGAAAACTAAGATACATAAAGCCAGTAGACGCTTCAAATATGTAGGGTGGTTGGAGTCCACACAAAAAGATAAGTAATTCGGTTACGTAATCACTGAAAGTAAATTCTTATAATAACGTTTTCCAGCCCGTAGATATTGTAGACGACGGCACAAATAAAACAAAGTGCATATGCTCAAAGTGTCAATCAAAATCAGTACTAAATATGTAGGAGATGAATACATGGCATAGAAGTCCTTGAAAGAGTGGATCCACCTAATCGGTGTCATAATACAAACTCCGGTGATACTGAAGGGATTGGAGGCCTGATTGAAAGTTTTTGTCATTTGCAAATACATGCGAGCCATTGGTATATCCATCTCATTGTTGCATGTCATGTTGAGTAACTCTCCTGGAAAGTAGAGTTTATCCAGAATCACTGGCTTTGGATATGCCACTGTTCCATTAATACTTTCCGCAAAAGCTTCCAAGAGTTTTGGTAAATAACCACCTACTTTTATATGTCCGTCCATGTTGTAAGAAAATGTGAATGGAAAAATCTGATCGGGGATTGTGCGTATACCATATCCAAGTATGTTTTTCATGCGCCGCGGAAACACCTCTATACCAACGGTACTAGGCGTTTTTTGCTCCAATTGAAATTTCGGAAAAATTGTATAGCTGTAAAATACTTTCGTATGCGGAAAATCCGGAATAATTAGAATAACATTAATAAGTTTTTCCGCTGCACATAATCTAAAAACTTGATTCAAGTATTTTTCAGTACCTGAATCCCCGAAACCGAGCTCTGTGCTGATGAGAATAATACGCGTCTGTCGCATACGTTCGAGTATATCGGCAAGCACCGGCAGTTCCATTTCAAAATTCTCTAACTGAGCGATGACGAGTATTTTCCTATTGAAAAAATCCGCAATTTGATAAGGTGAATTTGCGTTTTGAAAAATAATTGGTTTCCTGAAGTCTTCGATGATTATTCGTAACAGTAATGATAGAGTTTCATTCTTTCGTAAGTCTCCGTAAATCAGACAATTCTCAAACTTCTCTTCGGCATATATGTTGAATAGGAAAACTTTATAGAATTGCATATATGAAAAATCTTCTGTGGGTAGAGCCATCTCCGCCGATGTGGCACAAAATAGTGTTAAAATAAAAGTAAGAACCGTGTTTGGTATAACCGCTACCATGTTGAAATTATTTGTTGTGTCAATGCGAGCTTAAACTTTACTGCTGATGTCCTCTAATGGAAAGGCCAATACGTGGCTCAATTTGGTGCATTTGTTTCACAGTATACCGTATACCAATTTGTAGCCATTTATTCAGTAATTATTCAACTGCAATATCGATAAAAATGTAAATTACTGTACATTAGTAAATTATTCGAATGTTAAACTTAAATTATTCATATAAAATTGTTATATCTAAAGAGAATCGCTTTTTATTGTTGGAGCTACCAGATTTATAGCCATTAATTATAGGCAGAGAGCAATCAGATTTTACTGCTCTTTCTTTGTATATAGTATTATAAACTCCATCTGTGCCCTGTGCATTATTTCTCATAGTCGGTAGTAGAATACACAATATTCCGAGTAATAATTTTCTTCTCATTGATCTCTATTGTGTGGTGTAAACGACGTATGCCCGGTGCTTAGGTTATGCTTAAGTGTTTGGGGGCTACGAGAATATTCGACCCGATTTAGACCAATTTTGGCACAAAGCCACACTATTATGAGGAAAACATATTCTCTGAATTTCTTTCGAATATTTGTGAGATTTACCTATATATTCAATAAAAAAATTGCCTCGAGCCTTGAGATCCCCATGTTCGATATCTGGGGCCTAGAAAGGTGATTTTAAGATGGGTCATGTCACACTATATACACAATATTTGTGCAAAGTTTTGTTACGATATCTTCGCTCGTGTTTAATTTATTTGTTGTAAAGTGGACGAATGTTGAAACTCGAGAAACAAATTTTTGGAAGTCGACAACGAAGGCGATTCTTTGGAAATAATTTCATATGTAAAATGGTTTAAATTAACGAACAAATTGGTTTAACTTCAAGACATTAATAGTGAATTCTAATATTTCCCTCTCATTTTAATTTGATCTCTGATTATTTTGATCTTTACTATTACATTGACCTTAATTCCCAACAAACTGGGGAAATCAAAAACAATTCAAATTAATTCAGTTTTTAGATACACATCAAATTCATTTGCTTTAAAGGTAGATGAACATTATATAGCATAAATTCGATTCAATAATAACATTGGACGATTTCATTGCGATAGTTTTTGCCTTATTTACTGCCTCGGTCTAAAAATCCTTTCGCATACAAATATAAAAATAGCCACGGTCCAAGCGACGCCAAACATAGTCCAAGCGAATGATATGTACTCCATATTGAGGGGTCTAAGCACTTCTTCGGTATATGTTATATTATACATTTTTCCTGATCTTATCGCTTCCAAATATGCTGCATCAATCCAAAACTGCTTAAACCCATATTCAAGGATTTTTGTAAGAAACAAATTTAAAGATTCTTTGAAAATCGAGTTCGGCTGCAAGGGAAAACTGTAGACGGTTTGCCTACGCAAACACATATTAGTTAAACGAAATATAGGCTTCTTCAATGATCTCATTTTCAACTGGATAAAATGCCACGTAAATATATCGACCAAATAGGCATAACTTGCGTTAAATTTATGCTGCTGCTGATGGAATTCCTCCTCTGTCTCTACAACAACGAAATATTTTTCAAATTTTTTACAAAACTCTCCACACCATGGCGAAAGGTATTTGTAACTGCCAAGACTGATTAATATTTTGTGCCAATTTTTATCCAAATTATTCCAATCGTTAGTTTTTGGCATCATAGTGGGCTTAGTGAAAAAACTATTCAAATTAGCCGTGAAGTGAGTGTGGACGCACAGAACCCATACCATGGATAAGAAAACTAAGATACATAAAGCCAGTAGACGCTTCAAATATGTAGGGTGGTTGGAGTCCACACAAAAAGATAAGTAATTCGGTTCCGTAATCACTGAAAGTAAATTCTTATAATAACGTTTTCCAGCCCGTAGATATTGTAGACGACGGCACAAATAAAACAAAGTGCATATGCTCAAAGTGTCAATCAAAATCAGTACCAAATATGTAGGAGATGAATACATGGCATAGAAGTCCTTGAAAGAGTGGATCCACCTAATCGGTGTCATGATACAAACTCCGGTGATACTGAAGGGATTGGAGGCCTGATTGAAAGTTTTTGTCGTTTGCAAAAACATGCGAGCCAATGGTATATCCATCTCATTGCTGCGTGTCATGTTGAGCAACTCGCCTGGAAAGTAGAGTTTATCCAGAATCACTGGCTTTGGATATGCCACTGTTCCATTAATACTTTCCGCAAAAGCTTCCAAGAGTTTTGGTAAATAACCACCTACTTTTATATGTCCATCCATTTTGTAGGCAAAGGTAAACGGAAAAATCTGATCGGGGATTGTGCGTATACCATATCCAAGTATGTTTTTCATGCGCCGCGGAAACACCTCTATACCAACGGTATTAAGCGTTTTTTGCTCCAATTGAAATTTCGGAAAAATTGTATATCTGTAAAATACTTTCGTATGCGGAAAATCCGGAATAATTAGAATAACATTAATAAGTTTTTCCACTGCACATATTCTAAAAACTTGATTCAAGTATTTTTCAGTACCTGAATCCCCGAAACCGAGCTCTGTGCTGATGAGAATAATACGCGTCTGTCGCATACGTTCGAGTATATCGGCAAGCACCGGCAGTTCCATTTCAAAATTCTCTAAATGAGCGATGACGAGTATTTTCCTATTGAAAAAATCCGCAATTTGATAAGGCGAATTTGCGTTTTGAAAAATAATTGGTTTCCTGAAGTCTTCGATGATTATTTGTAAAAGTAATGGTAGAGTTTCATTCTTTCGTAAGTCGCCGTAAATCAGACAATTCTCAAACTTCTCTTCGGCATATATGTTGAATAGGAAAACTTTATAGAATTGCATGTATGAAAAATCTTCTGTGGGTAGAGCCATCTCCGCCGATGTGGCACAAAATAGTGTTAAAATAACAGTAAGAACCGTGTTTGGTATAACCGCTACCATGTTGAAATTATTTGTTGTGTCAATGCGAGCTTAAACGTTACTGCTGATGTCCTTTAATGGAAAGGCCAATACGTGGCTCCGTTTGGAGCATTTGTTTCACAGTATACCTTATACCAATTTACAGTCATTTATTCAGTAATTATTCAACTGCAATGTCGATAAAAATGTAAATTACTGTACATTAGTAATTTATTCGAATGTTGAACTTAAATTATTCATATATAATTGTTATATCTAAAAAGAATCGCTTTTTATTGTTGGAGCTACCAGATTTATAGCGTAGAGAGCAATATCCGCGATCATCAGATTTTACCACTCTTTCTTTGTATATAGTATTATAAACTCCATCTGTGCCCACTGCATTATTTCTCATAGTCGGTAGTAGAATACACAATATTCCGAGTAATAAATTTCTTCTCATTGATCTCTATTGTGTGGTGTAAACGACGTATGCCCGGTGCTTAGGTTATGCTTAAGTGTTTGGTGGCTACGAGAATATTCGACCCGATTTAGCCCAATTTTGGCACAAAGCCACACTATTATGAGGAAAACATATCCTCTGAATTTCTTTCGAATATTTGTGAGATTTACCTATATATTCGATAAAAAAAAATGCCTCGAGCCTTGAGATCCTCATGTTCGGTGTCTGGGGCCTAGAGAGGTTATAGTCCGATTTCAGTGATTTTAAGATGGGTCTGTCAGACAGTGTGCAAAGTTTTGTTCCGATATCTTCATATCTGGTGCTTAATTTATATGTAATTCAAAATTCTGTTATTAGGAAAGTAGTGGTTGTGAACAGATTTCCCATTTTCAAATTATGCCATTGGTGTGAAAAGAAAATGTTATGAACCAAATTTCCATAAGTGCGCGGAGCCACGCCCATTTAAAGTTTTATAAATTTTGAAAGTGCAGCCCTTCTAGAGCATCTTTACCATGAAATTTATGGTTTCTGCTGCTTTCCTTATGTAATTAGAGCATTGTTAGTAGTTCAACATAACCTTTGTATGAGAGGTAGGCGTAGTTATAATCCGATTTCCAAATATGCGCTTTTGAACAGTTCATACTTAAGTTATGCTTAAGAATAAACACAAATATGTAAAATGGTTTAGATTAACGAACAAATTGGTTTAACTTCAAGACATTAATATTGAATTATAATATTTCCCTCTCATTTTAATTCGATCTCTGATTATTTTGATCTTTACTATTACATTGACCTTAATTCCCAACAAACTGGGGAAATCAAAAACAATTCACATTAATTCAGTTTTTAGATACACATCAAATTCATTTGCTTTAAAGGTAGATGAACATTACATAGCATAAATTCGATTCAATAATAATATTGGACGATTTCATTGCGATAGTTTTTGCCTTATTTACTGCCTCGGTCTAAAAATCCTTTCACATGCAAATATAAAAATAGCCACGGTCCAAGCGACGCCAAACATAGTCCAAGCGAATGATATGTACTCCATATTGAGGGGTCTAAGCACTTCTTCGGTATATGTTATGTTATACATTTTTCCTGATCTTATCGCTTCCAAATATGCTGCATCAATCCAAAACTGCTTAAACCCATATTCAAGGATTTTTGTAAGAAACAAATTTAAAGATTCTTTGAAAATCGAGTTCGGCTGCAAGGGAAAACTGTAGACGGTTTGCCTACGCAAACACATCTTAGTTAAACGAAATATAGGCTTCTTCAATGATCTCATTTTCAACTGGATAAAATGCCACGTAAATATATCGACCAAATAGGCATAACTTGCGTTAAATTTATGCTGTTGTTGACGGAATTCCTCCTCCGTCTCTACAACGACGAAATATTTCTCCGAATTTTTGCAAAATTCACCACACCATTGCGAAACGTATGTGTAACTGCCAGCACTGATTAATATTTTATGCCCATTTTTATTTAAATCATCCCAATCGATAGGGATCGGCATCATAGTAGGTTTAGTGAGAAAAGTATTCAAATTGGCCGTGAAGTGAGTGTGGACGCACAGAAACCATAACATTGTTAAGAAAACTAAAATGCATAAAGTCAGTAAACGCTTCAAATATGTCGGGTGGTTGGAGTCCACACAAAAAGATAAGTAATTCGGTTCAGTAAACACTGAAAGTAAATTCTTACAAAAACGTCTTCCAGCTCGGAAATATTGCAGATGACGGCACAAATAAAACAAAGTGCATATGCTCGCAGTGCTAATCGAAAGCAGTACAAAATATGTAGGAGATGAATACATGGCATAGAAGTCCTTGAAAGAGTGGATCCATCTAATCGGTGTCATGATACAAACTCCGGTGATACTGAAGGGATTGGAGGCCTGATCGAAAGTTTTTGTCATTTGCAAATACATGCGAGCCATTGGAATATCCATCTCGTCGCTGCTTGTCATATTGAGTAGTGTGGCAGGATAATAATACTTATCTAGAATCACACGCTTTGGATAGGACACAGTTCCATTAACACTTGCCGCAAAAGCTTCCAAGAGTTTTGGTAAATAACCACCCATTGTGTCCATTCAGTTTGTAAGTAAATGTGAAGGGAAATATCTGATCGGGTATTGTGCGTATTCCATATCCAAGAATATCCTTCATGCGCCGCGGGAACACCTCTACATCAATGGTACCAAACGTCTTTTGCTCCAATTGAAATGTAGGGAAAATTGTGTAGCTATAAAACAATTTCGTATATGAGAAATTCAGAAAAACTACTACCACATTAAGCATTTTTTTCCTTTCACATATTCTAAAAAGCTGTGTTAAATATTTTTCAGTATTGGAATCCGAACCGAGTTCTGCGCTAATGAGTACAATACGCTTTTGTCGTATGCGTTCGAGTATATCAGCGAGCACCGGCAGTTCCATTTCATAATTCTCTAACTGAGCGATGACGAGTATTTTCCTGTTGAATAAATCCGCTAGTGGATGAGACGATTTCGTATTTTGAAACATAATTGGTTTCTCGAAGTCTTCAACGATGATTTGTAACAGTAATGCTAGAGTTTCACTCTTTTTTATATCTCCGTAAATCAGACAGTTCTCAAACATCTCTTCGGCATATATTTTCAATAGAAAATCGTTATAGAATTGTATTTGTGGCAAATATTCTGTGGTTTCCACTGATTGAGCACAAATTAGTGCTAAAATAACAGTAAGAACCGTTTTTGGTATAAGCGCTACCATGTTGAAATTATTTGTTGCGTCGAAGCGAGTTTAAACTTTACTGTTGGTATCCTCTTACAAGAAGGCCATACGTCCGTTCAATTTTAACTGGATTTTATTACTCGAGCATTTACGTCACATTAAAGCTTATAACAATTACAGTCATTTACTCAGTTATCATTCAACTCGAATATCAATAAAAATGTAAATTACTATACTTTAGTCCTTTCTTTGAATATTGAACATTAATTATTTACTAAAACTTTTTATAAAGCAACCACTTTTTATTATTCGAACTACATATAGATCATAACAGAACTCAAATTACAGCATAACTGTATCATTCATCAGTAGCAGCATTGTCAGAGTTTATTATTTCTTATTTCTCATAGTCAGTTCTAGAATAACTATATTTCGAGTAATAGTGTTATTCTCATTTTCTGTATATGCCTAAGGGTTACTCCTCAGACCCTCTATTCATTTGGCGCATGTCCTACAAGTAAATGACCGTAGATTTGCTTTCTTCTTCTTCTTAATAATGCTTTCGCCGGATTTGTAATTGCCTTCTTGACTGGGAAGAGGGAAACCTCCACCCTCTTCCTCGACTTACACCAGCGGGTACAGCATCGAACACTTTGAGCTGGATCGAACACTTCGAACAACATGACCTAGTAAGCGTAGCCGCTGTCTTTTTATTCGCTGAACTATGTCTATGTCGTCGAATAACACATACAGCTCAATCATTCCATCGTCTGAGGTATTCGACGTTGCTAATGTTTAAGGGACCGTAAATCTTCCGCAAACCTTCGAAAACTTCTAGGATGTTGACATAGTCCACGCTTCTGCACAATAAAGAAGGACGGGAGTGATGAGGGACTTGTCGAGTTTTTTTTTTGTTCGTCGATAGTCGAAATTATCTACAACTTCAAAGTTACGACTGTCAACAGTGGCGTGTGAGCCAAAACGCGAATGCGCTCAATGTTTCTGTCGTGGAGTCGGCGCAAATAAGTGATATGTTGAAGAACCTCTCTTTGATGCGGATTGTGGCTAGATGTTCATCCACCGGAGTGAATGCCAGGACTCGACGACGGAGTCTCTCTCCCACCACAAATCCCACACCGAATTTGCGCTCCTTCATATGGCCGCTGTAGTAGATGTCACAAGGACCCACCTTCTTCGGTCCTTGTCTCGTTCATCGCATTTCTTGGATGGCGGTGATTTCAGCCTTTACGCCTACGAGGACATCAACCAGCTTGGAAGCCTACCCAATTAAGGGTCCGAACATTTCAGGTACATGGTCTAAGGCCAATCACATGTAGGATATGTGCGAATTGGATCGATATTGTTTTGACGTGCTAGTCGGTACTAGTTGTCTAGCTGTCCAAATGGCATCCGTTATGACATTAAAGGGATGGATCAGCCTTCCAACCTAGCCTAACCTGACCTAGGACTAGTTAAAAATGCATTAAAATAACGAATACATTTTTTTCTCATCCCCTCAACCACCTTTTAATAAAAAAAAATATTTTGAAAATAATTTTATTTGCTATAATACAAGAACAATAATATAGAAGGAGCAATAATGCAGTAGAAAGAAAGAAGCAAAATATAAGCGAGAACTTTCTTTCATTAACATAAAAGGTGAAATATGAAGAAATGAGGAAATATGCTCAAAGACGGTCAATCAACGGTAAATTTCACTCTTTGATACGCTTTGACAATGTCACGGCAGCATGTATGGCCGGTGGCATGGTTGCCAACTGCCGGCGACTCAGAAGCACCAACATCCATCACATGCCAGTCGAAAAAGAAAATTACTGCTTTGTGCAGAATGGCATCTGTTGATTGCTTGCGCTTTTCAGTTCGCCAACAGGTGGCAACCATGGCAGCGAATTTTACAAAATTATTTAAAAAGGAATGAAATGGAAGGCGAACTATCATATCAACTACAAATACAAACAGACACGAATAAACTCGTAAGTTGTACTTATGAGTAATCTTTTCAAGGTACACCAGTTGCTATCAGCAACTCACATGCGAACCTGCATATAAAAAGAAACTCGAACCTGTGTGGGTCCAATGAGGAAAAGCAAGTTTATGATATGGAAAAGTGAGAAATAAAAAAAGTTGCTAGAAATGATATGAAAGATGTTGTGTCATTTGTTGAAATTGCCACCACATTCAGTTAGTAGTAAGGTATGCTATAAGTTCCCACTGAAAAGCCTCAGACCTCAGTGACTTCCTCATACTATGCCACAACGAATGTGTGGTTTCTCAGCAAGTCAATGAACATATTTACAACCCTTCTCCCCATCAACTTCTAACGTCACTTTTTAGCACCGCTCTTGTCTTGTTGCCATCAGTCGCTCGCTTCTTTTGGGTATTTCTTTTTTAAATCAATTTATTTTATGAAGTTTATACGGAAACTTATTACCGATACACGCCATGTCCTGTTGAGTATGCAAAAGTAAATGAAAATCGCGCGGGCGGGGGTGAAAAATTTCATTTCGCACATTTCGACGCACAGCGGTTGGTAGCGAATGGAAATTGATGAAACGAAATTTGATGCTTTATGAGTTGGCTCCTTTGCGTTTGGTGTTGGCGTTGCTGTGCACTGTGCTGCCAACTGGTATCAACAATCATTTGCTTTGACTGAAAAGTAATTGAAAAACAAAATGGCAAATAAACAAGTCGCACACATATAGAAGTGTGTGTGTGTGTTTGCTTTAAAACTTTGCACCGACTTTTAAGTGAATTAAATCAATGGCAGCCGTGCAAATATTTGCCCTTTGAGTTGAAACGAATTTTACTTACTTTTTATTTTAATTTTGTAAATATATGAAGAGTGTCGATGGTAGACAGTGCTTATGTAATTATACGCTTCACACGTTAATTTGCTCTGTGTTCGAGTGTTGCAGCTAATAAGGGTTTCTCATAGGCGTTAATCAATTAAACATTTGACGCCAGAAATTGAGGGAGTAGCGAAACCGCAATAACCACAATTAACAGTATTTACAGTTATTAATAGAAGTGTGCATGATGAGGTAAAGAAGGAAATTAGTGGTGATAGAACGAAATAAATATCCTTATATTCAGGTGCATCAATTCTTAACTAAATCAAATCAGCTCTAGGTGAAATGAAGTATTAAATTCTCGCTCAAAAAAAGATTGAATCCCTACCCTAGAGCAAAAAATGCCTGGTGTGATTGCAATATTTTTTTAATTTTGGTATTCGCGGTGAGCATCTTGAAATGAAAGCTGAATTTTCAAATTTGTTGGGTTTTGTCGTTGCAATTGGTTAAAGAACTGTCCTGTCAACAACCGTTAAAAAGTTGAAGATGAAGAAAACATGATTGAAGTAGATGTAGTCCGGTCCCTATTAAATTTAAACAAAATAGTCATAACTGGTGATGGGTGTCAGATATATGGTTACACTGTACAAATACACATATGTCTATATAATCTATCAGAAACTACTCGACCGATTTCAACAAAATTTGGTTCATAACATTTTTTTGGCATGCTAATAGCGCTGTTTGAAAACGGACATAATCGGTTTACAAACACGCCTACTTTCCTTATACCCCAATTTTGAAGCTCATCTGATTCGTTCACTTAGCATTTTATAAATTAAGCATCGGTGAAGGCTTCGGAACAAAACTTTGCAAAAATATTGTGTTTACAGTGTGACAGCACGCAAATCACCGAAAGTGGACTATAATATTTCAACGCCCCAGGTACCGAACATTAATACTTTAGTGTTTCTGACCTATTTTTTTACCGAATTTCTACCGTCCAAATTGGACAAAAACGGGTTAATACCTCTTGTAGTCCCCTTATACCTCATATACGGATTTTCAAAGTTCCGGTGGACTTTACACCGTATATATCGGTAATATGTGCGATATCTTAACATAATGAATCGAAGGTAAAACCGTGTATATAATGTAGTTTGGTGGTAAAAATAGTTGAAATCGGTCCTGGAATTACCACAGCCCCCGTATACTATACAAATAAAATTTACGTTATTCTAGTGAACCTTTTGCCGAATATATGGCTCGAACTGTTAGGGTCAAGTTGGTTTAATAACAATAAATAAATGACTTATGAAATTATAAAATGTTTGATTACGCCTGAAATTAGCCGTACCTTAGTTGTTATAAATAGTTCTGCTGGTATAAATTTTAATTCCTTTCGTGTTTCATGAAATGAAGTCTAAATATTCGTAGACGACAGCCAAGTGCTATTCAGTTCAGACCACCCATGTTATTAGGAATAACCGCATATATGGTGATATTTGAGTACCTCTGTTGAATAAGTAATAATAAGCTAAGCTTGATCTTCCATACAAAGGTTATGTTGAAAATTACTAAAGGGCGTTAACAGACTAACGAAAATATTAGAAACACAAAATTTTACAGAAGAAATGGCAGAGGAGAGTTGCACTCAGATTAAAAAAAAATGGAAAGTTGGCATGGGCGTGGGCGTGTGGACTGTAACTTTTCAAGACCCCACATATCGAACTTGAAGAATTCAGTGCCTAAGATTAATATTTTACCGGAAATATCGGTAAATCTCTTAGATATTTTAATGTAATTAATAGGAAATATTTTTATACTCTCGCAACAAAAGTTGCTAAAGAGAGTATTATAGTTTTGTTCACCTAACGGTTGTTTGTAAGTCCTAAAACTAAACGAGTTAGATATAGGGTTATATATACCAAAGTGATCAGGGTGACGAGTAAAGTTCAAATCCGGATGTCTGTCTGTCCGTCCGTCCGTCTGTCCGTCTGTCCGTCCGTGCAAGCTGTAACTTGAGTAAAAATTGAGATATCTTAATGAAACTTGGAACACGTGTTCCTTGGCACCATAAGAAGGTTAAGTTCGAAAATGGGCGGAATCGGACCACTGCCACGCCCACAAAATGGCGATAACCAAAAACACATAAAGAGCTATAACTAAGCCATAAATAAAGTTATGAAAATAAAATTTGGAACATAGGATCGCATTAGGGAGGGGCATATTTGAATGTAATTTTTTTGAAAAAGTGGGGGTGACCCCGCCCCCAAATAGGTTTTTTATATATATCTTGCAAACCAATAAAGCTATATAAACCAAACTTTCTGCAGTCATTTCTTTTCGCCGTTTCCTTATACAGTCCAAAAATGAAAGAAATCGGATAATAACCATGCTCACCTCCCATACAAAGGTTTGGTTGAAAATGACTAAAAGTGCGTTAACTCACTAACGAGAAACGTCAGAAACACAAAATTTCACAGAAATGATAGCAGAAGGAAGCTGCACTCAGATATTTTTTACAAAATGGGAAATGGGCGTGGCATCGCCCACTTATGGGTCAAAAACCATATCTCAGGAACTACTCGACAGATTTCAATGAAATTCGGTATATAATATTTTATTGACACCCTGATGACATGTGTGGAAAATGGATGAAATCGGTTCACAACCACGACTACTTTCTTTATAACTCACTTTTGAATTTCATCTGAATCCTTCACTTTATAACATATACATTAGGAACCAATGATGATAGCGAAATAAAACTTTACACAAATACAGTATATGATCTGTGGCATCACTTGTGAAAAAATTGTCGAAAACGGACTATAACTTTTCAAGGCCCCAGATATCGAACATGTTGAACTCAGCGCCTAAGGTTAAATTTTAACCGAAAATATGGGTAAATCTCTCAGCTAATTTAATGTAATTCAGAGGGGATTGTTTTCTTCCAATATTGTGTCTCTGTTCAAAAAATTATTAAAATCGGGTCACAACATCTCTTAGCTCCCATATACATAATTATAGGTTTTGCAAAAATATCATCCCATATACCTAATTAAAGGTTTTTCAAAAATTCGTTGGGCTTTATTACGCATATATGTATTGGTTAATATGTGATATATCTTAGCAAAATTAAGTGAGCGTATAGTATTGGATATAGTGTACCTTGCTGGTGAAATTGAATGAAATCGGTTCAGGAATTACCTCAGCCCTCATACACTATATAGGACGATTTTCGTTATTCTATTAAACTTTATGCCGAATTTATGGGTAAATTTGTGCGTTATCTTAATAAAATTTCTTCAATAAATTGCGAGAGTATAAAATGTTCGGTTACACCCGAACTTAGCCTTTCCTTACTTGTTCTTCTAATACTTGTGTGGTAAAATGGGGTCATAACTTCTCCATATCTTTACTACTATTATAAAGAGGAAAGATTTGTATGTATGTTTGTAATGAATAAACTCGAAAACTACTGTGCCGATTTCAAAAATTCTTTCAACATTGGAAAGCTACATTCACCCCGAGTAACATAGGCTCCATATTTAGAATTTTAACTTTCTGGAAATAGTTCCCAGGTGAGGGTATAAAAAAGACTCCGTGATGGAGAATATTAATCTGAAACTGAAAATCGTATTGCTGCTAGCTGAACAATATTTCAAAACCTCTCAAGTAGGCGCTTGAGAGACGAGTACGGAGCGTGTGCAACGGCTTGAAAAAACAAAATATTAAAAATATACAAGTTCGCACTAGTCCGATGAACTCTGAGCGTTCCCAACGCCTTCATAATCAGAGGGAAAGACAACGGACACCAAAGACTAGAGATCGTAATCAAGTTTTAGCTCATTGCAAATATAATATAATTTCATGTTCGAATTTTCCTCATTTTACTTTTTTATATGAACCCACGCAAGAAACGGGAATGTTCATACATATGCATGGGAGAGTGTGCGTATAAGTGTGTAAAAACTTATAACTTTTGAAATGTTTGTTTAAACCCGTGCGAAGACGCAGCGGCCTGCTAGTACCTATATATAATTATACGTTTAACAAAAATACACAATGATAGCATATACATATGTATATAGTGAACATTTTTAGGACTGTTGTGTAGTACTTCGAGTAAAATCTATCAGTCAAACTGGCTGTTATACATAAAGTTTTTACTATTTATAACAAGTAAGGAAAGGCTAAGTTCGGGTGCAACCGAACATTTTATACTCTCGCAATTTATTGAAGAAATTTAACCAATATGCGAAATAAAGCTCACCGTATTTTTGAAAAACCTATAATTAGGTATATGGAAATGTTATGACCCGATTTTAATAATTTTTGGAACAGAGACACACTATTAGAAGAAAACAATTTCCTCTGAATTAAATTGAGATATCTGAGAGATTTACCCATATTTTCGGTTAAAATTTATCCTTAGGCGCTGAGTTCAACATGTTCGATATCTGGGGCCTTGAACAGTTATGGTCCGTTTTCGACAATTTTTTGACAAGTGAAGCCAGAGATGATATGCACTAATTGTGTAAAGTTTTATTCCGTTATCTTCATTGGTTCCTTATGTTTACATTATAAAGAAAAGGAATAAGATGGATTTCAAAATTGAGTTACATGGGAAGTTGTCGTGGTTGTGAACCGATTTCATCTATTTTCCACACGTGTCATCAGGGTGTCAAGAAAATATTATATACCGAATTTCATTCCAATCGGACGAGTAGTTCCTGAGATATGGTTTTTGACCCATAAGTGGGCGATGCCACGCCCATTTTCCATTTTGTAAAAAAATCTGAGTACAGCTCCCTTCTGCTATTTCTTCTGCAATTTAGTGTTTCTGACGTTTTTCGTTAGTTAGTTAACCCACTTTTAGTAATTTTCAACCTAACCTTTGTATGGGAGGTGGGCGTGGTTATTATCCGATTTCAACTATTTTCATGGTGTGTGGTGGGGTATGTAAGAGAACCGACTTCAGAAAGTTTGGTTTATATAGCTTTATTAGTTTGCGAGTTAAATACAAATAACCGATTTGTGGGCGGGGCCACGCCCACTTCCCCAAAAAAATTACATCCAAATATGCCCCCTCCTAGTGCGATCCTTTATTCCAAATTTTATATCTTCATTTATGGCTTAGTTATGACACTTTATGTGTTTTTGGTTTTCGCTATTTTGTGGGCGTGGTAATTGTCCGATTCCGCCCATTTTCGAACTTGATCTTCTTATGGTGCCAAGGAATATTTGTGCCAAGTTTTGTCAAGATATCTTAATTTTTACTAAAGTTACAGCTTGCACAGACGGACAGACGGACAGACGGACGGACGGACAGACATCCGGATTTCAAATCTACTCGTCACCCTGATCACTTTGGTATATATGACTCTATATCTAACTCATTTAATTTTAGGTGTTACAAACAACCGTTAGGTGAACAAAACTATAATACTCTCTAGCAACTTTGTTGTTGCGAGAGTATAAAAATATTGACTTAAATGCGATCGCCTCACACGTCAGCTTATAGAAGCAATTATCGCCCATATTCTCGAAAAGGCATAATAAACATATGTACATACATTTGTATGGATGTATGCACCAACCATTAGTAATGTCATATTTGTCTATGTCAACTGTGCTAAGATCGGCTTTATGGCAGGGCGATTGTCGCCAACGCTTCTTCAACTGAAGATGGTCTGTTACAATTTCGCTAATGTTTTTATTGCAGCACTTTGAAGAGTTTTATGAACGTCTATATGTCTATATGTATGTGTATGTGTACGTATGCGTGTGTGTGGCATAGTTGCCATATGCATAAATGTTGCAGTGGCAAACAATTGAATTGCAGCTGCAATTATGCTCGTAAAACCCACAAAATCCTATTAAAGGGGCGAAGAAAACAGAAAACACATAAAAGCAAAAAAAAAAGACATAAAAAAAGAAGTAAGTAGAAGAATTGTGTGAAATAAACCCGCAGCCGCATGAGAGATTGCCGTTGAACTTTCGCTGCACCAACAACCATCAATTTGTTGCATACACGACGCCGTGCGGTAATCATCGTCTTGATGTTGCAACAATTGTTGCAACCACTTGCTATTGTGGGAGTTGTGAGGTGGGTCTGTAAGTTGTCAAGATTATAACGGACATTATTACAACAATGCTGCGAGTAAAAGTGGAATTTCACTACACACGTAATTGTTGGGTTTGCAAAGCGCATATGAATGTGAGTGTGTTGAGCAGTGGACTTTCTTTTGTGGCGTCTTCAACTGCTGCTGAAGTAGCGCTTACGCCGTGAATTGTCGGTGAAGCATAAGGGCATACTGTGATACTGTGTCTGGTCGCCTCATAAATTGCATGTGGCATGTGGCATGTGGCAGTCGGTTGTCGCAAGTTCATAATTTACTATCAACATTCGACTGATTATCATTGCACTTCATTGTTGTTGCAATTTATTTAATTTATTTTCTTCATTTTCCACTTACACGGTGTCTGCATGGCATATCATTGTGCTGGAACATCAGCAATTAAGTTGCTTTTTGTGCCAACTTGTATTTATAGACAGTTGCATTTTACGGTGGTGAACATAAAATTGAGACAGTCTATAGACTATAATACTGACAGCATTCGCTATTAAGCATTAAATATGAAATAATTGTCTTTCTTTAAGATAGTACTCAATTAGCTACTAAGCTCGGGGGAAAAATGTTAGCGACTCTTAGAAGTTCTTCTCGACATTGAGCTAGAGCTTCCATGCTATCACTGGCCAATTGGTTAAACCAAGCGAAGCCAGGTCCTTCTCCACATGGTCCTTCCATCGGAGTGGAGGTCTCCCTCTTCCTCGGCTTCCACCAGCGAGTACTGCATCGAACACTTTCAGAGCTGGAGCACTTTCATCCATTCGAACAACATGACCTAGCCAGCGTAGCCGCTGTCTTTTTATTCGCTGAACTATGTCAATGTCGTCGTATAACACATACAGCTCATCGTCCCATCGTCTGCGGTATTCGAAGTCCTTCCCAATCCTAACGGAGATTTTGGTGTTGCTCAACGTCGACTTATACAGCCGTATTAGTTTTGCAGAGATACCAAATACATAAATTCATCGCGGCATGAAGGCAGCTCCTTTTCGTGTCGCCGAAAGCAGCTTTAAAATCGACAAAATGTGATGTGTATCGATCTTCTTTTCACGGGTCTTTTCCAAGATTTGGCACATATATATATTTACTATTGATTTAAAAGTTCGAAAACAAGTTTTTGATTTTAATAATTGCCTTGGTAAAAGTTGGATGGGGCTTAGGTTCCAACTTCTCGACGTGATAAAACTGTTGACTGCGGAGAGCCGCAGATCAGGTTGGTCAAAGAAGAATAATCAGTTCTATGTTATTAAAATTTTTATAGGGTCCAAAAATATTAAAACATGTTTTCTGAAATAGGAATGTACAAACCCGAAATCCATTTTTAGAAAATTTTCGTCAAAATTCGATAACTAACATTCGAAAACTATGAAAAGCTCTTTTACTTAGTAATTCTTTGGATGGGTTCCAATTTAATGTTGTCTGCTGTACTCTTATATTTTTTGTAACTGCACAAAGAGCATTGCTGTGCAACGAATATATATATATTATTAATGTATATGTATATGTATGTAAGTATGCCCTGACGAAGATCTTCTTAATAAAATATTCTTAAAGCAATTGACGGTATGCAACAAATGAATTTTCAGTAATTGAGTGTCCACAAAAAGTGAAATGTATGCATTTTTATACATATATCTCGAGACTGAGTACTGTTCCTCTTCTGTGCATAGTCTATTATAAGAGCTTCTCTGAATGCGATTTTGCATTCTACTATCTCCACAGTCCTTACGCCGGCACATTGTATATCATTATGCGCTTGATTTGTTATGAAAATATTTTCTTTTGGTAATTGAAGACAGACTGACGACGACTGACATTGACCGCAATTAACTGTAATACCATTGAATGCAGAGTAGTGCGGGAGTTTGATTTTTTTTGTACACGAAAATCGTTATATTTTGGGTACTTTCAAAGGAAAAATATAAACTACGGAACTTTAAAATAGTACCGATACAGTAAATGGATTTAAAAAGATATTTAAAGCATTCAATTAAACTGCGTACTGTAATAAGTGCGATAGAAAAAGTAGAATATCTGCAACCGACAAATATTTATTGTAGTTAAATATTTCGACTATGTAAACAGTGAACAGAATAGGTGACTTTATCTTTCCAAAGTTAAGGTCTAGATAAATGACCAATGGAAAGATCTCCTTTATCAAGGACTAGCGTGTTATTATTATATACCTTCGGAGTGCTTAAAATATCTCAAGCTATAAAACGATTTCCGTAAAATGAGGGCTCTGACGAACCTCAAATGATTCATGCAATATTGCATAGGGAATCTTAATGCCATTATTTAAATAAAATTGCAGACTACATACATACATATTTACTTGTTCCCTCACAGAAATCTTTGGAAATGATCTCACTTTCTTTCGTTAGGGCATATAATCGAATGGATGGCTTTGTGTTGCTTGGAAATTATAGTTTTTATTTATTTAAGCCATTTACAGTTGCACGTCAATGCTTCAAAATTACTAAGTATGACTGCTAAATAATACTTAAATAAATTAATGTAATGGCTAATTAGTATCAATGTTCCTAATGTTGCAATTCAATTGAATTTAAATGCAGTTTGACACGGAATATTGAAAGTAAAGATTCAACACGCGTCAATGCATTAACCACATTCGAAATGGTCCGGACTTGGCAAAAAACGTTTTTAATATTTACTTCGGCATTATTTTGTTCGAAATCGGTGCATATGGCCGCCACTTCTGAGATTACAGCACAAATACAATTCTATAGGGATTTTCTTGTGAAAATGTATACCGAAGATAAGTTTGAGAACTGTTTGATTTACGGTGAAGTACGAACGAGTGGAACACTGGCATTGCTATTAGAAATCATCATTGAAGACTTCAAGAAACCAATTATTGTTCAAAATGCGAATTCAACTTATCAAATTGCAAGTGTGTTCAACAGTAAAATACTTGTCATAGCACAGTTAGAGAACTTTGAAATGGAATTGTCGATGATTGCCGATGTCCTTAATCGTATACGACAAAATCGTATAATTCTTATTAACACTGAGCTCGATTACATTTCGAAACGCTTTCAATACCTAAATCAGATCTTTCGATTATGCGAAGTAAACAACATGATTAACGTTGTTGTAACTTTTGTGGATTTTCCTCAAACGAACGTGTTTTATAGCTACACAATTTTCCCGAAATTTCAATTGGAACAAAAATCGCTTAGTTCCAGTGTTGTGGAGGTGTTTCCACAGCGCATGAACAATCTACATGGATATGGTATACGCACTATGCCTGACCAGTTGTTTCCCTTATCATTTGCTTACGAGTTGGATGGACGTATAAAAGTGGGCGGTTATTTACAGCAGCTTTTGAAAAGATTTGCAAGAAGTATAAATGCAACACTACTCTATCCATTTCCAGTAAAGATAGGACATTACGATCCAGTGGCTGTGGTGAATATGACACACGACAATAAACTCGACATACCTATTTCACGCATATATTTGTTGGACACCGATGATTTGGATCAGGGGTCCAAGCCTTTTGGCATCAGTGCAATATGTCTCATGACTCCAGTTAAGTGGTACCACACATTCGATAATTTTAACGGAATGTATGTAAGTCGAATGTGGCATTTAATTCTTTCTGGAAGTTTTGTTACGTATACCTTGTTCTATTGTTGTCGACGCTTGCAATGTAAGTTGGCTGGTAAACCTTGTAATGTGAGCTTACTGGGGGCATACATTAATCCAAATAATTTTGCATGCCAGATTGAATTAGAAAATCAAGCCAAGTTGCCACCACTAATTTCAAAGCGAATTCTAGTTTGTATTTCCTTGATTTGGGCTTTATGTATCAATACACACTTTACGGCTAATCTAAATACGTTTGTGACTAAACCAGTAGTGGTACCGAACCCGAAAAGTTGGGATGATTTATACAGACTTGATTACAAAATATTATTTAGTGCGAGCATTTACCAATATATTTCAGGAGTTTGTGGCGACTTTTGTAAAAATAATGAGCGATCTTTGATATTTGTGGAAGAATTTCACCATGAGTTCTATCACTTAAATACCACCTATGCGTATCCCGTTCATATGTTCTCATGGGGATTTATTAAACTTAGAACTCGTTCGTTGAAACAACCCATTTTTCGTTTAACTGAAATGTGTTTCAGAAGGCATCTCTTGACTGGCATACGATTACCGGAAAACTCAATTTTCAAAGAAATTTTAAACTTGTTTATTGCAAGATACGTCGACCACGGCTTAGATAATGTTTGGCTTGATTCAACATTTATTGAGGCAGAAAGGTTTGGAAAAATCCGTGGTACACCACAACCGACTGAACAGTTTGGCCGACCGCTCGATATGGCTTACATATCCTTTATGTGGAAAATGTTTGGAATTGCTTGGACATTGGGTACATTTATTTTTGCTTGTGAAGTGGTTATTGGACGTTTGCGGAGTAGAACTTAGAACAATGTTTCAAAATAATTTCAAATAAATGGTTTAATGTACTTATCAAAAGTGTTTTACTTTCTGAGGCATATAACTCTATGATGAGAAATAATGCCTTCATAAAATGTGTTGTTGCTCTCAATACTTGTTAGATGTCTAATGATTGACCAGGGGCGAACGCAGGGGGGGGTTTTGGGGTGTTAAAACCCGTGAAACGCGTTGAATTGTTGCGATCCAAAAATTTTCAAAACAGTGCATCGTTTTTTAAAGATTGGAGCAACAATCCCTATATCTGTCGCTTCAAGTGAACGCTCGTTTTCCTCACTTCGCAGGCTTAAAACATATTTAAGAAATAAAACTGGAGAAGCACGCCTGAACGGAATTGCTCTCTTGAATATCCATAGAGATATAGACGTGACGGAGGAAGAGATTTTAAATGTTATGGCCCAAAATAAAAGGAGATTAGACTTAAATTTGTGAATAAAATAATGTAACATTGTCTTTTTACCTAAACCCCCCCCCCCAAATTTTTTTCCTGCGTTCGCCACTGTGATTGACTATGACTCTTACCAGCCGTCATAGTGGACGCCTACTCACCAATGTTTGAAAAATAAGTATGGGTCATGTTATGTTCTGTTTCTTGCATGAAGTTCTTGCTATCCCAAAATTTATGGTATATCATATGTACATAATTGTATGCTGGAAGACGAATAATAGTGGATAAAAGAGTCATATATAGGGTTATATTTATATACCGAAGTGATCAGTGTGAAGAGTAGATTTGAAATCCGGATATCTGTGGCAACTGTTACTACGTTTATGCTTCATTTCTACCCTGTTATATTATACACGGGTAAGTTCAACCCATATGCATAAACACTTTTTCCATTGTTTCTCTGGTGCCTTGCTCTAGACATTTCCTGCAGCCTTCACGATCTATCAGCCCCATCTTGTAGGCGTGCGCCGCCACAAGACAGTGACCAGTGAGTATGCCGATCATATTCCTACATTTGCTTCTATCGAGCGCCAGCTTTACGCCTCGTTTGGCAATCTCGTCCACTATCTCGTTACCTTCTATGCCCTTGTGGCCTGGCACCCAGTAGAATTGAAGTCGCCTATTTCTGGCGACATCATCCACTGCTGTCCTATCACTTAAGACACTTTTGGCCGATATTCTGAAGGATGATATCGCCTTGATTGCCGCCTGACTGTCTACGTATATGTTTACTTTTGAATATCCTGTTGGTGCGCTTAAGGATAGCTCAGCGGCTTTTCCAATTGCAAACACAATCCAATTTCCAATTGGATCACAATCTATTTCAAAAATATTTAAATATTTTGAAATCCAGATAATAGATCGCGGATCGCGTGATAAATATTAAAGGTGTAGCATATTTTGTGATTTAAATGTCCGAATTGGTGAAAGACAATTGTGCCAACATTTTAAAATCAACTATATTCTAATAAAACGAACGTGAATTATAATATTTTCCGTTGAATCTTTGCCAGAGCTATGCAATTCATCAGCCTAAGGTTTTTTTGATAATGTCCAAATATTGGATGCATATAATGAATTGCTGTGGGAGCCAAAAAACAAGAGCCATGCATGATTTTCTTCGGTTTTCTTCCTACATTTTATAAAAAATTGTATGAAAAAATAAACATATACATTTTTTAAATATTTTTCTTGTGAAAACAGAACTAGCATCATATAAATATTGACGTAATATACATTGAACGTCTAGCAGTCGCGAAGTATTCACCCGCAATCCATCAATATTCAATATAGATTGCGATCCAAGTATCACGATAAATATTGAAGGTGTAGCAGGCCACTAAGGAAACTTTATGTTACTATTTAAATAAAATTGCAGACTATATATATAATTGTTCCTTTACGGAAATCTATGGAAATGAGCCCACGATTCTTCGTTAGGGCACATAAACGAATGGGTGGCTCTGTGTAGCTTCGAAATTATAGTTTTTATATATTTAAGCCAATTACAGTTGCACGTCAATGCTTCAATATCACTAAGTATGACTTAGCAGTCATAATAATATCTAAATAAATTACTGTTAAACTAATGTAATATATAATTAGTATCAATGTTCCTAATGTTGCAATTCAATTGAATTTGAATGCAGTTTGACACGGAATATTGGAAGTAAAGTTTCAACACGCGTTAAAGCACTAACCTCGTTCGACATGGTCCGGCCTTGTCATAAAATCGTTCTAATAATTATTATATTTGTATTATTTTGTTGGAAACCGGTGTATACGACAGGCACTACCCTGGATACGCCAGAAGTGCAATTCTATAGAGATTTTATAATGAAAATATCTACCGAACATAATTTTGAGAGCTGTTTATTTTACGGAGAAATACGAACGAGTGGAACACTGGCATTGCTACTAGGAACTATCGTGGAAGACCTCAAGAAACCAATTATTTTTCAAAATGCGAATTCTTCTTATCAAATTGCAAATTTGTTCAGCAGTAAAGTACTCGTCATTGCTCAGCTAGCGAGCTTTCAAACGGAACTCCCAATTCTTGCCAATGCGCTTAATCGTATGCGACAGAATCGTATAATCCTCATCAGCCCTGAGTTTTGTTCTGATTCAAATCTTAAACAACACTTGACACAGCTTCTAAGATTATGTGAAAAGGAGAAAATGCTTAACGTTGTTGTAACTTTTGTGGATTTTCCTCAGACGAAATTATTTTACAGCTACACAATTTTTCCGAAGTTTCAATTAGAGGAGAAATCGCTAAGTTCCACTGGTATGGAGGTGTTTCCACAGCGCTTGAACAATCTCCATGGATATGGTATACGCACAATGCCTGACCAGTTGTTTCCATCCTCATTTGTTTTCGAGCTGGATGGACGTATAAAAGTGGGAGGGTATTTACAGCAGATTTTGAAAACATTCGTAAGAAGTATAAATGCAACACTGTTCTATCCATTGCCAGTGAAGTTAGAACATTTCGATCCAGCGACGGTGGTGAATATGACACTCGACAATAAGCTCGACATACCCATTTCACGCGTATATTTGTTAGACATGGCGGATTTATATCACTCGTCGAAGCCTTTTGGCATTAGCGCGATATGTATTATGACACCAGTTAAGTGGTACCACACATTCGAAAAGTTTTACGAAATGTACACAAATCGAACTTGGTTTTCCATTCTTTCAGGCTCCAGTTTTGTTACATATACATTGCTCTATTGCTGTCGACGCTTGCAATGTAAACTGGCTGGTAAACCTTGTAATTCGAACTTATTAATGACATTCGTCAATCCAAATTATTGGGCCTGTAATTTTGATTTAGGACATCCAGCCAAATTGCCATGTTTGGTTACAAAGCGAATTCTAGTGTGTCTTACTATGATTTGGGCTTTATGTATTAATACACACTTTACAGCTAATCTAAATACTTTTGTGACTAAGCCCGTAATGGTGCCGAATCCGCAGAGTTGGGATGATTTATACAGACTTGATTACAAACTATTATACAGTGTGGGGGTTTATCAATATATTTCAAGAGTCTGTGGTGACTTTTGTAAAAATAATGAGCGCTCTTTGGTATTTGTGGATACATTGGAGGAGTTCCATAATGAGTTCTATAAATTGAATACCAGCTATGCCTATTCTGTCGATATGTTTTTCTGGAAATTTCTTAAATTGAGAATGCGTTCAATGAAGCAACCCATTTTTCGTTTAACTGATATGTGTTTTAGAAGACATCTTTTGAGTAGCATTCGATTACCTGAAAACTCACCTTTTAAAGAAGTTTTAAACTTGTTTATTACAAGATATGTCGACCATGGCTTAGATAATGTTTGGCTTGATTCAACGTTTATCGAGACAGAAAGGTTTATAAAAGTCCATGGTACACCACAACCGACAGAACAGTTGGGACGACCGCTCGATATGGCTTACATATCCTTTATGTGGAAAATGTTTGGAATTGCTTGGACCTTGGGTACTTTTATATTTGTATGTGAAGTTATTATTGGACGTTGGCAGAGAAGAGTTAAAAGGAACAATGTTTTAGAATAAGTACAAATAAAAGGCTAAACTTATTTGTTAAAAAAGTTTAACTTTCTGAAAAAAATTTCACTACATATATGACTTCATGATTATATGAGATAATTTAAGGTTATGTTTCTGGTTCAGATTACCATCCAATATTCAGAATGGGGTATTTCTGTTAATTGTTAGATAATTGCATTACCTCCAGACCCGTTAATTTAATAATTTTAATAAAGCGGTAATTAATATTTTTAAAACATTAGCTTTTTTATTAGAATTAGTCTAGTGTGACACTCTTGATAAATAATACGAAGTAAGTGTGGTAAAAAATATAGCATAACCGGTAAATGAAACGATTGTAAGGCTGTATATGCATTAATCGCAACTCAATTCTATGAAGAGTGCACAGTTTTAAGATTTATGCTTGGTTAATGGAGAAACCAAAACCAATAACTGATATGTTCTTAAATATTATGCAATAAGGAGCGTAGTGTTATTAATTAAATTAATACCGAATATATCGGACCTTAAGCTGTTGATATTCGCTAACACTTAAAATAAAATAAAAGTTAGTCGAGGGAGGATTTTACTTTTCAGTTGCCTCCTCAGTCCAAAGTAGCACCTATTGACAATACTCATTCTGCGTCGGATTTCAATGCAGACATTGTTGTTGGTGTTAATGGTGGTTTTAAGATATACGAAATTATCTACAAATTCAAAGTTATGAATCTCAATAGTGATGTGGGATCCAAGTGCTGCCGAAAGCAGCTTTAAATTTGACAAATAATTGGAACTTGTTGATCCTCTTTTCACGGGTCTTCTCCAAGATTTGGCGCATGGTGAATATCTGATCAGTTGTTGGTTTTCCGGATTGAAAGCCACTCTGATAAGTCCCAATCAGTTTATTGATGGTGGGCTTTAGTAATTGCTATTCGAATTTCTTCATGGGCGGACAATGGACATTTTCTTCTCATCGCCATCGATTGGGGTAGAATAGAATAGAAGTTTAGAGGACTACACTACGACCTGTGGTCTATTGTGTTCTCCTTTCTTGAAAGTCCCTAAAGACCACTTCACGGAGTGAAAGGTGAATAAAGACTTCACGAAAGTCCAGTCGGAGTAGGTGGTTTCGGTTCCACAATTTCACTGTCCGGGATCGACTCCGAGAAGTGTATATTCAGCAGCGCTCTAAATCTTTCTTCCGCGCTAGTTGTATATGACCCACGCTTCGGCGCCATACATCAGGACGGGAATAATGAGCGACTTGTAGAGTTTGATTTTTGTTCGTCGAGAGAGGACTTTACTGTTCAATTGCCTACTCAGTCCAAAGTAACACCTGTTGGCAAGAGTGATTCTGCGTTGGATTTCAAGGCTGACATTGTTGGTGTTGTTAACGCTGGTTCCCAAGTAGACGAAACTATCTACTACTTCAAAGGTATGACTGTCAACAGTGACGTGGGAGCCAAGACGCGAGTGCGCTGACTGTTTGTTTGATGACAGGAGATATTTCGTCTTGCCCTCATTCACCACCAGACGCTTCGCTTCTATATCTAGTCTAGAAAAAGCAGAACAAACGGCGCGGTTGTTACTACCGATTATATCAATATCATCGGCTCAATATCATCGGCATACGCCAGCAGCTGTACACTCTTGTAGAAGATTGTACCTTCTCTATTTAGCTCTGCAGCTCGTATTATTTTTTCCAGTAATAGATTGAAGAAGTCGCACGATAGTGAGTCACCCTGTCTGAAGCATCGTTTGATATCGAACGGCTCGGAGAGGTCCTTCCCGATCCTGACGGAGCTTTTGGTGTTGCTCAACGTCAGTTTACATAGCCGTATTAGTTTTGCAGGGATACCAAATTCAGACATCACGGCATAAAGGCAGCTCCTTTTGGTGCTATCGAAGGCAGCTTTAAAATCGATGAAAAGATGGTGAGTATCGATTCTTCTCTCTCGGATCTTTTCCAAGATTTGGCGCATGGTGAATATCTGGTCCTTTGTAGATTTTCCAGGTCTAAATCCACACTGATAAGGTCCAATCAGTTCGTTGACGGTGGGCTTTAGTCTTTCACACAATACGCTCGACAAAACCTTATATGCGATATTGAGGAGACTTATACCACGGTAATTGGCGCAGATTGTGAGGTCTCCCTTTTTATGGATTGTGCAGAGCACACTGAGATTCCAATCGTCGGGCATGCTTTCTTCCGACCATATTCTACAAAGAAGCTGATGCATGCACCTTATCAGTTCTTCGCCGCCGTATTTGAATTGCTCGGCCGGTAGTCCATCGGCCCCCGCCGCTTTGTTGTTCTTCAAGTGGATAATTGCTATTCGAATTTCTTCATGGTCGGGTAATGGAATATCTATTCCATCGTCATCGATTGGGGAATCGGGTTCGCCATCTCCTGGTGTTGTACTTTCACTGCCATTGAGCAGGTCGGAGAAGTGTTCCCTCCATAATCCCAGTGTGCTCTGGACATCCGTTACCAGATTACCTTCTCGGTCCCTACATGATAATGCTCCGGTCTTGAAACCTTCTGTTAATCGCCTCATCTTTTCATAAAATTTTCGAGCATTACCCATGTCGGCCAGCTTTTCAAGCTTTTCATACTCACGCATTTCGGCCTCTTTCTTTTTACGTCTGCAAATGCGTCTCGCTTCCCTCTTCAGTTCTCGATATCTGTCCCCCCCCAAACGTGTTGTGGTCTTTCGCAACGTTGCGAGGTAGGCAGTCTGTTTTCTCTGCACTGCGGAACGACAACTCTCATCGTACCAACTGGTTTTTTGGCGTTGCCGGAGACCAATTGTTTCGGCTGCAGCGGTATGCAATGAGTTTGAGATGCCGTTCCACAGCTCCCTTATATCGAGATGCTGATGAGTGCTCTCAGAGAGCAGGAGTGCAAGTCGAGTAGAAAATCGCTCGGCTGTCGGTTGTGATGGCAGCTTTTCGACGTCGAACCTTCCTTGTGTTTGTTGACGGGCGTTCTTTGCTGCTACTAGATAATGGTCCGAGTCAATATTTGGTCCTCGGAGCGTACGCACGTCTAAAACACTGGACATGTCTTCCGTCTATCACAACGTGATCGATTTGATTGCGCGTGTTTCGATCAGGGGACAGCCATGTTGCTTGATGAATTTTCTGGTGCTGGAATCTGGTACTACAGACAACCATATTTCGGGCCCCAGCGAAGTCGATCAGCCTCAGGCCGTTTGACGATGTTTCGTCATGGAGGCTGAATTTTCCGACTGTTGTGCCAAAGACACCTTCTTTACCCACCCTGGCGTTAAAATCGACAAGCACAATTTTGACATCGTGGCGGGGGCAGCGCTCATAGGTACGTTCTAGGCGCTAATAGAAAGCATCTTTGGTCACATCGTCCTTCTCTTCCGTTGGGGCGTGGGCGCAAATCAGCGACATGTTGAAGAACCTCGCTTTGATGCGGATTGTGGCAAGACGTTCATCCACCGGGGTGAATGATAGGACTCGGCGACGGAGTCTCTCTCCCACCACAAATCCAACACCAAATTTGCGCTCCTTTATATGGCCGCTGTAGTAGATGTCACAAGGACCCACCTTCTTCCGTCCTTGTCCCGTCCATCGCACTTCTTGGATGGGGGTCATGTCAGCCTTTAGTTGTATGAGGACATCAACCAGCTGGGCAGAGGCACCTTCCCAATTAAGGGTCAGGACATTCCAGGTGCATGCCCTCAAATCATGATCCTTAGTTCGTTTGCAGGGGTCGTCATCAAAAGGGGGGTTTCTCTTCCGAGACTCTGATTGTTTTTTCATTGGGGAGGTTTTTTTATGTGGTGGGTCCCAAACCCTACGCACAACCGCAGAAGCGCCTTCAAACGGATGTCTGTTGGCTACCCAGGGGATACTTGGTCTAAAACCGGAAGTCGTGAGCTGCTTGAGTCATATGTAAAAGAATCGTTTCTGGCCACTCCCAAGTGAATGGCAATCAGAAACTTTCCTCACTTGCGTGAACTTCTACATATTATCCCACCCCCTAGTAGTTACCTTACTATCCCACATTTTACACAGTTAAGTTCTTACTCATAATAAATTCTAATAATGACTCACCCCTTGCGTTGCAGTCGGTGCTACCCCAACCTGTATGGTGTGCATTTGCGTCACACCCCAGGATAAGTGGCAGGTTCTGGCGACTGCAATACTCCACCAGTTTTTCGACCATGAGAGGGGCACTACCCTGGTCTCGCCTGGAAAATAGGCTGATGCTAGGTCAACTTCCATTCTCTCTTTGTCCTTGACCTGCACAGCCACCTGTGTTAAAAGTCCTGAAATGCGGAAGAAAGCAATATCTTCCTTCAAGACATTGCAAGCTCTAGGCCTATCGCAAGCGAGGTCCCAGATTACCATGTTGTTAATTGTCTTGTGGTCTTTGATTTCCCCATTTATAGCCCAAGGTTCCTGGGCTTGTATGATGCTCAAATTTTCTGTTGTGAACCTGTTAAAAATAACCACAGACGCTGCCATGGCGTGGTGCAGGTTCACCTGAGCAATCTGTAAAGAGGAGTCCTTCACAGGATGGGCTCCAGGAGTGACAGGTCCTCAGAGTCGCTAACTTCTCCATCCCTAGCCTCTAATTCGTCCAGTCCTTCCATCAGCTCTTGAGTAGAGGGGGCTTCCTCTACTGACTCACGAGGGGGCGCTTCATGTGTGTCCATCTTACTGGCAGTAACTTCCTGCTTTTTTGGACACAAAGGTGCAGTAGTGGCTTTCGATTTCATTCCACCTTGAACTTTCCCGCTGCTTCCGCTGCTTTTGTACTCTTCCACGGCTGGAATAGTTGGAATGGCCTTCGCAAGGGTTAAGCTCTAACGAATGGAATGTTTTGTGTAAATACGAAATGATGGTTTTATATAAGAACTATGTTTACTGACTCATCATCAGTCATTATCTAAGCAATTACAAATATAATTGTTTCATTATTGCTAATCAAAACTGATAAGTAATATTTAAGCTAATTACTGTAATATCAATGTAATGTATTATTATCTCAATATTCTTAATGTTCCATTTGCCGTTGAATTCACTTTTGAATGTGAACATCAAAAGTAAAGTTTCAACGCGCGTCAACACATTAACCTCGTTCGGAATGATGAGGTCTTTGCAAAACACGGTTTTAATAATTATTTCTGTATTACTTTGTTCGAAATCGGTACATACGGCCGCCACGTATGAGATGACAGCACAAATACACTTCTATAAGGATTTTCTATTGAAAATTTATACCGAAGATAAGTTTGAGAGCTGTTTGTTTTACGGAAATATGCGAAAGACTGAAACTATAAACTTGTTGCTGCGAGTCATCGTCGAGAATTTCAAGAAACCGATAATTTTTCAAAATACAAATTCGTCTTATCAAATTGCAAGTGTGTTCAACAGTAAAATACTCGTCATCGCACAGTTAGAGCACTTTGAAACGGAACTGCCGATGCTTGCCGATGCGATGAATCGTATACGACAGAAGCGTATCGTTCTCATCAGCTCTGAGTTCGGTACCGAGTCAAATACCGAACGATACTTGACACAGCTTTTTAGATTGTGCGTGGTGGAAAAAATACTTAATGTTGTTGTAATATTTGTGAATTTTCCGCAGACGAAACTGTTTTACAGCTACACAATTTTTCCGAAATTTCAATTGGAACAAAAATCGCTTAGTTCCAGTGATGTGGAGGTGTTTCCACAGCGTATGGAGAATCTGCATGGATATGGAATACGCACAATGCCTGATCAGTTGTTTCCCTTATCAGTTGCTTACGAGCTGGATGGACGTATAAAAGTGGGCGGTTATTTACAGCAGCTTTTGAAAACATTTGCAAGAAGTATAAATGCAACATTATTCTATCCATTTCCAGTAAAGATAGGGCAGTACGATCCAGTGACTGTGGTGAATATGACACTCGACAACATGCTCGATATACCAATTTCAGCCTTATATTTGTTAGACATGCAGGATTTGGATCAAGGTTCGAAGCCTTTTGGTATCAGCGCGGTATGTCTCATGACTCCAGTTAAGTGGTACCACACGTTCGAGAATTTTAGAGGAATGTACGCAAGTCGCATGTGGTATTTAATTATTTCGGGAAGTCTTGTTACATATACCTTGCTATATTTCAGTCGTCGATTGCAATGCAAGCTGGCTGGTAAACCTTGCAATATGAACTTCTTGTGGGTACTCATTAATCCAAATTATTGGGCCTGCAATTTTGATTTTGGACATCCAGCCAAATTGCCATGTTTAGTTACAAAGCGAATTCTAATTTGTCTTACTCTGATCTGGACTTTATGTATCAATACAAACTTTACGGCTAATATAAATACTTTTGTGACTAAGCCCGTAATGGTGCCGAATCCGAAGAGTTGGGATGATTTATACAGACTTGATTACAAAGTATTATTTAGTGCGAGCATTTACCAATATATTTCAGGAGTTTGTGGCGAATATTGCATAAATAATGATCGTTCTTTGGTATTTGTGGATACATTGGAGGAGTTCCACCATGAGTTCTATAAATTGAATACCAGCTATGCATATCCTGTTGATATGTTTACATGGGAATTTCTTAAACTTAAAATGCGTTCAATGAAACAACCCATTTTTCGTTTAACTGATATCTGTTTAAGAAGACATCTCTTGAGTAGTATACGATTACCGGAAAACTCAATTTTCAAAGAACATTTAAACTTGTTCATTGCAAAATATATCGAACACGGCTTAGATAATGTTTGGCTTGATTCGACATTTATTGAGGCAGAAAAGTTTGGAAAGATGCATGGTACACCACAACCGACCGAACAGTTGGGGCGACCGCTCGATTTGGCTTACATATCTTTTATGTGGAAAATGTTTGGAATTGCTTGGACTTTGGGTACATTTATCTTTGCTTGTGAAGTGGTTATTGGACGTTGGCAGAGAAGAGTTAAGAAGAACAAAGAATAATTAAGCAATATTTAAAATAAAAATTAAATACATAGTAAAATGTATGTTTTAAGAGTGTTTAAGTTAATAATTACCACATCACCATTATTAATAATTTTAAAATAATAACTTTGTTTATTAGTGAGCATATGGATAAGACCATGAGATGCTAAAATTTAAAATAAATGTATTCCTGAATCAGATTTAGGTTAAGAGGTAAATGATATTGTTACACGGAAAAAAGAAGGCTAAGAGTCTACGTCAAATAAAAGTATTTGCGATCATTCGTTGATATCGTAATTTAGTTTTTTCGTCGATAACTCAAGAGTCGACTCTTCGAAATGTACATGTCCTTGACCAAAACACTGGATTTTATATAATAGGAGGCTCGAGAGGTGTCACTTTTGTTGAGATGAATTGTTTATCAAATTATCTACTTAGTTCAAATGTATAATGTACAACTGGAAACTAAGCATATAGTAGTTTGTTCAGATATTTTTTAGAATATTCCAAATGGTATTCTAAGGGTATCTATCTATTACTCTCTATACTACTATCAATACTGAGCGAAGTATATTACAGTTGTAAATGGTATCTACTTTTATACGACATACACGAATTTCAGCGCGTGACCATAGTCTCGTGGGCTAACTTCGTAATGTGACAACTGAGCAATCGTTAATCTTATATAATTTCCATACAGGTGTGGAAATGTACCACTAAGGTCCTATAATAATGAGATTGCCCTTCCACTTATTACAATCATATGAAAGGGAAAGCTATTGCCCAGTGGTTTTCAATTTGAACTAAATATGTTTTTAGCACAAATTGTATGTGTACTGTGAGGTCTTTTGGGATGGATGTCATTTTTAGTAAGTAATTTGTATTTATTAATCATTTCAATTACTTAATTTTGCTTTACTTCAGTAGCGATTGAATAAACTATAAGGCAACGTAACAGCTAGACCTGAGTATATGTCGGGAGCAGTTTGTAACCGAATATCAGAAGTAAATACTTAACTCGCGTCGACACAACAAATACGCTCAGTATGTGCACTTCTTTGCAGAAAACGGTTTCAGTAATTATTCTCTTATTATTTTACTCGAAATTGGTGAAAACAGCAAAATTCAGCGAAAGTATTCCGCAAAAAGAATTCTATCAGAATGTTATTGAGAAAATATATGACGAAGATAAGTTTGAGAGTTGTCTGATTTACGGAGAAGTACGAGAGAGTGACGCTTTAACATTACTGTTACGAATAATCGTCGATGACTTTAATAAACCCATAATTTTTCAAAACACAAATTCGTTTTATCAAATTGCGGATTTATTCAACAGGAATATACTCATCATTGCACAGTTAGAAAGCTTTGAAATGGAACTGCCGGTTCTCGCCGATATACTTGAACGCATGCGACAGAAGCGTATTCTACTCATTGCCGCTGACTTCGGTTCCGAGTCAAATACTGAACGATACTTGACACAGCTTTTTAGATTATGTGAAGCCGAAAAAATGCTTAATGTTGTTGTATTTTTCCTGGATTTTCCTCAGACGAAATTGTTTTACAGCTACACAATTTTTCCGAAATTTCAATTGGAGCAAAAAACGCTTGACACCGCTAGTGTAGAGGTGTTTCCACGGCGTTTGAAGAATCTACTTGGATATGGTATACGAACGATGCCCGATCAGATATTTCCATTCTCATTCGCTTACAAACAGTATGGGGGTATACAAGTAGGTGGTTATTTACAAAAGCTCTTGGAAGCTTTTGCGAAAAGCATTAATGGCTCGTTAACCTATCCAAAACCTGTGATTTTGGATAAACTCTACTTTCCAGCCGGATTACTGAATATGACACGCAGCAATGAGATGGATATACCCATGGCTCGCATGTATTTGCAAGTTTCAAAGACTTTCGATCAGGCCTCCAAGCCCTTCAGTATCAGCGGACTTTGTGTCATAGCACCAATTAAGTGGTACAACACATTCCAAGATTTCTATGGCATGTATTCAATACGTGTATATTTGACATTATCTGCGATTGGCACTGTAACCATATGCATTTTATATTATTTATGCCGTCGTCTCCAGTATCTACGTACTGGAAGAACTTGTTACCAAAATTTACTGCTGGCGATTACTGATCCGAACGCTTTGTCACTGTATATTGTCGCAGATCATTCGACATACTCGAGACGTTTATTGACGTTATGCATTTTAGTTTTCTTGTCCATGTTATGGACTCTGTGCGTGCACACACAATTCGCGGCCAATCTAAACACTTTTGTGACTGAACCTACAATGATGCCGAGTCCAGAGAATTTGCAGGACTTGGATAAAAATGGTCACAAAATATTAATCAGTGAGTTCAATTATAGATATATCATACAATGGTGCGGTGAGTTCTGCGAAAATATGGAAAAATATGTGGTTTTGGTAGAGACACAGGAGCAGTCTCGTCAGGAGCTCCATAAATTGAATACCAGCTATGCTTATCTTGTCGATCTATTTTCGTGGAGTTATATCCAGTTGAGAATGCGTCCGTTGAAGAAGCCCATATTTAGTTTAACTGACATGTGTGTGCGTAGGGAAATCGTCTATTGTCTACCCTTGCAGCGGAACTCCATATTCAAAGAATCTTTAAACTTGTTTCTTACAAGAGTTCATGATCATGGTTTAACACTCTTTTGGATGGATGCAGCATATTTGGAAGCGATAAGCTCGGGTAAAATGCATAATATAACATATACCGATGTGGTGCCACGACCCCTCGATATGGATTATATATCGTTCGCTTGGTCAATGTTCGGTTGCGCTTGGACCTTGGCTATTTCCATATTCGCATGTGAAGTGATTGTTGGACGTACGCGCGTTATGAGGGAATAAACACTAAAACCCATATTTATATTTTATTTAGTCGTTAATAATCAAAAAATATAAATATTATTTAATTTATAATGGAATTGTAGCTTTCTAATTCTTAACAGCTTTGGATATAACTACTCCACATTTTTGAATGAATAAAGTTTGTGTTTTAAGTTAAGTTAAATTTAAAAATATGATTTATTTCCCGATAGGGGAAACTTGTCTAAAAAATACTGTTTCTTGAAGGTTTGGAAAATTCGAAAGTAGGAAGGTTAGGAAAATACGGTGGTTCGGTCTGCAGTTCGTAAACTAGTTCAACCAATTCGGTCGGGGAGACGGTGGTGGTGTGAGCCGGTGTGTTGTTGACAACTACTTGTTTCTTGGCCAAATGGGTCCTTTTATGCATTTTATCGTCTTATCGACCCAGGGTTTCGGCTTTGTTCTGTGACCATTGTGGATGGTTTGTGAATGTTAATGTAGACACTTTGTGAATCCCAGAAAACTTGAACGATAGACCAGTTTCGTCTTCTTCCAAGCAGGTTCGTCGGGTCAAGTCCAAAATTTCGACTGTTCCTTGGTCTCAGATGAATACAAGTGAATCCAAGTTTCATTCGAAACACAGCATCTATTTTGTATTCACTGCCTCAGAGTTTTCTCGCATCGAGATGGAGACATTTTTCGTCTTCTCTGGAGCAGATTCGTCGGGTGAAGTACGGGTAAATTTTCGACTACCTTAGTCTTTGATGCGTATCAATGGATGCATGCTATTTCTGCGGTCACGAAATGACAGAACGTCTTAACACAACTGATGGAAATCAGTAACGTACTTGTGTACATTGCTTGCTACTGTTAGAGATCCCATAAATACGAATATGAATAAATAGGATTAAGACATTTGAAACAACGAGTGTGTGGTCTTGGACTCTTAAGATTAAACGATTGCTTTGTATTATTTTATTTAATTCGCTCAGCTACTGACATGGTGTCAAATTTTCAATGTCCATTCGATTATTTTCACTTAGCTAATTTTATTCAGTTGTAAAAGAAAGCAAATCTTAAAGCTGGAGTGTAAAATCGAAGTTTAATACAACAAGAACATTATAATGACTTTAGCAGCGGCGAACATTTAGTGAAAGGCTTATGAAAAGCAGACATCAGGTATCGGACTTCAGAAGATTAAGGCGAGGCTGAATTGATTTGTAGCGCACAAAAGTCGGAAACAAAAACCCGCAACAACATTGTACACACAACGACAACAACAACTGGACACGTAAACAAAACAATCACTATAATAACCTAGAAAATTACGTTCATGGGCAGTGGCCAGCACTTCAGCCAAAAAGACTAGCAGTGGGTGCGCATGCGCAAAAACGCTCAACAGTTGTACTCGTACTGCAGCAGACCGAGTTGCATCCACGCCGCCACTCTTTCGTAGTTTAGTTTTTGCGCGACCATGTCGAATCGTTGGCCATGCACATCCGCACATACACCCTGATATATTTTTATGACTGGAATTTAGGTTAAATTAGAGTAGATAAATTTTCGTTAATGTTCGGAATTTTATAGCCAAACGGCGCGACGAACTGTGCTTGGCCTGTGAGCGGTGTTAGAAGTGTGCTACGGACACTCAACCGCACAAATGATTGGGTTATGAGCGCTTAGATTTAGTTGGGTATCTTTAGTTTGGCGTGTGCGAACTCTCAAATCAAGCTCAATTCGCCGCCAGCAATATTGCAATTGTATGCAGCTGGTCGAGTGGACGGCCTGTACGGCTCGCCAAAGACTTGTTGTCCTCGGAGGAGGTGTATGGCGGAAGCAATTGGGTGCAGCTGGCTGCAATAAAAACCGAAATTTCGTTGATTTGTTCCGAGAAATTCGAATTTTATGCTTTTGAACGGTTTATTTTGATCCATTTTCCTTTTTTTCGCTTTCTACTGCATTTATCATTCGCCGTCTGCAGATATGTGATTATGCTGGTTGTCTATGGTGATTATGATGTCTTACTGCGGTGTTTTTTCCTTTAAACGAATATCTATAACGCAATAAATATGTAACGAAAATATATGCACATATCAATATATACAGTGTTTGACTTTCTTTCTTGTTCTTACTTAGTTCTCCAAAAATCAGTAATCAAATACTTCAGAGATAGTCCTCATGGCTTAACCTTACATAATGTTGACTCAACATAAAAGTTTTCAAATACGAATAGCCGATTATTGAATTCCTGATATTATACTTCGATATAAGTCCATATCTCGTGTAATTAAACAAACAAACTTTAAAGTTGTAGATACTTTCGTCTAACTTGGAACCAGCATAGACAACTCCAACAATGTCAACCTCGAAATCTAACGCAGAATCACTCTTGCCAACAGGTGCTACTTTGGACTGAGTAGACAATTGAAAAGTAAAGTCCTCTCTCGACGAACTAAAATCAAACTCTACAAGTCGCTTATCATTCCCGTTCTGCTTTATGGTGCAGAAACATGGACGATGTCAACATCCGATGAGACGGCACTAGGAGTTTTCGAGAGAAAGGTTTTGTAGAAGATTTATGGACCTTAGAACATTGGCAACGGTGGGACGGTGAACTGTACGAGTTATTAAAAATGTATTCGTTATTTTAATGCATTTTTAACTAGTTCTAGGTCAGGTTAGGTTAGGTTGGAAGGCCGATCCAAGGCCGAAGAAATGCGTTAGTCGAGACAAGGACGGAAGAAGGTGGGTCCTTGTCACATCTACTACAGCGGCCATATAAAGGAGCGCAAATTCGGTGTGGGATTTGTGGTGGGAGAGAGATTCCGTCGTCGGATCTTGGCATTCACTCCGGTGGATAAAAATCTAGCCACAATCCGCATCAAAGAGACGTACTTCAACATATCACTTATTTGAGCCGACTTCCCGACGTCTTGGCTCACACGCCACTGTTGACAGTCATAACTTTGAAGTTGTAGATAATTTCGTCTACCTGGGAACCAGCATCAACACCAATAATAATCCTCTCTCGACGAACCAAAATCAAACTCTACAATTCCCTCATTATTCCCCCCCTACTTTATGGTGTAGAAGAGTGGACGATGTCAATATACTAAAAATTTTCGAGAGAAAGGTTTTGCGGAAGATTTACTGTCCCTTAAACATTGGTAACGGCGAATACTGCATACGATGGAATGATGAGCTATATGTGTTATTCGACGACAATGACATCGTTCAGCAAGTAAAAAGACAGCGGCTACTCTGGCTAGGTCATGTTGTACGAAAGGACGAAAGTACTCCAGCTTTGAAAGTGTTCGATACTATACCCACAGGTGGAAGGTGAGGAAGACCTCCACTTCGTTGAAAAGATCAGGTAGAGACGACCTCATTGAGACCGTTTCTAAAAAGTGTCCACATTCTAAAAGATTAAAGTTCGCTTTAACATTTACTGGCAGTTAAACTAAGAAACGTCGAATAGCTATAGAAGATTTTATGGAGAAATTTACGTTGATTAGAAATATTTGTTCTATTGAAATAATATATTGAAATAATTTTTCTTCATCGTTATTGAATTCTATAACTCCTTGATTGATAGAATTTCTGAAAAAAGGAAGTATGGTCCTGATTAAGTATGGCGGGCAGATTGAGTTGAATCTGGACATAAAGACAAGCAGTGGACACGCTCTTGGATAAAAGGTTTTTGCTCTGCTAGTGTTATTTGTGTAGATGTACTTTTCAAAGGATCCTTTATATTGCTAGTGTCTGCATTCTGATCAGATTTTCAAAGGATATGGAGGATAAAAATTTGAATATATATGTAGATATTCGATTCATATGGTACATCATATTGAATACTAAAAGTTTAAATTTACCACTCTACATTCCACTAATTCTACAAATGTTGCTAAAACCACTAAACATGTTGCGCCAAAGAATTCTATGTTGCCGAACTCCACATTTACGCTCTTTTGCTCTACATTCCACAGCGCCAAGTAAAACGGAGACGATGGTGAACTCTCTGTTTTGGCCGGTGTTCAGTCAAGAGGCAAAAACTCTACAAAACCACATTGCGCATGTGCATTACCACAGAGTGGAAGTACTCGCCACGAAGTCGACAAAAGTCAAACATCAGGTTGGTCAGCATCGTACTTGAGATATCATGTTGGACTAAACTCTTAACTGTGTTTTCAAACAAAATTTTGGTTTTCTTCTCATCGACCATGCCAACATGTTGACGCGATTTGTTGCAGCTCGAAGGTTGTGTGTTGTAACACGTGTATAGCGGCAAAGCTATTTGTTTGGCAATGAATATGTAAACAACCGGTTTGCCTCCGTTGTTGTGATGCCGGTTGTTGGGTGTTATTGCATCGACAACAAAAAAACAAAATAATAATAATAAGTATCAACAAACCCGCCATTGGAACCGGTGCTTGGCGGTGTAGCCGTTATTTGCCACCCTCTGATTGATTGACGATGCCAGTTGCAATTACTGTTATTTGCTTTGTTTTTGTTGTTGTTTGGCTTGACGATTATTTTTGCTGTTTATCTAGTATTGAGCGCCCACAGCGTGAATTTATAACAAATTTCATTTTTATCTTGCATTTTCATTGTGTTTAACAAGCTAATAATTGTGTTGGACCTGTTTAAAAGAGTTGTAAATGTTTAGAAATAATTGCAATTTAATTATCAGCTTGTGTTTTATGTTAATTGATGGCCATAAGCTACATATACATATTGGCGTTGTTCAAACAAAGAGTACATATTGATATGTGTATTAACAAGTAAAAAATTATGAAAGTTCTGATTATAAACATTTGATACTGCCAACCAGAAATGAGTTTTTTCTAAGATTTTGAACCAAAGTCGAAACATTTGTTAGGTGAATAAGGGGAATGAATGGACAAGAGGTTGTTGTGTTATGATAGTGTGTGGTTAGATGGACAATGATTCGAAATAGTGGCTTTTTGCACTCGTTGACGTTTTTTATGGTTTCAACTCTTTGAAAAGATTAGTGTTTTCTTTGTTTGAAAGCGTTTAAAAGTACTTGGAGTACAGAAAAGATAGTACAGAGAACAGCCAAGAGACTCTCAGAATAATGTCGTTGACTAGAAAATGTAGAAAGTATGGACAAATTCATTCATACTAATTAAACTTCATCAGTGTTGCTATTGTTGTTGTCAAGTTAGGGAAGTTCAACTGCATTTAATTTTATAAATTTAAATACGATAAAAAGGTGAAACTTTGCCCAACCAATATTAAAATTATAAGACTTAAAACTCCGCGGTCTGACACTTATATGTATTGTATCATTCTATGTAATTTGCATATATGAATTTTTAACTAAAATTTTTAAATCGTTAACAAGCCTCACCCTAAGTCCTTCACGATCCATACTTAGTATAACAAATTACTGTCGCTTTTAGCTATCCAAGTGAAATTCTCCGAAATTAAGCAAGGAGCATCCCTTTCGTTTGTTACACAAGAATTTAACCTAATTTTCAACATCATCTGAACGAAGTGTTTTTTTATTCAGACCTTGTTAAGATGGTAAGGTTTGACAACTTTTTTTAAATTTTTTTTTATTTTTTTTCTGAACCATCAACATCTCAAGAATATTGTGTTAAAGTTTTAGGTCATTCGGAGAAAAACTAACGAAGTTACAGCAGGTTGAATAACGGTACCTCCAGCTACCTGCGCTGAGTGTACTAAACTTTGAATCGATTTTCCCAAATATGCCATTTTTAAAGTCGGTGACCAGCCTACAGAAAAAACTACTGCATCGATCGTTTTGAAATTTTGAACAAATATTCTACATATATATAGCTCTGTAATGACGTCGAATTTTTCCAAAAATTCCACTAAAAATAATTACTAACAATTTTACAATAACAAATAGGTCGATTTTTTCGTCTAAAATCGTCAGTTTGGCTTGAAAATGGTACCAAAAATTTAAAAATTGAAAAATTAAAAAAAAACTCGACGTCAATTGAAAGATAAACTAATAAACTAAAGAAAGCATTTTGATTTTTTGGTTTCGGATGATCCAGTGATGCTGTAGGCTGGTCACCGCACAGCAACTTATTTTCGAGTTGCCTGCAGAGATCGACGCTATTCCTCGCTATTTTTCGATAAAACTTTTTTTAAGTATCCTTCAAATGTTGTACTTTCATATAATAATAAGAAAAATAAACCTACAGCAATAATTTTTTCTAAAAAAATTCATGAAAAAAGGTATTTTTTCGACGAAACAAACCTTATCCCCCTCTTAACCGCAGTTGCCATGAAAAGGTTTTTGTTATTATATTTTGCGATTGCAGAAGACAATATTTTTTTTTCGAATTTGTTTTTTTTTATATGATGAAGTAAACGAGGACTCGATGTTACCATGAAGATTAAATTATACGTTTTCATGCGCTGAATGAACTCTAGCAACAGATCACAGAAATCCTGAAAGGGACAATTCTCGAATTTCATCCATTACGAAAATTTAAAGCTTTTGGTGTTCACATCTATAATTTCTTGCAACTCCGACTTACTTATTTTAAAAATATCCAATAACTTCCTAGAGCGTATCAATTCTATTTCAAACCATACTCAATATGCAAATTTAATTTCTTTTTAATTCTGTTTCTAAATATAGAATATATGTAGTTCAAAAAACATTCTCATATGCACATTTCAACCCACAAGTGCAGACGTACTCACACCTCAACCAGCGACAAGTCGATGACAGGAAAAGTGCCAACACTTTGTAACGAGTAGGCACAACCATTTGATGCGAGCGAAAAAAGTGACAGTCAGCACGTTTGATGAATTTCAAAAGGCATTACATTGTCATAAATCTCGACAGATGAGCGTGAGTCAAGGGTGGAAGGACACTGTGACGCTGGAGACATTGTTGCTGTCGCACGACATTAAATCATGCAACATTGCTGGCGGAAGTGTGTTTGGGGATTACGCGACGGGTTTGCTTCTATGAGTGTGTGTGTTTGTGGGATGTTACACATACTATGTGTATATACATATATAATTAGAAATAAACTGGAGTATGTTAACTTTTAGTGTGTGTTGTTTGTTGTTTTTGTTTACTTTGGGTGCTAATGTTTGGCTACACCCTTCGCAGGCGCTGATTTTATTACCACTTTGACAAATTTCCTCTTCTTTGATGGAATGTCATTAGAGTGTGTGGCTCAGGCGAGCGGTTGGAAGGTGTCGTGAAGGCGCGCTGTAAGTGGATGAACAACAAGTTTGCCTGTCAACATTTTATTTAATGTGTTTATACAAAAAACACAAGGCGAATTACGTACACATTAAGTATTCATGTGCTTAAGGGGTATAACTACTTCGATGTTCAACAGCTAGTATTTTAATTAAAAGTAATTTTATTAGAAGAAAAAAATGTGTTAGAAAACCCCATGGATAGTATTAGAAAAATATTTGAGACTTTATTCATCTATTAAATTTTATTGGTGGACCTTTTGGTCAAGAAGATTTGATTTTCGAAACTAAAATATCTGGTATGATGATCGAAAGCTTTTATTGAAGCGGAAATTGAGAAGGAAATTCTAACATTCTGGCAGAGGTGTTATAGACTTATGAACATTATATGTAGTAGTTTTTGTATTTGATATATTGAAGACGCAATAAAAATGTTTATTAAGAACATTGAACATTTTTGTTTCTAAACCATCAAGTTTAAAAATCAGTTTCAGTCAAAATAAGTGAAATTGAATATTTTTACCTCAAACAAGTTTTTATTATTTTTTGACAAAATATATTTTAAACACAAATTATTTCGTTTTAAGTAATACCCCTTATATACAATACATATAAACGACTGTTGTTTTACTTACTCTTGAAGATCCGCCGTCGCATTGTAAACAACAATTCTACGAGTAAACGATTTCGGCAAGTGTCGACTCAGCAGAAAGTTTAACGTGATGTTGTCTGCTCTGTGGTTTAATTGATTGACGCAAATTACATAACAAATTGCAACTAATTAAAACTTAACGGGCCATCAGCAATAAAAGAGGTAAGTAAATACAATGCAAATTGAAAAGTCCGTCACAGGAGAATTTCAAAATAATTATACAACGGATTGAAGAAAACTGGTATATTTTCTTTACAAATAAAAGCCAACGAATATAAAATTAATTTTAAATATTTTTTTTCCTGGTACATTTAGCCAGTATACTAGTATATGGATGTAACTAATTTGGATCTTAGGCTAATAATAATTCAATGAATATGTGAATCAAAGAATTTGCGAACCACTAACTCCAACAGAATTTATTAGGATTTCTCCGAATTTTCTAATGTTAAACTAATTTTTAAACTAACGGGTGTACGCTGACCCTATCGTATGGATCGTTCACAAAATGCCGTTAACCTACAAAGTTCATTCAGTAAAAATTTCCATTTAGTACCCCATCATAGCTCACTGGCAGACTCCAGACTGTCCATAATATCAGTTCCCGGCCACAGGAACATATTCGTTAACTTAAGGCAGATGAGTCGGCAAAGATATGAGCTTCTCAGAACGAAACCGAAGCGGAGCAAATATAATGCCCGCCAGGCACTATCAAGCGAGTGATCTCCATACACAGTATGAACAGATTGCTCAAGAAAGATGGAAATCGATAACCAAATGCAAAATAACGAAGCAGGTTTGACCTAAATATGACAGGACAAGAATCAAGGATTCTTAAATAGAAAATGCATATATGGACTTACATCTACCATACCGGGACATTGACCATTTGGAAAACATGCGTTGTAAACGGGTCTGCACATTAATTATACTTGTCGTTCCTGCAAATTAAAAGATAATAAGGAAACGGTTTTCCACTTTCTCTGTAAATGCCCAGCCCTATCACAAACCAGACATAAAACTCTTGAGACCCATCAAGCACCAAACCGAATGGAGGTAGGGCATCCCCTTCTACCCCTTTCATATTCAATGAAATAATAACCAACTCCACCTCCCAAACAAAGGTTATGTTTAAAACTAATGTGTATGTACTCATTAACAAAAAATGGTAGAAGAACTAAATTAGTTAGAAAATATGGTACGGAATAGTCAGATTTGCATAAACAATTTAAAATAGCTTGCCCACCTTTGGGTCAAAAACAATATCTCATTAACTATATACTATTTCCTAGATGTTGCGGATGAAAAACGGGCAAAACGGTACAAAACTACGCCTACATTCCAAATAACACAATTTTGAACTACATCTGATTCATTCACTTTACTATATATAAATCAAGCAACAGTGAAGATATCGGAACAAAACTTTTTAATCAAATACTGTGTTGGAGGTGTGGTATTGTCAATCTAAAAAAGTTAGAAAACTATATCGTTCCAAGGACTCAGATAAAGAACATGAGAACCGCAGTGTCTAATTTTTAACCAAAAATATATCTAGTGTATACCCAGTCCATGCGACTACTAGGATATTGCGATATGATATTTCTATACACTTGTAATCATTCAATCAACCTCAATTTAGTTTGTTGCCATTTTCGCTGTTAATAAATTTGCTATTCAAAATCTGCGCGAAACAAATGAGCGATAAAATGCAGCGCCAAAACAAATTATTAATAATATTTATTTGTGGAAGTTGCACACTTTATTTAATTTTCAGTTGACAGCGGCGCATTTATTTGGATTTGAGAGTATTTATAAATAGATAAACATATGCAAATATAATCAGCAATTGAGTACTTAGCTGAAATTGCCACTCAACACCTTGCATTTAGCCATACATTTGCAGTTCCATTCAATTGCTGCCACATTCAATGGTGTTATCATTGCAGTCAATATGCCAATTTGGTGAAAATGCAGCTGTCGTTCGAAATCAATGAGCTCGCGATATATGTATGTATGTATATATATACATTGGGTTCTATGAATGCTCATTTTAGAGTTGTCAATGTGGTGCATTAGGTGCCAGATGCAGGCAGTGGGACATCTATGAAGACAGCTCGATTTGTACGTTCTATTTTGCAGACTCTAGAAAATTTATTTTCCAAATGGTTTAAAGAAATTTGAACATCACCGGATCAAGTGTTTGGGTAGGAGAGTATTGAGTAATTTTTCGAAAATTTTCGTTTTTCGTTTCAATGGAAAGTATTATACGAACAGTCCTCGTAATATGTGATATAAATGTATCTGCATATGTATAAAGCGTGCATTCTATTTACATATGTGAGTGTTCAAATATTTCTGTGACACTTACAGTCCCCTATGGCTCTTGTGGCGTCGATTTGTCATTCGTTTTGTGAAACTTTGTCGCCAACGAAGTGCTTACGCGGCAGCCAAGGTGTTAAATTGCACACTCAAAAGTCTGAGTTGCGGCAATCGAGTGCAAATTACTGAGTAGCACCAGTTTCGGAAGTTTTGCATTCATCTGATTATTCGTTGGCTATTTGGGTTATAATAATTTGATGAATATGCATTTCGAACATATGTACATATATATATAAATTCCAATAAAAAATAAGTTGCTCTGCATATATATAGAAGTATATAAATATTTATTTTATAACCATAAATAATTTTTCATAAAATAATTAATTTTCATATTTTGTGAATTGTATATATTTTTCAAACCTTTTCACACCTCAATACCGCTGAATATTTGATTAGTTAAATGAATTAGCAATAGCAAACAATATTTAATAAATTTTAATTGCTTCTTTGCAATTTTTGGTTTTCTGAAATATTTTCGAAATAGCTGAACAGAATTGAGGCTTCCGTGGTCGTTTAATTAAATGTTTAGAACTTTGTGAATAAAACATAACCTAGAAATGTTTTATTTTATAATGCAACCGGAAGTGCGACCACAGCATATTTGTTGTTGGAAATTGCGCAATCAAATAATTTTTGTGCAATCGCATATTAATTATTGAACTGGAAAAATATAGATGTGTAAATTATTTTGACTACCTTTGTATGCTTACAAACAAATTGTAATAATTTCCGGCACAAATGTTGGCTAAGCAATTAATATTTTTACACTTCTCGATTCTACTTTTGGGATAAAAAAAAATGTTATTTTATATTGTTTGTGGTATAGCACGAGAACATTTTTTTTGGTTAAATCCTAAAGTTATTCGCAAATTTATAGAAATCGATTATCGATAGTTTTGATGGCTCTAGTTCTGAAACCACCGTAGCATATTAAGGGGTTAAGACTGTTTAGAACTCTCGAAAAGCGCTTAACTTTAACAATTTATTTTCGGACTAACAGGAATACAAATTCTCTCTTTGAGCTTTATTAAAAATCTATTTGAGTTTACAATATATTAGAGTTGCTTGTCAAGTCTTCGCAAATTGGCTACTTTGTAAGGAAAATATATTTTTTTATCGAAAAGAAAGAGCATTAGATTGCTTAATTTACTATGTAATACTACTGTGACACTGCAATTTCAAATCTGTTAAACAGCCCTATTTTTTCAGATCAAGTAAGAAATTTTTTGGTCACGTGTGGCAAGAAAAATAATGTAAACAGAATCAGCTGATTTCTGTCCAATTAAATATATTTGACATGAATTGAAAAATTTATTTGAATTATTCTATAATGTAAGTTTTCATATCCATTTCAATATTTGTTGCAAAAAAGTTAAGCATTTAACTTCAATTTCAGAATAAATCCTTTGTTCATAGTCTAGACGTGAAGTTTGTGGGATTGCGCAAATATTCCATGCTCCGAATATGCCCCTATTTTGCATGCAAAAGGTTGTTATTTGGATGAGTGTTTGTTTTAACAGAGCCTTCTTCATTGTGGCTTCGTTGATAAGTTTGGTGTACGATTGACCGGTTATCAGCCTATCTATCCGTTTCTGATGTCGAGATATCGACTGAAGCCCCCCAGACCTGATGCAATGTATTTGGTTTGGTTTTACAACCCCATTTACTCTACATACATAGATGATAAGGTTATACCGTCTTTACTCGGTCGCCAGAGCCTCGTAAACCTCCCTAACCAAACAGGGAGTGCCGCGCGTAAATGAGGTTGATTGATAACACTGGATCACAAATTTGAATTTGTTTTTTGTTCCACGGATGCCACTATCCAATTTGTATGTGAAATGGCTCGCTGATTTCGAAAATCGAGTTAATTTTTTTTTTATGGAAACGTTTTTGAGACATTTGCAATTTACCGTTATTCGACCAAAAAGAAAAGGTGTCTTCATTTAATCATGTATATCTCACTGACCAGTTGAGCAATCTTACTGCAAATTACAGAACATAAAAGTTCTGTAAAAATGAAATTTCCTAAAAATATTGCCTACTCCATTTTTCGATAGGCCTTATAATTTTTGAGAAATTGATTAATCACTTCGAGTTTTTAAATTTTTTTATGAAAAAATTAAAAAAAAATAAACTTTGGCAAGAAAAAAATTTTAAAACAAAAGATATTTTTTAATTTTTTTTTTATTTTATATGAAGTTCTGTTTCTTTATAAAAAATAAGCTACCAACGAACAAAATCCATGGATAAATAGGAAAGTTGTACATGATCAAATAAATATATCCAAGTCGCGCAAAGTCAATGTATACGTATATGCGTATGTAGTGTGTAAAGTAGGGGTGGGATTGTTTTCGAATATCATTAGAATAAACTAATAACGCTATTCGTTTAAAAAAATCAAATAATATCTTGGTAAATATATCTTGGTAAATTCATTAATTTTTTTAAGGCCAACATCAACAGCAGGTGGTTTTTTGTTTTTAATAAGAAGGAACTTTTTTGTTTAGGTAGGTTTTGCTTTTTTTATTTTTTCGCGATCAAGCTATATATAAGGATAAATGCCCCTTGAAAGTTCATAATATCTGTAAGGCTCGCCGGTTCCAGTTTATAATTACAATATAAAAAACCGTGAGCTATTTTTTAAAATAAAATGTGTAAACGTACGCGAGAATTTGAGTGTACCAACGATCCGGATATGTTCCGTTACATATGCGGTGAATATACTCTTGTACGGCATCGGAGGCAGTTTAGAGATTCGATCCAATCTATATATTCAAAATATTTTGGTAATGATCCTAAAAATATTGATAAACCATGGAATCCGAATATTTTGTGTTCCTTGTGTCGAATAATATTGGTTCAATGGGAATCAGGATCAACAAAGTACGTATTAAAATTATGAAACTATGCTTCTTTTTATTTAATAGTAGTTTTTAATTTTTTTCTTTTTCAGGCGAAACATGAAATTTAATGTACCAATGATATGGCGAGAACCTACATGCCACTCAGAAGATTGTTATATTTGTATGACAAAAGTACTTGGCTTTGAAAAATCAAGAAACGTGATTTATGCTAACGTACCTACCGTTTCATTGCCAGTTCCACATTCAGCTGAAGTTCCGTTGTCAACAGCAGTATCTGAAGGATCATCTGAATATGGGAAATCAAGTTGTAATGAATTTTTAATGGAAAACGAGAGAAACGTTCTATCACAAGCGCAACTAAACGATTGGATTAGAGATTTGGAATTATCCAAGGAAAAGCTGAGCTACATGTCTCTCGTACGCAACAATTTCAATTCGTGTCACCCCATGTTAAGGTGACATATTATAGAAATCGTCACGAACCATTTGCCAAACACTATACGAAGGAAGACAATGTATGCTATTGGGTCAAAATTTCTCAGAAATATCAATGTTGGTCGGGGGTCAGCCGATTTTTTTGAAACTTAGCATAACTTTAGTGTTAGGTGAGAGGTGTTTGTGGGCCAAAGGGTTTTTAAAAATTTTCAAAAATTTAGAACTTACAGGGTTTTTAATTTTTAAGTCAGAGTTTTTTTAAATTACGATAAACTTAACAGGTTTTAATGGATTTGCTTCAAATTTACAGGATTTACAGAGGATTCGTAACAGTT